>OX246756.1:162797719-165297719 GCA_945910035.1 Brachypalpus laphriformis
CAATTTCTCAAGTTATAAAATAAAATGTTGGTACACATTATTTAACTAAAAAAAAATTATAATAACATATACACTTATATAAAAGACTTAAAAGCAAAAAAAAAAAAACATAAGAAAGATATAGAGAGTGGAAAAGTGAAAGAAAGAGAGAAATTTATTTTTTTATTGCTTAAATATTCTAACAAAAAAAAAAAAAACAAAACAAAACCAAGTAAACTTAATAAGACTATTTCGCGTTTCACTGTAAATATGAACACATTTTACTAAAATTTAAGAATAAAATATAAAATCGTATTTAAGAAATTATCACAAAATATAATAATTTTCTTCGAAAACATCTCAATGTATTTTCAAATTCGATTTAACTAAATGTCTTTAATTAAAAAAAATAAAAAATAAACAATAAAACTTAAAATTGAAATCATTAGAAAATAGTTAATACAAATTGAGTTGCAGCCATTCGCAAGTTTCATTATAAAAATAAAATAAAATAGAAAAATAAATCAAAAATAATATAGAAATTCAGAGTTGTAATTATTTATAGTTATGTATTACTTTGTTCTTTTGTTAGAGATATTACAAATTATTTGTAGAAATACTTGTTTTCGATTGAATGGGGTTTTATGTAGATAAATACGATCAAAGAAAAGGAAGGGAAATTATTATTAATTAACTAGTATTCGTATTCTGTCTCATTAACTATAATTATAATACAATACAAACTAATTTAAAACAAAAAAAATATATAAGTGAAATAAAATGATACAGTATACAAATTGTTTGTGAATCAAAGTTCATTTAGTTTTATTTTCCAATTCTGTTATGAAGATTTTATTAGCATGTTGCGGTGGGAGTCAGCCCTTCGGCCATGATTCGCAAACATATATTTTCTTCACGGCTGACTATGTACTGTGCCGGTTTCCATACTTACTTACTTACTTATACGGCGCGACAGTCCGGGATGGACCTGGGCCTCAACCAATAAACCTCTCCAGCCAGTACGGTTACGAAGAAAGCTGCCTCCAGTTGTGCACGCCAAGTTGGTTGAGGTCCCCCTTCACTTGTTTGCGAAACCTATTGGGAAGTCGTCCTCTACTGCGCCGTCCATCCGCTTTCTTGGCGGAAACGTTGGGCTCCATCCGCTCTAAATAACCCAGCCATCTTAGTCGCTGTATGTGAATTCTTCTGGCTAAGTCGATGTCCTTATATAGTTCGGCATTGTACCTTCTCCTCCACTCACTATCGATGCACACGGGACCAAAGATCGCTCGAAGAGCTTTTCTCTCGAAATAACCAAGGGCATCCTCATCCGATTTTGTCAAAGCCCATGCATCTGCGCCATACAGCAGGATGATTGTGTCTTATGGGATGATTAGTGTCTTAGTTATAAAGAGCTACCTTAGTAGTTCGAGATAGGGCTTTGTTACTCAATTAGCCCATAGAAACAGCGATTGACAGGAGTAATTCCTGGTTTGATCTCCACAAAAAAAGAAATATTTTGCGCAACAGCTCTTTAAAGTGCCATGGCCTAGCTTCTCGCAACCAATCATGTTGTGTGCGTTACATTTTTCACACGAATGGAAGGGACCTACAGTTTAATGCCGAATCCGAACGGAGATTTGAGAAGCTTTTTCGTGACAACAATACTCTCGGATGTTTGTCAGACGCCGCGAGAGGTGGGAACGTGAAAAAACTTTTGCTTATGTTTTCTGGGATTCGAACTTGGAACCTCATGCGTAGTGATCCGACACACTAACCACTTACGCCACGGCCCCCACACTGATGTCATTTTCGGAGCTCGCCATAGAGCCTAGGTAGACAAATTCCTTTAGTTCTGTGCAAGACGTCGATGTTGGATGCCCTTTTTTGTAGACAACATATATTTTGTTTTGCTTTCATTAACCACTAAACCCATCTTTGCTGCCTCGATCTCAATACTCGCAAATGCCCGGTTGACGGCCCGCTGAGTTCTTCCGATTATGTCAATGTCATCGCCATAAGCGAGTAGTTGTACAGACTTGTAAAGGATTGTACCTCCGTTGTTGGCTTGTGAGTTTCGTACAATTCTCCCAAGTACTATGTTGAAGAGATCGCATGATAGTGCGTCACCTTGTCTAAGACCTTTCCTGACATCGAACGGTTCGGCGATATTCTTACCGACTTTGATAGAGCAGTGAAAATTCTCCATTATCATTCTGCACAAACGGACGAGCTTGGCAGGGATATCAAGACTATACATGGCTCTGAATACCTCGTCTCTATACACACTATCATAGGCAACTTTGAAATCGATGAAGAGATGGTGCGTATCGATTTTATATTCATGGGTTTTTTCAAAGATCTGCCGTAGTGTGAATATTTGGTCAATGGTGGACTTTCCCGGCCTAAAACCGCACTGATAAGGACCTATCAGGTTGTTGACGATCGGTGTTAGGCGCTCACGTAATACGGCAAATAGGATCTTATATGTGATGTTGAGGAGACTTATACCTCTGTAGTTGGCGCGGTTCAGAGCGTCTCCTATCTTCAGGTTTGCATACCACCACTTATTTTATGACACAATTTACTCTTTTACTCGTATGCTAGAACTGGAATGAACAAGATTTTTTTTTATTTTTTTTTTTTGAAAGGAAAACGGTTTACTGGAGCATTCAGATGCAACCAGCCCATCATTCTACCATTTTCCCATTTCAATGACATTTTCTTGTCTTTCTGAGAAAGCCAAGCAAGTAAGTGATCAGAAGCTTGCAGAAACAACAGTCGCCAGATCAGGACTGAAAATTTGCCATCTGACTTGAGCAGAGGCAGGACACTCGCAGAGAAAATGTACCGCAGTGTCATCCCCCTCTCCACAGGCGTCTTAGACTGCAGTGGTACTTGAACTTATCACACAAAGATGCATAGCAAAAGCGTAGCGGTCTGTTTAGTCACCAAAAAGTTGTTTGCAGACATTGGTGAGAAAGCTAATCGTTAAAGTAAGCTCTAATCGAAGACGGAGGAGGAACAAACGCAAGATCATGTCCTGAAAAGCCTTCCTCTTTGGCTATCATTGAGAATCGCATTCTCCATGACCCCAGTGTAACCTGAGACCCAGATAAAAATCAGCAAATTCTACAATATCTTCCGACAGAATCACAGCATTGTCTGATTGTTACTACAGACACAACATACTATTAAATGGCACACGGGAGGATTGGATGGATCGAAAATAACTACAGACACTGGGGCAGGCGTGTACAGGCCCAGGATCAGATACTCAGAATCTCTGGCAATTTTCCCTAGTATATTCCAAGAGAAGTTTACGCGATGATAAAATAGTTTGGGGCTGCCTCACCAAGATCAAACGACTGGGACAGGACAATAAAGTAACTCTCTACTGGGTACTAGGACATGTAGATGTAGAGGGGAGCCAATCAGGGGTCGAATCGCGTCCTCTGTGAACGGATAACTCTTCACGTAATTAATTTGTATATATGTTGTTGCTAGATCTACCAACAACACAATACAAATTACGTTACCAATCATCCGTTAACGGAGGATGCGATTCGGCCCCAGTTAATGACCAGCAGGACACGGCTAAGACACACCCTTCTTGAATCAAAATCTTCTTAACTTCGGTTCTTGACAGGCATGCTAATGGGTCATTGCAGACTTAAGGAGCTCTTTAGGAAACTGAAAATAGAAGGGAATGGATTCTGCAGCGTTCTCACAGAAACATCAGCACAATTTCTCATGGAATGCGAAGCACTAATCCACAAAATAAGACATCACCTACGTGTATATTTTCTATCAGAGACGAATCTGCCTTCGCTGGATCCACTTGGGATACTCTGATTCATCAAATCAGCTGGACTAGAGGAAGCACTCCAAATCGAGAATATCATCGAATATAGCCTTAGTTTGGGGGGCAAAATAGATCGGCTTTAGGTCGCAGTGAACATGCACTTCACCAACCATAGACGGACGCTGATAATTCGACTCTTAAGAGAGGTTAACTGCCTTGCCTATACCTTAACCTATAACCCTCGGTTTTTAAGCAGCCTATCCTCAAGTCACTATCCTCCTTTGGCTGCCTCATGTCTGTTATTCATTCATAATTTGATGGTCCACAAAATTTCTCTCTTCAGAAGTTTAACACTCATTGGCTGTGATTGTCGAATTGATTTTCTCGTCTCTATGTTTCTAAAGGCTTTCGGTATGTAGCATTGTTACAGGTAATAATATCTATGTATATACATTTGTATAATAATTAACGAATTTTGCAATGAAACCCATGTCTGACATGTGTGCCTTGAGTGGAAAAATCCAATGATTCTTCTTCAACATTGTATTAATATTTCAAATGGTTTCAGCACTTCAACATCTGATAGCTGCTAGGGATAATGTTTGTCAGTTAAGCACATATAAGCTTAGATCTGCACATAGATATCACCAAAACAGGGAATAATAAATTAACTAGCCCTGCCACTGAAACACCCCTGCCACATGTGGTACCATTAAAGTTGTACAGCAGTTTTTGGAAAGGCTTTAACTACCCATTTAATTTTATTCCAGATGTTTCTAGCATACGTAGGCTTAAGATTTATGTTTTACAATTTTTAAACATCTCCGATTCAATTATAATTACCTGATAAATATTTCCATAGAAAGCCTAGTCTTAAAATTAGTTTTCTGTGGAGAAGTAATTATGTCTTCTTGTTTCCTGTTTGTGATCTAAACTCAAGGGTTCATAACCCTCCCACTTCACAAGATCCTCCCCAAGCTGATCCGCCTGTAAGGTTCGCGTATTTGACCTCAGAAAATATTGGCAAGCCACCAGATTTTGGATGACTTTTTTACTAAGGCCAACCGAATACTGGTGTCGTTGCATATGTCTGATCTAGGAGTTTTTAAGGCCTGCAAATCTTTCGCGGTATCTTTGAAACATTCATTGAAATTCCCTTTTCGATGGGGTTCCAATGATCTCTTCTTTAAACTTGACAATACCAGCTGAACCGAGCACGCTCCTTTTTTCGTGAGATGGCTTCTTTGATGTGAATACCTCCACGGATCTTTAATCTTCTTATCCGATGATGCTTTGTTACCCCTGTTGTCAGGCAAAGCATCTTTATCTCATCTGCCGTTAATTTAATTTTTAATTTACCCTCGTACGTTTTGTACATTCTCCAACATTGTGAGTGCTGGACGCGCAACTGCTGTGTAGAGACTTAGGGGACATTTTTTGGTCACAGAAGATAGCGGAGTTATCCAGCCACTACATCCACCGTACGCTTAAACGATGATTGATGTCGTCGTCATAGATTGCTGCGCTATTCATCATAGATCCTAGATATTTCAAGTTTTCATACTTGGGAAACATTGTTTTATTCAAATAAATGTGTGGAACAGACCTGACTGAATCAGAGAACGTGCAGCATAAGTACTCGGTCTTTTTTTAACTAATGTGGTGCACATTTCCCTCCAAAACGTCCACCCACACGTCAAGAGCTCATTGAAACGACGTACGACCCTCACTCATCATGGCTTCATCGTCAGTAAAGAATAACTGACGCACTTTGGAGTCCCTTGCTTTACCTTCAAGCAAATAGTTAAAGACTGGAATAAAGAGCAAATGACTAAAACGGCCATCCCGCCTTGCACACTCAAACTCGAAGCAGGGCAAAATGGTATAACGGAGGCAAACAACAGTATTATAGATACTTGCAGTGCCACGAGGAAGCTATGGTCTACATTCGACAGAGCAAGAACTAATAGACTTATGCAGAGGGATAAAAATGCCATTGCGGTGTATAGCACTATGGGATACCACATGAAAAAGTTACGTGTGACGAACGAATACCTTTGTAGAGGCTGCGGCGACGAGGAGGTTCAGGAGAACTCTACCCACTTTCTCTGGCACTGCCCAGGCATCTACCATCTATGAAATGAATACCTTGGACAATACTTCTTCAAGGATTTAGAAGAATTGTACAATAGACCGATTAACAACATCGCAAACTTCATTAAATCCTCTAGATGGTTTGTATCTCGGGCACAGTAAGTACTAAATGCTTTCTACTAGGCTTTGTACAAAAGTCGTTTATTTTATTTTTTTTTTCACGAGGAAGGGATTCATTCTATTCTATCTTCTTTCCCAATAAGGTCTACATTGACCTGAGTGTGGTGTAGAGAGTAGAGGATTTTTATCCATACACCAGCCCACTTACCTAACATAACCTAAACTGCTTATTACCCGCACAACGATCTTCATGGTGTTTGACGTCAGCTTGATCGAACAGTTATGGTGATAAGCAATGTCTTAATGAAGTTAAATAACAGGTGCGTTCCGTTTGTTTTTAATGAAAAGACTTATAGTTTCTAGAAAATGTATATATATATTTTATTTATATAAAGTTCTGTGTAAATAGTTAAATTATGTGATTAACGTGACACATCGAGTAGTTTCTTTTTTTTTTTTGTTTGTTTGCTTTAAATTATAATGTGATCATATAGCGTATTAAAAATATTTAATTAAAGTAAAAACTAAAGCTTTAACATCTTAAAATGAATGAATTGTAGAATTATATTTTAATTTAATAAAAAAAAATGGATGGGTTTTTTTTTGGGTAGCTAATTCAAAAAACTTTTTTTTTTTTAATTTATACTTGGAAAACATTGACAACAATTGGTATTTTAAGTACTTCTTAAAATTGAACCGTCGTGGACTTTTTTTTTTAATTAAATGTAAATGCAACAATAAATGGGACATCTAATATATATTTGTGTAATTTTTTTTTTTTTCGCCTTAAAATTTTGTTTACAATTCCATTAAATATCACGATGGAAAAAAAATATTAATTAGCATAGTATATAGAATTTTTATCTTTTAGATCTTAAACTAGTATACTTGTTTTTTTTTTTTTTTGTAAATAACATATGTTACTTTCCCAAAGTACAAAAAAAAAAGATTTGAATTTAAAGTTTTTGCATTTCGGTGACATCTTTTATGTGCTTTCCTTTGACAATTTGAACACGCAGGAAGCCATCCTCGTCATCTGGATTGGTGGACAGAAGTCTGTCTTCATTTGGATCGACTTTACTTGTGCGGCAGAAGAGTCTGTAATTGGAAAAGGATCGGCATATTACATTTAAGGAGCTAAGGTACAAGCAATAGTATAGTACAAAAAAAGACTTTAAACTGAGGCACTTGAATAGAATATTTTTGCTGTTAAGGGACAAAACAAGCAGATTCATTGCAAAGTTAGCACTGATTTAGGAAAAAAAAACGCATTTTAGTTATAAGTCAACGCTTCAAAAAAAAATGATTATTACATAAAACAAAAATCGGACGGTAGACAACATAGCAAGTCAACTCGTCTGGCAAACCTTAAGGTAAGCTTGCTCCTCCCTTGTCGATGGATTTTTTATCCGCTTGAAGAATTCCAAATAAACTAAATAAAATATATAAAATAAATAGTGTGTAATATGTACATATGTATTCGAACAAAAAAGTGGAAATTAAAAAGTGGAAATAAAAATTAAAGTTTAAATAAGGTTTGCCAGGATACTAAGAACAGAATGGATTCTGTTTTCTTATTTTTTAAATTCAATTTGAGGAGTTTGAAGTCTAACCCTTCGTACTTCTAGGCTAAGTTCTCAATCTCTAGATTTCATGGAACGTCTGGCGATACATTTAAAGGCAAGCTAACGAACATCTATGGCGTCACGAATATGCCGGAAAAACTGATGAAGACGACAAATGCAATGGTGTAGTGGTAACGTCGTCAATTGCCACTTTAATGCTTCATGGTTAAAATCCTGACATCAGCAAGCATTTATTTATTTCTCATGAAATAGATAAAGTCAGAGAGAGTAGAAAAGATCGATTGCGAAAGCTTGTGTGGACACTACTAACGTTTTAGACTTTTCCTAATTTCGAGTACAAATGGATTCTGCCATCGAGATTACATGAGAGAGGATGAGCGAAGGCTGCTTTTTTGTTTTAGGAGAGATCCCAAGGATATTGCCTGCAAGTTCAAAATTAATGAGAATATGTTGTACGTAAACAAGGAGTTCGATAAAAAGAAATTCTGTCTACTACCTTCGGACTTATTCAGGGTTATCGTTAATAAATTTTCCCTCGGAATTTTTCCCCCGAACAAAAATTAGGTATCTTCAAAAGAGAGGAAACAATTCCGTGGAAAAGAAATAGGTATCATGAATGACAATTTAGGAGAATTTTCAACGCAATCGCGATATTTAATTTTTTCCTGATGCATTTTTTCCCTACTTTTGAAGATACCTAATTTTTGTTCGGGGGGAAAATTCCGAGCGAACATTTATTCACGATAAACCTGATTGTAAATTATAATCATTGGGAAAGAGACTTCGAGATGCTGAATGAAATAACAGCGTGCTGCGTGATTGTAATAGGGGTCTTGAATGCGAGACCGAGAATTGGCAATGAAGAAGGAAGCGAAAACATATTAGCGGACATAAGCCGGCAATCGAAGGATACAATTTGTAATGCAAGACTTAGACAGCAATTGCTAAATGGAATAACCATAAGCGGTAAATGTGGTGACTCCACGTTTGTGGGAAGGTAAAGGACATCTGTCATTGACTTTTGTCTCATAGGAGGGAAGTGCAGCAGCGTCTACATAACTGACCTGAAAGTAAAGCAAGTTTCATATTCTGATCACCTCCAAACTGTTGTTACATTTGAGCATGCAGTATCTGCTGGAAACGCTAAAAGTTCAGGTTGATTACGCGATCAACGTTCTGAACATGCAAGATTATCGACTACGAAAAAAAGTAGCTCTACACACAATACGACAAAATTGTGCTGAATGTGGGGTAGAACTAAATCTAGAAAATTCTTTAAGCTGAAACCCCAAACTATACCGGGTCATCGTAGGTGTAGATGAATAGGACAGAACAGGGTTTGTAAAGGCAGCGCTAGGGTTGCAGCATAAAATAATCAACAGCCGACTAAGCCACAACTAACAGGAAAATAACTATTTTCGGGATGAGCACAATATTAAGGAAATAGCTACGGCGCTGAAGCTAGAGAGCTCTTGAAATTAAGTTATATACCACACAGGGATGACCTATTGATACTTTGCAGCTTGTGCAACATGGAAAAGAGGAAAAACGTTTTCGACTTTGTGGGCAGGTGCCAAATGCCCAGGTACACAAGAAGGGAAATTAAGTCCGAAGCGTGCTGAATAGAATGGACTAGATATTGTTTGGTCGAAGTACTCTGCTTGGGCTCCCAGAGAACACTCTTATCACCCTAAAACTAGAAATTACAAGATTGCGTTACAGTATCGAGAACGGATTCTTAGCAGATTTACTTCGATCTATTTTATTTGAGTACATTTCATTTTATTTTACTGTTAGTCTTTAATGGACGTAGACCATTATATACATGAATTTAAGGTTAGTTGTCTACCAGATAGACGGCAGAGCGGTGCCAATTGATTTTTTTTTTTTTTTTGTAGTATAAAGGGTGACCAGATAGCAATGATACTTTTTCCAATTGTTATTTTTCAGCAGCTGTGAAAGTTACCAATGACATCCAGCTGTCCAAATATTCAATGAGGTTTGCTATTTCAGTGCGGACATTTTTAAAAAATATTATCGAAATTCCGGCTCAGTTGTAAATACGCAACTCGTCGTGAGGTCGGTCGTCATTATGGCTTCAGTGTGCAAGCAATTCGCCACACCGTGGAAAAGTTTGAGCGTGAGTACAATCTTTGGACCTTAAGCCACCAACCAGACAGAGATTGGCCGTTTCGAAGAAGATACAGAACTGGCAATTCGGCGCCAATCAGCTGAATTGGGTATCGCCAAAAAGTCAACCCGACTTATTTTGCGGTTGGATTTGGGCCTACAACCATATAAGATTGTGCTGACGGAAGAATCGAAGCCGAACGACCATAGACAAACCCATGCAAGCGACGAAACGCTCAAAGTTGTGAAGGAAAATATTGGCGACTGGTTCATCTCACGGCGAGCGTTCATCAATTGGCCGCCGCGATCATGCGACTTGACACCACTCGATTATTTTCTCTGGGGCTACGTCAAGTCCTTAGTCTACGCTAACAACCCAACCCAACTACTTTGGACGAGCTCGAGGCCAACATTCGAGACGCTATTGCCAGAATAACGCCGTACGCATTGGACCGGCCGGTTGAAGCACTGCCAGCGAAGCCGAGCCGGCCATTGAAATGATGTGCTATTCCACGCATAATGGTGTGAATGTATGTAGCTTCAAAATAAAGCCAGAATCAATTTCATATCTCACATCGTTATTGTTTTATTTCAATTTTTTTCCTATCGTTCTGTACAATGTAACAAATACTTTACATTTTGTAGAGTTTGACTTTCACTTTGTGTAAAAAAAAATTCTTCAGTTTCATTTTCACAAACATCTATACAGTGAAATCTCCCTTAGGCGAACAGCGACGATGCCAACATTTTTGTCTGCTTAAAGGAGTGTCCGTCCAAGGGAAGAGAAAAATCGTTTTTGCCTTGTAATAACAACGCATAGCTGTAGCAGATAACTTATACATATTGGTAGGCATATACAAATACATGACACGAAACCCTGACGCAACAATGTAACTGTTTTCCTCAAAAGAAAATAAGTAAAAACCTCGCTGTGAAAATGGTGGCATTTCACGAGTTGCTACTTGTTTTTGTTAGCCTAAGGGATATAAATTAGAGAATTTCCTACTGATATTGTTGTCCGCCTAAGGGAAAGTAAAATGCATGCAATCTGAAAAAAAAGAAGTTTGTTTTAGAAAATATGTCCGTTTAAGGGAGCTGTCCGCCTAAGAGACCTGCCCGCAATGGGAGATTTCACTGTATTTTGTTTCCTTTAAATTATTATTTCTTTAATAGTTCACCCTTCTATAGAGCACCACTCTATTTTTACTAATTATTAAGTCGGAAAGTTCAAATTGATAGTCTTACGGGTGAAATGGATTGACTGAGTCTTATGAAAATAAACAGAAACTATCAACTTTTGCGCAATTTCGAAATATGCGCGCGCTGTCGTAAATCAGTTTACGAAAGTATTATACACTCACGCCATAAGTTTGAATTTTGGTTGTTCTGTGAAACAAATGCAAAAGGGAGTCTTCAACTAATACCTTATCTTAAGCGCCTAATCTTTGTTATAGGAAAAGCTGAGGGTAACGCCATCTCACGAAAGATAAACAGATAAGGTAGTTTAGAGGAAGGCAGCTGTCACATAGCCGACAACTGTGAAAGAAGAACAAGCAGAATAGAGGGAAGAAGAAACTGTTCAATTAAATGGCCCCGAACACATTTTTACAAAAGTAAAATTCTGATCCTTTAAATCGAAAATTATATAATTAGTTCAAAATAAGAAACCATTATAAAATTATAAACAACCTACTAATGCAAATGCACAACTGAACACAGGCAGAAGAAAGGACATTATAAAGGCGCCTTTGTGTAAAACCCGCCACACCTCTCATAAAGATCACCCCTCCTCAGGTAAAATGTCAAGTGATCGTGTACTTTTACGGTAATCACGGAATATCTTTCATATGTGCAGGTTACCAGGAATAACCCAACGGACTAATTTGTGGATATTCCTAGCATGAGTTTCTCTATAAAATACCGACGATAATAGACTACAAGGATCAGTTTGATTTTGATTGTGCTAGTGGCAATATCTCCAGTAATTAATAACTCCACACACCAAGGAAAGATGAAAATTTTGTTCATTTGCGGACTGCTTCTACAATTCGTAACGCGTTACGATGTACGAAATATCCAATGTCAAGAGTTGCCGGACCAAGCGTTAAAAGCTATCCTAGGACCAACATACAACGCAAGATACATGAGTATCAAACCGCCACAGAATAATGAAACAGATCCTAAGCGCGGTGGACCTAAGCGATCATCATTACACATCGAACATGAATTTTTTATGGATGGCTTCGAAGAGAATCCTTATGAAGGTATTCCAGCATGGGAAGTAGATCACGTGGAAATCACAAATCAACAAAGAAAACGACGTGAAGCACGATCACCACCATCACCAAAAAAGAAACGTGATCCTCGTGAGGTGTTTATAGAAAGTATAACACCACGCTCTAAGATACCATGGGAATGCACGATGGAAATTCATTGGGAGGACCTGGGACCAGAATACTTTCCGCGATATATCCGCCAGGTAAAATGCAAGCAGGGCAAGTGTTGGTATGCAAGATATCCATGCAAACCGAGACTGTTTAGCATAAAGGTACTCAAACGCAGCACAGGACAATGTGCTAAAGTTACTAATAAATTGAAAATAGTGACCATGGATACAGTGACCGGGGAATATGCCCAGCAATGGGAGTTTGAAGAGAGGCCGATTACGGTCTGCTGTGATTGTGTAATGCCTTATTGAGTTTTTTTTTTCTTTTTTTATTGTACTGTTAAGATTATAAGATCTGTATATAAGACATTGTAGATAAGGTTATTTCATTTGTGATTTTTTGTATTGCACTTTTCTTTTTTTTTTTAATTAACGAATTTGTAAAAATAAACAAACGAAGCTTCATTCTTTTTGTATTTATTTTTGGTAGACTTGCTTTCGATTTCAGCTAAATATTCGTCAGAGGGCCATTTATTTTTCGAGTTAACACCACATAATGATGTCTATGGCTTCGTCGAATCTACACTCTAATGACTGCTTTAGAGCCGGAATCTTCAGACTGATTATTACCTAACTTTTGAGAGACCTTTTTCGTTGGATCTAAGTCATGAGCAATTAGTTGTTTTACGTATATATCTAGAATATAATCGTAGCCTGGGTGTGGAAGAGATATGTGGTTAATACTCAGTAATGCAATCGCTAACTTCTGGGAGTTAAGTACCCAAACGAGCTAAGCTTTAAGAGTTCAAACACTCCCTAAAAAGTATACATGGCTTTCTAATATCTTCTTCTTCCTTTTATCAGCGAGGCTATGATCCGAAAACAAGGGATCACTACCCTCCCACTTCACCGCATTTTTACTGATCCGCCTGTGGGATTCGCCTACATGGCTTTTTAATATATCCTCTTTAAAGATGCGAACACAAGATGGACCTCCATGGAAACTTGTGCCATCACCAGGAAGCTATGGCCATCCTTCGACAAAGCAAGGACCGACAGAATTACTCGGAAAGATAGAAAATCCCTTCCACCCTCGTGGGCATCATCACGGGGCACAACACTCTGTACACGCTGTGCCACTTGAAGAAACTACGCCTGACGGAGGAAGAACTCTGTAGAGGCTGTGGTTACGAGGAAGTTTTTGAGGACATTACCCACTTCCTGTGCCACTGTCCGAGTCTTTAACACTCTAGGAAAAAGTTCCTTGGCAAATATTTCTTCCAGGATCTCGAGGAGCTCTCCGGCGTTACGACAGGAAAGATGCTGAACTTCATCAAATCATCAGAGTGGTTTGTATGCAGCAACGAAGTAAGTGAATGGGTTTGAATAGTTTTTAGTTTAAATGGGTAAGGGATTACTCTTTCCCCTATGGGTATCACAATGGGCCAACGCTGACCTGAGTGTGGCATAGAGCGTCTCTCCCTGCCAGCCCACATACCTAACCTAACTTAATATTTCCTCTGTTGTTTCAATGTCGGGATATTTCTTTTGATTTTTGCGTTGAATATAAGGTTTTTTTATGCCGAATTGTGTGAATGCCTGAAACCTTTCATTAACAGCCGGATTGGCCCCTATCCGTGTGGTTACAGGCCAGGAGAGTCCACTTCTTCACACTTTGGCAGATCCTAAAGAAAACTCAAGAAGTTCACATCGATATTCATCATCTCTTTATTGATTTCAAGCCCACCTATGACAGCGTCTATAGAGAGGAGCTATGCATATATAGCCTGCCAGCTTTGTCCGTCTGTGCAGGATGACGATGGAGAACTCTCGCTGCTCCACTAAGGTCGGTAATGACTTCACCGAGACCTTTGATGCCGTCAAAGAAGGTTTCGGACAAGGTGACGCGCTGTCATGTAACTTTTTTAATATCGTACTTGAACGGATTGTGAGGAGCTCACAAGCCAACACCAGAGGCACAATTTATCTAAAGTCCATACAACAGCTTGCCGACGATATTAACATAATTGGAAGAACTCAGCGGGCTGTCACCGGTGCGTTTGCAAACCAAAATGGGTTTAGCGATAAACGAGGGTAAACCGAAGTATATGCTGTCAACAAGAAGGGACAACCAACACCGACGAATTGGACAGAACGTCACAGTGGGCAGCTATAACTTCGAGGTAGTAAGGGACTTTGTCTACATTGGCTCTGCTATTAATTCTGACAATGATACCAGCGCAGAAATTAAGCGAAGAATAACTCTTGACAATCGCTGTCTTTTTTCGGTTTATAAGGCAATTCAACAGTAAAGCCCTATCTCGAACAACTAAGGAGACTCTGTGTAAGACACTGATCATCCCAGTCCTGCTTTACGACCCTGAAACATGGACTTTATTAAAAGAGGATGAAGATATCCTTGAGAGGAGAAAAATTCTTCGTAAGATATTTGGTCCTGTTTGCGTTGACAGATTTTGGAGGAGAAGATTCAACGACGAACTATACGAGTTGTACAGCGACATCGACCTAGTCATAAAACTGCGTATTGGACGTCTGAGATGGCTAGGACATGTAGAGCGAATGGACATCAACGCTCCGGCCTGCAGAGTCTTCGAATCTAACCTGGAGGGACGACGCAGTAGAGGACCTCCTGGCCGTAAGTGGCGCGCACAAGTTCAAAGGGAACTCGACCAACTTAGAGTGCGCAACTGGAGGCGATTAGCTAAAGACCGAGCTAAATGGAGAGGCTTGTTGGTTGATGCCCAGGTTCACCCCGAACTGTAGCGCCACCTAAGTAAGTAAGGATATTTGAGATGGCTAGGACACGTAGAGCGGATGGACACCAAACGCTCCGGCCCGCAGAGTCGTCGAATCTAACCTGAATGGACGACGCAGTAAAGGGCCTTCTTGCCGTAGGTGGTGTGCAACCGGAGGCAATAAGCCAAAGACTGAGCTAAATGAAGAGGCTTGTTGGTTGAGGCACAGGTTCACCCCGAACTATATCGCCACTTAAGTAAGTAAGTAAGCCAAACTCTTTCTTGAAGTACGACTAATTCAACATAACTTTTGACCAACATTTTTGTACTTGCCTTAATCCGTAGAAACATTTTATTTTGACTAAATTAGTTTTTTCTTAGAGGCAACATGTGTAGTTCCCAGTTTTGCTGATCTGGAAACCAAATTTATTTGGAAGAGTTAGACTTGACCATGCATGCAGGCGAACCTCACAGGCGGATCAGTAGAAATGCGGTGAACTGGGAGGTTATGATCCCTTGTTTTCGATCATAACCTCGCCGAAATAGGAAGAAGAAGAGCTGGTCATGCACTCAGAAACTGTCGATTTGATCGTTCGATATGAAATTCGATTAATCATTGATTTGGTTATGTGTACTCGTATTTCCCAGTTTTGCTGATCTGGAAACCAAATTTATTTGGAAGAGTTAGACTTGGCCATGCATGCAGGCGAACCTCACAGGCGGATCAGTAGAAATGCGGTGAACTGGGAGGTTATGATCCCTTGTTTTCGGATCATAACCTCGCCGAAATAGGAAGAAGAAGAGATTTGATCATGCACTTAGAAAATGTCGATTTTAGCGTTCGATATGAAATTCGATTAATTATTGATTTGGTTTGTTAAGAACGTTTTGTAGTTTTTCCATAACTCTACTTTATTGCGACGTTTTTTATTGTCGTTCTATTCAGACGCTTAACAGCACTTTAGAAATGACATTATTTACAAGTAGAATCCATATTGCAAACGCTTACTACAGTAATGTCAACATCTACCATCGAACATGACCCATGAGTGATTTTCTTTTTCTTATAATTTACTCGCGCTAAAGGACCTTTTATGTATTTCGATACATAGCGTGAGTGTTAGGGAAGAGGGGTTAGGAAGAAAGGAGGCACCGATGCACATTGGCATTAAATGTCTGTAGGTTATAATGGAGAGGAAAAGCAGACTCGGGGAGAGGATTCCAGAAAGATGTTGTGCGGCTCAGAAAATAATCTCTATCAGCGTTATCGTGAATAAATGTTCCCTCGGAATTCTTCCCCCGAACAAAAACTAGGTATCTTCAAAAAAGAGGAAATAATTCCGCGATAATTCCGAAATAATTTAACGCAATCGCAATATTTAATTTTGCCCCCATGAATTTTTCTCCTCTTTTTGAAGATACCTAATTTTTGTTCGGGGGAAAAATTCCGAGGGAAAATTTATTCACGATAACCCTGTATATTTCACGGTACGTCCGAAGATTGGCTTAAGGGTAAACTGATGAGCATTCGAGGCATGGCGAGTATTGCGGTTAAAACGAAGAAGGGGAGGAATTCTATTGGCTATTTCAATTGAGCATTTTCGGTGGAAATATCGATAAAACAGGGATAGGCAGGACACATTACGACGGTGTTCGAGCGAAGCAAAATTGCTCGCAATACTCGTGTCTCCTATAAGTTTTATCGCCCGTTTTTGTATTCTATCTATCAATTGCAATGTGTTTTTTGGTGCACCTGACCATATGTGAGCGCTATACCCTAACTTAGGGTGAATGTACGCCTTACAAATTGAAGCCAAATCAGAAGGGGTGAAATATTTCTTGCACCGCTTTAGGAAACCAAAACATTTCGCTGCATTCTTAGTGATTTCGAATACATGGTCATTCCAACAGAATTCGTTGTTGACACACATACCGAGCATGGAAAGTTTTTCGGTTTCAACGATGCAAGTGCTATTAATGGATAATGGCTGATGAGTAGGGTTTCGCTTTAATAACGGAAGACAGTATTGCGGTTTGGAAGCATCTAATTCCACTCTATTGGTTAAGGTAGGTAGGTAGATAAAGTGGGGGTCCAAAAGAACCCAATTAGCGCTTAAGGTGCGCCATTTTGTTGCCACGGACTCGTGTATACCTATTGTAGTGGTTAGTTAAAAAGGGATGTTAAGTTTAAACACAGCCCGTGGAGTTCAGGAAGAGGATTAGTTCTCCAATCCTCTTGACCGCTATCTCTATCAGATCCTTGAAGAAGGGTTTGCCAAGAGTTTGTTGTCTGATCCTCGCCAGGGCCGGACATCTGCAAAGGAAATGACATAGAGATTCTTTCTCATTAATATCCTTGCAGCTCCTACAAAAGGTGTTGTGGGGGATACCAAGCTTGGCAGCATGGTCTCCAACTGGCCAGTGACCTGTGATAATAGCTACGACTTTGGCAATAACTAGTCTTGGTTTGCCTAGTAACTCTTTTGACCTGGGTTTGTTGAAACTGGGCCACGTCTTCCTAGATATGACACAGCTTGTGAGGCTGTTCCACCCGCGATTGGCTAGCCGGAGGAAGTGAAGGTGAATATAGCCCTTAACGGCACCAATCGGAATGTCGAATCTTTCTGCTAGAGAGCCGTTAAGGGCCGACACTCGCCTGGCCAGCTCATCAGCACGCTCATTACCCTCATGGTTGCTGTGCCCTGGGACCCAGATGAGAGTGATTCTCGAGTGAGTGCTTTGTTGATTCAATTCAAACCGGCATTGCTCTACCAGTTTTGAAGAGATGCAGGCCGCATCAATGGCCTTGATGGCAGCCTGGCTATCCGAAAAAATAGCGATATTGTGATTAGATGTTGGAAGATTGTTTAGCAGCCGGCAGGCTTCTCGAATCGCAAGAAGCTCCGCTTGGAAAACACTAGCAGAGTCTGGGAGACGGAAGGACCTTGATATATTCAGCTGGTCCGAGAAGATGCCTGCGCCGACTCCGCAGTCCATCTTCGAACCGTCCGTGTAAATCCCTATATCATAGTTGCAGGTAGCGCTTCCGTTCTTCCATTCTTCTCTGGAAGGGAATTTTGTTAAGAAGGATTTTCTGAAGTTGAGCTTGGGTATCGTGTAGTCGGTGCAGGATGCAACCAGTTCACTTGGTATTGTCTCCAGGACCTTGCCGTGACCATATGGGCTTGTGGTCCAGCATCCATATTCCCTGAGCCGGACTGCGCTGCATATAGCTGTGTCTATGATGTGTAGTTCGAGAGGGATCAGATGCAAGATGAATGCCGGTACCTTGGTTTTAGTGGTAAACAGCATCTATTGGTTAAGACTCATTTAAATATGCTGTCAAGGTCGGAATTTAATGTGTTTAACATACGTTGCTGTTCTTCATCCACGGCTGAAGAGAGTAGGGTCATGAGTTTGGGAACGAATATGAAAAACTGATGGTGCTGTCATCATTGAAGGAATAGATTGGATTAGAAGTTGCAGACAGAAGATAATTTATGAAAATGAGAAAGTGAGTCGGAGACAAAACAGAGCCTTGGGGGACACCAGCATTTACTTGGTGAGATGCAGACTTGAAGCCGTCCAAAACAACTTGAATTGAACGGCCCGAAAGGTTATTTCTAATCCATAGAAGAAGAGTATTATCGATCCCAAATGCACGCTGGTGATGGATAAGACCTGTTTTTGGAATGTCATACTTTATGAGTCCAAGCTCAGGCATAAGGGTACTGTGACCAATAAAAGCTGCGCTTGGTTTTCAGAATAGAATACTTGGCCATTTGAAATAAAACTTACTCAAAATTCTATTGAAACTCGTCTGTGGAAGTGAAGTTTTGAAGAATTTTTTGCTTAAAACAATTTCATATCTTCAGAATGATTTCTTGACTATGAGCTCCTCAGTATGTGCATGTTGCATACTCTTTTGTCAAGTCGCCATCCTACTATTTGTGTTCAGCTCACTGCTCCAGCATGTGTTTCAAATTTCATGTACAATCGTTTTACTTTTTGTCATTTCATTTGAGGGATTTACAAACGGTGTAAATTGCCTTCTAAACCTTACTATTGGTTTATAGATATTTAAATGTATTTTAAGTTATAAATAAGTACATAATATCTATGTAATCAGATACGTGACACCCTATAAATATTGCTAACGTATAAATAAAACTTCAAACAATTTTATGTGTTTTTATTTGTATGATGTAAGTGTATGTTGAATGCATCGAACTGCATTTATTTTTATTGTACAAGTGTTAGGTATATATATTCCTAAATTCAAAAATCGTTAATTTTATGATATTACCAAAAACTTAGATCACAACGAGAAAGATATATAAAAAAAAAGATTTATAAATGCATGTTTATAAGTTGAAACATGGCAGTATGTATATTTAACAGTTGTTACTATTATTCCCCCAGGAATAAAGGCGTTCGGGTGTACGCAAAAAACTGAAAGAAAATCATAAAATAGAAAGAAATAATAAATATGGACAACCAAACCGATTTAAGGCACTTGACACGTATTCTTACGATTTAATCTCAAACAAATGACATGGAACACATAGATATATTGTTTAAGAAATAATTGCACACTTCACTGCACGACATACGAACTAAATTTAAGCATACATATACATATTTACTTTGTTATCTTTTCAAGCTTAATAATGTTTTATCAATTTTAATAATAGTTACCACTAGAAGTTAAGGACTTACGATAGTAGGTTAGAGTGGCAGGCTGCAGAATGCAGCCTCACTTAGGCCAGACTAGGTCCATTTAGGTTTCAGTTACTTTTATTGTGGTTGAGTACAAAAAGTGTTCAACTGTCCTTAGTTGGCAATGGTAACTTCAACCTCTACACCGGGTTCAATGTTGATGGATGTGATCTTCTTCACAATCTCAGACGGGGAATGCAAGTTGATGATTCTCTTGTGGAGTCTCATCTGGAAGCGATGCCAAGTCTTTGAACCTTCACCGCAAGGTGTTTTACGGGTGGTGATGCGGAGGACCTTGGTCGGCATGCGTACTGGGCCCTTGACACGAAGTTTCTGGTTCTTGGCACCCTGGATCAGGTCACGACATACATTCTCCAGAGAACGGACATTTCTTGAGGTCAAGGTAATGCGAATACGGTGCACAGAGGCAGAATCTCCTTGGGGCTTCTCGATATCCTTGACAGCAGCAGCGATATTTAAGCAGAAATCTGGTCGAGATATTCAATTAAAACAAACGAAATTGAGCAGCGCTGAACCAGTGTTGTTTGCGACGAAAAGGAAATGGGAAGAGTTTTTGAATCTATCACCCCCCTACCCCTGAAACCAGTTGGAGCTTGTTATGAATCGCTCGGAGGCTTAGCTAGCTCGCCTAAATTGTCGAAGAGGTAGGCTCCCGCAAACGAAGAGGGCCTGGTATAGCTTGAACCAAATCACTTCAACGTTTTTTTCTGAAATGAAAATGAGTAAAACTCGTACAAATAAAAGAGACCTGCACAGAAAAACGTTCAGGTAATTTGGTTCAACCTATAGTATAGCACTTGAACGTTTTTCTGCGCAGGTCTCTTTTATTTGTACGAGTTTTACTCATTTTCATTTCAGAGAAACGTTCAAGTGATTTGGTTCAAGCTAAACGTACAAAGAAGGTGTAGTATAGTTTCCTCCTCCTGCTCGTCCATGCAACTTCTGCAGAAATCAGTTGCTAAAATACCTAGCCTGATGGCATGCCTACCGATGATGTAGTGCCTCGTAATAACACCTACTGCAGTTCCGATGGCGACCTTGTCAGTCCGATAAGGCAATTGAAGCGTTTCTGATCCAGCTTAGGCCAGATCTGTCTAGTATTGACGTAGACGTAAACGTAGTGTCGCGGTTATGTTGTTGAGCTTAAGTAATAGTTTCACTTACTTACTTACCATTTCATCTCTACAGGTTTCTGTATGGGTAAAACTTCCGTACATTGTTCCTGCAGTATAAACTCTCGATATTTCAAACGCGCGCTTCTCATGCTCTTTTGTCTCTTTTGCTCGTAGAGCTCACGAGCAGCTCTCGTCTTCCTTTGCAGCACGGCTTTGTATGCCTCTTGTTTTGCTGCATGCACTCGCCGGCATTCTTCTTCGTCAAACCAGGGGTTTCGCGGTGGTGGGCGAGCGAGACCCAGCACATCAGTAGTAACAATTACACAAACACTATTTTTTTTTAGACATGTAGAATGAGTGCGAGGTCCGGACATGTTATCGCTGGAGAGCGCTCCGGTGTTTGAAGTGAAAATGGTTATAATAATCCGGGTTTTCTTTCGGTCTTCATTTATATATTAGCACGAAATATTATATTAACAACGAAAAATGTTTTTTTCCAGCTAAAGCAGAACGGTTTGTCGATATAAAACAGAAACACCACATCACATAGCTATCCGCAGAGACCTGGAAATGGATCGAAGAGCGTATTTCACTCAAGGCTCAAATCGCAGCTCAATGCTCAAAAGTTGAGCTAGAATTCCAGTATCGCATCAAGAGGAACAATGTAGTGCGAATCGAGACAGTTGGAATCGCATAAACGACCTTGCCTCAGAAGCTGAGGAAGCAGCAAATAGATGCGACAACAGGACCGTTTTATAGGATTACGAAGCAACTGGTTGGTGGGCAAAGTTCCAAACAACGCTCTGTCAAGATTTTGGACAGTTCCTTGCTGACATCGGATAAGGATCAGCTCAGGAGGCGGAAGGAGCACATTTGTCGTGCGCATAGATTTATCTCTAAGGAATTCAAAGCTATTATTAAGGCTACGTATGACGGTGCTAAGAGTCACGTCTTGCATAGCTGTAAGGTGTCTGATGTCTTTGAAGTTCAAAGTGCGATGACACAAGGCTGCATACTTTCACCACTGTTATTTTCTATTGTTCTTCATGCAGCGATGGCAGTAAATAACAGCGCCATAAAGTGGACAATAAGATCGTACCTTAAATATTTGCTTGCTCTCGCATAGAATTATGGATCTGCACCAAATGATCCATAGTTTGGAAGTCAATGCAAATATAGCAGGGTTGAGGATTAATACGGCCAAGACAAAGCCACTCAGCCTTACAACTTCAATCGCCCAAGTACCGAACTCGATGTAGATTGTAGAATCGCGAAAGCCAAAGCAGTGTTCGGCATCCTATCGAAAATCTGGATGAGTAATGTTTTGCTCCTATGTCGAGTGTAGTACTTGGAGAATTGACGTCATTTTCATGTGTAATCTGCAGACTTTAATAAATAGATGTCTACGCATCATCCTTAGGATTTTCTGGCTTAATCGCATCTCGAACGAACACCTCCACTCGCGAACAGGTTAGGAACTTATTGATACAAAATAAAAAATACAAATATTTGGCGCAACAGCTCTTGAAAGTGCCAGGGCCTAGCTTCTCGCAACCACTCATGTTGTGTGCGTTATTTCTGGGATTCGAACTTGGAACCTCATGCGTAGTGATCCGACACACTAACCACTTACGCCACGGCGCCCACTTATTGATATCACAATCAATTTGGCGAAGGAAGTGCCAATGGTTTGGCTACACTTTGCGGCGCGAACAAAATTCAGTTGCCAAACACGCCATGCAATGGAATTCACCTACTCAATCTGATAAAACTGGGGGACACCCTAGGCATACGTGGCGCAGAACGTTTCAAACGGGTCTAGAGCTTTGCGAATGAGTTGGAGAGAGTTGAAGGGCGTTGCAGAAGTCCGAACACGATGGCGCCCAGGTGATGTTGTCGCCCTATGGGTCGCAGGTCTTAAGTAAGTAAGATAAATATATCCAAAACGAAACCAGTTACCAGTGTTTCAGATACATAAGAGCTCCAGATTCTAAGCGTGTATTCAATTCCACGTGTACACGTGGCACGTGTTGTCGTGTTACTTGGCACCATATACACGGGTATACGTGTACGTCTTAAAAACACGTATATAGGTAATTCATGCAAGACACGGGTACACATACCACCTTGTAGATTGTAGATTGAGGTGGGTTCAGTTCAGGTCATCTGATCACTGCGTCCATTATTGTGATTTCCTCTAATCTTAAGGCTCATTCGAGATGCCAGACTTGGTGATGACTCGACCATATTTTTGAGTGAGCCAGAGATATATCTTCTGCTTCAAGGTAGAATTTACCTAAGTAATGATGACGTGCTCCGGTTAGACAGTCACACTGACATAAGATATGTTCTGCTGATTCTTCGCCTTCGTTACACATTCTGCATTTGCTTCTTGTGCTATCCCCATAGTCATGAGATGGTTTTTGACTCGACAGTGGCATGTGGGGAATCCTGTGGCTATTCGAAGCCGACTTTTGTTTAGCTGTAGGAGTTGTTTCGTTCATTTGTGGGAGATTGTTGACAGAAAGGCTATGGTTTGTCTGTTACCATCAGTTTCCATCCAGTAATGATGCGCTTTTTCTTTTAGCCAATT
This sequence comes from Brachypalpus laphriformis, assembly GCA_945910035.1. Taxonomy (NCBI): domain Eukaryota; kingdom Metazoa; phylum Arthropoda; class Insecta; order Diptera; family Syrphidae; genus Brachypalpus; species Brachypalpus laphriformis. The sequence goes on from OX246756.1 coordinate 162,821,024, forward strand.
TTTTATGCAGCGTTTTGCCATACTGGCAGGTAATCCACAGAATATTCTTGGCATCCCCTATTCTGGCTAGGAGGACAGACCTCTGTTTCGTTTTTTGACACCATGTTGGTGGCACCACCTTATGTAGATTCCAATCAAAGAAGATTTTGTCCATCCAAGATGGAATCGGAGACTCGCAGCAGGAGAACTGATGCCCATTGGCTCTACACATTCTAGACATCTGAAGATGTGTTACGCATGTTCTCGCTGTAGATCCCGAACAGCTAATAATTGTGTCTACTGCCTAATCCCAGTGGTTGAGTGGCAACTTTTGTTCTGCAATATCATCATTCATAGTCATGTAGCAATGTTTTCTGAAGGCTTCTGGAGTCGATTTTCATCCTCAAACCACTGTAATGTGAGCAAAAGAGATATGCAAACTGACCAGAGCAATTCTGCTTGTTTTGTAGTATTGCGTTTTGTTTTTTCTGGAACTGACGCCTTCCTCAAAGCTTCCTTTAATTGTCTGTGGTATAGCATTGTGTTAACTTTATTGCGTTCTCCCTTCCGTACAAGAGAATCACCGTTCCTGCGGACAATTTTACGAAGACCAACGATAGAGAGCTGCTTTTATAACATTCGATGTAGCTTGACGATGTCTCTTAGAACAAGCATACGTAACGAATTAAGCAGTAACAAACACTTCCAAAACAAATTAGGTACATAAAGTAGACTCTACATTCACAACATAACCCAACAACCAATTTCCACGTTTGTCCACCACCATCCTAAACAAAACAAAAACGTTTACATCTGTACATACCTTGACAACGTTGAACTATTCGATCGACTGAAATTCGGCCTAGGTATATCCTCCAAACCTCTGTGCACAGACACTGTGTCAGGGTCTCTGTTCGTCTCGCTAATTAGCTGCAAATATTCTGGAGTACGTAACGATGCCGCTGTTGGTTTCCTATACAATTTTATAAGCAAAGATGAACACACGACAGATACTGAACTGGCGGCCATGGCGACTGATGCCATCCATGGTTCTAGGATGAGGCCAAAGCTTGTAAATACTCCAGCTGCCAATGGTATACCCAGCAAATTGTACATGCTCGCAAAGAGAAAGTTTAAACGAATGCGTCGCACTGTCTTTCGGGAAAGATCTAAGCAGGCGACGACATCTAGCAGGTCATTCTGAAAATAATCTCATAAGTCTGATATTGAAATAGGAAGAGTAGGAAACCAACCCTCATTAGCACCACATCAGCAGCCTCAGCAGCGACATCTGTGCCCGCAGCTATCGCAATTCCAACATCAGCCTGTGCCAGTGCAGGACTATCATTCACCCCATCACCCACCATCGCTACTCGCATGCCACCCTCTTGAATTCGTTGAATTTTGGCAACCTTATGTGACGGAAGGACTTCAGCATATACCCTAGTGATTCCAACCTGATGGGCTATATTCACTGCGGTGTTCTTGTTGTCTCCAGTCAGGAGTATCACATCTATCCCCATTTTTTTGAGAGTATACACCGCCAAATGGGCTTCGGGTTTAACCATATCTGAGACCGATATCATACCGATTAGTTGATTGTTCAAGGCGCAGAGGACAGCTGTGTTGCCCACATTCTCTTCTTCGGTCATCTTTGAATGGATTTCCGCTGGCACCAGGATCCCATTGCGATGCATCCATTCACGATTGCCAATAAGAACGTTGATTTCATTTCCTACCACAGGTTTCACAGTTTCCTCGGTTTCAGCGAGGGAATCGTCAAGTTCCAACAACTGTTGCAGCTCCAAAGTGTTCTTTTGAATCGCATTCATTGCTGGGATGACCTCCTCGATTGAGACTCCATTCACCATGTGCACTGCCACTGGACTCGTTCGATAGCAGTTCTCGAAATTGATGACCTTCTCAGCGTTACAGGCTTGTTTTAGGGCCTGCTCAAAGTTGGAGACAGTAGATTTGATACCACAGCCAGGCACCGCTTGGAAGTTATTTGATTTTCCAAATTGTTCCACGTCCAACATATCTTTGACGAATTTTACAATTGCTACAATCAGAGAGAAAAATAAGGATCACCTAGGTTTAGAGGATATACAAACTACATACCTGATGCAATGGGATGTTCACTGTTGCTCTCTGCAGCGCCAACAATGGTTAACATTCGAGCTAGACTGCATACAGTCGGCTTGACAAACATGACTACCCTCGAGGTCATCGGTGTTCCGTGGGTTATGGTTCCTGTCTTGTCGAACACTATCGTCTTGACCTAAACAAGAGGCTTGAAACACAGTTTAAATATGGATATATTGTCCAGCTTACCTTATGAGCATTTTCCAGTGGCCCAGCACCCTTCACCAACACTCCATTGATAGCACCAACACCAGTCGCCACCATCACCGCAGTTGGAGTAGCCAAACCTAGCGCACATGGACAAGCAATTGCCAGCACACTCAAAGCGCACCTAAACGCATACCCAATGATGATTTCATCTCGATTTAGTCCCATCTTGTTGTGATCTGAGATCGGAAGCTTGTCGATGTCAATATACCCGGTGATGATCCACCCAATAAGCGTTATCGATGACACTGCCACGACAAATGGCACAAAGTACCCAGCAATCTTGTCAGCCAACTCCTGAATCGGAGCTTTCGACGTTTGGGCCTCCTCCACTAAGCGAACAATCTGCGCCAGAGTCGTGTTCTCTCCTGTGTGCGTCGCTGTGATGAACAAAACTCCATTCTGATTGATAGAGCCTCCAATTACCACGGCTCCCTTCTTCTTGGCTACTGGCATCGACTCTCCGGTAATCAGACTCTCATCGCATGTCGAATGCCCATACAGAACTTTTCCATCAACGGGCACCTTGGACCCCGGCACGACTTTCAGAATATCCCCTCGTTGGACATAGTCCACTGAGATCAACTTTTCAGACCGCACCTCGAACTCTTCTGAAATCTCCACAAGCAGAGCCTCAGTCGCTTTCAAAGAAAGTAGTTTGGACAGCGCTTCACTAGTCTTTCCCTTGGCGATGTGTTCCAGCCATCGACCCAGCGAAATGAATATAAGCAGCATCGGTGGTGTATCAAAGAATGTCAGCGGAGACGAATGCTGTTCCAAAAGAATCGCCGCAATCACGACAGCCACGGAGTAGATGTAACTTATCGTCGTTGCCATGGTAATCAGAACATCCATGTTGGTTGTACCATGCTTAACCGCCCTATAAGCTTGCACATAAAAATGCCAACCGCCGAAGAACTGCACCGGCGTCGAAAGCAAAAACATTACCAGATTTTCCATGGATAGTCCAGGAATAATACAACACATGGCATCGTGCCCATGAAGCTCCATTTCCACCATAAAGTAGATCATGGCGATCATACAAGGACCTCCAAAGACCAATGAGATAAGGAACGCATTTCTCCACTTTCGAATCTCCTCCTTGTGTTCCAGATAGCTATGTGCCATCTTGTCTTTGTTCGACAGCAGGTGTGCATCAAAGCCCAACCCTTGGATGGTTTCACAAATATCCCTTGCTCCAGTCTCCTCAGAATTGTACCTGAATTTACCGCGCTTCGTGGTGAGAGCCACTGCAGCATGAGTGATGCCCTTAGTCCTTAACACCGCCTGTTCAATTTTATTCACACAAGACGAGCATGTCATTCCCAGAATCTCTATCTCCACCTCCTGTTCTCCGGAGCCTGGCTCATCGATAACACTCGTCGGGAATCCCAGCTCCGTAATTGACTTGGCAATATTCTCAGCCGTGATGACATCCGCATTAAACTTGACCTCCGCCTTCGCTGCCAACAGTGCCACCAATATACTATCCACTCCATAGATCTTCTTACAGTGCTTCTCGATGGCAGCCACACAACTAGCGCATGTCATCCCCTGTATATGCACCATACACTTGGTCAGGTGTTGTTCCATTTCGACATGCAACACTCCAGTGGTCAGCTTATTATTTGAAAGTTCTCCACTCTTGTCATATATCACCAGAGCATCACCGCCACCCTTCTCACGGCTTGGTGATTTGTCAGTCTTCTTGGCCTCTCCTGTTTCCTCCTCTACAGACGCTTCAAAGCCCATGTCATCAATCATTTCGGCGATTTCGGGTGGCTTTAGAATAGTACTATCATACTCGACAGTGGCACGTTTCTCGTCCAAGCTGACTTTTATCGAAACTACACCCGGCCGAGTGCCGATGTTGCCTTCGATGTTGCGAACACAACTATTACATGTCATTCCGATGACACGGATACGTGTCACTGAGTTTGGACTGGGGCTACCACTGTTGGACGACTTACTACTTGGATAGGGACACTCAAAGCCCATTTCTTCGATTTCAAAGGCGATCTGCTCGGGTCTTGTCCTACTCGGTTCGTAGTCAAAGTAGCCAGCATTTTCGCTGAGAATTACTTGTGTTTTCAGGATACCTGGTTTGGTGGCTATTGTGCCTTCAATATTGCGAACACATGATTGGCATGTCATACCAATAATTGGTAGTCGTACTGTGGAGTATGGGGCCTCGGAAAGAAGGCCTGTGGATTCCTCGCAATCGATGTCCATTGCTTTGCTACAAATAGATAGAAGGGAGGTAAATTAGTTTCAAGTGGCGTCAAAGATAAGCCTTTAGAAATAGTATAGCAGACAGATCACTTTGCTTCTTCAAATGTAGATAAGGCAACCTACAGTTTCTAAGATAGACAACATTGATAGCTTCTTCTTTCGTGCGACAGTTCCACTAGAAACGAATGACCTCAGTGTTGACAAACGCAGTAAACGTTTTGTTACAATTATTTACAGATCTAAGAGTACATCCCATGCAATGGCCCTAAGTGAATCCCTCGAGCGTGTTAACCTTAAAGCTGCAATGGTTTCTTGTCGGAGTTGCTCGAATTGGACTAAAACGAAAACCTCTGCAAAAATTGGAGCGAGTAGTTTGAACTCGATGCTACGTTCCTACTTTTCTGGTCAGACAAAGGAAGCAGTCTTTTAGGTACCAAAGCAAGATACGAAGATTCTTACCGAGAAGAATGAGGTGGTAGGAAGGGGATCAGATGATGACGAAACGAGATAGGTAAGGTAGAAGGGTGCCTTGTAACATAAGTCGCTGCTCACTTAGACCGACCATATAGGTAGGTGACATTGTGCCTATTTTATTTTTATCCTGGGAACCTTAAACGAAAAACTGCTGAATTTTCACTCATCTACAATAGATAAGGATATGCATCTCAGGCGGTCTATCCGCTCGAAAGAGGGTGTCGCTGGTTTAGAACCATCCAGATTGTGATATGAATCTCAGGAGATCTTTCAGTTCTGTGTAGCGTAGGTCCTCCAACTCATTGAGTTCTCACTTTTTCTGTCGGCGAAGGTATGGCATTCGCATAGCAAGTGTCGGACAAATCAATTCAATTTCTTCCTCATCCCTGCAGATGTCGTTGTGAAGTACGTCGATAAGCTCTGCATGAATCCCAATGGCATAGTACCCAGTGATTATGCCAGAGATGACGCGCGTACTGTAACGACTAAGCCTAACCAGAGAACGTGTTCCTGTAACCCCTCGGGGGGCATAGGGCGTCAACCACGATTGCGTGCCATCTTGTTCGAAGTTCTGCAACGCGTTTGAGCTGCCTCCAACTCATACCTAAAGAGCTCGATTCCTCCTCAAATGTTCTGCGCCACGTTTGCCTAGGGCGTCCCGCTATTCTGCCTGCCTGGTTGAGCGGATTCCACTGCATGGCGTATTTCGCAGTTGTCTTCGCGCCGTAGGGTGTGTCCAATCCAATGCCACTTTCTTGATTGCCGTGATTTCAGCTTGAGAAATGTTTATACTGAACGAGTGGTTGACCTCTAGTGTCTTGCAGTAAAACTTAGCTCCTACACCGACATCTATCTTGGAACCGTCAGTGTAGAAGGCCAATTTCTCATTACTAGTGAATTATTTTGTTTCTCCAATCATTTGTCCAGGAATTCTGATAGTGAATCTCCTGTCGAATGTCAGCAATTGAGTCATGTAATCGGTTGATACCTGCCTACTTACGACCTCCCATCTGGAATGGATAGAGGTGTGACCGTAAGGTGCAAATGAACAGAATTCTGCTCTCCTCAGTCTTTGTCGATTTGACTGTCGTATTTCTGGAATAGATCCAGCGGAATGAGACTAAACATGATCATCATTGTACGTAACGATCCCATGATCCCGATGCAGGCTAACCTCCTGATCTTGGTGAGGCTTGTAAGCTGATATTGCTTCTACAGTGCCTTCCACCAGATTGGCGAACCATACGAGACGAGGTAAGCTTAAAAATCTTCAGCTGCTATGCAATGTAAACTATGGATAATATACCACCACACACAATGACAACATAGCTATTTCCTTTAATGCCTTCCTTACGAATGACCCAAGGAAATTCGCAAAGCTCTTCAACAAACAGTTCATCCAACATCCACAGAACACCAGTCGACACCTTCCACGGGACGAAGCACAACTCAAGGCTGTCATACTAAAGGCAAAACCTTCCAAAGCAGTTGGTCCCGATGAGATTTTCATGCTGATGTTAAAAAAAAACTCAGCAAACTAGGAATTGACCACCTAACATCTCTTCTGAACCTATCCTTCCAATCGCTGGATCGCTGGAAGGTCGCTCGGGTAATCCCACTTCCCAAACCGAGGAAACCACCTGACCAAGGCAAATCGTACCGCCCCATATCGCTTCTCTCACCAGTCCCCAAGATACTGGAAGCTCTGCTTCTTCCGGATTTCACCAAACACCTTACGCTAGCGCATCACCAGCACGGTTTTCGGAAAAACCACAGCACCACCTCAGCCCTAAACATGATTTCATCGCAGATCACCAACGGACTCAACCAAAAACAACCATGCCATAGAACTGTTGCTGTCGCCCTGAATCTATCTAAGGCATTTGACACGGTGTATGATCAGCTGCTACGCGATATCCTGGAGTCTCCACTACCCAACGCCAACAAGCGCTGGCTGGCCAACTACCTTTGCGGCCGCCAATCCTTTATGCGGTTCAGGAGTCTCGATACCAGAGAGTCAAACAGGGAATTCCACAGGGGGGCGTTCTATCGCCACTTCTTTTCAACTTCTACGTCTCCAAACTACCCCTTCCTCCAAACGGAATCAATATTGTTTCATATGCCGACGACTGTACGGTCCTCACAACTGGGCCCAACGTGCCAACACTATGCACAGCGCTGAAATCATATATCTCCGTCCTGGATGGATTTTTCAGAGACCACAACTTACAACTGTCGGCCGAGAAGTCCTCAGCCACACTCTTCACGTCCGGGACAAGGGAGATAAGGTCAGTTCTAGACATAGACATAGCAGGATGTCGAGTTCCAACTTCCACCCAACCAAAACTTCTTGGCGTCACTTTCGACAGCATGATGACGTTTACCGCACATGCATCAAACATCAGAAGCCGACTTAGACCACGTAACAATGTACTCAAGTTCTTAGCGGAATCTTCCTGGGGAATGGATAAAGAGACGCTACTCGCCACATAAAGAAAATTGGTCGCTCCGTGCTGAACTATGCCGCCCTCATCTGGACACCGCAGCTGAGTGACACTAACTGACAGCATATTCAAGCCTATCAAAACGCAGCCATGAACACCATCACCGGATGTCACCTGGAGTGGAATCCTCTAAGGTGATAGTTGATTGTTGACGATCACAATCATCCCTTTTGCTCTCTCTAAGGTGACCATCAGCGTGATCATCACCTTTTTGCGATCGTTTTTGTGTGACTTTGCGATCGTTTTACGAAGAGCTAACAAAGTGTGATCATCAATTTTGACTGTCAAAAATGTGACTATCAACTATCACCTTAGAGGATTCCACTCCTGATGTCATATGCTGATCACGTCCATGCTGAGACGAAGTTGCTTCCAGCAAGGGACCATAACACTATGCTCTCCAAGCAGTTCCTTCTAGCTTGTCACCTCCAAGACCACCCCAATCATCCGCTGACGGTGGTATTACAATCACCACGTTTTATTCCCAAAGGGCGCCAAATCTACAAATACGCCCTCGATGTCTACACGAAGGGCACCAGGATCGACAGTCAGACCTACAAAGATGCACTGAAAAGCATTCATCGTACGACTGTGTCCCACTCTATAGAGAATCTCTGCCGCAACGTGGTCCTCGGAGGCCGCACACCACGCATAGCAGACGAAGAACGTAGCCTTCCTCGAAAAACAATAATCACCCTAGCTCAGCTACGCTCAGGCTGGTGTCGGTTACTAAACAGCTACAAGAACCGTCTCGACGCTTCCATAGAAGACAAATGACCAGACTGCTGAAATGGCCCGCACAACACCAAACATCTTTTCAACTGCCCAGCAAAGCCAACCGACTTGCGCCCCAATGCACTTTGGGAATGACCCATAGACGTGGCTCGATTCCTGAGCCTAGAAACCGATTTGTCCCCAGCGGAACCATAGCTGCTACAAGAACATATTATGAAACCTTCAAATTTCTAACAACTTCTAGAGGTGCACACAAGATTAGGTTTTTAAGTAATTTTTTGATATCTGTGTGAACATAATCAGAAAACATAAAAGGCAAAAGGCTTTACTTTCTTGCATGCCATCATAAATGTTCTTTTTTTTAAGTGATGATATACGAGTATCTTATCAAAAAGTAAATAACAGTGTCACCTATCTATAAGGCGACAAATGTATTTTGTTGCAAACAAATACGTGATAAGAAACAGAATTCTTTATCGAAAATATGAATGTACTCATACAACGTCCTAGATTCTATTCTCCTCGAACTAGAAAAGTATATATTGTAGTACCCCTGTCTTGTATTACTAGTTTTCGACGTTGGGAATCCCTATCATTTGTAATTATCCGGAAATAAAAATGAATTGATATTGTAGTCATATGGTTCTGTGCGTAATTTTAAAATAATTTGACTATCATCAATCATCAGCATTGATTCAAATATATATATAAGAAAAAAACACGTGAACTTATCATTCAAGAACAACGTGCTTCGTTCTAGCATTGAAAGAGTTCATAAGGAAAGGCACAATCAGTCAATTTGCTGTAAAAAGAAATATTCAAAGCCATTTGAATGACGCGACGTTAACGTCTGTACGAACCTCGTCTATAAGTTCTCACTGGCAGACGGATAAATAGGATACTGAATACTGAAGATACGAGAAGAAATGCTCGGGCAAATAAAAGCTATTTTCTGAAACGAGTTTCCACTTGAAACACTTGACTGAAACACTCAGACGCAACTGATCAACAAGCAAACAAATCAATTTTAATGAAACTTTCTTGTGATGAGAAGCTCCAGCACCAGCACTCACCTCATCAGCACCGAAGTCTGCTCATATGTGCGTCATAAGAAACGATTCCAAAATGACGACAATTTTCGACCATTAATTTCGTAGATATCTTTCTTATGAAGGCATTTTTCTCGTAGTTGACATGCTTAGAATTATATCGTACGTACAATGTCCGTAGCGTGGTAGGCTGCATGATATGCACCCTGACTTAGACCAGGACCCTCACATAACGGCTATTGCAGAAGTTGCAGAGACGAAGAAGAAATTGAAGCTGTTCGTCACCTGTTGTGTGACTGACTGCCCTATCCGTCAGAGGAATGAAGACTCTTAATAGTTACGGATACTTCTTTTCGGAGCTGGAGGACTTGGGTAATGTTGAGCTGACGGACCTCCTGAGATTCATATCACTTTCTAGGTGGTTCTAACAGCGGACTTTCTTTACAGCGTTACCAGTGTTAAATGATTGGGCACAATGGACTGTTGGTCTGAGTGAGCAGTGACTCTTTGTCACAAGGCACCCATCTACCTAACCTAACCAAAAAAGCCAGGAACGGTTAATTGGGGTACCACATGGATCTATGATCCTCAGAAAGAGCTACGCTTGGAACCAATTGGAGGTGGTTATGAAGCGCCGGAGTAAGTGGTTAGTGTGTCGGATCACTACGCATGAGGTTCCAAGTTCGAATCCCAGAAAACACCAAAAAGTTTTTTCACGGTCCCACCTCTCGCGAGCGTCTGACAAACATCCGAGAGTATTGTTTGCACGAAAAAGCTTCTCAAATTGCCGTTCGGAGTCGGCATTAAACTGTAGGTCCCTTCCATTCGTGTGAAAAATATAACGCACACAACATGAGTGGTTGCGAGAAGTTAGGCCCTGGCACTTTAAAGAGCTGTTGCGCCAAATATTTGTATTTGTATTTTTGTATGAAGCGCCGGAAGCGCCAGTCTGACATGTTGACTCCATTCCATACTGTAGTCGTATTGTTTTTGCAAAGGCTTTGTATAAATTTGAGCAACTTTGTTGAGACTCTTAGATTAGAATTCGCCTAAACTGTCAAAGAAGAAAGCACCTACGTGCAATCTTCTACGAGCGGAGAGAGCCTGGCACTTACAAAGGAGATGTAGCACGGTTTCCTCCTCTTCTTCCTTCATAAAGTTTTTACAGGAGTTGTTTGCGAGGAGACCTAGCCTGATGGCATACCTTCCAATGATGCGGTGCCCTGTAATGACACCCACTATAGTTGTTCTTTTCTGTTGAATAAGGCAATTCGACCGTTTTTGATGCATGTAGTGCGTTTGTCCATCTACGGATGATTAGAAGCTTAAGCAGCAGTTTTACTGTAGCGAGAAGCACGCCGATATTCTCCGATCGATAGGCTAATGCCCTGACTGGAGAGTTCGTCGGCCGTGCAACTCCCTGGAATATCTCTGTGTCCTGGCACCTAAATGAGGTGAATATTGAATTGTTTACCCATCTTAAGAGACGGGCGACAATTTAGGGCAGTTCTAGAATAAAGGGTGACAGATTCCAGGGATTTTATCGCAGCTTGAATGTCAATCAAAATGGTGATATGCCGATTGTACCTTGGACAAGATAAGGCTTTCTTTATCGCCGTATTTTCCACCTAAAACACGCTGCAGTGATTAGGAAGGCGGAAAGAGATACTTGTGTTTAGATCATTGGAGAAGACACCCCTTCTTACTCCCGATTCTGTTTACAGTGTCCTAACTCGAACCAAAATTTAAAATTATGATAACATCACCACAGCCACATTTAGTACAACTATAAGTTAATGATAAAAACTCACGACTTGCACTGAACTTCATCTCAATCTACTCCGTTTCAAATAAGTCAACAACTGCGCAACTGATTACATAAATCTGTTCGTTAATTACGCAGCAGAATGCACGTTTTCGAGTGCCCTTTTGCTGCCTCTTCAAACCCACGTCTATCTAAGCAATATTCTATGAGAATGATAAACTTGGGATATGAAATTCCCTTCCTAAGAAGAAAATTTAATATATCCCCCAACCTTACCGTATAAGATGCTCACGTTCATCACCCACATAGAACGTCCGTTGACTGCCATCATCTGTATCCGTAGTCTCGCTTATAGTTCTGCCACTGCGGATACCAGCACTACCACTAGCACCATCACCTCCTCCTTTTTTCTTTGCTCCAAATTTCAACATTCTTTTGTTTAATATGCCCGGATTCCATCAGCAGAAGCGTGGGAGGATGAGAGATTCCATTCCTTGATGGTTCACAATTCACAATTGATGATGATGACGAATTTAGCTTTTCACTTTAGGGTGGGTAGGGTACGTTTTAATAATGAAAAAGACAAGACTACCGAAGGAATGTACAAGAACTGCTCGATATATATTATATTTACACCTGTTAACAATGAGAGGACAGACTCGTCTTCTTGTTCTGACTGTCAGGGAGTTTCTTCACAGATAAGTGCTATCGTCTGGTGTTTATCAAATGTTTAAACGATTTTATGGCCTTTAAGGTAGATGGGTTAAACAAGCTCCTACTGATAATGGCATTCCATTCGTTATCGTACACATCACCGTGTGCACGATGAGACAACCTGAATTGGAGAAGTGGAAGCATACTTGTACCTGGATGTAACGTGTGAAAATGTGATATAGTGTGGCAGGAAATTTCTGATAGTGTGGAATGAAATGGAAAGCGGAGCATAAGTTAAAGAGTTTATCAGAACAGAAGTTGAAAGGCACGCACGTAGTAGTAGTACGACAGCACTATGCTTGGAGCGGTATTTTGAGAAAAAATGGGTATCTATAAAAGTGGAATTTACCGATTATGTGTTACGCAATAAGCTTCAAACTATGATAATTACCATTTGATCAAAATGATGCCACACACCATAAAGATCGTTGAACGGGTATTAGGTGGCCGACTGCGAAAAAAAAACCACTATGTGATGTTCAGTGCGGGTTTATCACGGGAAAATCAACAGCAGATGCAATCCAAAAGGTATGAGGATCATAATGGAAACACAGTGCGATTCCTTAAGGGATTTGGAAATTGTATTGGTTGTCTTTGAAAAAGCATTCGACAGATAACCACGAGATCTGATATGGGTGGCGAGGGGTTCCAGAAACAGATGTACAGATGAACATGGACATGTACGAAGGAGCAAAGACAAGAGTAAAATGACCCGCTAGAGTAACCGAACAGTTTCAAAGCAATCAATGGTGCACCAGTGATGCGTTTTAAGTCCTTTGCTCTTTTGCAGTCCTTGATTATGATGCAGCCATCATAAGTGAGGAGCCTACGTTCCTACAATGAGCACTTGACGCTTGAGTCCTTGCTGATAATGCAGCCATCATAAGTGAGGATCTTACGTTCCTACAATGAGCACTTGACGCTTGAGGCCGAGTACTTCTCTGATTTTTTTTATTTTTTATTTTTTTGTCGGGATAGGAAACGCTCAACTGGAGCACTCAGACGCAACTGGTCCATTGTTCTACCAGAGAGCAAACCCTGATTTACCCATTTTATTGGAATTTCCTTGTCTTTCTAAGAAAGCCAAGCTAGCACTTCAGTGATGAGGAGCTTACAGTACCAGCACTCACCACATCCGCATCGAGGATCTGCCACCTGATATGAGCAAAGGCAGGACACTCACAGAGATAATATTCCGCGGTGTCGTCACTCTCTCCACAATCGTCGCAGATTGTAGTGTCACTTAAGCCCAACACGTTAAGGTGCTTGGCAAAAGCAAAGTGGCCTGTCAAGACACCAATAAGTTGTAAGTACAGTCTTTTCTGCTGAGAGACAGCAAGAATGCCACTGATTTCTTACAGCCTTAAGCGCAGCCTGACTGTCACTTCAGACACAAATGCTACGTCCCTTCCACCTGTTCTGCACAACATAGTTCATGGCCATTAGGATTGCATATGTTTCCGCTTGGAAATCAGACGCATATTTGCCTAACGAAAAGTGAAGTCTAATGTTGTCGACTTCCACAAAGACACCAGCGCCAGACCCTTGACTGGTTTTGGAACCATCCGTCAAAATACGACTACATTCCATTCCCGGCTCAGACTCTGGCCGAAGCCAGTCCTGGACACACGGAAAGTCGACTTTGAATGTGCGCATCAGCTGGAGTTCTGGTGTCATTGCATCAGACGGCATATCCATAAGACAGGAGTCGTAAGATAAGTGTCGCACAAATTCATCAAAATTCCAGTGTGGAGTGTACCAAAAACCGCCCCGCCTAAGACGGTGGATGGCTTTGATAGTGCAACCCATGATATAAGTATCGAGAGGAGGTAAGTTCAGCAAAGCGTCTAGAGCAGAGCCAGGCGTACTCGGGAAAGCTCCCGTGCAGCCGAGACAAGCCGTTCTTTGGAGTTTCGCGCAAAAGGCAACCACATATTTACGCGAGAGCCCCTTCCACCAAACAACCGACGCATATGCGAGGAATGGTCTTATTATAGCCATGTAGATCTAGAGAACCTTATTCGGTGACAAGCCCCAAGTCTTGCCAAAAGCACCCTTACACTGCCAGAAGACTGAGAGCGCCTTGGATGTTTTCGACTCGACGTATTTAGACCAATGAAGTTTATTATCTAAGATCACTCCCAGATAGTTGACTTCATTAGAAATGCGAATGGTGACGCCTTTTAGCACTGGTTGAGTCAGACCGGTCAAAATCCTTCTTCTCGTAAAAAGAACAACCTCAGTTTTAAGAGGATTCACCGAAAGCCCACTCCTAGTACACCATTCATCGATCATGTCCAGCGCCGCCTGCGTGTTAGCACAGACCGTCACCAGGCATGGCCCGACAGAAAGTACGGCGACATCATCCGCATATGCCTGAGCGTAGACGTTAGAACTATGTAGAGTGTTCAACAGAGAGTCGACCATCATGCACCATAACAATGGAGACAGAACGCCACTTTGCGGACAGCCCCTGTTTACCCCTGTCATAACATATTGGCCACAATCCGCATCCACTACCAAAGTTCTATTCATTAGCATTGCTTTAATCCACAACACTAATGTTTCATCTACCCCGTGTTGTCTGGCAGAGTTGCATATGCAGTCAAAAGTCACATTGTCAAAAGCACCCTCAATGTCGATGAAGATACCCATCGCGTATTCTTTCCTATCAAGCGCGCATTCAATTCTGGCCACTCAATTTTGAAGTGCGGTCTCGCAGGATTTCCCACGGCATGCTGCATCTCCAATAGTGGATGCAGCCTCAAAGCAACTTTGCACACGTGAAATTCTACTAGTCTCTCCATACTTTTCAGTAAGAAGGATGTCAAACTTATAGGTTTGAATTTGTTCTCTGATCCTCTCAGACCTATTCCGGACATTTATTGTATTGGAAAAGTGCTTCCCAAGTGCTAAAAGTTCAAATATCTGTGATTTATGATCAATAGCGAAGCAACCTAATATTGTTGACGATATCGCAGAGCGGACTTAACATAGCTATACAGAACCGCCCAGTCCTGGCCATTTAGTGCGTCTATGGTTTCACTTGTAGATAGACTGAATTTACCCCAATGAACTCGCCTTATCTCAGAAAACTCTACTATCTTCTGTGATCGAAAAATGTTCCACAAGTCTCTACACAGCAGTTGTGCATCCAGGACTCAGATACGGTTCACAATATTGGACAATGAGGGTAAATTAATGGCAGATGAGATGAATATGCTTCGCATGACAGCAGGATTCACAAAGCTTGATTGAAAAAGAAGTTCGAAGATTCGTTAAAGCATTCACGTCAAAGACACCATCTCACGAAAAATAAATCAAGACCGATCGAAAATCGGGAGGTTTGCCGATATTTTCTGAGAAAAACAGGCGAACCCCACAGGCGGATCAGTAAAAATGCAGTGAAGTGGGCGGATTATGATCCCTTGAGTTCAGATAGATCGCCGAAATAAAAAGAAGAAGTCAGAGCAATTAGCTTCAAACTGAATGAGTTGAAAGGTGGTAAAGTATATCGAATATAACATCTATTTCGCAGAGATTATCAACTGATTTGATAAGTGATAAGTCATTTTTTAAGCACTGTTTTCAAAAGAATTTCATTATGAACTCGCAGTTTTGAACTATTTTTATAAAGGACTTCAAATTTAGAGAGTTTATTCATAAAGGAAAGGAAAGGACAACTATTAGCATTCACTAGAATTTAAATACCGGTAACGCTTCTTAAAACGTTTGTATATCGATCGTGGATACAAGCTGCCGAAATGAGGTTCCTTCGCGGTGTTGCTGGAATAACACGTAGGGATCGAGTGCACAACACCAGAGTACGCGAGGCGCTCAATGTTGAGCAGCTACTTCTCCGAACGGAACGATCTGTGCTTCGAAGGTTTGGTCACATAGTGCGTATGCCCCCAGACCAGCTTCCAAGACGTGCCATGATTGCCGTGCCATCAGGTAGACGACTCCCCGGTAGGCGTAGAAATAAATGGTTGGACTAAGTCATAGATCTCTTCTGGAGCCGTCTTGGGATTCCTCCTGATGTGTTGAAGTCAATGACGGAGGATCGAGAAGGATGGATGGTCCACCAGATGGATGGTTAGTGGCCCATTGAAAATGTATGTATGTAACGTCTTTTGCTTCAATATCTCTCTTTGTGACTTTTTCTATTTCTTAGTTCTGCCCAAAACTTTTAAATCTGTTGGATAAATTCAGTTCGCACACGCATAGGAAATAATCATCTTGACACCAAGTTGTAGGATAGGTTTGCTATTTTATCATGTATCGTGGTCTACAACTATCACCACCTCTAAGCTCTAGCCTTCGAGCTGTACACTACACACATGCAGTGTGGGCTTCAGGAAGCTGATTGAGTTAGCACTTGGCCTAGACGAGTACGTGCGGATAGTACGGTTCCGAAATAAGTTTCGTTGAAGTAAATTTACGATTTATGTACCTTGTGTGTTTAAAGACAAAAAATACACACACTCGTTAATAAAAAATGCATTTGAAAAAGTAAACCAGTCTACAAGGCCAACTGCCATCTTGAAAAGTAGTAAACAATTAAATTTCCGTGAATACAAGTTTGTGTATCTCATCTGTGTATCTCGTGTAAAATTCCTTTTAATGACGTCTTGATGCTGTTAGTAGATTTATGGATGATACCGGGCGGTAAATCCAGTTCTACATATTATGGAAAACCCGCAGAGATTTTTGATTTCATGTCGCCTATCAACATTTTTTACAATTTCTACTATTTTTCTTGTTTCATTGGACGATAACAAGTAAAGATAAATAAATATTGGTCACTTATCACAACAATCCAATTAGCAGAAATATTTGATATCAAATAACCAGCTATGACAATGAACTACGTCTCTTTCGAAATAGATTATTGCTGCGATTATAAATTCCCATGACACATTGCACATATCCATTGTTTTGGTGTCTGAAATCCGTAATCCCATTCACTTTTGAGCGAATGACATAAGAATAACAAAAAGCAAGATCTAATTAAGATATCAAATCAGCAAAACCCCCTCTCGAATTGAACTAATTTCTGGCAGTTGAATAAAATATAAATCATATATCCAAAGTGAAAGGTACCCCAGCAGACCACGAGTGGAAAGTAAAACAAAAACAAAAGATACAACACTCACTACGCACAGAACGTTGTTAGAAAGAAATTGGATTTCACTGGCGCAATTTACAAACCACTATTCATTCATTGAGCCGAGTTTCCATCTTGAGAGTCGTCGACTTTTGACTTACTCCATGCACTAGATCTCATGCTTGAAACGAGGTCTAGGTATAAAATTACTTCAAATGCAAATGAACTCACACGATCTCGAAGCTGAAGACACTTGCATAGACTAGTGCTCGTATCCGTTACCATTAATTAGATTCCAATTGAAAGCTGGTGATCTAGGTCCGGTGTCAGTTCTGAGTCTTGTTGCATAAATTCGTTTCACGGTATTACGTAACTTGGAATGTTCGTTCGTATATGTATCATTTTAACGCGGCTTCATGTAACCATCACACGGTCACATCGTTCGCTTGACTGACGAAAGCTATAAGAGAATAAATTTTCCAAAGACTCTGGTCTGGTCATTCGAATGAGTAGTGCTTGTTGGTTTCCAAGTTGAAGCCGCATTTAGATATGGGAAACGAAAACTGGTTTCCCCACAGCCATTGAACTAAGTTTGGTTGATGGAGACAAACAAGTTTTGAGACACACTCTCAGAGAGTTTTACTGAGCCGTGAGCTTTGGCTCTTGGTCAGCTTTTGAAAAGTCGCAGATACTTGTTATGTTATGTAGATCGGATAAAATTTGCAAATGGAAATTTCTGATCGTTAAATAGATACGGTTTTGTTTATTTATGTTTAATGGTCTATAGCGGTGCTTTTTAGTTGTTATATGAAAGCAGTTAGTTAAAAAGATTTTTTTATTTGCAAATTTCGGCTTTAATGAGGCAAATCTAGAGAATGTGAGCTTGGCAAATGAGACTCTCGAAAGCAGGTTTTGCTTTTTAAAAGAAAACAAGGGAAGGAATACTCGTATGTGTCATCATTAAAAAAAAAAATCGGGAAAATCAGGAAGCATTGGAGTGGCTTGAATTTAATTTCAACTTTATACAAACTTATAAAGTTTGGATAAAATTTATGAATAATGTACTACTTCGAATGAACGTGAAATTTCCACAAGGATTTACGATAACTTGTGCTTTTACAAACTGCTCGCAGGAATTATAATATCAATTATTACTAAGTATATTAATACATTATATACGGTCAGGTGATACACCCCTGGATTCCACAAGTGCAACGACACCAGAATTTGGTTTGCCTCAGTAACAAAATGATTCAAAATCGGGAGGTCTATCGATATTTTCTGAGGTCAAGCAGGCGAACCCCACAGATGGATCAGTAGAAATGCAGTGAAGTGGAAAGGTTATGATCCCTTCAGCCCTTAATCATAACCTCGCCGATATACGAAGAACATAGGGTCACACCTACTATTTTGGGGCGTATACTTTTGAACACCAGGCTTTAAGTAAATCTCTGATATATCAAAAAAAGTATGTATGTACATTTCAGTAGAAAATCTTACATATTATCATATTACAGCCACACGCCCACTTTAATAAGGCATGGTTAAATCATGAAATCATGAGGGTATCGTACGATCCGTTATAGATGGATTATAACTAATATTTTTCAAAAATGTTTACACTTTAACTGCTTCGACCTTTTCCAAGTGACTAGCTCTGAATTAAAGTTTTTTTTTTTTCCTTCAAAGAAAAACGCCCCTAAAAAGTGGGCTCGACAATGCACATAGTATGGACGAAATATAGACAAAACCAGTTTCCTTATACTTTGTTACAATATAGGTAATTTCTACAGTTTCGGGAAAGAATATGGAATAAAAGATAGATTGAACCCTCTCTTAAGCACACAGTGAGATATTTTTTTTTCTCCTACAATTCTGCAAAAACGTCAAGAACCAAAAAGCACCTGGAGTCGATCCCATCCTAAAAACTGCATTAAAAGCAGCAATTAATTGGCGCCCACATATCTTTGCAAACGTATATAACGCCTGCATCAAGGAAGGAGTATTCCCCGATCAGTGGAAGAAGCAAAGACTCTCTTACCAAAAGGTAATAAACCACCACAGGATCCCTCATCGTATAGGCCTCTATTCATGCTGGACACCATGGGTAAAATACTTACTTGCTTACTTAGGTGGTCTGTAGCTAATTGCCTCCAGTTGCACACTCCAAGTTGGAGTTGGTCGAGGTCCCCTTGAACTTGTGCGCGCCACCTACGGCGAGGAGGTTCACTACTGCGCCGTCCCTCGGTGTTAGATTCGAAGACTCTGGGTAAAATACTGGAGCGCATAATAAGTATCAGATTGGAAAGCGCGATCGATGAAGCGGGAAACCTCGCAGACCGCCAGTATGGCTTCCATCAGGCACGTTCTACGATTGACGCCATCGACGAAGTCGTAAATACAACGGAAAAAGCCATCGAAGGAAGACAGAGTAAACAGTACTGTACAATCATAACGCTGGATGTTAAAAACGCCTTCAACACCGCAAACTGGAGTAACATTCTGCGAGCACTTACCGTCAAGAGAGTACCGGACTACCTGCAGAAAATAATGACGGGCTATTTTAGGAATAGAATACTGGACTATTACACCGACATGACGGAATGAGGCAGTATAACGGCACAGGCGGTGTCCCCCAATGATCCGTACTAGGTCCACTACTGTGGAATCTAATGTACGATGACGTCCTCAGACTTCAAATCCCGAGGTCCTCGAAAATAATTGCCTTCGCCGACGACATAGCGTTCGTTGTTGTGACCAAATTTCTTGAAGAGTTGGAGCACAAATGTAATGAAGTTATCCGGATGGTACAGGACTGGCTAGTAAACATGGACCTAAAACTAGCAGAGAAAAAGACCGAGGTAGTGCTCATCAGCAGCAGACGAGTTATGGAGACTATAAGAGTAACTGTGGGCGGTCACGTTGTAGTTTCCAAACTAGAGCTGAAGTACCTTGGCGTTACTATAGATGCAACTTCTAAGCAACATCTCAACATCTCAACATCAGAAGGCAGCAAGAACAACGGCTACCCTGGCAATCCTTGCCAAATATTGGAGGACCTAAACAGAAGAAGAGACTGCTCTAAGCAAGAGTTGCGACGTCGATGATGCTTTATAGCTCCCAAATATGGGCAGGTGCCATGAAGACGAAATCATACAGAAGGAAGACGGAGGCGGTCTACAGAACCAATACCTTGAGAGTATGCAATGCCTTTCGAACAACCTCCTACGACGCGGCATGCGTTGTGGCTGGAATGGTGCCAATAGACCTCCTCGTTAAAGAAGCTAAACGGAAATATCGTGCCAGCAGGACAATGGTGTCAACAGCGACGAGTTGATGTGACACTGAAGTACCACCAAGAACAAGCTTCGAAGAATGGCAAGAGAGATGGACCTTTTCAGACAAAGGCAAGTGGACGCAGAGATTTATTCCCAATATAGACCCTTGGATCAATAGGGAGCATGGAGAGCTGAACTTCTATCTACGCAAATGCTTACTGGTCATGGATGTTTCAAAACCTACCTCCACAGATTTGAACACGAAGACAACCCTTATTGCCCAACGTGCATGGAAGCAGTCGAGGATGCGGAACACATCATGTTCCACTGTGCACGATATCACGAAGAACGTAACTTGCTGGCGAACAGACTGGGTGTGCACTTAACACCAGGGAATTTCACCAGACAGATGCTGAGCACGCAAAAAGCTTGGGAAAGCTCATGAAAGAACAACGAAGACAGGAGCAACAATGAAACGTGGCGCAGGCGGCTGCCAACACCAACGAGCCGAGTATGTAAGGCTGAAGCCCACTCGCGATGAAATGATTGACGGCAATGCCGCGAGGACTAGTGGTAGGAGGGGAGGTGGGTTTAATGGGTGGAAATCCCAAACTATTACTAAGTACGGGCTCAGTTTCGTCTTTAAGCTTAAATAAAATCAAATCAAGAATTTAAAAGATTCCCACCGTCCAACAAAAAAAAAAAAAAACACCCAGATATTTGTACATTTAAGGCATGCGCCCATTTAAGGAAGTTCAGTTTACATACAAGTCAGGACTGTTGGTAAAAATTTGCTTATTAGATAATATAATCTAGTAGGTGCCATACTGCTACGCAATTACAATTGCTTGAGTGCAAATTAAGGTCTCCTTCCAGTTTTACTTGTTACGGGAATGCTAAAAAATGATTGTCGTTTCATTTGGGTATTCAGATGGGATTTTGAATTTCTAAAATGCTAAATTAATACTGTTCTTTAACTAGGTCTTTTGTCAAGAGGTGCTTTCTCATATTAAAGGCAAAAGAGTGTTAATGAGAACGGAGAAGAAATCCTTCATCTTTGGCAATTTGGTGTACTTCACGGGTTACACTCTATCTGCTTAAAGCCAAAACATAAAATGCATAAATGCATACGACCTCAAAGACGTTGACATGAAAGCTATAGTTTAAAAGAATTCTCCTTTGTATTTTAGTTTTAATGTTTCGTACGAAACAAATGCGTCTACGAGTTTGTAGCTGTTCAATCACAAACTGCATTCAAGTAATCAATTCAATATGAATCGTTGAACTTGTCTGTTATGAAATGCTTTGAATGGAATTCTTTGTGTATGGCCAGAAGACACGTTTAAATTGTTTTATCTCTGATTTGAGCAAAAATGTTAATTAAAGTGGGTCATTGACGTATGTCTAAGTATTCACAATATTTTTAAAGCGACAAAATGAAACAAACTAATTGGTGTTTGTAAGTTTTATGTTTATATTTGCTCGTGGAAAAATTAGGAAAAACGGACTTAAGGTTTTGCGGTTTTCCCCTTCCGTTTATCATAGAGTTAATACTTTCAGGACTAACAAATGTTTTGTGGGAACCCATAGAAAATTGTGTGGGGGCATATCTTACCCCCACTCTATTTGATGTCCTAATCGAAGGGTGTTCTCATAATTTGTGATAGACTTTCAATTTTTAAGTGATGGGGATAACAGACGCTCAATAGGATTGTAATAAATTTCAGACGACAGCACTGGCCTAAACGTAGAACCGAAATTGCATCGAGTTAGGTGTATAACAAGAGCATTTTGGAGATTTCAAAGCCTACCGCATTGAAAGAAATACAAACATTGATCCTGAATTAGAAAGGTGAAGCTTACATTTTTATCGGGAAACCAAAAATATACATCATACGCATATTATGCTCATTGTATATATACTTGACTTGATAATATACATCCATCTTTCTTACAAATAGTCTTACCTGTACTACTTCCATATATAACTCATACTTTTAATTCCATATTAACCATTGGCATTTTCCCGTCGCAGTGGAAGTCGGCTAATATTATACCCGTTCCCAAAACCTCGAAGGGTGATGAGTTCAGACCTATCTCCATTCTTCCCTTTTTATCAAAGGTACTTGAAAAGGTACCAATTGCCGTGTTTTTTTTTTTAAATCTAGCCAGCCAGTCGTTCATTTAAACGATTTGCCAGCCAGCCAAAGCCAGCCTATTTTATACGAACATAGCTCTAGGAACCAAGCAACCTTGCAGTGACAGCAACAACAAATAACTAAAAAGCATTCGTTTTTGCGCCGCCTGAAATTAGGCATCACGAAATTCCCAGCCAGTAACTTTTTGCTGGGGATAAAATCAAGAGTAGTAGCCAGCAAGTTGCAGTGCAGTGTGGATCTGCAACCACTTCTAACTACCTACCCTGTCTGCCAACGAATCATTTAAAGTTGACGGTGACGGCAGGGAATACCATTAACCCGGTAAACAAAAACATGTTGGATCTTATGGCCTCGTTGCCAAACTTTTCAAAACAGCGGAACATGATTTGGCGGGGAGCATACATCAACTCATCTGGAAAGTATGGTAATATGACTGCTAATGGCAGGAAAAAAGGTCCCAAAGGGCCTTCATTTTAGCTAAGGAATTCATCATTTATCCAATTTTTCAATCTCCTATTTGAAGGTCATCCTCTTATGTATGTTTTGTCCTGGCTTCCCTACCAAACTCGTCCGTCTGTACACGATAACGTTAAAAACAGTTCGCTGCTCTATCCAAGTCGAAAAAGACTTCACCCAGCACTTCGGTGTTTGAAATAGTCTCCAAGGCTAGGCGCTATCATGACATTTTTTGAAAGAATTGATATTTATTGGTTTACTTCGAAGATAAAAAAAAAACAAAAAACAAATCGTTTTCTCCAAAATGACATCCATTTGTCCTTATTTGTCCTTATACGGGCTTTGAGTTGGCCATATGCCAATCGCAGCACACACGATTTGTATTGGAAAACTATCGACTACTCTTCTTAAGCTAATTTTTAGCGAATCCAGGTTTGGGTGTCTTTTGGGACAAACCATGTCCTCTTAAGCGGACCACAGCTTGTCATCCAAAGGATTAAGCTCTGGCTGATGGCAAATAGTCAATGCTTATATAGTGAGGAACATTTTACATGAACCAAGCTTGGGTAGATTTTGCTTTATGGACTATGGCAGTTGGAACGTCTACGATTTGTTCTAGAAGTGGAACTGATTGAGCGGTTTCACCACCCTTTCCAAAACAGTTTCCTGGTAGATTGCTGCTGAAGTTTGTTCTCCTTTTTTATAAAGGTGATACCTTTTTTGTACCCTTTGGAAGCTCCTCAGCTTCTTTAGATTATCGGACGTAAACTCTGTCATTTTGTTTATTCAATTTTTCCTCTACGATGAAAATTTGTTCATCCATAAGCCGAATTCGGCGGTATTCAGCACCACTCGCTTGGATTTTTTTTCAAACCTAAATATCGGTTGATGATGCCGGATACTGAAATTTGTGAAATACCAAATTTGTGCAGTTGGTGTAGTAGTTTGAAGCTCAGTTGTTAATGCTTCGGAAAAACTCCGGGGTGGCGTCAAGATAGGTGTGGAGATTTGCCAGTGTTATGCATTCGCAGTTGAGTTCACACAAGCTTTCGCAATTGATCGGACATAAATAAATGCTTACTAATATCAGGATTTGAACTATTCACATGGCAATTGACGACGTTACCACTACACAATTGCTCCTCCATATATGTATATTCTTCTTCTTCCTTTTATCAGCGAGGTTATGATCCGAAAACAAGGGATCACAACCCTCCCACTTCACCGCATTTCTACTGATCCGCCTGTGGGGTTCGCCTCCATATATATATGAGAAAATATGACGATCTGACCTCAAAGTGCCACCGAAAATGGTCAAACGTTTGACCATTTGTCATAAAGCGGGATCGTAGCGTTAGTGAACATTTTAACAAATGCAAGTCCTAGAGAACTCAAATTCGAATTCACCTCTGTAGCTGGAGCAAAAATGTGAGGATTTCCTACCAACGATTGCACCCATCATCATAAGCGAATAAAAAAATAAATTAAGTCATTTATGAAAGTAAACAGTCAATTGTTTATGTAAGCTCTTGCAAAATCCCTAGGAAAACATTTCCTTTGTTTCCATGTCAGACGACATTCATGTGAAAGTAATTGCGACTTCAAGAGATGTCAAAATCTTTGTTAAATAAAATTTATTCTTCACAATATATCACATTGCATTTGAAGGTAAACAAAAAACACACTCAATTACGGTCTGTTATTTATCAACTTTTCAATTAGCATAACGTGTAAGTTTTAGCTATTTGCAAACCGGTCGGGTAAATTTATGGCCGCAAGATTGCACGGGCTTAAGTAACATATTGACAATTCTATTTTTGAGTTCGTGAAATTATGGAAATCGAGTCAGAGTGCATAGATTTTAGCATTCTAGACTTTCTGAAAGCAGGTATAGAGTAAAATGTATTCAATTTCGGCATTTTGATTGAAAATCAAAGCTTCTGACACAATTCAAGGTCAAACTTATCAATCTTTAGAAGTGGTAGTAAGGATAGATGTACGAGTATATGCAGGATGATTCAGAATACTAAATAGACCCTAAAGCTGAATTTCTTTTCTGAACTTCTCTCCCAAACACTAAGCAATACTTAGTCCAAACAAGTCGATTAGTCATTAGTAAAGGCCAAAATCATTACTATGCATAGTTTGTCAGTTAGTGCGTGTGTTAATTGTAAGTAAATTAACAATAATTGTTTTATTAGATAATAACAATATGGTGTTAATAAGCAACGATAAAAGTGTAGGAATAAATGACGCATTGTTGAGTTGATACTGGGTTAACGAAAGTGTTGCTTAAATTACCATGCAACTAATGAATTCTATGTTAACCTAATATTTTTTTTTATATATCCACAACAACAAGGTCATGCGACGCTACGCTAGCTTACGAAGTTAGTCAACAAATCAGTAAATCAGAAACAGATCTGTCAACCGCGACGTGCACTGGTGCAGAAAAAAGTCTCAGTGCTATGAAAATTTAGTGGATACCATGGTTCAATGGTTTGGACGTTGGACTACTAAGCGTGAGACTGAAGGGATGATACCCGAAAAATTTAAAACACAATTTTCAATTCCCAGGCCCCATTTCTAGAGCAGATTTGATGAGATAAAACATTCCATTCGTACTTGATGTCAAAAAGGAGAACCCTAAGATCTCCCTCTCTATAAGCCCTTCCAGGAGATACCCATAGTCAATAGTAGAATGGTTGGCATCTGCTTCTAAACTGTCTGCCATATATATCAAAGCCTTACCAGTAGCACCACGTCTTCAAAATGGCACTGTAATGGTGTGGAGCAACGTCTCAAATCTGACTCTGCCTATAATTAGTCAAAGAGGAACCCTGAAGTCCCTGCTTGAGGTACATTTTTCGGATTCGCCGATTATAAACGATTAAATAGACATCAGCAGACGCGGACTCTCAGTGTACAGGCCAGTGATCATCTTCGTCACACTCGCTTATAAACTTTCGCTGAGTGACAAAGATGATTGAGAAGGTGATGATGGCTCATATGTTTCAGGGAACTCCCGTCACATCATTTTTTTTTTTTTTTTTTTTTTTAAATAAAGGAAACCCAAATCCCAGAGCTCTCAGACTTCTCTGGTCCATTGTACTACCAGGCAGGAACCTTTCATTGGTGCAGTGGTTGGAAAAACTTCGATGTAATTCGTTTTCCTTTATATTCAGGTGGCTGATGATTGCTGTTCCCCGCTGGGGCTTGAACCTGCACACATCGGTTAACGAGCAAACACACTACCCGCTACACCACTGCCACCCCCAACACTAGCCAACGCCAACGACCATACCACGCTGAGAGTATCGGTTCTCGTCCCCGCCATATCATAGTCTGTGCTAAGACTATATAACGGCGACGAAGACCAACATTCCACTATCTGGCAGAATGAACCATTCGACATAGACGATTATAGTCAAGATTTCTGCGCATCTGACCAAAGCGATATGAGGATAGCAATATCCAAGATGAAGTCAAACAAGGTTGCTAGACCTGACGGATTACCGGCCGAACTTTTCAATGCATCTGGCGATGAATAGGTAGAGAGCATACACTAACTCATCTCTAAGATTTGGTCGAACGAGTGTATGCCTGATGTATGGAATCTCAGCATCGTTTGCCCGATCCACAAGAAATGAGACCCCTCAACTGCGCCAATTATAGAGGTATCCTCAACATTGCATACAAGATCTTTTCTGCGAACGCCTGAAATCTTTTATCAACGGCCTGATTGGCGCCTATCATTGCGGTTTCAGGTCAGGAAAAGGCCACTATCGACCACATCTTCACACTTCGGCAGATCCGGGAGAAAACCCAAGAAGTCTAAATCAATACTTACCATCTCTTTGTCGATTTCAAGACGCCTATGACAGCATTTATAGGGAGGATCTATAAAGGAGCCATGTCTAGTTTTGACTTATTCTTCTTCCTCCTTTTATCAGCGAGGTTATGATCCGAAAATAAGGGATCATAACCCTCCTACTTCACTGCATTTCTACTGATCCGCCTGTGGGGTTCGCCTTTGTCTAGTTTTGACATCCCTCCCAAAGTTGTCCATCTGTACAGGATCACGATGGAGAACACTCGCTGTTCCATCAAGGTCGGTAATGACCTCATCGAGATCTTTGATTTAAAAAAAAAAAGTTTTAGATTAGGTGACGCGCGTGTCATGCGACTTCTTTAATATAGTACTTGAACGGATTGTGCGGAACTCACAAGCCTACACCAGAGGCACAATCTATCAACAGTCCGTAAAACTGCTTGCATGCTAACGATATTGACATAATTGTAAGAACACAGCGGATTGTCACTGATGCGTCTACAAGCATTCAAATAGAAGCGGGCTGGATGAGTTTAGCGATAAACGAGGTCAAAACCAAGCATATTTTGTCAACAAGAAGGGACAATCAGCACCGACGAATTGAACAGAACGCCATAGTGGGTAGCTCCATCTTCGAGGTTGTAGGGGCTTTGTCTACCTTGGCTCTGCTATTCATTTTGACAATGATACCAGCGCAGAAATCAAGCGAAGAATAACGCTTGCCAATCGTTGTTTTTTGCGCTAATAAGGCAATTAAACAGTAAAGCTCTGTTTCGAACAACTAACGAGACTTTATATAAGAACCTGATCATCCAAGTCCTGCTTTACGCCGCTGAAATATGGACTTTATTGGAAGCGGATGAAGGCATCCTCGGTCAATTCGAGAGAACAATTTTGCGCAAGCTATTCGGTTCGGTTTGGGTTGACGGGTTTTGAAGTAAAAGATTCAATGATTATACGAGTTGTACAGCGACATCGATCTAATAAAAAAAAAAACGTATTCAACATTTGAGATAGCTAGGACATGTAGAGCGAAAGGCCCTTTGCGGGCCGGACCGCTAAGGGACGACGCAGTAAAAGGCCTCCTCGGCATAGGTGGGGCGGACAAGTTCAAGGTGACCTGAAACAACTTTGAGTGCTCAGCTGAAGGCAATTAGCTAAAGATCGAGGTAAATAGAGAGGCTTGTTCGTTGAGGCCAAGGTTGACCCCGAACTGTAACGCCACTTAAGTAAGTAAGTACCTAGGGTGAAGCATACATACGGCAAATCTATCCTTGATAAGATTTTTGTGACTTTTAATTAAAAAAAAAAATATTCGACGCAGCAGCTCTTTAAGTACCTGGGCCTAGCTTCTTGCAACCACTCGTGTTGTGTGCGTTATAATTTTCACACGAATGGAATGGACCTACAGTTTTGTGCCGTATCCGAAGGGCAATTTGTTTTAAGAATCTTTTTCGAGACAATAATACTCTCGGATGTTTGTCAGACGTTCGCGAGAGGGACAGTGAAAAAACTTTTTGATGTTTTCTGGGATTCAAACTTGGAACCTCACGCGCAGCGATCCGACGCACTAACCACTTGCACCACGGCGCGGGAGCCCACTTCTTTTGACGTTTACCCAATCAATTTCAGGGTCTCGTCAGGATGAAAATCATAACCATTAAAGCGGCATAGAAAACAGGTCATGGTCAAAATTGTCAGCAATGGTCAAGCCCAGAATGTTACTCTGTCTATCAGCTACCTCTCTTTCTTCCGACTTCCAATTAAAATCGTTCATTGATTCCTTGCCCATTTTAGAACAATTTCTCGTAAAACAAAGCACATTTGATTTTATAAATACCCTTGATATCAATACCTACGGCAAATCTTGTCCTATTGTAGAATTATACGCTGCCAGTTGCTATGAGAATAAAATAAATCGTGAATCCACGCCCCTGTTTGAAATTTATTGATTTGAAACTCCAAAAGTCGTTGAAAGATGTTATCTCGTTTTTTACGACTATAATGCTTCACGATTTTAGTTTTGCATAATTGGTTACGTATCGGTATCTGCACGAATTTGATGTTAATTTTGGATAAATACTCATTTAAAATCCCGGCTTTATTTGAATTTTCCATTCCATATGCTAAAAGGGCTATTGACTCCTTTTAAAAGATTTGTTGAACCCATAAAGCTCTTCCCTGTCTACAAGTATATTGAGAAAACATAATCATTCTCTCTGTATTCCCATAATTTGATACACATTTGTAGATAAGTACGAACTAACTACATCGCAGACAACTGCCGCCATTCGGTATCGACCCGTATCGGCTTCAATTAAATTTGCAACAGATGTGTATCTTATCGTCAAGTTTTCTAGTTAAAAAAAAGATTGTTTTCACAATAAGAAATAAAATTTGTAATACCATCACCTTATCTCAAAAAACCACATGTCAGTGCTGAACTTGAATGTTTCATCTAACAAAACATATGTTTTCAATTGCTTTGAACTGTTTTACAGATGACTTGAAAGTGACTATCGATGTTGTCATGCTTTGAATCAGTAAAACGCGTTCAATGGCATGGAACTGGAACTACTCCCCCCAGTCAAACAAAAAAAAAGAAATGTTATAATGAGATATATAATGACATTGACAATTATGTTTCAGTGTTCATTGAGAGTGAAGTAATCTGGATTTAATCCACACCCCTCTATGCCTGCAGCACTAATAAAAATATACTTTTACTTTTTTTTTTTTGCAGCAAAGCGGACTCGCAACAAGTCTCGGCATAGTTTCCGGCTTATGTTATTGTTTAAGAGCATAATACATGAGACAGACCGAAAGCCAGCACTCACAAACAGATATTGTATCTTTTGCTTCAAGTGCGGATAATAGCATTTAAAAATCCGATCACGTTATGGGTTTTACTTAAGCCAAACGGAATTGTTTGAAGCACGCGAGACAGTCGCTTTTAATGGCGTGATTCAATGATAATTTCCTACAACGTGGTTGAAAGACAGAAACTTTTGATTTATGAATTTTGTACTATACGGTCTGCAATTCGAAATATACTGAATAATGCTAGGGATATTCTCCAAGGAAAGCAAGGATAGATATGCATGCCAATACATAACGTTTTTTTCATTGCTGCACATCTTTATACTCAATTTAACTTGAAGAGCACGAAGCATATTCATTTTGGAGGTCAAGATAGCTAAAGATATTTGAAAAGACATGAAATACTTCAATCGCGACCGTATACTGCAGACTCCAGACAATCTTCGATTCCATAAAATAGACATCTAAACATAAACCACTGACTGATGGCAATTTCTCATAGTTACCTCTCCTATCAGAACTCAATTAGACAGAATTGCAATATCCTGTGCAGTCACTAAGAATCTATTGATACCAGGGTAGTAGATGTACTTAGATAGTGCATCCTGTGTAGGCATTGCGGCACATCATAAACTGATTTCTTCAATCCCGAACTGGAGGCGATAGTTTCTATGACTGCATTGACTCAGTGTTCAGGACCATTTTATAAAACCCTTGTCTACGAAATTCGAAACAATATGGCTTCATCCGTGATTTTTTCAGGAGCTATTGCAGAAAATTCTAGTAAAAACCTAGTAGGGGCATGTGTCTGTTAAAATTTTTTACTTCAACTGTGACTTCAGTGTTCTCTTCTGAGTCAAAGTGCTTCTAACGCGCTACTATGCAAATAATATCCAGAGAATTCGAATTTTCGTAATTTCTAGTGTCGATGTGAGTATCGATGTGATACTTAGCATTTCTACCATGCACTTGCGTTTCAATCGCCAAGCAATGGCTAAAAATTCAGCGAAATCCAAAGTCCGATACACTCGCTAAACCTTATCAAAGACCACCCACTTGCAATCCTGATGACAAGCAATAAATCGTATCCCCAAACGTACCAACACCTTTATTGCCAGCAATCACCCCCCAGTTACAGCGATTATCAACCCCTCTTCATGGAAAACTTCTATCTACTACACCCACAGCAGAGCTCAATCGAATTGAGAAGTAATAAACCATTATGGGATTATTGCCAGCACTTGTTGATCAGTGTCGATTTAGCGGCGGCGCTGGCTTTTATCACAGAGTGTCTGCTCTCAAATCACTTTAGTTACCTGTAAACAACAGTATCACTGTTGGCGGCGGCAGATAAATGCTCATCATCATTGTTGTTCAAGAGGATGTATCCGGAATTTTTATTCTTTCGCGACATACTGGGAAAATTCGCTTTTATAGCCCAAAGAAGTATTCCAGTTATCAGGGGAATTTATTTGGAATTTTATTGCGACAACGAATCACATTCCCACATCACAGATGTTGATAAATATTTTATTTTTTTCAAAAAGAATACGAAATTCACTCGAAAACCACACACAACACAGAAGATAACCGAGCTTGGGCATGCGAAGTGCCCATGGAACAGCCAAACAAATCGGATCTCGGTGAGCTACTAAATCGGCGCTCCAATGTCGAATGCGTCTGGAGCGCTCAACAGTTGTTTTGCATTGTGACGTCACAGACGAGTCTCCGAAAAGAGCTTTCGAATCAGTCAGTATCGGTTCCATTCGGAATAGTCATTGGCATATGGTCTGTAAGGGTGGTGGGGGGGTTGCGATGACGTACGTATAATTCAATGTGCTTTCTACTCTTTGCTGTGAATGCTGGTGGGGTAATTGGTCAATTGACGAAACAATACCCCACATTAAGTCGGGTCGGGTCTACCCGAGGGCGGGTAGTAAACATAAAAAAAGGTTGTTGCGTGGGAGTTTTATTTTTTATTTTTAGATTCATTTTCATGGTCCTTATGGATCCTGTGTGGGATGCTAGTGCAATTGAAGGGCACTAGTCCGGGGGTATTTTTTTTATAATGCCAGACTTACACTGTGGTGGTATGTTTCCCTAGTTAATTGTTATCTATTCATGTAATCACAGTCATAAAAGTATCTACGTAAGAAAGATAGTATGCAATTGCTCTTAGTAACATTTTGCGAAAGTCTATAGTGGCGCTGTATAAGGGGCGAGAGTGATAACGACATCTACAAGTAGGTATACTTTGATCATAAAATTAGATTAATGGTGGAAAATGTAATAAACATTTCCACTTACAAATAGATTAGTATTAGGAATACTGATAGAGGTTTAAAACTTTTAGGAGAAATGTTTTAAAGTTCATTGGCCTTTAAATTTTGTTGATGTCTTATTTTTCGGGTGAAGAATTGTGATTGCTTGGGAGGGACTTACCCCAGCTTATCAACCTCATTAATACCTCCTCATGGAAACCAAATCCTTTGAGGACCAATAAAAGGTGAAAAATCTAATCAAGATTATTGTAGCCATTGTTCAATAGACATTTCTGTAAAATGAACTTCATGTAGTACCTACGAGAGAGGTCTTCTGATTAAGAAAATAGTCCTTTGAGGTGTTCTTTCTTTCAATAAAAAGGCAAATATGAGATAAATTAATTCGGGTAGGTTAGCAAGAACCAGTGTATAGCTCTAGCTTTACTGTTGTTTTTCGGAGGCATATTAAGCTGTCCCTTAAGAGGGCTTTCTTCTTATTCCTTTTATCAGCGAGGTTATGATCCGAAAATAAGGGATCACAACCCTCCCACTTCACCGCATTTCTACTGATCCGCCTATTTGACCTCAGAAAATATCGGCAGGCCCGCCGATTTTGGATCACTCGGTTAGTGAGCCCAAAATGCCGATGTCGTCGCATTTGTGTGATCCAGGCATTTATAGTCCTGCCTTTCCTACATCGCGATGTCTTTGGAACGTGCATTGATATTGCCTTTTTAACAGGGTTCAAATGATCTCTTCTTTGAACGTGGCAATACCAGCTGAGCCGGTCGCGCTCTATTTTTTGTACGATGGTTTCCTTGATGTGAAAGCTTCCACGGATCTTCGAACTTCTTATTCGATCAAGCTTTGTTACTCCTGCTGTCATGCGAAGCATCTTCATCTCAGCTGCCGTTAATTTACTCTCATACTTTTTGTACGTCGTCCAACATTGTGAACCGTATGTGAGCGCTGGTTGTACAACTGCGGTGTAGAGCCTTCCTTTCAACTTAGGGGGCATTTTTCTGTCACAGAAGATATGGGCATTTTCTCGCAACTTAAACCACCCTACGCTTACGCGATGATTGATGTCGTCATCACAAGTTGCTTTGCTATTGATCATAGATCCCAGATATTTTAACTTTTCCCACTTGAGCGGATCAGAGAACGGGCAGCACAAGTACTCTGTCTTTTTTTAACTAATGCGATACCCATTTCCCTCCAAAACGTCCACCCACACATCAAGTGCTCGTTGCAGGGATGTAGGATCCTCAATTATAATGGCTCCATCGTCGGCAAAGAATAACTGATGTACCTTGGGGTCCATCACTTTACCTTCAAGCAGATAATAAAGGACTGTAATAAAGAGCAAAGGACTTAAGACGCTTCCCTGGTGCACCCCGACTTTGATTGGGAACTCTTCGGTTACTCCAGCGGGGCATCTTACGCTTGTCTTTGCTCCCTCGTACATGTCCATGATCATCTGTACATAGGTTTCTGGAACCCTTCGATGTCTTAGCGCCACTCATATCAGATCTCGTTGTCTGTCGAATGCCTTTTCAAAGTCAACCAATACAATATGCAAATCCCTTAAGGAATCACGATGTTTTTCCATTATGATCCTTATACTTTGGATTGCATCTGTGATTGATTTACCCGCGACAAACCCGCACTGATCATTAGATATCCGTATTATTTTTTGCAGACGGCCACGTATTACCCGCTCAACGATCTTCATAGTGTGTAACATCAGCTTGAGCGGACGGTAGTTATCACAGTTTCGCGTATCACCCTTACCTTTTTATACAGGGAGAAGGTAACTTCCCTCCATTGATTCGGCATTGGATCACCTCTCACAAATTTGGAGATGAGAATTCTGAGACATCTGAACCCGATGTCTCCCATCTTTTTCCAGAACTCAGAGGGCATCTCGTCTGGCCCAACCACTTTTCGTTTTTTGGAGTATTTGACAGCCTCACTAACTTCTTCGACTGTAATGTCGGGTATTTCTTCACAGTTAGGGCTGGCTCTTGGAAAGTATAGCCGGGGAAACTGTTCATTTAAAAGCTTTTCACAATACTGCCGCCACCTCTGCAGAATTTTGTCGTCATCCACAAGAAGCTGGCCATGAGCATTGCTAATGAACGTTGGCGAACGAAGCTCCTAAGCATTCCTCCTTCTTTGGGCGGCTGTTTTGAAGATAGTGGCGCTCTTGTGTCTTCGCAGCTCCTGGATAGCCTGGTTTGCATCTGCAACCGGGGAAGATATTTTCTCCAGCTCCCGATACAGGCCCTCCGTACTCTCTACTTGAAACTGGGCGCACTTCTTCTTCGCTTTTTTCTTGCAGCATCTGTATTCCATTTCGAGGCGAGCTTTTTCGTCACTATTATTAAAGGGGCACTTTGACCAAGCTTTGAAAGCCGCTTTGTTCTCATTTATCACTTTCTTAGCTTCATCACTCAACCACCATGTTTCCATCAACAGGTGGTCTTTTGAAGCTCCTAGCAGAGATTTGGCCTTCTTTAAGCAAGTTCGCTATAGAGATTCGCACATATTTTGTGCTCTGCACTCTTCATCCTCAGCTCCGTTGATGGTGTGAGAGAGGTAATTTTTCATTACGAAAACAAAACCCTCGCCTCTTTCTTTGTCCAGATTGTACCACTTGATTTTCTCAGAGACCCTTGTTTCTGTTAGCAGGAGACGGTGTTGCCGAGCGATTGCCTCTCCCAGGATCACTTTGCAATCTTTTACCCGAGGCTTCATGAAACTGGCTACCAAATGGTAGTCAATCTGAGTTTCATCTCCACCACTGCTTAAAAGGGCTTTATTTCCTTTTAATTAAGGTATTGTAGGGAGGTTGGCTTGTGAGTTGTAAGGAAGAGCGTGATGTCAATGGTGCGTTCGTGAGTAATGAATCAGAGTTTACGATAAACGAGGGCAAAACAAAGTACATGTTGTCAACAAAAAAGGGCAATCAACATCGACAAAATCTCACGATAGACAGTGACAACTTTGAGGTAGTTCAGGACTTTGTCGGTATGTCGGACCACTGCGCGGGAAGTCCGAGTACCAGAAAACACCAAAAAGTTTTTTTTACGGTCCCACCTCTCGCGATCGTCTGACAAACATCCGAGTGTATTGTTGTCACGGCACTAAAACTGTAGGTCCCTTTCATTCGTGTGAAAAATGTAACACACACAACATGGGTGGTTGCGAGAAGCTAGGCCCTGGCACTTAAAGAGCTGTTGTGCCAAATATTTATTTTTTTATGGACTTTGTCTACCTAGGCTCCGCTATAAACTCGACCAGGGGTCGAATCGCGTCCTCCGTCAACGGATGATTCGTAACGTAATTTGTATGTATGTTGTTGCTAGATCTACCAACAACACAATACAAATTACGTGACGAGTTATCCGTTCACCGAGGACGCGATTCGACCCCAGCGCGTAAATCAAACGAAGAATTATCTTGCCTTACAAATGAGTAGTAAAGCTCTTTCTCGAACGACTAAGGTAGCCCTGTACAAGACCCTAATCACCCCAGTTCAGATGATTTGGATGATGAAATCGGATGAGGATGCTCTTGGTAACAGAGAAATGTTTTTCGAGTGATTTATGGATTTCTGCATAGAAGAAGAGTGGAGGAGAAAATACAATCAGCAAAAATTTATGTTTCCTGCCTGGGTGCACTTCTCATTAGTTCGTATGACAAGTTTCAACTTGTTCCCTCAAGTAGTTTGTTTACACGAATTTTTGCAGTAGACGTCTTGCATGTTTTTCGTTAAAATGGATAAACTTGAATATCGTGCGATCATAAGATTCTTCGTTTTGGATGGGTTAACCCCTAAGGAAATTCATCCAAAGTTGACAAAAGTTTACGGGGACTCTGCTCCTTCCATGTCAACCGTTAAAAAGTGGGCAGCTAAATTTAAACGTGGTCGCACGTCCCTCGAAGATGACCCACGTGAAGGACGGCCAAAAACCGCAACCACACCCGAAACCATCGAAAAAGTTCATGATATCGTGTTGGACGATAGGCGAGGGAAGGTGACTGAGATAGCTGAGGCTGTGTGTATATCAGAAGAGAGGGTGCGAAACATCTTGCACAAAAACTTAGGGATGCGAAAGCTCTGCGCAAGATG
Organism: Brachypalpus laphriformis; assembly: GCA_945910035.1. Classification (NCBI taxonomy): domain Eukaryota; kingdom Metazoa; phylum Arthropoda; class Insecta; order Diptera; family Syrphidae; genus Brachypalpus; species Brachypalpus laphriformis. The sequence continues at coordinate 162,856,879 of OX246756.1, forward strand.
GGTGCCGCATTTGCTGAATGCCGATCAAAAGCAAATGCGCAAACGATTTTCGCGGCAATCTTTCCATCGATTCCATAGGGGTCCGACCGATTTTGTGCGGCGATTCGTCACCATGGATGAGACATGGGTTCACCACTACACGCCAGAAACGAAACAGCAGTCGAAGCAGTGGGTGTAAGCCGGTGGTCCAGCGCCAAAGAAAGCGAAGTCGATCGCATCTGCCGGAAAGGTCATGGCCAGTGTGTTTTGGGATGCGAAAGGGATCCTGTTAATTGATTACCTTAAGAAAGGCAGAACAATTACAGGCGAATATTACTCCAACCTTCTTGACCAGCTGGATGCTAAAATTCGCGAGAAGAGGCCTGGCTTGAAGAAAAAAAAAATCATCTTTCACCAGGACAATGCACCTGTACACAAGTGTGCGTTGGCGATGGGAAAACTGCGGGATTTGGGGTACGATTTCCTCGGCCATCCCCCCTATTCACCTGATTTGGCACCCCTAGACTTCCATCTGTTCCCAAACTTTAAGAAATTTGTTTCTGGTAAGCGCTTCGCACGCAATGCAGAAGTTGAGAGGGCCATAGATGAATATTTTCACAGCCTTCCAGACTCTCACTTCCGAGAAGGAATACTGATGTTGGAGAAACGCTGGACTAAGTGTGTTGAACTCAAGGGAGATTATGTTTAAAAATAAAATCATTTTTTAAAGCAGTCTTTCATTGTCAGGCCGAGAACTTTTCACCTTGCCCTCGTAAGGACTGTATGGGTTGCACAGAGATATCGACGTAGCCAGAAGAGTATGGGTAGGTCATCAACGCCCCGGCGCGAAAAGTCTTTAAATCCATTTCCGAGGGACAACGCAGTAGAGGGAGGCTTCACCTTAGGTGGTGCGAAGAATAGGAAAGGGACATCAACCAACTTAGCGCGCGCAACTGGAGGCAGCTGGTAATGACTGAGTCGGCTGAAGAAGCTTGTTGGTTAAGGCCCAGGTGCACCCCGGACTGTAGCGCCATATATGTAAGTAAGATTGCAGGGAGGTTATTATTATTACTCTTTGTGTAGGGTTATCTTGCACTGCGACCTAATGGTCTATTGTGCCCTCTGCTAATACCTTGGAGAGGCTTATTCCCTCATTAGAGTTCCCATCGCATTATAATCGCTTGGAAATTGTTTTTGATGGTCATACACTCTTACTTTGCCTTGGGGAGAAAAGTTCACCTCTCCAATCCGATTTCTTTGAGGAATCTGAGAATGAGAAGTGGGTCCATGGTTGGCATATCCTCATCTGATATTTGAAACTTGCCCAAATATTTCAGTCTTTTGTGGGTCAAGGCCCCATAAGACTCTAGGTTATATTTCGGAGTCACTTAAACTCATTCCAGAATCTGCAAAGGCCTTCATCTGTTATTCCTAATTTCCTTAAATAGTCCTTGAGTTTGTAATGACCTATTAGGATGCTCAGGTTGTTCTTGTGTAGGCAGGTTCAAATGGTTCAAATATTTTCCGGTTACAGCATCTCAGAAGTTCTTAGCTTGCCTCAGACCGGGAGATTATTCCATGTTTTGCTCCGTCTTCTCTATCCATTTTCCTGAATTCTTCGCGTATAGTATGTTTCGCTATTCCACAGAATGGTTCATGTCCAGTGAAGGGTTCTGTTGCTCTTTTTTTTTGCTAAAGTGTCTACTGCTTCCTTACCCTTTACCTCGACATGAACGGGTATCCAGTAGAGGGTTACTTTATTATTTCTGCCCAATTCACTAAGTTTGTGTAGGCATTCCTACACAAGTTTTTACTTGGAGTCAAGTTCTTTGGTAGCTACTTGACTATTGCAATTGCTGTATCTTCTTTCGCGATTGAGTTGGACACATCTGTCTATAGCACATATTTCAGCTTGAAAGTAGGAAGATTAGGATCTTCTCTCAACTGAATATTCGATTTCTGCACATTTTTACGCTTAAGACAGACTCACTTTAAAAAAAAAGCGGAGGAATCTTATACCTTGTTGGTAGTGATTTAGGATAGACTATACGACTTTGAAGGTAGACTTCAACCTAAAAGTGACTCAAAAGTAGAAGTTTCATGATAGCACGGCTTAGAATTTGGATCATCGGCTAGTTCCCATGTTCCACGAAAAGCTTAGGCTTCCGAAGGTCGTCCATTACTCAAAGAACTCAATTAATGAATGAGCCACTTGGACGCCTCAGACTGGACGATTTAAGGGAGAGAAGCTTCTTGTCCTTCATAATCCTGTCTGCATACTCACAATGTCTAAGCTAAAAAAGGGAAGTAAGGGAAGTGACCGATTATATCTGTATGGGTTTAGGGAATTAACTGATTGGAACTACCAAGGGAAACGAAATTAAGACTTTCAAGGAAAGTAGTTAATTGAAATGAATCGTTTGAAATGTTCGATCAACGATTAGGACAAGCTAATATCTCTACCTTAACAATTCTTTCATTGGGGAGTTCCTAATTACATCGTTTAAACGCAAGCGTGTCGAATTTTTCTGCTGTTTTTTGTACAAAAGTATTTTTCGTGAAATGAACAATTTTTCCTTAATTACCCGACTTTTGGCGATGAGTAGTCTATGCATTAGTATGACTCTTTAAAAATAGGCTAATTACAAGGCACTTTCAATTATCCAATTTTAAAATTATCTTGTCCACGTGCACCTACGTTGTAAACACATGTGAATATCATTAATATTTGAAGTGCAAATGTGTACGTTAATAGTGCACGGCCATGCGACTTTAGGAATATTCACGTGAACACATATTAATAGAGGGTTCAAAGCAAGCTTAAATAATTGAAAATTTTAGCTAAAAGTGAATCTTAAATAGTAGAGAAGTTAAGTGGGTTTACGTCGCAAGAAAACAGTGCGAAACTATGGGAGTAATATGCAATTTAGATTATATCATTGAGAAGAGAAACTAGTGTCAAGGCTTCACGTACAATGTACCTGCTCCAGAGTCAAGGTGTAACAAATTTTATTATCAAAACATCTATCACGGTGATTACGGCATTCTATTATACAAGGCAAAGGCATTGTTGTGAGAAACCCCAATTCTGAGAACGTGGTGTAAGCTCTTAGCTGTTCTCATACCTCTCACTCATTCTAACTCTGAAATTCGGGAAATCTTAAGAATCACATTAGAATGTGGCGTTCAAACGGCAACGGGCAAGTGTTGAACGTGAATGTGAACGTTCTGTTTGCCTAGACTTTCAATACCTCTTCTCAGACCCTTCGGAAGAACATTTTAAACAGAAGATCTATAGACTTGACTGAGTTCTTGACATAATTGAAAGAACACAGCGGGTTGTCACCGGTTTACAAGCAAGTATTGAATCAGAAGAGGCCAAAATGGGATTTGCGGTGAACGAGGGCAAAACCAAGTATATGCTGTCAACAAGAAGGACCGACGAATTGAACAGAATGTCACAGTCGATAGCTACAACTTCGAGGTAGTAAGGGAGTTTGTCTACCTTGGCTCTGCTATTCATTCGGACAATGATACCAGCGCAGAAATCAAGCTTTTGCCAATCGCAAGAGCAGCAGTAAAGCAGTAAGTCATATCTCGAATAACTAAGGGAACTCTCCCTAGTCGTGCCGTGAGTTCTGTTACAAGTGCAAAACGTTATACAAATGAAACAACAAATCATTTTGGATTACTTTTTATAAAATATATATTTGCTTAAGTAGTTAGTATTTTAAAAAAAAAACTCGGTTTATTAAAAGTGACCGCCTTTTGCTTTAACGCAGGTCTCAAACGCACGGTTTCCAGGGGTATGGAGAACGCTTGTGTGGTTAAACCACTTTGGAGTAATACGTGGGGCTTCAAACCGGCTGTGGTGTGCTGGATATACACGGCGGTTGTAAGACCCATTCTCACATATGGTGGACGACAATTGAGAAGCAATACCTGCTTTCAAACATCACCAAAATCCAGAGGGCGGCGTGCATCGGAGTCATGGGATCAATGAGAACAACACCAACAGCGGCAATGGAAACCATGCTTAGTTTAATTCCGCTTGACATATACTGCAGCAGTCTGGCGGCTAAAACCGCTGTAAGACTGAGAGAAGGCCGGTTGTGGTTATCAAGCCTTTACGGCCATGCCTTCATTCTGACCCGATGGGGGATTACCAGCGGTTTGACGGGAACTGATCACATGAACCCGATGCTAGCATTCGAAAGGAGATTCACTACAAGAATTCCCGATAGAATATACTGGAAGAATCGAAGAACCATGAAGAAAAAGGAGTTGGCTTTCTATACCGACGGTTCTAAGATGGACGTTGGCACGGGAGCCGGAGTTTATTGTGAAGCCCTAGGAATAAACCACCCCTTTAGAATAAACGACGACTGCAGCGTCTTCCAGGCCGAAGTCGCAGACATTATACAGGCTGCTGAAATTATACGCGAGAGTAATATCGTTGGTAAAACGATCACTGTCTGTATAGAAAGCCAGGCAGCCGTTAAGGCTCTGGACTCAGCCGTAATTAGGTCGAGGCTTGTGAGAAGCTGTAAATCACTCTTAAACGAGATATCTAAAGCCAATGCGGTGACCCTTTGCTGGGTACCAGGGCATATGGATATCGAAGGTAACGAAAGGGCTGACGAACTTGATAGGAAAGGGTCGGCGCTGCACTTATCGCGGGCCCTCCCCTCTGTAGCAACCCCAATCAGTTCCTTGCGGAAAAAAATAGAGGATGAAGCCACCGGTCGAGCAAACAGACGCTGGGTTCATCTGGAAACATGCGCAACGGCCAGGGCGCTATGGCCGGCCTACAGCAAGAGGAGATCAACCTCTCTGGTAAAACTTAGTCGTTATAACGCACGGGTCATTTCTGGCATAATTATCGGACATTGTGACATTGGTGTTCACGCGGAGCCACTCGGTGTACTGCATAATGACTATTGCAGAAGTTGCCGTGACGAAGAAGAAATTGAATCTGTTGGTCACCTGTTGTGTGACTGTCCTGCCCTATCCGTCAGAAGAATGAGGACTCTTGGTAGTTACTTCTTCTCAGAGCTGGGGGACTTCGGTAGTGTTGAGCTAGCGGACCTCCTGAGATTCATATCACTTTCTGGGTGGTTCTAACGGCGGATTTTCTTTACAGCGTTTCCAGGTTAAATGGCACAATGGACCCGTACTGTTGGTCTGAGTGAGCAGTGACTCTTTGTCGCAAGCCACCCATCTACCTAACCTAACCTAACCTAACCTAACCACTTTGGAGGCTCTCCAAATTTCGGTGGAGTATCTTGCAGGCCATATTCTTCAACACTGGTCCAATCCAAATGATTCAAATCTGAGTATCCTGAAGGCCAATCCTCGAATGCAATAAAAGCAGGAATAATGATTCTAAGCCACTGCTGAGTTATTTTGGCTTTATGCGCTGGAACAGAGTCTTGTTAGAAAATCCATGTTGCTCCATTCAACAGGGTATTCGTCAAGCCATTAACGACACCTTCTAGGCCATCTCCTTGGTACACCTCTGTCCCAGCTTTGACTATTTTTTTCACAAAAATTAAGAACAGTAACTCCTTGATGGGAAACCCCCCCGACGAAACGTTTACCGAAGCAGGATGACGGCCGCACTGAACCCTCGGAACTGAATTCTTTGCTTCTTTAGATGTCCTTCCTTGAATACATTTTATCGTTTTGTTTGTTTAAAATTTTCTCGACGGTGAAACTCTTTTTGTCCGTAAAAATCATATGTCCACGTGTCGGTGCAAGAGTCGCTTGCATCATTCTAGCCAAATTTGTTTTGAATTAGGCGCCAATGGAGGTCCAGTTGAGCGACAAAATGCTTTAGTTGATGTTGAGATAATCCCAAATGAGCCTTGGTATGGATCTGGTGGATATATCCAGCTCACGCTACATAATTTTCTGTTTTCGAAGCGGATTTCTTCGAATTCGCTCGCGTACAGCTTTTATAACTACACTGGTACGGATAACGCGCAGACCACCACTCCTTGGTATGTCTACGATTCAATAAATCAATTTATTCCGCGGTACACAAGCATTTTTGATATCCCCAGCAGTTTCAGTAATTCAAAAATTTGGTTAGCAAAACTGCGTATTGGATGTTTTAGATGGCTAGGACGCCAACGCCTTATCCCACAGTCTTCGAACGAATCTAACCCATCGGGACGACGCAGTAGAGGGCCTCCTCGCTTCGCTGTAGGTGACGCGCACAAGTTCAAGGGGACCTCAACCAACTTGGAATACGCAACTGGAGGCAATTAGATAAAGACCGAGCTAAATGGAGGTGTTTGTTGGTTGAGATCCAGGTTCAGCCTAAACTGTAGCGCCACTTAAGTAAGTAAATAAAACAAGATGGCTAGTACACGTAATGCGTATGGACACCAACACACCAGCCCGAAGAACAACACAGAGAGATGTCTTCTTAGTTGGCGCGAGCAATTGCAAAGCGACTTTAACCAATTTAGTGTGAGAATCTGGAGGCTCCTGGCCAAAGATCGAGTTAGTTAGATATTCGTTGGATCACGCCTAGGTCCACATCTATAGGAAGTAAAGTAAGAATCCCGGATAACTGCATGGCGTCAGTAAATGAAGTCGATTGGATCTCAACTCAATCCCTGAATTCGGTAAAACAAAAAATCAGAACCAAATTTTAGCCCCAAATCTTCCATCTAAGTGGGATATATTGTCATTCACCATGGAATGTTCCAGCTGGAAGTAATCTGATGACTCTATGGAGTCACTTCTTTCATCAGCTCGTGACTATGGGCTTAAGAGCACTGAACTGATGACTAATACCATACGGCACCCTAAGGCATGTACATACATATGTACGCACTCCTGCAGTAGAGTAGAGAAATTCTAGAAGGGACCGGTAAGAGAGGAAGGAGTGATTCAATAAAAAAAAATTAAAACCGAAAGACTAGACGACTTCAAGTGAAAACAAATTCAAAATACTCTCTTTCCCCTCGCGTCTACACGAGATGTACGCTAAACAGACGCACTATCAACCAAACAACACTTACAGTTCCATTCTCAGCTTCGTTCTCAATAAATCAAAAGATATTATCACACACCAACCGCAACAAGCAGCAGAAACGTACAAGAAACTATAAATTAGCGCGAAGCACGTCTTGTTATGTAAACAACCAGCCGGTTAGCTGAATCACTTGACGATCAGAAACTCATTGACCCGCTTTTTATCATCTTCCTGTCGATATACGCCGCCGCGCTGGACCACTCTACTGATGCACACTGCCCACTAGATTGGTAATGTTTTTGCGAATTGCACACCTCCCTACTGTCGTCAAGTGCTAACAATGCTAACTGACCCCCCCCCCACGGCTCGCGCATACCAATTACCAAGCTTTGTCGGTATTAATTGTTAATTAGCATTCGCCAAACCAAATGCCAACTTAATCCCCAGAGTAGTGCGTCTATAGTCTACGTTTGCACTCAGATAGCGACGGACAGTGTCTCTTATCTACGATTCCCGCCTTATCAGTGACAAGACGAGCAACACTCACCCTGTGGTGTTCCCATTTTCTGGAGCCGATGCCTCTGGTTCTATTGTCGTTTCCTTTGTTCCAGGGACTTTGTCATCTTTGGGGGTTTCGTCGCCAGATGCTGCTGCCACCGTCTCTGGTCAGGAGAAAGGGGGGAGGGATTTGATTAAGAAATTTGATCAACAAAAACTCTCCAAAGACTCAACCTTTGTGTCCATTGGTCTCCATGGTGTGGTTCGTGAATTGACGATTTATGCAGGAATTTCCTTCAATTGACCCGAATTTTCCAGCGCTACTGTCGTGTGGTGGTGGACATTTTCTTTGCACATACTACACGGGAAATGGAATTGTAACCGAGCACCTTGTTTCGCGGGAAAACACTCGGGATTTCGTGGAGATGCGACGCTTAATTTTGTCTGTTTTGATTGATTTTCATTGAATCTACTTGGATTGAGTGGAAAAGTGAATGGAAAACCTGAGATAGAAAGGAAAATCAGGGATTTTTCCCGTCAATTGACACAACTGATTAGAATTTGGTTTCACAAGTGCAAGTGGGGGTGTAGCGCCAGAGGAAACGTCAAATGGAACAGCTGAGCCAGTAGTTAGGGGTTGTTTCTTTTGATAATTCTGAGGCGACTTGTGTTGGTGAAATATTGATAGGAATCACCAACCATACGCACTGTGCAAGCAATTTGAACAAAATTGCATTTGGATAGCTATATTTGAATTTTAACTGTAGGAAGCCTTTTCGTAAAATGGCGACCTTAAGTGTTTCCGGTTTGAGTTTAAATTTGCATAAAGGATGTTTTTCTTGAAGTGATAGAACTTTCACTGTTAAACCATCGCACAAATTTGTCAGATAATAATTAGATTTCTCGCATTGGTAAATCATCGTGGAAGGCCTCACGATTCAACAACGCTTACGTGTCGTTGAAATTTATTCACGAATTCTGTTCGCCAAACTTATAGAGTTTTTCGTCCATTCTTTTGTGCGCATAATCGTCAAATAATCGTCGTAGCACCGACAAATTAACATTCACGTATACGGTAATGAACAACACACATTTAGTACGACCTTGTACTGTGCGCTCTGAAGTAGCTATGTCCGCTGTAAACGATAGTTTGACCGAAAATCCGAATTCGTCGCCGTTCACAACAACTTGGCCGATGCCCGGAATGATCTTGGCCTACACCCATAAAAGATCCAGTTAGTGCAAGAATTAAAGCCACAAGACCATAGAATGCGTCGCTCGTTCGCTGCTTGGGCTCTAGAGCAATTGAAAGCCGATCCACTTTTTTACGTAAAAATCATGTTCAGTGTACGGGCTTATTTCTGGTTTCACGGGTATGTTAACAAACAGTATCGCCATATTTGGAGTGAACAGAACCCTGAAGAATTTCTTAAGACTCTATTACATCCAGAGAAATGCACAGTTTGGTGCGGTTTACACACTGGGTGGCATTATTGATTATTTTTTCCACCAAAAAATGTGGCCGGAGTTAGCGTTACGGTCAATGGAAATTGTTACCGGACCAGATAATGAATGAGATGTGGTTTCAACAACTACGTGCCATACGACGACCAACACCATCGATTTATTGAAATCACAAAAGGTGATTGGAGGAAATGGACCAGTCAATTGTCAACAGAGATCATGGCATTTGCCTCCTCTCAACTATTTTCTTTGAGGCCACCTGAAGGCATTGGTTTATGCGAATAAACCAGCAACTATTGACCACTTGGAAGCTAATGTTCTGTTTACTGTTCACGGTATACATGCCGATTTACTCGAAAAAGAGAAGAAAAATTGTAAAATGTAGTCCAGGTGGTCATATGATCGAAATTGTATCCAAGCATTAAATGCCAAAAGTTTTTCAACCAAATAAAGTCAAAACATGGCCATTTGATTGATTTTCGTGTGTTTTATTTCAATTTAAATTTCTCATGCTCTTAAAAAAAAGACTCCCTGCACTTGGAAATGTACATGGTTTTCCAATAGGAATTTCCGAACTTTGACAGCTGATTGCGGCCATATTGTTGAAGCTATATCTGTCAAATTGGCTGCCATTTGGACACATGGAGAGTTATAGCGTTCAACAACATGTGCCAACGATTAAATTATTTTATGAAAGTGGGTCTTCTGTTCGTGCAACATTTCATGCGCTTCGCCCATTTTACGGACGAAAAGTCATACTCAGCGACGAGGCCCATTTCTGGATGAATGGGTTCGTCAACAAGCCAAATTGTCGAATTTGGGACGATAACAATCCAAACGAGATTCACCAAATTGCAATGCATACAGAGAAAGTCACTGTTTGGTGTCGATTTTGGGCTGGCGGCATCGTCGGTCCACACTTCTTTGAGAACGACGTTGGCCAGGCCATCACCGTCAACGGCGAGCGCTATCGGTCGATGATAACCAATTTCTTTTGGGTCCGTGCCACACAGTACATTTTGCACGAGCGATATCCGAACATGGTTATCTCACGCGATGTGAATTGGCCACGGAGATAGTGCGATTCGACCACGTTAGCCTTTTTCTTGTGGAGTTTTCTTCAGTCACAGGTCTATGACAATAAACCACAAACCACCACTGCCCTGAAAACCAACATAATCAATGCCATTGGTCCAATTCAGCCTGATTTATGCGCCGAAGTTGTGGAAAACTGGACGTTTCGAATGCGCGCCACCCAGCGAAGCTGCGGCGGACATTTTAATGATGTTATATTCCATACATAATGGTTTACATGGGCCTTCTACATAAATAAAAAATTTCAATGATATCTTACTCACAGTTTGTTTTATTTAAATTTAAAGATAGGAAATGCTTAATGGAAAACCCTTTATATTGAGTGGTTGACAAGTGTTGCACATAATAGCAAAACTCCAACCGAGGTGTTGTTTTCAAGAGAAGTGTGTGTTTTATCGGGCGTGGGTACCGTAGTGTAAGTGGTTAGTGTGTCGGATCACTACACATGAGGTTCCAAGTTCGAATCGCAGAAAATACCAAAAAGTGTTTTCACGGTCCCACCTGTCGTGAGCGTCTGACAAACATCCGAGAGTATTGTTGTCACGAAAAGCTTCTCAAATCGCCGTTCGGATTCGGCATTAAAATGGAGGTCCCTTCCATTCGTGTGAAAAATATAACGCACACAACATGAGTGGAGTGGAGAGAAACTAGGCCTGGCACTTTAAAGAGCTGTTGCGCCAAATATTTGTTTTTTGTGTGTTTTACCACTAAAAGGATACAAGGCTGTGAATTTGAAACAGTTTTAACATTTCTTGATTTTCCTAAATTGTTGCAATATAGGAGGGTAAAGTTCAACTATAATAGCAAAAATCGGCCACGAATACGTGGAGTAAAAGAGAATTACACCAATAAGGTCGGGCCCGAACACAAAGCCAATGCGCACTGCTACCACGAATATAGACAACTCAGACGGCATGCGGAGTTAATTGCTGATGAGATGGAGAGTACAATGGAGGTGAATACAGACCCATTGGCATACCCAATATAACGGCGAGGATCCAAAATTGGATTTGTACCGGGGCCGATAACTACTTTAAAAAAAAAAGATTTTCATTTCATTTTACTATGCACGATTGACATTATCATGAATTTAACTGCGGCAGCATTGGACATTGGACTGGACTGCTATTGAAATGTCAGTTCCATACAATCTCTGCCCAAAAAATGACGTCAACATAACTAGCCCTCTTGGTTCGCAGCGGAAAAATGTGGAAACCATATGTCAATCATCTTGAATTTCTTCATAGAATGGTACAGACACCTCTTGGGTTTGTGTGGATTTGCTAAGTAAAACCGTTGAAATTCAAATTGTTTAGGCATTGTTTGCAACAGATATCAGCTCGAAAATGTGCTGGTTTAAATAATTACCCATACATGAAACCAACAAAATTTGAATAAAAAATCGTATATCTGCGGCCACAAGGTAAAACCACCTAAGTCGAGTTAGGACAAAATTGAGTTGAGGATGCAAAAAGATGCTTTACTATATTCGACGTTTATGCTGCCAATTTCTTACATTATTACCTGTTGTCGTTACCAAGTTATAGGCAAGGGAACAAGACTAAAATTCCAAATTCCCATACGTTTTCGGGAAAACGAAAACGAAAACTTTAAACTTGTTTTCTGAGAATGTGTGAAAATTAACTTAGGTGGTTTTACCTTGTGGCCACAGATATATGCATTTTATTGCCCTATAAATTGCACAATATTCGTATATATTACGATTCAATTTTAAATGTAATATGTCAATGAAAACACTAGGCGAACCTCACAGGCGGATCAGTAGAAATGCAGTGAAGTGGGAGGGTTATGATCCCTTATTTTCGGATCATTACCTCGCTAATAAAAGGAAGAAGAAGATGTCAATGAAAACACTCTCTTTGTATACCCAACTGCATCCAACGAAATTCCAAAGAAGTGTGAGGTTCCATTCTTTTCCACTCCGAAGTAAGAGCGCTAGCGATAATGTTGGAACCAATGCGAAGTTGACTACTAGCAGACCTTTATAGTACGTCAATGTACGGAAGTGTTCGATAGTGCCTATTTCTGTTTTCCCCTTGTATGTTTGCATTTGATACACCTTTGAAAATATATTTTAGAGCAAAATCCAAAGTGGCTATTTCAACGTCACGTGGAATATGCAAGCACAATGGAGGAGCGCTTGAAAAAAACAACTTGAAATGCAGGAGTGGGAATGATTCGAAAATGTGTAATGATCGCCCTATTTACTATACGACACATGCCATCATTACATTTGCACCAGTGCCTCTGTACTTCTTCATATTCTCACATATCACACATGATTTCACGCATGTATCGCTTCATAGTCCACACTGACCTGCATCAATGTTTGACAATATTACCTTCGGCGCCACAGCCAGAATAAATTAAAACAATAACACTTCAAGTGCTTGCTATACCTGCAATACACCATCGGCTGTATTCATCGTAATTTGACACCACAACGCACTACCCCTAGTACGGAGCGTTGGGTCATTAAATGAATGAAGTGCCGATATTACACATTGTCGATCAAGTGCAAAAGAGCGGAATCAGCAAATTTTTATCCATTCACACCAAACGCAAAGCAAGGGCGAACTTTTTATTTATCTAAAAAGAATCTTTGAATAACAAATAGACATACCTCAGTATCTCGAACTGAGTTTACCCCTACCGACCACTGCGCGGCAGCACATGCATCAGAGAGCGCCTGCATCACCTCCGGCTTTGACGTTTGTCATTCCTCTCGGATTGTTTTGTATTTATTTTTTTTAATCGTATTTGGGGTTGTTCTGCAATTCCGTGGTCATTCCACCCGCACGCCGTACGAACGAGTAGAGTGATATCAGTCGGCACTGACCGGAAAGCAGAGTCTCTGTTTACATCAATCGAGTCCAGTTCCAGTTGCATTCCAGTCCAGATCCGCGCCACACAAATGGGTTCCGAGGAGATCAGCGCGGGTGCCAAGATCCAAAAGGGTTTCCAAATGTAAGTACAGCCCCTACACCCCCACATAAATGTCTCAAATGTGTCTGTTCCTGCAGCAACTACATGATCCTCCGCGACGCGGACACCGGCCTCATCATCTGGCAGGAGAACAAGGACTTCTCGTCGCCAGATGTGGAGCACGAAGCCAAGGTGCCGGTGAAGATCCTGGACTTGCGGGCGGTCTCGCGCGAGATCAACTTCAGCACCATCGAGTCGATGGAGAACTTCCGTTTGGACCAGAAGGTGCTCTTTAAGGGCCGCATCATGGAGGAGTGGTTCTTCGAGATGGGCTGGGTCGGGCCAAACACCACCAACACATGGCAGTCGACCATTGAAGCTGCTCCCGAGTCACAAATGATGCCTGCTAAAGTCTTAAAGTGAGTCTGGGACTGCGGAGGGAGGGTGGATTCGTTTAGTTGTGGCCACATGCCATCACTTTGTCGTTGCTAGGGCTGCCGTGTGCTGAATTAAGGTCAAGTGCGTAGGCTGTCGTGTCGTGTTGTCTTCTTTTGGTTTCCAAAAAGTTATTATTCACAACCAGGGGAGGGGGATGACTCATGAAGCAGTGCGAACTGGATGCAGTTTCAGTCGATTTGGTCGTGTGTGTGTTTATTTTTGGCCCCGAGTTGGAATTTTTCACTCTTTCTGGCTATTGCGGGGGGAGAGAGGTCTATGGGTGACATGCCAAGCAGCACACGGCGAGAGAAGCGAATCATCTGCTGAATATTTATGGATTAGGTGTATTGGATTGGTTTCATTGGCAGATGGCCAATAAAAGTCATTTCTCTGGAAATCTACTGTGACGGTGTGGGGATGTTTATGGGGTAATGAGTCTGTGGAAGCAGGGAGAATAAGTCGATTTGGTCGTAATTGGTAATTTAAACTATATATGGGCATTATTGAGTGGGACACGTCAGAAGATGTTTATCAAGATGAACTGGTTTGAATGTGTGTGCGTTCACTCTATATTGGTTGTTGTGCTGTGCTGTGATTACAGACGGAGATTGCTATTGCACACGATATCTTTAGGGTTCATGTGGACTTACTCGCTGTATTTCATATGGGATTCACGATGCTAAGAATTTATTTTGTGGATATCCCCTTGAACTCAGTCCAACTCCTTCCCAATGCCATGATTCTTCATCTCTTCTCTTCACCAAACGTTTTTCCATCGCCCAGTTCCTTATCGCCTAGATTCTACTGGATCGCACAGTTTGCTGGTAACTATCGCCTGACGATGGCGTCTAACCGACTCACTGCTTTTTTATACGCAGGTAGGGGTGAACATTTGGAGGCGAACTCCACAGGCGGATCAGTGGAAATGCGGTGAAGTGGGAGTTGTGATCCCTTATTTTCGGATCATAATCTCGCTGATAAAAGGAAGAAGAATAGGGGTGAACATCTTTTACGGATACTTGTTAGCCGTGCCACGAGTTATGCCCGACTCCATGCTCTGTCTTTTTGTTCCCCTGCGGCACCGCCACCCAAGGCATTCTCCTTCGCAGGGACAGGTTCCATATTTCGTCGTTTTCTTTTCAGCTGCCATAGCTAGCAAATTGTTCGTTTCTTGTTGCTCGTTCCTCTATACACAGTCATACTCGTGATAACTTCGCTTCAGTATCCCAGCCTTCGCTCTATAGTCTGCGTTCTGCATCTTTCCTTCACAGGGCTTGCAGAACCCGGAACCGTCTATGCCCCGTTAGAAATTGTGTTAAGCAATAGTTTACCTCCCCTGGCTTTCTGCTAATCCATTATCAACTCCAGAATGTTCCACCTATGTTGCCATTCCGGTTTTATAGCTTTGGTAGTTGTTCTAATATATAACGCACACAACACGAGTGGTTTTGGGAAGCTAGGCCCAGACACATGAAGAGCTGTTGCGCCAAATATTTATTTTTTAGTTGTTTTTATGTCATATTAGTTTTTGTGCTTCTGAGAATGGCTTCGACCTTGGGGTCTGCCAGTTCCAAACCTAATGCCCGTAGCCATAGCGTCACGTTCATGACTGTTTGATTGCAGTTTTGCATCACTTCCTCTTTTGTTTTGGCAATATCGTCACGATAACCGTTCTCAGTATGTCATCGTACATTATGTTCCATAGAATTGGTGTTAGAACCGACCCGTGTGGAACCCCTCCCGTGATCTTGTACCTCTTCGGTCCCTCTTCTGTATCATAGTAGACGGCTCTATCTTCCAAGTAGTTGACTATTATACGCAGTAGATAGTTTGGTATCTGCAGCTCGCTCAGTGCTCTCTGGTTAGAGATGCGGTTATTATTTATTGCGTTACTCAGCCACCACTAGTTGTAGTGCGAGATAGAGGCTTTCACTTAGGACTGGAGGAAATTTCCTAGAAAACAGGATAACCACATCGTCGGCATAGGCTATCGCGTTGAAGCTGTATACCTTCACTATTACCAAGAGCTGTTCCACTATAAGAAGCCATATTAAAGGAGACAGAACTCCGCCGTGGGGGGTTCTTCTGTAGACCCATCTCCGGATGGTTGCATACATTCACTGTGTATGCGCCAGTTTCTGTTACTGCGTGTGTTCATATGTCATTATGTGTCTGTGAGTTTCGACTTTAATAAATATTTGTGCACAATTAACACTCCATCCTTTTGTTTTCTCAGCTTCCAGTATTTGTGGGATCCTCATTTCTCGCTGCTGCTCGTTCCTCCAGACGTAGTTGCTGCATCATGCTGGTGATGATTTCGTTTGCTGTGTTCCAGGCTTCATTCATCTCGGAGTCACTTGGCTGCCGGTTTCTCTCTCAAATATGTTTCTGGCCATCGTGTACATTCGGCATGCCAACAAGACATGTTCCGCGTTCTGGATTTTGCCTTCACAGTGCGGGCAGTATGGGTTTGTATTTGTGGAGATAATCCCGAAAGCATCCGTGCTACGATAGAAATTTTGTCAAGTAGAAGTTTACTTCTCCATGTTTCCTGCTGATCCATTCCACTGCGTTGGGGATCAGCGTATGGGTCCATCTTCTTTGGGGTGTGGTGTTCCACCTGTATTGACATTTTGCTTGTACAGCCTCGCTGGTTGCTCCGCCCTTTTTTATTTCCAAATCTATTGGCATTCTACCGTAGATTACGCTAATCGCCTCCGTGGACACCGTCCGAAAGCCACAACACACTCTTAGCGATGCGATTCTGTGGGCAGATTCGCTTGTACCCACATGGGAGACGCGTACATAAGAATCGACTTGCTTACCATTTCTGATTGGCTGCCTGGGTCCTCCAACGTTTGTCATTAATCTTGACAGTACCGCTACTGCCCTGGATGCTCCCTCGCCTGCGTACATCAGGTGCTCTTTGAAGTTAAGCCTGTGGTCCAGCAGCACTCCCAGGTACTTGATGTGTGGACGCGACTTCATGGTTTACTCACCGACATGTATAGTGAGATGTTATACCTTTGTTCTGCTACTTATTAACACTGCTTCCGTCTTTTGATCTGCCGGATCTAGACCTGATGCCTGTAGCCATGCTCTTCACGCTCCTTATTGTTTGGCTGCAGCTTTCGGACATTTGTTCTAAAATTTGTTTTTGCTACGACGATTACTGCAATGTCATCAGCATAGCCGATGATTTCAACTCCGTTCGTCCTTGGCGTTCTTAGTATACCATCGTACATTTTATTCCACAGGACTGGGCCTAGCACTGACCCTAGGGGAGCTCTTCCCGTGATTGTGTACGTCTTAGGCCCCCTTCGTGTCATAATGAAGGGGTCTCTTCCTGAAGTAACTGCCTTCTTCTTCCTTTTATCAGCGAGGTTATGATCCGAAAACAAGGGATCACCCCCCCCCCCCCCCCCCCCCCCCCCCCCCCCCACTTCACCGCATTTCTACTGATCCGCCTGTGGGATTCGCCTGAAGTAACTGCCTATTATTCTCGACAGATATTTAGGTATATGCAGGTTGCTTAGCGTTCTAACTATGTAGCTCCAGCTGGCTGAGTTGAATGCGTTTTTGACGTCGAGAGTTACGACGGTGCTTTCTCCCTCCTAGCCATCTTTGCCCTGTGAAAGCTTCCCGCGCAATGTCGCACACTGCCTTTATCGCCCCTATGGTGCTTCGTTTCTTTCGAAAGCCGTACTGCCGAGTAGAGCGCCCCGATTCTCCTTGCGTGTATGGTTCTAGTCTTGTGCGTATCATTTTTCTAGCACTTTCCCCAGTGTGTCAAGTGGCGCACCATGCAGTGACTTTGAGTGGATGTAATGGCTCTTCGTGAATGATACGTGGATTCTCAGTGCCCCAGAAGCGCAAATTTGATTTGTTTACGTATATCCATTCAGATGGAAATGGGCATAGTCGCTCATGATGATTTTCGACAAAATCACTGAAGAATTATTCCGTACACAAATAGTCACAAGTATTCCGCGATCTTGAGGAGTATAGCGTTCCATGGCTTGTCGACGTGTATTCTGTATCTGTTTGCTTCACAAATATTAAAACAAAACTGACAGTTGCCCCCATTTGCAAAAGTTATAGCATCTTTCGATAGGATGACACACTTTGGGCCACCTTGTATATAGTTAATATTATTGTTGACCCCGCAGCAAAGTCGCATGTATCAGTCAGCGAGTTTTGAATAAAATCATGAAGTCGTTTTTTTCTGGCCTTTCAGTTTTGTCTTAGCTGTCCTTTTGAAATAGTTTTCTTCAGCTAATATTCTAATATTTATCAAATTGGACTTTCTTTTCTAATTAACAGCGGAAATGTAACCATTGAAACCAGCTTCTACGATCGCGATACGCTCATCACAAAATCGATTGTTCGCCTCTACTACATATAAAATTATGTATCCACTTATTCTAGACAAAATGAAAATAACAATCTACCTTAACAACAAAATAAAGCATACAAAGCAAAAAGTCCGTCTCTTGTTGTATACTCGCTAAGTTAGCATTTACCTAACATTAAAAAAAAAAAAACTAAAAACTAAAAACAGAATGAAAATCAAAAGAAAGTGAACGAAATCATTCTCAATCAATTCATAGCTGCCAGTCGTTTTGTAACAACAAATGAAGTTAAATATCAGCCAACACCAAGTATTTTTCAAAATTAAACAAAAAAAAAAAAAAAACCGAAACTATTATACATACATATAATTAAAATTTACAAACAAATAAAAAAAAAACAAAATTAGTAACATTTTTACACCACATACTTTCTCTCTCTCTTTTTCAAAATCTCGATACATTTTCAGTGCACTTGTTGTAAGTTGTGTTAATTTTTTTTATTCTTAGATTTAATATTGTTAAAAAGAAAATAAGTACAACGAAATTTAAATTTTATAACAGACTTAAAAATAAAATTAGTTATAATTATGAAAAAGCACTGAGACACGTTTTGTTATATACAAGTACATGCATATGTTATATTTACTATAATTGCCATTTGCGTATAAATTGCATTTCTTTGTGTTATTTTCGCAAAATAACAATAGTTAGACTGTAAATTTATGTAAAAAAAAATGATTTAACTTTTTCTCTCTATTTGCTCATAATCAAATATTAAATTCAATTTTTGTGTAATCTAAGCTAAATATTAATTTGTTGTGTAAACTGTGTTTGGATGCAAAGACACTATGATGTTAAAAATTAACTTTTAACGTTCTTTCTCTGAGATATTTATAATCAACTATTTATTTATTTTACTTTTCTTTTTGTTGAAAATAATAATGAAGTAAAAAATAAAAAAAAAAATGTTTAAGAAATATTTATAAGGTGTTGTTGGTTTTTATTCGCCGAAATTGGAAGACGAAGAGGCTTGTTTCCTCTTCTCTATAAGTCTGGAAATCAAGACGATTGCTAGAAGTTTTCAGGAGATACGAGTTCTCACACATGTAAAACTTGCTTGAAATAATAGCCGAGTTTTATTATCTGATCTGATCCAGATCAGATCACACGAGGAAAATAAAACGACCTGGATCTGGATCAACGAACAATTTTTGTTGTATCTTGTGGTGTAGTTATAGTTTCTGCATCGAACTTCTTTCAAAATAGGGTTTATTTAGTGCTAAAATTGTGCTTAACTCTTGCCATAACCATCCGGAACAACATTTATTTCTTCTGGCGTACAGCTTGTTATTGTTTTCATTCAATAATTAGTTATTTAAAAGTAGGAACTATTTTTTCCTCCCTTTTCCATTTGAATTTCACAGCTGAGTTCATTCAAGCGGAGTTCCCATGCGATTTATTTTTCCTTAAAAAATACAGAGAATATGCGAACTCTTTCTTTTACTGTATGTTTTGTCGATCTTAATTCATTCAAATGATGTATATTCACTCAATAATTATTAATTTGAAATCATTAGGAGTAACTGGGATAAGTATATACTTTCAGATACGCTTTTATGTGCATAATTCGCATGCAAAGAAAACATAGAAATCATAGAATAATATTTAAAGTGCAGAAAGTATTTCATACTAGCACCCGGCGAGCGTTGTTACGCCTAACAAAAAAAAAAAAAAAAAAAAAACAACTGTCAGGCAGGCGCCTGGGCTAAGTCTATTAGAGAACAGTTTTGTGCCGGCCAACAGTGGGCAAGTGGTCCAACCTTAAATACATTGTATCTCATATTTTTATTACTAAAGTACTACAATACTAAAGTAGTGGGTAAACTGCTGGACCGATGGTAACCGGTGTGCTTTGCTGCGACTAACAGAAGAGAATTTTTTTTTAGTACTAAAGTACGATAATACTAAAGTAGTGTACCGATTTTGACCAAAGAAGAACACTCTCGGGCCAGTACCGAAGATTGCCTGAAAATTTGAGCTGAATTGGTTAGTGGTTTCGGAATCCATAGCACACAAACATAGGTACACACATTTTTTCCCATGGAAAAAAGCACATTCAGTTTTACCCGAATTTTCTAATTTTCCTTCCGTAAAAACCTTATTTGGACTATTACGAATATTTTAAAAGAAAAATGAGGCAAATCGGTCTAGCCGTTCTCAAGTGATGCGATGACCAACGAACAGCATTTCATTTTTATTTACAATATATAGATGCTAATATGGCAACATGGGTTTTGACAATTGTGGACAAAAGTGCAGCCTAGCAAGGAATAGGTGAACTAATTTTCAGATCACGAAAATAGATCCAAATGAAAAGCAAGATTTCGTATTGTTATTGTAATTCATAGATACCAATGATCTGATCTGGATCAGATCAGATAATAAAACACGGCTAATGTAGAACAACATTTATACATACGAGTATGTACACATAATAAAACTATAGACGGCCAAATGTCTGTATATTGAATTTAATAAAAAAAATAATATTTGGGAACTATTTGGAACCCAAGGGCGCCGTGGCGCAGTGGTTAGTATGTCGGACCACTGCGTGTGAGGTTCCAAGTTCGAATCCCAGAAAACACCAACAAGTTTTATTCATGGTCTCACCACTTGCGAACGTTTGACAAACTTCCGAGAGTATTGTCACAAGAAAGCTTCTTTACAGGTTGAGTGCCACCGTCGATCCGAAAAACTGGTCTCACAGACTGAAACATTTTTTTTTTTTTTGTAGAAACTTGTAGATTATGGCTACACGACTGGAATGATTTGTGTCTTATACAGAGTTACCTTATTAGTTCGAGATAGGGCTTTGTTACTCAATTGGGTTAAGCCTATGAAAACAGCGATTGACAATAGCAAATCTTCGTTTGATCTCCCCACAGAAGTCATTTACGGAGTTCACCATAGAACCTAGGTAGACAAAGTCCTTTACTACCTCAAAATCATATCTGTCTATCGCGGCGTTCTGTCGAAGACGCCGATGTTAGGAGTCCTTTTTTGTAAGCAGCATATATTTTGTTTTGCTTTCATTGATCACTAAACCAATCTTTGGTGTCTCGATCTCAATACTCGCAAACGCCCCATTGACGGCCCGTCGACATCCTGCACAGACGGACGAGCTTGGCAAGCATGCCAAGACTGGACATGGCTCTGTATAACTCGTCTCTCTACACGCTATCATAGGCAACTTTGAAATCGATGAAGAGGTGGTGCATATTAATTATATTCCTTGCCAGTTCAGATTTGGTTTATAAGAGTGTTTTTCAATTTATTGATCTCAATTCTCGATTTTATATATCTATGTGGCTAAAGCTACTCATACATGATTTCACCAAGATGTTGTGCTACCATTACCACTTTCCTAATGATAACTAATCTGCGAGACTATTTCAATATTCGTCCAACAGATCAAGGTCGTCTGGATGTATGCACTTTCATCACCCTTCAGCCGAGAGTTGTACCTTCGCGATTCCACCATTCACAAAAAGATCTAGCTACTGTACTCTAACAGAATCTATGTCACAGAGAGACAAACTGAAGCATTCGCTATTAACTGCAATCTGGAAGCGTTACCTTTACCATAGATCTCTTTTCCTCTTCAGATTTAGATGATTAAAACCAGATCATAGCATCATCAGTGATAAGGCAACACGTCCAACCCCATTGGATTTGGAACTACAAGTTACCTAATTGTGGGTTGAAGGTCTTTTCGCAACTTAACGTGAGAAGTTAATTCTTCTTCATCACACTCAGGTCGACGCATTGTGGTGTGCCCATTGAGGTTTTGCTCCAGTGATCTTGGTTTGGAGTTTGTCCCTTCCTACACTTATGGATCCCTGTTTGGTGCTCTCAGCCAGCCCGATATCCTCGAAAAATTGTATAGATTTGAGAGTGAAACATCAGATAGCTCTTCAATGTCTTGGAAGTAGTATCTTCCTAGAATTCTGTTTCTTAGGTGACAGAGGGGTACAGTGAGTATCTTCATGAACGTCTTCGTCGCTGCACCATCTGCACAAATCTTCATCAGTTAGTTTAATTTTTAAAGTGTGACTTCTTAGTAGATTATGAAAAGTGTGTACGTTTATTAGTAAGGAGAGGGATCCCCTCTTCCTTTGTAGCAGTTTATTGGTTCTGTTTTTATCGTACTTTGGCCATAGTCTACGAGATATTTCACAGGTGGGAAGTAGTACCCATCTGCTGTTTGCTGCTTTTAGAATTTGTCGCTCTACTATTCCTCTGAGGTTACAATGTGGAGTCCTGTCTGATTTGTCAGCTCGTTCATACTCCAGCGCAGGACCCTTTCTCGTCCTCTATTTCATTACCCACGACGCCCTTGTAGCCGGGGACCCAGCATTTGTGCAGCGAGCTAAGAACTTTGAGCTCTTCGCGACAGCTCGCAACAAGTTTCGATTTCATTTCTGTAGCAGATATTGCTTTAATAGCCGCCTGGCTATCAATAAAAACCGTGATATTGGCATCATTAGATTGGCAGCTGTCGTCACTGCTAGAACCTCGGCTTGAAAAACACTGTTGTGGTCAGGGAGTCTGATCGAGCTTCGAATATTCTGCGTTTCCGAGAAGACGCCACACCTATTCCTTTGTCCATTTTCGAACCATCTGTACAGATGGATAAAAAGTTGGTTTGTAGTACTTATCCTGTTTCCCATTCTTATCTGCTTGGAAAGATACAGGAGACAGGTTTACTGAAGTCGAAGTAGGCAGCAGATAGTCGCTACTGACATTCGTTGCTGCGAATTTACTTAAGATCTAACCATATCAGGTTGGACTTGATTTTCAGCCGGTGCACTAACTGATTCTGAGCGCACTTTTTGCCGCAGACTTTTGCATATAGAGATCTAGCGACAGTAGTCCAAGGAATGTTTCCAATCCAGCTGTTGGGGTTGTTCTCATTGCACCAGTTGTACCAATACATGCAAGTCTTTGTATTTTTGTCATCAAATTGAGATAGGTTGTTTTACTGGGGGCTTGCAACCAGACTAAGTTACAGTGTGTGAGTATGGGTCTAACGATTGCTTGTACACCCAAAGGATGATTTTCGGGTTTGGACCCCAATTTCTACCGAAGATGCGGTTGTACATTTAGAAATCGAGGCCTTTATACTTCTGCCTAAATGTTAAGTTACCAATTCAATTTCTTATCCAGTATTAACCCTAGATATGTTGCCCTGTCTGAGATCTTGAGGGATATTCTCTCAATGAACTTACTTACTTAGGTGGCGCTACAGTTCGGGGTGAACCTGCACCTCAACCAACAAGCCCTCCTTCTTTTATTAATGAAAAGCACGCCTTTTAGGGTTGATTCCTAGACCACATTCCTTGGTCCAGTCAGTTAGTGACAGTCAACTCTGCTGTAACATGACACCACCACAAATCCAGCCTTGACATTGATTTTGTCCATCTGTGCAGCATATTCATGGAACTGGAGCAGAGGTAATAGGCCGCTGGTTTAACAAAAATGCTCTGTTTTATTTTTGAAAATTTATCACTTATTTATTTGTTTCTAAATATGTATCTACAGTTAGTCAACTTTTATATATAACATTGTATTAATTAAAAATAATAAGTTTGCCTCTTTTGCTTTCATTAACTATTTTTGGTTTGTTTTGTTCTTGTTTAGTAGTTTATTCGTACACAGATTTTTGTTAAAATAATAAAATAATGCTTGCTCTTGTTTTAAGTTGCAATAAAGGAAAATAAGGGATGATAACTTATAACGAAATGGTATAAAATTAATGTTAATGATATGATTCTACACAATTCACAATTTTTTTTTATTTTATTTTATGCAAAGTATTTGGACCTATTCTATTTATTAAATATATATATATATATTTATATATCTTTATACTTTGTTGACTTTCTTTTTTATTCAAATTGATCTATGACATTGTTTATTTTTTATGTTTTTATCTGCTTATGAAAGGAGGGGAATTTTGTTTTGCTTAAATGATCTTAAAATTACACAATTAGCTTTTTATTTTAAGTATTCCAAATTTATAATTATTTTTTGTTATAGTTTTTACTTTATATATAAAATGTTTTTATTCTCTTGATTTTTATTACAGTGAATTCGCTTTAATTTATCGATACACTTGGATTTGTTTTCTTACAATGAAAAGATGTTCGATTCTGTGATTTTATACTTTTTACAATTTTATTATTATTTTTTCTACAATTACTGGCAAAACGATAGGGGAAGTTCTTGTAACTTAAAAAAAAATATAAACTGAGAAATATTTGATTTACAAACGTTTTGCCATTATATTTGTGTCTTTTTGAAAGTACTGCTACGTGTGCATCATCACAGAAAAAGGGCGATAGTTTAAGAAGAAAGTGATATTTAAGTAAGGTTAGGTTAAGTAAGGTGTTTGTCCTGGCTGAGTCAGGATACACTTAGACCATGTTAAGCCCATTGTGATACTACATGTTTCAAGAATCTGAACTATCTCTAGGTGGAATATGGATTGAGAGATCTCAATGAATCTGATTTGGCTGAGTAGGGCTTGTGATTCAACCTCACCCTGATTATCTAGGTGGACCGTGAAGGTAGTAAGGTGCGTAAGACTATTAGGAAGGACTAATACAATCTGACCCCTGGTACTGTTGTGCAATTATATCCAGCTATATTTGGGTAGACAACTGTTGATGCAGACATAGCAGGTTATAAGAAGGTGGTCCGCTTGTTGTTCATGAGAGGTCACTGTTGCAATAACAACCCTGTGTAATTAACAAGCCTTGGAATTAATTGTCAAGCCTACTCTAATGACATTGTACTGATTGCCAGGGGGAAATTCGAGGAAACCCTACGTGATATTATACAAAGGGGTCTAACAGTAACAAGCACGGCTGGGCTCAATATAAACCCGGCCAAAACCACAATAGTACCGTTTACGAGGAAGAGAAAACTTGAACTGAAGCCAATCCGACTGCCGGGCACGATACTGGCACCGGTAAAGGAAGTGAAATATCTAGGACTACACCTAGATAGCAAACTCTTGTGGAAGAAACACATAGAGGAGATATCCAAAAAAGCTACCCGTGCTCTAATGATATGCAGAAGCCTAGCGAGTAAGTCTTAGGGGTTAAGTCCAAACATTCTTAGATGGATGTACATTGCCATTGTGAGACGAATGATCACTTATGGTGCAATAGCATGGACAAAGCGAACTAGTCTAGTCACTGCGAGGGAGACACTCATTAAAGTGCAAAGACTTGCGTGCCTCTGCATCACTGGGTCCATGCGAACGTGTCCAACTGCAGCCATGGAAGTACTCCTGTAGCTAACACTGCTCCATCTTGTAGTGGAGCAAAATGCACAGCGGACGATCCTAAGGATGGCAAAAGAAGGTATTGGAAGGGAGAAATGTGTTGGTTCGAGAGAATACGATGCACTTCTCAAAAAACTTCCCCTTCTGGGGAAGGAAATTTAACTTTGGAAAAAACTTTAGTACAAAGTTAAGTAACAAGAAAGAGTGGAGCAACGAATTCACGATATACGGACTGGGCAGCCACATGATAAAGTGGTATACAGACGGTTCGAGAACTGGAGAGGGCACAGGGGCGGGCGCATTTGGGCCAAGGACCAAGCACTCAGAACCCATAGGCAAGTGCACCAGCATCTTTCAAGCTGAAATATGCGCTATAAACAGATGAATCCAACTCAATCTCGAAAAGGGATACAGCAACTGCGACATAGCAATACTGTTAGACAGCCAAGCAGCTATCAAAGCACTTGACTCCTATGTCATTAAGTCAAAACTTGTGTGGGAATGCCTATGCAAACTTAATGAATTGGGCAGAAACAATAAAGTTGCACTTTACTGGATACCCAGTCACGTCGGGATAAAAGGTAATGAAGCAGCAGACGCCTTGGAAAGACAAGGGGCTGCAGAACTCTTCATTGGACCTGAACCATTCTGTGGAATGGGGGAACACACCATATGCGAGAAATTCAGGAAAATGGAGAGAGAAGACAGGGCAAGAACCTGGAACAATACTACAGGCCTGAGGCAAGCTAAGAAACTACTGGGATGTTACAACCGGAAAAGATTCGAAGCCTGCATCTGCCTTAGCAAGAATAACTTACGGATCCTAACAGGCTTCCTAACGGGGCACTGCAAACTATAACGGAAACTAGGTATAACAAATGAGGGCCTTTGCAGATTCTGCAACGAGTCATGTGAGGCCCCGGAACACCTTCTGGAGTCTAGTGGGACACTGACCCACAAAAGATTGAAATACTTGGGCAAATACCAAGTATCAGAAGAGGATATGCCAACCATGGACCCACTTCTCATTCTCAGATTCTTAAAAGAAACTGGTCTGGAGAAAGAGCTCTAAGGTGAACTATTCTCGCCGAGGCAAAGTAAGAGCATCTGACCTTCAAACACAATTCCGCAGGAATTGCAATTGTGAAGTGGACTCTAACGAGGGAACAAACCTCTCCAAGGTATAAGCATTATTAAAGCACTGACCTCGCATGAGATCAGATCCAAACTGTTATGGGAGTGTCTCACCAGGATCAACAAACTGGGAGAAACAAACAAAGTAACTCTCTATTGGGTACCAGGACATGTAGGAGTAGAGGGGAACGAAGCAGCTGATGAACTAGCTAGAAACGGATCAGACACGCCGTTCCTTGGACCAGAACCCTTCTGTGGGATAGGACCCTACAAAATAAGGGAAGACTTAAAGAAAGAAGAAGAGAACAAATGGGCCAAACATTGGGACGATATCCCCCAAATAAGACAGGCAAAGGAACTTCTGGGGAAATACAACCAGAAAAGAAGCAGAGACTGCCTAAGAGTTAGTAAGAATCGGCTTCGCATCTTGGCGGGCATGTTAACAGGTCATTGCAGACTTAAGGAGCACCTTAGGAAACTGGGAATAGAGGGAGATGGACACTGCAGATTCTGCAGGGACTTCGCAGAAACACCAGCGCACCTTCTTATGAAATGCGAAGCACTGATCCACAAAAGAAGGAATCACCTTGGTGCCTACCTCCTATCAGAAACGGATTTACCTTCGCTGGATCCACTGAAGATACTCCGGTTTGTTGTAGCAGCTGGACTGGAGGAAGCGCTCTAGACCGAGTATACCATCGGCTAGAACCTTAGTAAGGGGGGCACAATAGATCTTTTATATGTCGCAGTGCACTTGCACCTCTCAACAATATAAATCTATCTCTATCTAAGGTATTAGCAGAGGGCACAATAGACCACTAGGTCGCAGTGCAAAATAACCCTACACAAATAATAATAATAATAACCTCGTGTAGTTGTTGAGCGAGCAAGATAGGAACTAGTTCGTGGAGGAGGTGGAGAGGGTAACTGATGCAACCGAACCCTAATGTTGTTATATTCGTTAAGCTGAATTTTATTATTGCATTTCTGTAGAGAACAAGTGAAACTTTGACATCGCCTAGCGGAATACTCCCATTGCCGAGATGGCTAAGGCATTGTCTTCATCATTCTTACCTCGGTGATCGAAGTAGATTTTTTAAACAGCAATCGTCAGCCACCCTAGTATAAAATGGAAAACGAATCACATTAACCTTTTTCCAACAACTGCATCAAAGAAAGGTTCCTGCCTGGTAGTACAATGAACCGGAGAGTCTGAGCGTTCCCGAAAGAAAATAGGGAAGAAGTGTACGTGTTACTGTAGTATCAGTTAAACCAATTCGATTTTGATGTAAATCAATTCTTGACAATAGCATGCTCTACCTTAGAGCAGCTAGTGCTGGGCAGGTGCCTAAGAGGTAAAGTTTATTTTCTTTTTCCTCTTCATCCCCGCAGTTTCTGCAGAAGTCATTTGGGAGGACTCCCATTCTTCTGGTATGTCTACTTAGCAGATGAGAATGAAGTTACAATCACAGCCTCCATTAGCTATGTTCAAATTTGGATGTTGTCCAAAAAGCCATTAGGTCTTCAAATACCAGCGAACAATTTCGAGAAGGTAAGCAATATAAAAGCATTTGTTTGTAAGATCCAGCGGTTGTAGATTTTAGTAAGCTCGAACTGATTGACTAAGTAAATGGGAACAACATGCAGAAGTTCGCATCTCTATCCCAATCTCTACGTCATAGAGGCATTTATGGCAACAAAGGACCAGGCGAGACGAGTTGGTTTTAAAGTAAACGAGGACAAAATCAAGTAAAAACCCGTATGTGTGCAAACAAAAATCTATCCATTCGAAACGTAGAGCGGAATATCACTGTTGATGAACTTAACAGCGTGCTCGGGATCGACGAGGGTGGACGGATGCTGTGTCTCAGGCAGAGACTCTACATGGGCCAGGAACCCATTAAGTGAGTACTATCTCAATCTTAATTGCTTTATAAATTTGAAGCACATTTTTCAAATGAAATATAGTATTTCTTGGAGATCGCGGATACAAGCTACTGAAATGAGGTTCCTTCGCGGTGTTGCTGGAAAACCTCGTAGGCATCGAGTGCGCAACACCACAGTACGCGAGACGCTCTATGTGGACTAGCTACTTCTCCGAACGGAACGATCTATGTTTCGATGGTTTGGTCACGTAGTGACGTGTCATGATTGTCGTGCCATCAGGTAGGCGACCTCACGGTAGGCCTAGAAATGGATGCTTGGATCAAGTCCGACATCTATCTTGGAGCCGTCTAGGGATTTCTCCTGATGAGTTGGAGTCAATGGCGGAGGATCGAGAAGAATGGAGAGTTTACCTGAGCATCCTACCCCCATTACCCTCATGGAAGATTAGCGGACCACTGAAAATGTATGTATGTGTATGTACTCGTGTGTATAAATATTTCTTGTAGTCCTATATGTAAAGGGTGAGCCAACAGATAGTGTGGATATTGGCTGTCAATTACTGTCATTTATTGAATTCAATGTGGTTAATGTTTTCAACAGATGTCAAGCATCATTTTTGGCAATTTTATTAATGGGTCTCTTATTACGCAATAACACATGTTTGTTATTCAATCTTATTACGAAAATGGGCGATCTGTAAAAGTAAAACTTCGTAAAATTCGTGAATCTTTCGGTCAACATAATCACAATAATCGAGGAGTGAAGGATCTGACACCTTTAGGCTTTTTCCTGTGGGGCTATTTGAAGAGTAAGGTCTATGCCAATAACCCAGCGACAATTCAGGATCTCAAACATAACATCCAAACTGAAATTGGGGCCATTGACCCACTTATTCTTCAAAATGACATTGATAATTTTGACCTTCGGGTGGTCGCTTGCAACAGAAACCGTGGTGGTCATATGAACGATGTTGTGTTCCATTTACAATTGCCATGGACCGAACTGCATTAATCAATAAAGTCACATTGATTTCAAAATAAACGTGTGATAATTTAATGAAAACTTCCACACTAGCTGTTTGCTCACCCTTTATATGTAAGTAGAGCCCAAAATATTCATTATTGTTTGACGAAAATTTTACTTTTTATTTGAATTTTAACGAGGATTTTTGAATTTCTCGAAAGAATTTATTTCTCCCCAGCGTAAGGTGCAATTCCTTACGAGGAAGGTAACACAATTCTCAATTTCTTTTGCTAAACTTTTACTAAACTCCTATTTATCCCAAAGAAAAAACTCGAGAGGGAAAAATATAATAGTTACTTCTTGCCCAAAAAGAGTTTCGCCTCGAGGCGGGGAAGTACAAAGAAAAGAATCACTCATGAAGCAAAACGAGTAAATAAATATTAGCTCGTACGCAGTGGAGCTTTAAGTTGCCAGCGCCTTATTTCGGAAGATTTGCAGTTAGTACCGCAGAGGCATGATATCGATGGGAGTCTTTAACAAATGTGGCAATTACTCTGTTATCAATTCAAGTGCGCAAAATCGAGTTAAGTTCAATCCGTCAAAAAACCTAGCGCTCTCTCATGTCTCTAAAGCAGAACTCTACTGCAGCCAAACTAAAAATTAATGAAGTTGATACTGAGGAATCTGATGGTTTGCCAATGCTTGGTATGCACGTTAGCCCTGACCTTCGCTGTAGTCAGCAGATTACCGAGGCTGTGATCAGTGGATGCAAACATTTCTCCACTTATACAGACATGGCCACGATCTATAAAGCATTTATTCGTCCGAAACTAGAGTACATCTCGCATGTTTGGGTGGGTACTCCTCCAACGTATCTGAGTTTACTAGAATGTGTTCAACGACAAGCACTTAAAGTGAATCAATTTAAAAAAAAAAATTCCAGTATGCTGACTGCCTAGCGCCCCTGTACCAGTACTTCCACAGTCATTGTTCGGATGTAATCAATAGTTGTGTTCCGACAGCCCGTCAGTTCAATCGAAATACCCCTGTGACATCTTCTGTACATCCCCACGTCTTAGAACCTGTTTTAGGGTGCACCATGAAATTCAAAAGTTCATTATTTAACCGCGCAACATGTAGAATTATTTGAGGCTATCAGCGCGAAAGTGGTATAATCCCAAACTAATTAATAGGAGAGAATGGGGATTTTAAATATGATTGCTCTATTACTTTGTTATATTATGCTCTGTGCAAAAACGTTTTTTCCAGCTCTATCTGCTTTTGAATACTAAAAGGTGGCTTACACCACTTTTGTATTGATAGTTAGTAATGAAAGGAATGTATGTAACACCAGAATAGCAACCAACAAAAATTGTGGGTTACACCACTTTTGCGCTGATGGCCTCATTTGTCGTCCTCAGTATTTCCAGAAACCTACAATCTACAAAGGTTTAAAAATAGCATGCATCTTTACATCTCTCTACTTCCTTCCCTGTCCACTCTTTAACTCTCCTCTATGTCCTTTTCTTTCACTCCATCAGCTTTATATATCTTTAAAGGACACTGTCCAAAATGGTGAAGGATATAAAAAGAAGAAAAAAGTAACAAAAGTAAGTGCACGACATTAGGTTTCACTTGTTGAGTAAACACGCATCATAGAGCTGTGGCTAACCCCTGCTCTGTTCGTTTAGAAACCGATTTCAGAACCACTCGAGCCATTCGAGGAATCAGCATTTGCTTGAAATACTGTCCCTTATATGATCAAAAAGTTCATCAAATCAGTCAAATATCCATTCCCTAACCCACTTCCTTCCATTTTCTGATCAGAAATCAAAAAATGTACTAAAAATGATTTTTTAAAATAATAAGTCGTCCTTTTTTCCAAAATGTATCCTGGTATGCATCTACAAGAAGCTTTTTTCACTGGTATTAGATTTTATTATAATTTTTCACTTAGTGGTTCGGATTTGTTTCTAATAATTGTTTTACATTCTTTTTTTTTTTGTTTGCTTATTTAGTTTTGCATTTTATGTTTTTCCTTATAAATATTCTACATAAATTATAGTGTACATCATTTTTTAACACATATTAGTCTCAATGGGTCGAGCATATTAGTATTTTGTTTTTAATTATTTTTTGTTTTGTTTTGTTTTGTCTTGTGCGAATGATAGTGATTTTTGTTTTTTTACATTTATGCTTCTGCTTTTTATTTTATTTTATTTTACTACCTTCTATTTTTTAAGCCATACAAATTCTTACGTATAAGTTTTTGTTTTTATTTCATTAATTTATTATACTTTACAATTACAACCATACAATAAATTAATATTATAGCGTCTAGAGTTAATTGTTTCATTATTTTGCATTTTATTATTTTCTATTGACTACATTTTGATGATTAAATTAAATTTTTATTTCTTTTATTTACAGACTTTATCGTTTTAAATATAAATATATGTATGTTTATTTATAATTGTAACTAATTTATTCGTTAATACTTTGTGATGAGATTTTTCATTTCCCTAGCTTTAGTCGTCAACTAATCATTTAGAAGTGTAAAACTGTCATTCAGTTTAGCGATTTAAATTGAAGGTGAAGGATTGAAAAAGATTTACAAATGTGGAGAGGATAGACAAGGGGTTTTTGCTACTGGGGCTATGATGGAAAATAGGAGAGATTGTCTATTGTATACATCATTTCATTGCAATACCGAAATAGATAATCGAAAGAGTTGCAAGGAAATGGAGTGGCATGTGATCACCAGAAACAACACAATCCTGATTAGGGAATCTCAACATTAAGTTATGTTCCAGACCATTTGTTTTGACGTGCAAACGTCTGTATGTTCGGTTTGGTAGCTATGCCAAAATGTACGATGCAACGAAATTATGCCAGATTTTATGACGCAATAACTGTATGAATAATAAACCAACAGAAAGTAATCGGTTGAATACAGATAGCTTATACATCTAAGATTCTACCTAGTGAAGCCATTGCGGCAACTGACGCAATTTCCTGGTGTGGCGGGCGCGCACACAAGAGACGAAAATATAGGGTTACACATAATTTGCAGACAGTATACCATATCTTGTAAACGTGTAAAGCTAGGACGCCGATCGTGGTGTCCTTAGAAAACACTCGAGAGACCAAACTGAACATTTTAAAATTTGCAAAGTTGAAAAATCAAGATTTTACAAGAATTTCGGCAAATATGTTACGAAAATATAATCGATATCGAAGAGAATCATAATTAAAAGAAAGAACCGCTCAAGGAAATCCAAAAAGATCCATAACTCCAGCTACAGGATCACCGAAGAAGACTAGTATCGGAGGCAAATTCAACCGCCAGCGGGCGGTACCCTCTACCCGCAGGCCCGTTCCCTCTACCAGCGTGGCAACTTCGATTTGTGCGAGTGTGAAAGTGATCATCAAAGACGGTGTACTGCATCCAGAGAAGGGTCTCAGAGAACCTTAGGCGTAGCAACAATGGGAGGCAGCATCTTCGAGTTTGACCATTTGTATTTCTTTGCCTAAAATCCTGCAAAGGAGTAAATAAATCGAAGATCGTCACATTTTCACCGAAACGCCTACGGCTCGGATGCGACTGAGCCTGTCCAATTTTTTAGCCACAGATTCGGTTTAGGATTTGACTGCTATTTGACCCTGAACTAGGCTATCGAAGGACAGCCCTTTTTTTTGTCTTTCTTCTGAATTGCAACCCCAACAGCGGTCTGTTTTATGAATGTTAGTTGCTCATCTAAGGACTTCATACTGCCCACAAATAAATCTATAAAAAAATTGTCATCCAATCAAAGTATTCACAAGTCTTTTCCTGTCTTTGGGCGCCAAGGGATGCTCTGCTTAAGGGCCCGTCCTGATATGACAGAAACTGCGCGGTTGCAAGCCACAACCACCGGCGGTTATGCAGGAGAGGGTTGATGTGACATACACCTAAGTACAAAGATAGAAGTCGAGGAAGCTATATACACAATACATAAAACACAGATATACCCAGACCACACATTCAAGTTGCACGGTTTCCCCAAAGTAGATCTACACTCTCTAGGCACGCCATAGAAATACAACCGCGCGAGTGTATTTTCTGGCGATTGAGTAGCGGACTTCATACAGTTTGGCAAACCGCGGGCTTAGGTGTGTGCGAATATGAAGATAGTAGATCCATTCGCGTACTCAATCTAAAGCGCTTTAAGGCGCTCTAAAGTGCTCGAAGTGTGTTCGCATACTGAGCCAACATGACAGATAAAGAGAAAAATTGATAAGTAACGAGTAGCGAGTATTTTCCCTCTATGCTTGAATGTTCTCGAAGAATTTCCACCGGCACAAACGTACAAACTGCCAAATGATTGTCAAATGAGTCAAAGAATTTTTAATTCCACTTCAGAAAGTCAATAGGCATACAAAATAGTTGCAAAGTATCTTGAAGAAAGACGTTGGAACGCATCTTAGATATACATATCCGAAATACCCTAGATAAATCCGTTCTATCCAAATCTCAACATGCGTACACTAAACGGCGATCGACAGAGACGGCGCTCCATGAAGTTGTGCGAACGATAGAAAAGACAATCCATTTCAAACAATATACCCTTGCTACCTTCTTAGACATTGAAGGTGCCTTCAATAATGTCAGTACGGAATCGATTCAGGAAGCTCTGATCCAACTGGGTGTGGAAGAGTTTATTAGCAAATGGATATTGACAATGCTAAAAACCAGAATCATTCAATCGAATCTCGGCAACAGCAGCTCCACCATATATGTTGTTAGAGGAACTCCTCAAGGTGGGGTCTTGTCTCCTCTTCTATGGCTTATGGTCATCAATAAAATTTTGTGTAGACTTGATAGGGGTGGAGTTAAGTTTGTCGCGTATGCGGATGACGTGGTAATACTGGTATCGGCGATGTTTCCATCCGTAATCAGTGAGATTATGGAAGGTGCCTTGGGCAAGATTAGCTCATGGGCCACTCGATGTGGACTTAGCGTCAACCCAAGCAAAACTGAACTGATGCTCTTTACCACTAAAACCAAAATACCGACGTTTACGCTTCCACGGCAAAAAAATCATCTACTCTCCCTATCCTCCATTGCCAAGTACCTAGGTGTGGTACTTGATCCAAAACTAAGCTGGAATTTTAATATTGAGCAACGGGTAAAGAAGTCCTGTGTGGTTTTCTATGCCTGCAGCAAGACCTTGGCAAGAAGTGGGGACTTCGCCCGAAGATAATCTTATGGATGTACACTGCCGTGGTGCGTCCCATTATTTCCTATGGATCGCTAGTCTGGTGGCCTGTGGCTATAGGCGCAACGGGTGCCATGAGGACATGTCTAACCGATGCCTTGAACGTTATTCTGCACCTTTTACCACTCGATCTTCACATTATGCAGCTATCATCATGTAGTGGTGTCAGGCTAAGGGAAACGGGATGCTGGTGCACCAGTCCGTATGGTCACAGCAGTATCCTGAATGTGCTACCCCAGGATCTGGTAGGTAATCTGACCTTTCTGAACTTTAGAAATGACGTCAGATTCCCAACCAGGGCGGAATGGGAAACTGGCGTACTGATAAATGAGTTCGAATCAACAATTTTCACAGACGCACGGTTCAAAAATGGACTGCGGGGTAGGAGCGGGGATATTCTCTGATTCCCTCAATATTTTCAGGTCGTACCGGTTTCCTGATTCGTGCAGTGTCTTCCAGGCCGAAATTTTTGCTGTACGTGAGGCCTGCCGCCTACTTAAGCAAACCTCTACACCCCTAAATACCATTGCCATCCTCATTGACAGCCAGGCGGCTATCAAGGCTATAGTATCTGCCACTACATCCTCAAGGGTAGTAGAACAGTGCAAAAAAGAACTCGCTTCGCTTGGTCACCGGCTAAGGATCTGTCTCCTTTGGGTTCCGGGTCACAGCAACATTAAGGGGAATGAGCGGGCTGATGAACTCGCGCGGCAAGGATCTGCCCTTGATGCTTCCCTAGCAAAAGAGGTGAACGTCCCGTTGGGGGTCCTTAAGGGAAGCATCTTCGCGCACTATCTGCTAAAGGCGGATAGTAGATGGCAGGAGGTGCGGAACTATGTCATCTCCAGGCAGATGTGACCCAAATACTCCCGGAAAAGAACGCAAGATCTACTAAACAGAAACTGTACAGATATCGCAAGAATTCTGGCAGTTAGTACTGGCCACTGGCCCATCGGGGTTCATGCGGCCAGAATAGGCATTGCATTTAATGCACACTGTCGCAGCTGCAATACTGCTAATGAGATAGAAACAATCTTACACTTCCTCTGCAAGTGTCCGGCTTTAGGCAAGGCCAGACAGCGCACCTTAGGTAAACTCTTTTTCGACAACCTTATAGAGCTAGCGGAGATTAGCATTGGGGATATTATCAGCTTCTTCAATGTAACGGGGTGGATTTGAATAATCCTTACACCCTTTTTCTTCTTCTTTTCCCTAGCAGTTAATGTCCATATTACATCAGTTTAGGTCACTTGAGTTGTGGTAATTAAACGGCGCTTCTGCGCTAATTAAGTGTCGGCATGGTTTGCTGTGATGTGTGAATATTCTCCCAGAACATTTCTTTTTAACTTAATTTAAATCTGTTAGTTTTCACACGAGTTTAATTTGTTCATTATTTATTTTTTAATGACAGTTGGCTCGACACGGTTCGAAAAGGTTCGCTTTTCATTCGCGTACTTTTGTTTAGATTGTCCGCTCTCTGAGAGTTCTTACTCGCATCATGACATATTTGACAATTTATTAGTTTTTGGCTCAAAAAGTACGTGAACGGACGTAATAGGTCTGTTCGCGTACCCTCCCAAAACAGCGGATTTTTACGAAAACCTGTTCGAGTACTGAGAATTTTCCTAGTTTTTGACAGCAGAGAGAGCTCTCGAGAGAGTAAGAAATTTTCCCATGCTTTAGTGCAAGAAGTTTCTGTGGGCTAGTTTGTGAAAACTGTCAAATCGCTGTATATGTGATTTTTTGTTTGACTGTTCTTTCTCTTTCTTTCTTTCGCGTACAATTGGGTTTGAGGTTTGACGTTTAAAAAGTGGGCAACTTTTGTGGTTCAACGCGTTCGTTTACTTTTTCGTAATTTTACCTCTCTCTGAAAGAATTTTACCCCCACTTATGAAAATTTGACAAATTTGCGAATAGTGCATAAAGTACGCGAACAGACCTAGTAATGCAAGTAAGAACCGCGAAGTTTCTGCCGTACCTGGGCGGGCCCTAAAACTTTCTACCCCTTCTACAACAAATGTCCAGATGTTTTTTTTGAACATCCATATATACGTAGGCTTGAGCTTATCCTACATTCTGTTGCAACTTCTTCCTACGAGTATTGTATAATATAATTCCTCTCAGCCTTTAGTTTATAATACAGGGTGCGCCATCTTTTATGTCGGTATGTAAACATTGAATAACTTTGACATTTATTAACCGATTGACTAGAGTAGACATGTTTTTTAAATGTCAATTCAGTATAATTTTAACCATGAATCGCTTCATACCGAAACAATGCGCCGAAATAGTGACGCTCTACATTGAAAAAAGTGGTTCAGTTGTGTTAACTCAACGTGCATATCGTCGAAAATATTGTTTTATTGAGCACGGGACAGTGGGAGATCGTCGACATGCCGTTCATCAACGCCCAAGACGTTTCAATGAACTGGTTGAAGCGGTAAGAGAGAGTGTTGACTAGAACCCACCGCGCTCAGCATTTTGGCGCCAGTAGAACCACCTTGCGGCGCACTTTGAAGAATGATTTGCATTTGTTTTCGTATAAAGTGCAATTTACTCAAAGAATATTGCCGACAGACCGTCCACGTCGCTTGGAATACGGCCAAACAGTCGCTCGAATAGTTGACACTGAACCTGATTTTTGGACCGACGAGGCCCATTTCACACTCTCTGGCGTCGTTAACAAGCAAAATTGCTGCTCGCGAGTCCCCTGGACGTATACTGTAAAAAAATGGCGACATTGACTGGCCACCCAGATCTCCAGATTGGACCCATCCGGACTTCTTTTTGTGAGGTTATTTGAAAAGTAAAGTATACGCCAGCAAGCTTCAGACTATTGACGAGCTGAAGGCAAAACATTCGTGCCAAAATCATCGCTATACCGCCCGAGATGCCCGAAAAACTGACGGAGAACGCAGCATACTTCCTCTCATTTCAAGCGATTTAGCCTGTTTACATAAATCCGAAGCAAGAGCTCCAGGTCCTTCCGACTTGTGATTGACGTTATGGTGCCAAACACCCTCTCAGGAAAGTCTTTAAGAATGGCCTCGGAACGATTGTAATATCGTATTAAAATGTAAAAGTTCGCGGAAGATGAAAGACAAAACGACGGCAATGTCCCAAACGCAGTATTTCATTTCACATACATACATATTTGGCGCAACAGCTCTTTAAAGTGCCAGGGCCTAGCTTCTCGCAACCACTCATGTTGTGTGCGTTATATTTTTCACACGAATGTGTGAATATTTCATTTCGGTCTACCATATTACCTCATCGACCTGACAACCTCTGGCCTACTAGGATAAGAATCTAGAGAAAACTGTAGTATTCGCAGCGAGTTCCATCTTGCTCAATAGGGTAGGGTAGACAAATCGGCCACGGAGTTGTCAACGACTCACTTAGACGACTTAGATTATCTCAATAGGTACATTTCTTCCTCAACTGATCTAAACTGAAATCGCTTTAGAGTCATTTGGACAAATAGTTTCCCGAATTTGCTATGAAGCCTAAGGAGACATGGTCCTAATAGGAGCAATGTATTAAGAAATCCGGAAGTGTGGCTTGTAGAATGAAAAAGAAAACCCGCGGCCCTGACTAATTTTCAACCCTTTCGACCTTCTTACATCATTTACCAAAGCGAATTGAACTTAAACTTAACTTTCCGCGTGATTTGACTGTCTCTCTTTTATTTTATTTTTTATTTACACTTATGACCTAATTAAACTTATTAACTAGTTACGTGTCCGTTGGGCTGCCTACTTACATTCCACCTTTCGTCATTAAATTTACTAATTTACACTTTGTCTTACAAAACATACATTCTTAAATTAATTGAAATTCTTTAAATTTAAAATTAAATAAGAGTTCGTTAAAAAAAAAACAAAAACTTAAATATAAAACATACATAGTTTACAGAAATTTAAGGCACATTTTCTGAAATATTCAAATAATATTCCCAGAAAAACAAACAAATTCATAGAGAATAACATTTAACACATGATTTAAAAATTTAATTAAAAATAAATAAATAAAAAAAAAAGAAGATATATTTATAAAGTTAAAATAAAAAATTCTTTTTGGTAGTTCTGTTAAAATACTGTCAGCCCAATAATAAAAAATGAAATTAGACCCATCAGATACATAGTCACTAGACGATGACAGCTAAGGTGGCTACCCGCAGCGGCTGATATTCCCATTTTGTATTCCATATCGATGTCCAGCAGCATATCATGGTTTTTTGTATAAAACTGATGGATGTCGCTTATCTGAAATAATAATAAGAAAAAAGATGTAAATGCATATATTTTATGTTTTTAATATTTTTAATGGCCATTGTAGGAGGCGGGTTTTTATTACAATGAATACCCTGGCGATATTGTGTAGCAAGCAATCATATGGTCTCGGGAGTGACCCACTTTTTTTTCAGTTGGCTATATATATATTTTTTTACTTTTAACATTAATTTGTAACATCGGTAAAAGTTAAGAATTGAAATCGATTCGATTGGATGTTGCTGTTGAACGTAATTAAAAATAATGCTTTCGTTAATGGAGGTGCAAACAAATTGCTTGACTGTTGAAAGGGGCAGGACATGGTGACTACAATACAAGTTTTGTAATTGCAATGGGGTGCGCTAATTGCACCGGCAGGAGTATGGAACATGTGTGCTGGAGTGTTGTCATCATCATCATCATCATCATCATCATCATCATCATCATCATAATCGAACCCCTTGTAGGATATGTAGATTATCTACCCTCTTAATTTTAAATTCCTATATTCCACGGAAAATCTAAATCAGTTAACTGATTCGCAAACAGAACAGAATAACACGTGGCCATCCTGTCTCAAGCCGAACAGAGTACAAAAAATGAATTAAAATCTGCAAAAGAAAATCAATTTTTTCCCAACACAAGAAAAAGGAAACTTATTCCCAAAAGGACATTTAATCATATTTTCATAAAAAAAGAGACAAGGACCAAAGCAGCAGTGAAGCACCTATTCTCAAGCCGTAAAGAAAAAATGAAATTCAAACAAATAACAACGGATCTGTGGGTGAAATGGAAACGGAAATACATATCCAATTCGTACGTAAAAGGCAAATCCCAATGTTATCTGGACACTTAGGCGTATGGATGAATACAACAAGGTAATTGAGTCACACCCATATTTTATTTGGACGGTTTTTATACCTTTTTTTTCAGGTTCCCTTTTTAGGCCGCATAACCACTGATAGTTGCCGCTAAAAAAAGTTAATAACATGTAATACTATGCATATACAAGTATCTGTTTTGAATAGAAAAACCTCACTGTGATGTGATAAAAATCAAGTAGAAATAGTCTGTTCGACAAGAAAGGTGAACGGAAATGTGCCACTTGATGTCCTTTTGCACGGATCATATGCGAAAATACTAGTACCTTACGAAATCGAATCCATGTATCTGAACAGCGGCCGTTAGTAATCCGAAATGACATTTATCTGATGTTGAGAACCAAAAGGTCGGTCAAAGTTTCCCTCTAATAATAAAGAAAAAAAAAGCCCGCACTGAAGCGGAATACAGACATTGCAAGAGACAAGCGAAGAAAAAGTGGGCCCAGCTTCAAGCAGGGAGTACAGAGGGCCTGTATCGGGAGCTGCAGGAAATATCTTCCCCAAGTGCTGATACGAACCAGGCTATCCAGAAGCTGCGACGACACGATATGAACAAGGGCACAACCATATTCAAAATAGCCGCCCAAAGAAGGAGGTATACTCAGGAGATTCGCCAAACTTCATCAACAATTTTTTTTTTCGAGGGTAGGTGAAAAATCTTCCTAGACACTATGAGAATAGCCAACTTTTGTTACGGCAAGGAGGCAGGAGGTAATTGACTTGACTTTATCTAATAGGTACTTCAAGTCGATTACTAACTGGAGGGTACTGCCGGAAGTGTCCTTATCAGATCATAGATACATCGTTTTCCAAATCGAATGCGAAGCTTTAACTTTGCAGGAGAGGAGGAATCCGAGGAAAACCAACTGGGTGCGGTTTAGGAAAGAGCTAGACAGATCTGTCAAAACTCCAGCTAAACTCAGAACGAAACGAAAGGTTGAGGATGCTGTTCAAAACCTGACCAGTGTCCTTACCAACTGTTTTGAACTGGCGTGTCCAATGACAAAAAACTCCTGCAGAACGCCGGTTCCCTGGTGGAGCCCGGAACTGCAGCGGCTTAGGAAAGAGTCCAGAAAACTTCTGAATAGGTCTCTTAAGACAAATTTAGAAGGTGACTGGGATCTCTTTAGATCGAAGCAAAAAGACTATAAGAAGTTAATTCGTTTGTCGAAAAGTGCTTCTTATAGAGATTTTTGTGAAAAGATTGAGACACTCGGTGAAACCAGTAGGTTGGTTAAAGTCCTCAAAAGAGGTAAGCCGACCAAACCGGAGTCACTCAGACGGTCTGATGGCAAGTTTACTGAGACAAAAGCGGAAACTTTTAGTCTTCTGCTGGAGACTCACTTTCCTGGCAATCGGATAATCACTAGGTCGCAGCTTGGCCCGCTTACCCAGGCTGAGCTTGATCTAAGTCAG
Organism: Brachypalpus laphriformis; assembly: GCA_945910035.1. Classification (NCBI taxonomy): domain Eukaryota; kingdom Metazoa; phylum Arthropoda; class Insecta; order Diptera; family Syrphidae; genus Brachypalpus; species Brachypalpus laphriformis. Next base: position 162,897,800 of record OX246756.1, read on the forward strand.
AAAACTCGGCGCAGTTGGTATATTGCATCAGCCGTGGTAACAGATGAGGCCATCAAATATGCTGTGGCATCTTTTGATGGTTTCAAATCGCCTGGCACCGATGGAATATATCCGGCTATGCTGCAACAGGGTATAGATCAGCTATTGCCAACTCTGAAAAGAATTTTCACCGCTGGCTTGGCGCTGGCATATATTCCTACACCTTGGCGGACTGTCAGAGTAGCTTTCATACCGAAAATTGGTAAGGAAGACTATTCGCTCCCCAAGAGTTTCAGACCTATAAGTTTGACATCCTTCTTACTGAAAAGTATGGAGAGACTGGTAGAATTTCACGTGCGCAAAGTTGCTTTGAAACTGCATCCACTATCGGAGATGCAGCATGCTTACCAGCGTGGGAAATCCTGTGAGACCGCACTTCAAAATCTAGTGGCCAGAATTGAATGCGCGCTTGATAGGAGAGAATACGTGATGGGTATCTTCATCGACATTGAGGGTGCTTTCGACAATGCAACTTTTGACTGCATGTGCGACTCTGCCAGACAACACGGGGTAGATGAAACATTAGTGTTGTGGATTAAAGCAATGCTAATGAATAGTGGATGCGGATTGTGGCCAATATGTTATGACAGGGGTAAACAGGGGCTGTCCGCAAGGTGGCGTTCTGTCTCCATTGTTATGGTGCATGGTGGTCGACTCTCTGTTGAACACTCTAAATAGTTCTAACGTCTACGCTCAGGCATATGCGGATGATGTCGCCGTACTTTCTGTCGGGCCATGCCTGGCGACGGTCTGTGCTAACGCACAGGCGGCGCTGGACATGATCGATGAATGGTGTACTAGGAGTGGGCTTTCGGTGAATCCTCTTAAGACTGAGGTTGTTCTTTTTACGAGAAGGAGGATTTTGACCGGTCTGACTCAGCCAGTACTAAAAGGCGTCACCATTCGCATTTCCAATGAAGCCAAATATCTGGGAGTGATTCTAGATAAGAAACTTCATTGGTCTAAACACGTCGAGTCGAAAACATCCAAGGCGCTCTCAGTCTTCTGGCAGTGTAAGGGTGCTTTTGGCAAGACTTGGGGCTTATCACCGAATAAGGTTCTCTGGATCTACACGGCTATGATAAGACCATTCCTCGCATATGCGTCGGTTGTTTGGTGGAAGGGGCTCTCGCGTAAATATGTGGTTGCTTTTTGCTCGAAACTCCAAAGAACGGCTTGTCTCGGCTGCTCAGGAGCTTTCCCGAGTACGCCTGGCTCTGCTCTAGACGCTTTGCTGAACTTACCTCCCCTTGATACTTATATCATGGGTTGCACTATCAAAGCCATCCATCGTCTTAGGCGGGGCGGTTTTTGGTATACTCCACACTGGAACTTTGATGAACTTGCGCGACACTTATCTTACGACTCCTGTCTTATGGATATGCCGTCTGATGCAATGACACCAGAACTCCAGCTGATGCGCAAATTCAGAGTCGACTTTCCTTGTGTCCAGGACTGGCTTCAATCAGAATCTGAGCCGGGAATGGAATGTAGTCGTATTTTCACGGATGGTTCCAAAACCAGTCAAGAGTCTGGCGCTGGGGTCTTCGTGGAAGTCGACAACATTAGACTTCACTTCTCGTTAGGCAAATATGCGTCTGTTTTCCAAGCAGAAACTTATGCAATCCTAATGGCCATGAACTATGTTGTGAAGAACAGGTGGAAGGGACGTAGCATTTGTGTCTGTAGTGACAGTCACTAACCACTTCCAAATAGTTCGTGAAACCAAAAACTCTTTGAACTCGGTCGCAAGGCTGAATTCTCTGTCTCTTATCTGGGTCCCAGGTCACACTGGGATCTTGGGGAACGAGATCTCCGATGAGATTGCTAGACAAGGCTCAGAGGAGGCTTTCTCCGGTCCCGAACCCGTGTTGGGTCTTCCAGCGTCCTCGGTTAGGGCTTCCGTTGACGATTGGGTCTCTCACGAGCACAATTGTGTGTGGCATGACTCTCCAGGTTGCAGGTTGACTAAACGCATGCTCCCGGACGTCTGTAAGAAATCAGCGGCATTCTTGCTGTCTCTCAGCAGAAAAGACTGTAGACAACTTATCGGCGTCTTGACAGGCCACTTCGCTTTTGCCAAGCACCTTAACGTGTTAGGCTTAAGTGACACTACAATTTGCGACGCTTGTGGAGAAAGTGACGACACCGCGGAACATTATCTCTGTGAGTGTCCGGCCTTTGCTCGTATCAGGTGGCAGATCTTCGGTGCGGATGTGGTGAGTGCTGGTACTGTAACCTCCTCATCACTGAAGTGCTTGCTTGGCTTTCTTCGAAAGTCAAGGAAATTCCAACAAAATGGGTAAATCAGGGTTTGCTCTCTGGCAGTACAATGGACCAGTTGTGTCTGAGTGCTCCAGTCGAGTGTTTCCTATCCCGACAAAAAAAAAAAAAAAAAAAAAAAAAAAAAAAATGAGAATAGCAAGCGCGTGCTCATAGTAGTATCAGATTCTTACTGACTAAAAAAACACCACCCTTCGATATAAAATTGTTAGATATCGCTACTAAGTATTAACTTATCAAGCAATTTTTCTATTATGTAATAAAAACGTTTGGCATCTTTCCACTGAAAGATCCTGCATATTCCGCAAGCTAGACGCGGTTAATCCTTATCTAGCCAAGTCGAAAGGTTTCGTCCTTTGTAGTCGGCGCAATAAATTGCTCTCATCTAAAATTTGTAGGACTGTATTTTTGACATGTCCGATTAGTCGGTTTCTATGCTTTCTCGCGAAGCTTCTTGTTTCAGTGTCGCAATTCCGAGATCCCTGTGGATATCGTCGTTTTACCACGGTGCTTGGACAATTTCTCTTAGCACTTTATTTTGAAAAGCTTTTAAAATATTTGCATTTGTTTTCTTGTTACAACCCCAAAGTTGTATACCGTAGGTCCACATCGGCTTTAGCACTTGCTTGTATAAAAGCAGTTTGTTCTCAGTACTGAGCTGGGAATGTTTTCCGAGTAACCAGTACATTTCTCTATATTTGATTTCGAGTTCTTTTCGTTTCATTTTCACGTGCGAATTCCATTTCAGTCTTACGTCGAGTGTCATTCCCAGGTATTAGGCCTCGTTTGCAAAAAGTTTTCGGGCCGAGTTTAGGAAAATTGGCAAGTCATTAGGTTTCTTGTAAGTGAGATTCACGTGAACAGATTTAGATTCGTTGAGGGCGATCCGCCAGTCCCTCGTCCATTCATTTACATTATTCAATGCGTTTTGCATTCGCTTCTTCGATTGTTTTACCTACTGCTAGGATAGCGGTTTCATCGGCAAACGTAGCAAGGATAGTGCCATCTTCGTTCGGTATATCACGAGTATATAGCAAATAGAGAAGCGGCCCAAGAACGCTTCCTTGCGGTACGCCGGCCGAAATTTCTTTGAGCTCGGAGTATTCAACTCCATGTCTAACATGAAAGAGTCTATTCCCGAGATATGATTCTAGAATATCGTATAAGCATACAGGGAGAACTTGTCGTAGTTTGCATTTCAAGCCATCATGCCACAAAGGCTTTCGAGACGTCAAGAAATACGCTTGAGCAAATCTTTTTCTCTTCAAGTGCTTTCTCGTTTAGGTCAGTAATTCTATGCACCTGATCAATCGCCGAATGCTTGCTTCTGAACCCCAACTGGTGGTCAGGGATAAGATTGTTTTCTTCTATGACCGGTTGGAGACGCCTTAATAATATCCTCTCGAAAATGTTCAATATGATTGGAAGAAGCGAAATTGGTCTATACGATTTTACCTCATTTGGCGGTTTTCCTGATTTTAAAACCATTATGACTTCCGCAACTTTCCATTGGCTCGGCATGTGTTTTAATCTAAGTGCAGCATTTACAATATGGAGAAGCTTAACCAATGCCTTTCTAGGTAAAACTTTGAGAATTTCTCCGGTAATCAAATCATAACCAGGAGATTTCTTAGGTTTTAGATTCTCGATCTCATGTTTGAGTTCCCTTAGCGTTGCACTTGTGAGCGTCAAATCGTCAGATGGTAAATTCAGCCTATTGGTGTTGTCGTAAACCACTTGACCATCGTACGGTTTAAAGGTTTCTTCCAGGTGTGCCGCAAAGACGTCCGCTTTTTCTTTATCTTCCCTCGCCCATTCGTTTGATCTAATTTGATTGGCGGCGCGGGGACATTGGGCCTTTTGGTGCCTTTTACGGCTTTCCAAAGTGAATAATTGGAATCTTTTTCGCTGTTAAACTTTCAAGGTAAGAGCCTATTGCACGATTCTTAAAATCCTTAATAGTCTTCTTCAACAAATTGCACAGACGATTCAAGTGTGCTTTATGCTGCGGAGCATGACTCTGTTGCCATTTATTACGAGATTTTTTTTTTCCCTTGACCAATTCTTTTATTTCCGAAGGATATTGCAAACCGTATCTATCCGGCGTTTTCCTTGGATTGGGCGTATTATTCCAAGAGGCGAGCTGTACGATCTCAACGAAGCGATCAACTTCAACCTCAAGTTCATAGGGTGTCGTAAGTGGAACGCTCAGTTCAACATTATCTTGAATTTCGTTCCTAAAGTCTTCCCAGTTAGTTGTTCGACCAGTTAATCTGGCTCGCTCTTGGTTATAGAGTAGTTTTTCGCTGATTGTTACAATAACCGGGGAATAATCAGACGACAGATCAAAGCTGTCTTCGACTTTTATGTGGTTGGTAGATATTCCTGTCACAACGAAAAAATCTATCAGGTCAGGTATTTTCGAAGTATCAGTTGGCCGGTAAGTTCATTAACAATGCTCAGGGCCAGCTTCTAGTGGATGACGACAGCATTCTACATAAGAAGGCCTTTTGAATGAGAGGTTTCTCCGGCTACACTTTCTAAGAGCCATCCCTAACTGTAAAGAAATACCCGACATTACAGTCAAAGAAGTTAGTAAAGCGGTCAAATACTCTAAAATACGAGAAGCGATTGGCCCAAACGAGTTACCCTCTGTATTCTGAAAAAAGATGTAATACATTGCGGTGAGATGGCTTAGGATTCTCATCTCCAAATTTATTAGAGGTGATCCAATACCGAACAAATGGAAGGAAAGTCACATACTCCCTGTGTACAATTGATCAAGCTATTGCCACGCACCATGAAGACCGTTTAGCAGGTATTGGGTGACTGCTATAGTAAAGATGATAATGGACATGTACGAAGGAGCAAAGGCAAGAGTAAGATGTCCTGCTGAAGTAACCGAAGAGTTCCCAATCAAAGTCGGGGTGCACCGGAGGATCGTCTTAAGTGTTTTCATCTTTATTCCAGTCCTTGACTACCTGCTTGAAGGTTAAGTAAAGGACGCCAAATTACATCAGATATTCTTTGCAGATGATGGAGCCATCATAAGTTAGGAACCTATGTTCCTACAATGACCACTTGACGTGTGGATGGATATTTTGTCCATTAGTCCGAAAAAGACCGAATACTTGTGCTGCCAGTTCTCTGATCCACTCAGGCCTATTCTAACCATTTAGGTTAGGTTAGGTTAGAAGGCTATCCTTCGCAATCGTTAGGATTCAGTTACTTCTCCTTTCCAACGCCCGCAGTGTGTGTAAACGTGTTAAGGATATTCATAATCCCTTTAGAGCGCGCAAAATTAAAAAAAAAAACCAAATGAGGTCCATTGTGTTAACACGTGAGCCGGTTATTTTCGTTACTCTTGGAAGCATTTTGCTTTTTGGACTAATTTCCTGATGCTGTTGATATCTGAATCGGCAATATCTGTAAGTTCCTCAAAGAAGAATTCCCCAAGAGTTTGTTTTCTAGCTGAGAATAATGCTGAGCAGCCGCAGAGAAAGGGCGATTTCTCCTCTTCTTCGTCCATACAGTAGCGACAAAAGTCATTGTGGCGAGAAAATTCCGAAATCTTCTGTGTCCGCAAAATGGCCCCTAAGCTGAAGGGAAGGCTGTGGCAGTTGTGCGTCCAGCAATCACATGCGGTTCACAATGTTGGACAATTAACAAATCGTTGAGAGTAAATTAACGACAGCTGAGATGAAGATGATAGCAGGATAGCAGGACATTAATCCGAAATCTTTCGAACAAATGTAAATCTGAAGGTACTAAATCTGAAGAATAAGGTGGATGCACCATTTTTTCCCAACCAAACTCCTGTAACTATGTACAGGTGGTTCTAGCTGTATGAGGGCGTGCGTTATCCTGATGGAATAGAACACCTATTCGATTAACCAGACCTGACCGTTTCTGCATTAGTGCCGACTTTAATCTGCACAGCTGTTGATAGTATAACTTTTGTGGTGATAGTCTGGTTAGAGTGGATTATTCTCTCAGCATTCCACCATACACACAGAACGATACGATACCATGATTGGGGGTCAAGTGCACTGCGACCTATAAGACCCATTGTGTTAACCAGAATTAAAAATTGAGGCTCTTGATAAGCCTCAATAATGTTTTGAGTTCCATGTTCCAGGTATCCGCTGGGCCCATCCAGACCCGTGTTAAATGGAGTAATCGTTTCTTTGCGAACCCTGAGCACTCACAAAGAATGTGTTCTGCTGTTTTTCTTTGTTTCCCGCAGAGTCTGTACATGACCGTATCTGAAAGTTTCATTTTATTTAGATGGTACCTGAGTGGACAGTGTCCGGTTAGGTACATAGATACACACAGTAACACCTTGAGCGGGTGAATTTCATCTTTGAGATGTTGTGCTAGTCTGTCTTCTAGACTAAGCCATTGGTGGTGATGTTAATATTATTGCAAATAAATCATTTTTATCTCCGGCTCAACAACAGCTCTTGATGGTGATGCGGCAGAAACGCAGTGAAGCTTCGATTCTTTGCTGAAGATTATTATGCAATTTTCCCAACTTCATGACGTTTCCCATCTTTGCTAGGTGTCGATGGATTTTCATATGGATTACATAGAGTTTTCTTGTGAGTTCCCTTACAATAACCTGGCCCACTTACAGTGAAACTTTTTTCGACGGTGGGCTTCATCTAGCTCTTCTGGCCTACCTGAACGAGGTTCATCATTTAGCTCGAAATTGCCATTTCTAAACTTTGCACTTGAGGTCGCTGAGAATACCCTCTCCATACACATTTTGGACTTCTCTAGTTGCTTCACTTCCTATCTGATTTTTCCAGAACAAAAACAATTAAATATGCCGAATATCCTCTTCCGATACATCCGTTTCAAAATTCAGTTAAAAATGTTTATAATGATGATAACGCAACGAAATTTTCAGACTGAATGAACAATATATCCTAAATACTAATTCCAGTAACAGTTTAAGCATCAAATTCGTTTAGTGCATGTTATGGCAATTGAAAAAGAACAACAAAAAAAAAATGCGATAGTATACACTTCACTTCAGAACAAGTCCTTTTAAGTCCTTCATTAAAACTCTTCTTCCTATAGCGGCGAGGTTATGATCCGAAAACAAGGGATCATAACCCTCCCACTGCACCACATTTCTACTGATCCGCCTGTGGGGTTCACCTTCAAGTCCTTCACTAAAATAAGTTTAAAAATCGTTCAAAATGACTGCAGCCGAAGTTAAGTGTTAACAGTTTCATATTTGATGCATCTAAAAGTCCTGCTGGTCCATAGTATGCACCACACCACCCGTTAAGTTTCTCCCACATGGTGATGATCAAACAACCATCTACAGCTTGCTGGACATACTACATCAAATGCCCTTTCAACACACCTCCGGCGTGTAGTGTTGAGTTAAAAAAAAAATTTAATAAAATATTTAAACAATTTTTTTTTGTAGATGCTCACCTCATTCCATCCGTATCGATTTTTCGCCTGCACAATCGCCTCGTACACAGCATTATGTTCTAAATTTTTTATTACATACGACATTATAAAATGGCTGGCATCGGTCCTTATGGGTATCGGTTTGATGTGAAACTCATGCCACTTGCCCGGATGCTGATACGTTTCGTTCATCTGTTCTCGTGAAGAAAAAAGAAAAACAATTTTACAAAAAGGACATTCGATGATAAAAATGTAAATTCTGTATTTTTTCACATATTCAAGGACTACTCAATGATGCTTTATGCGCGAGAATTGTTTGATATGCAATTGTAATGTTTGCCCGTGTGTATTCACAGGATACATCTATTGTCCTAGAATAGCTGGTTAACTGCAGTAAGTGCCACACTCCTACTCAACAACCAGCAATTGTATGTTCCATTTGAGTGGTATGAATGTTTTTCGTATGAAAAGGATTATCTCTCGTAGCATCACAGAGTTGTACTATTTAAAGTAGACACACAAAAAAGCGAACCAGCTGAATACCATTTCTACCTTGACTACAAGGATCACTATTTATTTTAAAATACACTCATACTCACATGTAGAGGTAATAAAAAAAATACCATTTCCTTATCTCTCCTCTACTCGAAAGTATGGCAAAAGGATCTACACAATTCCTTTTGTTTGGCGAGTAGTAGAGTAGGATTGTTCATCTTTACGATATCCTTCAATGATAAAAATGCCTGCGATACAGAAGAACAGAGAAACCATTCGAATGGGATAAAATGTTGCTTTGAGGAGCAAAGAATCCTTTTTTTTTATGTTCTTCTGTTCCTTTTGCCTGACGGTATTTTTATTTTTTTTGAGAATTTTAGGATTTAGATTAAAGTTGAACAGGAATAAGAGGGTAGGGGGTATAGGTAGTGGGGGTGGGGGTGGGCAAGCCAAACTATCTGACTTTCGAAAGGAAGACAAATGGTCATCCTTTTTTGGTTTATTTAGTGGTCTTCGAGGCATGTTTGGAATTTTTTAAAATATTATTGAATTACATTTTGGATTTCGGAGAGAGTGTATCCTGTGCGTTTTGTCAGAGGCATATTTTATATGCCACTCTGGGGAGTAGTTTGTGTACTTTTCTTCTTTTTTTTTTTTTTCTGTTTGCTAAGAAAAGGATATGGTTTTCTTAGAAATGAGTTTTACATGTTCTCGTTATCTTATTAAGTTTTGGGGGAGGGGGGGAGTAGGCTATTTGTTGTTAAAGGAAAATGAAAATTAATGTCTGATGGGGGTAAGGAGATTGTAAAATGAATAATTGGATTGCTCTCTGGGGGATATAAGTTCGCCTGGGGGGTCATAAATGGTACACTAAGCGAGTTGATTTACATGTTTCTGAGCGCGGAAGCTTAACACAAGTGTAAGGGATATTACTATCAACCAGTGTCACGTTACTGCATGACTAAGGAGTAAGGGCCACTTCTGTAGTTTATTTAATGCGTCCAGAATATAAGGACTATAAATAGCTTAGATGTCTTTATGGTTATGGGAGCCAATAACAACGAGCTTATCGATTTACTTTATCACTCCACCGTCCTGACTGTCCTATAGTTCTGTGAAACGATGATTGGACGCTTGTAATAAGTTTAGGTAAATAAATAAATCAAAAAAGTGAAGCACATGCATTCAAACATGTCAACATAGATGGATGCCGAGTTCACCAACTGTTCACAGTGGATGGCCAATCGTGAAGGAATTTTAAAGTATAAGCTACAATACAACGAAAGCTTAAGAACCACCCATGTTAGAGAGGCTATAACTGGGTACCAGGGAACTTACTACATGCGATTCTACGAACCATGAGGCTACTAACAATTTACGACTGAATAAAGGCCAGATTGGTTGCCAGAAAATCTTGCAAAGAAAGAAAAGAGCGCGCGCAGCCTTACAGTTCAAGAAAATCGAAGAGTCTCGTGGATGCAACAACATTTGAAACTTCTATCGAGAAGCCATCAACTGGCAATTAGCTTTAAGTCAGGAATGCAGGCTCTTCAAAACATTAAGGGTAATATGGTCAGCGAAGCGCAGGGAATTATATAAATACTCGTATGTGCTTAAGCAGTATATCCAGCAGCTGCTTTTCGAGCATTAACAAGAGAGAGTGATAGGGCAAGAAGAGAACACGAGTCCAGTCAATGAAGAAGGTTATGCTTCCAGTAACTTCAGTTGTCCACCCAGCTTAGAAGAGGTTGGTGCAACTATTAGAAAGCTAAAAAACAACAAAGCCGGCGGCGGCTGGGCTGGGCGCCGTGGCGTAAGTGGTTAGTGCGTTGGATCACTACGCATGAGGTTCCAAGTTCGAATCCCAGAAAACACCAAAAAGTTTTTTCACGGTCACAAAACATCCGAGAGTATTGTTGTCACGAAAAAGCTTCTCAAATCGCCGTTCAGATTCGGCATTAAACTGTAGGCCCCTTCCATTCATGTGAAAAATATAACGCGTACAACATGAGTGGTTGCGAGAAGCTAGGCCCTGACACTTTAAAGAGCTGTTGCGCCAAATATTTGTTTTGTTTTGGCGGCGGCGGCGGAAGCATACTATATGCCCCGTTTCAAAAAAGGCGATCCCTTGTCTTGAAAGAATTACTGAGACATATTCCTGCTAAATGTCGCATACGAGATCCTATTCAACGTACTCTGTCAACCTCTCAAGCCCTTTTGCAACACAATAATCGGCACTTACCAGTGTGATAGATCGACGATAAGCCACATTTTCACATTGAGACAAATCCTGGAAGAAACCAGTGAATCTCAAGTCGAAACTCACCACCAGGTTATCGATTTTAAGGCCACATATTGTCCTGACAACTACAATGCGATGGCTGAATTCAGGATTCCATCAAAATTCATCCAACTGTGTTGCGTAATGCTGGAAAATACGTGGTGCTGTGTGCAATTTCCAAACTTGCACCGATTGGAGACGCGCTGTCGTGTTTTCTTCAATCTCGTACTGGAACAGATAGTGCGAAGAAGAAGGGTGCTAACACAGAAGGCACTATCTTCCGCAAGTGGTCGTACTGCTGGCAATAGGAAAATTCCTCACGACGCTAAGAGACCAAACCGAAGGGGCACTTAGGTCCATGGACCCCTGGACGCAGAAATGTGAATTAGCGGTCAATCTCCAGAAAACTGAATTAGTACTATGCAAGAACAAAAGAACAATTCCACAGTTCTTAACCTCCCTAAGTATATCAAGCAGTGCGAGATACCTCGGCCTCGTGCTTGATAGAAAACTGAATTGGAGACAGAATATTAACGATAGGGTCAAAAAAATCCACGATAGCCTTCTACTCGTATAACAGAATATTCGGAAAAATTTGGAGACCGAACCCCAAAATCATCCTATGGATGTATACAGCTATAGTAAGGGCCATACTAACTTATGACAGCTTTGTATGGTGGCAAGCCGCTTGTAAAACTAAGAGTCTAACTGCCATCACAAAGTACAAAGACTAGCGTGCATAGACGTGACCAGTGCAATGAGAACCACACCTACAGCAGGACTCGAAGCCATCCTCAAGCTGCTTCCGTTAGGCATATTTATACAAGCATCAGCGGCTATTAGTGCCGTAAGGTTAAGCCAAACAGTTAGCTGGAGACCAAATGCAATGGGTCATACTACGATCCTGCACAGATATGTAGGCAATGTATCTAGTACACAACTACACAGACTACACAACGCCTCACTTAGACTTCGCAAGACCATTTTCAAGCACCTTCCCGAGCAGAGACGAATGGAAAACTGGCAGAACGCCCAACCAGAGAACCATAACCGTGTACACCGATGGATCCAAAATGGAAACAGGCGTCGGCACAGGCATCTTCAGGCTTCCGAACTACAGCAGCGTTTTCCAGGCAGACGTCCTAGCAGTGACAATAGCGGCCCGTGAGACTGCGATAAGGGCAATACCACAGCCAGACAGCGACAAGAGCAATTTCTGCTACAGAAGTGAAATCGAAGCTTGTGAAGTGTTGTAGAGAAGAGCTCAAAGTTCTTGGAACATAGCACAAGGGTCGCTGGGTCGCTGGGCATGAAGGCATACCAGGGAATGAGAAAGCTGACGAAATGGCTAGAGGAGGTTCAGCACTAAACTCGGACCAATCCGACCCCTCAGTGTACATATCGCCTTGCACACTCAAACTTGGGGCAGGAAATAAAGCTCTAACGGAGACAAACAACAGATGGTCCTCTCTAGATACTTGTATCATCACGAGGAAGCTATGGCCTACATTTCTTCTTCTTCTTCTTCCTTTTATCAGCGAAGTTATGTTCCAAAAATAAGGGATCACAACCCTCCCACTTCACCGGGGGATCCGCTTGTGGGGTTCGCCTTCGCTATGGCCTACATTTGACAGTGCAAAAACCAATAAACTTAAGCAGAGGGATAGAGAATCACTCTCTACTCTCACTCGCGCTACTTTTTGGGCTTGGCAAAATACGTGAACTCAAAACTCCTAAATCGATGGACTAAATCAATGATCAACAGAACGCTGATCTTACTAGGCCTGCTAGTAAGCTGAGCTAGTACTGAACTGTTTTTAATATTAGGTGCAGGTGCGAGGATGGCAAATGGAGGAGGAGATTTAACCGTGAACTCGATGAGCTGTATCATAATGCGGATGTAATTCAAAAAGCTAAAGTACGTCGACTACATTCGCTGGGCCACATCGAGCGGATGGACAAAAATGCACAAGCCAAGAGAATCTTCGAATCACAGTCCCTAAGTTTGAGATAACGAAATCCACCGAACCTCCGGTATAGAGACCAAATAATCGCGGATGCCAGAAAACTTGGTCTGCGTAACTGGAAGCAGCGTACCCAGGATCGACGAGGATGGAAGGATGCTGTGTCGAATGGTGGGATAAATTAAGTAAGTAAGTAAGGTTGCCAGAAAGTCAACCACCAGTGATTCATAGAGAAGAGAGAGTACAACCATCCATGTAAGAATATCAATTGCGATTATTTATTAATCACGAATGATTCGTAAATCGGGACACTATTTTCCGCTGACTCTTAGTGAAGACTTAGCACTTCAACATATTGGGTCTTGGAGCATAGAGATTTCAGAGAGACGGAATCTGTTTTGGGCTTTCTTTAAAAAAAATCTTAGCTACTGGATTCAGTTCTCCTGTTTATTAGTATCCCGTAAGGAGCTGCTCTATATCAATTACGTCTCGCAATCCTTTTCAAAGTACACCAATTACGTTCGAATCAAAAGATCTAAAATCCAATTATCGCTACCATGCCCCAAAGTAATCACATCCAAATGTCATAACTAATAACCTCCCCCTCCTTCAGTGGCACAATCCAATTTCAATAGCACAGACGCAAATAGAACATCTAAATACCTTCCCACACGTTTGTCCTACACACATCACAGGAGTCGTACTCTCTCATTCCGCAACCTCTTATATCGGACATCTTTTACCCTGAAGCAATTTTAATTGACTTTTAATTATTCCGCCAATTTTACTCTCATTACAAAGTTCTGCTTGACTGCTTATCCTCGTTCGCTGCTGTTCTCTTTTTGTTCGTGTCTTGTCCTTTGCCATTTTAGAGGAAGTGAACCAAGCAGACGACTGACACAAGCCGGAAACTGTTCAATTTTATAATTCAATTCCGATAAAACTCACGACATCCTTTCGCATTCTAAACCACCCCCAGCCATACACACCCAGAATGGCAACATTCTCTCTTCCGATTGATATATAGGTACATCTCCGGCAAATGTACAAAGTAAATGTGTTCTACATGTTCTGCTCCTGTGTGCAAGGACCTACAAAAAAAAAACCAAAGATTCATTAAAATCACCCTCAAGCAGTCTTGAAATTCGAACTTCAAGGAGTTAAAATGAAAAACAAAAAAAAAAAAAAAACTGATAAAAGTTGGAATTGTTGTTGAGATAATTTGCAAGAGTCCCAGCGAACAAAGATGGGGTTGACCCGAGGGAATATTTGATTGGGAAAGATAAGAAAAGTCGGGTTGTATTCCCAGCAACCGCCATACTACCATTTTCTGATGGTTTTTCCTTTCTCATCTCATTTGTTTCATCATTTGTTTGTTTGTTAGTATCGTCTTCTCGTATTGTGTGGGACCAAATGAAACACAAAAAAGGACGAAACTTTTTTCTAATGCATTTCGGGAGGATCTTTTCCGAAAATCTTCTCTCATTCAAATGAGACGAATGAGTTTGTTTTTCTTGCCATTTAATTTCAAAGGATATTCGGTAGTCTTTCTGTGCATATGTACTCGTAACTACCCGCAGTAGATGGTACCCGTGTGTCATTTAAAAAAAGTCTACCCCACCCCATGGGGGTGGTGCAATTTGTTCATGCAGGCGGATGGGTTACCGCCTATGTCAACGGTTTTTTTCTGTGTCCCCGAAAAGTTTTAAAATTAAATTGAATGCTACACCCCTTCCAGGTCCGGATTCCCATGGTTTTTGTTTTCTTTTTTGTTTATCGATAAATTGAATGGAAATCATAAAGGTGTCCGCCTGTTTCGTGGAAAGCAACAGCACACCCCACCCACAACTAAACGCAAACTGCCACCCATCCTTGATTGTTTTCAATTTTTTTATTTTTTAGTTCAAAATTTACATGTGGGGGTCCTTTAAAATTCACTGAATCAAGTGATTTATTGTCTACATTCAGTGGGATTGTATTTATTTTTAGTTTAGGTAGTCGATGGGAGAGGGTTGCGTGCCTTAATGCCCACATAAGGTCGATGAAAAGTTTGAAAAAAAAAGAGAAAAACTTTACAAATTGCGTTTCCATTAATAAAGCCATTTGGGGGATAGTTTGAAGGATTGATACTGTAATTTAAGGATTAATTATAGACTTCGACTGCTGGGCGGTCATTTCTAGAACCGTAGGTATTTACACCTGGCTAGGAGCCAAGATAATTGAAAAAAACTGGCTGGGGAGTAAGACGTCCTGTAAGTGCTAGGCTTCTATGAAATCAGTTGGTATGGGAGTGCCTGCACAATCTGAATAACCTGTCTCAGAATTAGTCAAGAGAATACCACTGAATGGGCGGACACGTCATTCGAGAAAGTCACGAAATGGGGGGAAACTAAAGAGCTATACTTCTTAACCAAACTCACAGTACTAACGTTGGCAAAACAACATTTAGGAATTATCAATTCACGAAGATCTAAGAAAGAAAGGAATAAGCTACATACTGATACTGTAATCTTCCCCAGTTAGGTTAGGTTAGGTAAGGATCGGTCCTCGATGAGGATGTACTTAGACCAGAAAGTAGGTCCATTGTACTGCCGATGTGTAAGGCGGGTGGGTCACCCTCTTACTCTTGGAACCATCTGCTTCGTTGAATGAAGTCTAGAATTTTAGCCGTGCAGGCGTTGCCGAGATCATTAAGATCATTGTAGAAGTATTCACCCAGAGTGGCCTTCCTGATGTTGGAGAGCGCAGGACAGGCGCACCGGAGATGACTGATGGTCTCTTCTTCCTCTTCATCTCTGCAGCTTCTGCAGAAGTCGTTATGAGGGATACCTAATCTCTGGGCATGTCTTCCTATGACGCAGTGTCCAGTGAGGACATTTGTTATTTTTGAGAGGGTTCCTCTCTTGTGCTTCAAGAGTCCGATGGACCTGGATTTATTGAGTATCGGCCAGAGCTGTCTGGCGGTATGATATTGGTCTAGATGTTGCCATCGATGATTGGCTACTTTCTCGGCGTCAATTTGAATGAGGACTTAACATAAGACGCTGGCGCTTCGATGTCGGTGATGCTTATGCTATATGTACCAGAGGAGCCTTGTCGTGCTAGTTCGTCGGCTGCACAATTCCCCGGTATGTCACAGTGACCTGGTACCCAGCAAAGGGTGAGGTTGTACTGACCAGCTAAGAGATATGCGACAGTCTTTCACTGCCTTAGATCTCGTAGTGCTGGATGCGAGGGATTTGATGGCTGCCTGACTGTCGACATAAATAAAAATATCTGGTGTTGATAGTGTGCTAGCCACCAGCCAGTCAGCAGCTTTGCGAACTGCGGTGATTTCGGCTTGAAAAACGCTGCAGTAGTCTGGAAGGTTAAAGGAGAGGTGTATGTCCAGATCTTCCGAGAAAATTCTGGCACCGACTCCGTCCTTGGTTTTGGACCCATCCGTGAAGATTGACAGCGATTCGTTGTAAAGGACATTGCGTTGCGTCCACTCACTTCTGTCCGGTATCGAGTGCGTGTAGCCCTTGACAAAATCATATTCAGTGGGCAGATGGTCAGTGGAATTGGGAAGATGACGGTGCATCGAAAGTATATTGGCATGTCCCGTGTGTTGCTCCTTCCACTGCCTGGAGCCTCTCAGTCTTATTGCCGAGCTGACAGCCAATTGTTTACTGACGATGTCAATCGGAAGCAGGTGGAGCATGGTTTGGAGCGCCGTTGCGGGAGAAGTTCTTAGTGCACCGGTAATGCTGAGACATGCAACTCGCTGAGTTTTTTCCATTATGGATAGGTTGGATTTCTTCTCCAAGGCGGACCACCATACCAATACTCCATACATGAGAATCGGTTTAATGACCAACGTGTATAGCCAGTGCATGAAGCTTGGTTTAAGGCCCCAGGTGGAGCCTACTGCTTTCTTGCAGATGTATAGAGAGGCCAGCGATTTCCTGGCCCGTTCGAGACGACATTCTCCTTCCAGATTAGCTTGCGGTCAAGCTTTAGGCCTAAATAGCTAGCACTATTTGAAAGCTTGAGGGTGGATCCCCTTATCTTGGGCGGAGTGAAGTCAGGTAGCTTGTGTTTTCTTGTGGATAGAACTAGCTCGGTCTTCGTCGAGTTAACGGAGAGGCCGCATTTATCGGTCCATGTGAGCAGTTCATTGAGAGCAGACTGCATGACATCGGCCAGCGTCTGCGGGTATTTGCCTGTTGTTAGAATGGCGACATCATCTGCATAGGCAATAACATTGCACCCGGTTTTTTCGATCTTTAGAAGGGCCTCGTTGAGCACCAAGTTCCACAATAGTGGAGACAGTACACCCCCTTGAGGGGTGCCTCGATGTGTATGTCGCTTGACAGTACTACTTCCGAAGGATGCTGTTATTACCCTGTTCTTTAGAATGTGTTCTATGAAACAACAGATGGGTTTGCAGATGTTGAGCCCACGTAAGGCACTGGTAATCGAATTTGTTTCAACGTTGTTGAAGGCTCCCTCTATGTCTAGAAATGACACTAAGGGTGAACTCTTTGGTTGAGAGTGATTTTTCGATAGGGTGAATGATGGAGTGCAAGCCGTTTCGACAGACTTACCTTTTTGGTAGGCGTGCTGTGACGTGGATAGTAGGGTGCTATCAATAGTGGCCTTGATGTGTAGGTCCAGGATTCTTTCCAGAATCTTGAGAAGGAAGGATGTTAGACTAATAGGTCTAAGGTCCTTTGGGAGGGTGTGCGATGTCTTGCCTGCTCTGGGTATAAGGACCACTCTTACCTCGGTCCAGGCAGCTTACATCCTGTATCCCCTTGCGAGGATCAGAGCCTCTAACATATGTCTAGGTGCCATCATGCGTGGTTTCTGGCAATGTGTCTCAGCTCTCCACAACTTTTCCCCAAGTGCCGTGCCTCCTTTTCGACTATTTTTCTCGGACAGAATACCTGCTTCCTGGGTTGAAGCGTTCCATTGCATAGCATGGTTAGCTATGGAACTGTCACCTTTTATAAACGTGTGACAAATCCACAGCCACTTCTGTCGTTGGATGGTTGTGCCTATTGGCTCCTGACCCGTTTTTCCATAGCGGTGTTCGTTAGAGCTTTGGTTGGGCCTGAAAATCCTTAAGATATTGCTTCCTAGTTATAGTAATGATCACTCTTAGTGGGTAGTGTGTTTGCTCGTTAACCAATGCGTGCAGGTTCAAGCCCCAGCGGGGAATAGCAATCGTCAGCCACCCGAGTATAAAGGAAAACGAATAACATCGAAGACCACTGCACCAAAGAAAGGTTCCTGCCTGGTAGTACAATGGACCGGAGAGTCTGAGTGCTCTGGGATTCGGGTTTCCTTTAGTCAAAAAAAAAAAAAAAATTGTCACTCTTCATGTACTGCGTCCATATAACAGCACGGATTCAACATTGCACCAGAATAATCTTAGCTTAGCTTACTTCACTATATTTTGGACAAAACTCCGAACACGGACTTTGTTTTGGCAATCCAGTAGATAACCTACCTACTATCCAGTTCCATTTCACCATCGGTTGAAACAATACTCCCAAGATACTAGACGTCCTCTCCTCTCTTTACCGGTTGTCCACAAATGCATATTTGAGCCGATGAGTTTGTTCCGTATTCACTTTCAGCTCGACAATGCCTGCCTCTCTCTCCCTATCTGCTGTCATTTGGTAGAAATCCATAATTCTGTACGAGAGTAAGAATTCATCGTCAGCGTAGTCAAGATGTTTCAGTTAGGATGCAAGAGTCCATCTAATTCCTTCGTTCCCCGTCGGCAAAGCTGGACGAAGCAAATCGAAATAGTGTTGATGAAAGAATGGAGCCTTGAGTCCTTGAGTCTCCAATGAGCCGTTAACATGCCCGCTAAGGTGCAAAGTCGATTCTTGTTGACTGTTAGGCAGGTTCTACTTCTTTTCTGTTTGTATTTTCCCAGAAGTTCTTTCGCCTGTCTTAGTTAGGGTATATCGTAGTTTAAGTTTTTCCCTATTTTGTGGGGTCCTCACAAAAGGGCTTTGGTCCAAGGAACGACGTGTCTGATCCGTTTCTAGTTAGTTCATCAGCTGCTTCCTTTCCCTCTACTCCTACGTGACCTGGCATCCAGTAGAGAGTTACTTTATTTGACTCTCCCAGTTTGTTGATCCCGGTGAGGCATTCTCATACCAGTTTGGATCTGATCTCGTGTGAGGTCAGTGCTTTGTGGCTTGTCTGACAGTATTACGATGTTCTGCCCACGATAATTCCTGTCTAGGTTCAATTGTACACATCTTTCGATCACATGAACTTCTGCTTGAAATATACTGGGGAATATTCCTAGTGATTCTGAGTATCTGGTGCCTGTAGATGTTTAATTGTGTGTTGTTTGAATTGGCACTTATCGGACTCACTTTTCCAATCCTTTTTGTTGCTCAGCTTTGATTTGAATTTTCTTTCAATGCAGTATTTCTTGACCATATCGTCTCTGGGCCAGTCCAGAAGTGGCACCGATTTGGATAGGGTTACCTATTTGTTTGCGATGCATGTTCCTTTCCCGATGCCATCTTTACGAATTCTCAACATGGACTCCTTGGCGATTCGCTCTTGTACTATGTGTAGCGGAGGTATACCTGCGATCACTTCTAATGTGCTGTGGGACAGGTTCACGTGGCTCATGTTATACATATGCAGGCTAACCTTTGCACCTTGCTAACCTTTGTCCTCGTCGTAGTTAACCCATGCCACTGCCCCGTATGTGATAATGGGTCTTACTATCATCATGTATATCCACCTTAGTGTGGCTGGGCTGCAACCCCAGGTCTTTCCTGAAATGTTCTTGCACACCATAAGTGCTCTGGTGGCTTTGATTACCACAGCTTCTACATGTTCTTTTCAAAGGAGTTTTCTGTCTAGTGTTATACATAGATACTTGACCTGTTTCGGTGGGTCGATCCTTATACCTTCCAATAGGATAGGTTGTATACGCTCTAGCTGTCTTTTCTTGGTGAAGGGTATCACTGCAGTTTTGGTAGGTTTTACTCTAAGTCCTACCGTTTCGCACCATTTCTGTGTGATTCTTGACCCCTTTGAATGATTTCGCATAGCGTTTCTTCAAATTTTCCTCTTGCAACAATAAAACTGTACCATCGGCATATCCCTGACACTTAATGCCGTCATCTGTCAATTTGTGCAGTAGTTCATCTACTACTAGGCTCCACATCAATGGTGATAGTACCCTTCTTTGTGGGCAGCCTCTAGTGGTGCTTAATGTGATGGTTTTTTGACCCACCTCTGTCTCAGCCGCCCTAGTTCTCAGCATCTCACACATCCAATTACTTGTGGTGCGATTTACTTCTTTTATTTCATGACGGTTCCTTCGATGTCTAGAAAAGCACATACTGCCGTTTGCTTGCTCTCCAGTGCTTCCTGAATCCAACTTGTCAGCTGGTAGAGCACAGTTTCGGTGGATCTTCCTGCTCTGTAGGCATGTTGATTGTTGTGGAGAGGTATTCTTTCCAGTACAGTCATACTTATGTGATTATCTATTACCTTTTCTAGCGTCTTTAGCATGTTTCCTTTTGAAGGGCATAAACGATCCACTATTGCCATCAAATGGTTGTTACACAACTTAAAACAGATGGGCTTACCGATGTGTGATAGGATATCAAACCATCCGTTCCGCACAGATTGCATTTTCTCCTTATGCTTGTATTTCTCATCGTTAATTGATGCGGTCCTTCCAGGATGTGAACATCCTATATACACATGACCATATAAATGGTTGTCCTCATTAAGTCATTGTTGCGATGAAATCAATCCCTTTAACCGACGCTTCTTGTGGTGTCGTCACTTTTAAATTTAAATTTACATCTTCCTGCCGAGGGATATTTAACAACAATTCCATATTTTCCAGGATGGACAATATGTAGGTATGGAGTATACTTAAAGGAAAAAATGCATTAATGATGCATGCATGCAGTCATGCTATAAAAAGACAATAAATTTGTGCAACCCAATTAAACGCGGTTTTTCTGCATTCAAAAAGGAGGAGAAAAAGCGTATTCACCTGATGAATCCTGTGGTCAATACCACACATACTGGTTGAAATAATTTGTGACATGAACATTAATTCACCGACAGAATGCTGAGTTTTATTTATTTTTTTTCAATTAACACACATCGCTGGATAATTAGTGAAGAGAAATAAACTTTTTGAATTGTATTTTGAATTTTGCGGACTTTTATTGCACAAAAATGTTTCCATATTTACGATATACATACCATTTACGATATACAAATGCAAAATGTTGGTCAAGGATATGGAAGAATGTTGTATTTTGTATGGGTAGATCCTTCTTTTCAAATTAATTTTGAAGATGAAGATGTCAGTGGTTTCAGACCATCAATTTCTGTACTGGATAGACTGCATAATCTACTTCGTCGGCTTCAAGACCAACGTAATCATAGTCGGCGCTTAACGAAACTGTTAAGGCTGTTGAGTTACGTTTGAACATTTCTATTCAAAGCAAACGTCCTACCACCTCAGCATAGGAAATGAGGGAGACATAGATATTGGTAAATGCCCTATTAAGCAAACACAGGCATGATTCGCGATGAGGCCGAGGCTTACAGCAGACAGACTATATAAGGCGCTGGTAAAATTTACTGCGATGCCAATGTCTCTAAGAAAACCGGAAGGCAGCTTTACTGAAGACGAGGAACAAAGAACACTGCTGCTCTTAGAAACACACTTTCCCGGAAGCATGCCTAGTAACCTAGAACATAGCATAACCATCATATAGAGAGCTAAGAACGAGGGTTGGTAAACAGCAGAAAACATTTGCTTTAAAGGGAGATTAGAATGAACAATCAGCTCCTTTTACCAGGAGTGGCAAAACTCATGCCACATCTGAGGAACCAAGGAGTCAATAAAACAGTATCCAGGTAAATCTGATGAGCAGAAGCGGTTAGCACGACAAAAGGATGCTATGACCCCTAACATGGAGTCTTGTTGTGAACGAACTGCTTGCTAAGTACACTAACCTCGGCATTAACTGTCAAGATTATTCTTATTCTTATTCTTATTCTTATTTATTTATTTTGTCAACAAAGAGCAATTTCTTTCTTAGACTTAGTTACAAAAGTATGAATAAAAAAAAAGAAAAACACTAAAGTGATATACAAAACGAATCAAATAAGATATGTTATAAATACAAGAACATTTTGAAGCATATCCGTAGAGTTAGCAATCATGACTGAATATTACCTATCAATCTCTTTTTAAGAGATACCAAAGATATATTAAAATCAATCAAAATAGCATTAGCGTTGTAAGTTATCAATAATCCATTAATAGAGGATGAGCGACCGTAGTTAGTGCGCGAATGTGTAATAGTAAAAAATCTATTATTACGTAGATTGGTCGATGGGACATTAATGTTAATACAGTTCAAAATTCCGGAGGAATCAATATCATTTGTAAGCACTCTGTGAACAAAAACCACTTTAGCAACCATCCTCCTATCCTCAAGCGAGTCAAGGTTAATTAACTTTAGCCTTGATTGATAGGACGGGAGGTTGTAAATGTCAGACCATGGAAGCCCACGTAAAGCAAATCTCAAGAATCTTTTCTGGACAGCTTCGATTCTGGTTATATGGAACTTGTAATACGGACACCAAATAACTGATGCATATTCCAACAGAGACCTAACAAATGCTTCGTATAGTGATTTAATAACATAAGGGTCGGAGAATTCACCGGCATAACGCCTTATTCTTCCCCAAGATCGATTAGCCATATTTATAATGTGGTCTATATGATTGTTAAATGATAACTTAGTATCTAACAATACACCTAGATCTTTTATTAAGGTAACACGAGACACGGCTTCACCACCAAATGAGTAATTATATAAAATGGGCGAAATACGTCGTGAGAAAGTAATTACTGAACATTTGCCAACATTAAGGGAGAGATAATTTTTTGAACACCATAGATGAAATTTAAAAAGATACTCGTTTAAGAGTTGAAATGTATGATACTCATTGCCTGATAAATAAATTTTAAAATCATCAGCAAACATTAGAATGTTGCATTCCGGCAAAAATGAGACTACATCATTTACAAAGAGGATAAACAAAATAGGGCCAATGTGACTACCTTGGGGAACCCCAGATGTCACACAAATTTTACTAGAAATGTGATTTCGAAAGTTGACAAATTGGCATCTTTCCGATAAAAAGGATGATAACCAGCGTAAAAAGGAACATGGAAATCCTAGTTTGTCCAGTTTATAAAGCAGAATTTTGTGGTCAACACGGTCAAACGCTTTACTGAAATCAGTGTAGATTGCGTCAACTTGATTTCCTTTACTAATTTCCGATATCACGAAATTTGTGAACTCAAGCAGATTGGTCACTGTGGATCTTTTCTTTACAAAACCATGCTGGTTGTTGGACAATAAAGATTTGCAATAAAAATTCAAATTTTCAGAAACTAATTTGTCGAACAATTTAGGGATTGACGATTGTTTACATATACCCCTGTAGTTCTCAACTTTGTTTTTCCTACCACTTTTAAAAAGTGGTATAATAAAAGAGTTTTTCCATACAGATGGGAAAATACCTGATTTTAATGATAAATTGAACATGTGGCATAATATTCCATGTAATGGGATAGCACACATTTTTAAGAAACCAGAAGGCAGGCCATCAAGGCCAGGATTAAAGTTGAGTTCCATTTCGACTAGGCTTTTTAAAGTACTATCGGGAGAAATCTCAATGTTATGGAACGCGGAAAGAGGTGCATTCCCAAGGTAACTAAAAAATGAATTGTCAATATTTGAGTCCACTTTTGAATAGACTGACTGGAAAAAGGATGCAAACGAGTTGCAGATAGAAATAGGTGTATCCATTGCCTGTCCATTAAATGAAAATGAGGCAGGGTAACCGTCACTTTTATTTTTAGTATTTATGAATTGCCACAATTTTTTAGGACTCGATTTAAAAGAGTTTTGCATTTCATTTAAATAAATCAAATACGAATTGTGTAAAGAAATTTTAAATTCGGATTTTAGTTTTCTGTATAACACAAAGTCCTCATCCTCCATGCTACAGCGCCATATCCTATAAGCTCTATTTTTAAGTACTTTTAAATTGCGGGTTATCTCATTGTCCCATGGACAAGACCCCAGAGTAGAGTTTTTGACTAAAACTACAGGAATAAAACTAAAAATTATTTTCGTAATAACCCGATAGAATTCTGAACATAAATCATCAATATCTAACGATAGATGTGGGACCCAGTTATAATTGCTCAACTCCTCACATATATCAATGTAATTACCATTTTTGAAATCGAATTTATAAAAGTTAAAAGATTTAGCTTCATTAATATTCAAGTTATGATGACGACATGGTTCTGATCGCCACAGGAATGTTTAGAGAAGTCTTTTGTGATATATAAAGGAGGCTAAGAGTAAGTTGGGAATGGTCCTACAAGACTGGGTTAAACATTAACCCGGCTAAAATAACAATAGTACCTTTCTTGATGAAAAAAAAAAAAAACTCGAACGATTGAAAGCTATGACATTGTCAGGCACTATGCTAATACCAGTCAAACAAGTCTGGAAAAAAAAACATGAAGGGTACACTCGGGAAAATCCTTGGCACGCAGTCCGAGCATTCTAAGCCATTGTGGGGCCAATAATCACCAATGGGGCCATAGCATGGGCAAAACGAACCAGTTTAGTCCTAACGTGGGAGACACTCAATAAAATGTAACGACTGGCGTGCCTCACCTTACTGGAGCCAGAAGAACTTGCCCAACAGCAGCCGTGAAGGTACTCCTGGAACTCACTCCCTTGTACCTTGTGGTTGAGCATTGCGCAAACAGAATAATCTTAGATTTGTCGAAAGAAGGTATCGGAGGAGGGAAGTGGATCGGAGGAAGAGAATTCGATGTGCTTAGTAAAAAACTTCGTATTCTAGCGTTCCCTGGGAACAACAGCAACTCAACTTTGAAAAGAATTTCCTATCGAAGGTTAGCAATAAAAGAAACTGGAGCAAAGTATCCACAATCTACAGGCTGAAGAACAACACGATAAGGGGGTATACAGATGGATCAAGAACTGAGTAAGGAACTGGTGCAGGAGTATTTGGGCCAAGCACAAAGTACTTCGGTTAAGAGAACCAGCATCTCTCAGGCGGAAATACATATATAGGTATGCAATAACAGATGTGTCCAAATCAATCTGGAAAGAGTTACAGGAATTGCTATATAGCAATAATGTGACACAGTCAAGAACCATCAAGGGACTTAACGCCGATGTCATGAAGTCTTAATATGTGGGGGAATGCTTAGACAAGCTTAACTAATTGGGCAGAAGAAATAAAGTAATTCTCTATTGGATACCGAACGATGTTGGAATAGGTAAGGTTAGGTATGTGGGCTGGTAGGGAGAGACGGTCTCTGCCACACTCAGGTCAGCGTTGACCCATTGTGATACCCATAGGGGAACACTAATCCCTTATCCATTGAGGCCTAGTGAAAACCGGCAAAAGACTATGCAAGACTCAATCACTTATTGCGTTTCTGCATACAAACCACCCTGATGATTTGATGAAGTTCAGCATCTTCCTTGTCGAAACGCCGGAGAGCTCCTCAAGATCCTGGAAGAAATATTTACCAAAGAACTTTTTCCTGCAGTGTTGAAGACCCGGACATTGGCACAGGAACTGGGTAGTGTCCTCAAAAACTCCCTCATCATCACAGCCTCTACAGAGTTCTTCTTCCATCAGGCGTAGTTTCTTCAAGCGATACCGCAGAGTATTGTGGCCCGTGATGATGTCCACGAGGATGGAAAGAGATTTCCTATCTTGCCGAGTAATTCTCTCGGTCCTTGCTTTGTCGAAGGATGGCCATAGCTTCCTAGTGGTGGCACAAGTTTCCATGGAGTTCCATCTTATGTTCACCTCTCTAATGAATTTATTCCCTGCAACGAGCTTGAGTGTGCAAGGCGGGATACACACAGGGGGATCAACTTGTTCTAGTAGGGCTGCTGAGCCGATTCTTGCCAGCTCGTCGGCTTTCTCATTGCCTCGGATATCCTCGTGTTCAGGGACCTAGCAGAGCGATACCTTGTGCTGTGTTCCAAGAACCCTGAGCTCTTCTCGACAACACTTCACAAGCTTCGACTTAATTTCTATGGCAGTAATCGGTTTTATAGCTGCCTGGCTGTTGATAAGGATGGTGATACCTTCTGGCGGTATTGTCCTTATCGCAGACTCACGGGCGGCTGTTGCCACTGCTAAGACCACTGCTTGAAAGACGCTGCTGTGGTCTGGAAGTCATATATATACCTAGGGGGTCGGAGAAGATGCCTGATCCTACGCCAGTGCTCATAAATGTCGGAATAGAAGGTATTTAAGTAGCGGACTTGCAACGGGCAAGGTCCATGTGTAGGAAGAAGGGACCATACCATAAAAGAAGAATTCAGGAAAGAACAGAGAGCAAACAGGGCCAGTACCTGGATTAAGACGCAAGGCATGAAGTAAGAAAAGAAACTACTAGGGGACCATAACCGAAGAAAATTCTAAACATGTAACAACCTAAATAAGGATAAGATACCTATCTTAACAGGTTTCCTGACGGTGTACTGTAGACTCAAGGAACATCTAAGTAAACCAGATATAGCAGAAGAAGGACTCTGCAGGTTCTCCAACAAGTCCAGTGAGACTCCGGAACACATTCTGGAGTCCTGCGGGGCACTAATCCAAAAAAGTGTGAAATATCGGGGTTAGTACCAAGGATCAGACGAGAATACACGAAACATAGATCCGTTTATCATTCTCAAATTCCTCAGAGAAGCTGGACTGGGGAGGGTGCTTTAAGGGTGGTCTATTCTCGCTAAAACTAAGTAAGATTGCAAGACTCTCAAATCAAATTCTGGAAAGAATTTTAATGCAAGGGGAGCTCTAATAAGGGAACAATTCTAAAGGCATTAGCAGATGACACAATAGACCATTAGGTCGCAGTGTAACACACCCTTCTCATGACTTTTTCTCATGAAGTTTCTTTGATATTGTGTTGAGAAAGGCATTGCGAAGCTGAGAGGGTTAAATGCGTAGGTTGAGCTAAAAACGGCGATGAGAAGTTTTTAATTTAATTTTTGAGCAAAAATTGAGTCTGTGGACACTAGCGACGATCAAACTTCACCGTGAAGGAACATCGTAGCAACGAGTTTTGCAGATAAAGCCAACAGCACTGGCTTAAAATGTTGCAGTAATTGCGGAAAGGCAAGCTGTGTTCAGGTCACTAAAGAGTAAGCCCAATCTGTCAAAGTACATATTTCCAAATCCTGAACAAAGAGAGCTATCCACAATGTCCATTTCTAGTGGTTACTTGGACAAAGAAGAACGGAAGAATCAAACCTCAAATCGGAGGTCGATGTGAGAAAACTAATACAATAATGCCTGTCCTCTGAGCTTATCTCATAAGTTTTGGTCAAGATTGAATGGAAAATGATTCTTCTTCGATTTCCTAAAACACTTCTTTATAAAAGCATCATTGTCATCTGTCGCTACTCACCAATAGTCTCCTGTAGAGTAGCTTGATCTCCTCCAGATTCGGTATCGATTCAATTGTCCACGTCAGATTATAGTGATCCAGTGCTCCACTCAGCGCTGGTGATATAAAATCTGCCGGTCCCGGCCGTCCCGACACTTCAATATACTTTTTCGTCCTTCCCAGTGCATTATCAGCCACACAGCTGTAGTTTCCAAAATCCGATGGCTGGAAATTTCTTATAACCAAACTATAACGTTCGTCTCTCGGATACATCGATCGACGATCGGTGGGATCCAGCAAAAAGGAATTCTGATACCACAGCATCTGTTGGAAATGAAAAAAAAATCCGAAATTTAATTTATTCAGAGCGTATGCAGTCATCACATCGTAGCCAAGCCACAGAAAGTACTTTGTTCTTCGACATACAAAAAAGGGATATGCGCCACAGGGATGGATGGAAGAGAAATGTAATAAAACATCCAAAAGTCATACATATTTGCTGCAGGATAATTTCGAATACATATTCAAAGTGAAGTACTTTCTCTCTATTTGTTCGCCCCCCTCGCGCCGGCAACGCTAACATCCTTTGAGAGTACCATCACTCCTTTTACATTGTTTCCTCTTTGATTTATTTTCTGGTTACGCAATGGATGAATAAATTCGGCGGGGGCGAACAAAGTATGTATAAAAATAAAATCCCTCAACATAAAAGCACGAAAAAAGGATCATCGTCATCATCATCATGAACCTACCTCGGAATTAACATCCCCGTGGACAATGCAAACCAATTCAATATCATATCCTTCCGCTGCATGCACCCAGGACTTTTCCACTGTGATTTCTGGTGGAGCTGCAAGTATAGAAAAGAAAGTAAACAGTTACTAAGTGTGTGTGTGTGTGTTGATCTGGCAAACATGATTACAAAAGGGAAGAATGCAGTTTTATTATCTCTTCCCTCTGTGCACAGAGAGAAGTGCACAGCCAGAGAGCGCTTTTAGGGGAGAGATGGAACCGCTTTATACTATACCAAACCCTTGATCTCGTGGAAAACGAAATTTCAAATACCAAGCAGTGTGTATAATAATCCCTTCCTTGTCATTGTGTAGAGCACACAGGGAGAAGTTCGCTCACACATCCTTTCCTAGGGGATAATTCTCTGAGTCCAATTGATAGCAACTATAGGGGGAGCGCTTTGCTTGTCCTTTTTTTCTTTTTTTTTACTTTTCTTATCCTTTCACAATGATGCGAGAGTTAAATTCAATTTTGAAATTGTACTTCATCTATCTAAGCTAAGCCTTTCGCTGGGAGGCACCCAAACCCAGGGAAAAGGATTATTTTTCTGATAAGAGCGCGGAGCTCCTTCCTATTGTGTGTGTTATGCGCTCTACTGGGAGAGAGAATATATTCAAATTGAATTTTCCCTAAAGCCTTTCACCTTTCCTTTTCGCTTTTTTTTTTTTTTTTTACTTATTTTTCTTTCGTCCTTTTACTGTTTTTGTTTGTTGTTGTTATTTGGGGTGAAAGGGGGGGGGGGGCCTTTGTGTTTTGGCCTTTGATTTGAATGCCAACTAAGAGAGTAGGCAGAGGTGGTTTTTAAAAAGGTGAAAGGAAACCAATTATGTCGAGAAGAAGAAAAATCGAGACTTAAGCCTGCGAGTCGCTGAGAATGAATGTCCTTTCGATTGGTTGATGGCACACTCGTGCTTAAGCTTGTGAGGGTGTGAGAGTTTTAATGAAAAACATTCCAGACTGTCTGATCCCATTAAGACTGCTTTTGTATTCTATTCAATGAGATTGTTGATCAAAGTGCCTATTTAAGGATATATTGAAGGCCATGGGCAGTGCATTCATTTAATTCCCGGTTAGTGCTCATTGGATGAGGGGATAATGACTGATTTTTGTCGGACTCTTGAATTGAATATTAAGTGGAAGTTGGCTGATTAGATTTATCTGAAAGCAACATTCAAATATGCATAGACTATGAGGGGAGATAATTTTAGTCGAGACTACAAATTGAAGTATTGTAGGGCTGTTTATAATGGTGAGATGTCGGAGGACTTTGAAGTCAAAAGTGGGTACTCTCAGCGTTGGTGGTTAGCAGCGATGTACTTCGTGTAGCATTGTTGCAAGGTAACCATGGAATTCGATGGACTATGACATCTAACCTTAAACACCTCGACTACGCTGACTATGTTTTCCTACTTTCACATCGGATGATGAACCTTCTGGTGGCCTAAAATCTAGAAGCTGAATTAAACAAAATGAGACTTAAAATAATCACAGCCAAGACAAAATCCTGACCACTTCTAACACCCGCGTTCAACTCAACATTACCGGACAGAAAGTCGATAAAGTAGACAACTTTCTATCTCTAGGTAGTGTTGCCTCAACTAACCATGGTGGCACCAAACTGGATGTGTGCAGCAGAATCGGGAAGGCAAAAGTTGCATTCGGAATGCTGTCCAAAGTCTGGAGAAGCTAGTTCTCCCAACTGTTCCGCTCCAACGTAGATCCAGTACTGCTGTATTGTTTTTTTTTTGCGTTGGAAGGTGGGAATCTTTCAAAGACGAAACTGACTCCATACTCACAGTACAGTGTGATATTTTCACCCACTAAACCAACCTCCGTGGCGCCGTGGCGTAAGTGGGGCGCCGTGGCGTAAGTGGTTAGTGTGTTGGAACACTACGCATGAGGTTCCAAGTTCGAATCCCAGAAAACATCAACAAGTTTTTTCACGGTCCCACTTGTCACGAAAAAGCTTCTCAAATCTCCGTTCGAATTCGGCATTAAACTGTAGGTCCCTTCCATTCGTGTGAAAAATATAACGCACACAACATGAGTGGTTGCGAGAAGCTAGGCCCTGGCACTTTAAAGAGCTGTTGCGCCAAATATCCCAACCTCCCCTTCTACCCCTGGTCCTCGCGGAACTGCCGTTAAGAATTTCATCACGAGGAAGCTTCAGCCTTATATAATCGGCTCGTTCGTGTTGGCAGCCGCCTGTGCTGCGTTAGCTGTCGCTCCTGTCTTCGTTGTTCTTTAATGATGGTAGCCACAGTTACACTTACTGCATCCCAAGCTTCTTGCGTGCTCAGCATCTGTCTGGTGATATTCTCTGGTGTTAAGTCCACACCCAGTCTGTTCGCCAGCAAGCTACGTTCTTCATGATATCGTGCACCGCGGAACATAATGTGTTCCGTATCCTCGACTGCTTCCGTGCACGTTGAGCAATAAGGGTTGTCTTCGTGTCCAAATCTGTGGAGGTAGGCTTTGAAACACCCATGACCAGTAAGCATTTGCATCAGATAGAAGCTCAGCTTTCCATGCTTTCTACTGATCCAAGGGTCTATATTGGGAATCAATCTCTGCGTTCATCGGCCTGTGACAGAAATGTTTCATCTCTCTTGCCATTCTTCGAGGCTTGTTCTTGGTGGTACTTCAGTGTCACTCCGACTCGTCACTGTTGATACCATTGTCTTGCTGGCACGATATTTCCGTTCAGCTCCTTCAAAGATGAGGTCTATTGGCACCATTCCAGCCACAATGCATGCCAAGTCGTAGGTGGTTGTTCGAAAGGCGCTGCATACTCTCAAGGCGTTGGTTCTGTAGACTGCTTTCGTCTTCCTTCTGTACGATTTCGTCTTCATGACACCTGCCCATATTTGGGAGTCATAAAGCATCATCGACGTCGCAACTCTTGCTAAGGGCAGCCGATTTTCTTGCAGCCTTATGGGTGTAGTATGTGGAAGGTGGATACCACTATGACACACAGTCTGTTTCTTCGTAAACAGATGTCTAAGAATCAATCAAGAACCAACCGCATCTCCAACAAACGACTTTATCAGAGTGCGGGCCAAAAACTTATGGACATTACTATTCGAAGGTGAAAGTGACATAGATTGGACACACCCTGATGGCCATGCAGTAGAATCCGCGCACTCAGGCAGGCAGAACTGCCTTACGTCCTAGGTAAACGTGACGCAAAACAGCTGAGGAGGAATCAAGCTCTTTGGAAATGGGTTGCAGGCAGCTCAAACGCATTTCAGCACTCCCAACAAGATAGTTGGTAGGTGTTGTTGAAGCTCTAAATCTCCCAAGGGGTGAAATCATTTAAGCAAAGTAAGTAGCTATTTATAATGCAGCTCCATTTCGTTTCCTAATTCGGAGCGTTGTCACTACTATAAGAAAAAGAAAAGGTAATGAATCGATTTTCTATTCGATTGAAGTCAGTTCTGCTTGGCTTCGATAAATTAAGCTTAAGCATACTCTGTCTTAAAACCTCCTCTCAGTGGTCAACTTATCGCTTTGTCAACCTGAGATTTGACCGAAACTTCCGTACGAGCATCCCTGATCGGGATGAATGGGACAATTCCCCCTGTCGATGGTAGTTCGGTTCACTTCTTTACAGATGCCTCTAAGACTGAGGGTAGGGTGGGTTGTGGTGTTTTCTCCGAAAAGCTCAATTTAAGCATCTCTTACCGCCTCCCTGATCATTGTAGCGTTTTTCAGGCGGAAATCATGGCGATTAAGGAAGCCCTGTCATGGCTGAAATGTAATGTACTATCTGGCAGGGGTATAAGCATTTGCGCTGACAGCCAAGCGGCAATCAAGTCCCTGGAATCGTACTCCCTCACTTCAAAGGCTGCATTATACTGTCGTTTATGGAGATGACAGAGCAGTTCAGCATTCACATATGCTGGGTGCAGGGCCACAGGGACATTCCAGGAAACTGCAGGGCTGACGAGCTCGCGAGACAGCGTATCACTCTAAGGATTCTGCCTGACAGGCAAGCCCTGGGTATGCCCCTCGTTACATGTAAGCATCTGCTCAAGCTGAACGCTATTAGCATGACCAATCTCAAATGAAAAAAACGGCTCAACATGTCACATTTCGAGACAGATCTGGCCTAAGCTGGATCAAAAACATTGTGCCGAGCTGGTCAAGTTAAAGCGAACACAAATCAGCTGCGTTGTCGTTGTTCTCACTAGACACTGTCTTCTAGGCAAACAAGACAAAAGACTTAGCCTTTTCTCCAATGACTTCTGCAGAAGCTGTAGGGACGAGGAGGAGGAGGAGGAACTCATTCTTTACTTCCTATGCATTTGTCCAGCCCATCTCCATCTCGGGTCCCCCTTGCTTGAAGGCCTCGCCGATCTGGCGTCCTTAGACGTCATGAGCATCCATCGCTTTATCAAAAGTTCCGGTTGGTTTTGTTACTCTGTAATGGTTGATCCATGGTATCAGAAAGGACCTTCACTGTTCTATGTGTGTCTGCACTCTCGTGTAGACAGCCAACCTAGCCTAACCATACTCTGGCTCTTGATCTTCAGCCAGATTTCTGAGACCCCAAATAGGGATGAGAAGAAAGGATACTACTATAAATGAATTGATTAAATGACAACTTCAAAGACACCATTCAACAGATCGATAATACTCTCTTGATTCGCCATAAACTGACGTTGAATGGGTACTCCTATTTAACGAGTCATTCTTTTCTAGAATCATGGAGCGCTTTCGGATATGCCTGTTCTATACTTCGACTATACATTGGGAGAACTTCGTGCTTGATATTGTCGTTCTTAAGTTTTAGGTTTACGAATGTGTCCCATATCTTTCTCTAACATCGTTATTTGGTATTGAACAACTGTCGCTATATTTCAGATAGCACCGAGAGCCTTTGAGCTTAAGAAACTTTTCAATCGATCTAGAAGGACTTTTTACAATATGTCGACCGTTAATTTCACGACTTTTCTATGGACTTCTCAGCTGCTGCAGTGCTTGCAGATTACAGGTTTGAGCCTTGTTTTGACATTGCCTAAACTTGAGATGAGATGACCCAAGAATACACGTTTCAAAATCTCAATTGTTTGACGAGTTGTATATGTTCTAGCGCCGTCTTGCTAAAAACACATATTCTTCAGATCCTGCTCTTCTACTTCGGGGTCCAATAACTCCTCCAAGATCTCTGTATAGCGATGGATTGCCTATGGCAACTTCAAAGGAGGTTTCATTAATACCGCAGCAAACAGCCACTTTTTGGCGATGTAAAAGCCTTTCGTACATGATGTGTTGATTCTCAGTTCTGCCAAAGTGGATAGTTCTGCTCTTTGACTTATCTTTTACATTTATAATGATCTTCTTCACTTAAGTTCATTCTTCACTCAGCATCAGCTGAGATTCAGGATGGTGATGGATGTATCCTGAGGTTATCCATTGCTTCGCAATTAATTTCTTACTACTGTTCTCCATAGATGTCAAGAAACCATTCCACCACAGATATCAACCTATCTACAAAAATTAAGACTGATTGAAACGCCCCCCCTCTAGAATATATCCAGGATTTAGGAAAATATTCAGAGCATTTGAAATTTTCAGGAACTTTAACCGATACGTGACATTCTCTGAGGACATGGTTAGCTACGATGGACCAATCTTCAATGCTTACTATATGATAGCTGATTAGGGACTGATTAAGTGTCAAATTATCTAAAGGAAAGTGAATGGAATGGGGACCCTATTGACTGACCTTCAAGGTCATATTCCTTTCCCTCGTCAACCACAGCCCTCTGCGTTTTATGTAAGAAGTTTTGGCAACCTGAGTAGTGTCACAAATATCCGCTATTGCCATTATTATTCCCAAGGTTTACCAACAACATATCTCACTAATATATAGCCAACACCACCCATATGATAGAAATCTTATCATCGAAATTATAAAACGTTGATTACTCTGCCAGGACACGATTTGTGCTGCTGTCAATAGCAAACATTAAATTCTCCCCTTCTGATTTCTATCTGAACATCTTTGTAAGTCCAAAGGAATATAAAAGAAAATCTAAGAGGAGCTACTTCAACAACACAAAAATCCACAAGTAGCTCACACAAAAATGGACAATCGTTGCCCATTAAATGCACAATCTACTACATGTTGTGAGTTCTTAACTCCAGAATAGTCATCTAATTCGGGTGAATTTTTGTGTGTGCGTGGGTATGTTATTCACACACACACGCACACATACATATGCCCTTACAATGTACCTCATATCGTTTCATTCAATCAAATGGTGAAACGTTCTTAGAATCAACCCACTTAAATCCCACCACACCAATTCTTTAACTGCTTTGGGTGTTCCACATATAAAGGATCTTCACTTTCTGTCGATGATGAGCAAAAAAAAAAGGGAAAATCTCAAGGATAAAACCTCAACACCGAAGAAAATAAAAAAAGAAAATCTCGTGTCGATTCGAATTCGATTTCTCGAGGTAAATCCCTCATGCTCGTCGTCATCCTCGTAGGTCTGTTTGCCATCCCAATCACCGCCCAGTGCACTCTCCTAGAGCCAATAAACCAGCGAAAATCATGAAAAACTCGTGAAATGGATTTTCCCCTTGG
The DNA here is from genome assembly GCA_945910035.1 of Brachypalpus laphriformis. Taxonomy (NCBI): domain Eukaryota; kingdom Metazoa; phylum Arthropoda; class Insecta; order Diptera; family Syrphidae; genus Brachypalpus; species Brachypalpus laphriformis. The sequence continues at coordinate 162,932,221 of OX246756.1, forward strand.
AAACGGTTTCCTATATTTTTTGTTCTTGGTCTCTGAGTGAAAAAAAAAAAAAAAAACTTCTTCTGGTTCATTTGATTATAAGACGTTCATCAAGCGCTATTTGGGCGTGGGACTTTTCGGTGTGGGTATCGCAAACCACAGGGATGGATTTTCAATCAAGATGGCGTTGTAATAGTGATTGTATATGCGTCATATTTTTTTCTAAACAGAGGTCAACTTTGGTGCACTGCTGAGAATATTCTAACTCTACAATTGTGATGAATTCAAAAGTTTCCAATGGTTTGCGACTGTTTTCTAGACATCAGAACAGCAAAAGCTGCTTTGGTTCATGTATCCTTATCTACTTTCTTTCTTGGAATACATCTGAGACTGACCATTATCATGCTCTAAAATCTATCAATATGAAAAAACCACTCCTGCAGACTGTATAACGGCAACGAGGACCAACATTCCGATGTCAGGCAGAACGAAATATTCAACATACACAATGACAGTTCAAATTGTAGTCATCCTGATCACAGGATAACTATATCCAAGTTGAAATCCAGCTTACCGGCCGAACTTTTCAAGGCAGTTGGCGATGAATTGGTAGAGAGCATACTCCAACTCATTTCCAAAATTAAGTCAGACGAGTGTATGCCTCGTTCTATCCACTAGAACGGAGAACCCCTCAATTGCACCAATTATAAAGGAATCAGTCTCCTCAACATTGTACACAAAATCTTTTCTGAGATATTGTGTGAACGCCTGAAACCTTTCATCAACAGCTTTATTAGCTCCTCTTAGTGCGAATTCAGGCCAGGAAAGTCCACTATCGGTCAAATATTTGCACTTCGACCGATTCTGGAGAAAATCCAAAAACTCAAAATCGATACTCACCATCTTTTCATCGATTTCAAGCCCGCCTATTACAACATCTATAGAGAAGAGCTATATAGAGCTGTGTCTAGTTTTGACATCCCTGCCAAACTTGTTCTTCTGTGCAAGTTGACGATGGACAACACTCGCTGCTCCATCAAGGTTGGTCCACCGAGACCTTTGATTTAAAAAAAAAGGGTTTTAGACCAGGCGACGCGCTGTCATATGACTTCTTTAATATTGTACTTGAACGGATTCTTCGTAAGATATTCGGTCTCGTTTGCGTTGATGGGTTTTGGAGGAGAAGGTTCAATACCGAACTATACGAGTTGTACAGCGACATCGACCTAGTCAAAAAGACTGCGTATTGGACGTTTGAGCTAGCTAGGGCATGTAGAGCGAAACGCCATCTTTTATGTCGGTTTGTAAACATTGAATAACTTTGACATTTATCAACCGATTGACTTTAGAAGACATATTTTGAAACGCCAATTCAGTACCCATGAATCAGATGAATCTAAGGCGGAGGGTGGGGTGGGTTGTGGTGTTTTCTCCGAACAACTCAATCTGAGCATCTCTTTCCGCCTCCCTGATCATTGTAGCGTTTTCCAAGCGGAAATCATGGCGATTAAGGAAGCCCTGTCCTGGCTGAAATGTAATGTATTATCTGTCAGGGATATTAGCATTTGCACTGACAGCCAAGCGGCAATCAAGTCCCTGCAATCGTTCTCCTTCACTTCAAAGGCTGCATTTAACTGTCGTCTATCTCTTATGGAGATGACAGAGCAGTTCAACATTCACCTATGTTGGGTGCGCGGCCACAGAGACATTCCAGGTAACCAACCAGACAGGGTACCACTCTAAGGATTTTGCCTGAAAGGCAAGCCCTGGGTATGCCCCTCCCTAAATGTAAATATCTACTAAAGCTGAACGCTATTATTGTCACATTTCGAGACAGATCTGGCCTAAGCTGGATCAAAAATGTAGTGCCGATCTGATCAAGTTAAAGCGTACACAAATCAGCTGCGTTGTCGGTGTTCTCACTGGACACTGTCTTATAGGTCAACACGCCAAAAGACTTGGTCTCCTCTCCAACGATTTCTGCAGAAGCTGTAGGGACGAGGAGGAGGAGGAAACCATCCTTCACATCCTATGCACATGTCCAGCCCTACCGCATAAAAGACTGCTCCATCCAGGGTCCCCCTTCCTTGACGACCTCGGCGATCTGGCGTCCTTGGACGTCATGAGCATCCATCGCTTTGTCAAAAGCTCCGGTTGGTTTTGTTAGTCCCTGAGTGGCCTAATGATTTGATCCATAGTATCACAAAGGACCTTCACTGGTCTAAGTGTGTCTGCACTCTCGTGTAGACAGCCAACCTAACCTAACCTAACCTACCCATGAATCGCTTCACACAGAAACAACGCGCCGAAATAGTGACGCTGTACATTGAAAATAGTCGTTCAGTTGTGTTAACTCAACGTGTATTTCGTCGAAAATATCGTGGCCAACAACCACCGTCTGATAACACTATTCGCCGTTTGGTGTCGAATTTTGTTGAACACGGGACAGTGGGATCGTCGACATGCCGTTCATCAACGCCCAAGACGTTCCAATGAACTGGTTGAAGCGGTAAGAGAGAGTATTACCGAGAACCCACATGTGTCGTATCGTCACCGCTCAGCACTCAGCATTTAGGCGCCAGTTGAACCACCTTGCGGTGCATTTTGAAGGATCATTTTCGTTTGTTTCCATATAAAGTGCAATTGACTCAAATGATATTGCAGACAGACCGTCCACGTCGCTTGGAATACGGCCCAATGGTTGACACTGTACCTGATTTTTGGAAGCAAATTTTGATGACCGACGAGGCCCATTTGACACTCTCTGGCCCTGTTAACAAGCAAAATTTGGGGAACGGAGAATTCGCACGAGATCCATGAAACACTACTGCATGACCAAAAAGTGACTGGTTGGGCCGGCGTTTGCGCCAAAACCATCATTGGGTCATTTTTCTTCAGAGAAGGCGAAACAGTCAATATGAATCGATATCGGTGGTGTTGGCTCATTATGTCTGCCCACAAATGTGTGAAAAAGGTCTGGACGGCTACTGGTTTCAACAAGACGGTGCACCATGCCACACTGCAAATCAAACAATGCAGTTTCTGCAACGAAAATTCCCTGGACGTATGCTGTCAAAAAATGGCGACATTGACTGGCCACCCAGATCTCCAGATTTGACCCCTCCAGACTTCTTTTTGTGGGGTTATTTGAAAAGGAAAGTATACGCTGGCAGACCTCAGATAAATGACGAGCTCAAGGCAAACATTCGTGCCGAAATCATCGCTATACCGTCCGATATGCTCGAAAAAGTGATGCAAAACGCAGCAAAATGGGCACATTTTCCCTTCGTCAATAGAGGCGGCCTCCCTCAAAGGCCTGCTACTATGTGCAATATTATACGAGAAGTCAATCCAGAAGATATTCCTTTAATTACACACGAGGAGCTGCAAAGGGCATGCAGCAAGATAGGTGACAACAAGGCGCTGGGACCCGACGGCATCCCGAACAAGGCAGTAAAGGCAGCTGTAAAAAAAGACCAGACCTCTTCATATCAACAATGCAGAAATGCCTTGAAGAAGGAACCTTTCCCGAAAAATGGAAGACGCAGCATTTGGTCCTAGTGCCAAAAGGAAAGAAGCCGCCAGGAGAACCATCTTCCTATCGTCCAATATGCCTATTGGACACCATGGGAAAGATCCCCGAGAAGATTATCTATAATAGATTACTCGCAGTAGCAGAAGAGCCCTCTCAGATCACCAATTTGGCTTCAGAAGAGAACGATCTACTGTTGATGCCATAAGAGCGGTAGTTGATATCACCAAAGGTGCCATCGAAGGCGAAAGATGGCTCTATGGCACAAAGGAGTATTGTGCAGTAGTAACGCTGGACGTTAAAAACGCATTTAACTCTGCGGACTGGTCGTTTATTAGAAGGTCACTTGCCAGGATGGATACGCCATATTACCTGCTACGGATAGTGACGAACTACTTCAACAACAGGAAGCTGAGGTACAATACCGATGAAGGGGTAAGCTACTACAACGCAACTGCGGGAGTTCCACATGGATCGGTTTTAGGGCCACTATTGTGGAACATCATATACGACGGAGTTTTCCGATTAACGCTACCTGGGGGAGTAACGATAATTGGATTCGCCGACGACATTGCAGTCGTGACAGTAGCTAAACAGATCCATGCAGTAAAATCAGCTACAAATGAAGCGATTGCCCAGATAAAAGGTTGGTTAATATCCGCCGGACTAGAACTAGCTGACCATAAAACAGAAGCTGTTCTTATAACCAGCCGGAAAACCGTCGAATCTACCAACTTTCAGGTTGGTAACTAAACCATCAGGTCGAAAGAGGCAGTTAAATACCTTGGAGTAATGCTGGACAACAAGCTACGGTTTAAAACACATGTTGATTTTATTACCAAAAAAGCATCGCAAATGCAGGGAGCTCTCTCGCGTATCATGCCTAACATCGGTGGACCTGGATACGCTAGAAGGATTCTACTCTCTAGAGTCATCACCTCAGTTCTGTTGTATGCCGCCCCACTGAGGGCGAAGGAGACCAAAAGGAGACTATCGTCATCATACAGACTCTGTGCGCTACGAACAATCAGCGGCTTTCGAACCATCTCTGACGAAGCTGCATTTGTGATTGCTGGAATGGTCCCCATCGGTATTCTCGCAGATGAAATGCTGAAGATATATAACAGAAGAGCATTGAGTCATCACGAAGCCACTGGTATCAAGGTGATAAAAATTGAAGAAAGGGCAGCGTCAGCAGCTATGTGGCAAGCTCTTTGGGCTAATACAACAAAAGAACATATAAATTTATACCGACAATCCAAGACTGGATAAGTCGAAAGCATGGAGATTGCAACTACCATCTAACGCAGGTCCTGTCTGGCCACGGTGGCTACCGCAAATATCTACACCGATTTGGACACGACACCTCACCATCCTGGCCGGAATGCCCAGGTGAAGATGAAGATACCGAGCACGCAGTGTTTTATTGCACAGTTTCACGGCATGGAGAATTACTCTGCCAAGTCCGTCATTACTCCTCGGCCATATGTTATGGTCGGAAGAGAATTGGATGGCAATATGTTTCTTCGTAACAACTCTTCAATAAGAGCTGCGGAGAATAGAAAAGCTAAGAAGAGCAGCTGAAGCAGCGGAAGAAGCTGACACAAGAAGCATAGCATAAATTGCTAACCAGCCCCGCGAAGTAATACCTTACGGCAGTCCCGTGGGGAGAGTGGTTGAAGTGTGTAGGGTGTGTGTTTAGTACGTAGGCGTATTCCTGGCATCGATTACTCAGGTTTGCGAATCGTGCATGCTAGTAGCACTCGAGCTATTAGTATCTATGAAGATTACACATCCCTGGCGCAATCCAAAAAAAAAAAAAAAAAAATTGAGGTGGCCACTAGTCCAAATAAATTGTAAAGGACCAAGTTCTCGTCACCATCCCCTCCAGATAGCTTTGGAATGATGACACATTCTTAGAAGACGGGTCAATCCACTTCTACACTGACGGCTCCATTGAAGGATGGAGTTGGTGGAGGTGTTTTCTCTGACAGGCTTAATCTTTAGCTCTCCTTCCATCTTCCAAATCATTGTAGCGTGTTGCAGGCGGAAATTTTGGCGATCAAAGAAGTCTTATCTTGGCTTAAGAAAAACGTGATATCTGCTAAAAATATCCGCATCTTTTCAGACAGCCAAGCAGCAATCAAATCCTTGGAATCGACTTCTATAAATTCCTTAGTAGCTCTAGACTGCCGCTCGTCTCTCGTGGAGATGGCTGAGCAGTTCAATATTCACCTATGTTGGGTGCCGGGGCATAGGCACATTTCAGGGATTTGTAAGGCCGATGAACTCGCTAGAATAGGAACAACTATACCCATCCTGCCGGACAATGGCTACTTAGGTATACCAATCGCTACTTGCAAACTCAAGTTTAAGCTGGATGCTATCGAGAGTACGAACTTTAGGTGGACAAGTGGATCCACATATCTAGCGACAAAACAAATTTGGCCGAAGCTAGAACTCTCAACAGATTGCATATCGGCGCCTTAATAGGTGTCATCACTGGACACTGTCTAATAGGCAAGCATGCCACAAGGCTAGGCGTTTTTGCGAACGACTTTTGTAGAAGCTGCATAGATGAAGAAGCCCTCTTCCATAGAAGGAAGCTTCACCTAGGAGCCCCCTTTTACAAAGACATAGGCGACCTGAAAAATATAGATATCAAGAGCCTCCTACACTTCATAAGAAGCTTAAAATGGTTTAATGAGTACGTAGGAGGAAATTTCTCTCATGATCCATGTGGTATCACAATGGACCTATTATAGGTCTAAGTGTGTTGGCGTTTCTCAGCTGGCAGCCACTTCAACCTAACCTAACCTAAGTTAAATAGAAATACCTCATAAATGGAAATCGTTTGTTTTTTTTATAAAGTTATTCAATATTCACATACCGACATAAAAGATGGCGCACCCTGTAATTATATTATATATTAGTTACCAAGCTTGGCGCTTACAGTCTTCGCGTTGATCTTTTACAAACTAATCCTCTTTGATCGGTAGTGCATAGTCAAGCACACTCAAGTTTATTGAATTCATATTTTTCTGTGCTCCACATGGAATTTTTAAACGCCTGCCACATGAACGGGTCGTCTAGAGCTGATCTATATTTTTCCTTGGACTGATCTTCTATGACGATGTCCTATACGAAACCCTTCTGCCTCCTAGATTACTATTTCATCTGTCGCCACCTTTAATTGTTTTTCTAAAGCTTCGTGTCAATATCTAATTAGAAACATTTCAGTGTAGATTAGTCCATGACTCGCAATAGTCAAAAAGCTTATCAATGAGTAAAATTGCCTAATCTGTGGAATAACCAATCCGGTATCATTCCTTTACCATGTCTTGCAGAAGTCCCAGTGCTTTCGGTAAGAACTAAATTAGGCTCAGAAGTCTATAATCTGAACCAAACATAGCGCTGGTCTTCTTGTTGAGATGACGCTTCTAGGTTAGGGATTACTTTATTAACATCAGATCAGTTGGCAAACAGTATCTTTCTTCTTCTTATTTATTTTGTGTAATCTGAAGCGCGAAATTCTTGTCATCACTCAGTATTACGTGGAAGAATGCTTCCGTCACAAACAACCAAAACGCTTTGCCGAGAAAAAAATACAAGCGAAGATTTTGTTGGCACTGATACCGAACACATCATGAATTATGAACTCAAGCATATAGAAAACCGATAGTAGTAATGAAACCCCCACGTTCCTTAGCAACTCCCAGAGAAAGGAATTTTTCCCAATCCCCTGGCATTTGAAAGAAGAATATACCCCCAACTACTGGTACTGGTTCCCATAATAACTTCCACATACCATTCTCCTTTGAATATATCTTTCGCATACCACGTCACCTTCCATTAAACTCTTCAACAAGTTCGCGGATATATGCGTATCCCTTCATACTCGTAATTTTCAAAGTATCTCATAAATACAAAAATGTGAAAGTAAAAACCTCTTTTCCTTCAATAAATCCCACACATCCTATACACTGATGCCTTTGCTGCCGCTGCTAAGGTAGAATCCATCAGTTATTTTCAATCGATATTTCCCATAGGGTTAAATTTGTTCCCATCATTCCTAAGAAATCGTACCACCCTCTAAGCATCCATCCATCCATCTATCCATCCAAAACCATCCATCAAGCAGAGTTAAGATTTTCTCCTTCATCGGCATTCAGAGATGATTCGACGCGATGCTGAAGACGAAAAGAACCAGAACAACGAGAGATAGATATTCAAATACAAATTTGCATTTAAAATGAATTCATGAGCTCTAGCCCCTGTATAAGCCGCCCCCACCCTTCGCAATGATGATATTTCAATAAAATAATTCCAAATGCTCGTCGTTGGGGAGATGGCTCTCCATCAATGCTAATCATGATCATCATCAGCATAATCATCTGATTTTATTTTTTTTTGTCATCCTTGCTGTAGTCTTCGTCTGCAGGATTCAGCCTTTTTTTTCGAGAGAGACGAGCGGTGGCATCATTATTATCATTTGCTTCCATGGAGTTTATGTTGAAGTTGAAGAAAGCATATGAATTTTATTTCCCCCATTTTTATTTTGGCAATGAATTGCAATTGAACTGATGAGTGGGATGATCCCATAGTCCTTCGAGAAGAGAGATAGATCAAAAACTATAGCCACACACATACAGCGCATCAATTAGAAGTGATTTTTTGGTTTCCTGCATTTAATGGTGTGCCAGATACTCTGCCCGATTCGTGGATCATAAAGCAGCCACTCAGCGTTCGCGGTTGGTCCTCCTCTCCATCAGGATACGAGGTTTTGATGAGGTTTCATGCTTCCATCACTGTGCGGGCAATTTCTCATAATTACAGTCAATTTCGAATAAGGACTTTCTTTTCACTCGGACTCTCCCTCAACTCTCAAGGAGAGCAATCAAGTTGATTTCTTTTATTCCTTTTTGCTGCTTTCTTCTTATCTTATTGTCGGTTTGCCTATGGGGCAGGACAAACTTTGGCAGAGGGTGTACATTTGTTCGCATCCGAAGAATTGAAATATATGGACGGTTTTTTGTGGTCTTTAGTTTGATAGTTGCAGCATTTCAGTTTCATTGGAGCTTAATGTCTCTGAATATTGATCGGGAAGTGGTTTTTGCGAGAGAGACACGAGCCTTGAGTACATTTTGGGCGCAGTAATAAAAGTTGAGGAAGTTGTGTGGTGGGTGTGCATGATAAGGAATGGCCAACTACCGGAGGAGTTCCGAAAGAAAAATGATTTAGAACGAATAAAATGTTTCGATGGATGGGTAGGAATGAACAGAGGAGGAGTGACGTGAGGAGACCGACGTATGGTAGACCAGAGCTTTTGAGGACATGTGGTTCCAGTAAGATGGCACTGCAGAACACACAGCCCGTCGTTTTTTCTCACGTTACGCCGATTTGGTGTGGTCTGTGAAATGACCGCATTTGTTTTTCTTTGAGGGGTTATTTGAAGGGCAAGCCCTTTGCAAAGAATGTCCGCTAATAAGGAACCAATACACGCACGCACTTGATTTCTTATTTCATTAAACGTTATTAAATGTATATGACATTAAGGAAATAATCTAAGCCTACTTTGTACTTTGTTAGAATTTGAAGACTCCTTTCTAGTAGTAACGAATGGGAAACTGCAGAAATATTAAAGATAAAATCCATATTCACCTACCTGGAGGACACCAAGATGAAAACAGGAATAAGCCACGGAACCATTCTTCGAAATGCTGGATCTCAACAGTTCAATCTGAATGTTTGAGTGACAAAAGTCATCAACACAGCTTCAATGATCTCAGTATTACAAGAAAATATCCACGAAACTTTAGCCAAACTTCTACAAAGTCAGAACTGGAATTATTTTTCTTACAAGGAGGCAGGGGATCTCTGTCAGTCCTAGCAGGTTGATTACTCCTCATCCGTTGAAGTCACGTCACTGCATTCATTATAATTTTTAATGTCACTGAATGTATTCAACCGATTGAAGTCATCCATGAATGATATTGATTCCAAGATGGATTGCTGAATGCCTGTCACCGGAGAATTCTGGTCAACTATGTTATACCACAGACAAGATAAATACACAAATGTAGATTGTGGTATACATCGAGTTATTTTCGATACTTCTTTTGTCTGTGGTTATACCTAGCGCAACGGACCATATGAGCCTATATTATGACTTCGACATAAGATATCAAACTAGACTTCCAAGTAGAACCGAGTGGAAATCTATCAGAATTAAAAATTCATCTGCGATAGAGATATATACAGATGGATCCAAAATGACATGTAGTATGGGAGCAGAAGTCTTTTCTAGATCACCTGACATAAAAATTACCACTAGACTTCCGAATCACTGTAGCATATTTCAAGGAGAAATTATGGCAACTCGGGATGCAGCAGCACCAATTAAAGTCTTGTAATCACCTACTATAAGATCCAAGTTGATTAAGCAATGCAATAAGTCTCTAAACGAAATCGCAGATACATGGGAACTGTCGCTATGTTGGGTCTCAGGTCATAGGGATATTCCAGAAAACTAAGAAGCATATGAGCTAGAGGAAGAAGTTGTCAGATGAGACTTTGTTGGAAATAGTAAAGCCCTATCAGCCCTTATTGATGCGAACAAATTCCAACTGAAGGCTGAAGCGGTAAGAACTGTCAATGCCAGGTGAAGCGATAGCAGTACCTGTCTTATATGGGGCAAATACGGCCCGACATTAATCATAGGAAGACAACCAGATTACTTTCAAAATGTAATGAAAACATTTGCTCAACAATCGGCGACTTCACATGGCATTGTTTGATAGGCAGACATGCTAGACGACTGGGTGTTCCCTTCAACGATTTCTGTAGACGCTGTCGAGACAAGCAAGAGGAAGAGTCAATAGCCTATCATCTGCGCAACTGTCCAGCGCTATCTATGCTGAGAAGTAAAACCTTAGGAGAGTAGCAGTACCTGTCTTATATGTGGCAAATACGGCCGGACTTCAATCATAGGAAGACAATCAGATGACTTTCAATAGGTAATGAAAGCATTAGTTCAACAATCGGCGACCTCACACGGCATTGTTTGATAGGCAGACATGCTAGAAAACTGGGTGTTCCCTTCAACGATTTCTGTAGACGCTGTAGAGACAAGCAAGAGGAAGAGTCAATAACCTATCATCTGCGCAACTGTCCAGCGCTATCTATGCTGAGAAGTAAAACCTTAGGAGAGTACATCTATAAAGGCATAGACGACCTCTCGGGTTTTGAAATCCTGCTTTGTCTCCAGTTCAAATTAGTTCACTTAATTGTATCACACACTTTAAACAAAATAGACAAGGTTAGGTTAGGTTAAAGTGGCTGCCAGCTAAGACCCGCTAACACACTTAGACTAATAATAGATCCAGTGTGATTCCACGTGGATCACCTACTCGCTAAACCGTTTATTTTTCTATCAAGCCGCATATATCGTTGTAAAAGGGGGCTCATAGGTGAAGCTCCCTTAATGGGCCAACGGTAGCGCTTATACTCCCGTAGTGGACTGCTGGTACTAGTGTACCCGTCTCCTCGTCCCAGGGGTATAACCAGGTTGGGGATTGCGCCGTCGGGTTAACTTTCCTACCGCGTAAAAAGCCTTCGGTTACGAAGCAACCAACAGCCTCGGCTACGAATAATCTTACTGTTGACGACCTAAGCGAACGTAAAATGGACAACGATCTTCGTGTCTGCACGTGGAATGTTAGGCCCTCTACAATCCACGTGCAGCCGAACAACTTGCGGAGGCCCTAGACTCTTACAAAGCAGACATTACTGCCACCCGAGAAGTGCGATGGGATGGACAAAAGGAGGGTGAAAAACTGCGACATCTAGTACGGCGATTGCTACAGACAACAAAGACAGCGTCTATTGCGGATTTGTCATTGGAGATAGACTTAGGCAAGAAGCCTTGAGTTTCCGGCATGTGAACGAGCGCCTTATGACTATCTGTATCAAGGCTCAATTTGCCAACATTAGCCTAATATGCGTTCACGCCCCTCACGAGGAGAAGGACGACGCGACAAAGGATGACTTCTACCAGCTCTTGGACAAGACGTATGAGCAATGCCCTTGCCACGACGTTAAAATTATCTTAGGTGATTTTAACGCAAAGCTAGGAAGAGAAGACGTCTTTAGTAGCGTGGTCGGAAAGCACAGCCTGCACGACATCACATCCGACAACGGACTCAGGCTAGTCGACTTTGCGGCGGGACGAAACTTTGTCGTCTATAGTACGCGGTTCCCACGTCTCGACATTCACAAAGGAGCCATGTTCCTTTGATCGAAAAACTGTCAACCAAATCGATCACATTGCGATCGACGCAAGGCACTCTTCCAGTATTCCGGGTGTCCGGACTTTCCAAGGAGCCAACATGGACTCAGATCACTACCTAATTGTAGCCAAGGTTAGGATGCGGATATCCAGAACGGAGCGAAATCAACGAAATACTGTGAGGAAATTTTACGTCGGGCGGCTACAATCGCAAGAGACTGCCAGAAACTTTGCCGATCGAGTTTCTTCTAATCTCAATCTAAGTCTTATGCCTTCTTCTTCTTCCTTTTATCAGCGACGTTATGATCCGAAAATAAGGGATCATAACCCTCCCACTTCACTGCATTTCTACTGATCCGCCTGTGGGGTTCGAATCTAAGTCTTATGCCGCCAGCAGCAAATGCGGAAGACCAGTGGCAGTGTTGCAGAAGACTACAACGAAACCCCCGGTTTGATGAGGAATGCCGGCAAGCACATGCAGCAAAACAAGAGGCGTACAAAGCGGTGCTGCATAGAAGGACTAGAGCTGCTCACGAGCTGTACGTGCGAAGGAGAAAAGAAGAACATCGACTTCCCAGAAAGAAAAAAAAGGAGCATGAGAAGCGCTCGATCGAGAAGATTGAGAGAGTTTATTGCAGGAATGATGTTCGAAAGTTTTACCAAAAGGTTAAAAGAACATGCCAGGGTTTCAAAGCCAGATGCCTGCAGGGACGAAAATGGCAATATAGTAGAAGAATTCCAGTCGGTGCTGAGGATATTGAAGGGGCACTTCTGCAGACTGTCAAACGGCGATGATGACCAATATTCCGCTGTCAGGTAAAGTGAGTCATTCAACATACAATTTGTACTATCGATAACATCCGGCTTAAATTTGAGTTTGCGAGTAGCGATTGGTATACCTAAGGTGCCTTTATCCGGTAGGATATGTATAGTTGTTCCTATTCTGGCGAGTTCACCGGTCTTACAATCCCCTGGAATGTCCCTATGCCCCGGCACCCAACACAGGTGAATATTCTAATTGTCTAGGGCTACTAAGGTATTCATAGAGGTCGATTCCAGGGATTTGATTGCTGCTTGGCTATCCGAAAAGATGCGAATATCTCCAGCAGATATCACGTTTTTCTTAAGCCAAGATAAGACTTCTTTAATCGCCCTTATTTCCGCCTGGAACAAGCTACAATGAATTGGTAGACGGAATGAGAGCTTACAATTAAGCCTGTCAGAGAAAACACCTGCACCAACTCCGTCTTTGGTCTTTCACCCGTCAGTGTAGAAGTAAATCGATTTATTTTTTAAAAATACATCGTCCTCCCAGAGTGGTCCACGAAGTTGTGCGAACGATAGAAAAAGACAGTTCACTTCAAACATTATACCCCTTTTAGACGTTGAAGGCGCCTTCAATAACGTCAGTATGGAATCGATTCAGGAAGCTCTGATCCAACTGGGTGTGGAAGAGTTTCTTTGCAAATGGATTTTGACAATGCTAAAAACTAGAATCATTCAATCGACTCTCGGCAACAGTAGCCCCACCATATCTGTTGTTGAAAGAACTCCTTAAGGTGAGGTCTTATCTCCTCTTCTATGGTCATCAACAGAATCTTGTGTAGACTTGACAAAGATGGAGTTAAGGTTGTCCCGTATACGGATGACGTGGTAATACTGATCGGGGATGTTTCCATCCGTAATCAGTGAGATTATGGAAGGTGCCTTGGGCAAGATTAGCTCATGAGCCACTGAATGTCGACTCAGCGTCAACCCAAGCAAAACTGAACTGATGCTTTTTAACACTAAAACCAAAATATCGACCTTCACGGTTCCACGGCTTAACAATCATCTACTCTCCCTATCCTCCAGTGCTAAGTACCTAGGTGTGGTACTTGATCCAAAACTATACTGGAGGCTTAACATTGAGCAGCGGGTAAAGAAGGCCTGTGTGGCTTTCTATGCCTGCAGCAAGACCTTTAGTAAGAAGTGGGGACTTCGCTCGAAGATGGTCTTATGGATGTACACTGTCGTGGTGCGTCCTATTTTTTCCTATGGATTGCTAGTCTGGTAGCCTGGGTTAAGGAAAGCTTATAACATCAAACTTATCAACAGGGTATAAAGACCTGCGGCTATAGGCGGAACGGGTACCATGAGAACAAGTCCAACCGAAGCCTTGAACGTTATCCTGCACCATGATGTCGCACCAATCTTTATGGTCACAACAGTATCCTGAGTCTGGTACCGCACGATCTGGCAGCTTATCTGACTGACTATATAACTCCCACAGTAAACTTTAGAAATTATGCCACGCCAGATTCCCAACCAGGTTCGAAACAACAATCCTCACCGACAGTTCAAAAATGGGCAGCGGGATAGGGGCGGTGATATTCTCTAATTCTTTCGATATTTCCAGGTCTTACCGGCTTCCTGTGTTCAGTGTCTTTCAGGCCGAAGTTGTTGCTGTGCGTGAGGCCTGCCGCCTACTTAAGCAAACCTCTACACCCCGAAATACCATTGCCATCCTCATCGACAGCCAGGCCGCTATAAAGGCTATAACATATGCCACTACATCCTCGAGGCTAGTAGAATAGTGCAAAAAGGAACTCGCTTCGCTAGGCCATCGGTTAGGGATCTGTCTCCTTTGGGTTCCGGATCAAAGCAACATTGAGGTAAATGAGCGAGGCAGCGATCTGCACTTGATGTTTCCCTAGCAAAGGCGGTAAATGTCCCGTTGGGGGTCCTTAAGGTATGCATCTTCGCGCATTATCTGATAAAGGCTGATAGCAGATGGCAGGGGATGTGGAACTGTGTCATCTTCAGGCAGATGTTGTCCAAATACTTCCGAAAAACAACACAAGATCTACTAAACAGAAACCGTGTAGTAGAGTTCTGGCAGCTAGTACTGGCCACTAGTCCATCGGGGTTCATGCGGCTAGAATAGGCATTAAATTTAATGCACACTGTCGCAGCTGCAATTCTGCTAACGAGATAGAAACAATCTTACACTTCCTCTGCAAGTGTCCGGCTTTAGGCAAGGCCAGAGAGCGCACCTTAGGTAAACCCTTTTTCGTCAACCTAATAGAGTTAGCGGAGACTAGCATTGGGAATATTATCAGTTGCCTCAATGTAAGGGGATGGATATGAATAATCCTTACTCTTTTCCCCCTTTCCCTACAGGTTAACGCCCTTTTTACATCCGATAGGTCACTTGAGTTGTGGTATTTAAACGGCGCTTCTGCGTTAATTAAGTTTCGGCATGGTTTGCTGACACAAGCACTTCTACCTACCTACCTACCTACCCAGATTGGTTTGGAAGGGATGGTGACTAGGTAGAACGGATGGTGTAGTCCGTGTTTTCGGGAGAGATTTTTAATTTATTCAGAATGGAAGCGTGGCCAAATTCTTTTCTTGACCACTGTTGGGTAGTTTCAAGGCGATCGGCTGCATTCGCTGCTATTTACTTGCTAAAATATAGAAAGGTAACAGATGAAACATAATGTCCAGTGCGATATAGATAAATACAAAAAGCATTACACTTAGTAGTCAATCTTATAAGGATTATTTAAGATCTTGGTTATGAGTACTAGATGCTCCAGAATACTTGTAAATGAAACCATTGTGGTTCGTACTTATTAGTCCAAGTGAGTCCTAGCTGGGCGCCGTGGCGCAAGTGGTTAGTATGTCAGACCACTGCGCGTGAGGTTCTAAATTCGAATCCCAGAAAACACCAGAAAGTTTTTTCAAGGTCCCACCTCTCGCGAACGCCTAGCAAACATCCGAGAGTATTGTTGTCTTGAAAAAGCTTCTCAAAACAAATTGCCCTTCGGATATGGTACTAAACTGTAGGTCCCTTCCATTCTTGTGAAAAATATAACGCACGCAACATTAGTGGTTGCGAGAAGCTAGGCCCTTACACTTAATGAGCTGTTGCGCTTTAGCTTGGGGCAGCCATTCTACCTAACCTAACCTAAGGCGGATTGTTTCAACTTACGACTTCAACAGCTCCAAGCAATACCAGGTGAAGAGTTTAAGCGGTTCGCTACTGACTTCGGATGAATATCAGCTTCTAAACCATTTAGACGATTATGTTGCTGCCTCATATCCGGGTGAGTCATCTGCAGAAATAACTACTCAAATTCGCATCGGTACTCCTAGTAAGACAGAAATCATAGCCGCGATCAAAGTACCAAAGATAAATAAAGCGGTGGGAATAGGCGGCATCCTCGCAGATCCCTTTCATGTAGAGCCAAGTATATTGGCAACCCTAATACTACCAGTTGTTCGCAGGACTCGGGAAAGCGAAAACCTACCAGAAGAATGGAAAAAAAGAATGAACGCATGAATGAATACCCGTAGTTGAAAAGGAATCTCGGACTTTGGGGATGAGCTGGAGAGAGATGAAACGCGTTGTAGAACTCCTAACACGATGGCGTGCAGGCGTTGTTGACGGCCTATGCCATCGAGGGGTGACAGAACATAAGTAAGCATGGCTTCAAGGAATTCAATGAATGTTAGTGAATACAAAGTAACAACGATGCATACAGATCAATCAAAAAGTTACCATTTTGACAATTGGGTTTGACGTCAATTAGAGTTGACGTCAAGCTACGAGCTTTTGACTCCAAACATAGTCATAAGATTATTTTGGGTGACTTAAAGGAATGCATTCTGCAATGATTTCCTTCTCTACAGCCCTGGCCACAAATACTTCATCCAACTGCATTTCTTTAAATCAATACCTAAGCCCATAGGACGTATGCACATTCCTCAGTTTTTGCCCATAAGTTGCCAACCAACATACATTACCTGTCACCATCCATGGCAAACGAAATATGTGAGTTACACTTCCCACTCACATAACTTTGTCTACAACCTGACTCAAGGATGTAGTCCTTGACACATTTTCAACTTGAAATTTTTAATTAAAAACCCAAAAATGATGTAGTATAACCGTAACCGTAACCGTAACCTACGTCAGTGTCCTAGGCATTGATGTAAACATTTTTAATTAAACCTTTGTGTTGGATTATATGACATGGACCAATAGTCCTTAAATCATCTAGGAAACATGCAAAAACAACATTTTTAAGAGGAGAGAATTTAATATCACTCATCGAACCAACTGGACTTGGTTCCCAAACAATTTCATCAACTTTTTGAGAAAACATTTTTGGAAAATTCTGATCACCACCAACAACCGACATTTTATGACATTCATTGTTCTATTCTTACATGGGTGACCATTGAAAATGTCCTTTCGCTCTGTCTGAGGGTAAACAAGACTCTACCATTAATCGTTGTAACATCCTAGTTTTGACCACATAAACCCCCCCCCCTCATGTATTAACTTTTGTTATTGGCTCTTCCGTTGATTGTGACAACGTGACAACCACTCGACGACCCGGGTCATTGCAAAGAGGACTTGGTATATGAGAGAGAGTGTGTAATCAGGATATTTTAAGCCAAACGGTTTGGTTTTCGGACATGGACATTATGAGTGCAGGGAACACACTTACAGTTTGACCATACCGACTACATATGCTTCAATGCACATTCGTTTGGTTAGCCCTGTGGTTGTAGTTCCAATGGAAATGGTAACCGGGCCTCATATGGCTAAGCGAAGACTGCTTAAAATAAAACTATGCAGACCACTACTAGCAGCAGCAGGAGGACCATAACAGTTGCCGCAATGAATTGTAAAGAAATTGTCAGAAAGTGGTTGGGTGGTGGGAATGGCCGGCCGGCGTTATGCATCCGTAAATGACTCGGTGGAATGATATCAGGGTGCGTAAGTGAGAGTGTGTATTGGGGGTGCTCCAAAAGTGCAGCTAGCACTTTTATTTATTCCCAATTTTCCAAATTGAGTTTTCAGGCACTTTTTTGTGGTTACCATGCGAACGTCATCATCGTACTCGTTGTCGTCCTCGTTAGAGAGTCCTCGTCCTCGTCAGCGCGCTATAAAATGTTCCAATATTTTGCGAAATTTTAATTAACTGAGCTATTTTTGCAGCTTGAATGGTCGTGCTCTCTCTCACTCTGTGGCAAAAGGAGTAGATATGACCATGTATCGGGGGATTGAATGGGTTGAGAGCAGTCATTAGCCATTCGGAATACAGATGAGCTGCTTTTTTTTCTCTACTGGTTTTGCTTTTGGTTTTATGGTATTGGTTGGAAACTAGCCGGGCCTGTACCAATATTGATAGGAATTTTTCAAAATTTACGATGATGAATGTAGTTTCATGGCTTGTTCGGGTAAAAATGAGCGAGAGCATGATCACATTTTCAATTAGCAGGAGGAATCCAATGAATAGGATATGTTTGCGATTCATGTTTGCTTGGGTTTGGAAAAAATTAATTTTTCGATTTGGATATCCTGCAAAATAACTGCGATTTTCAATTCATGTTCTTTTTAGGTAATATGCGCGGAGACTATTTGCCGAAACCATTTCTAAAGAAGTGAAATGAGCATGTGTTGTGGATTTTGTGGATGAACTGGCTGAACAAACCATGTCTGTACAAAGGCATCACCAAATAAGTGTCATCACTCGGTGAAAGGTTGAGCAACCATTGTCGTACAGGCCGATGTGCATGCTAGATACACTGGGAAAAGAGCTCCAGAAAATTATACGGACAAGACTACAGCAATACACGGAAGGGGATTCGGGGCTTTGAAATCGACTGTTTGGATTTCGAAAGAAACGAAGCACCAACCATGCAATACAAGCTGAGTGCCATATAGCACGTGAGGCAATTGCGGGAGAAAGATGGCTGGGAGGAACAAAACAGTACTGTGCTGTGGTGACACTTGATGTTAAGAACGCGTTCAATTCAACCGACTGGAGCTGTATGCTAAAATCACTGAGTGACCTGCAGGTACCAAACTACCTACTGCGGATAATTGCGAGCTATTTCGAAGACAGAACCCTTTACTATAACGCAGAAGAGGGACCAAAGAGGAATAAAATCACAGGAGGAGTTCCACAAGGATCGGTTCTGGGACCAATTCTATGGAACATAATGTACGCTACCATTCTAGGAACACAAATGCCGAACGGAGTAGTCATCATCGGTTACGCCGACGATATCGCAATTGTAGTAGTGGCCAAAAAATTAGAGGAAGTTCTAAAAAACTGCAATCAAACAATCGCAAATGCGAAGGTATGGCTACGGACATCAGGTTTAGAGCTAGCGGACCAAAAACCTGAAGCCGTTCTCATAAGCAGCCGTAAAAAAGTGGAGCAGCTCACCATACAGGTCGGTGAGCAAATTATCGACTCGAAGCCGTATATCAAGTACCAGGGAGTGTTGTTGGACTACAAACTCAGCTTCAGGGACTACCTAATGTACGCAGGCGAGAAGGCCTCCAAAGTAGTAGCGGTACTATGCAGACTAATTCCAAATATTGGGGGACCAAGGCAGCTAATCAGAAATCTCTTAACAACCGTGAATAGGTCAATACTCTTGTATGCGGCCCCAATATGGGCATCAGCGGCGCACCGTAAGTCATTCATTAGAGCGATGAACTCGTCGCATAGAATCACATCTCAAAGGGAATGCTGCGCCTTTAGAACTGTATCAGCGGATGCGATAAGCCTAATATCAGGCCGAATGCCTATCGATCTAGATGCGAAGAAGAAGAGCACGATGACGGAACAACAGCTATAGAATCTATAAAAGCAGAATGGCAACATAGGTGGAACATCGCAACCAAAGGCTGATGCACATACAAATTGATCCCCGAAGTTCATGAATGGATTGACAGAAACCACGGGGAGGTAAACTAAATACTACTTAACACATTTTCTATCGGGACACGGATGCTTGCGGGAGTATCTCTACAAGTACAAGCACGCGGATGACCCATTCTGCCAGCACTGTGAAGGAAAAGTACAGAACGTGGAGTATGAACTGATGGAATGCCAAAATTACATCAGGGCCAGAAACATCATAGAAAGAGAAATTGGCGGACAAGTGACCCCAAGAAGCTTCCTGCTTTACGGCGCTGAAATATGGACTTTATTCAAAGAGGATGAAGATATCCTTGGTCGATTCGAGGAAAAAATTCTTCGTAATATTTTCGGTCCCGTTTGCGTTGACGGGTTTTGGAGGAGAAGATTAAATCACAACCTATACGAGCTGTACAGCGACATCGACTTAGTCAAAAATCTCAAAAAACTGCGTATTGGACGTCTGAGATAGCTAGGACATGAAGAGTGAATGGACACCAACGCTCCGGCCGGCAGAGTCTTTGAATCTAATCGGGAGGGACGACGCAGTAGAGGGAATCATGGTAGGTGGTGCGCACAAGTTCAAGGGAACCTCGACCAACTTGGAGTGCGCAACTGGAGGCAATTAGTTAAATACCGAGCTAAATGGAGAGGCTTGTTGGTTGATGCCCAGGTTCACCCCGAACTGTAGCGCCACCTAAGTAAAGTAAGTAAGACCCCAAGCAGCCTGACCTCATTTATGTTGGCGAGTAGCGAAGTCTGGGAGACTGCAAATGAAGTAATCACAAGTATAATGCAGCAACTGCGTATAGAGGAACGAGCAACGAGAAACGCGAGAAACGAAGATCCTGCCAGCTCTGGCAGCTGAACAGAAATGAAGAATTGTCAAGCCTGCCCCTGCGAAGGAATGCCTTGACTGGCGGTGCCGCAGGGGAACAACAGGGCAGAGAAACCGGAGGGGCTTTTAGCACGTAACCATGCAGGAGCATGGAGAAAAAAAAAAAAACTCAGTGAAAGGTTTGGATGAGCTACCCAATACTCAACCATTTAATAAAGCGGAAGTATAGTCCAGTAAGCAACTACCTATATAATACTTCACATAGTTACTTATCAGGCATGCGTGATTCAATGTCAAGATTGTGAGATTGATGCTGGAACCGAGTGTACTCCTACCGTGACATAAGCTTTGGCATACTGTTCCTAGGTGCTACTATTGAACAGCACCGACAAACTAAGATTCCTGCAGCCATTTTGTTCCTCTTGTACAACCCAAGCCCGCATGGCAACGACAATGCGGTCTAAAAGATCTATTGCATCGGAGGGTTGGAGTTAATCTAACAGACGTACTACCTCCCTTATGTAAGTGAGTATGTCTTTAGTTGTGGAGCATTTCAGTTCCACTGAAGTCAGTATTTCCTTGTGGAGAATACGTTTCCTTAACCGGTATAGTGCCGGGCATTCACAAAGAATGTTTTCGGATGATTCATCCTCCTCTAAACATAACCAGGAGTCCATCTCTTGGCACAGGTTCAACTTGTAAAGGTGGTATCTCAGGCCGCAATGGCCAGTTAGAAGGCTCACGAGCTTCATAATGCTTTCCCTATCTAAGTTAAGGATTTCCTTTTAGGAATAAGGCTTGATTAATCATTTGGATTGTCTTTGACCTGGCCTATTGGTCCAGTGGTCTAGACGAAGTTTGTTTTCCCATTCGTTAATCAGCGTTGTAGCTGTTGCCCGGTTGACGTCCCAATAAGGTTCAGGACCTATGAACGCAGATTCTGAGTCAGTCCTAGCAAGCTCATCTGTAGATTCGTTGCCCACAATCCCCTGGCGTCCAGGGACCCAACCGAGTTTTATCATGTTGTATTTGGCATCGTAATGCATCGTAGCAGCATTTGACTGTTCTGGAGTCCATTAGGTTGGACGATAGTGCCATAAGTGCTGCTTGGCTATCTGAGAAGATATGTATTCTAGCGCCTTTGATCCACTTGTGGAGATTGTGTCTGACGTAGATCTCAATGGCATGGATTTCAGTTTGAAACATAGTGGGAGTCGTACCCATAGGTACCGAAATCTTTGTGTTGGGTTCCAAGACCCCAGTTCCAACTCCAGAATCCGTTTTCGAACCGTCGGTGAACCAGACCAGACTTCTAGAGTCCACTGTTGGAGCACCATTGGGCCAGTTTTCGCGGTCCAATATTTCAACCTCGAATAACCTACCGAAGCAATGTTGCCTGACCATAATATCTGGTATAGTGCAGAACATATGTCTTTTGGGGATTGAGTTGAGTATCTTTAAATATCCCACTAGGTCACCTGGTTTATACTTATAATCTAGCTGCAGCTTGATGGCATATCTAGCCATCTTCCTAATGAAGATTAGTAGGGGTGTTAGCCGACAATAGCTTCCAAAGCTGTCATAGGGCAGGTGCTCATTGCATGCCAAGACAGGCAATTCTTTGCAACTTGTTTGTTTCTTACAGCCATAGACATGCAGATCCTTGAAATGCACAAAATTCTAATTGAAGTCCTTTAAACACAAACATGTCTAATCGATACCTGATATCATTTTTCAAAGCTCCATTCCAATTCAGAAACCCAAAACCAAAGACAAACGCAAGAAGTTAATACAATTTGTTCTCAATACACACATACACACACAACAATTGAAGATCCCACAAGTCACAACTCAATTCCTCACCAGCCAACTTCTATGGAAATCCATCCTTTCAGGACGAAGCAAAAGAAAAGAAAAAAAAAAAAAGGCAAAAATGATGACGATGCTGATGGGATGGGAATGAGATCCAGAATGAATGGGCACAAGATTCTGCACTATGATGAGGCCACTGGGACTTTATCCTCGTCTCCTCCACTCAACCTCAACACACTAGGTAGTAGCTGCTGAAAGGCTAAAATCAAGATGGAATTTTTGACCTCATCCACTAAACCAGAGTGTTACCCACTCGAATTCCCGAATGACATTCATATTGCGGAAATGATGATAAACTCGATGATAGTGATGTTGAAGCTGATAGGCGAGCGTACATAGTAAGCCAAAGCGAGGAGGCAGCGATGATGATGATGATGAGAAACGGCTCAAGGAGGAGGTGTTGTCGTGTGTGCTTAGATCTTCTACAATACTTGCCCTCTCTATGAAAGGATGTTTGTTCCAGTTCAAGGAATTTACTTTCTATTTGCCAACCGGGAGAGTATGGGATGGAAAAAGGATTTAACGTTATTTCGTTAGGCACACACATACATATATAAAATACTTTATCGGCTCCTGTCAGCAGATGAACTTCGTATCGTAGTTGCAAGGATGTGCTGGCTTGTGTTAAAAAGGGTTCCCCATATCAGAGGCAGGAAATCTTCCACTCTCATACAGGAGAAGAGAAGAAAAAAAAAGTGATGATTTCATCAGGTTGAATCATCGTGTATTGTTATAGTTTGCAATCCTTGCGATGCTTCTCTTTGCAAAAAATTTTATTCTAGTTTTTTTTTTAGTCGTATTTATTCAAGGATTCGGTGTCGTCTCTATTTTATTGTTGCACCATTATGATGATGATGATGGTATTGCTTTTTTTTTACGATGGTGTCATAAAGGATATCGTGTTTACTATCCTGCTCTCTCGCTCTCTGGAGATGTATCCGTCGTCGTTTTTATTAAAATCTTTTATTGTCATAATGTTACTACGTTCAGTCGTGTCGTGGTATGGTATGCCTGGGAAGAGAAACATTTAAATTATGATTATTTGACTCCTCTTCCACTGAGTTGTCCTGATTCGTTTTGCTTCCTTTTTTTCTGTTTTGTAGGGGCGCACACATTTTTATTTTTTTTTGCTTTTGCTCTATTGTGTGAGATTTGCGTACAGCTGAGATTGCAATTTGTTTTGCTGAGTATTTTCGTTTTTGTGTTGGGGATGCGGGTTTGTTTTTTTGCGAGGAGGGTTGACACGTCAGCTGGCTGTCTTGATTGTATTAAAATGTTTTACGAATGTTGTTGGGGTTTGTCGAGCGAAAGTCTGGTGTTTAAAGTAATGAAAGAGACAACTCATGCAGATGACTTCCATTGAGGGAATGAGTTGTAGTCGGATTGGTATGATGGTTTTGAAGTTAACCATTCGGAATATATTCACCCTTAGAACGAGTGAAAAGGTTAAGTTGATAGTTTATCGTGATAAAAACTCCTTTTCGAGTGCGATTGTGTCCTCTAAACGTTTTCTTTTCCTGCATATCTACGTTTTACAATCAGAAATAGGAGAGTCCCAAATTGTTAAATTTCTCAGGGTTCTGCCGAAAACAAGGTCCACCATGAAGATGGCCAAGAGTATTCTTAGTCTAATTAACCTTCACAGTTTTGTTTCTGTTAAAAACTTCGATGTGTAGAGTCGGCTTACAATATCATAAGCTACGATTACACTAGTTGACAAAGGGTCAAATGTTTGACCATTCTGACTCGTGTAGTTAAGGCGTTTGACTATGTGCGCATTAACTTTCATTTAAATCCAAACTGTGTCAAAAACTGGCACACTAGCTTTACACTAGTTAGGGCAATAGTCTCCGAGAAGTACTGTGACTGAACGTTGGGTTGATTGCGTAAAATTTTACAACTTTAGCCGTAAAGCCACAAGTCGATGGTGCCCATCTCCGCAAAGAAAGATGCGAAATATTTACATACCTACGTCTCGAATATATAACCCTAGGTCGAAATATTTCTATATTGATGTATCCAAAACCGGAAATGGGGTGGGTGGTTGGGTTTTTCTCTGAAATGCTCAACCTGGGCATCTTCTTTCGCCTAGCAGATCACTTTAGCGTTTTTCAGGCAGAAAGTATTAAGGAAGTCCTATCCTTGTTGAAATGTAATGTTGTGGTATGTCTGCCAGAGATATTGACATTTTCTCATCTTCTTCTTCCTTTTTCAGCGAGGCTATGATCCGAAAATAGGGTATCATAACCCTCCTACCTCACCACTCTTCTACTGATCCGCCTGTGGGGTTCGCCTTTTGGCATTTTCTCATCATTTCTCTTTTACTCCAAAGGTCGCTGTAGGCTGCCCCTCGTTTCTCATGGAGAGGGTAAAGCAGTTTAACTTTCACTTATGCTGCGTGCTAGGCCATAGAAACATTCCAGCTTGCCAGACTTGGTACTACCCTAAACATCTTCCCGAATAGGCAGGTTATGGGTGTGCCGCTCACTTTTACTTAAGCTGGACACTATCAGCAAGCCAAACCACAGATGGGAGGATGGCACAGTGTACCAAATATCCAGGAAGATCTGACCTATGCTAGAACAGAAGCACTCATATGCTTTGATCTTGCTGAAGCGATAAGATAGCAGCTCCACTATCGGTGTACTCACATGACACTGTCCACTAGGCCTACACGCGACAAAGTTGGGTCTTTTGTCAAACGATTTTTGTAGGAGCCGCAGGGGCAAAGAGGAGGAAGTAACCATCCTCAATTTCCTCTGGATCTATCCAAAAAAAGACTACCCTATCTTGGAGCAGTTCTCTTCGATAACCTTAGCGATCTGACGAACACAAACGTCAGAGGCATCCTTCGCTTTATAAAAAACTTCTCTTACTGAGTCCATGTGTAGCTGATGTTAGATCCAGTGGTATGTCAATTGACCTCTTCTGGGTTAAATGTTCCTGTATTTTTGTACAGACAAATACCCTAACCTAACCCAACCTACGTCAGAATATTCCCATTTTTTGCTATATTCGAAAAATATGAAAGTGTAGTTGATTTATGTCCTGAATTTGCAAACAAATTTCATGCCACGATTCCGATCTTGGTACTATAATATACGTTTCTTGTCGGAAACCATTCTTCTGAATCCCCTTTTCCCAAACAGTCTTTGTCCCGAATAGCCTTTTTCCTGACTGGAATTTGTACTTTGTACTCGTATGACCGTAGTTGATGGTGAAGAAGTGGTGCGATGGCAATAATGTGGCTGGAAAGGTTACGTCTCTGATGTTGGTGAACCATCAAGCTTCACTTCAATTCACTCCAGCTAGTCTATCGCGGGTGAAACAGTCCTACTAGTTGTGCCGTATCATGTCCTAGTTACAGCAAAACCAAGTCAAATGAGTTACTAGGCAAATCAAGACCAGATATTGCCAATTTGGGACCATGTGGCCAAATTTTTTTTTTCCCCATTGTACTACCAGAGAGCAAACCCTGATTTACCCATTTTATTGGAATTTTCTTGTCTTTCTAAGAAAGCCAAGCAAGCACTTCAGTGATGAGGAGCTCACAGTACCAGCATTCACCACATCAGCACCGATGGTCTGTCACCTGATACGAGCAAAGGCTGGAGACTCACAGAGATAATGTTCCGCAGTGTCGTCGCTCTCTCCACCAGCGTCGCAGATTGTAGTGTCAGCACGTTAAGGTATTTGGAGAAAGCAAGTGGCTTGTCTAGATGACAATAAGTTGCCTACAGTCTTTCTGCTGAGAGACAGCAAGAATGCCGCTGATTTCTAATAGACGGCCGGGAGCATACGTTTAGTCAACCTGCATCCTGGAGAGTCATGCCACACACAATTGTGTTCGTGAGAGACTCAATCGTCAATGAAAGTACTAACCGAGGACGGAGGAAGACGCAACGCTGGTTTGGGACCTGAGAAAGCCTCCTCTGAGCCTTGTCTATCAATTTCATCGGAGATCTCGTTGTTTGTTGTTAGGATTGCATAAGTTTTCGCTTGGAAAACAGACGCCTAAGGAGAAAACAAGTCTAATGTTGTCGACTTCCACGAAGACACTAGCACCAGACACTTGACTGGTTTTGGAACAGTCCGTGAAAACACGACTGCATTCCATTCCTGGCTCAGACTCTGGACGAAGCCAGTCCTGAACACAAGGAAAGTCGACTCTGAATTTGCGCATCAACTGAATTTCTGGTGTCATTGCGTTAGACGGCATATCCATAAGACCGGAGTCGTAAGATAAGTGTCGCGTAAGTTTATCAACATTCCAGTGTGGAGTATACCAAAAACCGCCCCGCGTAAGACGATGGATGGCTTTGATAGTACAACTCATGATGTATGTAAGTATCGATGAGAGGTAAGTTCAGCAAAGCATCTAGAGCAGAGCCAGGCGTACTCGGAGAAGCTCCATTGCAAGCTCCCGAGAAAAGCCATTCTTTGGAATTTCGCGCAAAAGGCAACCACATATTCACGCGAGAGCCCCTTCCACCAAACAACCGACGCATATGCGAGGAATGGTCTTATCATAGCCATGTATGTCCAGAGAACTTCACTCGGTGACAAACCCCATGTCTTGCAAAAGCACCCTTACACTGCCAGAAGACCGGGAGCGACAGGTCAGAATTCTCCCTCTCGTAAAGGGAACAACCCCAGTTTTTAGAGGATTCAACGCCGACACCTAGGACACAATTCATCGACCATGTCCAGCGCCACCTGCGCGTTAGCTCAGACCGTCGCTAGACATGGCCTGAGAGAAAGTACGGCGACATCATCCGCATATGCTAGAACGTAGACATTAGAACTATTTAGAGTGTTCACCATGCACCATAACAGAATGCCATCTTGCCCTGTTTACCCCTTTCATAACACTTCGGCCACAATCCGCATCCACTATCAAAGTTCTATTCATTAGCATCGCTTTAGTCCAAATAACTAATGTTTCATCTACCCCGTGTTGTCTGGCCGAGTCGCACATGCAGTCAAAAGTCGCATTGTCAAAGCACCCTCAATGTCAATGAAGATACCCACCACGTATTCTTTCCTATAAAGCGCGCATTTAATTCTATGCGGTCAAACTTGGTATCCCTAATAATACCTTTGCCGAAGCTGCAAGGACATTAATGGAAAAGAATCTCCATGCCACTTCCTTTGCAGATTTCTGCTAGCGAGGACCAGACAATACACTCTAGGTAAATCCATCTTCGAGCATCTGAATGAGATAGCTGACAAGAGGATTCGAGAACTAATCCTTTATCTCTATCGGCTGGGTTTAAGCTCATCTTTCTTTCACAACCAACATCACTCTCAAGTAAACATTTGGGTTTATTGGGTCCTTTCCGATCTGCCACTCTATCTAAGACTTCTGCCACATGTGATAAGGACAAGTGCAACTAACTTACTTGCAAAAATAAAGAAAACTCGTTTTGTGTAGATGGAGAAGGAGAAATAATTAAAATTAAGCCTCCCTCCGACTAAGAAGTTAGATTTTATTTTTTGCACTATGTCGTCGACGATATGGAATATACCAACGCTTGGATCTGATTTTCGTAATGAATTCAGAAATCTAGAGATTGGCTCATTTCGATAATAGATGGTTCTATGCCTCATTTGGTGACCGTAATCGCCAAATTGCTTCAACAAGTTCGTTCATCGATTTGTTTTATACAAATATACATATATAATCCGGTCCTCCTTTACCCTAATGTGTCGAGGTGTTCTCGGTGTTTCTCTTCCTTTTATCTTCTCGAGAAGTTTCTCCACTGGGTTCTGTCTCTTGCTATTTATTTAGCCGAATGCCAGCTTTCCTCTGCTTCTTTCAGGATTTTTCCGACAGTACTGTACCATGCGCTCTTGGATTTTCCTCTTTTGTTTTTTCCTTCCGGTCTTGTTTCCCAAATTTTCTTCACTTGTCGGTTCTCTTCCATACGCACTAGGTGTCCAAACCATTTCAATTTCTCTTCCTCTAGGGTTAGCTTAGCCGTTTTGACATGTAGTTCTCTTCCAATATTTTTGTTTCTTTTCTTGTCTATTCTCCTGGCTCCTATGACTCTCTTTAAGTATTTCATCTTACTTACTTACTTACTTAGGTGGCGCTACAGTTCGGGGTGAACCTGGGCCACAACCAACAAGCCTATCCACATAGTTCGGTCTTTATCTAATTGCTTCCAGTTGCGCACTCCAAGTTGGTCGAGGTCCCCTTGAACTTGTGCGCGCCACCTACAGGGATGACTCTCTCTACTGCATCGTACCTCGGGGTTAGATTCGAAGACTCTGCGGGCCGGAGGGTTGGTATCCATTCTCTCTACATGTCCTAGCCATCTCAGACGTCCAATGCGCAGTTCTTTGACTAGGTCGATGTCGCTGTACAGCTCGTATAGTTCGTGATTGAATATTCTCCTCCAAAACCCGTCAACGCAAACGGGATCGAAAATCTTACGAAGAATTTTTCTCTCGAAGCGACCAAGGATATCTTCATCCTCTTTTAATAAAGTCCATGTTTCAGCATCGTAAAGCAGGACTGGGATGATCAGGGTCTTATACAGAGCCTCCTTAGTTGTTCGAGATAGGGCTTTACTGTTGAATTGCCTGATAAGCCCAAAAAAAAAACAACCATTGGCAAGAGATATGATTCGCTTGATTTGTGCGCTGATGTTGTTCTCAGACTTTATAGCAGAGCCAAGGTAGACAAAGTCCCTTACTACCTCGAAATTATAGCTGCCCACTGTGACGTCCTGTTCAATTCATCGGTGTTGGCTGTCCCTTCTTCTTGACAGCATGTACTTAGTTTTGCCTTCGTTTATCGCTAAACCCATTTTGGCCGCTTCCGCCTCAATGCTTGCAAACGCACCGGTGACAGCCCGCTGAGTTCTTCCGATAATGTCTACATCGTCGGCGTGTGCAAGCAGTTGTACAGACTTGTAATAGATTGTGCCTCCGGCGTTGGCTTGTGAGTTCCTGACAATCCGTTCAAGTACAATATTAAAGAAGTCACATGACAGCGCATCACCTTGTCTAAAATCTTTTTTGACATCAAATGTCTCGGTGAAGTCATTACCGACCTTGATGGAGCAGCGAGCGTTCTCCATCGTCAGCCTGCACAGACGGACAAGTTTGGCAGGGATGTCAAAACTAGACATGGCTCTATAAAGCTCTTCTCTATAGATGCTCTCATAGGCGGGCTTGAAATCGATAAAGAGGTGGTGAGTATCGATTTGGAATTCTTGGGTTTTCTCCAGGATCTGCCGAAGTGTGAAGATTTGATCGATGGTGGACTTTCCTGGCCTGAAATCGCACTGATAGGGCCCAATCAGGCTGCTGATAAAAGGTTTCGGGCGATGACACGCTGTCAGAGAAAAGATCTTGTATGCGATGTTGAGGAGACTGATTCCTCTATAATTGGCGCAGTTGAGGTGGTCTTATTTTTTGTGGATCTGGCAAACGATGCTGAGATTCCATTCATCAGGCATACACTCGTCTGACCAAATCTTAGAGATGAGTTGGAGTATGCACTCTACCAATTCATCCCCAGCTGCCTTGAAAAGTTCAGCCGCTAAGCCGTCAGGTCCAGCAGCCTTGTTGGATTTTAGCTTGGATATTGCTATCCTCACTTCGTTTTGGTCAGGTGGACGGAAATTTTGCCTATCATCGTCTATGTTGAATAGTTCAAGTATTTTATTTCCATACCTTGTATTTGTTTTTCTTGTCTTTCTGTGAGTATTCGGTTTTCAGCTCCGTGTAGTAGCACTGGTAAGTACATCGAGTTGGAAATTGATATTTTGGTTTTTTGTATGATTTCCTCGTGGTCTAAGAATTTTCTTCTCAACGCTGCATACAGTCTATTTGCTGCTTTAATCCTCGCCATCAGTTCATCTTCCGAATTACCTCTGCTGTTGATTATACTACCTAGGTACTTGTATTCTTGCACCTGCTCAAAGACTTCTCCATCCACCCTTACTCTAGCTACTCCTGTCTCATTTCCGATCACCACCACATTTGTCTTTTCGACATTGAGCTCTAATTTCTGCGTTGCTAATGTATGTTTCCATACCTTTACACTCTTTTGCATAACTTTCTCACTGTTTGCAAACAGCACTATATCATCCGCAAACGCATAAGCTTGGAGATAGGTTGTAGCTGTCTGTACCCAACTCTGAACTTTCCATCCTTACTTGACAATGTCTGGTGGCATCGTCCATTGCGCAGATAAATAGGAGGGGGCTCAGAACACTTCCTTGTCTCACTCCTTAAGAAGTCTTAAATTTCCGTGACAACACATTGCATGTCCTTACGATATTAAAAGCTTCTTTGTAGATGCTTTTGATGGCTTATACAAGTCCTTCCGCCACCCCTCTCCTCCTGAGGCTCTCCCAGATTTTTTCTCTGCTTAACCAGCCAAAAGCTTTCTTTATGTCAATAAAGCATGTCCTAATGGCTTTTTGATTTTAAGTGAGCTTTTTTACCAACACTTGTTGGTAGCGAAGATGTGATCTTGTATACTATGGTCTGGTCAGAATCCACTTTGTATATCTGACAGTTGTTTTTCCACTCTTTCTCTGAGTCTGCATTCTAGTAAGATCTTGTACACTTTAAGGGCAGTCGTGAGGAGCGTTATTCCCCTGTTGTTATCGCATTCTTTCGCGTCCCCTTTTTTATAAATAGGTCCAATAACTCCATACTTCCAATCATCTGGAATAGTTCTCCTAGTCCAGGCTATATTTGATATCTCTAAAGCTCGTTTCTTCCCTTTCCACCTAGATATTTGATAAATTTGGGAGCAATCTGATCAATGCGAAACAAATCCTGTGAAGTTTAAGAAAAAGATTAATTTTCCATTTTGGTCAATTAGCCAACTCGTTCGACCCTCTCCATGTGGCTGTGGCACAGGATACGAAGGAGTACGACACTAACCTTGCATTCATATTTACTAGCATTGTCTGTCCTTCTTACAGTACGAATATATGAAAGCCAAATTTAAAGCCTTGGTAGCAGCTTGACTATTCTAGAAGTCCAACACCCATATTCCTCGAACTGATTGCACTACATAGACACTATGTATCTCATATGAAGGTCGAGGGACACGAGGAATGAGAACACTGTAAGAATATTTGTAGGATTTGGCCTTTGATATATATGTTGTTCTTTGGCTACTTCGGATTCTGTTAATATTGTATTTTTTACTTAAAGCAGGCCACCAAACTACTAAGTCGTAAGGTGAACTTTGAACAGCTGTAGACCTTTATAAGGTCACCTTCCCCCAAAAGCCGCCATTTCTTTAGCAGGAAACCGTTCGAATTCTCGAACTAATTTTCCCTTCAGTTGGCTCTTAAAGAAATATTTAATTTTGGACCATCATAAGCACAGGTTGCATGACCCATTATATTAAACAGGACCAATAGATTCTTACAAAATTAAATAGCTTGGCTCATAGGTATTTTCTTCTACTTCCTTTTATCAGCGAGGTTATGATCCGAAAATAAGGGATCATAACCCTCCCACTTCACCGCATTTCTATTGATCCGCCTGTGGGGTTCGCCCATTATTTCATTTTCATTAACCAAAAAGTCCTTGAGATCATTAAATGTCTTTAAATCAGCTACGTCTCGTAAAGCTGTTTTCAACCTCTTAGCTTTCAGTTCATCTATTCTAAATTCCTCTTTTTGCCGTCAAAAAGATTTGCCAGAATCAATTTGTCAGTTCAGAATCTCAATACTGAATACCACCACAAATGTCCAGCCAGCAATTCCTTTAATAAAAAACTCTTCTTCATTCTTCAATTCTTAAAGAGCTTTCCCTCTGTAGAGAGAAGAGGAAAACTTATTTTTTTAAAGAATTTTCCCACCGTAAATAACAGGAGAATCCTTTTATGTATTTCCTTTCGCTTATCCTTGCGCGTACCACACGTAAGCAAATAGCACTAGCAGCCATTTGTCTCCTGTTCAATGTTACATTCCATTCCAGTGAATGGAGCACATACTACACCACCACCACACCTCTCTCAGTAAATGTGAAATTAGGTCAATTTAGTGAAATGAAAAGCGGAAATGTCCATGAAAGCAGGACACACAGAGAAAAAGCACCACCAGCAGTGCCAGTAAAAAAAAGTGATTTGCAATAGTCGTCGTCGTCGTCGTTGTCGGCACAGGACACAACACAAAAAAATCTTCATTAACTCATGTCATTCGTCGTCCTTTTTGACTAATGCGATTACATTTCCAACGAACGATGGGACAAATGCATGGCAACCCTGATAGGAAGAGAGAAGGAGGAGAATGAGGACTCGCGCAGCAATGTTGGCCTGCTGGCATATGACCAACTAACTTCGGGGCACCTACACGACAGGATGCACGAAATTAGTACATACATTGGACATGTAGATGATGCTTGGTACAGGGAACAGTGGTAGTGGTGGGATTCAACCGGATGTTGTGATTCGGACGACGAGAGATGCAAACAAACGACCCAAACAGGAAGATCAGGAAGAATTCACAATTGAAAATTCCACTCAAGCATTCTGCATATGAAATGTGGTACAGCCTGCCTATATATGTCTGTGTGTATACGACGAGGACGACGACGATAAGGATACACCAATAAGAAATTTCACACACGAATAAACACACTCAGACCCAGAGATTCAGCTAGCGCTATTCAATCCTGCAAATCTATATTCAAGTGATGCAAGCAGTTCCACCTTGAAGTGATGGAAGAACTGGGGGTGCAAGTACGTACTTTTTATTCCAAATTTTGTTGAACATTAGAAAGGCTTATAATGGTTACAGGGTGCAAGTGGAATTTAACTGATGCATTCAACTTGGAAAATTGTTTCTAATTTTATGAACGAACAAGTAAAGAGCACCCCATTTTGTTTTTTAAACAAAACAGCTTATGTTTGAGATATAAAAACAAAAAATTATTTCTGCTTGAAGAACTATCAATGCCATTAATTATGGAACACAACATCATTCAAATATCCTCCACCGAAACACGTACGCAACTGAATGAGCTGAACTGAATTTTTCCTGACTTTTTGGCACAAATCAGTTGGTGTAACAGAAATTTCGTGTTCGACGTTGGTCCTGAGGTCCTTTAAAGTCTCTGGCGTAGACAATGGACTTGATATAGTCTTAAAGGAAAGAGTCCAAAGGCGTTAGATCACACGAAAGAGGCGGCCACTTGACTGGTCCATTTCTGAAGGTAACACGGCTACCGAACTTCGACTCGATTGTTTGGCCAACTGTGTGGCATGTGGTGCCGTCTTGTTAAAACCACATACATCCCAGTCATCCTCTTCAAATTTATCAAAGAAAAAAAACACGATCTGGGAGCGATCTCCATTGACTGTAACTGCGTTGCCAGCATCATTGAAGGTGATGTATGGACAAATGAACCCTCCACCATGAAACCCACACCAAAGTCCATTTTTGTGGGTGCAATTACATTACGTGAATGGCTTCGAGTTGCTGACTTGCCTACGTGTAACAATTTTGCTCTGACCAAACCCGTTGATACGGAAATGTGTTTCCCCGCTGAGAATGAGTCTGCGGAGTAAGCGCACGCAAAGTTGTAGCAACCGAACGCGAAATTTGATTGAAAATTTGAATAATTTGCAAACGTTGTTGAAGCGTGTAGTTTCCTCTGATTAAGTGACAAGTATGGACGATGTGAAACGTTAAACAATCCGACAGCTAACTGGAAAACTTACTTACTTAATGGGATCCTGACCCATGTAGAGTCTCTTCCTGAGACACAGTATCCTTCCATCCTCATCGATCCCGAGCACGCTGCTTCCAGTTGGGCAGGCCAAATTTTCTAGCATCCGCGATTACTTCGTCCTTATACCAGAGGATCGGTGGTTTTTGTCATCTCAAACCTAGGGGCAGTGATTTGCAGATTCTCTTGGCTGGAGCATTGTTATTTATTCGCTTGATGTGGTCGAGCCAATATAGTGGACGTATCTTAGCTTTTCGACTACATCCAGATCTCGAATTACAGGGTGGGCCAACTACAAGTTTCTTTTTAAAAATGCAATAAAATGAACAAAATGAAATTTTTTCCATGTATTATGGTTTTTTAGTAAGAGCAAGCATTCCCATTAATTATGGAACATAACGTCGTTCAAGTGGCTGCCTCGGCTGGCCTTGCAGTAGCGCATTCTATCACTCCGATTTTCCAAGACCTTGTTGATGGTTTCGGGCTGTAGCTCACGGATTGCTTGGATGATATTGGTCTCAAGTGCTTGAATCGTTTTCAAATTGTTGGCATAACATCGGTCCTTCACGGTTCCCCACAAAAAAAAGTCCAAAGGGGTCAAATCGCAGCTCCGAGGCGGCCAATTGACATCGCCAAGACGGCTGATAACACGATTTGGGAATTTGGTGCGCAAATGATCGATTGTGGCATGGGCTGTGTGGCATGGCGCGCCATCCTGCATGAACCAAAGGTCGTCCAAATCCATGTCTTCAATTTCAGTAAGAAAAAAAGTCGTTAACATGGCTCTGTAACGCCCACCGTTGACCGAAACGTTGTTCCCAGCCTCGTTTTCGAAGAAAAATGGTCCAATGATGCCACCACTCCACAATCCGCACCAAACTGTCACTCTCTGTGGATGCATTGGCTTCTCGACAATAACATGCGGGTTTTCCGAGCCCCAGATGCGGCAATTTTGTTTGTTAACGTAGCCGGCGAGATGAAAATGTGCCTCGTCAGAAAAGATGATTTTTCGCCCAAAATCGTTGTCCAATTCAAGCTGCTCTAAGGCCCAAACTGCGAAGCGCTAACGAAGCGGATGGTCGTGCGCTTTCAATTGCTGAATCAATTGGACCTTGTAAGCGAATAATCCCAGATCTTTGTGCAGAATTCTCCTTAGGCTAGTGCGTGAAATGTTCAGCTGTTGAGATCGATGACGAGTTGATGTTCGTGAATTGAGTCTCACACTCTCGGCTACAGCAGCCACATTCTCGTCTGTGCGCACCGTACGACGACGGGGACCATGAGTGTTGTCCACTAGCATACCAGTCTCATGAACTTTTTGCACAAACTTGCGTACAGCAGGCGCGGTGGGTGCTTCATTTCGGCCAAAACTTCTTTTAAAAAAAAGCACTGTTTGGGCTACACAGCACTCACTTTGGAAATAAGTTTTCAATATTTCCCAATGTTGTTCAAGCATAAAGCGACTCATTTCGTTCCGCGGAGGTATGATACTGGCTTTCTGTCAAGATTTCGAGCGGGAAACAGCTGTCAGTGTCGAAATAACCTATAATTTAAAAAGAAATCACTAGATGGCCCACCCGTTATAGCGCCACCTAAGTAAGATGCTGGTACAGCTCATAGAGTTTGCATTTAAATCACTTCCTCCATTCGCCCTCCTCACACAAGGGACCTCATATCTAACACAGTTCAATATTAGTTCAGCTTTCCAACACTCGGCGTCATATACATAGTAGGACTGGTAGGATTAGCGTTCTATTAATTTGGTTCATAAAGTTAAGAGTTTTGAGAGGCGAACGCCACAAGCGGATCAGTAGAAATGCGGTGAAGTGGAAGGGTTATGATCCCTTGTTTTCGGATCATAACCTCGCTGAAAAAAGGAAGAAGAAGAGTTAGGAGTTTTAAACTCAGTTGCTTTGCTAAACCATATTAGCAGCGGTTTCCTAGGGTTTCTTCCTTCAATACCAACTCATCTTGTCTGAACTTCAATTGCCGCAAATGCCTCTATATAATCTGCGTACCCCAGCAACTGGACGTACTTGTTGAAGATAGTGGCTTCCATGTTAACTCATCTGTTCCAGCACGAGACAAAATAAATCACATGGCAGAGCGCCTCCTTGCCGAAATCTGGCACAACTTCGGAATAGTTCGGATGAGTTATTGCCAAATTGCACAGAGCATCACGTATTTTCGAGCTTTACGTGACACAGCTCGATCAGTTTTACTATCATATAAGCCGGCAAAGTCAACAAACCGATGGTGAGTTTCAACTCGACATTCATTGGTCCTTTCAATGATTGGCCTCAGTGTGAAAATTTGATCTATCGTCGATCTGCCAGCCCGGAAGACATACTGATATGTGCCGACTATTGTGTTGCAAAATGGCTTAAAACATTCAGACAGTACGTTGGATAGGATGTTGTATGTGACATTTAGCAAGATGTGGGAACGCCTTTTTTCTTTTGGAAAACTGGGGAGTTCCAATTGAAAACCCTATATGTCGTAGAACCTTTTAAGATTTCGTCTCAACTCTTCTAAACGTACACCGGCTTGAGCAAGTATATACTAGTATGCTGATGCAATTTCTTCAACCGCATGCTTTGTAGATACAACGAATGATCAGGGAGAACGTAAGTCATACAACCAAGAAGGTGTTATTCGTTCAATACGTACTCTTCGTATATTCTTCTTCTTCTTCCCTTTATGAGCGAGGTTATGATCCGAAAACAAGGGATCACAACTCTCCCACTTCACCGCATTTCTACTGATCCGCCTGTGGGGTTCGCCTCACATACGTACTCTTCGCATGTAAAGTGTATAAGCTAAATTGGT
This sequence comes from Brachypalpus laphriformis, assembly GCA_945910035.1. NCBI lineage: Eukaryota > Metazoa > Arthropoda > Insecta > Diptera > Syrphidae > Brachypalpus > Brachypalpus laphriformis. Next base: position 162,968,982 of record OX246756.1, read on the forward strand.
GTCTAAGACTCTCGGAGAGATCGGACAAAGACTGATACAGATACCTTCCTCTTCTACATATTCTAGTCCAAAGTTTGACATGTTTAAGATTTATTCAGATTCATACACTACTTGTTCCCAATCGAAAAAATCTCATAACAAGCTTAGGTTGGGAGCTTCAAGGATGACACAAGACAGTTCGCCCTTAAATCAAACCCATCTCAAGTTCACGTTGAATCAAATTTCAGAACATTATGAAGTTATTCGAATTAGTACGATGTCGACTTCAAACCCTTAGAAGGTCAGACACCCCTTTACCTCACCGAATCCAATTCAAAAGCATTCTAATATCAGCCAGTAATACTTGTCACACAAAGTAATACCCTTTCATTTAATTCCAAATAAGTCAAAGGATGCATTCTTGCTGCGGGGCCACCCTGTATCTAACACGAAAGAAATGTACAACAAATTGGAAAATAGTTTCACTTACACAATATGGTCAACTGGATATCCATGTGGACCCGTTCCTTAACACCATTATCTGCTAAGCACTGATATACGCCGGCATGATGTCGGTCGACATTTTCTAAGATTAGTGTTGAACTATCCGATAGATGTGTTGTCCCAGAGAATGTGTCCTTTTTATACCAGAAAATCGTTGGCACCGGATTCCCAGATGCTTTGCATTCCAATGTTACCGTACTGCCTTTACGTGCTGTCACTTGTCCATTGTGTGGCAGGGCTCTTAAAGTGGGCGGAACTGTGTGTATCGTTGGTCATCCAGAATCAAGTGTAATCCACCGGAAATAGAAATTTTAATACAAGAAAATATTTAGACAATTTTGCGATTCATTCGTTAGTTGAGGGAAGAATGAAAGACAGCGGTACCATTGGCACCCGGCTTAGGGATCATCACCATCTGAGGATGAGGATGACCCCAATTGTTCAGTTTGCCATAAACAATCCCCATCGAAGAGGGGACACTCTGGTTAGTTTTTCTATAGGAAAAAATTGGATGTCGTTCTCTCTCACCTAAAATCTCTACCGTATGGACTTGGTCACGATTCTCTTGGTCTCCCAATTGGCAGATGTAATCGCCGGCATCTTGAGTCTTCACACCATTTATCTGTAGATTATAGTCACCGACAATTTTAAATCTTGAGTCCCGAGAGATTTTCAGATGTCCAGCCGTTAGGACAGATGATCCTTTTCGCCAGAGTAGAACGAACGAACCGAGATTTTGAACTTTACATGGCAGTTCAATGGTTTCGCCCACAATCACTTTGTAGAGGTGGCCCCGGGAGAGGAATTTCGGTGCTATTGTTGGATTGTCACTGTCGGATGGGGAAAGAAATGATCCCACTGGTTGATTGTGTGCTGTGGAATAAAGAAGAAGGTAAGAGAAATGTTAATGGACGGGCAAAAAGGTTAGAATATTGATTTTGAGTTTTGTATCTTTTGTTTCATCTAAAAGAGAGATTGGATGGGGGTGGAGGTGGGAGTTTAACATTTCGATGCGGACGTGATTCATAAGTAAGTGTAAGTATCGACTTAATTACTTTCGAGCCATTAACCCATTTAGTTTGCATTTAATTTTTAACCAATGATACCGAACTGGACTTTATATTTGAATCGTCTATCATTGACGAGAAATATATCAAAGCTTTACTCTTACTCAATTTCCTTGCAGTTTACAACTTCAAAAGACATGAAAAGCTAATAGATAGAAAGTTTGGAATCATGGAAGGCAACAGTGGCTCACACGTCAGTTACATAATACAAAAGGCAAGGAGCCTTTAAGAAGTCTGTCCATTACTCACACAAATGTCTATGTTATACGGACACCGTGGACGACGTGGACTTGTTTCCTGGAAAAAACTCAATGAGTTGCATGCGAGATAGTGAGATAGCTGAGGCTGTGTGTATATCGGAAGAGAGGGTGCGAAACATCTTGCACAAAAACTTAGGGATGCGAAAGCTCTGCGCAAGATGGGTACCGCATTTGCTGAATGCCGATCAAAAGCAAATGCCTAATCTTTGGACCGATTCAATAGGGATCCAACCGATTTCGTGCGGCGATCTGTCACCATGGATGAGACATGGGTCCACCACTACACGCCAGAAACGAAACAGCAGTCGAAGCAGTGGGTGGAAGCCGGTGGTTCAGCGCCAAAGAAAGCGAAGTCGATCGCATCTGCCGGAAAGGTCATGGGCAGTGTGTTTTGGGATGCGAAAGGGATCCTGTTAATTGATTAAATTGAGAAAGGCAGAACAATTACAGGCGAATATTACTCAAACTTTCTTGACCAGCTGGATGCCAAAATTTCGCGAGAAGAGGCCTGGTTTGATTAAGAAATAATCTTCTTTCACCACGACAATGCACCTGTACACAAATGTGCGTTGGCGATGGGAAAATTGCGGAATTTGGGGTACGATTTGCTCGGCCATCCCCCCTATTCACCTGATTTGGCATCCTTAGACTTCCATCTGTTCCCAAACTTGAAGAAATTTGTTTCTGGGAAGCGTTTCGCATCCAATGTAGAAGTTGAGAGGGCCGTAGATGAATATTTCAGCCTTCCAGACTCTCACTTCCGAGAAGGAATACTGATGTTGGAGAAACGCTGGACTAAGTGTGTTGAAGTCAAGGGAAATTATGCAAAAAAATAAAATCATTTTTTAACTGAAAATCGCAGTCTTTCATTGTCAGGCCAAGAACTTTTTACCTTGCCCTCGTAGAGAGCGACACACGGGGCACGTCGAAATACTTTCGTCATCTTCCCAAATTCACAGACCACCTGCCCACTAAGCACAACTGCAACACGGGCTGCAGGCACTCAATACCGGACCAAACTGAGTGGAAGCAACGCTATGTCATGTACAACAAATCGCTGTCAATTTCAATGGACGGTGCCAAGTCCAAAGACGGAGTCGGTGCCGGAGTCTTCTTGGAGGACCTGAATGACCACCTTTCTTTTAACTTTCCAAACTACTGGAGCGTTTTTCCAGCCAAACCTCTGACTACCTAGCGATTATTTCAGCAACAACATCGGATATTGTCATATACAACGACGGTCAGGCAACCATCAAATCGCTCGCTTCCAGCACTACGAGATCTAGGGCAATGAGAGACGGTCACGTATCTCTTTGCGATTTAGTTGAACAGTATAACCTCATCCTTTGCTTGGTACCAGGTCACTGTGACACACCGGGAAATTGCGCAGCTGACGAATTGGCCCGAAAAGGCTCCTGTGGTACAAATAGCATAAGCATAACCTACATTAAGGCGGCAACGTCTCATGTTAAGTATATTATCCATGCCGAAGCGGTGAGTGAAGCCGACCAACGAGGGCAATACCTAGGCCAGTGTAACATTGCTAGGATACGTCGGACTCTTGAAACACAACACAGAAACACTTTCAAAAATAACAAATGTCCTCACTGTATACTGTTCTATAGGAAGACACGCCCAGAGATTAGGCACCCCCACAATGATTTCTGCAGAAGCTGTAGAGATGAAGAGGAAGAACAGACCATCAGTCACTGGGTGTATACGTATGTACGGCTAAAATTAACCCTTTCATACAGAGAAGTAAAGTGGTATACAGACGGTTTGAGAACTGGAGAGGGAACAGGGGCGGGCGTATTTGGGCCAAGGACCAAGCACTCAGAACCTATGGGCAAGTGCACCAGCATCTTTCAAGCTGAAATATGTGCTATAAGCAGATGCATCCAACTCAATCTCGAAAAGAGATACAGCAACTGCGACATAGCAATACTGTCAGACAGCCAAGCAGCTATCAAAGCACTTGACTCCTATGTCATTAAGTCAAAACTTGTGTGGGAATCCCTATGCAAGCTTAATGAATTGGGCAGAAACAATAAAGTTGCACTTTACTGGATACCCGGTCACGTCGGGATAAAAGGTAACGAAGCAGCAGACGCCTTGGCAAGACAAGGGGCTGCAGAACCCTTCATTGGACCTGAACCATTCCGTGGAATGGGTGAACACACCATACGCGAGAAATTCAGGAAAATGGAGAGATAAGACAGGGCAAGAACCTGGAACAACATCACAGGCCTGAGACAAGCTAAGAAACTACTGGGATGTTACAACCGGAAAATATTCGAAGCCTGCATCTGCCTTAGCAAGAATAACCTACGGATCCTAAAAGGCTTCCTAACGGGGCACTGCAAACTCAGGGAGCATCTACGGAAACTAGGTATAACAAATGAAGGCCTTTGCCTGATTCTGCAACGAGTCATGTGAGACTCTGGAACACCTTCTGGAGTCCTGTGGGGCACTGACCCATAAAAGATTGGAATACTTGGGCAAATACCAAGTATCAGAAGAGGATATGCCAACCATGGACCCAGTTCTCATTCTCAGATTCTTAAAAGAAACTGGTCTGAAGAAAGAGCTCTAAGGTGAACTATTCTCGCCAAGGCAAAGTAAGAGCATATGACCTTCAAACACAATTCCACAGGAATTGCAATTGCGAAGGGAACAAACCTCCCCAAGGTATTACAGGGGGCACAATAGATCATTAGGTCGCAGTGCAAAATAACCCTACACAAATAATAATACAGAAAAGTAGATGGTTCCAAGATTAAGAGGGTGACCCACCTACCTTATACATCGGCTGTCATTGTACAGCTATTTCTAGTCTAAGTACATCCTCATCGAGGGCCATTACTAACCAACAAACCAACCATTCCTTGTTTTATTGTCCTTATTTCCAGAAAGGAAAGCACTGAAAAGAAATTTCTAAGAGACGTCAAAGAACATACTCGTACATAGTGGATACCACATTTTATACAAAGGAAACTAATTCGAATCACCCCACATAAAGATAAATTTATAAGACTGAAGGGGTCGAATGTTCTTGTCTTTCTGCGCACGTATCACGCGAAAACTGCTGCAGGGATTTTCATGAAACTTGGCATACTGATAGCTTATATCCTAGGTCGATATTTAGGGTACATTTCATCCCAGTGAATCAAAGGTTCCTAGAAGGTACTTTAACCACGTGTACATATAATAAAACTTTAAGTGTAAAAGTGTTTCAACGCTCATCACGCAAGAACTACGACACAAAATTGAACGACATTTCTTCTGTTGAATTGCATAGAGTATAGCTTTTAAATTGGTGTATGCTTCATCGGGATCCCCCCTCCGCCTCCCTGATCATTGTAGCGTTTTTCAGGCGGACATCATGGCGATTAAGGAAGCCCTGTCTTGGCTGAAATGTAATGTATTATCTGTCAGTGATATTAACATTTTCACTGACAATCAAGCGGCTATCAAGTCCCTGGAATCGTGCTTCTTTACTTCAAAGACCGTCTTAGCCTACCTTTTGTCTCTTACAGAGATGACAGAGCAGTTCAATATTCACATATGCTGGGTGCCAGGTCACAGAGACATTCCAGGAAACTGTAGGGCGGATGAACTCGCTAGACAGGGTACTACTCTAAGGATTCTGCCAGATAGGCAAGCCCTTGGTATGCCCCTCGCTACATCTACTGAAGTTGAACGCTATAAGCAAGACCAACGTTAGGTGGGATAGTGGCTCTACGTGTCACATTTCGAGGCAGATCTGGTCTAAGCTGGACCAGAAACGTAGTGCCGAGTTGGTTAAACTAAAGCGATTACAGATCAGCTGCGTTATCGGTGTCATCACCGGACACTGTCTAATCGGCCAACATGCCAAAAGACTTGGTCTCTTTTCCAATGACTTCTGCAGGAGCTGTAGGGACGAGGAGGAGGAGGCAACCATTCTTCACTTCCTATGCACATGTCCTGCTCTATCACGCAAAAGAACGCTCCATCTAGGAGCTCCCTTCCTTGACGACCTCAACGACTGGCGTCCTTAGACGTCATGATCATCCATCGCTTCATCAAAAGCTCCGGTTAGTTTTATTAGTCCCTGAGTGGTCTTATGGTAGATTTTTGGCATCACAATGGACCTTTACTGGTCTAAGTGTGTCTGCATCGTGGTGCAGACAGCCAATCTAACCTAACCTATCGGGATCCCCTATCCAGAAGCTGATATCTAATCAAAAATATCTTTTGCGAAATTCAGAATTTATTTAATCTTTTCTTTACCATGATCTTGAATCTGCACGCAGTGGACGTAGACATTTTGTTTCGCTGTCTGTACGCAATTTTTAAGAGCAGAGTCAACTGGCCGACGGAAGGAGTACGGTACTCTCCGTGTTTTCTTATTTTTCGGTTCTCTTTTCGGTTATACCCGGTTGACAGCTTGTGTGTTGTGTGTGGATTTGAGTCTGCTCTGGTGGGGTTTCCCACTGGGGAAGTTCTAATTGAGTTTACACATTTTCGTTATTGTATTTGGTTGGCAATTATATTTCAAGGCGAACACGGGTCACCTAATAAATTTATAAATGACAATAGTCAGGTCTTTTCTTACTGCATCTTTCTCCCAAGATGGATTCGAACCCGCTTAAGCCGATGAGCTGGTGTTCAACAGTAGTATAAACAAGTCCTGATCTGTGCGGTCCACATAATCTTTTGATTTTGTGGCATCCTATTTGGCGGCCTCAAACAAACAACGATTGCATAATGTGCCTTGCTTTTTAAGTAGTCAGTATCTACTCTGTTCCTCATTGGTTCAAGACAAATCTGCTTCCCTAGATCAGTGCAAAACTGGCCTCATCCTCATATTTTCAAATGTTCAACCACTTAACAACAAAACTTTTAATAGCAACATTCAACAACGCCATTTGAAGTTCCATGTAGGGCAGAGGTTTACAAATCATGTATGCTGCCCCCCCGAAGCTCCATTTTAAAAATCGCCTTAATCATGGAGAAATAACTTGCACACACATACTCCTAGCTTTCCAGGCAACACGATGGTTAAAATAAATTACCTAAAAATTATTTTTAAACAGAAACGAAATACGTACGATTATATATAACCCACAGTGCTAATAATATTTTATCTTGCAGTCATGCGAACAAATAATACGTTTCGCCATTTAATTCCGGTGGCACCGCAGAGCAAATGTCACATTAAATATGCATTGTTTGACATAAAAGCGAAACACAAAGAGGTGCGCTGAAGCATGCCACCTGCGGTGCATACTAATGCAGGCATATATTTCAACATCGGACACCCGGAGTATAAAATCCATGCATCAAGTCCTGGAAACGCTTTGTATACACGCAGCCGCTCGTCCTTAAAAATACCACCCCCAACGGGGGAGAGAGAGAGAGTAATCGAGCTTGGAGAATGTTTCCTTGCTGAGCATGTTTTGTTGTTCCCCCGCGTCAGTCGACCGGCCTCCTTCCGACGGGATCTATCTCAGGGGTACGTTTTGGGTGAAGAACTTAAAAACACGCAATGCAAGAATTTCAGTAGGCAGCAGCCAGGTGTGGATGGGTGGGTAGCTGGCTGTCGTTGTCGTTCCGTTGTTAGCTGATGGGTGACGCTATGCCCACATATCGCACCTTCTCTTAGGCACCACGATATATAAATAACCAAATAGATTAGTGGTCATAGATTAACTAGGCGACGTCACTTCGGCAAACTTTCTGCCACACAGTCCGTCCACCGGTGTATGTATCTACGTATCTATACATGTATCCGAGTGAATGGAATTTTTTAATTAATTGTTTGCGTGAGAATTTTCAATTTATCAATTTATTAATCATTGAGAGAAGAAATAATTTTTCTTCCTGTTTTCCGTTGGAAAAGAGGCGAACATTTTCTTGGCTTCGCTGTTTGGACTATGAAAGTCACTTCGTCCAAACGAGGGAATGGGTGGACATTTACTGTGTAAATTTTTCATGTTTTTTGTTCCATTTTTCAGTCCAGAAGATTGTACTGATTTATTGTCCATTATCAACCTGTCGAGAGGGTATAACATTTGAAAAATGGAAAAGCGATAAAAAAACGTAATGTTGGACAAATGGCACGTTAAGAGGCAGAATGCAGAAGTGTAGGGATTGCCAATACAGAGATAAGAATGTCACCAGCGATATAGAAGTACGTGCATACATATGTACAGGTGGTCAAAAGAATAGCTTTAGCTATCGCCTATCCTGATGCGATGACAAAGCTAATAAAAGTGAAGGGAGATACCAGGATGATTGCAACTAAATTTATTCCTAGGCGTATTTTGAAAGCGATACCCACGTCAGGATATTAGAAATCACTCGAGATGCGTTTCTAGGTCTACAAACTATTATCTGACGTTAATATTAAGGAGTGTATCTGCTGCATTATAGAGGCAAGTTATGGCTTTCTGGGGACCTCTCTCAAGAAACTGGGCCACACTATAACAGTTCCGCATTACTTAGATACTGAACTCTATCTGACTTGCTTACTATATACATCTTTCAGCTTTAGCCAATCAATGCATTGTATTTTGTACCTTTGTATAAATATAAGTATCCCTGTCTTTTTTTATTCCGGGAATATAGCAGTAGGATCGCAGTCGGTGCTGAGGATATTGAAGGAGCACTTCTGCAGACTGTTAAACGGCGACGATGACCAACGATGATGACTCGGCGTTCAAGTTGAGCGAGCCATTCAACAGTGACGATGACAGTCAAGATTCCCGTCAACCTGATCAGAGTGAAGTGAGGATAGCGACATCTAATCTTAAATTCAGCCGATGGCCTTGCCGCCGAACTTTTCATGTCAGGAGCAGATGAGTTGGTATGGAGCATGTAGTAGCTCATTTGCAAAATTTGGGCGGATAAAGGTATGTCCGATGAATGGAACCTCAACTTCGTTTGCCTTATCCTGAAGAAAGGTGAACATCTGAGTTGCGCCAACTTGTAGTTGTCTTCTTAGCATCGCATATATGTTTTGGGCGTTCAAGTAATAGGGTAAACTTACATAAGACCCTGAAAAAACGCCCACTTACCGAGAAAGCGACAAAAGCAATGTTTATGTGCCAGCGCCTACATGGTAAAACTTGGGAGCTAAAACCCAAAATAACATATTGGACGTACAGCGCCATTATCAAACCAATGGTCACCTATGCATTGTTGGCCGGCCGAGCCAGTGGAGGTTGCCTCTATGGTATTAAAAAAAAACTTGAGCAAAAGCATTCAACAGCTGGGGATGAATTGGTAGAGTGCACACACCAACTCATCTCTAAGATTTGGTCAGACGAGTGTATGTCTGATGAATGGAACCTCAGCATCATTTGCCCGATCCACAAGAAAGGAGACCCCTCAACTGCGCCAATTATAGAGACATCAGTCTCCTCAACATCGCATACAAGATCTTTTCTGCGATATTGTGTGAACGCCTGAAACCTTTTATCAACAGCCTGATTGGACCCTATCAGTGCGGTTTCAGGCCAGAAAAGTCCACCATTGATCAAATCTTCACACTTCGGCAGATCCTGGAGAAAACCCAAGAATTCCAAATCGATACTCACCACCTCTTTATCGATTTCAAGGCCGCCTATGACAGCATTTATAGGGAGGATCTATAAAGGAGCCATGCCTAGTTTTGACATCCCTGCCAAACTTGTCCGTTTGTGCAGGCTGACGATGGAGAACGCTCGCTGCTCCATCAAGGTCGGTAATGACCTCACCGAGACCTTTGATGTCAAAAAAGGTTTTAGACAATGTGACGCGCTGTCATGTGACTTCTTTAATATTGTACTTGAACGGATTGTGCGGATTTAGAAGCCAACACCGGAGGCACAATCTATTACAAGTCTGTACAACTGCTTGCATACGCCGACGACATAGACATTATCGGAAGAACTCAACGGGCTGTCACCGGTGCGTTTGCAAGCATTGAGGCGGAAGCGGCCAAAATGGGTTTAGCGATAAACAAGGGCAAAACCAAGTATATGCTGTCAAGAAGAAGGGACAGCTAACACCGACGAATTGGACAAAACGTCACAGTGGGCAGCTATAATTTCGAGGTAGTAAGGGACTTTGCCTACCTTGGCTCTGCTATAAACTCTGAGAACAAGATCAGCGCAGAAATCAAGCGAAGAAAAACTCTTGCCAATCGTTGTTTTTTTGGGCTTATAAGGCAATTGAACAGTAAAGCCCTATCTCGGACTACTAAGGAGACTCTGTATAAGACCCTGATCATCCCAGTCCTACTTTACGGTGCTGAAACATGGACTTTATTAAAAGAGGATGAAAATATCCTTGGTCGCTTCGAGAGAAAAATCCTTCGTAAGATTTTCGGTCCCGTTTGCGTTGACGGGTTTTGGAGGAGAAGATTCAATAACGAACTATACGAGCTGTACAGCGACATCGACCTAGTTGAAAAACTACGTATTGGACGTCTGAGATAGCTAGGATATGTAGAGCGAATGGACACCAACGCTCCGGCCCGCAGAGTCTTCGAATCTAACCCCGAGGGATGACGCAGTAGAGGGAATCATCGCTGTAGGTGGCGCGCACAAGTTCAAGGGAACCTCGACCAACTTGGAGTGCGCAACTGGAGGCAATTAGCTAAAGACCGAGCTAAATGGAGAGGCCTGTTGGTTGAGGCCCAGGTTCACCCCGAACTGTAGCGCCACCTTAGTAAGTAAGTAAAAGCATTCAATGTAGTTTCATAAGCCAATTAGATCGAACCTTAGTAGAGATAACGGCGAACAGCAAAGTATTCTATGTAATACCTGTCTACACAAACAGTAACAAATGGATGAGCGAATTTTCGGACCTGTACGATTTCCTATTGGAATTTGGACGAAACAATCTGATGGTTATAGGAGATTGTAACGCCAGAGTTGGAACTACACAACTATTACAGCTAGAACCAGAATTTATAACCGGGACGTTGTGCCCTATAAGGAATGCAACAGACTCAAGAATTGACTGTAATGGGAGAAAATTTATCGAGATGTGCGAATCGGTTGGCCTCACAATGCTTAATGGGCGAACTGAAGGTGATGCGGAGGGCAACCTGACTTTCTTAAGAGGAACTTCCTGCTCAACGATTGACTACTGCTTGGCACGCGGAGACTGGCTTGGATGCGTAGATAACCTAGAAGTTTGTGAGTTCGCCTTTTCTGACCATTTACCTCTAAATGTGCGAATAAAGTAGAGAACATGCCAGGAGTCTTCCTCACAAGAGATGAGCTTATTGCCAAAACTGCAATGGAAAGACACCCACTTAGAAAGGTACCGAAGGAACTTAGACTCTATTCTTAATTCTGCAGATAATGCTGAACTGCAGCCTGGCTGAAGAACAGATGCCCTAGTATCTTTCATCCTTGAGGCTGCAAAGCCTCTTCAATCAACACGAAGATTTAATAAGCGGCAAAAATGGTTCGACGCAGACTGCGAAAGAGTTAGGAAAAAATCATACGCATATCTCCGAATGGTAAGACAATCCGAAACACTATCTGCTAAAACTTTGTATCAGGAAGCAAACAAGCACTATAAAGCCATTTGTAGAGAAAAACAGAAGATATATGGTACATATCCCGTCTGATGCAGTCGCTGTCGGAAGTAAGAGATAGTCGGTCGTTTTGGAAATTGGCCCGAACTCTAAACGGTGCGCTATTTGTCCGAGCTACCCTAATCAAAGTCAAAGTTTTGGCTAAGTATTTTAGGCAGCTGCTGAACTCGTCACATGGTTCTAGTCAAATTAGTTACGCTCTCCCACTTATAGAAAACACTGATCTGGATCGAATAATCTCAGTGCAAGAAGTCAAAAAAGTCATAAACCCATGTCCGTTAAATAAGGCCCCTGGGGAAGATCGGGTGCCATATGAATTCTTCAAAAACGCCACTGAACAGTTTATACAAGAACTCAGAGAGGCACATAATTATATTTATAATACAGGTGAAGTTCCGGAAAGTTTTAGGAAAAACATAATATTTCCGCTATTTAAGAAAGGAGTACCAAGCGACCCCGCCAACTACCGGGGTATCTCCTTCATGAATACCATTATGAAAATATTCACAGGAATAATTTTAGACCGTCTCTCCCAATGGATATCGACTCACAGCTTACTCAGCGAATTCCAAGCTGGCTTTCGAAAGAATTACGCAACAGTCGATAATATTTTTGCTCTAACCAGTATAGCAAGGTCTTATCTGGATAAAGGAAACAAATTATACGCGTTATTTGTTGATTTCAAGGCTGCATTTGATTCAATTGACAGGATTGCCCTTTTCTATAAACTGGGCAATTTAGGACTGTCTAGCAAAATGCTCAAGGTAATTCGCAGCCTCTATGAGGAGAACAGAACAGCTGTTTGGGACGGTGGCGAATTATCTAACTGGTTTAGGTCAGAAATGGGAGTAAAGCAGGGATGCCTGCTAAGTCCACTTCTCTTCTCGATCTTTCTGGATGAGCTGACATCATACTTGCCAGGTGGAATTACGTTTGCTAACCTCAATATTAAGATCCTCATGTACGCAGATGATATCGTCTTGTTTGCAGAAACCCCGGGCATGCCAATAATAATGATTAGCAAGTTGCATAAATATCGCCAAATTAGGAATCTAAAAGTTAACACAAGCAAGTCGAAAGAATGGTCTTTCGGAACGGATCAGGACGTTACTCAATGCAAGCAAAATAAACCTGGGAAAACGAAAAGCTGGAGAAAGTCAAGGAGTACAAATGCCCCGTCATTATCATTACTCCACGACTTTCACTTAAAAATCACATGCAGTGGAAGCTCAAGGAATCTAAGACGGCTATCAACTGCAACTGGAAATGTATCTTGGCGAAGAGCAAAATTGCCCCCAGCGTGAAATTTAAACTTTTTGAACCGGTTATGAGAGCAATCATGTGCTATGGTGCGGAAGTGTGGGGTATCTTTCAATTTGAAGAAGTCGAAAAACTTCTCAGATACTTCATTAAGAAAATATTTAGGCTACCGGAAAACACTCCAACCTATATAATACATCTGGAAACAGGTCTTCCACCACTGTACATGTTTACGCTGAAGACGCATTTTAATTATATAATGAAAGTAGTGGCACTCCCTAATCACCGACTTCCTCACATAGTAGCAACTCATCTTCTACATAGTAAAACACAGTTCTTCCGTGAATGGTCAAGTCTATGTGCGGAGCATAACGTACTTGAAGAGGATCCGTCATCCTGGAGGACCCCTCTGCACAAGATTTGGGAGAAGACGCGAGAATCTAAGTTTGCTTTATTTATAGATAGGGCGGAGCGAAGTGAGACTAGGAGAACATATCGCATTTTGCAGCATAATCTGGAGGAAAAAAAACTATTTCACCGACAGCTTTAGCATTGAGACCATTTCTACTATATTTAAAGTAAGAGGTGAACTCCTGCGGCTCAACTATATCCCTTATCGAAGCGGCCGCAATGTGGAATGCACGCTTTGCAATCAAAGATCCAGAGAGGACATGCCACATTTCATAGGAGTATGTCCTATCTTCGGTGCCATCAGGCGTTCTCACTGGGGGAAGAATGTTCTTACAGTGGATGAATTAACTGCAATACAGAACTGTCAAAATTGGCTTATATTGGTTAGTTACGTTAAAACTGCATGGAAATACCGTACCCTTGTCGTAAATGAATTTGTTTAAACTCATTAACCTATATTGGTAAAATTTTACTAAAGTATGCACTTTGTCAATTATAGATTAAGAATTTGTATAAATATAAAACACATAATGTAGGTATATAGTATAAGTTCTCTTTTTCGGCTGACGGCTTAAGCCATTGCAAACAAAACTGTGAATTTGTCAAGATTAAAAAAAAGTTATAATAAAGTTAACTTACTATTACTTACTACTACTGCATTGTTGGCTTGGTGGCCAAAAACCTTACAGGCCCAGACTCAGGAACAGTTGAATAAAATCCATCGTCTAGCTTGTCTGAGTATCACAGGAGCAATGAAAACGTGCCCCACGGCAACAATGGGAGCAATGCTTAGCCTCACACCGTTGCACCATGCAGTAAAAAAAAGAAGCTATGCTGAGTGCTCTTAGGCTGCCCAAATCTCGGACCTTAAAATCGGAAACTTTACAGGCCATTTGAAGATTCTAGAGTATATTCAAAATAACCCTATTCTCAAAATCCCAGATACTATGCTCGAGAAATACCGGTTCTCCAGAAAATTCAATGTGGTCATAGGTGACAGCCACACATGGAGGAATGAAGGACTTATAGTCTTACCAAAGTCTCAAACTTAGTACACAGATGGTTCCAAATTGGAAAATGGTAGCACTAGCGCAGGGGTTTATAGACCCAGATTCCAACGTGCGGTAGCGCTTGGGAAGTCACCAACAATATTTCAGGCGGAAGTCCATGCAATCGAGCTCTATGTACCAGAATGTCTGCGAAGAAGGGTCGAGGGTACTCGTACTACATCCTTTCGGATATCCAGGCAGCACTTATGGCTCTGAAATCGTACACGGTAGGATCAAAACTTCTATGGGACTGTCTAAACCTACTCGAAGAGCTTGCATCGAAAAACAACGTCACTGTGGCCTGGATACCAGGAAATGAAGGCTTCGAGGGCAACGAATGGGCGGACTGCTTAGCGAGAAGAGGCGCTAGTCGCCAACTAGTCGGTCCTGAACCCTATTTTGGAGTCACACGGGGTAGCCCAAACATCATTAGATTAAGACTAAGAACAACGATAGGAATACTCTATGGCCACTGTCTCTTAGGGAAGCATGCCATGAGACTAGGGTTCTCTGACACGGATGTTTGTAGGTACTGCGATGACATACATGTCTTAGAGGACATATGTTAACTCGTATACTTTGTGAGTGCAAAGGAATTGCCAGGACAAGGCTAAAGCACTTTGGTAGATACTTCTTCTATAACCTAGAAGAGGTGAGGTCCTTGAATCATAACAAGGATCTCTTCAAATTCTGTAGGGTGATTAATTGCTTGGGAGAATGGGTTTAGGTCTTCTGCCATGAAGGTTCCCTAGAGATCGCGATGGGCCCACTTTGGTGCCTAGCGTTTTATAATAACCTTATAACCTAACCTAACCTAACCTAGCCCAAACATCAAAATAATGAAATGGGAAGATGTTCATCATGCAGAATACTGGGCCAAACTCAAGGGCCTAAGACAGGCAAAGAAGTTCATTTATCTCAACCGTTGCAAGGCTAAAAAGCTACTCGAGCTTAGGAAAGCAGACTAAAGAACCTCAACAGGCTACTTGACTGATCATTGCCCACTCAGGTACCATCGGCATAAGATAGGAGTAGCAGATACAGACGAATGCCGGCTATGTGGAGAGCAAAAAGAGACGGCAGATCATATTCTCTGTGAATGCCCTATGGCCGCAAGAAAAAGACTTCTCCATCTCGGGAGAACTTTATTGAGACCCTCTGACTTCTGGAGCATTAATCTTGGAGCTTTGTTGAGGTTTATCAAGAGCCTTAACCAAGTTCTCAGCTAAACACCGGGCTGGCAAAATAGATTTTATAGGTCGCAGTGCGTACACGGGCTCTAGTAAAGTAAATTTAAGTAAAGTAAAGTACATAAGACCCTGTCTGCCCTATTACTCGAATGCCCAAAACTACTCATTAACAACCCGGTATATTCTTATCAGTGAGGTTTCAGGCCGCGAAAATCTCCCATTGACCAAATATTCGCACTATGGCAGATCTTGAAAAGAACCCAGGGATATTCAATCAATACATACCACCTCTTCGTCGTTTTCAAAGTTACCTATGATAGCGTGCATAGAGACGAGTTATACAGAGCTATTTCTAGTCTTGGCATCCCTAAGCTAAGCTCGTCAGTCTGTGCAGAGTGTCAATGGAGAACTCTCGCTACTCCATCAAAGTCGGTAAGACCACCACCGAACCACTCGATGTCAGGAAAAGTCTTAGACAAGGTGAAGCGCTATCATGCTATCTCTTTAACATAATACTTGAAAGAATTGTTCGATACTCGAAAGCTAACACCGGAGGTACTACAATTTTTTACAAATCTGTACAACTATTCGCTTACGCCGATCACATTGACATACACGGAAGAACTCAGTGGGCCGTTGGTGTGGCGTTCGCAAGTATTGAGACAGAGGCAGCAAAGGTGCCTTAAGCAAAACTAAATATATGCTATCTACAAAAAAGGACACCTAATACCGGCATCTTGTACAGAAGGCCACAATAGATAGATATAATTTTGAGGTAGTAAAGTACTTTCCCTACATAGCCACTATGGTGAGCTCCGCAAATGACATCAGTGGGGAGATCAAACGGAGCCAATCTCTGTTTTTATGTGCTAAGAAGGCAACTGACTAATAAAGCCATATCGTGAACTACTGTGTAACTCTGTATAAGCCACTTATCGTCCCAGTCTTGTTGTGTGGCGCAGAGGTATGAACTTTGTCAAGATCGAATGCGGATACCCTTGGTTACTCTGAGAGAAATGTTATTCGAGTGATCTTTGGTTCCATCTGCAAACATGGTGAGTGGAGGACAATGTACAATGCCGAACTATACGGCTTATACAATGATATGGACTTAGCCAGCAGAGTTCACATACAGCAACTAAGGTGGCTGGATCATATAGAGCGGATGAAGACCAACGTTCCATCCCGGAACATCTTCGAATCCAACTCGGATGGACGGCACAGTAGAGGACGACCTCGTGGTAGGTGGCGTGAAGAAGTGGATGGGGACCTCAATCAACTTGGCGTACGCAACTGGAGGTAGCTGACTCATAACTGGGCTTCCTGGAGATGTTTCCTTGCTTAGGCCCAGGTCCACCCCAGACTGTCGGGCTACCTTAGTAAGTAAGGATTATGACTGGACACCTTTTCAACTCCGAATGTATAGGTTAGGTTAGGTTAGGATCGACCCTCGATGAGGATGTACTTAGACCAGAAAGTAGGTCCATTGTACTGCCGATGTGTAAGGCGGGTGGATCACCCTCTTACTCTTGGAACCATTTGCTTTGTTAAATGAAGTCGAGAATTTTAGCCGTGCAGGCGTTGCCGAGATCATTAAGATCATTGTATTCACCCAGAGTGACCTTGCTGATGTTGGCGAGCGCAGGACAGGCGCACAGGAGATGACTGATGGTCTCTTCTTCCTCTTCATCTCTGCAGCTTCTGCAGAAGTTATTATGAGGGATACCTAATCTTTGGGCATGTCTTCCTATGACGCAGTGTCCAGTGAGGACATTTGTTATTTTTGAGAGGGTTCCTTTCTTGTGCTTCAAGAGTCCGATGGACCTGGATTTATTGAGTATCGGCTAGAGCTGTCTGGCGGTATGACATCGTCACGCTACTTTCTCGGCGTCAATTTGAATAAGGTACTTAATATAAGACGCTGGCCCCTCGATGTCGGTGATGCTTATGCTATCTGTACCAGAGGAGCCTTGTCGTGCTAGTTCGTCGGCTGCACAATTCCCCGGTATGTCACAGTGACCTGGTACCCAGCAAAGGGTGAGGTTGTACTGACCAGCTATCTCGTTAAGAGATATGCGACAGTCTTTCACTGCCTTAGATCTCGTAGTGCTGGATGCGAGGGATTTGATGGCTGCCTGACTGTCGACGTAAATAATAATATCAGGTGTTGATAGTGTGCTAGCCGCCAGCCAGTCAGCAGCTTTGCGAACTGCGGTGATTTCGGCTTGAAAAACGCTGCAGTGGTCTGAAAGGTTAAAGGAGAGGTGTATGTCCAGATCTTCCGAGAAAATTCCGACACCGACTCCGTCCTTGGTTTTGGACCCGTCCGTAAAAAATTGACAGCGATTCGTTGTAAAGGACATTGCGTTGCGTCCACTCACTTCTGTCCGGTATCGAGTGCGTGTAGCCCTTGTTAAAATCATATTCAGTGGGCAGATGGTCAGTGGAATTGGGAAGATGACGGTGCATCGAAAGTATATTGGCATGTCCCGTGTGTTGCTCCTTCCACTGCTTGGAGCCTCTCAGTCTTATTGCCGAGCCGACAGCCAATTGCTTACTGATGATGTCAATAGGAAGCAGGTGGAGCATGGTTTGGAGCGCCGCTGTGGGAGAAGTTCTTAGTGCACCGGTAATACTGAGACATGCAACTTTCTTCTCCAAGGCGGGCCACCTTACCAATACTCCATACATGAGAATCGGTTTTATGACCGACGTGTATAGCCAGTGCATGATGCTTGGTTTAAGGCCCCAGGTGGAGCCTACTGCTTTCTTGCAGATGTATAGGGCGGCCAGCGATTTCCTGGCCCGTTCGACGACATTCTCTTTCCAAATAAACTTGCGGTCAAGCTTTAGACCTAAATAGCTAGCACTATTTGAATGCTTGAGGCTGAATGGCGACATCATCTGCATAGGCAATAACGTTGCATCCAGTCTCAACTCCGAATGTATGCAGCTTGTTATTCCACTAAAGTGGTTCGCCTACTCTTTTGTGTCTACTGATTAAGTATGGCTTCAAAATGGCATTATTGACTGTCTTATACAGGTGGACGTCCGTTTTTGTTGAAGGCTGCGTGTCTGTATTTGATAGGAACAGTTGAAATATCCCCCCTCAATTTTACAGAGAAAGGTAACCCCCTAAGCTTAAAGACCCAGCACCTTTTTCTTGGTCCACAGGATAAGTAATAATGTTGGGTCTTTGATTCAAACAAATTGAACATGCAAACTGAAAATGGTTACACCGCAATATCCAAGTCATATCCAGATATTCAAAGTATACTTCTCTGTTGGTGCAGCAAAATACCATCCATCCTCAATTTATAAAACAATAATCCCTTCTGCTTAACGAACAAGAACACCTAATTGCCGGCCCCCACTATCTAACTCCACAACAAAGAGCCATCGACGAATATAAAGAGCAAAACTCTTAACACATTTCTCGTTAATTTGTCCAAACAATTCATTACTAATCCAACAGCGTAGACCAGTTATCCCAGTCTAATGCTACTTACGCCATTCCATCCGACAAAATTCATTTATCAACTACAAATTAAATTCTAATTTCTCAAAAGGACCCCCAGACACCCAGGACAGAATAGAACAAACCCCCTCCCCATCTCCAGCTCATTCCAACACAATACCACACACAAAACAACGACAGACATACAGACAAACGGAGTGAATCATCAGCAACTGTCATGGGATCAACTCAAAGTGTCACCGGAGCATAAAATGATTTAAATTAATTACACAGGACATCAAATTTCTCGAAAATCCCTTTTCTCAGCCACCCACTAAGTGTGGGTGTGGGTGTGTGTGAGCTTAACCCATCTAATGCTGTCCCCAATATCGGCTGACTCATTCCATTCCTGCCACACTGTTGTGTTTTGGAATATAAATGGTGTGCAAAGTATCCCATTATCATAACGTAACATGCGGTGGGCGAAACAAGGATAACGGATCGTAGTCTGTGTCTCTCGCTAAAGGAAAAGTGGAAAAACCTGAACGAATGAAATAATTAAAAAGAGAAAAAGGTCACCAATACCAAACACTAAATCTACATACGCTTCAACCCTTTCTGGGCCTCCACCCGCCCACCGCCGCGCCGCCCTCTATCAGTTTGAGGGGTTGAAATTGTTTACTGCGAGATGTAATTAATTAACACCTCACCGCTAACACCACCATCACAGAGCGGAGCAGCCCTTACTAACTTCCCGGCCATGAGTCAAAACTTTGTTATTGCCATGAGCAGATAAGAGCCACCGCGCTAGGGGCGCCCAAAAAGGTTTGCAGACTAGCTCTGTATGTGTGAGCCAATCCTTCCCTTGGCGGCCAGATCTCCGCTTACTTAAGTTCATCCGCTTGGTCGTCGTGGGCATTAAGTAAACAAAGCCGCTCGCCCCGCGTCCTGGCGAAGGCGTGGTGGTAGTGGTGGGTTACCATCGTTATCAGCAGCTCAACCCTTTTTTTTACCACTCGCATTTGTAACAATCCTTTTCGAAGGAGGAGAAGGGCAAAAAACGAAAAAAAAGGATAATAAAGGATCAACCTACTTAAGAGACAACAAACTATAGAGAGACAGAGAGAGCTTTCTCCAATTTATATGTACACATCCTGGGGTGTAGGTCTGGATGGTTGTCAGGAATTAACTCCTTCATGGATATTGATAATTTACGCCAGCTGATGCCACCATTCGGTTTAACGAGAACTTAGCGTCTTCTTCCTTTTTTGGTGTACTATCATCCTCTGCTCTATTTGATTGCTGAAGATATGCCCTTTGGGGCATCAGCAATTGTCATAAAACGAATGGGGATAGATAGGATTTGGGTAATTTTTTGTTTTTTTTTTGTTCTTCTATTGATTTTCCCGCGCCGAAAACTATGTAGTTTGAGTACTACTCCTTTGCAAGGATATAGAAACAATACTCGTACACAATAAATGATGTTTATTTCATTTGGCTTTAATGAGAGATATTGTTGCGAGGGCTTATCGTAGTGCTAAATGACTTTGCTTTTACTGACGTTATCCTTTCCCTTTTGTTGATTACTATCCTTGCGAGCAAATATAGATAGAAATGAAAATAGATACGCGCACCGTATTCAGAGAGGGAGATACAATTCGATTTAATGATTCTAAATAATCATTTAGGGGTGGTAAAAGTGCTAGTAAAGGTTAAATGGCTTAAAGGATATTGATGAATTTCTTGGAAGCAAGCATAGGGCTTACACGTCTTAAGGCGGTGGTTGTTAATTTGTTTTTCTTTCTTTTGCCTCAGCGTTTAACTTGAGAGAAATCTATTTGTGTTCGAGGAATTAATTTCTGGGAATGGAAATTGAGGAATTACAAAGCTTAACGGGGCCTTAGCATTTGGTATTTTTATATCCATCACAGGCAGAAGGAAGTTTTATCGGTTTGATGCTTGAGGTGTATGACAGATGCCAAGGCGATATGGTAGTGAAATGTTTTAATTAATGTCATTCACAAAATTCCCTTAGGCTATTCCATTATTTTGACTGATCGTCCTTTAGTGGAGAAGGATAATGAATGTTTGATTCTAGGCCTTGACAATTTTTCATACTTTTAATTGCCTTGGAGAGTGCGAAATGGGTCTTCTGAATAGTCATGGGAACGACTTTACTTACTTTGGTGGGGCTACAGTTCGGGCCTCAACTAACAAACCTCTCCATTAAGCTCGGTTTTTAGCCAATTTCTTCCAGTTGCAACCTCCAAGTTGGTTGAGGTCCCCTTGAACTTGTGCTTGCCACGTATGGTTTCGTCCCTCTTAGTTAGATTCGAAAACTCTGCGGGACGGAGCTTTGGTGTCCATTCGCTCTAGCCATCGCAAACGTCCAATACGCATTTCTTTTTGATTATTCGTAATTGAATCTGTTCCTCCTCCGAATATCCTGGGAAGAATTTTTCTCTCGAAGCGAACAAGGATATCTAAATCCACTCTCCATAAAATCCAGCGCCGCAAAGTAGGGCTCAGAGTTTTCTAAGCTGTTCGAGATAGGGCTTTACTGTTGAATTGCCTTAATAGCAAAAAAAAAGCTGCGATTGGCGAGAGTAAATTCCATTCGTCTATGTAATTCACACTTGCTTTTTGCAGAAATTTGCACAAGGAGGAGATTGAGAGATGTGGTCAACAGAGTTTGCTCAAGTGGTGTAAGTAAGTACCAATCCAATGTACTCTTGACAGCCTCTCCTCATTTTCGAACCATTCCGCCTTTTTGTTTGACGCCTTCACTACGGTGATGGGGCGACTAAACACGAGTATGCTACCAACCATAGTCGGCCCATTGTCCGATAGGTTTCTCACCGTCTGGGAGAAGAATTGTGTTTGATATACAGCGGGTTTGTCGCCTCTTCCAAGTCTGCGCCTTGCGCGGAATGGATTTTGCAAGCCAGCCCTAAGTGCGGACTGCCTCTTCTAAGCCTGTCCTATGTACGGATTGGATTCCTGCAAGCCTGCCCTAAGTGCGGACTGCCTCTTTCAAATCTGCCCTACAAGGGAAAAGGTGGAAATGGGGGACGAAGAAATACTGCGCAGTAGTAACGCTCGACGTCAAAAATGCGTTCAACTCGGCAAGCTGGTCATTCATTAGGAGATCCCTGGCCACGATGGATACACCATACTACCTGCTGAGGATAGTCACGGAATACTTCAGCAATAGGAAGCTAAGATACCATACTGACGATGGCGTTAAGCACTACAGTTTTTCCGCGGGAGTCCCGCAAGGGTCGGTTCTGGGACCTCTTCTATGGAACATTATGTACGACGGAGTTCTGCGACTAACATTGCCCGAGGGAGTCAAAGTAATTGGCTTCGCTGACGATATCGCAGTGGTTACAGTAGCCAAGCACGTACATGAGGTGGAGTCTGCCACGGATGAGGCAGTTATAAGAATAAAGGAATGGCTGGAGTCTACCTGTCTGGAACTAGCTGCCCACAAGACTGAAGCTGCCCTAATAACCCGCCGCAAGAAGATGGAATATGCGAGCTTCTGGATCGGAAACCAGACAATCAAGTCCAAAGAATCCTTGAAGTACCTTAGAGTCATGCTCGACAACAGGCTGTGCTTCAAAGCCCACGTCAAGTATTCTAGTAAGAAACCATCGCTGATGAAGGCAGCACTCTCCCGACTGCTGCCGAATATCGGAGGGCCTAGATGCGCCCGCAGGATCCTGCTGTCCAGAATGGTAAGCTCGGTACTTCTATACGCTGCCCCGATATGGGCAGGTGCACTGGCGACAAATGAGTGCAGGAAGAAGCTATCATCAGCTCACAGGCTCTGCGCAATCAGAGTGATCAGCGGCTTCGGAACTATCTCCGACGATGCAGCCTGCGTTTTAGCTGGGATGGTCCCAATTGACATCCTCGCGGATGAGATGCAGAGGGTATACCTTAGACGTCCCTCGAACCGGCAAGAGGCAAAAAGGATTAAGGAGGAGGAAAGGGCAGCATCAGCAACGCTGTGGCAAGCCATATGGGACAGCTCTACAAGCTCTTTCCCACTATACAATCATGCACAGAGAGAGCGAGGGGGAACTGTAACTACCACCTTACACAGTTCCTGTCCGGACACGGTGGCTACCGGAAATACCTCCATAGATTTGGACACGATAGTTCGTTCCTGTGTCCAATATGTCCAAACGAAGAGGAGGACGCGGAGCATGCAGTGTTCTACTGCAGATGCTTTGCAGAAGACAGAGCAAACCTGCCAAGTCTAGAAAATTTTGTAAGTCACATGACACGATCAGAGGGCGAGTGGATGGAGATCTGCTCATTCATAGTATGTGTGCAGAAGCCCTAAGAGAGCCCAAGAGGCGGCCTCGGAGACTAGAGCATAATTGCTAACCAGCCCCGCGAAGAAATACCTAACGGCAGTCCCGCGGGGAGAGTGGTTGAAGTGTGTAGGGTGTGTGTTTAGTACGTAGACGTATTCCTGGAATCGATTACTCAGATTTGCGAATCGTGCATGCGAGTAGCACTCGGGCTATTCGTATCTATGAAGATTATACATCCTTGGCGCAACCTAAAAAACAAAGAAAAAAAACCCGCTCTCGGTGCAGACTGGATTCTTGCAAGCCTGCCCCTAAGTGCGGACTGCCTCATCCAAGACTGCCCTTTGCGCGGACTCGATCTTTGCAAGGCTGCCCTAAGTGTGAGCTGCCTCTTCTAAGCCTGCCCTATGTACGGACTTTATCAATAAAATACCCATTTCCCAAAGTTTGGGGTATTCCTTTAGGTTGACCCTGGAGGCGGCGAGCCCACCTCAGCCTTTGAAGAAAAATACCTTCACAGTATGCAAGCAGCTGTACGGACTTTTGATAGATTGTGCCTCTGGTGTTGACTTGTGAGTTCCGCACAACCGTTCAAGTACTTTTCTATAGAAATCACATGACAGCGCGGCACATGGTCCTAAACCTTTTTGACATCAAAGGTCTCGGTGAGATCATTACCGAGCTACGAGCGTTCTCCATCGTCATCCTGTACAGACGAGCAAGTTTGGCAGGGATATCAAAACTAGACATGGCTGTATAAAGCTCTTCTCCATAGATTCTGTCATAGATGGCCTTGAAATCGATAAAGAGATGCCGATTTGGACTTCCTGGGTTTTCTTAAAGATTTGCCGAAGTGTGAAGATTTGATCGATAGTGGACTTTCCTGGCCCGAAACCTTATTGATAGGAGCCAATCAGACTGTTGATAAAAGGTTTCAGGTGCTCATACAAAATCGCAAAAAATAAATTTTGTACGCAATGTTGAGGAGACTGCTCTGCCTCTGTCGTTTGCAGTTGTGGAGGTCTCCTTTCTTGTGGGTCATAAGAACGACACTTGACTAATCGCACTCTCGACGAATGAATTCTAAGGCCTTTTAGATCCAAACACTGATGTTCATCTAAGAATGGGTTTCTCACGAACACAATTGTGTGTGGCATAACTTTCCAGGATGTAGGTTGACTTAACGAATTCTTCCGGACGTCTGTAAGAAATCAGCGGCATTCTTGCTGTCTCTCAGCAGAAAAGACTGCTGACAACTTATTGGGGCTTGGACAGGCCACTTCGCTTTCGCCTAGCATTTTTATGTGATAGGCTTAAGTGACAGTACTGTCTGCGATGCTGGTGGTGTAGGGACAACACTGCGGAGCATTTTCTCTGCGAAAGTCCTGCCTTTGCTCGTATTAGGTGGTAGATTTTCAGAGCTAATGTGGTGAGTTCTGGTACTGTAAGCTTTTCATCGCAGAAGCGCTTATTTGCTTTTCTTAGAAAGACAAGAAAATTCCAATAAAATGCCTAAATCAGGGTTTTGCTCTCTGGTAGTACAATGAACTGGCTGGTCAAGAACCTAGAGACATTCCTATATGAAGGAAAAAGTAGCAGTGGATTGGAACCACCCAATGGCTCGATTCGACGCCAAATTCATTGAGAAATATGCCATGCTGTGGAATCCGCTCACCCAAGCAGGCAGAGGAGGAATCAAGCTCTTTGTGAAAGTGTTGAAGACAGCTGAAAAGCAGAGCTAAGTTAGATAAATTATTGCACATGAAGCTCTAGTTCAACAACGTCAATCGTAAAATGTTGAGTTCCTCTATTTACCCAAGTAAGCACATGCATTTTTGGTATTTCCTATTCTCCAGGACCTAGAGCAATTACAAGTTAAAGGAATGACAATACGTTTTGATTCGTATATCCCCATTTACTTGCAGTTCAACCATCTTGTTGAATATTATGCGTCTAAGGTATCCACGTCCTTCTACTATCCTCAGTAATAAAATGAGAAATATTTTCTGCTGGACTAGCTTGTTCCTTTTTATGTTCCACTCCGCATTCATTAGAACCAACGATATAAGAAAAAAATTCAATTCACTTAGCACTTCGTTATGTCAACCATACGTGACACAATTCTCGATGCATCTTCTCGCCTGATACAGCAGAATCCTTTCTTTAAATGCAATCATAAGGAGGCTTCCTACATTCATTTTTTTTCTAAACAACACTTCTTCCTCATCACGTTCGTTGTCTCTTCTATACACGACTTGCATTCTGCTAGATTGCATTTGGCCATAACGCTAGGAAGAAAAAAAAAAAAAAAAAAACTGAATGATATTACTGCACACTGTCACTGACACTGCACAGCACAATTCTTGTGCAACATTTAACATAACTTTCATCTAAAACATACAGAAAGGAAAGGACGAAACACAGCCCCATGTCGCCGGTACACAAACGAAGGAAATCCCCCAACACGGTGAATGCTTACTTCCTGATTTATGCATGGCAAATTGTCGGGAAGAATGCTTATTTTGTGCTTTACCACCCCATTCATCCTTATCTCTCAGTGGAGCGCGAGCGTCCTGCTTCCCAGTACCACATGTGTGTTGGGTTTCTTGCAAACTAAACAATAAATCACAACTACATTCTTCCTTCCCCTTTAAATGTGTGTAGGTATAAAGTAAAAAAAAAAGAAAAGAAACTCACCATTTTGTATGTTTAGAAAAAATATTATCAGGAGTGCAAATAGCTCGCTGGTATGCTTCCACGAATACAGTTGCATTGTGTCGGTGCAGTTTCCGCTGAATGTCCTGACGTCTTGTTTCCTATGAAAGGAGAGAAAGAAATGTTCCGTTATCTAATTTTTCATTCCTTATAAGATTTAGAGATAGAAAAATGTTTTTATTTTTTGTCTGCTATTATCCTTGAAAAAGTTGTTTGCAGAAAAACTCGGATCATTGTGCTGTGATCGAATGCTCTAGGAGGGAGACAGCATAACTGGAGTTAGAAAGTGAAGATAAGCCAAAGCTACACACAGAGAAAAAAAATATATTTGGAGATAATTGAAATATGAGGATGGAAACAGTCTATTCGAAAATACCATATGTGGGTATACGAGTATCTTTCACTTTCTTTTCAGAATGCTGCAAGCAATTCACATGATGACAAAAGCGGTTGGGCCAGACGAAATACTCTCTGAGGGTATCCCATCTTTCTCTCTGGATTTTCATCACCCTATGGGAGAAAGAGGGTTCAGGATTCTCATACCCAAACTTACGAGAGGTAACCCAATACCGGACCAATGGAAGTAAAGTCACATTCTTCCTATGTACGATCGATCAAGCTGCTGATGTCATACACCATGAAGAACTTTGAGTTGGTATTAGGTGTCTGCTTTCTGATAATCAGCGCGGGCTTGTCGTAGGTAGGTAAGGTTAGGTTAAATTGAAGTGGCTGCCAGCCGAGAATCGTCAACACACTTAGACCAATAATAGGTCAATTGTGATTCCACGTAGATCATGGGAGAAAATCTCTCTACTTACTCCCTGAAACCATTTTGAGCTTCTTATGCAGCGTAGGAGGCTTTTAATATCGGCATATATCAGGTCGCCTAAGTCGTTGTAATAGGGGGCTCCTAAGTGAAGCTTCCTTCTACGGGAGAGAGCTGGACAGAAAAAAAAAGAAGGTGAGGAATAGTTTCTTCCTTTTCTTAATACATGCAGCTTCTACAAAAATCGTTCCTGCCTTGTAGCATGCTTGCCTATTAGACAGTGTCTAGTGATGACACCTATTATAATGGCGATATGCGATCTATTGAGAGAAGTAAAATTCTTAGAACGTTTTAGATCCAGCTTCGGCCAAATCTGTTTTGTCGCTAGACATGCTGATCCATTTGTCCACCTAAGATTTTTACTATCGACAGCATCCAGCTTAAATTTGAGTTTGTGAGTAGCGTTTGGTATATCTAAGGTGCCTTTATCCGGAAGATGGGTAAGTTGTTCCTATTCTGGCGAGTTTATCGGTCTTACAATCCCCTGGAATGTCCATATGCCCCGGCATCCATCACAGGTTAATATACTAACAGTCTAGAGCTACTAAGGAATTCATAGAGGTCGATTCAAGGGATATGATTGCTGTTTGGCTGCCTGAAAAGATGCGGATATCTCTAGCAGATACCACGTTTTTCTTAAGCCAAGATAAGACTTCTTTAATCGCCACTATAATGAAACAGTGGTTCCTAAGTGCGAAAAGTTCCAATATCTCGGATCTATGATCAATAGCGAGGCAATCTGTGATGATGTCATTGTAAGCGTATGGTGGATGAAGTGTGAAGAAAACTCCGCTACCTTTTATGACCGAAAATGCCTTCTTTATCGCTGTTCTGCATCCAGCGCTCAAATACGGCCCACAATGTTGGACAATGTACAAAACGTATAAGATTGACAGCAAGAGTAACAAAGCTTCATCGAAGAAGAAGTTTGAAGATCCATGGAAGCTTTCACGTAAAAGAAACCATCTTACGAAAAATAAATCACGACCGACTCAGCTGGTATTGTCATGTTCAAAGAAGAATCATTTGAAAACCTTTTAAAAGTCAATATCAATGAACGTTCCACTGATATCGCGAAATAAAGGCAGACCTAAAAGGCCCCAGCTCACATAATTGCAACGACAACAGTATTTGGTTTGCTTCTGTAATGAACTGATCCAAAATCGGGACTATCGATATTTTCTGAGGTCAAACAGGCGAACCCCACATGCGGATAAGAAAAAATCCAGTGAAGTGGGATGGTTAGGTTAGGTTAGGTAGATAGGTGTCTTGTGACAAAGCGTCACTGCTCACTCAGACCAACAGTACGGGTCCATTGTGCCCAATAATTTAACCCCGGAAACGCTGTAAAGAAGGTTCACTATTAGAACCACCCAGAAAGTGATATGAATCTCAGGAGGTCAATATTACCCAAGTCCTCCAGCTCCGAGAAGAAGTAACTACCAAGAGTCCTCATTCTTCTGATGGATAGGGCAGGACAGTCACACAACAGGTGAGGAACAGAATTTCTTCTTCTTCATTGCAACTTCTGCAATAGTCGTTATGCAGCACACCGAGTCGCTCCGCGTGAACGCCAATGGCGCAATGTCCAGTAATTATGCCAGATATGACCGTACGTTGCAACGACTAAGTTTAACCAGAGAGGTTTATCTCTTTTGCTGTAGGCCGGCTATAGCGCCCTGGCCGTTACGCATGTTTCCAGATGAACCCAGCGTTTATTTGGTAGCTTCATTCTCTATTTTCCTCTGTAAGGAACTGATTGGGGTTGCTAGAGAGGGGAGTGCCCGCGATAAGTGCAGCGCCGACCCTTTCCTAGCAAGCTCGTCAGCTCTTTCGTTACCTTCGATATCCATATGCCCTGGTACCCAGCAGAGTGTCACCGCATTGGCTCTAGATATCTCGTTTAAGAGTGACTTGCTTCTCACAAGCCTCGACCTAATTATAGCAGAGTTCAGAGCCTTAACGGCTGCCTGGCTGTCTATATAGACAGTGATCATTTCGCCAACGATATTACTCTCGCGTATAATTTCAGCAGCCTGTATAATGGCTGTGACCTCGGCCTGAAAGACGCTGCCATCGTCGTTTATTCTAAATGAGTGGCTTATTCTTAGGGCTTCAAAATAAACTCCGGTTCCCGTGCCAACGTCCATCTTAGAACCGTCGGTATAGAAATCCAACTCCTTTTTCTTCATGGTTCTTCCAGTATATTCTGTCAGGAGTTCTTGTAGTGAATCTCCTTTCAAATGCTAGCATCGGGTTCATGTGATCAGTTTCCATCAATCTACTCGTAGCGCCCCATCGGGACAGATTGAAGGTATAGCCGTAAAGGCTCGATGACCACAATCGGGCTTCTCTCAGACTTACAGCGGTTTTAGTCGCCAGATTGCTGCAGTATATGTCAAGCGGAATGAAACTAAGCATGGTTTCTATTGCCGCTGTTGGTGTTGTTCTCATTGATCCCATGACTTCGATGCACGCCGCCCTCTGGATTTTGGTGAGGTTTGAAAGCTGGTATTGCTTCTTAAGTACCGTCCACCATATTAGTGAACCATATGCGAGAATGGGTCTTACAACCGCCGTGTTTATCCAGTACACCACAGCTGGTTTGAAACCCCATGAATTACTGAATGCCTTTTTGCAGGAGTAGAAAGCTACGCTTGCTTTTTTTAACGCGTTCGGCAATATTTTCCTTCCAGTTTAGTTTGGAATCTAGAATTACGCCCATATATCGAGCTGAACTTGAGATGCTTAGTTCAGTTTGCATCTAGGTAGGTAGGTTTGTATCTAAATGAAAACTTGCTTGGAAACAAGCTTTGAAATACGAAAATATTTTCTTCCTCTTCAATGAACTGTTAATCGGAATATTGTACTACTCGTATGTTTAGGACAAACATACCATAATAGCGACAAACTCTTTCGAACATATATTGTTTCCAAACGAAGTACTTTAGATGGAAACAACGTTTTTTAGGCGGCAAATAATGTACATTTCTGTACAATACTTAATACATACTCGATGGATCATGTATTATTTGTATTTGTTTGGGAAAATAAAAATTGTTCTCAGTGTACAGGATGTCAGATCTGGTCTCACATTTCTATTTTCTTTACCTCATTCTCCGATAAATAAATCAACAAAGAGTAAACGATTTTCCTTAGAAGCGCATCTTAAGCACAACTGCACAAAGTCTCCTTGGAGGAAATAAATGATAGTTGTGTGGGTCTTGGGATATGATTTCTTTTTGGACTCAAATGAGCTCTGGATGAAAACTTATAAAAAGTGACGAGACACAGGGTGAGTGGGCTGCAGTGTAGCTGTATTACGAGCATAGAAAAAGGATAGATTCTAAGATATTAAAGAGTTATAGGTTGTAAAGTATACTCAAAGACTGTGTTTTGAACAACTGAAAATCGAAAAGTTTTGTGTTGAAACAAAACTACTGGAGAGTTGCCTGAACTTTCGTGGATTCACCGGAAAGCTGCGTTTAAGCGTTTCATTCTACAATTAAAAATGATGGTCTACCTGAACATCAATTTTTCATGCGATGTGTCGCAAGGGGCGTCTTGTTGGAACCACAAGTTTTCGAGATCCATTTGAGGCACAAAAAACTGGGTTATCATTCAAGAAATGTCTCGTGCAATAATGCCATTATCTCATGTTATCTGTCGTAAGGAGAACTGCTCTCTTGGAACTGCAAGTCTTGGAAATCCTTACCATCTATTTGAGGCACAAAATCTGGGTTATAATTCCCCAACACCGTTCGCCTTTAACTGCTTCTGCATTCCCGAGCAATGATGACTTCTGGCCAAAATTCACACCAAACAGTGACAGATTTGGGATGCATTTCCTTCTCATGAAACACATGTGGGTTTTCGACAGTCCAAATGTGGCAATTTAGCTTGTTTGGGTAGCCATTAAAATGAGCCTCATCGCTGAATATGTTTTTTTTGGAAAACTTACCATTCACTCGTTGTTGTTCAATGAACCATTTGAAGTACTTTTTTTTGTTGTGTATGGTCTGTACGCTTGAGTTGTTGAGTAAATTGGATTTTAAAGGCACGAAGATGAAAATCTTTCATGAGAATATGCTGTGTAATTCTTCTTGAAATGTTCAATTATTGACCACGATGCCGAATGGATGTTACTGGACTTTCGGCTACATTCTGGTGAACAGCCTTTAGGTTTTCTACTGAACGACCTGGACAAACCCGTGTCAATGGTCTGACATTGGTAATCGGCCCAGTCTCGTCGAATTTCTTGATTTTTCTTTTCACAGTTGATGCACTTAGAACAGATTCATCATATGCTGTGTTAAGAATGGCTAAGTCCAGAGTCCTTCTATGTGGCAATAGATGACATTCCGTAGAATGCGTATGCCTTCTAAATTTCACTATTCTCTATCACAGCACACTCTTTCTAATATTCATAGTTTTTAGGGTCTTGGGTCTATTTAATCTCCAAGCTTGATTTTGCTAAATCTAATAATTCCGTCCGAAGTGGGCGCCGTGGCGCAAGTGGCTAGTGTGTCGGATCACTGCGCGTGAGGTTCCAAGTTCGAATAACAGAAAACAACAAAAATATTTTTTTCACTGTCCCAACTCTTGCGAACGTCTGACAAACATCCGAGAGCATTGTTGTCACGAGAAAGCTTCACAAAACATATTGCCCTTCGGATATGACACTAAACTGTAAGTCCCTTCCATTCGTGTGAAAGTATAATGCACACAACATGAGTGGTTGCGAGAAGCTAGGCCCAGGCACTTGAAGAGCTGTTGCGCCAAATATTTATTTTTAATTATTTTATTAACTCCGTCGGCAATAAGTATAAAAATATGGTCTTAGGAGTTTAACCGTCCTTCTGTTACTCTTGAGTTTAAGGTTCTTAAATGTGGACTTCATTTTATGAAATTCTGATCGATCGGATCGAGGCTATCCAGCACAACTTTATTCGTTTTGCATTAAAAGCGCTTCTATGGGAAGACCCAGTTATTTTAAAGAGCTCCAGGGTACAGAACTTAATCTTTACAACCTCTTGAAATAGTTATCAATTATGTTCGGTTTATCACTCCTGATCAGGGGCAAGAAAAAGTCGCATTGTTGGATTGCCGGCTTAGGTCCTTTAAGAAATAATTGTTGAAAACTTTTTAATAATGCCAAAAGTACGAGAGACGCGTTAGATTGGAACTTGTACAAGGCATCCCTAAACGTATACAAAAAAGAATTAAGCTTTCCTTTCCTTTCCAAACGGAATTCTTGGAGACTCTTCTGTGGTAAAATAGAAGAAGCCTCTGAGGCATCTAGGCTGAGGAACATTCTCTCTTCAAATCCAATTACACCCAGTTACCTTAAGAAAACCGATGGATCTTGGACGACTTCAAACGAAGATTCGCTAAATTTACTGCTTGACACTCATTTCCCAGGCAGTTCCCAAGTTGTTAGCAATATGGTTTTCAGCAAACCATCTGCACAGAAAACAAACTCCTCAAAACTGATTACACAGAGCAAGCTTCAGTGGGCACTGCATAGCTTCAAACCATATAAATCCGCGGGACCAGACGAGTTGCAGAACTCATCGGATATAATCCTGCCGATGCTGGAGACAATTTTTAGAAGTTGTCTAGATCTGGTATATATCCCAAAGATATGGAGAGAAGTCAAAGATGTCTCCATACTCAAAGCAGGCAAATGCTCTCACATAAATCCAAAAGATTTCAGACCGATAAGTCTATCATCATTCCTCTTAAAATTATTAGAACGACTGATTGATATCCATTTATGCAACAGTATTGATAAGAAAATACTGTCGGCGGCCCAACATGCATATTGCAAAGGAAAATCAGTGGAGGCGGCATTACACTCACTGGTGCGTAAAATAGAATATTTGTTTCATAAGGAGTATACAATGGTTGCCTTTCTGGATATAGAAGACGCTTTCAACAACGTCAATGTATCAGCAATAGCAGATGCACTCTCAGGACTGAAGGTCGACAGCTCACTTTGCAAACTGATTAATCTACTGCTTAATGGTAGGATTATCAACTCTAAGCTGGGTGGGACGTCTACCAGAAGGTCTGTCAGTAGAAGCACTCCGCAAGGTGGTGTTCTATCCCCCATTTTGTGGAATTTGGTGATCAATGAACTATTGTTAATCATGGAAAGCGAGGAATGCACGGCGATCGCTTATGCAGATGATGTTGCTTTGGCTGTCTCAGGAAAGCACCTAAATATTCTAAAAGAACTTCTACAAAACGCTTTAAGCAAGCTCACTGGATGGGCAGTTCGGTGTGGTTTGGGTGTAAACCCCTACGAAACTGAACTTGCACTCTTCTCCAGAAAATATAAAATTCCGTCAGTCGACCCTCCTTCTCTGAATTGTATTAGCTTAACTTTCTCTGAAACACCAAAATATGTGGGTCTCATCCTGGATAAGAAACTATTCTGGAAACCTAATATTCAAGAAAGAGTAAAGAAAGCTACAGTAGCACTCTTCTCTTGCAAAAAAGCTATTGGAAATAGATGGGGTTTACAACCCCGAATCACGCACTGGCTCTACATCTCGATCATTAGACCAATACTCACATACGGGGTCATTGTCTGGTGGACGGCCATAAAAAAAGCTATAAATCGCGATTATCTAAGTAAGGTCCAGCGCACAGCTTGTCTGTGCATAGGCGGAGCACTACGTACAACCCCCTCTGCGGCACTGGACATTTTGTTTCATCTGATACCCCTCGATATATTTAGCAAGCAAATGGCAGCGAATGCAGCCGTTCGCCTCGAAGCTACCCAACAGTGGTCAAGAAGAGACTTTGGCCACGCTTTCATTTTGAATAAACTCAAAATCTCTCCCAAAAACACGGACTACACCATCCCACGTCTAAATTTTGACAAGAACTTCCTCGTCACCATCCCCTTTAAATTTTTAGAATATGGGTTAATCTACTTCTACACTGACGGCTCAAAATCTAAGGACGGGGTTGGTGGAGTTGTTTTCTCTGACAGGCTTAATCTTAAGCCCTTCTTCCGTCTTCCAAATCTTTGTAGGGTGTTCCAGGCGGAAATTTTGGCGGTTAAAGAAGTCTTGTCTTGGCTTAAGAAAAACGTGATATCTGCTAAAAATATCCGCATTTTTTCAGACAGCCAAGTAGCAATCAAATCTTTGGAATCGACCTCTATATATTCCTTAGTAGCTCTAGACTACCACTCTTCTCTCGTGGAGATGGCTGAGCAGTTCAAAATTCACCTGTGTTGGGTGCCGAGGCATAGGGACATTCCAGGGAATTGTAAGACGAACTCGCCAGAATAGGAACAACTACACCCATCCTGCCGGACAAAGGCTCCTTAGGTATACCAATCGCTACTTGCAAACTCAAATTTAAGCTGGATGCTATCGAGAGTATGAACTTTAGGTGGACAAGTGGACCCACATGTCTAGCGATAAAACAAATCTGGCCGAAGCTGGATCTAAAACGTTCTAAGAATTTGATTTCTCTCAACAGATTGCATATCGGCGCTTTAATAGGTGTCATCACTGGACACTGTCTAATAGGCAAGCATGCCACAAGGCTAGGCGTTTTTGCGAACGACTTTTGTAGAAGCTGCATGGACCACGAAGAGGAAGAAACTATTCCACACCTTCTTTGTCACTGCCCAGCTCTCTCCCATAGAAGGAAGCTTCACCTAGGAGTCCCGTATTACAACGACACAGGCGACCTGAAAAACATTGACATTAGAAGCCTCCTACGCTTCATAAGAAGCTCAGAATGGTTTAACGGGTAGGTAGGAGAAATTTTTTCCCATGATCCATGTGGTATCACAATGGACCTATTTTTAGCCTAAGTGTGTTGGCGATTCTCAGCTGGCAGCCACTTCAACCTAACCTAACCTCACCATCACTCGTGATCGGTCGAAGCCGAGTCATTGATTTGTTTACTGACCGATTAGTCATGAAAGTCCTCAGGTCTAGCTCTCATAATCATTTGTGTTGTGCGTGGTATGTTTTTCAAAAGGACTCATACTCTGTTTATCGTTTTGAAACACGAAGAGAACAAACGAATGTCTATATTTTTTCTACAGAGCACAAGTAGGAATGAGCACGATACTAAGGGTGGGTACAATTGTAATTCACTTATGTCGGGTATGGACTTCAAATCTGCCCTCCAGTGATTGTACACTGTATAGAAAATACCACACCCTATGTGCCAATTCAAACGCTCTATGAAGGTTTAATTGAATCTTTGATCTAGGTTAGCATATGCTTGTATAGGACCCCATATAAATCTTCTGAACTATAAAAAGGAACTTCCTGAAATTTTGTGATTGTAAAACAACCCAGTCACCTAGTGGTCAAAAAAATGTGCTCAAAGAAGTGTCTGGGTGAATGCTATTAATTTCATAAAATGGCACGGCAACTTGTAAATCTTGACATAAGTGGAACAAAGATATAATCAGCAAGGAAATGCAAGAAGTGAATCCTTTTAGCTACACCCTGCATAGTACATTCCAATTGTCGCCATACACTCATATAAAAGAAAAAGAAAAAAAAAACTTTCAAATTAAACAGAGAATTAGTGAAAATACTTTTCCCAGGATGCAGAATATAGTAGGTACTGTTCCGTTCACAAGAGAGCATCCAACCGGAACACAGATACACATTGAGAAACATCACAGCACACTGGCTCCGTGTTGAACATGAATACAATTTAAATCTTCTAAATGAATCCTGCTTACCTAGTCTAGGGATTCTCCTTTCAAAGTATTTTTTTTTTTCTTGCCTCGCCTTCTTCCTTGGAAATTATTCTATGATGCTTCTGAGCAATCTAAGACACAAGTCTGACTCCCAAGTGACCAGACTGCTTCACCACCCTACGTCGGTATGGTTGTAATTTTTAATGTTCGTTGTCGTTGTCACTGACGTTGCTCCAGATAATGTTGTTGTTGTTGCTGTTGTTCCTACTGCTCGGAAGGAGTTGAAGAAGCAAAAGCACTTGGATGACTGTTTTCATATGAGAATCCATTTATCTTGGTGCAAGAACCATAGGATGCTACAACACGACGTCTTTGGCTTGTTCTTGTTGGGTCCTTAGAGCATGTATAGTCGTCAGTACTTTTACATATACTCTCATATATGGTGTATCTTTAGTGTAATGAATTACAGTCTAATGACATCCTCATATTCGTGGTGTTACAGCTCCTTGTATTGCGCTTCTAAAGATTTTGTCTAGAGAACAAGAAGAAGAAGAACAGGACGAGAAGTTATCGTTAAGTCAAGTTTAATGGTGTTTCGCTGGAAGAGGAAAACGCAAAAACGACAAGCAGCAGCCAGGATTAATGGGGTTTTCGAGGTGTAGGTGGTGTTCTCGTTTTTCGGTAACCCCAGCGAATGATGTTTTACGAGTATTAATAGTTCAGTTAATGGTAAAAGTGAGTTTCTTGTGGTTGCACGAGTTTCTTGACTTTTTGTTCTAGTTGGTCTAGTTTTGCCTGAGGTTGCCTGAAGTTTCCTTTTTCTTTTTGTCTTTGCTTGTCTTATTGAACAGCGTCAATCTGGAAAGATAAGGATGGAAGGTTAGTTTAATTTAGTGGTGAGACTACAGTAAAAATTAGTTTTTTGAACATATATGTGGTCTCTCTTGGCTAATGGAACTGAATAATATTTTTAAATGCAATTATTGTACACAAGTAAAGAATATATCGTTTAAGCCCCTGGATCAGTAACATGCCTCATCTGTCGACCACATCAACACCCTGCGGTTCATCATTGCGTTTAATATCGGTCGCCACTTCACCTGCCGCTCATCGATTTTGAGAAGACGTTTGATAGCAGACAGTTTATTAGCCAACCCTAGGAGAAGTATTTCCGATAAATTGATTGCTACATACAATGGGTGCAATTGTTCTGCACAG
Organism: Brachypalpus laphriformis; assembly: GCA_945910035.1. Taxonomy (NCBI): domain Eukaryota; kingdom Metazoa; phylum Arthropoda; class Insecta; order Diptera; family Syrphidae; genus Brachypalpus; species Brachypalpus laphriformis. The sequence goes on from OX246756.1 coordinate 163,005,509, forward strand.
AGGAAGGTTGTCTGAGGAATTTGAAATCCAAAGTGAGGCTGTATTCCTTTTGGTGATTAACGATGTGCTTCGTGGAACTTTGTCGACAGGAAGCGGAGAATTTCGATGGACTCTTGCATCCCAACTGAAACATCTTCACCACGATAAAGATATATGCTGACTCTCTCACAGAATTATGGATCTCCACCAAATGGCAGCAGATGTGGACACTGACGTCGGTAGGTAAACGTTGCAACGACGCGTTGGGCTGAAAATTAAGACAGCAACAGCTAAAATGATCATCCTTGGACCAAACTCATCTACTTAAATATGCATTCCTGGACAGCGGTAGAGAGAGTAGAAGATTTCCAGTATCTTGGGAACATTGGTGAAACCAAAATGAATACAGCCAACAGGATCGCTAAAGCGAAGTCCGCCTTCGGGATGTTGTGCACAATATGGCGAAGCAATGCAATCAGTTTATGTCCGTTCTACGGATCTACCAAGGCAGATGTTCGGTAGATATCATCAGAATGATCCCAAGAAACTGGACAAGCAGAGGTGTGGAATATTGTCAGTGCATATGCTCCCCAAAATGGGTGCAATCAGAGAGAACATCCCAAAGGAAGAGTTTCTGTTTGTTGGAGGAGATTTGAATGGACATGTCGGGAAGTCAAACGAAGACTATGAAGACTGCCATGGAGGACTAGGATATGGCAGCAGGAACCTTCCTGGTGAAGACATCCTAAGCATGTGCAAATCACACGGTATTATCGTGTTAAATACCATGTTCATCAAACAAAGCCGACACCTGATCACTTACAGCAGTGGTGGAGATGAAACTCAGACTGACTACCATTTGATAGCCAGTTTCATGTAGCCTCGAAAAGATTGCAAAGTGATCCTGGGAGAGCCAATCGTTCGCCAACACCGTCTCCTGCTAAGAGAAATTTTTATGAAAACACTAAAGAAAAGCAAACAAACAAGGGTCTCTGAGAAAATCAAGTGGTACAATCTGGACTTAGCTGGTCAAACGGTAGTGCATGCGATCATATGAAAACACAAGCGTTTTCACTCAGCTGAGGCCTACCAACTCCTACTCTCAACCTCCACGCGGTGACAGCCGGGTGCCTAGTACCTTAATCCAAGAAATGGGTAACCAACCCCGTTGGGCGGATTCTTGGTGGCAGCAGATGAGAGAGGGGGGAGTGCTTTTCTCACTAGAGCACTTCTTCCTGTTCCAGGCGGCAGCGGACGAATTCCCTAGACGGAGTCAACAGTGGCGTCAATAGTTCCAGTTAGGTTGAATTTAGTGAATACCTTGCGCGAGCTGCTTCGACGTATTCGGATCACAGGTCGGTAAGGAATTTCCAATGTTGGTCAGGACATTGGAATAGAGATGGTGGCGGAGGAGCTCTTAATGGGCCAACGGCAGCGCTCATACTCCCGTAGTGGACTACTGGCACCGGTGTACCCGGCCCCCCGTCCTAGGGGAATAATTAAGGAATTGGCCCTCCAGGTTGGGGGTTGTGCCGTCGGGGTAACTTCCCTACCACATTAAAAAAAACTCATGGTTCCGAAACAACCAAAAGCCTCGGATAAGGATGACTCAACTAATGACGGCCCCAGCAAACGAAATAAGGACAACGACCTTCGGATCTGTACGTGGAATCTTCTGTCCCTTTACAGACCACGTGCAGCCGAAAAACTAGCAGAGGCCCTAGACTGCTATAAAGCAGATATTACCGCCATCCAGGAAGTGCGATGGGATGGGCCGGGCAAAAAGAGGATGAAAAACTGTGACATCTACTACGGTGATTGCTACAGAGGCAACAGGCAACGCTTATTCGGATGCGGATTTATCATACGCGGCAGACTTAGGCAAGAAGTCTTAAGCTTCCGACACGTAAGCGAGCGTATTATGACTATCCGGCTCAAGGCTAAATTCGCTAACAAGCCTAATATGTGTTCAAGCCCCCACGGAAGAAAATGACCCTGCCACCAAAAAGTGCTTCTACGAGCTCCTCGACAAAACATACGAGCAATGTTCTAAATACGACGTTAAACTCGTATTGGGCGATTTTAACGCCAACAAAGGAAAGGAGGACGTCTTTGGTAGGGCAGTCGGTAAACATCGGTAAACGACACGACGTCTGATAATGGATTAAGGCTAATTGATTTCGCTGTGGAGCGAAATGTCACCATAGCAAGCACATGGTTTCCTCATCTCGATATTCATAAGCAGACATGCCGGCCCAGTAATCATGTAACGATCAACCAAATTGATCATATTGCGATCGACGCAAGGCATGCCTCCAGTATTCTGGATCCGGACACCTTCCGAGCCAACATAGACTCAGATCATTACCTTGTTTTAGCCAAGGTACGAATGCGGATATCCCAATCTGAGCAACAAAGAAGAAACACTGTGAGAAAATTTAACGTCAAAAAGCTACAATCGCAAGAGACCGCCAGACTCTTTGCTGAACGCGTATCCCAAAATCTCTCAAACACCCCTATGCCGTCAGCATCAAGTGCCAAAGACCAGTGGCAACGCTGCCAACATACCATCAGAAACGCCGCGACTGACGTGCTGGGTCTCACTCGCCCACCACCGCGAAACCCCTGGTTTGACGAAGAATGCCGGCGAGTGCATGCAGCAAAACAAGAGGCATACAAAGCGGCGCTGCAAAGGAAGACGAGAGCTGCTCGTGAGCTCTACGAGCAAAAGAGACGGGAAGAACATCGGCTTCTCCAAAAGAAGAAGAAAGAGCATGAGAAGTGCGCGTTTGAGAGTATCGAGAGTTTATACTCCAGGAACAATGTACGGTAGTTTTACCATAAGGTAAAAAGAACATGTCAGAGAAGTAATACCCGTACAGAAACCTGTAGAGATGAAAATTGAAACCTCGTAGTAGAATCACAGTCGGTGCTGAGAATATAGAAAAACTATTTCTGCAGACTGTGTAACGCCGACGAAGACCAACATCCCGCTGCCAGGGAGAACGAACCATTCAACATGGACGATGATAGTCAAAATTTCCGACCACCTGGCCAAATGAAGTGAGGATAACAATATCCAAGCTAAAATCCAACAAGGCTGCTGGACCTGACGGCTTACCGGCCGAACTTTTCAAGGCAGATGGGGGTGAATTGGTAGAGTGCATACGCTAACTCATCTCTAAGATTTTATCAGACGAGTGTATGCCTGATGAATGGAATCTCAGCATCGTTTGCCCGATCCACAAGAAAGGAGACCCCTTTAACTGCGCCAATTATAGAGGCATCAGTCTCCTCAACATCGCATACAAGATCTTTTCTGCGATATTGTGTGAACGCCTGAAACCTTTTATGAACAGCCTGATTGGACCCTATCAGTGCGGTTTCAGGCGAGAAGAGTCCACCATCAATCAAATCTTCACACTTCGGTAGATCCTGGAGAAAACCCAAGAATTCCAAGTCGATACTCACCACCTCTTTATCGATTTCAAGGCCGCCTATGACAGCATCTATAGAGAAGAGCTTTATAGAGCCATGTCTAGTTTTGACATCCCTGCCAAACTTGTCCGTCTATGCAGGCTGACGATGGAGAACGCTTGCTGCTCCATCAAGGTCGGTAATGACCTTACCGAGACCTTTGATGTCAAAAAAGGTTATAGACGAGATGACGCGCTGTCACATGACTTCTTTAATAGTCTACTTGAACGGATTGTGCGGAACTCACAAGCCAACACCGGAGGCACAATCTATTACAAGTCTGTACAACTGTTTGCATACGCCGACGATATAGACATTATCGGAAGAACTCAGTGGGCTGTCTCCGGTGGGTTTACAAGCATTGAGGCGGAAGCGGCCAAAATGGGTTTAGCGATAAACGATGGCAAAACCAAGTAGGTATATGCTGTAAACAAGAAGGGAAAGCCAACACCGACGAATTGGACAAAACGTCACAGTGGGCAACTATAACTTCGAGGTAGTAAGGGACTTTTTCTACATTGGCTCTGCTATAAATGCTACAAACAAGCACAGAAATCAAGCGAATGATATCTCTTGCCAATGGTTGTTTTTTTGGGCTAATAAGGCAATTCAACAGTAAATCCCTATTTCAAACAACTAAGGAGACAACTATAAGACTCTGATTATCCCAGTCCTGCTTTACGGCGCCGAAACATGGACTTTATTGAAAGCAGATGAAGGTAATCATTAGTCACTTCGAGGGAAAAGTTCTTCGTTAGATATTAGGTCCCGTCTGCGTTGACGGGTTTTAGAGGAGAAGATTCAATTACGAACTATACGAGCTGTGCAGCGATATTGACCTAGTCAAAAAACTGCGTATTGGACGTCTGAGATGGCTAAGACATATAAAGCGGATGACCACTAACGCTCCGTCCCGCAGAGTCGTCGAATCTAACCCGGAGGCACGACGCAGTAGAGGACTTCCTTGCCGTTCAAGGGTACCTCGACAAACTGGAAGCAATTAGCTAAAGACCGAGCTAAATGGAGAGGATCGTTGGTTGAGGCCTAGGTTCACCCCGAACTGTAGCACCTAAGTAAGTAAGTAATGTGTAATCCAGACAAGCAATTCACTGTAATGGCAGAAAAAACCACGTCCCTAGCCGATTTCAAGATATCGGTGTCGGAAATACTTTGTGGTTTGGGTGGTGAGGTGTCAAAGCATGAAATGTTATCAACCGAATTTGGTAGGCAAATTGAAATAAAGCGGAAAAAAGTAATTGCACGACCTGTTCTGCCGAAAGAAATTCGACTAGATGGTTTTAACCATATGCATCAACTTTTAACGTGCAAGCGGCTCTGGAAAATAAACACTTGCCAAATGTGCAAAATGTGAAACAGCGCTTTGCTTCAATAAACACAGAAATTGTTTTCAGGATTTTCACATCAAATGATTTATCTCCTCTTGAAAATTACAATTTTACGTATATAAACATATAGATAATATAATTTTGAATTGTTAAGTTTTCGTGTTTTTATTATGTATTTTGTTTTACTTTTGTTACAAGCGTTGACATTTTATATTATTAATAGTAGTTGTAAAAAAATGAAATAAAACCAATTTTGAGTCATCAAAAACAAGTGTCTTATTTGCATGATATATCATATGTACGAGTATATGGTACGTATACAAATTGCTCAATATCTCAAAAACGGCTCAATATTTTTACAAATCATTATCATTTTCGTAAGCAGGTCAATGAAATACATAAAAGAATATTTTTTCCCTTTGAAAAAAAAAATCATGCAGTAAAGGGTTAATAGAAATCATCTGGGGTGACGGTTAACAAGAATTTTTTGGGTGTGGAACTCAATTCAACGCTGGATTTCAAGAAACATCTTATTTATAAAGCCAAAGCCTGTTCAAATTAAAACAGAGAGACATTTTTCTTAACGAGCTCATTCTACTTTCAGCGAAGTAGATTAGATTTAGATGTTTACTAATGTACTTCATATTTAAACATAATTTTAACAAAAATCAATTAGCTTGGCTTTGCCGTCTGCCAGATTAGCAACAATTATATAAACACATAAAATAGCAATTAATTAAATTATACATTTTCGTTGATTATTTCAAGACGATACTTTAGTGCAACTTTGCAGTACTGAAATAGTTTTGCCACGTTTATTTCGTTAAGAATTGTTAACACTTGTTCCGTCGTCAGAATATCACTTCCGAAAATATATCTCCTCGTTTCTTTTAATACTGGACACTTTCCAACGAAATGTACAACGTCTTCCCTCTCCGCCAAGTTACACAAGCTGCACAGTATTGGTAGATCATCTCTGTGCGGAATATAATTAAGCTTTAGAAGTTCTCCCGCAGCTTAAACACAGTCGATATTTCCTCAATGCTATTTCCATCACGGAAGTAATTACTCTCCTGCAAGTTATGACCTAAACGGTTATATATATATATATTTGGTAAAGTTGACGTTTCCAGCACCTGCTGTCATCGAGATTTAACTCCACAGCTACTAGGAAGTTCCAGCCACTCACTGTACCACCCCGCCTTGGACCGCATGGCTTGCATTGCCGCTTTTTTCGGCAATCGGGTATCTGACATCTTCAAGACCTTTAAAATGTAGTCTACATGCAATTTTAGCGTTTTTATGAAGAGCGGAGACAAACCTGTTTCCAACATTATCATATAATTTTGGGGTGTTAGGTGGCAGATGGAATGTTCTTTTTATATAATATCGTAACAGTTTCACCACATTCTCGTACTTCCTTACTCCTCAAACTTGCGGAGCATAAAATAGTATGGATTCAGAGACTGCCATAAATACCTTATATTTGCTACTGTGGGCAATGTGTTTGTTGTTGAGACAATTCTTCCAAACCGTGTTGATGGCCGGTTTAGATTTGCTTAATTTTTCTCTAGGTATCTCTCCATATCAAGGTTTCTAGTGAAATAAACGCCAAGATACTTATATTCGTTCATAACTTCTATATATTCGCCGTTGTAATGCCATTTCTCATTTCCACAGCGTTTTCCTCCTCCTCTTTTAAAGATCATGATTTTCGACGTATTTAGATTAACTATCAGGTTCCACAGCTTGCAGTACTCATATAGTCTATAGATCATTAGTTGCAGTGATTCAGGTGAGTGCGCCAGCAGCACTATATCATCAGCAAAGTAATGCTTTGATCAGCAGTCCTGCGTACTCAACACCTCCTGGTAGAATTTCAACCATATCCTCGATGTATAGAGCGAATAAGCTTGGACTCAAGGAACATCCCTATCTAACACCCGATCACGTACGAAACCATGCTGACAACTCCATACCATTCCACACCGCTGCCTTAGTATCTGCACACAGGTTTTGGATAATTCGCTCAAATTTCATCGACATGCCCATCCTGTACAGCTTATAAAAAAGAGCTTTTCATTTCACAGTGTCGAAAGCAGATTTAAAATCGGCAAAGAAGGCATAAAGTGTTTTACCTCTTCCAATAAAGGATTCCGCAATGCACATCAAGACAAAGATATGATCAATAGTAGAATATCCCGACCTGAACCCCGCTTGGTTTTTTTTAATTAGGTTATTCTCTTTTATCCATTCCGTTAGTCGACCCTGTAGAATTGTTGTAAATATTTTATAAGATGCATTTAAAAAGGAAATTCCTCTGTAATTTGCCGGATCCGCTGCACATCCCTTTTTATAAATTGGAAAAATGACTGCTTCTTTAAAACGGTTAGGAATTACTCCACTGTCAATGATCTTATTCAATATTGTCACGAGGTTCTTATTCAATTCCTCATTGCCATATTTATAAAACTCGGAAGGTATGCCGTCAGACCCTGCAACTTTACCATCCTTCAAAATACTTAGCGCTCCAATGACCTCTTCGTATGACATCTCTCTGTCCAAGATATTATTTTGAAAACCGGGCGTAGCATAGTGAAAGCTTAACGTGCTAGGAGACGGGTTTAAAAGTGCATTAAAATGATCAAAAAGGGCACTGAAACTTAGCTTGGGATTGATTATAAAATAACATCCATTGAGTTTTTTTTTCTGCAGAATTTATTTCAATTTACCAAATTTCCAGCAAGCAATTCGAAATAATTATTTTGCTTTTCTTTCAATGTAGCCTTGAATTCTCTATTTGCTTCCAAATACAAACTTTTCTTCTCATCCTCGTTGTAATACCGAAATAGCCTGAACCATGCGAATGATATTTGCCTAGCCTTAAAGCAATCTTCATCAAACCACGGTTCTTTGAAATGCTTCTTCGAATATTTGGTATTCCGGTTGATGCGTATGTATAAGTCATTTATAATTCGTTCAATATTAGTAAGATTTTCATCTGATTGCATTGGTAATTGCTCATACATTAGGGTCTTATACAAGGAATCCTTGGCGGCATTCCACACCAGTTTGGGCAAAAGGTACATATCTTTTGCATCCTCATTTTTCACTACTCTGAGACTAAATGTGCTAACAACCGGGAGATGATCAGAATATGGCATTTGTTCCACTTCCGTATCTATTATGTACGAGTTCCATTCACCTCTTATTAAACAGTAGTCGATAACGGATACGCCTTGTTTTCCAACAAATGTGAATTCGCCATTCCGATCACTGTCGCTAGTCCCATTTAGAATTCTTAGTCCAAAAGAGTCACAGAAATCCAAAAACTTTCTCCCTCTGGCATTACATTGCTTATCCTTTGACTGCCAAATTTTTCCAGTTCCTTTATTAACTGCTCCCTCTTCATTACCTATTCTTGCGTTCATGTCGCCGATTATCATTAAATTTTGGTTATCACAGCACATAACCGCTTCCTGCAGCTTTCCAAAATCTTCTGAACTCGCATTTAATTCCTCTAATATCCTTTTGTAGCCAAAGAAACAGCCTCCGCTAGCTCTGCCTCTCTTGTGTACTCTTTCTGCTGGTATCCACTCAAATAAGTAACTTAACAATTTTCGCTCCAAATTGCAATAATCATTTTCCGTAGTAAATGTTTCGTACAGAAATACAAATTCAAATTGGTTAATATAATTAAAAAATTAATTAGAAAGTAATTTACTGTTTAAGCCTGATACATGTAAGAAAGGATTTTAAAAAATTTCAACTTAAGACTTATACTACAGATATTAATATCATTTTTATTACGACAGACAGCATTACAACTAAAAATTATTTTGAGACACCACTTCACTAGTTCGTACAGATGGAGAGGCACTGATGTTATTTCCATTTGTGTTTCCAGCTTGATCTTCAGCCTTTGACGTTATTTCTGTCAGTGTGGAAATGTCATTAAACATGCGTAGAAGAACTGCCATTCAACAATCGGCCACTCCTTTACATCGAAGACTATTGCTGTGATCGTAATAAAAATGTTTGTCTCCAATTGCTAATCTTTGTCCGCGAACTTCCACTTTTATTCCTCTGTTTTTCTGTGTGATTTTGCTTTTAAGTGTAAGTAGGTTTGCCCTTCATTGCCGTGACATTTCGGTGTTATCCCTGTGCATAGTGACACCTGTACCGCGCAGTTTCGTTGTCGCATCCAAGATGCGTCCCACGTCGCCTTTGTTGCGCAGTCTCTTAATGACGTTTTCTATGTTGTTTTTGGTTTCCATCGCCCGCGCGTCTTCAATCAATGAGGAATCCGCCGTTTTCAGCAACCCTAAATATAATACCTTCGCCCTTTCGACCGCATCAACACCAGACTGCACTGGCATGTGCACCACCATGTTATTTTCGATAGCCCTCCTTTCCATTGACTCAACTTTACGCTCCAACGCACTGCACCGAACTTCCATTTGCTGCAATTGCTTCCGCAGTACCGTGTTGTGGTTTTGTATAAAGCGAAGTATAAAATCTTCGAAGCAGTTGTGAAATCAACGATTTGATATGCTATACAGATTTGGGGAATCGATGACTTTGAAGAAATGGAAATGTTCCACAGGAACTTATTGAAGAAGATGTTTAACTTACCTATAAATACGCCAAGTATACATAGAAACAGGTTTAGCAAAACTTAGTACTACCACACTTAGGCTTCAAGCGGATTATATCAGTAAATTGTTAATCTATCGAGGTACATGTCTTACTAAGAAAATGTTCCTATATGAAATAAGGAACAAGGACTGTTGGATGGCGAATTAAATAGATTTAGGTAATGTATGTGGAAAAAACATCAATATCTACTTAGTTAACGAGCAATTGCACAAAATAATCCAGAAGCATGGGGACTCTGAAAGGAAAGTACCGATTGAGAAGGCGGAATAGTCTACTCACAATTAGAATGAAATCTAGAGGTAGACAACTTCTTCGAGATTCGTTCAGTAAGAAGGAAAATTCACTTATTTTCAGAACAATATGTGATATTCTCGGCCTAAACAGAAGTTCATACAACGGAAGTTTTGACCAGTTCTGTATCTTTTACAACTAAAAACCCAAGGAAGACTGCTTTCACCTTTTAAGCGTATGTTCAAACTTCAAGGCCTTCAATCTGCAAAGACTTAAGTAGTTCAGGAAGAAAACCTTAACAATGGAAAAAACAATCGCTCAAGATTGAACGGACATTGCCCGAAGATTGGAAAACTCACCTCTACTCAAAAGTATCCAAATGTTATCCTTTGTGTAGAAATAATTTTTCATCTTCAGAGTCATGTGGGGAATTCACCTATATCCTTTTCCAATACATACGAATGTGTCTACTGGGTATCATCTCAATGAAATAACTTCAAGTTCTGTTAAAAAACCAAACGCCGATTGTGGTAGAGCATGTTCCGTCTTGGTGAAATGTTGATGGCATTAAGGACGAACATGAGTCAAGGTGGTACATATACATTCCACATACATACCGAAGAAACCTTGACTCAAATTGACTTAAATTCAGTTAAACGATTTCTCTCTCTGGCTGCATTTTATAGACTCAGACAAAAAAAGGTTACGTATACGCTCCATGGTACGTGCAAAACTAAAACCTCTACGAAGGGGGGTGAACATGTGTACGAGACTGATACCTTCTCATTTTCTGTGCAAAATGAAAGGTATCCGCAATATAACATTTCCCCGAGTTTAAAAGGATATAGATACAAAAGCAAACAAAAAAGAAAGTTAAATCGAGAAAAATGAGGAAAGCACCATCATGAGTGATGTGTGTACTGTACACACACAGTATATTGTTGTGTCGAGTTTCTATAACCTCCATCAGGATAATGATGCGTTTTCGCCTTGATGATGATGAGAAAGGTTTTAATCCTTTTTTTTTTGGAATGATTACTTACTACGATTTTTCATTATTGTCAGTCATACAGGGGATGCCAGTGACCAGCAATGTTGTGATGCAGTGTTGCGGTTTCGATTTCAAAAAAATTATATTTGAAATGCTGTACCGGCTTTTATATCATAATAGAGGCAAACAAGGACGTTTTTTTTTGTTTGTATGTGTATAATGTGAGGCTTGCCGTATGGGTATGGGAGACATAAATAAAATATCCTGTAAATGTTGTACGAATTGTAATGGCTCGTTAGAGTGGAAAATACATTTTTAATTTCATATTCGATTGAATAGGCATAATTTAGGACGGCGCACTGTTTCACTGAAAATTCAATAAATACCACTTGACGGGCGGAGATTTAATTCAATTTCACTTTTTGTTTCAAACGAATTTGCAAAAATATGTTATTTTAACATTGGCTGGGCTGAATTTTTGATTCAATTTTGATTTCATTAGTCTTGCTTTGTTAGAATTGGTATTAAACTGATAAATTACTTTGGTTTGGTGACGGAGATTGGAATAAATTCACTTCAAACAAAGGCTCAAAGCTGCAATTGCGTAGTTTGAAAGGGTATTTGTATTTCTGACAACAGATAGCAATTTAAAAAGGATCATATTGCAGCTACTTCTGACTTCAATCTGTAGGAGGCCATGCAAAAGGGCTCTGCTTGCATGTGATCAGGCTCTAAAACCAAAACCACTGTGGAAGAGGCCTTCGTAGTCACTGTAGATCATTTTAGGCGAGCGTTGACGTAGCTGCGTGCTATCTGATCCAGGTTTGTGCCTAAGAAGAACGACTAATGGTGCCTTCATGCACATCTTCCCTACAGTACTTACTTACTTAGGTCGCGGTACAGTCCGGGAAGGGACATGGCCCTCAACCAACAAACCTCTTCAGCTAGCTGCCTCCAGGTGTGCACACTAAATTGGTTGAGTTCCCCTTCGACTTGATCGTGCCACTTATTGCGAGGCTGTCCTCTTTTACGTTGTCGATTCGAAGATTTTCTAGGCTGGAACGATGGATTCCATCCACTCTACATGACTCAACCATCTTAGTCGCTTTATGTGAACTCTTCTGGCTAAGTTCGATATCATTGAATAGGTCATATAGCTCGAAGCTGTACCTTCTCCTCTACTTACTGTTTATGCAGTTGCGCATTTTTTTTTCAAAGGAACCAACGGCATCCTCATCCAATTTTAACAAAGTCCATGCCTCTGCGTCATGCAGCAAGACCGGGATGATTAATGTCTTATAACTTAGCAGTTCGAGATAGAGCTTTGTTACTCAACTGCCTACTTAGCCCATCGAAACAGCGATTGGCTGGAGAAATTCCCCGTTTGATCTCCCCACTGGAGTCATTTGCGAAGCTCACCATGAAGATAAACAAAGTCATTCACTACATCAAAATTATATCGGTCTATTGTGACGTTTTGTTGTTGTGTTGGCAACTCTCGACATTAGAAATGCCTTCAACTCGGCCAGATGGTGCGACATGCTGAACGCCCTCGAAATCAACTTTCGGATACCACATTATCTTCCACGGGTGATAAGGGACTACCTTAGCGACAAAGAGCTAATTTATGACACCACAGAAAGACCCCACAGGGGAGAAATAAAAAAGACCGGAGCAGCGCAGGGCTCAATTCTGGGACCGGATTTATGGAACATCTCCTGCGACGGAATTCTTCGCATGGAGATGTCCGAAAACACTTTTCTGGTCGGCTATGCAGACATCGCTGCAGTGATAACCGCACGGGACACCATAGATACCAAGAGAAGGCTTAATCAAGTCATGAGACGGGTGCACACATGGATGGAGGACTACGGCCTATGCATAACAGTGGAGAAAAGCGAGATATTGCTGCTGACGAGGGAGCGGATACTCAATAATCGCGCTCCAGCTGGGTCCGGAAGTCATGTACACTAAGGAAGCAGTAAAATATCTAGAATTTAGGGTAGATACGAGGCTCACGTTCTGGAAACAAATAAGTCCGCTTCCGAAAAAGCCACGAAAACATGCCAATTGCTAAGCAGACTGATGGTGAACATAGGAGGTCCCAAGGTAAGTAAAAGAAGACTCATGATATCGGTTACGCACTTAATACCTTTGTATGGCCACTAGATTTGGGCTGACGCGCTCGAAAAGGAAATATACAGGACGAAAGTGGCCGCGGTGCAACGTATAGGAGCCCTTCGGATAACGAGTTCATACTAAACAGTATTGGACCCAGTAGCCCTAGTAGTCACGGGAGTGACACCCATTGATCTCCTAACAGCAGCAAGAAAGTACGTCCACGACAAGAAGGTGGAAGTAGGTGTGGCAATGGCAGCTACAGAAGCGAAACAACTCTCGAAGCAGAAGTGGCAAAACAGATGGAACGCCAAAACGAGGGGAAGATGGACCTACCGGTTGATCAGAGATGTTGCTGCATGGACAAAGCGGGAGCACAGTGAAGTGAATAATAATCTATCACCCAGTTCCTAACTGGTTACTTCAACCGGTACCGAACGTTGCTGCATGAACTGAGCGGGAGCACGGTGAAGTGAATTATTATATCACCCAGTTTCTTACCGGGCATGGTTACTTCACCCGGTACCTGCACAAGATGAGAAAGGTAGGGAGGCACAGCCTGCCAATAAGGAGACTCTTTGGAAGATGATGCATATGACACCTTTTTCTTACCTGTAACAGGTGGGCAGCAGAGAGAAATAGTCTGGAGTTAGAGATAGGTAGCTTTTCTCCAGAAAATGCCGTAAACAAGATGGTCTCAAGTATCGACAATAAAGAGAATAAAATATCTTTATTCATTGAGACGGTACTCAGAACGAAGAAGAGACAGAAGGAAGTAGATATACCCTCAGTAAGTTTACCAAATTAATGAAAGCCCTACCGGCAAGATATTATAAACCCCCAGGAAAAAAATTTTAAAAAGCCGGTCCCCAGAGGAAAAAAAAACGACACGTTCTTCCTCTTATTCTTTTTCCTTTTTCAGCGAGATCATGATCCGAAAACAAGGGATCACAACCCTCCCACTTCACCGCATTTCTACTGATCCGCCTGTGGGGTTCGCCTATTTGACCTCAGAAAATATCGGCAGGCCCGCCGATTGTGGATCACTCGGTTATTGAGGCCAATGAAATGCCGATGTCGTCGCATTTGTCTGATCCAGGCGTTTATAGGCCTGCCTTTCCTACATCGCGATGTCTTACCACCACTCTGAAGTAATGTTAAAGCGGTTTCGGAGTGGATGGTGTCAGGTTGAAAAGCTGTTAAAGGTGATTTTTTAGTAAGTAGGAGTCTCACACTTCTTGAAATAGAGCGGGAATGTTTCTTGTGCGTATTAGTGATTCTTCACTACCCCCTAGGCAAAAAAAAATAAAAAATGTGACGTTAATCCGCCCCACTAACGTCCGCTGAGTCTTTCGACTACGACAATGTCATCGGCGCGAGCAAGTAGTTGTACCGACTGTAAAAGATTGTACTCCGGTGTTGTCTAAGACTTTTTCTGAAATCAAGCGATACAGTGCTGTTCTGAATGGTATTGATGGAGTTGCAAGAGTTCTCCATCGACATTCTGTGCAGATGGACGAGCTTGGCAGGGATGTCGAAACTAGACATGGCTCGGTATAATACATTTCTACCTACCTTTTCTCCAGAATACCGTACACTATAGTACCAAGAAACTTTAAATCTTACACGGCGTTGGGATTGGCTTAAGCTCCTCGTGAATCTTGTGCAAAAGAACGCTTTATTGACTGCGAGCGGTGCTCGTATTTGATTATCCTAAACCATACTTTGGTATATCACCGAGCAGTGCTTACTCCAAAAAATATAATAAGAAATAGATAGCTTCCCAGCTTCAGCTATGAATATAACACTTTACCTGTCACAGACTATAGACCGATCCAGCATTTAGAAAATGGAAACAATAGACATTTAGAGTCTTAATCTAGCTCTTGGCTAACCATATGTCCAGTACAATAGTTCCGACAGGTCTTAACTCTTTATTTCGATAGTATCGCATCGCTTCGATTATCATTATTATCATTCTCGCCCTCACACTCGCAGAAGCTGCAAGGATCGTAAGGAGAAGGAAAAGGCAATTTATTTCTTTCATATTCCGAGTCCTTAGAAGGATGCTTCATCTGGAAGTAAGAAATCTCAGTTCTGCTCGGCAACACTATTTCTTCTGCGTCGCATTTGCGAAACTCGTCGCTTTCCTATTGATTCAATCTTGAAATATCTTAAGCCCCGCTTGCTCTACTCATGATTCAACAGCTTTAAAAGTCTTAACGCCAAAATCAATATCGTTAATGCGCCCTAGAAGCCGGCTAAATAGAACCCATCACATCTCCATTCAACAAATTAAAGAATCGGTTCGCGTGGCAAACCAAACTCCTAACCCGCAACTTACCAAGTAATTCTCTTTTACTTACAACCCTTGGCAACTTGTATTCCCTAAACACAAATCGAGAAAAAAAAGGAGAAAAGGACTAGAAAAAAAAAAAAAAAAAAACATGCAAATGATCCGCCATTTGATTTATTTCGGATTAGTCATGTCGTCGTTCCGTGACAGAGAGATTGGAATCGGGTCGGGTATTTACAATTGTCATTGCTATTTGTTATTTGTATGCCGAAAACCCACTAACAGGATTAAATGTAAATCGCATTCATTTGATATCGCAAAGTAAAGGATCCCATCGACGACACTGTTTAGGGGGATGCGCCTCCCGTCTAAAGCTAAACACAACAGCCCCGCACTCATTGGTTTAGATTTCATTTGATTTGGTTCCATCATCATCAGGTTTCGGTTTGAACTGCGACAACGGTCGCTCTGGTGTGAGTAAGGATTTGTTTGTAATATTTTTTTTTCCTGCGGACTGTTATTGGATTTTAGTTATTTGATTGACAATATAATGTCAGACAATAGGAGTTAGTTTTAGAAGGCAAAACAAAATTCCCATTCTAGTTGACAATGAGCGATTCATGGTTCAGTGTGAGCGAGATATTGTAGATACTTTGTAGCCTCTAGGCCGAAGGCTTGGACAGACCACGATGACGACGACGAAGAGGACGAAAGGGGACAAGGGCGCAATATGGGGAATTGATTGCATGATTTATGGCATGAACAAGCGAAATTTTCCTCGAATTCATCGCGGAAATAAGGGATTCCGAGAAAGAGAAGGACACGAATTGAGTAAAGGCTAAGCGGGTGTTCCCGGGGCGGGCTGCGAATAGATTTTGATGAATTGATGTTGTGATTAATTGCTATTGCGTTCTGGGGCGATATTCATCCTTTTTTTTGTGTGCTGTGGGTTTCTGTTTCTTTTTTTATATCTTTGGATCGATAATTTTATTTGTAGTGTTTGTAAATCTAGTGAAAGTAGATAATATTTCCTAGATTTGGATAGACACAATGAGGCCATAAAATCACGAGTTAACTACTGGGGTGTGAGAAAAGACAGCTTTTCGGAAAGGATGGAAAGACACGCTCATAATATGGATGAAACGCACGTGCAATTTCGCTCGCATTACTATTCAAATGGGAGAAATGGAATACACGTGTACATGTGCCCTACACTAAGCATTCATTTTAACCCCGATAATAGACAGTCGCCTATTCTGAAGTAGTAACAGGGGGCACAGACGGACAAGTTTGGCAGGGATATCAAACCTAGACATGGTTCTAAATAGCTCTTCTTTATAGGTGCTGTCATTGGCGGCCTTTAAATCGATAAAGAGATCATGAGTATCGATTTGAACTTCTTTGGTTTCTGCAGGATCTGCCGAAATAAGAAAATTTGATCGATACTGTACTCTTCTGGTATGGAACCGCAACTGATAGGGGCCAGTCAGACTATTGGTGAAAGGGTTCAGATGCTCACACAATATCGCAGAGAAGATCTTGTATGCAATGTTGAGGAGACTTCAGTGCATCCACTTAATTTTCAAAAAGTGAAGTGAAAAAGGAAGTAAAATCCAAGAAATTGAAGTGACACAAAAGGTGCCGTAGCACAAGGTAATTTGAATCACTTAGCTCCCTGCTAAAAGCGCATTTTCAGGATTGTACGACCCATCAAGATAATAACATCGTAACCAACAGTAGTTTTGTAATGGAAACTCCGACGGATTTTATCACAGAGGAAAGAATTGAGTGGGCAACCGGATCATTCTCTCCCTTTAAATCGCCAGGACCCGACGAGATTATCCCGATCATGCTACAGAAAACAATAACCCCAATCATCCCGGTACTTAAAGAACTGTACCTCAACAGCCTCATGTGGGGGTATACACCTAGATCATGGAAAGAGGTCAAAGTGGTCTTCATACCCAAGGCCGGTAAAGCAAGCCACGCTACTGCGAAGGACTTTAGGCCAATTAGCCTTACCTCCTTTATCCTAAAGACCTTTGAAAGACTAGCTAACATATATATCCGTAGTAAACTACGCCCAGGTGACATATCCCCAGCGCAGCACGCATATACGAAAGGAAAAAGCGTAGAGACAGCGCTGCACTGTGTTGTCGGCTCAATAGAAAAATCACTGAAAAACAAAGAATATACACTAGCCGCTTTCCTAGACATTGAAGGGGCCTTTAACAATGTCAAAACGGACGCGGTCAATAGAACTCTAACGAACCTTAATATTCACAATTCCGTGATAAAATGGATCGTGAATATGCTAAAGGAAAGACATATCAAAGTTGAACTCGGAGGTACAAAGCTTGAAGTCTATGCCTCAAGTGGCACCCCTCAAGGAGGGGTTATATCCCCACTGCTGTGGGTAATTGTCCTGAACGAAGTCCTTCTTAAACTGAGAAACAGCGGCGTCAAGGCCATAGCTTATGTGGACGATGTTGTGCTGCTACAAATACAAATATTTGGCGCAACAGCTCTTTAAAGTGCCAGGGCCTAGCTACTCGCAACCACTCATGTTGTGTGCGTTATATTTTTCACACGAATGGAAGGGACCTACAATTTAATGCCGAATCCGAACGGCGATTTGAGAAGCTTTTTCGGGACAACAATACTCGCGGATCTTTGTCAGACGCTCGCGAGAGGTGGGACCGTGAAAAAACTTTTTGGTGTTTTTGGGATTCGAACTTGGAACCTCATGCGTAGTGATCCGACACACTAACCACTTACGCCACGGCACTAGCTAGCGCTGCTAGCAACAGGTAAATTTCTCCCGACCCTGAGCGAACAAATCGATGG
This sequence comes from Brachypalpus laphriformis, assembly GCA_945910035.1. Classification (NCBI taxonomy): domain Eukaryota; kingdom Metazoa; phylum Arthropoda; class Insecta; order Diptera; family Syrphidae; genus Brachypalpus; species Brachypalpus laphriformis. The sequence goes on from OX246756.1 coordinate 163,023,453, forward strand.
GGCGCTGGAAGTCATTGACTCCTAAATGGAGAGGTGTGGGCTGGCGGTTAATCTCCAGAAAACAAAGTTAGTACTATTCACTAACAAATGAATAATTCCACAATTCGTAACACCTTCCGTAAGGGGTACTCCCTTGGTTATCTCCAGTAGTGCGAGATACCTTGGCCTGGTGCTCGATAGAAAACTGAACTGGAGACTAAACATTAACGAAAGAGTCAAAAAAGCCACGATAGCTTTTTACTCGTACAATAGAATATTCGGGAAGACTTGGGGGCCGAACCCCAAAATCATCCTATGGATATATACAGCTACAGTAGAGCCAATACTATCGTATGGCAGCCTAGTATAGTGGCAGGCAGCCAGCAAAATAAATAACCTAGCTGCTATCACAAAAGTACAAAGACTAGCGTGCATCGCCACAACCAGTGCGATGAGAACGACACCTATAGCAGGACTCGAGGCCATTCTCAATCTGCTTCTGCTAGACATCTTTATACAAGTATCGGCGGCTCATAGTGCCGTAAGATTCAGCCAAACAGATAGCTGGAGACCAAATGCAATGAGTCACACCACGATCCTGCAGAGATATCTAGGCAGTGTATCTAATACAGACTACTTAACGCTTTACCTAGACTTCACAAGACCTTTTTCTAGCACCTATCCGAGCAGGGAAGACTGGAAACATGACAGAACGCCTAACGAGCGATCCTTAGCTGTTTACACCGATGGATGCAAAATGGAAATAGGTGTGGGCGCAGGCATCTTCTCTGAAACGCTTGGTCTCTCCATGTCAACTCGGCTTCCGAGCTACATCAGCGTTTTCCAGGCGGACGTCCTAGCAGTTACAATAGCAGCTCGTGAGACTGCGATGAGAGCAATACCACAAGAGGATATCACCTTTTTCATCGACAGCCAGGCGGCGATAAAAGCAATATCTGCTATAGAAATAAAATCGAAGCTTGTGAAGTGTTGTAGAGAAGAGCTCAATGTTCTTGGAACACAGCATGAGGTAAAGCTCTGCTGGGTTTCTGGTCATGAAGGCATTCCAAGAAATGAGAAAGCCGATAAACTGGCTAGAGGAGGCTTAGCACTAAGCTCGGACCAATCCGACCCGTCGGTGTACAACCCGTCTTGCGCCCTTAAGCTCGAAGCAGGAAACAAAGCCCTAATGGAGGCTAACAACAGGTGGACCTCTTTAGATACTTGTGTCAAGACGAGGAAGCTGTGGCCTGCATTTGACAGAGTAAGAACCAATAGACTCATACAGAGACATTGAAAATCCCTCTCTACTCTAATAGGAGTCATTACGGGGCATAATACCATGCGGTACCACATGAAAAAACTGCGTGTGACTAGCGAAGACCTTTGTAGAGGCTGCGGCGAGGAGGAGGCTCTGGAGGACACCGCCCACTTTCTCTGTTATTGCCCAGGCCTCTATCATTTGAGAAACAAGATCCTTGGACAACACTTCTTTGAGAATCTAGAAGAGTTGTCCAACAGACCCATAAATGACATCGCAAACTTCATCAAATCCTCTGGATGGTTTGTATCTCGGGCACAGTAAGTACTAAATGCTTTCTTTAGGATATTTACAAAGACGGTATTTTTTCTACGAGGAAGGGATTCTCTGTTTTATCCCCTTTCCCCCCATTGGTATCACAATGGGTCTATATTGACCTGGGTGTGTTGTGGATGTTTTCTATCCCCCTACACCAGACCACTTACCTAACCTAACCTAACATAAGGCAAAATTCTAGAATTGGCTATAATAGCATTTCGATAAAGCGAATTTTTTTTTTTTTTGTTGATAGTGGGGAAATGTTAATGCGCACCTAACACCAATCACTCCGCGACTGCTTTAGCTTTACTTCAGAGTGGGGTCGTTTTTTTCCCCTCTGGGGACCGGCTTTTTATTTATCTCCTGATGCGGGTAAGACTTTCATCAATAAGGTAGACTTACTGAGGGTATATTTACTTTCTCTTTCCTCTTTTTTGATCTGATTACCTTCTCAATGAATAAAGATATCTTATTCCACGTCGATACTGATCCGTCTTGACCACCGGCATTTCCTGGGCAAAAGTTACCTGTCTCCGACTCCAGGCTAATCCCTTCTGTTGACCACATACTACAGGTGGAAAAGGTGTGATGACCATCGTCTTCCAAAGAGTCTCCGTATTGGCAGACTGCTCTCTCTACTTTTCCCATCTTGCGCAGGTACCGGTTGAAGTAACCATGTCTGGTTAGGAACTGGGTGATATAATAATTCACTTCACTGTATTCCCACTTTGTCCATGCAGCAACGTCTCTGATCAACCGGTAGGTCCATCTTCCCCTCATTTCGGCGTTCCAGCTGTTTTGCCACTTCTGCTTCGTGAGTTGCTTCGCTTGTGTAGGTGTTGTTTCCGCTCCTATTTCTGCCTTCTTGTCATGGAAGAACTCCCTTTCTGCTGCTAGAAGATCAATGGGCGTCACTCCTGCAAAAACAAGGACGCCCGGTTCAGACACTGTGCCGTAAGAACTAGATATTCGGAGAGCTCCTCCTCAATGTACTACTGCCATTTGCTTCCTGTATTTTTCCTGATTGAGCATCAGCCTAAATCTCGCACCCATACAAGAGTATAGAGTGCGTAATCGACATCAGAAGCTTCCGTTTGTTCATTTGTGGGCCTCTTACGTTCGCCATAAATCTGTATAGTGCTGCGGTAAGTTTTGTCAACCTGTCCGACGCGGACTTATTCTGCTGCCTGAAAGTGAATTTGGTGTCAAGCGTTATTTCCAAATACGTCACTGCTTCTTTTGCAAGTATAGCTTATGATCTTACTTGGTACTTACCATTTGTGGGAATTGGTCTCTTTGTCAGCAATAGTATCTCCGTTTTTCAGTCGCTAGGCTAAATCCGTGGTTTTCCATCCAGAAGGGATGCACCTGCTTCATAACATGATTTAACTTTATTTGGTTATCCTTGGTGTCTCGTGCAGTGATAACTGCAGCAATATCATCTGCGTAACCGACTAAGAGGGTGTCTTTTCGCATCTCAATGCGTAGAATCCCGTTGTATGAGACGCTTCAAAGGTCGGGACCCAGAATTGAGCCCTGCGCTGTTTCGGCGGTGATTATCTTCCTGTGTGGTCCCTCCGTAGTGTTGAAAGAAACACGACGAACCTTCTGCAATAATGATTTCCCCGTTGGACCAACTGAACTGCTGTGACCACCTCCTCTACTGCTGTAATTGTAGAATGGCTTCTTCTAAAACCATAGTGCTTCACTGATAGGTCGCCTGCTCTTTGAACGGCTCTAGAGAATAGCGGCTTCAGCAATCTTTCTAGGAGTTTTCCTGTCGTGCCCAGCAAACAGAAAGGTCTATACGCTAACGGTGTATCCGGATCGCCTTTTGCAAGGCGTTGCGTTTTCTTGTTCTTGTGGAAGACTCCGTCTTTTAAGCAGCTGTTGTACATGCTGAGTAACAGTCGGGAGCACGTTCAAGCGATTTTATACAGTACTTCCGCTGGTACGCCATCAGACACAGGGGTCTTATTATTTTGCATGGTGCTTGTGGCCACGGCCAACTCTTCTTCGTTGAACAGTAGAATCTCTTCATGTAGAGCTGGAATTTCTTCTTGAACCCTGAGTGCATGCGCCAGGAATAGAGCATTCGCGATGAAAGCGACATTAGGCCAATTTGGCTTGGCGCAGTTGAGGGGATCTCCTTTCTCGTGGATCGGCCAAATGGTGATGAGGTTCCATTCATCAGGCATACACTCGTCTGACCAAATCTTTGAGATGAATATGTGTATGCTCTCTACCAATACATAACCAGCTGCCTTGAAAAGTTCGGCCGGTAAGCCAGTAGGTCCAGCCGCCTTGTTGGATTTTAGCTTAGATATTGCTATCCTAACTTCGCTTTGTTCAGGTCAACGGAGATTTGGACTATTAACGTCTATGTTGAATGGTTGGTCTTGTCGCCGTTATACAGTCTACAGAAGAGGTTTTTCTATATAGCACCGACTCTGGTTCAAAGTAGAGCTGAAAATTTGTAGGTACTAGGCCATAATATGCCCAAATATAGTTAGGATGATGATCTACTTACTAATTATCTAATAGATCACCTAAAGATCGAGCAACAAATATAAAAATCAGGCACTGATTGAACACAATCAGGTTCAATCTAAGGAACTAGGCCCGCAGATTGGTTATATTTAACTCCAACGTTTGCTCGAGCAGTGAGCGCATCTGTAGCATGTAAGGCTTGAAAGCATTTTACACATTTTCTGATAGCTGGTCTTTTGGGCAAATCCTTTCATGGCCGCCTTCCAACACTGACCCATTTAATTTACATATCTCAAGTAGCTATGCCACATTGTGCCATTAAAATTCAAAAATTACATAACTCAAAAATTAAGCCCAAATTCAGCCTACACGTGATTGAAAACCTTTCAAAGCACACCATAATCTCTGCAGGCATTTCAAATTCAAAATAGAATCACCAACAATGACGCTTAACTAGTTCATTTCCTGTGGAAAGTGTGTATTGTTTCAAAAAAAAAATCCCCGCTCTCTAGTGGTACCATGATTATGGCATCCTGGTCCCAATAGCGCGATTCAAATTTCAATTTCAAATTGCTGTCCGTATCCACATATCTGTGGGACGTATGACGGACAAAAAGTCAATTTTATTGGAAACACAATGTATGCTTTCAATCGAATAGCAGCAGCAAACCGTCATGCAATTTAGCGAATATATCGCTGTAACAATAGATGTTTGTCAATCTCAAACCATTGTGATTGGCATGTACTCGTATCTGTTGGCATTTAACGATGTGTTCACTTTCAATGTGTATCTGTTGTAAATTGTAGAGATTGTTTTCTCTTTGATAATTGATTCTGTAAGTGAAAACTTGTCCTACAATCTGTTTTTTGGCGAAACTGTTACAAGGACGGTGGGGAAATTTTCTTCTCAATGCCAATATGAAATGGTTTAACTTCTTTACAGCGCTGACATGCATTCCAATGAAATATTAAATTATTGAACAGAAGTGTCAAAAGAGAGGATTAAATAAATGCAATGCACTCATCCTTGAGTCCTTAAAAAATGACACCTCCTACCTGCATGTGCATGTAAGGGTGTTTTAATTACGTGAAATACTTTGCACTTGCAACTGACACAGCACCAGCAAGGCCAACAACACCGATGAGTCTTTGCACCCTTAGCATGAGTGGTAGTATTATATTTGCGTAATGTAAATACGAAATTTATGAAGTGTCCTGTACTTCATAATTAATGAAACCATATACAAGTGAAGCCGCTGAACAAGGACAAGGAGTACATTTTATTTAAAAAAAAAAGGAAAAACGGAGTGGTAGCATCTAGATATGTTGTTTGAGAGGAGCTCCCAATTACCATTCTCAGTTCTACCTACTTCATCTATGATTACAAAGATTCATTTTCAATCGCTCTTATTCGTTCTTCTTGAGTTCTGAAATACTACGCTCTATTGTATGATATGGTCTAGTGGAACTGGGCTTTGCATTGTCAAATGGTAAGAGCAATTAACTGTCACTATCGCTTTTGGACAATTGCATCTATCTACACGTTCGTCTCAGTTACTTTTTGATCAGAACTGCGCGACTTGGAGACACAGTGCCATCTACAATAGATGGATGTGGTCATAGAGCCACGAAGTAGCATTTACATTTCCCTAGCCTCTTTTGAATTGTGTTCGCTGTACAAAAGAAACAGGTTGCTGAATGGAGAAATGTGTTTATCGGGCTTACAAAAAAGGACTCCCTTCTGGATCACAATGGCACTTGATGACGTTATTCAGTAAAAAATAGGGTGCGTAGCTAGGTAGATCTTTTTTTTTAATTTTCTAATGTTGGTAGTTAGAAATATCCATCAAAAGTTGCTATACCCAACCATCATCAACACAGAATTGGTTATAGGTAGCTAGGGATTGATCTGGTTTGGGACTCTTCTCTGTTCACATCTCATTCGAGTACAAACATGGCAAATTAATATCAATCACTTTAAAAGAGGAGAAAAGTCATACAATCAATCGTCACAGTTCAAGCAATTCCAAAACGGTTTTTGAGTGCCAAGAGGGCTGAGGATGGCAGAAGACCTGGCGGTCCGAGGAAAACATGGCGCAGAACATTCGAGAAGGAGGCACGGCAGTAAGGGAAAAGTTGGGGAGAACTCAGACACATTGCCAGAAACCGTACACGATGGCGCGTAGAGAGGCGTAGTAGAGGCCCTAGGACCCACAAGGGGATACAGGCTTTACAAGAACTGAGAATTTACAGAGAACTGAAAGGAAGGTACAAAATCAATGAACGGCCAAGAAAGGTCAACGATACCACCTATCCAGTGGTTTTCACATCTCATGGGACATTCATCCAGCTATTTCATGTCATTTGCGCCACTGAGCTGATGAAAGGTGAAGAGTATTGCTCGGAAACATATCAGTGGCATGGTCACGTGGTCGTAGCCCCGATGAGAGTTGTTCAATCATATTCACGTCACATTCTCTGTTAACGAATTTTGTGACTATAAAAAGTATACAATGGAATATTCTCTCCGTGTAATCCCTTCGCTTTCCCTCAAATTCAAGCCCTTTCCATGCTCTAATCTACTTGCTTGAACTCTTCCGCGGCTGTTGTGTTTTGCTGGCTGAGTGTCAACTATTTGATGTTTAGAATTCCAATGAATGACATGGCCTAGTACTCGGCGGAATTGTGAGCCTTGGTTGGAGAGCTATTGATTTTGTGGCTAACATTAGAAAAGGTTCGCATTAAATCTCTTTCTATGGACATAAGTTGACGCTATAAGCCGCCGAAAAAAGGTGGATCATGACAACAAATTACGTAACGTGTAGACCTTACTTAGGGTGGAAGACTTTCTCGGTTTTAGTTCTTACTTTAGTAGAAAGCATATACAGTAGTAGCCAGTGTTATCCGTGGGGTTCCAGACGTAGAGAGAAACATACACTTTTTTTTTGTCGGGATAGGAAACGCTCGACTGGAGCACTCAAACGCAACTGGGACATTGTAGTACCAGAGAGCAATCCCTAATTTACCCATTTTATTAAAATTTCCTTGTCTTTCTAAGAAAGTCAAGCAAGCACTTCAGTTACGAGTAGCTTACAGTATCAGCACTTACCACATCAGCACCGAGGATTTGCCACCTGATACGAGCAAAGGCTGGACACTCACAGAGATAATGTTCCGCAGTGACGTCGCTCTCTCCACAAGCGTCACAGATTATAAGATTATAATGTCACTTACCCCAGCACCTTAAGGTGCTTTGGAAAAGCAAAGTGACCGGTCAATACGCCAATAATTTGTCTACAGTCCTTTCTGTTGAGAGACAGTAAGAATGCCACTGATTTCTTACAGACGTCTGGGAGCATACGTTTAGTCAACCTGCATTCTGGAGAATCATGCCACACACAATTGTGTTCACGAGAGACGCAATCGTCAATAGAAGCCCTAACCGAGGACGCAGGGAGACCCAACGCGGGTTCGGGACCTGAGAAAGCCTCCTCTGAGCCTTGTCTAGCAATCTCATTGGAGATTTCGTTCCCCTAGATCCCACTTTGACTGGGACCCAGATAAGAAACAGAGAATTCAGCCTTGCGATCGAGTTCAAAGAGTTTTTGGTTTCACGAACTATTTTGGAAGTAGTTAAAGGGTTAAGTAGGGCCTTAAGCGCAGCCTGACTGTCACTACAAATACAAATGCTACGGCCTTTCCACCTGTTGTCGACTTCCACGAAGACACCAACACCAGACTCTTGACTGGTTTTGAAGCTGCCCGTAAAAATCCGACTGAATACCAATCCTGGTTTAGACTCTGGCCAAAGAATCATATCATTCTTTGACTTTGTCCAATCATTCGAAGTGGTCGGTACTCCCTCAGCATTGAATCCTTCGGATACATTGGTCGCTTCTTGCAATCATACAAACACACCGATATTCGGAAATTCCTCTATTCAGACATTTATGTATAACCACGACAAAATTTCTCTCGCTTAGGTTCCACATTATGCTATATTCTATTCCTTGACTATAAGCTGCGGTGAGGCGTTGCGGTTATACCTTGAAATACCTCTACGTAAACTCGTTCGCTTGTGGTCGGTTGTAAAATGGACTTTGGATCTGGTACTGGCATATTTAGTGATTTAACAGGAGCCGAGCCAGAACAGAAGCCTGCAGGGACGAAAATGGCAACATAGTAGTAGAATCGCAGTCGGTGCTGAGGATATGGAAGGAACACTTCTGCAGACTGTTTAACGGCGATGATGACCAATATTCCGCTGTCAGGCAGAATGAGCCATTCAACAGTGACGATGGCAGTCAAGATTCCCGTCAACCCGATCAGAATGAAGTGAGGATAGCGATATCTAAACTCAAATCCAACAAAGCTGCTGGAGCCGACGTCCTTGCCGCTGAACTTTTCAAGGCAGGAGGAGATGAGTTGGTAAGGAGCATGCACCAGCTCATCTGTAAAATCTGATCGGACGAAAGTATACTCGATAAATGGAACCTTAGCATCGTTTGCCCGATCCTGAAGAAAGGAGACCCTCTGAACTACGCCAATTACAGAGGTATAAGTCTCCTCAACATCGCATATAAAATCCTGTCTGCCATATTATGTGAACGCCTATAACCGATCGTCAACAACCTGATAGGTCCTTATCAGTGCGGTTTCAGGACGGGAAAGTCCACCATTGACCAAATATTCACACTACGGCAGATCTTGGAAAAAACCCATGAATATAAAATCGATACGCACCACCTCTTTATCGATTTCAAAGTTGCCTATGATAGCGTGTATAGAGACGATTTATACAGAGCCATGTCTAGTCTTGGCATCCCTGCCAAGCTTGTCCGTTTGTACAGAATGACGATGGAGAACTATCGCTGCACTATCAAAGTCGATAAGAACATCACCGAACCGTTCGATGTCATAAAAGGTCTCAGGCAAGGTGACGCGCTATCATGCGATCTCTTTAACATAGTACTTGAGAGAATTGTACGAAACTCACAAGCCAACACCGGAGGTACAATCTTTTACAAGTCTGTACAACTACTCGCTTATGCCGATGACATTGACATAATCGGAAGAACTCAGCGGGCCGTCAATGGGGCATTTACGAGTATTGAGATCGAGGCAGCAAAGATGGGTCTAGCGGTCAATGAAAGCAAAACAAAATATATGCTGTCTACAAAAAAGGACACCCAACATCGGCATCTTGGACAGAACGCCACAATAGACAGATATAATTTTGAGGTAGTAAAGGATTTTGTCTACCTAGGCTCTATGGTGAACTCCGCAAATGACATCAGTGGGGACATCACACGAAGAATTACTCTTGCCAATCGTTGTTTCTATGGGCTAAGATGGCAATTGAGTAACAAAGTCCTATCTCGAACTACTAAGGTAACTCTCTATAAGACACTATTCATCCCAGTCCTGCTGTATGGCGCAGAGGCATGGGCTTTGACAAAACTGGATGAGGATGCCCTTGGTTATTTCGAGAGAAAAGTTCTTCGAGCGATCTTTGGTCCCGTCTGCATAGACGGTGAGTGGAGGAGAAGTTACAATGCCGAGCTATACGGCCAGAAGAGTTCACATACAGCGACTAAGATGGCTGGGTGATTTAGAGCGGATGGAGCCCAACGTTCCCGCTAAGAAAGTTTTCGAATCCACCCCGGATGGACGACGCAGTAGAGGACGACCTCGCGGTATGTGGAGCAAACAAGTGGAGGGGGACCTCAACCAACTTGGCGTGCGCAACTGGAGGCAGCTGGCTCGTAATCGTGCTAGCTGGAGAGGTTTGTTGGTTGAGGCCCAAGTCCACCCCGGACCGGAGCGCCATCTAAGTAAGTAAGTAAGTAACAGGAGCCGAGTCCATAGTAAGCCTAGCCAAATGCTCAACAATCTTTCATGCAGAAAACTTTGCCATCAAACAATGCACAACTTTAAACATGCATATCATCTTCTCTGACAGTCAAGTTGATTCAAAGGCGCTTGGCATAGCAGCATTGAAATCAATCCTAGTTCTGGAGACAAATTGCTTTCGGAAGTAGCTAGAAAAAAACTTAGTTATTGTACGCTGCAGCCCCGCAAATGGAGGTCGCCAAAGGAATTAAATAGCTGACTCTGCCAGCATTCCCATGAACCTTTCTTTGGCGTGAGCAAAGGTGTTTTCATAGATTATACAATGAAGCAGAAAGTCTATCTCGATCTGGACTAACGTACGAGGTCAGAAATGCTCCAAGTTCTTCTTCACTGTCCTGTTACACAAGAAATCAAAGTTTCTAGTAAATCTGGGCAGAAATCTTGAAACCAATGCCGTCAGTGGACACAACCTCCTAGAGAAGCACCTTCTTAACTCGAATACTGCATTGGATCCTACCTGTAGACTTTGCCTAGAGAGCCACGAGACCTCTCACTCCATGTAATAGCGGAATGCACCGCTTGCTGCGATATACCCAGAGAAGCTGTGTTGTGAACAAAATTAATATCTCAAGAATTCAATGGGTCAGCGCAATAGGTCAAAGCAATTTATCTGCTTCTCGATAAGGAAAAAGCCATTTCTGTAGCGGCCTGTCATATGAGCGAGAGTTCCTTATTTACTTAAGTAGCGCGTCAGTTCGGAGTGAACGCGGGCCTCAACCAGTTGCGCATTACTTACTTACTTAGGTGGCGCTACAGTTCGGGGTGAACCTGGGCCTCAACCAATAAGCCTCTCCATTTAGCTCGGTCTTTAGATAATTGCCTCCAGTTGTGCACTCCAAGTTGGTCGAGGTCCCCTTGAACTTGTGCGCGCCACCTACGGCGATGATTCCCTCTACTGCATTGTCCCTCGGGGCTAGATTGGAAGACTCTGCGGGCCGGAGCGTTGGTGTCCATTCGCTCTACATATCCCAGCTATCTCAGACGTCCAATATGCGATTTTTTGACTAGGTCGATGTCGCTGTACAGCTCGTATAGTTCGTGATTGAATCTTCTCCTCCAAAACCCGTCAACGCAAACGGGACCGAAAATCTTACGAGGAATTTTTCTCTCGAAGCGACCAAGGATATCTTTATCCTCTTTTAATAAAGTTCATGTTTCAGCGCCGTAGAGCAGGACTGGGATGATCATGGTCTTATACAGAGTCTCCTTAGTTATTCGAGATAGGGCTTTACTGTTGAATTGCCTTATAAGCCCAAAACAAAACAGCGATTGGCAAGAGTTATTCTTCGATTGATTCCTGCACTGATTTTGTTAGTAGAATTTATAGCAGAGCCAAGGTAGACAAAGTCCCTTACTACCTCGAAGTTAGCTGCCGACTGTGACGGTTTGTCCAATTCGTCGGTGTTGGATTTCCCTTCTTGTTGACAGCATATACTTGGTTTTGCCCTCGTTTATCGCTAAACCCATCTTGCGATTGCGCGTCACTTTGTCTAAAACGTTTTTTGACATTAAAGGTCTCGGTGAGGTCATAACCGACCTTGGTGGAGCAGCGAGCGTTCTCCATTGTCAGCCTGCACAGACGGACAAGTTTGGATGTCAAAACTAGAAAAGGCTCTATAAAGCTCGTCTCTATAGATGCTGTCATAGGCGGCCTTGAAATCGATAAAGATATGGCGAGTATCGATTTGGGTATCGACTTCTTGGGTTGTCGCCAGGATCTACCGAAGTGTGAAGATTTGATCGATGCTCGACTTTCCTGGTCTGAAACCGCACTGATAGGGTCCAATCAGGCTTTTCATAAAAGGTTTCAGGCGTTCACACAATATCGCAGAAAAGATCTTATATGCGATGTTGAGGAGACTGATGCCTCTATAATTGTTGAGGGGGTCTCTTTTCTTGTGGATCGGGCAAACGATGCTGAGTTGGTGTACGCACTCTACCAATTCATCCCCAGCTGCCTTGAAAATTTCGGCCGGTAAGTCATCTGGTCCAGCAGCCTTGTTGGATTTTAGCTTGGATATTGCTATCCTCACTTCGTCTTGGTCAGGTGGACGGAAATTATCATCATCTGTGTTGAATGGTTCATTCTGCCTGACAGTGGGATGTTGGTCTTCGTCGCCGTTATACAGTCTGCAGAAGTAGTTTTTCCATATTCTCAGCACCGACTGTGATTCTACTACGAGGTTTCCATTTTCATCTCTACAGGTTTCTGTACGGGTATTACTTCTCTGACACGTTCTTTTTACCTTTTGGTAAAACTTCCGTACATTGTTCCTGGAGTATAAACTCTCGATATTCTCAAACGCGCACTTCTCATGGTCTGGCTTCTTCTTTTGGAGAAGCCGATGTTTTTCCCGTCCCTTTTGCTCGTAGAGTTCACGAGCAGCTCTCGTCTTCCTTTGCAGCGCCGCTTTATATGCCTCTTGTTTTGATGCATGCACTCACCGACATTCTTCGTCAAACCAGGGGTTTCGCGGTAATTCCAAATGGAATTTGTGTGCACCACCTAGGCCCTCTACTACATCGTCCTTCTAAGTTGGATTCAAAGACTCCGTGTACCGGAGCGTTGATGCCCATTTTCTTTACATGTCCTTACCATATTAAACGTCCAATACGCAGTTTTTTGACTAAGTTGATGGCGCTGTTCAGCTCATATAGTTTGTCAATAAACTTATCCTCCGAGACCCGTCAACGCAAACGCGGCAGAATATCTTGCAAGCGTTCTCCAAATTTTGTGGGAGCATTTGTAACTTTTTACCATCGGAGAGGCTGTTGGCAATGGGTTGACTCGTTAAATGAATTGCTTTTGACTGGTGATTTAGGCAAACTGTTTTCTTAATTACTATTTGCATCAAATTATAGAAAATAATGTATGGTTCTGATGCAATTATAATGTATTTGAGCGCGATAAACCTGGGACCAAGGGTCTTAGAAAAAACTGTTATGGTTAAAGTTAAATGGAGTATGATGGGATGTAAAATGGGATTTTGCAAATGTCCATTGCAAATTGGCTGGATACAAGAATAGCCCCGAAGACAATGCCTAACAACTTTCATCCCTGTATCACTGACAAAGTTCCAAGAATTCAAAGAATTCACAGAAATATTTTTGTTTTACATTAAAACCTGCTGGGAACTAGACAACTGCCAGTTCCATTGAAGTACCAGCATAAATAGCATTTCTCAGAACCTCCCCATTTCCTGTCACCAGAAAACAAACTTGGCATCTGTGGCAACTAGTTTTCCTCGTATAGATGCCATCCCACTGCCTCATCTCTGCAGAAACAACAAAACAAAAAAGAAAAACTTATCAATCTCTTACCAGAGGGTACTTATTCAAATTTTCTCCCCAAAAATATTCTTCCGCAAAAAAAAAAAGTAAAATTAAAATTCATCCAAATAAAATATGCAAAGCAACGCTCATCTCTGTTCAGCTTCACACTGGTATTTCCCGTCGCCGCCGCCGCCGCCGTCGACAAAACTTATTCTTGTTCCTCGTTTGGCGAAAAGAGAAAACGCCCTCACTTCCGCCCATGTCATTGGGAATTTAAATAAATCTAAAATGTGTTGCGTTGAAAACAAATTGCTCCATTTTCCATTCGCCATCTCAAGACCGTGATGGTGCTCCACCACTAAGCCGCAGCAAACCTCTGAATCTACTAAAAATTCCGACGGCGGTTTTCATCGTCACCATCATACCACCTACACCGTATCGTGCCCAATTGTTATGTATCATCAGCTGAGCCTAGGGCTATGCTACTACCGCTGCCTGCTACTTTTCCAGGCGCAAATAAACATCCGGAATTAGATTAACAAGAAATTGCTTAGAACGAAATGTAAAATAGAGCGAAAAATAATTTAAAAAAAAGGACCACTGGCAGGACTCTCTTTATCAAGAAAATTTCAAAAACCGAAGACGCAATGAAATAAACAATTTAACAAGGGCTTCAGCTTCAACCAAAGAAAATTAAATCCTAAATAGAGAAGGAGACGAATTGAAAAGCTCCAACCCCCGTATCCTGTTTTGAGACTAACTCTCCACTTCCGTTTCAATTCTCGTCGCTTCAAAGTTAAAACCCAACGATGATGACGACGATGAGAATGGTGAAGAAAAGCAGAACTGAATCGAATTAGTTAAGACTTGCGGAAACTTGCGAAAAGAACGCAAGGAGTACTAGGACCAAGAAAAAAAAAATAAAATCATTTTGATACCACAAAAGGACTTAAGCCAAAGAACACTGAACACAAAGGGAGAGAAAGGACAAACGAAACAGAAGACGAAAGCCATCGGCAACGGTACGAGGGTTGGCCATGGACAACAGCTAAAATCCGAATGGGAACCAAAAAAGGACTTGAAAAGAAAATTCAATTTAAGCATACCATTAGAGCGGAGGAAGGATTTTTTTCTTTATCCATTCATCCTTCTTAGTTTGCATGTGAAACGGCAGCAGCAGGGAGACTACACCCTAGAGCTTCTTCTTATTGTTTTATAGGCTTAAGGGCATAACGATTAAATTCCGGAGGAGAAGACAGGAGCAGGCATTTAATAAACACCCATTTGAAGGAAACCGAAATGTCAATCAAATCCTTGGGTAAAGTGTCCTTGTTTGTAGTTTCACAAAAGTGGATGGTGGAGCTTCTGGTGATAATTACGGGTACACTGGCCTCTTTTGTGTGGTTGAATTCTTTTGAGGTGTCACCTCAAAAACGTTTCACCTTTTCCAGTTCATCAAACCGATTAATTTGGTGCACACAACAGGGGAAGGAAGGAATCCATCCACTTTTGAACTGTTTTTACGGCTGTGAGACGAAAATAGGTCAAAGAATGGTGTTGAGCTATCCCGCAGGGCGATAACTTTAATAGGAATTATTTGGAGTTTTCTTTTTATCCTTGAGTGACAGGGCAGAGAGAGAAAGCGGAATGTGTGCGCCAGCTTGGAAACTTCCAAACATCACAGGGAATAGATTGTGTTTGTGTCACTTAAAAGGAGAACCAACGTAATCGAGATAATGAGGGGAATGATTCAGGCATAAAATGGCGGTTAACAAGATGGATGACGTAGATTTTGTAAAGAATTTTGATGAAAATCGGCTTTGGGGTGCCTATCAATGTGTTATTTCTGTCAAGAGGATGGAATGTCATTGACCTTTAGGGGCTAAACAAATTATGCAGGCGTTAGACATGTGAAACTGTAAGCCGCAACATTTTACACCAAAGGCGAGGCTTTGATCATGTTCCATTTCCTATACCTCAGACAAAATGTTCCGTCAAGCGAAGACCTCTGGAAAGCATTTAAGCAAATTTCACCCTCCACACTGTTGCTATTGATGCATACGTAAATATTGACTGGTGGGTGGTTGGTTTTTTGTTTGCCGAAGAACTAAATACAGCCGAGAATGGGTCTAGGATTTTTTTGGTTTTGAAATGGAACTTCTTTTGTTGCGGTACAATAAATTTCCTTAAATGTGAAGAAAATGCGAGCGGAAGTAAAGTGTTTTCCAAGAGGGATGGGTCGATTTTGACACTTCATGGCGACCATGTTCATCTGTTGATAATTTTCCTGTTTTTTATTTTTCAAACACTAAAGCCAAATCACCGTGGCAAGTTACAGCGTCGAGAAGCACGTGCAAATGATAAAAACTTATTATCTGGAACAGTTGGAAGCGGACCTCGATTTCAGGAAAAAAATCATCTTAAGCGACGAGCCCCATTTATGGATGAACGGGTACGTCAACAAGCAAAATTGCTGGATTTGTCACGATGCCAATTCATACGAGTTCCACCAAGTGGCAATCATCCGCAGAAAGTCACTGTTTGGTGTGGGTTGTGGGCCGGCGCCATCATCGGTCCGTA
Organism: Brachypalpus laphriformis; assembly: GCA_945910035.1. Classification (NCBI taxonomy): domain Eukaryota; kingdom Metazoa; phylum Arthropoda; class Insecta; order Diptera; family Syrphidae; genus Brachypalpus; species Brachypalpus laphriformis. Next base: position 163,039,267 of record OX246756.1, read on the forward strand.
CTTCTTCGAAAACAACGATGGCATTGCCATCACCATCAAGGAAGAGCGCTACCAATCGATGATAACAAATTTCTTTTGGCCCAAATTGGATGATGTGGATGTGAACGACATGCTGTTCCAACAGGACGGCTCTCCACACCACACAGCTGATGTCACAATGGACATGCTGCATGAGCGATTTCAGGGCATGGTTATCTCACACAGAGGCAACGTGAACTGGCCACATAGATTGTACGTTAGATTTTTTCTTGTGGGGTTTCCTCAAGTCGCAGGTCTATGCCAATAAGCCGCAAACAACCGGTGCCCTCAAAGTCAGACTGATCTATACGCCAGAGTCATTGAAAATTGGACCCCTCGGATGCGCAAAGCCGCGGCGGCCATTTGAACGATGTCATATTCCCCACCTTTCCATAGGCCTTTCATACATACATACATACATTTTCAATAGCCCGCTAATCCTTCATGAGGGTTGCGGGAGTAGGATGCTCAGGTGGACTCTCCATCCTTCTTGATCCTCCGCCATTGACTCCAATTCATCAGGAGGAATTCCTAGACGGCTCCAGGAGAGATGCCGTACTTGGTCCAACCATCTATTTCTAGGCCTGCTGCGGGGTCGGCTACCTGATAGCACGGTCACCATGGCACGTCTTGGAAGCCGGTCTGGGGGCATACGCAGAGAGAGAAGTAGCTGCTCAACATTGAGCGCCTCGCGTACTTTGTTCCCTACGAGTTATTCCAGCAACACCGCGAAGAAACCTCATTTCGGCAGCTTGTATCCGCGATCTTATTCTTTCGGTCACTACCCAAATGACCATAGGTGAGAGTTGGAACATACACTGACTTAAAAACCGATAGCTTAGCTTGAACACTAAGTTCAGCCTTCCTTACAACAGATTGGCCAAGCTCTCTCAAAATTGATCCAGCCTGACCAATTCTACAGGATAACTCGGTATTGCTCTTCCCATCACTTGTGAATAAGACCTCGAGGTACTTAAACTTTTCCACCTGTTTCAGTGGAACTCCACTAACATGCAGAGTGCACTGAATGGGTTTTTTTGGAAACGACCATTACTTCTGAATTGTTCACGTTGATCTTCATTCCAGCATCATCACAAACGGCTACAAACCTTTCGAGTGCGCCCTGAAGTTCGGTTTGAGAGGATCCAAGGATTACCAAATCATCCGCAAAGAGCAGATGAGAGGTGACAAAACGCACCCTTGGCGGAGTCCAACACCCACAGTGAAAGGTATTGATTTAACACCGTTTATTCGAACACAGTTTGTATATAAAGACTGAATCGTACTTAACAGGGAACCATCAATCCCATACTCCTGCAGAACACTCCAGAGTTTGACTCGAGGAACCCTATCATGTGCTTTTTCTAAATCCACAAAACAAATGTTAACAGGTTTAGCATAATCCCAGGCCTTCTCAAGAACCATTTTGCGAGTGAATAACTGGTCGGTTGTGCTTCTACCGGGATGAAAACCGCACTGCTCATCCCCCAAACTGTTTTCAACCACAGCTCTGGAACGCGTTTCTAGCACATTAGCGAAGACTTTTCCAGGGAGACTTAAAAGGGATATACCCCTACAGTTGGCGCAATCCCTTTTGTCCCCGTTCTAAAAAAGACGAATTACCACCCCCATTTGCCAATCACCAGGTGTTTCACCGCATTCCCAGGCCACTTTAATGACACACGAGAGCCATTGCACTCACTCTTTACCTAAAGCCTTGAGCATTTCTGGCCGAATTTCATCCACACTAACAGATTTGTGGGTGCCGTGGCGTAAGTGGTTAGTGTGTCGGATCACTACGCATGAGGTTCCAAGTTCGAATCCCAGCAAATACCAAAAAGTTTTTTCACGGTCCCACCTCTCGCGAGAGTCTGACAAACATCCGAGAGTATTGTTGTCACGAAAAGGCTTCTCAAATCGCCGTTCGGATTCGGCATTAAAGTTGTAGGTCCCTTCCATTCGTGTGAAAAATATAAGGCACACAACATGAGTGGTTGCGAGAAGCTGGGTCCTGGCACTTTAAAGAGCTGTTGCGCCAAATATGTGTATTTGTAGCAGATTTGGCAACTTTTAGCGCTTTGATCGCCAAAGTTACTTCCTCTACCGTAGGACTACTTTCCGCCCTACTCTCGACCATAAGTCTGCCATCTTCGGTGCCCTGTTCGGAATTGAGCAATTTTGAAAAGTGCTTGCTTCATCTGCGTAAGATGTCCTCCTCATTGGAAAGAAGTGGACCGTCTTTGGATTTGACTTCTTCAACGATATTCAACTTTTTTCTTCTGAGTCGGCGGACGGTCTGTCAGAACATCTTATTTGCAGATCTGTGGTCACGTTCCAATTTCTCGTCAAAATCCTTCCAAGACTTTTCTTTCGCTGTTTTCACAGCTAATTTGCAAGTTCTTCGCACCTCAGTGTACCGATTACGAGAATCGGAGTTCCCCAAGCGAATGCACACCTTAAATGCTCTCTTCTTCTCTCTGATGGCTTCCTGAACTCCGGGCGTTTTAAACTAAGCAGTCCTTTTCTCACCACCAGTCGCCACACCAAGCCGTTTCACTCCACAAACATCTCCCACAGAGGCAATAACCGCTGTTGAAAACTGTTGCCATTCTTCCTCTGCATTTAATGGAACAGTTGGAATTCGTTCAAACCTTTTAAGATATTTGTCGCGCAAATTTCTCCCGTATCTCGTCGTTCAATAATCACTCCCATCGTATGCGTGTAACCATCTTTAGTTTACGCATTGGTAGGGGAGGCACTCTATCGCTAAGATACAATTTGCACAGCACTAAGTGATGATCAGTTGACAGTTCGGCCCCTCTCAATACGCGAACATCACAAGCCATTCTCTTCAGACACGATGGTACCCCAAAGAAATCGATCAGCGACTTCTGCTGAAGACTCTGACGGTACCACGTGTATTTGTGAATGTCTTTGTGTGAAAAGATAGTGTTCATGATGGATAAGCCATTTTCACAACAAAAATCCAACAACCTCTCTCCGTTCGCGTTTTGATCAGGATCACCGTTCCTACCAATCACACTCCCACATGTCATAACATCTACACCCACATGAGCATTGAAGTCACCCATCAGGACAAAAGAATCCATATCTGCAACCTTTTCAAGGGCAGCATCAACTCCATCTAAGAAAGCTGCGTACCTTGACTGAAGGTTCGGTGCATACACCTGCACCAATGCCAGAGTTGATCTTTCAAGCTTGAGCTTTAAGATCGCAACTCTCCCTCCTAATGGTATCCACTCCAATACTCTGTCTGTCAACCTGGGACTTGTGAGTATCCTCACTCCCGCCCGAGCAGAGATTGAGAGTGTGACTCCTGACAGGAAAAGCTTCCACCCATCCGAAAGGTCGCAGTTTTAGAACCTCTCTGCTTTGTTGAAGAGACGCCAACTATTATTATTATTTGTGTAGGGTTATTTTGCACTGCGACCTAATGGTCTATTGTGTCCCCTGCTGATATCTTGGGGAGGTTTGTTCCCTCGTTAGAGTCCCCTTCGCAACTGCAATTCCTGAGGAATTGTGTTTGAAGGTCATATGCTCTTACTTTGCCTTGGCGAGAATAGTTCACCTTAGAGCTCTTTCTCCAGACCAGTTTCTTTTAAGAATCTGAGAATGAGAAGTGGGTCCATGGTTGGCATATCCTCTTCTGATACTTGGTATTTGCCCAAGTATTTCAATCTTTTGTGGGTCAGTGCCCCACAGGACTCCAAAAGGTGTTCCGGAGTCTTACATGACTCGTTGCAGAATCTACAAAGGCCTTCATTTGTTATACCTAGTTTCCGTAGATGCTCCCTGAATTTGCAGTGCCCCGTTAGGAAGCCTGTTAGGATCTGTAGGTTATTCTTGCTAAGGCAGATGCAGGCTTCGAATATTTTCCGGTTGTAACATCCCAGTAGTTTCTTAGCCTGCCTCAGGCCTATGGTGTTGTTCCAGGTTCTTGCCCTGTCTTCTCTCTCCATTTTCCTGAATTTCTCGCATATGGTGTGTTCCCCCATTCCACAGAATGGTTCAGGTCCAATGAAGGGTTCTGCGGCCCCTTGTCTTGCCAAGGCGTTTGCTGCTTCGTTACCTTTTATCCCGACGTGACCGGCTATCCAGTAAAGTGTAACTTTATTATTTCTGCCCAGCTCATTAAGTTTGCATAGGCATTCCCACACAAGTTTTGATTTAATGACGTAGGAGTCAAGTGCTTTGATAGCTGGTTGGCTGTCTGACAGTATTGCTATGTCGCAGTTGCTGTATCCCTTTTCGAGATTGAGTTGGATGCATCTGTTAATATCACATATTTCAGCTTGAAAGATGCTGGTGCACTTGTCCATAGGTTCTGAGTGCTTGGTTCTTGGCCCAAATACGCCCGCCCCTGTTCCCTCTCCAGTTCTCGAACCGCCTGTATACCACTTTATCGTGCGGCTGCCCAGTCCATACATCGTGGATTCGTTGCTCCACTCTTTCTTGTTACTTAACTTTGTACTAAAGTTTTTCTACGCCAACCATATCTAGTCGACTTTTAACAGCCACCTCACTGGAAATGTAATTTGTATGTGTTTATATTGCGTTGTTGGTAGATCTAGCAACAACATACATACAAATTACGTGACGAGTTATCCGTTCAGGGAGGACGCGATTCGACCCGTGGTCAATACGGCAAGTAAGGTAAAACATCCCATCCAAAATGTACCAACTTCTGCCGAGTCTGCAAAGAGACATGCGGTCTTAATGGAACATGACGCCCTTCCGGTTAGCCAGTTCCGGTCATTTTTCGGTGATTGCATCCTTCAGTTTATCCAATTGAGAGCAGTATTTATCGGAATCAATGGTTTGGTTATGCGGAAGAAGCTCATAATACACAATTTCTCTTTCCAATCCCACCAAATACAGAGCATAACCTTCTTAGGGTGAAGACCAGCTTTTCTAATGGCTAAAGGTGGCTCACCTCTTTTGCTCCATGATCTTTTCCGTTCCGCGTAAAGTATCCACTTTTCATCGCCCGTTATCATCTGTTTTAAAAATGGTTTACTTTCGTTGCGTTTCTGCAGGGAATCGCTGATGGAGGCACGATCCAATCAATTTTGTTCACTCAAATTGTGCGGCAGCCAAACATCGTATCGATTTACGTCTTGCCAGTTTACGCAAGTGATTTTCTACGCTTGATTTCGATATATCTAATTTATGAGCATTGTGCCTGGTTGTGTAGCGTGCATTGTTTTCAACTGTAGCTTTCATTTGATCCCCATCAATCTTGACCGGTCGTTCAGAACGGGGCAAGTCAGAACATGTGAAATCACCATGACGAAAACGCCAGAATCATTCGCGAACAGTCCATGCTCTTACAGAGTTATCCTCGTGCACAACGTAAATCTTCTTAAGTGTTTGTGCAGCGTTTTCCCTTTCCGAAAACAAAAGAGCATAATATGCCAAAAATACTCCTTATTTGCCTCCATTTTCAAAAGTTTACCAAATACGTAAAACACAACCGATCGCTATGAGCTTTCTTTCGCATATGCACTGCGATATTTACAAACGGCGTCATTCAAAATTAACGGGCACACTAACGACAAACAGAGGGAATTTATTGGCCAACCCAATATGTATGTTATACCACAAAATGCTGTACCAGATTTCTGGGAAAATATTACATGATGGTAATTCGGGTCCTATGGTAGATCTAGTAACAATTTCTACCACAAACACTCTCCATTTTCAAATTGTAAATCTATAGCAATTCATCTAAAGAATAGCCAAACACTTTCCTCCCCTCATTCGATCTAGATGCTAGTTGCGTTCAATCTTGATTCGTCCCTGAAACAACCCAAGAGTTCAATGCAACTCAAACCTTTCGTCTCATTCAGTAAATCCAATCCACATTCAAGGACATAGTGCCCACATAAATCACCGTCGTCATCCCGCATCATTTGCAATCGAACTCACCCAGTTTTTGGTGGTTTGCTTCATTAACCCAAAGTAAAATTCACTAATCAATAAAACAGGCCAATACAAATCGTTTAATCAATCAATCACCACAACATTTGTATTCACCAACCGACCGATCGCCCCGAAATGTTCCAAATGTCCTCATCATCGTCGTCCCACGAATATTACGTGTATTACACCCTCCGGCTTCCTGTAATTGAGGTCACCTGTGGTTGATCCGAAAACAAATTGTTTTCGATTAACTTCTTACCACAGAAATGCAATCAACTGAAACGATTTCGTATGGATTTTTGTATTTGTATTGCGCGGGTGTCTGGTAAATAGAGCAGATGGATAGTCGATAAGAAGTGAAAAAGAATGAGACGCCCCGATGTTATCGAAAATGTCAAAAAATACTCAAATTAAATGGATTCCATAGCGAATAATAAAACTTTCACCTTTATCGTTGAGCAGGCAACTTATTATACTTGGGGATAAGGGGAGTATTGAAGTACAAGGATTACAAAATACCTCGGCTACAAGCACATAATTTGCACTGGCATAATCGTACAGTTAGTCATTCAAATGAAGCCAGGTTAAGTGGCTGTTTTTTCCAACAAAGGGTACGAGTATATTGAGATATCAGTGATTGGAACATTACTAAGCTCAACGCATTATTTTCAGAGCAAGACACTATTTTGACAAGGCGAACCCCACAGGCGGATCAGTAGAAATGCAGTGAAGTGGGAGGGTTATGATCCCTTGTTTTCAGATCATAACCTCACCGAAATAGGAAGAAGAAGAAGAAGAGGAAGACACTTTTTTGACCCAGAGATGAAACTTGTAGGATTGAAAATGTTTAGCCAATTATTTATTCGAGCCTTTTTTGCGAGGGTGGGTGAACATCTTCCAAAAAAAAGCGATGGAAACCATCAGTGCGTGCTCATAGTAGTGGGGGTGTTTACCCACTAAACCTAACCTAACCTTCAAACTAACATCCAGCTGTCAGGCAGAATGAACTATTCAACATAGACGATGATAGTCAATATTTCCGTCCACCTGACCAAAACGAAATGAGGATAGCAATATCTAAGCTGAAATCCAACAAGGCTGTTGGACCTTCCGGCTTACCGGCCGAACTTTTCAAGGCAGCTGGTGATGAATTGGTAGAGTGCATACACAATCTCATCTCTAAGATTTGGTCAGACGAGTGTATGCCTGATCAACAAGAAAGGAGACACAGTCAAATGCGCCAATTATAGAGGCATAAGTTTCCTCAACATCGCATATAAGATCTTTTCTGCGGTATTGTGTGAACGCCTGAAACCTTTCATCAACAACCTAATTGGCCCCTATCAGTGTGGTTTCAGGCCAGGAAAGTCCACCATCGATCAAATCTTTACACTTCGGCAGATCCTGGAGAAAACCCAAGAAGTCGATACCCAAATCGATACTCACCATCTCTTTATCGATTTCAAGGCTGCCTATGGCGGCATCTATAGAGAAGAGCTATATAGAGCCATGTATATTTTTGTCATCCCTGCCAAACTTGTTCGTCTGTGCAGGATGATGATGGAGAACGCTCGCTGCTCCATTAAGGTTGATAATGACCTCACCGAGACCTTCGATAAAGTAAGGCTTTAGACAAGGTGACGCGCGATGTGTCTTCTTTAATAATGTACTTGAACGAATTGTTCGGAACTCACAAGCCAACACCGGAGACGGCGATAAACGAGGGCAAAACCAAGTATATGCTGTCAACAAGAAGGGGCATTCAACACCGACGAATTGGACAGAACGTCACAGTGGGCAGCTATAACTTCGAGGTAGTAAGGGACTTTGTCTACCTTGGCTCTGCTATAAACTCGAAAAACAACATCAGCGCAGAAATCAAGCGAAGAATAACTCTTGCCAATCGCTGTTTCTTGGGGCTTATAAGGCAATTCAAGAGTAAACCCCTATCTCGAACAACTAAGGAGACTCTGTATAAGACTGTGATCATCCCAGTTCTGCTTTACGGCGCTGAAGCATGGACTTTATTGAAAACAAATGAAGATATCCTTGTTCGCTTCGAGAGAAAAATTCTTCGTAGGGTATTCGGTCCCATTTGCGTTGACGGGTTTTGGAGGAGAAAATTCAATCACGAACTATACGAGATGTACAGTGACATTGTTCTAGTGAAAAAAAACTGCGTATTGGACGTCTAAGATGGTTAGGATATGTAGAGCGAATGGACACCAACGCTCCGACCTGCAGGGTCTTCGAATTTAACCAAGAGCGACGACACAGTAGAGGACCTTCTCGCCGTAGGTGGCGCGCACAAGTTCAAGGGAACCTCGACCAACTTGGAGTGCGCAACTGGAGGCAATTAGCTTAAGACCGAGCTAAATGGAGAGGCTTATTGGTTGAGGCCCAGGTTCACCCCGAACTGCAGCGCCACCTAAGTAATTAAATAAGAGTAGAGGCAGTCACGTTTCTCTGGCCATTTACAAATATTTTAAAATGTCCTAGTAAATACTTATGAATGCTTAAACTTGTTTTTTATGATCTAAAGTCCTTCCCATGAGTTGCAAACCCTTTTTTTGTTTTTCATTTATGTCCTTTTTTTAAGACCGAACCCATTTATCTTAACTACATTCTTGGTGTTAAGCCACAGCCCCATAAACAAGAATCTTGTGTAGTTGTAAGGGATTAACGTGTTGCGTGCTTAAATGAAAAAAATAAAAAAAAATTCTCAGTCAAGTGACGATGTGAAGTACCTACACAATTAATGTAGTTTCCTGTGAATTCTTTCACGCAATCAACTTATGAAGCCCATAAGTGGTAGAGTTATGTAAGATATTTTTCAAATTACTCCACATGTTGACCACTGTCGCCTTGAGTCTTCATAGTCGTCTTTATACATATGCGGTATGGTAATATATTTTTTTACGTCCTTTGGGAGTGATTCAATTTCCAATGACATAACTGGTGCCGGAACCATAACATGTGAATATTTATGAACTAGAAAAAATATATGTACGAGTATATACACAAATATACGAGCATATGGTTCACATTATATGCTTCTAATTGGTGACAATACAAGTGATCTTAACAAACCTTAAGCTAGCTAAACAGCTAAATATTTACGATTTACTTCTTGGATTGGTTAAACAGTGAACTACGGTACGTCATTGCGATTTCTTTGAATCCTTTTGTGTGCTTTTAAATTTGAACATATCTAAATACGAAGTAGAAGAGAACTAGTTATTTGCAGACACTTCCTTGATACCGACAGGCTCAAGGTTCCCCAAGTGCGCCAACTGTTCAGGGACCATCTTGCCTTAGAAGCAGAAGCAATCAGCATCACAATGCAGGTGAGCATGGATAACCACTGGAATGCTTTTACGGCTAGGGCCCGCACCTATGTTGGTAAACGGCAGAAAAACCATCGCACATGGCTATCTGCAGACACCAGGAGACGGATCGATGAGCGTACAGGAATCAATCCTCGGATTGCAGCAGCCTCGGCAATAGAGAGAACCGACCTAGAAGCCCAATTCCGTGGGAAGAAGAAAGAAGTCCAGCGTAGTGTGAGACGTGACAAACGTCAGCACATCAAGTGACTGGCTTCAAAGGCTGAAGAAGCAGTGAGCAGGTGCGACAGTAGGACTGTTCATAGCATCACTAAGGAGCTTTCGGATGAGGACCAGCTCACTAGATGGAGAGAACATTTTGCTACAGTGCTAAACTACTTAAACGTTGGCGGTATGATCTTGAATTCGAATGAGCAGTTCGCACCGTACCTCCCTGTAAAACCGAAATAACATCAGCAATCAAGTCTCTCAAGAAGAACAAGGCGGTGGATATTGATTGCATCCCTGCCGAACCATTTCAAGCGGCGCCGAATACATCGGCAGATTTGCTGCACCTTCTAATACGGAGAGCTTGGGATAGTGAACAATTTCCGCTGGAATGGAAAAGGGGAATGATCATTAAACTTCGGAAAAAGGGAAACTTGATGGAATGCAGAAACTGGAGAGGTATTCGCGTTCTACCAGCCGTAGCCAAAAAAACAGCTAGAAATAAATCTTCACAGAGCATTTAGATTCAACTCTCGACGTCGAACAGGCAGACTTTCGTACTGGATCCTCCTGCATCGACCATATAAACATTTTACGGATCAAAATCGAACAATGCGTTGAGTATAGGTCTCCGCTACATTTACTGTTTATCGACTTCGAGAAAGCTTTCGACAGCTTGAATCGAGATGCTATCTGGTTGGCCTTTCGCAGGACAGGCATCCCAGAAAAACTAATAGCTATTATCAAGGCTACATACGAGGGCGGTAACTGCACGTCTTACACAATGGTAAGGTGTCGGAGGATTTTGAAGTCTACAGTAGGGTACGTCAAGTGTGCATGCTGTCGCCACTATTGTTCTTGGTGGTTATCAGCGATGTACTCCGTGCAGCATTGACGGAAGGTAATTATGGAATTCGTTGGACAATGACATCTTACCTAAAACACCTAGATTACGCTGACGGTATTTGCCTACTTTCACATCGGATAATGGACCTTCATTTGATGGCCGAACATCTAGAAGGTGAGGCAAACAAAGTGGGGCTAAAAATAAACACAGCCAAAACAAAAGCCCTGAGCACTTCTAATACCCGCGCTCAACTTAACATTGCCGGAGAGGAAATCGAGAAAGTTGATAAGTTTCTTTATATAGGAAGTGTGCTCTCGGCTAATCGCGGTGGCACCGAACTGGATGTGTGCAGCAGAATCGGGAAGGCTAAAGCTGCGTTCGGAATGCTATCCAAAATCTGGATAAGGAATCTCATCACCTTAAGAACCAATCTGCGACTGTTCCGCTCCAACGTAGAATCGGTGCTGCTTTATGGGTGCAGTACTTGGAAGGTGGACACCATTAACACACGCAAGCTACAAGTCTTCGTAACCAAATGTTTAAGGATCATCTTGAAGATTTGTTGACCGAACCGCATCTCCCCAAAGAACAACTTTATCTGAGAACGGGCCAAGAACCTATAAGTATTACTATATGAAGGAGAAAGTGGCAGTAGATTGGACACACTTTATGGCGCGAAATCAACTCCATTGCGAAATACGCCATGCAGTGGAATCCGCTCACCCAGGTAGGCAGAATAGCGGGACGCCATAGGCAAACTTGGCGCAGAGCAGTTGAGGAGAAATCGAGCTCTTTAGGAATGAGTTGGAGGCAGCTCAGACGCGTTGCAGAACTCCGAATAAGATGGCGAGCAGGCGTGGTTGACTCCCTATTCCTCCCGTGGGGTTAAAGGATCTAACAACAACCTCCTTGAACCACCTAGACTTGGAATGTATTTGTGGATAGTTAACGATATTCGACATAGAAATTCGAAAAATAAGTAAGTGGGGCGTCTTCTTTCTGCATCTAACTTGTTTTTTTTTTTAGAAAGCAGTTCTTGAACAGACTCAATAAATAACTCGCTTAAGCTTGAAGCATCATATTTTCGAAGGTAGCTACATTAGTATGTTGTTCGTGTTGGTGTCTATTCTGTTCGTCCATTCCTCCCTCAATGAGCAGTTGAATTTGGAGGTCTGCTTCAGCTAGGCTAGAATTTTCCTGTTACGAGTAGCTTTCACCTTAACATTACCGAAGGCTCGTCAAATACTCAGGAACGCTATAGGAACAAACTCCTTGTAAATAGAGCGATCAAATACGTTAAGTCGCTAGCAGTACGATAACTGCGCCTGCAATGGTTATAAGAAGTACTAGAAAATGAGTAAAGAGCAGGACTGCGTGATAAGACTGACCCAGATCTATTGCATTATGTGACGATTTCTAGTGCTATATACTCATACACCTTGGATTAATCTTGCAGCAGCTCAATGGACACGTACGAATGGTTTCGAAGCGGTCTTTTAGAAAAAAGAAAATTTAAATAAAGATTTGTACATCTTGCATGAAGATAAAGAAGAGAGAAGCTCACAGATTTAATCACAACACGTTCTGTACGTCCCTAATTGATATCAAGTGCTTCATTCAAAAATTGAAAACGTTCAAACGCTCTCCTCGAATTTTAAGCAGACACAACCATTGCTTGCCACTTGCAAGCACACGTTCAAAACTTTTGAATAAAAAATTCAATTCAAAAACTAAACCATACACCACACAACATATTCTTAATATTAATTGAATTCCACTCACATGCACTCGTCCTTATACCAAGGGAAGCTGAGAGAAAAAATAAAAATTAATGAACGTTCTCTAAAAACTAATTCCATGCACGACAATTGGAACAATTGACGTCTCCCCGACAATTGAATTTTAAAATCCTTCTCCAGACAGTCGTGAAGCATTCACCCCCAGTGTTAAGCTGCATCCAATTCCAGGATGTATTCTCTATCTCACTCTCATTCGGATTTCAATATTCTCATCATCCGCCTGAAGCACATAACGAACTGCAAAAGCTAAAAAAAAAAAAAAAAAAAACAAAAGGCAGCCAATTAAGTGGCAAATCACGTTCCACTACCGCTATATGCCTTTTCTTTTTCCCGCCCTTTTCATTGTTCGTCAGGATTTTTCCAGCAATTTAAAGTTTTTTTCTTATAATAAAGAAAATCCAACTGAATGAATGCACAAAAGAAATTAAAGCCTCCAACCACCCACTGACGACGATGACGACGACAACCATCTAGGATTAGATTTGCATATTTAGCTAGGGACAAAGGAGCCTGGATGGCGACGACCGTCAGCATTAATGGACCGACGAATCCTGAGATTCCTCCTGTCCTTGTTTGTTTAGTGATTTTAATTTGTTGCAATTAAGTCGAAATCTCCACCACGCTCTACCTTTTCAAGGTGTCGAACGGGGAAAAAAAAAAGGACGAAAATGAGGATTTTTTCGCTGCCCATCAATTAGGTAGAACGCGCTTATAAAATGCTACCTACGTATCCTTACTTTGCATAAATATGTATTTCTCATGAATACGCATTTTCCCCTGGGAACTTGGGTACGAGTATACCCACTGCCAACTAATTAAATAAAAAAAATTGAAAAGAAAAAGCAAACCCAAAGCGCGCAAACTATCTAAAGTCGTGCATCGCGCGTGTGTACTCCAAGGATAATTAAGAAAATTCCGTCGCATAGCCTTCCATTCATTGCGATGTGAGAATGGTTTTTTTTTTTTTTTTTTGTCGGTTCCTTTTTTGTCCTGTTTAACTTAGTAATTGGGTTGCGTGCAGTGCAAAACTTAGATATTGGACCAGAGTGGGGGTGTAGTATGCGCTGAGGGTTGTTTTGTGCAGTTTCATTGAGTACTTTGCGTAATGAGGTTATATTTTCGCTGTGGTAGTGTGTGTGTGTGCAAAAATCCTTCGAAAATCGTTGGGAAAAATTATTTGCACATACACATGCACACACAAGAGTGACTATAATTTTATTAGCGCAGCAAAAAGTTTATCCTTTTTTGGCTTTATCCAGATGTAGTGTCCTTGCCAGTTAAATAGCTTCTACGCGCGTAAAGGATGTTCACTGTGTGAAGTGCATGCTCATATGTCGGAGGTGGTGCATGGAGAAGGATACATCTTGAGGATATTTTGATGCCAAGAATTTGATAGTGAAACCGATTAAAAGAATTTTAAATGAAAAGCAAGTCCTTGAGAGAGTAAAACTTTTGAATCTGGATGTTGGAATCGAGGATCTTAGATGGCAGAGGTGGGTGCTTGAATATAGCTAATTTTCTTTTATGAGCGAAATCGCATTGAGTTTATCTAATCAGATCTGTAAATGGAGTATATTTTGCGGCGCATTTTAGCCCGAAAGGACTCCTCGACCTCGTTGGTTTGCATGCGGCTTATAAAAGTTAAAGGTGGCAATATCAAAGGAAGTTGTGAACAAGTGCTTTATGAAAGGGTTTTGAGGTCGCCGAGGCTACGAGTTGACAATATTATGGAATTTCACTTTTGTAAGTGGAAGAAGCATACTTAAACTGTTTGCGTACAAACTCACTTAAAGGTAAAACCTCTCTTTCACTCCTTGAAGAGTAGGAGATCTGTTATCCAGTTGCTCTAACCAAACTGCTTACTTACTTACTTAGGTGGCGCTACAGTTCGGGGTGAACATGGGCCTCAACCAATAAGCCTCTCCATTTAGCTCGGTCTTAAGCTAATTGCCTCCAGTTGCGCACTCCAAGTTGGTCGAGGTCCCCTTGAACTTGTGCGCGCCACCTACGGCGATGATTTCCTCTACTGCGTCGTCCCTCGGGATTAGATTCGAAGACTCTGCGGGCCGAAGCGTTGGTGTCCATTCGCTCTACACGTCCTAACTATCTCAGACGTTCAATACACAGTTTTTTGACTAGATCGATGTCGCTGTACAGCTCGTATAGTTCGTGATTGAATTTTCTCCTCCTAAATCCGTCAACGCAAACGGGACCGAATATCTTACGAAGAATCTTTCTCTCGTAGTTACCAAGGACATCTTCATCTGTTTTCAATAAAGTCCATGCTTCAGCGCCGTAAAGCAGGACTGGGATGATAACAGTCTTATACAGAGTCTCCTTAGTTGTTCGAGATAGGGGTCTACTGTTGAATTGCCTTATAAGCCAAAAAACAGCAACTGACAAACGTTATTCTTCGCTGATGTCGTTCTTAGAGTTTATAGCAGAGCAAATGTAGACAAAGGATAGCTGCCCACTGTGACGTTCTGTCCAATTCGTCGGTGTTGGTTGTCCCTTCTTGTTGAGAGCATATACTTGGTTTTGCCCTCGTTTATCGCTAAACCCATTTTGGCCGCTTCCGCCTCAATGCTTGCAAACGCACCGCTGACAGCCCGCTGAGTTCTTCCGATAATATCTATATCGTCGACGTATGCAAGCAGTTGTACAGACTTGTAATAGATTGTGCCTCCGGTGTTGGCTTCTGAGTTCCGCACAATCCGTTCAAGTACAATATTAAAGAAGTCACATGACAGCGCGTCACCTTTTCTAAAATCTTTTTTGACATCAAAGGTCTCGGTGAGGTCATTACCGACCTTGATGGAGCAGCGAGCGTTCTCCATCGTCATCCTGCACAGACGAACAAGTTTGCCAGGGATGACAAAACTAGAAACGGCTCTATATAGCTCTTCTCTATAGATGCTGCCATGGGCTGCCTTGAAATCGATAAAGAGATGGTGAGTATCGATTTGGAATTTTTGGGTTTTCTCCAGGATCTGCCGAAGTGTGAAGATTTGATCGATGGTGGACTTTCCTGGCCTGAAACCACACTGATATTGGCCAATCAGGTGGTTGATGAGAGGTGTGAGACATTTACACAATATCACAGAAAAGATCTTATATGCGATGTTGAAGAGACTGATGCCTCTATAGTTGGCGCAGTAGAAGGGGTCCGCTTTCTTGTGGACCGGGCAAACGATGCTGAGGTTCCATTCATCAGGCATACACTCGTCTGACCAAATTTTAGAGATGATTTAGTGTATGCACTTTACCAGTTCATCACAAGTTGATTTGAAAAGTTTGGCCGGTAAGCCGGTAGGTCCAGCAGCCTTGTTGGATTTCAGCTTTGATATTGCTATCCTCACTTCGTTTTGATCAGGTGGACGGAAATGTTGACTTAGCCAAACTGCTGCGTCTCTGAAATCTAATGGGCAAGTGTCAGGTGCCAGCTGCTGTAAACTGTAGGGAGGGAAACGCTGTAGATACATATCTATCGCTGGCATTCGGTTGAAAGTTTGTTGCAAAATTAATTTTACATCCATTCGTCCCTAAAAGGTAATCAGTGCTTGTATTCAGAAGTCAAGATACTAGTCATGGCTGCGGATATATAATTTCGATTACTATTCTGACAGATATTTTGAAACCCAAAGTAGTGTCTTAGTGTGACCTTGTGACTTAACGGCTGAGACTTTTGATCAACTGAATAAGTTTGTTGCTGACCATTATGATTAAATCTTAACTGGTGTCATGCTGTACCACATTCGATATTATATGACGGCGCATGTGGAGTTTACTTTCAAGCAACGCTCATCCAATTTAGCCGGATAAGTGTTTCTGGAGTATTCTATTATTCAAATCAAAAGTCAATGCTAGTGCTCCGCGTGCCCAATGTTACCTATGCAAAAGAATCGTCCAGAGAGTCAGAGCCAGTGGCGTGAGATTACGAGTAGTCCAGGACTTACCAACCAAGAAGATCATGCATGAATGCTACTCCATGCGAGCGACTACCTACGACATATGGGAGCTTTTAGTGAGTTGTTTCAGAGTGTGGACAAATGACAGTAGACTATCAATTACTGATGACGAAGGACCAACCCAGGATGTCCCTTAGGAAGCGAGACTTCCAAGCTATCAAACCAAAGTGAATATCATGATTGAGTTTCAGGCACTGGCAGCAGTTTTATTGAAATGTTCGGACATCCAATAATCTGTATAAGAGGTTTCTATCAATCGCAATATTATGAATTTGGTTGATGGTTATGACAACTGCCATGTTCCCTTGTGGTTTCTGAGGCGAGGAAAGCGCATGCTTGCTTCTATAATGTTTCGACTCGCCGCAATGCCGATTAGTCTAAGTCCATTACTGGATTTCTTGTCGTGTAGGCTATGATATCTGACTGTTCCACCAAAGATGCTTTACCTTCTCATCTTTGCGTTAAAGTCGTCCGAAAGAATCTTAACGCCAGGACTAACTCTCTACTTATAAGTTTGGTCGAAGAGCTCGTAAAAGTCATCATCTGAGCGTATATGAGTCTAATGTTTGTCGGATTTAGGCTTGATGTGTATTTCTATGAGGCGTTCGTTTACATGCCGGAAACTTAAGGCTTGTTGCCTAAGTCTGCCTCGCATTGCTCATACGTCTTGTCCAAGAGCTAGTAGAAGTCATCCTTGGTTGCGACGTCCATCTTCTCGTGAGGGGCGTGAGCGCATAGGTATTAGGCTAATGTTGGTAAATTTAGCCTTGATACGGATAGTCATGAGGCACTCGTTCACACGCCGAAAACTTAAAACTTTTTGCCTTAGTCTACCTCTTATGACGAATTCGTATCCAAATTAACTCTTTCGGGGTTCTTTGAAGCAATCGCCAAGGTAGATATTGCAGTTCTTCATCCTGCTTTTATCCGGCACATCCCATCTCACTTCTTGAATTGCGGTAATATTGCTTTGTAGCAGTTTAGTCAGCTTTGTAGCAAGTTGTTCGGCTGCACGCGGCTTATAGAGGAACCTTACATTTCACGTGCAGACTCGAACATCGTTTTCTACATCAACGGTCAAATCGTCCTTATCCGATGCTGTTGGTTGCTTCGTAACTAAACCTTTTTTAAGTAGTAGGAGAAATACTCCGATATCATAACCACCTACCTGAATGTTCAGGTTCCTTTTGACTCTGAAACGCATATATTAGCCAATTAGGTCATCAAGTGATTCCCTGTCCCTTTTAATATATGGGCGCTGAAGTTCACCCAGATGTGACTGCGTAGGTCCGAACGTTCAGTTTTACACATATCGTCAGACTTAGTATTATGCTCGTCGTCAGTTCACTATTAAATAAGCATACAGCGGGCACCACGATGCGATAGGTTTGTTAGGAATCTGAAATAAGATTATAGTCTTTCTATAGTTTTCACGAGAAAAGGGGAAAGACTGATAAGTCTAAAGCCGTTTGGGGAGGAGTGAGAGACTTCACCAGTTTTCGGCATAAAGTCTCCTTTAACCCCTTTCTTCGTGACTTCGTAAAGCAGCTCATGAGTAGACAGTCTCTGAGTTTTACGCCTCATAAAAATAAGGAGTTTTAAGGACCCCTACAATCTCAAAATTGATGGTGTTAAAGTGTAAGCGCCTGCAGTCGAGCTTCCCTAACTCCAGCTACATCTAGGTCCACAATGCCTCTAACTCGAATAATTTTCACGCTCCTCTATTGTATTAAGATTCCTCTAAGTTGAATTTTGCAAAAAAGATTCTAGGCATCTAGGATCTAGCTTCTCCGCCCTTTAGGCTATCTGCTTGTCCTTTTTCCCCTACTCCAGAGTAGCTTCAATGTCGAAGTCGAAGCTTATGCTTGATGGCTTTGGAAAGATAATTGGCGAAGCAACTGCTGAAATTGCTATCCCTCCCGCACCTGTTACGGATTTCAACAAGGATGTACAAAGATGCATACTGTGGCGTCGACATTCCATTCTTCTTTCTTTTTTTACAGATTTTCAATATTCACGGGGTTACACCATCCAGCTGAGGAAATGGTCAAGCGAAGTGTGTGCAGATCAGTATTCCTTAGTTTTTCTTCCTGATTGCGTCTGATTTCCGGCCTTTTTAGTAAGGGAACGCACAGATGTGAAGGAAAAGGTGGAGCAAGTTCCCCCAACCTACGCCCACCTTAGCCTGATCTTTCACACTGTAGTCACTCGGAACGCTCCTGATACTGCTTCCAGAGGTATAGCTCTATATCAAATGCCTTTGACGTCGTATAAGACTACAAAACCAGCAAACTAGATGCAAAAGTTGTGAATAACTTGATCTGTATTCGACATGACTTCCTGAAGATTTAGTGATAAAAGGACATTTTTAGCCATGAGGATTCGACTCTATTTCACATTGCGAGGATAATAAATTAAACACAGTCGAATATTTGCTTGGTTTTAAGATTCATCAGCAACGCTTTTGTATAATTTTGTCCTCATAATATTTTCCACTTCATCTCGACAGTATCATACATTTCATCAACTCAGCTTGCCCTCATCTATTTGTCAAATTTCCTCGAGACCCTCCTTCGTCACGTGTGCTCGACTAAAACAAAAATGAAAACCAAATAATACAGAAAGTCCTCTTGGAAAATCGCACTTGAAAATGTCACCCCATTCAGCCCACTCAATATGCATCGCATGAAGGCGCAGCCTTTCGCGTCGGCTATGATTCATATTAAGTGCATGTGTGCTATACAAATGGAGGCCACTTAAGACTAAAGGACCTTTGTAGAAGGATACTCTCTCTCCTTCTCGTCCTCATGTCGTTACAAGCCATACACTTGTGCTCTTCGGCTTGACGTTAACAAAAGTCGTTTAAACAGAACGGGACGCGAATAGCATTTCTATGAATGGTATAGATATACCAGTGCACAGTGGTTAAAGTCCTTTTTTACTTCTTCTCCTTCTTTGTTCCGTCTCGTTGTTTTGTGTCTGGAAACATAAATTAAATTATTTGATTCTTGTGCATTGTATTTTCTGTTTTGAACTCTCTGACTCTGAGGACACTTAAAGATGATGAGGTCTATTGCCTTTGCCATTCGGTAATTGTGGTTGAATAAGGTTCTTCATGGCTATGCATGGTGGCTCACAGTGAAATAGAGCGCACATATACGTAGCAATTGGAGTTCAAGAGAAGTAGAATAGGGAATAAAGTTGTTTGGGAAATTCCCAGGAGGTTTATTAGTATAGTTCTGAATGTTTTTTTCAGAGACTATTCACAACAACTGACAGGGTTAATGAAGGAAATATGTGAGTAACCAATGTCAAAGAAAAGTACAACAAAAGCACAACTTGTCTTACAAAACTCCAAGTCAGTCTAGAACACAAAAGCGTAAACGTATTCCTATAGAAACATGAAAAAAGAAAAAAAAAAAAAAACTTTTCAAGCTCTCCATTGTTCAACTATACAATTTTCAACGACATGATGTAGCTACACAAACCAAAACCAGAAGAAAACAGGGAACAAATTGCTAGGACTTCCAAACAATTTGTACAAGTTTTCTTTTAAAGGACGACGACGAACGCTTTGACATTTTATTTTTGGGAGCGTTCCACCATAGTGCAATAAGTTCCCATGAAACATCACAGAGAGAATGTGCCTCTTCCTGAGTTGCCTTGTGTCCTTGTCTAGGCAATTCAAGTTGTGCAGTTGTGTGATTTCCATCAAAGCAGCAGGGCAGCAGCCAGAGCAGGGATGAAGAACAACCTCAATTGAATAGATTGCTCTTTGAATTTAAAAAAATAAAGAAATACAAAACGATTTTTTGGAAGAGAAATTGAGTTTTCGAAATTCTGTGATTTTGTGTGCGACAGCAGGTAGGGTACGGTTGCTGAAAGTCCTCTCTTCAGTGAGGTGCCGTCAAAGTCGATTATTTTGATTGAATTTTAAATTTGTAGACACGGTTAGAGGAGGAGATTCGAGAGTGCCTGTGGAGTGCAGGATGTTTCGGTATACATAGAGCAATTCGGCAAAACAGAGATTAACAGAAGGGGTCATTGCATTTTAAATGCGAACCGAGTGGGTGAGGCGAAAATTCACACTAATCATAGCTTCTAAGCTAAATAGAATCGCTTCTGGTCCTGGCTTAAGCAGATGAGAGTGGCTATCTCGACTGCATTTTCGGGAACTGTCCTGGAGAATTCTATTCTGAGATAAGAACCAATTTCAAGCTTACATAAATCCAAGCAAGGTAAAGTAGGTATAAATATGAAATTACCTTGAGGATGGTTATAAGTCCATCTCTAATGGCATTTTTTTAAAAGGCTATGTCGACGGCATGGGCAGAACCGAAGAACACAACGAATCAGCATTGACACGTTTGCGGAGACTGAAGCATCCTGAATTGGTTTCACGGTGATTAAGGGAAACAAAAGGAAGTAATACTCATCAGGATTGAAAGAACGTTTATTTTTTTTTTTTTTTATAATTTGCGCGCGCCGAAGGGATTATTAATACCATTATACTGATGCTCAGGGCACGGGCGGAGTTCCGTTTGTATAGACTTAAAGTGAATGAGAAGATTCAATGGCGACATCAACCTAGCTGGGAAGATTCGCCACCAGTACCTTTAATTCTAAAAGCCAACAGACACTAAACAAAAAAAAATAAAAATTTGCCGCAACAGCTCTTTAAGTGCCTAGCTCCTCACAACCACTCATGTTGTGTGCGTTATATTTTTCATATGAATGGAAACAGAAACTAGGACAGGTGCTTTTAAAAACGAACTAAATACCGACTTTTACTGAGTAGTGATAACAATTTTTTTTTATGTCCTGTATCCCCTTGTGGGTCCTAGGGCCTCTACTACGCCTACGTGCCATCGTTCACGGTTTCTGGCAATGTGTCTGAGTTCTCCCCGACTTTTCGCCAACTGCCGTCCCTCCTTCTCGACTGTTCCTGTGCCATGTTCTCTTCGGACCGATAGGTCTTCTGCCATCCTGAGCTAAAGGTTCGCTATGGAACTGTTACACTTTCGGAACGTGTGACCAATCCACTGCCACTTCCGCCATTGGATGGTTGTGCCTATTGGTTCCTGATACGTTCTCCCGTAGAGGTGTTCGTTAGAGATACGATTGCGCCAGAAAATCCTTAAGATATTGGGTAGGCACCTATTAACGAATGCTTGTAGCTTTCTGGTGATAGTAGTGATCACTCTCCACGTGCTGCATCCATATAACAGCACGGATTTAACGTTGGAGCGGAATAGTCTTAGCTTGGTGTCCGAATTGATTGCATTGCTTTCCCATATTTTGGACAACATCCCGAAGGTTGACTTTGTTTTGGTGATCCTGTTAGCTATATTTAGTTCGGTTCCACCATCGGTCGAGACAATATTCCCATGATACTGGAAGTCCTCTACTCTCTTTACCAGTTGTCCAACACTGCATATTTGAGCCGATGAGTTTGTTCCAAGGTTGATAATTTTAGTTTTTGCCGTATTAATTTTCAGCCCGACGACGCCTGCCTCCCTCTCTACATCTGATGTCATTTGGTGAAGGTACATAATTCTGTGAGAGAGTAAGTGTGCATCGTCAGCGTAGTCAAGATGTTTCAGTTGAGATGTAAGAGTCCATCGAATTCCTCCATTTCCCGTCAACAAAGCTACACAAAGCACATCGCTAATCACCAATAGGAATAGTATTGGTGAAAGGACACCGCCTTGTCTTACCCCACCTTGGATCTCAAATTCCTCAGACAACCTTCCCCTGTGCAGAACGTGACATGCGGAGCCTTCATATGTAGCTTTGATAATAGCAATTAGTTTATCGGGAATACCTCTCCTGCGTAAGGCACACCAAATAAACTCCCTGTTGACACTATTGAACGCCTTCTCAAAATCGATGAAGAGCAGGTGGAGTGGCGATCGATATTCAACGCATTGTTCAATGATAATCCGCAGGGTGTTGATGTGGTCGACACAGGAGGATCCAGAACGGAAACCTACATGTTCGGCATCAAGTGTGTCTTCGAGATGTTGTTTAATTCGCTCAAGGATGATTTTAGCTATTATCTTAGCTATAGCAGGCAGCACGCAGATACCTCTCCAGTTTCCGCACTCCATTAAATTTCCTTTCTTAGGAAGCTTGACGATCATTCCCTTTTTCCACTCGTTAGGAAAGCTCTCTCTATAAGTGGAAGCAGAAGCTCAGCCGATGTTGTGGGCGCTGCTCGTTAGAGCTCTGCTGGAATACCGTCAAGTCCTACCGCCTTGTTGGATTTGAGTGCCTTGATCACAGTAGTGATCTCATCATTACTGGGAGCATTACTGTGGTGCGTATTCGGGCATTTTTTACCTCGGGCATCTCAGTCTGATTTGGGAGCATATCGCTAGCGAATACACGGTTCAAAACCATAGCAAAATGCTCTTTCCATCTCTTGAGCTGCTAATCATCTAAAATGAGCAAGGATCCGTCTACGCTTTTCACTGGGTGTTGGCTGGAGCTGCGGCCACCTGTCAGCTCTTTGGTGATCCTGCTGTCACACCTCCGTGCAGCTTATTCTGCTTCTGTGGCTAGCGAGTTGATGTAGTTGCGCTTGTCACGTCGCACGCTACACTGAACTTCTCTCATCTTCATGCGATATAGGGACTATACCTCGCTTCTCCCTGCTGCTGAGGTAGCTGCAATGCGAGCTTTCAGCTGTTTTCGTTCGTCAATCCGTCTCCAGGTATCCTCGGAAAGCCACGCCCTATGTCTTCCCTGCGATCGACCGACAATTCTTTCAGCACCAGATGTAAAAACATTTTTCACAGCACACCAATGGTCTTGAATGGTTGCGGGCATAGAGCTACTGATTGCTTCCACACCTTGCGAAAAATGCTCCCTTAATTGTTTGCGCACTGAGGGATCGCTAAGTCTATCGATGTTGAACCTGTGCAATCTTGTGTTGTCGTGGGATCTTCGAACTGCAACAGTGCGTATTTGGATTTTAGCTATCATAAGATGGTGATCTCGTACTATTCCCACATCTGCTCCTCCCCTGTTTCGGACGTCCAGGAGTCTACATCTAAAGCGGCGGATTATGGCAAAATGGTCAATTTGGTTGGAGGTTGCTTGCCTGTCATTAGAAACCCAGCTGACTCTATGGCAGGTCTTTTGCTCAACCATGGTGCCACCTATCACAAGGCGGTTGGCATTGCAGTTTTAAATGACATTTTCTGCAAATCATCATGAGTCTACATGGAAGGCGTACTGGCTTCATACTAATACAAATTATGCATGAAGTAGGGCTAGCAGCATCTTCTGGTTGCACATTAAAAGATACAAATTTGTTCCCATCTACTTCATCATAAGGATATTCTGCAAAATCTTCAAATAACTCATCATCCGACTCCACCTCATAGCAAATTCTACATATACATATTATTTACAAAATTCATTCGCTGTAAAAGGTGATCATCCGTGATGCTACCAGTTTCTAGCAATTCATTAGCCTCTAATATTTTTCCTGATTTGTCTTTACTGAGTCTTGGATGATTCCCCTTTCCGGGGTGGTTTAGCTATCTACTATCACTAGGTATCTTTTCTGTTTCTAATACTCGTTAGCAAAAGATGTCGACTGTCGATATCTTTCCCGACTTTTTGTACAAGACATTCGACTTCTAAAGAAGTCGAGTCAAGATTTTCGACGTTTTGGTAGTCGGGTAAAAAAATCCCAAACCGGCAGGCGCAGCACTTGAGTGGTGTTCTTCGCGGGTTAAAAGGATTTCGCGCTATAGTGTTTTCAACGACTCATACACCGGCGGCTTTCGCCCTCACATGCAAGTGTTTAGGCCCAAAACTTAAAATAAACTGACTTCCATCATTTCGATGATGGAACTTGTTTCACTGGGATTTAGTATATAATGGACGAGTTCTTAAATTTATTGCTTCCCCAAAATAAGGAACTAAATTCCACTGCAAAAATTGATGGGACTTAGTTCGTTTTGATCAACGGGAGTTAGCTCTATTGGGAGCTAGTTCGTAGGGTCTTTGGTGGGCATGTGTAACACACCTGGTCAATGTTACAGTGAGCAGCCGATTAGCTATGCTGTAGAACAATCACAATGGTTTCTTACTTAGTGAAAACAGCAGAATGATGACATGAAGTGGTTACAATCAAACATCTCCAGTTCATTTTTAAAGGTCGAATGTTGGTGCGGAATATTTTATGAGTAGGGACTCTAGTCCCTAACAATGGACATTTTCTTGTCAACTCTCGTACCATCGGGCTCTTATGACTGGAAAAATAATCCCATGTATTTCATTTAGATATCATCAATGTTAGACTGGGTATTCGACAAGTTAAGGTTTCCGTCACTGCATACAAATAGATATGTATTCATTTTCCTTTAAGTGGGAAGGTGAGAATCTTTCAAGGACGAAGCTGAGCCCATACCCATTTTTTTTTGCCAATTAAGCCCCTCTCTTATAACACTGTCTTAGTCCCCACGAAATTTTCGCTCGTTCAGATAGGATTTGCCATTATTTGTCTTCTCTTGCTCTAGACTTCTTAACCTTTTGCATATTCCTTTGAAGACGTCTTTCACCATGTTACAATTATTTTGTGACTAATATATTCTCTAGCGTTGGTGTTTCCTCGAATTCTATTCGCAGTATTTCCTTTTTTACCTGAAACCGTGGGCCGTTGTAACAGACATTCTCAGCGTCTTTTGGTGTATCGTTGCAAGATGTACAGATGAGGGACCCACCATCTTCGAAGAGGTAAATATATGGGACAGAAGTTCCATTGACCCTCATGTGAAAGGCTTTAGTGTTCCTTGTGCTTCTTTTTGTTGTATTTGAGTATGTTTTACGTACTAGACAAAACTCAAGGTATACAGGTATATTTGAATTAAGCAACCTTCGTCTTGGCATGATATCTTCTATTCTTGCTTACGTCAACAACGCCTGCACACCTCTCCAGCTAATCCCCCAAAGTCCGAAGTTAGTTCTCAAATACTCTGCGCCACATGTCTCTTGGATGCTTTGCTGTTTTGCCTAATTAGGTAAGTGAATTCTGTTGCATGGCATATTTGGCAATGAATATTTCTTCGCGCCGCAAGGTATGACCAATCCACTGTCATTGACGTCAATAGGTTCCTCGCTCGTTTTCACATAGAGCTGTTAGTTTGAGATGCGGTTACGCCGGGAAACCCTAAGGATGTTGCGTAGACACCTATATAGTGCATCTTCCACGTACTACTCTCATAGAGTAATACTGACTCTACATTTGAATGCAAAAGTCACAGCTTAGTCTTGGTGCTGTAAACATTGTTTCTGCAGATCTTAGATAGCATCCCGAACTCAGCTTTTGCTTTGCTGATTCTGTTCTCCGCATGAAGTTCGGTGCTACATTTGGCCGAGACAATACTACCTAGGTAAAGAAAGTCGTTAACTTTTTCGACCTTACTTACTTATTTAGGTGGCGCTACAGTTCGGGGTGAACCTGGGCCTCAACCAACAAGCCTCTTCACTTAGCTCGGTTTTCAGCTAATTGCCTTCAGTTGCCCACTCCAAGTTGCTCGACGTCCCCTTGAACTTGTGCGCGCCACCTATGGCGATGATTCCCTCTACTGCGTCGTCCGTCGGGGTTAGATTCGAAGACTCTGCGGGCCGGAGCGTTGGTGTCCATTCGCTCTACATGTCCTAGCTATCTCAGACGTCCAATACGTAGTTTTTTGACTAGGTCGATGTCGCTGTACAGCTCGTATAGTTCGTTATTTAATTTTCTCCTCCAAAACCCATCAACGCAAACGGGACCGAAAATCTTACGAAGAATTTTTCTCTCGAAGCGACCAAGGATATCTTCATCCTCTTTTAATAAAGTCCATGTTTCAGCGCCGTAAAGCAGGACTGGGATGATAAAGGTCTTATATAGAGTCTCCTTAGTCGTTCCCCTTGAGAGAGGGCTTTACTGTTGAATTGCCTTGTAAGCCAAAAAAAAAAACAGCGATTGGCAACAGTTATTCTTCGCTTGATTTCTGCGCTGATGTTGTTCTCAGAGTTTATAGCAGAGCCAAGGTAGACAAAGTCCCTTACTACCTCGAAGTCATAGCTGCCCACTGTGACGTTTTGTCCAATTCGTCGGTGGTGGCCGTCCCTTCTTGTTGACAGCATATACTTGGTTTTGCCCTCGTTTATCGTTTAACTCATTTTGGCCGCTTCCGCCTCAATGCTTGCAAACGCACCGCAGACAGCCCGCTAAGTTCTTCCGATAATGTCTGTATCGTCGGCGTATGCAAGCAGTTGTCCAGACTTGTAATAGATTATGCCTCCGGTATAGGCTTGTGAGTTCCGCACAATCCATTCAAGTATAATATTGAAGAAATCACATGACAGCGCGTCACCTTATCTAAAGCCTTTTTTGACATCAAAGGTCTCGGTGAGGTCATTACCGACCTTGATGGAGCAGCGAGCGTTCTCCATCGTCAGCCTGCACAGACAAAGAAGTTTGGCAGGAACGTCAAAACTAGACAAGGCTCTATTAAGCTCTTCTCTATAGATGCTGTCATAGGCGGCCTTGAAATCGATAAAGAGGTGGTGAGTATCGATTTGGAATTCTTGGGTTTTCTCCAGGACCTGCCGAAGTGTGAAGATTTG
This sequence comes from Brachypalpus laphriformis, assembly GCA_945910035.1. Classification (NCBI taxonomy): domain Eukaryota; kingdom Metazoa; phylum Arthropoda; class Insecta; order Diptera; family Syrphidae; genus Brachypalpus; species Brachypalpus laphriformis. Next base: position 163,066,025 of record OX246756.1, read on the forward strand.
ATCGATGGTGGACTTTCCTGGCCTGAAACCGCACTGATAGGGTCCAATCAGGCTGTTCATAAAAAGTTTCAGGCGTTCACACAATATCGCAGAATAGATCTTGTATGCTATGTTGAGGAGACTGATGCCTCTTTAATCTCTCTCCTTTCTTGTGGATCGGGCAAACGATGCTGAGGTTCCATTCATCAGGCATACACTCGTCTGACCAAATCTTAGAGATGAGTTAGTGTATGCACTCTACCAATTCATCCCCAGCTGCCTTGAAAAGTTCGGCCGGTAAGCCGGTAGGTCCAGCAGCCTTGTTGGATTTTAGCTTGGATATTGTTATCCTCATTTCATTTTGATCAGGTGGGCGGAAATTTTGGCTATCATCGTCTATGTTGAATGGTTCATTCTGCCTGACAGCGGGATGTTGGTCTTCGTCGCCGTTATACAGTCTGCAGAAGTAGTTTTTCCATATTCTCAGCACCGACTGTGATTCTACTACGAGGTTTCCATTTTTATCTCTACAGGTTTCTGTACGGGTATTGCTCCTCTGACACTTTCATGCTCTTTCTTCTTCTTCTGGAGAAGCCGATGTTCTTACCATCTCTTTTGCTCGTAGAGCTCACGAGCAGCTCTCGCCTTCCTTTGCAGCGCCGCTTTGTATGCCTCTTGTTTTGCTGCATGCACTCGCCGGCAGTCTTCGTCAAACCAGGGGTTTCGCGATGGTGGGCGAACGAGACCCATCACATCAGCCGCGGCGTTTTTGATGGCATGTTGGCAGCGTTGCCACTGGTCTTCGGCACTTGATGCTGGCGGCATAGGGGTGATTGAGAGATTTCGGGATACGCGTTCAGCAAAGAGGCTGGCGGTCTCTTGCGATTGTAGCTTTTCGACGCTAAATTTTCTTACAGTAGTTCTTCTTTGTTGCTCAGATTGGAATATCCGCATTCGTACCTTGGCTACAACAAGGTAATGATCCGAGTCTATGTTGGCCGCTCGGAAGGTCCGGACATCCAGAATACTGGAGGCATGCCTTGCGTCGATCGCTTTCTCTACCTGCTATTCAGCAATTTTTAATTGATCGCAGATACTTGTAACGTTGGGAGCTTTTGTTTTGGCTGTATTTACATTCGGCCCCACTTTGTGTGCCTCAGTTTTCAGACTGTGGACCTTTGATGAAGGTCCAGCATTCTATGTAAAAGCAAGCAAATCTCGTCAGCGTAGTTTAGGTACTTTAGACGAAATATTACTGTCCACTACATGGTGCTGCATGAAAAGCATCGCATGATCACCACTAGAAAGAGTAACGGTGAGAGAATGCAGCCCTGTTGCACACCACTTTGACATCCTACCTTTGTGCAATATTTACCCGACATTTTGCCTTTATCACATCTAGATCTTCTCGAAGATGCCTCTCCTGCGCAAGGCACCCCATTTAAAATCTCGATTTATACTATCGAAGGACTTCTCGAAGTCAATAAATAGCAGATAAAGCGGAGATGATTCGTGAGGTATTTATGTGGTCGACGCAGGCGAATCTCGAGTGGAAACCTGCTGGCGCAACATCGAGAGTTGCGTTAGCGTGTTCTTTGATTCTAGCCAGTATCTCTATGTTATTACTTTGGAGACCGCGGAGGAACGCAAATACCTCTCCAGCTCCTGCACTCTGTTAAGTTCCCTTTCTTTGGGTGCTGGACGATCATTCCGCTTTTCTATTCTTCTGGGAGGCTTTCACTTTCCCAAGTCATCCGAACAACTGGTAGTATTAGGGCTGCCGATGTACTTGGCTCTACATAGAAGAGCTCCACGGGAATGCCGTCTACTCCCAACGCTCTAATTTTCTTTAGTGCTTTGGTCGCGGTTATGTCTCTGTCCTACTGGGAGAACCAATGCGAATTCGGGTATTTGTTGCTGCGGATAACTTGTCCGGATATGAGGCAGCAACAGTAGGTTTAGAACCGCGGTGCGGTGAACGCTCCCTTCACCTAATTAGTTGATCCTCATCCGTTGACGCGACACTTTCTATAGCTCCCTCAACATTTTTCACATCCAACATTCAACAGAGAAATACAAAATAAAAAAATGAGGAACGCTTTACGATTTTGCGTGTCATCCTTGCGCAGAGGCCATACTAATCTTCTCTGTATCGTTCCGATTTTAGTATATATTTTGCCGAAGCAAGAACGAAATTGAAGCACAGTTTCACTTCAGATAACACTCGAATAGGGTAAAGCGAAATCGATGTCCCAAACATGAAATTTTCCTTTCTGTCCCTAAATTTAGTAGCCGTCAGCTTTTCATGCCCTCGAAATAAGTGTTCTCCCTCGAATGCTCCCCCAGTCGTATGACTCTTTCAATTAGTTGGATATTTTTCCAATTAATGCCCCAGTTTGTATTAATTAGCACAAATTCGATGGTTGTGCTTTCTTTACTCCTCACTGACCTCCAAACATGAAATTACCGATGAGTAGGGGAGGAAACAGAACAAACCCTGTGTTCCTCGAGTACTTTCAGCTCTTCGGCTTCAATCCAGGTGAATGACTTTTGTTGTTGCCGCGCGCATAGCTACCGAAAAAGGTACATCTTAATTAGAAGTTTTTATATTTGTGCTACCCACGATGACTGGCTGACTTATTGAAATCGTCATGCGAATCGGAATTTTTTTTTTCGTCCCCTTTCCTGTGTAACAACTCCTCGAAACAACCACCGCCATCACTTCATCATTCTGTAATGCCGTCGATGTCGTCTCTTGGGGTTGGTCGCAGTCGTATCGGTTCAGTTGTTCCTTTATTTCAATAATATTGACTTTTCCCCACATTAAAATAAATAAGGATTTTTCTACACCACTGAGCAGAGCCTGCGGACGCCCTCTACAGTTGTGGAGCGCTCAGGTGCTCTGGAGTCGTTGTAGTTTTGCAATGTGACTACGTGTACATAAGACGATTGTGCTTGTCCCACAATAATCGTTGTTCATAATTGCTCAATCCGGGAATGCTGTACAAACATGGATGTGTACGAGTATGTGTATGTGGATTGTGTACTCATGCCCCAATTGGCTTGGGCTAGCATACTCATTTTAATATTAAATCAATCAATTTTGACATTAAACAAGCACAGCTAGTGTTTATGTGTGTGCGTGGGTGGTGTTGGAGGATGTTTCCGCCGGACGTGACTTCTTTTGCTAATGCTGTTAGTCAGGACTTTAGCCACACGACAGATGGAGTGTCGAGTCTCGGTGGCGTATGTGCAACGTTTTTTTTCTTTTTTTTTTTTGTCATGTTTTGCTTTGTGCTATTTCCCTGTGCCAATATTTACATGCATTGGTAATATCTGAATAATTAACTACGGGCGAGTTGAGGGTGGACTTTGTATATGTATTATTTTCCTCACTTAATACGGCTCAATTGCGAGTCGGGAAAAAGTTGACTACGACATACTTAGATGGGATTTGCAATTTTCTTTCGCCTGGCCGGCCGGGGTCAATTTGAGTGACTACGTCAGTTGACGTAAGTCTTCTTTATGTCAAATGGTTTATGGCCCCTGGTGACGCGCGTTTTCAGTGAAATTGTAATAAAATATTCATAAGCTTATTATTACTTCCGGGGAGGTTCACTGATAGAACCGATCCTAATTGAATTGGATGGCTTATCTTTTGGTAGTATATTTGTTTTGCCAGGATGTTTTGACGGTAGGAAAAGGACTTTATAAATGCTTAAATGTGCTTGTAGAAATGACGTATGGTATTCAAATACTGACCGAAACTTTTTAAAATTGTTCAGGTTGTCTTATCCGACTTTGCAGCATTTTTCTAGATATCTAGAGTTTCTTAAACTGCCAACCAATTAGATTAGTGCAAGCTTCGTAGATACAGGACTTGAGACCATTCTCAACTTGCTTCCGTTTGACATCGTTGTACAAGCATCGGCTATTAGCGTCTTGATATGAAACCAGACAGACAGCTAGAAACCACTCGCAATGGATCTTACTACCATACTGCATAGATATTAACGTAATGTATTCAATATCAATTACACTGCAGCATACCTAGACTGCACCAAATCACTTTTAAGCACATACCCGAGCAGGGAAGAATGAAAAGGGGGTAGAGCATCTAACGCGCAATCCACAGCTGTCTAGACGGAAGGATTAAAAATGTAAACAGGTGTATGTACAGACACCTTCTCTGAACCGCTGTGTATATCATTGCGCTTTCCGGATAGAGGTCCTAGCAGTGATGAGTGTAATGCTACAAGAGGATATTACCTTTTTTCATCGATGGCCAGGCAGCAATAAAAGCAATATCTGCCACAGAAATTGAATCGAAGCTTTTGAAGTGCTGTCGAGAAAACTTTAAGGTTCTTGAAACACAGTTTTTGATTCCCTGGACAAGACAGTATACCAAGCAATAGGAAAGCCGATGAACTGGCCAAAACATGTTCCGAACTAAGCCTGAATTTTTCCGACGCCTCGGTGTACATCCTGCCTTGACTTGAAGCCTCTTTAGATAATTGTATCATAGAAAGCTATGGTCTATATTCGACCAATCAAGGACCGATAGACTCCCGCGGAGGGATAGAAAATCTTTCTCCACTTTTATACAAGTCACAGCGAGGAGCAATATTACGCTATATGACATGAAAGTTACCCGTAATGGAAGAAGAAAAATGTGGGGGCTGTGGTGACGAGGATGTTCAGGAGGACACAATCCACATTCTTTGCCACTGTCCAGGCCTCTACCATCCAAGAAATAAGTTCCCCGGACAATAGTTATTTAAGGATTTAGAAGAGTTGTCCAACAGACCGGTAAAGGAAAATGGCATCTTGCAAACGTTGGAAGGAGTTGCCAAATCGGATTAATATCACCAGAAATTTTCCCTTTAATGCAATCCAGTAACAAAATGGCTCAATACTTTCTTTCCAACCCAATACATCCTTCTCACTTTGAATCCCGATGGCCTTGGAATAAGACGATGAACCACAACATATCATACTTGATGTTAAAAATTCTTAAAGGACTGGAAAGTCGACCGCATAAGCTTGCCATGCCACTATATATTTTTTTGTTTGCCTAGGGGTAGTGGAAAAACGCTAATGCGCACGGGAAACAGTCCCGCTTTGTTTCTAGTAGTGTGAGACTCACTACCCACTAAGAAACCACCTTTAACCCCTTCTTTCTACTTGACACCATCCACTCCGGGACCGCTTATTGCATTACTTCAGCGTGGTGTCGTTTTCCTTCTCTTCTGGTGACCGGCTTTTTTAGATTCAGCTCCTAGTGCGGGTTTATGCATTCTTGCCGGTAAGGCTTTTATCTGCTTTATGTATTTTGTGAGGGAATGTTGGCGCCTTCCTCTCTTTTTTTCGATCTGACTACCGTCTCGATGAAGAACATATTTTATTCCACATGTCGGTACTCGAGGTCATCTTGCTTATAGCATTTTCCGGTGAAAAATCACCTATTTTCGACTCCAGTCTACTCCTCTTCTCTGTCCATCTGCTACAGATGAAAAAGGTGTGGGAAGCGTCGTCTTTTGCTGAGTCTCCATATTGGCAGGCTGCACTCTCTACTTTACCCATCTTGTGGAGGTGTCGGTTGAAATACCCATGTCCAGGAATTGAGTGACAAAGTTGTTCACTTCGCCGTGTTTCCGCTCTGTCCAAGCCGTGACGTTTGTAATCAGCGTCGCTGTCCATCTCCCCCTCGTTTTAGCGTTCCACCTTCTTTGCCAAGCCTGCTTGGTAAGCTCCTTCGCTTCCGAGACTGCCAATTCTGCTCCTACTTCCGCCTTCTTGTCGTGGGCGTACTTCCTCTCTGTCGCTAGGAGGTCGATGGGAGGGAACTGGTTCCGAGACTGTGCGATAGGATTTTGCAACTCAGAGGGCTCCTCGCCTTTGTACTATGGCAATTTGTTTTCTGTACTTCTCCTGTCTAAGTGCATCCGCCCAGATTTCACACCCATACAGAAGAATGGCGAGTGTGATGGACATGAAGAGTCGTCGCCTGCTCATTGTTGGGTCTCCGATATTTGCCATAAGCTTACTCAGTGTTGACGTGACCTACTCCGCTCGCTCAGATTGGGACTTAATCTGTTGCCAGAAATAAAATTTAGAGCCCACAACGATTATTAGATACTTTACTGCCGGTTTGCTGATTATATCTTCTGTTCCTACTCGAAACTCAGCAATGGCCGGGATCCGTCTCCTAGTCAGAAGGACTATTTCTGTTTCTTCCGCGGCAAGACTAGGGCCATGGGCTTCCATGCAGGCGAGTACTCGTCTCTTTACCTAGTTCAGTTTCAGCTGAGCCTCTTCGATTATCCTTGCGGTAATCACAACACCGATATCATCTGCGTACCCAACTAAGAAGGTGTCTTCGGGCATCTCCATACGAAGGATTCCATCATAGGAGATATTCAATAGATCAGGTCCAAGGATTGAGCCCTGCACTGCTCCAGCAGTGATTTCATTTCTGTGAGTACCCTCCATGGTGTCCTACAGAAGTTTCCTGTCTTTAAGACAGTCCTTCACAATTTGTAGAAGATATTGCGGTATCCTGAAGGTGTTCTTGAGCGCATCTAACATATCTCCCCATCTAGCCTAATTGAAGGCATCCAGAGCTGCCAGCACGACGGACGATTCGCCTCGAGTAGTGATTTCCCCTTTGGCGAGATGGGTGGTTTAAACTACTTCCTCAATTGCTCCTATCGTGGAGTGGGCTTTTCTGAATCCGTGTTATCGATCGGATAGGCCACCTGCTCTTTGGATTGCTGCTGTGATTCGAAGCTTTAGCTTCTTCTCGAGGAGTTTTCCTGCCGTGTCCAGCATGCACACAGGTCTGTATCCTGATGGGGAATCCGGGTATCCTTCTCCCTTGCTTAGAGCGCCAAGCGTTGTACCTTCCACTTCTTGAAGAAGATCCCTTCCTTTAGACAGTTGTTATACATACATACCAGTATCTGTGGGCAAGTTTGGGCAACCGTTTTCAACACTTCCGCTGGTATGCCGTCGGGGCCAGGGGCTTTATTGTTTATTATTATATTATATTTAGCTGCTAGAATCCACTCTTCTTCGCTGAACATTGGGATGTCTTGTTGTTGGGCAGGAGAGATCTCCATTGGCCTAACAGGGTGAGTCGGGAAGAGTGTGCCCACTATGTTCACGCCACGCCACTATAGAGGCACTGAATATGTATTTATCCAAAATTTGTAAGCAGTAAATGAAACATGTAGGGAAAATACTACTGTGGAACTGCCCCTTCAGCACCGACTTCACTTTTTGCCTCATCTGGCAATGTTGATCTTCCAAACTGACGGTATTACTAAATTCGATTTGCTCAATTAAGACATGTTTTCCCTCCAATGGGTCGTTAGACTACACAAATATGTTCACTGCAGAGATCTATTGACAGCGTTAAACCTCACATCCATCAGGATTGATTGCAATATGTTTTCTTTAATTTAAACTCTCCCAAATTATATTGATATCTGGTTCTCCTCCTCAATGCTTTCTCAATCTAGTAGATATGAGTTTTTGTAGAATTTTCCGATCCTTTTGCCATATGAATATATTCTATATCTCTACGTTCCACACACCATTGAACTCAGTCTGCAGTTCTAATTTGTCTCCTTTGGGCTTATACCCAATAGGTATTTGTACACATGTACCACAGAAACACATGCATCCATGAACTGTTTCCTCAATTTGTTGATCTAATAACGAAGTATAGGAACTTTGTCTATGTCCTCTCTAAGAACAACCTCAATTGCGGTCCTTGTCTTTCTCACTTTTACTTAGTTTCTGTTTCTCTGCCAAAAATGAAAGGTAGTCAATCAGAATGTCCAGCAAAGCTTCAATTTAATCAGCACCAACAACATAGTATGCCACACAAATGTCTATAATTAGAATTCCATTGAATCTGAAGAGGTGGAATACGCACACACATATCCTTTTTGAAACTACGCAGACATTTGCCCGCAAATGGACAGGTAAAAAGGGATAAAACTTGTGATATGGTACTTTGTACTTTAAGCAATTCCAAGGAACGAAAGAGAGAAATGAGAATATGCAAGATATGATATTTAATTATAGCATTTGAATTAAAGTGGAATGGATCCTTGGCCAGAGACATGGTCGATTACAGGACGAATGGTTGGTTTAGTTTAATTTCAAACTGTAGTGAAACATTTTTCCAACTTTCCATGTAAGAGTATCTTTTTGTATGAAGTTCTGTGTTAATTGCGGAGTTTATATCATCAACTTCTTTAAAATATCAAACTAGAGGAAGAAGAACGAGGATAGGAGTCTCATCTACAAGATCCTTCAACATTTCCATTAAAATTAGGAAAACTTTCTTGAAACTGCATAACATCGGGCGCAGAAAAAAAAACAAAACAAAAACTTTTCTCTTTTCGTACTTGACCAAAGTATCTCGAACTAGTAGAACTAAAGCATCATAGCGCTTTCATTCACAACAAGCGCCGCGCTGCACCACACCAAAAACTGCAATTTCTCTTGCAGACATTTCTAAAAGTTTCACCACTTTATCCTTGTTCTACTTTAATCTTTTTTTTTTTAGTTATTTTTGCATTTGCTTCCGCTTTTACTAAATATTTTAACATAAACATTGGAACCTACAGAGGGGGTTGGTATATTTATTTTTGGGAAACAAGTACTCGATATAGAAAAGCTTTTTCATTATTCAAGATATGAAGTATTCCAACTACAGACGGTAAATAGGATGGATACGGGGGAAGGACATTGATGGAGGAATGTCTATGATGTTAGAAGTTTGTCTTCCGTCTCGCGTTTGTGAGAGTTTAGACGCCACTATGCCTCAGAACACCTAACGCACAATCCTTAATGATCAAGTAAATATATATATATATATATATATATATATATATATATACGGAGAAGGAAGAGATCAAAGAGCAGTCTCCAGATAGGTATTTCTATGAAATACACTGAGACCTAAAGCGGGTTTTTTGTTGCCGCTAAGTACAGGTGGGATGGATCTAAACAACTTATTACAATATTTTGTTAGGTAGAAGCCATTGTTCTCAAAAACGCATCTCATATCCCCCTGGAGAGAAGAAGTTACTGGGCTTTGGTATCTATTCAATAGATTGCAACACATTAGCCCCCGGGAAAGATATATACGTAAATATCCGTCTATTTATCTACACTGCAGAGCGTCGAATGATCTTGTCTCTCTGTGCGCGTATCACTCGGAAACTACTGCACGGATTTTGATGAAACTTGGCAACAGTGATAGCTAGTATTTAGGATAATTCTTATCTCGGTAAATAAAAGAATTCGTACAAGATAGTGAAAATCTATCTATACATATAGTAAAACTGTAAGTACAAACGTGTTTGAGCACCTATCACGCAAAAACTGCTGCAGAAAATTCATCGGCCTTTGCAGATGCTACGCAGATGCATAGTTTACGGTATAGCTTTTAAAATGTCGTATACTCTATTATGCTATGCAGAAGCTGAGTTTTAATCAAAAATATATTTTGCAAAATTCAGAATTTAATATATTTTCTTGATCATGGCCTGCACTCAGTGTGGGTAAGTGAATGGGCATCAACTAAAATGCGGGCGATGCAAGGCGATGCAAGGCACGCATGGTTCAACTAATTTATACTGCAGATAGTCCACAGCGTTGTCATGAGCTAGGTGCACTCATTGACAAATACAAAGTTTCGTTCTGTTGGGCCCCGGTATAGTGGCAAAGAAAGGACAAAAGAAATCTCGACTAAGCCTATCCAATACGTATTATAGCAATCAAAAACCTGTTGGCGTCTGGCTCAAGGTGTACTTAAATACAAACAAAAGACCTAGGTTGTAGCTGTGGCGATGTAGACGCGAGAGATACGGAACATTTTTTTATGAAACAGAGAGAAGGTCATCGGGGGACATTACTTTAACAGTGCGGAGTGGAGTTTTTCACAGTGGAGTTTTTAAAGGCAGTCTTTAAAGGTTACGCGAAGACTGAGAGAAGGCCGATTGTGGTCACCGAGCCCTTATGGCCATGTCTACCAATGGATTGACGGAAACTGATCATATAAACCCGATGCTAGCATTTGAGAGGAGATTCACTACAAGAATTCCTGATAGAATATGCTGGAAGAACCGAAGAACCATGAAGAAAAAGCAGTTGGCTTTCTATACCGGCGGTTATACTCGTAAGATGACGTTGGCATGGGAGCTGGAGTTTATTGTGAAGCCCTAGGAATTAACCACTCCATTAGAATAACCGACGACTGCAGCGTTTTTCAGACCGAGGTCACAGCCATCATACAGGTAGCTGAAATTATACGCGAGAGTAATATTGTTGGTAAAACGATCACTGTCTATAAAGACAGCCAAGCAGGCGTTAAGGCTCTGGACTCAGCTATAGTTGGTCGAGGCTTGTAAGAAGCTGCAAATCACTCTTAAACGAGATATCTAGAGCCAATGCGGTGATCTTCTGCTGGGTACCAGGGCATATGGATATCGAAGGTAACGAAAGGGCTGACGAGCTTGTAGCAACCCCAATCAGATACTTACGGAAGAAAATAGAAGATGAAGCCACCGGTCGAGCAAACAGATGCTGGGTTCATCTGGAAACGGTCGGTGCGTAATGGCCGGCCTACAGCAAGAAGAGATCAATCTCTCTGGTGAAACTGAGTCGTTATATCGCACGGGTCATTTCTGGCATAATTACTGGACATTGTATTATTGGCGGATCAGTAGAAATTCGGTAAAGTGGGAGGGTTGTGATTCCTTATTTTTGGATCATAACCTCGCTGATAAAAGGAAGAAGAAGATTGTGTCATTGGCGTTCACGCAGAGCGACTCGGTGTGCTACATAACGACTACTGTAGAAGTTGCAGTGACGAAGAAGAAATTGAATCTGTTCGTCACCTGTTGTGTGACTGTCCTGCCCTATCCGTCAGAAGAATGAGGACTCTTGGTAGTTACTTCTTCTTGGAGCTGGAGGACTTTGTTGAGCTGAAGGACCTCCTGAGATTCATATCACTTTTTGTGTGGTTCTGACAGCGGACTTTCTTTACAGCGTTTCCAGGGTTAAATGATTGGGCACAATGGACCCGTACTGTTGGTCTGAGTGAGCAGTGACTCTTTGCCACTAGGCACCCATCTACCTGAGCTAACCTGAAATTACAGGACCTCGCTCGGAACACTTCGATCCTTGAAAATACTTATCAGTCGCAATGCATGGAAAATGAGTTACTGTGTCGTACTTCTTATCATATTTGCAGCTTTTGAGCATGCTTACACATAGTAAAGGGCTGGGTTTTGAAGTTTGTTAGTCCGTTTTCCTGACAGCGGCTGTATTTCAATGATTCGGAAGTTTCCATATGTGATTAGCATAAAGACAGTGTGCTCTTTTACGTTCGATATTTAGTACTTCTAGCTCAAATTAAAACTTAATTCAGCGGGCAGGTAGTTAGTAACTCTGAGAAGATTCAATCAGAGTAGTTCAGTTTCAATTGTAATACCACTGAAACCACGGCAGCTAGTCGCCCAAGAGACTCGTTATTCCAAAAACCCCTTGGAGTTGCGCTGATACTTGTATGAATGGACCGCCACAACTAACAATCAATTTAGACCATTTATTTGATTCAAAAGAAATTCGAATTCATACATAGCTCTGGGGTAATACTTCATCATGAGCAGATGGATATAAGAGAAGTGCATATCAGTCAGCAAATTTAAGGATTTGTCGCCAGATTCCGTTCAATACAAATGTAAGTTCCTACGAATCTCAAAATGCAGCCCCATTTGAAATCGGGGAGAGTAGAAGTTGAAACACTTACAGATATATGCTCGATTTGGTAATAAAAGTAGAACAGGCATATATGTATCTTAGACAACTTAGATACCATCAAACCAAAGGAAATATATCTTTCTATCTCTACTTTCATATTTTCCTTAGCTAAACCAGCTCTTTAAGAATCCTGGTATTGCCAAAACATACTTACTACTTACTTAAGTCATGTCACCTCTTGAGGGTCATATGGCGTCAACAACGCCTGTGCTCCATCGTGTTCGGATTTCTGCAATGCACTTCAACTCTCTCCAACTCATTCCTGAAGCTCTAGATTTCTTTTCAATCATTCTGCGCCATATATACGTAGGGTGATCTTTTGTTTCACCAGATTGAGTGAGGGGATCCTATTGGGATTTTTTTAGCTTCCTCCATCAAATTGTGAGGTGAAAAGATTCCTGGCTCGATCTCGAGTAGAGGTGTTCGTTCGAGATGCGGTTAGGCCAGAAAATCCTAAAGAAGATGCTTAGACATATTATATTTACGAAAGCCTGCAGCTTACGAATGACAATGCCGTTGATTCTCCAAACAAATTGCACTATGCGATGTACGAGTATGACCAATAAACAGTTCAAATGACATATACGTAAATTGCTCTTTCAACTTCTGAAATGCTTTCGGGTTTTTGGATTTCTATTTTAAAGAAAGGGTGGGCGTCGTGGCTCAGTCGTTAGTATGCCGCACCGTATGGGGAATTTGTCAATGAATTCGTAATCTTCAGCAGTGTTGTAGTTGTCGGCGATTTTCCATTTCGATGACCTCTGCGCTGTTTTTTTTTTCCCCTCATGTTTACCCATGATTTGGGAGCCTTCCTTGTATGTGAATCACTGTTTCGCGTCATCGCCTGGTATACATTTTGGCTTAGCTGGTAGGGGTTAGACATCGCGGAGGCCGTTGTCTCTGATTATCGGCTGACAAAGGTGGTGTTTGGGGATGACGCATTATGGTGGGCAGTGCGGCACCATCGTTAGCGGTGTTAGAGGTGATTGTGTAGTAGTGTGACGTGAGTCCAAAATGTTACTTTCGGCCCGTAGTCTTTTCCGGACTTTCTTTTCTTTGAGCTTTAAAGACCGCCTTATGGAGATGTCAGAGCAGTTCAACATTCACCTATGCTAGGTGCCGGGCCACAGGGATATTCCAGGTAACTGCAGGGCTGACGACCTCGCCAGACAGGGTACCACTCTAAGGATTTTGCCTGACATGCAAGCCCTGGGTGTGCCCCTCGCTACAAGTAAGCATCTACTAAAGCTGAACGCTATTAGCACAACCAACTTCAGATGGGTAAACGGCTCAACGTGTCACATTTCGAGACAGATCTGGCCTAAGCTGGATCAAAAACGTAGTGCCGATCTGATCAAGTTAAAGCGTATACAAAGCTGCGTTGTCGGTGTTCTCACAGGACACTGTCTTATAGGCCAACACGCCAAAAGACTGCATGGAGTACCCTTCCCTCTTGCATCGTCTTTGTCACTATAACTTGGCTAAGGCTGAAGACGGGTCTGAATAGACCTAGTGAATCGTTTTGTCATGATGTTGGTGGTAATAATCTAATCGTAGCGAGCATGAGCAATGAACCATTTTACGAAACCCACTTTTTTCCAAAGCAGTCGTATACATAACTTCTTGTATATACTCCAATTTATGAGGATTTACTTTTAAATCCCTAGGAAGCAGTACCTAAGGGACAAACTGTCGCCATGAGCCTTTCGAAAAATAAAATGTGCATCCAGACATTTTTCCTAGAGATCATGCCCTGAAATCTCATTTTTGTCACAGAAATATTCTTTGAAAAGCAATTACCCATCAGCCTATTACTCTACCCAAACACATCCCAAGCTAATAACAAAAGAATTCAATTAAGGAATTCATTGCGGTTACCTCTAAGTAACCACAAAAGAAAAGCTGGTATAACCTTGTCTTATTTAATTAGAACCAACCTCGAACCTAATTCAGAAATGTTTTTTTGTTTCTAAAGACAGCACACATATTCGTAGAATCTTTCAAAATTAATGCATCTAATTAACTAGTCCAAGGATATACTTACAAATCGAATTCTTCGTAGGTCCTAGGATCTGTCTAATGAATTTAACCATTAATTTGAATTCCCTGCAATATAGGATGACTTAATAGTAGAAATCAGTCATTGCTTGGAAGTGCTTAAATACTTCATCAGGGAATCAACGTAAATTAATTCACAGTCTTCCATTCAACAGCCAACAAGGATATGCAGCATAAAAAAAATTAATTCAAGGACTGGAACTACATTCCCCTAATCGATATGAAAACCTTGATGGCATTATCGGTTGCCATTGAGACTAATGGTCACTGAAAAGAAAGAAACAAAATGCCAACCCCCCTCAAGTATGAAAGCTAAATATCCTGGAAAATGTTTCCAACCCCAATAGTTCGTAAATGTTACTATCAGAGTACTAAACCACTCAGAATTCTCATTCAACTGTTGGTATTCATTACTCCGGTAATTGTTATCCTAATTTTCCTTTTCACTCCATCTTAGGCTTGGCAGGTAAAAATACGCACAAACGACAAAAAAGGATAATGAAAGCTAAAAAACAAAAACTCATTTTAACTTAAATGCATTAAGGAATACCACCGCTTACAGGATACCCCGGTGTGGGGTGGATTCATCTCATTAAAGCATTCAACATAAAGACAAAAATTAAAAAAAAAAAAAAAGAAAAGAATAAGGACTCAGACACACCTGAGAATTTCTCTTTAAATTAAATCAAATAAAATATATGTACATCCTAGCGAAGGAGGAGGGAGCGGGGATGATAGTCCTCTTCACATTGTCTCTCGTCATATGATTGTACAACTCTGTTGTCGACGTCGTCGTCGTCGACACAAGGGTGTGTGTCAACACTTTAACCAGCAGTGTCTCTTAATTACCCATTATCTGTCATAAAGGTAAACGTACTAACGGTGGAGGGTTGAAAAATAGTAAAAGACACAGGAGAATACAAAAAAAAAAAAAAAAACCGTCGAATTGCACGACAATTTCACGAGTGTTTGTTAATCCTTGGTGGTGCACAGAGAGAAGACCCATGAAAACGTTGTTGCTATTGCTGGTATTCAGCTATTGTTATTGCTACTTGGTTGGAGAAGCAAGTGCGCCGTGGCGGCAGCAAGGAGGCTTGAGGGATGAAAATGTGTTGTTGACATTGTGGGTCATAAGAGAGGCATAGGTGCTGGAGTGGAATACACATATACACAGAGTGGGTGGTTGAATAGGCTCAACAATTTTAACGGATAATGATGATCAAGTTGACGAGAATAACGACAGTTGTTATTGTTGTCATAGAAGGCAGACACAGACAATTGCAAAAGGAATTGCAGTTGCAGCAATTAGTCAAAGTACACGTGTAATCGTTGAGAGTGAAGTCTTACAGGTGAATAGATACAATTTATGAGTTCAAATTATTTTCTTATGCCGGGAACGTGCTGCAATTTGCATTCAACATTTTTCACTTGGAGTTTTGCGTTTTATTGTTCTTTGTACATTAAAAGCATTGTTTCAGTTTTAGGAGGCATTGGTTGCAGACGTGCGATTTGTTTGAGATCTGCCAATCGACAGATGCCAGAAAGCTTTGTCTATAGACGTCTATGTGGGGAGTACGAGTCTCGACTCTTGACGTCCCATCACACTACTTTTTGAATCATTATAGAAAATCGATCTGTTTTAGTTGAGTCCTTGGCTTGGAGCAAATATGTTTTGGAAATCGCTTAAACGCCCTTGCCTCAAAAGTTGAGGAAGCAGCAAATAGATACGACAGTAGGGCCGGTTTTATTATAACGAAGGAACTCCTCGATGGACAGAGTTCCAAACAATACCCTGTCAAAAGTTTGGATTGTTCCTTGCTAACCTAGGATGAGTATCAATTCTAAAAAGATGGAGAGAGCATTTCGTAATCGTCTTAGGTCATTTAGACGAAAGAGTCTCTTTTCCGTACCCAAGTGAGTTGTCCGTGTCAACAAATACCCAAATATGCATCAGTCGTCCCAATAACTCGGCGGTCATTGTCGCGATCAAAGCATTCAAGAAAAATAAAGCCGTAGGACTCACATGCATTCTTGCAGTGTCAAGCATATCGGCATACCTTCTCCATCTAATTATAAGGAGTCGTGGGAAAGCGATAGCTTCTCAGTGGAGTGGAAAAAGGGTTTGATCATTAACCTCCCGAAAAAGGAAATTAAAGGGAGTGCGGAAACTGGAGACGTAAGATAATAGCTAAAGTTAATACAATGCTGAATCCTAAGTTAATCCATGCCGAACAAGCAGGATTCTATTCGGGATCTTCCTGCATCGACCGTATAAACCACCTTGCAGATCAGTGTAGACCAGTGCGTCGAGTTCAAATTTTCGCTTCACCTGCTATTAATCGACTTCGAGAAAGCCTTCAACAATGCAAATCGGAAATCAATCTGGTGTGCCCTGAGAATGTCGTATGTAGTTCCTATAAAGGCAACATATGATGGTGCTTGGTGCCTTGTCTTGTCTAAAGGTAAGGCGTTTGATGCCTCTTAAGTCGAAAGTGGGATCCGATAAGGCTTCATACTTTCACCACTGTTATTTTTGGTTGTAATCAATGATGTTTTTCGTGCGGTCCTGACAGTAAATAACAGCAGCATAAAGTGGACAATGGCAAGTTACCTTAAACAAACGAACTACGCTGTCGAAGTTAATTGCTCTCCCATATAATTATGGATCTGCACCAAATGGTCCATAGTCTGGAAGTCAAAGAAAAGATCGGGTTGAGGATTAATGCGGTCAAGACAAAAACACTCAGTCTTACAACTTCCACCACTCAGGTGAGCATTGCTGGATGGCATGTCGATGAAGTTGATAAATTTCTCTACTTAGGGATGCTGGAGGTGGCACCGAACTTGATGTAGACAGTAGAATTGGGTAAGACAAAGTATAATATTTGCGTTTGAAATTCTAATGAAAATTTGGAAGAGTAATGTCCACAGCACCAAAAAAGGTAATATCAATGGACGTTCCAAGACATCGCGAGGCAGGAGAGGCAGGTCTATAAACGCCTGGATTACACAAATGCGAAGACATCGGCATTTCTTTGGCCTCAGTAACTGAGTGATCTAAGATCGGGAGGCCTGCTGATATTTTCTGAGGTCAAATAGGTGAACCCCACAGGCGGATCAGTAGAAATGCGGTGAATTTGGAGGGTTATAAGTCCTTGTTTTCTAATCATAACCTCGTCGAAAAGGAAGAAGAAGAAGAAGAAGAAGAAGAAGAATAAGAACGCCCACAGCACCAAGACCAAGCTGGGAATGTCCCTCTGTAATGTCGAGTCAATATTGCTATAATATACGGATGTAATACTTTTTTTTCGAGGGTATTTGGAAATCATTCATATACACTATGAGAATAGTTAGCGCGTGCTCATAGTAGTGTCCGATTCTTACTGGAAAAAAACACCACCCTTCGAGCTGCGATTATCGCAATTCCGAGATCCCTGTGGATATCGTCGTTTCTACTATACCACGGTGATTGGACAATTTCTCCTAGCACTTCATTTTGAAAAGTTTGTAAAATATTGGCATTTGCTTTCTTGGTACAGCCCCAAGGCTGTATACCATGAGTTCACACCGGGTTTAGCACTTGCTTGTATAAAAGCAGTTTGTTCTCAGTACTAAGCTGGGAATGTTTTCCGAGTAACCAGTACATTTCTCTATACTTGATTTCGAGCTCTTTACGTTTCATTTTCACGTGCGAATTTCATTTCAGCCTTGTGTCGAGTGTCATTCCCAGGTATTTGGCTTCGTTTGCAAAAGGTATTCGGCCCGAGTTTAGGAAAATTAGCAAGTTATTAGACTTCTTGTAAGTGAAATTAACGCGAACAGATTTAGATTCGTTGAGGGCGATCTGCCAGTCCCTCGTCCATTCATTTACTTTATTCAGTGCGTTTTGCAATTTTGCAGTCGTTTCTTCGATTGTTTTACCTACTGCTAGGATAGCGGTGTCATCGGCAAACGTAGCAAGGATAGTGCCATCTCTTTTCGGTATATCAAGAGTATATAACAGATAAAGAAGATAAAGAAGCGGCCCAAGAATGCTTTCTTGTGGTACGCCGGCCGAAATTTCTTTGAGCTCCGAGTATTGGTTTCCATGCCTAACACGGAAGAGTCTTTTCCCGAGATATGATTCTAGAATATGGATAGGCATACAGGGAGAACTTGTCGTAATTTCCATTTCAAGTCATCATGCCACACTTTATCAAAGGCTTGCGAGACGTCGTCGCTTGCTTTCTCGATTACGTCAGTAATTCTATGCATCTGCTCACTCGTCGAATGCTTACTTCTGAATCCAACCGGTGGTCAGGGATAATATTATTTTCTTCTATAACCGGTTGGAGCTTCGACATATTTGAAGCTGAGGTCTGTAAGGATTTTCAGTACTACGTCAGGGTATTGAAAAAGAGATGGTTGCGAATGAACCCTTAACGGGCCAACGGCAGCGCTCCTATCCCCGAAGAGGAGAAGGACGACGCGACAAAGGATGACTTCTACCAGCTCTTGGACAAGACGTATGAGCAATGCCCTAGCCACGAAGTTAAAATTATCCTATGTGATTTCAACGCAAAGAAGGGAAGAGAGGACGTCCTTAGTAGCGTGGTTGGAAAGCACAGCCTGCTTGACATCACATCCGACAACGGACTCAGGCTAATCGACTTTGCGGCGGGGCGAAACTTTGTCGTAGCTAGTACGCGGTTCCCACGTCTCGACATTCACACAGGAACATGGCTCTCCTTTGATCGTAAAACTGTCAACCAAATCGATCACATTGCGATCGACGCAAGGCTCTCTTCCAGTATTCTGGGTGTCCGGACCTTCCGAGGAGCCAACGTGGACTCGGTTCACTACCTAGTTGTAGCCAAGGTACGGATGCGGATATCCAGAATGGAGCGAAATCAACGAAATACTGTGAGGAAATTTGACGTCGGGCGGCTACAATCGCAAGAGACCGCCAGAACCTTTGCCGATCGAGTTTTTTTAATCTTAATCTATGCCCTATACCGCCAGCAGCAAATGCGGAAGACCAGTGGCAGCGATGCCAACAAGCCATCAGAGATGCCGCCTTTGGTGTACTGGGTTTCCCTCGGCCACCACAACGAAACCCATGGTTTTATGAGGAATGCCGGCAATTACATGCAACTAAACAAGAGGCGTACGAAACGGTGCTGCATAGAAGGACTAGAGCTACTTACGAGCTCTACGTGCGCGGGAGAAAAGAGGAACATCGACTTCTCAAAAAGAAGAAAAAGGAGCATGAAAAGCGCTCGATCGAGGAGATTGAGAGACTTTATTGCAGGAAAGATGTTCGAAAATTTTACCAAAACGTAAAAAGAACATGCCAGGGTTTAAAAGCCAGAACAGAAGCCTGCAGGGATGAAAATGGTAACATAGTAGTATAATCGCAGTCGGTGCTGAGGATATGGAAGGAACACTTCTGCAGACTGTTAAACGGCGATGATGACCAATATTCCGCTGTCAGGCAGAATGAGCCATTTAACAACGACGATGGCAGTCAAGATTCCCGTCAACCCGATCAGAATGAAATGATGATAGCGATATCTAAACTCAAATCCCATAAAGCTGCTGGAGCCAACGGCCTTGCCGCTGAAATTTTCAAGGCAGGAGGAGATGAGTTGGTAAGGAGCATGCACCAGCTCATCTGTAAAATCTGGTCGTACGAAAGTATACCCGATGAATGGAACCTCAGCATCGTTTGCCTGATCCTGAAGAAAGGAGACCCTCTGAACTGCGCCAATTGCAGAGGTATAAGTCTCCTCAACAGCGCATATAAGATCCTGTCTGCCGTATTATGTGAACGCCTAAAACCGATCGTCAACAATCTGATAGGTCCTTATCAGTATGGTTTCAGGCCGGGAAGTCCACCATTGACCAAATATTCACACTACGGCAGATCTTGGAAAAAACCGATGAATATAAACTCGATACGCACCACCTCTTCATAGAGACGAGTTATACAGAGCCATGTCTAGTCTTGGCATCCCTGCCAAGCTCGTCCATTTCTGCAGAATGACGATGGAAAACTTTCGCTGCTCCATCAAAGTCGGTAACAACATCACCGAACCGTACTCGCTTATGCCGATGACATTGATATAATCGGAAGAACTCAGCGGACAGTCAATGGGGCATTTACAAGTATTGAAATCGAGGCAGCAAAGATGGGTCTAGCGGTCAATGAAGCAAAACAAAATATATGCTCTCTACAAAAAAGGGCACCCAACATCGGCATCTTGGACAAAACGCCACAATAGACAGATATAATTTTGAGGTAGTAAAGGATTTTGTCTACATAGGCTCTATGGTGAACTCCGCAAATGACATCAGTAGGGAGATCACACGAAGAATTACTCTTGCCAATCGTTGTTTCTATGGACTAAAACGGTAATGGAGTAGCAAAGCCCTATCTCGAACTACTAAGGTAAATCTTTATAAGACTTTAATCATCCCAGTCCTGCTGTATGGCGCAGAGGCATGGGCTTTGACAAAACCGGATGAGGATGCCCTTAGTTATTTCGAGAGAAAAGTGCTTCGCGCGATCTTTGGTCCCGTCTGCATAGACGGTGAGTGGAGAAGAAGTTACAATGCCGAGCTATACGGCCTGTATAAGGACATCGACTTAGCCAAAAGAGTTCACATACAGCGACTAAGATGGCTGGGTCATTTGGAGCGGATGGAGCCCAACGTTCCCGCTAAGAAAGTCTTCGAATCCACCCCGGATGGACGACGCAGTAGAGGACAACCTCGCGGTAGGTGGCGCAAACAAGTGGACGGGGACCTCAACCAACTTAGCCTGCGCAACTGGAGGCAGCTGGTTCGTAACCGGGCTGGTCGGAGAGGTTTGTTGGTTGAGGCCCAAATGCACAAATGCTCGCATATTGGAATGCACAACCTGGACTAAGGCATTCCAAGAAATTTATTCATTTCTCAAAAAATAGAGCTAGAGGCATTCTATCAATGAGCAAACAGAATACTAAGATCCTAACTGATCCCCTTGTTTGACACTGCTTTCTCAATGATCAGCTCAAGAAAATGGCCCGTGCTCAATCGGATATGTGCTGCCTCTATCTTGAAGGCACCGAAACAGCCCATGATATACTCTGTGATTGACTAGCCATAGCCAGACAGAAGCTAAGGCACTTTAACAAAGGCGTCACATCACTTTCTGATGTCACCTCTTTCTCAGTTCGAACTATTCTTAGCTTAATTAAGTACTAGCTAACTACTACTCAAACAACCAACCAGGGGATAGCACAAAAGATCTTTGTAGGTCGCAGTGCTCCGGGGGTCATTCTCTGCCCTTCCTCCCCATCTCCCTTAAAATAAAAAGGAACAACTTGATTAATATTTCGAGCAAAATGGAGAGAGATCCTTCTTATTATTGAATAAGCAAAATTTGTTATTCCCACAACTCTTGAGAATTTCCAATGATAACCTTGAAGCTGTCCGCCGATTTATGTATGTACATGTTTATTGAAATTCGTGAATCATCGCAAATGTGGGCGGCTATTTGTGCACATACACAACAGAGTAAAACAGTTTCTGATGAAATTAAAATGGAATGGAAATATAGAAATTACCCCGATCATACATTTTTCATCATTTTAATCTATTTGAGGTAAATAAAGCAGCAGGGAATATAAGGCATCCATTTTCTAGTTTATACTTAATTCACAATTTATACACAGAATAACTTTTGCAAGAAAAGGGTTGTCTATATCTACAAAGTCATAAGATAATTTTCGGTTCATTCTGAGTTCATGTAGAAATTTGTAACATTTGTGACCACAGGCGGATCAGTAGAAATGCAGTGAAGTGAGAGAATTATGATCCCATAAGTTCAGGTTATAACTTCGCCGATATAGGAAGAAGCGGAAGGAGCTTGTAACTCTCTAATGAAACTCATCACCATTACACTCCGATAAACTAAATTTTAGTTTAGATACGTTTCGTATAACTATTAAAAAAATTAAATTATTATTTCTGCTAGGCCAGTTCCTACTCTCTGGAGTGCATATCTACTAACATGAATCATACGCGTCCACACAATAACAACAATAAAACACACGCCCTAAATATTTTTTGTTGCCCCATTATTCGAGTGAATTCAACCTTGAAATGCATTTCGAAATGTTTTTTCCTCATAAAAAATCTAAAACCGTAACTGTAACCTCACCATTAGTACCTTCCACCTTCGTAATGCAATAAAAATCCCCGCTTAATCCGCCCCTCATCCACCTTAGAAAATAATAATAATTCACCCTTTCTTCTCGCTACTCTGGCTATAAAAATAAAATCCATTTATACGCACTTAGGCATAAAAATATATAAAACTCGTAAAAATAAATCCCAATTCCACGCAGAAAACCCCCATTCATTGTGCAATTTACTTCTGTTTTTCCTTCGTCTTTGTATTCTTTTTTTTGCCCGCGAAACTGGGTTGCAATGTTAGCAACCCAAGCGTACCCTATACGACGAGGAACCACATCCTTTAACGCCACAATCTCTCTTTTACCTGAGAGGAGTAATATTTCACGCTTCGATGTACACACACATAAACTGACATCCTTGGGTGAAAATACAAAAAAATAAAAATAAAACAAAAACAAATAAACATCAACCGAAACAACAAAAACAAATCTGATGGTCCATAGAGTATACATTAGGATACTGGTTGTGTGTGAGTGGGGTAAGGTCGGTGGACCTTAACAGGATTTTTCGCTTTTTTTTTTACGATAGGGTTGAGCTTGATCATCATCACCGTCACTAAAAACCACAAATACCTCGCTGTGTTGTTGTGTTAAGGAAGAAAGGATGTTTGTGTTGTATTACACCACTCTTCCCCGGGTGATTAGCAATGTTTTAATAAATTATAATCAAGTGGCGATTAGCTTGAAAATTATCCTGGGATACACACCCAAGGATTCGGAAATCCTTTTCCCATGGATAGGCGTACACAAGCATAAATAATTTTTTCTAAGGATACCTATACACCATAGTATAATAAGAAAAGGACCACTTCAACTCTAATTGGATTTTATTTCCCGGGTGACAATTTGTTATAAATGTGAAGAGGAAATCTAACGACATTCCCACTTCTGACTCAAAAGGATACGTGTACGTGTATGTACTACTCCATTACCCAGCATATCCTGTACACCCAACCCAAAGGCATAAAAGAAAAGCCGCTTTTTCTGAGTAAAACGCTTTGGCACACACACACACACACACACGACTCTGTAATACATTACCTTGTTGAAACGTGACGAAATCACAGGATGATACTCTTGATCGGTGTTATCCTTATTGCTGAGGTGACGTTGACGACTAAAAAAAAAAAAAATAATAAAACAGCAACCCAATTTTTTTTTTTGTACACAATTTCCTTTTCAGGATGACATTTCCACTATACACAACGAAAAGCACTGGTTCACATAATTTTTCTTGGAATAAAAAAAAAAATACAAACTCCTTCAAGCTTTTACACTGAATGATATCCTTAAATAAAAATTCTAGGATTCTTGTGTAATCACACTTTAATGGAACAAAAAATTGTTTTTTTTTTTTTTATCGTTTAATTGAGAGAAAGAACCGCACATACACACAGCATTGGGGGCGCCCGCACACAGGACATAAAGGAGCGCGCGGTATGTTATTGGCTTTGTGGGGGATGGCCCGGTTCTCGAAGAGTGAGATGGGGCGATACTTGTAGTAAAAAGGATAATAGGACTTTTCTTATAAATTTGATAATTGAAGAGAGTGTATAAAAATCCTTTTGAAAAACGCACGATATTCCGTGGGTAACTTGTTACACGACGAAAGTATCACGACGACTGCTCTAGCCCAGATAGCGGCACAATTCCATTCACCTTTAGTGAAACCTGAATTCCAAGAGGCAGAGAGCTTTTTGTCCATCGTATTCCATGGGAAAGTAAACCACGCAGGTGCTGGAATTTTTGCTGTTCGATTCCAGAACTTTTCTCGACGAATTTGTACAGGCGGGCGTCCTGAATGTTGCACGTGTTGCTTCTGTATTTATTTGTCTAGTGCGGGAAATTTCAATTTCCACTCTGATATCCTGATTTCATTTCACTCTCTCTCGCTCTTTGTTTCGTTGAATCCTCGGGAAAATGCTGTTTTTTTTTTTTATTCTTCTAACCCCTTGGATTGCTTCCAGGAAAGTCCTGTTTTTGTTAGGATTCGTTTTTATTTGTTTGGCTTTTCTCAGGTGGAAAATTGGAAAATAATTGTACATACACATACATACAAAGCCAGCAGCACTGCTCCATGGAATATAGAAATACAGACAGATCCTTTAGCACTATTTTTTGATACTCAATGAGAGTTTTCGGTGTAAAATCGTAATTTCAGTTTAATGTCAAACCATTTCGAGAATCGTATTTATACGAGTGGTAGCTACACAGACACACACACGGAGAGATTGTGTAGTGACAAACACCACCCCCACACTAGTTTATTGTTCTTGCAATACTGCACTGCAATGAATGGCTTTTGTATGGTGTGTGTGCTAGATGATGGTGGGATGGCGATGTGCCTAGGTATAGTTAGCTGGAGCTGGAGTCAATTTATTGCAGAGTTGACTGCATGAGTTTTATGGGGGGGTGCATGGAATATGGCAGTGCAGGGCAGTGGATTTCTTGCGGGTTTTTAAGATTTTTTTTTACCAATTTTTTGTTTTTTTTAGTACGGGTGGATGTCATAAAGTGAACATTAACCCCTTTGCTGTGGTAAATTCTTGTTGCAGCGATGTGTGTAGGTATGTGGGCATCTAGAAGAGGTTGTTTGCTTATTTGACAGCCGAGGGTAGTTTTATTAAGATGTGGTGATTCTAGTGTCTCTTAATATAACTGGCACAGTACTTGGTTTTTATGTAAACAAATCTCAGTGTAAGGATATGACACCTAATGGCATATTTTTGTTGAGAGGATGAGTTCAAGCGGACTGTTTTATAATATAAAACCTTCCATGTAATCTACTACAGTATTTTGTTCTTTAATTTATATTATTTATACCTGTGTACAAGGAGCGTTCCAAAGTGAACAGGACTTTTTAAAAATAAGGACAACCAAACGTTTCCTATGATAAAACCGATTTATTGTATTCAAAACTCACTACAGCGATTTGGACGGTGTAAAAGCAAGTCGAATGGGTCGACCGGGATGTCCTTCAGGATGTCGGTACACGCCTTTTGTATGGCTTCTACGTCCACAAAACGCATTCCTTTCATTGGCAAATGCATTTTGCCGAAATGGTAAACGTTTCCCGGTGCCAAATCAGGCGAATACGGGGAGTGGTTGTCAGTTAAAATGAGATTTTTAGTCAAAAAATCGGACGCGAGTGTCGATCGATAGATAGCGATAGGGATAGGGCCCTATCTCGAACAACTAAGGAGACTCTATATAAGACCTTGATCATCCCAGTCCTGCTTTACGGCGCTGTAACATGGACTTAATTAAAAGAAGATGAAGATATCCTTGGTCGCTTCGAGAGAAAAATTCTTTGTAAGATTTTCGGTCCCGTTTGCGTTGACGGGTTTTGGAGAAGAAGATTCAATCACGAACTATACGAGCTGTACAGCGACATTGACCTAGTCAAAAGACTGCGTATTGGACATCTGAGATGGCTAGGACATGTAGAGCGAATGGACTCCAACGCTCCGGCCCGCATAGTCTTCGAATCTAACCCCGAGGGACGACCCAGTTGAAGGAATCATCGCCGTAGGTGGCGCGCACAAGTTCAAGGGGACCTTGACCAACTTGGAGTGCGCAACTGGAGGCAATTATCTAAGGACCGAGCAAAATGGAGAGGCATATATTTTTTTTGCTTTCCTTGGCCGCTAGACCCATCTTTGCTGCCTCGGTCTCAATACTCGTAAATGCCTCATTGACGGCTCGCATAATCTTCCGATTATGTTAATGTCATCGGCATAAGCGAATAGTTGTACAGACTTGAAGAAGATTGTACCTCCGGTGTTGGCTTGTGAGTTTCGTACAATTCTCTCAAGTACAATGTTAAAGAGATCGCGTGATAGCGCGTCGCCTTGTCTAAGACCTTTCCTGACATCGAACGGTTCGGTGATGTTCTTACCGACTTTGATGGAGCAGCGAGGGTTCTCCATCGTCATTCTGCACAAACGGACGAGCTTGGCAGGGATGCCAAGACTAAACATGGCTCTGTATAACTCGTCTCTATACACGCTATCATAGGCAACTTTGAAATCGATGAAGAGGTGATGCGTATCGATTTTATATTCATGGTTTTTTCCAAGATCTGCCGTAGTGTGAATATTTGGTCAATGGTGGACTTTCCCGTCCTGAAACCGCACTGATAAGGACCTGTCACGTTGTTGGAGATCGGTTTTAGGCGTTCACATAATACGGCAGACAGGATCTTATATGCGATGTTGAGGAGACTTATACCTCTGTAGTTGGCGCAGTTCAGACAGAACGCCTTTCTTCAGTATCAGGCAAACGATGCTGAGGTTCCATTCATCGACATACTTTCGTCCGACCAGATTTTGCAGATGAGATGGTGCATGCTCCTTACCAACTCATCTCCAACTCTTTCAATCTCCTCGATCGAGCGCTTCTCATGCTCCTTTTTCTTCTTTCTAAGAAGTCGATGATCTTCTTTTCTCCTGCGCACGTAGAGCTCGTAAGCGCTTTGTACGCCTCTTGTTTAGCTGCATGTGCTCGCCGGCATTCCTCATCAAACCCGGGGTTTCGTCCGAGAGAAACCCAGTACCGAGAGAAACCCAGTACATCAGAGGCGGCATCTCTGATGGCTTGTTGGCAACGCTGCCACTGGTCTTCCGCATTTGCTGCTGGCGGCATAGGACTTAGATTAAGATTAAGAGAAACTCGATCGGCAAACTCTCTGGCAGTCTCTTGCGATTGTGGCCGCCCGACGTCAAATTTCCTCACAGTATTTCGTTGATTTCGCTCCGTTCTGGATATCCGCATCCGTACCTTGGCTACAACTAGGTAGTGATCCGAGTCCACGTTGGCTCCTCGGAAAGTCCGGACACCCAGAATACTGGAAAAGTGCCTTGCGTCGATCGCAATGTGATCAATTTGGTTGACAGTTTTTCGATCAAAGGAGAGCCATGTTCCTTTGTGAATGTCGAGACGTGGGAACCGCGTACTAGCTACGACAAAGTTTCGCCCCGCTGCAAAGTCGATTAGCCTGTGTCCGTTGTCGGATGTGATGTCGAGCAGGCTGTGCTTTCCGACAACGCTACTAAAGACGTCCTCTCTTCCTAGCTTTGCGTTAAAATCACCTAAGATAATTTTAACGTCGTGGCAAGGGCATTGCTCATACGTCTTGTCCAAAAGCTGGTAGAAGTCATCCTTTGTCGCGTCGTCCTTCTCCTCGTGAGGGGCGTGAACGCATATTAGGCTAATGTTGGCAAATTTAGCCTTGATACGGATAGTCATAAGGCGCTCGTTCACATGCCGGGAACTCAAGACTTCTTGCCTAAGTCTGCCTCCAATGACAAATCCGCACCCGAATAGACGCTGTCCTTTTTGTCTGTAGCAATCGCCGTAGTAGACGTCGCAGTTTTTCATACTCCTTTTGCCCGGCCCATCCCATCGCACTTCTTGGATGGCGGTAATGTCTCCTTTGAGACTCTCTAGGGCCTCCGCAAGTTGTTCGGCTGCACGTGGTTTGTAGAGGGACCTAACATTCCATGTGCAGACACGAAGATCGTTGTCCTTTTTACGTTTGCTTGGGTCGTCAACATTAAATTCATCCGTATCCGAGGCTGTTGGTTGCTTCGTAACCGAAAGTTTTTTACGTGGTAGGGAAGTTAACCCGACGGCACAACCCCCAACCTGGAGGACCAGATCCTTTTCTAGCAACCCCTAGGACGAGGGGCCGGATACACCGATGTCAGTAACCCACTTCGGGGATATGAGCGCTGCCGTGGGCCCATTAGTGGTTCATCCGGAACCATCTCTTTTTCAATACCCTGACGTAGTATTGAAAATCCTTACAGACCTCAGCTCCAAATACGTCGAAGTAGCTCAAGTGAGGTATCCGCTGGTCTGTAGATGTCACCGTTGATTCCATCGGGAGAATTCATCCGCCGCATGTCCTCCTTCTGAGGAGCTCTTGCTAGATTTCTGAGACGCATATTTCAGCTAATCAGGTCAACAGAGATGCCTCGTCCGGTTAAACATATGCGCGCTGAAGTTCACTCAGATGTGCTTACGCAGGTCCGAGTGTTCAGCTACACATATATCGTCAGACTCAGCATACGCTCATCGTTAGTTCATTATCAGATAGCTATCCAGCGGGCACCACGGGGAGGTGATGATGCGATTTTGCCACGCCAGCAAAAGGTTATGATCCGAAAATAGGGGATCACAACCCTTACACTTCACTGCATTTCTATTGATCCGCCTGTGGCTTTCGCCTATTTGACCTCGAAAATATCGGCTGACCTGCTGATTTTGTATCACTTGGTTACTGTGCTGTAGATCAATACATATAGATATTGCTTGCAAGTGCGCTTCTTCAATTTTGCTTAATTCGTAGCGCTTGATATTATCTTTTACTGTGATCGAAAAGCTCCTTTGTGCTGTGAAATCTGGGCAGTGTTGCCGCAACTGTTTACGAATTTAGCTCCTACTCTAAACTTTAATTTCAACTTCAGCAAAAATGTAAGTAAGTAGAACTAAATTGAGGCTACTATCTCACTTCAGAAACTAAATGTCTTTCTTACAAGTAACCAAACAACATTCCAGCAATGACGCATACCTTTTATTTACTAAATCTCTTGTCACACATCTTATATAAGAAGACCCTCTCACAGAGTTCTGGTCAATTGGCTTTCAACGAAAAGCAAAAGGGACCCACACAACAGAAACCCATTCAACCAATGAAAGGAAATATATTCAATAGCGGTACAGCCCACTTTGTCCAATTTTAATGCTCAATTATTCTCGACATATCCAATCATTCGAATGAAAGCAAAGAAAAACGAGGGATAAACTGAGAAAAATACAAAATCCACATCCTTGAAAAGTTTCAACAGTTTCACCCAAAAGGAATCTGAAGGATTTATTCTTGTTCTGCCTCACACGACCACTTATTCGTAAGCCACCATCTGAAATCATCTATCGAGCCGTGAATTTACTTGTAAAATTGTACAAGAATCGATTTTTATTTTTTTTTTATCACATCAAAGGGTTTTTAAGAGAAAGAGATTGATTCACTACTTCGGGAGGAGATTTGTGTATCTATAAGCCCACGAGATAGAATTTAAATCATTTTTCGAAAACTTTTACTGTTAGCGGAGTCAATTTGAACTTTTTGTTTTCTTTGAAAAATGCTAAGAGGTAGGTGGAATGATTTCTCGTAACCTGGCGGATGTCACAACAGTTTTCACGGTGAGAAGGCACTTGAAGTTGCTGCTGCAGGTAATGGGTAAAAGTTTTGTCATCGAATTTTGTTGATTCAAGTTAGTCTATGTCAGTTTCTTTTTAATGGAAATCTGCGCCTAGAGTAAGAGAAATCAAAAATCGACAAGTCAAGACTTTTTTTTTATGACAAATTTGAGAAAGGAAGTGTGGTGAGTCACTATATCAAGTCGGATATTAAAATCTGTGCATATCTTTGTATACAAAGAAGGCTTCATGACTTCTGGCCCATAATAGATAGGTACTAAGGTGGCATGGTCAAATGGAAAGGGCCATTTCACTAGAGGCAATGGATATTCTGTCGGGCGCCAGTATGTCTTCTTCCTCTTTTTATCAGCGAGGTTGTGATCCGGAAACAAGGGATCACAACCCTCCCACTTCACCGCATATCTACTGATCCGCCTGTGGGGTTCGCCTATTTGACCTCAGAAAATATCGACAGGCCTGCCGATTTTGGATGACTCGGTTACTGAGACCAATGAAATGCCGATGTCGTCGCATTTGTCTGATCCAGGCGTTTATAGGCCTGCCTTTCCTACATCGCGATGTTTTTGAAATGTGCATTGACATTGTCCTTTAAATGATCTCTGATCTTCTTATTCGATCAAGCTTTGTCACTCCTGCTGTCATGCGAAGCATCTTCATCTCAGCTGCCGTTAATTTACTCTCATACTTTTTGTACATCGTCCAACATTGTGAACCGTATGTGAGCGCTGGATGCACAACTGCGGTGTAGAGCCTTCCCTTCAACTTAGGTGGCATTTTTCGGTCACAGAAGATAGCGAAATTTTCTCGCCACTTCATCCACCCTACACTTACGCGATGATTGATGTCGTCATCACAAGTTGCTTTGCTATTGATCATAGATCCCAGATATTTGAACTTTTCGCACCTGGGAAGCACTATTCCATTCAAATAAATGTCTGGAATAGGCCTGAGTGGATCAGAGAACGGGCAGCACAAGTACTCTGTCTTTTTTGAACTAATGCGATACCCGTTTCCCTCCAGAGCATCCACCCACACATCAAGTGCTCGTTGCAGGGATGTAGGATCCTCACTTATGATGGCTCCATCGTCAGCAAAGAATAATTGATGTACCTTGAGGTCCATCACTTTACCTTCAAGCAGATAATCAAGGACTGTAATAAAGAGCAAAGGACTTAAGACGCTTCCCTGGTGTACCCCGACTTTGATTGGGAACTCTTCGGTTACTCCAGCGGTTCATCGTACTCTTGTCTTTGCTCCTTCATACATGTCCATGATCATCTGTACATAGGTTTCTGGAACCCCTCGATGTCTTAGCGCCACCCATATCAGATCTCGTGGTTGTCTGTCGAATGCCTTTTCAAAGTCAACCAATGCAGTTGTATGTATCGCTGACAAGAAAATGAGTGATTACCTACTTAATGGGCTCCCGACCCATGTAAGGTCTCTGACTGAGACCACGCATTTTTCCATCCTCATCGATCTCGGGCACGCTGCTTCCAGAAACACAGACTGCGATTATAAGGTCTTTATACCCGAAGTTCGGTGATTTTCGTCATTTTAAATCCAGGGGCTGGGATTTGAAGATTCTCTTGACTTGAAAACTGTTGTTCATTCTCTCAATGTGGCCCAGCTAATGCAGACGGCGTATCTTACCTTTTTGGACTACATCCGCATCTTGGTATAGCTGATACAGTTCGTGGTTTAATCTCCTCCTCCATTGGCACTTCTCGAGACCGTATATCTGACGAAGTATTTTTCTCTCGAAACAGTTCAATGTTAGCTCAGCTTACTTATCGTCCAGCACTCTGGGCCGGTTCTGTAGAGCATTAGTTTACTCCTTCGAGTTATGACTCTTGAGCCCAGTCGTTAATTTAACTGAAGTAACAGCGGTTTGCTAGTGCTATTCTTCGTTGAATCTCCACGAGAGTGTCCATTGTGGGATCAATATTTGCTTCGAGGTTGACGAGCTCCTTAACCACTTCGAAGCTAAGGTCATCAATAGTGACATTCTGTCCTGCGTTTCGAACAGATCGATTTTTGTTTATTGATAGCATATACTTGGGTTTGCCCTCATTTACAAGCCCAATTCGACTCCCCTGATCTTCAATTGTGTGTAAATGCTCCAATGATGGCACGCTGAGATCTCCCGCTAAAGTACACATCATCTGCATACCACATCAACTGGATGAAAATGTAGAAGATACTGCCTTCCATATTAGCGTCCTCTCTGCACACTATCTGTTTAAGCACGAGATTCAATAAACCACATGAAAGCGCGTCTCCTTGCCGAAATCCGGTTCAAGTTTTGACGAATAATTTTCAAATTGCACAGAGTACCGTATTTTTTCCAACGGTATGCGATACAGCTGTATCAGTTTTGATGGGATCCCGAATTCAGCCATCGCATTGTAGAGCTCAGGCTAATGAATGCTATCATATGTGGCCTTAAAGTCGATAAACGGGTGGTGAGTTTCTTTGAAATTCGTTGGTCTCTTCCAGGATTTGCCTCAGTGTGATAATTTGGTTTATCGTCTATCTGCCACATTGGTATGCGCCGATTATTGGGTTGCAAAAGAGCTTGGGACATTCACACAGTACGTTGAATAGGATCTATATTGTATACGACATTTAGCAGCAATGTGCCTCAGTGATTTTTGAAAGACATAGGATCGCCTGTTTTGAAGAAGGGGCGTATGTAGCTGATACAACAGCCATCAGACATGTCACTTCGCCCATTCTTGGGCGATGACTCCATACATCTGCTGCGCATATTAAAAGTTCAGCAGATATACCATCAGAACCGGTGGCTTAGTTGTTCTTCAGCTTTCTAATAACTTCGCCAATCCCAGACAAACTGGGCGGACGTTCTACTTCTTCATTTACTGAATGTGGGTTCTCTTCTTGCTCCATCACTCTCTCTATTTGATGCCCGTTAAGCAGCTGCTGGAAATGCTGCTAAAACACATCTGCCCTGCGTTTCGGTAATCAGATTATCCTCGCTGTTTCCAAGAGTCTGTTTTCCGGATTTAAAGCCAGCTGCCTGTTGCTTGTCTTTTCAGTAGAAGTTCCTGATGTTGCTGCGTCGACGAAGCTCTTCAATTTCTTTGAGCTGGGAGATGTGTGAGCTCTTTTTTTTTGCGCAGGATTTTCTTCTCTTCGCTTCCTCTGGCTCGATATTTCTTCCTTGCTGCCCTTCTTTTGCATTGCAGCGTTTGTTTGTGTGCATCTTCTGTAACTATCTTCAATCTATGCATATGCATTTACGAAAAAAGTAGATACACGACTGCTAATCTATGATCAATAGGATGTCAGCTGGCACCACGTCGGGCGCCAATATATCTGAACAAAGAAGCGAGACGAGTCTCAAAATTTACATGAACGTATTTGCTATCATAGCAAGGTTATTGATAGACTGTTTTAAATTTTTCTGTTTTAAAATCTATTGTGCCAGAGGCCACTTTTCAGGGCAGTAGTACTTCCACTCTCCTAATGAAAGCTATAGTTACGGCTGCGGGGGAGTACTTGACATCTATTGGAGGTATGATCTTTTTTAGGAAAAAGCTTCTCCAAATTCTACACAGAGCTACACACTCATATAGTATGTGCTCTGGGGTTTCGTCCTTTTCTAGGCAGATGTGGCATGTGATATCCTTTGTAATTCTCATTTTGTTAAGGTGGTAAAGTAGTTGGCAGTGACCCGTAAGGAAGCCCACACGCCTTCTTATGTCATTTCTGCTGTATTTAAGGATATCAACTGCCTGTCTTTGGAAGGGTTGGAGAGCTCTTTTAGCTTGTCTGAGACCTTGGGAGCTAATTAAGTGCGAGATGCACATGTTGCGTTCCAAATGTTTAGGGTCAGTTTAAAGGCGGAATCAGATATTCCGCAGAATGGTTCAAGTCCAGTGAACAACTCAGAGGAGCCTTTCCTAGATAGCTGGTCTGCAGTTTCGTTGCCGTCAACGCCTTCATGACCCGGTACCCACCACAATTTTACTTTATTTAATCGGGTCAAGTTTTGCAAACTGTCGAAGCAGCTTAGAACTGATTTTGAACTGATCAACTGGGAGATCAGTGCTTTAAGCGCTGCTTGGCTATCGGTGAATATATGGATAGAGGCACCTTTGATGCCTGAGTGCAGGTTAATGTTAGCACAAGTCTCATAGCGTAAAGCTCGGCCCCCAAAACACTTGGACTCTTTGAGAGTAATTTCGAAATTTTATGATTTGGTCCATACACACGGGCGTTGTGGCCTCCTTGGTCTTCGTCCACCAGACAACGGACGGGTATGTAAGAATGGGTCTTACAACCGTGGTATATAACCAGAATATAATGCTATGAGAATTAGTCAGTCAGAGAACTGGAAACCAAGTAGAATAGGTCACTCGATGATCCTATTCGATTACTTTGGCCCCATGCCCGTAACGGATTACATGACACCATATTTAGACTTTGTAAGGCCTTTCTCTACCGCCTACCCTAGCAGGGAAGATTGGAAAAGCGGTCATATACCTAATGTCGAATCTATAGCCATCTACACAGATGGTTAAAAAATGAGCACTGGTGTTGGATCAGGTATCTTCTCCGACCTTCTAGGTGTATCAAAATCCATACGACTTCCAGACCACAAGAGTGTTTTCCAAGCAGAGGTCTTAGCAGTGACAACAGCCGCCCGTGAGTCTGCGGTA
This sequence comes from Brachypalpus laphriformis, assembly GCA_945910035.1. NCBI lineage: Eukaryota > Metazoa > Arthropoda > Insecta > Diptera > Syrphidae > Brachypalpus > Brachypalpus laphriformis. Next base: position 163,100,034 of record OX246756.1, read on the forward strand.
AGGGCAATACCGCCAGAAGGTATCACCATCTTTATCGACAGCCAGGCAGCTATAAAAGCGATTACTGGCATAGAAATTATATCGAAGTTTGTGAAGTGTTGTCGAGAAGAACTCAGGGTTCTGGGAACATAGCAAAAGGTATCGCTCTGTTGGGTTCCTGGACACGAGGGTATCCCAGGCAATGAGAAAGCCGACGAGCTGGCGAGAATCGGCTCAGCAGCCCTACCAGAACAAGTTGACCCCCCTGTGTGTATCCCGTCACACTCAAGCTCGCTACAGGGAATAAAGCCATTGAGGAGGCGAGCACAAGATGGAACTCCATGGGAATTTGCTCCATCACTAGGAAGCTATGGCCATCCTTCGATAAAGCAAGGTCCCAGAGAATCACTCGGAAAGATAGGAAATCCTTTTCCACCCTCGTGGGCATCATCACGGGACACAACACTCTGCGGTACCACTTGAAGAAACTACGCCTGATGGGGGAGGAACTCTGTAGAGGCTGTGGTGACGAGGAAGTTTTTGAGGACACAACCCACTTCCTGTGCCACTGTCCGAGTCTTCAACACTCCAGGAAAAAGTTCCTTGGTAAATATTTCTTCCAGGATCTCGAGAAACTCTCCGGCGTTTCGACAGAAAAGATGCTGAACTTCATCAAATCCTCAGGGCGGTTTGTATGCAGAAATGAAGTAAGTGACTCAGTTAGTAGTTTTTTGTTTCATTGGGTGAAGGATTACTTTTTCCCCCATGGGTACCACAATGGGTCAACGCTGACCTGAGTATGGCAGAGAGCGTCCCGCCCTGCCAGCCCACATACCTAACCTAACCTAACAAGCATATGACCTTCCCGGACAGGCCCCAGGTTTTGCCATACATACGCCAACAGGCCCACATGGCAGTAGTCGCGTTGGTAATTTTATGCTTAATATGAGAGTTCTATTTGAGTTACTTGTCCTGGACAATTCCTAGATATTTAAGCTCGTCGTAAAAATGAATGGATGTGCCATTTATAGTCACTGAGCCAATGTTCAGCGTTCTTCTTCTTGTAAACGCTACAACAACTGCCTTGCTGAGGTTAATCAATACGTCCTCCCAAGCACACCAGATCGAGACTATAAGGTGTGCATTTTGCATGAGTTGACACACATTGTCTTCATATTAGCCTTTGATTATGATCACAAGATCATCTGCATAGATGAACTATTAAGTCTATTAAATAAGTCATCCACCACGAGTGACCAGAGAGGCGAAAGGACGCTGCCTTGGGGACAGCCTTTGGCTGCGGAAACCGTCACAGAGACCTCTCCGAGATGCTATTATGCGCATGCTATTATTAGGCGAAGATGCTATTATGTGCCTATTAAGCATGTTCCTTGTAGGTTCGTCAATTTCCCTACGTCTTATGGCACTAGTAATGGATTCATAACCAGTGTTATGAAAAGCACCTTTTGTGTCAAGAAATGCACAAAGGGCGATTTCTTTGGAGCGGTAGGCAGATTTGATCTCTGTGACGAGATAATGAAGAGCGCCTTCGGTAGATGGACCTTTCCTGTATGCATAGTGACTAGAGTGCAGAGGTATAGTCTTTTGAAGAATGCAGACTGTTTTGGATAGTAAAGGCACTTAACTAAAAATCAAGTGAGTCCCATACTGAGGGGCTATCTAAAGTACTTAAGATCTTGGGCAAGATGTAATCGCACTTTCCTAAGTTTCTTAAGTACTTGTCTACAAATTGACGTTCAATGATAAACGGCGTTTTCTGTCTAGCATTTGTCTACTTTGATCCAAATATAGCTATCGCATCCAAGGCAATCCAACATTAAAAAGTTATGCCTCGTCAAATTTTCCTCAACTTTTCCATAAAACGTAGACGCGTGCCTTTATCTCGAGTATACCGTCTATTCATCATTAATCCACATGATGCCTAACATGTTCTTTTTCGTCGGATAAAGTATCCAATTAAAGAATGTCAAAACCTTTTCAAAAGCCATACAATGCCAGTGACGTAGGCGGCACCACATCAAATTACCTCTTAAGCGGTTTATTGATTAACCCCTGCAAATGGCTTTAAGAAAGCCAACAAAAGCCCATCTCACACACACTCGATCCTGGAAAAGAGTAGAAAAAAAAAAATGAAAACGATGTAGCGGTGTAATGAAAAGGATTTTCTTCTTCTTCGAAGAAGAAGAAGCCATACAATACAAAAGGAACATGGTATTGGCTGCGTACTTACTGCTCCTCAGTGCAATAATACTTAACGCCACTTTCTTTCTCCTAGCCAATTCGATTCCATTCAGTAGTCAGAGTTGGCCTCTTACTGATTGATGACGAGTGACGTGTGTGTGTGATGATGGTGGTGTCAAAGAAACTCAAAATTGCCTCCCTACCCCTCGCCAAGTAAAAGTAATTTCAATGAGTATACACAGTGGTGGTGGGTAATCCCTCGTGTTCGTCCCATTCACGAGGATTTAATTTTCAAATATCAAATCACATTTCGTACTGTGTGCGCTTGAGAGAAAGATACATTCTTTTCGATAAGGAATCAATAAAGGTCCTTCGCAATTCAACACGAATTGTGCGTATGTGTGTGTGCGTGCATGGGTGGGCTTATGCTATCCATAGTGATTTAGATAAATGATGGAATTCCATCACGGTCAGGGTGACACATTAAGGTGAGGAAATTGAAAATATAAAAATAGGAAAGGTAAACAAAAGGCAATGGGAATCTTAATCTTTTTCTTCTTTTGCACATGGCAACCTGGTGGGGAGAATGATCCTGTGTGCCCTGTAATAAATTTGAAGATTAAGTTGATTGGAATGCCATTGTCCACCTACGGCCTGCGTACCAATGATGCCGCATTTTTATTTGTCATCATGACAGAATTAAAGAGATCTGGATTCTTTCCGCAAATAAGGACAGATTTAAGTTAACTAGAGTTCGAAATGCCATATGTAAGGGATAAGAAGACTGTGGATATGTGATAGAATAATAGAGATCCAGATGAGTGTGAGATAAGTGAAAAAACACGTGCCACAGATGAACAACACAATAATTACTTAAGGACTCTATTCATATATTCTGTGGCAGAATAGACTAGATTTTCTTGAACTATACACCTTGATCACTAGTGCTTCCTTAGCTTATGCGGCATTGATTTGGTGGTAAAATGCTAGAGAAAATTCTCTATTGTTTAGTCCACACGTAGATGATCTAGTATCCTACTTACCAAGTGGAATTCAATTTGATAACTTTTCTTCAATGCTGCTAATCCTTCATGAAGGTCACGGGGGCAGGATGCCCAGTTGACTCCAACTCATCAGCGCGAAGACTTGATCCAACCATATAATTCTGGCCTACCGAGGGGTCGCCTACCTGATGGCAGCATAATTATGGCACGTTTTGAAAGCCGGTCTGAGGGCATACGCACTAGGTGACTAAACCATCGAAGCATAGATAGTTCCATTCGGAGAAATAGCTGCTCAACATTAAGCACCCCGCGTACTTTGGTGTTTTATCAGCAACACCGCCAAGGAACCTCATTTCAGCAGCTTGTATCCGCCGTCTAATTCTTTCGGTCACTACCCAAATTTCATGACCATAGATAAGAGTTGGAACATACACTGAGTCAAAAACCGATAGCTTAGCTTGAGCACTAAGTTCAGCTTTCCTTATAACAGATTGACCAATCTCTTTCAAAATTGAACCAGCCTGTCCAATTCTACATGTAACTCGGCATTGCTCTTTCCATCATTCGTGATTAAGACCCCGAGGTACTTAAACATACCCCCTTCTTCAGTGGGACTCCACTAACATGCAGAGTGCACTGAGTGGGTATTTTGGAAACGACCATTACTTCCAATTTGTTCACGTTTACCTTCATTCCAGAATTATCTCAAACAGATACAAAACTTTCGATTAGGCGCTACAGTTCGGTTTGAGAGGACCCAAGAATGACCAAATCATCCGCAAAGAGCAAATGACTAATCCTCAAGTCCACCACTTTGAAAAATTCTCCACCACGGCTGCGCAGTAACATCCAGTCCATGTATGCAATGAAGAGGAGAGGTGACAAAACGCATCCTTGGCGGAGACCAACACTCATAGTGAAACGTATTGATTTAACGCCATTTGTCTGAACGCAGCTTCTACAGTTTGTATATAAAGACTGAATTGCCATTCACAACGAACCATCAATCCCATACTCCTGCAGAAAACTCCAGAGTTTGTCTCGAAGAACCCAATCATATGCTTTTTGCCAAATCCACAAAACACCTTTAGTTAGGCTTAGCATACTTCCAGGTCTTCTCAGGAACTATTCTGAGAGTGAATAACTGGTCGGTTGTGCTTCTACCGGGACGAAAACCAAATTGCTCTTCCCCCAAACTGTCCTCAACCATAGCTCTGAAACGCGTTTCTAATACCTTACCAAAAATCTTTCCAGGGAGACTTAAAAGAGATATATCCCTGTAGTTGGTGCAATCTCTGTTGTCCCCCTTTTTAAAAGGGAATTTGCCGATCACCAGGCGTTTCACTACATTGCCAGGCCACTTTAATGACACGTGAGAGCCATTTCACTCCCTCTTTACCAAAAGCCTTGAGCATTTCTGGCAGAATTTCATCCACACCGGCAGATTTGATCGCCAAAGTTACTACCTCTACCGTCGGAATATTCTTCGCCCTAATCTCGACTTAAGGTCTGCTTCATTTGCAGATCTGTGATCACATTCCAATTTCTATACCAAACTCCTTCCAAGACTGTTCTTTCGCTATTTTCACAGCTAATTTGCAAGTTCTTCGAGCCTCCGTGTACCGATTTCGAGAATCGAAGTTCCCCAAGTGAATACACACTTTAAATGTCCTCTTCTTCTCTTTGATTGTTTCTTGGACTCCGGGCGTTTTAAACCATGTCGTTCTTTCTCACCAAAAGCCGCCACACCAAGCGGCTTCACTCCATAAACATCTCCCACAAAGGCAATAACCGCTGTTGAAAACAGTTGTCATTCTTTCTCTACGATTGATGGAACAGTTGGAATTCGTTCAAACCTTTCAAATATTTGCCTCGTAAATGTCTCCTATATCTTATCGTCCTGTAACCTCTCCCATCGTATGCGTGTAACCGTCCTTAGTTTGCGCCTTGGCAGGGGAGGCCCTCTATGGCTAAGATACTATTTGCATAGAGCTAAGTGATGATCAGTTGATAGTTCGGCCCCTCTCAATACGCGAACATCACAAACCTCTTTCTTCAGACACAATGGTTGTCAAATGGTAGTGCATGCGATCATATGAAAACACAAGCGTTTTCACTCAGCTGAGGCCTTACCTTAATCCAAGAAATGTGTAACCAACCCCGTTTGGCGGATTCTTGGTGGCAGCAGATAAAAGAGGGGGGGGGTGGGGGGTGGGGGAGTGCTTTCTCACTAGAGCACTCCTTCCTGTTCCAGCCGGCAGCGGACGAATTCCCTAGACGGAGTCAGCACTGGCGTCTATAGTTCCAGTTAGGTTGAACTTAGTGAATGCCTTGCGCGAGCTGCTTCGACGTATTCAACTCACAGGTCGGTAAGGCTTTTCCAATGTTGGCCAGGACATTGGAATAGAGATGGTGGCGGAGGAGCTCTTAATGGGCCAACGGCAGCGCTCATACTCCCGTAGTGGACTACTGGCACCGGTGTACCCGGCCCCTCGTCCTAGGGGAATAATTAAGGAACTGGCCCTCCAGGTTGGGGGTTGTGCCGTCGGGGTAACTTCCCTACCACGTAAAAAATCTATGGTTCCGAAACAACCAAAAGCCTCGGATAAGGATGACGCAACTAATGACGACCCCAGCAAACGAAATAAGGACAACGAGCCTTGGATCTGTACGTGGAATGTTCTGTCCTTTTACAGACCACGTGCAGCCGAACAACTAGCAGAGGCCCTAGACTGCTATAAAGCAGATATTACCGCCATCCAGGAAGTGTGATGGGATGGGCCAGGCAAAAAGAGGATGATAAACTGTGACATCTACTACGGTGATTGCTACAGAGGCAACAGGCAACGCTTATTCGGATGCGGATTTGTCATACGCGGCAGACTTAGGCAAGAAGTCTTAAGCTTCCGACACGTTAGCGAGCGTATTATGACTATCCGGCTCAAGGCTAAATTCGCTAACATAAGCATAATATGTGTTCATTCCCCCACGGAAGAAAATGACCCTGCCACCAAAGAGTGTTTCTACGAGATCCTCGACAAAACATACGAGCATTATCCTAAATACGACGTTAAAATCAGATTGGGTGATTTGAACGTAAAATAGGAAAGGAGGATGTTTTTGATAGGGCAGTCGGTAAGCATAGCCTACACGACACCGCGTCTGATAACGGACTAAGGCTAATTGATTTCGCTGTGTAGCGAAATGTCACCATAGCAAGCACATGGTTTCCTCATCTCGATATTCATAAGCAGACATGATCATGATCATGTAACGATCAACCAAATGATCCGAACTTTACGAGCGGCCAACATAGACTCGGATCATTACCTTGTTGTAGCCAAGGTACGAATGCGGACATCCGAATCTAAACAACAAAGATGAATCACTGTAAGAAAATTTAACGTCAAAAGCTACAATCGCAAGAGACCGCCAGACTCTTCGCTGAACGCGTATCCCGAAATCTCTCAATCACCCCTATGCCACCAGCATCAAGTACTGAAGACCAGTGGCAACGCTGCCAACATGCCATCAGAACCGCCGCAACTGATGTGGTGGGTCTCACTCGCTCACCACCGCGAAGCCCCTGGTTTGACGAAGAATGCCGGCGAGTGCATGCAGCAAAACAAGAGGCATACAAAGCGGCGCTGCAAAGGAAGATGAGGGCTGCTCGTGAACAAACCCAAAAGAAAGCCCAAGAATTCCAAATCGATACTCACCAACTCTTTATCGATTTCAAGGCGGCCGCCTATGACAGCATCTATAGAGAAGAGCTTTATAGAGCCATATCTAGTTTTGACATCCCTGCCAAACTTGTCCGTCTGTGCAGGCTGACGATGGAGAACGCTCGCTGCTCCATCAAGTTCGGTAATGACCTCACCGAGACCTTTGATGTCAAAAAAGGTTTTAGACAAGGTAAGGCGCTGTCATGTGACTTCTTCAATATTGTACTTGAACGGATTGTGCGGAACTCAAAAGCCAACACCGGAGGCACAATCTAGTACAAGTCTGTACAACTGCTTGCATACGCCAAGGATATAGACATTATCGGAGGAACTCAAAGGGCTGTCACCGGTGCGTTTGCAAGCATTGAGGGTTTAAATGGGTTTAGCGATAAACGAGGGCAAAACCAAGTATATGCTGTCAACAAGAAGGGACAGCCAACACCGACGAATTGGACAGAACGTCACAGTCGGCAGCTATAACTTCGAGGTAGTAAGGGACTTTGTCTACCTTGGCTATGAATAACTTTTGCCAATCGCTGCTTTTTGGGCTTATAAGACAATTCCACAGTAAAGCCCTATCTCGAGCAACTAAGGAGACTTCATATAAGACCTTGATCATCCCAGTCCTGCTTTACGGCACTGAAACATGGACTTTATTAAAAGAGGATGAAGATATCCTTGGTCGCTTCGAGAGAAAAATTCTTCGTAAGATTTTCGGTCCCGTTTGCGTTGACGGGTTTTGGAGGAGAAGATTCAATCACGAACTATACGAGCTGTACAGTGACATCAACCTAGTCAAAAAACTGCGTATTGGACGTCTGAGATGGCTAGAACATGTAGAGCGAATGGACACCAACGCTCGGGCTCGCAGAGTCTTCGAATCTAACCCAGAGGGACGACGCAGTAGAGGGAATCATCGCCGTAGGTGGCGCGCAAAAGTTCAAGGGGACCTCGACCAACTTGGAGTGCGCAGCTGAAGGCAATTATCTAAAGACCGAGCTTAATGGAGAGGCTTGTTGGTTGAGGCCCAGGCTCACCACGAACTGCAGCGCCACCTAAGTAAGTAAATAAGTAAGTAAGACACAATGGTACCACAAACAAATCAATCAGCGACTCTGGTGGTACCATGTGCGTTTGTGAATGGGTTTGTGTGGAAAGCTAGTATTCATGATGGATAAGCCATTTTCACAGCGAAAATCCAACAACTTCCCTCCATTCGCATTTTCTTTAAGATGACCGTTCCTCCCAATCACACTCCCCCATGTCATAACATCTACACCCACGTGACCATTGAAGTCACCCATCAGGACAAAAGAATCTATATCCGCAACATTTTCAAGAGCAGCATCAACTTCATCTAGGAAAGCTGCGTACTCTGATGGAAGGTTCGGAGCATAGACATGCACCAATGCCAGAGTTGATCTTTCAAGCTTGAGCTTTAAGATCGTGGCCCCCCCTCCTGATGGCATCCACTCCAATACTCTGTCTGTCAATCTGGGACTTGCGAGTATTCCCACTCCCGCCTGAGCAGACATTGAGGGTGACAGAAGGAGCTTTCACCCATTCGAAAGGTCCACAGTTTTAGAACCTTTCTGCTTTGTTGAACAGTCGCCAACTAACATGTATTTAGTCGACTTTTAACAGCCTCCGAAACGAACTCAAGGTCCTTCCAGATACCCAACATAATCTGACTCGGTTCTGCGTACATAATGCCCTAAGCATTGTGCGGCAATTCCTGACTGTCTCAGATTTGGTGAGCTAAAACTCTAGCGCCTTTAGCGCAGCCTGACTGTCAATGTAGATAGCGATATTGATCCCATCTCAAGTAATTCCGCAGTTTTATGTACAGCTAGCACCTCTGCCTGGAACACATAGCATGGGTCTGAAAGTCTCAGGGCTAACTGTAAGTTCGTATCTCTCGAGTAATTACCTGACCCCGCGCCCTCTCTGGTCTTAGAACCATCTGTGTATATTCCAATCTCGCTATGGACAGACACTGTCCTTTGCCAGTCCTCTCTAATAGGATGCATTACTTCGGATGAGGTTTCGAGGTCTAAAGTGTCAGGGATATCGTCCAATTCATCAGAGATTTCGGAAAATGATTCCTTGAGAATGGAGCTATGTCCTACGTTATTAGTCTTGAAGAGACCAACGTTAGTGAGCCGAAGTGTACTTTTGTCCGCTTGAAATTTGTTTTGTAGGTCTAGTGGTAAAAGATACAGAAATACCTCGATTGCGGCCCTAGGTGTTATGCGTAGAGCACCCGTGATGGCAATGCAAGCTGTTGTTTGTACCATGGCCAACATATCCTAAACGTTTTTCGTATTTTTTGCCTTCCACCACACAAGAGCCACATACGTAAGTATGGGTCTGACTATCATGATGTATAGCCAGTGTATCATTGCGAGCTTCAGGCCCCATTTGTTGCATGCGTTCTTCTTACAGATGAAGAGATCATTAAAAGCATTGCGGACTCTTTCCTCTATGTTACACGTAAAATTCAAATTTAGTTTCCTATCCAGCCAAGATATCTAGCGCGATCCGAAAGGGAAAGCTCTACCCCTGCTAGCTTAGGCAGTTCGGCAGGTGATATCTTGTATTTTGGTGAAGAGTACCAATTCTGTTTTATCAGGGTTGACGTACAGTTGACACCCTCTAGCCCATTTTTCGGAACTATTGAGAGCTGATTCCATCATTTCACGTAATGTATCAAGCAATTTGCCCTGAACTAAAACCACCACGTCGTCCGCGTAAGCAGTGATGCTTATGCCTGTATTGCTTAGTTCTTTAAGTATCCCATTGATGACTAGAACCCAGAGGAGGGGTGAGATAACGCCTCCTTGCGGAGTCCTCCTGGTAACGAATTTTCTTATTGAAATATTTCCGATAGTGGATTTAATGTTTCTAGTCCCGAGCATATTGCAGAGCCAATTGGTAATGCTAAGCTCGACATTCATAGATTCCAGGGCCTGTTTTATGGCCCTTCCTTCTACATTTTTGAAAGCGCCTTCTATGTCAAGGAAGGCTGTTAGTTTCTATTTTCCCTACTAGGTCATGTAATTTTCTCTTAAGTATGTTGAGATTTGCATAGAATGCTTTGCAACACTTACTTCTGGTATGAATATCAAGAAGTGTTGTGCATCCCAAGACACCTTTCACTGAATTTTCGCTCAGGATTCAGCGAGGGTGGATGCGTTTTTGATAGAAGGTAGGCTCCTAGGTAATTATTCTTTTATGAGTTAGTGCTTCGCCTTCCATAAAAGGTGTGTTGGTGTTTCTGTGAGGTCTCTGCAGAATCTGCTGTGTCTATTCTCTTCTATTTCCAATTTCTTAGCATGCTTCTTGAGTTTGCAGTGACCCGTTAGTATGGCTGTCATGATGCGGAACCGATTTTTGCTAACTTTCTTCAGAATTTCTTTCGCTTTCAATCGGGGCTATCGTCCCAGTGCTTAACCCATTTCATTTATTCTATTTTTCTCAGTTTTTCGCTTACTTTGGGTTATGCTGTCCCACAAATAACTTCCGCTCCAAGGAACGGGATGTTCTGCTAGTTCATCCGCTGCTTCGTTCCCCTTCAACCCTACTTGTCCTGGTACCAAGTAGAGAGTTATTTTTTTTAATCTGGGCCAGTCTGTTGATCTTGGTCAGGCATTCACGTACCAGTCTCTATCTGATCTTATGTGAGTTCAGTGCCTTGATGGCGGGTTGGCTTCCTGACAGTATTGCGATATCTTGCCCGAGATGTTCCGTGTCGTGGTTGAATAAGGCTCATTTTTCGATCGCGTGAACTTCTATTTGGAATATATTGAAGAAAATTCTCAGAGATTCTAAGCCTGTTATGATGGTAATGGTTGTACGAAACTACATCACTCATACCTTGTGAGACAGTACAATGCAACCATAAGCGACTTGGGTATCTTATTGCACGAGGCAAACTTATGTGTTTAGTACTGTTTTCCATGAACGTCGCATTTAAAATTCAACACAATCAAAAACGAAGGGGAAGACATCGAATCGGTTAACATACATTCAATCCATTTCAGACAGATTGCAACCTCTCAATAAGTAAATAGCTTACCTAATCCGAGTGTCTTATTCTGTATTCGCATCGAAAAAATAAATATTCCTAACAATTGATTAACAAGTACACCCAACCCAACAGCAAATCTTATCAACTAGCATCTTCTTATCAAATTCAATTTATATCAATTTGGTGATGTTCAACCCCCACCACACCACGCACGCATCCAAACAATAAATAATCCCAAAGAGGAAACCATAAAAGAACCAAAACAAAACAAAATAAACAAATACTTGATATTTTCATTCCTCTTTCAACAGCCCACAAAAATAACTCAGAAAATGATAAGCCCCCTGCTTCAGCTAAGTCCCATTGCTGTCAAACGAATTTGAACATTTAGTATCTGCTGTTGGTCGCGTACGGATCGGTTCTATTAAGTGGGTGTGACTCGTTTGTATCTATATCTGTATCTCTTATCATGTCAATGAAAGTGAACGTCGATCTTGCGAAAGAACGTGAATCCGCGAGCTTTGATACCGAAGAGTTCGCGGAATGGTGGGCCGGTGGCAAAGCAAAATTAGACGCACAACGATCGATGCAAAGATCTTTCTTTGAAGATCCGGAATTCGATGACGTTGTCAATGTCGCGTATCTGTCTCATGTTGAACTTTACGAATACGCCCTAAAGAAGGGAACGAAATTCATAAAGAAACTTCAAGCTGTGCTAGCCGCCGATAAGACGATCGCTGGAGACGATGAAATAAGTGCGTTGTATAATTTTAGGGGCATTCTGAGTGGCCCCCTTGGGGCGGCTCTGTTTCCGCAGAGTAATCCGCTGCGGTTGCATTTCGCTATGTTTCTGCCGACTATAGTGGGTCAGGGTACTGAGGAGCAGAGGAAGGAGTGGTTACCAAAGGGTTGGCGATGTGAGATTGTGGGAACTTATGCTCAGACTGAATTGGGCCATGGGACTAACGTTCGCGGTCTGGAGACGAGGGCGGACTATGATGCAACACGGGAGGAGTTTATACTGAATACACCTACACTGACTTCGTACAAGTGGTGGCCGGGGAATTTGGGTCAAACCTCGAACTTCGTGGTTCTGATGGCGCAGTTGTACGTAGGGGAGAAGAATCATGGAGTTCATCCATTTCTGCTGCAAGTTCGTGATTCAGAGACTCATATGCCACTGCCAGGAGTGGATATCGGTGAAATCGGACCAAAGTTGGGTATAAATGCGGTAAACAATGGATATCTTGGGCTGAAGGACGTCAGGATACCTCGCAAACAGATGCTGATGAAAAACGCGACGCTTCTGCCAGATGGTACCTTCAAAAGGTCAGGGGACCTGACTCTCACCTATGGAACGATGGTCTTTGTGCGAGTTATGATAGTCCGTGATACAAGTGTTTGTATCATTCAGGCAGCAACCATAGCCACTCGGTATTCGGCTGTTCGAAGGCAAAGCCCTATAGACCCCAACGAGCCAGAACCACAGATTATGGATCATGTAACCCAGCAGATGAAGCTATTTCCACAGGTTGTCAAGGGAATCTTCTTTAAACTTGCCGCCGACTATGTCTGGGACATGTATAGAGCGGTAGTAGCTGATCTTGAGGCGGGAAAAAGTGACGGATTACCGGAGTTACACGCACTATCGTGCGGCCTTAAGGCAGTTTGTTCTGTCGATGCTCTGGCAGCGGTAGAAACGCTGCGATTGTCATGCGGTGGACAGGGTTTCTTGTCTTCTTCCAATTTCCCAGCAATTTATGGAAATACAGCTCCAGCTTGTACCTATGAGGGCGAAACCACTGTTGTGCTACTTCAGACTGCCAGATTCCTAATGAAATCATGGAAGGATATTCTCAATGGTAAGCCACTTCCAACCACTGTGGCATATCTAAAGAATCACAACGAGCCTGTAGTATGGTTCAGATCCAGGCCAACTATAGTGAAGATACTTCAGTCGGCTGCTGCTAACAAAATCCGTCAGACGTACGAGTTCATGCAGGGAAAGCTGGAGCAAGGTTACAGTCAACAGAAAGCTGCTAATCTTAGTGGCATTCGCCTAACCCAAGCGGCTACTTTGCATACAAGGGCATTCTTAGCCAGTTCGGCATATGAACAGATCAAGAATCAAACCAAAAACGTGTCACCAGTGCTGGCAAAGATACTTTGGAATCTACTAGAATTGTATCTACTGGATATGCTCCTAACCAACTTGGCTGATGTTTTGAACTTTGTTCGTCTATCTACCGAAGACGTTGGTCTTATACAACTGAGATTCGAAGAATTGCTGGCTTGGATGCGGCCGAATGCTGTGGCAATCGTTGATGGCTTTGATTTACACGATCGAGTGCTGAATTCTGCTTTGGGTGCTTATGATGGACGGGTCTATGAAAGACTTCTTGAAGAGGCACGGAAGAGTCCGTTGAACAAGGAGCCAGTAAATAGGTCATACCATCAGTATTTATCTCCCTTTATGAAGGGAAAATTGTAAAGATACATCGATATAATTTCGAAAACTCTAGAATAAGGTGGGTGTTGAGATGAAAAACCTTTTTGTTTTGTTTGTGTTAACTAACAATCAACATGTTTGTTTCCGTTTTATCTTTAGATTGCTGGTATTATCGGGCAAAGTACCTCCATGGGACTATCAAAAGCGAAAGCAATTTCGTTTGATGATGTTTGGACTTGAAATTTGATAAGACACATGTTTTGTTTATTTATTGATAAGAGGTGAACAAATTTTGTTGTTGTTTAGCTTGCATTTATAAGATTGTTATTATTGTTTACGTGTGGAGGTTAATTTTATGATTTATTTCTTATGCAAGGCTTGTAGGCAATAAAACTGATTTTATTCAAATGTGATATATTGTTGGGAGAAACTGTGTATTTTTGTCGACGAATTGTGCTTCGATATGAATGATGAACTGGCCATAGGTAAGCCAAATATTAGAAACTTGATAAAAATGCAAATGATGAGAACCCGGTTAATTGCATGAGATGCTAGATGCCTGTGGAAACGAGAGGCAGAGAAACTAAAGAAGATGCAGAGCTATCGCCGAAGAATTTGACAAAAATGCTTTAAATCTTATATATTAATACGTGAATACGAAACTTGTCGTAGGTTTTTTTAATATTTATTTTAAAAGGAGGGCTATGAAACTTATATCATTCGAAAGGTACTGTGCCATGTGCACGAAAAAAAAACACCATGTGCGTACGTAACATTTAAGTTGCGTAAATTCCCCAAGGTTTGTAGCCGTTTTTGATGATGCTGGAATGAAGATCAACGTGAACAAATCGGAAGTAATGGTGGTATCCAAAAAACCATTCAGTGCACTCTGCGTGTAGTGGAGTCCCACTGAAGCAGGTGGATAAGTTTAAGTACCTCGGGGTCTTATTCACGAGTGATGGGAGGAGCAATGTCGAGTTATCCTGTAGAATTGGTCAGACTGGATCAATTTTGAGAGAGCTTGGCCAATCTGTTATAAGGAAGGCCGAACTTAGTGTTCGAGCTAAGCTATCGGCTTTTAACTCGGTGTATGTTCCAACTCTCACCTATGGTTATGAGAGTGCGCAACACCAGAGTACACGAGGCACTCAATGTTGAGCAGCTACTTCTCCGAACGGAACGATCTATGCTTCGATGGTTTGGTCACGTAGTGCGTATGCCCCCAGACTGGCCTCCAAGATGCGCCATGGTTGCCGTGCCATCAGGTAGGCGACTCCGCGGAAAGCCTAGAAATAGATGGTTGGACCAAGTCAGACATCTCTCCTGGAGCCGCCTAGGGATTCTTCCTAGGGATGAATTGGAGTCAATGGCGGAGGATCGAGAAGGATGGAGAGTCCAACTGAGCATCCTGCCCCCGCGACCCTCATGAAGGATTAGTGGGCCATTTAAATGTATGTATGTATGTAAATTCCCCTCGTTCGAATTTCGATCACAAGCGATACTAGTTCCTAATACTATGTAAATGCAGAAGTTTGGATGTTCAGATGTTTGCCACTCAACCACGCCTTAACAGCTGAACGCATTTGTATGAAACTTGGTGAATAGATAGTCCATGTCCCGGATTAGCATATAGGTTGCTTTCTATTAAAAAAAGAAAGAAAATGCACAGATCCTGGAAATGCATAATATCTTATATATTATAGCACATGAGGCAATTGCGGGAGAAAGATGGCTCGGTGGAACAAGACAGCACTGTACTGTGGTGACACTTGATGTCAAGAACGCATTCAATTCAGCCGACTGGAGCTGTATTCTAAAAGCACTGAGTGAGCTGCAGGTACCAAGCGGACAATTGTGAATTATTTCGAAGACAGAACCCTTTACTATGACGCAGAGGAGGGACGAAACAGGTACAAAATCAGGGGAGGAGTTCCACAAGGGTTGGTCCTGGGACTAATTCTATGGAACATAATGTACGATGGCATTCTAGGAACATAAAGGCCGAATGGAGTAGACAACGCCAGAGGTGGACGGGATCCCAAACTTCATTCTGAAGGAGGCGATCAGAAGCAGACCAGATGTCTTTACACACCTCTACACAGCATGCTTAACAGAAAAAAAATTCCCGTCTCAGTGGAAATGGCAACGGCTAGTCCTTGTACCAAAGGGCGACAAACCACCTGAGCAATCATCGTCGTACAGGCCGTTGTGCATGCTAGATATACTGGGGAAAGTGCTCGAGGCTTTGCAACCGACAGTTTGAATTCCGAAAGAAACGAAGCACCAACTATGCAATACAAGCTGTGTGCGATATAGCACGTGAGGCAATTCCGGGAGAAAGATGGCTCGGAGGAACAAAACAGTACTGTGCTGTGGTGGCACTTGATATCAAGAACGCGTTCAATTCAGCCGACTGGAGCTGTATACTAAAAGCACTGAGTGATCTGCAGGTACCAAACTACCTTCTGCGGATAATTGTGAACTATTTCGAAGACAGAACCCTTTACTATGACACAGAAGAGGGACCAAAGAGGTACAAAATCACGGGACGAGTTCCACAACGGTAGGTCCTGGGAGCAATTCTATGGGACACAAAGGCCGAACGGAGTAGACATCATTGGTTACGCCGACGATATCGCCATTGTAGTAGTGGCCAAAAATTAGAGGAAGTTGTGCAAAACTGCAATCAAACAATCGCAAACGTGAAGATATGGCTACAGACATCATGCTTAGAGCTAGCGGACAAAAAAACCGAAGCCGTTCCCATAAGCAGCCGTAAGAAAGTGGAGCACCTAACCATACAGGTCGGTTAGCAAACTATCGAATTGATGCCGTACATGGAGTACCTGGGAGTGTTGCTGGACTACAGCTCAGTTTCAGGGGCCACCTGCTATACGCAGGCGAGAAGGCCTCCCGCGCAGTAGCGGCACTATGCATACTAATGCCAAATATTGGAGGACCAAGGCAACCAATCAGAAATCTCCTAACAACCGTAAATAGGTCAATACTCCTCTATGCGGCATCAATATGGGCATCAGCGACGCATCGTAAGTCATACATTAGAACGATGAATTCGGCGTATAGAATCGCATTTGTAAGGGTATGATGCGCCTTAAGAACTGTATCAGCGGATGCGATAAGTGTAATGTCAGGCCGAATGCCTATCGATCTAGACGCGAAGAAGACTGCGGCCCTAATCGAAAACGAGCACGATGACGGAACAACAGCTATAGAAGCTATGAAAGCAGAATGGCAACATAGGTGGAACATCACAACCAAAGGCCGATGGACATACAAATTGATTCCCAAAGTTGATGAATGGATTAGCAGAAAGCACGGGGAGGTAAACTACTACCTAACACAATTTCTATCGGAGCACGGATGCTTTCAGGAGTATCTCTACAAGTACAAGTACGCGGATAACTCATTCTGCCATCACTGTGACGGAATGTACTGATGGAATGGCAAAATTATACCAGTGCCAGGAACATCATAGAAAGAGCAATTGGCGGGCAAGCGACCCCAAGAAGCCTGACCTTTTTTCGTTGGCGAGTAGTGAATGCTGGGAGACTGCAAATGAAGTAATCAGGAGTATGATGCAGCAACTGCGTATAGAGGAACGAGCAACGGGAAACGCGAGAAACGAAGATCCTGCCAACTCTGGCAGCTAAAAACAAATGACGAAATGTCAAACCTGCCCCTGCGCAGGAATCCCTGGTGGTGTCGCAGGAGAAGAAGAGGACGGAGAAACCGGAGGGTTTTTCTTTTAGCACGTAACCATGCAGGAGCATGGAGTCGAACATAACTCGTAGCACGGGCTACAAGTATCCATAAATGATTTTTACTCTTACCCGCGCATCAAAAAAAAGCTTTTGATGCCGCTCTTAATAACTATTGGGCGCCGTTTAGAATTAGTCCACGCACCTATACATGACGTTGTCCGCCATTGGTTTTCGGAAAGCTTTGGTCTGTGTTCGAGTCTATCCGCCATCATCTACAGGTAGAATGAAAAGATATTAAATCTTTGACAACAAATACCATTACTATATGATTTGCGTTATCTTAGTGTGATAGTTTCACCGTTTTCGTGAGTTGTCTAATATTTCCGGAATGGTAGCTTATAGATGTTAGTACGTCGAAGGCGTCCTAGTTGCATAGCTGGAACTAAATGTTGTCACTATTTTCCATTTGGACTAAATAGTATGAATAAGGGTGCATTACATCGTGAGCTTGATGGCGGATGGCTCATGTGACGTTGTAACCGCTTATACGGCCCCCTCATCAGAGCACAACGTTTCTTGTAGTAGCAGGATGTTGGCATTGCCATCTGGCTATATTCTCTGCAGTATACCACATTTTCTTTGCTGTCGCCTACATCATACCTTTTGTCAAGTTGAAAAGTGCACTGAAAAGTACCAAAAGAGGAACTTGTATCTGTTAATGGAGTAAGTTATATTTTTTACCCTGATAGTTATGAATATTCCAGCAGCAGAGTTGAGACAATCTTCGCCCTGATTACCTACATATTGTTGCAGCACATCGAGATCAATTTTTAATTTCGTCGGTAGTGTTGATCTCATCGTACTGATCTGTTTTGGTTAATTCTTCGAACAGAAGGTAAGTAATCTCGAATTAAACGATGGAATGGCTGTACGAAAGTCGGCACAACTACTTGCATATGCCGACGATATTGACATAATTGGAAGAACTGAGCTTGTTGTCACCGCTGCGTTTCTTCTTCTTCTTCTTCTTCCTTTTATCAGCGAGGTTATGATCCGAAAACTAGGGATCACAACCCTCCCACTTCACCGCATTTCTACTGATCCGCCTGTGGGGTTCGCCTGTTGTCACCGCTGCGTTTGCAAGCATTAAAGCAGAAGCGGTCAAAATGGGTTTAGCCATAAACGAGGGCAAAACCAAATATATGCTGTCAACAAGAAGGGACAGCCACCATCGACGAATTGGACAGAACGTCACAGTGGGCAGCTATAACTTCGAGGTAGTAAGGGACTCTGTCTACTTTGGTTCTGCTAAAAACTCTAAGAACGACATTAGCGCAGAGATCTTGCCAATCGGTGTTTTTTTTTTTAGGCTTATACTCGTAAGGCAGTTCAATTGTAAAAGGATATCTCGAACAACTAAGGAGACTCTGTGTAAGACCCTTAGCATCCCAGTCCTGCTTTACGGCGCTGAAACATGGACTTTATTGAAAACGGATGAAGATATTCTTGGTAACTTCGAGAGAAAAATTCTTCGTAAGATATTTGGTCCCATTCGCATTGACGGGTTTTGGAGGAGAAGATTCAATTACGAACTATTCGAGTTGTATTGGACGTCTGAGATGACTAGGACATGTAGAGCGAATGGACGCCAACGCTTCGGCTCGCAGAACCTTCGAATCTAACCCTGAGGGCCGACATAGTAGAGGACTTCCTCGCCGTAGGTGGCGCGCACAAGTTCAAGGGGACCTCGACAAACTTGGATGCGCAAGTGGGGGCAATTATCTAAGGACCGAGCTTAATGGAGAGGCTTATTGGTTGGGGCCCAGGTTCGCCTTGAACTGTAGCGCCACCTTAGTAAGTAAGTAAGTAAGTAAGATGGCTGAACGCGACCGTTGTCAGGCCTATACTACTATAAGGCGTTTGATGTCCGGCTTTTGAAGGGGCTCTCCACCAATTAGCTAAGGTGCAAAGATCTGCATGTATGTGCATCATCAGTGCACTAAGAACTACTCTCTCTGCAGCATATGTTTCATCTGCTATCCTTAGATATTTTTGGCCAACAAATGCCCGCCTTTGCGGCCATCCGACTACAAGCCTCCTTGTACTGGTTCAGTTATCACATTAGTCGCTCCTCGATCCTTGGTCTTCTTAAATTTTCATGATGAAAACGCCGATTATACCCCGCCGAAACTGAGATTTGACCGTAACTCCCGGGGCGAGTATCAATGACTGCAATGGATGGGATAATGTTCCCTCTGCGAATGGAAGCACCGATCACTTCTACACAGACGGCTGCAAGACCGAAAGTAGGATGAGCTGTGGTGTTTTCTCTGGAAAGCTCCTCCCAAATCAGTGTAGCGTATTTCATTCGAAAACTATCGCGATAAAAGAAGCCTTGTCCTGGTCGAAATGTAATGCATATCTGTCAGTGATACAAGCATTTTCACTGACAGTCAAATGGCAATCAAGTCCTTGGAATCGTGCTCCTTTACTTTAAAAGCTACCGTAAACTGCAGTTTATTTCTCACGGAGATGATGAAGTAGTTCAACATTTACCAATGCTGGGTGCCAGACATTTCGGGTATCTTCAAGGCTGACGAGCTCGCCAGACAGGGTACAACTTTAAGGATCCGAAATAGTGGTCAGTGGGTATGTCCCTTGCTATATGTAAGCATCTACTAAAGCTGGACACTATAAGCAGAACCAAACACAGATGGGAAACTGGTTCAACGTGTCATATTTCGAGACGCATCTAGCCTAGGCTAGCTGATTGGTATTGCCTGATTGGTCTTGCTAAAGCGATCACAAATCAGATACTTTGCCCATATTCTTACTGGACATTGTCTGATAGGTTAATGCGCTAAGAGGCTGGGCATCTTTTCTTACGACTTTTGCAGGAACTGTAGAGACGAAGAGGAGGAACAAAGCATCCTTCACATCATGTCCACATGTTTGGCGCTGTTCCTAAAAAGACTGCTCTACATAGGGGCTCCTCACTTCGATGACCTCGGTGGACTGGTGTCATTAGGTGTCATGAGCATCCTTGGCTTTATTTAAAGATACGGTTTGTTTTAGTCCCTGGCTAGCCAAATGGAAAGAACCTTGCCATCGCAATGTACCATCTTGTTGAATTTTCTCCTTCATATCACTAGGAATCGTCTTCTCGCAGCCTAAATTTCTGAAATGTACGGCAGGAGAGAGTTGCAGTTGGCTGTATAGAAGTTGGTACTAGAGCCCAAAAAGCTTTATGTATATACCATTCTTGACTGAAATAAAGTCATTCCCATTATTTTGTATATACACACATATGACATTTTCAATGGACTCTCCTTCTAAATCTCCGTCATTGATCCCAAGTCATCAGGAAGAGTCCCCAGACGGCTCCAGAACAGATGTCGGACTTGATCCAACTATCTATTTCTAGGCCTACCGAGGGGTCGCTTACCCGATACCATACCTGCACGGCAATCATGACACGTTTTGGAAGCCGATTTGGGCACATACGCACTATGGGACCAAATCATCGAAGCATCGCTCGTTCCGTTCGCAGAAAAAGCTAAGTTTCGAAGAATAGAGCCTCGAATTCCTGCTTTGAATTACATGTAGAACACTGCAGTGATATGGATTAACATAGATTTTAGTTTCTAACTTCGAAAAGGAGACAAAGGGAGTGATAATTTCATCCAACTAAACACAATGCTTTGCTAAAATTAGTCGAAAATGAATTTAAGTTTTTATAAGGATCATTCAAGTATACATGCAATGTACACTCTTCGCTAAATTTACCCTCCATCAATTTTTAAAGCTCTTTAACCACAATATCCACTAGCACAACATGAGTATATCCACAAAACTTCACCTATTGTGCACCGTGGCTACATCAAAAGAAACACACTCCAACTGTGGAACAAAAGATTTCACTTGCACAACCCACCCTCCTTGGCCCATTAGTAAAACATACGGAAAACATATGGAAAAGTAATTTCGTTTTATTTCCGGATTTCATAATTCCCCATTGAACCATCTTCCCGGGGATACCACAACTCTAGTTCTTTGGCTGCTGTTGTAAAATCCTTTCATTAATTTATGTTCCCAGCATCCAGCCGCACACTGAAGAACAATGAGAACAATCTCTTCCCCGAAAAGAGAAGAAAAAGAAAACAGGATGATTCTCATTTAGTGTGTCTACAATACCTCGAAATAGAAATAACAATTTGCACCCAAGGATAAACAGGATGGCGAGCGAGGGGGGCTTCAAGTAAAATTCTATATCATAGTTTGTTGTTTGCAATTTCCTCCCTTAAAATACGCCCAACCACCTTCGGCAACTTGAAACTTTTTACATCTACAGGGCTTCGACTCCGGAGTATGTGCATCAGTATAACCACCAAAGGATGATGCCATGTTTTATTTGGAAAAGAAAAGAAAAATAGTTCAGCCATTTGCTCCGAGTGTAGGGGTGAAATGTGTTTACCTCGCCGTCGCCGCCACCCCGTCTTGTACGATGTTTACATTGTAAACATCTGCAAAGGTAGCAAATGTGCATTTCGTCGCAGTGTAATAAGGTTTTACTGCCAAAAAAGGACTCCATCGGGAGGGAGTGCTACCTTCTCTTGTGCTAAACAAACCCGACACCACCCTCGCCTAATAGAGTACTCCGGTCTGATGGTGGAAAATAATTTTCAAACCTCTCCGAGCAGGTGGGTAATTAATCGTTTATTTGAACAGGCTTAGCACTCTAGCAACAAGGGACCGTGTCGTCGTCGTCTCGAAGCTCACTCAATCATCAAACACGGGATAGGTATTGATGTTGTACAAATATTCGTTTCGTTTTTATGTCACCAAAATGATCCGCAAATAAGCGTTCTTCGGCCGACAAAAACAACTCAATAAGGCCCATCGCTGTCGTCTTGGGTCTATTCGCAAACATGACCCTAATCAATTTTTGGCAAATATTTATTCCCCGAGGGTGTAAATTCGGGTTTGTTTGGGCATAGTTTTCTGGCCAATGTCGGATATCTTATTGATCTCCTTCCAGATGGGAAGGAAAATTAATTAAATGCCTATTACTGGTGTGTGTACCATGTGGGGCGACCGGCGACAGGAAGTATTAGGAGACGAAGAATAAATATCGGGTAACGATTTTATTGTTGACTTAATTAATAGAAAATTGGTAACAATTAAGCTGGGTCAGTGTGTCATTGAGTCGTACAACTCATTGTTATGCGCAACGTGTTGACTTTGACTATTGTGGAGGTGTTGGGTTTTTAGTTTGGGGGGTAGATCTACATAAGTGACACGATGACTTGGACGGTTCAGATGGTAGATGAGCTGTTAGCAATGTATGGAAGGAGTCTCTAATCTGAAGCTGGTTCGTAATTAGGATAAGTTACTGGAGGGTTCTTCTGTCTACAATGAAATTTCTGAAAGTGTAATTTAATATTGGGTACATGTTTTCACAACCGTTATAGAATCTTCAGAATTTTTGCGCGTCATTTGCTTGGGTTGGGGTATGTTAAGGGAGTACTGATGTTTATGCTTGCGCAAAAACGGTCGCTAGGGTCATTTTTCTCGGCTTTGCTGTG
Source organism: Brachypalpus laphriformis (assembly GCA_945910035.1). Classification (NCBI taxonomy): domain Eukaryota; kingdom Metazoa; phylum Arthropoda; class Insecta; order Diptera; family Syrphidae; genus Brachypalpus; species Brachypalpus laphriformis. Next base: position 163,122,730 of record OX246756.1, read on the forward strand.
TCCAGTCTACTAACAAAATTAGTGTCAAACACACCATCGATCAAGAAAAGGACTTTGCGCAGTAAGAACCTTGAATAAGTCAGTAACATAGAGGAACACGGACTAACAAGTGGCCAGCAGTTAGTAGCAAACAAATTTACTTCAAGAAACCGCAATTCAACGCTTTTACCAAAACGAATAAGTTGTAATTTAAATGAATGTTCAAATAATCCAACCCCCAGGCATCGTTTTTGTAACATTGCATAACCGCTTATCCAACATCTACCAGTTTAGAGCAAGAGATACTTGACACTTCTACCTACGAGGGCAAGGTGAAAAGTTCTCGGCCTGACGCAGAGATAGCGTGCCAATCAGCAAAAATGTATGTTTCCAGCCTGGGTGCACTTCTCATTAGTTCGTATGACAAGTTTCAACTTGTTCTCTCAAGCAGTTTGTTTACACGAATTTTTGCAGTAGACGTCTTGCGCGGTTTTTCGTTAAAATGGATAAACTTGAATATCGTGCGGTCATAAAATTCTTCGTTTTGGTTGGGTTAACCCCTAAGGAAATTCATCCAAAGTTGACAAAAGCTTACGGAGACTCTGCTCCTTCCATGTCAACCGTTAATAAGTTGGCAGCTAAATTTAAACGTGGTCATACGTCCCTTGAAGATGACCCAGGGAAGGACGGCCAAAAAGCACAACCACACCCGAAACAATCGAAAAAGTGCATGATATCGTGTTGGACGGTAGGCGAGTGAAGGTGAGCGAGATAGCTGAGGCTGTCTGTATATTGGAAGAGAGGGTGCGAAACATCTTGCACAAAAACTTAGGGATGGGAAAGCTCTGCGCAAGGTGGGTCCCGCATTTGTTGAATGCCGATCAAAAGCAAATGCGCAAACGATTTTCGCGGCAATCTTTGGACCGATTCAATAGGGATCCAACCGATTTCGTGCGGCGATTTGTCACCATGGATGGCACATGGGTCCACCACTACACGCCAGAAATGAAACAGCAGTCGAAGCAGTGGGCGGAAGCCGGTGGTTCAGCGCCAAAGAAAGCGAAGTCGATCGCATCTGCCGGAAGGGTCATGGCCAGTGTGTTTTGGGATGCGAAAGGGATCCTGTTAATTGATTACCTTGAGAAAGGCAGAACAATTACAGGCGAATATTACTCCAACCTTCTTGACCAGCTGCATGCCAAAATTCGCGAGAAGAGGCCTGGCTTGAAGAAAAAAAAAATCATCTTTCACCAGGACTATGCACCCGTACACAAGTGTGCGTTGGCGATGGGAAAACTGCGGAATTTGGGGTACGATTTGTTCGGCCATCCCCCTATTTACCTGTTTTGGCACCCTCAGACTTCCATCTGTTCCCAAACTTGAAGAAATTTGTTTCTGCGAAGCGCTTCGCATCCAATGCAGAAGTTGAGAGGGCCGTAGATGAATATTTTCACAACCTTCCAGGCTCTTACTTCCGGGAAGGAATACTGATGTTGGAGAAACGCTGGACTAAGTGTGTTGAAATCAAGGGAGATTATGTAGAAAACTTAAACCTTTTTTTAACTGAAAATTACAGTCTTTCATTGTCAGGCCGAGAACTTTTCACCAAATCCTCGTAAATCACAAGTTAGACCGGGAATGTGAGTATTGGTTCCAAGTTCCAAAGTTCGAAGTTTTTTCACGGTCCCACCTCTCGCGAATGTCTGACAAACATGTGAGAGTATTGATGTCATGAAAAAGCTTCTCAAAACAAAATGCCCTTCGGATGTGGCACTAAACTGTAGGTCCCTTCCATTCGTGTGAAAAATATAACGCGCACAACATAAGTGGCTGCGGGAAGCTAGGCCCTGGCACTTAAAGAGCTGTTGCGCCAAATGTATATATATTTTTTTTTATGTGATGTTTTTCAATGTTAGGCTTTCAGAAAAACGAAATTGGAGTAAACGTCTTCAGATCCACCCTGTGGCATAAAGAATTCTGATTACCTATACGATACTTTTCTTCGATATCTTTTTGGGGTTGTTAAAGAAGGGTTTGCCTAGTGGCCCTCCCTTGAGAAATGGAAGATTGTATTGTATCTCTCTCGTGTTGCAGGTGTGGCAATGTTTGTAGAATACAATGCCTAGTCTGGCCGTGTTGATCGCAATGGGCCAGTCGATAATTCTATCAATATCTGCACGGTTACCGTTTTGCAGATCTTATGTTCCGTGGCAGTTGTAGTTGGGATCTGTCTAAATATGATATTATTCTGCAACCCCTGCGATCTGTTTTTGGTCTTTGAAAGAAAGTACTTACCTACTTATTTAGATCCTTTAACCCCTCGGAGAGCATAGAGCATCACCCACGTCTGCGCGCCATCTTATTCTGAGTTCTGCAACGCGTTGAGCTGGCTCCAACTCATTCCTAAAAAGCTCGATTCCTCGTCAACAGTTCTGCGCCACATCTGCCTAGGGCGTCCCGCTATTCTGCCTGGGTGAGCGAATTCCATTGCACGGCGTATTTCGCAATGGAGTTGTCTTCGCGCCGTAGGGTGTGTCCAATCCACTGCCACTTTCTCCTTCGTATAGTAATGCTTATAGGTTCTTGGCCCGTTCTCAGATAAAGTTGTTTGTTGGAGATGCGGTTCGGCCAAAATATCCTCAAGATAATCTTTAAACATTTGTTTACGAGAACTTGCAATTTGCGTGTGTAAATAGTGTCCACCTTCCAAGTACTGCACCCATAAAGTAGCACCGGTTCTACGTTGGAGCGGGACAGTCGCAGCTTGATTCTTGAGCTGATAACATTGCTTCTCCAGATTTTGGATAGCATTCCGAACACAGCTTTAGCCTTCTCGATTCCGCTGCATACATCCAGTTCGGTGCCACCGCAATAAGTCGAGACCACACTTCCTAAATATAGAAAGTTATCAACTTCCTCGACATTATTTCAAGTTGAGCGCGGGTATTAGAAGTGCTCAGGGCTTTTGTTTTTCTGTATTTATTTTTAGCCCCACTTTGTTTGCCTCAGATTCTAGATTTTGGACCATCAAATGAAGATCCATTATCCGATGTGAAAGTAGACAAACATCGTCAGCGTAATCTAGGTGTTTAAGGTAAGATGTAATAGTCCAGCGAATTCCATAGTGGCCTACCATCAATGCTGGGCGGAGTACATCGGTGATAACCACCAAGAACAATAGTGGCGACGGTATGCACCACTGACGTACTCCACTTTGGAATACCATTTGTAAGACGTGACACTTACCGCCCTTGTATGTAGCCTTGATAATAGCTATAAGTTTTTCTGCGATGCTTCTCCTGCGCAAGGCCAACCAGATCTCGATTCAAGCTGTCAAAAGCCTTCTGAAAGTCGATAAACAGCAAATGTAGCGGAGACCTGTACTCAATGCATTGTTCCATTAAGATCCGTAAGACGTTTATGTGGTCGATGCAGGAAAATCCAGCACGAAAACCTACATGTTTGACGTCGAGAGTTGATTTCAAATGCTCTTTGAATCGTTTCAGAATTATTCTAGCGAAGAAAGTACGCGAAGGTACTTCCCTTGAGAGCCCCCAACGGTACGAGAACTGCCTCTGCAAGGGACCTGTCCAGGACAGATCTCCGACTTGCAAGTGCATCAGCTGGCTCATTCTCTTTTGTGTTGTTATATTCCGGCACCCCGAGGACAGTGATCCTAAACCGTTGACCCAGCGATGGGAGTTCCTCTTTGCACTATTCCACTAGTTTGGAAGATGCCGCATTGGAAAGAATTGCCTTAAAGCAACCTATCTGTCAATGAAGATGGTGATGGTACTTAAGCGTAAGTAAACTGCAATCATCAGCCACTCGAAGAAATAAAGGAAAACGAATTACATCGAAGTTTGTAATTCTGCACCAAAGAAAGGTTCCTGCCTGGTAGTATAATGGACCTGAGAGAGCCTAAGTGCTCTTGGATATGGGTTTACTTAAAAAAACAAAAGAGTGTAAGGCTGTATTTCAGGAGATGGTAAGCCTCTCGTATAGCAAGTACTTTCGCCTCGAAAAAAACTGCACGCATCCGGTAACCGGTATGATTTTGATATACTGAGTGTATCAAAGAAAGGCGGATCAGTAGAAATGCGGTGAAGTGGGAGGGTTATGATCCTCTGTTTTCGCATCATAACCTCGCTGATAAAAGGAAGAAGAAGAAGGAAGAGTGTATCAGAGAAAGTCTCCGCATCTACCTCACAGCCCATTTTCGAACCATGCATCAGTAAAGATCATGATTTCGTACTCAGTTGTCGCTTCGGGGAAACTGAGCATGAAATCTTTTCTAAAGTTTACTTTGAGTGTTGCGTAGCCGGCAAGAGTTACTATTAGATCCATCGGTAGCATATTAAGAATGTTGCTGTGACCATATGGGTTACAATACCAGCATCCCGTTTCTTTTAATCTAACCGCATTGCATGCTGATATATATCGCTTACTAGCCTAACCACCGCTCGCTTCGCCAGGCATTAAAAAACGGTATCACACACACAAAATTTCTAAGTTTTTTTTTTTTTAATGTTTTTGTAATTATTTTTTTTTTTGCCTATCACATTTGAAAAAAGCTTCTCAAAACCAATTTACCTTCGGATATGGCACTAAACTGTAGGTCTCTTCCATTCGCGTGAAAAATATATATAACGAATACAACATGAGTGGCTACGAGAAGCTAGGGCCGTTGGTGTTGTAGTCTTTTCGTAGCACAGCTCAGCAAAATAGTGACACATACGAAAGGATAGGGCGTACTTCTGCATTATACACTGCCGGCCATAAGTTTGGAATCATGATCTAATTTTTGTATTTTTCGTATTTTTTGCTGTTAAAAATTGAAATAATAGATTCCAAATCAATTTTTTATTAAAAATTTATTATTATTTGTTTCAATTAAGCATTAAGGCTTCAAAATTACATAGAAAATAACAAAATAATACATGTTTTACTCAGACCTTCTTTTCATCGAAATATTCGGCATTTGCTTCTATGACCGCTGCACATAGTCTTTGCATCCTATTTATAAGTTTTTCAGTTGTTTCGATAGAAATGGCATTCCACGCTTTATTAAGAAGGTTCCACAAATTATCTTTGGACGTTGGGCATGTTTGGCGGACCTTCGGTTCGAGCTCTTCCCATAAGAGCTCTATTGGGTTCAAATCGGCAGACTGTGCTGGCCAAACCATATTCCGGACCAAATTTTCTGCGTCCTTAGCTGCCAAGATCTCTCTGCACAATTTGGAGCTATGTTTGGGATCATTGTCCTGCTGCAAAACGAAGTTTCTTCCAATCAATCGTAGTCCTGATGATATGGTGTTGTGCTCCAAAATTTCTTTATATCCTTCCTTATTTAAAATTCCTGCGAATGATATCTCCAACTCCACAGGAACAAAAACATTCCCACACCATGATGGAGCCAGCTCGGTGGTTTACAGTTAGCACAAGACAGTCTTGCCGTATTTTTTCATGGTCCGATCGCCTCACTCTCGTCTCTTTGAACCGAAGACCTAATATTTTGACTCGTCAGTCCATAGCACTTTGCTCCAGTCCTCCATCGTCCAGTTTTTATGCTCTTTGGCCCACAGCAATTTTTAAGTTCGATTTTCTGACCTGAGCAAAGGCTTTCGAATAGCTACCCTGCCTTTTAAGCCTGCTTCATCCAAGCGCTTTTTCACGGTAGTTAGATAAACAGGCTTCTCTCTACTGCTATTCATCTCTGCCCGTATTTCAGGAGCTGTCAAACGTCGATTCCTCTTCGAAATTCTTCTAAACTTTCTTTCGTCAGTTTTCGTCGTTATTTTTGGTCTACCTGATCTTTTACGATCCGACAAACTACCAGTTTTCGGAATACGGTGAACAGTTTTCTCCCTTATATGAAACCTTAACTTTTTCGGCAATAGTTCCAGAGTATCACCCTGCTTATGAAAAGATATAATCACAGCTCTCTTATAGGCGCTCAATTTGCATTCCTCTTGCCATTTTTTTTTTTTTTTTTTTATTGCCGTTTGAATACAGAGTAAAACTTATCAGAGTTCTGCCTCGTATTTATACCTAAATTTTTTATTTTTTAAATTAGGAACGCAACTATAGAAAATACTTAATAAAAGCATTTTAGCAAAAATTTGTGAAATAAATTAATGTATGAGCTGGAAGTATAATTTTTTTGCAATAGTAGGCTGAAACACTTTTTTTTAAATTTGGGCTTAATCAAATTAACCCAATTTTATTTGACTTAGTTGGGCCTACAGAATTATATGGCATATACTTTTTAAAGCTAATTTATAGTCAAGGTTCTTGACGTCAACGATATTTTCCTAAATTCATATTTACTTCAAAAACTCGAAAAAAGCATAAAATTACTAGGTTATTCCAAACTTATGGAATCTCCCCTTCTTACCGAAGGTTTTGCTGCAGACATAGAAAACCACGTAGGCATTTTTTACTCACTACTCTGTATTAAGCTTCAGTTGAGGTTTGGGTCAAGTACCACCTCTAGGTACTTAACGCTGGAGGATAAAGAGAATGATTAGTTGTTTAGCCGTGGAGGAGTGAAGGTCGGTATTTTGTTTTTCGTGGTAAAGAGCATGACTTTAGTTTTGCTTGGATTTAAACTTATCTTATCCAAGGCATCTTCTATAAACTCACGGATCACTGAAGGAAACACCCAAGATACTAGAATTCCCACATCATCCGCATACGTGACAACCTTGACTCCATCTCTGTCGAGTCTTGATAATATTTTGTTTATTACCATCTCATAGAAGAGGTGATATGCCTTCTCTCTGCGGTGTTCCTCTGTCTACGAATTTCGTTGAATCCCGAGAGTTGATTGAATGATTATAGTCTTAAGCATGGTCCCCAACCAGGGACTAATGCACTCTTTCACGCCTAATCCCTATACACCCGATATTTTGTCAACCTAGCAGCACGACGCTAGGATTCACAACGTCTATGTTCATCTGGCAACAGCGAGAAGGTGAGTAGGAGCGACACAGTGGTGGTACTGAGTACTCCTCTGGCTACCCACTTATTTAGAGTCCCAACAGAGATTACGCCCTATAGAGTGCAGTTTGTCATTTTTGCCGTGAGGTATCTCGTCCCTGAAAGTTCATCCAGTTTACTTAAAGTGGAGAGTTTCATCTTACGCTCTATGTTGGAGTCTTTACTCAGAGATGTTCACCAAAGCCATAGGTAAGAAATGTAACTCCTAGCTACCAAGCGCTGAAGTGTAAAGAATGTAATTGATTGACGTGAAGGTCATATGAAGGCAGTATCTAGTTGCTACCAAGTTAGTGTCATTACCTAAATAAAAGTACTCCAACTAATGACAATCACAGTTTCCTAACTTTTACCAACTCTAAACTAACTCAAAACCTCCTGTCCCAAGGTACCAGATAAATTTTCGCATAATGATACCTTTAAAAGTTAACCCGTTCACTTTATAGGACAAAACGTAACCTGCTGCTCCTGACCTATCTTTATTTCCGTAAATAAAGTCATCTGACATGTGTGAATATCCTAACTAGTCCAATAAACTAACTCATCCTCTCCCCAGTGTACCGTAGTTACGTGCATTTACGTTTATGTGTGTAGATCCTTTAGCGGCTGAAAAGTTTAAATCCCAGCCTCCCTTTTCATGAGAGAACAATTTTTTTTTTAAGGATCTGCACTGCACACATGCACATATATGAACATGCAAGCATTCAAAGGCATTTTCATTTGCATTGCAGACTTTCGCGGATTAACGCTCATTGTGTGTGAGCAATTGTTCCTGCTAAGGACGTCTAAATGCATACTACTTCCAGCAGGGAATTGCGGCTAATTGAGAGACCTAGGCTCAAGTGTTGACTAATCCACGGAGAGTGGAAAGTTTATTGTGCAGCTTAACGGTATGGCAGACATTTTTTTCTCTCTCTCTCGCTCTCTCTTCTTTTAGTTTGGTGCAATGTGGTTGTGTTTGGTTAAGTAGCGTGTGTGAAATGTCATTAAGTCGAGGACTTTCAATGCCTCCAGAGAATGAAAGTAGGTAGTAGTAGTAGTAGTGTGAAGGGTTTTTTTTTTTATTTAATTGCTTTTTAAAAATGAAAGGGTTGCAGATTAATTGGGCATTAAATAAGGCTGTAGGGAAACTAAAAGTGCGGTAAAATGTTGAAATTTTGTGGCAAACGCCATCTACTGGATAATCTTATTCAGTTTGGGTGTTGGACTTAGATGAGGTTAGAATGATGTATAATGGATCACTCGATGACCTAATGGTCCATTGTGAATCGCATTTATTTGTGTGGAAAAAGAAACAAAAATAGAGGGAAACGAACCTATTATATTAATGGCCTGCTTAAAAACCAGTTGGTACCCTTTCTGAAGTGTAATAGATCCGATATCTGAGCTCCTGTTTCTTTTGCCGTGCTAGCGAATAATCTGGACTCTGGGGTGATCTCTGGGGCATAGCAAATGTCTCTGCAGCGGCTGTATAAATCGTTGAACTCTAATTCCCATTTGCGGAGCATGACTACAATGACAAAGTGTCCTGTGACTACTCCAGTTAGGATACTGATAGAAGATGGGTCTAGTGCCAGAATGCACTTAGTTTTCATTCTTTTTAGTTCCGGCCATAACGAGAGGAGACAGAGTTCTCCTTGGATATGCAAGACGAGTTGGTCTCTTTCTCTACTACGCCGACTATTACATTGTAAGTACTATACAGTTTAGTATGGCAGTATGGATGTGTTCGTTTCGTTGATGTTCCTTAACGACCCAATAATTTCCAAAGTATCTGCCTTTTCATTCCGTTCTATATTGATATGTACGACCCCAGCAGAGCTTAACCGAATGGTGTCTAATGGTGATTACTGCGTCACGACATTTCTTAACCGACTTTATCAGATTTGATCGATTTTAAGGCTGCTGGACTCTCCACGATGGTTATTTCCGACGGAGGAAGACCGTCTCCTATGCATTTTGCAGTTTTTTTCCATTACCAGGATTTTAGCTTGGAATACATTGCACACTTCTGGTAGTCTAAAAGATTTCTGTTTTTATAGTACCTACGAGTAGAAACTTGCTCACGTACCTATACGTATATCGCTATTTTCATTGATAGTCAAGCTGCCATCGAAGCCATTGCCTCAGGTACTATATCCTCCAAGTTTGTGCTTGAATGCCGTAATGAGCCTCCCTAGATGGCCAATTCAAGATAACCCTTGTTTAGGTTCCAGGGCACACTAACGTGTATGGAAACGAACTTGCCAATGATCTGGCTAGGCAAAACTTAGCTCTCCACGGCTAACTGCGAAATCAGTTCAGATTCCGCTTAGTACAGTCAAATCAGAAATCTCTCCAAATTTCTTGCTGAAGCCAATCTCAGATGGACTCGCCTAATAAAGTGTGTCATATCTAGAAAGATGTGGCCAAACTACAACAAAGCAAAAGCAAACGACTTCCTAAATAGAATGCGTAGAGACATCGCCAGGATAACAGCGATCACCATGGATCACTGGCCTATAGGAGACCATGCAGCCAAACTAGGCATACCACACAACACACACTATCGCAGTTGCAATGTCGCAACTGAGAATGAAACCCTTATCTACTTTTTATGCGCCTAGCAAGGACTAGGCAGCTTTGGGAAAACCGTTTTTCAATGCCCTTGAGGAAGTCTCGGAGAAAATACTTAAAGATTGAAATATCTTCTTAAGATTTACAGGTTGGGTCTAGAGACTCCCCACATACCATACATACATTCATATCCAGGTTACATGAGTTTAAGGTATCAAAACGGTACCTAGTGCTAATTGGGTTTCTTCTTTTCTAAGAAGAACCACCACATCTATCTATCCATATCCATTTCCGAGCCATATCAGTGTGGATCGAGATCCCTTGACTTGTATTTACACTTTTCGACGTCCAATCTACTCGGCTTGGGAATAGGATAAAGAAATCAATGCACATTACATTATTGTGAATCTGAAGCTATCGGAGTTATATTTTCCAACCATTGTCCTTATTGTGCTTAATATCGCTGCATGCCCGTTGAGAGCTTGTTTCCACAGGTTGGGTTCCCTCAATCCGAGAGGTACTCTTGTGGCAGAACTTTTAATGAACATGTCCAGGGGAAGGAGATGAAGAATCGTATCCAGCCTTGCTTGCGGTGTACTTCTCACAGCTTCTGTGCCCCAATGTGGGTGATTGACTTAAGATGGCGGTAGTTTCTGTGAAGTCTTAATGTGTGTATATTGAAATAGTTGCACCCTTGCACTTTAAAGGCACTTGAATCTTGGGCATATATGAGCCTTTAACAGCAACCCTTTCCTCTTTTACTAGCGTAGTCCTTTTGAAGTCGGTTCATAGACTCGACGACCCAGAGTATTACTGTCCATCGTAAACTTCCTTGTTGTTCCATCACATTTTACATTAAACGACATGTGGTGTTGATCCTTAGCCGGCTCTTCATGGATTTTCTTTGAAAAGCCTTTTGCATTGTGGCATAGCCAAGTAAGTTATATGCACCTAAGGCATGCAAATGGCTGGTAAAACCCTCCATCTGTATTGAATCGGACAGAATATATGAACTTTAGTGAAAAGGATTAAAAAAAAGAAATTTAAGTGATCAGAAGCAAGTGATATAGTCTCATTATAGATACCTAAGGTTGGAAGGGATGAACGTATATTTTCCGGTTAATACGGTGTCACCTGCAGTTCTTCTCATATTTCGAAATGCATGTCTATTGAAATAACAAAAACTGGGCGAGGTCGGTGGTGGATGTTTTCTTTCCATTTGATTCGATTACATGCATGTTGAAGCGTAATTCCATTCAAAAATATTCATCCTTAAAATAACTCACACATCCATATGTACGTACACATCGCAGACAGCCTCTGGGTGCAATGACACGGTAGTACACCTCTATGTGAGCCAACACTTCAGTATCAGGTGCTTCACATGGAAACAAAATACAGCCTAACCCGTCCCGGGTTCAGGTTAAAATTGAATGTGGCTTTAACGTGTGAAATCCGTGGTGGTGGTGGCGTGCAAATTTGTAAATTGTTCGAAATGTGATTTTTTTTTTTTATAATTTTGTAGATTCATTTAGTTTGCACGTTTAAATGATGAGCATATGAAGGGCGAAAGGGTTGAATGTATTTTCAACAGACACATGCAATCGTGTATTGCTGGGAATAATTCGAGAAAACTAAAAGAAGAGGGAAAGTGTTAAACCTTCAAGGGTAACGAGCCTGCATGGCACGAAACCAATTTTCCTTTTAGTTCTAATTTGAGTTGAAGAAATAATTGTGACCCAGATGCTCTTGTTTTGGTGTGGGTGAAGGAATGCGTAGTTCAAAGTAGGTATTGATTTCTTATAATAGGGATGGAGTTCCATTATTGAATGAGAAGATCCATGAAAGTTGGTTTCTCCTTGTGGGCACTACGAAGTAATCACATTTACTAGGCTATATCTTGTATTGATGTTTTCTATTGCTTTAACACGCTTTGTTTGAGACTTCTTGAGGCCGACATTTTGATCATGGGATCTTTACACGCAACACTCACAGCGGCAATGGAGAACATGGTACGTTTCATTCCACTGGATCTATTCTGCAGAAATATGGCGGCCAAATCGCCACCCAAATTGAGGGAAACAGGACTCTGGTCATCTGCACCATACGGTCATGCCTCCATCCTATCCAGATCGGAGGTCACAAGTAGGCAGGTAGCTACCAATTACATGACTCTGATGTTGACATTTGACAGAGGACTCAGTTTTAGAATTCCTGATAGAAATGACTGGAACAACGAACAAATCACTAGGAATGAGGAATTGGTCTTCTACTCTGACGAACAACTTACCTTAAACACCTAGATTACGCTAACGATGTTTGTCTACTTTCACATCGGATAACGAATCTTCATTTGATGGCCCAAAATCTAGAAGCTGAGGTAAACAAAGTGGAGCTAAAAATAAACACAGCCAAAACAAAAACACTGAGCACTTCTAATATCCGCGCTCAACTTAACATTGCCCGACAGTAAGTCGAGAGAGTTGATAAGTTTCTTTATTTAGGAAGTGTGGTCTCGGCTAAACGCGGTAACACCGAACTGGATGTCTGCAGCAGAAACGGGAAGGCTAAATCTGTGTTCGGAATGCTATCCAAAATCTGGGGAAGCAATGTTATCAGCTTAAGAACCAAGCTGCAACTGTTCCGCTCCATCGGAGAATCGATGCCTTTATGGGTGCAGTACTTAGAAGGTGGACACAATTAACACACTCAAGTTGCAAGTCTTCGTAAACAAATGTCTACGGATCATCTTGAGGATTTTTTGGCCGATCCGCATTTCCAACGAACCTTGGATAAACCCTACGGCACGAAGACAACTCCATTGCGAAATACGCTATGCAATAGACTCCACTCACCCATGCAGCAGAATAGTGGGACGCCGTAGGCAAACGTGGCGCAGAACAGTTGAGGAGGAATCGAGATATTTAAGAATGAGTTGGAGGCAGCTCAAACGCTTTGCAGAACTCCGAAAAAGATGGCACACAGGCGTGTTTGACGCCCTAGGCCCCCCGAGGGGTTAAAGGATCTAAGTAAATAAGTAACACTGACGGTTCCAAAATGGATGTCGGTGTAGGAGTTGGGGCTTACTGTAAAACACTGGTAAACCACTCGTTCGGAATTAACAACGAATGCAGAGCTTTTCAAGCTGAACACACAGACGTCATCCAAGCTGCGAAAATTATCACCAAAGGTAACATCGTGGGCTAATCAATTACTATGTACATTGACAGCCATGCGGCCATTAAGGCTCTGGAATCCACAGTAATTAGATCTATGGTATGGTATGGTATGACGGAAGTGCACATTGGAGTGTGCTCGCACGGGGGCCTTTTGCTCCATTGTGCTTCCCTTTTAATTTTGATACCGACTTTTATTCGGTTGCCACTCGGTTGGTCTTGTATCAAACCAGCCTGTACTCCTGACGAAACCTATTATATTCCCGAGTGGTACTTGCGTTCTTCAGAAATTCTGTTTGCCATATAGCGGCAGCGACGAGTTTGAAGATTGGCACAATCACGCAGTAAGGGTTTGATAGTTTTAAATTTATCTGCAGCATGATAGTTCCTACAGTAATCACGTGAGTTGATTCCCATTCTGGGGGCCTATATGACAATGTCCAGTTAGTACACCTAACATGATATTGAATCCCGATTTGTTCATTGACAAAGAACTTTTGTTCCTTTTTTCGATCAGAATTAGCCATAAGTTGTATATGACACAGTCGCCTCTACCTGCTCAGGAAGTGTTGATCTTTTCTTTTGTTTTAAGGTCTGTTTTCATTTTCAGTACACCAGTGGAGATAGCTACAGATGCATGGGTGAATTCCTTATTTAATGCTAACCCTTGCCGTGCTAGTTCGCCTGCTGCTTTGTTTCCTTCTAGATTACTATGTCCGGGAACCCAACAGAGAGTGACTTCGTGGGTGTTGCATAGTCGGTTTACAAATTAACAAATTAATTAATGCAAACAGAATCTAAGCGAACCATTACAGGTTAACAGAGTGACCCTATGATGGATACTAGTGCATATGTGCATACCGGGCATTGAAAAAGCAGAGGAACTCACTAGAATGGAGTCGGCGTTGCACACCTCGTAGGCTCTCCCCTGCGTAAAGTTCCTATTAGCTGTATAAATAAACTCATCGGAGATAAAACCACTAACGGAACCAACACGTGATGGCTCCATCTGAATATATGCGTTACTACCAAAACGCGGTGGTCGGCTTGGGATTTGGGAAGAACACGCTCTCTGGTTAGACTTTGTCGTAACAGTACACTGGATATCTCTGGCATAATCATGGGGCACTATATCTGTACGATTCCACGGGTTCTGTGATACGTCCGAAAGCGCATTTTCGGCTGCACTATACACACATGTGACACAAGAAGATTCGACCATTTTTTCGAATCTGATATGCTCTAAGACAAAAGTAGCACCACTTAAACAAATTTCATTACCGCGTTTAGAATTATGCGGTGCTGTTCTTCTGTCGAAGCTTGTTAATTTTTATCTTCCCAATTTCCCGGTGGAATCCTACCAGCTGTTTTTATGGACTGATTCATCGATCGTTCTTGCAGGGCTGAATAAACCTCCCAGCACCTGGAAGACTTTCATTGCCAATCGCATAACAATCATTTTGGACAATTTGGGAAATACTCAGTGGCGTCACGTTAAATCTCTCGATAACCCCGCAGATTTCGCTACTCGTGGCATCCTCCCTCTTGATCTAAAGGACAAATCTCTTTGGTGGAATGGCCCTTCATGGCTCCAAAGGCCAGAGTGTGATTGGCCAAATAGTCTGCCAACTCCGGCAGCAGAAAAACATTTGGAGGCACGAAATGTAAGAACCTATTCCATTCAAAACTATGAAGATGTTTTGACCAAATTTTCCTCATTTGGTCGGGCACTACGAGTAGTTTCTTATATCTTTCGTTTTTATTATCATGCTCGTAACCATATTCGTCCTAATTCACGTCCTTGTACTCTATCGCTCACTCAGAAGGACCTAGAGAGGGCCAAAGTTAAACTTATTCATGTCGCACAACGCAGATACTTTTCTGCCGAATTTTATCTACTATCCAAGGGAGAACCCATCAGTACTAAAAGTCCCTTGATCACCCTCAATCCATTTCTGGATTCTTATAAGACACTCCGTGTCAATGGCAGATTAATCAATGCCGATCTCACTTATAATGAGCATTATCCAATCATACTGCCGTACGCCTCGCCGTACTCCTCCCTTCTTATTGACTTTCTTCACACATCATCGCTGCATGGCGGTAATGCGCTGGTGTTACGTATGGTCAGGCAGGAATTTTGAATTCCATGGTTCAAAACGCTCATAAAGACTCGTATAAATCGTTGCAAAACGTGTGTTATTCACAAACAAAAAATGAGTACGCAACTAATGGCAGCTCCACCTACTGAGCGCTGCACATATTATCCCCCTTTTACTTATACCGGCATTGACTTCGTAGGTCCGTTCGATATCAAAAGCTTTAGCGGACGGAACTGCCGTATTACCAAAGGATATACATGCGTATTTGTATGTTTCTCAACTAAAGCAATCCATCTTGAAGCTGCTAGTGACTTATCATCCCAAGTTTTCTTGGCAGCTTTTGCTCGCTTTGTAGCCCATCGTGGCTTACCAAAAGAGGTATTCACTGACCATGGTATTAATTTTGTTGGTGCCAATACCCTAATTCAAAGGGAGTTTAAGACGTTGCTTGAAACCCCTGGTAATGCCGTCACTGCAAGATACGGGCTTCAGGGGCTTATCTGGAATTTCATTCCACCTGGCGCTCCACACATCGGAGGCTTGTGGGAAACCGGCGCTAAAAGTTTCAAAACCCATTTCAGAAAAGTTGCAAGTTCAAATAAGTTCACTTTTGAAGAGTTCTCGACGTTATTAGCTCGAATAGAAGCTTGCCTCAATTCAAGGCCGATCTCACCGATGTCCGAGAATCCAACTGATTTGCTAGCCCTTACGCCTGGTCATTTTTTGCGTGGCAGTCCATTGCATGCACTACCTGAACCAGAAATAGTGGAGCCTTCCCTTTCCATCATCAACCGTTGGGAAAAACTCAAGTGTTTGCAACAAGAGTTTTGTCGACGCTGGAAGGAGGAATACCTAAAGGAGTTGTACAAAAGACATAAATGGAAGTATCCTCAAACTGACGTGAAAGTAAACGATCTTGTCGCGATTAAAAATGAAAACTTACCTCCAACAGAGTGGCGTCTTGGACGTATTATCCAAACTCATCCCGGTTCAGATGGCAGAGTGAGAGTGGTAACAATAAAAACCCAGCTTGGAAATATTACCAGACCCATAGTTAAAGTTTGCGTATTGCCAAATTGCTAGCACAATCGTTACACAGCAAAATTATCCACAATTTATTTTTCTTTATATTTTAGATGAAGTATCTATAAGCTCCTATACAATACATTTTGATTGCATAGAACTGTCTGAGCACTGCACTAAACCGAACTTGAAATAAACCGAAATGGAAAATGATACCAGTAAACGTACCCGAAAACGTGAAATATTTTCGAAAATAGCTCGTCTCTTCGACCCTGCCGGCTAGCTTGCACCAGCAATTGTAGTGGCTAAAATCCTTATGCAACAGATCTGGTCTGAGGGCACTAATTGGGACGAGCCTCTGAAAAACGACTCAGCTAAACGATGGAACGCATTTATCAAAACCCTACCGGACATTCAAACTCTGAAAATTAATCGCTGGGTTCAGTATCATTGGGGTTCATGCAGAGCATATTGGCGTATCTCACAACGACTTCTGCACCAGCTACAGTGATTATGAAAAAAACCTGAATCTGTCCGACACCTGCTATGCAAATGCCCTGCCGTCGTCGAAAGAAGAATGATGACTCTCAGTAGTTATTGCAGGACTTGCGCCACATTGATCTGAAATACCAACTGCGATTCTATCCATACCTAGGTGGTTCTAAGCCAGCGGTTTCCCTTTTCGAGCTGATATACCCTCTGAGACTCATATCTTTATCTAATTGGGTGTAGCAGCAGTTTTTTTTTGTATATGTTCCCAGGATAAAAATAAAATTGGCACAATGGACCATTGTCGGTCTAAGTGAGCAATGACTTTGTCACAAAGTACCCATCTACCTAATCTTACTCAGTGATTTCCACTAAAATTAGACGTGAGAGTTTATCTGTTGAAAATCCTCTGAGTCTGAAGAGAGTTCCTCATTTTATACTCAACTTCCAAAAGTGTCGAAATTGTTTTTCTTTGAGATAATTTTTCGCTTCTTATAATCGAAATGAATTGAAGAGGGAGACACGATCGTTGATCTCTTCAATTATTACCTCTAGACTACACATTTTTGTTCCGATGCTGACTGGCGTGATACAGAAATATATAGTGGCTAAAGGAATCAGTTTGATAGCCCTTACCCCTATGGTAAAGGCATTCTATTCTCCCGGGCCTTGTATGGTGCTCATTTTGGAGATAATTTCCTCTTCATAGGTTTTTCCATAAATTTTTCTTTCTTCAACGTGGAACTTCGAATAATTTTTTTTATTTTTTTGCATTGTAAATGCACTTTTACTCCATTTTTCTTTTCATTCTCATTCACAGTGCATTTGGAGCAATTAGGGTAAATTGCTGACAATTATTACACAGGAAAGTGAATAATTTGTAAACCATCTGTCAGTGTTCCTACAATCAATTGTTACTGTGCCTCGTTAAACTAACAATGGGGCAATATATAAGAAAAAAAAATCGATTCAACTCTGCAAAGTGAATAGCAACATCGATTATACAATTTCTTTTCAAATTAAAGATACAAATACCAACAATCCATTATTTAGCACCAGTTCGTTTCAACTGGAATATATGTTGCAGTTTGTTTTTTTGTTCTTCTGCGGGTTGTAATGCCTTAAAGCGTTAGTTTATTGTTTAAGCTTTTTTCTACTAAAAGTAGTAATTTCCTGTCATGTCCAAGTACATATCTGATGATGTTCAATCAAATCAATCGGCAAGCCTGCTAATTACAGATACTAATAGATGATAAACAATTCAAATCAATAATTCGGACTACGAACACGTTTTTCCACTTATGACAGACACTACTCACTCGATTTTGACTGCCAATGCTAGGACTACACTCATTAGTGAACCACAAAATGGTTTCATTGTGTCATTATCGATGAATCTAGAACGATTTCTCGCTGATCTAATTATAATAGCGGAACACTTGTGTTACTAATATAAATCTGATCAGTGTCCTTGAATGAAGTGGTGTATTTTTTTTTCTCTCAACAATAAATCTATTGCGATTACCAATGCCATTAATACCTCGCCCATATTTAACGTTCCTTCGAAACAAAAATTATATCCTTTACGTTGGCGATATAATCACGGAAGTATTAAAAAATCCTCGGAAATTAAATTTTTTAATTAATCGAATAAAGGAAGGTAGCAAAGTAAATGGATAATACGAAGGACTCACACCGCACACACACATACAGACATTTTGTAATGATGCTTTGCACGAAACCCGAAATATGAACGCGAAAACCCACAGAGGAATGTCCTTCTGAGTGATAATACAATGTTTTCAACGTGCCACATGCCACTCCCAGCAGAGCAGAGAGTGTTAAAATCTTAATCGAAGGATATTCAACATCACCGGAATAATAATTGCATTGCAATCAGAGGGAATGAGAGGATATGCGATATCCTTAAAATTTTATTATTATTGAAATATGAGGAACGGTTTTTTATTTTATGGTGGCAACATGTATATGGCGAATTGGCACGAGATCGTTAATAACATGACAGATATATAAGTTTAATGGCAGTGATTTTTTTTTTTTTTTTTTTTAAGGGATGACTAAAGGATGACGACCTTCGTGTTGGAGAATTTGGAAGGATTCTCTTTTCGTAATTTATGAGGAATTCGTAATATAAAGTAAACACGTAAAGAAAAGGCAGGAAATGGATTTTGCGTATAAAATATAACAGCGGGATTTTCTATCACGCCCTTTCGACTTATTTGGTGGATGGTTGCATTTAAACTGGTCAAAAGCAAATAGTTACTTGACAAGTACTTCAAATTGAAAGGCAACCAATGCTTAGGTAATTTTATTCTAAAGGTATGCCTAAATCGTTGTGCTCTTTAAAGTGCCAGGGCCCAGCTTCTCGCAACCACTCATGTTGTGTGCGTTATATTTTTGACACGAATGGAAGGGACCTACAGTTTAATGCCGAGTCCGAACGGCGATTTGAGAAGCTTTTTCATGACAACAATACACTCGGATATTTGTCAGATGCTCGCGAGAGGTGGGACCGTGAAAAAACTTTTTTTGGTGTTTTCTGGGATTCGAACTTGGAACCTCATGCGTGGTGATCCGACACACTAACCACTTACGCCACGGCTCCCACATAGGCCGGTTCTGAATCTTTTTTGGTTGTAATTTCCCAGAATTTCTTTCACCTGACCCAATCGGACGATATCGCTCCATTTGTCCTCTTCTTCTTTCCTCAGTTCATCACATATTTGGTGTGGTCTTATCCCCCAAAAAGCTTCTTGTCCAAGGAACGGTGTGTCTAAGCCGTTTCTTGCTAGTTCATCAACTGCTTCGTTTTCTGTTACGCAGTAGAGAGCTACTTTATTATCCTGGCCCAGTCTGTTGATCTTGGTGAGGGACTGCCATACCAGTCTGGATCTGATCTCGTGTGAGTTCAGTGCCTTGATGGCGGCTTGGCTATCTGACAGTATTGGGTTGCCTTGCTCGCTATATTTCCTATCGAAGTAGTATTGGGTACATCTTTCGATCGCGTGAACCTCTGCTTTGAATATACTAAGGAAATTTCTAAGAGATTCCGAGTGCCTTGTCCTGGGTCCGTACACGACACTCCCAGTGCCTGTAGATGTTTTTGATCCGTCCGTCTACCGTTCACTAGTATGTTGTTTAAATTGGTATGTAGCGGACTCACTGCTCCAATCTATTTGAGTCAAATATCCTTTCAAGTAGTATTTCTTGACCATATTACCTCTGGGCTAGTCCAAGAGCGACATCGATTTGGCTAGACTTTCGCGCTCTTTATTTGCGATGAATTTTCCTTTTGCGAAAAGGACGCCTATTATTCTTTATATAAACTCTTTTGCGATCCTTTCTAGTACTTCTTATGTGTACCGGAGGTAGTCCTATGATCACTTTTAGTGCTGCTGTGAGACAGGTTCTCATGGCTTTTTGGACTAGATTCACATCCTAGTACAAATCATAGAGTTCGCTGTTGTATCTTCTCCTCCACTCGCCCTCCTCGCATGTGAGACCTAATATCCGTTTCGCCTGCTCTTTAAATGCCGCAAATGTCTCTATAATGAATTGCCGCGATCTTCCGATGATGTCAATATCGTCCGCGTATCCGAGCAGTTGGATGGATTTGTGAAAGATAGTGCCTTCCGTGTTTACACCTGCCCTATGCACTATCTGCTCCAGCGCAATATTGAAGAAGTCACATGACAGCGCATCTCCTTGCCGGAACCCGACGCATGTTTGGAAAAGTTCAGAAGTCCTGCTTCCAAGTTGCACAGAACGTCGCTTGTTTTCCAACGTTACGCGACACATCTGGATAAGTTTTGACGGTATCCCGAATTGGGCCATCGCTTGATAGAGTTCAAGACGATGAATGCTGTCATAAGCGGCTTCAAAGTCCATGAAAAGGTGTGTGTGTGAAAATTTGGTCTATTGTCGATCTGCCGGTCCAGAAGCCACACTGGTACGTGTCGATTAGTGAATTGCGGAAAGGTTTTAGACGTTCACCCAATACGTTGGATAGGATCTTATATGGGATATTTAGCAGGGATATGCCTCGATAATAAGACAGAGGATCACATTTTTTGAAAATGTGACATATAGAGCTGATACTCCAGTCGGTGGGCGTGCTTTCCTCTATCCATACTCGGCTGATGACTTGGTGCATATACCCTACTAAGATATCACCTTCGTATTTAAAAAGTTCAGCTGGGAGGCCATCAGAGCCAGCAGCTTTGTTGCTTTTTAGTTTTCTGATGGCTGTGGTAACTTCTTCAATACTGGGTGGTGGTATTGGCCCATCATTGATTGGAAGCGGGTTCTCTTCTTGGCCTATCACTCTCTCTGTTTGCTGCCAGTTAAGTAACTGCTGGAAGTGTTGTTTAAACACATCATCAATTTCCTGCGTCTCGGTCACTAGGCTGCCCTCGCTGTTACGAAGAACCTGTGTTCCGGGTTTGAAGCTGGCTGCCAGCTACTTGGCTTTTTGATATAAATTCCGGATGTTGTTGCGCTCACGAGACTTTTCGATATCCTGGAGCTGTGAGGCTGCGCTGTCCCTTTTTTTACGCAGAATTTCCTTCTCTTCCCTTCTTTTAATCCGGTACCCCTCTCTTGCTGCTCTTGTCTTGCGCTGCAGCGGTTTTTATGTGCACCTTCTGTCACCATTGCCATAGTGGGCACCGTGGCGTAAGTGGTTAGTTTGTCGGATAACTACGCGTGAGGTACCAACTTTGAATCCCAGAAAACACCAAACAATTTTTTCACGGGCCCACCTCTCGCGAGCGTCTGACAAACGTCCGAGAGTATTGTTGTCTCGAAAAAGCTTTTCAAACCAAATTGACCTTCGGATACGGCACTAAACTGTAGGTCCCTTCTATTCATGTGAAAAATATAACGCACACAACATGAGTAGTTGCGAGAAGCTGGGCCCTGGCACTTAAAGAGCTGTTGCGCCAAATATTTTTTTTTTTTTTTTTCTGTCACCTTTTTTCCTTGAGCGCAGTCATCATCATACCAAGGGCTTCTTTTTGGTGGTGGCTGGTAGCCAAGAGTGGTCACGTCCACCTCCTTGATAATCGTATTCAGTCCACTGATTGTTTGCGTTTGTGGTTGGTGAATGCACTGCAGAGAGTTCCTCGGACAGGTGCCTTTTTAGGCTCTGGCTACTTCTGGCGTGCTAAGGTGCCCAACGTTAATCTTCTTGGCGGGTTGGTGGTTTTAGTAGAGTTCACTCTAATTTACGTCTTGCAATAATGACTAAGTCATCGGCGTAGTCTTGGCACTTCTTGGCACCTGGACACCTTCTGAGTGGCAGCGTAGGCTGAATAAATTAAGTCCTGACAACCTCCAGGTTACCACCTTCCTCATCAAAGGTAGCCCTCGTAATGCTGATGTCTCGTGGATTACGAATTTGTTCTTAAAGAAATACGGTATCACCATCTCCCGATGCGAACTGATCCTGCCTTCTCACCACAGAAGTCTTCGCAACTTTAAATTCGACCTCCCGGCTAGATACAAATTGCTATTCCAAAACCCTGCTAGTTTAAATTTCAACCTTGGAAAGATGCGTATCTGCAAATGGACGGACAAGTCTACTAACATAGAAAAGTTAATTAATAATAGACTTAGTAACAACCTCACCCATAGAGATAAGTTAATTTATAATAAATTGTACCCACTCTCTGTCCACTCTTCGCATAACAAATCCACCATTTCAAACAATGGACCTACCACCCACCAAAAATCCAGCAGTACTCATCTCCCGTCCTTTAACAAGTCTAAACCCGACACAAATTGGTCTTTCAAAATGGGCATCTTCCCTAACTTCAACTTTAAAACGGCAGCCGTACTGTCTAAGTCTGCTACCAAATTGCCGAATATCAAGCGAGTTTCTTTCGATGTCCCGCCGGTCCCCTCTCCCTCTCCAAACACCAAGGCCACTTCCTCCTTCAACTACCCCAATAGAATTTCAAGTAACCGCGCCTCTTTCAATCTGTCACCTGATTCCTGTCTTCCTCCAAGCCATAGCACTTTTTCTAATAACACTCCCCCCACCGTTAATTACCCAAATTTCACCCACTCCCACACTCTCAATCCTTCCTCGTTAACCACCCCCAGTTGCACGTCTGCCCATACTTCGTCCTCGGTCTCTCTTAAAAATTCCATCTCGGCCAATTTGCCATCTACTGCATCTCCCCCCACTTTCGATCCAATGCTTCCTCCCACCGTCAAACTCACGTCTAAATTAATAGACCCAACGTCAACAATCAATGACCTCGATGGCCGCTTCATTATGTCAAGATTGCGCGATAACCGGTTTTTTGACAATGTGCGCCTTTACCTAGCCTATTTACATGACAAGCCTGACTCCGTCTGCATCAACGGAAAAACAAAGACTAATGTCATGGTCTTGATCCAAAAAGAAGGCCTCCCAACTGACCCTATAGCTCTGAAGAATATCTACAAGCGTTTTCATGAGAGTTTTAATATCTCCTCTTCCACTGTGGCTAAAGACCTATCAACCTATGGCTCTCATATTGGTTCCAAACGTCTTTTGTATCTCCAAAAAACTCGCAGCAATCATAAAAAATATTTCCGTCCCTAACTCCATCACAGTCGATCCATCTCACTCCGTTGAAATTGCCCCAAAGCTCCTTTCCCTCTACTATCAGAATGTCAGAGGACGTCGCACCAAAACCCCGATGGTGCACCTGAAATCACAATCACTTCCCTACGACATTTTTGCCCTAACTGAAACCAGCCTTTGTCCCAATGTTCTTAACTGTGAATTATTCACTTCTGACTTCGTAGTCTTTCGCGCTGACGGCCAGAAACATGAAGACCTCTCCTTCGGCCGTGGTGTTCTTTTAGCCATACATAATCGTCTTGATGCAACCCTCGTCAAATTCTCAAATTCCACTTCTTTTGAATTCGTATCAGCTAAATTATCTGTATCCAAACGGAGCGTATATATTGTTTGCTGTTATATTCGCCCTTCTCAACCCGTCCAAGCATACCAGCTGGCCGTTGATACAGTCGACTCTCTGTTAGATATCGCTAATCCTGATGACGATTTTAAAATTGTTGGCGACTTCAACCTTCCCCTTTTACAATGGTCTCCATCTGAGGACGAATCATCATTTGTTCCTACTAACTCCTCCTCAGAAAAGGAAAGCCTCCTTACTGATCGTCTTTTTGACTCCGGCCTTTTTCAGATCAGTGGCATTACCAACAACTTAGGTAGGCAGCTAGATCTGATTTTCTCATCCGACCCCCATAACTCCTTGGTTACCGCGAGTAACCATCTTCTCTGCACCCTAGACCAATATCACCCTCCTCTAGCTCTTGCCTTTTCGTATGAAAACGTCAACATTACCGTTGATTCTGAGAACTCTCTCTCTTTCAACTTCCGCAAAGCTGACTTCGTTAAACTTAACAACCTACTCAATAGCATAAATTTCAGCCTCTTCCTAAACATTAACACACCCATTGATATCGCTCTCGTATTCTTCTACACAGCAATCTTTGACTGTCTTCTCCAATCTGTCCCTTATCTGCCTCGAAAAAACTGCTCATCATCACCTCCTTGGTATAATAAGGAATTGCGTACTCTTCGCAACGTCAGAAACAAATTATGGAAAACTTACCTGGTATCCAAATCTGCCTCAGATTACGCATATTACCAGCAAGCTTACTCCCACTTTTCCATCCTCTGCGAATCCCTCTATCTCGAATACCTCGATAGAATGCAATTTAGTATAATCACATATCCTAGGCGCTTTTACCAATTTATCAACGTCAAAAGAAAGTGCGACGGCTTTCCTTCCACTCTAAAATTACTTAATATTTCATCTGCTGACCCTAAAGTAATCTCCAACCTCTTTGCAACCTTTTTCAGCCAATCGTATAGTGACCACGTACACGAACCGGACCTAGATTTTTTCTCCTACCTGAATAACTGTCCTCAAACCTCTCTAGCTTCAGTCGACATTAGGTCTGATATTGTGCGAGAAAAAATTAATAGGCTCAAAGATGACTTGTCCCCTGGTCCCGATGGTCTGCCCGCCATCTTATTAAAGCAATGTGTAGATATCCTGTGTCAGCCCCTTACAACTCTATTTCGTCTCTCACTCTCTCAAGCCGTTTTCCTAAAATTATGGAAGTACTCTTTTATTTTCCCTATCCATAAAAAAGGCAGTAAAAACGACATTTCTAACTATAGACCCATAGCCAAACTTTCCTCTATCCCTAAGCTCTTCGAAAGCATTGTCTACGACTCACTGTATTTCCACTGCAAATCCATTTTTTCCCCACAACAGCACGGTTTCTTAAAAAGTAGGTCCACTACGACTAACCTGACCGAATTCGTTTCCAAAACACTACAAGCATTAGAGAAAGGTAATGAAGTGGATGTCATTACCACCGACTTCAGCAAGGCCTTTGACAAAATCTGTCACCGAACTATTTACCTTAAACTTAAAGCCCTCGGTTTCCCACCCTCTTTCATTTCATGGCTGAGATCGTACCTAGAAAAACGCCAGTACAGGGTTCTCTTCAGATTTTCAGTCTCTGACCCCATTAACGCCACTTCAGGGGTTCCTCAAGGCAGTCATCTTGGTCCGCTGATCTTTGTCTTAACTATAAACGATGTTGGTCACGTCATAAAAGACTCTGATCTGTCTATTTACGCGGATGATATGAAAATCACTAAGGTAATATCTACCCCCACCGATTCTCTCTTACTTCAAATCGATCTAAATTCATTCCACACATGGTGCGACAAAAACTTTCTAGAATTTAACGTCGCCAAATGTCAATCCATAACATTCTCTCGTAAACGCCTCCCCCCATCCCTCAGAACCTATTACTTTCTTAGCGAGCCCGTTCCCTCAGTCTCCTCTATATGCGATTTGGGTATTATTTGTGACAGGGAGCTAAACTTCCGTTCCCACATTGATCATATTGTACACAAGGCCAATTCTTCTCTCGGTTTCATAAAACGCTGGTCTAAAGAATTTTCAAACCCTTACGTTTCTAAATCCCTTTATATCACCTTTGTCCGACCACTCCTGGAATACGCCAGCCAAGTTTGGTCACCTTATCACAACATACACTCCCTTAGAATCGAAGCTGTGCAGCGTAGGTTTATCCGGTTTGCCTTACGCGGTCTCCCATGGGCCGACAACTATATCTTACCTCCCTATGAAGACCGGCTAAAATTGATTAACCTGCAAACCCTTACAAAACGTCACTGAAAATGATTTCCCTTCGCACTAACCCTCGAAACCTCAGGTCCGTACTGCTCTTTCTTCTCCCTCACCACCGCACCAACTACGGAAATTTCGAACCAATTTCCGGAATGTTACACCTGGCAAATAACTCACAGAACACCCTAGACTTTCATTCGAGTCCACCTCTTCATGAACTAACCAGTCCCAGTTCCCTTTCTAGTTTTTAAGATAGTTTTTAAGACCTAGTTTAATAAAAAAATTGTTAAGCTTAGAGTTAAGGTCCCTCCTTGTTAGTTCTTAAGTTTAGATTGAAGCTTGCTTGTATTAAGCTAAATAAATAAATATAGCTCGTTTACTACTAGCCTTTCACATTAATGGCGATAGCACTCCTCCTTGTGTCCAACCTTCAGTGGTTTTTATTATGATGGCTCCTTACCCCACCTCTGTCTCAACAATCCTAGTTCCGAAATAAAAGGGATCATAACCCTCCCACTTCACTGCATTTCTACTGATCCACCTGTGAGGCTCGCTTACTTTGGGCAGGTGGGCGTTAATGAAGTATCTATTAAGAATCGATTTAAATTTATGTAAATAGCCTTATTTGTCAGAAATTCATTGACATCGCGAATATGTGCCACAGCACCTCCAGGCCATCCTCAGCCGCAATGCAAAATTTGCGGATCTTGAATGACGAAGCCCATATTTACCTCAGTGGATATGCCAATAAACAGAACACCTGACTTTGGGGAACTCGAGACCCACGCATGATGCACTACATTCATCAATAGCTCGCATTATGGAAATATGCTAGAAGACTTCTAGAAGATCGAAATGGAAGAAGAAGGGTCGGCAAACATGTTGTTTTAGCATAGCGATACTGTAGCATACACATGCGGTAGCAAATTTAGATTTCGAAGTCTATGTTCCCTGGTCTTCTTATCATGCTTAGGTGATGTGGTAGGGTTAGGTTAGGTTACTATGGCTGCCAGTAGAGGAGTGTAGGCACACTTAGACCAGTATAGGTCCTTCATGATGCCATGTATATAGAGACTAGTGAAACCAACCAACAATTTAAAAAGGCAAAGGATTCTCATGAAGCCGTAGGATGCCAGTTCACCAGCCCAGGGCGATTTGGCATGCCCTGCGAAATTTGACGACATCAGACTTCTTTTTTTTCGGTTTTTTTTAAGGTTACAAGCAAATAGAATTAACGGCTTCATTTAAGCTGACTTTGTGTATTTCATTCACTGCGCTCGCATCTAAGCTAACAAGGAGAATCAACAAAACTCATCAAATGCCTAGGATCCGGTCGTTCCATGAATTACGAATAAGGATATAACAACATTTTTTATTAGATTAAAACTTATAACTGTAACTGTTGGCAAAATTCATCATTCTCAAGCACATTCATCATATTTTGTGAACCAAAATTAACATTTTCTACGCATTTACGTAAATCGTAACAACATTCGTGTTCGAGTGTAATGCGAGACCCAAAAAAAGAAATATATTTCCTTGGAACGCACAGCTGCAGGTGGGAGGTGTGAATTACCATAAATTATGAAGTGAGGCCCAAAAAGCACACAAACACACACTACTCTGTAATTATGTAGCCAAACAATTAATTTTGACACCTTGCTGGGCTAAAATTGGAACATGTTCGAGGGCATGTTTATTTACACATTCTTTTGAATACATTAAGGGCCGGAGGGATATATGATGTGAAAGGACTGGCCATAGTGACCACTTATCAACCCTCAGAGGGTCATAATTCACACTCATGAGCACCTATCAAAATGTTGATGACTTTCAACCTCTCCAGTGAAATGTAACGAAAATCCCAACTCGGTAGCACGTACAATATAGGTAAACTGGGGGATTATCAGTCGTGTGTCTGATGACGAGAAGGAAAGATGAAAAGCGTTTTTAAGGGCTAACCATTTTTTAGTGCGGTCAGTTGAAGATGCAGACTTGTGAAGTACTCAATACGTCGTTAGGGTACTTGCCAAAGTTGCAATGTAGTGTCGTTCGTGTAACTGTATGCTCCAACAAATGCTCCATGAATGGTTCGCTTCATTTCAGGATTTGAAGATACCGCAGCGAAGGTATTCCGAGTGACTTCTCGTAGGTATCTGCAAAAGGATCGAGGAACGAAAAGAACTGAGAGCAGATTTCTCAGAACAATGGTAAATCAAGCCTTGAGCTCAATGTCGTACTCAAGTAAGAGTAAGATAAGTGCCATGCGAAGTATCTTTTGGTTGGATAGAATCCGGTCCTATTTAGTCCGCGTGTTCTGCATCTGGAAGTGAAAAATTTCTCCTAATCCCATAATTGACACGACTAATCATAAATGCTGTACCTTTGTTCGATGCAACAAAACGTCCAAAATCTGCCAACATTTCTAGAGAAACCGCAAGCTACCAACTTCACGGTCATAGCCGCCCCAATAAACAGCACTGAAGTGTTGCTTGAGTTCTAGCGTGGGCTGCTGAAGGCCACGTAATTAGACTGCTCCTTCTTGATCCTGATAATCAGTGCCTATGTGTGGTACGGTGAAGTAATCACTTTGCTTACCGACACTATTGACTGTGATTCGAAAATTCCGATGGTTAGACGAAAAAGTGAGGAAACTCTCTGGAAGGATCTATAATGGACCGAGTATTTGCACTATGGCGGATGCACTATAATTGGTCGGAAGTTATCTAACAACACCAACCTAACGTGAGTAGTAACTGGGCAAATCCAGTCACACTTACACCAGGAAAGATCCTTGATCCCCAGAAAGAATTACCCAATTGGAGTTTGTTATTAAGCGGTGGAGGCTGCTGTTGGTGTTAACCAAGTCGTCTAAAATGTCGGGGAAGTGGACTCCTAAATGAAATGAAATTTATGAGCAGAGAGATTTTGGCAACAAAAAAAAAAAGGTATTGTATGGCTTCCTTTTCTTTCCCGTCCATACAACTTCTAGAGAAGTCATTTGCAAGGAGGCCTGTCCTGCTGGCATATCTTATAATGATGCGGTGCCCCGTAATGGTACCTACTATAGTTATAATGAGCGCTCTTTTGGCGCTGGAGCGTTTCTGATCCATATTTGGCCTGATCAGGGAGGCAGAGGCACGTAGTACGGTTGGCCCATCTGTGGCTGGTGAAATTGGTAGCAGTGAGCTCAAGCAGCAATTTCATAGTAGCAAGAGGAAGAATCACCAAAGAGTTGACATGTGGTCACAGCCCCAGCCAACACCCAGTGAAAAAACTAGACGGATCCTTGCTCATTCCGGATGAGGACCAGCTCAAGAGAGGAAAGGAGCATTCTGCTACGGTTGTGAACCACGTATTCGCTGGCGATATGCTCCCAAATCAGACTGAGGTTCCCGAGGTGAGAAATACCCGAATATGCACCACGAGATCACTAACGCGATTAAGGCACTCAAAACCAACAAGGCGCTAGGACTTGACGGTATACCCCCAGAGCTCTTACGAGCTGCGCCAACAACATCGGCTGAGCTTCTGCTTTCACTTATGGAGAGAGCTTGGGAAGCTGAGAGCTTTCCTAACGAATGGAAAAAGAAAATGATCGTCAAGCTTCCTAAGAAAGGAAATTTAATGGAGTGCGGAAACTGGAGTGGTATTAGCGTGCTGCCTGCAGTAGATAATAGATAATAGCTAAGATAAGATAATAGCTAAAATCATCCTGGAGCGAATCAGACAGCATCTCGAAGATACACTCGATGCCGAACAAGCAGGTTTCCGTTCTTCATCCTCCTGTGCCGACCACATCAACACCCTGCGGATTATCATCGAACAGTGTGTTGAATATTGATCGCCTCTCCACCTACTGTTCATCGATTTTGAGAAGGCGTTCGATAGTGTCAACAGGGAGTTTATTTGGCGTGCCCTACGCAGGAGAGGTATTCCCGATAAACTAATTGCTATTATCAAATCTACATATGATAAACTAATTGCTATTATCAAAGCTACATATGAAGGCTCCAAATGTCACGTTCTGCATAAGGGAAGGTTGTCTGAGGGATTTGAGATCCAAGTGGGGTAAGACAAGACTGTATCCTTTCACCAATATTAATTCTATTGGTGATTAGTGATGTGCTTCATGCAGCTTTGTCGACGGGAAACGGAGGAATTCGATGGACTCTAACATCTCAACTGAAACATTTTAACTACGCTGACGATGCATGCTTACTCTCTCATAGAATTATGGACCTCCACCAAATGACAGCAGATGTGGAGAGGGAGGCAGGCGTCGTCGGCGTGAAAATGAATACGGCAAAAACTAAAACTATCAGCCTTGGAACAAACTCATCGGCTCAAATATGCATTGCTGGATAACCGGTAGAGAGAGTAGAGGATTTCCAGTATCTTGGGAGTATTGTCTCGGATGGTGGACCCAAACTGGATATAGCCAGCAGAATTACCAAAGCAAAGTCCGCGTTCGGGATGTTGTCTAAAATATGGCGAAGCTATGCAATCAGTTTGAACACCAAGCTAAGACTGTTCCTCTCCAATGTTGTATGGATGCAGCAGGTGGAGAATGACCACTACTATCACCAGGAAGCTGCAAACGTTCGTTAACGGGTGCCTGCGCAATATCTGAAGGATTTTCTGGCCTAATCGTATCTCTAACGAACACCTTTACGAGAGAACGGTTCAGGAACCAATATGCACAAGCATCCAACGACGAAAGTGGCAGCGGCTTGGTTACACGTTCCGAAAGGGTAACCGTTCCATAGCAAACCATGTTATGCAATGGAACCCTTTAATTCAGGATGGCAGAAGACTTGGTCGTCCAAGGAGAACATGGCGCAGAACAGTCGAGAAGGAAGCACGGTAGTTGGGGAGAGCTAAAACCCATTGCCAGAAACCATACTCGATGGCGCATAGGCGTAGTAGATCCCTAGGGGATATAGAACATAAGAGAAAAAGGAGGGCCGAAATAGGTCTCTATTGGTCTCTAGTACTCTGCCTGGCGAGTTCGTCGGCCATACGATTTCTTGAAAATCTGAACGTTTCGGCACCCCAATGAGGGGAATATTGAATTGCTAAGCCCACTCGTCAAGAAACAGTCCAAAATTTAGGCCAGCCTTCGAGTTGAAGGTGACAGATTCCAGGGACTTGATTGCAGTTTGACTGTAAAAATGGTAATATACCGATTAGATATCACATTTAACCTTAACCACGACAAGGCTTCATTTATTGCCATATCCGCATGCAAACGCTGCAGTGATTGAGAAGGTGGAAAGAGATACTCATATATGTTTGGATCATTGGAGAAGACACCCCCTCCTACAAAACAAGTCCCCACAGTTACCTGGACACCAACCCCGGAGTTTTTCTGAAACCTGATACCTGAGTTTCAACCCACTTCATCTTCTCTCTCTCTGTCTATCCTCTCCAACAACCGCATTGTGTAAACTATTTGAAAGATATTCATAACCCCTTGAGTGCGCGTAAATTAGAAAAACAAAGTCATATCCTCAGTCGTTATAGACAAAGGGTATATCACATTGTTGATGAGCGGATGGAGTTTAGAAATAAGCTATCTGATATCCAACGACAATATGTTCCTCGTTTCTTTGTATCTTAACTTTATTTTTCGAAATCAAAAAACAAAAAAAAAAAATTTATTTAAAAAAAAAAAGATAAATCCATCCAAACTTTTTCCAACCCCCACGAGCATTCTCACATATAGCCAAAGCCAAATGTGAATCCCTTCAGTATCTCATCTACTTTCTACACTTACGTATGATCCCAAGCTCCTGCTTAAGTATTTTACTAAATTGACAGCAATTTGGTTGGGTACTCCCAGGAGGAGGATGAAGTAGTATATTCCCGAACTTGATACTGCTATCCAACGGTGAACGAAATAGGGTTGATTATGAAGAAATGTCGTCTTGAAGACATCGCCCCCATCGTCGTCGTTGACGATACGACGACAGCAGCACAACCCCTTAAGTGTGTGTAATAAAGACGATGATTGTATATACTCGTACATGGCAAAATTGAAGGGTGAATTTCAAAATTAGGTAGTATACTCGTACATATGCTGTACTTTGACGCTGACATCGTATGTACGCAGGGTGATTGTGCCTTTGTAGGGCCGAGAAAGAACGGCAAAGTGAACAGAGAAAAGGAAGCAGGAAACTGTATGTACGCCTTGAGGGTACTGCCTGCAATTATGCTCTTCAATATCACATTATACGTCTATTGTGGTGATAAAGTCATTAAAAATGTGTTTAGTGCTTGGCCCTCAAATGTGTGAGTGTGTAGGGGCTGAGATGTGTCATTTGTTAAGTTTGGTGGTGAAGCAGTCAAGCTTGAACATGTTACTAGGTGTGATGGAAAGTTACAATCCAATGCGTTTCCTGATTAACTTCCCGACCACATTGTTACGATAAACTGTCGCGTGCACAAATAGAACTTTCACAAATTATGCTATCTAACTACTTCCTGAGTGATTTGTCGATTTAGGTTTTCCCAATGAAAAATGTTATTTCCGCTCAAACACAGTGAGGATACGAATCAATGTCATCCTTTTGGGTGGGAAGAGGCAGTGACTGTGCGTGAATAACCGCGATTGGGAACCACCAAACTGACGGTTGCTGTAAGTTCCGCAGTCAGTACACCACCAATTTACATAGTTTCCTCAGCTAATTTCATTCGATCCCTACTCCACTAATATTGGTTTCAAATTAATTTGCAAAACGTGATTTAAATGCCCAATTAAATGGGAGTAGTTATTCGGTGGTTTGTAACCTCAAAATCTACACAGAATGGAGTTGTTATATCCCACAGATCGTTGGAATGGAATTTTGCATTTTTTTTCATTCTCGGCATTGTGTTTCAATACACGGAATGAAATTGGGAATCGTGGCATTTTTAGAATTTGAATACACCTCATGAATTGACTGTAATAGGATGCTTTGGGTTGCAATACAACAATTTTGTAGCTGTACATGACCATTCAATGGTGAATAGTTTCAGTAATTCCCTTGTGAATCCAGTTTGTTTTCAGTTGATTGTTGGGCTTATGACGAATAAAGCAAAAATATTCCTCCCAACACAAGAGTGTTTGTTAATCGAAACCGCGTAAGTGGCAGTTCGTCCGCATCTCTGAAACTATTATATTTAAAGTTGGTGTATAAAATTATCTAACATTAACCTGCACTCAGGCATCAAAGATGCCTCTATCCACAAACTCACCGATAGCCAAGCGGCGTTTAAAGCACTGATCTCCCACTTGATCATTTCAAAATCAGTTCTTGGCTGCTTCGACAGTTTACAAAACTTGGCCTGATACAATAAAGTAAAATTGTGGTGGGTACCGGGCTATGTAGGCGTTGACGGTAACGAAACTGCAGACCTTTTAGCTAGGAAAGACTTCTCTAAGTTATTCACTGGACCTGAACCTTTCTACGGAATATCTGATTCTGCTTCTAAACTGACCTTTAACAGTTGGGAATGCACTATGTGCATCTCCCTGTGGAACAACTCTCAAGGCCTCAGAAAACCTAAAAGAGCTGTTCAACCCTGGAAAAACAGGCAGTTGATATCCTAAAATACAGCAGAAACGACATAAGAAGCCTCTTGAGCTTCCTTACCGGTCACTGTCAACTACTTTACCACCTTAACAAAATGAGAATTACGGAGGATATCACCTGCCGCCTCTGTCTAGAAGAGGACGAAACCACAGAACACATACTACATATGTGAGTGTGTACCTCTGTGTAGAATTAGGAGAAGTTTTTTCCTTAAAGAGATCATATCTCTAATAGATTTAAGGAACTCCTCCGCAGACGTAACTATAGCTTCATAAGGAGAGTGGAAGCACTGCTGCCCTGAAAAGTGGTCTCTGGCACAATAGATCTTCTTGGTCGCAGTACCTACACGCCATTTGGCCTTGGTCACACATCTGTTAAAAAAAAAAAAACAAATTCTTTGGAAGAACACTTCTAAGCTGCTCACAGCTACCATTGTGCGGATTGATATGCCAGTAGGAAGACCTGGACAATAGCGGCAACCATCTAGCTTAAATCCTTTTCAATCAATCAAATCACTAGAATAGTATTTTCACCGCTCTGTTTGGTTAGGTTAGGTTGTCTGTCCGCACGAGAGTGCAGACACACTTAGACCAATGAAGGTTCTTTGTGATACCACGGATCAACCATTAGGCCACTCAGGGACGAACCGGAGCTTTTGATAAAGCGATGGATGTACATGACGTCTAAGAACGCCAGATCACCGAGGTCATCAAGGAAAGGGGACCCTGGATGAAACATTATTTTATGCGACAGGGCTGGACAAGTGCATAGGAGGTGAATGATAGTTTCCGCATCGCTACAGATGCCAAGTCTTGGCCTACGAGTATAAGAAAGTGTCCAGTGAGAACAGCAACAACGCAGCTGATCTGTGATCTTTTTAGCTTGATCAACTCGGCACTACGTTTTTGGTCCAGCTTAGGCCAGATCTATCTCGAAATGTGACACGTTGAGCCGTTTTCCCATCTGAGCTTAGTCATGCTAATAGCGTTCAGCTTTAGTAGATGCTTAGATGTAGCGAGGGGCATACCCAGGGCTTGCCTGTAAGACAGAATCCTTAGAGTAGTACCCTGTCTGGCGAGTCAGCCCTGCAGTTTCCTGGAATATCCCTGTGGCCCAGCATCCAGCAAAGGTGAATGTTGAACTACTCTGTCATCTCCATAAGAGATAAACGACAGTTTAAGGCGGCATTTGAAGTGAAGAAGCACGATTCCAGGGAATCGCTTGGCTATCAGCGAAAATGCTAATATCCCTGACAGATAGTACATTATACTTCAGCCAGGACAGAACTTCCTTAATCGCCACGATTTCCGCCTAAAAAACGCTAACAATGATCAAGGAGGCGGATCATCGCTCTGTTATAACAAGGAAAAACAAAATAACTTGGGTGCATAACACAAGTGCCGAAAGAAGAGCAAGGATGACTTTTGTTTCTGAAGTACAGCATGTGTAGGGTGAGAATCTTCAAAAGACGAAACTGGGCCCGCACACAGGAACAATGTGGAATGCTAATCCATAAAACTCACCTTATAAACCTTCCATCTACCCCTTTGTATTCGCGGACGTGTCGTCACGCATTTCATCCTGAATGTGGCTTCAGCCTCACGTCTTTACTTACTTACTTTCGTGGCGCTATAGTTTGGGGTGAACTAGGGGCTTCAACCAACAAGTCTCTCAATTTAGCTCGGTCTTTGGCTCTTTACCTTCAGTTGTGCACTCAAAGTTGGTTGAGGTCCCTCTGAACTTATGCTCTCCACTACGTCATCCCCGTGGGTTAGATTCGAAGACTCTGCGGGCCGGAGCTTCTTCCTCCGCGGGCCGGAGCGTTTATGTCTATTCGTTCAACATGTCCTCGCATTATCAAACGTCCAATATTCAATACCTTTTGACTAGGTCTATGTCGCTGTATAGCTTTGAATCTTCTCCTTCAAAACCCGTTAACACAAAAGTCACCAAAAATCTTGCGAAGAATTTTTCTCTTGAAGCAACCCAGGGTATCTTCATTTGCCTTCCATACAGTCTATGTTTCAGCGCCGTAAAGTAGGACAATGGCAGAACGTTAACTTGTCTAAAATAATTTTTTGACATCGAATGTCGCGGTGAAGTCATCACAGACCTTGATGGAGCAGCCAGCCTTCTCAATCTTTATTCTGCTCAGGCGGACAAGTCTGGCAGGGATGTCAAAGCTAGACGGGGCTCAGTATATGTAGCTCCTCTCTATAAATGTCGTCATAGGTGGCCTTGAAATCGACAAAGAGGTGATGAGTGTCGATTTGGACTTCTTGGGTTTTCTCTAGGATCTGCCGAAGTGTGAAGATTTGATCGGCAGTGGACTTTCCTGGTCCGAAACCGTACTGATATTGGACAATCGGGTTGTCGATGAGAGGTTTTAGACATTTACGCAATATCGCAGAAAAGATTTTGTACGCAATGTTGAAGAGACGGATGCCTCTATAATTGGCGCAATTTAAGGTGTCTCGTTTCTTGTGGATCGGACAAACGATGATGAGATTCCATTCACCAGACATACACTCGCCTGACCGAATCTTGGGGATGAGTTGGTGTATGCTTTCTACCAATTTATCACCAGCTGCCTTGAAAAGTTCGGCCGGTAAGCCGTCAGGTCCAGCAGCCTTGTTTAATTTCAGTTTGGATCCTTACTTTTACTTGATCAGGTGGACGGAAATTTCGACTATCATCGTCTATGTTGAATGGATTATTCTGCCAGACAACGAAATATTGGTTTTCATCGTCAATAGATCTCCAAAACCCTCGATTACACGTTTTTCATGCTCTTTCTTCTTCTTTTGGAGAAGCTGAGGTTCTTCCTGTCTCTTATGCTCTCAGGGCTCACGAGCAACTCACGTCTTCCTCATGTGTTAAGTTCACTCATTTTTACAGTTTATTGCCTTCTTTTAGGACGATCGCTGCAATAAATTTCACAATATCTCACACTTACCATAGCATATGGATCATTATATTTTCTAATTAAGCTTAGGTTTCCTCCAGTCCTCTTAGATTCTCTACCTGGCTCGTGGTAGTAATAAATAAATAGTTAATCAGACAAAAAAGTGGGTAGCAATCGTGTTCATGGAGTGGAAACACCATTCGAATAAATCTGCAGAGAGGAGATGAAATCGACTAAACTATGCAATCAAAACCGCTTTTTGGGAATCTCAACTCGATAAGGCCTGATATCTGAGAAAATTATAAAAAAAGAAGTAACTGCATTTAATCCTGTCACCCTTTGCTGACAACGACTACACTGTATTGTGTCAGCTGCTCTTTCCAGCTCCTGGCTCTTGGTTCTCGATTCCTCCTTTACCAATCGTCTAGCATCATATTTGTTAATGGCAAACCACTATACTTCCAGAATAAGTAGAACGCATCACTAGCTACCACTGTCGTCATCATATTGAGATCTATACCTCAGTCTAATGTTTAGTTCGGGATGTTATTCGGTCAGATGATCCTAAGGATGATGGAGGACATTTTCTAACTAAATGACAGCCGTAGCTTTGATCTTGTGCTTAACATTGCTTCCATGGATTTTTTACAATCTACTGTGCGTAGTTTTAGGATGCCCGCCTTTGATGTCCAATGGTAGTGGTTCATGGTTGAAATCCTGATGTCAGCAAGCATTTATTTATTTTTCATGAAATATGGTATATATGTAAAGTCAGTCCGATCAATTGCGAAAGCTTGTGTGAACACTACGGTGAAGGCATAACACTGACAGTAGCTTGGTCATATGGCTGGAAAAATTGTTCGCTATGTTGATGATTTGATGATTTGCCTATGACATCAGTTATTGGGGAAAAAATACTGTGAATTAGAAGCAAAGACAAAAAATAACAAAAATCTTCCCAGTTATCTGGACACTACCCCTGAAGTTTCTCTGAAGCATAAACAAGTGAGCTTCAAGCCACTACACCAAATATTTCTCTCTCTCTCTCTATCTATCCTCTTCAACGCCCGCGCTGTGTGTAAACATATTAAGGGTATTCATAACCCCTTGAGTGCGTGAAAATGATAGAAAAATGGGTTTTACAGTAATATTCCCAGATATCTATCAGGGGTTCGCGATATGTGGGACCTTGAAAAACTGTTTGTTCAGACCTACAACTTCTTGGATGATCAGACAACTGGACTCATCCTCGACTATTGTGTACCAGTACAAGTGCACCCCATGTGTACAATTTACCGTTTCTAAATTATTCGCCCATTGAATAAGATTCCGTTTTCAAAACTGACCTCCATCCGCTCCGGAAGTCGGTCTTGTCATTTTCCTAGCAAAAAATCATAACTCACTCAGTGGAAATCCATCAGTCTCTGACATCGCCCTCAATTCTAAAACGGTAGCGAATTTAATTTCAAACAATGATTTCTGACTTGGGATTAACCAACCAGGGTCCTACCAGATTAACACGACACAACAACGACGAGAAAAAAAAAGAAGAAAACAATCTACAAACAAGGGACAGCAATTGACTGACATTTCCCACCGAGAGTCGTCCCCTCATCTGTCCAGCCACCCCCATCGAAAGGAAAAAGAATAAATTTCCCAAAACCACGTTCTTTATAGCTGAATGGAGAACTAAATAAATCACTTTTCCAAAACCAACCAGAGGGGAATCCGGGTAGCAGTCCCAGCCCGTTGACACCAAAGGGAAAACATGTCAAGCCGAACTTTTCTCTTCCGATGGCGTTCCCATTCAAATTGCTTCCATTTGTATCCTGTGACATTTTTGTGGGTAATTTCCTATTTCGGCATCCAAAAAGTTCGGCTTTACCTACCTACTCCTTCCTTTTATCTTTTTTTTTTATTTATTTATCATTTCGCAGCCGTAGAAGGGTTGTGTAGATTGGTTCACAAAAAAAATATAAAAAAATAAAAATCCTGCGGAGATTAGTTGACAAGGATGGAAGACAAGTTTTTCTCTCTTGGCGTCGTTTCAATTGTGATTAACAACTTTGCGAATAATTTTAACAAAAATTTGCAAGGAAATGAGGAAAAGCAAAAAAAAAAAAAAACTTTTGCAAGAATTTGTCTATGCACAGAGGTAGGAGCAAACAACCCTAGAGCTGTCTACCTGTGAGAAGGAGCGAAGCGATTAACTTTTGCCAGACAATATAAAAATTAAAAAAAAAAAAAAAACAGCACAGAGTTAGAGGGAAGGAAAAATTGTGTTTGAAGGGGAAAATAGCTCTCGTCTAAGTGTAATCCTTTGGTAAGTACCCACCTAGATCCTGGTGAATTTAATTGCATATATTCCTACACACAACCCATAGTCGCGCTAAGCCCTCTCAACTAGCATAGTCATAAGTACTTGTAGTTTGCATAACAACGTTTGCGGGATGTGGTTGGATATGATGAGTGAGTGAGTGAAGCCACGCAGCAGCCGGTGGTAGGTTCGAGTAAATGGTCAGGTTCCGAGGATGTTTGCTTACTGCTGCTAGTTTTGCATAATGCGCTAGTTAAATGTGAAAAATTATAGAGCCCCCTCCGCTTTATATGCTGCTGATGATTCGAGGTTAGTGGTTAGAAGTCAAGTGCAGTGTGCAGTGATATGCCTGTGATGATAGCGGCAAAAGGCTAATTGGAAACGCTTATAGTCTTTTTTTTCCCGATGATGGTATTTGTTCTTTATTCATTACTATGTCTGGGTTTAATGAGAGGAGAGTCAATGGCTGGATGCTCATCCTGGGTTTGTCTGCCAATTAAGCCTTGCAGCTAATGCACAGATGGTTGCGGTGAAATAAAATGGTGTGCAACAGAGAGTTGAAAAACAACATAACCCTCCACATTGAGGAATGGAAGTCTTGTAACATTAGCAAATTCCCAGATTCCTTATACAGGTGCTGGTAATGATAGTACTGCAGCTAGGCTATATGGTCTCAGCAGCGAGCGGCGGCATTTGAGAAGTCGCCAACAGTCTATTCAGCGTAACTCCAGGCACTCTAAGTACCTGGGCCAAGCGAAAAGTTACATCAACTCTAACTAAAGTAAGGCGAATAAATCTTAGGACTTAGGACACAGCTATGTACTATTCGCATAGGATAGGGACAACAGCTACGGATGAATTACGGTTTATATATGCGGTTATCCTCCGTATTCGCTAGGATTCACTCAGACGAAACGAGATTCATTGTGTTACCACGTGACCCGGTTATTTCTTGGAACCATTTTGATTTTTGGATTAACTTCCAGATGCTGTTAGTATCCGAATCGGAAATATCTGTAAGGTCTTCAAAGAAGTGTTATGAGGATAGTGCTGGCCAACCGCATAACCAGAGAAAAGGTTCAGTTTGAACACCAAGCTAAAACTGTCCCGCTCCAATGTTGAATCCGTGCTGTTATATGGAGGCAACATGCGGAGAGCATCACCAGAAAGCTGCAAATGCGTGACCAATCTACTGGCACTTCCGTTGTTGGATGGTTGTGCCTATTGGTTTCTAACCCGTTCTCTCGTAAAGGTGTTCGTTAGAGATACGATTGGACTAGAAAATACTTAAGATATTGCGCATGCACTTATTAACGAACGTTTGCAGCTTCCTGGTGATAGTAGTGGTCACTTTCCTCGTGTTGCATCCATATAATAGCACGGATTCAACATTGGAACGGAACAGTCTTAGCTTGGTCTTCAAACTGAAGCCGAACCGAACGCCGACTTTGCTTTGATGATTCTGTGGGCTATATCCAGTTCGGTTCCACCATCGGTCGAGACAATACTCCCAAGATACTGGAAAGCCTCTATTCTCTCTACCGGGTGTCCAGCAATGCATATTTGAGCCGATGAGTTTGTTCCAAGGCTGATAATTTTAGTTTTTGCTATATTCATTTTCAGCCCGACAACGCCTGCCTCCCTCTCCACATCTGCTGTCATTTGCTGGAGATACATAATTCTGTGAGAGAGAAAGCCTACGTCGTCAGCGTAGTCAATATGTTTCAGTTGGGATGTAAGATTCCATCGAATCCTCCGTTTCCCATCGACAAAGCTGCACGAAGCACATCGCATATCACCATTATGTGAAAGAATACAGCCTTGTCTTACCCCACTTGGATCTCAAATTCCTCAGACAATTTTCCTCTGTGCAGAACGTGACATTTGGATCCTTCATATGTAGATTTGATAATAGCAATTAGTTTATCGGAGATACCTATCCTGCGTACGGCCCGCCAAATAAACTCCCGGTTGACACTATCGAACTCCTTCTCAAAATCGATGAACAACAGGTGGAGTGGCGATCGATATTCAATGGGCTGTTCGATGATATCCCACAGGGTGTTGATGTGGTCGGCAGAGGAGGATGCAGAACGGAAACCTGCTTGTTCGGCATCGCGTATGTCTTCGAGGTGTTGTTTTATTCGCCCTAGGGTGATTTTAGCAGATACCTCTCCAGTTTCAGCACTCCATTAAGTTTCCTTCCTTAGGAAGCTTGACGATCATTCCCTTTTTTCACTCGTTAGGAAAGCTCTCAGCTCCCCAAGCTCTCTATAAGTGGAAGCAGGAGCTCAGCCGATGTTGTTGGCGCTGTTCGTAAGAGCTCTGCTGGAATAACGTCAAATCCTACCGCCTTGTTGGTTTTGAGTGCTTTGATCGCGGTAGTGATCTCATCCTTATTGGGAGTCGTGGTGTGTATTCGGGCATCTCAGTCTGATTTGGGAGCATATCGCTAGCGAATACGCGGTTCGAAACCGTAGCAAAATGCTCCTTTCACCTCTTGAGCTGGTCCTCATCTGAAATGAGCAAGGAACCGTTTAGTCTTTTCACTGGGTGTTGGCAGGAGCTGGGACCACCTGTTAGCTTTTGTACCTGAGCGATCTAAATCGACAGTAATGCAGCCGCTTTACAAATATACTTAACCTGCACTTGGAATACCCTGCATTAAGCTTGTGGTCTAAAAGACTGTTTCATATCAAGGGAAGTCGAGAACCGTCAGTCTTTGCAAACAGCACTAGCTCAGTTTTCACCGGGTTGACATCCCCGCAAGTCAGTCCACTTGACCCATTTTGCTAGACCTGATTCCATAGGATCCAAAAAAGCCGTAGTATGTGTACCACTGATTGTTACCACAATGTCGTCTGCATAAGCTATAACTTTGTATGCTTCCTTTTCTAAGGTGAGGAGTATTTCGTTCACAGTAAGAAGTCATGATTGTGTGAATAACACTCCTCCTTGTGGAGAAGTTGAACTTATCTTCTTGATTTACAGCAGCTAAGTTCTGACTTGGCCGCCTTGCTTAATAGCATTTGGTAGATCCAGTGACTTAGCCTTGTATTAATCTCTAGTTTACCGAGAACCTCCATTATCGCTTCCGGTTTGATATTGTTGAAAGCCTCATCTATATCGAGGAGGGCTACCATCCAGAATTCCTTGTTGGCCACGGTCTTTCAACAGTGCTAACGAGAGAGTGTAGGGCAGCCTTTATGAATTTACTCTTACAGTAAGCATACTGTGATAGCGAAATCATTCTTACATTGATCTTGCCGGTTTAGAGGAGAGCAAAAAGGAGCTGGAAAAGCATGGTTGGTTGGTTGAGGTAGCGGTTCTTTTAAAAGCCAATTACCGCAATTGCGCCATTTTGATAGTCTGTCGAGTTTAGGTAGAGGATGATGGCTCCAATCCTTTTTTTTTGATATATCTCCTAGGGTACGCTGTTTGGTTCTCGCTAAGGCCGGGCATCTGCAAAGAAAGTGCTAAAGAGATTCTCTCTCATTAGCATCTTTGCTGTTAGGTTAGGTTAAAGGGGTTAGCTGCAACGAATGAGTGCAGCCTGCATTCGGATCTCAAACAAATCCATTGTGCTCCCCTGACGTCGAATTTCCTAGCTGAAGAACTGTAAAGAGGGGAAAAACAAAATAGCTAGAGTTCTGTGTTAAGGAAACGGCCTCCTCTGAACCACCCTGAAGAAGTTATAAACTTCATGATGGTGGTTGGTGGCTTTTCAGACAGGTCAGCCATAAGGTTGAAGAAATACTCTCCAAGGCCGTCTTCCTGGTACTGCAGAGACTAGGGCATTTGCAGAAAAGTGTTAGGTGTCTTCCTCTACATCTGTGCTGCCCCATCCTCTGCAGAGTTCATCTGCACTCAGCCGCATTCTCTTCCAGTGGGCGGCCAATATGTTGTGGCCGGTAACGATACCTATGAAAAGCGCCCAGTTTTGTCTGTTTTGAGTGAGGATGAGCTTGGTTTTGATCTTGTCATGTTTTGTCCAGATGCTTCTGGAGACACTGCATGATGGGAGTGATGTCCATCTCTCGCTGCTTGTCGTTTGAAGACAAGTGCTATGTTTGATTTAACAAGTATTTGGCGGAGGTAGGACTGAGCTTTGGACCATTGACAGGTTTTGTTCTGATCCGTTTCTTGCCAGTTCATCCGCCATATCGTTCCCTGGAATTCTTTTGTGTCCTGGGACCCACACAGA
Organism: Brachypalpus laphriformis; assembly: GCA_945910035.1. Lineage (NCBI taxonomy): Eukaryota > Metazoa > Arthropoda > Insecta > Diptera > Syrphidae > Brachypalpus > Brachypalpus laphriformis. The sequence goes on from OX246756.1 coordinate 163,165,272, forward strand.
GCGTTACATGGTGACTTTGGATAAGCACATGAAGCTCCTCGTGGCAACGTTTTATCAGCTTTGATTTTATAACCGCGGATGAGATAGCCTTTATAGCAGCTTGACTATCTATGCAAACATCAATCTCTTTCCTAGTAACAAGTTTTGTGGATAGCTCTCGTGGCGCCTCTGCTATCGCTAGAACTTCTGCTTGGAACACACTGCTGTAGTTCGGAAACCTTAGTGATATTTTAATATCAGGTTCCGCTGAGTAGATACCCGAACCCACTCCTTCGTTTGCTTTGCACCCGTCAGTGAAGACTGAAATACTCTTCTTCTTCTTCTTCTTCTTCCTTTTATCAGCGAGGCTATGATCCGAAAACAAGGGATCACAGCCCTCCCACTTCACTGCATTTCTACTGATCCGCCTGTGGCGTTCGCCTATTTGACCTCAGAAAATATCGGCAGGCCTGCCGATTTTGGATCACTCGGTTACTGAGGCCAATGAAATGCCGATGTCGTCGCATTTGTCTGATCCAGGCGTTTATAGGCCTGCCTTTCCTACATCGCGATGTCTTTGGAACGTGCATAGATATTGCCTTTTTAACAGGGTTCAAATGATCTCTTCTTTGAACGTGGCAATACCAGCTGAGCCGGTCGCGCTCTAATTTGTGTACGATGGTTTCCTTCATGTGAAAGCTTCCACGGATCTTCGAACTTCTTATTCGATCAAGCTTGGTCACTCCTGCTGTCATGCGAAGCATCTTCATCTCAGCTGCCGTCAATTTACTCTCATACTTTTTGTACATCGTCCAACATTGTGAACCGTATGTGAGCGCTGGACGTACAACTGCGGTGTAGAGCCTTCCTTTCAACTTAGGGGGCATTTTTCTGTCACAGAAGATAGCGGAATTTTCTCGCCACTTCATCCACCCTACGCTTACACGATGATTGATGTCGTCATCACAAGTTGCTTTGCTATTGATCATAGATCCCAGATATTTTAACTTTTCGCACTTGGGAAGCACTGTTCCATTCAAATAAATGTCTGGAATAGGCCTGAGTGGATCAGAGAACGGGCAGCACAAGTACTCTGTCTTTTTTGAACTAATGCGATACCCATTTCCCTCCAAAACGTCCACCCGCACATCAAGTGCTCGTTGCAGGGATGTAGGATCCGCGCTTATGATGGCTCCATCGTCAGCAAAGAATAACTGATGTACCTTGGGGTCCATCACTTTACCTTCAAGCAGATAATCAAGGGCTGTAATAAAGAGCAAAGGACTTAAAATGCTTCTCTGGTGCACCCCGACTTTGATTGGGAACTCTTCGATTACTCCAGCGGGACATCTTACTCTTGTCTTTGCTCTTTCGTACATGTCCATGATCATCTGTACATAGGTTTCTGGAACCCCTCGATGTCTTAGTGCCACCCATATCAGATCTCCTGGTTGTCTGTCGAATGCCTTTTCAAAGTCAACCAATACAATATGCAAATCCCTTAAGGAATCACGATGTTTTTCCATTATGATCCTTATACTTTGGATTGCATCTGTGGTTGATTTACCCGAGACAAACCCGCACTGATCATCAGATAGCCGTATTATTTTTCGCAGTCGGCCACCTAATACCCGCTCAACGATCTTCATGGTGTGTGACATCAGCTTGATCGAACGGTAGTTATCACAGTTTCGCGTATCACCCTTCCCTTTGTATACAGGGAGGAGGTAACTTTCCCTCCATTGATTCGGCATTGGATCACCTCTCACGAATTTGGAGATAAGAATTCTGAGCCATCTGAACCCGATGTCTCCCATCTTTTTCCAGAACTCAGAGGGTATTTCGTCTGGCCCAACCGCTTTTCGCTTTTTGGAGTATTTGACCGCCTCACTAACTTCTTCGACTGTAATGTCGGCTATTTCTTCACAGTTAGGGGTGGCTCTTGGAAAGTATAGCCGGGGAAACCGGGGACTAAACTATGCGGGTTAATGGCCCCACCGTCTTCCCAGTGTTCCCTTGATGGGATGACCGTTTTGACGTTTAGGCTGAAGTCGGGGGATGGCGGAAGATACTCTGTGGTGGCGTCTAGGTGAGCCCATCTTGCGAAGCAACGTGGCTCGTGTGGCCCCTTCTTCATAGGTTGAATTTTTTTTAGGCACAGAACACTCATCGTCGCTGATTTCTTAAAAAAATAAGTCTAGTGGAATCAGTGTGAGAATTCTTTCAACTGCTGCGGTCGGGGTTGTTCTGGCGTTGGGTTGGCGCTGGGTTGGCGTCTGTGGTTGCTATATAGGCAAGTCTCTGGATTTTAGTCAACTCTTTGAGATGCGTGTTTTTCTCTGCTTTGCAGCTAGAGCAGGAGATATTATGGGGGATGTCAAGTCTCCTATCGGCCAATGGCCTGTTCTGATGGCTTAGCAACATCTGGTCTTGATTTGCTAAGTAGCTCATTTAATTTAGGTTTGTTATAGCTGGGTCATGTCTTTCTTTATATAACGCAGCTAGAAATTGATTTCTATCCGTAGTTAACTAGCTTTAAGTAGTGGATGTTTCCCTTGACGATTCCCAAAGAAATATTCACCCTTTCTGCCAGAAAGTCGCAAAGGGTTGATCTTTGTCTGACCAGATCATCCCCTGGCTTATTTCCCCCGAAGTTGCAGTGTCCATGGATCCAGATTAGGGTGATTTTTGATCAAGCGCCTAGTTTGTTCAGCTCTTCCCGAAATTGCTTTACCAGTTTTGAAGATATCAAAGCTAAATCAATGGCTTTGATAGCAGCTTGGCTATTAGCAAAGAAAGCAAGATTGCGGTTGAGAGTTAGCAGATCATACTCTTACTGAATGGCTTGCAGCCTCAAGGAAAAGACTACTTCATCTACTGCGGGCCTCACTATTTCCAGCGTATGTTTCGAATATGGAACCTAAAGCTCTAGTGGAATTTATTCAGAATCTACACCTATCTCGTGGTTAAATAAGAGGCCGGAGCATAATGAAATGCAATTTGTATAAGCACTGCGTTTTGGCGGAAGCTATGGCCAGCCAGTTGTTTCCCAACTATTCGGCATCCACTTACACAATGTACCTTTTAGCAGCAGTTAATTATTCGCAAAAATATCAGTTGCAAATTTTACTATCGTTTTGTAAGAACATCAATGCATCCCCCTCCAACTTTCGAATAAATCCGATTTTCGTTACCAAAACATACACTCCAGTATTGCCCCGCAAAATAACATGAAATTGCAATTTTCATTTCAACTTTTGCACTCGTGCACAATAATGAACATTTCCCCTGTAGTCATGACATCAAATATCTGTTCCTAATTATTAGAACGTTGTGTACTGTTAGATTTACAGGATTTGCAGACAATCAAATCTATTCGACAAAATACGAAGGAAAATTCCAATGAAACTCTTCCTAACATCAAGGATTATTTGAAACAGGACTCATACCGGAAAAATTACTAGGAATTCCGAATTTAATTGGCAGAACTATTTCATATCCATGCAATATTTTGATATAATGCAAGGATATCATACACACACACGGACAGCATTTAATTAAAGTCCAGTTGCAAACACAACACCAGATAACGGGCATATGTATTGGATGTTAGCATCATTATTTCACTATAAATCCCAGTCCAGTGCACGCATAATAGCCAAGCCATCGTACGTATACGTAGCGCCAAGCCTTGGGCTATGAGGCATAATAACCATATTTGTAGACTAGTGCTGTACTTTGCAACTTCAAATTCAGGCTGAGTTTGCATATGCTATGGATTCTGGCATTTGCCGAATATTTGTGTGAAAGTTTTTAGCGAAGACATTGGACGTTTCATTGAGTGTACCTACACACTTGGGGGTGTGTGATATTATTTTATCAAATCATGTGGTTGGCATGAGTGGTAATTGATCTCCTTATCGAGATGCTAGCAACAAAACTATGAATTTCTAAGAATGAATTGCAATAGCTTTTGAATAATGTCCACCAGTGACTTAGTGAAAAAGAATTCCATGGCTTAGAAGAAACTCTACAGTTTAATACTCGGGGTAGATATCGCGAAGAAGTGCAAAAATGTTACAGGTATTTAAAGAATATGCCCATCTATTCTTCGCAGTGGTTAAAAATAGGAGTATTACTCCTACAGGATTTTTTCATACATAACACGATAGAGGACTTATTTCATGTAGACATTTTCAATAAAATCGAGGAGTGTGTTGTTCAGATGTCATAATATCCTATGTATCTAGTAGAACCCAACAGAGTGTTTTGAGCTGGCAATTTGTAACTGATGTTTTAACATCATATACACCGCAATGTAGATACAGTGAGGATATGACTTCGTCCTTATATCCAAATTCCAAACTAGTTCAGTCAGATATTTGCGCATAAACTTAACAGTAATGAACTACTAGGAATAGCAATTACACACAAATGTCTGCTAAGATTTAACTTCAGCTACAACTTCAAGGGTACATTCCCAAATCGCAATAACTGGGAACAGAGCAAATCCACACCTTCCTAAATCTCTCATGTATGGCACACAGACGGATCCAAGACAGATGAAGGAGTTGGGGCTGGAGTATACGGCGCTGCTACGAAAACCTTCATTCGCTCGTGCATGGAAAAAAGTAACTTCGTATCCCATGCCGATGTATATAGAACTATGCATTAGAGAAAATATAAACAAATTTATAACTAATAAGAACATTAATATTCTATCAGATATCAAGGCTGCTCTACTGGCAATTGGGTTAGGCTAGGTTAGGTTGGCTGTCCACACGAGAGTGCAGACACACTTAGACCAGTGAAAGTCCTTTGTGATACCATGGATCAAACCATTAGGCCACTCAGGGACTAACAAAACCAACCGGAGCTTTTGACAAAGCCATGGATGCTCATGACGTCCAAGGACGCCAGATCGCAGAGGTCGTCAAGGAAGGGGGACCCTAGATGGAGCATTCTTTTATGCGACAGGGCTGGACATGTGCATAGGAGGTGAAGGATGGTTTCCTCCACCTCTTCGTCCCTACAGCTTCTGCTGAAGTCGTTGTAGAAGAGACCAAGTCTTTTGGCGTGTTGGCCTATAAGACAGTGTCCACTGAGAACACCGACAACGCAGCTGATTTGTGTCCGCTTTAACTTGATCAGATCGGCACTACGTTTTTGATCCAGCTTAGGCCACATCTGTCTCGAAATGTGACACGTTGAGCCGTTTACCCATCTGAGGTTGGTCGTGCTAATAGCGTTCAGCTTTAGTAGATACTTACATGTAGCGATGGCCATACCCAGCGCTTGCCTTTCAGGCAAAATCCTTAGAGTGGTACCTTGTCTGCCCTGCAGTTACCTGGAATGTCTCTGTGGCCCGGCACCCAGCATAGGTGAATGTTGAACTGCTCTGTCATCTCCATAAGAGATAGATACTGGCAATTAAGGCTTATGAAATAACAGTCAAACTAGTATTGGACTGCCTTCTACTCCTCGTATCACTAGCCACGACAAACAGAGTTTATTTCATTTGGGTGCCAGGACACAGTGGATATGAAGAACACGAGTTGCGGTAATCTTTCTGATGCCAAAACCATTCTGTGGACTACCAGTGAGTACGGCAAATAGCTGTATTAATAATTGGGTAGAAGAAAAAGCGTATCTTTACTGGATGGAAACTGAAGGTAACAGACAAGCCAAGATCTTCTGTCAAATATTTCCCTCAAAAGAACGAGACAACTCCTACAGGTTTCCTAACAGGCTACTGTCGAGTGAAAAAACATCTCAGTCTCAAAGCATACTTCCTTAGGAGACAGTGGCCAGAGAGTATTCCTATCGCTGTTCTTAGCCGTGATCTTACTAACTCTATGATTTCCCCAGATTTTCTGCGTCTAACACAGGCCACAGGCCTTAGACACCCTGTGACCATCTAGGTTTGCTCGTTGCCTTCGATATCGCAGTGTCCAGGTACCCACCGTAATCTGAGTCGGTTCTGCGTACATAATGCCCTAGGCATTGTGCGTCAATTCCTGATTATCTCAGATTTGGTGGCGTATGAATCTAGCGCCTTTAGCGCATCCTGACTGTCAATGTAGATGGCGATATTCTTATCGGATATTGATGCCATCTCAAATAATTCCGCAGCTTTAAGTACAGCTAGAACCTCTGCCTAGAATACACTGCATGTGTCAGTGGGCGCCGTGGCGTAAGTGGTTAGTGTGTCGGATCACTACGCATAAGGTTCCAAGTTCGAATCCCAGAAAACACCAAAAAGTTTTTTCACGGTCCCACCTCTCGCGAGCGTCTGACAAACATCCGAGCGTATTGTTGTCACGAAAAAGCTTCTCAAATCGCCATTCAGATGCGGCATTAAAAACCGTAGGTGCCTTCCATCCGTGTGAAAAATATAACGCACACAACATGAGTGGTTGCGAGAAGCTAGGCCCTGGCACTTTAAAGAGCTGTTGCGCCAAGTATTTGTTTTTTTGTTTTTTTGTCAGCAAGTCTCATGGCCACCTGTAGGTTCGTATCTCTCGAGTAAATACCTGACCCCGTGCCCTCACTGGTCTTAGATCCATCTGTGTGTATTGCAATCTCGTTATGGACAGACACTGTCTTCCTTTGCTAGTCCTCTCTAATAGGATACATTACTTCGAATGGTGTGTCGAATTCTAAAGTGCCAAGGATATCGTCCGATTCGTCAGGGATTTCGGGAAATGATTCCTTGAGAATGGAGTTTTGTCCTATGTTATTAGTCTTGAAGAGAGCAACGTTAGTGAGCCGAAGCGCACGGTTGCCCGCATGAAATTTGATTTGTAGGTCTAGTGGCAAAAGATACAGAAAGTTTTCGAGTGCAGCCGTAGGCGTTGTTCGTAGAGCACCCGTGATGGCAATGCAGGCTGTTCTTTGTACTATGGCCAATACATCCCGTGTGTTTTTCGTATTCGTTGCATTTCACCACACAAGAGCCACATACGGAAGAATGCGTCTGACTATCATGATGTATATAGTATAACCAGTGCATCATTGCGGGCTTCAGGCCCCATTTTTCCCTGCGGTCCTCTTACAGATGAAGAGAGCATTATAAGCCTTTCGGAGTCTTTCCTATATGTTAAGTTTCAAATTTAGTTTCCTATTCAGCATTACACCAACATATCTAGCGCGATCCGAAAGGGAAAGCTCCACCCCTGCTATCTTAGGCAGTTTGAATGATGGTATCTTGTATTTTCTACTGAAAAGTACAAATTCTGTTTAATCCGGGTTGACGTGCAGTCAACAACCTTTAGCCCATTTTTCGAGACTATTAAGAGCTGATTTTATAATTTTGCTTAATGCGCCAAGGAATTTGTCCTGAACTAAAATCATCACGTCGACCGCGTAAGCAGTGACGCTTATGCCTGTATTGCTTAGTTTTATAAGTATCCCTTAGATGACTAGAACGCCTCCCTGGGATGTCCCCTGGTAACGGATTTTCTTATTGAACTATTTCCGATAGTAGGGTTGATGTTTCTAGTCTCGAGCATATTGCAGCATAGCTGGCAAAATTCCATCAGAGCCTGGTGCTTTGAGCGGTGCGAATGACATATCAGCCCATCGCAGATTCTTCCATGTAATGAGATTTTATGCCTCGTCTCCTATTAACATATACCAGTATACGAGTAGCCATTAGTAGTAGAATCCATTGGTGATCTACTTCCTGGAAAGTGACTAAGCTTCAATTAACGTTTCTAAAACTTCTTCGCTACTTTTTGCCCACGAAATGTCAGATTTTTTGATGAAGCTTGGGACAGAAGTGTCTTCAGCTAGCATCTTGCGAAGTCTGGAGGCTTCACTAGTGTCCGCAATGGACTCACAGAATTCCTTCCACGACCTTTTTTTTTGATTGCCTGGGCGCCGCGGCGTAAGTGGTTAGTGTGTCGGATCACAACGCATGAGGTTCCAATTTCGAATCCCAGAAAACACCAAAAAGTTTTTTCACAGCCCCACCTCTCGCGAGCGTCTGACAAACATCCGAGAGTATTGTTGTTACGAAAAAGCTTCTCAAATCGCCGTTCGGATTCGGCACTAAACTGTAGGTCCCTTCCATTCGTGTGAAAAATATAACGCATACAACATGAGTGGTTGCGAGGAGCTAGGCCCTGGCACTTAAAGAGCTGTTGCGCCAAATATATATATATATAAATGATTAAGTACTTACTCCCGCTTGCGGTCTATTCATTCATTTCATGTAGTACCGTCCGCTATTTCTTTGGCCCCGTTGTAGAAATACCTAATCTGTTTTTTTGTTCATTTTTGTTTTTTGGAGTTCATTTCTTTGCTCCACCATGGAGGTTGGAACCTCTTGGACTCCTTCCATATTGGACAGCCCCTTTCAAATGTCATGTTCATTACTTTGCCTAAGTTTTCTGCAGCCTTATATATATCTTGAGGATCACCGTTGCGAATAGGCCCATCTTTAAGATGTTTCTGTATACCTACCCGATTCTGTTCTCTTATGGTTTCTGTAGCTTTTGCTAGCCATAGGTTGGAAATTAGTACGAAAGCGTATCCATCTGTGATCAGAAAGAGATGCCTCCTGAAAAACCCTCCATTTTTCTACCGTTAGGTGATCAGAACAAGAAGCTAGTGTTATATCAATCACTTCTTGTCTGTTCCTTACTACAAAAGTTGGCGTAGACCCCTTATTGCGTATGGTGAGCTTGGTCGAAAGAATGAAATCGTAAAGACACTCATCTCTTGTATTAGTATTACTGCTTCCCCATTTCGAGTGATGCGCATTTGCATCGCAGCCCACGATGAAGGGCAAGTTGTCCTTCCTTACCAACTGCTTCATTTACAGATGAAATCTCCGTCAGCTTGTACGGGTGATATGCAGGGACCAGACACAGCGGTTTTCTTTCCTCTTTTCACAGGAAACTGCTTTTTCCCTAAATTGATCCACATCCACTTTTCAAACGCTGGCAAGAGTTGCCAGATCGGATTAATATTGTGAGAGATCTTTTCACTTTAATATGCCATCTAGTGACAAAAAGGCTCAATACTTTCTTTCCAACCCAAATAAAGCACACAACATGCCTGGTTGCGCCAGCCAATTCGTTTTTATACTCGTCATCCAATTTATGATAAAACTGATATTTATCTGAAAGAAAAAAAAAAGCCACGTATATCACAATTGTGTGCTCAGTCCGATACCGGATAAGCGTAGCAAGTCCGATATCGGTTATGGTTGCAATGTTAACCTAAGTGTACTACCCTTTGACCCGGATATTTGCTGCTAAGTAGATTTGTTGGTAGACGATAGCATATTTCGAATTCATGAAACGTAAATCAGCATTTTTCCTGCTTGAATCAAAACCAAAAACCAGTCCCTTACTCCCCGAAAAGTTGTCGAATGAATTTCAATGAGTGAACCATTTCTTCATAACTTACCAACCAATTACTCCCACAAGAGCATCGCAATTTGGCAGACGCTATCCAGCGTAATTGCATACGTTGCAATATAATTAATTCACTTCCCGCTGCGGCTTAATTGCACACCAACCCTCTAAATCAACGCACCCAGTCAGCACGAAACCATTATTAGCAATTGCGCGCGTTGGTTGTCCCAACGCTGATAAGGTGCAGCAATAATTGTAACTCCACAGCGCAAACGGATTCCATCACACCAGGACAACGAAAAAGATTGACCCATCCACCCCCACCCCAACAGCATTCTTATTCCAATTTGCTTTTCATTTTTATTCACCCCTCTGTGCTTGTTCGGGGCGTATGCACTGCTTAACTTCCCAAGTCAGCTGAAATTTAAGTATCTAACGATGAGGGAAGCGCGATAGAAGAATTGGCTCCAACGCGCTTAAAACTAGAAAAGAAAAAAAAAATAGGAAATGGGGAAAAATTTTAGAATTGCTGAAATTCAAAAAAAAAAAAAAACCTCACTGCTATAAAAAAAATATATAATTTTCCATAAATTACAATTAAATTGAAATAACATCCAAACTGTTTTTCCTCAGCTTTTTGGGGGGCGGCGGCGGCTAGGCAGGGCAAAATTATTTCTCTTAACGTCCTCGTTTATGACTCCTTGGAGGTAATTTCACAGCTTATTTGTGTGTAAAGTGTTTTCGGTTTTATAACCTCGAGAGTTGTTATTTTGTTGCCGAATGGTAGCTCGCTGATATTCAAATAAAACAGTAATAACAATAAGAAGATGGTGGGTTAGGCGCGATGGTATATAATTTTGCCATTAACGTCTGAACTACTAGCCACACAGTTAGAAGTGAGTCCAAATATTAGACCGAATTTTTTGGTAATAAAAACTAATTTAAAAAGTTCTATTAGTTCCATGATATAGGGGTGCGGCTTTCCTGTTAAATATGACTTGCTTGCTTCTTAAAAATTGTGTAGTCCATTAGACATACATACACGATAAACCCATTAATATAATTTCGTCCTTCGCATGAAACCTCACATTTAATTTGAAAATGCAATCTATTCAATATGCACTTACATCCCCTGTCGTACACTCGAATCTAACCCTAAACGTTCGCACGTTGTCAACACTCACTACTCATAAATTTTATATTCACATGCTAACAACTTGTGGCTGTAATAGACACCGATGTCAAAGAAAATTACCTATACTCGGGATCTTATCTACATCAGCCCTTCCAAGAGGCGTTTTGCGTTGATTAAAAATGTATGATCCTATCGTCAATACAATAGAACTGGGTCAGTCTTGCATGAACACAAATTCAACCACCAGCTGCATGCATACAGGCTTTGGGTTCTCAAATCTGGGTCACAGTTGAACGCATTCTTGAAGTGGAAAGGTTCTTTTTGAAATTGTTCATGCTTATGAAAGGACACCGAGAGTGTTTAATTATGACAAACATGGCAGACCTAAGAAGGAGTTATTCATTTGTGATTCTAGCCTAGATAGGGCGGAGGAAGATTTGAGTAGCTTAAGAATTCTTGCGCTTAAAACAAAACATTTTACATGGAAAAGGCAACTTTCCTCCCATTGGTTCGGTATTAGATCACCTCTCATAAACGTGGAGATGCGAATCCTTAGCCATCTGACACCAATGTCTTACATCTTTTTTTAGAGTTGAAGGGGAAACTCGTTTGGCCCAACCGCTTCTCGTTTTTTTTTTAAGTATTTGACCGCCTTACTAACTTCTTCGACTGTAATGTCGGGTATTTCTTTATAGTTATGAGAAAGTATAGCCTGATAGTCTATTATTCTGGACTGGACCGGTTTGACAGATCTGACTCAGCCAGTGCTAAAAGGCGTCACTATCCGCATTTCCAATGAAGCCAAATATCTGGGAGTGATTTTAAATAAGCAACTTCATTGGTCTATACACTTTGAGTTGAAAACATCCAAGGCGCTCTGCTTTCTCGCAGCGTAAGGATTCCTTTGGCAAGACATGTGGCTTGTCACCGAATAAGGTTCTCTGGATCTACACGGCTATGATAAGACAATTCCTCGCATATGCGTCGGTTGTTTGGTGAAAGGGGCTCTCGCGTAAATATGTGGTTGATTTCTGCGCCAAACTCAAAAGAACGGCTTGTCTCGGCTGCACGGGAGCTTTTCCGAGTACGCCTGGCTCTGCTCTAGACGCTTTGCTGTACCTACCTCTCATCGATACTTATATCATGGGTTGCACTCTCGAAGCTATCCATCGTCTTAGGTGGGGCGGTTTTTGGAATACCCCACACTGAAATTTTGATGAGCTTGTGCGACACTTATCTTACGACTCTGGTCTTAGGGATATGCCGTCTGACGCAATGACACCAGAACTTCAGCTGATGCGCAAATGCAGAGTCGACTTTCCTTGTGTTCAGGACTGGCTTTGGCCAGAGTCTGAGCCTGGAATGGAACGCAGTCGTATTTTCACGGACGGTTCCAAAACCAGTCAAGGGTCTGGTGCTGGTGTCTTCGTGGAAGTCGACAACATTAGACTTCTTTCTCGTAAGGCGTCTGTTTTCCAAGCGAAAACTTGTGCAATCCTAATGGCCATGAGCTATGTTGTGAAGAACAGGTAGAAGGGCCGTAGTATTTGCGTCTGTAGTGACAGTCAGGCTGCGCTTAAGGCATTGCTTAACCCTTTAACCACTTTCAAAATAGTTCGTGAAACCAAAACTCTTTGAACTCGGTCGCAAGGCTGAATTCTCTGTCTCTTATCTGGATCCCAGGTCACACTGGGATCTTGGAGAACGAGATCTCCGATGAGATTACTAGACAGAGCTCAGAGGCGGCTTTTCTCAGGTCCCGAACCCGCGTTGGGTCTCCCTGCGTCCTCGGTTAGGACTTCCATTGACGATTGGGTCTAACACGAACACAATTGTGTGTGGCATGACTCTCCAGGTTGCAGGTTGACTAAACGTTCCGTTCATTCAAAAATCCTTCACAATAATGTCGCCACCTAAGCAGAATTTTGTCGTTATCCACAAGAAGCTGGCCCTGAGCATTGTTAATAAACTTTGGCGAACAAATCTCCTGAGCGTTCCTCCTACTTTGGGCGGCTATTTTGAAGATGGTTGTACCCTTGTACATATTATGTCGTCACAGCCTATGGATAGCATGCTTTATATCAGCAACCGGTGAAGATATTTCCCCCAGCTCGCGATACAGGCCCTCCGTACTCTCTGCTTGAAGCTGGGCGGATTTCTTCTTTGATTGTTTCTTGCAAGGCCTGTATTCCGCTTCTATGTGGGCTTTTTCGTCTCTATTATTAAAGGGGTAGGTACTATGACCAATATTCTAAATATTCCATGTGTAGAGCTAGAAGATTGCGACAGGCAGACATACAAATGGACGCACACCAGAGCAGGAGCTTTGCCTTACTATACGGTACGGAACCCCTGATAGGTTAGATTAGGTTAGGCATGTGGCTCTACACCACACTCAGTTCAATGTATACCCATTGTGATACCCATGGGGGGAAAGGAGATAGATTAGAGAATCCCTTCTTCGTGAAAAGCAGAAAATAAATCGTATTTTGTGCATATTCTAAAGAAAGCATTCAGTACTTACTGTACTCGAGTTACAAACCATCCAGAGGGTTTGATGAAGTTTGCGATGTCGTTTAGCGGTCTGTTGGACAACTCTTCTGAATCCTTAAAGAAGTGTTGTCCAAGGAACTTATTTCTCAAATGATAGAGGCCGTGGCAGTAGCAAAGAAAATGAGTGGTGTCTTCCTGATCCTCCTCGTCACAGCAGCCTCTACAAAGGTCTTCGTTCGTCACACGTAGTTCTTTCTTGTGGTACGGCATGGTGTTATGCCCGTTTCTATCCGTCTGTATGAGTCTAAGGGTTCTTGTTCTGTCGAATGTAGGCCATAGCTTCCTCGTGGCGACACAAGTATCTAAAGAGGTCCACCTGTTGTTAGCCTCCGTTAGGGCTTTGTTTTCTGCTTCAAGTTTGAGTGCGCAAGGCGGGATGTGCACTGAGGGGTCGGATTGGTCCAAATTTGGTGCTGATCCTCCTCTAGCCAGTTCATCGGCTTTCTCATTCCCTGGTATGCCTTCATGACCAGAGACCCAGCAGATCTTTACCTCGTGCTTTGTTCCAAGAACCTTGAGCTGTTCTCTACAAGTTGCGATTTTACTTCTGCAGCAAATATTGCTTTATCGCTGCCTGGCTGTCGATTAAAAAGATGATATCCTCCCGTGGTATTGCCCTCATCGCAGTCTCATGGGCTGCTATTTTCACTGCTAGGACCTCCGCCTGGAAACGCTGCTGTAGTTCGGAAGCCGAGTTGACATGGAGAAACCAAGCCTTTCAGAGAAGATGCCTGCACCTACACCTATTTCCATTTTGGATCCATCGGTGTACACAGCTATGGATCGCTCGTTAGGCTTTCTGTCATTTTGCCAGTCTTCCCTGCCCGTGTAGGTGCTTAAAAATTGTCTCGTGAAGTTTAGGTAAGGCGTTATGTAGTTTGTACTAATACATTGCCTAGATATCTCTCCAAGATCGTGGTGTGACCCATTGCATTTGGTCTCCAGCTATCTGTTTGGCTTAATCTTACGGCACTTAGATCCGCCGATGCTTGTATAAAGATATTTAATGGAAACATGGTGTAGGCCTCGAGGTGTAGGTGTCGTTCTCATCGTACTGGTTGTGGCGATGCACGCTAGTCCTTGTACTTTTGTGATAGCAGTTAGTTGTTTGTTTATTTTGCTGGCTTCTTGCCACCATACAAGGCTGCCATACGTTAGTATTAGCCTTACTATAGCTGTATACATCCAAAGAATGATTTTGGGGTTCGGCGCTCAAGTTTTCCCGTATATTGTATTGCACGAGTAAAAAGCTATAGTCTCCAGTTGAATTTCCTATCGACCACCAAGCCGAGGTATCTCATACTACTGGAGATACTTAGGGGAATACCACTCACGGAAGGTGTTACGAATTGTGGAATGGATTGGATTAGAAGTAGCAGAAAAGAGGTCATTTATAAAAATGAGAAAGAGAGTTGGAGACAAAACGGAGCCCTGGGAAACACCAGCATTTATATGGTGAATTGCAAACTTGAAGCCATCCAAGACAACCTGTGTTGAAAGGCCCGAAAGGTAATTTCTAATCCATTGATGAAGAGACTCATCGACGCCATATGCACACATTTTCGACAAAAGAGCCTGATGCCAAACTCTGTCAAATGCCTTAGAAATAACGGGCGCAATCATCTTTGTTTCGCCGAAGTGATGGAGAGATTGGTTCCACTTCTCGGTGAGATATGCCATCAAACCACCAGTGGACCTATTGCTACGAAAACCTCACTGCCGGTCATTGAGGAGTTTTCGATAATCAAGATATTTTATAAGCTAACGATCTATCAGCGTTTCCATGACCTTCGAAAGAAGGGACGTAAGTGCAATGGGTCGGTAATTGAACGGGGAGGAAGATTCGCCTTTTCTAGGGACCGGCTGGACAAATGCTGTGTTCCATCTTGTCGAAAAGAGCCCAGAAGTGTAGGACAGACAGAAAAGCTTACGCAGAGGTTTTGCCAGCGTAGAGGAACACATCTTCAGAACTATGGGGGAGATTCCATCTGGACGAGCGGATTTGTGTATGTTAAGACCTTTGAGTACTCCTGCAACTGTACTACTGCGAAAGTGGACTTGTCCCATGGAAAATTCAACGCTCTCAAGTACAGGCGGAGACAAAGCACTATCTGGCAGGGTGGAGTTCGCTGCAAAGTGAGCAGCAAGCAGATTGGCCTTATCTAAGGAGCTGACAGCACGAATGTCATAATAAATGAGCGTTGGGATGGCAGGCGAGGCAGAATTTTTAATATTTTTGACGAATGACCAAACATTTTTACTACCTTTGGGACATTGTAGAATTTTTTGCCTCAATTTTTGGTCATGCAAGAATTTTATACGTTTTCCTCGGATTTGTTGGCTTTATAAGACCGAAAACTTACCTCTTTCAACCTGGTAGCCTCTTTGCAGCTCTGGTCGAACCACGAGTTTGCCTTAAGTTTGATGCTTTTTGTTCTATTAGGAAGAAAGGCATCCATACCTAAGAGGATGGTGTCAGTAATCATATCAGCGGCGGCATCCACGTCGCTATCGAGGAAGCATAGCGACCAGTTAAAACTCCTAAAGAAATTGTTAAGGCCGTCCCAGTTGACTTTCTCGTAACGCCACACTTTTCTTTCCTGTGCAAATTCCACCATGACGCAGAATACACTGCAGACCACATGTTATGTAACTGTGGAGCACTAGCCCACAGTAGAGTAAGTTGTCTGAAAACAGCTTAAGTATGGCCTCTCTTGCCACCAGTACTACCACTTGAGTCTCGTACTACACACATAACCTCATCTAATTTGTCAGCTTTATTCTTTTAAGGACTCTCTAAACATTTTAAAATCAAATGTAAAAGTGAGAAGATGCTTTTGTATAAAGGTAGACAAGGAATTATATTCATAATGAGGAGAGAGAGAGAGAAAATTGGATATTAAGAAATAATGTGTTTACCTTCAAGTCTGGCAAAGTCATCCTTTTTGAAGTCTTTATTATCCTTGAATGTTTCTTATTATCAATGAGCCAGAATAAACTGGTTAAACCTTAAGTTAAGCTTGTTGTCTAATGAAAAGGGTAAAGCACAAAATTTGATATTCTTCAGGAAAAAAAAAACACAACACAGGACAATGAGGCTGTGGAGGACAACTTGAATTATTCATGAAAATTCCTACAAAATACAAACATTGCGGGCTATAAACATTTCACTTAGAATTTTCCCCGTTCCTCGCAAACTTATGCAAATACAAGAACAGCAAATTGGATTGCTGTGAAATTAATGGATTGGAAAAGCGGCCCGCTAAATATTTAATGCTAATGATAATATTGTATTGTAAGTTTTGCGCTGGCTGCAGAGTGTCCTTCCTCTGTCTGGGCCACCAGATTTGTCACGTACAGCATCTAAAAGAAAAATTACTTTCTTCCTTTATTATTCCACATTTCCAAACAACACTCGTCCCAATATCTTATTAATATTAAATCGCTCCTGTAACAACAACAACAAATTCAGTACAATAATATCCCCATCATTTCACACTACCAACATGACACTGACATTACCCTGAGATTTTATTGCCATGTGAAGGGCGATGTAAAACCGTTCCGCCAAAAATCCGGGAACGTGTCATATTTTTTTCTATAATTCCCTGTGGACGCAAGGAGATAGAAGATAGAGATTCTCGGTCCCCGCGACATCTTTTGACATCTGTTCGACCGTCATTTATAATGTACTTCGTCTACTCATGCAAAACGTGTCCTCTCGACAGCTGTGTGTATGTTTATATTCCCCCGCTCCTCGTGGGATGGCGGTGAAGAATAATACCCTCCCCCCAAAAAAATGGCAACGAAATCGCTCTAAGTTATGAGCATTCCTTCGCGATGGTTTGGTTTTGTTTTTTTTTTTTTTTTACTCATCCATGAAGAGAAAAACGATCTGGTAATTTTTCTATTGTCTAATCAAGGCTAAAAAGTGTGCGTATCCTTAAATCATTTTTTTATATCCTCATTGCGTCTCTCGAAAACCTTTACAACTTGTAAACTGCCTGCCATGTGGGTGGAGTAGAATTGCCTTGCTTTTGTGAAAGTGGGGGAGATTACATTTTTTTTTTTTTTTTTGCAAAATTTTTACACTCGTCCTTAAAGAAAGAACAACGCAAGCAAGCAAGAAAAAAACAAGAGAAAGTACCCTGCTGCCTGTTATCCTGCATAAGCTCATATTTTTCTAAATTGACACCAATTTAGCTAAGTACTCCCCAATGGATTAAATGTCTTTACTGACAGCTCGCCCCATACGTGGAAATGGCGAATGGCGGATGGGCGGGTATAGGGGATGATGAAAGAAATGACGAAAAATGCAATCCAAAGGACAAAGAAGACAACGCACCGGTGTGTAATAAAGCGTACCATATGAGCAGAAAATTAAAGGGTAGAATTGCAAATTAGGGAGGGTTGATGTCCTTTAGTGATGGCGGTGTGGTGTGTTTGAAAATTAAATGTGTGTCAGAATGAGGGAGGATTGCTGTTGAGTTCTTAAGTGGCTTGTTAAGGCGTTTCTTTTTTCCTATAATAGTGCATAATATGTGCTTTAAACATTTATAGAATTGTGTTTGCGCTGCATAATTCTTCTACATGAAAATCGATCCATTTAGTTAAAAAAGAATAATAAAGACGGAGCAGGTCTTGGCCCACAAGCAAACTTTTTCTGAAAATGTTCCTTATACATCCTTTGAACGAAATTTCTGTTTCTTTCTATTGCAGCGTTGGATGCAGAAAGTCGAGCATAGGTTTGAATTAGCCATTATAGTATGGTCTAGACTTTTCATGCGAACAAGTATCAGACAAGCAATATCCAAATTAAGTGATTATTACAAAGCTCCCGGTGGAGATGGAATTTTCCCCGCCCTCTTGCATCATGGAATCAAAACTCTCATTGAATCCTTAGTGCCTATCTTCAGATCCAGCTATGAACTCAGCTACATCCCATCAATATGGAGAAAAGTTAATGTAGTGTTAATTCCTAAAGCCGGCGCGAGATCACAATCAGACCCAGAGGCTCTTAGGCCAATCAGTTTCACCTCTGTGTTTCTTAAGGTAATGGAAAAAATCTTTGATCTTCACATAAGAAATTCCACCCTTATTGAACACCCCGTAAATAATCTTCAATTTGCATATCAATCTGGTAAATCTACGGTCACAGCCCTTCACCATCTAGTCAGTACTGTTGAAGAAACTTTGTCAAAGAAGGAAATAGCCTTATGCTCCTTCCTGGACATCCCTGGCGCCTTCGATAACACATCGTTTCAATCAATTAAGGCTGCTGCTGATGTCAAAGGCATTGACCCACAAACTACCAAATGGATATGCTCCATGCTCAGAAGCAGACTTATCACTGCCAAGCTTGGACAAATCTCAATTTCCGTTAGAACTACTAAGGGTTGTCCTAAAGGGGGTGTCCTATCTCCTCTTTTATGGTCCATTGTAGTGGACAGTATCATAAATGACCTCAATAGTTCTGGATTTCTCACCCAGGGCTACGCTGACGACGTAGTCATTATAGCTAAGTGCAAAGATGAATCCAGCATTTCTGAACAAATGCAACATGCCCTTAATAAAGTAAATAACTGGTGCCAGTCAGAAGGTCTAACGGTTAACCCTGCAAAAACCGTAATCATTCCTTTCACCAGGAGGAGAAACTTAAGCCTTCATGGACTATCACTAATCAATAGTCAAATTGAGTTCTCAAAAGAAACAAAATATTTTCGGATTACTCTAGACCACAAATTAAATTGGAAACCTCATATAAACAGAACCACTGAGAAAGCCGTCTGGACCTGCTCTAGGTTTTTCTGGCAAAAAATGGGGATTAAATCCAAAAATGATCCACTGGGGCTATACCACAATCATCGTTCCGATAATAACTTATGCTTCGCTAGTATGGTGGGATAAAGTTAATCAAACCGTTACCCGCTCCGCCCTCCAGAAGGTGCAGAGACTAGCATGTGTAGGTATTACTGGCGCAATGCGCACCTGTCCAACAGCTGCGCTGGAAGTTCTCTTATTCCTTCCACCCCTACACATAAATATTATGAAGACTGCGGCTGCCAGTGCTCTAAAGCTTCATCTTTTATGCAACAATACAAATTCCGAATTAGTTGGCCACATGAAGATCCTTGAGAAAATTCCGCTACTTACTTGTCCAGCAGTATGCATCTCAGACTTCATGCCCAAAAGAATCCACCTCAATCACCCCTTCACAGTAAACATACTTAACCGCAGCTACTGGGACTATCCTCAAATCCCCCAATCAAGACCTCAAATCAATTGGTACATTGATGGTTCAAAAATGTCAAATGGGGTTGGAGCTGGTATCTTTCGCCCCAACTACAAACTCTTTACACCACTAGGTCAATCCACTACTATCTTCCAAGCAGAGGTCTATGCCATCGAGCTCTGCGCCAGATAATGCATCAGACGAAACCTCCGAAGATCACATATTAATATAATGTCAGATAGCCAAGCAGCACTCAATGCTCTCACGTCCTTTGACTATAAGTCTAAGCTGGTTTGGAATTGTCTCCACGCTTTTGCAGCTTGCTGCACACAATAATATCACACTAATATGGGTCCGCGGTCACAAAGGAATCACTGGTAATGAAGCGGCTGATAAGCTTGCCAGACTAGGTGCCCAATCACCTCATATTGGACCTGAACCTTTCTGCGGTTTACCCACCAGCCAGATTAAAATAGAGCTACTCCGCTGGGAACGCGAACAAATGCTCTCTCACTGGAATACTCAATCCGGCCTAAGGCATTCCAAGAAATTTATTAACTTCTCAAAAAATAGAACTAGAGACATTCTATCAATGAGCAAACAGAATGCTAAGATCCTTACTGACTTCCTAACTGGACATTGCTCTCTCAACTACCATATCAAGAAAATAGGCCGTTTTCAATCGGATACGTGCCATCTCTGTCTTGAAGACACCGAAACAGCCCATCACACACTCTGTGATTGCCATTGCCATAGCCAGACTTAGGCTAAGTCACTTTAATAAAGGCGTTACATCACCTTCCGACGTCACCTCTTCTTCAGCTTGAACTATTCGTAGCTTCATTCATGAAATTGAGTTCAGCTAGTTGACAAATTCAAAATCAGTTAACCAGGGGATAGCGCAAAAGATCTTTTTAGGTCGCAGTGCTCCAGGGGTCAGTCTCTGCCTTCCTCCCCTTCTACCTTAAACAAAAATAAATAATTTGGCGATCAGAGGAGGAAAATCGAAATAGGGATGGTATACGATTGTTTAATCGAGGCGGTCAATTACTCCAATAACGAAAAGCGGTTGGGTCAGATGAGATACCATTTGAGTTTTGGAAAAAGATGGGAGACATCGGGTTCAGATGGCTCATGGTCCTCATCTCAGAAACTTTTAAAAGATGATCCAATACCGAAATAATAGAGGGAAAGTTACCTTCTTTCTGTGTACAAGCTGATGTCACACATCATGAAGGTCGTTGAGTGGGTATTAGGCGGCCGACTGCGAAAAATATTATTGCTATCTGATGATCAGTGCGAGTTTGTCGCGGGTAAATCAATCACCGATCAACCAAAGTACAAGGATCATAATGGAAAAAACATCACGTTTTCATAAGGGATTTGCATATTGTATTGGTCGACTTTGAAAAAGTTATTCGGCAGATCTGATATTGGCGGCGCTAAGACATTGAGGGGTTCCAGGAACCTATCTACAGATGATGATGGACATGTAAGATGCCGAGCTAGAGTAACCGAAGAGTTCGCAATCAAACTCGGGGTGCATCAGGGAAGCGTCTAAAGTCCTGTGCTTTTTATTACAGTTCTTGACTATCTGCTTGAAGGTGAAATGATGGACCACAAAGTACACCAGATATTCTTCGCTGACGATGAAGTATCATAAGTGAGGATCCTACGTCCCTTTGGGTGGATGTTTAGGAGGGAAATGGGGACCGCGTAGTCCAAAAATGATCGAGCACATGTGTTGCCTATTCTCTGATCCACTCATCCTATTCCAGACATTTATTTAAATGGAACAGTGCTACCTAAGTGCGAAAAGTTCAAATACGATAAACGATAAACATATACAGATGGATCCAAAATGGCATGTTGATACAGGAGTAGAAATCTGTTTCGAAATCGAATTTCCTAGACGGAGTCAACGGTGGCGTCTATAGTTCCAGTTAGGTTGAACTTAGTGAATACTTTGCGCGAGCTGCTTCGACATATTCGGATTCACAGGTCAGTAAGGAATTTCCAATGTTGGTCAGGACATTGGAATAGAGATGGTGGCGGAGGAGCCCTTAATGGGCCAACGGCAGCGCTCATACTCCCGTAGTGGACTTCTGGCACCGGTGTACCCGGCACCTCGTCCTAGAGGAATAATTAAGGAACTGGCCCTCCAGGTTGGGGGTTGTGCCGTCGAGGTAACTTCCCTACCACGTAAAAACTCATGGTTCCGAAACAACCAAAAGCCTCGGATAAGGATGACTCAACTAATGACGACCCCAGCAAACGAAATAAGGACAACGACCTTCGGATCTATACGTGGAATGTTCTGTCCCTTTACAGACCACGTGCAGCCGACAACTAGCAGAGGTCCTAGACTGCTAAAGCAGATATTACCGCCATCCAGGAAGTGCGATGGGATGGGCCGGGCAAAAAGAGGATGAAAAACTGTGACATCTACTACGGTGATTGCTACAGAGGCAACAGGCAACGCTTATTCGGATGCAGATTTGTCATACGCGGCAGACTTAGGCAAGAAGTCGATTTCACCTTGCATAATTTCTACCAAGTTAATCCTTCAACAGCTCTGGAACACAGAAGTAGCATGGGACGATGAGTTGCCCAATGAAGTAAACAAGGTGTGGACCAAACTTCGCGATGATATGCCGTCACTTGAGAAGTTGGAAATTCCGCGCTGGATGTTTACGAACTAAAAATCCACGGTTGACATTCACGGTTTCAGTGACGCATCTGAGAAGGCATACGCGGCAGCCGTTTATTTAAGGGTTTTGAACAATCAAGAATGCAAAACGAGTCTACTTCTGACTAAAACGAAGGTAGCGCCCTTGAATAAAAAAAACATTAGCTCGACTAGAACTTTGCGGAGCTGTTTTATTGGCAAAATTGTTGTCCTTTGTTGTCAGAACGATGGAACTGAAAGAATGTAATGTATTTGCTTGGTGCAACTCTAAAATCGTTTTAGCTTAGATTCAAGGTTCACCAAACTCTCGTACGACCTTTGTAGGGAATCGGATCGCTGAGATACAGGAACTTACAAATTCCAACATTTGGCGTCGCATTGCCTCGAAAGATAACCCAGCTGTTCTAGCATCGAGAGGAAAATCATGTGTGCTTCGCTATGGTGGCACGGACCAACATTTCTCAACCAATTTGATGCTAAATTGTATCCAAGGGATTGCATCGAAGAGACAGATTTGGAAGCAAAGAAGAAAACGTCGGTCGTCATGACCAACCTAGTAACTAACCAATCAATCCTATGTATTCACACACCCACATATTTAGTACATGTTTTGTCTCATTTTGTGAAGTTTCAGCAGAACCCATATTTCAACAGGTTTTCTTCATTGCAAAGAATGACAAGAGTCACAGCATACTGCATAAGATTCATTTCGAACCTCAACAATCCAACTCAAAGGAAGCTTGGGTATCTATCCGCTAACGAGCTTTCGAAATCTATGAATGTTCTTATTAAAGCTACACAGGCAGAGTGATTCGTTGAAGACATATCCATTTTGCGGACAAACTCACCACTTAAGAAAAGCAGATTAAAGCGTTTGATCCCATTTTTAGATGACGAAGGGATCCTCCGTGTGGGAGGGTGTCTGGAAAACGCTAAATTGCCGCATTCTCAAGCACATCCCATCATCCTTCCGGGAAACTATGCATTCACCAAACTTCTTATCCATAACGTTCACATAAATTATTGTCATGGAGGACAGCAAGTAATGCTAGCCACGCTAAAGAGAACTTACTGGGTAACTAATCTCAAAACATATGTTAAACAGTGCATTTTTAAATGCTTACCCTGCTATAGGCAACGTGCTAGTCAGTCTACTCAAAAAATGGGACAACTACCTTCCTTGCGGGTTGAAATAGCTCGGCCATTTCTAAACTCGGGTGTTGATTTCGCTGGGCTTGTCTTACTGAAGGCATGGAAAGGCAAATGCAACAGGATTACTAAGTCTTACATCGCAATTTTCGTTTGCTTTTGTACAAGGGCAGTACATTTGGAGTTAGTCAGCGACTACACTGCATCAGAGTTTTTAGCAGCCTTCCGCAGGTTCACCGCTCGGCGCGGGGTATGTGCCAACTTACACAGCGATTGCGGAACGAATTTCAAGGGAGCAGCAAACGTAATGGCAACAGAGTAAAACCATTTTTGCAAACAATGGAATTAAGAGGTCGCAGCTAGTCTTGCGATGCAAGGCATCAATTGGTTTTTTAATTCACTGGCGGATTGTATGCATGCAGCGGGCGCCTTGGTGCAAGTGGTTAGAGTGTCGAGCCACTGCGCGTGAGGTTCCACGTTCGAATTCCAGAAAACACCAATACGTTTTTTCACAGTCCCAACTTTCGCGAACGTCTGACAAACATCCTTCTTACTTACTTAGGTGGCGCTACAGTTCGGGGTTAACCTGGGCTTCAACCAACAAGCCTCTCCATTTAGCTCGATCTTTAGCTAATTGCCTACAGTTGCGCACTCCATGTTGATCGAGGTCCCCTTGAACTTGTGCGCGCCACCTACGGCGTCGTCCCTCCCGATTAGATTCGAAGACTCTGCGGGCCGGAGCATTGGTGTCCATTCGCTCTGCAAATCCTAGCCAGCTCAGACATCCAATACGCAGTTTTTTGACTAGGTCGATGTCGCTGTACAGCTCGTATAGTTCGTGATTGAATTTTCTCCTCCAAAACCCGTCAATGCAAACGGGACCGAAAATCTTACGAAGAATTTTTCTCTCGAAGCGACATGGACTTTTAATAAAGTCCATGTTTCAGCGCCGTTAAGCAGGACTGGGATGATCACAATCTTATACAGAGTCTCCTCGGTTGTTCGAGATAGGGCTTTACTGTTGAATTGCCTTATAAGCCCAAAAAATCAGCGATTGGCAAGAGTTATTCTTCGCTTGATTTCTGCGCTGATCTTGTTCTCAGAGTTTATAGCAGAGCCAATGTAGACAAAGTCCCTTACTACCTCGAAGTTATAGCTGCCCACTGTGACATTCTGTCCAATTCGTCGGTGTTGGTTGTCCCTTCTTGTTGACAGCATATACTTGGTTTTGCCTCGTTTATCGCTAAACACATTTTAACCGCTTCCGCCTCAATGCTTGCAAACACACCGGTGACAGCCAGCTGAGTTCTTCCGATAATGTCTATATCATCGGCGTATGCAAGCAGTTGTACAGACTTGTAATAGATTGTGCCTCCGGTGTTGGCTTGTCAGTTCCGCACAATCCGTTCAAGTACAATATTAAAGAAGTCACATGACAGCGCGTCACCATGTCTAAAACCTTTTTTGACATCAAAGGTCTCGGTGAGGTCATTACCGAGCTTGATGGAGCAACGAGTGTTCTCCATCGTCATCCTGCACAGACGGACAAGTTTGGCAGTGATGTTAAAATTAGACATGACTCTATAAAGCTCTTCTCTATAGATGCTGTCATAGGCGGCCTTAAAATCGATAAAGAGATGGTGAGTATCGATTTGAAATTCTTGGGTTTTCTCCAGGATCTGCCGTTTCCTGGCCTGGCCTGAAACCGCACTGATAGGGTCCAATCAGGCTGTTGATAAAAGGCTTTAGGCTTTACTGTTGGATTGCCTTATAAGCCCCCTGACAAACATCCGAGAGTGTTATTGTCACGAGAAAGCTTCTCAAAACAAATTGCCCTTCGGATACGGCACAAAACTGTAGATCCGTACCATTGGTGCGAAAAATAGATATAACGCATACAACATGAGTGGTTGCGAAAAGCTAGCCCCTGGCAGTTAAAAAGGTGTTGCGCCAAATATTTATTTATTTTTTATGCATGCAGTTACAGCTGAAAACATGAATGAAATGCATTTTATTCTCAACAGTCCAAACATCGGTATTCAGAGATTTTAGAGATTCACGATTTCAAATACATAGACTATGTCTGATTTTGGTAGACTGTCCTTGAAGTTGAGATCCTTTACTTATTTTCACAGAGTTCACCGTAAGCATTTGTTATTCAAGATTGGTTGCTTAAAAAAAAAATTAAATTCCAGACATACTTCTCCCCAACATGCCGGTTGTTGTTAAATAGTTTCAGGTGTAACTTACCCCCCGAATCGGAAACGTAATAAATCCCTGCCAAAGCAATATTTTATGTTCGGATTATACCACTGCTGCTAATAAATCTTGTAATCTTCAGATTTAGGGATTTTGTATGGTGGTTAAGAATTAAAAAAAAAATAAAAACCCAAACAACTGAAATAACTTCTTTTTCACTGCAGCAGCAGAGGGTTACGGGCAAGTATTTTATCAATGTTAATGTGTCGGAAGAATGTTTTGTTCGATTGAAGGTAAAACAAATTGTTTCATTGTGCTGGATTGAGTGTTAAGCATGTTGTACAACACTGGTGTAGCGTAGAGGATGGTTATGCAGTTTGGCTCTATAGTTAAGGAAGTAGTTGAAAAAATATGTTGAGGGGGTGTTATGCTTATGGTTTTGAGCGGAAGAGGTTTTATGATTCAAAGAGGAATCTGCGTTACGTTTTGGAAAAATTCATGAAGCCGTCTGCTTGGTCAGGGATTTTGCACCGTAATCGCCCAGTGAGAATGGTATCTCTTAAATCCATTTTTTTAGTTGTGAAAATGCAAGTTCAAAATCTCCTCACTATAACGATGCAACCACCCTACCATTCATGGAGTTGATACTTGTACACCACTCTACATTGCAAAGTCCTCACTTCCAAGCCAACTGTCTGCATTTCAAACTAAAACTTTCGACTCGTGGTGTAAACTTCATCCCAGCACAGCGCCTCTGAATCATAAACAACGTTTTCAAAGTGCCTTAAGTACTACCGGTCAAACAAGCACAACACCCGGCTACAACTTGAACGTTGTTAGCGTTGGTTCAATGTGTTTACACTATTCACCTTCCAATCGAATCGACCCATCGTTGTAGAGGTTCCTCTGCAAATCTAACACCATACCCGAGCATACAGAAAATTTGGTTTACTTTGAAACGTTCTTATGCGTACAACAGCATTTCGAATCGCCTCTTTGCCTGGAATCACTTTCGTGTTTTGTGCGCGCCCACTGGGAGGCTACAGCTGCATGTATTTTGAAGCGATTCGTTTCTGGAGGCCACCAAGTAATCAACTCAACATTGTTGGATAATTGATCGTGAAAAACAAGGTAGTGGATGAATTGTGTGGTCATTCATCATGTTAAATTGATTTAAATGGCAGTTAGGCACTTTGAAAGTAGGTCTACCCCCTAAACAAATCGATTTGGTAAATTGCTCGTGAGAAAATACCCAGCTATAGCAAGGAAAAAACTCAAAATCAATTTTGAAAAAGTTTTTTAATTGAAATTTAATATAATCCAAGCGTTTCGTCCAGGAGCAAGATGTCGAAGGACAATGCAACCACTTTCACAGCTCAGTATACGTGGCAGAGGTTAATTTAAATGGCCAAGAACAAGCACAAGCGGCGATATCCCTTCGAAAAACATTGTAAAGTTGCAAGGATATTTGCATATAAATTGGTTTACTCGTGTATTAGAAGCAGATGCGGTTTGCATGAGAATACCACCATCCAATGGATGCATGGTTTTTGTTATTTTAATAAATTTTCGGTCCAGAGATGCTGGTTTAGATTGTTGCTGATAGAAAAATGGGTATGAGGGTTTATAACTTATTTTATTGGCCATGGAGATTCGGGTGGCATTGTCTAAGCTGTCGATGAAATCGCTTGCTGATAACACATTCATATACATAAAGAAGAGTGTGCTAAGGACTTAGCTTATGGGCGTTTAAATCCATCTAAGAACAAGAAGATGTACTTTAATGAACTTGCTTTCGAATGCAAATAGTACGTATGGATAACGTACATTTCATTGCGCAAGAACATTTTGTTCGGAATATCATAACTTGGAATGAGAAACATGCAGCCAAGGAATAAGAAATAAATACGAGAGTACAGGAAAATAGGTTCGAACTATTAAGGTCGGCGTATGAAGAACCAGAAATTAAGACAATGCAGACTGGACAGATCGGAGAAGGATTGACTCTAAAAGACTAAAAATATTAAAAACATTTCGAATACGATGAACATGTCAAACACAATTAACATGCAACGAACCTGCTTTTTTTTTGACGTAGGATTCCTGGCGAGTCAAAACACCTCCGTCGGAATTTCGTCGATCGAACTATGCCCTCCCGAAACCACCTATGGGTATTATTTGTTAAGCAGTCGCTGTTTCGCTATTGAGTGCTAACATTCGCGCTGCGTATGCGCTTCAAGCGTTCTAGATCGCTGAGCATTCTTGCCGCTACGCCGCCACGCTGCTTACCGCAATCCAGTTTCCTTCACCGGATATCATGTGGCTAACTATGTTTTCTACTTTTATAGTCGCGGGCCATTCGCCGAATTTATTCCGCAGTATCACTCTCTGATTACCGTAATGCGGACATTGGAAAAAAGCATGCGTTCTCCAAAACATTATTACACCCATGACACCATGGCATAGTGTCACGCTTGCGTTTAAAGAGATACTCTCTGTAGCAGGAACTTACTTACTTACTTAGGTGGACCTGGGCCTCAACCAACAAACCCCTCCAGCCAGCCCGATTACGAGCCAGCTGCCTCCAGTTGCACACGACAAGTTAGTTGACGTCCTCCTCCACTCGTTTGCGCCACCTACCCCAAGGTCGTCCTCTACTGCGTCATCCATCCTGGATGGATTCGAAGATTTTCTTGGCGGGAACGGTAGGCTCCATCCGCTCTTCATGACCCAGCCATCTTAGTCGCTGTATGTAAAACCTTCGGGCTAAGTCGACGTCCTTATACAGGCCGTATAGTTCGGCACTGTACCTTCTCCTCCACTCACCGTCTATGCAGACGGGACCAAAGATCGTTCGAAGAACTTTTCATGCCTCGGCGCCATACAGCAGGACTGGGATGATTAGTGTCTTATAAAGAGCTACAAAAGTAGTTCGAGATAGGGCTTTGCTACTCAACTGCCTCCTTGGCCCATAGAAACAACGATTGGCAAGAGTAATTCTTCGTGTGATCTCCCTACTGATGTCATTTGCGGAGGTCACCATAGAGCCTAGGTAGACAAGGTCCTTTACTACCTCAAAATAATATCTGTCTATTGTGTCGTTCTGTCCAAGACGCCGATGTTGGATGTAGTTTTTTGTAGGCAGCATATATTTTGTTTTGTTTTCATTGACCGCTAAACCCATCTTTGCTGCTTCGATCTCAATACTCGCAAATGCCCCAC
The DNA here is from genome assembly GCA_945910035.1 of Brachypalpus laphriformis. Lineage (NCBI taxonomy): Eukaryota > Metazoa > Arthropoda > Insecta > Diptera > Syrphidae > Brachypalpus > Brachypalpus laphriformis. The sequence goes on from OX246756.1 coordinate 163,193,795, forward strand.
TGACGGCCCACTGAGTTCTTCCGATTATGTCAATGTCATCGGTGTAAGCGAGTAGTTGTACAGACTTGTAAAACATTGTACCTCCGGTGTTGGCTTGTGAGTTTCGTACAATTATTTCAAGTACTATGTTAAAGAGATCGCATGATAGCGCGTCACCTTGTCTAAGACCTGACATCGAACGGTTCGATGATGTTCTTACCGACTTTGATGGAGCAGCGAGAGTTCTCCATCGTCATTCCGCACAAACGGACGACTAGATACGGCTCTGTATATCTCGTCTCTATACACGCTATTATAGGCAACTTTGAAATCGATGAAGAGGTGGTGCGTATCGATTTTATATTCATGGGTTTTTTCCGAGATCTGCCGTAGTATGAATATTTGGTCAATGGTGGACTTTTGAGGCCTGAAACTCCACTGATAAGGACCTATCAGGTTGCTGGCGATCGGTTTTAGGCGTTCACATAATACGCCAGACAGGATCTTATATGCGATGTTGAGGAGACTTATACCTCTGTAATTGGCGCAGTTCAGAGGGTCTCCTTTCTTCAGGATCAGGCAAACGATGCTGAGGTTCCATTCACTGGCCATACTTTCATCCGACCAGATTTTTCAGATGAGCTGATGCATGCTCTTTACCGACTTATCTCCTCCTGCCTTGACAAGTTCAGCGGCAAGGCCATTGGCTTCAGCAGCTTTGTTGGATTTAAGCTTAGATATCGCTATCCTCACTTCATTTTGATCGGATTGACGGGAATCTTGACTGCCATCATCACTGTTGAATGGCTCATTCTGCCTGACAGCGGAATATTGGTCATCATCGTCGTTTAACAGTCTGCAGAAGTGTTCCTTCAATATCCCCAGCACTGACTGCGACTCTACTACTATATTGCCATTTTCGTCCCTGCAGGCTTCTGTTCTGGCTTTGAAACCCGGGCATGCTCTTCTTACTTTTTGGTAAAATTTTCGAACATCATTTCTGCAATACTCGATGAGCGCTTCTCATGCTCCTTTTTCTTTTTTCGTCGAAGTCGATGTTCCTCTTTTCTCCTCCACTCGTTGAGCTCGTAAGCAGCTGTAGTCCTTCTAAGCAGCGCCGCTTTGTACGCCTCTTGTTTTGCTTCATGTGCTTGCCGGCATTCCTCATCAAACCAGGGGTTTCTTTGTGGTGGCCGAGAGAAACCTAGTACATCAGAGGCGGAATCTCTGATGGCTTGTTGGCAACGCTGTCACTGGTCTTCCGCATTTGCTGCTGGCGGCATAGGACTTAGATCAAGATTAAGAGAAACTCGATCGGCAAATTTCTCACAGAATTTCGTTGATTTCCCTCCGTTATGGATATCCGCATCCGTACCTTGGCTACAACTAGGTAGTGAACCGAGTCCACGTTGGCTCCTCGGAAAGTCCGAACACCCAGAATACTGGAAGTGTGCTTTGCGTCGATCGCAATGTGATCGATTTTGTTGACAGTTTTTCGACCAAGGGAGAGCCATATTCCCTTGTGAATATCGAGACGTGGGAACTGCGTACTAGCTCCGACAAAGTTTCGTCCCTCCGCAAAGTCGACTAGCCTGAGTCCGTTGTCGGATGTGATGTCGTGCAGTCTGAGCTTTCCGACCACGCTACTAAAGACGTCTTCTCTTCTTAGCTTTGCGTTAACAATTTTGACGTCGTGACCAGGGCATTGCTCATTCGTCTTGCCCAAGAGCTGGTAGAAGTCATCCCTGGTTGCGTCGTCTATCTTCTCGTGAGGGGCGTGTGCGCAATTAGGCTAATGTTGGCAAATTTAGCTTTGATACCGATAGTCATGAGACGCTCGTTCACATGCCGGAAACTCAAGACTTCTTGCCTAAGTCTGCCTCCGACAAATCCGCACCCGAATAGACGCTGTCCTTGTTGTCTATGCTTCTTGTCTGTAGAAATCGTCTGTAGTAGAAATGGTCCATTAAAAATTGCTTTATATAAACGTTTATTTCGCCATGCTTCCGATTGATTCAGGTGCTGACCGTTGATATCAGCCGATAAGCCCATCTTCCTTTCGGCGATTCGTTCCACTGCTGTAACCAGACCGCTACACTGCGATTCCTTTTGGCTTGTCTTCTGTGGGTGTCTAACCAACCATTTTGCACTCGCCCGCAGTATAGTCTTTTCATTTCTTCGCGAGAATGTCGATGGGCAGCATTGAAGACACGATGAGTATGGCTCGAACACGACGCCGTGTTCTATGAAGCTACATTCATGCCATTATGTGCGGAGTAGGATATCATTGAAATGGCCGCCTCGGCTTTGCTGGCAGTACTTCAAGCGGTCGGTCCAATTTTGGATGACTCGGTTCAAAACGTATGGCGTTATTCTGGCAATAGCGTCTCCAATGTTGACCTCGAGCTCGTCCAAAGTGGTTGGCTTGTTAGCGTGGACTAAAGACTTGACGTTGCTCCAGAGAAAATAATCGAGTGGTGTTAAGTCGCATGATCACGGGGGCCAATTGATAAAATCTCGCCATGAGATGACGCAGTCGCCAAATTTCTCCTTCACAACTTTGAGCGTTTCGTCGCTTATATGGCATGAAGCGTCATCTTGGTGGAACCACAGCTCGGATATATAGATTTTCTCGAGCTCTGGTAGCAGAAAGTCAATTAAAATTGCTCTATACCTGTGACCATTGACGGCAACGGTGTCTCCTTCCTCATTTCGAAAGAAATAAGGTCAGATGATACCGCCATGCCATAAACCGCACACAACAGTCAATCTTTGTGGATGCATTGATGCTTGGTTGAACACTTGTGGATTGTGTTCGCTCCAATAATGGCAATTGACATAGCTGCTGAGCCAAAAATGGGCCTCGTCCGAGAAGATAATTGTTTGGCCAAAAGCCGAATCACCAGCCAACATTTCCAGCGCCCAACTAGCGAACTCACGGCATTGTCTATGGTCGTTCGGCTTCAATTCTTGCATCAGCACATACTTATATGGATGTAGGCCCAAATCCAACCGCAAAGTAAGCCGGGTTGACTCTCTGGTGATGACCAATTCAGCTGATCGGCGCCGAATCGACATTTCTGGGTCTTCTTCGATACTGGCCGCTACGGCGCCTATGTTTTCTTCATTTCGCACCAATCTCTGTCTGGTTGGTGAAACGGTGCGTGATGAAATGATAAATCTTATTGAATATTTTGACAGCTGGATGTCATTGGTAACTTTGACAGCTGCTGAAACATAATAATTGGAAAAAGTATAATTGCTATCTGGTAGTCGTGCTTCACGTTCAACAGCAAAGGACATAAAACTGATCTTTGCGACACACCGACGGTTATTAAGTGCTCCTTGATCCCGTCATCAGAATCACAGAAGAAGACCATGTCGTTGAAGTAACTCGAGATAATTCTTAATAAACACACTGACACGTGCATTCGGCGCAGACAGTGCGCAATTCACCGAATTAAAAGCGATGAATACGGCAATGTTTAACTAATACGACAAACATTTTTTTTTTTAAATATTTACCTGTGGTATTAGTCGCTGCATTCCAGTATCTCCAAGTTATTTCCTTATACCTCTACATTTCGTTTTTTCACATATTTGAGTTCATACAACTGACAAAGAAAAAGTCCTTCCAATAGAGATTTCAGAACTACCTACCAATACCTAGATAGTGTCTGTCTTTCTTTGAAAGCAATATTCGTAATTTTTATGAACTTATTTACGTCAACTCATTACATATTATTATTTTTGATGACAAAAGAAAGGATCTCATTTTGTTTTTAACTCCTTCATCATAATTATCTCTTTTTATCCAGGATCTCTCTAAAAATAGAGAAACTTTCAAACTTTCATAACTTCTCATCATATGAAGTTCTCACCCTCAAGCTATAGACAAAAAATAAGGATTCAAGGACCTATTTCACCCTCAACCCACCTACCTCTGGGGTAAAGTTTTGGAAATGTTGTTCGTCTTAGACTCATAAGTGCAGGTTGAAAGCTGACGCTGCTGTCGTAAATCACTGCAATTAAATTTTGAAAATGAAGCAATTGTCTTCTCGGTTTACAACTTAATGTGATTGAAGTTAAAAGTTCTTTCGCGTCGCAACGTAAAAAGATACGACAGACTTGTTTGGTTTCGGAAAAAAAAACTTTTAATTATATATTTATGACATTTGACTTTGGGAGTTTGGGGAAGTATTGTGCGTTTGAGTATGGGTATTTGTTTTTAGTCCTTATTGCGAAGGTAAATGAAATTAGAAAGTTCCAAGACATTGGATGAATTTTTTTCTTAGTCTAATGCTAGGGCGAAGGGGGGTCACTGTTTTACCCATAGAACCATCTACTGTTGTTAGTACAATGGACCAGGCGAGCGTTTCCTGGCCCGACAAAAAAAAAAAAATAAATAAAAATCGACTTCCCTGTATGGAAGAGATTTTACTCGTCTACGCGTTGCTGAGATCACTTAGATCTTTGGAAAAGTATTCGCCCAGGCTAGCCTTCCTGATGTTGTCGAGAGCAGGACAAGTGTATAGAAAGTGAGTGATGGTCTCTTCTTCCTCCGTTCTCTATAGCACAGTGTCCGGTGAGGACGTTTGTTATTTTGGAGAAGGTTCCTCTCTTGTGTATCCGGAGTCTGATGGAGCTGGCTCTGCTCAGTGTTGATCAAAATATCCTAGTGGTGGCACACTGGGTTAGATGCTGCCTTCGGGGATTGGCTTCACTCAACGTGTCGGCGCGGATAAAGGACTTAACATAACCTCTAAGTCGGTCATGCATATGCTATGCCAGCTCGTCAGCTATGCAATTCGCCGGTTTTGTCGCAGTGACCTAGTACCCAGCAATGGGTGAGGTTGCACCGTCCAGCTTTCTTGTTAAGAGATACGCGGTAGTCTCCCACTTCCTTAGATCTCCCAGTGCTGGATGCGAGCGATTTGATGGCTGCCTGACTCTCCATGTATATATGACAATATCCAATGTTTATACTGTATTAACTGCTAGCCAGTCAAGAACATGGCGAAAAGGGCTCACTTGGGCTTGAAAAACGGTGTAGTGGTTTGGAAGGTTGAAAAGAGGTAGATATCTAGGTTGTCCGAGAAAACTCCGGCACTGACTCCGTCCGCATAAAATTGACAGCGATTCCTTGTATAGGACATCGCGTTGCGTCCACCCACTTTTGTCGAGTATTTATTACCTGTAGCCAGTGTTCAAGTTGTGCTTAATGGGCAAGTGGTCAGTGACGTCGGGAAGATGACAATGCATCGAAAGCATTTTGGCGTGACCCGTGAGTTGCTCTCTCCATTTCTTCGAGCCTTTCAGTCTTATCGTTGAGCGGGTAGCAAATTTTTTGCTGACGATGTCAATGGGGACTAGCCGCAGCATGGTTTCGAGCGCCGCTGTTGGAGAAGTTCTTAGTGAACCAGTAATGCTGAGACGTCCAACTCGTTGAGTTTTTTCCGGTATAGCTATGTTAGGTTGGAGGTCAGATCTTACATCATAATATATAAATTAAGCGGACATATCCGATCTAACCTACTTTTGCATATTGCATATTACTGTTGTTTAGGTTAGGTTAGGTTAGGCTGCCAGCTGAGAATCGCCAACACATTTAGACCAATAATAAGTCCATTGTGATACCACGTGGATCATGGGAGAAAATCTCTCTACCTACTCGCTAAAAGCGTCGGAAGAAGCGTAGGAAGCTCTTAATATCGATATTTATCACGTCGCCTAAATCGTTTTAATAAGGGGCTCATAAGTGAAGCTTCTTTCTGAGAACTGGGCAGAAACAAGGATGGCGAGGAATAGTTTCTTCCTTTTCGTCATCCATGCAGCTTCTACAAAAGTCGTTCGCAAAAGGCCTAGCCTTGTAGCATGCTAGACAATGACCAGTGATTACATCTACTATAGCACCGACATGCCATCTTTTGGGAGAAATCAAATGCTTAGAATGTTTTATATCCAGCTTCGGCTAAATCTGTTTTATCCTTAGGTATGTTGATCCACTTGTTCACCTAAGATTTGTACTGTCGACAGCATCCAACTTAAATTCAAGTTTGCGAGTAGCGATTAGTATACCTAAGGTACCTTTATCCAACCGGATGGGTATAGTTGTTACTATTCTGGTGAGTTCATCAGCCTTTCAATTCCCTGGAATGTCCCTATGCCCCGGCACCCAATATAGGTTAATATTGAACTGCTCAGTCATCTCCGCAGGAAACGATCGGCAGTCTAGAGCTAGTAAGGAATTTAAAGAGGTCGATTCCAGGGATTTGATTGGTGCTTGGCTGTCTGAAAAGATGCAGATATATCTGGCAGATATTACGTTTTTCTCAAGCCTAGATAAGACTTCTTTTATCGCCACTATTTCCGCCTGGAACATGCTTAAGATTAAGCATGTCAGAGGAAACACTTCCAGCAACTCCGTCTTTGGTTTTTGACCCATCAGTGTAGAAGTGAATCGACTCATCTTCCTCCCAGAGTGATCCGGAAGGAATAGTGACGAGAAAGTCATGATGGGATGATGTAGTCCGTGTTTTCGAGAGGGATTTTGAATTTATTTAGAATGGAAGCGTGGCCAAATTCTTTTCTTGATCGACTGAATTCGCTGCCATTTGCTTGCTTAATATATCGAGGGGTATCAGATGAAATATCACGTCCAGTGTCTCAGAGGGAGTTGCATCTAGTGCTCGGCTTATATTCAGACAAGTTGTACGCTGGACTTTGCTTTGGTAATCGCGATTTATAGCTTTTTCTAAAGCACTAGACAATAACCCCGTATGTGAATATCGGTCTAATGACCGAGATGTAGAGCCAGTTAGTGATTCGAGGTTGTAAACCCCATGCATTCCCAATAGATCTTTTGTCACAGAAAAGTACTACGGTAACGTTCTGTACTCTTTCTGGAATATTAGGTTTCGAGCTTAATTTCTTATCCAGGATAAGACTTAAAAATTTTGCTGTGTCAGAGAATGTTAAGCTGATACCATTGAGAGAAGGAGGGTCGACTAACGGAATTTTATATTTCCTGGAGAAAAGTATAAGTGCAGTTTTGTGGGGCTTTCGACCCAAACCACACCGAACTGCCCATCAAGTGAGCTTGCTTAAAGCGTTTTGTAGAAGTTCTTTTAGAGTACAGAGACAGCCAAAGCAATATCATCCTTCCATGATTATCAATAGTTTATTGATCACCAAAATCCACTAAAGGGGGATAGAACACCACCTTGCGGAGTGCATCTACTGACAGACGTTCTAGTAGACGTCCTATCCAGATTCGAGTTGATAATCCGACCATTTAGCAGTAGATTAATCAATTCGCAAAGTGAGTCGTCTAAAATGGAGAGGCTTGTTGGTTGAGGCCCAGGTTCACCCCGAACTGTAGCGCCACCTAGGTAAGTAAGTAAAGTGAGTCGTCGACCTTCAGGTCTGATACTGCATCTGCTTTCGCTGATGCATTGACATTGTTGAAAGCACCTTCTATATCCAGAAAAACGCTTTTTTGCTGTAGTTAGTTGAAGATCTATGAAAGTTATAAAGCGACATTTAGTTAGCAATGGTGTCACAATGAACACATCCCATGCTTGGGTAGCAATCTTGCCTAACCTTGCTTTAATATCATAAATTGTGTATCCCATAAGCATACGCACCACGACAAGAAGTCGGAAGTAGGAGCAGAATTGGCAGCCGCGGAAGCGAAGGAGCTTACCAAGCAGGCTTGGCAAAGAAGGTGGAGCACTGAAACGAGGAGTAGGTGGACAGCGAGGCTGATTATAGACGTCACGGTTTGGACAGAGCGGGACAACGGGGAAGTGAATTACTTTGTCACTCAATTCCTAACCGGACATGGGTATTTCAACCGATACCCCCACAAAATGGGTAAAGTAGAGAGCGCAGCCCGACAATATAGAGACTCAGCGGAAGACATATGCGAATTTTTCCCCGGAAAATGCTATAAACAAGATGACGTCGAGTATCGACACGTGGAATAGAATATCTTCCTTCATCGAGCCGGTACTAAGATCCAAAAAGAGAGAGGAAGACGCCAACATTCACTCACAAATTACATAAAGCAGATCCGGCAAGAATATATAAACCCGCACCAGGAGCTGAATATGAAAAAGCCGGTCCCCAGATGGGAAAGAAAACGACACCACTCTGATTCGTATTCTGCGGGAGGAGTAGGAGTATTTGTGCGAGATTCATATGAGTGTAAGGTTTTTTCTCATAGTTTGAATAGTACGGATGTTATAAAAAACACCTGTAACATTAATAGTGAAATTTTCAACATTGTTTGTGTATATAGAGTTCAGTATATGTCCCTTCAATTGTTTCTTGATGAGTTCTCAGTTTTTCTAAGTAATGAAAAAGTGGATAATCTCATTATTCTTTGTGATTTTAACGTGGATATCCTAAGTTCCTACCCTGGAGTAGATACTTACGGATCCATAATGGCAAAGCATGGGTTAACATCATTTATCAATGAACCTACTAGACCTGCTTTCAACGCTTGTCTCGACCATGTATTTGGTCGTTTTAAGAACTTGGCAACTAATCTGTGTACTGCTGTTAACTTTGACTTATAAATTACCGATCACTGTTTGACTGGATTAATCCTTAGTATCTTAAATAACAAAAAGAGTGTAATCGCCACTTCTCCTATTCATTCATTCATTCATTTTCAATGGCCCGCTAATCCTTCATGAGGGTCGCGGGGGTAGGATGCTCAGGTGGACTCTCCATCCTTCTCGATCCTCCGCCATTGACTCCAATTCATCAGGGAGAATCCCTAAGCGGCTCCAAGAGAGATGTCGGACTTGATCCAACCATCTATTTCTGGGCCTTCCGCGAAGTCGTCTACCTGATGGTACGGCAACCATGGCGCGTCTTGGAAGCCGGTCTGGGGACATACGCACTACGTGACCAAACCATCGAAGCATAGATCGTTCCGTTCGGAGAAGTAGCTGCTCAACGTTGAGCGCCTCGCGTACTCTGGTGTTGCGCACTCGATCCCTACGAGTTATTCCAACAACACCGCGAAGGAACCTCATTTCGGCAGCTTGTATCCGCGATCTTATTCTTTCGGTCACTACCCAAATTTCATGACCATAGGTGAGAGTTGGAACATACACCAAGTTAAAAACCGATAGCTTAGCTTGAATACTAAGTTCGGCCTTCCTTATAACAGATTGGCCAAGCTCTCTCAAAATTGATCCAGCCTGACCAATTCTACAGGATAACTCGGCATTGCTCCTCCCATCACTCGTGAATAAAACCCCGAGGTACTTAAACTTCTCCACCTGCTTCAGTGGGACTCCACTAACATGCAGAGTGCACTGAATGGGTTTTTTGGAAACGACCATTACTTCCGATTTGTTCACGTTGATCTTCATTCCAGCATCATCACAAACGGCTACAAACCTTTCGAGTGCGCGCTGAAGTTCGGTTTGAGAGGACCCAAGGATGACCAAATCATCCGCAAAGAGCAGATGACTAATCCTTAGGTCTCCCACTTTGAAACATTCTCCGCCACGGCTGCGCTGCAACATCCAATCCATATATACAATGAAGAGGAGAGGTGACAAAACGCACCCCTGGCGGAGTCCAACGCCCACAGTGAAAGGTATTGATTTAATACCGTTTATCCGAACACAGCTTTTACAGTTTGTATATAAAGACTGAATCGCCCTTAACAGGGAACCATCAATCCCATACTCCTGCAGAACACTCCAGAGTTTGCCTCGAGGAACCCTATCATATGCTTTTTCCAAATCCACAAAACAAGTGTAGACAGGTTTGGCATATTCCCAGGCTTTCTCAAGAACCATTCTGAGAGTGAACAACTGGTCGGTTGTGCTTCTACCGGGACGAAAACCGCACTGCTCATCCCCCAAACTGTCCTCAACCACAGCTCTGGAACGCTTTTCTAGCACCTTAGCGAAGACTTTTCCAGGGAGACTTAAAAGAGATATACCCCTGTAGTTGGCGCAATCTCTTTTGTCCCCTTTTTTAAAAAGAGGAACTATCACCCCCATTTGCCAATCAGCAGGTGTTTCACCGCATTCCCAGGCCACTTTAATGACACGCGAGAGCCATTGCACTCCCTCTTTACCTAAAGCCTTGAGCATTTCTGGCCGAATTTCGTCCACACCAGCAGATTTGCCAACTTTTAGCGATTTGATCGCCAAAGTTACTTCCTCTACCGTAGGACTACTTTCCGCCCAACTCTCGACCATAGGTCTGTCATCTTCGGTGCCCTGTTCGGGATTGAGCAATTCTGAAAAGTGCTCGCTCCATCTGCGTAAGATGTCCTCCTCATTGGAAAGAAGTCTACCGTCTTTGGATTTGACTCCTTCAACGATATTCAACTTTTTTCCTCTGAGTCGGCGGACGGTCTGCCAGAACATCTTATTTGCAGATCTGTGGTCACGTTCCAATTTCTCGCCAAACTCCTTCCAAGACTGTTCTTTCGCTGTTTTCACAGCTAATTTGCAAGTTCTTCGCGCCTCAGTGTACCGATTTCGAGAATCGGAGTTCCCCAAGCGAATCCACACCTTAAAGGTTCTCTTCTTCTCTCTGATGGCTTCTTGAACTCCGGGCGTTTTAAACCAAGCAGTTCTTTTCTCACCACCAGCCGCCACACCAAGCCGCTTCACTCCACAAACATCTCCCGCAGAGGCAATAACCGCTGTTGAAAACAGTTGCCATTCTTCCTCTACATTTGATGGAACAGTTGGAATTCGTTCAAACCTCTCAGATATTTGCCGCGCAAATGTCTCCCGTATCTCATCGTCCTGTAACCTCTCCCATCGTATGCGTGTAACCATCCTTGGTTTACGCTTTGGTAGGGGAGGCACTCTCTCGGTAAGATACAATTTGCACAGCACTAAGTGATGATCAGTTGACAGTTCGGCCCCTCTCAATACGCGAACATCACAAACCATTCTCTTCAGACACGATGGTACCACAAAGAAATCGATCAGCGACTTCTGCTGAAGACTCTGACGGTACCACGTGTATTTGTGAATGTCTTTGTGTGGAAAGATGGTGTTCATGATGGATAAGCCATTTTCACAACAAAAATCCAACAACCTCTCTCCGTTCGCGTTTTGATCAGGATCACCGTTCCTCCCAATCACACTCCCCCATGTCATAACATCTACACCCACATGAGCATTGAAGTCACCCATCAGGACAAAAGAATCCATATCTGCAACCTTTTCAAGGGCAACATCAACTTCATCTAAGAAAGCTGCGTACTCTGACAGAAGGTTCGGTGCATACACCTGCACCAATGCCAGAGTTGATCTTTCAAGCTTGAGCTTTAAGATCGCAACTCTCCCTCCTAATGGTATCCACTCCAATACTCTGTCTGTCAACCTGGGACTTGTGAGTATCCCCACTCCCGCCCGAGCAGACATTGAGGGTGCGACTCCTGACAGGAAGAGCTTCCACCCACCCGAAAGGTCCACAGTTTTAGAACCTCTCTGCTTTGTTGAAGAAACGCCAACTATATCTAGTCGACTTTTAACAGCCTCCCCAACAAGCTCAAGATCCTTCCCTGTGAGCGATGAGACGTTCCATGTGCCTATCCTAAGTCGATGCCGTTGTCGAATCTCAGAGAGTCCATCTGTGCCCCTATCGGTGCACAGCGCGTTCACCCCTTGACCCCCGTAATGGTTCGCGAGACCATTGACAGGAAGCTCGTAGCCATTTCGGGTTTGACCCGGCCGGCTGCCGAGCGGGACAAGCCGACCACCAGACGCTCGCATCCTGACACCCTTCAGGCCTGGCTCCAAAGGATGCCCTGGCTTACCAGGCTTGGCAATATCCGAGGCCGGTCGTCTTCGTGTCATCATGGGGTGTGCGCTTTGTTAGCCGTGACTGGGTTGTATGGATGGGAATAACTATTTAAGTTACCCCATCCGCACATCCCAGTCACGTTGCCCGCCCCCCACCACGAGGAGGTCAGCTGCCAGGGGGGCCCACTTCTCCTAAAGTAACCAAAATTAACTTCAGTCTTCTAAATGATAAATTGCTGTGCGAAAGCTGGGAAGAAATTTACACCTCTCAAGTGTACGAAATATTTTTAAAATCCTTAACATATTATGTTGATAACTCTAGTTTTTCGATAGAGAGAAGCAAATCTAAAATTAAGCTAAAACCTTGAATGAACAATTCTCTTCTCAGAAAAATTAAAATCAAGCATATTTTGCGCATTAAATGCTACAAGCATCCATTTAATTCTGCTTTGAAAAACCGCTTGAACCATCTGTGCCAAACAATTAATAAGGACCTTACAATCTGCCGTGATAGTCACTTTCAAAGCAGAATAAGCAATGCACTAGGGAATCTTAGAAAAGAATGGCAAGTTGTCAATAGTATTCTTAATCGTAACATAAGAAATCATAGCGCATCTGTTGTACTTAAAAGTGAAAACATTACTGTTCCAGATCCTGTTGAAGTAGCCAATGAGTTCAATAAATACTTGGCCTCGGTGGGGCAAACATCTTTTTCTATTGATCCTCCAAAATCATGCAGTTGTTGTGATACAACATGTCTTGCTGTATTGTCCCCTGTAAATAACAGCTTCTTTTTTGAACCCATTACAGGACTTGAGCTCTTGAAAATAATAAACTCCCTCAACAATTCGAATTCATGTTTGGCAACGATGGAATTTCCAACATCGTCTTGAAAAAAATAGCCTTCAATGTTGAATATATTTTAGCACATATTTTTAATTTGAGTAATCTCGCGTAAATTTCCTGATCTCCTGAAATGCGCCAATGTAATACCTATTTTTAAAAAGGGTAACCGAAATGAAAAAAGTAATTACAGGCTCCTTACCTTCTGGAATATCGAAAGTGTTCGAGAAAGCAATCAAAAGCAGAGTTCTGAAATATCTTACCAGAATAAAATTTTTCAGTGAAAAGCCGTTTGGGTTTAGGGAAAACCGCTCTACGGAAGATGCGCTCCTGGATTTTTGTACATTTATTTACAAGGGACTTGATCTTAGAAATGCTGTGCCGGGTTATTTGTAGACATTACAAAAGCCTTCGATATGGTTGACCATAGCATTCTCTTGAAGAAATTGCATAGCGTAGGATTTCGTGGATTCATATTAGATTGGTTTGCTTCTTATCTTAAGAATAGATCACAAAAAGTCAAAATTGGACATAGTCTAAGTAGTTCCAAGGAAATCAGTCTAGGTGTTCCCCAAGGATCTGCCCTTCGTCCCATTTTGTTCTTGATTTATGTCAACTCGCTATTTGCACTCCCGTTTGCTGGTGAAGTTAAGGCTTTTGCCGACGACTTGGCTTTGGCATATGGATCAACTAACCCCCTAAATTTAGTTGCTGACATCAATCATATCCATTTGCTAAGACTTTGGTTCGCCGAACACAAGTTAGTTGTAAGCAATAAAACTAAGCTTATGTATTTCAGCCTCACCGTGCAAAAATCCACAGACATTGACATTGTATTCCATGCTTCTAATTGTAGTAGACACACCTTGCGAAACTGTTCTTACGATGTACAAAGCACCAATGGCTTATATGATGCAAATATTGGCTGTAATTTGAATTGCTTTAAAATTGAAATAGTTGAACAGTACAAATACTTAGGTGTCATTATTGACAATACTTTGAGTTGGCGCGAACACATTTCAATTTTGAAGCAATACCTACTATCGTCTCTACGTAGTCTCTACCGTCTAGGGAAATACTGCTCTACGGAGCTTTTAAAAACTATTTACTTTGCGATCTTCCACTCTAGATTACAGTACGGAATAAGCTGCTGGGGAGGTGCTAACCTCAATAAACGCTTACAACTGGTTGTCCTACAAAAAAGTGCTATTAGGAAGGTATGTAAATCGGCTCGTTTAGCTAACTCCATGGAGTTATTTAGAAAAATGGAAGTTCTGGCTGTAAGGCATCTCTACTATTGGTGGCTTTATAAGAGGTGGCTATTTGCAAAGCTTGAACTCTGACTACCATAACCTACGAAGCAACACCGGAACCTTCGTCTGTATTCCCTCTTTTCATACCTCCAGCTTCAGGAACTTCTATTCGATTGTTTCTTGCAAATTATTTAATGGTATTCCCGCTAATAAACGAATCGTTAGAACTCTACCCGAATTTTTAAAAACAGTTAAAGTGTGGCTTCTTGATATTAATCACAATGATATAGATACTTTATTGCGCTTCATTACTTGATGAAACTTTGCCTTTGTTTGTCTCTAATTATTTTCTTTTTGTGTTAATTTTGAATTTGGAATGTATTTTAATATACTATATACACTTGTTCACCCCACATTATATTTATCTGAAGTGACATTTATCTCTATTTATTTCACTGAATAAAAATGTCACTAACTATTCTCATTTGTAATTTAGATATATTGTAAGAATTGTAAGAATTTTGTATAAATTATGAACGAATGCATGAGAATAAAGAATATATATAATAAATAATAAATAATAAGTAATGCGATAAGCGGTCCCGGAGTGGATGGTGTCAGTTAGAAAGAAAGGGTTAAAGGTTTTTTCTTAGTGGGTAGTGAGTCTCACACTACTAGTAACAGAGCGGGACTGTTTCCCGTGCGCATTACCGTTTTTCCACTACCCCCTAGGTAAAAAAAAAAAAAGTATACGCACCACCGACAGTGATTTATACTCCCACTTCAGAATTCTTTACAACAATTATTATTTAATAAAAAAAATTCTGAAAGATTATGTTAAACATGAAGTTTTGTTACCCCCTAGGGACTATCGCCCCACTCAATACTCCCCTTACTCATTATTTACCGAAATCTAGTGTCACCCCTCTCAAATCAGTACAACAAAACCACAACGAATAAACACCAGCGGAAAAGTATGAAATAAATTCTAATTGCTTCCCCATTCCATAAAAAAATTGTTAAAAATGAAATTTATTTGCTGACGAAAATAAAATAAAAGTGAAAACGATTTTCACAGAAAATCTGAGAAATATTTTGAGAAAAAAAAAAAGTGCTGAGCGCAGAAAGGACTAAGCTCCTTTCATCGCATTAAAGTATCTGCGTCTTTAAAATGCAAAATTAAACCATAAATTATAACCGGAATTAGATGGTCCCTTAGGACTTAAGCGAAGGGAAAGAAATTTTCTAATTTTAATTTTTATTTTATTTTTTTATTTTTTGCCTTTTTTAAATATGTATAGATATAGACAGATACTTCCTTGGTAGTAGCCTCATGCTATTGAGTGCGAGTAAGTGTGGAATTAATTTTTCACTTTTTTTTTTTTTGCATTCCCTTATGCGGTATTTATTTGGGTTTGGGTGCCATGGTAGTACGTATTTGAATTTTTTTCTCTGGAGAAGGAAACTGGGATTTATTTTTATTATCATCATTGTGTTACTTTCATTATTCATTTGAGTTTGATTATGCAGTGAGGGATACGAGGAGGGGAGAGATGTAAAGATTTTTTTTTTTCGAAGGAAGTTGTTAGGAATTGTTCTTTGTTAGAAGAAAATTTCAGTGTGTGCCTCAAACTTATGGACCAGCTTACTTAAAATTCCAAAAAAACAAACCGGCTTTTCTACGTGCAAGAAAGGTAAATATTTATTTAAGTGTTTGCATATACAGGGTGAGCCTAGGAGGAGTGATGTTTTTCAAAAAAACTTGTACACTGTTATTTACCAAATTTATTTTATTTCTGATATGTACTCGTAGTTAGTATGCCATGGTTAGGTACACCTAACCTAACCTAACCTAGTATGTCATACCATTTCAGTATGCAAAAAAACAAAAATTTTAAAATCCAAGTCCTGAATAGAAACAACATCGTTAAGATAGCGTTCGTTTTTATCCAGGCACCCACGAAGACGAGTTGAAAAATGTGCCATGCACCTCTCTAATATTGCTGCTGGATTCGCATAATTTCTGTTGTGATAGCCGCTAACAATTCATCAAGCACACGGGTTTTTTTTTTTGCGAAACCTTGGATTTCAAGTGACCCCATAAGAAATAATCACACGGAGACAAATCCGGTGATCGAGGGGACTACTTAACGTATACTCGCAGTGTAATACTCCATCTTGCTAAAACCATATCGTATTCAGATTTATTCTCCGTCTTCTTAATTCTGGAATCAAAACCTCCCGCAACATTATGATGTAGAGCTACTGTAACAGTGTTTTCATTGTTCTGGAAATAATACAAGCAAATAACGCCGAAGTGGGGAATTCCACACCATACTCTGACCACTATTGGAGGAGTTCTTAGTGAATCAGTAATGCTGAGACGTCCAACTCGTTGAGTTTTTTCCAGTATAGTTAGGTTGGAAGCCTTCTCTAAGACGGGCCACCTCTTATCAGATATTACATTTTAATATGTAAATTAAGCGGACGTATCCGATATAACCTACTTCTGCATCATTATTGTATATTGCTGTAGTTTAGGTTAGGTTAGGTTAGGCTGCCAGCTGAGAATCGCCAACACATTAAGACCAATAATAAGTCCATTGTGATACCACGTGGATCATGGGAGAAAATCTTTCTACCAACTCGCTAAAAGCGTAGGAAGGAGCGTAGGAGGTTCTAAATAGCGATATCTATCAGATCGCCTTAATCGTTCTAATAGGGGGTTCCTAAGTGAAGCTTCTTTCTACGGGAGAAAACTGGGCAGAAACAAAGAAGGTGAGGAATAGTTTCTCCTTTTCTTCATCCATGCAGCTTCTACAAAGTCGTTCGCAAAAAGGGCCAGCCTTGTAGCATGCTTGCCTGTTAGACAGTGACTAATGGTGATACCTATTGTAGTGCCAATATGCGATCTATTGAGTGAAATCAAATTCTTAGAACGTTTTAGATCCAGCTTCGGCCAAATCCATTTTGTTGCTAAACATGTTGATCCACTTGTCCACCTAAGATTTGTACTCTCGACAGCATTCAGAATTTTGAGTTTGCGAGTAGCGTCTTCTTACTTCTGGAATCAAAACCTCCAGCAACATTTTGATGTAGATCTACTGTAACTGTGTCTTCATTGTCCTGGAAATAATACCAGCAAATGACGCCAAAATGGGAAATTCCACAATATACTCTAATTTTATCTGAATACAGAAGTCTCTGGTGCAATTCCCAAGGGTTTTCTGTCGACCAACACAGAATGTTTTGTTTATTGATTGTCTCCGATAGATTGAAGCGTGCTTTATCACTCATTGGGAAAGCAGTGTCGTTATCCAAAATCAGTTCAGAAAAATTGAACCAACGTGTGAAATCATTGCGCTGCAGCTCTTGGACGACCAAGTGCAGAGCTGAAAGGGCTTTCTCAAAAACAATGCGTGCCGGGAGTCGGAGGATTGGATTCATTCCATTAGAAATGCCGCGGATGATGTGCTGGGTTTCGCTCGCCCACCACCGCGAAACCACTGGTTTGACGAAGAATGCCGGCGAGTGCATGCAGCAAAACTTGAGGCATATAAAGCGGCGCTGCAAAGGGAGACGAGAACTGCTCGTGAGCTCTACGAGCAAAAGAGATGGGAAGAATATCGGCTTCCACAAAAGAAGAAGAAAGAGCATGAGAAGCGCGCGATCAAGAATATTGAAAGCTTATACTCCAGGAACAAGTTTTACCAGAAAATAAAAAGAACGTGTCAGAGAAGCAATATCTATACAGATACGTGTAGAGATGAAAATGGAATCACAGTCGGTGCTGAGAATATGTAAAAACTAATTCTGCAGACTGTATACATGCGATGAAGACCAATATCCAGCTGCCAGGCAGAGTGAATCATTCAACATAGACGATGATAGTCAAAATTTTCGTCCACCTGACCAAAACGAATGGGGATATGGGAATGAAAATTCTAGCAGGTCTCCTAGACCTGACAGCTTACCGGCCGAACTTTTCAAGGCAGCTGGTGATGAATTGGTAGAGTGCATACATCAACTCACCTCTAAGATTTGGTCAGACGAGTGCATGCCTGATGAATGGAATCTCAGCATCGTTTGCCTGATCCACAAGAAAGGAGACCAACTCAACTGCGCCAATTATAGAGGCATCAGTCTCCTCAACATTGCATACAAGATCTATTCTGCGATATTGTGTGAACGCCTGAAACTTTTTATGAACAGCCTGATTGGACCCTATCAGTGCGGTTTCAGGCCAGGAAAGTCCACCATCGATCAAATCTTCACACTTCGGCAGATCCTGGAGAAAACCCAAGAATTCCAAATCGATACTCACCACCTCTTTATCGATTTCAAGGCCGCCTATGAGAGCATCTATAGAGAAGAGGTTTACAGAGCCATGTCAAGTTTTGACATCCCTGCCAAACTTGTCCGTCTGTGCAGGCTGACGATGGAGAACGCTCACTGCTCCATCAAGGTCGGTAATGACCTCACCGAGACCTTTAATGTCAAAAAGGGGTTTTAGACAAGGTGGCGCGCTGTCATGTGGCTTCTTTAATATTGTACTTGAATGGATTGTGCGGAACTCACAAACTAACATCAGAGGTACAATCTGTCAAAAGTCCGTATAACTGCTTGCATATGCCGACGATATTGCCAATGTTGGAAGAACTCAAACGGCTGTCACCGATGCGTTTGCAAGCATTGAAGCAGAAGCGGCCAAAATGGATTTAGCGATAAACGAGTGCAAAAAGAGGTGTATTTTGTCAACAAGAAGGGAAAGCCAACACCGACAAATTGGACAAAACGTCACAGTGGGCACCTATAACTTCGAGGTAGTAAGGGACTTTGTCTAAGTTGAATCTGCTATAAACTCTAAAAACAACATCAGCGCAGAAATCAAGCGAAGATTAACTCTTGCCAATCGCTGTTTTGTTTTGGGCTTATAAGGCAATTCAATAGTAAAGCCCTATCTCGAACAACTTAGGAGACTCTATATAAGACCTTGATCATCCCAGTCCTGCTTTACGGCGCTGAAACATGGACTTTATTAAAAGAGGATGAAGATATCCTTGGTCGCTTCGAGAGAAAAATTCTTCGTAAGATATTCGGTCCCATTTGCATTGACGGATTTTGGAGGAGAAGATTCAGTCACGAACTATACGAGCTGTACAGCGACATCGACCTAGTCAAGAACTACGTATTGAACGCCTGAGATGGTTAAAACATGTAGAGTGAATAGACACCAATGCGCCAGCCCGCAGAGTCTTCGAATCTTATCCGGAGGGACGACGCAGTAGAAGAAATTCTCGCTGAATGTGGCACGCACAAGTTCAAGGGGACCTCGACCAACTTGGAGTGCGCAACTGTAGGCAATTAGCTGAAGACCGAGCTAAATGGAGAGGCTTGTTGGTTGAGGCCCAGATTCACCCCGAACTGTAGCGCCACCTAAGTAAGTAAGTAAGTAAGTCGGAGGATTCTTACTTCCTTACTTAGCAGGTGCGATTGTGAGTCTTATGGCATCTACTTCACCTACAAGCTATTGCGTTTGAATCTTGACGATGTACATACATACGAGTATCTTTATTCTCTCCAGTCATTCTCAAACAAGGCATGATGAGATGAGTTGGTAAGGAGCACGCACCAGCTCATCTGAAAAATCTGATCGGACGAAAGTATGCCCGATGAATAGAGCCTCAGCATCATTTGCGCGATCCTGAAGAAAGGAGATCCTCTGAACTGCGCCAACTACAGAGGTATAGGCCTCCTCAACATTGCATATAAGACCGTGTCTGCCGTACTATGTGAACGCCTAAAACTGATCGTCAACAACCTCCTTATCAGTGCGGTTTCAGGCCGGGAAAGTGGACCATTGACCAAATATTCACACCACGGCAGATCTTGGAAAAGACCCATGAATATAAAATCGATACACACCACCTTTTCATCGATTTCAAAGTTGCCTATGATAGCGTGTATAGAGATGATTTATACAGAGCCATGTCTAGTCTTGGCATCCCTGCCAAGCTTGTCCGTTTGTACAGAATGACGATGGAGAACTATCGCTGCACTATCAAAGTCGATAAGAACATCACCGAACCGTTCGATGTCATAAAAGGTCTCAGGCAAGGTGACGCGCTATCATGCGATCTCTTTAACATAGTACTTGAGAGTAATGTACGAAACTCACCAGCCAACACCGGAGGTACAATCTTTTACAAGTCTATACAACTACTCGCTTATGTCGATGACATTGTCATAATCGGAAGAACTCAGCGGGCAGTCAATGGGGCATTTGCGAGTATTGAGATCGGGGCAGCAATGATGGGTTTAGCGGTCAAAATATATGCTGCCTACAAAAAACTACACCCAACATCGGCGTCTTGGACAGAACGCCAAAAAAAAAAGATATAATTTTGAGGTTATGAAGGACTTTGTCTACGTAGACTCTATGATGAACTCCGCAAATGACATCAGTCGGGAGATCAATCGAAGAATTACTCTAGCCAATCGCTGTTGCTATGGGCTAAGACGGCAATTAAGTAGCAAAGCTCTATCTCGAACTACTGAGGTAACTCTTTATAAGACACTAATCATCCCAGTCCTGCTGTATGGCGCAGAGATATGGGCTTTGACAAAACCGAATGAGGATGCCCTTGGTTATTTCGAGAGAAAGTTCTTCGAGCGATCTTTGGTTTCGTCTGCATAGACGGTGAGTGGAGGAGAAGGTACAATGCCGAACTATACGGTCTATACAAATACACCGACTTAGCCAGAAGAACATACAGCGACTAAGATGGCTGAGTCATGTAGAGCGGATGGAGCCCAGCATTCCTGCCAAGAAAGTCTTCGGATCCACCGCGGATATACGGCGCAATATAGAACGGTGGCGCAAACAAGTGGATGGGGACGTCAACCAACTGGCGTGCGCAACTAGGGGCAACTGGCTCGTAACGAAAAGGGCTCCAAATAGTTCCTGTAAATATTGCAAAGGACACACGCAGCCGGTTTTGAGAGTTCTTAGCTAAGCGCAATCTGTGCTCTAAAAGAAGTCGGAGGCCGCGGTAGTCGTCTTCAGAAATAATGTTGAAGTCTTCGAAAATATTTTTGTAATAATAATCTGGACTTTTCCTTCTATAGTTCATAGCGTTCCAACCTCATGCATATGTACATACGTGTGAGGTCTTCAACAGAGTCGTGTAAAATATATTTGAAGACATGGTGCATTACCATGTGCGGTGGTCTTGGTACTGCGCGATAAGGGGACATACCACCTTGATCAAAAAGTTCCCGGAATAAAAATCGTGTTTCGCTCCCATCGTTCCGATTTGAGTTCTGTTTTCTTTGTTAAGTTGGTACATCTGTTGTTGATATTCTCTCTAAGTCTTAGCATCATAGCTTGACACTTGCAAAAGTTACGTAGCCAAGAGTACATCTATCTCTGTGTGTGTTCACGATTTTTTACAATTTTAGAAATGGATTTAAATTTGCAACAACGAACTTGTATTAAATTTTGCGTAAAAAACGGATTTAATGGTGCGCGAACGTTGGAAATGTTGGAAAAGTGTTTCGGCAACGATTCTCTAAAGAAAACAGTCGTTTACGAGTGGCACGAGCAGTTCAAAAGTGGTCGTGAGTCAATCGAAGATGATGAACGCAGTGGCAGACCATCGACATCGAAAACCGACGAAAACATTGATAAAGTAAAAGAAATGTTGGTCAATAACCGCAAATTAACCATCAGAGAGATAGCGGAGGACTTGAACATTGCCTATGGATCCGTCCAAGACATTTTGGTTAATGATTTGGGTTTCCGTCGTGTAGCAGCAAAGTTGGTGCCAAAAGACCTCAATTTCATGCAAAAAGAGACCGTGTTAACGTCGCAAAAGATATGATTTGCGAGGCTGAATCCGATCCCACATTCATCTAAAGGATCATTACTGGAGACGAGACGTGGGTTTATGAGTACGACACGCAATCCAGACATCAGGCAAGTGAATGGCGTTCACCAAATGAGCCGAGACCAAAAAAACCACGTCGTTTTCAGTCAAAAAAGAAGGCAATGCTCACGGTTTTCATGGATTACAACGGTGTAGTGCTTCATGAATTTTTGCCAGAAGGCCAGACAGTAAACAAAGAGTATTATTTGGGCGTTATGAGATGTTTGCGTGAAGCGATTCCCGAAAGAGACCAGAATTGTGGGCAGAAAACTCGTGGATTTTGCACCATGATAGTGCACCGTCGCACAGTGTCATCATTATTCGTAATTTTTTGGCGAGAAATGCAGCAAATACCATCCAACAGCCTCCGAATTCACCTGATTTGGCTCCTTGTGACTTTTTTCTGTTCAATCGAGTTAAAAAACCATTACGGGGAACGCGTTTCAGCAGCCGAGAGGAAGTAATGGAAAAATCGCAGGAAGCACTGATGGACATACCAAAAACCGAATATAAAAAATGTTTCGAAGATTGGATCAAGCGCTGGCATAAGTGTGTTGCAGTCGATGGGGATTACTTTGAAGGCGACAATATAGATTTAGATGAATAAACTTGTATTTTGAATTTTCTGAATAAATTCCGGGAACTTTTTGATCAAGGTGGTATATCGTAGTTTTATCTTTAAATTGTTTCTGATCGTGTCCATCGTTACTCCCGGTTGTTGTGTAAATTCAAGGTATAAGGACGCTGTAAGTGTCAAATTTGCGCACGGCTTAGACAATATTTCGTGGCCGTTCTTTGACAGCTACCTTTGGACATCTCAGGGTTTGTTCACCACTACTTCAAACCCTGAGTCAGTTGTGGGAGTGCATTCTGGTGACGTCTTCTGGTTGCTCTTACAAATTTGAAAAGTAATGCATAGGTCTTAGCTGAATGTATGCCGATATGATTGCATTAGCTCCATTCCTTTGCAAAATATTGCTGTGAGGTAGAACGATACAATCTAGGTCTAAAAAAAAAAAAAACAGGAAACAACCATTAAATATGAAGCATTTGCTACAAACTTTTCAATTACACTTCAATGCTTGGTCACATCGTAAAGTATTTCTTTTATTATCCCTCAAGATGTCCATCGATTGGAAAGCTCAACTAAACTATGTACATAAAATGTTCCCTTTTTTTTTTTTTTGCCAAAAACAAGATAAATATTTCTTCAAAAGTTTATGGAACACGGCCATCATCACCGTCTTTTTTATACGAAGAAACAAGAAGGCTCTTCCGGGTCGTCAAAAACTCATAAAAAGGACATTCGCTCACCCCAAATCCTGGATGTGCTGCCGAAAAAGAAATAATGTTTCAAATAAAAATATTTAATATCGTCCATAATTTTAAGTTTTTTTTTTTTTTCGTCTTCCTGCGGGGATGAGCCAGGAAACAATCATATGGAGGACCCTGAAAAGAAATTGCAATCAATAAATGTAGGTAAAGCATCAGGTGAGTTGGTTTTATGGCTGCTAATGGCATTAGTGGAAAGTTATTAAGAAAATGTTGTAAGGCTTGCCGCTGCACTTAAAAAGGCTTCCACCTCCTTAACATGATCCACTGACACCCGTATATAGCAGTGACCAACCCCCCCGTCTAGTGTAGCTTATCTGTAGCGGCATTTGTCAAAATTAAAATTGTCATCCTCTGCTGCAAGTTAATTTTAATTAAACTCCCCTTCCTGGCGCATTATTCTCTTTAATGGTTTCAATAAAGAAGACATTTCATTGGTAATAAAGTTGATTTATTATTTTAAAGTCACAAGGAGTCGACACCATAATTTCTTGCTCTGCTCGTTGCATGTGATAGAGGTGCGGGAGTTGTGTACACAGTGCACACGAGCAACTTATATTGGGGTTCAAAGACATAAGAACCTCGAGCCAAGTCGATATTATCTCTCTAGAGAGTCCTTGCTGGAAATTTATTATTTTCAGTAGTGGTTTTATTTTAACTCGACTCTTTTTTTCCTCGAGTCCTTTCTTCGCATTTCCAAATGATTTAATGAAAAAATTTTAGAAGAAAGAAAATGCAGGTGATTTTGTGAAAAGGTGGAGAGGTTGTCTAAAAATAGCAGCATTCTAGTTAGACTGTAGTAGGGGTTTCTGAAATTGCTTGCCGAAAATAAGTGGTATGTCTATTTGGTTGTCCATTCTGTGGCCAAAATGAGAAAACTTTTAGTTGAGAATCCTTATGACAGCAATTTAGAGTGATTTAATATAACTAATTTCCCAGAAGCTTTTCAAAGGAGAATACGCATTTTCGATTATTAGGCTTTGAAGACGACAAATGGAAGGCACGAGGAACGCATATCGTTGACCAAAATTCAACCAGGTATTTCGTCCTTATTATTAGATATTTGTGGAAAATTGTATGTATTGTATGTATTTATGTGTCCTTAAATGTGTTTTGCTTAGGGTTTGATTGAAATCGAAGTGACTTAAGTTTGAAAGGTAACAATCACTTGAACCTTGTCGACTCAGAGGGTGAAACCTATGGCATGGTATGCTATGGATTTTCATTTGATTCATTGTGATTCCCTACAAATTGTGGCACCATCTCTAATTTAACTGCCTCTCGGTTGATCTTGAATCAAACCAACCTGTACTCCTGACGAAACATGTAACGTTCAAAAGTGGAACTCGTGCCAGATCATCTGATTCTTCAAAAAGTCTGTTTCCCATATATCGGAAGCGAAGAGTTTTCAGATTGTGGCAATCACACAGCAAGTGTTTGATAATTTCGATTTCTTCGGTATCATGACAGCTCCTGCATTAATTAGGTGAGTTGATGCCCAGTCTGGTAGCCATTGCATCTGTAGGACAATGTCCAATTAGTACACCTACCATGATACTGGCTTCTTTTTTGTTCATTGCCAAAAGGCTTTTAGTCGTTCTCTCGTTCAGAGTTGGCCATGAGCTGCGAGATATGACACAGTTGTCTCTGGCTGGCTCTTGAGGTGTTGATCCATTCCCTGGATTTAAGGTCTGTTTTCCTTTTCAGTACACCACTAGGGATAGCTACGGATGCATGGGTGTATTCCTCATTTGATGCTGAACAATGCTAGCTAGTCCGCTGCTTCGTTTCCTTTCATATTACTAAGTCCGAGAATCCATCGAAGAGTGACTTCAGGGGCGTTGTATATTCTGTTTATAGTTTGTCGACATGTGGCGACTGTTTTCGATCTGATTGTCTCGCTAGCTGGTGCCTTGAGTGCAGCTTGACTATCCACGAAGATTGTCACTCTAGATGGGTCTAGTTTCTTCGCGTGTATAGTTTGTGGTGCTCTTTTAATATTTCGGTTTGGAAGATATTACTGTCATCCAGGAGATTGTACGAATTCTTGATATTGAGTGATTCACAGAAAACTCCACCGCCGGTTCTGTGCTCATTTTAGACCTATCAGTATAGAGCTGAAAGTCCTGTGCACTTAATGCATTGGATTCCCACTCTTGACTACAGAGAAAAATAATAGACAGCCGAAATGTTCAATTTGGCTGCTGGGGTTGATGGAACAACGACCGCTTCCATTTTAACCGGTTAGAAGGCGAATCTTGAGAATTTGAATCTGAGCCCATACACCTCTTAAGGTTTCATTCTGTGCTTGAAAACGTATCGGTGTTGGAGAGTTATCGTGCTTACCTACTTCTTTGTTAATGTCCTGTATCCTCTTGTGAGTTCTAGGGCCTCATCTATGCCTACAATATGCCTACAAGTCCTCGTGTACGGTTTCTGGCAATGTGCCTCAGTTCTCCCCAACTTTTCTCTAACTACTTTGCCTCCTTTTGGACCGTTCTCCGCCATATTCTCCACGGCCCTCCAGGTATTCTGCCACTATTAGTAAAAGGGTTGCATTGTATACCACATTTTGAAACGTGTGACCACTCCACTGCCATTTCTGCCATTGAATAGATGTGCCTATTGGCTCCTGAAACGTTCTCTAGTAGAGGTATTCGTTAGAGGTACGGTTGGACAACAAAATTCTTAAGATATTTTGCCGGCACTTGTTAATGAATGTTTGCAGCTTTTCCATGATAGTAATAGTTACTCTCTCTGAAGTGCTTGCTTTACCTCCTAGTGGTGATCCCCGAGCAACTACATGTATAAACCACTATACGTGTAGGGTAAAATTGCAAGTGCAGTCTTTAATTCTAGACTAGGTAACGTGGGCCAGCAACCTGCGTTGCCGAACTCTGCTCGCTACAGAAACCGACACTATGCCTCGGATAAGGAATGATCACATGTTGATGACTCTTGGCTATTATTCCCGGACAAAGATAGATTTATGGAATGAAAAGACGCTCCTCGACTCGGGAAGTGAAGGTCCTTACATCGCCAGATTCCTTCAATTGGAAAAAGTATTCATGCGATATAAACTGGACATTTTGGGAGTAAGTGAAATCAGAGGGTTAAAAGCGGCTGAGTACCAGTCCCCAACGCGTAACACTGTACTACTCTATTCTGGAAAACCATTCGGAAGTCCACGGGAATATGGAGTCGGACTACTGTTAACAACAACAGCACACAAGGGCCTAATCCTAAGGTGATAGGATTATGACGGCCAG
Source organism: Brachypalpus laphriformis (assembly GCA_945910035.1). Lineage (NCBI taxonomy): Eukaryota > Metazoa > Arthropoda > Insecta > Diptera > Syrphidae > Brachypalpus > Brachypalpus laphriformis. Next base: position 163,220,197 of record OX246756.1, read on the forward strand.
ATTCCGGACTAGAGTACGACGCGTCACCATCATACAGCGTTATGCCTCAACGAATGGCTCATCTGAGGACGAAAAGGAGAGCTTCTACAATCTATTAAGTGCCGTCTTCAACACAACACCAAATGGAAACATTGTCAACGTGATGTGGGATTTGAATGCCAAGGTAGGCAACGACAACGAAGGGCTCAAACATGTAATCGGGAAGCATGGAGTAGGCAACCGCAGTGACAACGGTGAAAGGTTTGTGGATTTCTGCAATGCCAACCGCCTTGTGATAGGTGGCACTATGTTTGAGCACAAGACCTGTCACAAAGTCAGCTGGGTTTTCAACGACAGGCAAGCAATCTCCAACCAAATTGACCATTTTGCCATCAGCCGCCGCTTTAGAAGTAGTCTCCTGGATGTCCGAAACAGGCGAGGGGCAGATGTGGGGATAGTACGTGATCACCATCTTATGATAGCTACTCTCTAACTACGCACTGCTGCAGTTCGAAGATCCCACGACAACACAAGAATGCCCAGGTTCAACATCGATAGACTTAGTGATCCCGCGGTGCGCCAACAATTAAGGGAGCAGTTTTCGCAAGGTGTGGAAGAAATCAGCAGCTCACTGCCCGCAACCATCCAAGACCATTGGTGTGCTGTGAAAAATGTTTTTACATCTGGTGCTGAAAGAATTATCGGTCGATCGCAGGGAGGACACGGAGCGTGGCTTTCGAGGATACTTGGAGATGGGTTGACGAACCAAAACAGCTGAAAGCTCGCACAGCAGGTACTCTAGCAATAGCAAGAAATGAGCTGGAGTCACTATATCGCATGAAAATGAGAGAAGTTCAGTGTAACGTGCGATATGACAGAAGCAGAAGAAGCTGCACGGAGGTGCAACAGCAGGACCGTCTACAGAATCACGAAAGAGCTGACAGGTGGTCGCAACTCCAGCCAACACCAATTGAAAAGCCTAGACGGTTCCTTGCTCATTTCGGATGAAGACAAGCTTAAGAGATGGAAAGAGCATTTTGCTACGGTTTTGAAACGCGTATTCGCTAGCGAATAATCAGTGTTCAAACTGATTCCATTGCTTCGCTATATTTTAGACACAATCCCGAAACCAAACTTTGCTTTGGCGATCCTGTTGGCTATATCCAGTTCCGTTCGACCATCGGTCGAGACAATACTCCGAAGGTATAGAAAATCCTTTACTCTCTCTACCGGTTGTCAAGTAATACATACTTGAGCCGATCAGCTTGTTCCAAGGCTAATTGTTTTAGTTTTTGTCGATTTAATTTTCAGCCCGACAACGTCTGCCTCCCTCTGTGTACTGTGCTCGTCCTGAATGTAGCTTGGCCGACTGTAAAATCTTCTTTATGGTGATTCTGCCGCTACCCTACAGCAAATATCTCTCTGTTCCAGATCCAGCTTTAGAATAAACTCCTTTAGAATTGGCTTCCAGCTCTGATGTATCTCCGAATTAAGACTCAACCCTATCCTACAGCTAGACATGATACTTTCTATATTGCCTCGATAGATATTCTTTGGGCAAACGATGGTTATACATGGTAAGGACCAATTGCAGCTAAAACTCCAGCGAACGTCCTCTATACTTACTTACTTAGGTGGCGCTACAGTTCGGGGTGAACCTCAACCAACAAGCCTCTCCATTTAGCTCGGTCTTTAGCTAGTTGCCTCCAGTTGCGCACTCCAAGTTGGTCGAGGTCCCCTTGAACTTGTGCGTGCCACCTACGGCGATGATTCCCTCTACTGCGTCGTCCCTCGGGGTTAGATTCGAAGACTCTGCGGGCCAGAGTGTTGGTGTCCATTCGCTCTACATGTCCTAGCCATCCCAGACGTTCAATACGCAGTTTTTTTTACTAGGTCGATGTACAGCTCGTATAGTTCGTGATTGAATTTTCTCCTCCAAAACCCGTCAACGCAAACGGGACCGAAAATCTTACGAAGAATTTCTCTCTCGAAGCGACCAAGGATATCTTCATCCTCTTTTAATAAAGTCCATGTTTCAGCGCCGTAAAGCAGGACTGGGATGATAAAGGTCTTATATAGAGTCTCCTAAGTAGTTCGAGATAGGGCTTTGCTATTGAATTGCCTTATAAGAACGTCCTCTATGCCGCACCATTTAAGAAACTGCGTAGCTATGAAGTAGTTAGGGAGGCATATTTTGTATTAGGCGAGTCATATATCCACCAGGGCATTACTGCGTGGGGTACCTCAACATACTCCAGACAATTGCAAGATAGCAAAAACGATGAAAATACTGATAAAATAGAAAACGGTTGACTACAAAAGGAATGGGGCAATCAGTATGCAATTGGAACTTCACTACATATTATAGGAGTATCGCTGATCTCCAGCAACTATAGCGTCTTAAAACAACAAAATCTTAAAATATGTTAGATGATCTTAATAATATCGATCCTGAATATGAGAACGCGAGCAATGAAACCTGTGTTGGATCTAAATTTTGTAACTCCCTTATGGACTTTACGATCTTTCATCAGAATATTAGGAGTTTAAGAGCGAATTTTGATACTTTCTGTGCTTATTTAGATACAAATTGCATAAATATACTGCCACAAATTATAGTTTTGACAGAAATTTGGGTATTTAAAGATGAAATAAGTAATTATTCTCTACTGGGCTATAATGCATATCCGAAGTGCAATGATAAATATGCAGCGGGCGGTACAGTGGTCTTTGTGAGAAATGAATTTAAAGATGGTATTGAGTGGTTTACCCCAGATATTGAAAGTGCCGACTGCGTTGCCTTAAAACTGAATGTGGGTAAGAAATTCCTGTTTTTCGTGTGTGTATACCGACTCCAGTTTGTGCAAGTTGATACTTTTCTCAAAGAACTCGAGTGTCTATTGTGCACAGTTGACTGCAGGGATGTGTGTTTAATTGGGGACATAAATATCGATATTCTCAACCTTCCAAGAGCCAGTGATGAATATATGTTTTTGCTTTCGTCAATGGGTTTTCAGTCGTGTATTAATATACCAACAAGGACCACAGAAAATACCTCCTCCTGCATTGACCATATCTTTATTAGGTCCAGAAAAACGCTGAATGCTCATCCATTTGTTTTAGAGCTTAACATTACTGATCATTCTGCCACTGGCATTGCTCTTAAAGACTTTCTAAATAAAAGTGAATCAACTGTCGCATCGGAAATTGTTGATAGCAAATATATTAAAAAAATTAATTATGCAAAACTTAATCAGCTCCTGATCCGAGAAATGTGGACTTCGGTATACAATTGCGTCTGTCCCTTAGAGGCCTTTTCGGTATTTTTAGAAAGTATAAACAGCTACATTGAAATTTGTTCCAGTACACACAAACAAAATATTAGAATTAAAAAATTAAAGCCTTGGATTACGGATGCAATATGTCTCAAAATTAAGGAGAAAAGCAATTTTTACTCGATGAATAAAAATAGGTTAGACCAGCCTTTGATAAAACAAAAGTACAAAGAATTACAAATGAATGTACGTAGTCTTATAACTGGACAGAAAATTGATTACTATAGGTGTAAATTTTTAGAAAACAGATCCAACCCTAGACAGCAATGGCGCTTAGTCAATAATATCCTAGGAAACGATCAGAAAGAACATAACCCCAAACTCCTTAAATTTAACAATAGGGCTATTAATACTAATAGGGAATTATGCAACGAATTCAATACGTTCTTTAAAAATATTGCTGAAAATGTTAAACCGAAAATCACAGTTAAGCTCAATGAAACAAATAAGTTTTTAGTCGATAAATCGAATTCATCTTCTTTTTTTTTTCAGTCCGGTGACTAATGCTGAACTTATTTCCGTCATTAACGTTTTTAAGCCAAAAAAAATCATGTGGAACAGATGGTATAAGTAGCATAGTTATCAAAAAGATAGGAAAATCAATTCTTAGTCCTCTGGTCTTTATTATAAATAAAAGCTTTGAATGTGGGAGATTTCCAGATGCTCTCAAAACATCTATTGTGATTCCAATTTTTAAAAAGGGAGACCCTAGTGAACCAGATAACTATAGGCCTATATCACTGCTATCTGTTTTCTCAAAAATATTTGAAAAATTAATAGTTAATAGAATGATCACCTTCTTAACAAAAACAAAATTCTTTAATAAATCTCAATTCGGCTTTGTGAAAGGCAAATGTACTGAGGATGCAATTATGGCTTTTCTGAGCAGAGTATATGGTGCACTAGATAACAACATGAAGCCAGTTGGTATTTTCCTTGACTTAACAAAGGCTTTCGATTTGGTGAACCATGAAATTCTGCTGCAAAAACTGTTTCATGCCGGGTTTAGAGGAAACATTATTGATTGGTTCAAATGGAGTGTTAAGTGAGGAAGAAAAGAGTCTGTATACTGGTGTTCCACAAGGATCGGTCCTTGGACCAATACTCTTTCTGATCCACATCAATTCCATTTTTAACTTACCCCTTAAGGGTCATTTAATTGGCTATGCGGACGATCTTGCTCTCTCGTATGCAGGCAAGAATATAATAGACACAAAAGATGAATTAACGTCTGATCTGCATCTGCTTGGAATTTGGCTCAATTACCACCAAATGGTACTAAGTACAAAGTCTAAGGCTATGTGTTTTTCCTTGTCAAACTCTAACTTGGTGATTGAGGACATCCGTTTTCACCACCCCAGATGTAATAATGTATGCTGTTCAGATAAATGTTTTGTGTTAGAATGTGTTAAAGAGTTTAGGTATCTTGGGGTTTTAATAGACAACAAATTGTGTTGGAAGTCTCATATTATGTCAGTAAAGAAGTTGCTCTACATCGCCATGAACAAATTGTTTTATCTACGTAAGCTCGTTCCACAAAGTCTGCTATTGACAATTTATTATGCACTGCTTCATTCACGTCTAGAATATGGTCTTGCATGTTGGGGTAGTGCGTACATAACGAACCTGATGCCCATTGTCACAGCACAAAAGAAAATTATAAGATTAATATTCCATAAAAAAGCAATCGAACACTCCCAGCCCTTATTTCAATCAGCAAAAGTACTTCCTCTTCGATATCTTTATATATACAAAGCACTTAAAGTCTTTTTCGTCAGAAGTGGTAATATTAATTACAGAAGAAATGAGGTGTACTTGCTGAGAAATAGGCAGACTGTGGTCGTTCCAACAGTCAACAAAGAGCACAGTAGGCGTTTTCTCAGTTCCATTGCACCTTATATTTTCAACAAACTGCCGTTGGAAATAACTAGTCAAATTGCACACGGTTACCGGTTTCTGAAACTCCTCAAAAATTGGCTACTTTCTAGATCTGAGGTAGAGACTCTTATACAAGTTACGATTTAATAAACATAATGTATCCATTGCAGGTTTTTTTCTCATGTTTCATATCTCGTTTAATTCATTCTACTACTTCGTCACGCACCACAAATCTTTATGTCACCTTTGTACTGTGAATTACATACACCGCGTTCTTTTCTCTTCCTTTCCTTTCGGCTTTTACCCTTAAAATATTTTAATAATAATAAATGAATTCACACTTCTCACTGGTTTTTTTTTACGACCACAAAGTGTGTTATCATATTATATGCTTTAAATACCCAAAGTGTGTTTAATATTTTTATATAAGTATCTATTTACATACATTAGTTTTATAGAAATCTTTTTGTAAAAATTTTAAATTATAAACTATAACTGTATTTGGAAAGTTGAAAATTGTAAATTAAAATAACTGAAATAAAATCTAAATCTAAAATCTAATAGCAAAGCCCTCACCAAGTCTGTCTGTCTATGCGCGATTTTCTCCGTAACTACTGAACGCATATTGTTCCGGCTCAAGATAGATTAGATAGATTCATTCAAAAGGAAGGTTTAGATGTCCTTTATTTCCCACTGGGGAAGTTATAATTGAGTTTACACATTTTCAATATTGTATTCAATTGGCAATTGTATTTCTAAAAATGTTTAGACGAGCGTCAACCAAAATGCGGGTGGAGCTAGGTGAGCACGGGTCTGCTATTTAAAAATAAAAACTGAATTGAATTGAATATTGACTTTAATGTGGCAACCCCCTCAGCACAACCCCTCTATCTAACGTACATTTTAGTCTCATAAAGCATTAACGATCGCCCCATTTATGATGAAATTGGCTGCATGAAAACAAGAAAGAAACTTTAAACTCTTCAAAAAAGTTAATTAAATCAAAACTCAAGTTAATTGAAATCCCAACCCTTTGAGGGATAAAACAAAAACAAAGTTCGCATATGAGGGTATCTTTCTTCGTAATCCTTTGAAATATTTATTGTTTTTTACTTTCGACTCAAATCCGAGTTAGGGATAAATCCTTTTTTCTTAACTTCCCAGAAATTCATATTTTCATTTCATCGCCCAAATTTTTCTCTGAATTAACTTTCAGTTGTCTGAGGGTTGCACCAGTCGGCAATCGTTAGTCATGTTTTCTAAGAATTTTTTCATAAGAATTGCTCAAACTTGTTGTGTTTCTTCCAGCTATTCCACTAAGCGATTTAACGAGCTAAACATTTTGGTTCATCGATCTATTACATACATACATCCCCCATAAGACTGTCTCGAGAAGTATTTCTAAGAAGAGATTCATCATCATTAAGAGGATAAGTGCGGGCTTTTCTTTTTTAACTTCGTGTTCCACCATTAAATATCCCCATCCAACTATATACTCGTATGTGGCATCATTTATCAGCCATTAAAGTTCACTTGTTTCGACACTTGACTTACATTTGTAGTTCTGTACATTACGAGGAAGTCAAATGTCTTGTTCGTACAAATTGAAACAATTTTCTACGGAGACTCATGGATTCCCCATTTTCCTGGCGCTGTTATTGATTTATTTATTTTTCTTAATCTTGGCCTGCAGTAAACATTTGGAGCACTTTTCGGTCATTTGAGCTCGTTGAAGTCCTAATGAGCTAAGCGCTTGTTTTCAAGGCATTTAAGTGGGTCATCGTTCGTTGGTCTGGTGGAAGGCATTGGAGAAGCAATACCAGCTTTCAAGCTTTACTAAGAGGTCAAATTGCATTTGGATCGTTATGTTCAATACCCACGGCGGGAATGGGCAACATGCTAAGTCTCATTCTGGTGAATCTATTCTGCGCAAATACGGCGGCTAAATTGGTACTCAGATTGATTGAAGTAGGACTCTATCCTATCCTCCATCCTATCCAGATTGGAGGTCACTAGTAGGCAGATAGAAACTGATTACATGACTCCGATGCGGACATTTGACAGGAGATTCACTATTAGAATTCCTGACAGACATGATTCAGAAAACGAATGAAAAACGAACGAAGTTACTAATAATGGGCTAATAATGGGTTCGTTTTTCATTCGTGGCGAATTAGCCTTCTACACAGACGGTTCCAAACTGGATGTCGCTGTGGGAGCAGGACACCACGGGTCAACCACTCGTTCAGAATCAACAACGAATGCAGCGTTTTTCAAGCTGAAATCACAGCCGTCGTCCATCGTGGGTAAATCAATTGCTCATTGACAGCCAGGCAGCCGTTAACGCTCTGGAATCCAAAGTAATTAGATCTAAGCTCATTAGAATCTGTAAGCGGCATCTTAATGTGGCATTACAAGTCAATACGACCATTCCAGGGCATATGGGCATACAGGGTAATGAAAGAGCAAACGAACCCGCTAGAAAGGAGTAGGCTCACCTCTGTGTGACGATTCTTATTAGCTTTATAAATAAACTTGTCGGAGATGAAGCTACTTGCGAAGCCAACAGACGATGAATCCATCTGCATAAATGAGTCACTGCCAGGATGCTCTGGTCGGTTTATGAGCACACACGCTTAGTCGTAACAGTACATCACCTCTGGCATAGTCATCGGTCACTGTGCCACTGGGAGTCATGCAGAGCATATCGGCGTACCATACAACGATATCTACATGAGCTGCAGGAGGAAGAAATTAAATCTGCCCATTACCTGCAATGCGAATGCCATACCCTCGCGGACAGAAGAATGTAGACTCTCGATAATTACTTCTTGACTGACTTGGAGGATCTACGTCATATTGAGTTGAAAGACCTCCTGAGATTCACATCCTTATCTAGATGGGTGTAAATCCATCAGTTTTTCTTTTCAGTTTCCCTGGGTGAAAATAAAATGGCCACAATGAACCCTTGTTGGGCGAAGTAATACCTTACAGCAGTCCCTCGGGGAGAGTGGTAGGAGTGTGCAGGGTGTGGATTAGTACGTAGGCGCATTCCTGGCATCGATTATTTGGGCTTGCGAATCGTTCATGCTAGCAGCCCGGGTTACTAGTATCTTTGGAAGATAACCACACCTCTTGGCGCAAAAAAAAAAAAAAAGCCTCTATATCCTTAAAGATTGATTACGCGAAATTAGTGCAAGAAATCATTACTGACCGACATCGAAGAGCAAGGCCTGAAGAACATAAAGTTTAAGCAAGAGGACCGAAGGTACAGTACACACAGGGCGTGCAATAAAAAAAGAAAGAAATATTTGGCACAACAGCTCTTTAAGTGCCAGGGACTAGCTTCTCGCAACCACTCAAGTTGTGTGCGTGCAAGTTGTGGAAGAGACCTACAGTTTAGTGCCGTATCCGAAGGGCAGTTTGGCTTGAGAAGCTTTTTCGAGACAACAATACCCTCGGTTGCTTGTTAGACGTTCGCGAGAGGTGAGACTGTGAAAAAACTTTTTTTTGTTTTCTGGGATTCGAAGTTGGAACCCCACGAGCAGTGGCCCGACACACTAACCACTTACGCCACGGCAATAATTGATTCAATTATAAGCAGAATATGACAACATATGACTACTTCCATCATCATTTTATCATCGCACTTTATGACTTAAGACACAACATCCGGTTGTAGAGGCAAAGTTTTAAATTCCTTGTTTGTTTCGTAGCCTACGAGTATAGCTGCAGCAACTTAATTTTGACCACCGATTTGCTGAGAAAATTCTGTAAGTTTTTCAAACCTATGATCATGGAGTACCGTGACACCAGGCACAACTCAGAAACCAGAAATGCGCTTTTTTTCCCAAATATGGCTTCCTAATTGATATTATGTCTGCACCGTTGAAAACCTGCTGCTGCAAAGAGCAGTAGCAGCGTTGGAATGGTGCAAGTTAATATGAATTAATTTAAAAGCGATAACTTTATAAGAAACCAGCTTTTTCCCCGATGGATTTACCCACGTCCGAAAACTTCTGTCCATTGGATCTAGGACGTTTTGATAAAGCAGCACTTATTAACACTAGATTTTGTAGGAGGAAATAGGGAACTGGTTATAGATTTTACCGCAGAAAGGCGGGCTTCGAGTGCGCACATGCTTCACCTGACAGGAATGCCCATACTTGTAGGACATTATTTAATCCCACCCCTGCACATCCAACTTATGGTTGAGACAACGGACTGAAAATATGATAGGTCTTTTCCATTACTCTTTCTGGTGATACGAACGGGCTAAGGCTTCCCATTAAGTATATTAAATTTTTATTTCTTTCTCACGTTATGCTAAGTTTGGAAACGTGTACAGCAATGCAGCCCAGAACCTTCTTTTGTATCATTTCATATTTCTTAAAGAACCTATCCAAGTCTATAGGTTGCCGAACAACACAAGTAATGACAGCAGCTAGGTTTATATACCATATGAAGCTTGTACTTGACCAATCGATTTTGAAAGGATTATGGCTCTTCATATGGTGGCATATTCGACGCTTCATACGAGTGCCTATTTACTGTTTATCTTTGGACTTCAGACAGGCAGATTTTAGCCGATGGCGGCAGTCATTATAAAAGTCAACACAGCACTTATTATCAAGGCTTTCATGTGTTACATGATTTTAAGAAAGTTCTTGGTACTCAATTAGTCAGTTATAGGTAGAGGCAGACAAGCCTCTAGCCGAAAACGGAACAATCCATCTAACCTTCTTCAAACAACGTGACATACGTTTACTTTGCCTTTCGAATAACATGTAGAAAAACCTCAGAGCTCACGTATTGCCTCAATCACTCAACATTTGCTACTTTTCACCACGTTATCAGATTAAAGCCCCCACCTGGGTGTTGTAGTGGGAGGACATCATTCATTTAATTACTACTAAGTAAAGAACGCTACATCAACGGCAACGGGTGGCGGTTGCGGCACGAAGGCGTCGTCGTCGTCGTCGATGTCGTTGTAGTAGCAGTCCTCGTCGGCAGACAACTCCTTAATTCACATGTAACATTTGCATTATTCATGACCTCTTAAATGTTCCCTCTGCTAACGAAGTGTTCGCGTGGAATTCTAATTAAAATTTTTTCGGTTAAAAGGTGTGGGGTCGATGACACTTTTAAAGAGTGTTTACTACTCGACCAAGCGTATGCGTGTGTGCGACGCCAATCTTTTTTTCATCCCCTCTTTAATGGACGAGTGAGCGCGTTGCACCCCACCTTCAGGCAGCTTTGCCTTATTGAAGAATACTGGTGATGACACATTTGATGGCCATCAAGGGAGGGACGATAATCTGAAATAAATTAATAGGCATCGAGTGTCAACTGTGGTGGTGAGAAAACCCAACGTTGCGTTAATTACAGTGATTAAATAAGCCCCGAAGTGGGTGGCTTCAATGAGCAGGAAAGCTGTTGGTGATGGTGCTCAGCATTGAAGTGTGCTTGAGATTATTTTCTATGGTCATATGGAGCTGCTAATTTGAACTGACTTCTGGTGGATACCAGTGATAACAAGTAGCGAAGGTCATCCCATACACACTGCAGAAAGAGATGTCAAGCGCCTTCTTGAGATGAACCATTAGCCTTCTTAGAAGACAGATCCAAACGAGACAAAGATATTGTTTTCTTCTCTTATTGGGAGAGTACTTAGGATTGACAACCGCAAAGGAATTGTTACGGTGTTTTATCGTCCTCTCGAGAACAGCAAAAGCATAGTGGCCCGCCAGGACACCAATAAGTAGTCTTTGACGTTTTCTACTGTCGGATATTAGTCTGCCTGCATCCGGGAGATTCATTCCACATACACTTGCGCTCAGTGGAAGCCCTTATGGAGGATCAAAGAAGACCCAACGCAGAAATACCAGTATAACCTGGGACCCATGCAAGAAACAAGGAGTTCAATCTTTTGATCTGAAGCTTTAGATCAATGAGAAGCACATCATTAGCAAAAGATCTCGATTTCAACTTGAAATCTCCTGCATAACATCTACGTATACATAGCATAGCTCTCCATTTGATCTGCTCAAGAGAGCTTCGTCAATATGCAGATGAAAGAAGTGAATTTGTGTGCCGTAAGCATATCCCTTATAGGCTAACAATCAGCTTATAGATGCGAGAGTAGAACAATCTATAACCAAAGAATTAATATGTGTATGAGTTACAAGCTTATCAGTAGAAATACGGTGAAGTGAGAGGGTTGTGATCCCTTCTTTTTGGATCATAACCTCGCTGATAAAAGGAAGAAGAAGGTGAGTTGCTGAGGTGACTAAGCTCACGCAACAATGTCATTAAATCACTAGCGGGAAGCTCATGGGGGAAGGATAAAGAGATGCTCTTGGCCACCTACAAAGCAATTGGTAGATCTGTCCTGAACTACGTGGCACCCATTTGGACACCTCAGCTAAGTGATACTAACTGGAAAAACCTCCAAACATGACCCTACGCAGCCATGCGCACCATCACCGGTTGCCACCTGATGTCAAATGAAGACCACTTCCACTCAGAAACAAAAATGCTCCCAATCAGAGAACACAACACCATGCTATCTAAGCAATTCCTAATGGCCTGCCACCTGCCACAACGTCCTAATAACATACTCACGACATTGGGAGCCCCACCACGCAACACCCGCAAAAACATCACCACCTACAAGAACGACATCGTACTATACCAACACAACAACAACATCAATGACGCAATCTACAAAAGCTACATAAACCAGCTACACCAAACTGCAGTCTCCAACGCTCTGGCCAACTACCACCCAAACGTCATTCTCGGTGGTCGCCCTCCACCTACAGCGAAAGGGGAACGCCAGCTGCCACGCCAAACCGGAACAACAGTGGCTCAACTCCGCTCAGGCTGGTGTCGCTAACTCAACAGCTACAAGGCACGCCTGGACTCCAACTTGGCAAACATCTGCCCAGATTGCAACAACGGCCCGCACGACGTACCACACCTCTTCAACTGTCCGGCAAATCCAACAACACTGACCCCCGACGCACTCTGGAGCCGCTCAATCGACGTTGCTCTATTCTTGGGCCTGGAAACCTTAGAACACATAAACCGCAATTGAAAGTATATGTGTATGTGAAGCTGCTACAACAACAACAACGAAGAATTGATAGTTAGCCAGAGCTTGTATCGCGTCGATTGATTGGGAAATCAGCGCTGTAAAGTGAATGTCGGCAACACACTTGAAGTTGTACTGCTGTACGAGTCAGAATATGGGTTGCGTTCATTTAGCATGAATCGAAAGCGGTTGCTAACCAACCAACACACTTTATGTAGACAAAAATCATAATAAATATATTCTGCTTCCGCAGAAACCCTTTGACGCAGTCAAGCTTCCTGGAAAATCAGAAATTCCCCTACTTCACATCCACGCATATTCCTCATTCATAATCAAAATAAATAACCGAAAATTACGCCAAGCACCCATCATTCACCAAAAGCCACTAACGTAAGCACCAAGTTCATTAACATAGGCTTCGTCCTTGTGAATGTGTGTGAATATATGGTGAATCAAATCGAGCCCCGTGTTTACACTCACGTCATTCTACAATACGAGGTCATCTACAGGAAGAAATCAAAGCTATGTACAATAATTAAGGATAAAATCCCATACAAAGGGAGGCGCCCCCATAGACAGGATGTGTGCGGCGTAATTAAATTATTGATAAAATAGGCAACTTTTTAATTACACACGTAGGTACTCCTGTACGACTTAAATTAGACGACGACGATAGGCTCACTCTTCAAAAGGATGTCACATGTTTCCTTGAATGCGATTACTTACAAAGTTATCGCTAAAACAACTTCATTAGTAACTGTCAAGATACTGAGACTACTTGGTCGGGAAACAATGAAAGAATAAATAAAACCGAAAATATCGAGGGAAGCACGCAAGAAGGAACCTCAGTTTGTGGATTCAGCGCAATTAATATTAATCGCCTCGAGTCACCATGCAAAAGTCTAATTCTATTAAATCTGGGAATACAAATGGATGTGTCACGAAGGCCCTGTGCGAGTGAGTGCTCGCTTTCTTAGTTCAATTTGTGCTGAGCGTTTGATAAATCCCATGTAGGTACACCACAAGGATATAATAGTGGTGGCAACACGCTACAACTGTCACATTGGCTTAAACATGCGGTTTTTCTTTTATTTCTTTGTGTCGCTCTTAAACTGTCTGAAATTGATATCAGCCATCGCTTTGGTAACAAGTTTATTCAAATTGGTTGATTGCTATCGAGGATTCAAAGGAATTAGTTAAGAGCGGGAGGGGAGCGAGAATTGAAGTCCTTGAATGCACACATGAGTTGAATTGAGTCGAAACAGCTGAGAGCAATTCAAATGTTATTGCATTGCAATAATGCAATTGGATTGCTTAGGCACATATGGATAATTGGGTCAAAATAGATTGCACAAGCCTTAAGAATTTTGTGGACATTTAATGATCTCACCCCTTCGGAAGGGGTTAGAATATAAGCTGATATATTCAACGCTAAGAGATGCAACCATCCACAGAAAGGTCTGCAGAGGAACTCCCCAAGGTGAGGTGCAGTCTCTTCTAATATGGCTCCTTGTAGTGGATGAGATCTTTGTTATACAGTAGGAACAGATTCAACGCGACGTTCTATGCGGATGATGCGGTTATCCTGGTTTCGGCGAAATTTCCTCCGGTCCTAAGTGAAAGACTCAATCTTGCACTACAACTATTGGGTAACTGGATCAGTAGCAATGCGTTGGGAATGAACCCCTCAAAGACGGAGGTAGTTCCTTTCACTAAGAAGAGGTCGATCCTTATCTTCAGACAAACAAATATCGGCGGTATTGAACTAAGTGTCTAAAGTTCAGCTCGATATCTGGGCGTAATTCTAGGTTCCAAACTAACCTGTAAGGATATCATTGTCGAACGCATAAAAAAAGTAACCATACCTTACTATTCTTGCAAGAAGGCAATCAGTAATACGTGGGGCTTCAAACCAGCTGTGGTGTAGTGGATATACGCGGCGATAGTAAGACCCATTCTTACATATGGTTCATTAATATGGTGGATGATACTTGAGAAGCAATACCAGCTCTCAAATCTCACAAATATCCAGAGGGCGCCTTGCATCGGAGTCATAGCATCCATGAGAACCACCCCAAAAGTGGCAATGGAAACAACGCTTAATTTCATTCCGTTGAATATATACTGTAGCAGTCTGGCGGCTAAAACTGCTGTAAGACTGAGAGAAGGCCAATTGTGGTCATCGAGCCCTTACGGCCATGCTTCCACTTTGTTGCTATGGGTAACTACCATAGGATCGATGGGAACTGGTCACATGAACCCGATGTCAGCATTTAAAAGGAGATTTGCTGCAAGAATTCCCGGCAGAATGTACTGGAAAAACCGAAGAACTATGAAGACAACGGAACTGACATTCTATGCCGACGGTTCTAAGATGGACGTTGGCACGAAAGCCGGAGTTTATTGTGAAGCCCTAGAAATAAACTACTCTCAACAACTGCAGCAACTTTCAGGAAGATGTCACAGCCATTATACGGGCAGCCGAAATTATAGACGAAAGTAATATCGCTTGTGTGGGCGCCGTGGCGTAAGTGGTTAGTGTGTCGGACCACTGCGCGTGAGGTTCCAAGTTCGAATCCCAGAAAAAACCAAAAAGCATTTTCACGGTCCCACCTCTCGCAAACGTCTGAAAAACATCCGAGAGCATATTTGTCTCGAAAAAGCTTCTCAAACCAAATTGCCCTTCGGATACGGTACTAAACTGTAGGTCCCTTCCATTCGTATGAAAAATATAACGCACACAACATGAGTGGTTGCGAGAAGCTGGGCGCCAAATATGAATTTTATTTTTTTAATATCGTTGGTAAAATGTTCATGTATATATTGATAGCCAGGCAGCTGTTAGGGCTCTGGACTCTGCTGTAAATAGACCGAGGCTTATGAAGACCTATTATTGGTGTAAGTATGTTGGCGATTCTCAGCTGGCAGCCACTTCAACCTAACCTAACCTATCCTTGTGAGGACCTGCAAATCACTTTTAAACGAGATATCTAGAGGGCTGGCGAGCTTGGTAGAAAAGGGTCGGCGCTGCACATATCGCGGGCCCTGTCTTTGGAAGTGACCCCAATCAGATCGTAAGGAAGATAATAGAAGATGAAACCACCAGTCGAGTAATTAGATGCTGGGTTCATCTGGACACATGCGTAACGGCCAGGGCGCTTTGGCCGGCCTTTAGCAAGAAGAGATCAACCTCTCTGATGAATGTTAATCGTCATAACATACGGGTCATTTCCGACGTAATTACTGGTCACGGTGTACTGCACAACGACTATTGTAGAAGTTGCAGGGGCGAAGAAGAAATAAAATCTGTTCATCACCTGCTTTCTGATTGTCCTTCCCTGCCCGTCAGAAGATTTAGGACTCTTGGTAGTTACTTTTTCTCGGAGCTGAAGGACTTAAGTAATATTGAGCTGATGGATCTCTTAAAATTCATATCACTATATAGGTGGTTCTAACAGCAGACAATTTCTACAGTGTTTCTAGGCTTAAATTATTGGGCACAGTGAATCCGAATTGTTGGTCTAAGCGAGTAGTGACTCTTTTGTCACAAGGCACCCATCTACCTTATCTAACCTGGAATGGGCCCAAGGTAGGTATGTCTATCGTAAGAAGCGACTAAAACCCATCCGCCGTATATGGAGTGTAGCACACATTATGTGTTCAAAGTACCCGGAAAGACGCGCATAAAAGCTGTCACCACAATTTTTATTCTGTAAGTTGGTAAGAGCTACCACGTGGAATTTGATCTCGGTCTAATTTACTTAGTCTGTTGACTGTAGTTGTTTTTGCTAGACACGCTTTGAGTGCCCTTCGACTTTTGTCCAATAAGAGCATCGAAAGCAGATATCTGAAGACATGATTTCCCGAGCTTCTACGGACCCCACCTTCATGTAACGCATCATAATTGATGGCGAGACATGAGTTTACGAGTATGCTAAGCAAAGAAGCCAACTGTCTTCGGAATGACGCCTCGAGAAATGAGCCGAAACTCAAAAAAAAACCGATCGAAAATCATGGTCATTTTGACGGTTTTCTGTGATTATCGTGATGTGGTGAATTCCAAATCCCTTCTAGAAGGACGAAGAGTGAATAAGAAATAATATTTAGGTATCATGAGGCGTAAGCGCGAGAATATCCGCCAAAAACGGCCAAATTTGAGGGAGGCCACTTCATCGAACAAAACTATCGTTGTGCAAAGTTTTGGCCAAGAACTCAACGAATGTCATCGACGAAGCACCGTACTTGCCTGATATGACTTTTTTTCGTTTCCTGAATCTAAAATTACCACTTCCAGAAAGAGGTTTTGCGTCAATCGAGGCATTAAAAGAAAACTCACTCAAGGAGCTGAAGGGCATACCTCAATCAGTCACTTTTGGCAGACTCCGCGCTCGCTTGTGGCAGACGCGGTTCTACGAAGCCGTTTTTGGTAGATTCGACTTGCTCTATTAGAGCACTTTATCTAGATCAGCTGCTTTGACGAACCGGAGTATTTGAAGTGGATCCGGCGAAGGCAGATCCGTCTCTGATTGGAGATAGGCTTCTTATGTGGAATAGTGCCTTGCGGGTGTTTTTGCAAGGTTACTGCAAAGTTTGCAATATCCGTACTTTTCTATTCCCAATTTGCTTAGGTGCTCTTCATGTCTGCAGCGACACGTTTGCCTGGCTCTGAAGATTCAAAGTCAATTCTTGCTAACCTTTATGCAGATTCTGCTTCTTTTCTAGTTGTAGTTTTCCAGAAGCTTTTTCACTTATCTCAATTGGGGGATACGAGTCCAACGCTTGACCCATTCGTTTTTGTTTTCTTAGTTCTTCCCGAGTTTTGTGAGGCCCCTGAAAACGATTCCGGTCTAAGAACCTTCGTTCTCCTTCACTCCTACATGTCCTGGTATCCAGCAGAGAGTTACTTTATTAGTCTGTTGATCTGGATGATAATTTGGACGATATATAGAACCTGTAGCTGTTGATAATGATATATACTCACGGATAGTAAAGTGGCACTTAAACCACTAGGTTCTCATTTGCGCTACCTCAACACTCTACAAGACTTGACAATATGCAATAAAGTCAAACTCTGGTAAGTATGGGGGCATGCAGGTGTTGAAGGAAATAAAATCGCTGATGGGTTATATCCATCGAAACGACTTTTTCGAGCTATGTATTGGAAACAAACCTCGTGCGTCTTAGATTCAAACATATCAAAAACGATATCATAAGGCATACGAGCTTACTCAGGTCACTGACGAGTAAGACACGACCTTAACAAAATGAAAATCACTGAAGATATTGATCGCCGCCTCATTTGATTAAGGTTTTCTAGTTTATCCTAGTCGATGAAAACAACGAGACGTTTCTGGCGAAAAAGAAATGGAATCCGTCCTTTATCTGCTATCTCCTATATAACAGAAGATTGAGGACTCTCCTAGGAGATGGATCAGGATCAAATCATTCAAGGTACGAAGAAAGGATGGAATAATGAACACCATCGCAAGGCACAAATTACTAAATAGAATCCATGTACAAATGGCGCATCGTTTCTTTTTTTCTTCACTTAGGACTTTAGGACCTGAGCTACAATAAAGCATCGGTTTACTGTCCGCCGCGATCCTTACTAGAAAAAGATGACTACTTTCGTGTCTTCAATGACCTTGGTTCAAATTTCCTTATAGGTGGAGATTTCAACGCGAAGCACACCTTCTGGGGTTCAAGATGTACATCTTCTAAAGGAAAAATTCTCTACGAACTGGCATATGAATTCGGTTGTTGTTTTTATTCGACAGGAAAACCGACCTATTGGCCAACTGACTCACAAAAAATTCCCGATCTTATCGATTTTTTTGTTACAAAAGGCATTTACGAGAACTTTATTACAGTCAAAGAATGTTTTGATCTCTCTTCTGACCACTCGCCGGTAATTTTATTACTTGGAGAAGCGCTGATCAAGAAAAAAGAACCTCTAAGACTCACTAGCAATAGAACAAACTGGGAGGGCTTTAGAAATGATTGCGAAACAAATATCGCCTTAAATGTATCACTTAGAACACCTTGTGAACTAGAGGACGAAATTGATCGTTTCGTGGAAGCAATTCAAAGAGCGGCATGGAGAAATACTACTTCTAGAAGCTATAAGATCAACCGCAACGAAAAGTATCCCAGAGAAATCATTGAACTGGTGAGAGAGAAACAAAAAGATCGAAAGAAGTGGCAAGTCACTCGTGCACAGCAGCATAAAACGGTCCTTAACCGACTATGCAATCGGCTTAGAGATAGTATTCGCGAATTTAAAAGCAAAAAGATAGCGACCTACCTTGAAAATCTCTCCGGTGAAAGAGAATCAAATTATTCGCTTTGGAAAGCGCTAAAAGGCATCCGGAAACCTCAAATGCAAGCACCACCAATTCGGAAAATCGACAAAGAGCGACAAAGAAAATGCAGAACTTTCTGCTTTGCACTTAGAAGAAACGTTTAAGCCGTTCGACGGCCCTTCGTTAACGCCCGACTACCCAGTCACGACATCTGACAACTTTAAAGTAAAAAAAGTTGCATTGATTGAACTGAGGGAAGTGATTAAAAATTTGAAGATGAAAAAAGCTCTGGGTTACGACTTGATAACGGCGCAGGTAGTCAAGGAATTGCCGAATAAAGCTATTATCAAACTGCTGTATTTGATCAACGCTTCGTTCAGATTACTTTATGTTCCGAGGCAATGGAAAGTCACCGAGATTATAATGGTCCCGAAACCAGGTAAACCGCTAAATGAGAAGAAATCCTATCGGCCTATTTCCCTATTGCCGGTTATCTCAAAAATATTTGAAAAACTTCTTTCCAAACGTCTACAGCCCGTAATCAACGAAAGACGTCTCATTCCTGACCATCAGTTTGGATTTAGAATTAAACATTCTACAATTGACCAAGTCCACAAAATAACTGACGTGATTGAGAAAGCTCTGGAGGAAAAAAAGATTTGTTGTGGTGTATTTCTTAACGTCTCACAAGCTTTCGATAAGGTTTGGCACGAAGGCTTGGAGTATAAATTGCAACAACTACTGCCACGGCAACTCTTTCTAATCCTACTATCGTATCTCACTGAGAGACTCTTTCGTGTTAAGCACGGAAATGATTGCGGCAGGAGTTCCACAAGGAAGTGGCCTTGGCCCGCTTCTATATGTACTCTACACGCGAGATATCCCGCAGGAAAGAAACTGCGTCGTCGCCACGTTTGCGGACGATACTGCGATATTGACCACGGGCGAAACTATTGAAGCAGCAACTGGAAAGCTGCAACATGCTATTAACAAAGTCCACGCTTGGACAAATTATTGGCGTATTGTGCTGAACGAAAGCAAATATACTCACGTCAACTTTACCTATAAAAAAGTGGATAGATTACCTCTATATCTTAACTCGGCTCAAATACCATACGCGAACGAAGCAAAATATCTAGGAATGACTCTAGATGTTAAGCTTAAATGGAAATCACACGTAAAAAAGAAACGCGACGAGCTAGAAAACAAATACCGACAAATGTACTGGCTACTTGGAAAACATTCGAAGTTAAGCCTACATAACAAACTGCTTATTTATAAGCAAGTGCTAAAGCCTGTCTGGACGTATGGTATACAACTATGGGGTTGTACCAAGAAAAGTAATAGAAACATCATGCAAACTTTTGAAAATAAAGTTCTTAGAACGATCGTCAATGCACCGTGGTATGTACGTAACGAAGATATTCATAGAGATCTGGGAATTCCCAGTGTCGTCGAAGAGATAACAAAATTTGCGCATAAACACAAAGATCGTGTTCACGGCAATTGTAACCGTACCGTCATTCAACTACTTGACGCGAATGCGAATAATTCAATTCGTCGTCTGCAAAGGATAAAACCTTTTGACCTCGCGTATATGCCGGTGGCGAAAAAGGCAGGAACTATCATTGGAATTTATTCTGCCTAAAGTTCTACATTTCTTTTAACTTCGTACGAACATTTTTTTTCCCCAAAAATCACGTGTATCGTAAGCGAAAATAAAACTGCTGGATAAGCGTCGGCTTGGTTGTAGTATTACTTTTGAAGAGAGGTGTTTTTTTAGTGAGTAAAAATCTCACACTACCATAAGCACGGTCGGTCGGGCCTTATGGTGCCTTTAGAAGATTTTTCTCCTACTCTCGGCAAAAAAAAAAAAAAAAAAACTTAGGACTTTCCGATATTTGTTCCAAAGTTAGATTATGTTAGATTTATAGAAGAGTATGATAGATATGGTATGGGGTCATCAGGTTCACTCGTAGACCTAATGGTAGATCGTGAATCGCCTTATTCCGGCGGAAATAAATTAAGAGGAAACAAACCTATCTTATTAGTGGCATACTTGAAAACCAGTTGGTATTCTCTATGGAGTGATTTAGATCGGATATTTTAGCTCCTGTTATCTCTTTGGTGCTTAAGAAGGTGCTTACATAGACGTCGTTCTTGCAGGGTGACGCAGTGCCATGGCAGATGTTGGGTTACCTCCACTTCTTCGTCTCCCCAGCATGTACATCAATCGTTCGTCTCTACTGTTAATTTGCGAAGCATGACTCCAATGACGCAGTATCATTTGATTACTGCAGTTAAAATGCAGATAGAGGATCGGTCTAGTGCCAGAAGGGTCTTTGTTTTGTTTTGTTGGTGGCACAGGTGACACAGTCTTCCATAGATAGCCAGGACGAGTTCGCCTCTTTCTCTATTATGTCGTCTACAGTTTATCAGTGGAAGTATAGATGTATCCGCTTCACTGATGGCTGACCCTATCCTCGCCAAAATATCCACATTCTCGTTCTGTTCTATATTACTATGTCCGGGAATCCAGCAGAGTTGAACCGGATGGTGTCTGATGGTAATCAGTGCGTGACGACATTTCTTAACCGACTTTGATTTGATTTAATGGGATTTTATCGACTTAAATGCTGTCTTACTGGCAACGAAAATAGTTACATCCGTCGGAGGAAGGTGGCTGTCTTTTATGCATTTTACAGGTTTTTCTATTGCCAGGATTTCAGACTGGAGTACACGGAAAGCTTCTAGTATTCTAGAAGATTCCTGTTTTGCAGTGCCTCCAAGTAAAAACCATCTTCAAGTAGAGCCATCGCTATAGATAGTGAGTCCCTTGATTTTTATCTACAACTTTTTGGCACTCATTCTAATCGACTTGGGAATAGGATAAGGGATATCAATGTTGATATCCATGTAGGGGACTATATAGTTCGATGTGGCTGCGAAGATTTCAGAACCATATTTTCTGCTCATTGTCCTTATTGTGTTTCATATCGCCGCATACTTAATCAATAACTCAGTCTGAGATCTCCTTTTATAGATGAAGAATCATAACCAGCCTTGCTTGCTGTACACTTCTCACAATTCGCCTTATCCAAAGTGCTTCTAGCCTTTGTACTCTGTAGAGTTCCTTCATATAGCTCTTTACTTCTATTGCTGTCCACCAGACTAATGACCCATAGGAGATGAGAGGTTTTATTGCAAATCCAGTGAATGATGCGCCGTTGTATTTCCCAAAGGCCCCCCTACTGACATAAAGAGCGTTGATTCCTTTCTTCATCCTTTCTCCAAGAGCTCCTTGCCAAAATAACTTGAAGTGTTAAATGACGAGGAGATGTTTCGCCTCAGATGAGAGGTCAATTGTAGTGCCATCTAGTTTTCGTGAAGTTTAGTATCTTTCTATAATTAGTGAAAAGGTAATGATAATTCTGTTCCGCGTAGCCTTTCTAAGTTATTCCCTATGCACAACGGGTGACATACATTATCGCACAAATGAATTTTTCCATCCACTTTTAACCAGAAACAAATTCCAAGCTTGATTGTCACTAATCCGTTCCACTTTACATAGCCATCACCACGGAAAAACTCGTAGAACAACGTAAACACTATCGAAACACCCCATCCGTTGTGTTGGGTGATTTTATTATGCTCCTACGTATGTACACATAATTTACACGAACGCCTACGCTCAACAGAAACTCTGCATAAATTACACGAGTACACCACAAAGGTTGATCCGTATTAAATCCGCATTTAAATTAAATTATAATAGATACACGCACATACACACACGCACTCACATCTTGCAAAGAGCACGTTTGAAGGTAAAATCGATTAGGCAGAGACACATAATCAAATTCGGTTTACAATATAAGAGGTCCTATCTCTGGCTTCAGGATTCATGTGAATTTAGTGACGCAAAGGTCTAATGATAACCCCACGGCTTCCTGGAATGGAAGCTTTCCCATTTGAGATTAGTAAATATTTATCTTAACTAAACCTAGTTGAGCCTAAGCCTAAATGATTATCAACTCAATGGAAAGGTGATAGATACTTTGTTCGTTCTGAGCAGGGGTCCTATAAACCTCTGCCTAATCTGTAAGAAAAATACAAATCCAATTGTTAGAGACAAACTTGCTTATTCATAAATTCATAACCCGGTCAGGCTTAAAGAGCATAGCCCTCCATCGAAGTGTAAAAATTCGAAGGGAAAAAAATATTAATCGAATCAGAAAACGAGCGCGCTTGCACTCATTCGAATCCAATTAAAATCAGTAAAGTGGAAGTAAGGAAAAATAAGACAACAACAACAACAATAACCTATGACACTAAATAAAAGTTTGCGCCAGTGTCCGACACAAACGTATAAACGTATAGCCGGACGCAAACATGCATGCTTTGCAAATTGCCGCCACTGCCAACGACACAGGGACGACGACGACGATGAGTCCATTGTGTTTGAAAAGGACGAGAATTGGTAGAGAGATATAGAGAGGCCAAAGGAATTTGTGTGAAATTGTTTACGATTACGAATATCCTTTTGATTATTGTTCTGGTTGTGCGGCTATTGTTTGTGCGTTGTAAGGCTTTACCCCTTTTGTTTCTAATATACTGCTGCAGGGGCAGCGTAGCTCTGTTGAGTGGACCTGAGCGAATGGATCTATGAAAATGGAATTTTATTTGTATTCACGGTTAACTGAAGTTCATTTCTGAAAAGGACGTACAGAAATGCCGTCGGAAATCTAGTCCTGAACAGAGTTTATGGATTCCTACATTTAAACAAAAGACACAATTGAAAGCAGTGCACCGAGAGCAGGTTAAATGTAATTTCGAATATAATTGCGTTCGAAGGATATCTTGAATTTGGTACACATGCATGAATGTGAAGAAGGTATAATAAAGATCTATAGCAACCTCAAACGATACAACTTACGCAATGTACTAACAAAGGCAAACAGAAACACATTTTCCAGGATCAGAATGTTGCAAGCATGTAAATGGGATATTAATTATATCGAAAATCCCCCACAAAAGGTATTGAGATTCCTGAAATGTAAAACGATGGAAGACTAGCATCTCTGGCCATTAGAGTTGCAGTCAGCAACAATTTATATTTTGGTTAACAAATGTAAACAAGAATATTGCGGATCGTTAGGGCCCCTCTTGTGAAAGAAAAAATTTAAAGAATTTGTTCAAGTTCTTCATGAAACACTCTGTCTTTGAATGGTTTTTGATTCCAAGTACAGTCGAAGCAGGAAGCCATCCGCTGGTGTCTGCTCTGCATATCCTAACCATCATAGCCAATGAATTTGAACTTTTCCATCAGGTACATCCTGTAAAATTCTTCATTATGAAGCTCCGATATCCGAAGTCATTGGTATTACCCTTGTCTCAGATCATGTAATACACAGGGTAAAGGACTGGAAGGTCTCGGGAGACCACTCCTTACCTTATCGTTACCTTATCTTACTTTACTTTACTTTACTAGGGCCTTGTACGCACTGCGACCTATAAGATCTATTGTGCCAGCCCGGTGTTTAGCTGAGAACTTGGTTAAGCCTCTTGATAAACTTCAACAAAGCTCCAGGCTCAATATTCCAGAAGTCAGAGGGACTCAATAAAGCCCTTCCGATATGGAGAAGTCTTTTTCTTGCGGCCATGGGGCATTCACAAAGAATATGTTCTGGCGTCTCTTTTTGCTCTCCACATAGCCGGCATTCGTCTGTATCTGCTACTCCTATCTTGTGCAGATGGTACCTGAGTGGGCAATGACCATTCAAGTAGGCTGTTAAGGTTCTTAGGTCTGCTTTCCTAAGCTCGAGTAGCTTTTTAGCCTTGCAGCGGTTGAGATTAATGAACTTCTTTGCCTGTCTTAGGCCCTTGAGTTTGGCCCAGTACTCTGCATGATGATCATCTTCCCATTTCTTTATTTTTATGTTAACGCTACTCCGTGCGACTCCAAAATAGGGTTCAGGACCGACTAGTGGGCGACTAGCGCTTCTTCTCGCTAAACAGTCCGCCCGTTCGTTGCCCTAGTACCCTTTGTGTCCTGGTATCCAGGCCACAGTGACTGTGTTTTTCGATGCAAGATCTTCGAATAGGTTTAGACAGTCCCACACAAGTTTTGATCCTACCGTGTACGACTTCAGAGCCATAAGTGCTGCCTGGCTATCTGAGAGGATATATATACGAGTACCCTCGACTCGATCGCATGGACTTCCGCCTGAAATATTGTTGGTGATTTCCCAAGCGCAGCCGCACGTTGGAACCTGGGTCCGTAGACCCCTGCGCCAGTGCTACAATTTTTCAATTTGGAACCATCTGTGTACCAAGTTTGAGAGTTTGGTAAGACTACAAGTCCTTCATTCCTCCATGTGTGGCGGTTACCTATGACCACATTGAATTTCCTGGAGAACCGGTATTTCCTGATCATAGTATCTGAGATTTTGAGAATAGGGTCATTTTGAATATAACCTAGAATCTTCAAATGGCCTGTAAAGTTGCCGATTTTAAGGTCCGAGATCTTGGGTAGCCTAAGAGCACTCAGCATAGCTTCTTTTTGTGCTGCAAGGTGCAACGGTGTGAGGCTAAGCATTGCTCCCATTGCTGCCGTAGGGCACGTTCTCATTGGTCCTGTGATACTCAGACAGGCTAGACGATGTATTTTATTCAACTGTTTCTGAGTCTTGGCCTGTAAGATTTTTGACCACCAAGCCAACGATGCATAGGTGACTATGGGTTTGATAATGGCGTTTTAGCCCCCAAGTTTTACCATGTAGGCGCTGGCACATAAACATTGCTCTTGCCGCTTTCTCGGTAATCTTGTTCAGGTGTGAATTCCAGGTGAGCGTCTTGTCAAGTATAACACCTAGGTATTTCGCTTCCTTGGATATGTCGATTGGGACGTTTTCCAGTCTAATTTCTTTGAGAGTGTGGTTTATTTTCCTGGAAAAGGGTACAAGTATAGTTTTCCCGGGGTTGATGGTAAGTCCCTTTGTCCTGCACCAATCGGAAGTTAAATTGAGGGCACCTTGCATTAGTTGAGAAATTATGTCCTCAAATATGCCTCTGACGCTGATGACAATGTCGTCTGCGTATCCTTGTACTTTGTAACCCGATTTTTCAAGTAGCTCTAGGAGTTCGTCAATAACTAAGGTCCAGAGCAGGGGAGAGAGAACTCCTCTCTGCGGGCAACCTCTGGTAGCTGTTATAATTTTATGCGAGCTTGCGCACTCGATTCTTATCATCCTGCTGCATAGCATGGTTAGGATCCAGTTTATGACCAGAGGAGCGATATTTTTCCTGATCATAGCCTTTTTGATAGCCTCATAGGAAGTGTTGTCGAATGCTCCCTGTATATCTATGAAGGCACATAGGTCTATTTCTTTGGCAGCTAATAATTTTTCAATCAATAATGTTAAGCTATGAATGGCTGTTTCCGTAGATTTCCCAGGTTGATAAGCAAATTGGTTTCCATGCAGAGGATCATGTATAAGGAACTTTTCCCTTATATGATGATCGACAATTTTCTCCATCGTTTTTAGGAGAAAGGAACTGAGACTAATGAGTCGAAAGGATTTAGGCGATTGCTCCGCCTGCTTTGCCGCCTTTAGAATGAAGACCACCTTAACCTCCCGCCCTAGAGGGAGACCCTAAATAGGTCTATTGCCTCCTATGCCCCCCGAAGCCTAAGATTACTGAAGAACTTGATCTCATCGTTGAAATCCTCACGGCGGCTTTCAATGATGCGATGGCGGTAGCTTTCCCCCACGTGGTGGACGGTAGCTTCGTACACCACGTGGTGGACGGTAGCTTAATGTTGGAATGCCAATGTTGGCACTCTGAGGAAAAAGTGTAGACAATATTTCAGTAAAGCCAAAAGCTCAAAAGAGACAGTTGATTTCAATTCCTATAAAACGCTTCTCGTTTTACATAATAAGTCCGTGAGGAAAGAGAAACTTCTAGCCTGGAGGTTTCTGTGGTAGTATTGACGAATCTTCAGTTCTGGACTGCGAAAAATCGTTTCCAAAAACTCTGCAGTAGCCAGCTATATATTAAGACTAGACGGCCATTGGAGCACCTCTAGCACTGAGCTTCTCCTCGACACTAATTTTGGTGGTAGCTATTCAGTTGCAACAAGCCATACTTCAGTTGCACCAGTCTTGTTTTTACAGTAAATGCAAAATACTTGGGCTCCATTTTGGATAAGAAACTTCACTGAATACGTGAGGAAAGCTAGTGTAGCTGTCAAGTCATGTAATAAGCAAGATATAAAACCTCATATCGCTTTTTGGCTGTACGAGTCCGTAATTCGGGCCATACTTCCGTATGGCGTGATGGTTTGGAGGTCGGCTCTTGTTAACGCTGTAAACCTCAACCTTCTAGGGAAAGTGCAAACTACTGCTTACATGTGTATCAGTGATGGGCTTAGAAATATTCTCATCCTCAGCAATAGACATTATGCTCCACCTATTGCCCTAAGATATCTTCGACAAACAGATGGTTTTAACTACGGCCGCTCGTCTGAAAGCCTCCTCCTAGTAGTCTAGACTTGATCTTAGATCTAAGAACACCAACTTCAACCGTCCACACCTCAGGCTTAATAAGAGCTTCCATGCAACTTTCCCTTCCCAGTCTAAGTGGGAAAACGTTGCCAGGATACTATACTACACTAGGACCTTGTACGCACTGCGACCTATATCGTACCAGCCCGGTGTTTAGCCGAGAACTGGGTTAAGCCTCTTAATAAACCTTAACATAGCTCTAAGTAAAATGTTCCGAATGTCTGCAGGGCTCAGTAAAGCCCGCTTAAGATGGAAAAGTCTGTTTCTTGCGGGCACGGGCATTCGCAAAGCCGGCATGTGTTTGTATCCACTACTCCTATTTTGTGCAGATGACACCTGAGTAGCCAATGTCCAGTCAAATAGCTTGTTAAGTTTCTTAAATCTTCTTTGCTGAGGGCAAGTAGCTTCTTAGCTACTTGGTTGAGGCTTGTTAACTTTTTTGTCTGTCTTATGTTCGTGGATTTGCCATAGTACTCGGCTTCCCATTATTTTAGTTTGAAGTTTTTACTACTCCGTTACCCCAAAATAGGGTTCAGGACCGCGAATATTGGGTGGGTTGGCGCCTGTTCTTGCTTAGCAGTCCGCCCATTCGTTGCCCTCGAAGCAATCATATCCTCATATCCAGGTCACAGTGACAGAGTTTTCTCACGCAAAATCTTTGAGTAAATTAAGACCGTCCCGTTCAAGTTTAGATCCTACTCTGTATGATTTGAGAGCCACAAGTGCTACGCGGCTGTCCGGGAAGATGTAGATATGGGTGTCCTTGATACTTCTTCGTAGGTACTCTCGTGCACAGAATTCAATTGCGTAAACTTCCGCCTGAAATACTGATTACTCAACCGTTGCTGCATACTGGAACTGAATTTTCTGGCGAATCTGGGCACATAAACCCCTGCGCCACTTACCCATTTGGAAGCATCTGTGTACCAAAAACATGGTAATGCTACAGGTCCCTCATTCATTCATAAGTAGCGATCGCCTATGACCACATTGAATTTTCTGCAGAACCGGTATTTCTTGAGCATGGTATCTGGGATTGTGGTACCTGGAGTCATAATCATTGCTCGTCCGAAATGTTGACCTTCTGCAGGCGCAGTTCAGATGCGGTTCTTCACTTCAATGTAGAACGTGTTTCAAGGTTTTTACTAATACTAAGAGAACTCATATTACTCGCGCAACACACAACATAATACCGTCCTAGTGTGAGATGCTTTGACCGGTCAGGCTTTGTCTAATATTTGCCTCTGTCTCTCAGTTTTAAATCGACTGTTTTCCACCTATTTTTCCAAGCTATTCTGCCCCACAGAAGATATGCAAAAATACATTCATTGCAGGAAATGCTTATGGACCAGGCTTGTTACCTGAAATCATGGAATATTTCTGAACTTAGCTTAAGGATACCGCTTTCTCTTTTAAAGTTAGTCAAACTACCACGTCATTCTTGCTGCGTATTACATAGAATGCAAGCAAATTTTATTGAATTTCTTTGAAAACACTTCCAATAGTTTTCAAACAAATCCCCGTCAGTTTTCATTAAGCCCTATCTTCCCTGAGAAGTAGAAGACAAACTTACTCCTTTCAACCTACAATATGTTTGCCAATAAACGCATTCAATACACACCACAAGTGCTAGTATATGGACAACAGAGAAATCGTTCAATACTCCTTCACTGTCTACATATAGGACGTGACGCATACAATTTTCCCAAAGGGGATTTAAAGTCCTTTTATGGCCATCAAATTTCAATTTGATAAATTGAAATTGATGGATTGCGTACGATGTGGATGCCGAAAACTAGTAGGGAGCAGGAGGTCGGCCGGTCGAGAATGAGAATAGAACTATTTAGGCTTGAAGACAAGATAAATGGTTTGGTGATGGTAGTGACCCACTTAATGGTTGATTTACGATACCTTCGGTATAGGGATAATTTTAAAATTTTGTTAAAGCAATTTATTTGTAAGGATTTTAAGGATATCATGTGGAAGTAAACAAATTAAGGTTTTGAAGGAAGGTACATTGGATGATGTATGTGCCGGGGTGCCTTGTAAACAAGACTATCACACAAAAGCTGCTGCTCTCTCCGTGCTATTATTTTAGGCAGTGTATTGGCGGCTTAATTGTCGGTCATCTAAATACGATCGAGTCTCTATTTAGTAGAAAAAGTGTGTACATCTACGAATAGATATATGGATTACTTCTGAAAACATATCCTATGACATCCAAGGTCTTCAATCAAAACTCTAATAAATGAAACAACCACTTCATTCCGAAACTTCAATACAGGTGGCGCTTTATTAAGTAATGTCATATGGAAATGGCATCGACAAGCAAGAACAATCCTAGTTAATAGGACTTTAATTATGTTCATTTATATGCTACATATGCTGCTCAGCATTTGTCGTAGCTAGTACGCGGTTCCCACGTCTCGATATTCACAAGGGATGGCTCTCCCTTGATCGAAAAACTGTCAACCAAATCGATCACATTGCGATCGACGCTAGGCACTCTTCTAGTATTCTGCGTGTCCGGACTTTCCGCGGAGCCAACATGGACTTGGATCACTACCTAGCTGTAGCCAAGGTACGGATGCGGATATCCAGAACGGAGCGAAATCAACGAAATACTGTGAGGAAATTTGACGTCGGGCGGCTACAATCGGAGGAGACCGCCAGAAACATTGCCGATCGAGTTTCTCTTCATCTTAATCTAAGTCCTATGCCGCCCGCAGCAAATGCGGAAGACCATCGGCAGCGTTACCAACAAGCCATCAGAGATGCCGCCTCTGATGTACTGGGTTTCTCTCGGCCACCACAACGAAACCTCTGGTTTGATGAGGAATGCCGGCAAACACATGCAGCTAAACAAAAGGCGTACAAAGCGACGGTGCAGAGAAGGACTATAGCTGCTCGCGAGCTCTACGTGCGCAGGAGAAAAGAGGAACATCGACTTCTCAGAAAGAAGAAAAAGGAGCATGAGAAGTGCTCGATCGAGGAGATTGAGAGACTTTATTGCAGGAATAATGTTCGAAAATTTTACCAAAAGGTAAAAAGAACATGCCAGGGTTTCAAAGCCAGAACAGAAGCCTGCAAGGATGAAAATGGCAATATAGTAGTAAAATCGCAGTAGGTGCTGAGGATGGGGAAGGAACACTTCTGCAGACTGTTAAACGGCGATGATGACCAATATGGCAGAATGAGCCATTCAACAGTGATGATGGCAGTCAAGACTCCCGTCAACTCGATCAGAATTAAGTGAGGATAGCACTATACAAACTCAAATCCAACAAAGCTGCTGGAGGCGATGGCCTTGCCGCTGAACTTTTCAAGGCAGGAGGATATGAGCTGGTAAGGAGCATGCACCAGCTCATCTGTAAAATCTGGCCGGACGAAAGTATGCCCGATGAATGGAACCTCAGCATCGTTTGCCCGATCCTGAAGAAAGGAGACCCTCTGAACTGTGCCAATTACAGAGGTATAAGTCTCCTAAATATCGCATATAAGATCCTGTCTACCGTATTATGCAAACGCCTAAAACCGATCGTCAACAACCTGATAGGTCCTTATCAATGCGGTTTCAAGCTTCAAAAGTCCACCATTGACCAAATATTCACACTATGGCATTTTTTTCCAAGACCCATGAACATAAAATCGATACGCACCACCTCTTGCCTATGATAGCGTGTATAGAGACGAGTTATACAAAGCCATCCTTGCCAAACTCGTCCGTTTGTGCAGAATGACGATGAAGAACTCTCGCCGCTCCATCAAAGTCGGTAAGAACATCACCGAACCGTTCGATGTCAGGTCTTTGACAAGGTGACGCGCTATCATGCGATCTCTTTAACGTATTACTTGAGAGAATTGTACGAAACTCACAAGCCAACACCGGAGGTAGAATCTTTTAAAAGTCTGTACAACTACTCGCTTATGCGGATATCATTGACATAATCGTAAGAACTCAGGGGGCCGTCAGTGAGGCATTTGTATTGAGATCAAGGCAGTAAAGACGGGTTTGGCGGTCAATGAAAGCAAAACAAAATCTTTACAGAAAAGGACACCTAACATCGGCGTCTTGGACAGAACGACACAATAGACAGATATCATGGACAGATTTAGGATCTACACCTCACGGTTTCGCTTAGTAGCGTCAGTGTTGTGTCTTTTGTGTTTTTATGTTGTAATGATGAGGGAATTTAGGGTTGATTATACGAACATTCGTGGGCTTCGAACGAATTTCTTTGATCTATACGCCCATGCTTATTCCCATAAACCAGCTGTTTTGGCACTGAGCGAAACACAGGTAGTCGAAGAATCTTCCGATCTAAAGCTGCCTGGATATAACTTAGTGTCATTATTCTTTCTCCATCGCGGCCTCGCCATTTACGTCCGTAGTGATATAGCTTAC
This sequence comes from Brachypalpus laphriformis, assembly GCA_945910035.1. Taxonomy (NCBI): domain Eukaryota; kingdom Metazoa; phylum Arthropoda; class Insecta; order Diptera; family Syrphidae; genus Brachypalpus; species Brachypalpus laphriformis. The sequence goes on from OX246756.1 coordinate 163,251,759, forward strand.
CAAGTTCCACCACAGTATGGCTACTGTTCCAATCCGGAATTTAATTTCAAATGGCTCAAATTCACCGTCCGTAAGCAAATAATCCACTACTGTTTTATCTACAGAAGCCCTAGTGCGGATAGCAACTCGACTTTTAACGAATTTGATGCGTTGTCCGATTCCATCACACGAATTGTCTCCCTGTATCCTCATACTGAAATCGTCATTGCGGGCGATTTCAATATACACAATTCGGAGTGGCTTCGACATTCTGGCCAGACAACACCCGAAGGAAGGTATGTTGAACTTTTCGCTGAGATAAACAATCTGACTCAGCTTGTAAATGAGCCTACACGTATACCGGACATTGTGAGTCATTCTGCCAACACTCTGGACTTGTTTCTTACTTCACACCCTGATAAATACATCATTGATGTTTTAGCGCCTCTAGGCCGGTCCGACCACAACATCGTATCAGCTAAATTCTCGTATTCTGACCACACAGTTAAAGAAAAAACTCCCAAAAGAAAAGTATGGCGTTACGAGAAAGCCAATTGGGATGGCCTTAATAGTTTCTTTAGGAGTTTTAACTGGTCGCTGTGCTTCCTCGATAGCGACGTGGATGCCGCCGCTGATATGATTACTGACACCATCCTCTTAGGTATGGATGCCTTTATTCCTAACAGAACAAAAAGCATCAAACCTAAGGCAAAATCGTGGTTTGACCAGAGCTGCAAAGAGGCTATCAGGGTGAAGGAGGTAAGTTTTCGGTCTTATAAAGCCAACAAATCTGAGGAAAACCGAAAGAAGTTTAAACAAGCCAGAAATGACTGCAATGCTCATATTCGACGTGTAAAATTCCTATATGCCCAAAAATTGAGGCAAAAAATTCTACAATGTCCCAAAGGTAGTAAACATTTTTGGTCATTCGTCAAAAATATTAAAAATTCTGCCTCGCCCGCCATCCCAACGCTCATTTATAATAACATTCCAGCTGTCAGCTCCTTAGACAAAGCCAATCTGCTTGCTGCTCACTTCGCAGCGAACTCCACCCTACCAGATAGTACTTTGTCTCCGCCTGTACTTGAGAGCGTCGAATTTTCCATGGGAAAAGTCCACTTTCGCACTCGTACAGTTGCAGGAGTACTCAAAGGTCTCAACATACACAAATCCGCTGGTCCAGATGGAATCTCCCCCATAGTTCTGAAGAGGTGTTCTTCCACGCTGGCAAAACCTCTGCGTAAGCTTTTCTGTCTGTCCTACTCTTCTGGGCTCTTTCCGAGAAGATGGAAAACAGCATTTGTCCAGCCCGTCCCTAATCTTCTTCACCTTCCAATTACCGACCCATTGCACTAACGTCCCTTCTTTCCAAGGTCATGGAAACGCTGATAAATCGTCAGCTTATGAAATATCTTGATTCACGAAAACTTCTCAATGACCGGCAGTATGGTTTTCGTAGCAACAGGTCCACTGGTGATTTGATGGCATATCTCACCGAGAAGTGGAACCAATCTCTCCATCACTTCGGCGAAACAAAGATGGTTGCGCTCGATATTTCTAAGGCATTTGACAGAGTTTGGCATCAGGCTCTTTTGTCGAAAATGCGTGCATATGGCATCGATGAGTCTCTTCTTCAATGGATTAGAAATTACCTTTCGGACCGTTCAATACAAGTTGTCTTGGACGGCTTCAAGTCTGCAATTCACCATATAAATGCTGGTGTTCCCCAGGGCTCCGTTTTGTCTCCGACTCTCTTTCTCATTTTTATAAATGACCTCTTGTCTGCTACTTCTAATCCAATCCATTCCTTCGCTGATGACAGTACCCTCAGTTTTTCATATTCGTTCCCTAGCTCACGTCCCTGCTCTTCAGCCGTAGAAGAGGAACGACATCGTATGTTAAACACATTAAATTCCGACCTGGACAGCATAACCAAATGGGGCTCAATCAATAGAGTGGAATTTAATGTATCCAAAACTCAATGCTGTCTCCTGTCTCTTAAGCGAAACCAAGACCCTCAACCATTATCCATGAATGGTACTTGTATCGCTGAATCCGAAAGACTTGCCATTCTCGGTATGTGCATCAATAACCGTCTTCAATGGAACGATCACATATTCGAAGTCGCCAAAAATGCTGCAAAATGTCTAGGATTCCTTAAGCGGTGCAAGAAATATTTTACCCCGTCTGATCTGGCCTCCATCTATAAGGCATTCATCCGCCCAAATCTGGAATATAACGCCCACATCTGGTCTGGTGCACCCAAGACCGTTCTGCACATTCTAGATAGGGTACAGAACCGCGCGTTAAAACTAATAGGTGATAGAGACATTGTGAACTCAATAGTCTCACTTGAACATCGTAGAAATGTCTCATGTCTTTCCCTTTTTTATCGCTTCTTTTACAAAAAATGCTCCAGCGAAATAGCCAGCTGCATTCCTCCCCTTCAAAACTTCACCCGCAATACGCGTCATGCTTCGAATGCACATCAGTTCACCCTCAAGCCCAACTTCGGGCGCACCGTCAAATATAGGGATTCGTTTATAAGCCGAACAACACGTTTGTGGAACGATCTACCAGCCTCTGTATTTCCTCATCATTACAGCTTACAAACATTTAAAGCCAACGCAAACCGGCATCTCCTCTGTCTCTTTCCCCCCTTTTCCCCACCGCCCGTGCCCTGAGAACCAGTATAAGGGTATTAATAATCCCTTTGGCACGCGCAAATTATAAAAAAAAAAAAAAAAAAAAAAAATCATTTTGAGGTAGTAAAGGATTTTGTCTATCTAGGCTCTATGGTGAACTCCGCAAATGACATCAGTAGGGAGATCATACGAAGAATTACTCATACCAATCGTTGTTTCTATGGGCTAAGATGGCAATTGAGTAGCAAAGCCCTATCGAACTACTAAGGTAACTCTCGAACTACTAAGGTAACTCTCTATAAGACACTAATCCTGCTGTATGGCGCAGAAGCATGTGCTTTGACAAAACCGGATGAGGATGCCCTTGGTTATTTTGAGAGTAGAGGACGACCTCGTGGTAGGTGGCGCAAACGAGTAGAGGAGGACGTCAACCAACTTGGTGTGCGCAACTGGAGGCAGCTGGCTCGTAACCGTGCTGGCTGGAGAAGTTTGTTGGTTGAGGCCCAAGTCCACCCCGGACTGTAGCGCCACCTTTGTAAGTAAGTATATGCTGCTCAGCACATCGATGGATAGTAAGCGTCTTGACATGTCTGATGCCTCCGATAGCAGTAAATGCACCAGCTCGTGACCTTGAAAGGAAACCAGTGTCTTTATCTCCTCGGTGCTGAGCGTTCACTTCCGTATATTGAAAGTAGTTGTACCTAGGGCTGCATTCGCCTCCTCTCCTTTCTTCTTCGGTGGTATTTGCGCTGAAATGAAATGGTATCCCTTTGACCCTTGGCTAATCAGCTTCGGCGGCACCTACTAAAGTATCTAGCCTTCGAAGTTTTAAATGGATGTTGCATTTCTGGAGACACACCCTAATGGATTCAAGCTCAAACTCTATTTTTCTAAACAGCTCACAACCTTACTTCGACTTCTAGTAGATATGCTTTGTCGTTTTGTGAAACCTGATCTGGTCGCTATCTACTAAACCAATCTTGCCGGGCTTATGGGCGAAGAGGTTTGCTAAAATGTATCAATTAAGAAGCTGGAGTCCGATAGCACTCGGATTTTCTGATGCTTAATAGACTCCAAAGTACGTGAACTGGTTTCCAAAAGTTGCTTAAGCTCAGAAACCGTCTGCTACCCCATCTTTATTGAAAGATTCTACAGAAGTACGACGTCAAGTGCCACACCTCAGTGTTCTACGGACATTTTAATGTTCGTTAAGTAGTGAAAAACGGTGCCGACATATCTACATACCTTGAATCAATAGAATCGGTCCTGAGTGCCTGACTTGCTGATGAAAAGGCAGTTCAGCTGCGTGACGGTACGCTGATTGGCGCAGCCATTCCCCTTATGCACTCTCACTTGTCCAAATTGAAAGGTAATGCATCTTCTATGGCACAGCTCTGAATTCCACTAGGAAAATATACTTCTGAGTTGACGGATCATTTCTTGTAGTTCAGACGCAGGAGTGTTCATCTGGTTTTTGAAATGGAGTTTATGTATATAAGCAGGATCAAGCTGAATGGGTTCACAGACTTTGTTCAGAAGACGAAGCATATTTCACTACTTTACTCAAGTCGATAGAACACCTAGAGCCTCACTCTAAGTGAGCACTCGACTGTCGTAAATATAAAACTTAAAAACAGATTTGAAAGCTATCCAAGCACGCTACAATAAACCCCACAAAAGGGTTAATGCGCCATTTATGACGGCCATAATATGGTTGAGTACTCTGCAGAGTGTAACAATGGTCATAAAAACACATCATAAGTGACTACAAGTCGTTAACCCCGCACTTTACAATGGCAAACTGAATGTCATAAACTTTAATTGGTTGAAAGATTCCTCCTCGCATAACCAAACAGTGTGTCTCTCTCCTTCTCGAAGTAAATAGTATGTAATTGTTCAATTAGACTTCAATTGGTATTCAGTTGATGAACCGCTGAGATAGTGCTAAATCACTTCTTACAATAAATATTTACAAGAGCTTATGTTTATTTTCCTCTGGCTGTACAGTCCTTTATTATTATTTTACGTTCCGACGTAGTTTTCCTGACAAAAACATGACCTTCTCACCACAACGCAACCCCAACGAATGTCTGCAGCTGATTTATTGGCAACACCCAGAGAATTCTTGTTTCGAGTCCTTTGAACATTTCCTCTGTTTGGGGGCACAAAAATATTATATACGGAACGAGTAGCGCGCCGATTACAACATGATTCGCCCATCAACCGATTTTACTGTTTAAAAACACGCTCTAGTGGCGGGTACCAACAACTAACTTATTGGCTGACTTTTATCCTTTCCACCAGCAACACCACCACTACCACTAACAGGAACATTAAGCCCATCAGACTATAGAATAAATGGAGTGCGATTCGCAGTGTAAGCTGGTACTAGCACTAGTGGGTAAGAAATGTTACCGACAATTTGTTTAGTTGTGTATGAGGGTATGTACTTTGCTTGTAAGACGTCAACTTAAAGGAGAGTAAGTCATTTTCAAAGTGGTATCAGAATGGAAACACAATTTCTTTGTGGTTTGGAGGAAGGTTTCAGGAATAAGATAAGCTAGACATGTTGGAACAAATGCCTTCGATACAAACCTCTCCATCATCTTCAATTATTCAGATATTTTGTATCTAGAAAAGTAATGACTTCAAGGGCAAAGGTGAGTAGTGGGGCACCAGTGCACTAATCCAATGAGCAGACTGCTCTTTGAAGTAGACGGTTCTTCAAGAGAGAAGGTGACTACAGCGGAATGGTATCTCAAAAGGAACTGCAGTAGCAACATATAGATAGAAAACTTAGCAAAGCGAGCTCTAAGATAGATTTACCGCCAGACACATTAAAAAGTCATCTCGAGGCTATTTCCATCTCAAAGGAAAATGTACTACTTATTGAAACTCTACAACAACCAGAACCAACAGCTACTACCTAAACGGTTTACAGGTATAGTTTCATCCAAAGTCTTCAACGCCATCACTGGTCATAGGTTTTTTCGTAGCAACAACGCCACTAATACCAAGAAACAAGGTGTTTCATTATTCGATCGTATTTTTTGTGTTCTTTGAGAAGAGCCTAGGAGGAAGAAGATTTAAAGAAAAACCTGGCAGAGTAATTCTCCATGCTGTGAAACGTGTGCAGTAAAACACTGCGTGCTCCGTATCTTCATCCTCATCTGGGTATTCCGGGCAGGATGGTGAGTTGTCGTGTCCAAATCGGTGTAGATATTTGCGATAGCCACCGTGGTCAGACAGGAACTGCGTAAGATGGTAGTTGCAGTCTCCATGCTTTCGACTTATCCAGTCTTGGATTGTCGGTATAAGTTTATATGTCCATCTGCCTTTTGTTGTATTCGCCCAACGAGCTTGCCACATAGCTGCTGATGCTGCCCTTTCTTCAATTTTTATCACCTTGATACCAGTGGCGTCGTGATGACTCAATACTCTTCTGTTATATATCCTCAGCATTTCATCTGCGAGAATATCGATGGGGACCATTCCAGCTATGACAAATGCAGCTTCGTCAGAAATGGTTCGAAAGCCGCTGATTGTCCGTAGCGCACAGAGTCTGTATGATGACGATAGTCTCCTTTTGGTCTCCTTCGTCCTCAGTGCCTCCGCCCAGACTGTGGCGGCATATAACAGAACTGAGGTGATAGCTCTAGAGAGTAGAATCCTTCTAGCGTATCCAGGTCCACCGATGTTAGGCATGATATGAAAGAGAGCTCCCTGCATTTGCGATGCTTTTTTGGTAACAAAATCAACATGCGTTTTAAACCGTAGCTTGTTGTCCAGCATTACTCCAAGGTATTTAACCGCCTCTTTCGACCTGATGGTTTGGTTACCAACCTGAAAGTTGGCAAATTCGATGGTTTTCCGGCTGGTTATAAGAACAGCTTCTGTTTTATGGTCAGCTAGTTCTAGTCCGGCGGATATTAGCCTATCTTTTATCCAGGCAATTGCTGCATTTGTAGCTGATTCTACTGCATGGATCTGTTTAGCTACTGTCACGACTGCAATGTCGTCGGCGAATCCAATTATCGTTACTCCCCCAGGTAGCGTTAGTCGTAGGACTCCGTCGTACATGGTGTTCCACAATAGTGGCCCTAAAACCGATCCCTGTGGTACTCCAGCAGTTACGTTGTGGTATTTTACCCCTTCATCGGTATTGTACCTCAGCTTCCTGTTGCAGGTAATATGGCGTATCCATCCTGGCAGTGACCTTCTAATAAACGACCAGTCCGCAGAGTTAAATGCGTTTTTAACGTCCAGCGTTACTACTGCACAATACTGTGCTCTATTGTGCCATAAAGCCATCTTTCGCCTTCGATGGCACCTTTGGCGATATCAACTACCGCTCTTATGGCATCAACAGTAGATCGTGCTCTTCTGAAGCCAAATTGGTGATCTGAGAGGGCTCCTTTCTCTTCTGCTACTGCGAGTAATGTGTTATAGATTATCTTCTCGAGGATCTTTTGCATGGTGTCCAATAGGCATATTGGACGATAGGATGATGGTTCTCCTGGAGTCTTCCTTTTGGCAGTAGGACCAAATGCTGCGTCTTCCATTTTTCGGGAAAAGTTCCTCCTTCAAGGCACTTCTGCATTGTTGATATGAAGAGGTCCGGTCTTTTTTTTACAGCTGCCTTTACTGCCTTATTCGGCATGCTGTCGGGTCCCGGCGCCTTGTTGTCACCTATCTTGCTGCATGCCCTTTGCAGCTCCTCGTAAGTAATTAAAGGAATATCTTCTGGATTGACTTCTCGTATAATATTGCACATAGTAGCAGGCCTTTGAGGGAAGAGGTGCTCTACTATGGATCTCAGCATTATCGGACATGTTATTTGAGGGGTCTTGTAGCCCTTCAATTTCGTCATCACCATTCTGTATGCCAAGCCCCATGGGTTAATGTCGGCTTTTTGGCAGAGACGTTTAAAACATGCAGTTTTGCTTTCCTTGATGGCTCTATTTAAATTACGTCTCGCCAGTCTAAGGGTGTCCAGGCATTGTTGGAAATCCGCCCTCCTTCTAGATCGTTGGACTTTGCGCCGGGTTTGTAGACATTTCGCCCGAAGTTCGCCTACTTCCTCGTTCCAACAGTAACACGGTGATGCCTTCCTGATGTTTGTTCTCCTAGGCATTGATGCGTCGCACGCTGTGGTGATGGTGCCTGTGAGGTGGTGCGCGAGGGTCTCCGCTGTTCCGCTTGGAGTTTGATCACCGTTCAACATCTCTCCGAATGCATCCTTATCGAAAGATCTGTCGTTCCATTTTGGGCCAGTACATTTTGGGAGCTGGACTGGTTTTTTCCCTTTTATTTCCAGTATTATCACCTGATGGTCACTGTGTGAATAATCCTCACTGACCCTCCACTTTATGTTTTTCAGGATGGAGTTGCTCGCAAAGGTGATGTCAATGATGGAGCCTACTCCAGCCTTCCGGTAAGTATTTGCCCGGCCCTTATTAGCAATGCCTATCGCTAGGGGAGCGAATGTTTCCAATAAGGCCTGTCCTCTGGTGTTGGTGAGCTTGCTGTCCCATTCTGTGGCCCACGCATTGAAGTCTCCTCCTATAAACACTGGGGCTCTCTGGAGCGCATCCGCAGTTAGATGGTCCAGCATTAGTTGATATTCGCTGGTCGTCCAGCGGGGTTTGCATAGCAGCTATAGAAATGGATTCCATTTATTTTCGCACGCACGAAGCCTCCTGTTTGGTCGTTTGTTTCTTGGAAGGCATGAGGTCCACATATCTATATTGCCACCTGTTTTGCTTTATCACAGATCCAGTTATTGTTCTGTTCGGGATATTTATAGGGCTCGCTGATCATAACAACGTCGGCTCTTTCGTCCTTGGCCGTTTGTGCCAGGATGCCCTGGGCTATTCTACAGTGATTAAGATTTATCTGTAGTATCTTCATGGTATTTTGCTTGTAATAGCTCTCCTGAAGACCGGGCATCTGCTGCTACCAGCTATGTGATGTGTAGATAGTGTGCCGGATCACTGCGCGTGAGGTTCCAAGTTCGAATCCTAGAAAACACCAAAACGGTTTTTCACGGTCCCACCTCTCGCAAACGTCTGACAAACATGGTAAGGTGTCGGAGGACTTTGGAGTCCAAAGTGGAGTACGTCAGGGGTACATACTGCCACTGTTGTTGTTCATAGTGTCCATCAGGGATGTGCTCCATTCTATTTTGCTCTGTGTTGCATTATCGTTGACGGAAGGTAACAATGGAATTCGATGGTCTATAACATCCTACCATAAACACCTCCTCTATGTTATTGATGTTTGCTTACTTTCTCAGCGGATAATGGATCTTCATTTGATGGCTTAAAATCTAGAAGCTGATGCAGAAGTAATTTTTTCAGCTCAAGAATCAAGCTGGGCGTGTTGTTGCATAGAATCAGTACTGCAGTGTGGCTGCAGTACTTAGAAAGTGGATACTACTAACACACAGAATTAGCTCGAAGATTTTTTAGACCAGTCGTGTTTCCAACGAATAACTTAATCAGAGAACGGATTGGACACACCCTACAATGCGAAGACAAATCCATTGTGAAATACTCCATACAGTGGAATTCGTTCACCCAAGTAGGCAGAACTGCGGGATGTCTTGGGCAAACGTGGTGATTGCAGTATAGTCGAGGATAAATCAAGCTTCTTGGGAATGAGTTGAAGGCAGCTCAAATGCGCTGTAGAACTCCCAACAAGAGGGGTGAGTTAGTTAGTAAGTTTCTCAGGGAAACATATTATATACAAGTGTATCTATCAATAATAAAGAATATTTGAAATGTGATTCATCCTCTGTATACTTCCTTACCATCATCATCAGTCTTTAATTCCACAAATCGAAACCGATTTCCATTTTCACTACTCAATGACGAAGATCCCAAGAATAAACTGTCTAATCCCTTAATATACGTATGTCTTTAAAAATATCTCAATAGCCCACATAAGTGAAAACAATCCCTTCTTTCCGTTGACTCATATCCCATTGAGATATCCCGCAACTCCCCTACTGTGTTCAACTGTCTGTCATGTAGTTGTCCACTCTCAGTCCATATTTATTTCGGTATACACAAGAATAAAATAAATTTCGTTCCCACATACGCACGCATTACCAATTCCATACACCATTCCCCTCTCCTCCTTTTTTATGGAGGGAGCTCTATGACTTTTAATTAACAATACGTCTTCACCGAAGAGCCTTAATCTCCTATTACGTTGTTTTGCCCAATTTCCTAGTAATCACCGGAAATGGCATCAGCACACCAGCCAGCCAGCCACCCAATGAACTAACCATCATCAGGGGGTATTTGCTAGCAGTCATCGCAATTACATCACACCGATTGGAATGACTAGAACGACGACGACATCTACAAGGACGAACGACATGGTCGGACATTGCTCGCAGTAGTAGATGTGGAAGGATTTGTGTAACGCTATTTCTCTGAGGGGAAATGTTTTTGTTGATACATTTCACTAATTGAATCAAAGTGCTATGAAGTGATTTTATGGCCACAAATAACTGTTGTTGACGGCTAAAGTGTGAATAATGATGTTTGAGGTATTATCAGCAAACTATGGGAACTGCTATACCATTTGTGGTGAGTATTTCGCTGGTAAGGAGCCTAAAATGGGTTCATTTTCTATATCCACCTAGATTAGATTAGTCACAGATACATTCGAGATAGTTTGGGAACTGCAATATGTGTAGGAAGGGCGTTGAAAACATCTGGGGAATTTGTTGATTTCAGATGCGGTTAGTCTAGGACCATCTGTGGATGGAAGCTAACGTCACCTATGTATTGTACTACGTGCAGCAGTTTAGTGTTGTTGATTGATGCTGGTATTATTGATCGACTGATCCTTGTCATTCTGGACTTCTTTGGGTGTACCTATCCTCGGGAGAAATTTTATGTTTTCATCTTGAAATCTGCATTCCGTCTTCATTGTACTTTTGCCATTGGTGTCGCATTCTATTGCGGACAAACAGTTGCTAGAAGGCTCCAGCACAGTTTGTTGAAAAATCTCCGACACCTTATGGAGCCTTAACAATTAAATAGCCCATAATATGCCCTGGAGCTGCACGTAAACGTTGACATTACCGAGAGTACTACATCTACAATAAGTAACCTACTCATATACCCTAGCCATATACCAGGAGAACTAGGGAAAATTTTAACTGACTACACCATACCCAAACTGAATTTTCAACACAACTTCGCAGAACAGAACAGACTGGAAAAGACGTGAAGTCATAAAGAATTTCAAAATAACAATTTACGCCGATGGTTCAAAGATGGACTTTGGGGTCAGCGCAAGAATCTTTTTCGGAAACACTGAAACAGGTTTCAAGGCGGAAGTCCCTAATAGCTTTTACTCAATATACAGTATAATTACGACTTACACAGGTACGATAGAGTAACTAGTACGATAGGAGGAGGGGTCGCCGTTTATATCAATTGAACTCTGAAGTGCAAAGTGGTCAATGTCTCTGACTTGTCTGGTGTGGAGTACCTTATTGTTGAGGTGCATGATGGTAGCGCTAAATGCTTAGTACGTTGTACTAACAGCCCAAATAAAAGTTTTTCCCCTGAACCTTTTTTCACTGCTCACTCTGAATACTCTGTTTCGTATGATCACGGATCAGGAATTTCAATGAAAATTTGCTGAAACTTAACTTGCGTGCCTTCCTAACCGACCAAGAACACGTGCTACCATTCCGGCTGAACCCTCTGATCCTAAAATCATCCTGGATATTCTGAAGGCTAACAACAGCTCCCTTCCTACCCATAATTGGAAGATTGCCAAAGTGGACGAGCTGAGAGGAGACGTCAGAAGTGTGATCATTGTCATCAATGAAGAGTCTCTGGCCCCCCTGGCATCTTCTAAAGGGGTAGTAAATTATGGTTTCAGCTCCATCACCCTGAAAGTCTACAAATGTGACGAGAAGGAGCTCGAGAAAGTACCTCCCAAGCAGGTTGCAGTCTCTTCTGCACCAGCTAAGAATACCTCTCCTTCCGAGCCCCTTCCCTCGCTCCCTTGCGTCGTTCCATCTTTTTCGGGGGTTGACTCCTCGTCGACAGACACCGAGATGGTTGACGCTCTTTTGAAACTGGACTTCTCTGGTCCTCCCTCTCCCTCTCCATCACTCCTGGACAGTGACCCATGTGGCCTCTCTCTCGAGGATGACCTTCTGTCATCAGATTCAGAGGAAGCCAATAATACCGTGGTAATGGTATCTGTAGCGAGAAGTAGCCCCAATGCTGCGGATCCTACAGATTAACCTGCATCACTCCATCACGGCTTCGGCCTCCCTCATTCTCCGGCTCAGCAAATACGGGGAAGACTTAGTCTTGATCCAGGAACCATGGGTTATTGGAAACCGGGTTTGTGGACTCAAGACTCCAAACTACATATTAATCTACACAAGAAAAGAAGGTAAACCGAGATCCTGTATCCTTGCGAAGACCCATCTAAACATTCATTTACTCTCTAATTTCAGCAATCAAGACATAGTCGCTACCAACCTGGAATTGCGATCAAGAAATTACTGGTTGGTATCGGCTTATTTAGGTCACGATCTTGCGGGCCCACTCCCCCCGGACATCTTGGGGAGCTTGATTGCTGTAGCAGAGAGCCGAAACACTGGTCTCATCATTGGCTGTGATGCGAATGCCCATCACTCAATCTGGGGCAGTTCCGACATAAATGTAAGAGGTGAGCAACTTTTTGACTTTATCCTTAGTACTAAACTCCTAATCTGTAACAGGGGGTCCAAACCGACCTTCATTACTCGAAACCGACAAGAAGTCCTGGACATCACTCTTGTCTCCGATCATTTATATAACTTGGTTAAGGACTGGAGAGTCTCTGATGAGCACTCTTTTTCAGACCACCGTTACCTCCAATTTAGTCTTGATGACTATCTGCCTGACCAGAAGGCTTTTAGAAATTATAGAAAAACCAACTGGTCCCTCTATAGAAAACGTTTATTAACGCTTATTCCCTCCCATCTGCCTACTGAACCTTCTTGCACTGAAGACCTCGACGATTTAGTCAACACCCTAACATCGGCACTAAATGGTGCCATGGCCGAGGCCTGCCCACTCCGCAAACCTCGAGGTAGAATGAAACCTCCCTGGTGGAATGCAAATCTCAGTACTCTTAGGAAAGACAGTAGGCTCCTTTTTAATACTGCTAAAAGCTCCCGTGAGACGGCCGAATGGAACTCCTATAAACTGTCTCTCAGAAAATACAAAATCTCACTGAGGAAGGAGCAACGACGCTCCTGGAGACTTTTCTGCGACAGCATTGAAGAGTCCTCGGAAGCTTCCAGGTTGCGGAAAATCCTCTCTAAAAGCCCTGCTACACCCAGCTTCCTTTTGCATCCGGATGGTTACTGGACCTCCTCTGCGGAGGAATCCATTGACATCTTACTGGATACCCACTTTCCTGGTAGCTCCCCTGTTGCTATATCGCGAGAGGGAAATCCCCCCCCTCAACCTTGCAGCAACTCGCTAGTCTTGATAACTACAGAAAAGATCCGTTGGGCCATGCGCAGTTTCAAACCCTTCAAGTCCCCAGGACCTGACGGTGTTATTCCAGCTGAAATTCAGCAATGCGAGGACATTGTGCTTCCATGGCTCAAAGTCATCTTGTCGGGCTGTCTAAATCTGGTCTATATTCCCAAACTATGGACCGAGGTTGAAGTCATATTCATACCTAAGGCAGGAAAGAGCTCGCACGTGGAACCAAAGGATCTCCGACCTATCAGTCTATCGTCCTTTCTGCTCAAAACGTTAGAAAGGTTAATAGATATCCATCTTCGGCAAAGTATTAGCCCAGCTCTGCTCTCGCCGTCCCAACATGCGTACTGCAAAGGCAAATCGGTTGAGACTGCCTTACATTCGCTTGTGCGCATCATCGAAAAATCACTGAGCATCAAAGAATACACCATGGTGGCTTTCCTTGACATTGAGGGAGCTTTTAACAATGTCAAACCAAAGGCAATTACCGACGCACTTGTAAATCTGAAAGTGGATACCTCGCTCGGAGTGTTGATCAATCAATTGCTTACATGCAGGATTATTAACACGCAGCTGGACGGAGCATCGGCCAGAAGAATTGCTCGCTGCGGTACACCTCAAGGTGGAGTCTTATCACCTCTTCTGTGGAACCTGGTAGTTAATGAACTACTGTTGGACCTGGATACGTCAGGTTGTAGAGTGATCGCCTATGCTGATGACATTGCTATTGCTTCCTCCGGTAAACACCCGGACACTCTCAGGGATATCCTCCAATATGCTCTCCTTCGGCTCACCAAATGGGCCTCCAATTGTGGAATGGGGGTTAACCCCCATAAAACGGAACTCGTTCTCTTCACGAGGAAATATAAAGTTCCCCTCATAGACCCTCCCTTGATAAATGGCACCAGTCTCACCTTCTCTGAAAACGCAAAATATTTGGGTCTTATTTTGGATAGGAAATTAAACTGGAAGGCCAATCTACTAGAGCGCGTCAAGAAGGCTAATGTAGCTCTCTATTCCTGTAAAAAGGCTATAGGTAGGAGCTGGGGTATTAAACCTCAAATCACCCATTGGCTATACGTGTCCGTTATCAGGCCTATACTACTATATGGCGTGATCGTATGGTGGCCTGCTCTTGAAAGGGCTGTCCACCTCACTCAACTAGCTAAGCTGCAAAGATCTGCATGCATCTGCATCAGTGGTGCACTTAGAACTACTCCCTCCGCGGCACTGGACATCTTGTTCAACCTGCTACCCTTAGATATTTTCGGCAAACAGATGGCAGCCTGTGCGGCCATCCGCTTGAAAGCCTCCTCTCAGTGGTCTAGCTATCGCTTTGGCCACTCCTCGATCCTTGATCTTCTCAACTTCAAACACGAAAACACGGACTACACCCCGCCGAAACTGAGATTTGACCGTAACTTCAGTACGAGCATCCCTAACCGGGATGTATGGGACACCTCCCCCTGTCGATGCTAGTTCGGTTCACTTCTTTACAGATGGATCTAAGACGGAAGGTGGGGTGGGTTGTGGTGTTTTCTCCGAACAGCTCAATCTGAGCATCTCTTTCCGCCTCCCCGATCATTGTAGCGTTTTCCAGGCGGAAATCATTGCGATTAAAGAAGCCCTGTCCTGGCTGAAATGTAATGTATTATCTGTCAGGGATATTAGCATTTTCACTGACAGCCAAGCGGCAATCAAGTCCCTGGAATCGTTCTCCTTCACTTCTAAGGCTGCCTTAAACTGTCGTCTATCTCTTATGGAGATGACAGAGCAGTTCAACATTCACCTATGCTGGGTGCCGGGCCATAGAGACATTCCAGGTAACTGCAGGGCTGACGACCTCGCCAGACAGGGTACCACTCTAAGGATTTTGCCTGAAAGGCAAGCCCTGGGTATGCCCCTCGCTACATGTAAGTATCTACTAAGGCTGAACGCTATTAGCGCGACCAACCTTTTATGGGGAAACGGCTCAACGTGTCACATTTCGAGACAGATCTGGCCTAAGCTGGATCAAAAACGTAGTGCCGATCTGATCAAGTTAAAGCGTACACAAATCAGCTGCGTTGTCGGTGTTCTTACTGGACACTGTCTTATAGGCCAGCACGCCAAAAGACTTGGCCTCTTCTCCAATGACTTCTGCAGAAGCTGTAGGGACGAGGAGGAGGAGGAAACCATCCTTCACCTCCTATGCACATGTCCAGCCCTGTCGCATAAAAGATTGCTCCATCTAGGGTCCCCCTTCCTTGACGACCTCTGCGATCTGGCGTCCTTGGACGTCATGAGCATCCATCGCTTTGTCAAAAGCTCCGGTTGATTTTGTTAGTCCCTGAGTGGCCTAATGGTTTGATCCTGGTATCACAAAGGACCTTCGCTGGTCTAAGTGTGTCTACACTCCCGTGTGGACAGCCAACATAACCTAACCTAACCTAACCTAACTTGCGTGCCTTCCAAATTTATGATTTCACCTCCTCCTTAGGGCTCCAAATAGTTAATATCTCTAATCCAACACGTTTTGCAAATAATTCCATTCCAAGTCTACTTAATCTTATAATCGTATCCCCTATCTGTACTTCTCTTTGACCAACTCTCGTTGGACTACATCTCTGACCATGATCCTGTTTTCTCTACGTATGATGTTAATTAATAATAATTTGTCATTATAAAGATTCCAGTGCTATGAATGCACTAGCCTTACAAACTGCTCTTAGCTCAGCTCCTTGGTATTGCTGTAGGCTTAGTGCAAATTTAGACGGGAAATTGAACATCTTTCAAGAGTTGGTGTGCTATTTGATTGTCTAATTTGTTCCCTCTAAAACTGTCAATGTTTGTAATAAAAGCTGTCCTTGGTTTACGTCGGAAGTCATTGTCAAAATAAAAACTCGTAAGAAGGTATACACCAAATGGAAACGCAACTCTTCTCATATAAACTGGGCTGCTTACAAAAGGGCACAAAACAGTGCAACTGATGTAATTCGTACTGCTAAAACGATTACTGCTCTTCGAAATTTAATACATCACTGCCGCCTAAACAACTTCGGAGTAATCTACTTCGTCTTTGTGTTTGTGCTAGTTCCAATAGCGCCAAATGCGATCTCGATCCTGGCGTACTCAATGATTTTTCCTGGGGAATTGTTTAAATGTAACTAAACAAATACTAATGCTGAACTATCAGCTCATAGATTGTCCAATTTTAATGTGATGACAGAGAGTGATGGCATTGATGGCATGTTAGACATTAAGTCCAACTCTGCTGATATGGATGGGGTGCCTATTCACTTCATTAAGCTTATACTACCCGAAATCATAAGCCACCTTACCCACATTATTAACCACTGCATTATAACATCTACTTTCCCTCAGTCCTGGAAAATCGCTAAAGTCTTACCAATTGCCAAAAAAGCGAATGCTACCTCTACTTGTGATTTTAGGCCCATCAGGATTTTACCGGGTTTATCTAAGAAACTCATAGCTAAACAAGTAATCAGTCATCTGTCATCAAATCAAATCGCTGAATCCTTTTCAGTCCAGATACAGAACTGATCATAACTGCTCCTCGGCTATGATTAATATCCTAGATGATATTAGGCATGATTTTGATGTAGGTAATGTAACCTGTTTGATTACCCAAATGCATTTGACAGTGTCAATCATAAAATTCTATGCTGGAAGCTTAAGAACTTGTTTTATTTTAGTGACCACGCTGTTCTGCTTTTAAAAGCTATATCTCCTATAGATCATAAAATGTTGTCATTCGTTACAAATTATAGCCTCTAAGACCCATCATGCAGGTGTACCTCAGGGATCAATTCTAGGTTCTATTTTGTTTTGTATGTTCATTAATGACTTGCTGGCCCACTTGCATATAGGTAGCCTGAAGCATGTCAACATGCTGACGACTAAATAAATAAATATTTGGCGCAACAACTTTTTAAGTGCCAGGCCTAGCTTTTCGGAACCACTCATGTTGTGTGCGTTATAATTTTCACACGAATGGAAGAGACCTGCAGTTTAGTACCGTATCTGAACCGCGATTTGAGAAACTTTTTCATGACAACAATACTCTCGGATGTTTGCAGACGCTCGCGAGTAGTGGGACCGTGAAAAAATGTTTTGGTGTTTTCTGGGATTCGAACTTGGTGCCCACTACTCTCGATAGTCAAAAAAAAAAAAAGAATAAAGAGAGCTGCAAGGCAATGTCCTACACTATCGATATCAAAAGGAATTTAATGGGACTAGACCTAAGCTAACTAGGTCCATAGGTTCGAATAGTAAATTCGACGTACATGGCGATAGGTTAAGTTAGCTACAAAACATATGTGGGTACGCGAAGAGGAAGTAATCCAAAACGCCACAGTCAGGTCAATATAGACTCATTGTGATACTCCTTGAGGAATTGGAGCATGACTGCAATAAAGCTATCGACATGATTCAGGATTGGCTAGTACGCATGGACCTACAACTTGCAGAGGAAAAGACAGAAGTAGTGTTGATAAGCTACAGGTGAGTCATGCCGACTATAAAGGTAAGCGTGTGCGATCACATGGTAGGTTCCAAACCAGAGTTGAAGTACCTTGACATTACTATAGATGCAAGGGTAACTTTTAAGCAACATCTGCAATATGCAGCTGAGAAGGCAGCAAAGGCAACGACTGCCCTGGCGAGGATCGTGCCAAATATTGGTGAATCAAAGCACAAGAGGAGACTGCTCTAAGCAAGTGTTGCGGCATCGATAATGCTGTATATATAATAAATATGGGCTTGTAGTATGAAAATGAAGGCATCCAGAAGGAAGGCGGAAGATCTTACAGATTGAACGCGTTGAGAGTATGTAGTGCCTTCCGAACAACCGAGCTGAGAGCATTCCGATAAAGGCCTCATGTGTAGGCCACGACGCCCACCCTGCTGACGACATCCAGCTGTATTTGTCCCGTCCTATGAATTCTACAGTTGAACTGATGGTTAAGCTAAATGAAGACTTGTCTCTTCTTCTTCTTTCTTTTATCAGCGAGGTTATGATCCGAAAACAAGGGATCACAACCTTCCCACTTCACCGCATTTCTACTGATCCGCCTGTGGGGTTCGCCTATTTGACCTCAGAAAATATCGGCCTGCCGATTTTGGATCACTCGGTTACTGAGACCAATGAAATGCCGATGTCGTCGCATTTGTCTAATTCAGGCGTTTATAGGCCTGCCTTTCCTACATCGCGATGTCTTTGGAACGTGCATTGATATTGCCTTTTTAACAGGGTTCAAATGATCTCTTCTTTGAATGTGGCAATACCAACTGAGCCGGTCGCACTCTATTTTTTGTACGATGGTTTCCTTGATGTGAAAGCTTACACGGATCTTCGAACTTCTTATTCGAATGAAGACTTGTCTGCAATACATAACTGCTCGGTGTTAAATGTCACTTAATTCAGCTAAGTCAAAAGTAATACAAATCTCTAACCAGACCTTTAATGTTAACTTTCTACTTGATTTATGGTTTTCGGACCAAAAATTGAAACTTTTAGAGTCTTTATCAAGCCTCGGTTTCGTCATCGACATGAACCTTTCTAGGTACAGCCATACCAATGTTATCATAGGTCGTATCTACGGATGTCTTTGGTAGCTTTGGCTTACTGCAAGCTTTGCCGAGGTGGTGTACAGTGATATTGATTTGCTCTCTCAGCGAAAGCGGCAAGAAGCCTTCAACGACGCAGTCCGGTATGTTCATGGGCTCCGTAGATGTGACCATATATCAACATATTCGAGAATTTGCTAGTCTGTACCCTCAAACAATGTATAATATAAATGCGCGCAATTGTATCTACCTTCACCGCATAATCAAAACTAAATCCCCACCATATCTTTTTAACAAAATTCAACTTGCACCATCACAAAGATCCCTAACTGTAATCTTACCTCAATTTAATTACTTAAACACATCACGTTTGTTTTTCGTTCACGCTACAAGGCTATGGAACTCTCTACCCCAGTCGATCAGGGGTATTTCAAATGCCATAAGCCTTAAAAATGCAGTCCTACTACACTTCTCTCTTCAACTATAAACTCGTCCTTCTTTCATCTATTTTTTTGTTTCTGTTCTTCCCTAGCTGTCTTTCTTATCCACCACACCCCTTCATAATAGCCCCATTTTTATTGATAGTCAGGCTGCTACCGGCGACCGGTTCAGCTGATATTGCCACGTTCAAAGAGCAGATCAGGCGCCGGGTCATATCGACATAGAGGGGAAGGAACGCGGGAACGAACTGCCGAGGAGGGGGTCCGCCCTTGATAGATATCTTACAGAGGTAGTTCTTGTTCCGATGGGAACTGTCAAGAGCGAAATCTTTTCACATTTTCTATCAGTGGCAGACAAAAGGTTGAACAGTCTGCAGAGTTGCATCATTTTAAGGCAGATCTGGTCAAACTACAACTGGGGCAGATCACAAGAACTTGGGAAGAGGATTCGGACAGACACTACAAGAATTGTAGCGATAAGCGCAGGTCACTAGGCAGTAGGGATGCATCCGTTTTAATACATACTGCCGCCGTTGCAAATATGTAAATGAGAAGGGACTCGCTTGCATTTCCTCTGCGGGTATTCCGCTTTAAGTAGAGTCCGAACTCTAGGTAATCCTATTTTCGACAAGCGCAAGGAAATTTCAGAGAAAAGTATGACAGAGTTGATCAGTGTCTTAAATGCCACATAATGGATTTAAAACCATTTCCCTTCCTATCAACAACCTATCAACTCTTCTTCTTCTTCCTTTTATCAGCGAGGTTATGATCCGAAAACAAGGGATCATAACCCCCCCACTTCACCGCATTTCTACTGATCCGCCTGTGGGGTTCACCTATCAACTACCTATCAACTCTATCTAACAAAAAAGTTAACGTGAGTTTGTGGTATTTAAAATTGCCCTTAAGTGCTAATGGGGGCTACATTGCAGTGCGCAGCAGCAACCACTTCTACCCTAGATAGAGAGTATTGCTGATACGCAAACTTTGAGCAAACCCTAGCCATCATTAGAGATATCTTTTTACCTTGTTTCCGAAACCAATTCATACAGGTTTCTATCCTATCTAAGTTGAAGTCAGCATCCTCTTCATTTACCGCCCTATTGGACGGATCCTACTTTAGACAGACAATCTTAATTAGGTTATCCCTTTATCCCGTCCCACCGAATGTTTTATTTTTCGAACGGTCGCCTCCAACATTTATCCACCTTAATCCACAAATAAAAAGGACTTTCTCGCCCTGCCTGCAGCACTGCCACCAACTAACTTACCCAAGTAAACTTTGTTTGCATAATACCATAGATAAGTTTCGAAATATCCCCCTTTGTAGGAGGATACACACCAAAGGGATTCCGAGCTATGTATACCTATACCCTTCCCCCTTCCTCTCGGTGTACAACCCCTAATAGTATAAAGAAGAACATCCCAACTTGACACTGAAGACGTGAGTTAGAGGGAGAGTTGCCATATAATTACAGCTTGTCACTTAACACGTTTTAGACGGCATAAGGACTACTTTCTTGAGGGTTCAAAACTGAAGTGTGAACATTTTAAAGGTTGACCTTTTCATTTTTCCTGTTGCCGCCCGTTTATGCCACATGTTGCGTTTTTCGGAAAGTTGGAAAGTTTTATGCTTTTGGGAAAAATGACAAACCCCCACATTTGGAGAGTTTTTCTTAATTAATCTGGGATTTGGGATGCACGACTATGACAGACTGTTGATTCGGGTGACAATTTTGTTGATGATTTGTTTTATTATTCTGTTGCGGGTTGGGGTTGAAGTTGTTGTCCTATTGTTTGGGTGATTTTATCATCTGAAAGGCAGAAACCGAATTTATGGTGATGAATGGACTTTCTTTTTGCGGTCGATGAGTTATGGAAATGGGAAATTGCTGGTTTTTGTGCGAAAGTAACTAAGACTTTAAGCCAACATTTTAGACGTTGGTTAGGCTTTAAAATGAAAGAGATGGCAAAAGAAGAACTGATGGATGTTGGAGTGGTAGTCAGTTTGATTACAGTTTTTACGAAAAGTCAGCGGACATCGGAAAATGAAGTGATACAGCACAGCTGGTCATATTCGTAGGCAACAAGCTGTGAATCTTATTCTCAAAGAACCTCAAGCTCGTCTTGTTTTTACTTATTTAAATATCAATTCAACCCACGCAAGGGATAAAGCGTCAAGAACGCCTGCGTGCCATATTTCTCGAAGTTCTGCAACGCGTTTGAGCTACCTCCAGCTCCTTCCCAAAGATGCCTTGATTTTCCCAGCGCTAAGTTCCGCAGTTCGGCCTTCTTGGGCAAGCGAATTCCACTGCATGGAGTATTTCATAATGGCATTGTCTTCGTGCCATAAGCTGTGTCCAATCCATTGCCTTTTTCATCTTTGCAGACTAATGTGTTTAGGTTCTTGGCCCATTCTCTGATAAAGTTGGAGACACGATGGCCAAAAGGTTCTAAGACATCTATTTTTGAAGGTTTACAGCTTACGTGTGATAGAGGTATCCACTTTCCATACAACAGTACTGAATATACATTGGAGCAAAACAGTCACAGTTTCGTCTGAGGCTGAGAATATTGCTTCTCCAGATTGCCTTTCCAATTCTGCTGCACACATCCAGTTCAGTGCCACCACTGTTAGCCGAGACCACACTTGCTAGATGTAGAAAGTTGTCTTCATCCTTGACTTCTTATCCGGTAATGTTGAGTTGAGCGCAGGCGTTAGAAGTACTCAGGGCTTTTGTTTTGGCTGTTTTTATTTTAGGCCCCAAATTTGTTTGTCTCAGCTTCTAGATTTTGGGCCATAAGATGAAGGTCCATTATCCAACGTGAAAGTAGGCAAACATCATCAGCGTAATTGAGGTATTACAGGTAAGATGTCGTAGTTCATCGAATTCTAATACTACCTTCAGATACTGCTGCACGGACTACATCATTGATAATGACCAAGAACAACAGCGCTGACAGTATGCACTCTTAAGCACTCCCCTATGGACTTTAAAGCCCTTCGACATTGTGTAAGCGTGGCACTTACAATTCTCGTATGTAGCCTATTTGTCTTTGTTGCCCGAGTAGGGGTAAAAACCCTTTATGAATACGTGTAGCCCGTGCTTGGATTTATGCCCGACTCCATGCTCCTGCATCGTTACGTGCTAAAGAAACCTTTCCGATTTCTCTGTTTTGTTGTTCCCCTGCGGCACCGCCAGTCGAGATATTCCTTCGCAGGGGCAGGTTTGACATTTCGTCACTTATTTTTAGCTGCCAGAGCCGGCAAGATCTTCGTTTCTCGCGATCCTCGTTGCTCGTTTCTCTATACGGATTTGCTGCAGACTGCTCATGATTACTTCATTTGCAGTCTACTCTCCGCCAACATAGATGAGATCAGGCTTCTTGGGGTAACTTGTCCGCCAATTACTCTTTCTAGGATGTTCCTGGCCCTGGTATAATTTTGGCATTCCATCAATACATGCTCTGCATTCTGCACTTTTCCTTCACAGTGCTGGCAGAATGCGTGCTTGTACTTGTAGAGATACTCGCGGAAGCATCCGTGCCCCGATAGAAATTATATAAGGTAGCAGTTTACCTCCCAGCGCTTTGTGCTAATCCATTCATGAACTTCGGAATCAATTTGTATGTTCATCGACCTTTGGTTGTGATGTTCCACTTATGTTGCCATTCTGCTTTTTTAGATACTTTAGCTGTTGTTCCGTCATCGTGCTCGTTTTCACGTAGGTTGGCAGTCTTCTTCACGTCTAGATCGATAGGCATTCGTCCTGATACAGTTTTAAAGGCGCAGCATACCTTCAGAGATCCGATTCTATGCGCCGAGTTCATCGTTCTAATGTATGAGTAACAATGCATCGCTGAAGCCCATATTGGGGCTGCATACAGGAGTATTGACCAACTCACGGTTATAAGGAGTTTTCTGATTGGCTGCCTTGGTCCCCAATATTTGGCATTAGTCTGCATAGTGCCGCTACTGCTGGCGAGGCTTTCTCGCCTGCGTACATCAGATGGTCCCTGAAGATTATTCTGTCCAGCAACACTCCCAGATACTTGATGTTCGGCTTTGATTTGATACTTTGCTCACCGACCTGTATGGTGAGGTGCTCCACTTTTTACGGCTACTTATGAGAATGCCTTCGGTTTTGTGGTCCGCTAGCTCTAAACCTGATGTCTGTAGTCATAGCTTCACGTTTGTGATTGTTTGATTGCAGTTTTATACAACTTCGTCTAATTTTTTGGCCACTACTACAATTGCGATATCGTCAGCATAACCGATGAGGTCTACTCCGTTCGGCCTTTATGTTCCTAGAATCGGACATTATGTTCCATAGAATTGGTCCCAGGGCCGACCCTTGTGGAACTCCTGCCCTGATTTACCTCTTTTGTCCCTCCTCAGTGTCATAGTAAATGGTTCTGTCTTCGAAATAGTTCACAATTATCCACAGAAGGTAGTTTGGTACCTGCAGATCACTCAGTGCTTTTAGTATACAGCTCCGGTCGGGTGAGTTGAACGCGTTATTGACATCAAGTGTCACCACAGCACAGGACTGTTCTCACGTGCTTTATCGCACACACCTTGTATCACATGGTTGGTGCTTCGTTCTTTCGCAATCAGAACTGTTCATTACAAGGCCCCGAGTCCCCTTTCGTGTATGTAGCCTTGATAATAGCTATGAAGTTTTGTGGAATTACCACACAAGGCCGACCAGATAGCATCTCGATTCAAGCTATCAAAAGTCCTCTGGAAACCATTGATGTAGCGGAGAGCTGTACTGAAAGTCTGCCTGTTTGACGTTGAAAGGTCTCCTGAGATAACACTTCAATATACCCATCTCAATATTTTTGCACTAGTAAGAGTATTGCCGGAACTTGACAGCTCGATCGGTTTGGATTCGACGCTGAATTTACACATGTGAGCTGAAAATGTTTAAAGTTTTCTCATAAGGACTTTAATTCGTTTTGAAAATAACTATGGAAACGGGACACTTTCAAAAGTAGCGAGGATTGTGCTCTTCAAACCCCCTTGATCAACAGCGCAAATTAATTATTTGCAGGGACAAGATGAGTAAAGCGCACTAACTCTACGCAGAAGGAGCACAATGAACTTTGAATTCTCGTACCTCATACACGTGTTCCTAGAAGCTCCCAGCGCATAACATCTCAACATGTTGCAACAACATTTTGCAGAACTACCTTCTATTATAAAATCATTGGGAAAAATGTTACGTATACGCCATGTACAGCAAATATAATTTTAAAATACAACTCTTTGATGCCTTTTGGTCAATTTGTTTAAAGAATTGGAAACTAAACGTCTTACAAAAATGTTCTGTATTTAATTATGAATACCGTAATGAAACTTGAAGGTATTGCCAGAAGGCAATCTCAAACTGTTCGTTGGACTGTATCAATTTGATTGCCAGACTTGTCCGTGCTTTTAATGAGCACAAAAATAGAGAACGCCATCTGAATTCCTCAAAATTTCCCCCAGGAAAATACCCACATACCAACACCATCATCGGTTCCACCTTTGGAAAAATGTAACAGCAGAATTCTTTTATTTTTTCCCAACGCGTTTTGATCGTGCGGCATTAATTAAGATTTTTTTCCAGAATGTAATTTCCTTTTAGCAATTAACATTTCCCTCGTAACAAAAATCGGAATCACTTTTTTTTTTCGTTCACCTCTGAGCATCCTTGCGCGCTTACGTCATCGTAGACTCAGTATCTCATTACCTGTGTCGACATAAGATAAAAAAAAATTCATTAAGTGTCGAGCGTGGGTCTGATGGGATGCTCGCATCGAATTGTTGGACAGAAGCGCTTGTACATAATGTCGCAGTTGTTTGTTTGTGGAGCGCGTTGGTAACACGAAAAGGAAACAGAAAAATTATGAAAAATAAATTTCAAATTTCTTTCCCCCGGGGGATTTAGTAATAATAACTTCGCTAAGAAAGGTTCGCTTACAATGGGCGTGAGTTTATAAGGAAAAGGCGACTATGAATGTTGAAGTTTTTGTTATATCTTACTAAATTAATACACGGTGGTACTACATACAAATACTTAAGTCTATGGAAATGCAGATTCTAGACTAAGATCAGCTGGTATGCTGGGCTCATTTTAATTTCCGCCAACACGTATGACACACGGAAGCAAACATTTGCTGAAAGTAATCGGAAATACTTGCAAAGGTTGAAATTGCAGTCTGATCGAATAGTGTGAGTAAAGGAAGTGTTGCAATGAGATAGTAATTAGTTCTGAAGGAGATATTTGCTATAATGTTCACGTGTTGCCCATATGTTGCGAGTAGTTTGATAAATTCTGGCATCTAAATGAAGTGCAAATAAACTTGTTAGCAAATCATTCTGTACATTATTACGAACTTGAATCTCTATACAATCTTATGCAGCAAATAAAGCCATACGAGATATGTTAGATATTAGGTTGCAGGGGAAAATTTCTTTGATAAGGGTTTAAGAAAACAATCAAGTGATACTGGGGTAGGAATAAATGCTTATTGATTTTGCAGCAGAATGAAGTATTGTAGTTGATTTTAGCTTTCCTATGATAACACTTTTGAGGACATTCCAACCAATTATTGTTTACTGAAATATGGAGGACTTGGCAATCTGAATTCAAATACCGATTATCTGTAATTCTAGCTTGATGACAGAGTCAGAGATTTCGAAATGTTAAATTAATTTAATGTACTTAGTGTTTCTTAGCAAAATCTAGCACCGACTTCGATGTTTATTTTCAAATGATCATATAAATTTTGGGTGACGAACGTAAGTTTTCAAGGAACTGCATTCAAATCTTTCTTCTACTCCTTAGGTAAGATTAGGCTAGGATAAGGTGGCTGTCTGCACGACAGTGCAGACACACCTAGACCAGGGGCCGGATTCCACAAGCGTGAGTGCTCACATGAAGAAAGTGTATATGGAACTGTTACGATTACGCAAGCGTGAGGGTGAGTTTTTGTACGATGTTGTGTACACAATTGAAGAAATGTAGGTATTCACGCTTTTTTTGGCCGAAAATGTGAGTTTTTTAGATATGTACTCAGGCAAAAAACTCACATTGCAATCGTCGTAACTGGCAAACTACTGGAAGAGGTTGAGCAAATAATCAACTCTACAATTAGGACCGTACGGAACTGGCTGAGTTCGGCTGGTCTCACGCTTGCAGAAGATAAAAGGGAAGCAGTTCTTAAAGCAGCAGGAAGAAGGAGGAAATGATAAATATTACTGTGGGTAGCCACACAATAACGTCAAAATCCCACATAAAAATCCTCGGATACATACTAGATACGAGACTATCTTTTAAGCAAGGGGTGGCTGTGGTGCAGTGGGTAGTGTTTGCTCGTTGACCGATGTGTGCAGGTTCAAGCCCCAGCGGGGAACAGCAATCATCAGTCACCCGAGGAAATAAAGGAAAACAAATTACATCGAAGTTTTTCCAACCACTGCACCAAAGAAAGGTTCCTGCCTGGTAGTACAATGGACCAGAGAAAGAGTCTGAGTACTCTGGGATTTGGGTTTCATTTTTTCAAAGAAAAAAAATCCTTCAAGGAACATCTCAAGAGTGTGTTTCACAAAGCAGCGAATACCAGCCCAGGCACAGTCAAAGATTACTTTTGGCCAGAGTAATAGCATCTATAATCCTTTACGCCGTACTAATCTGGGCGAGAGCCATGACGACTGAAACAAGCAGAAGTAAGATTGCTTCAGTGTACAGAATATTTATATTGAGAGTATGCTGCGCATGCCGTACCTCCTCCAGTGATGCAACCTGTGTGATAGCAAAAATTATGCCCATAGACATCCTGGTAGAAGAGCAGCGACGACAAAATGAATTGAGATGCTCAGAATAGGAGCAACCTGCACCGGTGAAACCCAACAGATGTCTTAAGCATACAAACCATATGAGAGTGGCAAGAATACTTGAACGCCTCGGAAAAGGGTAGGTGGATTCATGTACTCATACCCCAGATTAAATCATGGATAGAAACACGGCATGGTGAAGTAGAGTTTTATCTAATTCTGTTGCTGACAGGTCATGGATGCTTCCGTTCATACCTGCATAAATACAAGCATGACGACAGCTCCTACTGTCCACGAAGTGCTGGGTAAAAGCCCCTCACTGTTACTAAGTACGGGCTCAGTTTCGTCTTTTGAAGATTACCACCTTCCAGCGAAAAAAAAACGCTTACGGAATCTGGCCGCAGTAAAGGTCCATTGTGATGCCATGAATCTACCATGAAACCACTCAGGGACTAATAAAACCAACCGTAGCTTTTGATAAAGCAATGGATGCTCATGACGCCCAAGGACGCCAAATCGCCGAGGTCATCAAAGAAAGGGGCCACTAGATGGAACATTCTTTTATGCGACAAAACTGGACAAGTGCATAGGAGGTGATGGATGGTTTCTTCATTGGAGAAGAGGCCAACTCTTTTGGCATGTTGACCTTAGTACTGAACTATTAGGAAAGTTTTTCGAGATAGTTTATTTTCCGATTTAATTCGTCAATATGTTATATTGGCCACCAATAACAACGACCAGCATTTTATCAGTTAGGGACTGATGGAACAGCAATAAAGTAAAATCTGGAGATATGTATACGAGGTGGAGCATTGTCATGCGTTACGTTATAGGGCAATTCTGTCGGACTGGGATGTTATCCTGTTCCAGAAGGTAAGAAGCCTCATCCCACCAAATGCTCGATATGAACTCTCTTTGTTGCACTTCCAGCCTTGTAAAGCTTAGCTTCGCCTCGTTAGACATTGTTGTACATGCTCACTTTAACAAAATCGTCTGAAAGAATATTTTCACTCAGAGTGTGGGGGCATTCTTCTATTCTGTATCCCAAGAAGTGCTCCGAGAAAAGTATTTCTTGTCAGTATTACATACCTCTGGGCACAAGCAAGATGTTGACATATTCTAAATTGCAGCTCTCTAGATTAACAGACGGACGGATGCCAATAGTGGTTACAATTCCATGAAGATATGTATGCGAATATCGGACAATATACCACTGATCACCTATAGGGTCATTGCATGGGTAAAACGAATCAGCTTAGTCACAACGAAGGAGACACTCAATAAAATGCAACGACTGAGAACTTGCCAAACCGCAGCCATGGAGGTATTATTGGAACTCGCCCACATTTTATCTTGTAAATGAGGATTGCGCAAACAGAACGATCTTAACGATGGCCAAAGAAGTAATCGGAAGAGAAAAGGACATCGGAGGAAGAGAATTCTATGTGCTTGGTAAAACCCTTCGTCTTCTAATGACCTCTATGTACGACAGTATTAGGAAATTCAACTTTGAAAAGAATTTCGTATTAAAACTTAGCAACAAAAATAGCTTAAGCAATGTATCTACAGTCTATAGGTTGAATAACCACACGATAAAGTGGTATATGGTACAGATGGATCAAGAACTGAGGAAGGAACTGGTATAGGAGAGTTTGAGCCAAGTACAAAGCACTCCGAACCCATGGGTACGTAAGAACACCAGCTTCTTTCAGGCTGAAATAATCTTAATCTTGAAAAAAGCTACGGAAATTGTGATCTGGCAATAATATTAGATAGTCAAGCAGCCATCAAGATACTTCCTACCCATTTCGTTAAGTCCAAATTTGTGTGAGATTGCCTATGTAGGCGAATTTTGCAGAAGAAATAATGTAACCCTCTATTGTACACCGGGCCATGTTGAAATAGAAGGCGATGAGGCAGCGGGCTCTCTAGCAAGACAAGTTGCACCAGAACCCTTTATAGGTTCTGAAGCATTCTGTGGAATGGGTAACCATATCTCAACTGACGAATTCGGGAAAGTAGAGAGTGCTAGTACCTGGATTAATACTCAATGGATGAGGCAAGCAAAGAAACTAGTAGCTAATAATTACTCAGAAATGTTTGAATCATATATCAACCCGAACAAGAATAGCCTACGCATCCTAACAGGTTTCCTTACGGAGCACTGTAAGCTAAAGTAACACCTAAGGAAGGTAGGTGGAGCATAAGGAGGACAGATTCTACAACGAATCAAGTGAGACTGGAGCCTTGTGGGGTACTGGCCCAAAATAGAATGAAATTTCTGGGCCAGTACCTAGGCGAGATTAGATAAGGATTCTCAAATTCATCAAAGAAACTGGACTGAAGAGGGTGGTCTAGAAGTGGTCTGTTTCCCCACAAACTAAGTAAGAGTGCACGACTTAGAGCATTAGGTCGCAGTGTACTCGTAATACATCCTTTTCACAAATAATTTTAATCGAACAACGCAGCACCACGAAGGAACACAGGACCAACTGACAACAATGACAAACGTGGAGGACTCGACAATGATGTCAGTAGCCTAATATTTATTCGAGGCCGGGAAAAATTTGAACAGTTTAAGTGAGAAAGTCGAATGTGTTGAAAACCTGAAAGGACTATTACTGTAGACGTTCATACAGGATAATTCCATGAACAGATATTATCGCCTCCAACACCTTCTACCTTACAGCCAATAGCAAATAGTCAAGGTATCCAAAATAAAATTCATTGCTCTGTCAGTATTAATAATTCCCCTTCTTCTGTCTGAATCCTGTGTGTTCAAACAACAAATTCAATTTATTTGCCTGAAACTAACACAGTCATTACTCTGAACCAGTGCGATAAACGCACCTACATTGCCTTTGAGTTAAATAAATTGATTAAATTTTAGCTCCGCTCAGCAACATGATATTTGCATAATTCATCAGATATTCGCTCGACAGGACTAATGAATTATTTGCATGTAAACACTGCCTACGTGCGTTTTTTTTTCTATACATCCCCTTAAGTCTGATGAACGGTCTTTTTTTTTAGATACTTACACATCTATATTCCTATTAGGATTAGTCACAATGATGACATTCAGTTTTTGTAATACCCATGAGCTGGTGCCTGCACCAAATGAATTCAATTAAAACTGATCCGGTAAAGCGGATTAGTCCACTAGCTACTAGATTAACAGATACAATTTTTTTTTTGTTTATTCATGTCAGACTCTGAATAAATGAAACCATTTGAATTTGTAATCTTCACGAAACGAAATCAAATATAAAACAAATCCGGCGCAATGTGAGCACCAAATGCACGGATGAATTTTCCGAATCGTTGCCAGGATAATCAAAGGAAATTTTGGGTGTTTTTTTTCTCGTTCGGTCGTCTTGTCTTAAATTGATACTGATCCTGAGGGTTGGAATGTAATTTGTTATTCACGGCGGGTTTTGCTTTTCACTTTTCTGCGTAATCCTTTCAGAAGATTAATCAGCTTGATTTG
Organism: Brachypalpus laphriformis; assembly: GCA_945910035.1. NCBI lineage: Eukaryota > Metazoa > Arthropoda > Insecta > Diptera > Syrphidae > Brachypalpus > Brachypalpus laphriformis. Next base: position 163,282,229 of record OX246756.1, read on the forward strand.
TTATCCAGACGTCTGTGGTTTGTTCGGCAAGATGGATCGGTGTTGGATGACAGAAGGACCTTTTGTGTTTTCTTTTCATCCCTTTTTTTTTTTTCGTGAAATGATGTGTTTTAAGGGTAGGTGTTATTTGCCGGAGAAAATTACCTTAAAGTGTGAATTTTATTATTCTACCGGGGTATTTAGACATAGCTTTCAAGTGGTAAATCATTAGAACAAATGATTGCTTTATTAAATTTACCATAATTGATTGTTCGTGGTTGTGTCCACCCATTCGGAGAGAGGAATGCTAACAATTGTGCAAATATAAAAACTCTCTCCCAAGTCCATGAGAGGTTATCCTGGTGTTCATTATCTTTTTTAGCGTGACACATTAATTTCGCTAATTGGACGAACAAGTAATGAATATTGATTCAAATTACAAGTTCGACCACAGTGGAGCAATCTAATCTTGTTGTTGTGGTTAACCACCATTCGGTGGTGGATGGGAATGACATCCTAACTGATTTAGGGGCTTATGAACTGCATAAAGGCCTAAGTTCCAACTATTGAAGGGTTATTCCCCGATTTAATTTTAAATTTTACCTTTTCAGTGCGCCTTCGAAATGAAATTAGACTCTTAGTTAAAACCGCTGCGGAGACTTTCATGGTATAAAGCAGAAATAGAATACACCTAGACAAACCATGAATTGCTTTACTCTTTAAGAACGCGGAATAGTTGTGGCAATGTTTTTTTCAAATAACAATAGTTAGACCTCTTTAAGAATATCACTGCAGCGCGCCCCAACAACTAGCGCTTGTCGTAAAAGGCGACTAAGGGGACAAATCAGATCTAGGCAATATAACACCCAAGTGAGCCTAGCGACACATATACTACCTGAAAACTCTCCCACAAGTGTGCATGCGAGTCCGTGGATTGACCCGACTGGAGATCACCGTTGCCATAAAAGAAAGATCAAACAATACTAAAACAGGAGCATGCACGTGTCAAACAAAAAACACCATCACAATATGGTAATATTGCAAAACTGTATCATTATGATAACACTTGCAAAAAGGAAAGGCACTACCACTGCTGTGCATGGTACTAATCCTGGACCGAGCAGAAATGTTCGAGTTAGAGCTATACGGATTCCGGGGTCTAGCAAAATAATGAAACAGTTTGGAAGAAATTTGAGGGTCGCGAGTTGGAACGTTGGAAGCATGACCGGTCGAAGTTACGAGCTAAAAGAGATGATGAAAACACCGGAAATCGGGCGCGTTTCTTGGACGTTAGGACAAAAGATTACAAGATGTTCTACTACGGAATGGAAAAGGCTTAGAACGGAATCGGTATCATTCTTGCAGCAGAGCTACTTGGTAAGGTCTTGAGCATTTCGAAGTCCAGCGACATATACGGTTCGCAATGTTGGACGATGTACAAAACGTATGAGAGTAAATTAACGGCAGCTGAGATGAAGATGCTTCGCATGACAGCAGGAGTGACAAAGCTTGATCGAATAAGAAGTTCGAAAATCCGTGGAAGCGTTCACATCAAGGAAACCATCTTACAAAAAATAGAGCGCGACCAGCTCAGCTGGTATTGCCACGTTCAAAGAAGAGATCATTTGAACCCCGTTAAAAAGGCAATATCAATGCACGTTCCAAAGACATCGCGATGTAGGAAAGGCAGGCCTATAAACGCCTGGATCAGACAAATGCGATGACATCGGCATTTCATTGGCCTCAGTAACCGAGTGATCCAAAATCGGCTGGTCTGCCGATATTTTTTGAGGTAAAATAGGCGAACCCCACAGGCGGATCAGTAGAAATGCAGTGAAGTGGGCGGGGGGGTTATGATCCCTTATTTTCGGATCATAACCTCGCTGATAAAAGGAAGAAGAAGAACAATAGTTGGACCTCTATAGATACTTGTATCACCACGAGGAAGCTATGGCCTATATTCGACAGAACAAGAACCAATAGACTTATCCACAGGGACAAAATATCCCTCTCTACTTTCATAGGAGTCATTATGGAGTATAACAGTATGCGATACCATATGAAAAAGTTACATGTGACGAACGAAAACCTTTGTAGGGGCTGTTGTGACGAGGAGGTTTAGTAGGACACCACCCATTTTCCTTGCCTTTGCTCAGAGCTCTACCATATAAGAAACAATCTCCTTCGACAATACTTCTTTAAAGATTTAAAAAAATTGTCCAACAGACCGGTAAACTACATCGCTAACTTAATTAAATCCTCTGGATGGTTTGTATCTCAGGCACAGTAAGTATTAAATGCTTTCCACTAGGCTATGTACATATACGTTCATTTTTTACGAGAAAGGGATTGGTTCTATCTTTCTTTCCTCCCATGGGTATCACAATGGGTCTATATGGACATGAGTGTGGTGTAGAGGATTTTTACTCCCCACGCCAACCCACTTACCTAACCTAACCTTTTGGCAAATATTCGGTCGGTAGTTCTGTCTCAACGTACATTTCGTCCCCTGAAGCATCAACAAGACGATGGGCCATGCAATTGGGCATTATAAGATAGTCTATGGAGACATTTTTAGTGGAAGTATTTAAGATGTACTCGTACAAAGTGCAAACAATGCACCAGTTATTGCCTGCAGACCGCCAATAGCGAGTAAATTACAGCCAGGCCCGCCTATATATTGATCGCGATGAGGATGGTTTTCCATTGAAAATCATAATGAGCGACGAGGCGCATTACAACCGCATTACAAAATTATCGCTTACGAGGCACTGAATATCGGCGATCCATCACATCCTCTCAAAGTCACTGCTTGGTACGGCGTCGTTTACGGAGGAAAGGTGATTGGCTCATATTTTTTCGAGGACGGCATTTGCAACATTATTATTGTGACTGGTGAGTGCTATGGAACCATGATCAGGGTAGGTAGGTAGAAGTGGCGGTTCTGTAAAACAGAGACCCAATTAGCACAGTTGTGCCGTTTTGATACCACGACTCATGCGACCTTGGATGTTGATGTGTGTTGGTGAGGACAATCTAGAGGCAGCCTGTGGAGTTTACGAAGAGGGTTAGCTCATTTATGTTCTTACCCGAGATCTCCTCAAGTGAATTGTAGAAGGGTTTGCCTAATGCTTGATGTCTAGCCCTAGCTAATGCTAGACAAGCTATGTTGCAACTACGGCAGTGTGTATTGTATGGGATACCTAGTTTGGCTGCGTGCTCTCCTACCGGCCAGTGTCCCGTGATTATCACGATTATACGGGCAATGTCTTTGCGCGTTCTGTTCAACAGAGTGGTTGTTTTGGTCTTGTTCTTTAACCTAGACCATTTAAGGTTAGGTTTTCTAAGAAAGATTGAGGAGATGTTTGCCTTAATTGCTCCGAGCGGGGTGTGAACAAGTTCAGCAAGTGAGCATTGAAGGGCTGAGCCTCGCCTGGACAGTTTGTCAGCATGTTCGTTGCCATCAACTTTGCTGTGGCCTGGAACCCAGACTAGGGTCACCATGCATTGGCCATCTAGCGAGGCCAGCTCCTGTCGGCATTCTAGTACTAATTTCGAACAACTTGGCTATCAATTAAAATAGCGATTCTTTGCCTTGGTAGTGTATGTGTGTGTGACTTGATTTGGCGACAGGCTTCGCAAATGGCGAGTAATTCGGCTTGGAAGACGCTGGCAGCGTCCGGGAGTCGATACGATCTTGCGATGTTCAGCGACTCTGAGAAAACATCCGCACCAACCCCACAGTCCATTTTTGACCCATCGGTGTAGACTGTTAAATCGAAACCACTGGTCGCCTGTCCATCTTGTCAATCTTTTCTTGTAGGGAATTGTACATCGAAACGCTTTGTGAAGTTCAATGTGGGGATGATGTAGTCTGTTAGAGTCGATACGAGTTCTCCTGGTAGGGAATCTAGGATATTGCTGTGTCCATAGGGTTTCGCAGTCCAACACTTGGACTCTCTGAGTCTGATTGCGCTATGCGCTGAGATGTTTGTGATATGTAGATCTAGGGGTAAAAGATGTAGCAGGACTGTTAGAGCATCTGACGGAGTTGAACGTAGGGCGCCTGTGGTGCCTATGCATGAACCATGATCAATGACTTCTTATTGCCGCAAACTGACGAATTGGGTTAAGAGAATATATGGTTTCCACTGAACGGTGCAACCGCATGCACAGCATAAGCGGCAGTGGACATTCTGCAGCAAGTGTTTCGCGGCCGATTGATATTTCGTTTTGGTGATGTCCTTGCATAGATTTTATCGTTTTATTTATTAACACGTTCGCGCACGGTGTCTGTACACATCTGTAGACGTCATTCAAAAATATCCTTTTCCGTCCAAACGTGTATACCTATACACGCCTTAGATCAAGTAGAGTTTTAAGCAAATGCAATTTCCAGCGCACCAGCAGAAGTAATCACTTGTGTTCGGCGATATTAAAAGTCATTTCACTGCAATCAGGATGTTTCTAAGTGCAATAATTTCTGAAATATTGAAAGTACACCACCGCAAGTCATCAAAAATTCATGCTGTGCGCGAACGTGTTAAAAACTTCTTTGACTGTGAAAATCTCTTCGTCCATAAGAAGGATATATTTGTTGCCGTGTGGCCTCGTGTAAGACGCTTTCATCTTTCACGCATAACTTTCTTTAAATTATGTGTCAATATACTATGTCCAGTTGACCAACGAAAGGCTTTCATGTTGAGATCATTCCAACTGGCATGGATCTGGTGGGTATATCTAGGACAAGCGACAAAGATTTCTGTTTTCGAAGGAAATTTCTTCGGATTCACTTACGTACAGCTTTTACAACCACATTTGTACGGACAGCGCGCAGACCACTACTACTTGGTCTGTATTCTGATTGAAAGGCGTAAGGCCCTACTATGAAAATTCGACAACAAAATTGTAGTTGAAATTAAAAAAAAAACATAAATTTGTTTGCCGGGATAAGAAACGCTCGACTGGAGCACTCAAGCACTTAGTCCATTGTACCAACAAAGAGCAAAACCATTGTTTTCCCATTTGATTGGAATTTTCTTATCTTTCTAAGAAAGCCAAGCAAGCAATTCAGTAATGAGGAGCTTATAATACTAGCGCTCATTACATCGGTATCGAAAGCCACCTAATGCGTGCAAAAAGAGGACACTCACAGAGAAAATGTTCCCCGGTGTCGTTGTCCTTTCCACAAGCACCACAGATTGTAGTGTCACCTAAGCCTAGCACATTAAGATGCTTGGCGAAAGCGAAGTGGCCTGTCAAGACGCCAATAAGTCAGGTTAGACCAGTGAAGGTCCTTTGTGATACCATGGATCAACTATTAGGCCACTTAGGGACCAACAAAACCAACCGGAGCTTTTGATAAAGCGATGAATGGTCATGACGTCTAAGGACGTCAGATCGCCGAGGTCGTCAAGGAAGGGGGACCCTAGATGGAGCATTCTTTTATGCGACAGGACTGGACAAGTGCATAGGAGGTAAAGGATGGTTTCCTTCTTCACCTCTTCCCTACAGCTTCTGTAGAAATCGTTGGAGAAGAGGCCAAGTCTTTTGGCGTGTTGGCCTATAAGACAGTGTCCAGTGAGAACACCGACAACGCAGATGATTTGTGTTCACTTTAGCTTGACGAACCCAGCATAGGTGAATGTTGAACTGCTCTGTCATCTCCATAAGAGACAAACGACAGTTTAAGGCGGCCTTTGAAGTGAAGGAGTACGATTCCAGTGACTTGAATCAAAGAGCCGCTTGGTTGTCAGTGAAATGATAGTACATTACATTTCAGCCAGGACAGGACTCCTTTTGTTGCCATGATTTCCACCTGAAAAACGCTACAAAGATAAGGGAGGCGGAACGAGATGCTCAAATTGAGCTTTTCGGAGAAAACACCACAACCCACCCCAACCTCGGTCTATAAAGAAGTGAACAGAACTACCATCGACAGGGGGGAAGTGTCCGATTCACCCCGATCAGGGATGCTCGTACGGAAGTTTCTGTCAAATCTCAGTTTCGGCGGGGTGTAGTCCGTGTTTTCGTGTTTGAAGTTGAGAAGATCAAGGATTGAGGAGTGGCCAAAGCGATAGCTAGACCACTGGAAGGAGGCTTTTAGACGGATGGCCGCACATACAGAAATCTGTTTGCCTGAAATATCTAAAGGTAGCAGGTTGAACAAAATCTCCAGTGCCGCGGAGGGAGTAGTTCTCAGTGCAACACTGATGCCAATGCATGCAGATCTTAGCACCGTAGCTAGTTGAGTGAGGTGGACAGACCTGTCAAGAGCAGGTCACCATACGATCACGAGTAGTATAAGCCTGATAACGGACACGTGCAGCCAATGAGTGATCTGAGGTTTCATACCCTAGCTCCTACCTATAGCCTTTTTACAGGAATAGAGAGGTACATTGGCTTTCCTGAAGCGATCTAGTAGATTGGCCTTCCAGCTTAATTTCCTATCCAAAATAAGACCCATATATTTTGCGTTTTCTTAGAAAGTGAGACTGGTGCCATTTATCATAGGCGGGTCTATGAGGGGAAGTTTACATTGAACGAGCTCCGTTTTATGAGGATTAACCTCCAGTCCACATTTGGAGGCCCATCTGGTGAGCCGTAGTAGTAGAGCATATTGGAGGATTTCCCTGATAGTGTCTGGGTGGTTACCGGAGGCAGCAATAGCAATGCCATCATTCCAATAAGTTGCCTGAAAACTTTTCTGCTGAGAGATCTCAAGAATGTTGCTGATTCGGAGAGAGATTTCGGGAGCATTCGTGTAGTCAACCTACATCATGGAGAGTCGCATAGAACTGTGTTCGTGAGAAACTCAGTTGTCAATCGAATCCCTAACCAAGGCCGTAGAGACCTCATATGAGTCTTACCTAGCAATCTCATTGGAAATCACGTTTCTTAAGATCCCAGTGGGACCTGGACCCAGATAGGGGTCAGAGAATTCAGCCTTGCAACCGAGTTCAACGAGTTTTTACATTCACGAACTATTTTGGAAGGGGTGAAAGGGTTTAACAGCGCCTCAAGAGCGTCACTGCAGACGCAAATACTTCTATCCTTCCACCTGTTCTTCACAATATAGTTCGCGGTCATTAGGATTGCATAAGATGCATATAAGACACCAGCACCAGACTATTGAGTGGTTTTAAAGCCGTCCGTGCAAATATAATATGACTACATTTCATTTCTGTACACAAGGAAACTCGATTCGACTTTGAATATGCGCAACAGCCGAAGTTGTAATGTAAAAATTGAATTTTCTTCTTCTTCATTTTATCGGCAAGGTTATGATCTGAAAAAAAGGGATCACAACCCACCCACTTCACCTGATCCGCCTGTGGGGTTCACCTATCTGACCTCAGAAAATGTAATAATTGAATATCTTAGGATAAGCGTCGCACAAGGTCATCAAAACTCTAGTATGGACTATACCGAAAACCATCCCACCAGAGACGATGGATGGTTTTGATAGTATAGCCCATGATATAAGTATCAAGAAGAGGAGCATTTGGATCAGAGCCAGGCGTACTCAGGAAATATCTCGTGCAGCCATACATCCATCACATTCTATTCAATATGCAAGAGAATATTTATAGTTTAACTCTTTTACCGGTTACCCTTTATTTGACAATCTGGTACCGTTCGTGCCTCTTCTGTCGAAAATTCGTACAGAATCGAAAAAATTCTTCATAATATAACTGAATTCTAGCCACCGGCAATATCAGAAGGTTACCATTGCCTACATTATTTTTTTTTTATACATAAGGTGTATGGTATATATTTTCAAACAAAAATGCCGGAATTGATTGACGTTTCCCAATGGGTGCATAATTTTATCAAGGCAATTGCCATACCATGCGAAACAAATTTTTAGCCAGAGAACGGCACAGAAAAAACCAGACAATTCCAAAGGGAGTGCATGTCAGCTGTTTTTTTTTTTAGGGATTCAATTTCACTATTTGGAACCACTTTAGGCAATTTGCCTAGTCTAGCGTACAAAGCATGCAAAACACACGTTTTTTGTGGAAATATTTTTGTCCAAGCGGTAATGAAACTATTGATACCGATGAAGCCATCCTTGGGCAACACAAATTGAACTGTTGGTTATTGGTGACATCCCTTTTGTTGCCCTCTTCTCGGTCGTTAGGCAGTAAAATGCATATTCAGCAACCTGTTACCAGGTAAAAGGATCTATGACAGATACTATTCGAATAAATAAATCAAAAGCAGACTCCAATTTGGGCGTTGTTGCATTAAGCAGTTTTGAATAGTCATTTAATTCACTCCAATTAGATCAAAGGTACTAAAAAAAATATTTGTCTATGGAAACGATGTACTCAACCTAGCCAATTTTGTAATAAAACACAAATTTTCCCCGAGGACCTAGTTACTATCCTATGACCTTTTGGGCACTTCAAAGTAGCACTTTCGAACACAAATAAATTTCTATTTGCAGTAATACATTGGACTGCGAGACAATATATCAAGTTCTATGGCTTTCCCTTTGGTCTTTGAGTGAAATACCAATGAAAGCGGAAATTGACCCATTTCTATATCTTCCTATCGTCTATGCCTGCACTTGACACCCTCAAGTGGATAATGGTGAAATAATTAATTTGCTATGCAGTAATATGCTCATGAATAATTCAATTTAGTTGGCGTGATCTAACGAGTACATTGTTCTTTCGATATCCATTTGGCGCATGAATTATTCAATATCGATAATGTAATTCAACATGATTTCGATTCACAGTGCGCTTTCGGTGGTGGTGTCGTTTCAAGGATTGTCGATGGATAGTGTTCAAAAGGGAAGCCTCTTTCAACGATGTATGGAACGATATTTCTGGGAATTTTGAGAACGTTTTAGTATTCAAAGCAAATTATGCGATTGACGAAATTGAGGTCTACTTTTCCATGTCTTTGGATAGAAAAAAAATTCAGTGTTGCTGCTATTTAATCGAAATTGTTATTCTCCATAGTAAATATTGAGAGAGTGTTCAGGACATCCCGCACATGTTATCAATTCGACTTTCAATACATGTTTGGCTATCTCATCACCTCAGTTGTGATATGATCCAGCTAATACCTTAGGCAAAAGCCCTGTGTACATCTAACACTCGCGTTCTAGTCAACATTGCCGAAAAGGAAATCGAGAAAGTAGACAACTTTACTTAGTGTGGTCTCGGCTAACCGCTCTGGCATTGAACTGGATATGTGCAGCAGAATCGGGAAGGCGAAAGCTGCGTTCGGAATGCTATCCAACGTCTGCAGAAGTAATGTTCTCAGCTTCAACGTAGAATCAGCACTGCTGTATGGGTACAGTACTAAGAAGGTTGATACCACTATCACACGCAAGCTGCAACCCTTCGTTAATAGAAGTCTAAGGATCATTTTGAGGATCTTTTGGCCCAATCGTATTTCCAACGAATAACTCTATGATAGAATGGGCCAAGCACCTATAGACATTACTGCGCGAAGGTGAAAGTGGGTTGGGCACACCCTGCGGCACGAAATATGCCATGCAGTAGAATCCGCTCACACAGGCAGGCAGGCAGAGGGACGGCCTAGGCAAAAGTTGTGATTGCAGGACAGTCAAGGAGGAATCAAACTCTTTGGGAATGAGTTGTAGGCAGCTAATCCGCGTTGCATAATGCCAAACAATATGGTGCGCTGGCGTTACTGGCGCCCTATTTCCATCGAAGAGTGAAAGGATTTCAAAAGATGAATAAGGCTTTAGACACTTTTCTTGTATTGCGGTTATATGTTCCGAATGTTGAAAGTTAGTTTACTTACTCAGAGGCAAAGTGGTCCATTGCTCTAGAGCCCCGAAAAAAATACTTATATACTTCATCTAAGGAAGTTGCTGAATATGAGCTCAGAAGAATCTAATGAATCTTAGAAGATGTACGTTTTTCAATGAAGAAAAAGCAGGCCTCATGGAACATGCCTGGAATTCTCACGATTATCACAACAAACCTTATTAAGGGTGTCCCACAAAAGTGCGAAGACTAACGTGCATCGCCACAACCAGTGCGATGAGAACGACACCTACAGCAGGACTCGAGGCCATTTTTAATCTGCTTCCGCTAAACATCTTTATACAAGTATCGGCGGCTCTTAGTGCCGTAAGATTAAGCCAAACAGATAGCTGGAGACCAAATGCAATGGGTCACACCACGATCCTGCAGAGATATCTAGGCAGTGTATCTAATACAGACTATTTAACGCCTAACCTAGACTTCACAAGACCATTTTCTAGCACCTATCCGAGCAGGAAAGACTAGAAAAGGCAGAACGCCTAACGAGCGACCCTTAGCTGTATACACCGATGGATCCAAAATGGAAATAGGTGTAGGCGCAGGCATCTTCTCTGAAACGCTTGGCCTCTCCATGTCAGCCCGGCTTCCGAACTACAGTAGCATTTTCCAGACGGAGGTCCTAGCAGTAACAATAGCAGCTCGTGAGATTGCGATGAGGGCAATACCACGAGAGGATATCACTTTTTTCATCGACTGCCAGGCGGCGATAAAAGCAATACCTGCTGTAGAAATAAAATCGAAGCATGTGAAGTGTTGTAGAGAAGAACTCAAGGTTCTTGGAATACAGCACGAAGTAAAGCTCTACTTGGTCCCTGGTCATGAAGGCATACCAGGGAATGAGAAAGCCGATGAACTGGCTAGAGTAGGCTCAGTACTAAACTCGGACCAATCCGACCCCTCCGTGTACATCTCGCCTTGCGCCCTCAAGCTCGAAGCAGGATACAAAGCCATAACGGAGGCTAACAACAGGTGGACCTCTTTAGATACTTGTGTCACCACGAGGAAGCTGTGGCCTGCATTTGACAGAGTAAGAACCAATTGACTCATACAGTGGCATAGAAAATCCCTCTCTACTCTAATTGGAGTCATTACAGGGCATAATACCATGCGGTACCACATGTAAAAACTGCGTGTGACTGACGAAGACCTTTGTAGAGGCTGCGGTGACGAGGAGGCTCAGGAGGACACCGCACACTTTCTCTGTCTTTGCCCAGGCCTCTATCATTTGAGAAATAAGATCCTTGGACAACACTTCTTTGAGGATCTAGAAGAGTTGTCTAACAGACCAATAAATGACATCGCAAACTTCATCAAATCCTCTGGGTGGTTTGTATCTCGGACACAGTAAGTACTGAATGCTTTCTTTAGGATATTTACAAACACGGTAGTTTTCCACGAGGAGAGAATTATCTATTCTATCCCCTTTCCCCCTTGGGTATCACAATGGGTCTATATTGACCTGAGTGTTGTGTGGAGGTTTTCTATTCCCCTACACTAGCACACTTACATAACCTTATCTAAGGGTGTCCCAACGGCTATTGGCAATATAAATTTAGAACTAAATACCTTACTTCCTTGAAAAGTCCGAATATTTTTATTTTACAATAAAGTTCAATCAATGCCATTATACATGGAATACTACTCCTTCTTCCTTTATCAGAGAGGTTATGATCCAAAAATAAGGGATCATAACGCTCCCACTTCACCGCATTTTTACTGATCCACCTGTGGGGTTCGCCTTATACATGGAATACTTCACCTGGGAAATGTCCGGCATAGCATAGTTCGCAGGCGTATATTCATTTGGTCCAATTTTCAATCACGTTCTTGCATAATCCGGGGTCTGTTTCACCAATAACGAGATGAATTTCGTTCTCCAGCTCTAGAATTGTTTGAGGTTTATTGGCATACACCATAAACTTCACAAATGCCCAACGAAATGAATCTAACGGCGTCAAATGGCAAGAACGAGCCGATCAATTGATGTCCATTCGTTGCTAGATGAGATATCCGAGAAGATTTTTCCGAAATTAGTCCAATGTTTCATTCGCTTTGCGGAAAGTCTTGTTGAAACTGCAAGACTTCGTCAGTTATTATCTCATGGTAGTGCTTGCCGTTGACTGTAAGATCTCGGAGCAGCTCATTTTCAAAACAACACGGCCCAATCACTCTGCTTGTCGAAAATCCTTACCAAATCATAACACACTGTGGATGCAGAGACTTGTCTATATTTCCGTGTCCCAGATTCTGTAGTTTTGCTTGTTGACGTAGCCGTCAAGGTGAAATTTCGTCCAAAATTCCACATCGCCTGCCTGGCTTTCCAACACCAAATCGGGAAACTCACGACGCGCTGAATGGCCCATTGTCAATAATTTTTGAGTCAAAACGACCTTCTAAGCATGATACTGCAGACCTTTCGTCAAAATTCGTTGCAGAGTGCTTTTTGAAAGGTCTAACTGATGTGTGGATTATCTGATAAACTTTCAGTCACTGCGGCCACATTTTCACTTGAACGGCCTACACGTCTATGCACAAGGTGATTTACGTTCCCAGCGGACCCAGTCTACTCAAATTTATGGATTAAAACTTAAATTGCGAACAGATTTAGACGAGAATCGTGATCGAATTATTCGCGAATCTTGCGAAATGTGTGCCGGAGATTTGCATTATTTTTGTAAAAAGTTTTCATAGTGAATATTGCCGCAAGTTAAAATTGGAGCTGTTCGCACGGTTTTGCCATATCGCCGAAAAGCCTAAGACCGTTGAATCCGCACATCATACTCGAGCTGTTCTAGATAAAATGTCGCTGACTGTGGCACTATCGAAAGGATCTAATAAGAATACCATACACAGCTACATTTACTCCAGACTACTTTATTCTAAAAACTCGATAAACCACTCCGCCTACTTAAGAGCCGTCACAATCCAAATAAATATTCTTCTGAGCTAGTCTCAAGACCGAAGTGAGTTCATTGGTGTTTTTTAAACTCGCATTCTCCGACAACCAAATATGAATATGTAGTATGTGCCTTAAACGTATCCTGCGACTTCAAAGAATCCCAAAGCAAAAACTTCTCAAAGCGCAAAGCACAACCAAATGAAAAACGAAATGAAAATTTCAAACGCAACAATTTCGTGAATAATTTAAAAGTCCTTTTAAAAAACTTTTTTCTTCTCTGTATTTTATTTTTTGTTAACAGTGATATCTGGCTGTCTTTATCCTAAGCCTACTTAAAGAAGCCGTCGGCAATGGCATAAAAGCCTCTCAAGCGTATGTATGCTGTAAGAAAATACATGCGGCAAATATATTCAAAAACAAATCCTTGTCACAAGGATATATGTTAAATAGAAAGATATTAGCAAAAATTTAGAATTTACAATTCAATTTTGTGTTCGTGTGTAACTGACACCATTATCAGGATCTTACTTTGCATACGTAATCTGTTTATGAGTTAAAATGAGGGTAGGAGTCAAGATAATCCTTTGAATTTAAAATGTTTTTATTTTGGGATGCTGGCTAAACTTTAAGGATATACATACATAGACGAGTATCCATATATATTGTCAGAACTTTGGTAAATGTTTTCATTTACAGAGGGGATATGAGCGATGTTGTAAAATTAAATAACAATTAAAATTAAATTTTGATGTTTGTATCTAAATAGACTTAATTTAGTTTTCTATGCATGTACAGTACATACTCGTACGTGTTGAATGTGGCCATCGGAGAAAGTATTTTAATTAGTGCAGAGCAGTTGCAGTTTAAGATATTTCATGCTGTAAACAGTGCAAAATAATATCTTAGAAAGTGCTTAGTAGTCCAAAATAGCATCAAACGACCACCCCCCTATCGGTCTTCCAAACTAATCCGATTGTTTCTATGAAGAACAGATGTTGTAAATCTATTTCCTTTTTTTTTTGGCACAAAGAAGGGGATTTGAAACATTCGGCCTGAGGAGCAACGATCGATATTGTTACATGTCGCAGTGCCCGTAGGCCGGAAAAGTCGATGTGGTCTCGCAAGACATTTTCATTAAACCCATAGTATGAGAAAAGTATCTGAGCTGAGATTTCGACTAGCGGCAAACGATCTTTACAAAAAACTAACTATTGGTGCTAAGGTAGAGTATTGGTTGTCATTAGCTGGCGGTGTAGTTGCATGCGCCCTAAGTTAGAGCTGTCCAAGACCAAACAGGAGTGAAACTATCCTACTTAAAGTACCGCTAGTACTTTAAGCCGTGGTAATTAGTACTAATTTATATATTGATGCACTAGAACCACAAACGGGATAATTGACTAACAAAAACGACAAGGGGATACATCGAGGCAAATCTTGGCGATTTAGCCCAATTAAAGATGGATGTACATTGCCATGAAACCGATGATCACATATGGAGCGATAGCGTGGGCAAACTGAACTAGCCTACTCACAATGAGGCAGACACTCACTAAAGTGGAGCCACTTGCTTGTCTCTGCATCACTGAGGCCATGAGAAGATATCTAATAAATAGGAAGTTTAACTTTGAGAAAAGACGTATTGGGGCCAAGGGCAAAGCAATCAGAACCTATGGACAAGAGTACCAACATCTTTCAAGCTGAAATATGTGCTATAGACAGAAGCCTATAACTAAATCGAGAAAGAAAATACAGTAATTGCGACATAGTACAGTCAACTAGCTACCAAACCACTTGGCTCCCATGTGGGTCTGCATACAGAAAAATAATGAATTGGACAGAGAGAATAACGTATCCCTCTGCAGGATACCCGGTCATGTCTGGATAGAAGGTACCGAAACAGCAGACTCGTTAGAAAAACAACGAGCAGCAGAATCCTTCACTGGGCCTGAACCATTCTGGGGGAAAGGGAAGCATACCATAAGCGATGAATTCAGAAAAATAGAGAATGAAGACAGCGCCGAGTACGTGGAATAATACTTTAAATCTGAGGCAAGGTAAGAACCTTCTGTGATGCTTCAACCGAAAAAGATTCAAAGCATGCATTTGCTTGAACAAGAATAACCTACGCATCCTAACAGACTTCCAAACAGGGCCTTTTAAACTCAGGTAGCATTTAGAGAAACTAGGTACAACAGAAGAAGGCCTTTCCAGATTCTGGCAGCGAGACTCCAAAACATCTCCTCCAATCTTGTGAGACATTGACAGGCAAAGGTTAGGTTAAATAGATGGATGCCTAGTGACATATAGTCACTGCTCACTCAGACCAACAGTACGGGTCCATTGTGCCCAATTATTTAACCCTGGAAATGCTGTAAAGATAGTCCGCTGTCAGAGCCACCTAGAAAGTAATATGAATCTCAGGAAGTTCATTAGCTCAACATTACCTAAGTCTTCCAGTTCCTAGAAGAAGTAACTATCATACCAGGAGTACTCATTCTTCTGATGGATAGGGTAGGGCAATCACACAACAGATGACAAACAGATTCAATTTCTTCTTCGTCCCTGCAACTTCTGCAATATTCGTTATGCAGCATACCGAGTCGCTACGGATGAACGCCAATGGCACAATGTCCAGTGAGTATGCCAGAAGTGACCCGTGCGTTATAATGACTAAGTCTTACCAGAGAGGTTGATCTCGTCTTGCTGTAGGCCGGTTATAGCGCCCTGGCCGTTGCGCATGTTTCCAGATGAACCCAGCATCTGTTTGCTTGACCGATGGCTTCATCCTATATTTTCTACCGTAAAGAACTGATTGGGGTTGTTACAGAGGCGGGGGCCCGCGATAAGTGCAGCGCCGACCCTTTCCTATCAAGCTCGTCCGTCCTTTCGTTACCTTCGATATCCATATGCCCGGGTACCCAGTAGAGGGTCACCGCATTTGCTCCAGATATCTCTTTTAAGAGTGATTTGTAGCTTATCACAAACCTCGACCTAATTACAGCAGAGCCCACAGCCTTAACGGCTACCTGGCTGTCTATATAGACAGTGATCGTTTTACCAACGATATTACACTTGCGTATAATTTCAGCAGCCTGTATGATGGTTGTGACCTCGGCCTGAAAGACGATGTAGTCGGCGTTTATTCTAAAGAAGTGGTTTATTCCTAGGGCTTCACAATTAACTCCGGCTCCCGTGCCAACGTCCATGTTAGAAACGTTGGTATAGAAAGCCAACTCCTTTTTCTTCATGGTTCTCCGGTTTTGTCAGTATATTCTGTCAGGAATTTTTGTAGTGAATCTCCTTTCAATTGCTAGTATCGCGTTCTCATGGGATCAGTTTCTGTCAATCTTGATAGGCAAAGACCGAAATATTTGGGCAAGTACTAAATAACAGATGAAGATACATATGCCAACCATGGACCCACTTCTCATTCTTAGATTCCTCAGTGAAACTCGACTGAAGAGGGAACTCTAGGGTGAACTATTCTCTTCGAGGAACAATGGCACTTGCAAATGAGAAATAGAATTGATGGTAAACGTGAGCAAATCGGAAGTAATGGTCGTTTCCAGAACGTCCGTTCAGTGCACTCTGCTGTTAGGGAAGTCTGAAGCTGGTGGATAAATTTAAGTTCCTCGGGGTTTTGTGGGAATCTATGAAAACTTGGCACAGTGCCAAGTCATCCTGTGGAATTGGTTAGGCTATATGCATTTTGAGACAGATCGATCGGAACCGAATTATCGGTTTTTAACTGTTCAAATTATTCCAACCCTCACATTTGGCTATGAAATTTGGGTAGTGACTGAAAGAATAAGATCACGGATCAGCTTAATTTGTTAATTAATTAATTACGTCGCTGGTCCAAGTGCAGCGGAAAAACCGCCACAGGTTGACGCGAGATCGTACGCGCAAGTCGCGTCAAACGAAAACAAATTAAGATCAGCTACAACAGATCCGGTTAGCCAAATATTTACCATTATATTGGAAAAATTTGAGGAGCAAACCAAAGTTAATAAAATTATACTTGACAAATTGAGCAAGCTCGAGTTCAAACCTCGCAAGACAATCAAAAAAACATGAATATGAAACAGCTGCTTAAGATACTAACGTGGAACGCAAACGGCCTTCTGAAAAAAATCGACGAGTTAGAAGTGTTTCTACGGAAAAATAACATTGACATATGTTTGGTATCGGAAACGCACTTAAAAAAGGGACTTAGACCCAAAATAAAAGGCTACAGCGATTACCATGCGAATCATCCTTCGGAAAATGCGAGAGGCGGGTCCTCTCTTTACATCAAAGACTGTATTAAGCACTCCGAAAACATAGAAATAGAATTTGATTCTATGCAAATAAACTCAGATCTAGTTACTTCCCTCCGGGATATAAGCTAGTAGAAGACGACCTCGTTCGTCTCTTTGACTCACTCGGACCTAATTTTGTCTTAGGTGGTGACTTTAACGTGAAACACACTTTCTGGGGATCCAGATGCAATTCGACAAAAGGCAGATTATTGTACAAAGCCAGCATGAAACGTGGGGTGAACTTTTTTTCGACAGGAAAGCCAACTTATTGGCCAACTGACAAAAATAAAATCCCTGACCTCGTCGACTTCTTTATCGTAAAAGGGTTAACTAAAAATTTGACGGAAATCGAAGAATGCTATGATCTATGCTCAGATCACTCGGCAGTCACTCTGAAAATAGGTGGAAGTCTAGTAAAAAAAGAAGGACCGCCTAGGTTAACTAGTAACAAAACTAACTGGGACGCTTTCAGAAGAGACTGCAAGGAAAATGTTGCTTTAAATGTACCGCTAAAGACACCGTTCGAAATAGAAGAAGAAATCGACAAACTCGTCGAAGCCATTCAGAGCTCAGCGTGGAAAAACACTCCTTTGCGAAAGACAGAAGCGCGGAACAATAAAGTCAAATACCAGCCTGAAATCGAAGACCTCATACGAGAAAAGAGGAGAGCGCGCAAGAGATGGCAACAATCCCGCGTGCCACCGGATAAAACTTATCTGAACCATCTTTGTAACAAGCTTAAAAAAGTGCTGCAGGACCTAAAAAATCACGAGACTTCTACTTACCTCGAGGGTTTGACCGCTGATAAGTATTCAAACTACTCTCTATGGAAAGCCTTGAAGTCCATAAGGAAACCTGTAATGCACTCGCCGCCAATTAGGAAAGCTAACGGGGAATGGGCAAAAGAAGATAAAGAGAAAGCAGAATTATTTGCCGATCACTTAGAGGAAACGTTCAAGCCGTTCGATGGACAACCGTTGATCGAAGATCCGAATGATAATATGGCACCCGACAACTTTAGAGTAAAAACCGTATCCCTGTCCGAACTTCGAATGACAATACAAAAATTGAAAAATAACAAGGCTCCGGGATATGATTTAATCACTGGCGAAATTTTGAAAGAGCTACCGAAAAAAGTGCTGGTTAAGTTGCTCTACATTATAAATGCTTCCTTAAGACTATTATATGTCCCAAGGCAATGGAAAGTCGTCGAAGTTATTATGGTTCCGAAACCGGGGAAATGTGCAAATGACAAGAAATCATATAGACCCATTTCACTTCTACCAATAATATCTAAGGTCTTCGAGAAACTTCTGCTGAAACGATTGCAACCAGTAATTGAAGAAAGACACTTGATCCCGGATCATCAATTCGGGTTTCGGGTCAAACATTCCACAATCGATCAGGTGTATCGAATAACGAACGAGATTGAAAAAGCTCTAGAAGGGAAAAAAATATGCTCTAGCGCTTTTCTCGACGTATCGCAAGCCTTCGACAAGGTATGGCACGAAGGCCTAAGGTATAAGCTAAGGGTAATCTTACCGGAAAAGTTGTACAGAATATTGGAATCTTATCTTGAAAACAGACTTTTCCGTGTTAGACACGGGAGTGAATATTCGGATTTCAAAGATATCTACGCCGGTGTTCCACAAGGAAGTGTTCTCGGTCCAATCCTGTTCTTGCTCTACACAAGAGATATACCACAAGATGAAGGGACCGTTGTAGCAACGTTCGCAGACGACACGGCTATCCTCGTAACGGATGAGTCAGTCGAATCATCAACGGGAAAACTCCAACGAGCTTTGAACAATGTATGCGAATGGACAAAAACCTGGCGAATAGTCCTCAATGAGACAAAATCAACGCATGTCAATTTTACGTTGAGAAAGATAAACAACTTACCTATATCCATTAACTCGGTACAAATACCTTACGCAAACGAAGCAAAATATTTAGGAATGACCCTAGACGCAAAACTTAAGTGGAAACCACACGTTAAAAAGAAGCGCGAAGAGCTCGAAATCAGATTTAGAGAAATGTATTGGCTACTCGGAAGATACTCGAAGTTAAGCGTATACAACAAACTGCTTCTGTATAAGCAAGTGCTAAAACCGTCTTGGACATATGGTATACAACTTTGGGGTTGTACCCAACCAAGCAATATGGCTCTACTGCAAGCATTTCAAAATAAAATGCTAAGAGCAATCGTGAATGCTCCTTGGTATATAAGGAATAGTGATATTCACAGAGATCTAGGAATTGCTACCGTGAGGGACGAAGTAACAAACTTTGCTCGCAAACTTCGTACCCGTCTTCGTGTTCATTGCAATAATGAAATAATCCGTACTATGGACGTGACAAGCCTTGAGCGCCGACTACAAAGAACAAGACCTTTCGACCTAGCGCCGTAAGGAAAAACCGCATGTAATGACGGTATTAGTAGGTGCCTTCACTGGAAAGCTACCTACCTAACGCGATTAACACTAAGCGTAAACTACTCGTTAAGGCAACTTAGTCGTAGTCATCACAAAAAATGAAAAAATGAGAGGAACGAATTTCCTACTACTATGAGTACGCGCAGCCGGTTCTCATAGTGCCTCTCTGAGGGGGTGAGGTTTAGCCCGTAGGCATATACTGACTAGCACTGATGGCATTGTCAGATATATGAATCGGGCATAACCAATGGTACGGACCATTGGTATCTTTTGAAGATTCCTGCACCTCCAGGCGCAACCAACCAAAAAAAAAAAAAAAAAAATTTACAATAAATAAATTTAGTTAGGTTACGTCGAAAGACATAGGTTAAGAGTTAAGTTTAGCTTAGAGTGCCCGCATGGGGCCAGTAAGTTAAAATAAGTTAGTTAACTTGAAATGAAATGACAAGCTGCCGAAATAAGGTTCCTACGCGGTGTTGCTGGAATAGGGATCGAGTGCGCAACACCAGAGTACGCAAGGCACTCAATCTTAAGCAGCTACTTCTTCAAATGCAACGATCTATGCTTCGATGGTTTGGTCACCTAGTGCAGATATCCCCAAACCAGCTTCCAAGCGACCATCTGGTAGGTCTAGAAATAATAGTGGGGCCAAGTCCGACATCTCTTCTGGAGCAGTCTAGAGATTCCTCCTTATGAGTTTGTTTCAATGGTAGAGGATCGAGAAGGATGGAAAAGTTGGAGGTAGCGAAAGTTGGAGGTGGACGTCCCGCATGAACGACAAACGGGCCATTGAAAATGTATGTACTTGTGTGTACAGTTTTGTACAAAAGAAGCGATGAATTTCGTCAGACAGAGTAGAGCTAAGAATTCATTTAACACCAAGGCCAGTACCTCTACATGACGGTACATTTACATCGGTAGACACACATAACTTCCGTACCCCCTTACACAGAACTCAAACCGTTTTAAGGCCACTGAACTGCAACTGGCAGTAACTATTATTGCACCTTATCAACGTTGACACCAACAGCTAATGACACTTTTATGCTTATTGCATTCATTAGGCTAACTGCTGCAAATTGCGATTGCAGCCTGAATAGAAGGGAAACAACAACGGCAATCATTATGTTGCAAAGGTATGCAATTTAATTCAATATTGCAAAAATTCACTTCCAACTAACTGGTACTAGACTACAACTTTTGTTTCGCTGGGCAAACAAATTGCCTTTTTGTGGTATTTAGTCGATCTAATTCCTTTTTGATTACAGGGTGGTCGGGGCAGACGACTTTAGCTGGACTCCTAAGTGCTTACTTTTACGCCTTTTATGCTCATGCCTAATGCATGACTCTGGCTGATAAGAATCGCGCTTTTGAAGTATGAAATCTATTAGTCTTTCTGCAGAGGGAGGGTGAATGCTAATGAGTGTCGACAAACACAATGCTTAAGTGGAAGTTGACAGGACCATTTGGATGGTGACCGAGTTTGAGTTTCTTAATGCAATATTGACAACTGCTACTTACTTATATGGATTTTCAACTATCTCCCTGTACTAATGTCCTTCATTAAGATGGGCCAAACTACCCTTAATAACTTTTCAATGATCCGCATTCTCTCTGCTTCACTATTCGTAACTGTATCCCTCAGCTATATATCCTTAAAAAAAACTCTGTCTCTCATAAGCTCTGTGTGGTTATATTTTACCCAAAAGGCTTTGTAGCTTTCGATGTGGAAAATATTTATTAACACCGAAACTCTCGGCTCTGTTAAAGTGGTGCTAAATATTGGCCACAAAATCACACAGCGAACGAATTCTCATTGAATAGCACCTCGCCTGTTTTCATATATAATACGTAAACATATCCTGGGAAAGAGCTTTGTGAACCATGAACAAATTATGGGGAATAAGGGTGTAGCCATTGAACTGAATTGTTTTTTTCCTCGAGGCTCAGGCAAAACACCCCTCATGTGAAAAACCACAAATTTAATCACATTGCGAAAATTACGTTAACTGCGGAACTGTTGAACCATTAATGCGAAAATCTTTAGTGTTGACCTAGTGACCTTTATTAATCTTTGCGAGTTTTTGTAATACTAAGTGCTTTGATGGGAATTTCAAAGGCAAAATTGTGAATGTAATACAAAAGATGAAATATTTAATTGATGGAGGATGTACATTGTTTAGCCTTCGAAGGCTTTGAGGAATATAATAAGGCGTTGGAAACCAGCTATAGCAAATTTGTCAGTCTGTAGAGTAACGATGGGGAATGCTCGTTGTTCGATCAAGGTCCGTAATGACTTCACCGAGACTTTTGATGTCAAAAACGGTTTTAGACAAGGTGATGCGCTTTCATGTGACTTTATTAAACTTGAACGGATTGTGCGGAACTCACAAGCTAACACCAGAAGCACTATCTATCAAAAGTCTGTACAACTGTCTGTACATACGCCGACGAAATTTACACTAATTGAAGAACTCAGCATGCTGTCACCAGTGTGTGACTCTGATCATCCCAATCCTACTTTATGGCGCCAAAGCATGGACTTCATTAAAGGCGTATAAAGAGATATTTGGTCGGTTCGAGAAAAAAATTCTCCGCAAGATATTCCCTCCTACTTGCGTTGACAGGTTTTAGGTGAGAAGATAAAATGACCAACTATACGAGCTGAACAGTGACATCGACCTAGTCAAGAAACTGCGTATTTGACATTGGAGATACTTAGACTTATAGAGCGAATGTGCTACAACGCTCCGGCCCGTAGAGTCTTTGAGTCTAACCCAGAGGGACGACATAGTAGAGAGCCTCCTCACCGTAGGTAGTGCGCTCAAGTTCAAGAGGCCTCAAAGTACGTATAGTGCGCAGTTAGGAGCAATTAGCATAACACCGAGTTAAATGGAGAGGTTTGTTGGTTGAGGACCAGGTTCGCCCCGAACTGCAGCGCCACTTACTTACTTATATCCTTTAACCCCTCGGGAGCATAGGGCGTCAACCACGCCTGTGCGCCATTGTGTTCGAAGTTCTGAAATGCGTTTGAGCTGCCTCCAACTCATTCTTAAAGAGCTCGATTCCTCCTCAACTGTTCTGCGCCACGTTTGCTTAGGGCGTCCCGCTATTCTGCCTGCCTGGGTGAGTGGATTTCACTGCATGACGTATTTCGCAATGGAGTTGTCTTCGCGCCGTAGAGTGTGTCCAATCCACTTTTTTCTTCGTATAGTAATGCTTATACGTTCTTGGCCCGTTCTCAGATAAAGTTGTTCGTTGGAGATGCGGTTCGGCCAAAAAATCCTCCAGATGATTTTTAAGCATTTGTTTACGAAGACTTGCAGCTTGCGTGTGTTAATGGTACTTCCAGGTACTGCACCCATAAAGCTCTACGTTGAAGCGGAACAGTCGTAGCTTGGTTATGATCCGTAAGGTGTTTATGTGGTCGATGATGTAGGATCCAGCACGAAAGCCTGCCTGTTCGACATTGAGAGTTGAATCTAAATGTTCTTAAATTCGTTCTAGAATTATTCTAGCTATTATTTTGGCTACAGCTGGAAGAACACATATACCTCTCCAGTTACCGCACTCCATCAAGTTACCCTTCTTTGGAAGGTTAATGATCATCCCCCTTTTCCACTCCTGTGGGAATTGTTCACTATCCCAAGCTCTCCGTATTAGCGGATGCAGCAAATCTGCCGATGTCTTTGGCGCCGCTGGAAATAGCTCGGCAGGGATGCCATCAATACCCACCGCTTTGTTCTTCTTGAGGGACTTGATTGCTGTTATTATCTCGGTTTTAATGGGAGGTGCGGTGCGAATTCGGGAATTTGTTGCTTCGAACTGCTCATTTGAATTCAAGATCATACCGCCATCGTGATTTAGCACTGTAGTAAAATGTTCTCTCCATCTACTGAGCTGATCCTCATCCGAAATCAGAAGGTTACTGTCTAGACTCTTCACTTGATGTTGTTTGGAGTTTCGACCAACAATGAGCTCCTTAGTGATGTTGTAAACAGTCCCAGCCGTTGAGGCCAGTGAGTTGATATATTGACGTTTGTCACGTCTCACACTATGCTGCACTTCTTTCTTCTTCGCACGGTATTGGGCTTCAAGCTCAGGTGTCTGTAGAAAGCCATGTGCGGTGGTGTTTCTGCTTTTTACCGACATACGTGCGTGCCCCAGTCGCAAAAGCATTTTTCGCAGCACTCCAGTGTTCATCCATGTTTTCTTGCAATATGCTGCTGAATGCTTCTGCTTCTAAGGCAAGATGGTCCCTGAACTGTTGGCGCACTTGGGGAACCTTGATTCTGTCGATATTAAACCTGGTGATGTTATGTAGGTTTGAGCGGTTGTTTTTGACGGATGCAGTACGAAGGCGTTAATGAGCTATCATAAGATGGTGATCTCGTTCTTGTCCAACGTCAGCTCCACGTCTGTTTTGGACGTCCAGGAGACAATTTCTAAAGCGGCGACTGATCTGGTTGGATGTTCGTTGCCTATCAGTAGAGACCCAACTGATCTTATGGCAGGTGTTATGCTTAAACAGCGTACCCCCGATGACTAGGCGGTTGGTATTGTAGAAGTCCACAAACCGCTCATCATTGTCATTACGCTCTCCCACGCCGTGAACTCCCATCACGTGCTTAAGCATGGTGTTGTCGCTACCCACCTTGGCATTGAGATCTCCCATCACCATTACGATGTCCCCATTAGGCGTTTGGTTGTAGGTGGCGCCTAAGTGGCTACAAAAATCATCCTTTTCATCCTCAGTCGCGTCTAGAGTCGGAGCATAACACTGTAAGATGGTCACTATAGGGTTTCTAGGATATGAGGCTACTACGTGCTGCTGGAGTTAGCATGAGTCCTATGCCGGAACCCCGTGCACTTCCAGCTGGTTTACCAGAGTAGAGTATGACAGTGCTTTTTGTTGGGGAGATGTATTCCGCAGCATCGTACCATCTTATCTCGCTCAGCCCTAAGATGTCGATTTTATACCGTGCGAATTCGCCCTCCAATTGGATGAATCTGATGTTGTAAGGCCCTTCCTTGAGTGAGTCCAGGAGGGTCTTAACGTTCCAGAATCCGATCGTTGTCCGTGTTTGATAGCCAAAGGTCGTCAACAAATAATCAGTCCTTATCCGAGGCGATAGTTTCCGTTTCGGAGCAATAGTGTGTTTTACGGTTGCGGCTCGCTGGGCCACAGACCAACCGACACTTATCCTGTTTTTTGGCGCAGGAAGCTCGCCATTCGTCCTCTCCCGTTAGCAATTTCCGAAATTCCCAGATGGCACCATGAGGAGGTGCCAGTAGGGCTTACTAGCAGAGCTGCTAGGTTTTCGGCTGCATTGGCTCCTTCTCGTTACTTAGCGGACCAGCACCTATCGGGAGATGCTGCCACTACGAGGCCTTTGTTAGTCGTTTGCCATCCATACTAGTATCTGAAGAAGATTACTACACCCCATGGAGCAACAAAAAAAAAAGACGCATATATGCTTCAACAGAAGTTCCAATTGGTTCTACGAGTAGATATGGAGTCATTTTTCCATGATCCATGTAGTATCACAATGGACCTATAATTGGTCTAAGTTTGCTGGCACTAGCTGGCCGTTACTTTTAACTAATCTAACCTTTTATAAACAGAGCTTTCCTAGCTTCAATGTGCTCTGTAGTACTACTGACTCACCCACATTTTGGCACTCAGAGTCGTTAATCATATTACATCGCAATGTCCTTGCGTTTACAGTTAAAAAAGTGAATTTATAATCGTAAATTTTATTGAAATGTTTAATAACTCTTTAAGGATCATTTACTGTTCTTAAAAGAACATTTATACATTTTAGGCAACGTACGCCTGCGAATAGCTCCCATTGCTGGTTTAATCGCAGCTCCTTTGTATCATCCGAATCATTTTTGCATTTCAATCTGTTACTTTAAAGCTTAGATGCAGATGAGCAGCACTGAAACAAACACCAAAGCTGTGTGGATACCCAATCCCAATCCATTAAGGCAACTGTAAGGAGGAAAAATAAAATCTAATTATCACATACCCCAGAGTAATCACGTCCTAATGACATCATGCTGTAGCACAGCACCAATTCGAAATCGAACTCGAGACACACTTACCCCGTGACATCATATCTCACATCATCTAACCTGAAGCCATTTTAATTGACTTTTAATTATTCCACCAATTTTGCTTTCATTTCGAACTTTTCCTCCCTCTACTGGATCTGCTCCTTCGTCCTTATTCTCTCTTCAAATGCGCACCATTACAGGTATATATTGTTCAAGGGTAGCAAGCAAATGTGTCTGTAATGCTACATGGTAGGTAAAGCATTTCTGCTGCGCTTCCCCCTCCTCAAGCATTCATGGGAGAAGAGGGATTCATTAAAATCATCCCCCGGCGATAAGGTTTGGAAAGCCCCTGAAAAGAAAAAAAAAAAGAAAAAAACTGATAAAAGTTGGAATTGTGTGCGGATAATTTGAGTCTGAAGAAAAAGAACTCCATGCCGAAGAGTTGGTTGGGTGAGATGGAGGAGTTCTCGACCTCGAGGAGGAACATTCGATCTCAGAAAACAAATTCATCTGTTGGATTGGGAAAAATGGTTTCTCTTTTACTTCCTCGTTTCGCTTTGGCATTTCATTTGTGAGCTTGTTTGGTGCGATTGTTATTCGCAGTCGTTTCGCCTCCCTGGCGGTGGGAAAACTTTGCTAGATTTTTTTTTCTCCTAATTCATGGGATTGTCTTCAATGAGGTGAACGAGATTTTTATTTTTTTTAATTTGCAAGGATACCAGGAGATACATGGATACATGCGGGTTGTTCGCTTGCGGATGGAGGGGGAGGCGAAACTGGTGGCTTGTGCTGTGTGTTTCTAGGAATAATGAATTCGATATGAGGGTGATTTTGGGTAGCCACCCCGCAGTAAAGTTCATTTTGAAAAGTTTTTAAATTGAATTGAACGATTCCTGATATGAGCTGGTGGCCACATATGATTTTTTATTTGTTTTAGCCATCGGCCAGGCCAGGCAAATTGAGTGGAAAACGGTAAATAAATAAATAGGAGTTATCGTTGTTTAGATTTATTGGCAGATGGATGGTGGTTCGGTATGTTACAAAACTGAATTATGCAGGAGGTTGTCATGTTCAAAAATGGGTATCAGTCTGCTTATATTGATGTAATGGGGTAAACATTTTATTGAAATATCGTTAGAACGTAATGTGAGCCATCACCGAACGGATATTGCAAAGTGCTATCAGCTTTTTAATGTTTACATAAGGAGACAATATGTAGGAAAGCATCGTAAACATTTTTAGCACCTTTTGGGAAAGATAGCCCCAGTCACACATCGGAAGGAGAGTTACCATATATACGTATGTACATGACATGGAAGTGTGTCAATTTTCTTCAATATGTTATTGCTGTTGATTAGGAACATCTTATTAAATTAGCTGACGTCTACAATGTTTTGGTATCTCGAACTGGAAGATAGTGACTATACACGCATAGATAGGTCAAAATAGGTAAAGGTTTCCAATTTTAATCTTCCACTTTTCATGTATTTATAGGATGCTGGCATTTTGCTACGGTTTTAAACCGCGTATTCGCTGCGATATGCTCCCAAATCAGACTGAGGTGCCCGAGGAGAAAAATGCCCGAATACACGACTCTCAGTAAGAATAAGACCGCGATCAAAGCACTCAAAACTAACGAGGCGGTAGGACTTGACGGTATTCCAGCAGTGCTCTTCTGAGCAGCGCCAACAACATCGGTTGAGCTTCTGCTTTCACTTATGGGGAGAGCTTTCCTAACGAGTGGAAAAAGGTAATGATCGTCAAGTTTTCTAAGAAAGGAAATTTAATAGAGTGCGGAGTACTGGAGGGGTATCTGCGTGCTACCTGCTGTAGCTAAGATAATAGCTAAAATCATCCTGGAGCGAATCAAACAACATCTCGAAGACACACGCGATGCCGAACAAGCAGGTTTCCGCTCTGGATCCTCCTGTGTCGACCACATCAACACCCTACAGATTATCATCGAACAGTGTGTTGAATATCGATTGCCGCTCCACCTGCTGTTCATCGATTTTGAGAAGGCGTTCGATAGTTTCAACAGTGAGTATATTTGGCGTGCCGTACGCAGGAGAGGTATTCCCTTACTAACTCATGGCAGCAGATGTGGAGAGAGAGGCAGGCGTTGTCGGGCTGAAAATTAATACGGCCTTGGAACAAACTCATCGGCTCAAATATGCATTGCTGGACAACCGGGAGAGAGAGTAGAGGAGGAGTATTTTCTTGACCGATGGTGGAATCGAACTGGATATAGCCAGCAGGATCGCCAAAGCAAAGTCCGCTTTCGGGATTTTGTCCAAAATATGGCGAAGCAATGGAATCAGTTTGAACACCAAGCTAAAACTGTTCCGCATCAATGTTGAATCCGTGCTGTTATATGGATGCAGCACGTGGAGAGTGACCGCTACTATCACCAAGAAGCTGCAAGCGTTCGTTAATAGGTGCCTGCCCAATATCTTAAGGATTTTCTGGCCCAATTGTATCTCTAACGAACACCTTTACGAGAGAATGGGTCAGGACCCAATAGGTACAACCATCTAATGACGGAAGTGGCAGTGGATTGGTCACACGTTCCGAAACGGTGACAGTTCCATAGTGAACCATGCTTTGCAATGGAACCCTTTAACTCATGATGGCAGAAGACCTGGCGGTCCGAGGAGAACATGGCGCAGAACAGTCGAGCAGCTGGGGAAAAGTTGGATAGAGCTCAGATACATTACCAGAAACCGTACACGATGACGTGTAGGCGTAGCAGAGACCCTATGGCCCACACGGTGATACAGGATATAAGTAGCTAATCTCAGTAGCATTTAAACATATATACATGCTTCGACGATTGTCTATATTGTAGTTGTTAGGTAAATACATCGGGTTTTGTTACCCTAAGAGCCAAGGCATATCAAGGCATATTGCTTAAGAAATATTAAAGTTGTTGTCAGGAAAGTGTATCACAAGTAGTACGCCAGTTACATCAATGTTGGAGTTCTGATTTGGCACATTCTTCGTCACTCTAATATGGTATCCATTTGAGCCTGTCATTAATATTTCGCATGAAATCATCGCGCTGATTTCTTGTATGTAGCACTCTTTCCCCTGACCTGTAGTTGACTATAAGACTTTTATGACGACTCACTGGATATGGATCTGATCTAACATAACGCCGGCCAAAAGCTGGTGCACAATTGGAATATCTTTTCGTATATCTTTGGGTTACAAATTGCCATTTGAGTTTCTCTTGCGATTCTGAACTCATGCTTGGCATTGTAGAGATATTATATCACTGAAAGATTTGAAGTTGACTTTTAATATGTTCTACTAATATTTTCCTATTATCTTGTGTGGCAACTTCTCTTAGCCTCTGGAAGCCACCCATGGTATGGTACAAATTAAGAATGTTCTTTCAGCTTAGTCCATCTGTTATTATATTCAAAGATATAATGATTTGGAGCAGTGGTGTTCACTCGCTCTACAGAACGAAGATAGGAACATTCAGTGGATAGATATATGCATTACTAAGTTGATGGTGTTGCCTAGTTACTTACGTAAGTGGCGCTACAGTTCGGGGTGAACCTGGGCCTCAACAAACAAGCCTCTCCTTTAAGCTCGGTCTTTAACTGATTGCCTCAATTGCGCATTCCATATTGGTAGAGTTCCCTTTGAACTTGAGAATACCACCTACGGCAAGGTACCTCTAAGTTAGATTCGAATACTCTGCGGACCACAGCATTTGTGTAGACGTCCATTTGCTATACGTACTTACTTACTTACTTATATCCGTTAACCCCTCGGGGGGCATATGGCGTCAACCACGCCTACGCGCCATCTTGTTCGGAATTCTGCAACGCTCTTGAGCTGCCTCCAACTCATTTCTAAAGAGCTCGATTCCTCCTCAACTGCTCTGCGCCACGTTTGCCTAGGTCGTCCCGCTATTCTGCCTGCATGGGTGAGCGGATTCCACTGCATGACGTATTTCGCAATGGAGTTGTCTTTGCGCCGTAGGGTGTGTCCAATCCACTGCCACTTTCTCCTTCGTATAGTAATGCTTACAGGTTCTTGGCCCGTTCTCAGATAAAGTTGTTCGTTAGGCAAATGCGGTTTAGCCAAAAAATCCTCAAGATTATCCTTAAACATTTCTTTACGAAGGCTTGCAGCTTGCGTGTGTTAATAGCGTCCACCTTCCAAGTACTGCACCCATAAAGCAGCACCGATTCTACGTTGGAGCGTAACATTCGGTTCGGACTGGTTCTTGGTTTTTAAGCTGATATCATTACTTCTACAGATTTTGGATAGCATTCCGAACGCAGCCTTCACGATTCTGCTGTATAAATTCAGTTCGGTGCCTCCGCGAGTAGCCGAGACCACACTTCCTAAATAAAGAAAGTTATCAACTTTCTCGACTTCCTGTGCGGTAATGTTAAGTTGAGCGCGGGTATTAGAAGTGCTCAGAGCTTTTGCTTTGGCTGTGTTTATTTTTAGCCCCACCTTGTTTACCTCATCTTCTAGATTTTGGGCCATCAAATGAAGATCCATTGTCCGATGTGAAAGAAGACAAACATCATCAGCGTAATCTAGGTGTTTAAGGTAAGATGTCATAGTCCAACGAATTCCATAATGACCCCGCGTCAATGCTGCACGGAATACCTCGCTGATAACCACCAAAATGAAAAATAGCGGCGACAGTATACAACCTTGACGTACTCCACTTTGGACTTCATAATCCTCCGACACCTTACCATTGTGTAAGATGTGACACTTACTGCCCTCGTATGTAGCCTTGATAATAGCTATAGGTTTGTCTGGGATGCCCCTCCTGCGTAATGCCAACCAGATAGCATCTCGATTCAAGCTGTCGAAAGCGCAAATGTAGCGGAAACCTGTACTCAACGCATTGTTCGGTTATGATCCGCAAGGTGCTTATGTGGTCGATGTAGGAGGATCCAGCACGAAAGCCTACCTATTTGACGTCGAGAGTTGAATCTAAATGCTCTTTGATTCGTTCCAGAATTTTGGCTACGCAGACTCTCCGGTCCATTGTACTACCAGGCAGGAACCTTTTTTTGGTTATTCGTTTTCCTTTGTACTCGAGTGGCTGATGATTGCTGTTCCCTGCTGGGGCTGGGACCTGCACACATCGGTTAACGAGCAAACACACTTACAAGATACTCGTACATGTCTGCTACCAATTCAATATTCTTTCTATTCTACAAATGTGGTGCAATGTTTTGATGGAAGTTCTCTACAAGTAAACTAGTGTTCTTTTGGCCACGACGACGCTGGCACGGATAATTGCTTTAATATCCCAAAATTTTCAACATTCTAAATTATAGATTTGCTTATGTTTTGATGCTGCTGTTGTGTTAGGGATTTGCATTTCTGCAATGTATTGTAGATTTCTCTGAGCTTTTGATGAACTCACGTTGCATAAGTAAGTCGTAAACCAGTCCTTCAACATCGAACCTTTGTCCTGTGAGGAGTTTATATTTAGCTGTCTTATGGTGCTCAACATTCAAAAGATAAACCTCTAATAGTCTTTTTATGTCCTTTTGTCACTTTTCTTCAGCTAAACGTGACATAACCGTATGCATGGTTCTTCCACATGCTCGTAACTTTGCAATCACTACACCCATTCATAATTCCAAGTCGTAATCGACACAAGTTCTCGTTTTTAATGATTACACGTGTATGCTCCCTTAATCTCTTACTCCGGAAGTTGAGCATTCGTCAGAGATGTGTTTCATCTGTCATCATTGTCATCGCATACACACATCACCATTGTTATCACCCTTTCAAGCCTACAATTTAGTTCTCTCTATACGCAAAGCATTCAATCCCCTTTCATAACACGCGCGCTATTTAAGTATTCCAAGCGACACTCAGGTAATCCTATTGCTATCATCGTACGACACTTGTAACTCCTGGGTGTCAAATAAATAGGAATTCATCGCCCTATCCCCCATAGACCGACACAACACTAGCGACTTTGTTTTCTTTCTGTCCTCTGGGATGTGTACGTAACGAACACTCTGTTTCCGGATGAACGTATTTTTTTCTTTCGAACCCTTGAAGGTATTATCAGAATATAAGTGGAAGTTCTGGTTAAACTGTTGGCACAAAGGGGGGAAGGCAGTGGGACTCCAAGGAATATGAATAAAGAGGCTGATAAAAGGCTATCTCCCTTGAGATTGGATTTCGATGTTTGAATCGTTTGGTTATATCTGTTAATTGAACAAGAAAATTAAAGTGGTAGCCTTCAGTGGGTCATGGCATAATAATAATTTTTTTTTTGTTCACTCCGTACCGTATGAATACTTAAAAACCCCAGCGACTGCGGTGGCAGCACTCGAATAGTGCAGACAGTTAATTAAAATTTGTTTAACTGTGAAAAATATTGAAGCTGTTTCCACTGGGCCGGCCGGAAACCCGCTGGTAGCCACAAAAACCGCCTGAGAACACAATTCCAAAAATTGGAGCAAAAATGCTTTTTACACTGGGACAATGCTGCTCTATTTCACTGCAGGGATTCGTGCCCGAGTATGTTGTTGAGTTCTCCTGCACCAAATTCAACAAAATTTCATGTGTATTCTATTTGCGGTCAGGGTGGTAGATTCGGTTGGGAATGCAAGGGTGCATGCAGGTAGGTACATTAACTTTGTATAACAACAGGCAGAACATGAGACCTGAATGGAATACCATAAAAGTTTAAACTATTATATCGATTCTTTCAAGGATAGAGAGTTGGTTCAAGGAAACTCCAGGAATATGTTTATACAAATTAAGACATCTAAAGAAAATTTCAGTCGAACGATATCCAGGACTATCATTCATATCAATAGGAATGGGCTTCATATTCCTAGAAGGTTCGTCCTGACTTACTTTTTATCTGCAAGAGCAAGTCAGTCAAATAAAAACTTAGGCCTAGAAGTCGACTGCATATGTAGATTCAGAGATGATATCGATGTGACTTTGGTATGCATTCTACGGAGCTGTAGGAATATATGCCAACGAGTTTCATGACGGGGAGTTTCAAACTCAAAAAGCAGGCGGACAGATCATACCAGTTTGTTCGTCTCTTGTGGAAAGTCTACAATGTGTGACTAGAAAGAAAATGGATTCCTACTATTTGGTGTTTCATTGCCTGCCTAGTGAAGTGGTGGAGCTGTTTGAGAAACTATAGACCTAGATGTATGCGGTTATATCTGCTTTATAGCAGTCTAGGGCCTCTGCTAATTGTTCGGCTGCACATGGTCTGTAAAGGGACAGAACATTCCACATGTAGATCCGAAGGTCATTGTCCTTATTCCGTTTGCTGGGGTCGTCATTAGTTGAGTCGTCGTTATCCGACGCTTTAAGTTGTTTCGGAACCATTCGTTTTTTTTTAATGTGGTAGGGAAGTTACCCCGACGGCACAACGCCCGACCTGGAGTGCCAGTTCCTTTATTTATACTCGTAGGATGAGCGGCCGGGTACACCGGTGTCACTAGTCCACTACGGGAGTATGAGCGCTGCATTGGCCCATTAAAAGCTCCTCCGCCATCATTTCTATTCCAACGTCCTGACCAACATTGGAAAGTCCTTACCGATCTGTGATCCGAATACGTCGAAGCAGCTCAAGCAAGGTTTTCACTAAGTTCAACCTAACTGGAATTATAGACGCCACCGTTGACTCCGTCTAGGGAATTCGCCCGCTGCCGCCTGGAACAAGAAGAGTGCTCTAGTAAGAAAGCACTCTTCCCCCTCTCTCATCTGCTGCCGCCAAGAATCTTCCAAACGGGGTTGGCTACCCATTTCTTGAATTAAGATACTAGGCACCCAGATGTCATCGTGTGGGGGTTGAGAGTAGGAGTTGGTAGGCCTCAGCTAAGTGGAAACGCTTGTGTTTTCATATAATCGCATGCATTACCACTTGACCAGCCCGTTGTGACATACAGTAAATCTATTATGACGCCCAAACTAGGGCTCTAGTCGACGACGTGCTCAACTTAGAGAACTTCCTCTAAGTAGTCCAGTTGCTTTGACGAATGGGAGTATCTGAAGTGGATCCAACGAAAGTAGATCCGTGTCTGATAGGAGGTGGACACCCAGGTGATGTCTCCTTTTGTAGATTAGTGTTTCGCATTCGATGAGATGGTGTGCTGGTGTTTGAGGTCCTTGCAGTATCTGCAGTGTCCATTTAAAGTTTTCTAAGGTGCTCCTTGAGTCTGCAGTCACCCATTAGCTCGCCTGTCAAGACGCGAAATCGATTTTTGCTCACTTGAAATGCGGGTTCTAGTTGTAATTTCCCACACGTTCTTTTTCCTGTCTCACTTGGGGGATATCATCCCAACGCTTGGTCCGTTCGCTATCTTTTCTTTTCTTCGTTTTTGCCGTATTTTTTTGTGGTCCTATCCCACAAAAAGTTTCCGCTCCAAGAAACGGTGTATCTGAGCCGTTTCTTGCTAGTTCAGTTGCTTCGTTCCCTTCCACTCCTGAATATCCTAGTACCCAGTAAAGAGTTACTTTATTAGCCTGACCCAGTCTGTTGATCTTGTTGAGGCATACCCAAATCAGTCTGCATCTCATGTAAGCTCAGTGCCTTGATTGCAATTTGGCCATCTAACAGTATTGCGATGTCCTGCCCTCGATATTTCCTACCGAGGTTGAATTGGGTGCAGCTTTCGATCGCGTGAACCTCTCTTACATTTCTTGTTTACTTTATGTCCTGTATCCCCTTGTGGGTCCTAGGGCCTCTATTACACCTACGTGCCATCGTGTATGGTTTTTGGCAATGTGTCTGAGTTCTCCCCAACTGCCCTACCTCCTTTTCGACTGCTCTGCGCGATGTTCTCCTCTGACCGCCAGGTCTTCTGCCATCCTGGGTTAAAGGGTTCCATTGCATACCATAGTTCGCTATGGAACTGTCACCCTTTCGGAACGTGTGACCGATCCACTGCCACTTCCGTCGTTAGATGGTTGTACCTATTGGTTCCTGACCCGTTCTCCCGTCTAGGTGTTCGTTAGAGATATGGTTGGGCCAGAAATTCCTTAAGATATCCTATAATAATAGTGGTTACTCTCCACGTGCTGCAACCGTATAACAGCACGGATTCAACATTGGAGCGGAACTGTCTTATCGTGACAAAATCCCGAACGCGGACTTTGCTTTGGCGATCCTGTTGGCTATATCCAGTTCGGTTCCACCATCGGTCGAGACAATACTCCTAAGTTACTGGAAATCCTCTACTCTTTCTACCGGTTGAACCTCTGCTTGGAATATACTGAAGAAAATTCCCAGAGATCTGTCCTAGTGCCTGTAGATGTTTTCGATCCGTCCGTGTATCATTTAATTGTATGCTGCTTTAATTGGTAATTACCGAATTCACTGATCCAATCGGTTTCATTGCTCAGCTTTGAGTCAAATTTCCTTCCTCTGGGCCAGTTCAGAAGCGGCACCGATTTGGATAGGATTTCTGCTCTTTATTTGAGATCCATTTTCCTTTCCCGACGCCCTCTTTGATTATTCTTAATATGTTCTCCATTGCGGTCCGCTCTAGCACTATGTGTAGCAGAGGTAGTCCAACCATCACCTCTAGTGCTTCTCTGGGATGGATTCTCATGGCTACTATTATGCATATGCAGACTATTCTATGTACCTTGCCTATGGATGCCCTTGTCGTGCTTAGACTTTTTCTGTTGATACATGCCACCTGTAGGTCTGTAAGTTGACGATGAGATTCTCGGTCAACTACTTAAATTTCGATCGAAACTTTTCTATAAGTTTTCAGCCATTTTAGAAAAACATTCCTTTTGAGGATTCATGCTGAAAGGAAATTTTTCCAAAAACGACAGGCGCACTCCCTCTGGACTTCAACCTTGTAACAAATAAGTATTCTATGCTCACCAATTCCTCATTATTTGTTAGTCGCCATGCAGTCAACAAAACAGCAAACAACATCACCTACTCAAACACCTACAAGCAACAATAAAGGCACATCTACTGCCTCTGCATGCCATTTCATTGTGCAGCTGAGCATACAGTATACACATTTCCGGCTCCAAAAATACATATCCACGAATGAGGAAAAATTCCTAGGGCTTTGCAAAGAATTTGCATACACTGTTCTATCGGATGGAAATGCTTTGACATCTATGTTATGGGGTCCCACTCTCGACTTGTATAGGCTAAACGACAAGCGTATCCTGCTGTTAGTCTTTGTCTAGGGAAAAAATGTTTTCAAATATACTTGTATACACTCTTTCGTTGTGTGATTCTCCTCGTATTATCATACGATTTCCATCAAAAAGTGTACAGAAAAACATGTAAAAATAAAATTTTCAATTTGACTACGGATTGCTTTTTGTCATCCGAAAGAAAATCCTTTTTTTTTTACATACATGGCAAAATAGAACAAGAATGGATGAACTCCTCTTTAAAGGATATTTGCGATTATACGATTGCTAGTAGATTTGCATGCATTCATGCACAATTGAGTTCACCATGGGGGTAATGAGGTGCTGCGATAACATCTGTGATTTGGAATATTGTGACAGAATGCCGATGGGCATATCTCTACAGATGATTAGGACGATTGTTTGCTTTAAAAATAAATTGCTAAATTGTTTCATAGGAAAAGAAGTTATAAGTATGATGTCTGTGCTTCCTTCTGCCAATTTTGGACTGATCCTTCCTGATCTTCAAATATTCTATAAATATTTCGCCCACAGTATTCTATTATAATTTTATCCAAAACCAACCTTATTGATACAGAGCGAACCAAGCAGAATCACCTAAAAAGGCAAACAACTGCTCAAAGCCTTTGAAAAGGTCAGTTACACTGCAGGCATTCTACCGAATCAAATTCAAAGCCCAACCCTCAGCAGCAAGTAATAGAAGGAGCAGCCACACTCTATAATAAAGCCAGTAGACACAGTGAACCACATTACATCAAAAAACCATATTTCCTGCAGTATCAGTTCAAAATGGAACACCCCATCCTTCGTCATTTCAATTCAAAAATCCTCTAAGCTGCTCAGTTTGGTTTGGTTAGAGTGGATGGGTGGTGGTGGGTGCTGGACCAAGAAAATCGTTGGCGGAAATATAAAATTCAATGTAGATAAGGATAAACTCGCTAAGGGACTAAGCTCTGCAATACCAAACCAATTCAGAGCACATCCTTGTGTTGTAGCAGCATTTTATATGTATCTATCTCTGATTTGTGGCGCGGAGGTGAATGGATGAATATAGAATTCATAAGGATGGCTGAGTGAGTTGTGATTCTTTTACAGTCAAATACACATACACTCTTAGACAGGGGATGGGGCAAATATATTTTATTTATCTACTGGAAAAATTGTGTAGATACATAATGTAAAAAAGTTTGTCTTATTAATTTAGATACTTTGTTCATTCTATTCATCTTTCTTTTTTTTTGGATTAATACATATTTTAGCATCCGATGGGCTTTAATTTCTTGACAGCCTGTTTCTGCTAGTAAATCTCTTGCACGGAACGAGTTCTTAAACCACTTTGGGAATCTTGGGTGCCTTAGGCCTTTTGACTTCGGAAGCTGTCACGTAATGAAGAGGCTGTCACTAGAACTGTATGCGGATCGATGAAGTATTAACCAGTGTTGAAATTCTTATTTGGCGAATAAGTGGCGAGAAAATTCTGCTATCTTCTGCGGCAGAAGATGCCACTTAAGTTGAAAGGAAAGCTCTACACCCTAGTTCTGCGTCCAGCGCTCACAATGTTGGACGATGTACAAAAGGTACGAGAGTAAATTAACGGCAGCTGAGACGAAGATGCTTCGCATGACAGCAGGAGTGGCAAAGCTTGATCGAATATGAAGTTCGAAGATCCGTGGAAGCCTTCACGTCAAGGAAACCATCGTACGAAAGAAAGAGCGCGACCGGCTCAGCTGGTATTGCCACGTTTAAAGAAGAGATCATTTGAACCCCGTTAAAAAGGCAATATATATATATAATGCACGTTCCAAAGACATTGCGATGTAGGAAAGGCAGGTCTATAAACGCCTGGATCACACAAATGCAACGACACCAGCATTTGATTGGCCTCAGTAACTGAGTGATCCAAAATCGGCAGGCCTGCCGATATTTTCTGAGGTCATATAGGCGAACCCCACAGGCCCATCAGTAGAAATGCGGTGAAGTGGGAGGGTTGTGATCCCTTATTTTCGAATCATAAAAAGGAAGAAGAAGGAGAAAGAAGAAATTCTTCTCTGAAAGTCTTTTTCCAGAGCAGCTAAGTCGCGAAGCTACTTACTTATGTCCTGCATCCCCTTGTGGATCCTAGGGCCTCTACTACGCCTACGCGCCGTCGTGTATGGTTTCTGGCAATGTGTCTAAGTTCTCCCCAACTTTTCCTTAACTGCAGTGCCTCCTTCTCGACTGTTCTGCGCCATGTTCTCCTCGGACCGCCAGGTCTTCTGCCATGCTGAATTAAAGATTTCGATTGCATAGCATGGTTCGCTATGGAACTGTCACCCTTTCGGATCGTGTGACCAATCCACTACCACTTCCGTCGTTAGATGGTTGTGCCTATTGGTTCCTGATCCATTCTCTCGTATAGGTGTTCGTTAGAGATACGATTCGGCCAGAAAATCCTTAAGATATTGGGCAGGCACCTATTAACAAACTTGCAACTTTCTGATGATAGCAGCGGTCACTATCCACGTGCTGCAACCATAAAACAGCACGAATTCGACTTTGGAGCGGAACAGTCTTATTGAAGATAGCTCTTCTATGTAAAGTGCAAATGAGGGAGGAAATGGTAAGCTACTCAGATCCAGTTTGGCAAAGCTTACCACGCATTAATTGTCAAGAAAACCATGAATACCAGTGCACTGCATGAACGAGAACTACTGACATGCCTATTCGGAAACGCCATTGGATCAAAGGGGATGTCCTAAGGGAAGACATGAACACTCATGCGATAAAGCTGCTCGGAGGAGCTAGGTACAGCAGATGGCTATTTCTATATAAAGTAGTGAAGTCCATTCTCTTGTACGCGACACAGATGCACAGATGCGAGGAAATTAAACTCAGTGTTCCGTCTGTGCAGACTATGTGTATGCAGTACCTTCAGAACGGTTTCAAGCGATGAGGTAGGCATTATTGTACTGCTGGTTGCAGTGGCTATTCTTGCAGAGAATTTATTAAGGCGTGGCAAAATTGCATCATCACCTCCCCGTGGTGCCCGCTGGATAGCTATCGGATAGTGAACTAACGATGAGCGTATGCTGAGTCTGACGATATATGTGTAGCTGAACACTCAGACCTGCGTAAGCACATCTGGGTGAACTTTAGCGCGCATATGTTTAACCGGACGAGGTATCTCTTGTCAACCTGATCCGCTGAAATATGCGTTTCAGAAGTCTAGCAAGAGCTCCTCAGAAGGAGGACATGCGGCGGATGAATTCTCTCGATTGAATCAACGGTGACGTCTACAGACTAGAGGATACCTTACTGGAGCTACGTCGACATATTTGGAGCTGAGGTCCGGATGAACCTTTAATGGGCCAACGACAACGGTCATATCCCCAAAGTGGGTTACTGACATCGGTGTATCCGGCCTCTTTTCCTAGGGGTACAGAAAAAAAGGATCTGGCCCTCCAGGTTGGGGGTTGTGCCGTCGGGTTAACTTCCCTACCACGTAAACAACTTTCGGTTACGAAGCAACAAACAGCTTCGGATACGGACGATTTTACTCTTGACGACCCAAGCAAACGTATAAAGGACAACGATCTTCGTGTCTGCGCATGGAATGTTAGGTCCCTCTACAAACCACGTGCAGCCGAACAACTTGCGGAGGCCCTAGAGTGTTTCAAAGCAGACGTTACCGCCATCCAAGAAGTGCGATGAGATAAGCAGGGAAAAGGGGTATGAAAAACTGCGACATCTACTACGGCGATTGCTACAGATAACAAAGACAGCGTCTATTCGGGTGCAGATTTGTCATTGGAGGCAGACTTAGGCAAGAAGTCTTGAGTTTCCGGCATGTGAACGAGCGCCTTATGACTATCCGTATCAAGGCTAAATTCGCCAACATTAGCCTAATATGCGTTCACGCCCCTCATGAGGAGAAGGACGATGCGACGAAGGATGACTTCTACCAACTCTTGGACAAGACGTATGAGTAATGCCCTAACCACGAAGTTAAAATTAACCTCGGTGATTTTAACGCAAAGCTAGGAAGAGAGGACGTCTTTAGTAGCGTGGTCGGAAAGCACAGCCTGCACGACATCACATCCGACAACGGACTCAGGCTAATCGACTTTGCAGCGGGGCGAAACTTTGTCGCAGCTAGTACGCGGTTCCCACGTCTCGACATTCACAAAGGAACATGTCTCTCCTTTGATCGAAAACCTGTCAAGCAAATCGATCACATTGCGATCGACGCAAGGCACTCTTCCAGTATTCTAGGTGTCCGGACTTTCCGAGGAGCCAACGTGGACTCGGATCACTACCTAGTTGTAGCCAAGGTACGGATGCGGATATCCACAACGGAGCGAAATCAACGAAATGCGGTGAGGAAATTTGACGTCGGGCGGCTACAATCGCAAGAGACCGCCAGAGCCTTTGCCGATCAAGTTTCTCTTAATCTTAATCTAAGTCCTATGCCGCCAGCAGCAAATGCGGAAGACCAGTGGCAGCGTTGCCAACAAGCCATAAGTGATGCGGCCTCTGATGTACTGGGTTTCTCTCGGCCACCACAACGAAACCCCTGGTTTGATAAGGAATGCCGGCAAGCACATGCAGCTAAACAAGAGGAGTACAAGCGATGGTGCATAGAAGGACTATAGCTGCTCGCGAGCTCTACGAGCGGAGGAGAAAAGAGGAACATCGATTTCTCAGAAAGAACAAAAAGGAGCATGAGAAGCGCTCGATCGAGGAGATTGAGAGACTTTATTGCAGGAATAATGTTCGAAAATTTTATCAAAGGTAAAAAGAACATGCCAGTGTTTCAAAGCCAGAACAGGAGCCTGCAGGGACGAAAATGGTAGTAGAATCGCAGTCGGTGCTGAGGATATGGAAGGAACACTTCTGCAGACTGTTAAACGGCGATGACGACCAATATTCCGCTGTCAGGCAGAATGAGCCATTCAGCAGTGACGATGACAGTCAAGATCCCCATCGACCCGATCAGAATGAAGTCAGGATAGCGATATCTAAACTCAAATCCAACAAAGCTGCTGGAGCCGACGGCCTTGCCGCTGAACTTTTCAAGGCAGGAGGAGATGAGTTGGTAAGGAGCATGCACCATCTCATCTGTAAAATCTGGTCGGACGAAAGTATGTCGATGAATGGAACCTCAACATCGTTTGCCTGATACTGAAGAAAGGCGTTCCCTCTGAACTGCGCCAACTACAGAGGTATAAGTCTCCTCAACATCGCATATAAGATCCTGTCTGCCGTATTATGTGAGCGCCTAAAACCGATCGTCAACAACTTGATAGGTCCTTATCAGTGCGGTTTCAGGCCAGGAAAGTCAGCCATCGACCAAATATTCACACTACAGCAGATCTTGGAAAAAACCCATGAATATAAAATGTATACACACCACCTCTTCATCGATTTCAAGGTTGCCTATGATAGCGTGTATAGAGACGAGTTATACAGAGCCATGTCTAGTCTTGGCATCCATGCCAAGCTCGTCCGTTTGTGCAGAATGACAATGGAGAACTCTCGCTGCTCCATCAAAGTCGGTAAAAACATCAGCGAACCATTCGATGTCAGGAAATGTCTTAGACAAGGTGACACAATATCGTGCGATCTCTTTAACATAGAACTTGAAAGAATTGTATGAAACTCACAAGCCAACACCGGAGGTACAATCTTTTACAAGTCTGTACAACTACTCGCTTATGCCGATAACGTTGACATAATCGGAAGAACTCAGCGGGCCGTCAATGGGGCATTTACGAGTCTTGAGATCGAGGCAGCAAAGCGGTAATTTTGAGGTAGTAAAGGATTTTGTCTACCTAGGCTCTATGGTGAACTCCGCAAATGACATCAGTAGGGAGATCACACGAAGAATTACTCTTGTGTTGCGTTACGTTGTTTCTATGAGCTAAAACGGCAGTTGAGTAGCAAAGCCCTATCTCGTACCACTAAGGTAACTCTGTATAAGACACTAATTATCCCAGTCCTGCTGTATGGCGCAGAGGCATGGGCTTTGACAAAACCAGATGAGGATGCCCTTGGTTATTTCGAGAGAAAAGTTCGTCGATCGATCTTTGCTCCTGTCTGCATAGACGGTGAGTGGAGGAGAAGGCACAATGCCGAACTATACGGCCTGTACAAGGACATCGACTTAGCCAGAAGAGTTCACATACAGCGACTAAGATGGCAGGGTCATTTAGAGCAGATGGAGCCCAACGTTCCCGCTAAGAAAGTCTTCGAATCCACCCCGGATGGACGACGCAGTAGAGGACAACCTCGCGGTAGGTGGCGCAAACAAGTGGTTGGGTCTTCCAACTGATA
Organism: Brachypalpus laphriformis; assembly: GCA_945910035.1. NCBI lineage: Eukaryota > Metazoa > Arthropoda > Insecta > Diptera > Syrphidae > Brachypalpus > Brachypalpus laphriformis. The sequence goes on from OX246756.1 coordinate 163,324,194, forward strand.
TCGGATATAGCTACTAATAGGATGTGACAGTTATCATTCTGAGAAAGACATCAGTGCAAAAATCAAGCGAAGAATAACTCTTGCAATCGCTGTTTTTGGGTCTATTAAGGCAATTCAACAGTAAAGCCCTATCTCGAACAACTAAGGAGAAGGTGGCGCGCAAAAGTTCAAGGAAATCTTAAATCTCTTGGAGACGCTTGTTAATTGAGGCCCAGGTTCAACTGTAGCGTCACCTAAGTAAGTATAATAGGTAAGTGTTATCCAGCTGGGTTTGGACATGATATCTTTGCAATTTGCCCACATTGCGGAGAAGCGTTTGAAAATTCCTTCTCTGCCCAAAATTTAGCATATGGTGTAGAAGTCTCTGGAATTTAATTAGAGAGGACCTAACCTCAAGAAACATCATGAGTCGTATGCTATCATCCAGTAGAATGTAGGGTATGGTCAAAGATACTGCAGCAAACGTCTTAACACAACTTCGGTGAATGAAGAAGACTAGAAGCAGGGAAAGTTACAACCAACACAAGAGAAAGTACAATAATGTGGGAGCCAGATACCCAAGACTGAAGACCCTTTCCCAGTGAAGTAGTGTAATTCATGGCGAAATGGGAAGTGAATCCATTGGGTAAGAATCTCACTGTTTATTCCATGATACATGCCAGTTGGGGTTTCTTTAAAATTTATAAGCAAAGAGGGCTTATGCTTCATGATATGTCATTACCAAGGAGATTAGTTAAATCAGCGAAACATAAAATAAAATTGCCAATGCAATACAAAAAAGAAAGAATGATCTCAGAAAGAGAAAAAGCCAGCAAAAGGCAGACAAGAGTAGACGCAGTAAATACCCATTTCAAAGGACTCAAAGAGACAAAAAAAAAAAACAACGAATCCAACCATGCCATCAGAGAGTAAAAATAATCTCATTTATATATCTGTGTGGCTTTTATGTATCTTTTTCTACTTTCAGTTTCCTTTGAGTATGCTACTCTTTTTATGCCCTGGACTTCCCTTCCTTTTGTTTTGTGCAGCTTTAAGGCATAAAGATTAAATTCTCAGAATATCCTCTAAAGGACAGAAGAGAGTCCATCCAAGAAAACCAAAATGTCAATCAAGTCCTTGGTGAAAGGACTTCCCTTTTGTAATTTCAAGGAGCTCGCCCACCCTCCTCCCCCCGTCTCTCTGAATGTAGATAGATGGATGGATGGTTAAATGGTCTGATACTTGGTACAATCCTAGTTGTCAGGCAAGATGATATAATGGTAGTTCTCGGTTTCAGCAGCATATGACTGAGCATATATAGGCGTTCGTGTAGTCGGGCAAGCCACATTTTCCGATTCATTTAATCAATTAGTTTTCGAATGGCCTGATGGAGAAGGTGCTACGTGTCAACGTGGTGAACCTTTAATTAGTGTAATAGGGCGAATTCGATTACTTTGAGTCATTGTGACACATTTGTCTGTACATATAGTTGATGTATTGGAAAATTGTTTTCATTGATATCGAATATGTATCTTATGACAAGGAACCTAAAAATTCGTCATTTGCCCTTAATTAAAAACTTTTCTGTCCCAAAAGGCATCATGTCCTTGATTCACTTTCACAGTAACCTAGTCCATGTTCATTAAAGTTTGTTTCACCAGTATAATGAGTAGAACATTAAGCCGTGATGTTATATACTTCGAAGGAAATTAACAAATTTCCAAGAATATCCTTGCAAGCTCTGCCTTTGCATAGAGTCATCCTGCTGCTGAAATTAGTAATTAAGTTACATGCAGTATAAAATGTTCGAAATTGAACCATGCGATTGCATTAAAATCCTTTTCGCAAAAAGGTTAATAAGAATACCAAAGAAATTTTCCTTTTTCCGAATTTAACAAGACTACTATGTTCTTGTTCAACCACGAAGTCCTTAAAATATCTTTCCGCCTTTAAGCAGAAGAATGATAAAATTCCTACTCTACCCTGGTGTACATGCAATAAAAAAAAAAAACTTTTTTCATGAGTATGCCCCGGTTATTCCCTCAAAGCTATGCAATATTCTTCAGATGGAGGATAAGGGTATTTTGCTCATTTTTATTTCGCTTTGATGGCAACGCAGTGATAAAGAAACTGTTTCAAAGAATTACTAATGAAAGAAGATGGATGTTTGCCGACTTGAGTGGGAAGTGTACACTAAATGATATCTTTCATCAGAAGAAATGTTGTTAATTGCAAGCAATTGCATTGACATTGTCCTTTGAGATCGTTAGCTTTGAACAAATTGTTTTAGGACTGCCATCGAGAATATCTTAGATCTAAGTGAATTTTATTGAAGGCATAATGAACTGCGCCTTAGAACGTCTATAATAATTTAAAATGATGAGAAGTTCGCCTTGTCACCTCTATAGTTGCTTGATATTGAATTTGTATGGCTCTGCAGTCGAGGGTGAAGATAGGGTTGGAGTTGGCGTGAAAAGTAATCACTTCGAAAAATATTCGATAGGAAATCTTTTAATCTAGTCACTTAGAGCAAGGAGGACTGCTGCTTCTCGAATTTCTATGAATTTCGACTGAAATATGTGGCAGTAAAGTAGAGTTAGGGAGAAACTCCTTTTTCCTTGCAAAATTCTTTCGAATCTCTGCGAATTGCCACTTAAAATAGCTATGAGTTCTAGCTTAGCTCTTGACTTCGAAATCATTGTATAGATTGATAGTCCGATACACAAGTTTTACTATAGTTAACGAGAACCAATTGCTGAGACTTCTCTTAAGCTAATTGCAGTCCCTAGAAAGTTTTTTAACGATATCAATAAAAGAGAGTGGAGCAACGCTCGAATGCTTTTAGTGGCAGGCCATATCAGGATGATATCTCTTGCTTCAAGGAGAGCCTTCCTATCGTCATTCAACAACGATTTGGCTACAAGAGGTTGAACATCTGGATCAATACAAGTTAACCTCTCGGTGAAGACCCCGTCTTCAATACTGAAACTCGAAGCATGTATTAAGGCCATGAAGGAGGTTAGCAGCAGATGGTCCTCCCTAGACTACGAGAAAAATATGGTTGTACCATAACCGATAGATTTATGCAAAAGGAAAGGAAATCCCTTTCTACCCTTGCAGGAGTCATCGCGGCGCATAATCCTCTATGGTATAACATGAAAAAGCTACGTTTAACGAAAGAAGATCTATATCGGGACTGTGGAGATGAGGAAGCATATGAGGACACAACCGACTATCTCTATCACTGTCCTCGTGCCCATAATGGATTACATGACGTCATATTTCGACTTTGTAAGGCCTTTCTCTACCTCCTACCCTAGCAGGGAAGAATGGTAAAGCAGTCATATACATAACGCCGAATCTGTAACCATCTACACAGATGGTCCAAAAGTGAGCACTGGTGTAGGATCAGGCATCTTCTCCGACCCCCTAGGTATATCGAAATTCATACGACTTCTAGATCACAGCAGCGTCTTCCAAGCAGAGGTCTTAGCAGTGGCAACAGATGCCCGTGAGTTCGTGGTAAGGGAAATACCGCCTGAAAGTATCACCATCTTTGTCGACAGCCAGGCAGTTATAAACGTGATTACTGCCATAGAAAAAGAGAAGAGCTCAGGGTTTTAGGAACACAGCACAAGGTATCGCTCTGTTGGGTCCCTGGACACGAGGGTATCCCAGGCAATGAGAAAGCAGTCGAGCTGGCGAGAATCGGTTCAGCAGCCCTACCAGAACAAGTTGATCCCCCTGTGTGTATCCCGCCTTGCACACTCAAGCTCGTTGCAGGGAATAAAGCCATGAAAAAGGCGAACACAAGATGGAACTCCATGGAAAGTTGTACCATCACCAGGAAGCTATGGCCATCCTTCGACAAATCATAGAAAGATAGGAAATCCCTTTGGATGGGCTTCATTACGGGGCACAACACTCTGCGGTACCACATGAAGAAACTACGCCCGATGGAGGAGGAACTCTGTAGAGGCTGTGGTGACGAGGAAGTTTTTGAGGACAGTACCCACTACCTGTTCCACTGCTCGAGTCTTCAACACTCCAGGAAAAAGTTCCTTGGTAAATATTTCTTCCAGAATCTCGAGGAGCTCGCTGGCGTTTCGACAGGAGAGATGCTGAGCTTCATGAAATCATCAGGGTGGTTTGAATGCAGAAATGAGGTAAGTGACTGAGTTAATAGTATTTTTCTAGTGTCAATAGGTGAGGGATTCCTTTTTCCCCCCATGGGTATCACAATGGGTCAACGCTAATCTGAGTGTGGCAGAGAGCGTCCCTTCCTGCCAGCCCACGTACCTAACCTTACTTAACATCACTGCCCAGGCCTCATTCATCACAGGAACAAATTCGTCGGGCGACACTTTTTCCAGGACTTAGAGGATTTATCCAGTAGACCAGCTAAAGACATTTTGAACTCTATCAAATCCAGTGGATAGTTTCAAATTTAATCACAGTCAGATTCTAAGTTTAGCCACTAAACCCACCTTCCCTTCTTCCCCTGGTCCTCGCGGCACTGCCATCAAGCATTTCATCGCGAGGGGGGAATTCAGCCTTAGGTACTCGGCTCTCTCGTGTTGGCAGCCTCCTACGCTGCGTTTTGTTGTCGCTTTTATCTTCCCTGCTCCTTCATAATGATTGCTACAGTGTCACTAACTACTTGCCAGGTATATTCTCTAATCATCATCTGGGGTCGGGTCCTCATCCAGTTTGCTACCAGCAGGTGTCGTTCTTCATAGTATCGTGGACAATGGAACATTACGCACCCTCTGCTGCGGACTGCTTCCGTGCACGTTGGGCAATATGGGGTGCCGTCCAGTCTAAATCTGCTGTTGTATTGCGCGAGTGAAAAATTATAATTAGAGAATTTGAACCCAATGAAATAGAATGAAAGACGTTTTCTAATTGAATGCTGTAACTCCACTGTCCATCCGTCGTTCCCAATGTTTCTTCTATGCCTCTTATTCGATCCATGCGACGTATTCTTGTAATAGTTTATTTATCAAGTGGCCGCAAGAATACGTAACACTTGTTATTGAATTACTTTGCGACCTTTTTGGTTATTTCTTCTGGGCACTTGTGTGGATCAGTGCGACTGCACACGTGTGTCTCCGTAGTAGATCAGTTGCATGTTTGCACTGAAATGTGATAGGATGACATTGTGCGTCAAATTGGGTGAGAGTGACGTGTGTGTCGAATTGGGTTGGCGTCATCGAGTGACTGAGGTTGCTGCGTCTTGTGTGGGCACAACACTGCAGAGGTAGTCTTTAAAGCAAACATTGCCAATAAGCATCTGGGCCAGGTAGCCATTCAGCTGCCCATGCTTCTTACTGATCCATGCGTTTATATAGGGGATCAATCTCTGCGTCCACCTGCCTTTATCGAAGTGATCTCATCTCTCTTGCCATTCATCCAGATTTGTCCTTGGTGGTGCCTCAGTGACACTTCGACTCGTCACACTTGGTGCCACTATCCTGCTGGTACGATATTTCCATTGGGCTTCTTTAGCCAAAAGGTCTATTGGTACATATCACGTCAAGCATTGCACATATTACTCCGTAGGAGGTTGTTCGGAAGACGCTACTTATTCTCAACGCATTCAATCTATAAGATCTTCAGTCTTTCTTCTGGAGAACTTCATTTTCATGCTATAAGCCTATATTTGGGAACTATAGAGCATTATCGATGCCGCGACATTTGCTTAGAGCAACTTGTCCTTTAGCTCACCGATACTTGGCATGATCCTTGCCAGTGCAGTCGTTGCCTTTGCTGCCTTCTCAGCTGCATATTGCAGGTGTTGCTTGAAATGTACCCTTGCATGTATAGTAAAGGTAAGTTACTTCAACTTTGGTTTGGAACCTACCACGTGATCGCCCACGGTTACTCTTATAGTCTCCATGACTCACCTGCTGCTTATGAGCACTACTTCTGTCTTTTCGTCTGCAAGTTGTAGGTCCATGTGAACTATCTAATCCTGAATCATCCCGATAGCTTCATTGCAGTCATGCTCCAATTCCTCAAGGAGTATCACAATGAGTCTATATTGACCTGAGTGTGGCGTTGCGGATTACTTCCTTTTCGCCCACCCACTTACCTAACCTAACCTATCGCCATGCATATTAAATTTACCATCCAACCTCAAACCCATGGACCTAGTTATATTAGGTCTAGTTCCATTCGATTCCTTTTGATGTCTACAGCTTAGATCAGAGCTTTGCAGTCCTCTTTATTTGTTTTTAGACTATCGAGTAGGCAGTATAGACAATGCATTGTAGGGAACTAAGAAATTTCTAGCTTTAGCAGTGTATAACATATAAATATTTTGCCCCTCGGTGACTATTAAGTCCATAAAGAGCCAAGGCTTAGCTTTTCGCAACGATTAAGGTTGTGCCCGATTTTTGCCACGAATGGAAGAGACAAAATTTCTTACATTTGTGTTGCATTTGCAGACAATCAATAATGTTGACTTTAATGACTTTAACCTTTAGGCATAAACGAATCGATACAAATAAGATTTATATACCTACTCTTAAATAATATGAATTCCCAAAGAAGTTGTATTGTACAGCCACTACCCCCTTCGGTCACTTTTACGCCAAAACTACTAGAATAATGAAAATATTGAACCAGCACTTCATTTTTGCAGTCTATCGAATACACCATAGCATTTATCTTATATTTACATAGCCACCATCAACTACCATCGCCCATCTCTTACATATTTCTCAAGCACATATCCAGTGCCTGCGAACTTCAACAACATTGTTTCACGTATCGTTTGCTCAAACTCCTCCATTTTTATACTGCTCCAGTCCTTTCAAATATAATACGTTAATACTTACCTATCAAAAAGTTCAAGTATCACTTGGTCCGGGTATGTTCATATGCGCGTTGGTAGGTAAAGTATCCTGCACAGTACTCCTTCTCACGTAGCTAGAACGTAGTCTCTTTGCACGAGGACGACGAGTTCGCTTAACCGAATTGAAGTCAATTTAAGTCAACGCTACCGCTTAGAACCCTCACTCATTTTCATCCTAATATCATGAAACCATATCCAGGACTCTTTTTTTTTTTTTTATCTCTGCTTGGGTCTCAACCTTCACTTATGGTTCTTCACCCACGTCGTCGTCATCGTCCTCGTCGAAGGGATGCTTCAGTGTTTTATATTCACACTCGAAGTCATATACGACCGAGAGAAAATATTTCACATATCGCTTTGAAGTTTCTTTTTTTTTTTTACCTGTTTTGTTTTAAGGAAAACTCCGAAAAAAATACAAAAAGGACACTTTCAGGAGAACAAGTCGCTACTGAAACGAAAGGGAGACAAAGTGCTAGGAGTACATATCTACTACAAGGAGTAGCTAGCTGCATTCCAAAAATTGTTAGCAGCACTTTCTCATAATAAAATGTTTGCTCAAGGTGTAGACTTACATTGAAGCAAAAATGCAAGAAGTGGTAATTTAATATTATTGTAGCAAGCGAAGTTTTTTTTGTATATATACGAGTAGATATGTGTGGTTTTTGTGAACAATATACCTGCACCGTATGCAGGCGTTACTTAAGATTGCATTTACAAATAATTTAAAAACAGACGAGCTTGTATAGTAAAAGTAAAAATCAACAAAAAACCTCGTTTTGATCACACGAAAAAGTATTACCTACATACATGACAATGGGTAACCTACACACATCCACTAAGTCTTGAGATTCCTTTTCCTCAGACCGACTTCATGCAGAAGATGGTCCAAAGTGACATTTCGACGCTGGATTTCCCCAAGTCTGTCGTAATTACGCATAGAGGACCTCACGGATCTTGTGTGTCAAGAGCGTTGCCGGTTTGCCTCTGTCACTGTAGTGGTCGGTCTTAAATCAGATTACTGACCTAGTAGGAATCCCACACTTCGTGCACCAAGGTGAAGTCCATACGACTAAATTAGCATTCTCTTACCCAACATTTTTCTGATAGGGCTCTTAAACCTATATACATATGTACATACATTTGGCGCAACAGCTCATTAAGTGCCTAGGCCAGCTTCTCGCAACCACTTGTGTGCGTTGTAGTTTTCGCACGAATGGAAGGAACCTACAGTTTAGTGCCGTATCCGAAGGGCGTTTTGAGAAGCTTCTATGTGACAACAACACTCTCCGATTTTTGCTTGTCAGACGTTCGCGAAAGGGGGAACCGTAAAAATACTTGGTGGTTGAAGAGTGCTCCCCAAGTGCGAAAACTTCAAATATCTGGGATCTATGATCGATAGCAAAGCAACCTGTGATGATTACATCAACATGGATGAAGTGGCGAGAAAACTCCACTATTTTCTGTGACTGGAAAGTTCCCCTAAGAAGGCTCTACACCGAAGTTGTGCATCCAGTGCTCACATACGGTTACAATGTTGGACGATGTACAAAAAGTATGAGAGTAAATTAACGGCAGCTGAGATGAAGATGCTTCGCATGACAGCAAGAGTGAAAATTAATCGAATAAGAAGCTCGGAGATCCATTGAAGGCCTCACGTCAAGGACACCATGTTACGAAAAATGGATCGCGACCAGCTCAGCTGATATTGTGACGTTCAAAGAAGAGATCATTTGAACTCTGTTCAAAAGACAATATCAATGAACGTTCGAAGGATATCGCGAGGCAGGAGAGGTAGGCCTATAAACGCCTGGATCACACGAATACGACGACATCAGCATTTGATTGATTTGAGTGATCCCAAATCAGCATAAATATTTGGCGCAACAGCTCTTTAAAGTGCCAGGGCCTAGCTTCTCGCAACCACTTGTGTTGTGTGCGTTGTAGTTTTCGCGCGAATGGAAGAGACCTACAGTTTAATGCCGAATCCGAACGGCGATTTGAGAAGCTTTTTCGTGATAACAACACTCTCGGATGTTTGTCAGACGCTAGCGAGAGGTGGGACCGTGAAAAAACTTGTTCGAACTTGGAACCTCATGCGTAGTGATCCGACACACTAACCACTTACGCCACGGCGCCCAACAAATTGGCATGCTTGCCGATATTTTCTAAGGTCAAATTAGCGAACTCAAGAGGCGGATCACTAGAAATGCGGTGAAGTGGGAGGATTATGATCCCCTTTTTTTCGGATCATGACCTCGCCGAAATAGGAAGAAGAAGATTGCCGGGTAGGTAGATAGGTAGAAGTGGTTGTGTCAGCAAACCATGCCGACACTTAATTAGCGCAGAAGCGCCGTTTTAATACCACAACTCATGTGACCTAACGGATGTAACAAAGACGTTAAGAAAAAGGGGTAAGGACTATTCAAATCCACCCCGTTACATTGAGGAAGCTGATAATATCCCCAATGCTTATCTCCGCAAGCCCTATAAGGTTGTCGAAAAAGAGTTTACCTAAGATGCGCTGTCTGGCCTTGCCTAAAGCCGGACACTTGCAGAGGAAGTTTAAGATTGTTTCTATCTCGTCAGCAGTATTGCAGCTGCGATAGTGTGGATTAAATGCAATGCCTATTCTGGCCGCATTAACCCTGATGGGCCAGTGGCCAGTACTAACTGCCAGAACTCTTGCGATATCTGCACGGTTTCTGTTTAGTAGATCTTGCGTTCTTTTCCGGGAGTGTTTGGGCCACATCTGCCTGGAGATGACACAGTTCCGCACCCCCTGCCATCTACTATCAGCCTTTAGCAGATAGTTGATGAAGATACCTCCCTTAAAGGCCACCAATGGAACGTTCACCTCCTTTGCAAGGGAAGCATCAAGGGCAGATCCTTGCCTTGTGAGTTCATCAGCTCGCTCATTCCCCTCAATGTTGTTGTGACCCAAAACCCAAAGGAGACAGATTCTTAGCCGGTGACCAAGCGAGGCGAGTTCGTTTTTGCACTGTTCTACTAGCCTTGAGGATGTAGGGGCAAAAACTATAGCTTTGATAGCGGCCTGGCTATCAATTAGGATGGCAATGGTATTTAGGGGTGAAAAGGCTTGCTTAAGTAGGCGGCAGGCCTCACGTACAGCAAAAACTTCCGCCTGGAAGACACTGCACGAATCAGGAAGCCGGTAAGACGTGGAAATAATAAAGGAATCAGAGAATATCCCCGCCCCTACCCTGCAGTCCATTTTTGAACCGTCGGTGAAAATTGTTGATTCGAACACATTTGTCAGTACACCCGTTTTCCATTCCTCCCTGGTTGGGAATTTGACTGTGACGTTATTTCTAAAATTCACTGTGCGAGTTATATAGTCGGTCAGATTAGCTACCAGATCCTGCGGTATCAGATTCAGGATACTGTTGTGACCATACGGATTGGTGCACCAGCATCCTGTTTCCCTTAGCCTGACCGCACTACATGATGATAGATGCATAATTTGAAGATCGAGTGGTAAAAGGCGCAGGATAACGTTCAAGGCTTCGGTTGGACATGTCCTCATGGCACCTGTTGCACCTATAGCCGAAGTTCTTTGTACCCTTTTGATAAGTTTGATTTTATAAGCTTTCCTTAGCGCAGGCCACCAGACTAGCGATCCATAGGAAAGTATGAGAAGATTGCCAACTTACGTCGGAGAATTGCATTACAAGAATTGAACTCTTAAACGTAAATTAATATTTATAAAAAGGAAGGTAGGGTGACTTAATATCCAGGCCGGACCTAAGCCCTTAGGTGATTTTTGCCGGGGAGCCTAAAAAAAGTTCTAGCAGGGAGGCATCCACGTGTATGCCACTGTCAGCGTATTCATCAGGAACATGGAAGTGAATAGAAATGGCTTGAGGCGATATTTAATTTTGGATCTTTTTAACTTAACGCGAAGTTTTGTTATGGTCTGAAGAGGCATTTGCTTTGAGGCTTATTGCTCATATGGTACTTGTGGTGGTCGATGGATCGTCAACTGCTACGGGCTATATGAAAGACATTCTTTGAGAACATATATCAATAACACACAGTTGCTTGGGAAAGTCGATATTGACAGAATTATAAATGTTATATCTGTAAGTCGAACTGAAAGGACTTAGGAAAAATACACCACAGGCATCATAGTTTTCTGGCAGCTTTATCCCGTATGAGATTTGCATGGCTCTTTTGGCAGTCGTTACAGAAAAAGCACCGAGCTTCGATGGTATTTATCCGGAGTTTCTGGTAGTTAGCGACCTTGTATGGTAACATTTTGGAATCAGACAAAATCCCAGCGACTTTCAAAAATGAAATAAATATTTGGCGCAACAGCTCTTTAAGTGCCAGCGCCTAGCTACTCGCAACCACTCATTTTGTGTGCGTTATATTTTTCACACGAATGAAAGGGACCTACAATTTAGTGCCGTATCCGAAGGGCAATTTGTTTTGAGAAGCTTTTTCGAGACAATAATACTCCGTGAAAAAAAAGCTTTTTGGTGTTTTCTGTGGGCGCCGTGGCGTAAGTGGTTAGTGTGCCGGATCACTACGCATGAGGTTCCAAGTTCGAATCCTAGAAAACACCGAAAAGTTTTTTCACGGTCCCACCTCTCACGAGCGTCTGACAAACATCCGAGAGTATTGTTGTCACGAAAAAGCTTGTCAAATCGCCTTTCGGATTCGGCACTAAACTGTAGGTCCCTTCCATTCGTGTGAAAAATATAACGCACACAACATGAGTGGTTGCGAGAAGCTAGGCCCTGGCACTTTAAAGAGCTGTTGCGCCAAATATTTGTTTTTTTTGTTTGGTGTTTTCTGGGACTCGAACTTGGAACCTCACGCGCAGTGATCCGACACACTAACCACTTACGCCACGGCTCCCACAAATGAGCAAATATAATATTGATCAACCAGAAATTTATCAGCTAATAGTACTCTTAACTACGCGTTAGGAAAAGCTTGATGCCTTACCTTCAACCAGATCAGCCATACTATCAATAAATTTGTTCCAATCGAACAAGCGGGACCTCGTGCGGATAGAAACTGCACAGCCCAGGTGGAGGGTTGGAGATGGAGCTTAAAACATCTGTAATATGTGTCGACCTTACCGCAGTATACGACACCGTATGTAAAGATGTGTTAGCCTTTGAAAAACCCGAACGTTTTGACCAAGAGCGGTTGAACACATATTTCAAGCACTGGCGACTGCGCCCTAGCATGTCTAAGATAGAAGTTTTCTGTTTTCACTTGACCAATCAACGTGGATATTACAGACTCAACGTTCAATTTAACAACTCAACACTCAACCGCAACCGAAACCTGAAGTAAATTGGCTTAACACTAGACAGATCGCTTACATACAAACAACTCCTTACGAATGGAGCAGAAAAATTTAAAATTCGTAACAACATCATTCAATAAAGACTGAAATCTCGCCAACCAGTCAAGTTGATGCGTTCAATTTGAGCTCCGAAATAGAGGTGAGGTTAGGTGAGGTTATGATCTGAAAACAAGTGATCATAACCCTCCCAATTTACTGCATTTCTATTGATCCGCCTGTGGGGTTCGCCTTCCGGCATGCAAAATGACAAAATAACGTTCGCAAACCTCTCATCTTGGCCCTTTGGCTCTAGTCTCCCACGAAATCTTAAGGCTACTCTAAACAGAATTTGAGCGAATCATGCAAGGTGTGCAGACTATCTGTTCCGCTGGTGAACCATTGACTCCCCTGTGTGTGATTGTGGGCTCAATCTTCTTCTTCCTTTTATCAGCGAGGCTATGATCCGAAAACAAGGGATCACAACCCTCCCACTTCACTGCATTTCTACTGATCCGCCTGTGGGGTTCGCCTAGCTACTGGGCTCAATGGCAAACAATTTACCATATTGCCGCAAAGTTTACCAACCGGTTCTACCCTCGACACATCCAAAATTTTACTCATACAAATATGAACCCAACAGTATTAACTGGCTGAAAAATCTAGATTTTGTGCTATACCTCACCTTCTTATATACATACATAATCTTACTATGAAGTGTTGATCTATGAAATGAAATATTGTAACAAGAAATCGATACGCTAACTAAATAAAATCTTATATCTCTTTGCGAAAGATGCAATGGAATTTTCACTCAAAGAAAATAATTCAGTAGAGGATCAGATTCTAATAAAGAAATGACAGTAGGTAATTAAAGTACTCTTCGTTTTCATAACCTGTAGAAATGAAAAGGGAACCTTCGTAGTAGAATCACAGTTGGTGCTGAGAATATGGAAAAACTTCTTCTGCAGACTGTATAACGGCGACGAAAACCAACATCTCGCTGTCAGGCAGAATAAACCATTCAACATAGACAATGATAGTCAAAATTTCCGTCCACCTGTGCAAAACGAAGTGAGGATAGCAATATCCAAGCTAAAATCCAACAAGGCTGCTGGACCTGACGGCTTACCGGACGAACTTTTCAAGGCAGCTGGGGATGAATTGGTAGGGTGCATACACCAAACCATCTCTAAAATTTGGTCAGATGAGTGTATGCCTGATGAATGGAGTCTCAGCATCGTTTGCCCGATCCACAAGAAAGGAGACCCCTCAACTGCTCCAATTATATAGGCATCAGTCTCCTCAACATCGCATATAAGATCTTTTCTGCGATATTGTTTGAATGCCTGAAACCTTTTATCAACTTTTATCAAATCGGTACTCACCACCTCTTTATCGATTTCAAGGCCGCCTATGACGCGCATTCAACAGTAAAGCCCTATCTCGAACAACTAAGGAGACTATATATAAGACTCTGATCATCCCAGTCCTACTTTACGGCGCTGACAGATGGACTTTATTCCAAGGGTATAAAGATATTCTTGGTAAATTTGAGAGAAAAATTCTTCGTAAGATATTCGGTTCCGTTTGCATTGACGGGGTTTGGAGGAGAAGATTCAATCACGAACTATACGAGCTGTACAGCAACATCGACCTAGTAAAAAAAACTTCGTGTTGGACGTCTGAGATAGCTAGGACATATAGAGCGAATGGACACCAACGCTACGGCCCGCAGAGTCTTCGAACCTAACCCGAAGGGACGACGCAGTAGAGGACCTCCTCGCCGTAAGTGGTACGCACAAGTTCAAGGGGACCTTGACCAACTTGGAGTGCGCAACTGGACTCAATTAGCTAAAGACCGAGCTAAGTCTAGAGGCTTGTTGGTTGAGGCCCAGGTTCACCCTGAACTGTAGCGCTACCTCGGTAAGTAAGTTCGTTTTCATAAAGGCTACTGTCTATGTTTGCATATTTAAATGGTTTACAAAGAGCTCGGCAGGCTTACCTCATAATCTGGACATCAGTTGAAATTCACTATTCAAATATTTGAGTGTTCATGCTACACGGTTCAACAAATTCCCCAGACTAATAGTCGCAACCAAAATACTACTCTCAATCATTCTGATGCCAAAGATTCAGTTTCGTAAAACTCCTGTGTTTCTGACGGATGGTAAAAAGTTTTCTATTTTTTTTTTTCCATTCATAGAAAAAAAAAAAAAACTTTTTTTCCACCAAACGCATCGAGAAGTGCAATATGGTCTCCGACTGTGTGATGCATCAGGGGTTTGTTTTTATTTTTATGGTGCAATATTTGGTAAAAGTTAAAATAAATATGAAGTACCCCAGCATAGCACACAACACTTTTAGGTCGGGCATAGGGCAACAACTTTTTGAAATGTCTGCCGAGGAGAGAGACCGTGATTAAATATGTATAAGGAAGCGGTATAGTGGTTTAAAATGTTGGGAAAAATATTTTCGGACAAGGGTGGCTTTAGCTGCTGTTAGGAGAAAGTTTATTTTTCAATGTTGTTACAAGTTTGACGCTTGAAGGGCTACTTGTGTGTTGTTGTTGAAATTTTGAATTTTTTTTTCTAGGTGCTGGAAAAATAAAATTGAAGTGAAAAACATCCATCTGATCTGGGGAATTAAATTTTTCAGCTACTATGACAGAATGACTGATTGCATCCTGGAATTGGCAAATATTATACATTTCCAGACAAGTTTGAGTTTGTGGGGATGTGCGAGTGGTAGGTACAGAGGGACTCTTGATTTCATACAAGGACTCTTTGTCGCATATGAATTCTTGAGCAATTTCTGCTTTTCCGAGATTCATCTCTTGGAATAGTTATTGTTTGGGATACTTGGTATCGAAACGTTCAGTTTGACTTAGTTTCTGTAGAGAATATCGAATTGAAATAACAGACAGCTGCGTCATTTATAGCCTTCTTCATATAGAAGTATCGCTATTGTCCGAGCTGAGCTCATAGGAAGCTCACATCATGTGCAAGAAAAGTTTTAGTACTAGTAAACACTAATAGATGTTAATAATGACAATAGACAAATATTCTTATTTATATGTATAAACGATCAAGAGACCTTAACTAGCCTTTGAAAGTTTAGAACATAGATTAAGTTGAAGAAAATTTCTGGAGAATGGTATCAGTGGCAATACCTCGTGTAGACTTGAGACTAAGTTCTAATTTTAGAATTACCTTCAGGTGGTCTTATAGTCTCAATATGAATCACGAAACAAAACTTTTAGACACAGATAGGTACACGTTTTATGAACTTTTAAGACGACTTAACCAGATTAACCAAACCACAAAAGAATACCGTGATTAATTTGTTTCAGCACTAAAGTACCACGACAACTGGTTCTAACCCAGATAAGGGTATGATTCCATTCACCCTATTTTGATATTCCAGGCATAGAGCTTTTTGCTTCCACAATGGCCAGGGAAAATTTTCGATCTATGGCGCAGATGCAGATTCGTGCTACATACTCGTACATGACCAAGCCAAATGAAATTTCTTACCTTCTGTTAGGATGTTGCACGTGTTGCTTCGGTTCCATTTTCATTTCATATTCCATATCGTATCCTGTTTGAAAATTCCAAGTTTTTCGTTAAGTTTCGCTTTCTTTTGTTTCGCCTGGAAATGTATGCTCTCTCTATTTCTATTACATGGAAAGTTGGAAAGCTACAATAACCCTCCAAAGAGGTGAGAGGATAAAACAGGAATAAGTTCGCAAAGATGCAATATTGATGCAAACAAAATGTACCTATTTTAAGGTGCCATAGAATGTTTTGAAAGAATCTATTTGTTTCTCTATAGGAAGTATACGAAGTTTGTGTACCAAGTATCAGTGCTCACTAAAACAGTTTCTAACAATAAGTTGTCAGATTTTTAATGTGCCATACGTGCACAAAGTACTTTTATTCAATTTCCTACTTTCCTTCGCCTTTAACTATACCAGTGACCATCCAGCCTATCGATAGGTGATCAAGAAAATAATTGCTCGTGGGGTAATTGATGGCAGGGGAAATTTTGACTTGCTAGTCGCAAAAATAAAATTGTTGGCTAGATGCCAATTCAACCGTGACCCTTAGAAGTTGGCTGATAAATTACATTAATTCAATTTAAAGCACATTTGCACCCCCTTAGTCTGAACTGATTCACTTTGTAAAGGTTTACTGTAGACTAGGTTAGGTTAGGTTGGAGGGAAGTGCACCGAAGTTCTTATAACAGGGGCCATACGGTCCATTGTATTTCCCTTCTGATGTGTGTAACCTGAATTTAAAGCGTTTGTCTTGCGGTCGGTTTTATTGAAAACCAGCCTGTGCTTCTTATGAAGCCTGTCATGTTCCTAAGTGAAACTTGTACTTCAGGCTAAGTAGGTGGATGGATTGTCGACAAAACCCCAGGTGTTTTTAGTGTTCAGGACCTAAAAGGTTAAATCGGAACACTAGTGCAATCAACACGATGTCTGTCTTTAAGCCTGTCAAGCTGTTGTATCTCTTGATATGCGTATATTTATATTTTTGCGAACCATGTACAATATCAATGGTAATTTTGTTCCCATCGTGTGACAGGATATGGGAATAAGCAAACTATCGAGGCATCTCCTTTTTGAATGGCTCTTATAAAGCATTGACTGCAGTCCTTCAAAGACAGCTGACGGCATGGATTGACAGCAACAACCTCCTAAAGGAGTACCAAGCCGGATTCAGTCCCGGGTATTCTACCATCGGCCATATATTCGTCATGAGGAGTATAGCAGAATCGAACATCTTGCAGGGCAAACAACTTTATACGTTTTTCGTGGACTTCAAGGCAGCTTTTGACACCGTGGATAGAAATGCTTTGTTCTACAAGATTTATAACATTAGAATGTCGCGAAAATTTGGAAGAGTTTTGGAAAAGCTTTACGCAGATACTCGGGTAGCGGTATGGGATGGAGAATCGAATTCCGAGTGGTTCCAAGCAAAATCAGGAGTTAGACAAGGATGTGCGCTTAGCCCTTGCCTATTTGCGCTATTTATTGACGATCTTACCGATTGCTTGCCAGGAGGTATACACTTTTCTGGATCATGCATAAAGGCCCTGATGTTTGCTGACGACATAGTTCTGCTTGCAAATTCACCAGAATTTCTCCAGCTTATGATTAATCGTTTATATGAATTGTTTATGGAGCCTTGTAGTTAACTTCGATAAATCGAAAATTATGATTTTCAAGAAGGGTGGAGGCAGAATGCGGTTGAACGAAAAATGGAAATTTAATGGTGCAGAAGTGGAGGTGGTGACTGAGTACAAATACCTGGGGGTGCTACTGACAAAAGACCTTAGCATGGATAACCATCTTAAGTTAAAGATAACTCAGGCGAAAACTGCCATAAATACAGCATGGAGTAGATGTCTTGGTAATAAATTCGTAGCTCAGAGCAGTAAGTATAAAGTATTTGAAGCAGTCTCCGAATCTATTTTATTTTATGCGGCCCAAGCTAGGGGGTGCAAGTATTTCGATACCGTTGAAAAGCTACTAAGTACTATATTAAGCGTGCATTTCGTCTTCCACCTAACGCGCCTAATTTCATCCTTATGCTGGAAACAGGACTGTCCCCACTCTTCATAAAGACACTGAAACTGCAGATAGATTATATAATTAAAGTTATGAACATGCCCAACCCCCGCCTACCGAAAATAGCGGCTCTAAGAGCAATACATACCAAGCGGAGCTGGTATGCAGAATGGTTGGATCTAGCAGATAGCTGCGGTATGGAAATAAATCTAGATGTCGATAACCCTGCGAACTGGAAGCCGATACTCTATGATCTCATCGCGAAAGTTAATACAGAATGTGTGGTTATGTATACATGAGAAGCTACGAGTTCAGTCCATCGATCCATCTACAGCCGACTGAACCATCACCTAAATGAGAGAAATTATTTTAAAGATACTTATGAAGTAGAGAAGATATCGATGATGCTAAATGATGAATGAATATGATGAACTACATCCCACATAGGGAGGATTTAGCATTACTCTGCAGTATTTGCAATCTAGCCGAAAGAGAAGACGTGCTCCATTTTATTGGCAAATGTCCAATTCTCCGAGAGATTCGAAGAAACAACCTTGGAAGCGATTTTCTGGCAGAAGAAGCAGTAATAGACTTACTTAATGAATTAAACGTTGAGAAACTATTCCAATATTGTAAATTAGCACTAATTGCTTATGGAGAAACAATATTGAATGAACATTTTTAAAGGTCAACGTCTAGAGATATAAAAAAAAATTAAACTCTTTTATTAAATAATTTGTAAATTTTAATTGTCAATCAGGCAGACGGAAATGCCATGCATTTATTGATTGTATCTCAAATACACGATTGTAATTTTTATAAGCAATATAAATAAAATCAAATCTAAATCTAAAAAAAAAATCTATGGGAATAAGTTCACAAGAGATACTGTAACACAAAAACTGTTCAAGAGACAGAGACACTGCAGAAGTTCTGTTTGATGCACCTTCGGCTCTTTCAACTTGAGTCATTTTACGGGACAGTTACCTTGGTCATGTTAGGATGGAATATTGTTAAACAAATTTTAAGAAAAGTGACCCTGTATTTTTTTTTCCAAGTTTTCTGCCATCCTCGACAGCTTGTTCTTTATACTGGCGGCTTTGCCTTTTTTGCCGTCTCGAACCTGGGGGCTGAGATTCGAAGTTTCTCTTGGCTGGAGCGTTGTTGTCCATTCGCTCAATGTAGCCGAGCCAGTGTAGTCGACATGTCTAAGCTATTTGGACTACATCTACATCCTGGTACAACTCATAGAGTTCGCGGTTGTATCTTCTCCTCCATTTGCCCACCCTGCAATGTGGAACCCAATATCCGAGGAAGAACTTTTCGCTCAAATGTACCCAATATTTGCTCTGCTTACTTACTTGTCGTCCAGCACTCGCGCCATAAAGCAAGACTGGTAAGATGAATGTTCTATAGAGCATTAATTTGGTCCGTCGAGTTAGGAGTTCTGAACCAAGTTGTTTTGCCGAAGTAGCAGCGGTTTGCTAAGGTTATTCTTCGTCGGATCTCCACGAAAGTGTCATTTGTGGGATTTATGTAAGCTCCGAGGTAGGTAAACTCCGTAACTGCCTCGAAGTTCAGTCATCAACAGTGACGTTCTGTCCAAGGTTTTGAGCAGAAAATTTTTTGTTTGTTGCCAACATGTACTTAGGCTTGTTCTCATTTAGTTCAAGACCTACTCGTTTAGCCTGCACTTCAATGCCTCTACAACCGTAAATGCCTCTACAACGGCTTGCCGGGATCTTCCGATGATGTCAATATCCTCCGCGTATCCCACCAGTTGGATGGATTTGTTAAGGATAGTGCCTTCCGTGTTTTAACCTACCCTACACACTATCAGCTCCAGTACAATATTGAAGAAGTCACATGACAGCTCATCTCCTTACCGGAACCCAGTGCATGTTTGGAAAAGTTCAGAAGACCTGTTTCCAAGTTGCACAGAACATCGCGTTTTTTCCAGCGTTACGCAACACATCTGGATAAGTTTTGACGGTATCCCGAATTGGGCCATCGCTTGGTAGAGTTCAAGACGATGAATGCTGTCATAAGCGGCTTTAAAGTCGATGAAAGGTTGGTAAGTTTCGACTTGATATTCGCTGGTCTTTTCCAGAATTTGCTTTAGTATGAAAATTTGGTCTATTGCCAATCTGCCGGGTCAGAAGCCACGCTGGTACGTGCCGATTAGTGTATTGCTGAAAGGATTTAGACGTTCATACAATACGTTGGATAGGATCTTATATGCGACATTCAGCAGATATATGCCTCGATAGTTCTTACAAGACATAGGATCGCCTTTTTTGAAGGTGGAGCATCTATATGCTAATTGCAGAGCAGATACTCCAGTCGTCGGGCATGCTTTCCTCTATCCATACTTGGCTGATGACTCGGTGCATGAACCCTACCAAGATATCGCCATCGTATTTAAAAAGTTCAGCTGGGAGGCCATCAGAGCCAGCAGCTTTGTTATTTTTTAGTTTTCTGGTGGCTGTGCTAACTTCTTCAATACTGGTTGGTGGTATTGGTTCGTCATTGAAGCGGGTTCTCTTCTTGCCCTATCACTCTCTCTATATACTGCCCGTTAAGTAATTGCTGGCAGAGTTGCTTAAACACATCAACAATTCCCTACGTTTCGGTGACTAGGTTGCCTTCGCTGTTACGAGGAGCCTGTGTTCCATATTTGAAGCTGTTTAGCTTTTCGATAGAAATTCCGGATGATGTTGCGCTCACGAGACTTTTTGATATCCTGGTGGTCGCTTTCCTTTTTTTCGCCGAATTTTGTTCTCTTCCCTTCTTCTGATCCGGTACTCCTCTCTCGATGCTCTTGTCTTGCGCTGCAGTGCTTTCTTATGTGCATCAAACAAATATTTGGCGCAACAGCTCTTTAAAGTGCCAGGGCCTAGCTTCTCGCAACCACTCATGTTGTGTGCGTTATATTTTTCACACGAATGGAAGGGACCTACAGTTTAATGCCGAATCCGAACGGCGATTTGAGAAGCCTTTTTCGTGACAGCAATACTCTCGGATGTTTGTCAGACGCTCGCGAGAGGTGGGACCGTGAAAAAAACTTTTTGATGTTTTCTGGGATTCGAACTGCACTTATGTGCATCCTCTGTCACAATTTTCTGTTGAATGCACTCATCATCATACCAAGGGCTCCTTTTTGGTGGTGGCTGGTAGCCAAGGGTGGTCACGGCCACCTCTTTGATAATGTTGGGGTATTCGCTCCACTGATTGTTTGCGTTTGTGGTTGGTGAATGCACTGCAGAGAGTTTCTCTGACAGATGCTCTTTGTAGGCTCTCGTTCCTTCCTGTGTGCTAAGGTATCCAACGTCAATCTTCTTCTTCTGGGCGGCTTGCAGCTTCTTCTCGTTGGAAAGTCTGGCGCTGAATTTAGCTGCAACAAGGAAATGATCAGAGTCGACGTTGGCCCCTCGGAAAGTGCGCACATCAGAGTTAGACGCATGCCTTGTGTCGATTAGCACATGGTCGATTTGGTTGCGTGTTTTATCATCAAAGAAAGCTAGGTTGCTGTGTGGATTTTTAGTCCAGGAAACCTAGTGTTACGAGCCGCTGCAAAATCAATTAATCGAAACCCGTTGTCTGTTGTCTTGTCGTGGAGGCTAGTCCGCCAAAGGTGGTTTCTTTACCGATTTTCGCATTGAAGTCCCCGAGTAAAATGTTCACGTCATACTCCTGACAGACTCCGTAGGCACCGCCCAGGAGGTCATAGAATTCCTTCTTCAAGGCGTGTGCACATTGTAAAGTTTATAATTAATTTCTGTGTTTGCCTTTTGCATAATAAGTATTCAAAACGGAGCAGTGGGAATAGTTGGTATTTACTTACATATAAGTTAAATGATACGAGTATGCACGACGAACCCCACATGCGGAGCAGTAGAAATCCGGTGAAGTGGGAGGGTTATGATCCCTTGTTTTCGGATCATAACTTCGCTGATAAAAGGAAGAAGAAGAAGAAGAAGATACAAGTATGTACGACCAATTGGTGGGTTTTGAGTTTTTTTTTAAGTATATACAAAATATCAGCAGAATTGAACTTTCGCCGGAAGGATTCGAATATTGGTCATCACGTCATCTTAAGTTTAAATAGTGTTACTACGCGTTATACCAAGTGGTAGAAAGCATAAATTGTTTCACAATTTATGCGCTTACTGCAGAGTAGCAAATAATTTCAACAGTAATTCGTATTGGCGGTTAGAAAAATTATATTGTTTGTTAAGACCGTAAACCGTGCTGCCTGTTCCCTGCAGTCTTTCGTGATCCATCAACCTGCCATAGTCAGCAAGTTGAGTTTTCAAATAATTTTAACTTTTTCTTAGGCACTTTGAATTGATTTCGAATCCCGCTTATCACGTGATGTCAATTTCTCATTCCACATCAAAATAAACTTCTTCGGCTGTTAAAAAATTGAGTTATTCTGCCACATGTGTGCTCCGCTCGCACAGTTCCCTTCGCATAGCATTACAAGAACGTAGCGAACGACTCTGACATAAGCGCTTATGACAAACAAATAAATAAACTTTCCTACTTTAAACTTTTTTATGCCCTCGCGAGAAAGATTTCCATCTCGAAATGCTGACGTGTTCTAGCCCCGCAATAATGCGCTCCAGCATATTTCTGCATATGAAAGCAAACCGAGACGGTGTCATGTACCCCAACCCCCGGGAGTACATATATCGTCTGGTGATGCAAAGGGAGGACGAGTGAATCAACTTGAAATGATTTTTTAATTTCCGTCCAACTCAGTTGGTGTTGTAACGATATAGCGTAGCGCGGAATGAAATCCTTTTTTTTGTGTCATGTCGCTGTGCACGGGGAAAAAGTTTAAATTGTCTAGAACTCGTGAATAGGGATGAATACGGTTTCACCTTAAGCAAACTAAATCCTAATCCATGTGCGTTTGAATCTGTATGGGAGAGACTGGGGATATATTATATTATTATAGACTGCTGCTGAGTCTCTCACCCACCCCGATGGAACCGCTGGGCAGGATTAAAGTAAATCTCTTCTCACCATGGAACTGAAATGATGTGGAAAATCTTTGATGTGATTGTTGGCATGAAAATCGATTTGGAAAGTTCTTTTCCTTTTCTGTTGTACGACGGTGCTCAGAAAAACGTTAGCAGCATTGAGGCAAACGAAACGACATATAAGGAACCTGTTCATATTTCCTGCTCTCTGAGGATATTCGGTTGTTGGGTTCAATTTGCTTTTTTTTTTTTCCTTTTCACCCTGCGATGTCTTTATGCTTCACCTATCGATGTATGGGAGATTGAAGTAAATTTACGGTTGATGGATAATTTAGTAGAATACTGGAGTCGTAGGTACCCATGATTTTTGCTGTGAAGTCCTTGTTGTTTTGCTTGGTAAACAAGTGGTAGTATTTTTCAAGGATCTGTGCATTTCATTTGGGTTTGTCCCTTTCAAGTGTTTGCCTCTGACAGGAATAATTGAGCATTAATATAGTGAGGGAGGAGGGTTTGATGGGTAATGGACAGAGTCCTTATTGAGTTTTAAAATGCTTCAATGATTTTATCGGGATGTCCTTTTGTTCTGTCAGATCAATTGACCGCAACTGTTGACAAACAGGATAAGATTTGAAGGGATATGTGAATAGAAGAAAAAATGGAATAAATTTGTCGTTAGTAAATGAAGTAACATATAGCATGTACGTTTGGATATGAATGCAGGGAAAAATGATAAATAAGTACCCAAGTCCATGTGAAAAATAAGTCTCTCGACAGGGCTTTGCAATAAAAAGGTGGAAGTACTCCAAACCAATATCATTTAGCTAATATAACGTTTCACAAAATAGTTTTGAAAAATAGAAGGCCGCCTGCAATGGACTTTTTTTTTCAATATCCTCTAGCACTTAGAACTCAGTGACGAACTGAAAGGAAAGGGTATAGGGAAGGATTAAAGATTGGCAGATAAAAAAAGGGTCATACGCTTGTTACCCTACTTCCAATCCATCTTCTAATTAATCGATAATACATTTATATCCCTTGTGGAGCTAAGCGAAATATTCGTTTAAATTTATTCACCCCAAGCGGGACATATGACAACAACAACGCATGTGCGCCATCTTGTTCGGAGTTCTGCAACGTACTTAAGCTGCCTCTTACTCATTTCCAAAGAGCTTGATTCCGCCTAGACTGTCCTGTGCCATATTTGCTAGGGCGTTTAACTGTTCTGCCTTTTTAGGTAAGCGGATTCCACTGCATGGCTTTTTTCGCAATAGAGTTGTCTTCGCGCCGTAGCGTGTGTCCAATCCGCAACCACTATCTCTTTTGCACAGTAATGACTGGTCCGTTCTCTGATAAAGTTATTCGTTAAAGACACGATTCGGCCAGAAGATCCTCAAGATGATTCTTAGACATCTGTTTACGAAGGTTTGTAGCTTGTTTGTGATAATGGTATCCACCTTCCAAGTACCGCACCCATATAGCAGTACTGATTCTACGTGGAGCAGAACAGTCTTGTGCTAAGAAGCGGAACAATTGCAGCCCTGTTCTTAAGCTGAGAACAGCGCTTCGTCGGACTTTCAATAACATTCCAAACGCATCTTTTGGCCACCCGATTCTGCTGCACACACCTAGTTCGGTGCCACCGCGGTAAGTCGAGACCACACTTCTTATGTATAGAAAGTTGTCTACTTTCTCGACTTCCTGTCGTGGCAATGTTGAGTTGAGGGCTGGTGTAAGAGGTCATCAGGGCTTTTGGTTTGGCTATGTCTAGTTTCAGCCCCACTATGATTGCTACAGCTTTTCGATTTTGGTCCATCCGATGAAGGTTCATTATCCGATGTCAAATGTAGTCGAATTGTTTAAGGTAAGGTGTCATAGTTAATCGATTCCATTGTTACCTTCTACCCGAAGCACATCGCTAATGACCACCAAGAACAACAACGATGACAGAACAACACCTTACTTTTGTGTAAGATGTGACACTAACTATCATCGTACTTAACCTTGATAATAGGAGGGATACCTCTCCTGTGCAAAGCTGACCAGATAGTATCTCGATTCAAGCTGTCAGAAGCCTTCTCCAAGTCGATAAACGTTATATGTAGCAGAGACAAGTACTCGACTCATTGCTCCATAATGGTTCGAAAGATGTTTATTGGGTCGATGCAGGAGGATGCAGCGCCAAAGTGCTCCTGGTCGACGTCGAGAATTGAATCTTCTTTAATGCGTTCTAATATGATGAAATATCCTGTGGAATCTTTTGATGGTTTCAAATCGCCTGGCACTGATGGGTATATCCAGCTATGCTGCAACTGGATATAGATGAGCTATTGCCAACTCTGAAAAGAATTTTCACCGCTGGCTTGGAGCTGGCATATATTCCTACACCTTGGCGGACAGTCAGAGTAGCTTTCATACTGAAAATTGATAAGGAGGACTATTCGCTCCCCAAGAGTTTCAGACCTGTAAGTTTGACATCCTTCTTACTGAAAAGTATGTAGAGTCTGGTAGAATTTCACGTGCGCAAAGTTGCTTTGAAGCTGTATCCACTATCGGAGATGCAGCATGCCGATCAGCGTGAGAAATCCTGCGAGACCGCACTTCAAAATCTAGTGACCATCTAGTGGCGCGCTTGATAGGAAAGAATACGCGATGGGTGCCGTAGCGTAAGTGGTTAGTATGTCGGATCACTACGCATGAGGTTCCAAGTTCGAATCCCAGAAAATACCAAAAAGTTTTTTCACGGTCCCACCTCTCGCGAGCGTCTGACAAACATCCGAGAGTATTGTTGTCACGAAAAAGCTTCTCAAATCGCCGTTCGGATTCGGCATTAAACTGTAGGTCCCTTCCATTCGTGTGAAAAATATAACGCACACAACATGAGTGGTTGCGAGAAGCTAGGCCCTGGCACTTTAAAGAGCTGTTGCGCCAAATATTTGAATTTTTTTTTTTGTATCTTCATCGACATTGAGGGTGGTTTTGACAATGCGACTTTTGAATGCATGCACGACTCGGCCAGACAGCATGTGGTAGATGAAACATTAGTGTTGTGGATTAAAGCAGTGCTAATGAATAGAACTTTGGTGGTGGATGCGGATTGTGGCCGATATGTTATGACAGGGGTAAACAGGGGCTGTCCGCAAGGTGGCGTTCTGTCTCCATTGTTATGGTGCATGATGGTCGACTCTCTGTTGAACACTCTACATAGTTCTAACGCCTTCGCTCAGGCATATGCGGATGATGTTGCTGTACTTTCTGTCGGACCATGCCTGGCGACGGTCTGTGGTAACGCGAAGACGGCTCTGGACATGGTCGATGAATGGAGCACTAGGAGTGGGCTTTCGGTGAATCCTTTTAAAGCTGAGGTTGTTCTCTTTACGAGAAGAAGGATTCTGACCCGTCTGACTCAGCCAGTGCTTAAAGGTGTCACAATCCGCATTTCCAACAAAGCCAAATATCTAGGAGTAATTTTAGATAAGAAACTTCATTGGTCTAAGCACGTTGAGTCGAAAACATCCAAGGCGCTCTCAGTTTTCTGGCAGTGTAAAGGTGCTTTTGGCAAGACATGTGGCTTGTCACCGAATAAGGTTCTCTGGATCTACACGGCTATGATAAGAGCATTCCCCGCATATGCATTGGTTGTTTGGTGGAAGGGGCTCTCGCGTAAATATGTGGTTACCTTTTGCGCCAAACTTCTAAGAACGGTTTGTCTCGGCTGCATGGGAGCTTTACCGAGTACGCTCGGTTCTGCTCTAGACGCTTTGCTGAACTTACCTCCCCTTGATACTTATACCATGGATTGCACTATCAAAGCCATCCACCGTCTTAGGAGGGGCAGTTTTTGGTATACTCCCTACTTGAATTTTGATGAACTTGCGCGACACTTATCTGACGACTCCTGTCTTATGGATATGCCGTCTAAACGCAATAATACTTACTTAGAGCTCCGTTGTGACTAATTAGATTTTGAAATCATATCACAATCGTTTATCCGAAATTAGAAGGTTACCATCGAAACCCTTGACTGGATGCTGTTTGGAGTTCCAACCACTCCTATCGCCATACCTACTTGCTGCTTCTTCAACAGTTGAGGCAAGTGAGTCGATGTACTGACGTTTGTCATGTCTTACACTACGTTTCACTTTCTTCTTTTTCACGCGATATTGGACTTCTATGACGGTTCTCTCCACTGCTGAGGCCGATGCAATACGAATTTTCATTTTTATATGCTCACCGGCCCATCTTCAGGTGTCTATCGACAGCTAAGTTTCGCAATTCGTCTGCCTTTGAGCAACGTACGTGCGTGCCCCAGTTGCAAAAACACTTTTCACAGCATTTCAGTGGTCTTCCACGCTCTCCTGCATTATGCAGCTAATTGTTTCTGCTTCTAAGGCAAGGTGGTCCCTGAATTGTTTTCGCACTAGGGAATCCCTCAGCATGCTGGTACTATAATATGCTAACACTAGCAGCGTGCACCTTACATTTACAACAATTCACCTTACCTGACTCGCATTCCCAAGAAGTATACTTTTTGACATCTTGTATGTCGACTGTCAATACGCATAAGCGGGTCATTACCGCGTTTACTCTGTCGTCAGCACCATGAAGTTTATTACCCCAGAGTGACAAATCTTATTTTAAAATGCCTTCAACAAAGTCTTATGACGACTACGAGTCCTCCCCCATGTGACTCCGAGCTGAGAACTTTTGTCTTTCCGAATTCTTTTACGACTGTCTCCTCGCCGTAATTTAATTTCTTTATGCTGAAATAAAACTGTCATATGGGATATGAATTATGTTTTTATGAAATTTACAACAGAGATCCCTCCTACGGCAAGCACATAAGAGAAACCTTTCCGCTCCCTAAATGTGCTGGCCTTGAGATAAAAGGAGCTAAATAAAATCCTTTCAATTTAATGCCTTTGTTCCTGTCTCTGTCTCTTATGATCTTAAGATCCTTGCTTAGGCAGTGTGTGTGCGTGTGTTTTTTTTTTTTAAATTGGCTGCAATTTCACAGAGTGCCCTCCGGAGGATTAAAGGTCTTCATGGGTTTGATGTTTTGATACTACAAGGACTTTACACAACGCTCGGAGCGCATAGTATGAGGAACAGTGTCGTCAGGATAACGTTGTTTTCCACATCGTCAGCAAAACTCATCATCGGAAGGGTAAGGATGAAGGAGATCAACAAGAAAGGAATTCTGAATTAGATGGTGGGCAGGGCATATGATGCTTGCACAAGTGTTGGGGGTGGAAAGTCATTAAAGAAATAAATATTTACAATTAATCATTAGCCATTATGGAGGCGTGAGTATTAAGGATAATGTAAGCCATGTAGAACTGATTTTAAGGGTTAACTCTTTTTACGACCAGTAACAGTTGTATCAATCGAAGTACTTGTAAAAATATTTAACTATTTAAGTGCTCGCAACCTATAACTACGAGAGCATTAAAATCGAACCCTTATATCAATTTTGAACGAGCAATTTTATAGCCAAACCACAATAGTCTGTGTACAATCTAAAAGAACATCCTTAATGTTCAAACTTTCCATGTACGAACGAGAGCAAAATAGTATAAAAAAAAAAACGTTTAACCTCCTTGACCATTAAGAGGCCACTAAACCGAATCCTGTTTATGTTATCCGAATCAATAAAATCAGTTTTATTTTATGTTTTACTACAAATGACGCTGTAATATTATATTTTCAACCCACTCCTTGGTTGTGCAATAGGTTCAAGTAAATGCCGTTCAGGAAAATAAAAATGTTCTTAATTAAACTCGTTTATAGTTTAGAAAAGCAGTAAATCCTTCGCCGCGAAGGTCGTCCTCAATAAGCATTTAAAGCGTTGCGCTTGGGCCATTACAAAATATTTGAAAGTTTAATGAAGAGAAAAGTTTATGTCCTTGTAATTAGATGAAGGTAAACGCTTTTAGAGACCAGTGTGCTTCTGCGTTGCCATCAAGGTAATGTCTGTATAAGGGGAACTGTTCCGCCCAGCAACAGCAGCCAGTGGTGTGGTATAATGGTTTGTGTTAAATGTGTATACATCTATTTTTTTGAGGTTAGACAAGTTTAATTAAACGTAAACAACATTTTGAGAGGGTTTGTTGCTTATGAGGTGGTCTAAGATTTAAATATTTAATGTGGAATTGAGAAAGTTTTAAGGTTAGGGATGAGACTTTTTGAAAGTCATCTTTGGATTTACAATATTTAAATAATAAATTTATATGTAACTGGCACTGTACTTCCAAAAGTAATGGCCGTTCAATAAGTACAAAGATGTGTATTAGGTTAGGATGCAGAGGCGTGGTTCACGAAGAATTAATAATACATTTGCACTTAGGTTTCAAAGTAGATACTAGCTGCAATGATTACAAACCCGTTTCAACATAAATGGTTTTAACATACGTATGTAGTCATTAACGAGCTTACTAGGGTAGTGTGCATTTCCCAATAGTGTGCTATACAGGCGAATGATATTGACAGGGATAACAAAACTGGGATGTGGATTCAAAATAAATATTTGACACATACAGACCAAAAAGGACATAAGGCGTAGCTTCTCGCAACCATTCATGCTGTGCGTGATATATATTCTTTGCACGAATAAATGGAATCTACATTTAAATTTCATATTGGAAAGAATATTTACTTTTCGAGAAGCTTTCCCAGGACGATCATGTTTTTTTTAGACGTTCGCAAGAGAAGGAACAATAAAAAAACGTTTTGATTCGAACATTGAACCTCACGGTCATTGGTTTGACACTCTAACCACTGCGTCGCGACTGGATTCTGTCTGGATGGTCTGAAAATCTGTGCCGGTATTGGCTTTGGTAGGGAAACTAATTTAAGCCTGAACCAATCATTAGGATGACAATGAAAAAGCTATCTTTCAGTCCACAGCTTTTGAGGGCTGGCTTTAATAGCATTGTGGAGCAAAAAGTAATTCGACAATATGGACACTTAAGGTTAGATATTGCCACCCTTATCATGCTGTAGTCAGGTAAATTGAAATTCTGACTATCATCGCCGAGGCTGAATTGTTTATTCTATCGGACAGCGGATACCCTCTAGAAGTGCAATTGCAAGTACACTTATGAATTTACATATTTATCTTGCAAAGTTCTGTTGTGGCTCTATAGTCCAGGCATATTCCTTTTCCCATAGTATCTTGTACCCAACTGAGGTGTTTAAGTGCTTCTCTTCTCTGTTGGCTGCAGTGCTCAACGTGTTTATAAATATTTTTTTATTAACTTCTCTCGCAGAAAGCGAATCTATATTGCTGAGCCAGCGCCACGAGAATGTTGCATTTAAATTATTGCGGATTGTAGCTTTCTGGAAATATTTTACCTAGGAGTGAGTTCCAGACTCTGTATAAAACTCTTATCATCCAGTCCTGCTGTATGGCGCAAAGGCATAGACTTTGTCAAAATCGGATGGATGAGAATGTCCTTGGTTACTTTGAGAGAAAAGTTATTCGAGTGATCTTTGTGTGCCGTCTGCATAGACGGCGAGTGGAAGAGGAGATACAATGTCGAACTAAACGGCCTATACAAGGACATTGACTTACCTAGAATAGCTCACGTATAGCGAATACGATAGCTGGAGCATATAGAGTGGATGGAGTCCAGCTCCAGCGGTGAAATCTTCGAATCCTCCCCGGATGGACAGCCTAGTAGAGGCCGGCCTCGTGGCAGGTAACACAAGCAAGTGGAGGAGGCCCTCAACCAACTTAGTGTGCACAACTGGACGAAGCTTGATCGTACCCGGGCTAGTTGGAGATGATTGTTGGTTGAGGCCTAGGTCTACCCCGGGCTGTAGCGCCACCAAAGTTAGTAAGTAAGATGTTCTTGTGGTTGATAGGTGAACATGAACGTTTTGTGCTCTAGTAGCCTACCTGGTAGGACATTCAAATGTCGAATTTTTGGGATTCATTTTTGTTGAGATCTACCGCACATCTGCCATTTTAGTATCCGTAAAATAGGCATATATCTGCCACCTGCCTTCGATGAGCCAACAATATGATAATGGACGTAAGTGCCGGATCTTCTATTAAGCGAAATGTTCGCCTGTAGATGCTGTCAAGCAGATTTAGGTAGTGTTTTGTGCCTTGTATAAAACTTTCAATAACATTCCTACTGGAGGCAATTAGCTAAAGACCGAGCTAAATGGAGAGGCTTGTTGGTTGAGGCCCAGGTTCACCCCGAACTGTAGCGCCACCTAAGTAAGTAAGTAAGTCCTGGCAATATTGAGTTGAGCGCGGGTGTAAGAGGTGCTCAGGGCTTTTGGTTGGGCTGTGCTTATTTTCGGACCACCTTGATTGCTACAGCTTCGAAGTAGGCGAACATGTCAGTGTAGTCGAGGTGTTTAAGATAAGATGTGATAGTTCATTGAATTCCATTATTACCTTCCATCAATGCTGCCCGCAGCACATCGCTAAGGACCTCCAAGAACAACAACGATGACAGTGTGCACTTAAAAATTCTCCAGCGCCTTACAAGTGTATAAGACATGGCACTTACTACCCTCGTATGCAACCTTGATAATGGCTATTCGTTTTTCGGGGATGCCTCTCCTGTGGAAGGCCAACTAGATAGTTAGTTAGTTAGTTAGTTAGATCCTTTAACCCCTCGGAAGGCATAGGGCGTCAACCACGCCTGCGCGCCATCGTGTTCGGAGTTCTGCAACGCGTTTGAGCTGCCTCCAACTCATTCCTAAAGAGTTCGATTCCTCCTCAACTGTTCTGCGCCACGTTTGCCTAGGGCGTCCCGCTATTCTGCCTGCCTGGGTGAGCGGATTCCACTGCATGGCGTATTTCACAATGGAGTTGTTTTCGCGCCGTAGGGTGTGTCCAATCCATTGCCACTTTCTTCTACGTATAGTAATGCTTATAGGTTCTTGGCCCGTTCTCAGATAAAGTTGTTCGTTAGAGATGCGGTTCGGCCAAAAAATCCTCAAGATGATTCTTAAGCATTTGTTTACAAAGACTTGCAGCTTGCGTGTGTTAATGGTGTCCACCTTCCAAGTACTGCACCCATAAACCAGCACTGATTCTACGTTGGAGCGGAACAGTCGTAGCTTGGTTCTTAAGCTGATAACATTACTTCTTCAGATTTTAGATAGCATTCCGAACGCAGCTTAAGCCTTCCCGATTCTGCTGCACACATCCAGTTCGGTGCCACCGCAATAAGCCGAGACCACACTTCCTAAATAAAGAAAGTTATCAACTTTCTCGACTTCCTGTCCGTCAACGTAAGGTTGAGCGCGGTTGTTAGAAGAAGTGCTCAGGGGTTTTGTTTTGGCTGTGTTTATTTTTAGCCCTACTTTGTTTGCCTCAGCTTCTAGATTTTGGGCCATCAAATGAAGATCCATTATCCGATATGAAAGTAGACAAACATCGTCAGCGTAATCTAGGTGTTTAAGGTAAGATGTCATATTCCAACGAATTCCATAGTTGCCTTCCGTCAATGCTGCACGGAGTACATCGCTGATAACCACCAAGAACAATAGTGGGGACAGTATGCACCTTTGACGTACTCCACTTTGGACTTCAAAATCATCCGACACCTTACCATTGTGCACGACGTGACACTTACCGCGCTCGTATGTAGCCTTGATAATGGCTATAAGTTTTTCTATGATGGCTCTCCTGCGCAAAGCCAACTAGGTAGCACCTCGATTCAAGCTGTCAGAAGCCTTCTCCAAGTCTATAAACGTTATATGTAGCCGAGACGTGTACCCGACGCATCGCTCCATAATGGTTCGAAAGGTGTTTATGTGCTCGATGCAGGAGGATACAGCGCACAAATGCGCCTGTTCAACGTCGAGAATTGAATCTTCTTTAATGCGTTCTAATATGATTCCAGCTATTATCCTGGCTACGGCCGGGCTACGAACGCATATGTCTCTCCTGTTTCCACAATCCATCCGATTTCCCTTTTTCGGACGACTGATGATCATCCCTCTTTTCTACTTCTGTGGGGAATGCTTTCCATACGAGCGGGTGTAGCAGTTCTGCCGATGTGGTTGGCGCTGTTTGAAAGTACGGCAGGGATGCCATCAATACCCACTGCTTTGTTTTTCTTGAGGAACTTGATTGCTACTATTATTTCGGTTTTACTTAGAGCTCCGTTGTGAATTCGTGAATTTGTTGCTTTGGACGACTCATTAGAGTTTGAGATCATATCGCAAGTGTCTATGTGTTTAAGGACTGGAGCAAAAGGACCTTTCCATCCATTTCAGAAGGTTACCATACAAACTCTTCATTGGATGCTGCTTGAAGTTCCAACCACCAATGAGCTCCTTGGTGATGTTATAGGCACTCCTACTGTCACACCCACTTGCTGCTTCTTCAACTATTGACAGAAGTGAGTCGATGTACTGACGTTTGCCATGTCTTACACTACGATGCACTTTCTTCTTTTTCACGCGATCTAGGATGGTTCTTTCCACTGCTGATGCCGCCGCAATACGAACTTTCTTTGTTATGTGCTCATCGGTCTATTTTAAGGTGTCTATGGACAGCTAAGTTTCGTAATTCTTCTGCCTTTGAGCAACGTACGTGCGTGCCCTAGTTGCAAAAACATATTTCACAGCATTTCAGTGGTCTTCCACGCTCTCCTGCATTCTACTGCTGATTGTTTCTCCAGGCAAGGATGTCCCTGAATTGTTTTCGCACTAGGGGATCCCTCAGCATGTTGGTACTATAACATGCTAACATTAGCAACGTCCACCTTACATTTGCAACAAACCTGACTCGCATTGCCAAGAAGTATACATTTTGACATCTTGTATGTCAACTGTCAATACGCATAAGCGGGTCATTACCGCGTTTACTCTGTCGTCACCACCATGAAGTTTATTACCTAAGTGGATCTTCTGTTAAGCAAAATGTTCGCCTTTGGGTGTTGTCAAGCAGATTTGGGTAGTCTTTTGGGCCCGAGCTCCAAACAGGAGGGCAGTGCTCAAGCTCCGGTCTCACTTGTGCCTTGTATAAAAGAAGGAGTTTAGGCGGTTTTACGTATTTCCTTGCTCTGAAAATATAACTTAATTTCATGGAAGCTGATCTTGCGATGTTATGTTATATTAGGCCATACTACATTACTCCAGAGTTTAGTGTGACATACAAAAAATCACATACAAAAAAAAAAGATGAAACATAGTGTCCAGTGCCGCAGAGGAGTTGAAGGTAGTGCTCCACTCATCATCCCCAAAATTCAAATAGATTTCATTTGGATCATTATGTTTTGAAAATAAATATTTACATCCCCTTTATAGCCATTGTTTAATATCCATTACGAAAGACCATTAAAACTTTAACAAAGTGCGATCCATAACTAGACCAACAGCTGCAGTTCCACTGCAAAGTCCGCCGAATAAAAGCAAAACTTTTCCAAGGTTATGTGTTGGTAATAAAACTTTCAATTTTATGCACAATTTGCACAGCTCATAACACAGAAAAAGAAACTTCTTTATATTATGCCGCGAGGGTGAATATCTGAGAAATTCATATTCCAAGTCTTGCAGCTGCAAGGTTATGGTGCACGCCTTTGTTTTTTTTTTAAGACAATGACCTTGGTATGTTAATAATCAATAATTTTCGAATTACAAGTAAAAGCAGGTCCTTGTCTTAATGTCTTTTCGTCTGACTCGCCCCCATCATTGTTGTTGTAATAAATTTAACGATATCAGTATATCACCGTAAATTAAATAAATTATTTCCAAGGTTTCCAGTTGGATTCGAGGGCGTAATTCAAATTTATGTGCTTTTTGTGTGCACTATAAAAGAAAAAAAGAAAATTTCGACAAACCGAAAGGACATTTACGATTCATTGCTCTGCAAGGAGTTTTATTTTCAATTACAGTGGTGGAAACATTGTTTCTGACTTGAGGTAAGGACTGCCATTTATACATTGTCACAGGAGGAAATAAAGTTATATTAAATTATTATTCCTTGTCAGGCGGCGGCGGGAGTTCTTTCACCCTCAAGACAATCATAAGGATATAATAATACCCACGTGGAATAGTAGTTATGATCAATTATTTTTTATTCATTATATCATATCCCTTTCCCCAAGAGTTTCTATAGAATCCCTTTGTCGTAGTGTTTTCTATAATTGAGTTTGCGTAAATCGATCTTGTAGGTGGATGAATGTACATACTGACGTTCTATAGAAAGTCGAACATGGAACTATTCAACCATTCAAGGTAGCAATACTTCAGAACTCTTGACAGTACAAGGAGCCCTTTTAAATTATACCAGGGCTGAAATAAATTTTCAACGAGCCCATTTGAAAATCATTCTACCGCATCGAAGAATTCCACGAACTCCAGCCCTCCAATGATTGATGTAATTCGCTTAATTTCACCAAACTCTCAGCCAATATTCATAACCTTCTAGTAAATTATGTTTTTGCCTCTTCAAGCCATTTGTTCGTTTGATACAAAATTGCGCACATTACCATTTCAAATAACGCTGACATAAATAATGCATATCGATTTCAGTGAATTGGCGGATGATTTGTTTGCCTGCGTTTGCAGGGTTTGATTTGTTTTTATTTATTTTTACGATTTATTGGACATCATTAAAAATAACAATGTGATGGGTTGTACTGGCCATTTGCGATGCTAAGCTACTTACCTAACATGAAAAATGTCTCGGCGTTGTACTGCAGTGGCGTGGGTATTATAATTTATTGATGTGCCTTGTGTAGAATTTGAAATAGATATGAGGACGATTACCGATGGAGAAATCGAAGGCTTAATGGTATATACAAAAAAAAAATATACAGAAAAGTCTGCAATCTGTCTGGCTGTCTATTTGTCTGTATGTATGTATGTCATCGGCTTTTGGTCATAAATATTAAGCTAGGATAACGTCATTTCATATAGAAATTTTCTGTCATCCAAAACAGTGTAAGTTTAAATTCCGTCGAAACAAATATCTACTTTTTAAAAAAAATTCAATTTTTTTTAAATATTTTCAATAGAAGTTATAGAAATTGTGTTAAGATACGTATGGATCAGGGTTAGGTCAGATTAGGTTGACTGTCTGTACCTGAGTACATACATTCTTAAACAAATGATGTCATGGATAATTCCATTTGGCTACCTGGGGACGAATTTAACCAACCGAAGCTTTTAATAACGCGAAGGACGCTCACGGCGCCTGAGGACGCCAGTTTGCCGAGGTCATCAAAGAAATGAGCCCCTAGAAGGAGCAGGTTTTTTGGAACAGGACCGGACATCTTTATAGAAGGTAAAGAACGGTTTCCTTCTCCATTTGGTCTCAACAGCTCCTGCAGAAATCGTTAGAAAAGAGACAAAACTTTTAGCATGGTGGTCTATCAGACACTGTTCAGCGACCTATAGTGAAGCTGATCTGTGATCGCTTTAGCATGATCAGTCCGGCACTATATTTTTGACCCAGAACAGAGCAGATCTGTCCAGAAATATGGCGCATTAAGCAAATTTGCCATCTGTGGTTGCATTTACTAAAAGCGTCCACCTTTAGTAGATGTTTACATGCAGCGAGGGGCATATCCAGTTGTACCCTTTCTGACAAGCTCGTCAGCATTGCAGTTTCCTGAAATGTCCCTGTGGCCTGGAAATTAGCATAAGTGAATGCTGAACTACTTCATCATCTCACTCAGAGATAATCGGCAGTTTAAGGCTGCCTTTAAAGTGAAAAAGCACGATTTCAGAGACTTGATTGCCGCTTGACTGTCAGTTAAAATGCTGATATCCCTAACAGACATTGCATAACATTTCAACCAAGACAACGGTTCCTTGATCGCCATGATTTTCACCTGAAATACGTTACAGTGATCTGAAAGACGGAAATACATGCTCAAGTTGAGCGTAGGGATGCGATTGTCAGACCCATCCTTACCTACGGAATTATTGTATGGTGGAACGCAACAGACAAAACCAGCTATTTTTAAACTTCCACAAAGGTACAAAGATTAGCATGCTTAAGCATAACAAGAGCACAGGGATCAACACCACAAGCGGGTTTAGAGATGATGCTAGATATCCTTCCCCTAGATGAGTACATACGATACACAGCTGCCAAAAGTGCGATTCGTCTCAAACAATCGGGCGCATAGAAGCAAAGCTCCTATGGACATGGATCCATATTCAACAGGTATAGTATAACCGATCTCAATAGAACAACAGATTATATCGTACCCTATATAGACTTCGAAAAGAACTACTCCACTTTTATTCCCAAAAGACAAGAGTGGGACTCCAACACATTAATTAATGTAGAGGATATTCAACTCTACACCGACGGGTCTAAAATGGATATCGGAACTGGCTCTGGAATTTTCTGCAAGTCACTTGAAATCAACGACCCATACAAACTCTTGGATGACTGTAGCATCTTTCAAGCTGATGTCTTCGCCATTGACAGGGCTGCACAGACTATACATAGCAAAAAAACTAAATTCTTCCAAGATTAACATTTTCGTGGATAGTCAAGCTGCAATCAAAGCACTAGACAGCCAGGAAGTCAGATCACAAACAGTTTCCAGATACTGTAACACCCATGACGTAACTCTCTGCTGGGTTCCCGGACATAGCAATATAAAAGAAGACAGCAGATGAACTAGCTAAAAAGGTATCAGCATTGGATTTTCAACATACTCGGATGACAGTAAAAATTCCAATTGGTTAACTGAAAAGGAAAATAGACATAAAAGCAAGAGAACTGATTGACTCCGCTTGGTATGCTATCAGCGACTGTGTCATATCTCGCAGCGCATGGCCAACAGTGGATGAAAATAGAACAAAACGTCTTTTGGCGATGAATTTAAAAGAAATTGACAGGTGCGCCAACAGGACACTGCGCGATAGGGGTAATGGCTGCTAGGTGTCAACACGCCCGACCACTGCCAGAGCTGTCAATATGTATATAGAGGAGACAGAAACCATCAAACACCTGCTATGCGATTGCCCAAATCTTCAAAACCGCCGCCTCCTATGGGAAACAGGTTTTTTGACGATAGGCATGATAGACTTCAAAAAGAGCACCGCCTGGTTCACAACAAAACCGACCGCAAGATAATTATTTAAGTATAGGTTCCACACTACAAACGGAAACACAATGGACCGAATGGCCACCGTGATAAGCACTTAGGTGCACTCCCCTCCAACCTAACCTAACCTAAGCGTAGGAATCAACTTACTTACAACTCAACCAAAAAACTTCTCCTGCCAGTCCGGTTACAAGCCAACTGCCTTCAGTTGCGCATGCCAAGTTGGTTAAGGCCTCCCAGTCTAAGTGTGTCTACACTCTCGTGTGGACAGCCAACATAACCTAACCTAACCTAAGGCCTCCCTCCATTTGTTTGTGCCACCTGCCGTAAGGCCTTCCTCTACCGCGCCGTACTCTACCGCACCGTCCATCCGTGTTGAATTCTGGGAAGTTGAGCTCTACCCACTCTACATGACCCAGCCATCTTAGTCTCTGTATATAAAATCTTCTTTCTATGACAATGTCCTTATTCATACAAGCCGTATAGTTCGACGTCACAAAAGATCTTTGGAATAACTTTTCATTAAAAGTAACCAAGGGCATCTTCATCTGTCCGATTTTGACAAAGCCCATGCCACTGCGCCATACAGCAGGGCTGGAATGATTAGTGTCTTATGGAGTAGTTTGTATAGGGCTTTGTTACTCAATTGCCTTCTTAGCTCATACAAACTGCAAAAGCAAATCTTCATTTGATAGCCCCATTAGTGTCATTTGTAGAGTTTACCAAACACCCTAGACAAAGTCTACTACTTCAAAATTATATCTGTTTATTGTGGCGTTCTGTCCAAGATACATATTTTGGGTATCCTTTGTTGTCGACAGAATTTATTTTGTTTTACTTTCATTGACCGCTTAGTCCATCTTTGCTACCTCGATCTCAATATTCGCAAACGTCCCATTGACGGCCCGCTAAGTTCTTCCCACTATGTCAATGCCATCGGCGTAAGCGAGAAGCTGTACAGATTTGTAAAAGATTGTACCTTCGGTGTTAGGTAGGTAGGTAAAGTGGCGGTCCAAAAGAACCCAATTAGCGCTTAAGGTGCGCCGTTTTGTTACCAGGGAGTAGTGTATATCTATTGTAGTGGTTAGTTAAATAGGGATGTTAAGTCTAAACCCAGCCCGTGGAGTTCAGGAAGAGGATTAGTTCTCCAATCCTCTTGTCCGCTATCTCTCTCAGATCCTCGAAGAAGGGTTTGCCAAGAGTTTGCTGTCTGAACCTCGCCAGGGCCGGACATCTGCAAAGGAAATGACATAGAGATTCTTTTTTCATTAATATCCTTGCAGCTCCTAGGTGTTGTGGGGGATACCAAGCTTGGCCGCATGGTCTCCAACTGGCCAGTGACCTGTGAAAATAGCTACGATTTTGGCAATAACTGGTCTTGGTTTGTCTAGTAACTCTTTTGACCTGGGTTTGTTGAAACTGCGCCACGTCTTCCTAGATATGACACAGCTTGTGAGGCTATTCCACCCGCGATTGGCTAGCTGGAGGAAGTGAAGGTGAATATAGTCCTTAACGGCACCAAGCGGAATGTCGACTCTTTCTGCTAGAGAGCCGTTAAGGGCCGACCCTCGCCTGGCCAGCTCATCAGCACGCTCATTACCCTCATGGTTACTGTGCCCTGGGACCCAGATGAGAGTGATTCTCGAGTGAGTGCTTTGTTGATTCAATTCAAACCGGCATTGCTCTACCAGTTTTGAAGAGATGAAAACCGCATCAATGGCCTTGATGGCAGCCTGGCTATCCGAAAAAATAGCGGTATTGTGATTAGATGTTGGAAGAATGTTTAGCAGGCGGCAGGTTTCTCGAATCGCAAGAAGCTCCGCTTGGAAAACACTAGCAGAGTCTGGGAGACGGAAAGACCTTGATATATTCAGCTGGTCAGAGAAGATGCCTGCGCCGACTCCGCAGTCCATCTTCGAACTGTCCGTGTATATCCCTATATCATAGTTGCAGGTAACGCTTCCGTTCTTCCATTCTTCTCTGGAAGGGAATTTGGTTAAGAAGGATTTTCTGAAGTTAAGTTTGGGTATCGTGTAGTCGGTCGAGTACGCAACCAGTTCACTTGGTATCGTCTCCAGAACCTTGCCGTGACCATATGGGCTTGTGGTCCAGCATCCATATTCCCTGAGCCGGACTGCGCTGCATATAGCTGTGTCTATGATGTGTAGTTCGAGAGGGATCAGATGCAAGATCACACTGAGAGCATCTGTTGGACAAGACCTAATTGCCCCTGTGATACCCACGCACGCCGATCTCTGTACTTTTTTTATTCTGTCGATATTTTACTGAATGCCGGTACCTTGGTTTTAGTGCATCTTTTCAGTCTTCTCCGGATTTACTCCGAGGCCACAGCTCGTAGCCCATGAGTGTACCTTATCCAGAGCCCTTTCCATGAGTTGAATTATCGTGGAGAGGAACTTTCCTGATACTAGTATAACCATATCATATCCGCGTACGCAACCACCTTAAAACCCTCCCTATCAAGTCGCAGAAAGATTTTATCAATCGCCATTAATCAGAGCAGGGGGGAGATGACTCCGCCTTGTGGAGTTCCTCTGTTTACCGTCTTACTTGTACTACTGTTGCCTAGTGTTGAATGGATTATACGAGTACTGAGCATAGAAACTATCCATTGGCTAATAAAGCCTACACCTAACTCAGTGAGAGATTCCTGAATAGATTCAGTGAAAATGTTGTTGAAGGCTCCTTCTATATCAAGAAATGCGGCGAGAGTATATTCTTTGTAGTGAAGAGTTTTTTTCACTGTACGCATGACCTCATGAAGAGCAGTTTCTGTGGACCGCCCTTTGAGATAAGCATGCTGGGATTTCGATAGTGGAGAACTCAGGTTATCGCGGATATGGAAGTCTAGGATACGTTCTAAAGTTTTTAAACAAAGGAGGACAGGCTTATGGGTCTAAAATCCTGCGCGGATTCATGTCCTCGCCGGCTCACCTTGGCGATAGAAACTACTTTAACACGTCTCCAGGTTTGGGGAGCATGGTTTGGGTTTAAGCAACTCCTATAAATCGGTAATAGCCAGGGAATTGCTATGTCTTGCAATTTCTGCATCATAATAGGCATGATGCTGTCAGGGCCAGGTGACTTATAGGGAGAGAAGATACATACAAATTCACTGAAATTAAGTACAATATGAGTTTCAAACTACTTCATCAAACATGTTTCTCTTTCCTATCTTTTCCTTTGATTTTCAATTTACGTTGAAGTAGGTGAAGAGGCCCCAGTAACATCTCTAGAAGTTCCTCTGCTTCTGCCTTCGAGTTTTAAACTTAATTTTTAACGATTTTGGTAACCTACTTTAAAATCTATAAAGTTAACGTGTATCCTGCATCAAGTATAATTTTCACTTAAGGGTGCAATGTTCTCCGTAGTATTAAATGTATCTACACCTCCCAAGTCACAAGCCTTTGAGTCGAGCAGGAGAACTGATTTAATAAATGAGACCTGTGGTTGTACACAGTTAATTTGCTTAAAGCCTTTTAAAAGCATTTATCCTCCAGCATACAAGATCAAATGATTTATATTTTTCTCACAGATAGATGTGAAGAAAATCGATGTTCGGTTTCAAAGGAAAGCACATGTAATCAAGCGAAATTTCCATGCAAATATGGAAGAATGATTCAATTAAGCGAGAGTTTTTGCAGCAAGTTCACCCAAGGCTACATACACATAATGTACTTGTGTGGGAGATAGAATCGTAATACCATACGGCGTAATTGAATTGGAATGAAGATTGAGCAATTGTGGAGCCGAACTCCAATTGAAAATATGCAGAGTTAATCAAGTATATTATGGATATCCTTATGCGAGTAGAATAAGCACGTGAAGGAATTATTTGAAAGCATGACTGTGCATTTTAAAATCAGAATAGGAATAGAAATGGCATGTAGTTCAGAGTCCGGTTTCATTGTTTATAAAAAATACCCGTATATACTTATAAAGTTGTATTTATCGTACTGCATTGTTTTTTGACTTAGAAAACGACAAGTGTGTACGTTCTTTCTATTCCTGACAAGTGCGCGAAGTCCTACTGCAGACATACACAGAATAAATTTATTTCTCCATCAGAAGCAGATCACATTGAGTTCGTTCATATGCCAGCGAAGGCAAACGTATGTAATCTCCTGACTTGTTTTGCCCGATGCGCCTTGATGCTGTGTGGGGTTGTTCGTATAGAGAAATTCCTTTCAATGAAACTCGTGCGATAGCTGTGGTTAGCTGACAAATAAAATGTAGGTTAATTAACACATGTACTGATACAAAACGTACTGAATGGATAACTTTTTGCACTATATTATCAGTTTGCCTGTTAAAATCCCTACGGACTTTAAAGGGAGCCGGTACGCCATCTTTAGTAAAATCTAACTAAATAAATATAAACGAAAATTAATTAAGTTCCATTTTCTAAATTAATCGGAAAAAAAACGCACACGACTGTGTGTGTGATATTCAGAGCAAACTCCTTCTCAAATTTTTGAAGTGATACTTTTTTAGCGAGACTAGCGGAATCGAAATGACCATGACACAACAAAATTCAACATGAAACGATAAACCAGGCTGAGAGTTCTTGTCCGATCACCGAAATCAAGCAGCGTCGGAAACGGTTAGTACTTAGATGGAGGATCGTTTGAGAACACCGCATATTCTTGGTATTTTAGTCATTTTATAAGATGATGCACTCTTCACCTACTAAACGAAAGCTTTTGATAGAGAACAAAGCTTCTATTCGTGAGAAAAGTACATATAATGCACACAACACGAGTGGTTGCGAGAAGCTAGGACTAGGCCCTTCAGGGGCTTTTTGATTTTTTTTTCTTTCGGTTGCGCCAAAGGATGTGGTAACCTTTTAAAGATGCTAGTAGCTCGTGCATGCACGATTCTCAAGCCCGAAAAATCGATGCCAGGAATTCGCCTACGTACTAATCGGCACCGTGCACATTTCTACCACTCTCCCTGCGGGACTGCCGTAAGGTATTACTTCGCTGGGCTGGTTAGCACTTAATGCTATGCTTCTTGTATTGCTGCTTTAGCCCTCCTTATTCTCTCAATTATTCGGAGCTCTTTTAACA
Source organism: Brachypalpus laphriformis (assembly GCA_945910035.1). Taxonomy (NCBI): domain Eukaryota; kingdom Metazoa; phylum Arthropoda; class Insecta; order Diptera; family Syrphidae; genus Brachypalpus; species Brachypalpus laphriformis. The sequence goes on from OX246756.1 coordinate 163,367,046, forward strand.
CATTCGTTATAAGTGTACACATTTCCAGCCAATTCTCCTCTAACCTCAGCATCTGGTCTATAAGGAATGGTGGACTTGGCAGGTATTTCTCCATCCCGTGAAACGACTGTAGTGGAATATTGTGTGCTCTGTATCTTCCTCCTAGTCTGGAACAATGTGGGCAGAGAGGTGAGTTATCATGTCCAAATCTGTGTAAATATTTGCGATAGCCACCGTGACGCGATAGGAACTGCGTAAGGTGGTAGTTGCAGTACCCATACACTCGCCAGGTCCAGACTTCAATGGTGGGAATCAGATTGTAGGTCCATCCACCTTTTGTACTGTTATCCCACCTGGCTTGCCACATAGCTAGTGATGTTGCCTTGTTCTCCTCCTTCATCCTCTTGAGAATATCTGCTTCTTGATGACTCGAGGTTCTCCTTTCGTAGATCCTTACCATCTCATTTTCGAGGATGTCGATTGGGATCGTGACACAGGCAACTTTATCCAATATTATTCGGAAACCGCGGATTGTTCTTATCACGCATAGCCTGTATGTTGACGATAATTTCTCCGTGTTCCTATCGTCGCTAACAACGTCGCCCAAACCGGTGCAGCATATAGAAGAACCGAGCTAACAACTCTTGATAGTAGAATCTGTCTAGCATATTTAGGTCCACCGATGTTTGGCAGTATTCGAGAAAGGGCTACCTGCAGTAGTGAATCCTTCTTGCTCGAGTATTCCACGTGTGTTTTAAGCCGTAATCCGTTGTCGAGCATTGCTCCTAAGTAGTTGACTATTTCCTTAGTTCTTATAGTCCGATTTCCGACGCGAATATTTGCACATACAGTGGCTTTTCGACTTCTTAAAATAACGGCTTCAGTCTTGTGGTCTGCTAATTCTAAGCCGGCGGATCCTAGCCAGTCTTTAATTTTTCCGATTGCCCTTCAGGCTCTTTTGCGGCAAATATGTATGAATGTATGTATGTAATGTTTCTTCTAGATGGACATTCAATGCCATGGTGTACGTTGATTTCATAACTGAATTAATAATATTCGTTTTCTACCCCTATTTCGGATCTTTCTTATCTCTTTTTTCCTCTCGCTGCTCTTCTTCCTCCTTTTCTAATAATAGTTATCTTTGACTTCTCCAAAGGACTTCTTCAGGAAACTCTGAGCCAACTGGGTGTGGAAGAGTTTATTAGCAAATGGATATTGACAATGCTAAAAACTAGAATCATTCAATCGATTCTCGGCAACAGCAGTTCCACCATATCTCTTGTTAGAGGAACTCCTCAAGGTGGGGTCTTGTCTCCTCTTCTATGGCTTATGGTCATCAACAAAATTTGGTGTAGACTTGATAGGGATGGGGTTAAGGCTTTCTCGTATTCGGATGACGGTAATACTGGTAGCAGGGATGTTTTGATCTGTAATCAGTAAGATTATGGAAGGTGCCTTGGGCAAGATTAGCTAATGGGCCACTGAATGTAGACTCAGCGTCAACACAAGCAAAACTGAACTGATGCTCTTTACCACTAAAACCAAAATACTGACGTTTATGCTTCCACGGCTAAGAAATCATCTACTCTCCCTATCGTCCAGTGCCAAGTACCTAGGTCTGGTACTTGATCCAAAACTAAGCTTGAAGATTAATATTGAGCAACGGGTAAAGAAGGCCTGTGTGGCTTTCTATGCTTGCATTAAGACCTTTGGCAAGAAGTGGGGACTTCGCCTGAAGATGGTCTTATGGATGTACACTGCCGTGGTCCAATTCTTTCCTATGGATCGGTAGTCTGGTGGCCTGCGCTAAGGAATGCTTATAACATCAAACTAAACCACAGGGTACAAAGAACTGCGGCTATAGGCGCAACAAGTGCCATTAGGGCAAGTCCAACCGAAGTCTTGAACGTTATCTTGCACCAGCCAGGCGGCTATCAAGGCTATAGTATCTGCCACAACATCCTCAAGGCTAGTAGAACAGTGCAAAAACAACCCACCTCGCTTGGTCACCGACTAAGGATCTGTTTCCTTTGGGTTCCGGGTCACAGCAACATTGAGGGGAATGAGCGAGCTGATGAACTCGCGAGGCAAGGATCTGCCCTTGATGCTTCCCTTGCAAAGAAGGTGAACGTCCCTTTGGAGGTCCTTAAGGGAGGCATCTTTGCGCACTATCTGCTAAAGGCGGATAGTAGATGGCAGGGGGTGCGGAACTGTGTCACCTACAGGCAGATGTGGCCCAAATACTCCCGGAAAAAAACGCAAGATCTACTAAACAGAAACCGTGCAGATATCGCAAAAGTTCTGGCAGTTAGTACTGGCCACTGGCCCATCAGGTTTCATGCGGCCAGAATAGGTATTGCATTTAATGCACACTGTCGCAGCTTCAATACTGCTGACGAGATAGAAACAATCTTACACTTCCTCTGCAAGTGTCCGGCTTTAGGCAAGGCCAGACAGCGCACCTTAGGTAAACTCTTTTTCGACAACCTTATGTAGCTAGCGGAGATTAGCTTTGGGGATATTATCAGCTTCCTCAATGTAACGGGGTGGATTTGAATAATCCTTACCCATTTTTCTTCTTCTTTTCTCTAGTAGTTAACGTCCTTGTTATATCCGTTAAGTCACTTGAGTTGTGGTATTAAAACGGCGCTTTTGCGCTTATTAAGTGTTGGCATGGTTTGCTGACACAACCACTTCTACCTACCTACCTGACTTCTCCATATTTACTTCCAAGTTCCGTCTATCGCAGAATATCGGTAAGCTCTTTATCATGTTCTGCGGAACTACAGGGTTATAAATAAATAAATATTTGGCGCAACAGCTCATGTTGTGTGCGTTATATTTTTCACACGAATGGAAGGGACCTACACTTTACTGCCGTATCTGAACGGCGATTTGAGAAGCTTTTTCGTGACAACAATACTCTCGGATGTTTGTCAGACGCTCACGAGAGGTGGGACCGTGAAAAATACTTTTTGATGTTTTGTAGGATTCGAACTTGGAACCTCACGCGTAGTGATCCGACACACTAACCACTTACGCCACGGCGCCCGCTACAGGGTTATCTGGTATTAAAGTCAAGTCATGGGCATATAATAATAGTTTGATATGCATATTGTTCATTTTAATTCCACCGGACAACTGGTTATTCAAATCACCAAAGTATGAATACTTGAAATTCGTGTTCATTACACCCAACGGCCAATATCAGTTTCGAATATATTGCAAAACGTGATTAAATTTCCAAAATTAGTCCATTCACTGAATTTGTCACAGGAACCCGCCACTAACAGTTTCCCAAAACGTATTTTCACATTTTGATGGTTGGATTTCCCTTTTAATTAGAAAGACATACGCTCGGAATAGAATGTCCATTCTATGCGGTTTCATTAAAGCCATAGAAAGGGGGAACTGGACAAGTTCATTTATACCACACAATGGTAGGCAAAATGTTCGAAAACTTTGAACATCACGAATGACTTTTTGAACCAATTTATTCTTAATGACTCTCGTCCTAGTTTTAAATTGAGCATTATTAAAAAAATAAAGCACTCCATCTAAAAAAAGGATAACTCTCAGCATTAGTATCTGTACCTTTAACTTACAAATAGCATTAACAAAGTTTAAGGGTACTCAAACAAAAAAAAATACATATATATATATAGCCTTCGGTATTGAAAGCAAACAATGGTCGTTATTCTATGGGATAAATAGCAAACCCTTGTTGAATGTCCTTTTCATAGGAAAAGAATCGACTAAAGGTGGATAAAGGTGATGAAAGGTAATTTTTCTCGTCGACGAATAATGGAATCTCCGGAATGTGTATTAGGGTTCTTCGTTTGATATGGAATTGGTCTCATAAGAAAAAGGTTATACAAAAGAAAACCAATATGTGGTAATAATGGATGCCATTGATATGATTGGGCCTAGAAAAAACCTATAAGTAACAGAAATGTCTGATGGTATACTTACACATATGTGGTACTCAGACATTGGGAGATGGAGGTAGAAATGTTTAAGCGGTATTTGGTGAATGTGGTCATTAAGGGAAAGTCGTTGAAAAGAAAAGAAAACTGTTTCTACACTCTTAGATCATATGGAACACACATTTTGAAAAAAAAAGAAGTCATCTGTCACACCATGCGACTCAAAAATATTCAGCATTCTACTCGTAGAATATGTGCATATCTAGCGAGATTTAAATTATGCAATAAATTCAGACGTTCCGACGTTGCCGGACAGGTTGGACAATGACCTGCATACAAATGACTACGTCCTTATAATTATTAATTAATTTTAATTAAAATGCATGTACAATTTTTTCTATTACAATTTTTAGGTTAAATAAGGAAAATCATTTAAATGCAAATGTGTCTTCTAGATTTGGTTCGGAAAATAATTATTTTATTTGCATTTATATAAGTCTACAAAAAAGGACACCCAACATCGGCGTCGTGGACAGAACACCACAATAGACAGATATAATTTTGAGGTAGTAAGGGATTTTGTCTAACTAGGTTCTATGGTGAGCGCCTCAAATGACACCTTTGGGGAGATCGATGGAAGAATTACTCTTGCAGTTTGTATGGGTTAAGAAGGCAATTGAGTAACAAAGCCCTGTCTGGAACTACTAAGGTAACTCTGTAGGAGGACTGGGAGTCCTGCTGTATGGCACACAGGCATGGACTTTGTCAAAATCGAATTAGGTTGCCCTTGGTTACTTTGAGAGAGAAGTTCTTCGCAGTATGCCGTCTGCATGGACGGCGAGTAGATGAGAAGGTACAGTGCCGAACTATGCGGCCTGCACAATGACATTGTCTTAACCAGAAGTGTTCACTTAGAGCGCCTAAGATGGCTGGGTCATGTAGAGCGCATAGAGCTCAATGTTCCATCCCGAAAAAGCTTTGAATCCATCCCGGGTGAACAGCGTAGTAGAGGACAAGCTCGCGGCATGTGACGTAAACAAGTGAAGCAGAACTTGGCGCGCGCAACTTGAGGCAGCTAGCTCTTAACCTGGCTGAAGAGGTTTGTTGGTTGAGGTCCAGATCCACCCTGGCCTGTAGCGCTACCTTAGTAAAACAGTTCAATTCAGACTGTTACTTCCTCTCGCAATTAAATAAAAATATGGAAAAATGAGAGAAACATGCGGTTTGAGCTAGTTCGGATTTGAAGAGTAATACCTTTCACAGGCTGCCTGCATTTTTGTTTGAAGAGAGACTAAGACGCTGTTCATCTTTGATCCCGTCTGCATAGACGGTGAGTGGAGGAGAAGGTACAATACCGAACTATACGGCCTGTATAAGGACAACGACTTAGCCAGAAGAGTTCACATACAGCGACTAAGTTGGCTGGGTCATTTAGAGTGTATGTAGCCCAACGTTCCCGCCAAGAAAGTCTTCGAATCCACCCCGGATGGACGGCACAGAAGCGAACGACCTCGTGGTAGGTGGCGCAAACAAGTGGAGGGGGACCTCAACCAACTTGGCGTGCGCAACTGGAGGCAGCTGGCTCGTAACCGTGTTGGCTGGAGAGGTTTGTTGGTTGAGGCCCATGTCCACCCCGGACTGTAGCCCCACCAAAGTAAGTAAGTAAGTAATACGCTGTTCATGTGACAGTGAGCTCTCTGGACAAATTCGTCATCGTAAATTGCCGCATTAACATTTTCTTCATGAAATTTCGCTAAACTCTATACAACCCCAGAGTTAAATAGTTTTGTTCTAAACTGAGTGATGCGTATCACTGCTAGGTCTCTCCACACAAATTCCATAGGTATTTAATTGTTCGTCGCATTTCAATGTTGACACTTGAATGAAATTCAAAAATTCAGAAATATGTACAGAGTTGGCCAACTACAAGTTTCTTTTTAAAAATGCAATAAAATGAACAAAATCAAATTTGTTCCATGTATTATGGCTTTATTAGTAAGAGCAAACATTCCCATTAATTATGGAATACAACGTCGTTCAAGTAGCTGCTTCGGCTGGCCTCACAGTAGCGCATTCTATTGCTCAATTTTCCAAGACCCTGTTGATGGTTTCGGGCTGTAGTTCACGGATTGCTTGGATGATATTGGCCTAAAGTGCTTGAATCGTTTCCGGACTGTTGGCATAACATCGGTCCTTCACGGTTCCCCACAAAAAAAAAGTCCAAAGGGGTCAAATCGCAGCTCCGAGGCGGCCAATTGACATCGCCAAGACGGCTGATAACACGATTTGGGAATTTGGTGCGCAAAAGACCGATTGTGGCATGGGCTGTGTGGCATGGCGCGCCATCCTGCATGAACCAGAGGTCGTCCAAATCCATGTCTTTAATTTCAGTAAAAAAAAAGTCGTTAACATGCCCACCGTTGACCGAAACGTTGTTTCCAGCCTCATTTTCGAAGAAAAATGATCCAATGATGCCACCACTCCACACCAAACTGTCACTCTCTGTGGATGCATTGGCTTGTCGACAATTACGTGCGGGTTTTCCGAGCCGCGTTAATGTAGCCGCTGAGATGAAAATGTGCCTCGTCAGAAAAGATGATTTTTCGCCCAAAATCGTTGTCCAATTCAAGCTGCTCTAAGGCCCTGCAAAACTATAACGAAGCGGATGGTCGTGCGCTTTCAATTGCTGAATCAATTGGACCTTGTGAGCGAATAATCCCAGATCTTTGTGCAGAATTCTCCTCAGGCTAGTGCGTGAACTATTGAGCTGTTGAGATCGATGACCAGTTGATGTTCGTGGATTGAGTCTCACACTCTCGCCTACAGCAGCCACATTCTCATCTGTGCGCACCGTACGACGACGAGGACCATAAGTGTTGTCCACTAGCATACCAGTCTCACGAACTTTTTGCACAAACTTGCGTACAGCAGGCGCGGTGGGTGCTTCATTTCGGTCAAAACTTCTTTTCAAAAAACGCACTGTTTGGGCTACACAGCACTCACTTTGGAAATAAGTTTTCAATATTTCTCAATGTTGTTCAACCGTAAAGCGACTCATTTCGTTCCGCGGAGATATGATACTGACTTTCTGTCAAGATTTCGAGCGGGAAACAGCTGTTAGCGTCAAAATAACCTATGATTTAAAAAGAAATCACTAGGTGGTCCACCCGTTATATTACGGGTATAAGGAAGAAAATGGTCCACAGGAGCACTTAGACTCACTTGATTCGTTGTACTACCAGAAACAAAAGCCAACTTTCCGCATTTTACTGAAGTTTTTTTTTGTCTGTGGCAAGAACCCCAAATGTCTGTAGCAAGAACCCCAAATAAGGTGAGTTGGTGATGACCACCTTACAATATCAGCACTCACCACAGAGTACCGAAGGTTTGCCACCTAATATAATCGAAAACAGGAAAACCATAGAAATTTGTTCCGCAGTGTCGTCACCTCCCACGAACATCGCAGACACTAGTGTCACTTAAGCTCAGCTGATTAAAATGTTGAGCAGGAGCATTGTACCCTGTCAGGATGCCAACATAACCTGACGAATACTACGGACACAACCCATTCCTTACCCTTCTGCCCATTCATTTCGACATAGGTCATGGCCATTAGGATATTTGCCTAGCGAGAAGTGAAACCAAATATTGTCATTCACGAAGACAACATCAGCACAACCTTGATTGTTTTGGAGCCATCTATAGCGTTATAAGTATCAAAACAAGATAGATTCAGTGGTCGGTCTACAGCAGAGACAGGCGTACTTTTAAACGTCGCCATGAAGCAGAGCCAAGCCATTCCTTAAGACTAGCGCCAAAAAACTAAGAGCGCCTTGAATTTCTTCGACTGGACATGATGGACTATAGAATTTTTCTATGCAGGATTCTTTAATTGCAGCAATTGTCGTTTAGTAATCCAATCCAGTACTACCAACCTATGGAGCCCACAAAAAATACAAATATTTGGCGCAACAGCTCTTTAAAGATCCAGGGCCTAGCTTCTCGCAACCACTCATGTTGTGTGCGTTATATTTTTCACACGAATGGAATGAATGGTCCCCTACAGTATAATGCCGACTGCGAACGGTGATTTAAGAAGCTTTTTCGTGACAACAATACTGTCGGATGTCTGTCAGACGCTCGCGAGTGGTGGGACCGTGAAAAAACTTTTTGATGTTTTCTGGGATTCGAACTTGGAATCTCATGCATAGTGATCCCACAAAGCAAAGCTTATATATATAATCTATATACATGAACATGAAACTTTTCGTACGTTTTTTTAGAATTTACTATGAAAAGAGGGGGATGAATCTTATATCATTCGAAAGGTACTGTGCCATAGATGTGCTGAAAAATAACATCATGTGCGGATGTTATCCTTAGGTAAAATAAAGTGAACTTACGCACATGATTTCTCCATAAAAAACGCTTCAACCAATTAAATGAAAGCATTTTGTTCACGTTCACGGCTGTATGAGCTTAGATCCCTTTGCCTTCTTTCCATGTACGGGAGAGTATTACAAAATGAAGCGTCATATAAACAAATACATAGCGTTGTTCCTATCGCTGTTTATTTATTTCAATTCGGACGAATTTCGACCACACGCGATACTAGTATATATAAATTTGACGCAATAGCTCATTGGGCTTCACGCAACCACTCATGTACTATACGTTATATTTTTCGCATGATTCGAAGGTACCTACAGTTTTGTGCCGAAGTGCATTTTTTGTTTTTTGAAAAGATTTCTCGTAACAACAATGGATGTTGGATGTTTGTCAAACGTACGCGAGAGGTGGGACCGTGAGCAACTTTTTGTGTTTTTTGGGATTCTAATATTGAATCTCACGCGCAGTGATTCGACACACTAACCACTGCAAAGCTTACAATAAGTTAAAATTTCCCGCACATATAACATCCCTAAGCCGCTTTAAACTGTAAGCGACTCGTTAATATTAAATTTAAATTTATTCAACATTAAATCCATACACTACTGCCACTACCAGTGGCATTCACCATCCTTTTTGCTCGCATTTCAATTCCACTACAGGATACCTCTATCAGTGTATCCCTTTATAGTGGGATTTTTATGTGATATTATGCATACAGTATTCGACTGTCAAGAGATGATTTCGAAGATGGAAATTTGAAAATATATTGCATGAGTACTTCACTTTGTTGAACGGATGGCGAATTTTTTCATGAGATGCTGTAAGGATATGTGGTGTATTTATTCTTGTTTGGTTGGGTACTCCCGAAAGGCACTTGAGTCCTTCATATGAGAAGATAGGTTTTCATTCAATCTTTGGATTTGGTTTTTCGTATTCGTACGAATGATGAAAATGGGGACTTGTCAAGGGCCTAGGATGGTTAGAAGGGAGCAATTAGAAGAATTTGACAACGTCAGTGGAAACGATGAAATTATCGTAATATGACGTCGACTATACAGTAGTTTATGAGTAGTTTTGTGCCTAAGGAGTGTTTCTTATGAGTGCATCGTATAAAATGTCGTAGCTTGCGGTACAAGCCTCTTAAGACATAAGCTGTATATTCGTCATTATCTTGGTTAAAACCGTGAATACTGCTTTGAAGTTTTTTATGATATATGTGATAGAACATATGTAGGTATAACCCAGGAATAGACAATAGATTCTTTCTACTTTAGCTACCTCAATAATCATATGAAGGTACAAAGATGTATTAACATAACAGAAGCACAGAGATCAAGGACTCAGGCTGGGCTGGAAATGACTTTCAATCACCTCCGGATGAGTTCTTGCGAAGCACGGCTGCTAAAAGCAGGATTCGTTTTAGACAGTCAAGCACATGGAAGCATAGCTCCTATGTACACGGATCTTTATTTCAAGAACATTGATCAATAATTGATCTAGATAGATAGACTTTCACAAGAAATACTCCATTCTTTTTCTCCGTAGACAGGAGTGGGAATTCTACGCATTAACTGTTCCACAGAGATTTCGGCTCTACACTGACGGGTCTTAAATAAACATAGAAACCGGCGCGCGCTGAAGTTGTCTGTGAATCACTTAACATCAACGAGTCATACAAACTCCCAGATGACTGTGGTATCATCCAAGCTGAAGTTTTCGTCCTTGAAAGAGCAGCTCATACTCTACACACAAAGAAACTAGACCCATCTAGGGCTACAATCTTCGTGGATAGTCAAGCTGTACTCACTGCACTAGACATTGTGCAAATAAGATCCATCATCTCCGCATGCTGATTATAAATGGAATATGCAACGCTCATGAAATCAATCTCTGATTAGTTCCCGGAGGTAGTAATAAAGAAGGGAACGAAGTAGCAGACGAACTAGCTCGGATAGTGTCAGTATTAAATGAGAAATTAACCCTGCCATTGGTAGCTATCCCTATTGATGTACTAAAAAGAAAAATAGACTTCAAAGCAAGAGAAAAGACCAGCACCTAGAGGGCAGCCAGAGGCGACTTTGTCATATCGTGCAGCGTATGGGCAGCTCCGAAAGCGAAAAGTGTACCAAAAGCCATTTGTCAATGAACAATTAGAAACAAGTATCATGGTAGGTTTACTAACTTGTCATTGCCCGAATAGTGCAATATCCGTCCGACTGGGCGTCAACTCACCTGATTACAGCACGAGCTGCCATTATACAGAAAACATAGAAACTATCAAACAATTGCTGTGTGGTTGTTCTAATCTTCAAAGCCGTCGCTTCCTCTATACGGGAAACACACTTTTTAAAGAATTGGAGGAACAGGCACAAGTAATTTATTTTATTTTTTTTTTTTTGTGGACTGGAGCACTCAGACGCAACTGGTTCATTGTACTACCAGAGAGCAAACACTGATTTACTCATTTTATTGGAATTTCACTGTCTTTCTAAGAAAGCCAAGCAAACACTTCAGTGATGAGGAGCTTACGGTACCAGCACTCACCATATCAGCACCGAGAATCTGCCCCCTGATACGAGCAAAGGCCGGACACTCACAGAGATAATGTTCCGCGGCGTCGTCGCTCTCTCCACAAGCGTCGCAGATTGTAGTGTCACTCAAGCCCAACACGTTAAAGTGCTTGGCAGAAGCAAACTGGCTTGTCGAGACGCCAATAAGTTGTCTACAGTATTTTCTGCTGAGAGACAGCAAGAATGCCGCTGATTTCTTACAGACGTCCGGAAGCATGCGTTTAGTCAACCTGCATTCTGGAGAGTTATGTAACACACTATTGTGTTTGTGAGAGACCCAATCGTCAATTGAAACCCTAACCGAGGACGCAAAAGCACTCAACGCGGGTTCGGAACCTGAGCCTTGTCTAGCAATCTCATCGGAGATCTCGTTCCCCAAGATCCCAGTGTGACCTAGGAGGGACAGATAAGAGACAGAAAATTCAGCCTTGCGACTGAGCTTAAAGAGTTTTCGCTATTACGAACTTTTTGGAAGTGGTTAAAGGGTTAAGCGAAGCCTGACTGTCACTACAGACACGAATACTGTGACCCTTCCACCTGTTCTTCACATCATAGTTCATGGCCATTAGGATTGTATTAGTTTCTGCTTGGGAAACAGACGCATATCTGCCTAACGAGAAAAGAGGTCTAATGTTGTCGACTTCCACGAAGACCCCAGCGCCAGACCCTTGATTAGTTTTGGAACCGTCCGTGAAAATACGACTACATTCCATTCCCGGCTCAGACTCTGGATGAAACCAGTCCTAAACACAAGGAAAGTCGACTCTGAATTTGCACATCAGCTGAAGTTCTGGTGTCATTGCATTAGACGGCATATCCATAAGACAGGAGTCGTAAGATAAGCGTCGCGCAAGTTCATCAAAATACCAGTGTGGAGTATACCAAAAATTGCCTCCCCTAAGACAATCGATGGCTTTGATAGTGCAGCCCATGATATAAGTATCGAGCGAAGGAAAGTTCAGCAAACTATTTAAAACAGAACCAGGCGTACTCGGAAAAGCTCCCATGCACACGTCACGTTCATGATATGTTTCGTTAGGAGTACAGGTTGGTTTGATTCAAGACCAACCCAGGGGCAACCAAATTACAGTTTGTAGCACAATTCAGAGGGGATCACAATGAACCAAAAGGCATCCATGCAATTAATTCCCTTATACCATACCAAACCATTCTTCTGTACAACGATCTGTAGAACTAAGATTTGAGTGCTTAACCGTGCTCCTTTTGAAATCAATGAGACTAAAAATAATAAACGCTTCCTACATACTACAATAAGTCCTCCATGGATTCCATTCTAAGTTTTAAGAAATGCTTTTTTCAAAAACGCAGTATCGCCTCCTAGCAGAGAGTTCACCTTAAATTTGAAAGGACATTCTTTTCTTTAAAGGAAACCACGCCACATAAAGGAGACAAGAAACACGACCAACTCGCTGTAATAAATTCAAAGTGAACGTCTGAAGATAATGTCGATGTTCAGCGTCACTGATGTCTTTGAAGCTAATTCATTGCGATATTAGTGTCTGTGGTATAAGGGTAATGCGTGAGCAAGAATCGTTGAATAAAAACCACCACCACCACCACCACCACCACCACCACTACCACCGCCTGCACTTCACGACCTAAGAAGGCATTTCTCATTGGGATTTAAAATTATAAATCAACTTGAGTGTCACGGTGAAACGTTTTCTTTATTGAAACCATTACATACAAGATGATGTTCAAAGAGAAGCGGAGGAGCATTTAATTAAAATTTACCGGATAAGGACATTTAACCTAAGAGAATGTGTGTTCAAAATTTTTTCGGAAGCTTGTAACCACCTTAACTGCTTATTATTCCAACTCCGTAACAAGTAAATAAAAAAATTACAATAAACACCTTAAAAATGTCCATCGGGGTCGGACGATGTGAATGAAATGGTAAATCGATCCCTTTCGTTTCGTTTTTCACTCTCAAGGGTACAATTTCGATTATAAGTCGAAGGACATTACAAACAATTTGCATGGACGACACGAACCTCTGATAACAATCTGTATGTTTAATGGCTTCTAAGTCGCACGCTTATAAATCGACTTCATCGTTACCATTATACTCGTATCCACTCTACCGGTGCTCACAAAACAGGAACCATTTTGAAATACAATAGAAATCGAAAAAGGACTCTGTGCTGTGTGAATCCAATGGGACTTTGGAAAAAAAAGGAACCATTCGTACATTTAAATAAGGAAACGTACGAGGCCAATGGTCAGTATGAGAATTGTATGTAAATTTTCTGTTTGGCTTTAATATAAGCTCTTGTCCAGACAATGAACTTTTTATTGCTGCATAAAGTTATTTCGGAATATTTTAAGCAGAGGGTCGATGGATATTAAATACAAGCTAAAAAATAAATTCTGCTTTTTACTTTTAGCCGATTAGTTGGGATATGGTAATAGATGAGGGGGAAGCAACCAGTACACGTGCATGTCAATCACAGCAAAAAAAAAACATCATCCTTGTAAGCAAAACAAGAATTTACTATTTTAATGTTTTTTTCTGGAAATGATCACTTTCATGCAAGCATGGAGCATGTGGGGTGTCCCTATGCAGACGAAGAAATTGGATTCAAACAATTTGCAGTTTTGATTCTGATTGGTGTAATGTCTGGGTACTCCTTCTTCATATGACTTATTTCGGATATCTTGGAACTAACGGCAGTAAAATGATTGATAGAGGGAGTGTAGCACACACAACTATAATCTAGAAAGCCAGACGGAAATGGATCTAAAGCATGTCCGCAATATAGTGTATGATAGTGCCAACAGGGAGTTTATTTGGAGTGCCCTACACAGGAGAGTTATCCCCGATAATCTAATTGCTATTATCAAAGCTACATACGAAGATGCCAAAAGTCAAGTTCTGCATAGAGGAAGGTTGTCTGAGTAATTTGAGATCCAAATTGGAGGAAAGACAAGGCTGTATTCTTTCACCAATATAATTCCTATTGGTGATTAGTGATGTGCTTCATGCAGCTTTGTCGACGGGAAACGGAGGAATTCGATGGACTCTTACATCTCAACTGAAACATCTTGAATACGCTGACGATGTATGCTTACTCTCCCACAGAATTATGGACCTCCACGAAATGACAGCAGATGTGGAGAGAGAGGCAGGCGTCATCGGGCTGAAAATGAATACGGCAAAAACTAAAATTATCAGCCTTGGAATAAACTCATCGGCTCAAATATGCCTTGCTGCACAACCGATAGAGAGATTAGACAATCTTGAGAGTGTTGTCTCGACCGATGGTGGAACTGAACTGGATATAGCCAACAGGATCGCCAAAGCAAAGTCCGCGCTCTGGATTTTGTCCAAAATATGGCGAAGCAATGCAATCAGTTTGAACACCAAGCTAAGACTGTTTCGCTCCAATATTGAATCCGTGCTGTTATATGGATGCAGCACGTGGAGAGTGACCACTACTATCACCAGAAAGCTGCAAACGTTCGTTAATAGGTGCCTACGCAATATCTTAAGGCCCAATCGTATCTCTAACGACCTTTTTACGAGAGAATGGTTCAGAAACCAATAGGCACAACCATCCAACGACGGAAGTGGCAGTGGATTGGTCACACGTTCCGAAAGGGTAACATGCTATGCAGTGGAACCCTTTAACCCAGGATGGCAGAAGACATAAGAATATGTCCGCAATAGTAACACGTGAAAGCGTAGACATATAACGGTGATAAAATATTGAGTGTCAGATTCCAAACAAATTTTTGAACAGCTGTTGAATAGGCCACATATACTTCGATATAAAACGATGAGCATAGTTGCTATAATGGGAGTTGCAATATCCCCCATGTTAAATATGTCTTTGGGAGTAAAAAAAATATATGTTAGTAAATGTAAAATGGCTTGTGATACGAAGCGTTTCATAATTATAGGGCGACTGAATTGGCAATAAAGACAGGAGCTCTCGACTGCAACCACCCAAAACATAGGCCTATTTCACACATATTCGGCATCGGATACACGACGCCAAGTATCAAAGGTTCAAAGTATACAGAACTCAATGAGAACGTTCAGACCCATCCGGTACTGGATTCACGGCATAAATGTCGGATACACGATGTTTTTTCTTCCGGAGAAATTTCAGTTCTATCGGATACATTGACGTGTACGGAAGTAAATGGAAGCTTTCAGACAATTCATACGCCATCGGATACAACCTATTATGTTGCAAAATAATCCTCAAACGAGTTTTTGTGCCCGGTGCCGGATAAGAGTGAACTGTCTATTGAGTTCTGTACACTTTGAAGCGAATAGACGGCACCGTGTATACGGCATCGGTAATGTGTGGAAACAAACCGTATATCTGCGCAGTGTAAAACTGACCTAAGTGTGTACGTATGCGGATCACCTTTAATTAATTTCATAGGCATCTTTTGGGGAGACATTCTCAGTCAGTTTTTGCCAGTAAAGTCAAATTTAATAGAGGAAAGCAAATTCATTCTCTAACCAACGCAAATATATCTTTCACAGGAGAGTGGCAGCAGATTTTCCCGGAGAAAAAACATTCGAACGACTGTATTCCATATGACCATGTTCTAGTGGTACCGCAGACTAGCACTGATGATTACATAAACGCCGCTTATGCAAAGGTAACTTGGTAATTAGTAGTCTCTTTCAAGACGAGCT
This sequence comes from Brachypalpus laphriformis, assembly GCA_945910035.1. Lineage (NCBI taxonomy): Eukaryota > Metazoa > Arthropoda > Insecta > Diptera > Syrphidae > Brachypalpus > Brachypalpus laphriformis. The sequence continues at coordinate 163,382,591 of OX246756.1, forward strand.
AATTCTTTTTTTATTTGCAGGACTAAAGACCTGTACGAATTTGATCATCGCCCATACACCGCAGAAACACATATTGAACGCTTGATGGTCGATGACGCCTTGAACAAGTTCCCTAAGTTACACTACTTTGTAGACCTCTAACATCACTGACCATACAGCCTACGCCTTTTCTTCTTCTTCCTCTTTCAGCGAGGTTATGATCCGAAAACAATGGATGCCTCTCCTGCCTCTCGATGTCTTTGGAACGTTCATTGATATTGCCTTTTTAACGGGGTTCAAATAATCTCTGTTTTTTTTTTTTTTTCAAATAATCTCTTCTTTGAACGTGGCAAAACCAGCTAAGCCAGTTGCGCTCTATCTTTTGTACGATGGTTTCCTTGACGTGAAGGCTTCCACGGATCTTCGAACTTCTTATTCCATCAAGCTTTCTCACTCCTACTGGCATACGAAGCATCTTCACTTTAGCTGCCAGTATGAGAGCAAATTCTCTTATACTTTCTGTACATCGTCCAACATTGTGAACAGTATGTGAGCGCTGGACGCACAATTGCGGTGTAGAGTCTTCCCTTCAACTTAGGTGGCATTTTTCAGTCACAGCCGATAGCGGAATTTTCTCGCCACTTCATCTACCCTACGCTTACGTGATGATTGATGTCGTCATCATAAGTTGCTTTGCTATTGATCATTGATCCCAGATATTTGAACTTTTCGCACGTGGGAAGCACTGTTCCATTCAAATAAATGTCTGAAATAGGCCTGAGTGGATCAGAGAACGGGATCTTTTTGAACTAATGCGATACCCATTTCCCTCCAAAACGTCCAAACACACATCAAGTGCTCGTTGCAGAGATGTAGTATCCGCACTTATGATGGCTCCATCGTCAGCAAAGAATAACTGATGTACCTTGGGGTCCATCACTTTACCTTCAAGCAGATAGTGAAGGACTGTAATAAAGAGCAAACGACTTAAGACGCTTCCCTGGTGCACCCCGACTTTGATTGGGAACTCTTTGGATACTCTAGCGGGGTATCTTACTCTTGTCCTTGCTCCTTTGTACATGTCGATGGTCATTTGTTCATAGGTTTCTGAAACCCCTCGATGTCTTAGCGCCACCCATATCAATATCAGATCTCGTGGTTGTCTGTCAAATGGCTTTTCAAAATCAACTAATGCAATATGCATTTCCTTTAAGGAATCAAGATGTTTTTCAATTATGATCTTTATACTTTAGACTGCATTTGTGGTTGATTTACCCGCGACAAACCCGCATTAATCATCAGATAGTCATATTATTTTTCGCAGTCATCCACCTAATACCCGCTCAACGATCTCCATGGTGGGTGACATCAGGTTGATCGAACGGTACTTATCTCAGTTTCGCGTATCACCTTTCCCTTTGTATACAGGGAGAAGGTAACTTTCCCTCCATTGATTCGGCATTGGGTCACCTCTCACGAATTTGGAGATAAGAATTCTGAGCCATCTGAAACCGACGTTTCCCATCTTTTTCCAGAACTCAGAGGGCATCTCGTCTGGCCCAATCGCTTTTCGTTTTTTGGAGTATTTGAACGCCTCACTAACTTCTTCGGCTGTAATGTCGGGTATTTCTTCACAATTAGTGGTGGCTCTTGGAAAGTATAGCCGGGAAAACTGTTCATTAAAGAGTCCTTCACAATACTGCCGCCACCTCTGCAGAATTTTGTCGTCATCCACAAGAAGCTGGCCATGAGCATTGTTAATGAACGAACGAATCTCCTGGGCATTTCTTTTTCTTTGGCTATTTTGAAGATGGCTGCGCTCTTGTTCATATTGTGTCTTCGCAGCTCCTGGATAGCCTGGTTTGCATCAGCCACCGGGAAGATATTTTCTCCAACTTCCGATACAGGCCGTCCGTATTCTCTGCTTGAAGATGGGAGCAGTTCTTCTTCGATTATTACTTGCAACGTCTGTATTCCACTTCATGGCGAGCTTTTTCGTCTCTATTACTAGAGGGGCACTTTGACTAAGCTGTAAAAGCCACTGTCTTCGCATTTATTACTTCTTTGACTTCATCACTCCACCACCTTGTTTCTTTGGCATGTTGGAGCTCCTAGCAGTGATTTGGCCATCTTAAAGCAAGTTCGCAGTGGGGAATCCCACATATTTTGTGCTCTGCACTCTTTATCCTTAGCTCCGTTGATGGTGTAAGAGAGGTCATTTTTCATCCCGAAATCAAAAGGCTCTCCTTTTTTTTGTCCAGATTGTACCACTTGATTTTCTCAGGGACCATTGTTTGCTTGTTTTTCTTTGGTGTTTTCATAAAAATTTCTGTTAGCAGAGACGGTGCTGCTGGGTGATCGCCTCTCCCAGGATCACTATGCAATCTTTTACCCGAGGCTTCATGAAACTGGCTACCAAATGGTAGTCAATCTGGGTTTCATCTCCAGCACTGCTGTAAGTGATCACTTGTCGGCTTTGTTTGATGAACGCGGTATTTAACACAATAAAACCGTGTGATTTGCATATGCTTAGGATGTCCTCACCGGGAAGGTTCCTAGTGCCGTATCCCAGTCCTCCATGGCAGTCTTTATAGTCATCGTTTGACATCCCGACATTTTCATTAAAATCTCCTCCAACAAACAGAAATTCTTCCGTTGGGATGTTCTTAAGGAGATTGTGGAAATCTAACGACATGGCCCAATTTGAGGAGCATATGTATTGACAATATTCTACACCTCTCCTTGTATTACAAGTTTGAGAGACATCAAACGGTCGCTAGACTTGGAAATGCTCAAGACGTTACCAAGTCCAAGTAGCTCAGCTGCAAGGATGGGGCCGATTCCGTTCCTAGCCTTTTCCGTTCCGTAGTAGAACACCTAGTAATCTTTAGTCCTAACGTCCAAGAAACGCGCCCGATTTCCGGTGTTTTTCCATTTCGTCTCTTAGACACACAAGATGTCCACCCGCCTTCTATTCATCATCTCTTCCAGCTCGTAACTTCGACCGGTCATGCCTCTAGCTCGGGACCCTCAAATTCCGTCCAAACTGTTTCATTATCCCCCGGAATCCCTATAGCTCTGACCCGAACATTTCTGCTCGGTCCAGGATCAGTACCATGCACGGGAGTGGTAGTGCCTGGCGGGGTAGTGCCTTTCATTTTAGCAAGTATTTCCATACCTAATGATACAGTTTTGCTATATTATTGCGATGGTGTTTGTTGTTTGACACGTGCATGCTCCTGTTTTATTATTATTTGTTTGATCTTTCTTCTATGACACTGGTGATCTCCAGTCGTGCCAACCCACGGACTCGCTTGCACACTTGTGGGAGAGTCTTTAAGGTGGTGTATGTGTCTCTGGGCTCAGTTGGGTGTTATATTGCCTAGATATGATTTGTTCCCATAGTCGACTTTTACGATAAGCGATATTTGTTGGGGGCACTGCAGTGATATTTTTAACCCATCCTTGCACGGGGGTTAAACTCGAATATATTGTTACACAAAAACGTACGAAATGGCCCAAGCTGAAGAGCTAGATGTGGTGGCAGTCAAAGTGCTAAGAAAGCATGGAAGTAGATATTTCCTTTTATTTTCTAATGAAGTTTTTCAGGCATAAGGTACAATGATCACTAAAAGAGAAACCTTTCTGTCTCATGATACTTTAAACACACCTTTCTTCTTCGACGTACCATACTCATCATCCTTAACAATACACCACTTAACCCCACTCCCCTAAAAATAAAAAAATGTTTAATATCTTTGCATTTGCAATTTGTAACAGCTTATCTCTTAACAGCAGTAGTTAGTATCGCATGGACATGACGAAACTCTAAGACATTTATAATTCCACTTCGTCGTTTTGCTACCCCTAATGCTATGATATACTCGTACATACGAGTACATATATGGCAAACATCACCAGCCGACAAAAGTTCACCCCAGCTACGAGCCTACAACGTATTTGTTTGCTTAACTTAATATCTAAATTTCAGCACGAAATATCCTCATAATCCTTATGTACAGTCTTATTAATACCGTCACAATTACTTACCATTTGTGTATCGTCGATGTCAAATTATCGATTGAACGTGTAACTCTTCTCCGTCTGCTGTTGCTACGTCTGCCTCGACCGCTTAAGTTGTCTAATTACAAAGCAAAGACGACATTGCCGACAAAGGCTCTCCTCATCTACACTCGGGCGTAATGTTTGCATAATTCATGAGTACTCAACCGCACACTTAACGATGTGTTTACGCGGAATCCTAATTGAAATTTGATTAAAGGATGCGGCTGATGGTATTTTTAAGAGCCGACGTCTAACTAACAAGGGTATGTTGTATGTCGTACAAGTGTATCGCGCAAGGGGGCACTTTATCGCCCTTTAATTGTCACAAGTGCACTTAGTGTTTGAAGTTGTTTTGCATAATTAATTAATGTTGCTGACGCTATTGATGATGGGTAAATAAAAGATATCCTTGTACTAATTATCGCTATAAGGTATAATAAAGTCGTTTTATTTAAGGATTAAAGGTCAGTCAACATATCAGGTAAATAAAAAGGGAGCCAAGGTCATTGATTGAACCGTTTTTTATTAATCGAAACAGAAGCAATTTATTTGGCTTCATGACGTGAGTGCACTCGGGAGTGAAATGTCCTAGAGTAACTGCATTCATTATTCACTGAAGATAAATGTGGTCACCTTGGGAAGAGAAAATAGCAACGATAAAATCATTTCAGTTGAAAAGTGTTTGTATCGACTGCTACCTTTTAACATTCAATTACTCTGGAGTCATTGGAATTGTTATCGGTAGATTACTTTGATTGCTTCGTTGAGAATAGGTACAGTGCACAGAGATGAATGTCCCCACCTAGTACGAGACTATTGTGGACATTTTTTTTTAAAATGTCCGCTTGCTTCTGTTTCGAATTCATCCATTTAGTGAATAAATGTGGTCCGATAGTAGTATATCGAATTTGGAAAAACCGAAGAAATCAATTTCACTACTGCTATAATAGGGTAAGCTTTGATCGCTCGTGTGCTTCTTATTAAGGAGGTTCCACAAATGGCATTACAACCAAGGTTTAAAAGTAAGTTTCGAAACTCGCATTTTACATTAATAGCTTTCCACAACATTTGAGATGGATTTAGAATGGAATAATGTTTTTTTGGAGAGGAATATTTCAATAGCTGGCATTGGGAACCTGGGAACGCTGTTTAATGCCGGGCAGAATGGATTTGATTCATCGTTAGGCCTAAGGAAACAGACACTGCAATTACAATACATTACGAGGTATTTCATACTACTCACCCTTAGGTCGTCCATACTCGAAGCGATGACTTATGTTTTAGTACTAACAGAGCATGTACGACATCGAACCTCACAAATGATGCATTTCTGAAAGACAGAACAAAATTCCAAGTTTAAGTAGCTTCAAAGCATCATATGTAGAACTACAAGAACTATAAAGCGTGGATGACATACTCATACATATGCAGGTCTAACAACCAGAAATTGAAGCTTATGAAGTGTTGCCGCTGAACTTTTCAAGGCAGGAAGAGATGAGTTGGTTAGGAGCATGCACCAGCTCATCTGTAAAATCTGGTCGGACGAAAGTATGCCCGATGGATGGAACCTCAGTATCGTTTGCCCGATCCTGAAGAAAGGAGACCCTCTAATTTGCGCCAATTACAGAGGTATAAGTCTCCTCAACATCGCATATAAGATCCTGTCTGCCGTATTATGTGAACGCCTAAAACCGATCGTCAACAACTTGATAGGTCCTTATCAGTGCGGTTTCAGGCCGGGAAAGTCAGCCATCGACCAAATATTCACACTACAGCAGATCTTGGAAAAAACCCATGAATATAAAATCTATACACACCACCTCTTCATCGATTTCAAGGTTGCCTATGATAGCGTGTATAGAGACGATGTATACAGAGCCATGTCTAGTCTTGGCATCCCTGCCAAGCTCATCCGTTTGTGCAGAATGACGATGGAGAACTCTCGCTGCTCCATCAAAGTCGGTAAGAACATCACCGAACCATTCGTTGTCAGGAAAGGTCTTAGACAAGGTTACGCGCTATCGTGCGATGTCTTTAACATAGTACTTGAGAGAATTGTACGAAACTCACAAGCCAACCCCGGAGGTACAATCTTCTTCAAGTCTGTACAACTACTCGCTTATGCCGATGACATTGACATAATCGGAAGAACTCAGCGGGCAGTCAATGGGGCATTTACGAGTATTGAGATCGAGGCAGCAAAGATGGGTCTAGCGGTCAATGAAAGCAAAACAAAATATACGCTGCCTACAAAAAGGACACCTAACATCGGCGTCTTGGACAGAACGCCACAATAGACAGATATAATATTGAGGTAGTAAAGGATTTTGTCTACCTAGGCTCTATGGTGAACTCCGCAAATGACATCAGTAGGGAGATCACGCGAAGAATTACTCTTGCCAATCGTTGCTTTTATGGGCTAAAACGGCAATTGAGTAGCAAAGCCCTATCTCGAACTACTAAGGTAACTCTTTATAAGACACTAATCATCCCAGTCCTGCTGTATGGCGCAGAGGCATGGGCTTTGACAAAACCGGATGAGGATGCCCTTGGTTATTTCGAGAGAAAAGTTCTTCGAGCGATCTTTGTTCCCGTCTGCATAGACGGTGAGTGGAGGAGAAGGTACAATGCCGAACTATACGACCTGTACAAGGACATCGACTTAGCCAGAAGAGTTCATATACAGCGACTAAGATAGATGGGTCATTTGGAGCAGATGGAGCCCAACGTTCCCGCTAAGGAAGTCTTTGAATCCACCCCAGATGGACGAGGCAGTAGAGGACGACCTCGCGGTAGGTGGCGTAAACAAGTGGAGGTGGACCTCAACCAACATGGCGCGCGCAAATGGAGGCAGCTGGCTCGTAACAGCGCTGGCTGGAGATGTTTGATGGTTGAGGCCCAGGTCCACCCCGGACTGTAGCGCCATCTAAGTAAGTAAGTAAGTAAGAAGTGTTGTCGAGAAGAGCTCAGGGGTCTTGGAATACAGCAAAAGGTATCACTCTGCTGGATCCCTGGACACAAGGGCATCCCAGGCAATAAAAAAACCGGCAAGCTAGCAAGAATCGGCTCAGCAGCCCTACTAGAACAGTTGACCCCTCTGTATGTATCCAGCCTTGCACACGCAAGCTCATTGCAGGGCATAAAGCCATTAGAGGGGCGAACACAAGATGGACCTCAATGGAAACTGGTGCCACCAACAGGAAACTATGGCCATCCTTCGACAAAGTAAGGACCGGGAGAATTACTGGGAAAGATAGGAAATCCGTTTCCACCCTCGTGGGCATCATCACGGGGCACAACACTCTGGGGTACCACATGAAGAATTTACGACTGACGAAGAAAGAACTCTGTTAAGGCTGTGGTGACGAGGAAGTTTTTGACGACACTACCCACCTTCTGTGCCACTGTCCGGGTCTTCAGCACTCCAGGAAAAAGATCCTTGGTAGATATTTCATCCAGGATCTCGGGGTGTTCTCCGGCCTTTCGACAGGAAAGTAAGTAAGTGATTGAGTTGAATAGTTTTTAGTTTCAATGGGTAAGGGATTACTTTTCCCCTATAGGTATCACTATGGGTTGTTACAACCAAGATCACACCTTTTGCGCATTCCAGCGCAGTGATATTTGAACCACATCCAAATATTCCCACCGTATTGTTCCCATGAAGTTGGAGCAAAAGAGTCACACTCTGCCACAACGCTGACCTGAGTGTGGCAGAGAGCGCCTCTCCCTGCCAGCCCACATACCAAGCCTAACCTAACACCAGAGCTCAGAAAAACGTTACAGAACGATCTTACAACACGTTTAAAAAGGAAGTTACGGCAACCCCATACATAGTTGAAAGTAGTTACTCAATTTTGCCAAGAATACCGTTTGCCATAATATTCAAGAAAATAGTAACAATATATGAAGTTAAATGTGAACAAATCGAAAGTTTCCCTTCAGTGCACTCTACAATATAGTGGAGTTCCATCGAAGCAGGTGCAGAAGTTTTAGTACCCTTTGTGTACCATCTTCTATGGAGCTATAAACTCTCTCCACTCTCCAGGTCATCCCTATAGACTTCAGTCCTTCCTCAACTGATGTGCACCATGCTTCGTAAGGGCAACCCAATCTCCTCATTACTGGGTTAGTATCTTTCACTGAATTGTGTATCATGCAACGGAATTGTCTTGCGTAGACATCTATTCATGAAGGTTTGCAATTTATGAGTGACGATGGTGATGACCTTCACACGTTACAGCGAGACAGTCACAGTTTGGTTCTTCTGCTGAAAACAAAGTTTTCATGACTTTTGGAAGCATACAGAACGCAGGTTTAGCGTCAGTGATTCTGCTGCCCACAACCAATTCAATACCGCCACTACCAGTCGAGACCTTTGGGAACTTTCTCGATCTGTTATTCCGCAATGTTTAGCTAGGGGTTGGTTTTGACAATACTCAACGCGTTTGTTTTCAAATTGCGGACTACTAGATGTAAGTCGATTACCTTGTGTAAGAGCAGATAGACGCCGCGCTGTCAGTGTAGTCCAAATTTATTAAATATAATGCAATTGTCCGTACTAATCCTTGGTTTCCTTCAGTCAGTATTGGTCAAAGTACATCACTGATGACCACAAACAAGAACAGTCGTAGAAGTATGCAACTTTACCGTATCCCACCTTAAACGCCCTCCTAAACCTTACTATTGACACTAACTATCGAAAACTCCGGCTAAGAGTTTTCAGAAAAGTCACTTCTGAATTTCGATTCACGTTGTCAAAGGCCTTCTCGGAATCGATGAATGTAGCAGAGGTCTGAATCTGACGCAATACAATATGATGATTCCAAAGGTGTTTATGTGGTCTATGCAGTAGGACTAGTAGGATCCGGCGCGAAAGCCTGCCTGTTTGACATCGAGAGTGGGCTCTTAATTTTCTTAAATTCTGTCTAAAACCACCCTATATACGAGAGCTATTGTCCTGACTACAGCTGGAAGAACACCTACCTACTCATCGACCCAAATCTTATTTCCCCAACAACTGACCCTTGACACTTCCCAACTAATACTACAAAATTAACGAGCAAAAACCAAAACAATTACTCATTATTATACCCTCACTTATGAGAGTGTTAAAATAGCATTTAAGGTGAACGTCATTACACACATTGACCATAAATAATACACAACGCATAAACAGTGTAAGCGTGGGTTATATGACAAATTAATGTTTTATTTCTCACATATTTCATTGGGAACAAATAGGTAACGCCCCGAAAATTCCGGGCCTAAGGGCTGTAATGGTTTATAGATTGGTTAACACTGCGTAATGCTGTTTATTACTTATTCATTTCAGGTGGTAATTCAGTTGGATAGGCAGCCGAGGTGTTTATTAATGAGGGTTGCTTTTAATGTATTTGATCGATGGGTACAGGTTGGCTATTATTTCTTATAATACTGAAATTATGCTTGGCTCTTTGGTTAAACTGTTATGTCACAATGAAATGAATTAGGGGTCGTATACGTAATATTTTGGGTATTGTGATCAAATGTAGGAGATAGTCTTGAATCGTCTCCTACTGAAGAGGATTGTTTGTTTGTTGGTCGATAAATCAAAGAAATGTGAAAACATGCGCTTGAAACCAGTATAACCAACAAGGATGTGAAAATATTCATAATCGTTATATCTATCATGTCTATCGGATGCTAGCCGAATATGTAGCTTGAGTGATCGCCAGACTTTTTGTCAGGGGCTTGCGCTGCATCGACGTGAAAATTTTACTTTTTTTTCTAGTCTTCTCTCAGGAGGGGCATGTCTATAACGATGAGATAGCGCCCTGAGATACCTGCAGATTTCTGTTGATACTAGCTTGAATAATTCGTTATGATTCTAAAGTTTACTTCTTCTGTAACAAAAGGAAAATTTTGATTGAGATATGTTTGTCCGGTTACCAGGTGAACATGGAAGTGGGGTGTCAAAGTGGCATAGAACGTCCAAAAATCGTGTTTTTGGGGATTGTTCTAGTATTTGTTCTAGTTTTTTGTTCAGTATATATTATGTGGTAATATCTGTAGCATAGGCAAAAGCCTTTATTAGACAGTTGGATAGTCAAGCGGCAATCAAAGCAGTAGACATCGAGGAAGTCATATAACAAACAGTTTCCAGATGCCGTAACACGTTGAATAGAATATGCAACACCCATGACGCAACTCTCTGGTGGGTTCCCTGGAATAGCAATTTAAGAGGAAATGAGACAGCAGATAAACTAGCTAAAAAGGGATCAGCGTTCGATTTTCAACATACTCGGATGACAATAAAAACTCCAATTGGTGAACTGAAAAGGAAAATAGATCTTAAAGCAAGAGAACTGATTAACTCCGCTTCGTCCACCAGAAGCGACTGTGTCATATCACTCAGCTTATGGCCGAGAGTGGATAAAAACAGAACAAACAGCCTTTTGGCGATGAATATAAAAGAAATTTGCATCTTGACAGGTGCGCTAACAGAACACTGCGCGATAGGGTAATGGCTGCTAGATTAGGAGTCAACACACCTGATCACTGCCGGAGCCATCCAGATATTGAGGAGACAGAAACCATCAAACACCTGCTATGTGATTGCACAAATTTTCAAAACCGCCGCCTTCGTCATATGGGAAACAGGTTTTTTGACGAACTAGGGGATCTTACCACAGTCACACTAAGAAACGTGATAGGCTTCGTAAAGAGCAGAGGCTGGTTCATAACAGAACCGACCGCAAGATAATCGTTTAAGTATAGGTTGGACACTACAATGGAAAACACAGTGGACCGAATGGCCTCCATGATAAGCACTTCCCTCCACCCTAACCTAACTAACCTATTAGCCAGTTTTAAGAAAACTGGTGTCCTTATTTCTATTTTTAACGATACGAACTTAGTTTTATAAAATTTTCAAAGATCAGTATCGGTAATTGTTGTGTCGAATCAACATCACTTGCAATTGTTTATACGAACATTTTTCTAAATGTCATACAAAAGCTAAGACGATTCCCATAGACTATATATTTGTGGTGTCATTTGTGCTTTCTTATAGCACAACCTACCTATATATACATCTATAACTAGGGTTGTGTCCCTGTGCGCATCACACAAAAACTACTGAACAAATTTAAATAAAACTTTTCGGTTCTATAGCTATGAAGTTTGGTCCATACCCCCAATTATCTAGTATGGTGGCCAGCTGTCAACAAAACCACTAGCTTAAGGGCTATCACCAAAGTCAAAAGACGAGCGTGCATTGGCACTACCAGTGCAATGAGGACAACTCCAACAGCAGGACTCGAGGATATTCTCAACCGCTAGACATCTTTATACGCACGTCAGCCGCCATTAATGCTATGAGAATAAGCCAGTCAGCAAACTGGAAACCAAGTAGAATAAGTCACTAGATGAGCCTACTTGATTACTTTGTCCCCGTGCCCATAACGGACTACATGATGCCATATTTAGACTTTGTAAGGCCTTTTTCTACCTCTTGCCCTACCATGGAAAAGCGGTCGTATACCAAACGCCAAATCTATAGCCATCTACAAAGATGCTTCAAAAATAAGCACTGGCGTAGGATCAGGCATCTTCTCCGACCCCCTGGGTATATAGAAATCCATACGACTTCCAGACCACAGCAGCGTCTTCCAAGCAGAGGTCTTAGCAGTGGCAACAGCCGCCCGCGAGTCTGTGGTAAGGGCAATACCGCCGGAAGGTACCACCATCTTTATCGACAGCCAGGCAGCTATAAAAGCGATTATTGCCATAGAAATTAAATCGAAGCTTATGAAGTGTTGTCGAGAAGAGCTCAGGGTTTTTGGAACACAGCACAAGGTATCGCTCTTCTGGGTCCCTGGGCACGAGGGTACCCCAGGCAATAAGAAAACCGACAAGCTAGCAAGAATCGGCTCAGCAGCCCTACTAGAACAAGTTGACCCCCATGTGTGCATCCCGCTTTGCACACTCAAGCTCGTTGCAGGGCATAAATCCATTAGAGAGGCAAAGACAAAACATGGACCTCTATGGAAACTTGTGCCATCACTAGGAAGCTATGGCCATCCTTCGACGAAGCAAGGACCGAGAGAATTACTCGGAAAAATAGGAAATCCCTTTCCACCCTCGTGGCATCATCACTGGGCACAACACTTTGCGGTACAACTTGAAGAAACTACACCCGACGGAGGAGGAACTCTGTAGAGGCTGTGGTGACGAGAAAGTTTTTAAGGACACTCCCCAATTCCTGTGCCATTGCCCGAGTCTTCAACACTCTAGGAAAAAGTTCCTTGGTAAATATTTTTTCCATGATCTCGAGGAGCTCTCCGGCGTTTCGACATGAAAGATACTGAACTTCATCAAATCATCAAGATGGTTTGTATGCAGAAACGAAGTAAGTGATTGAGTTTTGTATAATTTTTACCGGTTTTCACTAGGCCTTAATGGGTAAGGGATTACTTTTTCCTCTATGGGTATCACAATGGGTCAACGCTGACCTGAGTGTGGCAGAGAGCGTCTCTCCCTGATAGCCCACATACCTAACCTAACCTACCTCCAATTAGAATTTTCAAGATATTCCTCAAAGGGAGTAAGGTTGAAACGTATAAACAGAAAGAATGATATCCCACACCACTTTCCATTTACATATGAACTTACGTTTGCTTGGCATCTTCTTGCATAATGTGCTAAGGAAGATAGAACCATGAACTAGAAATGAATTCCTATTTAAGTCAAACTGTTCATATCCGGTTTGAATTTATTCATTCATTCTGTTAATGTATTGTGACCAATATTTATCCCTACGAACAATATTGACAAATGTCAGTCATCCACACAGAATTTATAATCAAACCTCTGTGGGCGGCGTGAAATTCAAAAACAAACAATGCAATTCCATTATGCATAATGGAAAATACACTTAGTCTATCAGGTACGCGCAAACATTCGCCGAAGCGCTCAAGTTTTCCCTATCTGAATGGTTCCTTTACGTTTAAGACTTCAATTGGAATTAAATTACTTAATGTATGCATGTGTGGTACGTGGGAGCAACTTCAATAAAACCTGACCTATGAAGTATCAGTTCCGAGAAATGCTGTTTTAAGAGGCATGAATATTGAAAGTATTGCTGCCATCAGAATAGGTTACGTTAGCTACTCGTAAAGCTAAGCTTTGAATTGAAATAAAGCGTCTTTAGGGACGGCGCGTAAATTTGTTCGGGAATGACAAGAAATGTGATCAAAAGTTTTAGCGTAGACACACACTCGAATGAAGCATTAAACGAGCGTAGATTGTAGCATAGACACACGGTCGTGTGTAACAAAAATCCGAACGGAAATGTACGCAAAAGCGAACAGAAATATTTTATAGTAATTGTAATCAATACAAAAACGGCATCGTTTCGGCAATTAGACTTACTTTAAACACAACTTCCAAGTCGGTGAATATTTGTTATATGCGGCGCTGAAAGTCATAATGGTGTAAATCACTTTTCAAACATGTTGGTGTAAGCCCTGAAATGATACTACATATGCCAAACTGTTGTACGAAAATGAGAAGTAAGTTCACTACTCCGTCAACAGATGATAGCACAAGTTTGATAGATAAAAGGAACAGCCGATATATTGTAAGTTATGGCAGTGCAAATCTAGAGTTCCCCGCATGAGCTAAATATGATTTACACTATTACGACTATAACCGCATAACTCGTTCCAGTTTAACAGCGAAAAAGATTCCAATTATTCACTTTAGAAAGCCGTAAAAGGCACCAAAAGGACCAAAGTCGCCGCGCCGCCAATTAAATTAAATCAAAATGAATGGGCAAGGGAAGATAAAGAAAAAGCGAACGTCTTTGTGGCCTACCTAGAAGAAACATTTGAACAGTACGATGGTCAAGTGGTTTGCGACAACACCAATAGGCCGGATTTACCATCTGACGATTTAGCAATCTCAAGTGCAACGCTAATGGAACTCAAACATGAGACCGAGAATCTAAAACCTAAGAAATCTCCTGGTTATCATTTGATCACCGGAGGAATTCTCTAAGCTTTACCTAGAAAAGTATTGATTAAGCTTCTCCATATTGTAAATGCCGATTTAAACACGTGCCGAACCAATGGAAAGTGTCGAGTGTAAAGAACTCGAAATAAAATATAGAGATATGTACTGGTTACTCGGAAAACATTCCCAGCTCAATAGTCAGAACAATCTGCTTTTATACAAGCAAGTGCTAAATCCAATGTGAACCTACGGTATACAACTTTGGGGTTGTTACAAGAAAACAAATCCCAATATTTTACAAACTCTTCAAAATAAAGTTCTAAGAGAAATTGTCCAAGCACCGTGGTATAGTAGAAACGACGATATCCACAGGGATTTCGGAATTCCGAGAATCGAAGCTGGAACTAAAAGCTTCGTGAGAAAGCATAGAAACCGACTAATAGGACATGTCAACAATACAGTCCTACAAATTTTGGATGAGAGCAATTTATTGCGTCTACTAAAAAGGACAAAACCTTTCGACTTGGCGAGATAAGGATTAACCGCGTCTAGATTGCGGAACATGCAGGATCTTTCAGTGGAAAGCAACCTGCCAAACGTATTTATTTCGTGATACAAAATTTGGTTGATAAGTTATTACTTAGTTGCGATATCTAGTTTATATCGAAGGGTGGTGTTTTTTTAGTCTGATAGCACTATGAGCAAGCGCTTGCTATTCTCATAGTGTCTATGGAAGATTTTTCTCCCCTACCCTCGGGAAAAAATAAAAATTTGTTACAAGCACGTTCGGTGTAGACAATTAAATTCATTTTCAGAGCTATTTGAAAAAGCGATATTTCTCAGAAAGATTTTGACCAAACTTGGTTACAATTTAATCATGATAGGAAGATATATGTAGTTCCAACGCGTTGGAGTTCAACGTAAAACTTGCCCTTAGCTTGTATTTACATTAATACTCCCTGCGATTGTATTCAACAAATCTCGACGCACTGAAAATGGTTCGTGTCAACATTCCTAATGCGTGTGTATGAATGAAAATACTCCAAAAGTGCAATTTAAATTCATTTTACAAACGCCTCACTGAACAATTCAAATTACCATGATAAATGTTCTTCACAGGTCTATGGAATATCAGTTGATGCTCGTTAGTTTCCAGGAACACTAAGGCATCGAAGTTGACCACCATTATTACTCTTGTTCCGTGATTTATAATTTGCTTGAATACTGATTGAAAATTTAAATTAACCCCACCGTCCGATGATGGTAGCAAGCCTAAAGGGCGTGTAAGCACATTTGTTTTACTACATGCATTCTTAATGATCCAGGAAATGAGTTCTGGAGTTAATGGTAACTACAGCAGGTTGTGAATGTGTCCCTTTCTATGGTCTATTGTATTCTGATAAAAAAAAAAAAAAAAAAAAACGTGGAATAGCAACTCATTATTTAAGTTTGTTATCGAACCAACATGCAGTAGTTCCATGAATTGCATGCAAGTTGCTGGTTTTTGTATTCTTAAATCGTGGAGGATGAGTAACTGCTATCGAGTACTGTTGTCAAAATAAGTCATCTGGCTGCCGCCCTAGACGACTAAACCAAAATCACTCAGTGGATTTTAATAAATAATTAGGCCAAATATTTTTGCTGAGCTAATGGAGAAAGGCAGACAATGACATGTCTATCGGCAACTGGCTCTTAGTAATTTATTTTTCAATAATGCCACCTTACTCAGAGCTCGACACTCAAATGGAAAGTTATATAATTAGCTCTCATTTCGAAGCATTGACAGAATTTGCCTATTTATTCTCGTCGCTAAACGTCAAAAAGTACATCAGTGCGGAGATCTAATTAAGACCAATCAATGTTTCCTTGGGCTAAGAAGGTGATGGAGTAGCAAAACCATCAAAGGAACAACCAAGGGAACTTTAGATAGAACCCCTATCTTCCCAGTTCTCTTCTTCGGCAGGAAAACCTCGTTGGCCCTTTTAGAGGTTCTTCTTCTTTGAAAAGTCCTCTTCGATTTCCGACCCCATTTATGTAAATGAAGAGTGGAGGTCAAGATTTAATGTCATCGTCGATATGATTACAAATACCGTCATCCTTGGTATGAAAACCTTCATTCCTTGCAGAGTGAAGAGTATCAAGCCAAAAGAAAATACGTGGTACGACTTGAGCTGTAAGGAGGCTATTAGGTTGAGAGAGTTAAGTTTTAGGTCCTACAAGGCCGATCCTATTGAGGGAAATATGAAAAAATTCAAACGTGCCAGAAATGACAGTAATGCCCACATTCGTCGTGTAAAATTCAAATATGACCAGAAATTGAGGCAAAAAATTCTACAGAGGTAGCAGAAATTTCTGGTCGTTCGTAAAAAATGTAAAAAATTGTGCCTTATCTTCCATTCCAACGCTCGTTTATAATGACATTCCAGCTGTCAGCTCTTTAGACAAGACAAATCTGCTCGCAGACCAATTTGCTGCATGCTCCACACTCCCAGATTGTGCCCTGCGTCCCCCTTGAGCGCGATGGATATTCTATGTGACAAATCCACTTTCGCACTCGCATAGTAGCAAGAGTACTTAAAGATCTTAACATTCACAAATCCGCTGGTCCAGATGGTATCTCACCCATTATTCTGAAGAGGTGCTCTTCCACGCAGGCAAAACCACAGCGTAAGCTTTTTCATTTATCCTACTCCTTAGGACTCTTCCCGAGTCGATGGAATACAGCATTTATCCAGCCCGTCCCTAAAAATGGCGAATCTTCTTCTCCCTCCAATTGCTGACCCATTGCACTTACGTCCCTTCT
Organism: Brachypalpus laphriformis; assembly: GCA_945910035.1. Lineage (NCBI taxonomy): Eukaryota > Metazoa > Arthropoda > Insecta > Diptera > Syrphidae > Brachypalpus > Brachypalpus laphriformis. The sequence goes on from OX246756.1 coordinate 163,399,431, forward strand.
TTCTAACGTCATGGAAACCCTGATAAATCATCAGCTTTTGAAATATCTTGAATCCCAAAAGCTCTTTAATGATCGGCAGTACGGCTTTCGTAGCAAAAGGTCCACTGGTGATTTGATGGCATATCTCACCGAAACGTGGAACCAATCTCTACATCACTCTGGTGAAAGTAAGATTGTTGCGCTTGATATTTCTAAGGCATTTAACAGAGTTTGGCATCCAGCTCTTTTGTCGAAAATGCGTGCATTTGGTATCGATGAATCTCTTGTTCAATGGATTAGAAACTACCTTTCGGGTCAGTTAATACAAGTTGTCTTGGACGGCTTCAAGTCTGCAATTCACCATATAAATGCTGGTGTTTCTTATTTTTATTAATGATCTCTTGTCTGCTACTTCTAATCTAATACACTCCTTCGCTGACGACAGCACTCTCAGCTTCTCATATTCGTTTCCACACTCACGGCCCCGCTTTTCGGCTGTGGAACTGGAGCGGCAGTTTATGTTAAGCTATATAAATTCCGACCTTGGCAGCATAATTAAATGGGGTACAAAGAACGGAGTGGAATTTAATACTTCAAAAACTCAATGTTGTCTTCTGTCGCTCAAGCGAAACCCAAACCCTCAGCCATTATCAATGAATGGAACTTACATCTTCGAAACCGAAAAACTTTCCATTCTCGGTATATGTGTAAACGAAAACCTACGTTGGAATGATCACATATTTGATGTCCCCAAGAATGCTGCAAAATGTTTAGAATTCCTTAAACGGTGCAAGGAATACTTTACCTGCTCTGATCTGGCTGCGATATATAAGGCATACATCCATCCTAAGCTCGAGTATAGCACCCACATCTGGTCTGGTGCATCCAAAACCACATTGTACCAATTAAATCGGATTCAAAATCGTGCGTTAAAACTAATAGGGGACAGAAACATTGCGGAGTCAATAGACTCTCTTGAACACCGAAGAAATGTTTCCTGTCTTTCTTTATTTTATCGCTTTTTTTTACAAACAGTGCTCGAGCGAAATAGCCAGTTGTATTCCACCCCTTCAACAGTTCCCTCGCAATGCTCGTCACGCCCTGAATGGTTATTAGTTCACCATCAAGCTTATTTTTGGACGTACTGCGAAATATGGAGATTTTTTCCTGAGCCGTACAACACCTCTCATTATAGCCCACAAGCATTTAAAACCACTGTGCATCGGTTTCTCCTCTTATCTCCTCCTAACTTTTCTACCACCCACGCAGTGCTTTAACATATTAAGGGTAGACAAAATCCCTTGAGCGCGTGCAAATTATAAAAAAAAAAACATGCTATACGGGCTATACGAGTATAGCGAAATAATATAGAAAAATGTTTATCCTTTATCTGCTATAACTAGGACACTAGCGCAGCATTCATTTATCTTCGTATTCAATCCAGAGGATTAGGACTTGGTCTTAGATGAGTGGAATGTTGGATAGGGACCTTAGTCAACATTCTCAGTTGACGAGATATCAAATAGAAACTAGACAGATCTGTTGTTTAGACCATCCCCGACTGAAGTGCCATCTAAAGTAAAGCAAAATAAAAACATTTCTGCCTTGACTCCAAGTGAAGAGATAACTTAGGAACCAATCCCATGCTCTATGAAATTTATGAGGGAATGTTGGTGTCTTCCTCTCTCTTTTTATATCTGAGTACCGTCTAGATGAAGGAAGATATTTTATTCCACGTGTCGATACTCGAGGTCATCTTGCTTATAGCATTTTCCGGGGAAAAATCGCCTGTTTCCGACTCCAGTCTACTCCTCTGCTCTGTCCATCTGCTACAGACGAAAAAATTATCGAAAGCGTCGTCTTTCGCTGAGTATCAGTTGAAATACCCATGTCTGGTTAGGAATTGAGTGACAAGAGTAGTTAGTTAGTTAGTTAGTTAGTTAAAGGTACTTTATTTTCCAATTCATTTTCCAAATTACAATAAAGATAGTTCAATTTAAGCAATGGCTTCGCCGTCTGCCGTGGATTGGCAATTGAATAATTTGACTACATAATTGTCAATTGTGACTACACATTATTATTAACAAGTCTATTTATTACTTTGATTAAAATTAAAAGTTTTCTTCCATAATTCTGTTTCTATAATTATATGCTACCTAACAGTATGCTACTAGGGAACTCCAGTTACTACCATTCAGCAGATTCTCAACCTCATTACTTTCAAGGAGTTCAACTCCCAGATGTAATCGTCTGATTTCCTTCAGAATTGGACAGGTGCCAATAAAGTGTGCAGTATCTTCTTGTTCCGCTGTGTTGCATAGGCTACAAATTGACGAAAGGTCAGTGCGATGTGCCATGTAATTCAGCTTAAGTAGTTCTCCTCTCGCTCACCAGATCAGTGAAATTTGCGAGATGCTGAGGTTGGCGTTCAGGTAGGTGATGTCATCATGAATAAGTCTTTTATAAATTAATCGTGCACTTGAGTTTTTTGCTGCTATTGTGTGGTCCCTTTTTATTGCCTGGCCGACATTATATATAAACTCCTGTGCAGATCTTCTCCACTCTGAACGGTTTGATTCCGTCATCATAAAACTTGTGCTATGTTTAGACGCTAAATCCTCCCAGTTTCTGTAAAATTGCGAACGATTTCTCAACGCTTTTGTTGCCAGAATTTTGATAAGCCTCATCTCGTCTTCTCCACTCATAATTTTAAACACATATTGCATGTTTAACTTCAATGTAAATAAGTATAACGGTGGAATTCCACTTTCGATATGCAACATGTAGTTAGGTGTGTTTGATGGCAGTCGGAACAGTTTCTTCAGGAAAAACCTAAGCAATTTTTCGACTTCATCATACGGTTTACTTCCCCATACTTGGGCTCCGTAACACATTACCGAACGCATAACAGCCTCGAACACTTTCACCTTCGCATGAATGTCAACTTTAGTATTAGAAATTACATTTCTCCATGTTGCATTTATGGCTTTTTTTGCTTCTACAAGCTTAAGTTCGAGATGTCGTTTCATGGAGAGGTTATGGGTAAGGGTTACACCAAGATACTTGTAGGTTCTTACTACTTCTAGCGGTTCTCTACCGTACTTCCACTGTTCGTTCCTCGCGAAGCGTCCAGTTCCTTTTCGAAAAACCAGCATTTTCGATTTCGTGATATTTATTTGGAGGCAGTTTATATGGCAATATTCTTCAACTTTGTTAATCATTAGCTGTAATGCATTAGGTGTCTCTGCTAGAATAACAATATCGTCCGCATAAAGCAGTGCCTTAACTTTTAGTTGTTGGACCTGTATGCCTGCTGGAAGTGCGTCAGATATGTCATCCAGGAATAGTGCAAATAGAAGCGGGCTGAGGAGACATCCTTGTTTGACTCCATTCTCTACCTCAAACCAATCTGACAGTTCCTTGCTGACAGTTTATCGCCGATTTATTATTCCTGTACATGTCCTTTAAGATATTTATAAATTTAGGCGATATTCCAATATTCGATAGCTTGTAGAGAAGGCAATTTCTATTAACAGTGTCGAAAGCTGCTTTAAAGTCGATGAAAAATGCATATACAATAATTTCTTGCCTTGGTCTAAATATGTTTGCGCTATTGACGTTAAATTAAATATTTGATCAACTGTTGAGTAGCCCGCTCTAAAATCAGCCTGGAATTGATTGAGTTTTTTGTTCTCGTTCACCCATTTAGCTAACCTTGCTGTCAACAAGCTTGTGAAGAGTTTAGTGATTGCATTCATAAAGGATATACCCCTATAGTTTGCAGCGATGTTTGGGTCGCCCTACTTAAATATCGGAAAGACAATTGACCTTTGAAATTCTGCTGGCACTTTCCCTACATCGTAAATTTCGTTGAAAGATATCAGCAATATTTTCAGAACGGGTTCTGTAGAGTACTGGAAGAATTCGTACGGGATTCCGTCTTCTCCCGGAGCTTCATTCCGTTTAGCTTTCCTCAATGCTTCATAGAGTTCGTTCTCATTAAAAGGTGTATCTAGAGTCTCGTTACAAATTCTTGATAAGGCATAATGAAAAGCAATTAAGGGTTCCTGTGGGTTGAGCATTGATTTAAAATGCGTCCTTAAACTGGATATTCCTATTTGGCTTCCAACCTTAAAAGCATTTCCATTTAGTTTCTTTGCCAATGACCAGAATTCTTTGCTGCTAGAAGACTCAGCTAGCTTTCTAGCAATTTCATTGAAATGCATTTGTTTTTTAAACTCACACAGGGCTTTGTAGAATGTATTTGTGTCTATGTATAGGGCTTTAGCCGCTGCGGTGTTGTGTTTTCTAAAAAGGTTCAATGTGGCAAGGGTCTTCTTTCGAGCTTTATAGCATTCGCCGTCAAACCAGGGTTGTTTTCGCTCAAACCTCTTTGCATTTTTTTCTTGTGCGGACAATCTTATAAGATTCGTAAGAACAACCGGGGATAGCAAAGCATGACTCCATTCTGGGGACAGCCTTCTGATATACTCATTTAAATTGTTGAGGTAACGGTGAATATTGCGATCTTTCCAAATGAGCTTTGGGAGCAGGTCCAACTCTTTTACAACTGGCATTTGCGTCGATAGTGAACATTTAATTACAAGCGGCATATGGTCTGCGAATTCTTGCGCCGAGACTCTCATATCCTTTACAATATTATGCCACTCGCCGTTTATTAACGCATAATCGATTACAGAGCAACCATTGCCTTTGACAAAGGTTAGCTCAACATCTGGGTCACTTTTACTTCTGCCGTTTAATAGGCATAGGTCAAAGGAGTCGCAAGACTCAATGAGCAGTTTGCCCTTCACATCTAACGTTTTATCTTTTGAAACTCTGCATAAACTAGAAAAGCTTCCTATTCTGGTGTCTGTGATAGGTGCTACTTGTTTAATTCCCACTCGTGAATTAAAATCTCCCAGTAGTAATGTGTTACTGCAACCTGTGCTAAGTAAGAAATTTGACAGTTTGTCGTAATCCGATCGCCATTCGCTGCAGTTGATATATGTTGGTACAATTCTCATACTTTTATTGCCAATTCTTACTTCAACTAGCCATCTTTCTTCTCTTCTTACAAAGCCACATTCAAATATTGAGGCGACCTTTCTCTTAATCCCAAAAAGCATACCACCACTAGCTCTTCCTACACTATTAACTCTAATCACGGCATTCCATAGTCTATAATCATCAAAGAACTTTTTATATTTTTCAAAATGTTCCTCAGTAATAAATGTTTCAAATAAAAAGAATAATTCAAATTTGTTTACAAAATTAAAAAAATTCAGGGTATTAGATTTGTTTCTTAAACCAGCTACATTATATGATAAAATATTAAATACATAATCTTGGCAACGGCAACACTATTAGGAACGCTGCTTTCTTTGGGTTGATGTCTTCGATGGGATCGAAACTCTGCGAGGTGTCGCTGACATTGGTTGCGTTGACGTTTCCTCTGTCATTGCCGCTGGTACTTGGTTTGCACATATTTTGTTCAAAATTTCCATTCCGTCACCAGATTCACACACAAGTTTCTCGTTTTCATCGTAATAAAACACGTAAATAAGACACAGTAGTTCACTTCGCCGTATTCTCGCTCTGCCCAAGCCGTGACGTCTCTAATCAGCCTCGCTGTGCACCTCCCCCTCGTTTCAGCGCTCCACAAAATAAAGAGTTAAAGCTAGTATAACCACGTTCAAATTTAACATAGTAAGCTATGCAGTTTTGAATTGTAGTAAATCTGCAGTGACTCTCCAACACCATGTGTACAATATTTCACTTAGAAAAAACAATTTTTCAAACTTCCTGCTCCCCTTTGTCTCTTAACAGAACTAAGTGAAACAATTTCATTGTTGCCATGTCACGTTTGAATTACAAAATATTATGTGATAAACTTTCCAAACGATCACTAAAAAATTTCATACAGCGTCGTTCTTTCTCTCGAAATGAAGTAGTCATTAACCAATAAAGATGTCAAGTTCTTGTTTGATTTTTCTTCCAACAAACAGTAAGCAGGCTGTCAGCTAGGACATTCCTTGAAATAATGGTACGAAAATCAAGGACATGAATGCAATAAATTTATTCTGAATGTAAATATTGCCAAAGAAATTAAGGACACTTCTTTTACGGATAGAAATGGAGGAAATGTAAATAAAAAACGATTCGCAGGATAAAGTTTTTCCATTCATTCCCATTTTCGGTTTGACGTAAAGAAGGGGGTAGCATAAAAGCAGAATTCCCTACAAAACATTTAGCAGGGAATTTTCATTCGTAGTCGAAGGTTTTCACACTGATAGGAGATTTTTTAGCGATGCTATTTTTGTCTGCTTTTGAATTGTCTGCTGAAACCTTAAATGTGTATAAATCGACTTCAGGTTCAGCGATATCCTATAAAAATGTCATGTCTTTTTTTTATTTTCAATATTTTGGAATGGTTTTATTTTATGATAGAAGTGGAGGCGTGTGATGTGATCGATTTTGCTTCAAGTGGAAGGACATATACATATAAGCTAGTTTAAGGAAAAAATTGGCCTAAGCTTGGTATGGCAACAAGTGATATGACTAACGTTCCAGCTAATTAATTCACTGAGGGTTCTATGAAGTACACTATTGTCCACCTTAGTTGCTAGTTGCTTTAGGTTTTAAGTAGGCAAATACTTATAAACTGAACTTAAGCCCATTCATAGTAGACCCAAAATGAGAGTATAACATCATGTCATCAATACAACACAGCTGACCATTTTGAAGTATCTCAAGCTAATAGCCCTCGTGCCGACTTTATTTATATTGATTGAAAATCCCACAGAATTTTGCGAAATTTCAGAAAATTCCTATACATCCTAGTAAGAGTAATAAGAGATCATAATATTCTCCAGGGAGGCAAAACTGAGTTCAGAATAGATTTTGGAAGATTTTTTAATTGAAAGAAGATTAACCCAGTCAAGGACAGGAAAGTTTCGAAAGCTACAATCGGGGTAACCTTTACGGCATTATATGTATATTTGCATACACGCGCGCGATTCAATTTCGATAAAATCCAGATTTGTATTTGTTCAGTGCAAGTCCATAGAGCATCTGCCTTTTTTGAGATCTAGAGCATACACGTACATCCGTTCACAGCTTCAACATAGTCAAACTAGGGAAAAAATTGCTTTGTACGTTTCTTTCGTTATGTTTGTGTTTCTGAAAAGGTCGTAGACGCAAATCGTATCACACATTACTGAAAGCATAAGATGTCCAGCATTCCAGCTCGTGCTGAACGCTTCTCAGAAGTGAATATGAAGGCTATTCAATTAAACCTTAACCACTGCGAGGCAGCTCAGGACCTACTTACACAGTCGGCCCGAGAGTACGATGCGGATATTGCTATAGTCAGCGAGCCCTACAAACGGCTGAATGAGGGTATATAGACGGCGGACACTTCAGGCAAAGCAGTGATACGGATATGCGGCCAACGGCCTTGGAAAAGAAGATGGTGATGCTCCAGCCAGGCTCATGTTCCACTGTGAACGATATCACGAAGAACGTAACTTGCTGGCGAACAGACTGGGTGTGGACTTAACACCAGAGAACATCACCAGATAGATGCTGAGCATGCAAGAAGCTTTGGAAACAGTAAGCGAAACTATGGCTACCGTCATGAAAGAACATCGAAGACAGGAGCGATAGCGAAATGTGGCGCAGACGGTTGTCAACACGAGCGAGCTGAGTATGTAAGGCTGAAGGCCCCCCTCGCAATGAAATGCTTGACGATAATGATGCGCGGACCAGGGGTAGGAGGAGAGGTGGGTTTAGTGGGTGGAAATCCTTTACAGTTACTGAGTCTGGGTTCAGTTTCGTCTTTGAAAGATTCCCACCTTTCTTCGAACGCAATAAAAAAAATGAACCCATTTAACTTGTTAACCAATTTGCATTCAGAATTTCTCTTTAAACAAAATTAGATCTTCCACCTATTGCCAGCTATCAATCGAAAAGTCAATCGTTTGGTGTCTAGTTGACTTACAGATACGTCCAACCTTCCAAATAAGTTAACAGTATCAATGTACGAAACGCCTCCACTTTTCAACTCAATTGAACCGCATAAACCATTTAAAGCACTCGATGAACAATTTCAACTTAAAATTCATTATATGTCAAGGATCTTCTGGTTTGTCTACTCGCAACAGCACATAACTTAAAAGTGTTTCCCGTTAAAGCCACATCCAATGGTACATTGATTCAACTCCATAGTCTCATCATCAAATCGAACTGGTGTTGAATTTTATTCCACAAATTGAATAATTCATGAAAATGCGCTGTTTATTCGGGAGATCATATGGACTTTGAATTATTCATGATATCCTTATATATGCCCATCGAATAGTAGTAGCACTCGTCTTCTATCTACATATCTATCCACTAGAAGGTGTGAATGAGTGCTGAGCATAGAAATGGGTAAATATTTTTTCATGAACCAATTCATTTTGTTGAAAATGGGTATGAGTGTGCTTTTCAACAGTTTTTAGATTGAGGGATATTTTTTTTTTTTTTTTATTGAAAATTCCACAAACTGGACCATGTTCATTAGCTAAACTAATTTTTCCATTTAGCTATCTGTGTAGCTATCGTGCTTTAAAGAGATTTCATTTTCAATGAAATACAAGTAGATAATTGGTTTATTGTAATAGTGTATACATTTGCGTTTATCCCTTTATCCTCAATTGTACATTGCAAAGACATTGGTAAACAAGCCATGCATGGCATGAGAAATTAAAAGCCAATCATTCCTGGGCGGACAAATAAACTTTATGCTCATAACTGCAGGCAGGAAAATATTGGCTGCCATCATTGTATTTTATTGATATATCATTTATTTGATGACTCCTGATTCATTGGCCATATTTTTGACTTACTTGTGTACTCATTGGGTTCTCGAACGAGTGGTATGACTGTTTCCCATGAAGAATTGATTACTTTTTATTTTTATGTTTTGTTATTGGAAACATTCTCATGATTTGCTCATATTGTCACATTATATAAAATTGGATTCAATTGGTGTTTCTAAGAGAACTTAGATTGATGTCATTATGATAAATTGTTATTTATCTTCGAAATGTTTTTTCGATTATATGCAGCCTGCAGAGAATTTTATTTATTTATCCTAAGAGAATACTATAATCACTTACAAATAATATGTACTGCGACAAGTGACTGCTATTATCGGAATTTGAATTTCAATCAATTTAACGTTTAACGAACTTGTTGTCCACTTCGACTATTGCCTAAAGGGCACTTGACTTTAAGGAAGCCTTAGATAAAGTCAATATTACATTGAAATTGTGCTAGTTCTTGTTAGTGGTATACAATTTCGATCTTTCTACAACCTCCATATGCCCTAATGTGGCCATTCAGGACCACTCCTGTTTAACGTCATTGTTAGTGTAGTTGGGCATTGTTTTAATATAACAAATCTCTTTATATTTATACACTGATGACATTAAGATATCCATCAATATAAGTAAGTTTGAAGTAAATAAATTAAAATTGTTTGTAAGAAATAGTCTTTTACTGAATTTCAATATATACATGTATTCAGGTAACTTACACTATATAGCAACTTCATACTGCAAATTATTACTGATTGGATAAGAATTTTCCAAAAATATCTGGCGAAATCTTAAATTTATGAACTTCACTTGCTTCAAGCTTCAAAGCTTACATTTGTGACTCATAATGGGTGGGCTACCTGTTTCTTTACAATATTTTTATTTTTTTTAAAAAATTGACAAAAATACAGTATCATATCTCCTCGGTACGAAATAAATCGATTTAAGCAATTTAACAATGTTGAGAAATATTTAAAACTTATTTCCAAAATGAGTGCTGTGATGTTTTTGCTGCACTGTGTGCGCCTTGCTGATGAGATAGTATGACATACAAGGTGTTCCAAAATGTATCACCCTATCGGAAGATGCTATATCTTTTGCATATGGTGGCAACTGTCAGTCTTGTTTTTATATTTGTGAAGCAAACAGATGCAGAATACACATCGATAAGCCATGGAATGCTATACTCCTCAAGATCGCGGAATACTTGTGACTCGCGATTTTCGGTCGAAATTCATCATGAGCGACGAGGCCCATTTCCATCTGAACGGATACTCAAACAGACAAAATTTGCGCTTCTGGGCCACTAAGTCTACAAATATAATCCACGTAAAGTTATTATATCCACTCAAACTTACTGCATGGTGCGCCATTTTTATTGCCGCAAATTAATGAATTAGGACTGGAGAATACATGGTTTGAATAGGACAGTGCACCCCCGCACACACATCTGGCGCGACAATGGTGATTTTGAAAGATACGTTTTCGGATCGCCTAATGTCTCATTTTGGTTATTTGCCCTAGCTGGCAAGACGCCCGATTTGACTGCTCCAGACTTCTTTCTTTGAGGTTTTTGGAAGTCACAGGTCTATTAGAACAAGCCACAGACTTTGGAAGCTCACAAAGAGAATATCCGACAAGGGTGCGAGAACTTATAGCCCGAAGTTATCGCCAAAACAATTGAAAATTCCGTAAAGAAAAAACCCCAAATTGTCATCAACAATGGTGGCACCCACTTTACCGATATCATATTTAAAAAGTAATGAAAAAAAAACTTAAAGGTCCAAGTAAATATTTAAAAAGATAAAGCAAAAAAACATCGGGTGAGTGTTTTTGGGCCACCCCGTAGGTTAGGTTAGGTTAGGTTAGGTTAGATTGGCTGTCTGCACGACGATCCAGACACACTTAGACCAGTAAAGGTTCATTGTGATGCCAAGGATCTACCATTAGACCACTCAGGGACTAATAAAACTGAACGGAGCTTTTGATGAAGTGATTGATGCTCATGACGGCTGAGGACGCCAAATCGCAGATGTCATCAAGGAAGGGAGCCCCTAGATGGAGCATTCTTTTACATGATGGAACAAGGCATATGCATAGGAGGTGAAGGATGGGTTTTTCCTCCTCCTTGTCCCTACAGCTCCTGCAGAAGTCTTTTGGCATGTTGGACCATTAGATAGTGTGCAATGATGACACCGATAACGCAGCTCATCTGTAATCACTTTAGCTTAACCAACTCGACACTACGTTTCTAGTCCAGCCTAAGCCAGATCTGCCTCGAAATGTGACACGTGTAGCCAATTTCCCACCTAAGGTTGGTCTTGCTAATAGAGTTCAGCTTTAGTAGATGTTTACATATAGCGAGGGGCATATCAAGGGCTCGCCTGTCTGGCAGAGACAGCAGTTTGTTTGGAGACAGCACCACAGCCCACCCCATTTTTGGTCTTAGAGCCATCTGCGTAGAACTGCACCGAATTACCATCAGCAGGGGAGAGTTATCCCATTTATCCCGCTCCCAGATACTCGTACGGAAGTTTTGGTCAAATCTAAGTTTCGGTGGGGTGTAGTCCATGTTTTCATGTGTAAAGTTGGGAAGATCAAGGATCGAGGAGTGGCCAATGTGATAACTAGACCACTGATAGGAGGCTTTTAGACATATGGCCGCACTGGCAGCAATCTGTCTAGCAAAGATATATAGGTGCAGCAGGTTGAACAAAATGTCCAATGCAGCAGAGGAAGTAGTTCTAAGTGCACCACTGATGCACATGCATGCAGATTTTTGCACTTTAGCTAACTGAGAGAGGTGGACAGCCCTATCAAGAGCAGGCCACCAAACGATCACGCCATAGAGTAGTATATGCCTGATAACGGCCACGTAAAGCCAGTAAGTGATTTCAGGTTTCATAGCCCAGCTCCTACCTTTAGCCTTTTTTACAGGAATAGAGAGCTACATTGGCTTTCCTTACACGTTCTAGTAGATTGGTTTTCCAGTTCAGTTTTCTATCCATAATAAGACACAGGTATTTTGCATTAACAGTGAAGGTGTGACTGGTGCCATTTATCATACAAGGGTCTACGAGGAAAACTTTATATTTCCGCGTGAAGAGAACGAGTTCTGTTCTATGACGGTTAACCCTCAATCCACATTTGGAGGCCCATCTAGTGTGCCAAGAGAGAGCATATTGGAGGATTTCCTTGAGAGTGTCTGGGTGTTTGCCAGACACTGCATTCGCAATATCATCAGCATAGGCAATCACTGTACAACCTGATCACTAGTTAGCTCATTCACTACCACATTCCATAGAAGAGGTGACAAGACTCCGCCGTGGAGTGTTCCGTAGCAGAAAAGTCTTCTGGCCGATGCTCCACCCAGCTGTGTGTTGATAATCCTGCATGTTAACAATTGATTGATCAACACTCTGAGCGGAGTACCCACTTTCAGATTTTCAAGTGCGTCTGTGATTGCCTTTGGTTTGACATTGTTAAAAGCTCCCTCAATGTCAAGGAAAGTCACCATAGTATATTCTTTAATGCTTAACGATTTTTGAATGATGCGAGTGTAAGGCTGTCTCAACCGATTTGCCTTTGCGGCCCAACGCATGTTTGGACGGCGAGAGCAAGAACGGGTTAATGCTCTGTCGAAGGTGGATATCAATCAGCCTTTCCAACGTTTTCAGCAGAAAGGACGATAGACTGATAGGTCGAAGATCCTTTGGTTCCACATGCGAGCTTTAACCTGCCTTAGGAATGAAGACGACTTCAACCTCGGTCCACAATTTAGAAATGTATACCAGATTTAGACAGCCCGATAAGATGACTTTGAGCCATGGAAGAACAATGTCCTCACCCTGTATTGGCCATGGACTTTATGTCACCCACCTACTAATAGAATTTCAGTTATTTTTGCTGCTTAAAATTGTAAGGCTTGATTCGCACTATGTGGCTTCTCCCTCACCGTCCGATCACGCTCCGCTCCGAATGTTGTTTTATTTACACTGATCGCGCAGTGCAGGTTTTGATGACGCTCAAAATAGTTCTCTGATATTCAATAGCGGTTAGTCTAGGGCCAATCAATTAGCCTGTGAATTAACACACCTGAATAGCTCACTCTACACAAACGTGTATAATTATCTTTACAAAATTCCACTTTTAAAGTGAAATTTCTTTACTTACTTTCTTAGATGGCGCTACAGTCCGGGGTGGACCTGGGCCTCAACCAACAAACCTCTCCAGCCAGCACGGTTACGAGCCAGCTGCCTCCAGTTGCGCACGCCAAGTTGGTTGCGGTCCCCCTCCACTTGTTTGCGCCACCTACCGCGAGGTTGTCCTCTACTGCGCCGTCCGTCCGGGTTGGATTCGAAGACTTTCTTAGCGGGAAGGTTGGGCTCCATCCGCTCTAAATGACCCAGCCATCTTAGTCGCTGTATGTGAACTCTTCTGGCTAAGTCGATGTCCTTGTACAGGCCGTATAGTTCGGCATTGTACCTTCTCCTCCACTCACCGTCTATGCAGACGGGACCAAAGATCGCTCGAAGAACTTTTCTCTCGAAATAACCAAGGGCATCCTCATCCGGTTTTGTCAAAGCCCATGCCTCTGCGCCATACAGCAGGACTGGGATGATTAATGTCTTATAAAGAGTTACCTTAGTAGTTCGGGATAGGGCTTTGCTACTCAATTGCCGTTTTAGCCCATAGGAACAACGATTGGCAAGAGTAATTCTCCGTGTGATCTCTCCACTCATGTCATTTGCGGAGCTGACCATAGAGCCTAGGTAGACAAAATCCTTTACTACCTCAAAATTGTATCTGTCTATTGTGGCGTTCTGCCCAAGACGCCGATGTTGGATGTCCTTTTTTGTAGACAGCATATATTTTGTTTTGCTTTCATTGACCGCTAGACCCATCTTTGCTGCCTCGATCTCAATACTCGTAAATTCCCCATTGACGGCCCGCTGTGTTCTTCCGATTATGTCAATGTCATCGGCATAAGCGAGTAGTTGTACAGACTTGAAGAAGATTGTACCTCCGGTGTTGGCTTGTGAGTTTCGTACAATTGTCTCAAGTACTATGTTAAAGAGATCGCATGATAGCGCGTCGCCTTGTCTAAGACATTTCCTGACATCGAACGGTTCGGTGATGTTCTTACCGACTTTGATGGAGCAGCGAGAGTTCTCCATCGTCATTCTGCACAAACGGATGAGCTTGGCAGGGATGCCAAGACTAGACATGGCTCTGTATAACTCGTCTCTATACACGCTATCATAGGCAACTTTGAAATCGATAAAGAGGTGGTGCGTATCGATTTTATATTCATGGGGTTTTTCCAAGATCTGCCGTAGTGTGAATATTTGGTCAATGGTGGACTTTCTAGGCCTGAAACCGCACTGATAAGGACCTATCAGGTTGTTGACGATCGGTTTTAGGCGTTCACATAGTACGGCAGGCAGGATCTTATATGCGATATTTAGGAGACTTATACCTCTGTAGTTGGCGCAGTTCAGAGGGTCTCCTTTCTTCAGGATCGGGCAAACGATGCTGAGGTTCCATTCATCGGGCATACTTTCGTCCGACCAGATTTTACAGATGAGCTGGTGCATGCTCCTTACCAACTCATCTCCTCCTGCCTTGAAAAGTTCAGCGGCAAGGCCGTCGGCTCCAGCAGCTTTGTTGGATTTGAGTTTAGATATCGCTATCCCCACTTCATTATGATCGGGTTGACGGGAATTTTGACTGCCATCGTCACTGTTGAATGGCTCATTCTGCCTGACAGCGGAATATTGATCATCATCTCCGTTTAACAGTCTGCAGAAGTGTTCCTTCCATATCCTCAGCGCCGACTGCGATTCTACTACTAAGTTGCCATTTTCGTCCCTGCAGGCTTCTGTTCTGGCTTTGAAACCCTGGCATGTTCTTTTCACCCTTTGGTAAAATTTTCGAACATTATTCCTGCAATAAAGTCTCTCAATCTCCTCGATCGAGCGCTCCTCATGCTCTTTTTTCTTCTTTCTGAGAAGTCGATGTTCCTCTTTTCTCCTCCACTCATAGAGCTCGCGAGCAGCTCTAGTCCTTCTATGCAGTGCCGCTTTGTACGCCTCTTGTTTTGCTGCATGTGCTTGCTGACATTTCTCATCAAACCAGGGGTTTCGTTGTGGTGGGCGAGAGAAACCCAGTACATCAGAGGCGGCATCTCTGATGGCTTTTTGGCAACGCTGCCACTGGTCTTCCGCATTTGCTGCTGGCGGCATAAGACTTAGATTGAGATTAGAAGAAACACGATCGGCAAAGGTTCTGGCGGTCTCTTGCGATTGTAGCTTTTCGACGTCAAATTTCCTCACAGCATTTCGCTCCGTTGTGGATATCCGCATCCGTACCTTGGCTACAACTAGGTAGTGATCCGAGTCCACGTTGGCTCCTCGGAAAGTCCGGACACTCAGAATACTGGAAGAGTGCCTTGCGTCGATCGCAATATGATCGATTTGGTTGACGATTTTTCGATCAAAGGAGAGCCATGTTCCTTTGCGAACGTGGGAACCGCGTAGCTACAACAAAGTTTCGCCCCGCCGCAAAGTCGATTAGCCTGAGTCCGTTGCCGGAAGTGTTGTCGTGCAGGCTGTGCTTTCCGACCACGCTACTAAAGACTTCCTCTCTTCCTAGCTTTGCGTTAAAGTCGCCTAGGATAATTTTAGCGTCGTGGCTAGGGCATTGCTCATACGTCTTGTCCAAGAGCTGGTAGAAGTCATCCTTTGTCGCGTCGTCCTTCTCCTCGTGAGGGGAGTGAACGCATATTAGGCTAATGTTGGCAAATTTAGCCTTGATACGGATAGTCATGAGGCGCTCGTTCACATGCCGGAAACTCAAGACTTCTTGCCTAAGTCTGTCTCCAATGACAAATCCGCACCCAAATAGACGCTGTCCTTTTTGTCTGTAGCAATCGCCGTAGTAGATGTCGCAGTTTTTCATACTCCTTTTGCCCGGCCCATCCCATCGCACTTCTTGGATGGCGGTAATGTCTGCAAATTTCTTTAGCGGAACGAGTAAATCGGAATGACGTAGGCACAGAAACCAAACATGTAACTATCAACTACGCTCGTCCGATCACCGAAATCAAGCAACATCGGGCGAGGTTAGTACTTAGATGGAGAAACACTTGGGAACACCACGTGTTGTTGGTATTTGAGTCGTTTTATAAGCTGACGTACTCTACACGGATTTTACGAACGCTTTTGATAACGAACGCGAACAACACACTTTATTTTAGGCCCAAAACAGACAAGACAGAAACCGCGCGGTTCGTATGTACAATACTGTGTTTGACCGTTTGACAAACCGCAACTCAACTGCCGGAAAATAGACCCACGCGGTTTCGGCGTGCCTAGAAAATGTTCAGATGCTTTGCGGAAAGCACGCCTTTTGGACATGTGTATTGTGTAATGTATGTATGTGTGTACATTGCTTCTCCGACATCTACCTTTGAACTGAGATGTATGTAAACTCGACCCTCTTCTGCAAAATCACGCGGTAACCGCCGGCTGTATAAACAGCCAGCCGCTCGATTTAGATACGCGCGGCTTCCGCCGCATCTGTTCGGGCCTTTAGCCAAGCCTAAATCATTGAGTTTACACTTTTCCGTGCTAAGGTAGCTTTCCAATTGTTTAAGTGATAGAAGACAATTGGCGCGAACCTACTTGAAGTAACTTCTGGCGTCACACAAGGTAGACATCTGGGCAATCATTTGGAAAGTGGAAGACCAAAGCCGGCACGTAAGTTTAAATGTGCATTTGCATATGCTTTGGGAGCGATGAGCAGATGTATAAGAGAAGGATAGATGAGTAGCGTATGTCCATAAGTCAACTATGAGTTTATGTCGGTATCGATTACTACGTTTACATGCCGGGTTAAATCCGAATTCAATTCGGTTTGAGTTCGACATAAACTCATATCGGTTTAAAATAGAATTGACTCGATCCGATCACAAAGTTTTCTGCGATCGCGTTGAGATTTTGTACATAAATCCGGATCGAGAGATAGAGTTTCACAGATAAAGAAAGAATAGAGATTAGGGAAAGAAAAGGAACTTCACGTACAGGGGAAGAAGTGTAAAACTCAATCCTCTTTCATGTCGATTCTAAGAGAAAATGCGAATAGAAACTTAATCCTGTCCCCATGCGATCTCTCAATCCGGTCATGTAATTCGAATAGATGCACCAGCTGTTGTGTGGTACGTGTCCGCTTGCGTTTGCGTTTACGGTTTACGCAATTAAATAATACGTTTCATTGAACTGAAGGTTCGCTTCAACCATGTGCTTATGTGCTTATGCATTCTTATTTACTTTCCATGATGAAAATGTTTCTGATGTCTCAAAGATGCCTATCCACTTACTCTTACGCTAGACAAAAAGAAGTAGTCAGTGTAGACAGCCAGTAGAACGTTTGATAGAGATTTATCCGAAATTTCTCTACAAACACTGTACGTACGGCAGAGACGCAAGAAATATAGAATGGTTTAGTAGAAAGGTCTCCCATTTTTTATCTACAGTGGACACAAGCCTTTAAATATAGATCTTAGGCTGATAATCCAGACACGACTCATATATTGGCACTCAAGCACAATGTTGATCGAGATAATCGCAAAATAGAGCTCCGACCCATCGAAAATATATAAGTACTGAAAAATAGGGTTGACAAGATAGGCCACTGTCAAGCCAGGCGTAACAGACATCTAAATGAAATTATTTTCCATAAGTAAATGGAAAGCGTAATCCCTTCAATAAAGCAAAAAAAACTTTGAAAATTATTTAGTAATTTTTTTTCTTTATAGCAATTTTAAAAAGAAACCAACGGATGGTTCACCCTTTATATATACCTCGAATCCGCCTCATAACGCGGCTAGCAAAATAGACTTGTAGCAATGATCTACTCCGACGAGTCATCGAATCCATCCCAGAGGGATGTCATGGGTTTTACAAGGGACTAACTTGGCGTACCCAATCGGAGACAACTATCAAAGGATAGCTTCAGCTGGAAAGGCTTATTGGTCGATGCCCAGGTTCACCAATTTAAAGAATGATAAACGTAAATCAGTAATGTGGGAGCTTGTGTAAATATATACACATGTATTTATAATTCAGAGATATTATCGTAATACGTAAACTACTTTTTTTAGAGCAAATTTTCTTTGGAAATGAGTGGATTGCGGGTAAACATGTTTCACTTTCAACAACATATACATATTTCAGATTGAAATCAAATTGTTGTTAACCACAAAGCCTTCTTAAATACCTACGTCTTTAGTTTCTATCTGTATAAGAATTCTTTGATATAACTCAACTACATACCTCATTCCTTTAAAATTCGAATCGATTCAAAACTCTTCCATCCTTTTGTGAGCCTTCCCCTAAGTACTTTTGTTACACAATAACTTTTCCAATTAAATTTGTTCCAATAGAAGTGTTCTATGGCACCACAAAATTCGATTGATTAAATCCATGTATCTCGCAATTAAATTAAGGTTACCATCAATGATCCGATAAAGTTTCCAAAAGATTTTTCGTCGAAAATGTTGGTGAAATTGTATTTTTAAAGGAAATTCTTGGAATTGTACGTCAAGATGAATCGATTTCATTACTTGCTTCTTGTGTGGTGAGAGGTGATAAAAAAAGAAATCGGAACAAAGTGCTCACAGAAAGTGTTCTCAAATTGCGATACATGAATCCATTTGTTCGAAACGACTCTGATTTTTGATTTAAAATGCTGGTTTTGGTTCTACGTGCTTGTGTTATTGGAAAACATTGATAAATCCCGATGTGATTTGTTTTCAACTCGTGGAGGTTATGTCGCATAAATTGTCAACATTAATCAAGGAAAATTGAATACAAGGATGTAAGGGTGTAAGTACTTGTGTTCTTTCATGGCTTTCAAATTTGCATGAGTATCTTTGGCTCATGTAGTCTTAAATCTGTTGAAAGTAATAGCGGGTTTGGAGGTATGGTTTAACTGTGAAAAGTTTTGGTAGGCACATAAATAATATCA
Source organism: Brachypalpus laphriformis (assembly GCA_945910035.1). Lineage (NCBI taxonomy): Eukaryota > Metazoa > Arthropoda > Insecta > Diptera > Syrphidae > Brachypalpus > Brachypalpus laphriformis. The sequence goes on from OX246756.1 coordinate 163,418,303, forward strand.
CCAAAAATGTAATAGTCTGAAAGCGATGGAAATATTGGGTCTAAAACTATAATATAGGAATAAATATATATATAACACTTAAATCTGGGAGTTTAACTCCTTAAAGGCAACTTCTCCTATACTTTCAACGTAGCTGGGTTGAATGGTGCAAGTAGATCTATTGTGCCAAAAGTGGAGTTCTGGTTGAAGAGATATTCGAGCTAGAGCACCTCCTTTAGTCCTTTTGCCTTGATTAGCTGGAGTATCTAAAGTAGATATTTGCCAAACGATGGCGTGGTCTCTTTTTTCCAGTCTAATGGTTCGCAACTCATGGGAAGGTGTTCTGATTTCTACACGATAACCCGGCAGAATCTGCAGTGTCCATTATCTTCTAGTTTCTTGATATGACTCTTAGGTCTGCAATTACCCACTAACATCCCTATCAGAATGCGAAGCATATTCTTACCTGCTTCAGCAGATATCATCGCCAGGCTTTCCTCATTTGGTTTCTCCTTTTTTCCCGACAGCCCTAACCCACAGAATGGCTTCGACGAAGGAACAGTAGCCAGGGACCGTTCCTTCATTTCGCTCCAGACCTATGTATCCTGGTATGCAGTAGAGGGTGATTCTGTTATCTTGGTTTAGTCTGTTAATCTTAGTACGGCACTCTCTCGCGATGTCTTGGCCGAGATTGAATTGGGGGCATCTTTCGTTTGTGTGACACTCTCATTGGATAGTGCTGGGTGTGCTGAGTATCTAGTTCTGCGGCTATACATGCCTGCTCTGTTGATGTTTTGCATCCGCCCATGTACTATTATTATTGTGTAAAGTTTGAATTGGTACTTGTTGGATTCATCGGTCCTGTACCTCTTTTTGTTCAGCTTTGTGTCAAATCTTCCCTCAAAGCAATATACGTATATCATCTCCAAAAGTCAAAGCGATTTGGATAGAATTGCACACTATGTGCAAACGGGTGAGTTCTGCTATGACCTCTAGTGCCGATGTACGATAGGTTCTCAGAACTCCTGTAATACAGATCCCCGGTAGGTATTGCACATTATCTAGAGATATCTTGTAGAACAGCCGCAATAAAATACAAAAAAAATAAGAAAACACAATGTTAACCTTTTTAGCACTTTATTAAAAAAAACGGCCTCTCTTGCAACTTGCTAACATTGAACTCTCGTTTTGTAACATGCTATGCAATCGAACAGCTAATACAAGAATGTACATAGTATAGCAGTTAAAGCATAAATTTATACGAATATAATAGTACATAAAGTAACAGTTTGTATGCTGTGATAAGTGTTGCCATTATATGCTTACTATCTCTATTAATAAAAATATATATATGGCACAACAGCTCTTTAAGTGCCTGCGCCTAGCTTCTCGCAACCACTCCTGTTATGTGCGTTTTATTTTTTCACACGAATGGAAGGGACCTACAGTTTAGTGCCATATCTGAAGGGCAATTTGTTTTGAAAAGCTTTCTCATATAGCAATACTCTCAGATGTTTGTCCGACGTTCGCGAGAAGTGGGACCGTGAAAAAGAAAACTTTTCGGTGTTTCTTGGATTCGAACATGGTACATGGAACAGTCATCCGACACACTACCCACTTGCGCCAAGAGCGCCCACAGAGATATCTCTATTACGGATTATTATTCCGACTATACCATCTCCTATTTGTTCTACTGAAACTCATAAGTATTTTCTAAAGTCAGTCTGACTTTTCCCTATTAAAGGTCAACTACATTTCGCAACGACAATAATAGGCAAATTCATAAAATTTTTGAAAATCATGTTCTGCCTATCACATCTCAACGGATGGAAAAAATATACTGAATGCGACTGTTTAAGTAAAAAATGATTTCCGAGAGAAAATTGATAGGGTTTTACTATTTTAATAATAAATGCAGGGCAATCCATTTGCAATATAAAAACCGCAAACATATTTTCTCACTTAAGTCATTTAATAGCTCAAAGTTACGTAATCTGAGATTATATCCCTTTATAGGGAACTGAATCCTTTATAATTGAAGTGTCAGTACCACTAATTGCAATCAGCTTTGGTAACATGATACAAGTATAAAAATGTAGAGTTTTCAGGTCCTGTATTTGATATCAAAGCTGTAAAGTCCTCTGGAAATATGAAGTTTAAAGGGAATGTAGTTCAATGGAGGTGGTGCCAGTGTAGCAACAGGATGTCCCACTTTATAAGGTAAAAAATTGTGTAGCTTAAAGGTGACAAATTTATATTTTTTTATTTAATTTGAAATAGAATATATTATAAAATCTAGCACTGAAATATGTTGTCTATCCTTCGGCCTGTCTTACCATTCAACGCTGAAACGTTTAAACAGTTTGGCGAATAGTCCTATGATATTGGTAAGGAATTGTCTTCTATCTTGTATGCAAGATACTGAGCAGTGGCAAAGAAAGAGGGTTCTATTCTCATCTATTTCCGCGTCACCTCAGCCTCAACAGAGGTTTTCTCCTGTTAGACAGAGGTTTTTTATGTAGCACCACCCCGTAATCGCACTCATGAGGGTAGATAGGGGTTTGCTGATTTTTGTAGAACTTTTTCGGTTCTTCCTTTTTTAAACAGAGGTTATACATTTTTGTTGTAGAATAAGCTCATTCCTCTTCTTCCCAATTTATCGGTATACCCTCATGGGCAGAGAACCAGTAGTGTCTTACCCTATGCTGTATTCCAACATTGAGCTTTACGTGATAGCACTTCACAAGCTTTGATTTATTTTCATTAACCCATATCGCCATAATTGTTGCCTGACTGTCAATGAAAAAGGAGATACTACTTTTTTTTGTTGTGTTGTCCTCATCACGGCTATTGTCACTGCTAGCATCTTCACTTGGAAAATATTGGAGTTGTTCGGAAGTCTGACCGATTTAGATGGGCATAGTTTGCGTTAGGTAAGGGCGCCTGTCTATACCAAAATACGTACATACTTTGACCATAAGAGGTACATTATGATACCACTGGATCAAGCACATACTCAGCTACATATGGACTTACTAAAAGAACCAACCAGAGCTTTTTCGAAAGCAAAGGATACTTCTGAAGTCTGCATTCACGAGGTCGCCAAGGTTACCGAAGAAGAGTGCTGCAAGACGGAGTACTCTTCTTTTAGATAATGATGGACAGGTGCAGAGGAAATGATGGATTGTTCTTCCTCCCCTTCGTTCCTTTAGCTCCAAAAAAAATCGTTTGACAAGAGACCCAACCTTATCGCGTGAGGGCCTTTTGTACAGTGTCCTATGAGGGCACCGATATTGGAGCTGATATCTTATCGTTCCAACAAGATTAAACCATTTGAGCTCTTCTGATCCAGCCTAGACCAGAACCATCTGAATTGTTGGCACGTTGTACCCTCCTCCCATCTGCAGCTTGTCTTGCTGATAGCGTCCAGCTTAAGTAGGAGTTTTTATGTAGTAAGCGGTATACCCACAACCTCCCTACACGGTAGTATATTTAGGGTAGTACGAGGTCTGGCGAGCTCATCAGCCTTGTAGCTATCTAAAATGTCTCTGTGGCCTGGCTTTGGTGAATGTGAACTACTTTGCTGTCTCCATGAGAGACGAGCGGTAGTCTAGAGCGACCTTTGAAATAAAAGGAAACTACTCCAGTGACTATCCCTGACATACATATACTACACTACATGGGCCTCAACCAACAATTCTTTCCATTTAGCTTGGTCTTTAGTTAATTGCCTCCAGTTGCGCACTCCAAGTTAATCGAGGTCTCCTTGAACTTGTGCGCGCCACCTACGGCGAGGAGGTCCTCGAAAACTCTGCGGGCCGGAGCGTTGGTATCAATCCGCTCTACATGTGCTAGCCATCTCAAACGTCCAATACATAGTTTTTTGACTAGGTCGATGTCGCTTTACAGCTCGTATAGTACGTCGTTGAATCTTCTGCTCCAAAACGCGTTAAAGCAAATGGGACCGAATATCTTACGAAGAATTTTTCGTATCAAATCCGAGCTTCGGTAGGGTGTAGTCGGTGTTTTCAGATCAAAAAGTTCAGTAGATCTAAGATCGATGATTGGCACCCTTGGAGGCTTTCAGACGAGTGGCCGCACTTAAAGCCATCTGTTTGCCGAATGTAGCTAAGTCAATATGTGGAGTAATATACTGTGGAAAGGGTGGTTCTAAGCGCACTAGTGATACACATGCAAGCAGATCTTTGCACTTTCCCTCAGAGGTTGAGGTTTACAGCTTTAACAAGAGCCGGCCACCAAACGCTTATGCCATACATTTATGTGGGCAGGATTACGGACACTTAGGGTAAACGTGCGATATGGGGTTTCATGCCCCAGTTTCTACATCTAACATTTTTTACAGGAGTAGAGAGCTACACTTGCTTTCAAGTAGAGTTTCTTATCCAAAATTAGCCTCAGGTATTTTGCACTATCTGTAAAAACAAGACGGGTTCCGATGGGCATAAGTTGGTACGACATTTCTAGAAAGAAGGGTTACCACGTAACTTCTATAAGCAAGATCGTACGAGATATGTATATTAAATTCAGATGTATATTAAGGTGGAAAATAGATTAAGACCTAGAGTAGTACCCTCTTATTCACTTTATTTGATGTGAGTACCTTTGCCAGATTAGTTACAGTTGGTGGACATTTTATATTGCATTAATCCTAAGCTCATGTTTATTCCCGTCACGAATAATAATAAAAACATATAAAGAAAACAGCAACGTATACATTATACAAGCATCATAAATCACAGCAACAAAAATGAGGTCACACTAATATCACCAAATCATTCATCTTATTCCGGACGTAAATATTTCTACATTTGTTTTAGACTTTAGTAATTTTTTTTTCTCTATATATCATGGCAATCCATCAATTTCAATTTACCGAATCGAAATTTGATGGCCATAAAAAGGCTTTAAATCCATTAATAGAAAATCGAAGACGTCACACGCCTGTGATACCCTCTATCCACAGAAAACCAAAAAAATTCTTTCGGAAAAAAAGGTCAACTAAGCGTTCCGTAATATATTGATATATTGCTTTTCATCTGGAAAACCGCTGTCCACTCCACAATTGTCCACTGACTGTATGGCTACTTCAGTAATGTGTTCAGTTACTACGGGTTGGTTCACCAAAAAAAAAAAAGGATATTCTCAGCCGCTTGGCGAAGACTATAATTTATTGCGACACATTTGTTGCCAATTTATCGAGCCTTTGCTCGTTATATTAATGACTGTCGTCGTAGCTATTAGTAAAATCTACGGAGAAGACAATCCTATTGATTTCACGTTATTTCACGGAATTTTCCTTCCAACTAGCCTTAAGGATAACAGGGAATAATGGCATTAAAGAGAAGTCACTTTAATTCGATTTTGTGATATCTTTATCGACGTTGAAACTTTTTTAAGGAATTGAATTTCAGATACTTGCAGGGGGGCCTATAGATACTTTTTCAACCCAAAAATATATTCTAAAACAGGTTTACCCTTGAGGCAGTCTCATATTCATCTGCACAGCGTAGGAGTTTGACTTTGAAAATATTGAATGAAAAGCACTTCACTACAACAGACAACAAGTTACCAACCAAGATGTACGAGTATTCTAAGGATTTTGCATAAAATTGCATTTTGTACTTAAATTGCGAAAACTACACGCTGGTGCTTCCATTATGGCTCATCTTGTTCCATTGAAATTGCTTTCAGATACCAAGCCTGTGAACAAAAAACAAAAAAAGGAACTCCACACTGCTTGGCAGTTTGTGCTGTATTGCATTTTTGTATTTTCACCGTTGTCATCCTTTTTGGATGACATCCTTTCGAAGTTACAAAGACAATACTACTCAGCGTGCGAAAAAGTTTTTTATTGTCTACAACACGAATGGTTTTAATTGTATAGGGATGCACCTACGCGCAATCTAGATGTAATTCTTAAAGTTGCTATTGCATACAAACTTCCAAATTAGGGTTTGAATATCTGGGTAGATCTAAATTTTCATCGGAAACTAGTTCGATGCGAATTGCCGGAGCACTGTGAAATTAATTTCCTTCCGTATAAATCGAATTTTCCATTACATTTCAATAATTTTACCCGTCGCGCCGTTGTGATAACGTTCAGGGAGGCATATGAACTCAAAATGAGTATCGGAAATGTGCACAGTTCAGTCAAATTCGGAACGGTGGTTGAGGGTAATTTTCGGTGTGGTTTGGGGATATGTTTCGGAAGCTCGTATTTCTTGGGAATTGGCATAAATCATGGTATAATGGTTTATAGAACAGTATCTGTGTTCCTGCTTTGTGATTAAAGTTGCAATTTGTTACTTTTTGGATTGAAATTTTTGAAATATCAATAAAAAAAAATGTTGGGTCCTCTTTGATAGAAATGAACGAAACATTCTTACAAGTTCTAAAACTATTGTTCTGCAACTTATGCAAACACTTTTCGCATCGCAAACGTAAAAAACAAAAGATTCAGATTTAACAAGTGTTTCTCCAACACTCTAGTCGTGAAAAAATACTGAAAGGATTCTGTGTGTCAAAAAAATAAAGAAAAATTTAGTTTTTTTTCACATTTACTACTCGATTCCGGTTCTGCCTCACGTTTCTGTCGTTGCAATAATATCGTGAAAACTTTCCTACTCCAACAATGCATTTAACAAATAAACACCCCGTGAATGGCCTAGTCTTGACCAATCACCCAGGTTGCGCGTGCTATATGTACATATAACAACAAGAAACATAAGGTTGTATGCTGTATTCAAAATATGCAAGGGTTGCAGCCATAAAAACAACGTTTTGATTGAACTTTTAACACCACATTCAGTAGTTCGACGGTTTATCTAGCTACTGACCCTCGTATTTCTGATACTGAAAATTCCAGCGAAAATTAATCCCAAGCTAGGATTACAGAAACCGATTTACTGCGAATTCCCAGTGATTTCATTTCGAAAACAGTTTTCGTTCAAAATATTTTCAAAAACCGATAGAGGCAAAGAAAAAGAATTTTGTTTGAATTCATACTCTTTCGTTGGAAAATATTTCGATGCACGTATTTTTGAATATGAGTGCAAAACAAAGAAAAATTTGGGAGAATCTCGAATAGATACGTATATACATACGAGTATGTGTGTGTACAGAATGACTATGCAATTCAATACGAATTGATAGCAATTTGGATTAAAAGATATGAGAGGATAAGAGGAAATGAAGAATTGGACGGACTGGCAAAACAGTAATTAGCCTTAGAATGTCTTGGTCCAGGAGCACTAGGCAGACGAATGGTAGGGCGATCAATCAAGAAACGGGCGGCGCCGCTAAATACCGTAAAGGGTGATCAACCCTCAGCACATATACAGGGTGGGCCAACTACAAGTTTCTTTTTAAAAATGAACAAAATTAAATTTTTTCCATGTATTATGGCTTTATTAGTAAGAGCGAACCTCCCCATTAATTATGGAATACAACGCCGTTCTAGTGGCTGCCTCGGCTGGTCTCGCAGTAGCGCATTCTATTACTCCAATTTTCCAAGACCTTGTTGATGGTTTCGAGCTGTAGCTCACGGATTGCTTGGATGATATTGGCCTTAAGTGCTTGAATCGTTTCCGGATTGTTGGCATAATATCGGTCCTTCACGGTTCCCCACAAAAAAAAGTCCAAAGGGGTCAAATCGCAGCTCCGAGGCGGTCAATTGACATCGCCAGGACGGCTGATAACACGATTTGGGAATTTGGTACACAAAAGACCGATTGTGGTATGGGCTGTGTAGTCCTGCATGAACCAGAGGTCGTTCAAATCCATGTCTTCAATTTCAGTAAAAAAAAAAGTCGTTAACATGGCTCTGTAACGCCCACCGTTGACCGAAACGTTGCTCCCAGCCTCATTTTCGAAGAAAAATGGTCCAATGATGCCACTACTCCACAATCCGCACCAAACTGTCACTCTCCGTGGATGCATTGGCTTCTCGACAATAACGTGCGGGTTTTCCGAGCCCCAGATGCGGCAATTTTATTTGTTAACGTAGCCGCCGAGATGAAAATGTGCCTCGTCAGAAAAGATGATTTTTCGCCCAAAACTGTTGTCCAATTCAAGCTGCTCTAAGGCCCAAACTGCGAAGCGATTACGAAGCGGATGGTAATGCGCTTTCAATTGCTGAATCAATTGGACCTAGATCTTTGTGCAGAATTCTCCTCAGGCTAGTGCGTGAAATGTTGAGATGTTGAGATCGATGACGAGTTGATGTTCGTGAATTGAGTCTCACACTCTCGGCTACAGCAGCCACATTCTCGTCTGTGCGCACCGTACGACGACGGGGACCATGGGTGTTGTCCACTAGCATACCAGTCTCATGAAATTTTTGCACAAACTTGCGTACAGCAGGCGCGGTGGGTGCTTAATTTCGGCCAAAACTTCTATTCAAAAAACGCACTATTTGGGCTACACAGCACTCACTTTGGAAATAAGTTTTCAATATTTCCCAATGTTGTTCAAGCGTAAAGCGACTCATTTCGTTCCGCGGAGGTATGATGCTGAGTTTCTGTTAAGATTTCGAGTGGGAAACAGCTATCAGTGTCAAAATAACCTATGATTTAAAAAGAAATCACTAGATGGCCCACCCGTTATATACCACTCAAAATTGCAACAAAAATGTCGAAAGGCTCTACTAAAGGAAATGAGTAGCCGCTTTGGTCACAGGAAATGGTAACTTCAGATATTACCTAAGATGGGTTTTCTGAAAGATGGTACTTGCGAACTATGCCCGGAGTGCGTTAGCAACGGGCGTCTGGAACTAGCTGCCGAAAGAAGAGCGATCTTGGTCTATCGCTCGTTGGAACGCCAAAAGATCAGCTAGATAACTCTCAAGTAACTGCTAGTGATCGAATTTCCTTGTATTCAGGACTGGCTTCCACCAGAGTCTGGGCCGGGAATGGAATGTAGTCGTACTTTCAAGGTCGGTTCCAAAATCAGTCAAGGATCTAGCGCTAGTGCCTCGTGGAAGTCAACAATATTATACTTCTTTTCTCGTTAGGCAAATATGCGTCTGTTTTCCAAGTGGAAACTTATGCAATCCTAATGTCCATGAACTATGTTGTGAAGAACAGGTGGAAGGGCTGTAGCATTTGTGTCTGTAGTGACAGTTTGGCTGCAATTAAGGCCTTGCTTAACCCTTTAACCACTTCCAAAATAGTTCGTGAAAGCAAAAACTCTTTGAACTCGGTCGCAAGGCTGGATTCTCTGTCTCTCATCTGGATCCCAGGCCACACTGGGATCTTGGGGAACGAGATCTCCGATGGGATTGCTAGACAAGGCTCAGAGGAGGCTTTCTCAAGTTCTGAACCCGCGTTGGGTCTACCTGCGTCCTCGATAAGGGCTTCTATTGACGATTGTGTCTCTGACAAACACAATTGTGTGTGGCATGACTCTCCAGGATGCAGGTTAACTAAACGCATGCTCCCGGACGACTGTAAGAAATCATTGGTATTCTTGTTGTCTCTCAGCAGAAAACACTGTAGACAACTTATAGGCGTCTTGACAGCCACTTTGCTTTTGCCAAGCAGCTTAACGTGTTGGACTTAAGTAACACTACAATCTGCGACGCTTGTGGAGAGAACGATGGCACCGCGGAATATTATCTCTGTGAGAACATTATCTTTGCTCATATCAGGGGGCAGATCCTCGGTGCTGATGTGATGAATGCTGGTACTGTAAGCTCCTCATCACCGAAGAGAAATTCCAATAAAATGGGTAAATCAGTGTTTGCTCGTGGTAGTACAATCGACCAGTTGCATATGAATGCTCCAGTCGAGCGTTTCCTATCCCAAAAACAAAAAAAAGGAAAATGCTAGTGATTACGCAAGAGATTGAGACCAGAGAGGAACTCTGTCGGATCTGCCGAAATTGTCGTCTTTGTCGGATCTGTCGGATTTGTCGGATTTGTCGGATTTGTCAGATCTATCGGATTTTTCGGATCTATCTGTAGCGTGTGTCGAATTTGTCAGATTTGTCAGATTTGTGAGATCTGTCGGATTTGCCGGATCTGTCAGATTTATCGAATTTGTCGGATCTGTCGACTTTGTCAGATCTGACTGATTTATCGGATCTGTCGGATTTCTCGGATTTGTTGTATTTGTCGCATTGTCGGATTTGCCGGATCTGCAGGATTTGTCAGATCTGTCCCATTTGTCGGATTTGTCGAATTTGTCGGATCTATCGGATTAGTCGGGTCTGCCTGATTTGTCAGATCTGACGGGTCGGTCCGATTTGTCGGATCTGACGGGTCGGTCCGATTTGTCGGATCTGTCAACAAATGTCGACAGATCCGATTACGGATTTCGGAAAGCAAGCATTTGGTTCGAAATCTTCTGACAGTGGATCTTTACCTGCACTGCGTGCTACTTATGCGCTACCCTCGTTTGAAAACATTAAGGCTTATTTGCACTAAAAGCCATTAAAAAATATGTCTGAAATTAAATGACTTATAATATACATATATCCACCATCCGCCTCCTTCCATGTAATTTGCATATCACTACACGAATTTTACATGACCTTTTAAGCGGTTGATTGCCCATAAACTTTCCTGGAACATGCAACGAGTACATTGCCCGGCCACACAACATCATTTTAACTTTCACCCAACGTCAGTAAGTATTTAATTGGTGACGAATAAATTCACGAAAAGATTACTTATTGAAATCTTAATTGCTGGGTCATGCATCACCAGCAGAGTTGCCTTCTGTTTCGTATGAAGGTACACACTAGCCAGATCCAACTTTCTATGATTTTCCCTTTGAATCAATAAAATGCGACTATTAAAGCGAAAACCACTAACACCGACCAGGGGTATAACTTGAAATAGATTTCACAAAACATGAAGGAAAGTAATAAATTATATACCCCCAAAGGAAGAGTGCGAGTAAAGGACTTTACTTCACAGTTAAAGCTCTGAAACTGTATGTTTGTGTGTGTAGGAATAATTCAAATTTATGTTTCATTGCTCTGCGAGGAGTTTTATTTTCAATTACTGAGGAAAAATTATTGTCGACTGAGTCAAATATATCATACGATCCTGTCGTCGTCGGTAGGATTCTTTTTTATATTTTGTACTTTACCTCATTTTAGCTGGGGAAATTTTTCTTCTACCACGTCCAATAGGTAACAGTCCTGAGTGGATAGAGGTGGATGATGGAAGAAGCCAAGAAAAAAGTGAAATCAGATAAAATATTCATTAGGCCCGAAGGGGGCAACTAAAGAGGCGCTATAATGCGGAAATGGTTTTGTAAACGTGGTAGAGACCACCCAAAATGTACTTTGAGGCGGGATATTTATACACTTGAGTCAGTTGCATACACTAAATCATTATTAGGTGGCGCGTTGATAAATAATGGAATGTCATTTAGAAATTATTGTACCGATATGGGTGAGAGAGATTCGTTTTAATTTTAAGCGATTTGAGAATTTTGTCTGCGTCAGTAGGCTTAAGGTGCATACTAAATTTTTCGAAACAATCTGTGAATAAAGGTGACACATCTCTGATATATAACTGCTGTCAGGTGATTGTTTTACTTAGGCTACAAATTTTTTATATTATATCCTTAAGTTAATAAGAAAGTTCACCTGGGGTTGTCGACTAGCATACGAGCTGATAATGTAAGTGGGAGCCATGGCGCGTCGTAAACACTGCGCGTGCGGTTCAGTGTTTCCGAAACAGTGTTTTTAGAAAACATCAAGAGTTTTGTCATGGTCCCAATTCTCGAGAACGTTTGACAAACATCCGAAAGTATTGTATTATTGTCATGATAAAGCTTCCCAAAAAGAAAATAAAAACAACCCTTTGGATACGCCACAGAACTGTAAGTTCCTTCCATTCCTGGGAAAAATATATCGCACCCGACACGAGTGGTTGCGAGGAGCTAGGCATTGGCCCTTCATGGGCTGTTGCGCCAAATGTGCATGCTTGTGATGAAGTAAAACTCGTAACTGGAGAACGCTTTTGACTCAGATGACCAATGCTTCTAATCATGTAATAACATTTTATGAATAAAATAAATTAACCTATGTAGTATCGCGGCTTTTATTGAAAGCATTACTGTCCTTATCTAGAGTAACTTCATTAAGGGGTAAAGGGGAATAAGTTTTTCCTAGGAATTTTTCCCCCGAACAAAAATTGGGTACCTTCAAAAAAATTTTAAAAAATTCACCGGGGAGAAAATAGATATTGCGATTATGTTGAAAATTCTCTTGAAATGTCATTCATGATACCTATTTCTTTTCCAGGGAACTATTTCCTTTTTGTTGAAGATGCCTAAGTTTTGTTCGGGGGGGGAATTTATTCACGATAACTCTGATTGTTTTTGCTTTCGGACGGGCAACGCTGGTACTACAAGGATTTAATTAATGCATTTTTTTTTTACTAAGTGACGTAGGTGGAGTTACAGTCCGGTGTGGACTTCGGCCTCAACTAACCAGCCAGCCCGGTTAGGAACTATTATAACTGCCTCAAGTTGCGCCAGTGCTGCCGTTTTAGAATTCAAGAAAAACAGGAGATTTCCTGTTTAGGGAGGAAAAATAACAGGAGATTCAAAGAAAAAGAATAAATAACAAGCAACAATGAGATTTTTGAAGAATAACCACTGAGATGAAATCGTAAACTACTGAAAAAAGAAATATCAGCCGATAACTCCAATTGTTAAATGCAAATTGTAAAACAGGGATGGACTTGAAGAAGGATGTTACATTGGACCTTCACAAGGACCGTTGATGGTGCATAATGCATTAAAGGTATACTTACACTTTATGTAATGTTAATAGTTGATCACGAACAATAAATAAATAGAAGTAATAGATATTAATAATAAGAAAGTATGAAAAAAAAAAAAATATAACAGGTGAATTTGGGAAAATATGTTGTGGTAACAGGAGACAGTCAATTAAACTATTTTCAATCAAAATAACATTAGTCTCCCATCCAGACAGTAGAAACGACAGCACTGAGTTGCGCACCCCAAGTCGGTACAGATCCTCTTCCACTTTTTTGCGCGACCTGCCGCGAGGCCATAGTCTTCTGCGCCGTCCATCAGGAGTGGATACGAATATTATCCCTGCTGGAATGTTGGGCTCCATCGATCTGCATCACCCAGCTATATTAGTCGCTGTATGTGAACTCTTCCACCTATGTAGGTTAATGAAATAGTATAGTTTGGTTTTGTACCTTCTACCCTACTCGCCATCTCTGCAGACGAGGCCAACGATTGCTCGAAGAATTTTTCTCTCGAAGTACTTACTTACTTACTTAAGTGGCGCCACAGTTCGGGGTGAACCTGGGCCTCAACCAATATGCCTCTCCATTTAGCTCGGTCTTTAGCTAATTGCCTCCAGTTGCGCACTCCAAGTTGGTCGAGGTCCCCTTGAACTCGTGCGCGCCACCTACGGTGAGGAGGTCATTTACTGCGTCGTCCCTCGGGGTTAGATTCGAAGATTCTGCGGGTCGGAGCGTTGGTGTGCATTTGCTCTACATGCCCTAGCCATCTCAGACGTCCAATACGCAGTTTTTTGTCTGGATCGATGTCGCTGTACCGCTCGTATAGTTCCTGATTGAATCTTCTTCTCCAAAACCGGTCAACGGAAATGGGACCGAAAATCTTACGAAGAATTTTTCTCTTGAAACGACCATGGACATCTTCATCCTCTTTTAATAAAGTCCATTTTTCAGCGCCGTAAAGCAGGACTGGGATGATCCGAGTCTTATATAGATTCTCGTTAGTTGTTCGAGATAGGGCTTTAGGTACTGTTGAATTGCCTTATAAGCTCAAAAAAAGAGCGATTGGCAAGAGTAATTCTTCGATTGATTTCTGCACTGATCTTGTTTTTCGACTTTATAGCAGAGCCAAGGCAGACAAAGTCCTTCACTACCTCGAAGTTATAGCTGCCAGCTGTGACGTTTTGTCCAATTCGTCGGTGTTGGCTATCTCTTCTTGCTGACAGCATTTACTTGGTTAGTTTCGGGTTCATATACATAGATCCATGATTCGCCGCCTGTCACGATTTTATAGACGTCTTTTGAAGTACCGCGAATGCATTTTTTTAACATTTCTTGGCACAAATCGACCCGTGCCTTTTTTTGAGCGATTGTCAAATTATGCGGTATCCAACCCGAACAAAATGTTCATGCAATATTGAATGTATGCGAGTAAAACGAATGCCCAAACATGCCTCAGTCTCACGGTATGTCACATGACGATCTAGCAATATCAGTTCACGCACAGCACCAATGTTTTCTGGCATAACAACAAAATTTTGGACAAGCTGGCAGTGGCTTGGTCATGTGGCTGGCAAAATTGTTCGCTCTGTTGATGATGATTTGCCCTTGACATCGATTATCGGGAAAAAAAGTACTGTGAATCAGAAGCAATGACAATAATAACAAAAATCTCCCCAGTTATCTGGACGCCACCCCCGGAGAATAGCTGAAGCATAAACAACTGAGCTTCATGAACCACTACACCAAAAATCTTTCTCTCTCTCTCTATCTTTTCCAACGCCCGCACTGTGTGTAAACATGTTAAAGGTATTCATAACCCTTTGAGTGCGCGCAAATTATATAAAAAAAAAAAAAAAAACCTTCACGAAATTCGTCCTGTACCACGATTGAATTCAGAAAACCAGCGAAACAAGGTGGCTCGAGATTCTTCAGATCTGTGTATAAGTTTGACATCCTTCTTACTGAAAAGTATGGAGAGTCTGGTAGAATTTCACCTGCGCAAAGTTGCTTTGAAGCTGCATCCACTATCGGAGATGCAGCATGCCTATCAGCGTGGGAAATCCTGCGAGACCGCACTTCAAAATTTAGTGCCAGAATTGAATGCGCGCTTGATAGGAAAGAATACGCGATGGGTATCTTCATCGGCATTGAGGGTGCTTTTGACAATGCAGCTTTTGACTGCATGTGCGACTCTGCCAGACAACACGGGGTAGATGAAACATTAGTGTTGTGGATTAAAGCAAAGCTAATGAATAAAACTTTGGTAGTGGATGCGGATTGTGGCCAATATGTTATAACAGGGGTAAAGAGGGGCTGTTCGCGAGGTGGTGTTCTGTCTCCATTGTTATGGTGCATGGTGGTCGACTCTCCGTTGAACACTCTAAATAGTTCTAACGTCTACGCTCAGGCATATGCGGATGATGTCGCTGTACTTTCTGTCGGGTCATGCCTGGCGACGGTCTGTGCTAACGCGCAGGCGGCGCTGGATATGATCGATGAATGGTGTACTAGGAGTGGGCTTTCGGTGAATCCTCTTAAAAATGAGGTTCTTCTTTTTACGAGAAGGAGGATTTTAACCGGTCTGACTCAGCCAGTGCTAAAAGGTGTCACCATTCGCATTTCCAATGAAGCCAAATATCTGGGAGTGATTTTAGATAAGAAACTTCATTGGTCTAAACACGTCGAGCCGAAAACATCCAAGGCGCTCTCAGTCTTCTGGCAGTGTAAGGGTGCTTTTGGCAAGACTTGGGGCTTATCACCGAATAAGGTTCTCTGGATCTACACGGCTATGATAAGACAATTCCTCGCATATGCGTCGGTTGTTTGCTGGAAGGGGCTCTCGCGTAAATATGTGGTTGCCTTTCGCGCGAAACTCCAAAGATCGGCTTGTCTCGGCTGCACGGGAGCTTTTCCAAGTACGCCTGGCTCTGCTCTAAATGCTTTGCTGAACTTACCTCCCCTCGATACCTATATCATGGGTTGCACTATCAAAGCCATCCATCGTCTTAGGCTTGGCGGTTTTTGGTATACTCCACACTGGAATTTTGATGAACTTGCGCGACACTTATCTTGCGACTCCTCTCTTATGGATATGCCGTCTGATGCAATGGCACCAGAACTCCAGCTGATGCGCAAATTCAGAGTCGACTTTCCTTGTGTTCAGGACTGGCTTCCGCCAGAGTCTGAGCCGGGAATGGAATGTAGTCGTATTTTGACGGATGGTTCCAAAACTAGTGAAGGATCTGGCGCTGGTCGTGGAAGTCGACAACATTAGACTTCTTTTCTCGTTAGGCAAATATGCGTCTGTTTTCCAAGTGGAAACTTATGCAATCCTAATGGCCATGAACTATGTTGTGAAGAATAGGTGGAAGGGACGTAGCATTTGTGTCTATAGTGACCGTTTGGCTGCACTTGCTTAACCCTTTAACCACTTCCAAAATAGTTCGTGAAACCAAAAACTCTTTGAACTCGGTCGCAAGTCTGAATTGTCTGTCTCTTATCTGGGTCCTAGGTCACAATGGGATCTTGGCGAACGAGATCTCCGATGGACTGCTAGGCAAGGCACAGAGGAGGTTTTCTTAGGTTCCGAACCCGCGTTGGGTCTACCTGCGTCCTCGGTTAAGGCTTCTATTGACGATTGGGTCTCTCACGAGCACAATTGTGTGTGGCATGACTCTCCAGGATGCAGGTTAACTAAACGCATCCTCCCGGACGTCTGTATGAAATCAGCGGCATTCTTGCTGTCCCTCAGCAGAAAACACTGTAGACAACTTATTGGCGTCTTGACAGGCCACTTTGCTCTCGTCAAGCACCTTAACGTGTTGAGCTTAAGTGACACTACAATCTGCGATAACACCGCAGAACATTATCTGTGTGAGTGTCCGGCCTCTGCTCGTATCAAGTGGCAGATCCTGGGTGCAGATGTGGTGAGTGCTGGTACTGTATGCTCCTCATCACTGAAGTGCTTGCTTTGCTTTCTTAGAAAGACAAGGAAATTCCAATAAAATGGATAAATCAGTGCTTGCTCTCTGATAGTACAATGGACCAGTTGAGTCTAAGTGCTCCAGTCGAGCGTTTCCTATCCCGACAAAAAAAAAATAAGGTGGCTCGAGATGGTGTTTCATTACCAAAAGTCGAATGAGTTCATCGGCATACTGTTGTTGGTTCAATCCATGTCGAAAGTCATGAAAAATCATCACACGAAAATGTTCGATTTAATTCCATTTTTTGACCAACATGAATATTTCAAGCACCTGAACACAGCACAAATAGCGTTCGTATGGCAAAACATTCTAAGTACGATTACTATTCAAAATGTCAAACTTTACGACGACAATGTCAGATTTGACATATTCACACTGGTGTTGCCATATCTCAAAAGTTACGTAGCAACCCTCGTATCTAAATCTTCTTTTAAAAAATGCCAGAAGGAGCATGAGATTTTGTATATCATCGATTCTCGCTAGTTGTACTAAAACGCATTCCATCATTATGCCCCATTAAACATCAGTATCATTATGAGATGTTCCTCAGAAGATTCCGCCGCTTTGATTAATTTATGCTACAATGCTGACTTGACTATTCAGTTGCATAGATTGGAATACGTTTTTGTCCCGAAATAACTGCTAAAGATATCCTATATGGCAAACTTGATAAGCACTCTCTACGGGTATATACCTAGAAAATGTTTCTTGGATGTTTAAAATTCTTTCCTTAGTGGTTAGCTGAACTTACAGCTTGGCGACACATACATATGTCCTGTGCATGAGTTAACTTCCATGATATTTATTTAAGCATCTCAAGTTTCTGATCAAAGTATTTGCATTCGCACCTCAAAACACTTCTCGAAAATCAAATACGCAAACTATCTTAAGTAGTCTGTTTCGTATACAGGTAACTACCAAACCCTGTATCTCACTCAAAGAGAGTGTCATGTCAAAGTCAATTCAAAGTAACGGTGTCGAATACTTTTAAAAATAAACATGCCATCATATATATTTCTAACACCTCAATCCGCATATCCTTGTCAAAGAAAAAATAAAAAGATGAAAGGAAGATCTCTTGCCTTACTCTGCCGTCAGTGGCACTCTTACATTATTTTCATACGAAAATCAAGTTTTTCTAGGTTTGTATATCAAAGGTTGCTAAAAATAAATCCAAGACATTGGGTACTTGTTGTTTTCTTTAAAGATGAAGTGAAGCCCGGAAATAGGATTGCTTATACACATTTTCTTTGGAAAAAGATTCATTTGAAATAAGAATGGAACAGTAATTATCAGCCAGTATCTTTTGTTCTTTATTCCCGACTGTCCTTTAATGCAGTTAGCAGTTCATTCCATTACTCTGTCTCTCCTAAATGCAATTGTATATTGATAGTGATGATCTAGTTTGTAGTTTACTCTCACTTGCAAAAAAAAAAAAAGAAGATGTTCAGAAAATAAATTCCACTCTCTCTTAATTAAACACTAAAACCCGGAACATCATTAACGTCTAACGTCTGTCATTGAAATGACCCTGATGTCAGTAGGGAGGACATCAATCAATGTGAAATGTTGGTACTTAAACTGTTTAGTGTTCACCTTCACTCTAATTACTTGGAAATAAACTTTGATTCGCCTTTGGACTGTTGTCGTTGCCATCTGCTTTTAGATATTTGGTTTATAATGGCTGCCACGAGGAGGGTTGAACGTCTATGCTGATAAATCTGGTGAAACCTCATTAATGACCAAATGATAAGCCCCTTCTTTTCCTTGAGGCAATAAAAGGCTTAATTGTTTGATTTATGTAAACGTCGATTGGTGGCTTTAATGACTCAAGACAGGGACCTATTCTTTGTGAATTGACTATTGAGATCTTGATAGCATTCTTGATTAAATCATTCCCTACATCTTGCTCCTATGTATCTTCTTTTTTTTCAGAAGCAAGCACATGAAACTACATTCAGATAGTTCATTTGTGGTTAATAATTGTCTAGTTCCCATAAGTCCATCTACATTATGTTCATTCAATTACAAGCAATGTGGTAGACATGCAATCGTACCAAACCCCTATTGCACAGGCTACTCCATTATACTCGTACACAATACGCTGTTGCTGTTCGCCATCAGTTTAATGCACGATAATCTCAAGTGAATGGTTTCGCCTCACGGGGTCAAATCATATATAACCCCGGCCTATGCCAAGTTTCTATTCTATGTGTGTCTGCTGAAGGTTTCTCCACATTAATCCTTATTTATGCTGGCTGTTTACACAGAATTCGTCGACATCCAATAAATATCCCTATAGAATCAATTAGACTAGACAGGACATAGTCCTTGGAAAGTGCCACCATTTTGTGGTAATAACCAGAGTGGTTTGTTAGTACATAGGGAATCATAAGTGGAAGTGGGGTCTGATGTTTCAATAATAGGAACAGCATATTAAGTAGATTTATAAATTTGTTAGATTATGTTGTGCTTTCAATGTTTGTGATCCTTTTTGCTGCACAGTTACCATCTCTTTTTTTATGTTGTATTCGAGACAGCCCGCTGTGGCATTACTCGAATCTCATTTCGACTCCTTTACTGGATAAAACAAAGGCACTCACTGGTGCATTGACCTTATTTAAAAAAAAAATAGTAAATTCCTTTTCCTTCCACTTTAGCATAATGTCCTTTCGCTGGAAACTGATTAATCTGCTCTTCCTGTGGATTAATAATAAAATTTCAGGTGCACGATAATCAGTTTCCTCTTTTTTTTTTTCAGTTTCCAACCCCAAGGAGTATTATCCATTCACAAAAAAATTCCTTTCACCAGTTGGTCGTCAGTTGTCGGAAGGGGGTTATTTTTTTTTTTTTTTTACCTGTGAGCTTAATGATAATATGCATTATCCTTTGAAGTTGCAGTGAAGCTTAATATCGTTTGCCAGTAGTCGTCCTTCATCAAGTGGTCCACCAGACGGTGAACGTAAATGACGGACAAATGAACGCTTATTGCGGTAACAGCTTGTCATAGTGTCTCTACCCATGCTATACCACACTCAGTCTTTGCCACTTCATTTAAATTTCTACTTCGCGAAGTAAGGACGATGTGCACTTAATGGTAGCACATTTTGGGTATATAAAGAAATAAAATTACGCAAAGTGCAGGTGGGGAAGGTATAGTGCAAAATATGAAAAAGAAACTCTCTAATCATGTCTGTGCTTATGGAACTAATGGACGTAATAAGAAATCCAAACTCACATCTTACATCTGTTTGTGGTTTGAGGCTGAAAAGTGATATGACTGTCTGTTAGATAAGACAAAATCTAATGACGATTAATATACTGAGTAGAGGCGTACCTACGAGTCAAACAAATATGCGACAAGTGGATGGAAGTTGGAGCACCACAATGGAGTACGTTGTCGCCAATACTCTTTATTTACAGAGATGTTCTATACAGTTTCAGATTTAAACCATAAGTTTGAATTCATGCAATGATTATTGCATGAAATAAGCAGTATCTACAAAAACGATTACGAATAGGTTAACCTTATCCCAAGTAATTCCCAATAGTAGCTAAAAATCAATCGCAACAGAGTATGGTCCCTTCGCCGTTCAATATCAATCCCCCTTCAAGATTCCATGCTACACTTACAGTCTACAAATATAAGGATAAACTGTATTGCAAGTTCACCTTAAAATTAATTATAACCGATAATTTATGCTGCAGGTGAAGAAAGTTGCCAAGTAAATAATGATGGTTATAAATTTTCTGCAAAGTATCTTATTACCATCTATGGGCTTCACATGTGCAAAAGGCTTCTTGTTATAGAAGGGAACCTCTATATATGCAATGTTGTCGTAAGGATGCTGATGGATCTACAAAGGAAGGAGTTCAATTGACTTCCTTTATAGTGACACAAATTTAGGAAGCAATTAAGTCGGCTATAAATTTTCGTCGAGAAGGTAGGCTGAATGAATAATAATACTTAGGTGGGAGCTGTCGTTAGGAGGAAAGAATTTCTGTTAATAAAATAAAAGAACCGGAGCATTTAGAGTAGTCTGTGGGGCTTTGGTTAAGTTAGTATTTTTTGCGTAAATATATCTTAGAAAGAAAAAATAAATACTTAAACTTGTTAATCAGAGCTCTCTGAATTTCTGGGTTAATTGCACGAATTAGCGGTTTCAATGGTCAATTTCTAGCGATGCAAAATTAATATAGGAGATAATGTAGGTACACTAACCTAGAATTTACTGAACAAATCCATATCAATATACCCCTCTCCATATAAACAGAGATACATAGAGTTATGCATTATAGCAAGCGTATCAAGTATCTGTAATTAAGGACATACATATATCGTTACTTAGTGGACTGCAATTACATAAGTTTAAAGCTAGATTCAAGGTATTACGTCCAATACCCAAAATGCATTAGTGGCGTAATTAATATGGAGCACATAATAATGATGGGTAGGCAATGTAAGACATTATAATTTAATCTTCGTGACTATATGTACATAGGTACGCAGTAGGCATGCGATAATTATACAAGGTGTTGAGAGCGCTGAGTATAGGTGATGTTGGTATTGTTTTGCGATGAAGCAGATGTCGAAAAGCAATTAAAGGGAACAGCATCATAATTGTAATGAAAGCATAGGTATATGTTATATATTTGCAATAGAAAATCAAGATATAAGATGTATAAATCTTTTTATTTAGATTAAATATAACACTTGGCTATACAAAAAGGACTTTAGAGAACACATTTTTTAATTACTAAGTTACGTCTAGTCCAAGTAAAATCGATTGCACTAGGAGAGTTACTTAATGCAATATATCGGCAAACGTTGCAATTAAAGAGAATAGGTTGAAAATAGAGATAGTGGGGTAGTGTACCAGTAGTAGTTGAAACTCCTGTGATATTCGATTTTAGTGATTACTTACTCAAAGGGTGATATACTCGTACTAGGCGAACAGAATTTGGTGTTAATTTTGTAATTCGTTTTGAATATGCATTGCAGGGACATATACATGTAGTAAGTACATCTAAACCACTTTTTGAGATTTTAAAAGGGCAGATTAGAATACATACTCAAAACAAGATATATGTATGTACATATGTGTGTATGTATGTATATGCTAAGAGATGATGACTGCTAAGTGGACACTCTGGTCTTCAGAAAATGTGTATTATACATTTCTATTTACATTTATATGTATTCAGTATATCCAGCTATATGAAGATAAATAATTGCTGACACTAACTTACTACTTAGGTGGCGCCACAGTTCGGGTTGAACCTGGGCCTCAAACAACAAGCCTCTCCATTTAGCTCGGTCTTTAGCTAATTGCCTCCAGTTGCGCACTCTAAGTTGGTCAAGGTCCACTTGAACTTGTGCGCATCACCTACGGCAATGATTCCCTCTACTGCGTCGTCCCTCGGGGTTAGATTCGAAGACTCTGCGGGCCGGAGCGTTGATGTCCATTCGCTCTACATGTCCTAGCCATCTCAGACATCCAATACGCAGTTTTTTGATTAGGTCGATGTCGCTGTACAGCTCGTATAGTTTCTGATTGAATCATCTCCTCCAAAGCTCGTCAACGCAAACGGGACCGAAAATCTTGCGAAGAAGTTTTCTCTCGAAGCGACCAAGGATATCTTCATCCTCTTTTAATAAAGTCCATGTTTCAGCGCCGTAAAGCAGGACTGGGATGATCAGGGTCTTATACATTGTCTCCTTAGTTTTTTGAGATAGGACTTTACTATTGAATTGCCATATTAGCCCAAAAAAATAGCGATTGGCAAGAGTTATTCTTCGCTTGATTTCTGCACTGCTGTCGTTCTCAGAGTTTATAGCAGAGCCAAGGTAGACAAAGTCCCTCACTGCCTCGACGTTATAGCTGCCCACTGTGACGTTCTGTCCAATTCGTCGGTGTTGGCTGTCCCTTCTTGTTGACAGCATATACTTGGTATTGCCGTTTATCGCTAAACCCATTTTGGCCGCTTCCGCCTCAATGCTTGCAAATACACCGCTGACAGCCCGCTGAGTTCTTCCGATAATGTCAATATCGTCGGCGTATGCAAGCAGTTATACAGATTTGTAATGGATTGTGCCTCCGGTGTTGGCTTGTGAGTTCCGAACAATCCGTTCAAGTACAATATTAAAGAAGTCACATGACAGCGCGTCACCTTGTCTAAAACATTTTTTGACATCAAAGGTCTCGGTGAGGTCATTACCGACCTTGATGGAGCAGCGAGCGTTCTCCATCGTCAGCCTGTACAGACGGACAAGCTTGCCAGGGATGTCAAAACTAGACATGGCTCTATAAAGCTTTTCTCTATAGATGCTGTTATAGGCGGCCTTGAAATCGATAAAGAGGTGGTGAGTATCGATTTGGAATTCTTGGGTTTTCTCGAGGATCTGCCGAAGTGTGAAGATTTGGTCGATGTTGGACTTTCCTGGCCTGAAACCACACTGATGTTGAGGAGACTGATGCCTCTATAATTGGCGTAGTTGAGGCGGTCTCCTTTCTTGTGGATCGGGCAAACGATGCTGATGTTCCATTCATCAGGCACACACTCGTCTGACCAAATCGTAGAGATGAGTTGGTGTATGCACTCTACCAATTCATCACCAGCTGCCATGAAAAGTTCGGCCGGTAAGCCGTCAGGTCCAGCCGCATAATTCGATTTTAGCTTGGATATTGCTATCCTCACTTCGTTTTGGTCAGGTGGACGGAAATTTTGACTATCATCGTCTATGGTGAATGCTTCATTCTGCCTGACAGCGGGATGTTGGTCTTCGTCGCCGTTATACAGTCTGCAGAAGTAGTTTTTCCATATTCTCAGCACCGATTGTGATACTACTACGAGGTTTCCATTTTCATCTCTACGGGTTTCTGTACGGGTATTGCTCCCCTGACACGTTCTTTTTACCTTTTGGTAAAACTTCCGTACATTGTTCCTGAAGTATAAACTCTCGATATTCTTAAACGCGCGCTTCTCATGCTCTTTCTTCTTCTTTTGGAGTAGTCGATGTTCTTCCCATCTCTTTTGCACGTAGAGCTCACGAGCAGCTCTCGTCTTTCTTTGCAGTGCCGCTTTGTATGCCTCTTGTTTTGCTGCATGCACTCGCCGGCATTCTTCGTCAAACCAGGGGTTTCGCGGTGGTGGGCGAGCGAGACCCAACACATCAGTCGCGGCGTTTCTGATGCCATGTTGGCAGCGTTGCCACTGGTTTTCGGCACTTGATGCTGGCGGCATAGGGGTGATTGAGAGATTTCGGGATACGCGTTCAGCGAAGAGTCTGGCGGTCTCTTGCGATTGTAGCTTTTCAACGTTAAATTTTCTCACAGTAATTTTTCTTTGTTGCTCAGATTAGGATATCCGCATTCGTACCTTGGCTACAACAAGGTAATGATCCAAGTCTATGTTGGCCGCTCGGAAGGTCCGGACATCCAGAATACTGGAGGCATGCCTTGCATAGATCACAATATGATCAATTTGGTTGATCGTTACATGATCATTGGACCGCCATGTCTGCTTATGAATATCGAGATGAGGAAACCATGTGCTTGCTATGGTGACATTTCGCTCCACAGCGAAATCAATTAGCTTTAGTCCGTTATCAGACGTGGTGTCCTCCTTTCCTATTTTGGCGTTAAAATCGCCCAATACGATTTTAACGTCGTATTTAGGACATTGCTCGTATGTTTTGTCGAGGAGCTCGTAGAAACACTCTTTGGTGGCAGGGTCCTTTTCGTCCGTGGGGCCATTAACACATATTAGGCTTATGTTAGCTAATTTAGCCTTGATCAGGATAGTCATAATACGCTCGCTTACGTGTCGGAAGCTTAAGACTTCTTGCCTAAGTCTTCCGCATATGACAAATCCGCATCCGAATAAGCGTTGCCTGTTGCCTTTGTAGCAATCACCGTAGTAGATGTCACAGTTTTTCATACTCTTTTTGCCCGGCCCATCCCGTCGCACTTTCTGGATGGCGGTAATATCTGCTTTATAGCATTCTAGGGCCTCTGATAGTTGTTCGGCTGCACGTGGTCTGTAAAGCGACAGAACATTCCACGTACAGATCCGAAGGTCGTTGTCCGTATTTCGTTTGCTGGGACCGTCATCAGTTGAGTCATCCTTATCCGAGGCTTTTGGTTGTTTCGGAACCATTCGTTTTTTTTTTTTAATGTGGTAGGGAAGTTACCCCGATGGCACAACCCCCAACCTGGAGCGCCAGTTCCTTAGTTATTCCCCTAGGACGAGGTGCCGGGTACACCGGTGCCAGTAATCCACTACGGGAGTATGAGCGCTGCCGTTAGTCCATTAAGGGCTCCGCCGCCACAATCTCTACTCCAATGTCCTGACCAACATTGAAAATTCCTTACCGACCTGTGATCCGAATACTTCGAAGCAGCTCGCCCAAAGTATTCACTAAGTTTAACCTAACTGGAACTATAGACGCCACCGTGGACTCCATCTAGGGAATTCGTCCGCTGCCGCCTGGAACAGGAAGTAGTGCTCTAGTGAGAAAACACTCTTCCCCCCCTCTCTCATCTGCTGCCGCCAAGAATCCTCCAAACGGGGTTGGTTACCCATTTCTTGGATTAAGGTACTAGGCACCCGGCTGTCACTGCGTGGAGGTTGAGAGTAGGAGTAGGTAGTGTTTTCATATGATCGCATGCACTACCGTTTGACCAGCCAATTGAGAGGACATTGTCATGCGCTTATTCTTACTGTAAGGCTTATATGTATTTCTTCTCTTTGCGTCCAATAAAAGCAAAATCTTTTTGTTCAATATACACGTAACTAATTTGTTTAACCTCTTGTCTGCGATTGCTTGGGCGTTGGCAGACAAACAAAGTTTTATCGTTTGTAGTGGGCGGTCTGTACCTCTCTGTTGTCAGCTAGAAACCGTCCGATGCCCATTTCGGCTAGTTCATCTAAGATGCAGTTGCCTGGAAAGATTTTTTTTTTAATTTGCGTTATGAATACCCTATAAATGTCTTTACATAGTGCGGGCTTAGGAAAGGGTAGATGGATAGAGAAAGATAAAAATCGATATAGTGGTCTGAAACTCTGATGTTTTTTCGGAAAATCTCCGGGGGTAGCGTCCAAATAACTGGAGAGATTTTTGATATTTTTGCCTTTGCTTCTTATTCACAGCATTTTCCCGACTACCTGTAGTCAATCACCCAACAGACCGAACAATTTGTCCAGTCTTATGACCAACCTACTGCCAGTGTTAGGCAAGTGTGGTCACACAGGGTTTCAGAATTGATCGAACTGACTCTTTATTTTTTGAGAAATAAATAAATACGTGCTGACATCAGGATTTGAACCACAAACCATTAGCGTGGCAATCGATGACGTTGCCACTACACCATTGGACCCTATAACTTTTTTTTACAACTCTGATACCATACACTCCCCAAACTGCTTGCACCAGGTTCGGCAGAGTTCCACATCTGTGATCTGCCACTATCCACCGCATTTGTGTATGTATGTGCAAACGTCCACTATCGTGCGTACCCTGTCCAGCAATCAGCTGACAATACTCGTATGAATCAGTATTACCTAGACTAAAAGTGCACACCAAGCTCGAAAGACTATAATTTATACCCATGCGACTGCAGCTTTCGAAACTATTCTGCGCTAGGAACAGTGTGACCATGATGTGTTTGGTAGTTAATTTTAAGCAGTATACTCGTATTATGCAAGAGCTGCTATATTTGATGGCAAACTTTAAAAAAAATATTTGGCGTATCAAGCTCTGTAAGTGCCTGGGCCCAGCTTCTCGCAACCACTCGGGTTGTGTGCTTATATTATATACTTTTCACACGAATGGAAGGGACCTACAGTTTAGTGCTGTACCTGCATCTGTACGACCCCCCCTTTTAGCCTTTCTATTGGCTCCCTTCTCCCCAATACCACACCCGGTTTCCTTACCTAATTTACAGCTTAGATTAAGAAACTTGTATATTGGTCTTAAGTAATTAATGTATCATCTTAACTTAAAGTACTTATTGTAAATCTTAATGCACATACGGTGAGTAACATACCACATCATGAAATAAATAAATAAAATCAAATAAAATGAAAATTTGTTTTAAACTTTCTCGTGATAACAATACTCTCGGATGATTGTCAAATGTTCGCGAGGGGTGGGCCGTGAATAAAACTGTTTGGTGTTTTGTGGGATTCGAAATTGGAACCTCACGTGCAGTGGTCCAACACACTAGCCACTTGCGCCACTGCGCCCACTACCAAATTTCTGGTCTTCCTAAAATTAGTGATCAGATGGGGTTCCTCTCTTGGAGTACAAGCCACATAGTGTTCGGAACTGTGCGATATAATTTAATCCCTAAAGCATTTCTAGTTTATACTCTCATATCAGCTGCAACGAAACATCATTTCACCTGCAATTCGTAAGCTCAAACGCTAACAAGAACATCCACATTGGTAAACCGTCAAAACCCCTAGTTTAAATTTCGCATTCAACTCTGTGATTTTAATTCTAAGAATGTTAAGCCAAACTAGGAAAACCAAATTCCAGGAACTTCACATGCTTCTCCGTCCCTACCCTATTCGATTCCCAGAACTTCCACTTCTACTAAAACATAAATAAAAAGAATTCCTTGCGATTCCAGCGAAAAAACAAACTTATTTATTTGCCTCATTTCCTAATAAGACGTTCATCAAGGACCCAGGCAATAGATGACTATCTAAAGACTCACACAAGTTCATGTGTATGCTATTCAAGCATGAAGCCCGCAATAAAAAAAAAGGAAAAGAAATGTATAAAGACAGCAAATGCCAAATGAAGCAGAAATGCAACAGCCAAAAGTAATGAAACGAAAAGATCCTAGTTTCCGGGAAAGCAAATGTTGTGGTCCCTAAAGTGAAAGTTCTTCACCTCTCTGTTGGTTGAAGGACAAAAGGTCTAACAAGAATAAATCAACCTAATTTGCCCTGGCAATTCTGAAGAAATAAAAGAGGAACTCAGTGATATAATTAAGAGAAATGTAGAACAATGAGAATGTGGAACTGAGTCCATTGAAGTGGAGAGATGGTCCCTCAAGGATATGTGGAAATGACTCGAGTGTATGACCATCCATTTAGCGTAATAACTGGAAATCACTCCTAATTACTAAGAGGGTGGTTGTAGTGTGCAGAGTGACTACGATTTGTGGTTGTGCTGTACATATATCACTAGAGTGTGTGCCTAGAAATATAAGAGCGTTCAAAGGCTTAACAACAACTGCACGCCGAGGTGATTACCATGAAAGATGATTTAATTTTTTTTGGCATCAGTAGATGTGGTTATGATGATGTTTATGATGATGGGGAACTATTATGGAACGTCGCCAAACTTAAGGAACTCTTCCGTTCATAATTGTGGTTGGGGGGGCTCATGAATCTATTTTCAAAATTTAGTTCTGGAAATCGTTTTCTGGTTTAATGCAAATTATCTGGTTTTTGCGATGAACGCTCGACAGAGCTTCAGTTTTCATACACGCTAAACAAAACATATGTACATGTGTATGTATATTTATCCTAAACAAAATCAGCTAGTAGTGCGAACTTGTTTGGGTACTAGGGCGAAAAAGTCAAAACCAAGACTAGAATAAAGGTTCTACGGTCGACAGGATAAAGACTTCGACTTTATCTCGGCTTACTCTTCTCTGTCTCTACTGGCAATTAAGGCTTATAAAATAGCATCCAAACTAGTATGGGACTGCTTTCAACTACTCACATCACTAGCCAGCACAAACAGAGTTCATCTAATTTGGGTGCCAAGACACAGCAGATATGAAGGAAATTAAAAAGCTGACCTGCTAGCCAGAACAGGAGCTTCGTCAAACTTTATGATGATGCCAAGATCATGCTGTGGATTACCAGTGAGTACGGCAAAAAGCTGTATCAAAAATTGGCTAAAAGGAAAAGGGCATCATTACTGGATGGAAACTGAATGTAACAGACAAGCCAAAATCTTTCTGCCAAATATTTCCCTCAAAATAACGAAATAACTCTTACTATTAACTAGAAGTCAGATTCGAATAGCCACAGGTTTCCTTACAGGCCACTGTCGAGTGAAAAAACATCTCATGGCTATAGCAATAGCATCTGCAGAGTGTGCAACGAAGACGAAGAGTCAACAAAACACATCTTATATCACTGTAACTAACTAATCAGAACACATCAACGTTATTTAGGTAAATCCTACCTTGACGCACAACACAAGAATGCCCAGGTTTAACATCGATAGACTTAGTGATCCCTCAGTGCTGCAACAATTAAGGGAACACTTTTCGCAAGGTGTGGAAGCAATCAGCAGCTCAGTGCCCGCAACCATCCAACAACATTGGTGTGCTGTGAAAAATATTTTTACATCTGGTGCTGAAAGAATTGTCGGTCGATCGCAGGGAAGACTTATGGCGTGGCTTTCCGAGGATACCTGGAGACGGATTGACGAACAAAAACAGCTGAAAGCTCGCGTTGCAGCTACCCCAGCAGCAGGGAGAAGCGAGCTAGAGTCCCTATATCGCATGAAGATGAGAGAAGTTCAGCGTAACGTGAGACGTGACAACCGCAACTACATCAACGCGCTGGCTACAGAAGCAGAAGAAGCTGCACGGAGATGCGACAGCAGGACCGTCTACAGAATCACGAAAGAGCTGACAGGTGGTCGCAGCTCCAGTCAACACCCAGTGAAAAACCTAGACGGCTCCTTCTCATTTCGGATGAGGACCAGCTCAAGAGGTGGAAAGAGCCTTTTGCTATGGTTTTGAACCGTGTATTCGCTAGCGATCTGCCGACCACATCAACACCCTGCGGATTATCGTCGAACAGTGTGTTGAATATCGATCGCCACTGCACCTGCTGTTCATCGATTTTGAGAAGGCGTTCGATAGTGTCAACAGGGAGTTTATTTGGAGTGCCTTACGCAGGAAAAGTATTCCCGATAAACTAATTGCTGTTATCGAAGCTACGTATAAAGGCTCCAAATGTCACGTTCTGCACAGGGGAAGGTTGTCTAAGGAATTTGAGATCCAAAGTGGGGTAAGACAAGGCTGTATCATTTCAGCAATATTATTCCTATTGGTGATTAGTGATGTGATTCATGCAGCTTTGTCGATGGGAAACGGAGGAATTCGATGGACTCTTACATCTCAACTGAAACATCTTGACTACGCTGACGATGTATGCTTACTCTCCCACAGAATTATGGACCTTCACCAAATGACAGCAGATGTGAAGAGGGAGGCAGGCGTCGTCGGGCTGAAAATTAATACGGAAAAAACTAAAATTATCAGCCTTGGAACTAACTCATCGGCTCAAATATGCATTGCTGGACAACCGGTAAAGAGAGTAGAGGATTTCCAGAATCTTGGGAGTATTGTCTCGACCGATGATGGAACCGAACTGGATATAGCCAACAGGATCGCCAAAGCATATTCCGCGTTCGGTATTTTGTCCAAAATATGGCGAAGCAATGCAATCAGTTTGAGCACCAAAATAAGACTGTTACGCTCCAACGTTGAATCCGTGCTGTTATATGGTTGCAGCACGTGGAGAGTGACCACTACTATCACCAGAAAGCTGCAAAGGTTCGTTAATAGGTGTGTGCGCAATATCTTAAGGATTTTCTGGCCCAATCGTATCTCTAACGAACACCTTTACGAGAGAATGGATCAGGAACCAATAGGCACAACCATCCAACGGCGAAAGTGGCAGTGGATTGATCACACGTTCCGAAGGGGTGACAGTTCCATAGCAAACGATTTTATGCAATGGAACCCTCTAACTCAGGATGGCAGAAGACCTGGCGGTCCGAGGAGAACATGGCGCAGAACAGTCGAGAAGGAGGCACGGCAGTTAGGGAAAAGTTTGGGATAACTCAGACACATTGCCAGAAACCGTACACGATGGCGCGTAGGCGTAGTAAAGGCCCTAGGACCCACAAGGGGATACAGGACATAAGTATTAGTAAGTATCTTGAAGCAGAAGACCTATCTGCAAGCTCACTCAAAAGCATAGTAGAGTTCATCACCAAATCGGGTATATTGAGTGAGCTTTAAGACCAGAGGAAATCACAATAGGCCCAATGTGGCCACAGTGATAAGGTGACCTAATCCCACCTCTTCAACTATCTACAATCTACTCTTTTCTGAAGGAACCCAGGCCTCTGCAGAGAATGACATTATGCATTCAGCTCATGGTCTTTAGGTTGTTGCTTGAATGCTCCTTAGCTTTCTTTATAAATGCCGAACCATTCTTTAGAGGTATTAGCCAGGGAGATTCAGTAACGGCTGATGTTTATACTTTTTTCGATCAGGTAATGGCAGACTGATCCATATACTCCAACATCAGAAATGGCAGTGGGAGCAGGTAAATGTACGTAGTAATAACGTGAAACTTCCATTTTTTTATATTTAAATGGGACATTTTGGCGACTTGTAGAATACAGACGTCGGAAGAATCCTTCGCTTTGTAAAAAGCTGCAGTTGGTTCTCTTAGTAAGTCCATGTGTAGCTGATTTTTTGCTTGATCCAACGACATCCACCTTAACCTAACCTACCCTAATAGGACTGTTTCCACCTTTTGGTGACTTACGTTTAGTTTCGTTTTGCTTTTTCCAGATAAGAAATTAAAGCTGACTGTAGCAGCGTTGAGAGTGCAGTTTAGTGATTCTGGGCAGCAATTTGGTGAAATCTAATACGACAACGCGGCTGCCAACCAAATTGCTGCCCAACATCACTAAACTGCACCCTGAACGCTGCTACAGTCAGCTTTAATTTGCAATCTCTATTCCACTCTACTAAGCTTTGTGGATATTTCGCTTGCGTTTAGTATTGGTACCAAATAAAACTTCTCCTCTAAAAACTAGAGCTTAAGTTCATTGGGGTTCTTTTTAAACATGGATTCTACACAGTTCTTTAACTAAGTATTTAAGGTTACATATCCGTCCGTGCACTGAGATACAGTATAGGGTATTAATATTCCGTTTCGCGCAAATTATGAAAAAAAAAGAAACAATATTTAAGATTTCTCTAATTTCCTGGAGGAGTATTATCGTTGCGTAATTTTCAGATTTTCAGAAACTACCTCATGCAACGAATACAAAGAAAGTCATTAAAGTATTCTAAGCAAACGTTTATTTTAGTTTGCAGACTACTATTCAAAGGCGAAACTCATTGCTCCTGCTTGGCGAAATTCTACTTTCACTTGGGTCATTCCTTTTATTCCACCACCTATCTCAAATTCAGAGTGTTTGTTTGCCCTAAGGACGTGTACATCAGTAACCATTACCAAGTCACAAGGACAATTATTAAGGGTGGCGCCGAATGCCTCTCTTTAGGGCTTTACTTAAAAAAAATACCTTGGGGGCCTGGAAAATTGACTTTACCCTCAAAGACCACAATACGCTTTTGGGGTTATCTTACACCATAAGCTTTGCTTTTGTTTGAAGGTCCGTAGGGCATACATATATTAATTGAAGCAAATAATAACTTAATCGTCCGGAATTAATCAGCTTTAAGGATACTGAACTTAAGCCCAGATAAACTGCAGTATGCACGAATTTAAAACTTGCAAATTTTTAAAAAGGAAGTGATTCACTCACAGATAGTTGCTTAGACGATCTCTCCATCCTTGAAATGCACTCACAATCAGTTGTGCTTTTTTATTCAACATTTTTTCTAAATGTTTCTGCCATTTATATGCAAAATACGTTCGAATATAAAATGCACACACAAATCGAGGAAAGAAAAATATATCGGAGCACACAAGAAACTGGGAAAAGAAAGGATATTCATGAAACATTAGTTATGCAGAGTATCGAGAAAAGGATGAAATTTTCTACAAAAAAAGAAAAACAAAAGAAACTTGTGTAGATTACAGTAGAAAATGGAATGCAGTTTAAAAATTCCTTAAAACTTTAGATTCGTAATGAAATTCCTGCTTTCGCTGTACTTCATTGTCTATCATTTCACCGAAAAGGATAATCCATTAATCAGTCAATCGGGGCTTAAATCTCATGTGAATCAGAGCATGTGACAGCAGAAATTATTAAGGGGGTTGTATGCAGACAGGCAGGGTCTGCATTATCACATTAATTTTGCATTTCCTTTAAAAGGGTTGATAACTGATTCAACTGCTCTGCATTATAAAGTTTTTTTTTTTTGCGTACAAAGTGTTAAGCAAAAAATATTAATGAATAATTTAATGATTCAATCTCGCATCTTTTTAAAGTTGAAAATCGCTTTTGAATGGACCATAAGTGAGTTGATAAAGTTATAAGATTATTATTTTTTTTATTGTGTCTAGGAATGAAGTATAAAAGGATAGACAAATCCTTTCGTGTGAATTGTTTTTTTTTTTTTCTTTTGTGCCAGAAAATACATTTAAGTGGTTCCAGGAGAGGAGACATCGAGACTCCCAATAAAGATGTAACCGATGTTATTTATGAATGCAATAGGATTTAAAGGTTTATAACTGCAATATCCCTCGAATTTTAGCAGATTGTCAGCATCTTAAATGTGCAATATATGTTAAGTGGAAGACTACAAAGGGTAGCAGCAAAGACATCCCCTTGCTGTACAATTATTATTCCCACATGTTGCTGAATGTACAGATGAAGCACGTTGTAGGGAGAAGAGTGGTAAGACAAACTAATTTTGAACTTAACATGAGTAGCGACAGTTTTTTTCTAAATAAGTTTTGACTAAGTTAAGGTACTCAGAGTTATTCTAGCCGCATTACAATAGAGCTTTAGGGACACAAGGGGAGTGCACAATAGATTACCGGAAGCCGACATTATGATGCTGCTAGAACTTCTGATTTTTCTTGATTGTCCATCGCGTTTGACTCCAATAAACAGAGGCTCTATGAAAGCGTAGCCTTTAATTTAATCGTCACTTCTCCATCCTGGCTTAGTCAGAATCCATTCGGTACCGGTGGGTCTATTTTAACCTCGGTTGCAAATACAGCGGAATAAACTTTTATGATCATAAGATTCAGTTATTCCTTTGGCGACTTCTTGATCTTATAAAGGACTGCGTCAGATGCAATGATATAAGTACAATTTATCGCTTATCTTTTGCTACTAAGATAACTGTTAGTTTCCGCAAGCCAATTTCTTCTTCCTGTTTCCGCGAGGTTATGATCTGATCTCAAGATATCATAAGCCTCTCACTTCACTGCATTTCTACTGATCTGCCAGTGGGGATCGCCTATTTGACGTCAGAAAATATTGTCAGACTTCCCGACTTTAGACCGCTTAATCACTGAAGCAAACCAAATGCTGGTGTCATTGCATTTGTGTGATCCAAGTGTTTTCTCTCTTTCGCAATATCTTTATAACGTTAATTGATTTTGGCTTTTTAATGGTGTTCAAATGATCGGTCGTGATCTATTTTTCATGAGATGGTTTCTTTGACGTAAAGGATTACACGAATCTTCGAACTTCTTATTCGATCAAGCTTTGTGACACCTGCTGACATGCGAAGCGTCTTCATTTTAGTTACCCTCATACGTTTTGTACACTGTCCATCATTGCGAACCGTATGTAAGTATTTCAGCATACGGGACATTTTTCGGTCACACAAAATAGCAGAGTTTTCCCGCCACTTCATTCACCCTACACTTATGGGATGATTGATGTCGTGATCACAGGTTGTTTTGCTTTGCTATTAATCATAGATCCCAGATATTGGAACTTTTCGCAATTGGAAAACACTGTTCCATTAAAATAAATGTCTGGAATAGGCCTGAGTGGGTCAAAGAATGGACAGCGGAAGTACTCGATCTTTTTTGTACCAATGCGGTACCCATTTCCTTCCAAAACGTCCACCTATACGTCAAATAATCGATTAAGGGAAGTAAAATGCTCACTTAGGATGGCTCCATCGTCAGCAAGATGGAGCAAGAATAACATCACTTTACCTTCTAGCAGACAGTTAGGGTCTGCAATAAATAGCAAAGGATTTAGGACGCTCCCTGAGGCACGACGACTTTGATTGGGAACTCTTCGGTTACTCCAGTGGTAGGGCATCTTACTCTTGTCTTTCCTCCTTCGTACATGTCCGTTATCATCTGTACATAGGTTTCTGGAACTTCTCAATGTCTTAACTCCACCCATATCAGATCTCGTGGTTCTGTGTTGAATGTTTAATGTTATTGCCTCTGCGGGAGATGTTTGTGGAGTGAAGGAGTTTGGCAAACAATTGGAACGTGAGCACAGATCTGAAAATTCTCGTAAGATGTTCTGGCAGACCGTTCGCCGACTCAGAGGAAAAAAGTTGAATATCGTTGAAGGAGTCAAATCCAAAGATGATACACTTCTTTCTAAGGAGGAAGACATCTTACACAGATCAAACATAGAGAAATGTACTGGTTACTCGAAAAACATTCCCAGCTCAGTACTGAGAATAAACTGCTTTTATACAAGCAAGTGCTAAAGCCGGTGTGGACCTACGGTACACAACTTTGGGGTTGTACCAAGAAAATAAATGCAAATATTTTCCATGCTTTTCAAAATACAGTTCTAAGAGAGATTGTCCAAGCACCGTGGTATATTAGAAAGGGCGATATCCACAGGGATCTCGGAATTCCGATAATCGAAGCTTCGCGAGAAAGCATAGAAACCGACTAATCGGACAAGTCAACAATACAGTTCTACAAATATTGGATAAAAGCAATTTATTGCGCCGACTACAAAGGACGAGACCTTTCGACTTGGCGAGATAATGATTAACCGCGTCTAGATTGCAGAACATGCAGGATCTTTCAGTGGAAAGAAACCTGCCAATCGTTTTTATATCATGATAGAAAAATTGCTTGATAAGTCAATACTTAGTTGCGATATCTAACAAATTGATATCAAAGGGTGGTGTTTTTTTAGTCAGTGAGAATCTGACACTACTATAAGCACGCGCTTGCTATTCTCATAGTGTCTTTGGAAGCTTATTCACCTACCCTCGGAACAAAAAAAAAAATGGAGCGAGCACTTTTTAGAATTGGTTAATCTTGAACAGGGTACCGAAGATGACAGACCTATGGTCGAGAGTAGGGCGAAAAGTAGGCCTACGGTACAGGAAGTAACTTTAGCGATCAAAGCGCTAAAAGTTGGCAAACCTGCTGGTGTGAATGATATCCGGCCAGATATGCTGAAGGTTTTAGGTAAAGACGCAGTGCAATGGCTCTCACGTGTCATTAAAATGGCCTGGGAATGCGGTGAAACACCTGGTGATTGACAAATGGGGGTGACTGTTCCTCTTTTTAAAAAAGGGGATAAAAGAGATTTCGCCAACTACAGGGGTATATCTCCTTTAAGTCTCCTTGGAAAAGTCTTCGCTAAGATGCTAGAAACGCGTTCCAGAGCTATGGTTGAGGACAGTTTGGGGCAGCTGAGCAATGCGGTTTTCGTCCCGCTAGAAGCACAACCGACCAGTTATTCACTCTCAGAATGGTTCTTGAGAAGGCCTGGGAGTATGCTAACCCTGTTTGCACTTATTTTGTGGATTTGGAAAAAGCATATGATAGGGTTCCTCGAGGCAAACTTTGGAGTGTTTTGCAGGAGTATGGGATTGATGGATCCCTGTTAAGGGCGATTCAGTTTTTATATACAAATTATAGAAGCTGTGTTCGGATAAACGGTGTTAAATCAATACCTTTCACTGTGGGGGTTGGACTCCGTCAAGGGTGCGTTTTGTCACTTCTCCTCTTCATTGTATATATGGATTGCATGTTGCAGGGCAGCCGTTGGGGGGAATGTTTTAAAGTGGAAGACTTGAAGATTAGTCATCTGCTCTTTGTGGATGATTTGGTCATCCTTCGATCCCCTTAAACCGAACTTCAGCGCGCACTCGAAAGGTCTGTAGTCGTTTGTGATGATCCTGGAATAAGGATCAACGTGAATAAATCGGAAGTAATGGTCAATCCCAAAAAAAGCCATACAGTGCACTCTGCATGTTAGTGGAGTCCCACTGAAGCAGTTGGATGAGTTTAAGTACCTCGGGGTCTTATTCACGAGTGATGGGAAGAACAATGCTGAGTTATCCTGTAGTATTGGTCAGGCTGGATCAATTTTGAGAGAGCTTGGCTAATCTGTTATAAGGAAGGCCGAACTTAGTGTTCAAGCTAAGCTATCGGTTTTAACTCGGCGTATGTTCGCGGATACAAGTTGCCGAAATGATGTTCTTTCGCGGTGTTGCTGGAATAACTCGTAGGGATTGATTGCGCAACACCAGAGTGTTGAGTTGAGTTAATGTGGAACAGCTACTTCTCCGAACGGAACATTCGTTATAGATTGTGTGTAACGGAACTTGCGAGAAATAACATCGACCGTTGGCTTATTTATTTTTACTATAACTTTCGTTTTCATGGGTCGATTTTGATGAAACTATATTCATTTATTTTTGACACCATTTTATATAACCTTTTTGAAACTTTGGGGGCGGGTTACGCCTCTCCGTTAAGAGAGGGCCGAAAAAAAAAATTGCAGATTCGTGTTTTGCGTGAGCTAATTTATTTGACTAAATAAAAAACAAGTTCGATTTTCAACATTTCCGGTAAAGCAAAATCTTGCCCACTTAGTTTTTTTGATTTATTCGCCTATAAATAACGATTTTGGTCGAACCCATAGAAATCCCAACTTGAAATTTTAAATGAGAAGAAAGGACGAATCTCTCTATAACACATTATAAAATAAAAAAATAAATTAAATACGACTTTATAAGTTATTCAAAAAATAAAGGACATTCTGGAATAGTCTTCGTCCTTGAAAGTAAAAATTATATTGAAATCTAGAAAGTTCACGTTTTCTTGAATCCAACAATGTATATTTTACAAAACTCGGATGAGCTGAGCCAAAGTTATGTGATTTTGAAATATATTAAAAACCTTGAATTTGAATTTTTTCCAATTTTTGAAGTTCACGCAATCTACTCGTATATCGAATTCTGCAAAACTTTTTTGCCTTATGATTCGTACTACTCCAATGAGTAATTTTACCAGTTTTGAGGCAAATCAGAGGGGGTCGTTCAGAACGTCGGGCGATCTTTCGTGGAATGATCCAGAAGTCATCCTTTGTCGCGTCGTCCATCTTCTCGTGAGGGCATGAGCGAGAATTTAGCCTTGTATGGGTAGTCATGAGGCGCTCGCGACATCCAAAGTATCCTCTGGAAATATTTTGCCAATGTAGTCACTTGTACTATGAACCTCAAACATAGCAATCGTACTGTTTTATACATATATCATATTATCTACAAATACTAACATTTATATATTTTTGATGCAATAAAACAAATTAAATCCCCGCAAAATGTTTGGTTCCCTTCTATTTTATACTTTTGGTTCATTTTTTTCTGTTTTGCTTAATGCAGCACTAATAAATCCCCCCGAGGGAGTAAAGAAATCGTATTCAATTTATTATTGTCCGATGAAGCCGCACACAATTTCCGGAAAATCGTACAATACACCGTGCACGGTAAAAGAAATTGTGTATCTAAAAGTGTCTGTGAGCTTAATGAATTTTTTATCTGATGCCAGTTTTACAATTTATTTGTAGTAGCGTACGTAGGAGTTGGACATCAAATTGGAGAAATTCATTTTGCCGTTCTGGATTAAAAACCTATTAGGCAAAATAAAGAGTAAAATATTTATTAAATCTGTTGGATGCAGGTGTACATTGTACCATTTAGCATTTTCATTTCCTTCTACATTCAGAAATTCAAGAAGGAGAATTTTTAATCAAAAATATATATTCATCTGTATTCGTACCTATATTTGAAGACTGCTGTATGAGTTTGTCGTCTCAGTTGATTTGAAGATACCAATCTTGAAGAAAAGCACTATTTGACAGCAAATTTCTAATTTATTTGGTGTAGAGAACAGCATGGATGTCAGATATGTTGTGAGTTTAATCATATTCATTAGAATCGATTAGAATGTTGATGTATTCTTGCAATTGCACTTATGATGAGGATTAATTTGGGTGTGTTGCTACACAGCAGAAAGCCCAATGAATTCTTCCTCTCTCACTTAAGATGCTGCAAGTCATTTGCTGTTCAAAATTAAATTCTTTAAATATTCTATGCCGATCTTATTGCGTCTGTAGATAGAGAAACATTCGTATAAGTTTTGAGGCAAATATTGAATAACT
This sequence comes from Brachypalpus laphriformis, assembly GCA_945910035.1. Lineage (NCBI taxonomy): Eukaryota > Metazoa > Arthropoda > Insecta > Diptera > Syrphidae > Brachypalpus > Brachypalpus laphriformis. The sequence continues at coordinate 163,457,181 of OX246756.1, forward strand.
TTCAATCAATGGAAAGAAAATGAAATTAAGCATTCTAAGCTCCATGCGATTTTTTATTTTTTTTTATAAAAGGTGTCCCAACAAGAGGGGAACATTTAAATTTGGTGCAATTTTCGCCCTTGTGCCTTAATAGTCAAATCGTTATAACAATTCGTTGGTAGACAGTCGGGCATTATAAAATTTTTTTTTTTTTTTTGCCGAGAGCAGGTGAAAAATCTTCCAAAGACACCATAAGGCCCGACCGCGCGTGCTTATGGTAGTGTGAGATTTTTACTCACTAAAAAAACACCTCTCTTCAAAATTAATACTACAACTAAGCCAGTGCTTATCCAGTAGTTTTATTTTCGCTTACGAGAATCGTTATTCTAGAAAAAGATGATCGTATGTGATTAAAAATAAATGTAACACTTTAGACAGGTTAAATTCCAGTGAAAGTTCCTGCCTTTTTCACGACCTTCATATGCTATGACGCGAGGTCAAAAGGTTTTGTCCTTTGAAGACGACGAATTGAATTGTTCGCGTCAAGTAGTTGAGTGATAGTACGGTTACAATGGCCGTGAACACGATTCTTGTGTTTACGGGCAAATTTTGTTATCTCTTCGACGACGCTGGGAATTCCCAGATCCCGATGAATATCTTCATTAGGTATATACCACGGTGCGTTAATGATCGTTCTAAGAACTTTATTTTCAAAAGTTTGTATGATGTTTCTATTGCTTTTCTTGGTACAACCCCATAGTTGTATATCATACGTCCACACTGGCTTTAGCACTTGCTTATAAATAAGCAGTTTGTTATGTAGGCTCAACTTCGAATGTTTTCCGAGTAGCCAGTACATTAGTCGGTATTTGTTTTGAAGTTCGTCGCGTTTCTTTTTCACGTGCGATTTCCATTTGAGCTTGACATCTAGAGTCATTCCTAGATATTTTGCTACGTTTGCGTACGGTATTTGAGCCGAGTTTAGATATACAGGCAATCTATCCACTTTTTTGTACGTAAAGTTGACGTGAGCAGATTTGCTTTCGTTCAGCACAATACGCCAAGAATTCGTCCAAGCGTGGACTTTATTAATAGCATGTTGAAGCTTCCCGGTTGCTGCTTCAATGGTATCTCCCGTTGTCAATATCGCCGTATCGTCCGCAAACAGGGCGACGACACAGTTTCTGTCCTGCGGGATGTCACGCATGTAGAGTACATATAGAAGTGGGCCAAGGACACTTCCTTGCAAGACTTCGGCTGCAATCTCCTTGAAGTCAGAGTAATCGTTTCCGTGCTTAACACGGAAGAGTCTCTCGGTGAGATACGATCGTAGGATTAAAAAATGGATAGCTTTTCGACACAACAATACTGCGCTCACATACTGTTCACAATGTTGGACGATGTACAGTTGTATGAGAGTAAATTAATGGAAGCTGAGATGAAGATGCGTCGCATGAGAGCAGGAGTGACAAAGCTTGATCGAATAAGAGGTTCAAAGATCCGTGGAAGCCTTCACGTCAAGGAAGCCATCTTACGAAAGACAGAGCGCGACCGGCTCAGCTGGTATTGCCACGTTCAAAGAAGATATCATTTGAACTATTAAAAAGGCAATATCTATGAACATTTCAAAGACATCGCGAGGCAGGGAAGGCAGGCCTATAAATGCCTGGATCACACAAGTGCGACGACATCGGCATTTAATTGGCCTCAAGTGTGTGATCCAAACCGAGTGATTAAAAATCGGGATGCCTGCCAATATTTCTGAGGTCAAATAGGCGAACCCCACAGGCGGATCAGAAAAAATGCAGTGAAGTGGGAGGGTTATGATCCCTTGTTTTTAGATCATATCCTCACCGAAATAGGAAGAAGAAGAAGTTTCTCGACACAACAACGCATTCTTATTGTTAAACATTATTGACTGCCAGGATTCGCCATTTGCGTTAATCAAAATATTTCAATTGCATCAACTGTGGAAAAAATGGTTGAAAAACTCGAGGAGACTGGGTCGGTTACTGATGTCAGACCATCGAAACGAGTTCGTCTAGGTCGTTCAGCAGAAACCATCATGACTGTTTACCAGGATGTGACCGAGAGTCCGAGAACATCCACTCGGCATCGTGGTCAAGAATTGAACATTTCAAGAAGCGCTATGCAGCGTATTCTTACGAAAGATTTGCATTTCCATGACTCAACAACTCAAGCCTATAGCAATATACGAGTACAGTCAAGAGAGTTCGTTGATTGGTTCATTGAACAACAACAAGTGAACAAAATCATCATCAGAGATGCGGTCTATTTCAATGTTTATGGCTACGTACTAGCAAAATTGTCGTGTTTTAAGATACAAAAACCCACAAGTGTTTTCTGAGAAGGAAATTCATCCCAAACATGTCACTGTTTGGTGTGCATTTTGGGCTGGGGTCATCTTTAGATCATTTTCTTCGAAGACGCTGCCGGGATCTTTTGGACTTCTTTCTCTGGGGTTTTTTGAAGTCAAAAGTTTATGTCAACAAGCCCACGACCACCAGAAGTGTGTAGTTAGGAAGTCAGTAAGAATCTTAGCATTCTGTTTGCTCATTGATAGAATGTCTCTAGTTCTATTCTTCGAGAAATTTATGAATTTCTTCGAATGCCTTAGGCCAGGTTGTGCATTCCATTTGTTCGCGTTCCCAGCGAAACAACTCTATTTTAATCTGGCTAGTGGGTAAACGGCAGTGGGATTCAGGTCCAATGTAAGGAGATTGGGCACCTAGTCTGGCAAGCTAATCAGCAGATTCATTACCAGGGATGCCTTTGTGATATTATTGTGTGCAGCACAGCGTCTGGAGACAATTCGAAACCAACTTAGGCTTATAGTCAAAGGACGTGAGAGCCCTGAGTGTTGCTTGGCTATCTGATATTATATTAATATGTGATCTTCGGAGGCTTCTTCTAATGTATTATCTGGCGCAGAGCTCGATAGCATAGACCTCTGCTTGGAAGATAGTAGTAGATTGACCCAATGGTGTAAAGGGTTTGTAGTTGTGGCCAAAGATACCAGCTCCAGCCCCATTTAACATTTTCGAACACTCAGTGTACCAATTGATTTGAGATGTTGATTGAGGGATTTGAGCCAATTCCAGTAGCTGCGGTCAGGGATGTAAACTGTGAAGGGGCGGTTGAGGTGGATTCTTTTAGGCATGAAGTCTGCATGTTCCATGCATAATTGCCACTAATGCCTAAAAACTAACGTACCCATGTATGCTAATTCTTATATTCCTTTCGTCGTTAACTTCTTACTGCTAAAGTAGAAAATGTTAGATTTAATGCGATATTTAGCTTAATACATAACTACGCAATACAGGCGGATCAGTAGAAATGCAGTGAAGTGGGAAGGTTCTGATCTCTTGTTTTCGGATCATAACCTCACCGAAATAGGAAGAAGAAGAAGTCATAAATCGAATTATTGGCAATTTATCAGAAAGTATTACCCTTATATAGCGCCATAGCCCACTCGTAGCGACAGACATTATCAATGATACATCCTATTGCCATTGTTACAAACATGTTAACCTCCAAACCTACAGTGCTGTAACCACTTGTAATTGAAAACGAAAAGCGCGTTGGAATTTTAAAACCGTTTACCCACTTATTGAAGTTATTTTCATAAACAAACTAGCTACCGACGTACCGTTTCACTGGTCATAGTGATTGTGTTTCCCCCGTTTTGTTATTCTCAATACTCCCTTTAATGGTGGTAGTTTTCTGATTGCATAGCAATTGTTATAGCCCTACAGCAACATCAGGAAAGTTGAGCTTGGCGTGAAGAAGGATTCAATTTCGTTTGGTCAAATGGCAAATGACAGTATAGGTAACTGTTATGGGAATTGAAAAGCAAAGTTGTTGTCCCAGTTGTTTGCTGGAATATCAAGCCATTGTGCTGTTTGAATCGAGTCTGGCAACAGTGTCCCTCTTAATTGGCCAATGATTGGCAATCATAGACAAAATATCAGTGAAAGGTTGGTTTTAGGTTGGCCTTGTGTCTGGTATTGTTACTAGCCATGGGGATGGCGAATAAAAGTAAAAATTAAATGAAATTAGTTGTTTTGGGAAACGATTCATTTACTTTTTATCTGGTAATGTAATGGAGACGATTTATTTAGTATGGATTCTGCATGGTTATGAGCTTAAGTCCTGTTTCCTCTTTTGAGTTTTGGGGCATCTGTACAACGCCTACGTGCTGTCGTGTACTAATTATGACGATATGTAGGTAGGGGAAGTATTGCTTAAAAGCACGAAAAAAATGACCATCATACAGTGCTATGCTCCGACTCTAGACGCGACTGAGGATGAAAAGGATAATTTTTATAGCCAGTTAGGCGCTGTCTACAACCAAACGCTTAATTGGAACATCGTAATTGTGATGTGGGATCTCAATACCAAGGTAGGTAGCGACAACAGTATGCTTAAACACGTGATGGGATTTTACGGCGTTGGAAACCGTAATGATAACGGTGAGCGGTTTGTGGACTTCTGCAATACCAACCGCTTAGTCATTGGAAGTACACTGTTTAAGCATAACACCTGCCACAAGATCAGTTGGGTCTCTACTGACGGGCAGCGAACATCCAACCAGATCGACCCCATTGCGATCAGCCGTCGATTTAGAAATTGTCTCCTGGACGTCCGAAACAGACGTGGAGCTGATATCGGACTAGAACGAGATCACCATCTCGTGTTAGCTCATATACGCCTTCGTACTGCATCCGTCAATAGCAACCACTCAAACTTACTTCACATCACCAGGTTTATTATCGATAGGCTCAAGGTTCCCCAAGTATGCCAACAGTTCAAGGACCACCTTGCCTTAGAAGCAGAAGCAATCAGCAGCAGAAGCAGCGGAAGAGCATAGATGACCACTGGAACGCTGCAAAAAATTCGTTTACGGCTAGGACACGCATCTATGTCGGTAAAAGGCAGAAAAACCATTGCATATGGCTATCTGCAGACATCTGCAGACGGGTCGATGAGCGTATAGCAATCATGGCTCGGATTGCAGCGGCCTCAGTACTAGAGAGAACCGAGCTAAAAGCGCAATACCGTGCGAAGAAGAAAGAAGTGCAGCGTAGTGTGAGACATGACAAACGCTAGCACATCAACTCACTGGCTTCAACGGCTGAAAAAGCAGCGAGCAGGTGCGACAGTAGAACTGTTTATAGCACACTAAGGAGCTCATTGGTGGTCGGAACTCCAAACAATACCCAGTGAAGAGCCTAGACGGTAACCTTCTGATCTAAGATGAGGACCAGCTTACTAGATTGAAAGAACATTTTGCTACAGTGTTAAGCCACTTAGACGATGTCGGTATGATCTAGAATTCGAATGAGCAGTTCGAAGCAAATTCCTGAATTCGCACCTCCCAGTAAAAATGGAATAATAAGAGCAGTCAAGTCCCTTAAGAAGAACAAGGCGGTGGGTATTGATGGCATCCCTGCCGAACTATTTCAAGCGGCGCCAAAGACATCGGCAGATCTGCTGCACCCTCTAATACGGAGAGCTTGGGATAATGAACAATTTCCGCAGGAGTGGAAAAGGCGGATGATCATTAAACTTCAGAAAAAGGGAAACTGACGGAATGCGGAAACTGGAGAGGTATTTGCGTTCTTCCAGCCGTAGCCGGAATAACAGCTAGAATAATTCTGGAATGAATCAAAGAGCATTTAGATTTAACTATCGACGTGCTGGATCCTCCTACATCGGCCACATAAACACCTTACGGATCATAATCGAACAATGCGTTTAGTACAGGTTTCTGCTACATTTGCGGTTTATCGACTTCGAAAAGGCTTTCGACAGCTTGAATAGAGATGCTATCTGTTTAGCCTTGCGCAGGAGAGGCATCCCAGAAAAACTTATAGCTATTATCAAGGCTACATACGGGGGCGGTGAGTGTCACGTCACGTACACAATGGTACGGTATCGGAGGATTTTGAAGTCCAAAATATAGTACGTCAAGGGTGCATACTGTCCCCATTATTGTTCTTGGTGGTAATCAGCGATGTACTCCATGCAGCATTGATGGAAGGTAATTATGGAGTTCGATGGACTATGACATCTTACCTTAAACACCTAGTTACGCTGACGATGTTTGTCTACTTTCACATCGGATAATGGATCTTCATTTGATGGCTCAAAATCTAGAAGCTGAGGCAAACAAAGTAGGACTAAAAATAAACACAGCCAAAACAAAAGCCCTGAGTACTTCTAATACTCGCGCTCAGCTTAACATTGCCGGACAGGAAGTCGAGAAAGTTGATAACTTTCTATATTTAGGAAGTGTGGTCTTGGCTATTCGCGGTGGCATCGAACTGGATGTGTGCAGCAGAATCGGGAAGGCTAATGCTGTTTTCGGAATGCTATCCAAAATTTGGAGAAGCAATGCTATCCAAAATCTGGAGAAGCAATGCTATCAGCTTAAGAACCAAGCTGCGACTGTTCCGCTCCAACGTAGAATCAGTGCTGCTTTATGGGTGCAGTACTTGGAAGGTGGACACCATTAACACACGCAAGCTGCAAGCCTTCGTAAACAAATATTTAAGTATCGTCTTAAGGATTTTTTGGCCGAAACGCATCTCCAACGAACAACTTTATACGAGAACGGGCCAAGAACTTATAAGAATTACTATACGAAGAAGAAAATGGCAGTGGATTGGACACACCCTGCGGCGCGAAGACAACTCCATTGCAAAATACGCCATGCAGTGGAATCCGCTCACCCAGGCAGGCAGAATAGCGCGATGCCTTAGGCAAACGTGGCGCAGAACAGTTGAGGAGGAATCGAGCTCTTTAGGAATGATTTGGAGGCACCTCATTCGCATTGCAGAGCTCCGAACAAGATGTCGCACAGGCGTGATTGACGCCCTATATTGTGCGTACTATTGCATCACCTTGCTTTAACTACATATCCGTTAAACTTTGCTAGTCTTATTCTTGTCTCGCATCAAAACGTCGGATGACATGGTAGTGTCTTCAAATAAAGCCCAATAGCTAGTTTCGGTCTAATCTTCAAGTCTACTCCAGATGCATGTACAATGTACATACATCAATGCTCTACTGTCTGTTACTTACAATTCAATCCATTCTCTCCCAATTACTTTAAAGACCTCTATGACTTCAATGATGTCAATGATATCAATGAATGGCACTGAATGCAAGTCATTTTTGTTTGATTTTTATCATTTTTGTCGGTTATCTAATTTAATTTTTTTGTTAAGATATCTATTGAAGTCATTCAATGCATCGCTGAATGAATGCAACCTTCTACGGGCTTGACACAGATGGGCAGACAGATGTGCAGAGTTTCGAGATCGATTTTTTTTGAATTCATCTGTGGTGTTTGTATTAAGATTTGTAAAAATGCTTTATTGGTGTAGATGAAGTAAAGATTTACCTCCTTCAAATATCTCAACGGCAACACTGATGTGCTTCACCTTTTTGAAAGTTAGAGGAAATTCACGCCTGAGAATTCTCAAAACTTACATAACCCAACTATGTTTGTGCTTACCCACCTGTTGTAGCCGCTTCTGTGCACAAAGTGTTATTAACTAGGACTAGACTAAGCTGGCAGATTCCACTGCCTCAGATCCTCATTTAGTAGTAAATTTTAAATTCCACTCTTCCATAAATTCGTAAATCTTTCCCCCAAAAACACTAAATTTTGTGCAGACCAAAGGATAATAAATGCGTTCGCCATTAATGCCCCAATAGTTCCGCTTGTGTAACCTAATTAAACAACGCAACATTGACTTTTGTGGCGAGATGGCTGATGGGGTTGGTAGAGCTGCTGTTGGTTCGAGATACAAAGCCGACAGTTTGGTTCAACGGTTACAGGATTTTTTTTCTTTCATACTATTTTTTAACGCTTGGAGGAATTTTTTTTCCGTACAGAGAGGAAAGTAATCGCATCCTATTCGGTTTCACACAGTGAAATGATTTTGTGGCAAATATGCACCAGCAGTAGATATTATTTCACTGAACATTCTGTTGCGATAATAATAAATGTTTTCCGCTTGAGAAATTATAAATCGAACGAACCATAGAATGGATGAAATTAATTTTCATGGCATCATGTTACTTTTGGAGGATGAAGTGTGCTGGTCTGCTAAAAGCTATTGTTCAAAGTTTGTATAAAAAAGAGTTGCACTTTAAAGTCAACAACCACCTGCCATCCAACAAAAGTAACAAAACCACTGCTCTGTAAAAAAATCTATGGAAACAGGAAACTATTCATAAATAATTTGTTACAAAATACAAAACAATTAGTAACACGTCGGTAGTTCTTCCCCATCTTCTGTTGTGTGTGTGTGTGTGTGTGTAAAAGGATATGAAAAAGAAAATAATCCGTAAATTACAGAGAAACAGGAAAAAGGTTGCACAAAGTTAAATTATAAGCACACTTCCTTCCTCTGAAAACACACACACTAGTGGCAGTGTCTTCACAGGTATTCACAGATTTTATTATTGTTGAGCTGTTATATTCTATGGACCATAGACAATGGGAGGAAGTTCGGAGGCAGTAAACAATTTGCACAGGAAGAAGGACGCAGTAAACTTTCACAGGAAAAGCAAACTCATAAACATCTGTGTATGTCGGTGCACATGGGCAAATAGATGCATATAGAACATTTTTATTTGATTTTTGTTATTATTTCTAAGTAGCCGGGGGGGGGAGAGAGTGGAGTAAGTGTGCATTCTGGGAAAGACTTGCTAGTCTAGAGGACACAAAATGTTTTATAATTAAATCGTTGAGTGTGTATGTCGGAAGAGAGTTTAATTAGAGCAGAAGGAATCAGCTATTTAAAATTGTTCTGAAAATTGAATTAATTATTTTTTATTTTTTTTAAATAAAAGGAATGTTTGTACTTTTAACTAGATTCGTTGAGGTTTTATTTGTTTTCGAATGTTCAGTTTGAATTTCTAAAACAATTTCAATTTACTTACATACATACGTACATATATACCATCGTGTATTTTGTTTTGTATTCATCTAATGCTGGGTTTACACGATACCGATTTTGGTCTGTAAAGCACCGCTGCATAGCAAAAGTTTGTTAGGATCAGTTCGACCACACGTCAATTCAAGTTGCATTGCATCAAATTCAACTTCGTTGTGTACAACTGTGCATGCGTAAATTTTAAAATAAATCACCAACCGCAAAAGAAAATGCTTTTATAAATTTTGATAGGTTAACACAGTGTGGCAGGCTGCGTTAGATGCAGCCACATGGATCTATGATCCCCACAACGAACAACACTTAGAACTAGTTGGACTTGGTACAAAATACCTAAGACTGCTGATGTAGCGTTAGATAATTCGCCTAAGCTGTCGAAGAAGAAGGCAGCAATGTGCAATATTCTATCAGCGTAGAGAGCCTAGCACATACAAAAAAGGTGCAATATGGTTTCCTCCTCTTCCTCGTTCATACAGCTTCTACAAAAGTCCCTATAGCACGTCTTCCAACGATGCAGTGTCCCGTAATGACACCTGCTAAAGTTGTCATAAGCGCTCTTTTTTGTCTAATAAGACAAGACAGTCCATCTGCGGTTGGGTACGTTGATAGCATTGAGCTTAAGCAGCAATTTTATTGTAGTACCGAGATTCACTTTGTTCGGCAAAATCGATAGGCTAGTACCCTTCCTGACGAGTTCATCGGCCATGCTTTTCCCTGAAATGTCTCTGTGTCCCAGCACCCAAATGAGGTGAATATTGAATTTTTTAGACATCTCTTTAAGAGACAAGCGACATTATAGGTCAGTTTTTGAGTTGAAGGTTACAGACTTAAGGGATTTCATCGCAGCTTGACTGTCAGCAAAAATGGTTATATTCCAATTAGATATTACATTGTACCTTAGCCACGACAAGGCTTCCTTTATCACCATAATCTCCGCCTGGAAAACGCTGCCGTGATTAGGAAGGTGGAAAGAGATAAAGGCCCTCCAGGTTGCGGGTTGTGCCGTCGGGGTAACTTCCCTACCACGTGAAAAATCTATGGTTCCGAAACAACCAAAAGCCTGGGATAAGGATGACTCAACTAATGACGACATCAGCAAAAGAAATAAGGACAACGACCTTCGGATCTGTACGTGGAATGTTCTGTCACTTTACAGACCACGTGCAGCTGAACACCTAGCAGAAGCCCTAGTTTGCTATAAAGCAGATATTACCGCCATCCAGGAAGTGCAATGGGATATGCCGGGCAAAAAGAGGATGAAAAACTGTGACATCTACTACGGTGATTGCTACAGAGGCAACAGGCAACGCTTATTCGGATGCGGATTTGTCATACGCGGCAGACTTAGGCAAGAAGTCTTAAGCCTCCGACACGTAAGCGAGCGTATTATGACTATCCGGATCAAGGCTAAATTCGCTAACATAAGCCTAATATGTGTTCATGCCCCCACGGAAGAAAAGGACCCTGCCACTAAAGAGTGTTTCTACGAGCACCTCGACAAAACATACGAGCAATGTCCTAAATACGACGTTAAAATCGTATTGGGCGATTTTAACGCCAAAATAGGAAAGGAGGACGTCTTTGGTAGGGCAGTCGGTAAGCATAGCCTACACGACACCACGTCTGATAACGGACTAAGGCTAATTGATTTCGCTGTGGAGCGAAATGTCACCATAGCAAGCACATGGTTTCCTCATCTCGATATTTATAAGCAGACATGGCGGTCCAATGAACGACGCAAGGCATGCCTCCAGTATTCTGGATGTCCGGACCTTCCGAGCGGCCAACATAGACTCGGATCATTACCTTGTTGTCGCCAAGGTACGAATGCGGATATCCCAATCTGAGCCACAAAGAAGAATTACTCTGAGAGAATTTAACGGCGAAAAGTTACAATCGCAAGAGACCGCCAAACTCTTCGCTGAGCGCGTATCCCGAAATCTCTCAATCACCCGTATGCCACCAGCATCAAGTGCCGAAGACCAGTGGCAACGCTGCCAACATGGCATCAGAAACGCCGCGACTGATGTGCTGGGTCTCGCTCGCCCACCACCGCGAAACCACTGGTTTGACGAAGAATGCCGGCGACTGCATGCAGCAAAACAAGAGGCATACAAAGCGGCACTGCAAAGAAAGACTAAAGCTGCTCGTGAGTTCTACGAGCAAAAGAGACGGGAAGAACATCGGCTTCTCCAAAAGAAGAAGAAAGAGCATGAGAAGCGCGCGTTTGAGAATATCGAGAGCTTATACTCCAGGAACAATGTACGGAAGTTTTACCAAAAGGTAAAAAGAACGTGTCAGAGAAGCTATACCCGTACAGAAACATGTAGAGATGAAAATGGAAACCTCGTCGGTGCTGAGAATATGGAAAAACTACTTCTGCAGACTGTATAACGGCGACGAAGACCAACATCCCGCTATCAGGCAGAATGAACCATTCAACATAGACGATGATAGTCAAAATTTCCGTCCACCTGACTAAAACGAAGTGAGGATAGCAATATCCAAGCTAAAATCCAACAAGGCTGCTGGACCTGACGGCTTACCGGCCGAACTTTTCAAGGCAGCTGGGGATGAATTGATAGAGTGCATACACCAACTCATCTCTAAGATTTGGTCAGGCGAGTGTATGCCTGATGAATGGAATCTCAGTATGGTTTGCCCGATCCACAAGAAAGGAGACCCGCTCAACTGCGCCAATTATAGAGGCATCAGTCTCCTCAACATCGCATACACGATCTTTTCTGCGATATTGTGTGAACGGCTGAAACCTTTCATCAAGAGCCTGATTGGCCCCTATCAGTGCGATTTCAGGCCTGGAAAGTCCACCATCGATCAAATCTTCACACTTCGGCAGATCCTGGAGAAAACCCAGGAAGTCCAAATCGATACTCACCATCACTTTATCGATTTCAAGGGCGCATATGACAGCATCTATAGAGAAGAGCTTTATAGAGCCATGTCTAGTTTTAACATCCCTGCCAAACTTGTCCGTCTGTGCAGGCTGTCGATGGAGAACGCTCGCTGCTCCATCAAGGTCGGTAATGACCTCACCGAGACCTTTGATGTCAAAAAAGGTTTTAGACAAGGTGACGCGCTGTCATGTGACTTCTTCAATATTGTACTTGAACGGATTGTGCGGAACTCACAAGCCAATACCGGAGGCACAATCTATTAGAAGTCTGTACAACTGCTTGCATACGCTGACGATATAGACATTATCGGAAGAACTCAGCGGGCTGTCACCGATGCGTTTGCAAGCATTGAGGCGAAAGCGGCCAAAATGCATTTAGCGATAAAAGAGGGCAAGAACAAGTACATGCTGTCAACAAGAAGGGAAAGCCAACACCAACGATTTGGACAAAATGTCACAGTGGGCAGCTATAACTTCGAGGTAGTAAGGGACTTTGTCTACCTTGGCTCTGCTATAAATTCTACAAACGAGATCAGCGCAGAAATCAAGCGAAGAATAACTCTTGCCAATCGCTCGTTTTTTGGGCTTATAAGGCTATTCAACAGTAAAGCCCTATCTCGAACAACTAAGGAGACTCTGTATAAGACTCTGATCATCCCAGTCCTGCTTTACGGCGCTGAAACATGAACTTTATTGAAAGCGAATGAAGATATCCTTGGTCGTTTCGAGAGAAATATTCTTCGTAAGGTTTTGGAGGAAAAGATTCAATCAGGAACTATACGAGCTGTACAGCGACATCGACCTAGTCAAAAAACTGCTTATTGGACGTCTGAGATGGCTAGGACATGTAGAGCGAATGGACACCAACGCTCCGGGCCGCAGAGTCTTCGAATCTAACCCCGAGGGACGACGCAGTAGAGGGAATCATCGCCGTAGGTGGCGCGCACAAGTTCAAGGGGACCTCGACCGACTTGGAGTGCGCAACTGGAGGCAATTAGCTAAAGACCGAGCTAAATGGAGAGGCTTGTTGTTTGAGGCCCAGGTTCACCCCGAACTGTAGCGCCACCTAAGTAAGTAAGTAACATGTTGCTTATCATTTATGCCCTCACGGCCGTTTTTAAGCCGCGTATATCACTCATGAACTCTGCCACGGGATAAAGAATGATCACCATAAATTTGGTTTATCAATTGAAACGTTTCGGTAAAATTTTTAGCAACTTTAAAATAAAACTTAGTATTAGCTCTTTGTTCGATGCTCATTTTTGTGCCGACGGCACAAAGATACTGTCACTTCAGAAGCAAGAACTCCCTCTTTATTCATACAAATGTCATGGAATTTTGACAGCACATCCGCGAAGGATTTACATGTAATTGCCAATAGATGGTTTCACCTGAAATACCTATTTTTAAAATGTTCTGTTTACATTAGAACGTACCTTGTAGATTCTGAAAAAAATTCCAGCAGTACATTGAAACTTTAGGATACAATTTTAAATTTATTTAAAAGTATGTACGAGTATCCAATTAGGAACTAATTTTTATTTCAAAATTCTCTCTACGCAACACTGAATAGTTTAGTTCTAATTTTCTTCTAATTAAGTTATAAGCAAACGGTGTCCTCCATCATCATGAATGCAAAAATACAAAATACAATTAACTAAAAACTTTCATAACACTCTCTCATAAGCGAAGTAGCGCAGTGAATATATGAATTTATACCTCCAATGCCACTTTAGTTAGTAGCAAGCAAATTACATTGCAACACCCGGTAAGAGGTTAAATTAATTAATTTCTCAGTAGCAGCAGGGCACCAACTTTTCAGGTGTAATATTTGCATAATTCATTATAGTTTTAGCGAAACTACGAACATACTAATTATTTATTTGCATGCACACACGGATTGCATCTATGACTGGCGTAATCCATTTGGACTTTGTTTGAATTTTCAAACTTATTTTTCGAGATGAAATTTGCTCCTGTGATGACATTTATTTATTCGTGTGGACTCGTAATTAATTTAGCTCTAATCTTTGGTATAAGATGTCTGGAACAGTATCCTAAATCATGATGGTATCCTAAGGCCGGATTGTGATATTTTACGTTCATCGGATATTATGTTGATTTAAAATTTTACTTTGAAATTTTATCGATTGAGAAGTAATCCGACGTCTATATCCTGAGGCGTTATAGACAATTTTAAATCGTATCTTGTGTCGTGATAGCCATTGGGTTGAATTTTTGATTTTTTTTTTTAAGGAAATATGTATTTTGTGTACTTTGATCAGTAACCATCCGGTAATGGTAGCCTTTTTGATTAATAATATGAATTTCTGCACACCAGAAAAATTTGTTTGGTGCACAGAAACGGACGAAGATGTGGAACATGCCATCATTCCATTGCCCGTGCTACAGAACCAAATTACATCAATTGGAGGAGGAGAACATCATCCTGAAGAATGTAACCAGATACATGGTAAAGTCTTAGGAAAGCTGGGATGCAATCTGTTGGATGAAGAAGCAGCGTCATAATGAAAGACTGAGAGCAGTGCAACAGCAAAATGCAAATGTGATCGAGCCAATGAGATAAAGCTGGAGCCCTTCTCGCAAGAAAATGCTTGACGGCAGTGCCGCGAAGACTAGGGGCGAATGGTGTATCCGTAGTGATAACGTCGTCAATTGCCACGCTAATAGTTCAAATCTTGATGTCAGCAAGTATTTATTTATTTCTCATGAAATATATAAGTTCTGTCCAATTAATTGTGTGAACACTATTGCGAATGCATAACAATGGCAGTAGGTCGGTCATATGGTTAGAAAAATTGTTCGGTCTATTGAATGATTGATATGCCTTTGACATCAGGTGGTTGAAAAAAAAAAGTACTGTGAATCGAAAGCAAAGACAAAAGTGATACAAATTTCCCCAGTTATCTGGACGCCAACCACGGAGTTTTTCTGAATCATAAACATCTGAGTTTCAAACCGCTACACTAATCTTTCTGTCTCTATTTACCCCTTCCAATGCCCGCATTATGTAAAATTATTTAAAGGATATTCATAACCACATGAGTGCACACAAACAATTAAAAAAGAAAGGGAGGTAGGTCTAGTGGGTGGAAACCTCGCACTGATACTGAGTGTGGGCTCAGTTTCGTCTCTAAAATATGTTCGTCTTCCAACAAAAAAGAAATGCCGGGCACTAATTCCTAATCACGCCCTCTTTAGGCGGTAGATTGACCTGCAGACACTCATATTTACTTTGTCCACAAATTAAGTTTCACGGAATTCTTACAAGATAGTGAAGGCGCTACAGTTCGGGGTGAACCTGGGTCTCAATCAACTTCGCCGTAAAGCAGGCTGGGAAGATCAGGCTATTATATAGAGTCTCCTTAGTTGTTCGAGATAGGACTTTACTGCTCAATTGACTTATTAGCCCAAAATAGAGCGATTACTAAGAGTTATTCTTCGTTTGATTTCTGTGCTGATATCATTGTCAGGATTAATAGCAGAGCCAAGGTAGACAAAGTTCGTTACTACTTCGAAGTTATAGCTGCCCGTTATGACGTTCTTGTTGACAATATGTACTTGGTTTTGTCTCCAACATATACACATTTTGGCCATTCTGCTTTATGCCTGAAACACAATAGCGCCTCGACCTCAGCTTCGCCTGACGTCTGAGTTAAAACATAGGAAATCAATGTATCCTATCACAATGTCGCTTCCACCTCGACCTGACGTTTTCCATTCGTAAGGAAAAACGTAATGCTACGTAACGACACTCTAACCCGAGGCAAAAGTTCAGATGAGTTGAACTTTTACTTTGTATTGACAGATGTGGAGACAAAAAAAAAAAAAAGTAAAATTCGACCGGCATTTCTAAAGTAGTGTTGCAAGTAGCAGGAATTTGAACTGTTTGACTAAACGGGTGAGTTATTTTGTTATTCTGTAATTGTTTTAATAATTCATTCAGTATATATTTCACTAATTCTAGAGAAAATTAATTTCGAGGAGCAGCTCATAAGCCTGGTCAGGGAACATCCATTTTTGTACAACGTTAAATTAAAACGTACAAAAATGTGATGAAGCGGAATGCGGTATGGGAACAAATAAGCAAGGATCTCAGCAGACCAGGTAAGTGATTGTAAATGCAGTTTAATGTATTCTTATACCCGTAAATTTTATTCCAGTTCCAGAGTGCAAGCAGCGATGGAAGAGCCTCAGGGATCGCTATGTGAAGAAGAAGCGGTTGATGGAACTTCCGTCCGGTAGTGCAGCTGCTGGAGCCGAGAAGTGGGAATATTTTGATTTAGAGTTATTTAGAGTTTCTGAGAACATCGCTTATACCACGAAAGTAAGGAGTTTTTTTTTATAGCAATATGTGTGTGTATAGATATACATATATGTTTTCATTATTTACAGACAAACGGGAAATTTCGCGGAAGCAGCATCTGGGTCGCAAGACTCGCAGGACGTTTCATCCCCTCTGAGTGCAGATGGACTTAACTTCATTTTCACTGCTGATGACGCGGAAGCAACTCCCAGGAAAAGAGGAGGAGTAAAAAGGAAAGCCGAAGAAGAGTTCAAGACTTTTCTGGGAGGACTGAACGAAGCAGTCGCTACTCACCTCACTTCGGCTGCCCCTGCTCCAGACATGGACAAAGAGTTCATGCTGAATATGGCGAAGAGGATGAAGCCGTTGCCAGAAGCGGTTCGAATACGGTTACATGAAAAGATTTTGCAATCTATAAATGAAGAAGTGCTAACATTTTTAGAATAAGCATTGTTTTTTTTTGTTCTTTTTTATCTTTTTGTGCATCTACCTTTGTACCGCAAATGTATTTTGTTATTTTGTTTTAAAGTATTATATTAATAAGAAATGAAGTGAAAAATAAGGAGTTTTTATTTTGATTCAGAATTTTTCAGATCTTATTATTATAAAGGTATTCTTTTAAATTTTCTCGCATGGCGAAAGCGACTTGAGAAGAGTTGTGGGATCCAATTGGTTTACATTTAGCCAGTGGTCTAACCTCACTTCGCCAGAGACCTTCGGTAATTACGTCATTTTCATCACAACTATCGACGAATTCTGGCGTACAGTAAGCTGCGTCGTTAAGTTTGACAAAGTTATGTAAGACCACTGTGCCCTTCACAATTTTGTCAGCATTACTTGGAAGCATGTTAAATGTTGTTCCAAGAATACGCCATTTTGCGACCAATAACCCAAAGGCGTTTTCTATCACGCGTTGAGCACGAGAGAGCCTTTTATTGAAACTGTACTTCTCTTCTTCGAGTAGTTTACCAGGGTAGGTGCGCATTAAATAAGAGTTTAGAGGAAAATCAGCGTCACCGACCATAAAATAATTGCAAAGGAAATCCGAATTGGGAAGTTGAGTGGGTGGTGGAAAGTTTAAATCACCTCCGCAAATATTCAAGATCATCAGAATCACCTCCGCAAGTGGCAAGAAGAACTATGGAATGATGTCCTTTGTAGATGTAGCATTCCGATCCGGATCCTTGTGGGCACTGAATATTAATATGCTTGCCATCGATAGCAGCAACACAATTGGGTAAATTCCACATTTGTTCGAACTCCTTTGCTATTCGCTTCCAGTCACTTTCTGTTGGTTGTGACAAGTAAAAGGACATCAATGAGGTCCAAAGGATATCGCACGATTCATATATAATATTTGCAACTGTTGAATAGCCCATACGGAACATCCAAGCCAGGACCTGCTTCGGTACTCCTTGCGATAGATATCTTTAGAAAATATATCGTAAGTGAAAAATGAAACATTCTAAATTCAAGGACTTACAATAGAACCAAAAATAGTCTAGCACTAGGTTCAATCGGCTTCTCCACGACGCTTTCTGCAAATGAGGTTCAATAAGAGCGCAGAGTATTTCAAAAGCTTGAGGGGACATCCTCGTTATTTTGAAAAAATGCTTGGGATCCTTTTCTCTCATCGGATCAAAGTTAAGGGGATATAACCCATCCTCATCTCTCGGTAGATTGAGTTCCCGAACCCACCAACGCCTTTCAGTATCGTTTTTCTCTTGATTTACCAACTCCTTGTAACCACAATACGCTGCAAAACGCACTTTAGCAATAAAAGCGACCTTTTGAATTTTATTGCTCATATTATTTATTAAAAAACCAAACAGCGAAAAGAAAAATACTTTTCTCAAAACAAAACAGCTGTTGACTTTTCAGAAATGTCATTTCAACGTACTCTCGAGGTGGATGAGACGTAACGGGAACGAAACCGACGTCGAGGCGCTATTGTGTTTCAGGCATTAATATTTGCAAACGTAACCGGTAACATAATAATGAGTTTTTCCAATTAGGCCAATACCGTCGGCGTATGCAAGCAGACTTTTGATTGAGCGTCTTCCATATCGTGATCCTGCATAGATAGGCAAGTTTTGCAGGGATGTCAAAACTAGATATGGCTCTATATAGCTCTTCTCTATAGATACTGTCATAGGTGGCCTTGAAACCGATAATGAGATGATGTCTATTGAATTTGACTTCTTGGGTTTTCTCCAGGATCTGTCGAAGTGTGAAGATTTGATCGATAGTGGAATTTCCTGGCCTGAAACCGCACTGATAGGGGCCAATCAGGTTGTTAATAAAAGGCTTCAGGCATTCACACAATATGACAGAAAATATCTTGTATGCAATGTTGAGGAGACTGATGCCTTTATTATTTGCACAGTTGAGGGGGTCTTCTTTCTTCACGTCAAGAAAACCAACGTGCAAAAGATAGAGCGCAACTGGCTCAGCTGGTATTGCCACATTCAAAGAAGACATCATTTGAACCCTGTTAAAAACGCAATATCAATGAACGTTCCAAAGACATCGCGAGGCAGGAGAGGCAGGCCTATAAACGCCTGGATCACACAAATGCGACGACATCGGCATTTCATTGGCCTCAGCAACCGAGTGATCCAAAATCGGGAGGCCTGCCGCACAGGCACAGGCGGATCAGTAGAAATGTGGTAAAGTGGGAGGGTTAGATCCCTTGTTTCTCGGATCATAACCTCGCTGAAAAAGGAAGAAGAAGAACAGGGGTCTTCTTTCTTGTGGATCGGGAAACGAGGCTAAGATTCCATTCATCAGGCATACAATCGCCTGCTCAGATCTTGGAGATGAGTTGGTTTATGCTCTCTTCAAATTCATCCCCAGATGCATCGAAAAGTTCGGCCGGTTAGCCATCAGGTCCAGCAGCTTTGTTTGACTTCAGCTTGGATCCCCATTTTGCTTTGATCAGGTGGTTGAATATTCTCAGCACCAAATGTGACCCAATTAAAATTGTAACCTCAGTTCTCCTAGATTTCTGTTAGCACACTACATACGAACGGCATCCAATGTAGAAATCCTTACGACCTGCAGCAAAATACTCCTATTTATACTTACTTACTTAAATAATGGACGTGCGACCCACACAGAGTCTCTGCCTGAGAAACAGCATCCTTCCATCATCGTAGGTATAAACTTATAGATTCCATTTCCTCAAACAGCATGAAGTTCCAAAGTCGAGGATGCTAACTAAGTGTGCAACTGAATCCACTTACTTAAAACTTTGTTTAAATACGAAAAACTCGAAACTGCACTTTAAACATTTGCTTTCCAATTTGTTGTGAAAATCTTGGATCTATTCGCATAGCGTTTACCCTATTTATTAACTTTTGCCACCTCCCCAAATAATTAAATTTTGATCGTTCGATTGGCTTTTAGTTGGCACTGATGGCACCCTTCAATTATGACTATTGGAGACCGGGGTCACTCAGTACTTGACATTTCCTTTTAAGCACACACTCATGTGATGACAAGGTGATACCTTCCTTATTGATGGACGTTGTAATATAACCATAATTAGACTACAGGTCATCAATAGCCAAGCACTTATCAAGTCAACAAGAAGTTTGATCTGCTCCTGCACTTTGTCAAGTCCATACTAATGTCCCAAGTGCCAAAGGTAAACCGGTAGAATGATTTTTTTTTAAACTTCAGTGCATGCATAACGGTATTATCTTCGACTAATTGAATTAACTTATTTCAGACGAATGGCATTGTAATGGTTGCAGTAGTAGCATCTGCCTGCAGCAAAGAATTTTTAATTTATTTTCATCCATCATCCTTCGGTTTGTGGGATAAATAACTGTGGCATCTGTTGCAGATGGTGTGAAAAATATAATTCGCGCGAATTTATCTTACCCAGCACTTAATGAAATTTTTTATCTGATGATGACGACAGCACCAACCAGGTTGTATACGCGAGAAGATGACGACTGAAACGGATACCTAGTGAGTTTCGCGTATAATGATTCGGTGGTAATGAAGAAAATGTTAATTTTCCGCAGGAAATTATATTTTCTAAATAAAAACAAAAAAATTTGAATATGTATATCTCTTACTGACCTTGAATTCTAGAAACGTGTGAACGATACATCTGGATGCCTAAACTCGAACAAGAAGAAAAAAAGAGAGCAGTCATTTGGAATGTATCTCATGACTTTTAATTAACAAGACATCCCCTGTCTGTTGTTACTGCTTTAATTTTCCTATTAGGCTGTTTCCCGTCGATTTCCTTGTAATCATCCAGGCAATGTTATGAACTAAATATCGACCAAGACAACAATCATTAAGGACATACACTAGAATTCGTATAATTACAACATCGGTGATGATGGACACTGAAGGAAAAGTGTCTTTCCTGTTGAGAGTCGGATAGGGATATACGAACATGTGAAGGACTCGTCTGGTGTAGGAATAGGTAATGTAATGTTTAGACATTTCATTAATTGAATTGAAGTGTTATTGTGGTGATTTTATGACTACAGTATTGTGTCCTTGCCCGGCAATGTGTTTGCTTACATTCGAAAATGATTATATCGTCAAAGTTTAAGCATTACGCACCAATAGAATTCGTAATGTAGTTGGTCTTAATGAAGACATATTGAGGTTGGTTATGGTTTTGATCTTTGGAATGAATTCATTTGCTTAATGGTTTTCATCAAGACTTAGTTAATTGCAAGCGATAGTCGTTGGGCAGCCAAGTTCTTTATCGGGGTCCTTAAACATATGTACAGCGCAAAGAATAGTATCTGATGTGGAATAGGTTACGCTTTCGTAGACTCTGAAGGCTATAGGGAGTAGGGTTGAATATATTTTGGGAGAGAAATAGGCTGCAGGAGGCTCACTTGGCGATAGCGTTTCCCTTTAACGACGAACTACCAATTTATTTATGCAACCTGCAACCTTAATAAAACATATGATTCTCGTAAATGGAATTTGCACAAACATAAGTCTCTTATAGTGCTTCTTCGATCTCTTATTGTTTGGATTGTTTGCGCTGCTTGTTGGTAAAAAAAAGGAAATCATGAAAGTTAAAAAGTACTTCCACTTCAAAAAGGTATTTAAACATCATTGCATGTTATTAAAAGGAGACAGGAGGAGGAAAGGACCAAGTTTCATACAAACCATTCCAATAAACTGCAATTTATTCATTTGTTCGCTACACAAGCAGCAATACGTGCATTTAAGTAAAGAACTGTAACTGTGTTACATTCACTAGACCATAGAACCAAGCATTTTTCCTTAGTCCTGAGAAAAAAAAAAATAAAAAATCTCACCTGAAACAAATCAATTCAAAAAGAGACAAAGGACTATTTTTTTCCAGTGCGATTTTCAGACAAGAAATCTCCCTTTCCCATACGCCGGAGGTTAAACACTATTACTGTACCCTTCTGTTCAGTAATTCTCCTTACAATTGCAATTTGTATCTGATTTTTCAAACTCTATCATGACAGGAGCTTAGGGAGGATTTTAATGGATACTCCGTCATTTCTAAGGATACATTCTATATAACCATAGAAACTGTTTCTATCTACTCGTATTTGTCTGATACACTGCAGTTAGAGTACAAATCTAAGTGATCTCCTTTTACTTCTAAATGAAACTTAAATTGCTGGAATAATTAAAAGTCGATTAGAATTGCTTCAGGTTGTCTGAAAGAAAGGTGAGACACAGAAATGGATGTACACATACATGAATGTGCTCAGATTGAAATTGGTGCACATTGGAGAATGTTAGAGGTACGGGTTCGGGGTAGAGAAAATGTATGCATATATAGATTGAATTTATTTTTTCCATTTTCTCTAAGATTTTCCTCGTTTACCAGGATTGATTAATTAAATATTGTAGGTATCCAACTATTCTTCAACCAATCAAAGAGCGTTATGCATTTTTTTGGATTACTACTTCGATCTCTGAGTATCCAAGGACACATATTGTGATATATTCCAGCTCATTCTTTGGATACAACTTCAGGTAAATGTATAAAACCACCTATAACAGACTTCATTATCCCAAGACTCATCCTATCATTCATTCATAAGCCACATCAAATTACACCGAATTATAATGCCATGTATCGCATTTGACAAAATAATTCAAAAACCAATTTCTACGTGCATGGATGTATGTACATATGTACGAAATAATTTATTCAATTACCAAAAAAAAAAAAATGTACTCGTATCATCTCTGATCCCATCAGTTATCATTGCAATAGATGTCGCTTGAGACTACTTTTCATGGCAACATAATAAATAATATTGTTCACGTAAGCCTCGATCGAATATTCCCCCGTCTAACGAAACAAGGACTAATTTGATGTAAAACACGGAATCGTATTTCAATTCATGCACCATCGCAGATACATATCTATTTTTGGATATCAAAATCTTTTTATCTTATTACGGAGTGATATTATTAGGAGTGGCACATACACAATAGCATAGCAATATTATATTCTATGAATTTTTTATTCAATTCACATCCATATAGATGGTTCTTTATCCCTCTAATTGTCTTGTTATATGACAATTGGCAGCGAAGTATTATGTTGGTAACGCGTATCCTATGAAAGAGAAAGCGATCATTTATTAATAAGGAAAAATGTATCTTATGCCTAATACTACATTTGGAGGGTAACACTGTGCCTCTGGTATCTTTATCGAGTAGGAAGTTCACTTTATGTTGTTTTGTTGCATATATCGTATAAAGGTGTTTGCTGGTATACGAAGAGGTTATAAGTTCGATTTTAGAAGAAAGTTTGTATGGATGGTCTGTTACCGCTCTACTATTCTAAAAAATGGTTTTCAAGAATTTAATCGAATTTCTAAGAAGTTTTCACTATTCAAATACCAGATATCGATTTGAAGACCATATACATGGCTTTTCAAAAATTTAATTGAATTGAATTGATAGGTCCTTTTCAGTGCGGTTTCAGGCCGACAAAGTCCACCATTGGCTAAATATTCACACTATGTCAGATCTTGGAGAAAACCCACGAATATAAAATCGATAAGCACCATCTCTTCATCGATTTCAAACTTGCCTTTGAAAGCTTGTATAGAGATGAGTTATGCAGAGCCAGTCTCGGCATCCCTGCCAAGCTCATCAGTCTATGTAGGATGATGGTAGAGAACTCTCGCTGCTCCATCAAAGTCGGTAAGAACACAAGCAAAGCATTCGATGTGAGGAAAGGTCCTAGACAAAGTGAAGTGCTATCATGCGTTCTACATACATACATACATACATTTTCAATGGCCCGCTAATCCTTCATGAGGGTCGCGGGGATAGGATGCTCTGGTGGACCCTCCATCCTTCTCGATCCTCCGCCATCGACTCCAACTCATCAGGAGGAATCACTAGACGGCTCCAGGAGAGATGCCGGACTTGGTCCAACCATCTATTTCTAGGCCTACCGCGGGTCGCCTACCTGATGCCACGGCCACCATGGCACGTCTTGGAAGCCGGTCTGGGGGCATACGCACTACGTGACCAAACCATCGAAGCATAGATCGTTCCGTTTGGAGAAGTAGCTGCTCAATATTGAGCGCCTCGCGTACTCTGGTGTTACGCACTCAATCCCTACGAGTTATTCCAGCAACACCGCGAAGGTACCTCATTTCGGCAGCTTGTACCCGCGACCTTATTCTTTCGGTCACTACTCAAATTTCATGACCATAGAGGAGAGTTGGAACATACACCGAGTTAAAAACCGATAGCTTAGCTTGAACACTAAGTTCAGCCTTCCTTACAACAGATTGGCTAAGCTCTCTCAAAATTGACCCAGCCGACCAATTCTACAGGATAACTCGGCAGTGCTCTTCCCATCACTCGTGAATAAGACCCCGAGGTACTTAAACTTATCCACCTGCTTCAGTGGAACTCCACTAACATGCAAAGTGCACTGAATTGATTTTTTGGAAACGACCATTACTTCTGATTTGTTCACGTTGATTTTCATTCCAGCATCATCACAAATGGCTACAAACCTTTCGAGTGCGCGCTGAAGTTCGGTTTGAGAGGACCCAAGGATGACCAAATCATCCGCAAAGAGCAGATGACTAATCCTTAGGTCTCCCACTTCGAAACATTACCCGCCACGGCTGCGCTGCAACATCCAATCCATATATACAATGAACAGGAGAGGAAATAAAACGCACCCCTGGCGGGGTCCAACGCCCACAGTGAAAGGTATTGATTCAACACCGTTTATCCGAACACAGCTTCTACAGTTTGTATATAAAGACTGAATCTCCCTTAGCAGAAAACCATCAATCCCATACTGCTGCAGAACACTCCAGAGTTTGCCTCGAGGAACCCTATCATATGCTTTTTCCAAATCTACAAAACAAGTGTAGGCAGGTTTGGCATACTCTCGGCCTTCTCAAGAACCATTCTGAGAGTGAATAACTGGTCAGTTGTGCTTCTACCGGGACGAAAACCGCACTGCTCATCCCCCAAACTGTTCTCAACCACAGCTCTGGAACGCATTTCTAGCACTTTAGCGAAGACTTTTCCAGGGAGACTTAAAAGAGATATACCCCTATAGTTGGCGCAATCTCTTTTGTCCCCTTTTTAAAAAGAGGAACTATCACCCCCATTTGCAGGGGCACTCTCAATTTGCACAGCACTAAGTGATGATCAGTTGACAGTTCGGCCCCTCTCAATACGCGAACATCACAAACCATTCTCTTCAGACACGATGGCACCACAAAGAAATCGGTCAGCGACTTCTGCTGAAGACTCTGACGGTACCACGTGTATTTGTGAATGTCTTTGTGCGGAAAGATAGTGTTCATGATGGATAAGCCATTTTCATAACAAAAATCCAACAACCTCTCTCCGTTCCTAGTTTTGATCAGGATCACCGTTCCTCCCAATCACACTCCCCCATGTCATAACATCTACACCCACATGAGCATTGAAGTCACCCATCAGGACAAAAGAATCCATATCTGCAACCTTTTAAAGGGCAGCATCAACTTCATCTAAGAAAGCTGCTCTGACTGAAGGTTCGGTGCATACACCTGCACCAATGCCAGAGTTGATCTTTCAAGCTTGAGCTTTAAGATCGCAACTCTCCCTCCTAATGGTATCCACTCCAATACTCTGTCTGTCAACCTGGGACTTGTGAGTATCCCCACTCCCACCCAAGCAGGCATTGAGGGTGCGATTCCTGACAGGAAGAGCTTCCACCCACCCGAAAGGTCCACAGTTTTAGAACCTCTCTGCTTTGTTGAAAAGACGCCAACTATATCTAGTCGACTCTTAACAGCCTCCCCAACAAGGTCAAGATCCTTCCCTGTGAGCGATGAGACGTTCCATGTGCCTATCCTAAGTCGATGCCGTTGTCGAAATTCAGAGAGTCCATCTGTGCCCCTAACGGTGCACAGCGCGCTCACCCGTTGACCCCCGTAATGGTTCGCGAGACCATTGAAAGGAGGCTCGTAGCCATTTCGGGTTTGACCCGGCCGGCTGCCGAGCGGGATAGGCCGACCACCAGACGCTCGCATACTGACACCCTTCAGGCCTGGCTCCAAAGGATGCCCTGGCTTACCAGGCTTGGCAATATCCGAGGTTCGTCGTTTCCTTCTTGTCATCATGGGGTGTGCGCTTTGTTAGCCGTAACTGGATTGTATGGATGGAAATAACTATTAAGTTACCCCATCTGTACATCCCAGTCACGTTGCCCGCCCCCCACCACGAGGAGGTCAGCTGCCAGGGGGACATCATGCGTTCTTTTTAATATAATACTTGAAAGCCAACACCGGAGGTATAATCTTTTACAAGATCGAGGTAGGAAAGATGGACTTAGCGGTCAATGAAAGCAAAATAAAATAAATTCGGTCGACAAGAAAGGACACCCAAAATCGGCATCTTGGACAGAACGCCACAATAGACAGATATGAAGGACTTTGTATACCTAGGATCTTTGGTGAACTGTACAAACAACACCAGTGGAGATATCATATGAAGAATTACTCTTGTAGTTTGTATGGGCTAAGAAGGCAATTAAGTAACAAAATGAGAAACTTTGTATAAGACACTAATTATCCCAGTCCTGCTGTATGGCACAGAGGCATGGACTTTGTCAAAATCGAATGATGAAGATGCTCTCGGATACTCTGAGAGAAAAGTTATCTTTGGTCCCGTCTGCATTGACGCTGAGTGGAAGGAAAGGTACAATGCCGAACTATACACACTTAGCGAGGAGAGGGAGATTATCACTGGATCGACTTAGAGTAGATTCCACATTCTCCGATTGGATTGAATGTGAATGTATGCACAAGACACGACACATCAACTCGGAGCTGGGTGACAGCCAAGTAAACGCACTGGCCTCTAGAGGAACTCCGCAAGGAGGGGTCCTATCTCCTCTACTATGGACTCTAGTCGCAAATGAAATCCTTTTATAATTAGGACGCAGCGGAGTAAAAGTTGTTGCTTATGCAGACGACTTCCTCCTGCTTATGTCCGGAAAATTTCTCGACACTATCACCGAACTTCTATAATCGGCCCTGAATACCCTCCATAACTGAGCGAGAAGTTGTGGACTGAACGTTAATGCAGCGAAAACAGAAGTGGTCCTCTTCACCAACAAAAGAATAATCCCAGGTTTCGGACCCCTACGACTCTGGGATACTCCACTGCAAGTCTCGGAAAAAGCACGGTATCTCCCCATCAAGAGACTACTGGGAAGACGATGGGGCCATTAACCCGCATAGTATTTCAGTCTTCACTGACGGGACCAAAACAAACGAAGGAGTTGGTTCGGGTATCTACTCAACGGAACCTGATATCGCTATATCACTAAGGCTTCCGAGCCACAGTAGTGTGTTCCACTCACAAGTCCTAGCGATAACAGAGGCGGCACGAGTACAATCCACGAAACTTGTTACTAGGAAAGAAATTGATATTTATATAGATAGTCAAGCTGCTATAAAGGCTATCTCATCCGCGGTTATAAAATCAAAGCTAATAAAACGCTGCCGCGAGGTGCTTAGCATGCTTATCCAAAGCCACCATGTAACACTCTGGTGGGTCCCAAGACACGAAGGAATTCCAGGGAGAGATGGCGGACGAACTGGCAAGAAAGGGATCAAAACAAGACCTGTCAATGGTCCAAAGCTCAGTCCTACCTCCCCTAATACTTGTTAAATTAAATATAACACTTGACTTAAAACGAAAAGCAGAAGAAAGATGGAGAGCGCTCCCTTCATGCCGTGGCTCTAGAAGCATCTGGACAAAACATGACAAGATAGACAAAACTTGGTGCTTCTTATAGCTATCATTACCGGCCACAACCTATTGGCGGCCCATCGGAAGAGAATGCGACTAAGCACAGATGAACTCTGCAGATGTTGCGGCAATACAGATATAGAGGAGAACACGAAACACTTCCTTTGCAAATGCCATAGTCTCTGTAGTACCAGGAAGAAGGCCCTTGGAGAGTATTTCTGGGCGACCTGTCTGAAAAGCCACCAACCACGATCATGAAATTTATAACTTCTTCAGGGTGGTTCAGAGGAGGCCGTACCACTAGCACAGAACTCTAGCTATGTTGCTTGTTTCCTCTCTTTACAGTTCTTCAAGCAGGAAACTCCACGTCAGGGGAGCACAATAGATCCGTTTGAGATCCGAGTGCAGGCTGCGCTTATTCGTTGCAGCTAACCCCTTTTAACCTAACCTAACGAGAAGAGTTCACATACAGCGACCAAGATGGCTGGGTCAGAAAAGAGCGATGGTGTCCAACGTTCCAGTCCAGAAAATCTTCGAATCCACCCCGGATGTCATTGCGGCAGATGGCGCAAATGAGTGGAGGGGGACCATAACCAATTTGGCGTGCATAACTGGAGGCAGCTGGCTCGTAATCGGGCAGGTTGGAGAGGTTTGTTGGTTTAGGCCCAGGTCCACACCGGACTGCAGCGCCACCTAAAATAAAAGTAAAATTAAATATTTGGTGCAAACAACCGTTACATGACCCTAGGGCCTAGCTTTTCGCAAATATTTGTGTTGCAAGTCTTATATTTCTCGACCTGAAATTTGAATCGCTCTCGAAGTGTGGAATTGAGAAGTTTTCTTATGGCAGTAGTACTCCCGGATGCTTGTAAGGCATTTGCGAGAGATGGGGTCATGAATAGACCTCTTTTTGTTTTCTCTGGCTCAAATCATAAGCCTTACGCTAAGTAATTCGGCGACGCCCACACAACACCTTTATTGTAGATATCTTGCATTTTTTAAAGAGCAAAAGAAGGTCTGCCTTTTTGACTTGAGGGCTCTGTGAATGAATGAATAGAAACAAATCAGAAAAATAAAGAACCCTGCTGTGCTCTACTTCCTGCTTCTTCATACCACTTCTTCATGCTTGGCTACTTTTGAGCCTTATTTCTTTCCTTAAGATGTGATGTAGGAGGCAAACCCCACAGGCGCATCAGTAGAAATGCAGTGAAGTGGGAGGGTTATGATCCCTTATTTTCGGATCATAACCTCGCTGATAAAAGGAAGAAGAAGAAGAAGATGTAGCTGCCCATTGAAAACTTCAAAAACTATTAGTTTATTTTCCAAATTGAATGCTTTAATTTACGTAACACATGATAAACCCAAAGAGGATTTATCGTTCATTTAAGCAAAAATTGAGTACCTATAGTTTGACGAAGAATAGATGTATTCTTCCATCCAAAGCTGTGTGTTTATTTAGCTTCTGGTAGACCACTCCATTAGTTGAAGCACCCCATGCTCATACCAGTCTTTTTAAAATGACCATGCTTCCTCTACTTATCAACTTCTCGTCCCTTCCATAATGTGTCTTAGTAGATGAAAAACTTTTCGTCTTTCGATACCACTATGAACTTCAAGAGAAAAATAAAAGAATATATACATACATGTATCTACAGATTTTCTTTCCCCAAAAAATAAACTCAAAATACAATGAAAGCCGCCCAAGACAAAAACCAACTTTAAATTGCTTAAAAGCAACTTAGTTACACAAGGTTATTGTATTGTAATGAATGACCGAACAACACAATGAAAAACAAAGTAGCGCAGAGCCAAGAGAAGGGGCAGAAAAATAAAGAAACAAAGCAAGAAAAAAAAAAAAAACAAATCAAAGAAAACCAAAGCCAAAGCAAGTGAAATCAAATTAAATCCAAACAGAACTTAAAAGCCCACAGCTCTTTACGATATAATAGCAGTTTGCTCGCCTTTCTATACCCACTACCATCTGTCCTAGGCCCCAACTCATCCCTTCATCGGACCACCCCCATGCCGACTTTTATGGCCCCATTCTATTCAACTAACACTCTACTTCCGTTTCGATTTGCACCCTCTCTCTCTCTCTCTCGTTCATAGAAGAGGAACAAATTATAAGGACTAAGATGCGGGGTAGCAATGAAAAAAAAATTATAGAATTGAATAAGGCAACTCGAACGAATTAGTTAAGACTGTCGGAAACTACAGCAAAAAAAAAAAAAAAAAACCATTTGATACCGGACTCGGCATTAGCAAATAAAACAAAAGTATAAAGGAACCCATCAAGGAGCAGCACCAGCAGCACTGGGAAGTGGGGCGCATTGGACAATCAAATTGTATTTCTCCCATAGCCGTGTGCCGCCCGGAAGGCAAAAGGCTCGAAGGGAAAAATTTAATCTAAGGATACCATTAGATAGCTGCGATACGATAAAATTTTTATCATTCAGTTCAGTCATGGACGAGAGTATTATCTTGTTTCTGAGTTAAATTTCATTCTGTGGTTGCTCCCTAAATCTGCTTGTTCATATCCTTTGGTCTGGCAATCAAGCAGTGTAGATACAATCCATTTGAGAGCATGCTTAGCATTTAAGGCAGGTGATTCTGAAAGGAATTTGTTTTCTGTGAATGACAAGATGCAGAACACTTCCATAAAGCCGATTATTCTGTTCCTTTAAACTCTTTCTCCGCATGGTAATCAAAAATTTCGAAAATTTAGCAATCACCATCATTTCAATTTACCTTTTAACACAAAGCTTACGTACTATTATCGTTCTTGAAGATTTTAATGCATCTCATACTGGGAATGAATGTTTGGTATATATTTTCTATGTTCAATTTGATTTGACGAGGAACGTACGATAAACTAGTGGAGAACTTTCTGAGCAAAAGGAATCCCTTTTTGTGGCCAACTTTAGAACAAGGTGTTGGGTTTTTCCACTGCATAAATGTGTATTTAATTTGTTTCTTAGATTGAAATTGGTATGGTTTGAGGAAATACTTTTGGACTTAGCTTAGAAGTGAAAACAAAAAAAAAAAAACATACTTATATTTAACATCACCTCCAACCGAGACAGGTCGAAACACTTTACCTTACCGGGTAACTTTACGTATAAATACTTCTACGTGTGGACTAAAATTGCAAGTTGTCTAAGACCTCTGGACTAGAGAACGTGGGCCAACAACCTGCGTTACCGAACATTTTCCCGCTACGGAAACCGACATTACGTTACGGATAAGAAATTATTACATGTTGACGTCTTTGGGTATTGTATCTGGACAAAGATAGGATTCTGGAATGTGAAGATGTTCCTCGATTTGGGAAGCGAAATACCTCACAATGAAAAAAAAAATTAAAAAAACAATTCAAGTGATATAAGCGACTGGACATTTAGCGGGTAAGTGGGACAAGATGGTTAGAAGTGGGCGAGTACCAGTCCCTAACGCGTAATACTGAACTACTTTATTCCGGAAGAGCATCCGGAAGTCTACGGGAATATGGTGTCGAGCTGCTGCTAACAACAACAGCACGCAGAACCTAATTTCCTAGCAGCTCTGTGATGATAAGATCATGACGGCCTAGAGCACAACACGTAAGTCACCATTATACAGTGTTATGCCCCTACGGATGGCTCGTCTGAGGACGAGAAAGAGAGCTTCTACAATCTGAAGCGCCATCGCCAACACTATATTTTCAATTGAAACATAGTCATAGTGATGGGAGATTCCAATGCCAAGGAAGCCAACGACACTGAAGGGCTGTAACATATTATCGGAAAGCATGTTCTAGGCAGCCGCAATGACAACGGCGAAAGATATGTGGATTTCCGCAATGTAAATCGCCTTGAGATTGGTGGCACTTTGTTTAAGTACAAGACCTACCACAAAATCAGCTGGGTTTCCAATGAGAGGCAATCAACCTCAAATCAAATTGAGCATTTTACCATCAGGAGCCGTGGCGTAAGTGGTTAGTGTGTCGGATCACTGCGCGTGAGGTTCCAAGTTCGAATTCCAGAAAACACCAAAAAAAAGTATTGTTGTCACGAAAAAGCTTCTCAAAACAAGTTGTCCTTCGGATACGGCACTAAAAAAATATAACGCACACAATATGAGTCGTTGCGAGAAGCTAGGCCCTGGCACTTAAGGAGCTGTTGCGCCAAATATAAAAAAATAAAAAATGTTGCCATCAGCCGCCGCTTTTGGAATAGTCTCCTGGACATCCAAAATAGGCAAGGAGCAGGTGTGGGTATAGTACAAAGTCACCATCTAATGGTAGCTAATCTACAACGACGCACTGCTGCAGTTCGAAGATCTCACGACAACACAAGAATACCCATGTTCAACATCGACAGACTAAGTGATCCCTCAGTGCGCCAACAATTAAAGGAGCACTTTTCGCAAGGTGTTGAACCAATCAACAGCTCACTGCCCGCAACCACCCAAGACCACTGGTGTGCTGTGAAAAATGCTTTTACATCTTCTGCTGACAGAATTGTCTGTCGGTCTCAGGGAAGACATAGGGCGTGGCTTTCCGAGGATACCTGGAGATGGACCGACAAACGAAAACTGCTGAAAGCTCGTATTGTAGCTACTCCAGCAGCAGGAGGGACGGGCTATCATCCCTATATCGCATAAAGATGAGAGAAGTTTAGCATAGCATTCGACGTGACAAGCGAAAGCACTTCAACTCGCTGGCTAAAAAAGCAGAAGAAGCTGCAAACAGTAATAGAATTACCAAAGAGCTGGCAGATGGTCACAGCTTCAACCGATACTCAGTAAAAAGCCCAGATGGTTCTTTGTTCATTTCGGATGAGGACCAGGTCAAGGGATGGAATGAGCATTTTGCTATGGTTTTAAACCGTGTACTCGTATTCGCTAGCGATATGCTCACAAATCGGTCTAAGGTGCTCGACCTGAGAAATGTCCGAATACGCATCACTACCCCCAGTAAGTATGAGATCACTACCGCAATCAAAGTACTAAAAAGCAACAGGGCGGTATTCCCACGGAGCTATTACGAGCAGTACCAAGAACATCGGTTGGGCTGCTGCTGCCACTTATACAGCTAGCTTGAAGAAGGGAATGATTGCAAGCTCTTAAGAAATGGAATTGAATGCAGTGCGAAAAATAGAGGAGTATGTCCGTGATGCCTGCTGTAGCTAAGATAATAGCCAAAATTATCCGGGAGCGATTCAAGCAACATCTCAAGGACACACTCAATAGCTCGACTCATTCCTTGTTGACAACCTATGCTGAATACAAAAAAAAAAAACATACAGAATGGATGGTAACAATCCGTCTGAAACCACGTCCTATTAAAACGGGCATGGAATTGTGAAATGAAAATTTTCATTAAGATCTCTTTTTTTTTAAGAAAGTGCCCCAAAAAAGAGGGCGTGGGCTTCTATAATATATTGATAAATTATAGAAGAGATCTACACCTGAATATTTTATTAGCAATACTTTTTATGAATTGTATTGCCCAGAAAGAGGTCACGTGAGAATGGACGGACGGACATGGCTTAATTGACTCTGCTGTTTGTAGTGATCATTTATATGTGCACATATATACTTTATGGGGTTTATCTCCATTATTTCTGTTTGCTACAAACTACGAGCATGTATCAAAATTGATTTATTCAGTAGGACGCGGTACGAGCTTAGAGCAATTACCCGTTGTAAACCCATTCTTGGGAATTGCTGTTTCATTAGGCTAAAAAGGCATTTGATTAGTTTATTTTACTCCAGGAAAACCAAATGAACTTTATAAAGAAGCATGAATCTTCGAAGGAGCGGACGCATATATTCCGAAACAGTCCTTAAAGTGTTTTTAGATTCTGCTTGTGTAAGCAGAGGGCTTACGAAGAAATGTATCACGACGAGCTATACGGCTACATAGACCTTGTCAGAAACATTCAGATTCAGCCTTTAAGATGCAACACTTTTACCCCAATATTTATTTAGTCCATCGCGGAGGTATAACGCTATAGGTAAACACCGTGCAACACTTGGAAATGGACCTGTATAGGGTTGATGTGCGAAGCTGGATGTAGCTAACTAAAAATGAATATAGCTGAGAGAACTGTTGGTTAATAGTCAGGATTATTATAATAGGTATATGTAATAGGTTCACCGAACTGTAGAACTATATTTCAATAAATTTATTCCAGTTGATAGACAATATTACCTTTTACAACCCAAGGAAGCCATTCACCCTATTTAATTTCAAAGCATACACAAGGCTAAATTTTAATTGACTTATATACCCTTTCCACCGTCTAAAAGAAAAACTTAACATTCCATTACTATGACTTTTAATCCCTCACCGGCAAGGCTGTATCTCATAATCAGATTGTACACTTTAGTTAAATCCATAAAAGGACAGGGACACAAGTCCTTTTTCCTGAATAATGAAAAGAGGATTAATCTTATTACCTTGACTCACTATGAGTTTGTTGAACGTAAATCCACTCTTCTAAAAATTGTACACAGAGGGAGTGCATAATCACTACAAATTAACTTCGTTAAAGTTAGGTCGGTCGCTACGCCAACAAGTTCAAAAAAGATTTGTAAATATTTATTTTAATATCACTTACATCTCCAACATATATCCTTTCTTAGTTCAAAAAGTTTTGCGCTTAGCCCTTTGGGATGAACATTTTTTCAATTTTCCTTTGACACATAAAATCGGTACAGCACTTGTCGAAATAAGCATTTCAGTCCGGCAGACTTGTACAGTACCTTGTTCAAATATCTCACAAATTGCATGCATCCGGTGCTACTTTTAATGAATTTTTCACATATGACTTTCGAAGCTTGAACGTAATTATGTGACTTTCAGATTTTGTACAAAACTTATGACCGTCAATATTTTAACTCATGGTTGTCTACGAAAGTTTTAGCTCATACCTTGGAACAGTGTTCCTCGCCATGGAAATGAAGAAAACTTTTGGCGCATAATTACGAAAATTAATTGCCGCTCAGATGAGAGCAAACCCATTCCAAGTAGGTGCTTAGCTTGTATGGAAAACAGGAAGAAGTTCTCAGTTGCGAATAAGATATTTATTTTTGTCAACCTTGTGTTTGCTCGTTAATCTTATAAGACGTACGAGTGTGTGTATCTTGAACAAATTGCTTGAATAAGTAACAAGATGTTTTAATTGAAAAATGGTTAAATTTATCTCCTGATACGAAATTAGTTTGAATTTGATGCCACCACTCACCGCATTTGGGATAGCAAGCGATGCTTTTTAATGGCTTCAATAACGAGATTTCGAAATTTGAATTGCATGTATATTCGTACATGTGTATATCACTTTCCTAATATTTATTAAGGAAGAGCAAAGCAGAATAGTAGCTTTCATGTTATTCGTCTAATGGTTCCTTCGAAATTTGTTTGATTACAAGTAGGAAATGGTGTTAAGCAAATGGCAGCCATTTTATTTTTATAAACTTTCCAAACATTTTTCAATACGCATTTTTCTTGTTGCATATTTTACTTCATATGCTCCAGAGGCTGGAGATCGTTGACATAAGTTCTGCCCTTCAAATGACACCGCAAAAAGGAGTCTATTGCCACTAAATCCACATCGCCTAAACATGAGACAAGACGAGCCAGACACATACGCCGCTTCGAAATACTGATTGTTCCACGGGCTTTGTATGCTTTTATGTTGCCAAGCTGAAACCACATGTTCTCCAGACCATCTTCAAGAAAATTTCTAACATCTCCTTAAATCGCTGCGGCTCGAAAAGTACATCTCAATCACCCTTCATGCACTGATTCCGCATAATCTTTTCGTGTATTTGCTTTTCGACGAAGTCATTCAGTTCCAAATGGGGTTCATCGCTCATGATGAGTTCTTCGCCAAAGCTACTCTTAGAATTACCCTGGCATATTGTTGTCGCTGTTGTTGTCTCTGTTCTCTGGGCAGTAGCTGATGAGTCACATGTACTTTATGCAGGAGCATTATGCAAAGCTGCTGGAGCCGACGGCCTTGCCGCCGAACTTTTCAAGGAAGGAGGAGATGAGTTGGTAAGGAGCATGCACCAGCTCATCTGTAAAATCTGGTCGGGCGAAAGTATGCCCGATGAATGGAACCTCAGCATCATTTGCCCGAGCCTGAAGAAAGGAGACTCTTTGAACTGCGCCAATTACAGAGGTATAAGTCTCCTCAACATCGCATATAAGATCCTGTCTGCCGTACTATGTGAACGCCTAAAACCGATCGTCAACAACCTGATAGGTCTTTATCAGTGTGGTTTCAGGCCGGGAAAGTCCACCATTGACCAAATATTCACACTACGGCAGATCTTGGAAAAGACCCATGAATATAAAATCGACACGCACCACCTCCTCATCGATTTCTTAGCTGCCTACGATAGCGTGTATAGGGACGAGTTATACAGAGCCATGTCTAGTCTTGGCAGCCTTGCCAAGCTCGTCCGTTTGTGCAGAATGACGATCAAAGTCGGTAAGAACATCACCGAATCGTTCGATGACAGGAAAGGTCGTAGACAAGGTGACGCGCTATCATGCGATCTCTTTAGCATATTACTTGAGCGAATTGTACGAAGCTCACAAGCCAACACCGTAGGTACAATCTTCTTCAAGTCTGTACAACTACTCGCTTATGCCGATGACATTGACATAATCGGAAGAACTCAGCGGGCAGTCAATGGGGCATTTACTAGTATTGAGATCGAGGCAGCAAAGATGGGTCTAGCGGTCAATGAAAGCAACAAACTATATGCTGTCTACAAAAAAAGACACCCAACATCGGCGTCTTGGACAGAACGCCACAATAGACAGATATAATTTTGAGATAGTAAAGGATTTTGTCTACCTAGGCTCTATGGTGGACTCCGCAAATGACATCAGTAGGGAGATCACACGAAGAATTACTCTTGCCAATCGTTGTTTCTATGGGCTAAACCGGCAATTGAGTAGCAAAGCCCTATCTCGAACTACTAAGGTAACTCTTTACAAGACACTAATCATCCCAGTCCTGCTGTATGGCGCAGAGGCATGGGCTTTGACAAAACCGGATGAAGATGCCCTTGGTTATTTCGAGAGAAAAGTTCTTCGAGCGATTTTTGGTCCCGTCTGCATAGACGGTGAGTGGAGGAGAAGGTACAATGCCGAGCTAAACGGCCTGTACAAGGACATCGACTTAGCCAGAGAGTTCACATACCGCGACTAAGATGGCTGGGTCATTTAGAGCGGATGGAGCCCAACGTTCCCGCTAAGAAAGTTTTCGAATCCACCCCGGATGGACGACGCAGTTGACGACGACCTCGCGGTAGGTGGCGCAAACAAGTGAAGGGAACCTCAACCAACTTGGCGTGCGCAACTGGAGGCAGCTGGCTCGTAACCGTGCTGGCTGGAGAAGTTTGTTGGTTGAGGCCCAGGTCCACCCCGGACCGTAGCGCCATCTAAGTAAGTAAGTATTATGCAAGCCTTGGTGTGCAATTTGCCGTTAATCGCACGCATCAATTGAAACAACATTTTATGACGTTTTAAGCTAAGCAAACTTTTTACTATTAGGATATAATGAAACAAAAAAAAAAGTAGAAGAAAAATACTAGGTCACCACGCACTTGCACCCTGCGTATGTCAGCTTTACTTGAACATGCCAAGTTTTTCCTTTTTTTGGAAATGTTTGATATCAAAACTTATGAATATTACTAGCGGGTTAAGTCTCCCTGGAAAAGTCTTCGCTAAGGTGCTAGAAACGCGTTCCAGAACTGTGGTTGAGAACAGTTTGGGGGATGAGCCGTGCGGTTTTCGTCCCGGTAGAAGCGCAACCGTTATTCACTCTCAGAATGGTTCTTGAAAAGGCCTGGGAGTATGCTAAACTTGTCTACACCTGTTTTGTGGATTTGGAAAAAGCATAAGATAGGGTTCCTCGAGGCAAACTCTGGAGTGTTTTGCAGGAGTATAGTATTGATGGTTCCCTGTTAAGGTATTTATATACAAACTGTAGAACCTGTGTTCTGATAAACGGTGTTAAATCAATAACTTTCACTGTGTCCGTTGGACTCCGCCAGGGTGCATTCTATCACTTCTCCTTTTCATTATACGAGTATATATGGATTGGATGTTGCAGCGGAGCCGTGGCAGGGAATGTTTCGAAGTGGGAGACTTGAGGATTAGTCATCTGCTTTTTGCGAATGATTTGGTCATCCTTGGATTCTCCCAAACCGAACTTCAGCGCGCACTCGAAAGGTTTGTAGCCGTTTGTGATCATCCTGAAATCGAAAGTAATGGTCGTTTCCAAAAAACCCATTCAGTGCACTCTGCATATTAGTGGAGTCCGACTGAAGCAGGTAGATAAGTTTAAGTACTTCGGGGTCTTATTCACGAGTGATGGGAAGAGCAATGCCGATCCTGTAGAATTGGTCGGCTGGAACAATTTTGAGAGAGCGTAGCCAATCTGTTGTAAGGAAGGCTGAACTTAGTGTTCAAGCTAAGTTATCGGTTTTTAACTCGGTGTATGTTCCAACTCTCAGCTTTGGTCATGAAATTTGAGTAGTGACCGAAAGAATAAGATCGCGGATACAAGCTGCTGAAATGAGGTTCCTTCGTGGTATTGCTGGAATAACTCGATGGATCGAGTGTGCAACAGCAAAGTACGCGAGGTGCTCAATATTGAGCAGCTACTTCTCCAAACGGAACGATCTATGCTTCGATGGTTTGGTCACGTAGTGCGTATGCCCCCAGACCGACTTCCAAGACGTTTCATGATTGCCGTGCCATCACGTGGGCGACTCCCCGGTAGGCCTAGAAATAGATGGTTGGACCAAGTCCGACATATCTCCTCGAGCCGCCTAGGGATTCCTCCTGAATGGTTGTAGTCAATGGCGGAGAATCGATAAGGATGGAGAGTCCACCTGAGCATCCTACCCCCGAGACTCTCATGAAGGTTTAGTGGACCATTGAAAATGTATATATGTATGTACTAGCAGGTTGCTGCGCCTTTAAAAAAAAAAGATCAATTGTCAGGCAGTTGCTGCGGTAACAACTGTCAGGTAGTGTCTGGGGCTAAATCTATTTCTATAATACTAAAGTAGAGGACCGATTTTGTTCCAACTTCACAAAAACTCTCTCACGCCAATACCTTAAAATTTGAGCTCAATCGGTTCGGTGGTTTCGGAATTCATAGCATACAAATAAACAAACAAACAAACAAACATACACTGAATTTTATATATGCTATAAGTTTGTATCTGCCTGCCTGTCTATATGTCTATTCAGCCGACTAGAGAATAAACGGCTGAACAAATTTGCTTCAAATTTTATATTTGGCTTCTTCTAGCCTACAAATCGAGGCGAAGTCCTAATTTCCATTCAAAATTTAAATTACCGAATTTATTCCAAATACTATTAGATGACGGTCATAGCAATATTTTTGATTCGCTACCGAGATAATTTGTATCAACTCCAACAGATTACATTACTTCAGAAAAGGCTTTGGCGTGCCACCCAAGACAAAACGGAAAGATGGACAAGTGGCTAAGGATTTTGATCTAATAATCTACACTGCATGCCGGTTCAAAGAAAGACTATGAGTATGTATTTCAGGGAGAGTTATTGGCAATCGGAGAAGCCTGCCATCAGATCAAACTACATACGCATACAATGCCAACGCTAAATGTTGGCATCTTTATTGATAGCCAAGTCACTATCAAAGCCATTGCCTCCACACCCTCCAACATTTTTCAAGAATGCTGAAATGAGCTAGCCTCTCTAGATGTTGGTTGAGTTCAAGGTAAACCTAATCTGGGTTCCAGGGCAAAGTGATATCAAGGGAAACAAACACACTGACGAACTGACCAGGCAAGGCTAGGCTTTCCGCTGCTCACTTGCAAAATCTGTAGGCATTTCGTGTGGAGCAATTTTCCTTCTAAAAATCAATTCCAAGTCAAACTAACAGACAAGGCAAATGTTCTCTTTAGTAGAATACATGATATATTATTAGCCTGGGAATCTGGTCCATAAGAGAACATACAGCCAAACTAGGCATCCCCCATAATACACATTGACACAGGCGCAGCGTTGTATGTAACTAAAAATGAAACTCTGACTCACTTATATGCCGGTCCGGGCCTGGCTACAGCTAGACAACGTGCATTAAGCAAACCATTCTTCAGTTCACTTGAAGAGGTCTCAGGAAACAATATTAGAGATGTATTATATTATGTTTCTTAAATTCAAATGGACGGCTTAAAAGGCTCCTCAACAGTACACTTTCAACAACCAGGTCACATGAGGTTGTATCGCAACCAAATGCTAGATAAATAAATATTTGGCGCAACAGCTCTTTAAGTGCCTGGGCCTAGCTTCTCGCAACCACTCGTGTTGTGTGCGTTATATTTTTCAAACGAATGGAAGAGACCTACAATTTAGTGCCGTATCCGAAGGGCAATTTGTTTTGAGAAGCTTTCTCGTGACAACAATACCCTCGGATGTTTTTCAGACGTTCGCGAGAGGTGGGACCGTGAAAAAACTTTTTTTGGTGTTTTCTGGAATTCGAACTTGGAACCTCACGCGCAGTGATCCGACACACTAACCACTTGTTCCACGGCGCCCACGCAACCAAATGCTACCTAAGTGCTAATTGAGTTTTAGCTCTTAAACCACCACTTCTCTCTACTATTAGACGATGAACAAGATTTTGGCCAAAAGTCACATGCTAATTGTAGGCTATATCACAGCAATCACAGCAAGCCTTTCAGTTTCAAATGAAAGTAAGCTGCAAGAGAAGGTCTGATTTTAGAAATTGCATCGTATGTACGTAATATATATTTTGTAATACTTTGACAAACCCATTAGTGGCTTGGTATGATAATACACGTTCACACCTTGCTCAGATTGGCTCTGAGTACTGGTTTCACCTTCAAGAAATTTTAAGTCGATTGTATGTGATGTGAATGTGTCGTAGAAAATCATTTAAGTCACAGACCGGATCTGAGTGAAAATCTCTTCTCACCTATAGAATTGAAATGACGTGGAAAATTTTTTGATGTGATTGTTGCTGATGATAAAAATCGATTTCTGAAAAGCTGTCAATGTTAGTCGAGGGACCAACACTGTTGCAAATTGTCGTCGTTGTTGAATGAGCTAAGAAGGAATCCTTGAAACGGAAACTTGTGAATTGGATCATATTTCCTCCCAGGGATATTTAGTTCTTCGGTTGAATACCTTTTTTTTTGCTGCAATCTTTTCATGCCTTGCTAATCCTAGTGCGTGATGAAAGTAAATTTACAGAAGAGTGGTTTTATCTTCTAGCAAGGCTATAGAGGGAAATTGAATCCTTTAAGTTGATGGTTAGTTCTTGTTAAAATTTCTGTAAATATATGGACATTGTACAGTATATTATAATTCAAAGAATATGATTTTCTTAGGTAAAAAGTATATCCTACTATTTGTTTAGGTATCAAATAGAAAGGCATGCCTCGTGTTACTACATTTGGTGTAAGTAGTGGAATTCTCTTGTTAAAGCAAAGCAATCATTTGCATTTTGCCGTTCTCTAATTGAATGCTCTTACCAGACATCATTTTCATTCGAAAATGTTCTTCTTTATCACTCAGTCGTTATCCGTCTGTCTAGTGGAAAAATTAAATGGCATGGCATACTTTAGCTTAGCAGTGGTAGAAGGCGCCATAACAAGCTGTTGCCATGCGGTAGAGGAGAATATTCGTTGATCCGTGATTTCCGTCCATCATCATATGCGCTTCGCTTGGTTCCCTGTTCGTGCTGTAGATAAATGATACTTAGCCATCATGAGTTTCGGGAGAGTAATGCGAAGTAGCATTATACGATTGAGTCAATAGCCAACCAGATTGTGGATGCAAGCATAGACGTCCTTCAGTATCATACTGATTGCAGTACATTTTGATGTCTGCTCAACTTATTTAAGGGGATAGAGCCTTCAATTACAAATACGAGAAACCTTCGTCGTATTGTATTGGAGTTCAAAATTGAAAAATGATAGCTCATTGGGGTATGGAATACGCAGACAATTTAGAGTGGAACTACTAGTCAATTCAAAGGAAAGGCAAGTTCATTGTGATTCAGTAAATTGAACATGAGCATAAACCCATTCACGTGGTTAGATGAATATTAACTTATCGGCAACGAAGTTTCCATCAAATTGATAACGTTGCCTTTTGTCGACGGTTTAGTATGTCTTTCTCCGTTATCCTAAATATCCAACGACAAATTTTAGACTCAAAAACGTTTGATCTCCCGAAGTGTCTACACCTTTGCTATCTTAAAGCTCATCCCTTCATATTAATCTTTTTTATGCACGCAACATTCCGTAAAGTTCTCCTTCTGCTTTACGATTCCCCACGTATGTAGCATTGCACGTGCTTTCCATCTGATTTATTTTTTCGTCGAAACCTAAAATTCTCATGAACGCAATCCCCACGTTTTCAAATGAAAAAGTCAGACAAGTTTTTGTTTTGCTTAGGAATCCGTTGTCTTGTAGAAATCGGAAAATAATTGCCCTCACATCTTCATTGTGTCTCCCTTCTCCGGTGAGCTTGTCCGATGAGGTGATAAAAATTGAAGTCATTCCAAGGATTGTATTTACGATTGAGTATAAAACAGTCGTTCGTTACATTTATCACTAGCAATAAATTTATTGCCTTCGATTCGACTGGAATAGATAACACTGTTGCAGAAGTCTGTTTATCGGTTAATGATGATTCTATCTTCAGCAAAGGTGTATGGAGTTATTTCGTGTACGACTTTTCCTTTAAGAAATAATGGTGCTGCTCTATGATCTTCGGGAAATTCTACATTATATTCGCTTCAAAGTGGTATTTACCTTTAATTTCTGTTTAATATCGTCCAGCTCACTACTCTCATATTCATTCCAATGATTGTACAAGGTGATACAAAAATCATCACCCTATAGGAAGGCTGTCTCATTTTACCACTTGGCGTCTTATGTCATCGCCACTTTGATATTTGTGAGGTACACAGAAGAATACACGTAGACAAACCATGGATTGCTATACTCTTTAAGAACGCTAAAGAAACGCTTCAATAGACGGTCTTTACAGCGAATTTTTGTTGAAAAACTTAAAGATGACACGTACAAAGTGCATCAAGTATTGCCTGCAGACCGCCTGTCGGTTGTAAACTACAGCCAAGCCCTCCTAAACATCGACTGCGATCAGGACGATTGTCCATTCAAAATCATCATGAGCGACGAGTCGCAGCCACCTACGCGGATCCGTGAATAAGCAAAATTATCGCTTCTGGAGCACTTAAAATCTGGGTGTAATGCACGAAGAGCCAGATGGTTTTGAGTAGGGTTTGCAGAGGCAAGGTGATTGGCCTATATATTTTCGAGGACGCCGGCCGTCGGCAATATTGTGTCTGTGACTGGTGAGCGCTTCAGAACCTCAGTATTCAAATAGGTTTTTTTTTTTTAATTCGTCTCGTCTAATTCGCCGCATCGCTCAGCATATTCTCTGCCAATTTCGATCAGGCTCAACTATTGCAATTGCTTTTCGAAGATATTCATGAATTCCTTCGTTAGGTTCTCAGACTGTTCCTCGTTGAAGAATTTCTGGAACAAATGGATGATGACCTCCTTGAGTGAATCAGTGTTTGAAGAAATCATGAGTTTCATAATGTCCAGATTCAGCCTTGTGCCATCTTTTATGGTGGGATAGGAGGCAATTGTGTTCTCGTCAATTATGGCGCGTCCTAGGTGCACTAATTTCTGGTGGAGGACTGGAATTCTCATGATTCTCTAGATTTTCTACTTCATTTCGACGATGGACGTCTCTGGAGTCAGTCAATTTTGATTGTTAAATTCATCTGAAATTTTGTTCCCACACCAAAAATAATTAACAACAGATTCCGATTCTTGCTTCATTTATTAAAAAAAAAAAAGGAGAATCAACGACTTCTTGGAAAGTGAAGGGCTTGGAGAGTATGTGGTTCCAGCAGGACGGATCTATTGTGCCAGCACGGTGTTTAGCCCAGAACTTAGTTAATGCTCTTGATAAACCTCAACAAAGCTCCAGACTCAATGTTTCAGAAGTCAGAAGGGCTCAATACAGCACTTCCGATATGAAGAGGTCTTTTTTTTGCGGCCATGGGGCTTTCACAAAGAATATGTTTTGCCTCTTCTTGCTGTCCACATAGCCGGCATGCGTCTGTGTCTGCTACTTCCATCTTATGCAGATGGTACCTGAGTGGGCAATGACCAGTCAAGTAGCCTGTTAAGGTTTTAAGTCTGCTTTCCTAAGTTCGAGTAGCTCAAGTAGTTAGCCTTGCAACCGTTGAGATTAATGAACCTCTTTGCCTGTCTTAGGCCCTTAAGTTTGGCTACTCCGTGTAACTCCAAAATAGGGTTTAGGACCGACTAGTGGGCGATTAGCGCCTCTTCTCGCGAAGCAGTCCGCCCGTTCGTTGCCCTCGAAGCCTTCGTGTCCTGATATCCAGGCCACAGTGACCGTGTTTTTCGATGCGAGATCTTCGAGTAGGTTTACACAGTCCCATACAAGTTTTGATCCTACCGTGTACGATTTCAGAGCCATAAGTGCTGCATTGCTGTCCGAGAGGATGTAGATATGAGTACCCTTGACCTTTCTTCGCAGACATTTTCGTACACAGAGCTCTATTGCGTAGACTTCCGCCTGAAATATTGTTGGTGATTTCCCAAGTGCTATTGCACGTTGGATACTGGCTCCATAAAACCCTGCGCCAGTGCAACCATTTTCCAATTTGGAACCCTCTGTAGAGAGTTTAAGAGTTTGGTAAGACTATAAGCCCTTCATTCCTCCATGTTTGACGGTCACCTATGACCACTTTGAATTTTATGGAGAACCGGTATTTCTTGAGCATGGTATCTAGGATTTTGAGAATAGGGTCATTTTGAATATACTCTAGAATCTTCAAATGGCCTGTAAAGTTGCGAGATCTTGGGCAGCCTAAGAGTACTTAGGATAGTTTCTTTTTGTACTGCAAGGTGCAGCGTTGTGAGGCTAAGCATTGCTTCCATTGCTGCCGTGGGGCACGTTCTCATTACCCCTGTGATACTCAGACAAGCTAGATGATGGATTTTGTTCAATTATTCCTGAGTCTTGGCCTGTAAGGTTTTTGGCCACCAAGCCAACGATGTATAGGTGACCATGGGTTTGATAATGGCGCTGCACGTCCAATATATTATCTTGGGCCTTAGGCCCCAAGTTTTACCATGTAGACGCTGGCACATAAACATTGCTCTTGTCGTTTTCTCGGTAACCTTGTTCAGGTGTGAATTCGAGGTGAGCGGCTTGTCAAGTATAACGCCTAGGTATTTCGCTTCCTTGGATATGTTGATTGGAACGTTTTCCAGTGTAATTTGCTTTAGGGTATGATTTCTTTTCCTGGAAAAGGTCACAAGTATAGTTTTTCCGGGGTTGATCGTAAGTCCCTTTGTCCTGCACCAATCGGAAGTTAAATTGAGG
This sequence comes from Brachypalpus laphriformis, assembly GCA_945910035.1. Classification (NCBI taxonomy): domain Eukaryota; kingdom Metazoa; phylum Arthropoda; class Insecta; order Diptera; family Syrphidae; genus Brachypalpus; species Brachypalpus laphriformis. Next base: position 163,502,144 of record OX246756.1, read on the forward strand.
GCACCTTGCATTAGTTGGAAAATCATGTCCTCAAATTTGCCTCTGACGCTGATGACAATGTCGTCTGCGTATCCTTGTACTTTGTAACCCGATTTTTCAAGTAGCTCTAGGAGTTTGTCAATAACTAAGGTCCAGAGCAGGGAGCAGAGGACTCCTCCCTGTGGGCAACCTCTGGTAGCTGTTATAGTTTTATACGAGTTTCCGCACTCGATTCTTATTTTCTTGCTACATAGCATGATAAGGATCCAGTTTATGATCAGAGGAGCGATATTTTTCCTGATTATAGCCTTTTTGATAGCCTCATAGGAAGTGTTGTCGAATGCTCCCTGTATATGTATGAAGGTACATATGTGCCTTCTGGAGAGACAGCACAATCGGATATACACCCTGGAAAGAGGGGTCAAGTAAAGCTTGACAGGTTTCCTCAGGACTGCTAGTGAATTCCCCATTTTGTTTTTTTATGTAGCCAAGGCGCTTGGAGTGACTCTAGGCTAGGGCCTTTTGAACGGGAGGCGCGACGAGGAAGCTTTCAATTCGTTCGCAGTGAGTTCTACAAGATTCGCATTTAGATTTTCTAAGTTCTTTCCTATAACTTGTTAAAGTTTCTTTGTAAAGTGTATGTGTACCTTAATGGGAAGAAATTAAAATATCTAGATAAACTTAATCAACAAACAGAACAATTCTTTTTATTTACAGACAAAGTTACTGCCTTAGGAAATCGACTGAGCACTTTTGCGTCACCTTATAGTTTCTGAAAAGGTGAACCCCATCTTAATTCACCAATCCTAAGAAAAAAGCGAACGGGTTCGCAAAAATCTTTTTGGCGTGCGCAAATTATAAAAAAAAATAAAAGTTTGCTGATAGTACAAGTTGCAACTAAAAATGAGTAAACTGGTTAACTATGATGAAAATATAATACGAGCCAAGAGCCAGGAGATCTTAATCCGATATTTAATTTACGAACAAACCAACTAACTGAATTTCAAACATTTTCTCCATTTCAATGAAATTAAGAAGCTTAATTTTCAAATGGTGTAGCAACAACCGTTTTATATTCAAATTTTAGGTGGCCAGCAAGCAATACGCAAACCGCTGCTGTGTAACCATGCAATCGTGTTAAACTAAATAGAATTCAGCAAATTGTACAACAAAACGTTGCGCGGTTGGAAAGGATTTTACCCATGAGTACCATTTGCATTCACGTTACGTGCGATACTTAGAATGCACGTTGCATTTCAACCAGCGCATGGAAACGAATCGTTTTATTAAGAGATGCTAATTTGTGCTTACATATTTTAAGAATCAAATACGTTTGTTGAAAGTGGTATGTGTACCTTTGGTTAAACTATCCTTGATTGGTAATAAATAGCAATGGTTGCTGAAATATCTGTTAGTAGTACCTTCTGCAATATGATGAATTCGGCTTAGAAAATCAAATGAGACAGTCTTTCATTATTCCTCAATTTCATGAGGTTTTGTCAGTCCCTATCGTTGCCACGAATTGAATAAAAAGAGGCTAATACCTTAAGCTTTTTTTTTTTTGTTGCGACACGGATGTGTAATCTTCATAGATACTAATAGCCCGAGTGCTACTAGCATGCACGATTCGCAAACCTGAGTAATCGATTCCAGGAATACGCCTACGTACTAAACTGAGATTTTCATTCACCTTACGCAGTGGATTATCTTACTTACTTAGGTGGCATAACAGTCCTGGGTGGACCTGAGCTTCAACCAACAAACCTCTTCGGCCAATCTGGCTACGGGCCAGATGCCTACAGTTGCGCACGCCAAGTTGGTAGTCCCCCTCCAATTGTTTGCGGATGTCGTGAGGTTAACCTCTACTTCGCCGTCTATCCGGGGTGGATTCGAATATTTTTGGGGCTGGAATGTTGGGCTCCATCCGCTCTATATGACACAGCCATCTTAGTCGCTGTTTGTGAACTTTTCTTGCTAAGTTGATGTCATTGCATAGGCCTTGTATCTTCTCTCCGCTTGCCATCTATGCAGACGGGTTCAAAGATCAATCGAAAAACATTTCTCTCAAAGTATCCGATTTTGACAAAGTCCATGCCTCTGCGCCATGGTAGACAAAGTCTTTTACTACCTCAAATATATATCTGTCTATTGTGACGTTCTGTGATAGACGCCGATATTGGGTGTCTTTTTTTTGCAGACAGTATTTTTTTAATTTTTTTGCCTAGGGGGTAGTGGAGAAGCGCTAATGCGTACGGGAAACAGTCCCGCTCTGTTTCTAGTAATGTGTGACTCACTACTCACTAAAAAAAAACACCTTTAGCCCCTTCTTTCTACTTAACACCATCCACTCCGGAACCGCTTATCGCATTACTTTAGAGTGGTGTCGTTTGCTTTCCCCTCTGGGGATCTGCTTTTTCATATTCAGCTCCTGGTGCGGGTTCATACATTCTTGCCGGTAAGGCTTTTATCTGCTTTATGTAATTTGTGAGGGAACGTTGGCGTCTTCTTCTCTCTTTTTGGATCTAAGTACCGGCTCGATGAAGAAAGGTATTCTATTCCACGTGTCGATACTCGAGGTCATCTTGCTTATGGCATTTTCCGGAGAAAAATTGTCTATTTCCGACTCCAGTCTACTCCTCTGCTCTGTCCATCGGCTACAGACGAAAAAGGTGTGGAAAGCGTCATCTTCCGCTGAGTCTCCGTATTAGTAGCCTACGCTCTCTATTTTACCCATCTTGTGGAGGTATCGGTTGAAATACCCATGTCCGGTTAGGAATTGAGTGACAAAGTAGTTCACTTCGCCGTGTTCCCGCTCTGTCCAAGCCGTGACGTGTCTATTCAGATTCGCTGTCCACCTCCACCTCGTTTCAGCGCTCCACCTTCTTTGCCAAGCCTGCTTGGTAAGCTCCTTCGCTTCCGCGACTGCCAATTCTGCTCCTACTTTCGCCTTCTTGTCGTGGGCGTACTTTCTCTCTGTCGCTTGGAGGTAGATGGGGGTCACTATGAGGACGGCTGGTTTCGACACTATGCGATAGGAGCTTGCAACTCGGAGGACTTCTCGCCTCTGTACTGCGGAAATTTGCTTTCTGTACTTTTCCTGTCTAAGTGCGTCCACCCAGATCTCACACCCACACAGAAGAATGGCGTGGGTGATAGGCATGAAGAGTCGCCGCCTACTCATTGTTGGGCCTCAGATATTTGCCATAAGCTTACTCAGTGATGACGTGACCTTCGCAGCTCGCTCAGATGCGGACTTAATCTGTTGCCAGATAGAGAGTTTAGAGTTCAGGGCGATTCATAGATACTTCACTGCCGGTTTGCTGATTATCACTTCTGGGCCTACTCGGAATTCAGCAATGGTCGCGATCCGTCTCCTAACCAGAAGGACTATCTCTGTTTCTTCCGCGGCAAGGCTAAGGCCATGGGCTTCCATCCAGGTGAGTACTCGTCTCATTACCTGGTTCAGTTTCAGCTGAGTCTCTTCGATGTCCCTTGCGGTAATCACCGTACCGATGTCATCTGCGTACCCAACTAAGAAGGTATCTTCGGACATCTCCATGCGAAGGATTCCATCATATGAGATATTCCACAGATTAAGTCCAAGGATTGAGCCCTGCGCTGCTCCAGCAGTGATTTCCTTTCTGTGAGTAGGTACACTCCAAGGTGTCGTACAGAAGTTCCAGAAGTCCCTGTCTGTGAGATAGTCCTTCACAATTTGCAAAAGATATTGCGATATCTTGAAGGGGTTCTCGAGCGCATCTAACTTATCCCCCATATGGCCGAATTGAAGGCATTCCTCACATCCAGAGCTGCCAGCACGACGATTCGTCTTGAGTAGTGATTTCTCCTTTGGGCGAGGTGGGTGGTTTTGCGGACAGTATACCATATATTTTATTGCGCATTCATTGACTACTAATCCCATCTCTGCTGCCTCTGCCTCAAGACTCGCAAATGTCCTACTGATGGCTCGCTGATTTTTTCCGACTGCCTGGTGACTACTCACGAATGGAATTTTCTTTTTTTGCATAATAACTTGTCCTAGAATCATCTGTAAACAAGACTATACCTATAGATGCAAGTAAAAAACCAGCACATCTCAATTGAAAGGACGATGGACTAAAAACGAATGCACACTTGTCACCACCATGATTTCTTTCCTTTCATTATACTACTACTTCTTTCGCCACCTTCCTGCGATTCCTTCTCCGTGCTACATGCATACTTGCTATCCTTCATGGTACCGACATTACATGCATGTGCAATAAATACTGTTGGTTGTACAGCAATTTAAATCAATTTTACTACTCCATGACTGAACTCTATCCAAATTGCTATGATAAATGGCCTAAGCGAATTGACTGACGACGTTGGTGGTCAGAAAATTCCTTAGGATCAATTATCCACCTCCATACAAAGGTTGCATTTGGTCGGTTTATTAGCAACACCATTTTTGTGGCAACATGCATACATGAGCACACCATGCAGCTAACACTTCGTGTTCTCATGGCATCAACTACTGGGTGAAAATTTCAATTAAACTTGCGGTGATTCGGTAGACTAGGAGGCATGTATGCACAATTTTGACGCCAGTCAACGAGTAGCAACCTACCTACATCTTTGTATAACTATTGAACATGACTCTGAGTCTAGGAATGCAATTTGCATAAAGATTGTGGAGCATAGTCAAATATGCGACGGACCCTTCTGTTTCAGAATTTTACATTACCATGACGAATGGTCAAGGATTAAAAAAAAAAAGTAACAATAAATCTCCTTTCATCGTCCAAAGATTTTTCTTTCCTCAAATTTAACGCAGACAGAGTAAAAACGTCAGACTTCCTTTAACGATGGACGTATCTCTATACGTAGATTGTTACACGTTGAAATTTTTCGGAATTTCTTCGAGCCATAAATTCATTTTCTTGTAAGTCTTTGGGGAGAGATAAATTAATTCGCCGGCCATTTTTACTTAGGCGGATGGATTTGGATTTCGCTAAGGGATGAGGCTTAATTTATTTCGGTATCAGGTGTGAATTGTTGTGAAATCTCATCAAATGGTCATCACCAGGTTTAAAGTTGCTTTGGCGCGAATTTTTTTACCTAAAATTTCGGAATTAATGACGTCGTAGAAGGGCGTAAAATAAATGGCGGTTTGTTGCAGTAATTACTTACACTTCAGCACTTCTACAGGGAATAAGAAAATGTTTATGGAAATACTAATAAGGTAACTACCAAAAGCAAGGTTCGTAAATATTTGTTCGTTTGAAGTTTGTATTCTATGTTCTGTATATACAGCTGTAAGCAATAAAATCGGTCAAAATATTTTGTTTTTCGCAGTACTTAGTTTCAGGAAGGTTAGTCGTGGTTTAGGGGTTCTGAAATCGCAAATAGTAGAATATTTGTCTTGTTTTTCGTTTGTATAATAAGAATAGCCGCTACAAAATGGTAATTAGAAATATACTTTCCACTATCGATCAAATCTTCACACTTCCTGGAGAAAATCCAGTCAGTCCAAATCGATACTCATCATCTCTTTATCGATTCCAAGGCCGCCCTTGACAGTATCTGTAGGGAAGAACTATATAGAGCCAAACTTATGCGTCTATGCAGGATGATGATTGAGAACGCTCGCTGCTCTATCAAGGTCGGTAACGACCTCACTGAGACCTTTGATGTTAAAAAAAGGTTTGGACAAGGTGACGCGTTGTCATGTGACTAATATTGTACTTAAATGGATTGTGCGGAACTCACCAGCCAACATCGGAGGCACAATCTATCAAAAGTCTGTATAACTGCTTGTATATGCCAGCTGTTTTGACATACTTGGAAGAACTCAGCGGGTGGTCACCGGTACGCTAGCAAGCATTAAAGCAGAAGCGTCCAAAGTGGGTTTTACTGTAAACTAGGGCAAAACCAAGTACATGGTGTCAACAAGAAGGGACAATCAATACCGGTGAATTGGATGGAATGTCAGAGTGGGTAACTATAACTTCGAGGCAGTAAGGGATTTTGTCTACATTGGCTCTGCTATAAGTTCTGACAACGACACCAGCGCAAGAATCAAACAAAGAATGACTAATCTCTGTTTTTTTGGCTAATAAGGGAGTTTAACAGTAAAACCCTATCTCGAACAACTAAGGAGACTCTATACAAGACATTGATCATCCCAGCCCCACTTTACAGCTCTGAAGCATGAACTTTATTGAAAGCGGATGACAATATCCTTGGTCGCTTCGAGAGAAAAATTCTTCTTAAGATATTCGATATTTGCGTTGACAGGCTTTGGAGGAGAAGATTCAATTGCGAACTATACGAGATGTACAGCGACATCAACTAAGTCAAAAATTTCGTGTTGAACATTTGAGATGGCTAGAACAAGTAAAGCGAATGGACACCAATGCTCTGGCCCACAGTCTTGAATCTAACCAGAGGGACGACGCATTGGAGATCCTCTTCACTGTAGGTGGCGTGGACAAGTTCAAGGAGACCTAAACCAACTTGGAGTGCGCAACTGGAGGCAAGTAGCTAAAGACCGAGCTAAATAGAGTGGTCTGTTGGTTCATTCCGAATTGTAGCGCCAGGTTAGTAAGTAAGTGACCGTGCCTTAATCTGAAGTCATAGTGCTAGCTTCAGTTAACTGCCTTCGGGCCAGAAACCCACCTATTCAGTTCTGTCATACCTAAATAATCTTTTCGAAAGATTGCACACAGTACTGATTGGGACGTAGGTTTATTATTTGTCCTTGGACTCCAGGTTTCTTTTTTTTCGGTTGGTAAGGGACCCTCTTGAAGTATACTTTACGTGAAATTTCCCTCAGACATTCGCGTTCTGATATTGTATTTTACAAACGAATGAAATGGGCCTACCGCGGCATATGAAAGAACTTTTCCTAGAACTGTGAAAAAAGGTTCGCGGGTTTCAAACCTCGCACCTCCGGCCCAGTGTGCCACGCGTGCCAGCATATTGTTGAAGTTCATCCCGCCGTGCAGTAGAAAATCTTTGAAAGTGTAAGTGCAATCTGTTCCTAAAATTTTGACAACCTTAAACTTCAGAATCATTGCTGCAACTTCCTTTGTACTGAAAGGTCCTGTGAATTCAATCTGTCCCGCCATCAAGATTGTCTAAAGCCTTTAATTTCAGTTTTATCCGAAGGTCTTTTGGATATATTCGTCATTCTAGCATTCCATTCAGACTGGTTGTGTATTTTCGTGATGCTGTTGTGCTTGTTTGGTTACGAAGCAACCAACAGCCTCGGATACGGATGATTTTACTGTTGACGACCTAAGCAAACGTAAAAAGGACAGCGATCTTCGTGTCTGCACGTGGAATATTAGGTCCCTCTACAAACCACGTGCAGCCGAACAACTTGCGGAGGCCCTAGTGTGTCTCAAAGCAGACATTACCTGCATCCAAGAAGTGCGATGGGATGGGCCGGGCAAAAGGAGTATGAAATACTGCAACATCTACTACGGCGATTGCTACAGACAAAAAGGACAGCGTCTATTCGGGTGCGGGTTTGTCATTGGAATCAGACTTAGGCAAGAAGTCTTGAATTTCCGGCATGTGAACGAGCACCTTATGACTATCCGTATCAAGGCTAAATTTGCCAACATTAATATGCGTTCACGCCCCTCGCGAGGAGAAGGACGACTCGACCAAGGATGACTTCTACCAGCTCTTGGACAAGACGTATGAGTAAGGCCCTAGCCACGACGTTAAAATTATCCTAGGTGATTTTAACGCAAAGCTAGGAAGAGAGGACGTCTTTAGTAGCGTTGTCGGAAAACACAGCCTGCACGACATCACATCCGACAACGGACTCAGGCTAATCGACTTTGCGGCGGGGCGAAACTCTGTCGTAGCTAGTACGCGGTTCCCACGTCTCGACATTCACAAAGGAACATGTCTCTCCTTTGATCGAAAAACTGTCAACCAAATCGATCACATTGCGATCGACGCAAGGCACTCTTCCAGTATTCTGGGTGTCCGGACCTTCCGAGGAGCCAAAGTGGACTCAGATCACTACCAAGTCCATACCCACAACGGAGCGAAATCAACAAAATACTGTGAGGAAATTTGACGTCGGGCGGCTACAATCGCAAGAGACCGACAGAACCTTTGCCGATTGAGTTTCTTCTAATCTTAATCTAAGTCCTATGCCGCCAGCAGCAAATGCGGAAGACTAGTGGCAGCGTTGCCAAAAAGCCATCAGTGATGCCGCCTCTGATGTACTGGGTTTCTCTCGGCCACCACAACGAAACCCCTGGTTTGATGAGGTATGCCGGAAAGCACATGCAGCTAAACAAGAGGCGTACAAAACGGCGCTGCATAGAAGGACTGGAGCTGCTTACGAGCTCTACGTGCACAGGAGAAAAGAGGAACATCCTCTTCTCAGGAAGAAGAAAACAGCATGAGAAGCGCTTGATCGAGTAGATTGAGAGACTTTATTGCAGAAGTGATGTTCGAAAATTTTACCAAAAGGTAAAAAGAACATGCCAGGGTTTCAAAGCCAGAACGGAAGCCTGCAGGGACGAAAATGGCAACATAGTAGTAGAATCGCAGTCGGTGCTGAGGATATGGAAGGAACAATTCTGCAGACTGTTAAACGGCGATGACGACCAATATTCCGCTGTCAGGCAAAATGAGCCATTCAACAGTGACGATGGCAGTCAAGATTCCCGTCAACCCGATCAGAATGAAGTGAGGATAGCGAAATCTAAACTCAAATCCAACAAAGCTGCTGGAGCCGACGGCCTTGCCGCCGAACTTTTCAAGGCAGGAGGAGATGAGTTGGTAAGGAGCATGCACCAGCTCATCTGTAAAATCTGGTCGGACGAAAGTATGCCCGATGAATGGAACCTCAGCATCATTTGCCCGATCCTGAAGAAAGGAGACTCTTTGAACTGCGCCAATTACAGAGGTATAAGTCTCCTCAACATCGCATATAAGATCCTGTCTGCCGTACTATGTGATCGCCTAAAACCGATCGTCAACAGCCTGATAGGTCTTTATCAGTGTGGTTTCAGGCCAGGAAAGCCCACCATTGACCAAATATTCACACTACGGCAGATCTTGGAAAAGACCCATGAATATAAAATCGATACGCACAACCTCTTCATCGATTTCAAAGTTGCCTATAATAGCGTGTATAGAGACGAGTTATACAGAGCCATGTCTAGTCTTGGTATCCCTGCCAAGCTCGTCCGTTTGTGCAGAATGACAATGGAGAAATCTCGCTGCTCCATCAAAGTCGGTAAGAACATCACCGAACCGTTCGATGTCAGGAAAGGTCTTAGACAAGGCGACGCGCTATCATGCGATCTCTTTAACATAGTACTTGAGAGAATTGTACGAAACTCACAAGCCAACACCGGAGGTACAACTACTCGCTTATGCCGATGACATTGACATAATGGTAAAAACTCAGCGGGCCGTAAATGGGGCATTTACGAGTATTGAGATCGAGGCAGCAAAGATGGGTCTAGAGGTCAATGAAAACAAAACAAAATATATGCTGTCTACAAAAATGGACACGCCACAATAGACAGATATAATTTTGAGGTAGTAAAGGATTTTGTCTACCTAGGCTCTATGGTGAGCTCCGCAAATGACATCAGTAGGGAGATCATACGAAGAATTAGTCTTGCCAATCGTTGCTTCTATGGGCTAAAACGGCAACTGAGTAGCAAAGCCCTATCTCCAACTACTAAGGTAACTCTTTATAAGACACTAATCATCCCAGTCTTGCTGTATGGCGCAGAGGCATGGGCTTTGACAAAATCGGATGAGGATGCCCTTGGTTATTTCGAGAGAAAAGTTCTTCGAGCGATCTTTGGTCCCGTCTGCATAGACGGTGAGTGGAGGAGAAGGTACAATGCCGAACTGCACGTCCTGTACAAGGACATCGACTTAGCCAGAAGAGTTCACATACAGCGACTAAGAGGGCTGGGTCATTTAGAGCGGATGGAGCCCAACGTTCCCGCTAAGAAAGTCTTCGAATCCACCCCGGATGATCGACGCAGTAGAGTACGACCTCACGGTAGGTGGCGCAAACAAGTGGAGGGGACCTCAACCAACTTGGCGTGCGCAACTGGAGGCAGCTGGCTTGTAACTGCGCTGGCTGGAAAGGCTTGTTGGTTGAGGCCCAGTTCCATCCCGGACTGTAGCGCCATCTAAGTAAGTAAGTAAGTAAGTAGTGTTTGTTTCAACCATGTTTTGTAATTCTTTAGAAGCGGCCATTTTCTTGCAATCTATGCTAATTTTTTGACTTGGCTGTTTTAAGCGTTTGAAGGACCATGAACCATCTTTGGCGCCGCTTGCATCCTTTGCACAAAGAGTTCAGCATGTTATCGTGGGAGTCTTTTTTCAATCTTCTAGTCGTGTGAGCTGAGTTGATATTGAGTTCATTTTGAACTGTAAATATCATCATTCTGGATACCATATCTCTCAGTTAAAGCTGATAATTTTCATTTATTTTTTTTTAAAGGAAACCCAAATCCCAGAGCACTCAGACTTCTCCGGTCCATTGTACTACCAGGCAGGAACCTTTCTTTGGTGTAGTGGTTGGAAAAACTTCGATGTAAATCGTTTTTCCTTTATACATGGGTGGCCCATGATTGCTGTTCCCCGCTGGGGCTTGAACCTGCACACATCGGTTAACGAGCAAACACACTACCCACTGCACCATTACCACCCCCTTAAGCTGATAATTTAGTATTGGTCGAGTTTTTTATTAGTTTCCAAAAAGTCTTCAATCCTAAATAAGAGTCTCTAGATCCCATTTAGGCTCTGTCTCCAATGATTTAAAAATTATGTTGCAACCTTTTCAACTCATTTCCCCATCATGTCAATAACAAGATTATCATCCAGACGAAAACACTTAGAGATACAGAAATTCTACAGTTCATTTATTATTCGAAACGAATCCATTTAGAAGCCCCTTTTCAGAACGGCACCGGATCGATTTACAATTTGTTTTTGTATTTGAAAAATATTATTCAACATTTTGCTTTTGCCTTCAACATTCCTATTTCACACAATCGATGATGGAGAATTTATTGCCAAAGACAAGCCCATCACTGGGTATGACATTCCGATGAATAGATACAAATTTATCATCGATGATTTGTGACGTTTTTTTCTATCGATCGGTAAATTGTCGAATATTTTGTATCATTTGGAAAACAAATATAGTCATTTGTTGGAATTTTTTTTTTTTGAAATGCTGACATTTTAACTTCCTCGGGTTTCCCGTATGCATGCGCAATTTGAATGCATGGATTTTGTACATGAGAGAGGGGTTTTTGTTTTGGTTTCATTGTTCCGTATTCGAAGAAAACCCAGACGATTTTCCAACGGATAATATTGATTAACAAAACCTTTTAAATTTTCCCTTAAATCATTTTTAGTAAGGGTAGTGTTAGAGTACTTACTGAAACTACCACTTTTATTAAGAAAGCTTGGTGAGATTAAAATCAGTCATAAAAGTCAAATTAAACCAAAGGCGTTAAGGAAAACACTTTTGTGGGGTTGGAACGAAATTAAATTTTGTTATGGCAAACACCTTAATGTAGGTACACCGTCAGAGTGAATAGAAAACAGTTTTCGTTCTAGATTAGGCTTGCATGCTAGAAATCCAAAGAATAACTAAAGTCCGTTAAATTGTTTTATGTAGACATTGAGTGGTAGAAAGTAGAGGGTAACATTCTTAATGTGGTTGAGTTTATATTTAAATAGAGTTATAGGACCTTGATAGAAGACTCTACGAGTATAAGGTGCATGTGCGATTTAAATACACAAAATCACCTCCTTTAAGGTGTCTTGCACTCTCCCTATACCTCCGTTTAGCATATCTTCGCACCGAGAAGATCAATACTAATTAGGTGCCCACTTTACCATTCTTTCTAAGCCGCTGGTTCTGATGGCCTACTGGCAGAGTTCCTTTTTAAACATGGATAAGAGGTTTTGGTTGAGTGTATGTACAAAGTTATCGTCCAAGTACGGGTGGACGAAAGCATGCCCGTTGGCTGAAGTAGCAGCTCTAAATGCCCCACCCTTTAAAAAAGGCGATCCTGTGTCTTGCAGGAATAACCGAGGCATATTCCTGCTAAATGTCGTATACAAGATCCTATCCACCGTACTAGATAGATAGATAGATCTTTATTTCGCATATGAATATGTACCAAGGATTGTTACCACACATTTTACAATACATGTCAATGCATTTAACCCTTTCGCTGCCCACATTTTCACGCTGAGGCAAGTCCTGAAAAAGACCAACAAATGCAAGTTGAATCTCATCACCTGCTTATCGACTTTAAGGCCGCGTATTATTGGCTTAATCCAGGATCCCATCAAAACTGATCCAACAGTGTCGCGTATAGCTGGAAAATACCCTTTGCAAATATCTCCCCCGAACTATTTCGAACTTGCACCGGATTTCGGCAAGGAGACGCGCTATCATATGCTTTCTTCAATTTCGTGCTGGAACAGATAGTGCACAGAGTGGATGTTAACACGGAGGTCACTATCTTCCACAAGTCCGTCCAGTTGCTGCAGTATACAGATGATATTGACATCAGCTGAACTCCTTCGAGACAAAAAATATTTCGTCGAGTATTAGGTCCCATGTACGAGGAGGGCGAATGGACAAGGAGATTTAACTGCGAACTCTCTGAGCTGCACCAAGATGTGGATGTAACCCAAACAGCTAAGATGTTTGGAAGATATTGGCTCGACCTCATCGAGCGAATGGGCAATAATACTCCATTCAAGAGAATCTTCGTATCGAAACCTCCAAGATTGAGATGACGAAAACCACCGAACTTCCGGTATAAATAACCAAGTAACCGTCGATGCCAGATAAATTGGCCTGCGTAACTGGAAGCAGCGTGGGGAGAATGGAAGGATTCTGTGTCTCAAGCAGCGACTCTACATTGGTCGGGAGCCCATTAAGTAAGTAATTATATATATCACTCTCTCAAGAATGAATTAAAAAATTTTGTCAGTGAAGTTATTTATAACGGAAACGGTGGTGTTAGATAAATAGATGTATATGTTGGTGAGGTGCAAGTGCACTGCGACCTAAAAAAAAAATATTATGCCATTATGGCTCCAGCCGATGATATACTCGGTCTAGAGCACTCCTCCAGTCCAGCTGCTACAGCAAACCTTCAGCGGATCCAGTGAAGATAAATCCGTTTCTGATATGAGGTAGGCACTTAGGTGATTCCTTCTTTCGTGGATCAGTGCTTCGCATTCCATAAGAAGGTGCGCTAGTTATTCTGCGAAGTCCCTGCAGAATCTGCAGTGTCCGTCTCCCTCTATTCCCAGTTTCCTAAAGTGCTCCTTGAGTCTGCAGTGACCGCTAACATGACTGCCAAGATGCGACGTCAATTCTTACTAACTCTTAGGCAGGCTCTGCTTCTTTTCTGATTGTATTTCCCCAGAAGTTCTTTTCCCTGTCTTATTTCGGGGATATCGTCCCAATGTTTGGCCCATTTGTTCTCTTCCTCTTTCGTTAAGTCTTCCCTTATTTTGTGGGGTCCTATCCCACAAAAGGGTTCTGGTCCAAGAAACGGCGTGTCTGATCCGTTTCTAGCTAGTTCATCAGCTACTTCGCTCCCACCCGCTTCTACATGTCCTGGTACCCAGTAGAGAGTTACTTTGTTTGTTTTCCCCGTTTGTTGATCCTGGTGAGACATTCCCATACCAGTTTGGATCTAATCTCGTGCGAGGTCAATGCTTTAATAGCGGCTTGGCCGTCTGACAGTATTGCTATGTCCTGCCCGCGATATTTCCTGCCTAGGTTGAATTGCGCGCATCTTTCAATCACGTGAACTTCTGCTTGGCATATGCTGGGGAATACTACCAGTGATTCTGAGTATCTAGTCCTGGGTCCGTACACTTCTGCCCCAGTGCCAGTAGATGTTTTCGATCCGTCTGTGTACCATTTAATTGTGTGTTGTTTGAATTGGTATTTATCGGATTCGCTGCTCCAGTCTCTTTTGTTGCTCAGCTTTGAGTGAAATGTCCTTTCAAAGCAGTACTTGTTGATCATATCATCTCTGGGCCAGTCCTGAAGCGGCACTGATTTGGATAGGGTTACTCGCTCTTTATTTGCGATGCATGCTTCTTTCGCCATGTCCTCTTTGCTGATTCTCAATATGATCTCCTTGGCGTTTCGCTCTAGCACTATGTGTAGTGGAGCTATACCTACGATCACTTCTAGTGCTGCTGTGGGACAGGTTCGCATGGCTCCTGGTATACATATGCAGTCTAATCTTTGCATTTTGTTGAGGTATGTCCTCGTCATGGTTAGCCCATACCACTGCCCCGTAAGTGGTGATGGGTCTTACTATCATCAGGTTCATCCAACTCAGTGTGGCTGGGCTGCAACCCCAGGTTTTTCCTGAAATGTTCCAGCATACCATAAGTGCTCTGGTGGCTTTGGTTGCCATAGTTTCCACATGTTCTCTCCAGAGGAGTTTGCTGTCTAGTGTTAGATCTAGATACTTGAGCTGTTTCTGTGGGTCAACCCTGATCCCTTCCAACAGGATAAGTTGCATACGCTTAGGCTGTCTTTTCTTGGTGAAGGGTATCACAGTGGTGTTTGTAGGGTTTACTCTAAGTCCTACCATTTTAGACCACTTCTGTGTGATTCGTAGACCCCTTTGAATGATTTCGCATAGCGTTCCTTCAAATTTCCCACTGGCGACAATGATTATATCGTCGGCGTACCCCTGGCACGTAATGCCGACATCTGTCAGTTTGTGCAGTAATTCATCTGCTACTAGGCTCCACATCAATGGTGATAATAGCCCTCTTTGTGGACAGCCTCTTGTGGTGCTTATTGTGATGGTTTCTAGTTCTTAGCATCTCGCACATCCAGTTACTTGTGGTGTGATTTACTCCTTTTATTTCGAGACCCCTCCTAATTGCTTCATGGGAGGTGTTATCGAAGGCTCCTTCGATGTCTAGGAATGCGCATACAGCCGTTTCCTTACTCTCCAGTGTATCCTGAACCCAACTTGTCAGCTGGTAGAGCGCAGTTTTGGTGGATCTTCCTGCTCTGTAGGCATGTTGATTGTAATGCAGAGATATTCTTTCCAGTATAGTCATTCTTAGGTGATTATCTATGACCTTTTCTAGCGTCTTTAACTAAATGAGGTCAGGCTAATGGGTCTAAAGGTTTTTGGTGAAGTGGTGTCTCGGTAATGTTAGCAAAATCCGGAAATAGAAGCCCCGATATAGCAGCCCGACCTTGCGAAAGATCCTGTGGTAAGTCCAAAAAAAAAAAAAAACAAATGATGCCTTTAGAACCACTCTCAATCCATAAACAAGCATGGATTCCCTAAAAGAAGTGGATAAACATATATTCACACATCTGTCCGCAATATCGAACTGCAACAGAATGCTAGTATCTACACACTCTATTCCATCAACACCTATCTTAGATTGAAAATTGTGTAATCCATTGGTGTGAAGTACATACAGAGAGAATTTTACATTTTCTAAAAGTAACATAGGGCAAGGAATCCAAAGTGCGAGTGCGTCTAAACTTGGGTAAAAGGTTGCAGCTATACAAGGATTACGACTTTTACAATATGGTTAGGTGTATTCCTACCCCTTGTTGTACTAAAGCGTTAGCAATCCATCATACTTAGGAATTCTCTCTGATGTAGTTGTAAACGAATTTCCACAGATTAGGTGCATCAGAGCATGCTGTTGTGGGTGGATGGTAGTGTTTAGTATAAAAGAAAACTAGGCCAGCGGACGTTGGTGAATAAGCTGACTCTTCCAGGATGGACATTTAGGCGCAAACCTCCAAAAAGTGACAACAATCTCTTGTAAAGTTTTTTGGTGCATGTACGTCCTTTCGGTTACATGAATTGACTGTAAGTAAAATAGTGAGGGCAGTGCTCTTCATCAAAAGAAGGGATGTAAGCGTTTGCGTATACGGTCGGATATAGCGAGAAGTGAAGCATTTATTGCTCCTGGCAACTTGTTAGGTTTTTAAATTCTGAAAAATCCTCTGGTGTATCTAATCCCCCTCCATAAGCTGCTCAACTGAATGAATTTCTCAAGCAACAATATAAAGGTTTATTTCTTTAAAGCAATCATCAAAACCCCCCGTCCCCACCTACGGCATTGTCAACTGAATCGAGACGATGATGTGGAAAATCAATGAAGTGAAATGTTGACATGGAAATTGCTTTCGAAAATCGAAATACGATGTCATTTGTGAAATTACATACCTATCCTGCATAAGCAATTGAATTTGACATCTTTGGGAACATTTGCTAAATTAAATTGTTTCGCTATACTTTGATGGCAATGGTGTTTCGCTTGGTTGATTAATTAATTTGATAAACTAGACTAAAAGGACTGGATAGACAATATTAATATGAGGTTTGAACACCAAGGAAGGATTAGGATTTCGCGAAACTAAAATATTGCAAGGATTAAGCCATCACACAGAAAGAATATATCTCAAACAATTAATTTACGGCTTAAGCGCGGTAAGCATTCTTTGTTACGTGCTTTGTCCTTCAGAGAACAATAAACAAATGCTTTGCATTTCATTTGACAAAGAAATGTAATTATTTGGGATTATTCCTTCTGTGAGTAGCGCGTACAACTGAAACGGGTGGATTATCTTATGTAGCACACCTTGCCATAGAGGTTGGTGGGAAACATTTTAACTAATTGCAATGACAGCTGCAGAAGAACAAGTGGTTAATCAGTTGGGTTTTCTTTTGTTGGTCGTCTGGTACTTTTCATTATGGGTGGGATTTGGTACATGTACGAGTATCACGATCCGTTACAGACATTTTTCAAACGCTTCTGCTTTCGTCAATTGCATTTGGGAAACTGAATTATGACGATATCTTTTAGCGGAGAAATCAAAACGCTATTCAGATTGGAGGCACATAAATTAATAGCGGGGAATACTGGGAAAACCAGTTCAACGACTTCAGCTTAGAGAACCTGCACAAAATGGAAGAAGACTATTTTTTTAAAAGTAAAACTAGTTGTACTTGTCTTCTGCACATTTACGTCGGTCTCGCTAAAATGAGTTTTTCAAGTTTTATTTCTCTTCAAGCCGCTCTCTCTCATCAAGTAGGATCAGTTTTCAATAATCCAAGAGTAAATGTGCCTACCATCCCCCAGAGCTCTCAAGTCTATTTCCCTCTTCCAAATCTCTCTTCTTCATCAATTTAAACCAGCTGTGCCTGCTTTGGCAAAGCAGATCCTAATGAGAGCACATCTTCGTACCTCGTACATTCTTCTGATCAATTTAGTCCCAACCTAATTTAGCAGACCCCAGAAAGTACTTTGTACTAAGCACTACCATCATGCACATCAGTTTGCTCTACATTTCACCCCTAACGGCATCTAGAATGTTCCAAAATATTCAAGAGGTTTTAGTATTTGGTATAAATACACCAACCACCCGCAGAGAAGACACGGGGGGACCTGTATTGCGATCGATCGGGAAACTACTGACTGCCCAAAACTTGGCTTGGGCCAGTAGCGCAATAATCAAGTTCGTGATGAAGTGCTTACTTTACCTCCTAGCGGTGGTCCCCGGGCAACTATACGTATAAACCCTTATACATGTAGGCTAAAATTGTAAGTGCGGGTTGCCTAGGGCCTTGATTCTAGGCTAGGTAACGTGGGCCAGCAACCTGCGTTACCGAATATTGCCCGCTACAGAAACCGACACTATTCCTCGGATATGGAATTATCACATCTTGACGACTTTTGCCTATTGTACCCGGACAAAGATAGGTTTTTGGGATGCAAAGACGCTCCTCGACTCGGGAAGCGAAGGTCCTTACAATGCCAGATTCCTCCAATTGGAAAATGAATTCATGCGATATAAACTGGACATTTTGGGGGTGAGTGAAGTAAGATGGTTAGAAGCGGACGAGTACCAGTCCCCAACGCGTAACACTATACTACTCTATTCTGGAAGACCATCCGGAAGTCCGCGGGAATATGGAGTCGGACTACTGCTAACAACAACAGCACGCAAGGGCCTAATTTCCTGGCAGCCTCATGGTGATAGGATTTTGACGGCCAGATTCCGGACTAGAGTACGACGCGTCACCATCATACAGTGTTACGCCCCAACGAATAGTTCGTCTGAGGACGAAAAGGAGAGCATCTACAATCTCTTAAGCGTTGTCTTCAACACAACACCAAATGGAGACATTGTCATAGTGATGGGGGATTTGAATGCCAAGGTAGGCAAGGTAGACAACGAAGGGCTCAAACATGTGATCGGGAAGCATGGACTAGACAACCGCAATGACAATGGCGAAAGGTTTGTGGATTTTTGCAATGCCAACCGCCTTGTGATAGGTGGCACCATGTTTGAGCACAAGACCTGCCACAAAGCCAGCTGGGTTTTCAATGACAGGGAAGCAACCTCCAACCAAATTGACCATTTTGCTATCAGCCGCCGCTTTAGAAGTAGTCTCCTGTACGTCCAAAACAGGCGAGGGTCAGATGTGGGGATAGTACGTGATCACCACCTTATGATAGCTACTCTCCAACTACGCACTGCTGCAGTTCGAAGACCCCAGGACAACACAAGAATGCCCAGGTTCAACATCGATAGACTTAGTGATCCCTCAGTGCGCCAACAATTAAGGGAACAATTTTCGCAAGTTGTGGAAGCAATCAGCAGCTCACTGGCCGTAACCATCCAAGGCGATTGGTGTGCTGTAAAAAATGTTTTTACATCTGGTGCTGAAAGAATTGTCGGTCGATAGTAGGGAAGACATAGGGCATAGCTTTCAGAGGATACCTGGAGACGGATTGACGAATGAAAACAGCTTAAAGCTCGCGTTGCAGCTACCCCAGCAGCAGGGAGAAGCGAGATAGAGTCCCTATATCGCATGAAGATGAGAGAAGTTCAGCGTAGCGTACGACGTGACAAGCGTAACTACATCAACGCGCTGGCTACAGAAGCAGAAGAAGCTGCAAGGAGGTGCGACAGCAGGACCGTCTACAGAATCACGAAAGAGAGATTTGGGATGAGGACCAGCTCAAGAGATGGAAAGAGCATTTTGCTATGGTTTTGAACCATGTATTCGGTAGCGATATGCTTCTAAATCAGACTGAGATGCCCGAGGTGAGAAGTTCCCGAATATGCACCACGACTCCCAGTAAAGATGAGATCATTACCGCGATCATGGCACTCAAAACCAATGAGGCGGTAGGACTTGACGGTATTCCAGCAGAGCTCTTACGAGCAGCGCCAACAACATCGGCTGAGCTTCTGCTTGCACTTATAGAGAAAGCCTGGGAAGCTGAGAGCTTTCCTAACGAGTGGAAAAAGGGAATGATCGTTAAGCTTCTTAAGAAAGGAAATTTAATGGACTTCGGAAACTGGAGGGGTTTATGTTTGCTGCCTGCTGTAGCTAAGAAAATAGCTAAAATCATTCTGGAGCGAATTAAACAACATCTCAAAGACACACTCGATGCCGAACAAGCAGGTGTCCGCTCTGGATCCTACTGTGCCGACCACATCAACACCCTGCGGATTATCATCGAACGGTATGTTGAATATCGATCACCACTGCACCTGCTGTTCATCGATTTTGAGAAGGCGTTCGATAGTGTCAACAGGGAGTTTATTTGGCGTGCCTTACGCAGGAGAGATATTCCCGATAAACTAATTGCTATTATCAAAGCTGCATATGAAGGCTCCAAATGTCACGTTCTGCACAGGGGAAGGTTGTCTAAGGAACTTGAGATCCAAAGTGGGGTAAGGCAAGGCTGTATCCTTTCACCAATATTATTGCTATTGGTGATTAGCAGGGATAGGATTTTGCTAACTTTGCCTCTTTTTTTTGCTTAATCGGAAGATAGTATCGACTTTACACAAACACGTTTCATGTCCTCCTGATTCCAAATATATGTATTTTATTTTGCCTTTTTTTGCCGTTGTTGACTTTTTCTGCCTTTTTTGCCTATTTTGGTTTTTTCTCAAATTTTGTTCGCTAAAAAAATTGTAGAAAATGCGCGTTTGCATGCATGTATATCTGTGCAAACATGCTTCTTACTCGCACTACGTAATATGCATACCTAAATTCCTAGACGCGTTAAAATTTAAAACGGCTAGTCCGTGGGGAGAGTCAACATGGAAATATGTACATGACCACAGACGGTTTGCACTTGTATGTGACCGCAGACGTTACTGTGTATAACTCTATTACATATTTCTTGTTTGTGTGCAATACATAATATGCGGATTATTTTGCTCGGATTAAAAAAATCGTCAGCGTTCTTGAAGACGATGCAAGCTGTGTTTGCAAAGGAATTGATTGAAGACGAAGCAGTACAAGCGCAGCTGGCGTACATCAAAGCCAATTTTAGGTTTTTAGTCGACCAAAAAAACGAATTTTCGAAGACTTACAAAAAACAGGTATTTTTGAGAGTCTGTACTTATAATTTTAACTAGCATTATTCTGATCAAGGAACATCAATTGGCGAAGTGTTGCCGGTTTTAAAGAACATTCAGCAAAACTTGAAAAAAGCAAAAGGCCCGATTGCAAAGGAAGTCCTGAAGAAGTTTACTGCCGTTTTCAATGCAAATACGGGACTGAAAACTATTGAGTAGATAAATTCTGTAATGAACGGCGACTTGGATTCGAAACTTCCAGAAAATATTGATGTTAATAATGTTGAAAGCTTTAAATGGGCTCCACTCATTTCAGCTGAAGTAGAAAGGCCATTTAGCTGTCTAAAGCCGCTTCTAAGAAAGAACGGGAGAAGATTATTACCAGAAATTTCAAAAAGCTCTTGGTAGTTCAATGCACTATAACCAAATGTGCATTTACTTTCCTTTTCTTATTTTTTAATGAATGCCTTTTTTTGCCTTTTTAAGTGTTTTGTTTTGCCTTTTTTTTACTTTTTTATGTCAACAAAATCCTAACCCTAGTGATTAGCGATTTGCTTCATGCAGCTTTGTCGACGGGAAATGGAGAAATTCGATGGACTCTTACATCTCAACTGAAACATCTTGATTACGCTGACGATGTATGCTTACTCTCCCACAGAATTATGGACCTCCACCAAATGACAGCAGATGTGGAGAGGGAGACAGGCGTCATCGGGCTGAAAATTAATACGGCCTTGGAACAATTTCATCGGCTCAAATATGCATTGCTGGACAACTGGTAGGGAGAATAGAGGATTTGCAGTATCTTGGGAGTATTGTCTCGACCGGACTTGTGGAACCGGACTTGATAGCCAAAGCAAAGTCCGCGTTCGGGATGTTGTCCAAAATATGGCGAAGCAATGCAATCAGTTTGAGCACCAAAATAAGACTGTTCCGCTCCAACGTTGAATCCGTGCTGCTATATGGTTACAGCACGAGGAGAGTGACCACTACTATCACCAGAAAGCTGCAAACGTTTGTTAGTAGGTGCCTGCGCAATATCTTAAGGATTTTCCGGCCCAATCGTATCTCTAACGAACACCTTTTCGAGAGAACGGGCCAGGAACCAATAGGCACAACCATGCAACGACGGAAGTGGCAGTGGGTTGGTCACACGTTCCGAGAGGGTGACAGTTCCTTAGAAAACCATGCTATGCAATGGAACTCTCTAACTCAGGATGGCAGAAGATCTGGCCGTCCGAGGAGAACATGGCGCAGAACAGTCGAGAAGGAGGCACGGCAGTTAGGGAAAAGTTTGGGAGAACTCAGACACATTGGGGGAAACCGTACACGATGGCGCGTAGGCGTAGTAGAGGCCCTAGGACCCACAAGGGGATACAGGACATAAGTAAAGTAAGTAAGTAGAGAAGACGCGGTCGATAGAGCTGAAAATAGCGATGAACAAGTGTGATTTCTATGAAAGTTAATTACTTCGAAGTTGGTGTTGAGAATAAACGATATTGTGATTAAAATTGAATTTATAGAGACAGTTTAAGTTGAGATTTATAAAGAATAAAGTGATTTGATTATTTTGAAGTAAGACTTAAGCGAAGTTGACAGTTGATTATAAATAAACAGTTTATACTATATAGAGAAAATAGTTTTATTATAACGAGCCCCAGCAAGAATATTGCAGCATCATACTCCTGGCACATTTATAATGATTCTAGAACAGTTGTACCCATTCTAGTGCTTTTCAAGCTCCAAAAACTACGTTTGTACTGACATTCTAGTAACATTTTACCAGATTATACATTTCACACCACCACCTGCATATGTCATGATTTTTTTTTACCCCAACAGATGGTGTCGCAATGCAAATTTTTAAGCTTTTCAGAGCAATACAAGTTTATTTTGCAGTTGAATGGAGAAATCAATATGAAGCAAACGACGTTTTTAGCAGTTCATTTGGAGAACATAGTTTCAAGTGGATGAAAAGATAGAATCCAAAAATATGTTGCTGATAAGAGACATTAGGTCCAATTGCGTTTACAATAGCTCTCAAGACTATCTCCCTCTTTCTAATGTGTGACAGTCTAGAATAGATGAAGTTTTGCCGGTCTGTCCCATCCACACTAATGCGACTGACTATGAGTGGACAGGATTTTACATGAAACTACTAAGAGAGGTCAAGCATGCAAAGGGGAAGACTGCGATATTTCAAAATTTGCCTTTGACTTAGGCTAGGATAGATGAGTGTGGAAGTTTGTACGACAGTACAGTTACACTAACCCAAAGATATTTCCATTTTGCTACACAGACACTCATTAAACCAACTGGAGGTTTTTTTTTTAAGGAAAGGTTGCTCATGACGTCTGAGGATGCCAATACGCCGAGGTCATCGAAGACAGGGCCCTCTAGGGGCTCTCTTCGAGCAGTCTCTTCGAGACAGTACCGGATATGTGCATAGGAGGTGAAGGATGGTTTTTTTCTCCTATTCTTCTCTACAGTTCCTCCAAAAGTCGTTAAAAGAGAGGCCAAACCTTTTAGTATGTTGGCCTATCAGATAGTGTCCAGTGAGGACACTGATTACGTAGCTGATCTGTGATGCTTTAGCATAACCTGACTTGCACCTCATTTCTGATCCATCCGAAGCCAGATCCGTCTAAAAATACGACACATTGAACCATTTTCCCACCTGCGCTTGGTTCTATTAATAGTGTCGAGCTTTAGTAGATGTTTATATGTAGCTTAGCAAGAAAAGTATAAAGATTCTGACAGAAACTGATAGAATATACCTCAAGGCTTTTCTTCGGTAAGAATCCTGCCGGTTTTATACTTCTAATGTGCACTGTAGTCAAACAGGCGGTGGCACAATGGGTTATACAGCCTCAATCAGATTTCCATGAATCCTTTGTGTTAAATGATATCTGAAAATATAACAATAAAAAGTCAGTGTTAACTCACTTTAGTTAGCTTAAGCCTTCCTGAAGCATCCCGACATCAATGTGAATGCTAAGACGGCCTTTGGTAGTTTTTTAGGCCTGTGTTGTCGGAGGTAATCGACGCTTGAAGTAGAATTTGATGGTTAGACCAATCATAGCCTAAGACGTCTAGAGTGCCTAGGAATAAAGAAAACCATGGTACGTGACAACGAAGAGAAGAATAATATCCTGCAACTCCCACCTCTGTAGCTCATAACTTGAATGAATATAGACAATTGTGGCAAAAAGTAGGCCGATGGGCTGACAAGGAAGGTGAAGCTAAGCCGATTTGCGTGAAAGGTGGACACAGCATCCGAGAAGATGCCCTGCAATGAGACGAATGAGTAAGAAGAACTTAATCTTAACCGAAAACTAAAACACCCGATAGACTTTCAAAAAGATTTCAATTTCAAAAGGTTTAGGGCCTGGTTTAGGCTTTGCCAGATGGAGCCCAACAGGCACATAAGCGAAAAGCGAAAAATTTATTTATGCCTTCATTGCCTTTAGCTACAAATCAATTAAAAATTTGTATAATCCCGGTTTTAAGATGGGAGTCGATGAAAGGCATAGGGCACATGCAGTATAATTTGTGCTAAGAACAAGTTTTTTTTTTTAACAACCACCTAACTTGTTAAAACATGAAAATTATAATAGAAATATAAAACGCAAGTATAGTTCTTTTGATAAAACTTTCAAATACATTATTTAGTAAACTCAGTGCCAATGAACTGAATGAATGAAATACTGCATGTACTGCACACACCTATGAAACATGAACTTCAATATACCTCAATTTATTTATTTATTTATTTTTTATTTGAAAAGGTTTACCACCTATTCACAAATCAATATACATATAAATCTACTCTAAGGGTAATAAATTCTAAATAAAGTGCAATATATCACGTGCCCAGTACCGTTTTAATAATAATAGCCAGCAATTTTTTGATTTGCGGTTTAACAATGCAAATGGTAAGCTCGCAAACCAATCGTATTGTTATTTTTAATGATGAAAAATAAATCATCCTAAACAACCGATGGCGAGTGGAAAACAAATCGATTGAAAATTCTGTGAGATTGACGTTCATTATTTTTGTATGTAATTGCTTATTTAAAACTTTTTAAAGTTCACATCAATCTGAGGAGGAATATTTTGAAATGATTTTTGTTGCAGAAACTTTTTCAAACCACCTTGTGATTTTACTACTTTTGTTTTTATAAATAACTGGTTATTAAAAAATAGGGTTGTTCTGCGGCTCCAAAAGTTGAAAGCATGCATCCAAATATGCTCATTTTCGATTACCGCTATTATAAAGGATTTGCCCAATTTGGACCAATTTTTTTTGCTGCTAATGGAAATGGGTGAAGGGTGGTATCTATGGACGGGGTCGAAGGGGTGAGGCCACCGATATCGGGATGCACTGCTACGTCAATGCGACTTGTCACAAGTCGCTGATTGTGACACAATGTGGCAACGCTGCCCCAACCGCGCTACAGTCCAGATTTGGTTCCCCCTGAGTGTGGGAAACTCATAAGTCAACAGCAGAGGCACAATCTATCAAAAGTTCTTAAAACGCTTTGGATATACCGTCGACATTGACATTATAAGAAGAACTCAATCGGCTCTCACTGGTGCGTTTATAAACATTGAGGCAGAAGCGGGCAAAATGTGTTTAGCGATAAACGGTGGCAAAACCAAGTATATGCTGTCAACGAGAAGGGATAGAACGTACCAGTGAGCAGCTACAACTTCGAGGTAGTAAGGGACTTTGTCTACCTTGGTTCTGCTATAAATTCTGAAAACGACATCAGCGCAGAAATCAAGCGAAGAACAACTCTTGGCAATCGCTGTTGTTTTGAACTAATACGGCAATCTAACAATAAATCTATATCTCGGACAACTATGGAGATCTTGGTCATCCCAGCCCCACTTTACAGCGCTGAAATATGAACTTTATTGAAAGCTGATGAAAATATCCTTGGTCGCTTCGAAAGGAATATTTTTCTTAAGATATTCGGTACCATTTGCGTTGACGCGTTTTGGAGGAGAAGATTCTCTGATGAACTATACGAGATGTATAGCGACATCGACCTAGTCAAAAACTGCGTATTGGACATTTGAGATGGCTAGGACATGTAGAGCGAATGGACATCAACGCTCCGGCCCACAGAAACGACGCAGTAGAGACTTCTTTTTGTTCCCTCTGAAAGGTGTCTGAAAGGACATCGTTTCCGGAAGAGTGAGGTTGTTCAAGTGGCTTTGATAAGGTGCCTGAATAGCCTTGTAGTTGCCAACTTTCGGGGGGCGTATGAATAATGGATAATGCGCTGGCAATGGTGTATAGATGCGGGATGGTCGTATTTTGAAAAGTTCTATTTCACTGTACATATATCTTTAACAAATTTCTTTTTATGACTTCAGTGCAGATACTTATTAGATAAACCCTGTAGCCTATTGATTAACCCCAGCAAGGCAGTCGTTATACCGTTTACAAGAAGAAGAACACCGAATATTGTCTCAGTGACTCTAAACGGCACAACCATACATTTTTCCGATGAGGTTAAATACCTAGGTATTGTCCTGGACAAGAAGGTTAACTGGAACTCCCATGTTAAGCATATAATTGCCAAGGCGACTACTGCCTTGTGGGCCTGTCGCCGTATATACGGGCAGACCTGGAGCCTGTCCCCAAACGTCATTTTCTGGTTATATACTACGTAAGACCCATTGTCCGTTGTCTGGTGGACGCAAACCAAAGAGGTCACAACCATCAACAAACTCACTAAATTTCAGAACTAGCTTGCCTCTGTATCACAGGTATTATGCATACTTGTCCGTTTGCCCGATCCACAGGAAAGGAGACCCCCTCAACTGCGCCAATTATAGAGGCATCAGTCTCCTCAACATCGCATATATAATCTTTTCTGCGATATTGTGTGAACGCCTGAAACCTTTTATCAACAGCCTGATTGGACCCTATCAGTGCGGTTTCAGGCCAGGAAAGTCCACCATCGATCAAATCTTCACACTTCGGCAGATCCTGGAGAAAACCCAAGAATTCCAAATCGATACTCACCACCTCTTTATCGATTTCAAGGCCGCCTATGACAGCATCTATAGAGAAGAGCTTTACAGAGCCATGTCTAGCCCTGCCAAACGTGTCCGTCTGTGCAGGATGACGATGGAGAACGCTCGCTGCTCCATCAAGGTCGGTAATGACCTCACCGAGACCTTTGATGTCAAAAAAGATTTTAGACAAGGTGACGTGCTGTCATGTGACTTCTACAATATTGTACTTGAACGGATTGTGCGGAACTCACAAGCCAACACCGGAGGCACAATCTATTACAAGTCTGTACAACGACTTGCATACGCTGACGATATAGACGTTATCGGAAGAACTCAGCGGGCTGTCACCGGTGCGTTTGCAAGTATTGAGGCGGAAGCGGCCAATATGGGTTTAGCGATAAACAAGGGCAAAACCAAGTATATGCTGTCAACTAGAAGGGAAAACCAACACCGATGAATTGGACAAAACGTCACCGTGGGCAGCTATAACTTCGAGGTAGTAAGGGACTTTGTCTACCTTGGCTCTGCTATAAATTCTACAAACAAAAGCAGTGCAGAAATCAATCGAAGAATAACTCTTGCCAATCGCTGTTTTTTGGGGCTTATAAGGCAATTCAACAGTAAAGCCCTATCTCGAACAACTAAGGAGACTCTATATAAGACTTTGATCATCCCAGTCCTGTTTTACGGCGCTGAAACATGGACTTTATTAAAAGAGGATGAAGATATCCTTGGTCACTTCGAGAAAAAAATTCTTCGTAAGATTTTCGGTTCCGTTTGCGTTGACGGGTTTTGGAGGAGAAGATTCAATCACGAACTATACGAGCTGTACAGCGACATCGAGTGGGCGCCGTGGCGTAAGTGGTTAGTGTGTCGGATCACTACGCATGAGCTTCCAAGTTCGAATCCCAGAAAACACCAAAAAGTTTTTTCACGGTCCCACCTCTCGCGAGCGTCTGACAAACATCCGAGAGTATTGTTGTCACGAATAAGCATCTCAAATCGCCGTTCGGATTCGGCATTAAACTGTAGGTCCCTTCCATTCGTGTGAAAAATATAACGCACACAACATGAGTGGTTGCGAGAAGCTAGGCCCTGGCACTTTAAAGAGCTGTTGCGCCAAATAATTGTATTATAGCGACATCGACCTAGACAAAAAACTGCATATTGGACGTCTGAGATGGCTACGACATGTAGAGCGAATGGACGCCAACGCTCCGGCCCACAGAGTCTTCGAATCTAGCCCCGAAATGAAGAGGCTTGTTTGTTGAGGCCCAGGTTCACCCCGAACTGTAGCGCCACCTAAGTAAGTAAGTAAGCATACTTGTCCCACAACAGCCATTGAAGCAATAATCGGACTCACTTCGTTACATATATTTATAAAAAATGTGGCAATTCGTAGAGCGGTTAGTCTTCGAAAGTTAAGTGGTAATAGTACACGGGATCATGTGGATCTCATGGATCTATTAACCGACTTCCCCGAGCTAGATATGCTCAGCACGGCCTCCGACTTTACGCCCAAATCACTCTACTTTGGTAGAAGGTTTGAGATTGTGATCCCAACCCGTTATAGATGGAACAACGTCGGACCGTCGCTTGATCCAAAAGGTATAGTGTGGTACACCGATGGATCAAAAATTGATTCAGGAGTTGACGCCGGTGTGTATGGACCTAATCATAAAATTTCGAAATCACTCGGAAAGAGTCTTGGTCCCAGGCCAAGCTTTACGCTATTGAAACTTTTGCTAACTTTAACCTGCACTCAGGCATCAAAGGTACCTCTATCCAATCGGCTATCGCCGATAGCCAAGCGGCGCTTAAAGCACTGATCTTCCATTTGATCAGTTCAAAATCAGTTCTAAGCTGCTTCGACAGTTTGCAAAACTTGCCCCGCCACAATAAAGTAAATTTGTGGTGAGTACCGGGTCATGTAGGCGTTGACGGCAACGAAACTGCAGATCTGCTATCTAGGAAAGGCTCCTCTGAGTTGTTTACTGGACCTGAACCCTTCCGCGGAATATTTTATTCCACCTTTAAACTGCCCCTTAACATTTGGGAACGCAAGATGTGCATCTCCCACTGGAATAACTCCCAAGCTAAACGAGCTGTCCAAGCCTTCCAAAGACAGGCAGCTGATATCCTAAAATACGACAGAAATAACATAAGAAGGCTTGTGGGCTTCCTTACGGGTCACTGTTTCCTTCTTTACCACCTGAATAAAATGAGAATTTCGGAGGATATCACCTACCGCCTCTGCCTAGAAGAGGACGAAACCGCAGAACACATACTATGTGAGTATGTAGCTCTATATAATAGATACTAGGAGAAGCTCTTTCCTTATAGAGGTCATATCTCCAACAGATTTAAGGATTATAGCTTTCATAAGTAGAGTGGAAGTATTTCTGCCCTAAAAAGTGGCCTCTGGCACAATAGAACTCCTTGGTCGCAGTGCCTATACGCCATTTGGGCGTGACCACATACCTGTTTAAAAAAAAACCTGTATTCTGTTTACAAACAAGCCAAATGTTTTTCGAAACATTTAGGGCAATTGGATGCCAAATGCCAATATGTTTACAAATAATAACTCTTTCCTTTAGCTTCAAATAAATATTGTTTGGCGCAAGGATATTTTATTTCAACCAAACATGGTTCTTTAGGAACGTGTCAAAAATAAAAGCGAACAGCTTAATACAATCGTTGAATTTATTTTTAATATAATAAATGAACGAAGGGTAAATGTAAAGTTTAATGGACCGCGTGGTAACAGGCTGAAGTTAGGATTAAAAGTGGAATGAATAAATTAGGAAAATGGTAGACTCGTCGCAGATGGATTGGTGTCGCTCTCTGGCGGTGGATCCGTGATATGGCGTTTTCTTTAATTTGAATATTTGGCGGGCGACGTTTGTTGGCTCCTACAGCACTCCCCCTCCAGTGACTTAGTCACGATGGAGTTATTTGTTTTTCGTCATGCCAAATCTTTCCGGAATTCGTACACATGTCCCTGCTCTAGTCATTGTAGTGATTATGTAGTGATGGTGGTTGGTTGGACTTCGGTCGTCGAAAATTGTTATCGTCTGAGAGAAGAAAAGCTGGTTTCAAACGATCGATGGATACTGTCACGTCTTTTCCTCGAATTTTGAGAAGAAAGAATTTATCAGCTCTTCTTATGACGGGAAATGAACCCTCATATGGTTGTGCAGTCCAATTCTGACTGAAAGAAAGAAAGTTCCTTGAATATGAAGATTGCTCTTGAACCATGACGTGATGCTGGAACTGGTTGTAGCTCTTCCAAATAGTGCCGAAGTTGATTCACGAAGGTTGTCGGATCAGCGTAGGTGTTTCTTCGTGGTGACCAAAGTTCACCGGGAAGTCTGATGGGTTCGCCGTTCACCATTTCTGCTGCTGTGGCTTTAAGGTCTTCCATTAGCTGCTGTATACTAGATATGCAGTCGTAGTCAAATGGTTGATGCTGAACAGTTGAGCTAGAGCTGGAAAGTTCAGATAAAAATTGTCTGCCACGGTCAGATGTTACCATGAGTGGCACTAGCAAAAGCGAGCGATCCACTTTGCGAAGAGATTTTTCGCTAGTGTTTCCGATGTAGAATCTTCTAAGGGGTACTCTTCGGGCCAGCGAGAAAAACGATCAACGATGGTAAGACAAAATCTGGTCCCTCGTGAGTATGGAAGAGGTCCGACGAAGCCAACGTGTATGTGCTCGAATCTGGAAGCTGGTGGTTCAAAGGCTCCAATCGGCGATGACAGAGTTTTAAGCAAAACATTTTTTCCCATTAACTTTCATTTTATGCGAATAAATTCTGTCAATATATGGAGTGAGCTTAAGGTAGATGAATTCAAAACCAGAAAATTGAGGCAACGATAAACCATTGAGAAGCATCTGATGGTAAAACTCAGCCCCAGACGAAATGCCAAGGAAAATTGATATTAAGATGTATTCAGCACGGTTTTCGTAAGAACGATGGTGGCTGCTACGTCGATGGAAAAATAATCCATATCAAACTGGAGTTGTTCTTCCACCCTTGCATATCTTTTATACACGAGTACTTAATACATAGGTTCATGAAAGCAAGGCAAAGAAATCGGACCGCTATTTCGCCTGCTGGCGGTCACCTCACCACGGCTTCGGACTTATTGCTTAAACATTATCAAATTATACACATTTAAAATATTAATATTTAATTAACTTTCTTATCAGCAATAACGGGATATTGAATATACGTTGTAGTACACTCCAAACATAATAAGAACTTATATAAAGTATCTCATTTGCATTTTCAAAATTTCAAATTTTGAATGGTCAAAGTGTATCGAGTGGTTGCATCTGCATTTTGCGAACAAAATTACACAATTAAAATGTTAAACTAAATTGAGATATTCGGTTGGCAGTGCCCACAACCACTATCACGCGCAAAAAACATTATATTTCCTATCTACGAAGTGCATCCGGATGCGTACCGACCATGCTCATGTATTTAGTTATTCGCATTTAATTGAGAATTTTAATCATGTTTTGTAATTAATTCGAAACCAATACCTGTTTCAGTCGAATTTTATGAAATTACCATTCGATTGTAAATGAGAATATTTTGGAGTAGAGATGGAAATGTATCTGAGCCCAGGGCTATAATATTTGGTTGGGCAGGACTCTAAGCAAATATTTGTTGGACTAGACTAGAAACTAATGTTCTTATTAATTATTAAATTGAAACTAGCTAAGTATTAAGAACAAATACCTACATCATCATTTCATTTCAAGGAGCTTCTTAACAAATGTAACAACACACAGATACAATATGTTCGCTACTTCGCTCGTCTTGCAGACACATTCGATTGTCTGATTTTATTTGTCTGTGCTATTTGTGGAATTTATAAAATTTGTATGAACGCCGTACTCGTACTCATGAAATGTGTTACTGGCACGAAAGCTTTTAAAGTAATTGATCGTTGAAGTTATGGTGTCTTGCTATATAGAGTAGAAGGCGCGCAAAGGAGGCGTTAAATTCGAAGGCAATAAAGAACATTTTTATGTTTGCACAAAACTGAAGCATGAGTACGATTTTTATTTTACAGTCGAATGAAGGTTTCCGTGTTCGTTGTTCTTATTTTTTTCGTGGGATTTGAGTGGATCTTAAAGATTTACTGTGATTAAAGACCGCAAAATGGGCATTTACACAGAAAGTTTCAACTTGTCCACTTCACATTGTAGTCACATTTTAGTGCTCTGCTTTCGCTTAGCGAATTAAATTAAAATCAAGTTGATGGCTTTTCTATCATAAAAGGCTTTAAGTCTTTATATCTGTGACCATAATCGACTAGTTATACACACTGTCCACTGGGTGCTAAAAGAACTTTTATCACCTTTCATTGACGAAATTTGCGGGAAACTTTTAGGAAATGGCGCTAACAATGTTGGGTGTGTGGTGTATACCTATATACTTAAATAGGTGCTTGTTAGAACAACAGATACTGGATAAGGAGATTGTTGATCATTAAAGCTATCGACTGCAAACCAATAATTTAATGAAAACTGTAATTAGAAATAGTGGCCACGTATGTAAGCTCCTCTACTGCATTTTAATCAGCCCTTTCATTGCCGGTGATGACCATATCTTCGGATAGAAGTGATTAGTCATCTTGTCAAACTTTTTGTATATCTGGAATCGCACGAGTATTGGATAATACTTTCTGAAGCCATCTAAACTCATTTGTATTGCCCAGGTACTCGTAGAAATGTTACCGTTATTTTTATTTTGTCAACTTGCTTACTTACTTAGGTGCCGCTACAGTTCGGGGTGAACCTGGGCCTCAACCAACAAGCCTCTCCATTTAACTCGGTCTTTAGCTGATTGTCTCCAGTTGCGCACCCCAAGTTGGTCGAGGTCCCCTTGAACTGTGCGCTCCACCTACGGCGGGGTGGTCCTCTACTGCGTCGTCCCTCCGGGTTAGATTCGAAGGCTCTGCGGGCCGGATCATTGGTGTCCATTCGCTCTACATACCCTAGCTATCCCAAACGTCCAATATGCAGTTTTTTGCATAGTTGGTGATTGAATCTTCTCCTCCAAAACCTGTCAACGTAAACGGGACCGAATACATTGCGAAGAATTTTTCTCTCATGAATGTCATGTTGGTCTATTAGACAGTGTCCAGTGATGACACCGATAATGCAGCTGATCAGTAATCGCTTTAGCTTGACCAACACGGCACTACGTTTCTGGTCCACCCTAGGCTAGATCTACCTCGAAATGTGACACGTTAAGCCTATTTCCCACCTATGGTTGGTCTTGCTGATAGCGTTTAGCTTTAGAAGATGCTAACATGTAGCGAGGGGCATACCAAGGGCTTGCCTATCAGGAAAAATCCTTAGAGTAGTACAGTGTCTGGCGAGCTCGTCCGCCCTGTAGTTTCTTGGTATGTCCCTGTGGCCCGGTATCCAGCATAGGTAAATGTTGAACTACTCTGTCATCTCCGTAAGAGACAAGCGGCAGTTTAAGATGGCCTTTGAAGTGAAAGAGCACGATTCCAGGGACTTGATTGCCGCTTGACTGTCAGTGAAAATGCTATTATCCCTCACAGATAGTACAATACACTTCAGCCAGGACAGGGCTTCCTTAATCGCCATGATTTCCGCCTGAAAAATGCTACAATGATCAGGGAGGTGGAACGAGATGCTCAGGTTGAGCTTTTCGGAGACAGCACCACAGCCCACCCCACCTTCGGTCTTAGAGCCATCTGTGTAGAAGTGCACCGAATTACCATCATCAGGCGGAGAATTATCCCATTTATCTCGTTCAGGGATACTCGTACGGAAGTTTCGGTCAAATCTCAGTTTCGGCGGAGTGTAGTCCGTGTTTTCATGTGTGAAGTTGAGAAGATCAAGGATCGAGGAGTGGCCAATGTGATAACTAGACCACTGAGAGGAGGCTTTTAGACGGATGGCCGCACTGGCAACAATCTGACTGACAAAGATATCTAGGGGTAGCAGAATGATGCCCGCTGAGCTTACCAAACAAGTAACTAGGGCTTGCGACGCATCCATGGCCCGGAAAACGTCAACAAATCGCCGGCCACCAGTATACTGGTGGAACCAAGAGATAGCAGAGCTACGCAGCAAGTGCCATAGAGGCAGAAGACTATTCCAGCGATCCAGAGGTTTGTCCACACATCAGGACCTACGGGTGTAGTTCATAGATAGGCGAAGAGAGCTAAAACTAGCCATCCGCAGAAGTAAGAGCAATAGCTTTAAGGAACTCTGCGAGCAAGCAGATGTAAATCCTTGGGGCACCGCCTATAGAACAGTAATGGCAAAACTCAAAGGCACTAGGGCACCCTCCCCCTCATGCCCTCTCCTTATGCAGAAAATTGTATCGGAGTTGTTTCCACTTCAAACACCAGCAGAGCGTATAGAGCCACCTCGGGAAGTACGCAAAGGGAACTCCTGGATGTAAGCAGACGATTCGAGGATACCAAGTCACCTGGATTGGATGGCATACCGAACAAGGCCCTTAAATTAGCCATTAAAACAAATACGCAACCATTTGTGGATCTCTACAACAAGTGTCTAACAGAAGGAGTTTTTCCAGACCAATGGAAAAAGCAACGTCTTGTGCTGCTGTCTAAAGGGAAAAAACCACCAGACGAGCCCTCGTCATACCGTCCCATATGCCTGTTAGACACAATGGGTAAACTACTGGAGCGAATCATATGCAACCGATTAGAAGTGGCAGTTGATGAAGCCGGGGAACTCTCCAACCAACAGTATGGTTTTAGGAAAGCTCGTTCTACAGTTGACGCAATAAGAAGGGTAAGTACAACCTTGGAAGAATCTATTCAGGGCAGGAGATGTAGAGGCGGTGCAAAGAAATATGGTGCCGTAATAACATTGGACGTCAAAAACGCGTTCAATTCTGCGAATTGGGGACTCATAGTGCAATCGCTTAGGTCAATGATGGTGCCATGGTTCTTAATTAAAATAATACTGAGCTACTTCGAGAAACGGTTTCTGCTCTTCGATACCGACGATGGAGTAAAGCAGTACCACATATCTGGCGGAGTTCCACAAGGATCGGTATTAGGCCCTTTCCTTTGGAACATTATGTATGATAGGATTCTAAGGCTTGGAATCCCAAATGAGGCAAAAATCATAGGCTTTGCCGATGATATTGCAATTAACGTGGTTGCAAACCATCTAGAAGAAATGGAGGATATTGCAAATGAATGTATCCGAAAAGTCAAACGGTGGATGGTAGCAGTCGGGTTAGAGCTCGCCGAACATAAAACAGAGGCAGAATTGGTAAGCAGCCGCAAGAAAAGAGAGGAAATCACCATCAGAGTAAGAGATCATAATACGACATCAAGATCGGTTATCAAATACCAGAAGACGCTCAGCACGTATTTTTTCAGTGCCCACGTTTTCATATAGAGCACAGACAACTGGAGGAAAAAATTGGAGAAATACCAACCCCCGAAAACATTGTGCACCATATGATAGCATCGAATGCAATACGGGACGCGGTGAAACAAGTTGCAGCGATAATCGTGCAGGAACTCAGGCGCCTGGAAAGAGTCAGAGAGAGCAACCAAGTCCAACCGGCAACACTTTTAGAACAAGGAGCGGAAGACAGCGAAAGAAGAGCATAAGTAGCTAACCAGCCCCGCGAAGTAATACCTAACGGTAGTCCTGCTGGGAGAGTGGTTGAAGTGTGCAGGGTGTGGTTTAGTACGAAAGCGTATTCCTGGCATCGAGTATTCAGGTTTGCGAATCGTGCATGCCAGTAGCTCGGGCTACTGGTATCTTTAGAAGATTACACACCCTTTGGCGAGACCATAAAAAAAAAAAAAAAACGGGTGGCAGAATGAACAAAATGTCCAATGCCGCAGAGGGAGTAGTTCTTAGTGCACCGCTGATGCATATGCATGCAGATCTTTGCACTTTAGCTAATTGAGAGAGGTGGACAGCCCTATCAAAAGCAGGCCACCAAACGATCACGCCATAGAGTAGTATAGCCCTGATAACGTACACGTAAAGCCAGCAAATGATTTCAGGTTTCATAGCCTAGCTCCTACCTATAGCCTTTTTACAGGAGTAGAGAGCTACATTGGCTTTCCTTACGCGTTTTAGTAGATGGGTCTTCCAGTTCAGCTTTTTGTCTAGAATAAGACCCAGATATTCTGCATTTTCAGTGAAGGTGAGACTGGTGCCATTTATCATTGGAGGGTCTACGAAGGGAACTTTATATATCCTCGTGAAGAGAACGAGTTCTGTTTTATGAAGATTAACCCCCAATCCACAGTTGGAGGCCCATCTAGTGAGCCAAGAGAGAGCATATTGGAGGATTTTCTGGAGAGTGTCTGGGTGTTTGCCAGACACAGCAATCGCAATGCCATTAGCATAGGCAATCACTCTACAGCCTGACTTATCTAGGTCCACCAGCAGCTCATTTACTACCTGATTCCATAGAAGAGGTGACAATACTCCATCTTGGGGTGTTCCGTACCAGGCAAGTCTTCTGGCCGATTCTCCGCCCAGCTGTGTGTTGATAATTCTGCGTGTTATTAATTGATTGATCAACACTCCGAGCGAAGTATCCACTTTCAGATTTTCAAGTGTGTCTGTGATTGCCTTTGGTTTGACAGTGTTAAAAGCTCACTCAATGTCAAGGAAAGCCACCATAGGATATTCTTTAATGCTCAGAGATTTTTCAATGATGCGCACAAGCGAGTGTAAGGCTGCCTCAACCGATTTGCCAAATCATCAGGCAAAGTCCCTTACTACCTCGAAGTTATTTTGTCAGCCCATTACTGTAATTGTACTGGTTGAAGTCGAATCTAGAATTACTCCAGTGTTCTTTTTTCTTACTCTTCCTGAAAAGTTATGCCTCACACAATTGTACTCGTGAGAGACCCAGTCGTCATTGAATGACCCAATCGTGGACGCGTGAAACCTCAACGCATGCCCATGTGGTAAGAAATCTTTCTCTGAGTTGTGTTTCATCTTATTGAAGATCCGAGATCCATACTGTTCCAATGTTACCTGCGGCTCAACCAAAAATTAAAGAGTTCAACCTTGCCACCGAATTTAGAAAGTTCTTAAATTATTCAACTATACACGAAGTGGTATATGGGTTCAAAAATACCTTAAGCGCAACATGGCTATCGCACAAATATTCCGATCCTTCCACTTCTTTCTTTAATGAAGCTTTTGGTCATTAGCATAGTAAAAGACCCCGCTTAGAAAATAGATACATATTTGCTTAACAAGAAGTGAATCCTGATGTTGTCATCTCCCACGAAGACAGCAGCACCAGACCAATGATTATTTTTGAAGCCATTCGTAAAAATGCGACTACAACCCATATCAGTATGACTTGAGCTGCAAGCAGCTGGAATAAAATGTGAGAATCGATGGTAAAAATGAAAAGTTTACGGCAAAATATCCGGTAATTCAAGTTTCATATTCACTCCAACACTAGAATATCCCCACCAATTAACTGATAATGAAAAACTCACCCTTAGTTATAAAGATACGCCCCTAAAAGAAATATATGAAAAAAAATATTAATAAACACTTTAAAGTAACCTCTGGAGCTAAAGTATCCTTTTCGTCAGCATTTTACCATCCCATGGGTACAATCCGGACTCTTCCGGCCATATAACAAGTGATTTGCATGAGCGTCACGAAAAAAAAGTTAGAGGCAATCCTTATGTTTAATGGTCCGGTTCATAAAGAGGGTAAATACTAACCCCCGAGTTGATAACATAGTTATACACAGCAATAGGGCAAAACAATCAACAATTATCCAGGTAGTCCTCAGCAAGAGGAAGCATGACAAGGTACTTTATTCACTGTCTGAATGGACGGAATATGCAAATTTATTGGACTTTTACTTTTATCAGTATTCGACTAAAGCCATTGATACTGACTCTTTTTTGTTGAGTTTGCTTTTTCATTTTACAAAATTGACGGCATTACGAGTATATGTATAAAATCTAAAACTGTCTTTTCGAAACCACTTCCTGAAAGGTCAAATTCCGAGTAGAAAAACAGAAGTGAATATGTTCCATTGTAATGTTTAATTGTAGTCGCAACTTTGGGAAGCAATTAACATTGCTACTGCAGCAGAAAAACTTTTACCCTTCAAAATGAAGGGGAAAATGTTAAAACTTTTCGCTTTTCCTCGAGCAGAGGACTACCATGTGAAGTGAATGATTGTGTTGCAACTTGGCAAAGGCAAGTTCATCCTCATTTGTCGAAAAAGTTTTAAAATTTTTACACAACTGTCTGGCGGTATATATAGGTACATATATGCATTTGAAACACACTGTACACAGAGTCAGGGATGAGTATATACTCCCAGGATAACTAATGGGATATACCCAGAATAAATTCAGTTGAATTGGGCGTTTTGTAATTCGGTCATGTTGGAAGTATTTCATGTATTTATGAGACGGAATCATGTAGCCCTCAAGTACTTTGGTTTTAAAAGGAGGCTGTTAGACGGTCGAAGTAGCAGTCAACTTTTTTGTAGAGCTTGTGATATTCTTTTGCACTTCTTTTTAATACATGTTTTCTTTGCTACTACCGCACACTAAAAGATTAGGAACTGTCTTCGACTGTCATTTTTCACGACTCCTTATCCATACATACTTACTTAATGGACTCTCGACCTATGTTTCAGCCTGAGACGCAGCATTATTTCATCTTCGTCGATTCCAGGCACGCTCCTTCTGGCATCGGTGGTTACTTTGTCTTTATACCGGAGGTTCGATGGTTTTCGTCATCTCAAGCCTAGGGGCTGTGATTCGAGAATTCTCTTGGCTGGAGAATTATTTTCCATTCTTTCGGTGGAGCCAAGTCAATGAAGTCCACATATCTTAGCTTTTGGACTACATCCACATCTTCGTACACCTCATAGAGTTCGCTGTTAAATCTCCTCCTACATTCGCTCTGCACTTTCTCTCGAAAGAGTTCAATATTAGCTCAGCTTTCTTACTTATCGTCCAGCAATCGGCACGACAGACTGAGATCTTCCGGTGATGTCAATGTCATCTGTGTACCCCAGCAGCTGAAAGAAGCGTGTTAACACCCGCTCTGCGTACTATCTGTTCCAGCACGAGATTGAAGAAAGCACATGACAGCACCTCCTTGCCGAAATCTGGTGCACGTTCAAAATACGAGGGGCAGGGTGAAAAGTTCTCGGCCTGACAATGAAAGACTGCAATTTTCAGTTAAAAAATGATTTTATTTTTCTACATAATCTCCCTTGACTTCAACACACTTAGTCCAGCGTTTCTTCAACATCAGTATTCCTTCTCGGAAGTGAGGTTCTGGAAAGCTGTGAAAATATTCATCTACGGCCCTCTCAAATTCTGCATTGGATGCGAAGCTCTCCCCAGAAACAAATTTCTTCTAGTTTGGGAACAGATGGAAGTCTGAGAGTGCCGAATCAGGTGAATAGGGGGGATGGCCGAGCAAATCGTACCCCAAATCTGGCAGTTTTCCCATCGCCAACGCACACTTGTGTACAGGTGCATTGTCCTGGTGAAAGATGATTTTTTTCTTCTTTAAGCCAGGCCTCTTCTCGCGAATTTTGGCATCCAGCTGGTCAAGAAAGTTGGAGTAATATTCTCCTGTAATTGTTCTGCCTTTCTCAAGGTAATCAATTAACAGGATCCCTTTTGCATCCCAAAACACACTGGCCATGACCTTTCCGCAGATGCGAACGACTTCGCTTTCTTTGGCGCTGAACCACCGGCTTCCACGCACTGCTTCGACTGCTGTTTCATTTCTGGCGTATAGTGGTGGACCCATGTCTCATCCATGGTGACAAATCGCCGCACAAAATCGGTCGGATCCCTATTGAATCGGTCCAAAGATTACCGCGAAAA
Organism: Brachypalpus laphriformis; assembly: GCA_945910035.1. Lineage (NCBI taxonomy): Eukaryota > Metazoa > Arthropoda > Insecta > Diptera > Syrphidae > Brachypalpus > Brachypalpus laphriformis. The sequence continues at coordinate 163,541,475 of OX246756.1, forward strand.
TCGTTTGCGCATTTGCGTTTGATCGGCATTCAGCAAATATGGCATCCATCTTGCGCAGGGCTTTCGCATCCCTAAGTTTTTGTGCAAGATGTTTCGCACCTTCTCTTCCGATATACACACAGCCTCAGCTATCTCACTCACCTTCACTCGCTTATCGTCCAACACGATATCATGCACTTTTTCGATGGTTTCGGGTGTGGTTGAAGTTTTTGGCCGTCCTTCACGTGGGTCATCTTCGAGGGATGTGTGACTACGTTTAAATTCAGCTGCCCACTTTTTAACGGTTGACATGGGAGGAGCAGAGTCCCCGTAAACTATTATCAACTTTAGATGAATTTCCTTAGGGGTTAACCCATCCACAACGAAGAACTTTATGACCTCACGATATTCAAGTTTATCCATTTTAACGAAAAACACGCAAGACGTCTTCTGCAAAAATTCGTGCAAACAAACTACTTGGGACAACAAGTTGAAACTTATCGTACGGACTAATGAGAAGTGCACCCAGCCAGGAAATATAAATTTTTGGTGATTGGAACGCTATCTCTGCGTCAGGCCGAGAACTTTTCACCTTGTCCTCATCGTTCGTAGGAGATATTTTCAAAGGGTATTTTCCAACTTTACGCGACACTGCTGGATCAGTTTTGATGGGATCTTGGATTCAACCATCACATTGTTGAGCTCAAGACGATGCATGCTACGAGTATCGTATGCGGCTTTAAAGTCGATAAGCAGGTGGTAAGTTTCGACTTGAAATTCGTTGGTCCTTTCCAGGATTTCTCAGTGTGAAAATTTGGTTGATCGTCGATCTGCTAGATCGGATGCCACACTGGTACGTGCCTATCATTGTGTTGCAGAATGGCTTAAGACGTTCACACATTACGTTGGACAGTATCTTGTATCCAACATTTAGCAGGAATATGACTCGGTTATTCTTGCAAGACACAGGATCGCCTTTTTTGAGGATAGGCTGCTACTACAGTTAACGGGAATTCCGTCATCCTCCCATTCTTGGGTGATGACTTTGTGCATACACCCGACCAAGGTGTCTCCTTCATATTTAAAAAGCTACGACATCAGAGCCAGTGGCTTTATTATTTCTTGGCTTTCCAATAGCTGCGCCATTTTCTCCTAAATTGGATAGAGGTACTACTTTTTCATTGACTGGACGTGGGCTTCCCATGACTCTCTCTCTCTATTTGGTGCTTTTTAATCGACTGCTGCTTAAACGCATCTTCAAGTCTGCGTTCCAGATTTAAAGCCTATACATAGGCATACACAAATTTTACATGACAACAAGTTATCTAAGGAAAGGAAATGCAGTGAAGTGGGAGGGTTATGATCCCTTATTTTCGGATTATAACATCGCTGATAAAGGGAAGAAGAAGAAGAAATTATCTAAGCAAAGTTCATTTTCGTCATGGGTAGGTGTAGTGGGTCTTCTTAGAAAAGAAGAACCCCATTACCATCAGGTGCCGTTTTAATACCACAATCTCGTATTACCTGGATGTGAACGTGTGTTGGTGAGGAGTCTCCAGATCCAACCTGTGGAGCTTAAAAAGATTACTGAGTCCTTCAGGTTTGTCTCTGAAACTTCCTCAAGGGAATTGAAAAACGGTTTTCCTAAAGGTCGTTGTCTGGACCTAGCTAGTGCAGGACAGGCGCAAACAAGTGGATAAGGGTTTTTTTTCTCAGTTGTGACATTGCAACTGCAACAATGTGTGTTGTGTGGGATGCTTAGTTTGACTGCATGGTCTCCTATAGGCCAGTGGTATGTCTTTACGCATTCTGTCGGTTGAAGTCGGTTGTTTTTGTTTTGATATAGTTTGGCCGCACAGTTTATCAGCGTAGTCCATCTGAGGTTGGCTTAAGCGAGGAGTTTTTAGGATATTTCTGCTTTGAATCTGAACTGATTCAGCAAATGAACTGGGAAGGGGTGAGCCTTGCCTTGCCAGTTCACAAACAAGTTCGTTTCCATAAACGTTACTGTGCCCTGGATCCCAAATCAGGGTTACATTGAATCAGTCATCCAGCATTGAAGCATCAGCTTAGAGGATGTAGTACCAGTGGCAATAGCCTTGTAGCTGCTTGACTATCAACGAAAATAGCGATTTTAACCTTGGCGTTATATTAGTGTGCATTTTGATGTGGCGACAGGCTTCCTGGACAGCGAGTAACTCTGCCTGAACCACACTGGCAAAGTTCGGAAGCTTATATGATTAAGAGATGCTTAAGGATTCGGAAAACATACCCGCAACAACTCCATGGTGCGCCTTTGAGCCGTCTGTGTAGATGGTTACGTCGAAATCCTTAATCATCTGTCCATCTTGCCATTCTAATCTTGTAGGGAATTGAACCTCGAAACGCTTTGTGAAATTCAATTTGGGTATAATGTAATCTGTTGTGGGCAAAACGAGTTCTCTCGGCAGTGATTTTAGAACGTTACTATGTACATAGGGTTTTATAACCCAGTATGCAGACTCCCTGAGTCTGACCGCACTTTGTGCTGTAGTGTTTGTTATGTGTAGATCTTAAAATAAAAGATGCAAACTCTGTTAGACCATCGGTCGGGGTTGACCATAGAGCATCTGTGGTGCCTATACATGTCGTTCTTTGTGCCTTATTAAGTTTGATTATATTATATGCTTGTTTTAGAGCTGGCCACCATACCATTGAACCATAGATGACAATTGGTCGTACCACGGCTGTGTAAACCCATAAGGCCAATTTTGGTTGCAGTCCCCATTTTTTGCCGAAAGTTTTACTACAAGCATAGAAAGCCTTCTTTACCCGTTGTTCTATGTTTAGCTTCCAGTTAAGTTTAGGATCTAGGATAACTCCTTAATACCTAGCACTGGACGATAGGGAGAGCGGTTGACCATTTAGCCGAGGAAGTGCAAAGTCAGGTATTTTGGTTTTAGTGGTCAAGAGCATCAATTCACTTTTGCTCGAGTTGGCACCAAGACCACACTTTTTGGCCCAAGCGCTTACTTTACTCAGAGCATTTTCGGTGATTTAGCTTAAGATGAAGGGGAACTTTTCTGACACTAGTATCACCATGCCAAATGCATACCCGACTACCTTGATGCCATAGTAGAGGTGAGATAACAAAGCCTTGGAGAGTATCCCTACTGGGAAATTTGGTTATATTGCTATTGCCTAGTGTTCCATGAATAATTCTAATGCTAAGCATAGAAACGATCCATTGACTTAAATAGATTTCTATCCCCATATCCGTAAGGGTATCTAAAATTACTTCCTTATATGTCTAGAAAGGTAGTTAGGGTATATTCTTTGTATTGTATGCAGTTTGCTATAGTTCGCACTACCTTGTGAGGAGTTGTCTCTGTTGATCTATCTTTGCGGTATGCGTGCTGAGCTTTGGAGAGGGATGGTTCTACTATTTTGCCCCGTAAATGGTTTTCTAAGAGTCGCTCGAGAGTTTTCAGTACAAAGGAAGTTAGACTGATTGGTCTGAAATCATTCGGGTTTTCATGACCGCGTCTGGCAGTCTTTGGAATGAAAACCACTGTCACTCGTCTTCATGAAAAGGGTACGTGATTGTTCAGTAAACAGCTTCTGAAAACGACGTGAGCCATGAAATTGCTAAGTATTGCGACCTCTGTAACATAATGGGTAGAATTCCGTCCAGGCCCGGGGGGTTATTAGGAGCGAAGCTATTTAAGGCCCAGGAAATTGTTACATCTGTAATAGTGGATATAAGGTTTTCCCAGGCGCTAGATTGCGTGCGCTGAGAGCTTGTAGGCTCTGCGCTGCTATCCGTGCATCCGACAAAATGGGTGTTCATCAGAAGTTCTAGAAATTCCGCTGTTGACTAAGTCTATTCCCCATGCATCTTGTCTTGGAGTGCTATTTCGATAAAACTTTACTGAGTCGTAAGGGTATCAATGGATTGGCAGTGTTCTATCCATGTGTGTCTTTTAGTCACTCTGATAGATTGTTTATATTTTCGGAGGCATTCTTTATAAAAAGCTGCCAGTATTTACAGCTATGAGAAATATTAAAGGTCTCTCTAGTCAATTTTCTACGACGTGTGAGTTCCTCATTCCACCAAAGTGGGAATGTTTTCTTGCTATAATTGACTGGCCACGAGACTTTAAACGCCGTATTATAACCTTTTTCCAAAGTATTTATTTTGGTGTCGATTTCTGTAATTGAGATTATTTTTGGTTTGGGGGTTTTACGGAGCTTTGAATTTATGAGCTGACAAAACTTAGCCCAGTCAATTTGTTTGGGGTTTTTTTAAAGTCTAGGAGTCTCGATCTCGAGATCCACATTGAAGAGTATCCAGTTATGGTCTGAGAAAGATTTTAGATTGGATTACTACAGAGTGTGACATCTATAACGTCCTCCCAACCATTAAAATTATCCGTGCTCGGAAAGATAAAGGTTCGGGTGTTACCCTGGTTACAGATTAAAGGGTTGTTTTCCATAATATCATATAATCAAACAAAGATCCACCGCGTTCATTGTTCTCTGAGCTGCCCCATACCATATGTCTGGCGTTGGCTTCGCAGTCCATCAGCAGATTAGTCCTTATTGTGGAGATACTGGTAATTACGTTATGGACTTCCTCCGGTGGTACTTGTCGGTCGTGTGCCATATAGACGGATGCGATTATGAGGTCCGCCCGCCCGCGTTCTCTATTTTAACAACTGTTAAATCACACGAGCTAAAATTTGGGCATATAAAGGCTTTATATGTTTCTTGGCTAGAATGTAGGTTCTGGGCTTACCTTGGTTAATGTTATTGGGGTTGTAGAATAGGTTTTATTAGTTGTCATTTATACACTTTATATTAGGGCCATTAACCCATGGTTCTTGGACATTGCTCCTTCAGAAAGACCATCAGATTATCTGTAGCACAAACCGACTGATGCTTAATCTATATGACTTTCAGAATTGGTATTAACTTGAGTTCTTGAACTGGTGGCTAGGGTGATCCTCATGTCCTCCAACAGCCTGTTGGCGTTGTCTCCAACTTCGTCGAAGTCATAATGAAAATCAAGCAGACTCTTCTGTTGACATAATTTATTTTAAAATCTATCTTTAACACGAACACTCACTTTATGTCAATCGTACCTATCTGTTGGCAACAAAAAGTTCTTAAGCACACTTGAAAATATGTCATCCTTAATATTTCATTTTATCACTATTTTAAAAGCACTTTATGCGGTTGATTAGAATTCCAACACGACCCAAACTGAAACACTAATGTCGAAGGTTCTTCTGCTAAACAAATGAGATTCATTCCCAAGAGAATGACACCACACCTTTCGCATATTCAGTAAAAAATCTAATTATGCAAAATTAATTCGTCGACTTCTGGCGAGGGGATGGCGATGGTAAAATGTGTCTGTGTTAAGTGAGTAGAAAAGGACGTATTACGAAAACAATGCTCCAAAGATGTAAGACAACCAAAGAAAAACATTATTATAATGAATTCAATGCTATTTATTCAAAGAAATATAAAATGAAGTGCAAAGAGAAGCTTTACAATTCAAATATGCTAGAACCCATGAGACAGGAAAATCTCTTCAAGTCCCAAACATGGGCTTTATGAGATCAAAATTTCCGCAACACATGCCTCCGTAATTTCATAATTTTATATCTGTCAAACTAAAATAAATACCGTCATAAAAAGGATCAGAATTATGTCTGCATCAGCCTTGAACATAAAAGACGCTAAATAAAGTCCTTTCGGTTTAATATCATTGTCGTTGAGCCCTAAGATACTGAAATGAGTTGCTCCTTAAGTGTCTTATCAAATTGGCTGCAATTCAACTGAACACCCTCAGGAGGATAGAATGCCTTCATGAAGCTGATGTTGATATAACAAATAATAAACAAAATGACAACTAAGAGGGTTGGGAAAATATTCTCGTCATGTGTACGAGTAGTTCTTAGTTGAGTGGTAAAAATGCGTAACCTTGGCAGTCATAAAAATTATATGTCAGTATATCCTTTTTAACTTTAACTGCCATTGATTGATTGGATTTGGCATTAAATAGCCAAAACCACTGAATACATAGTTTGACAGAGAATATTAACACAGATGTACCAATAAATCCATGTTATATATTTACTTAAGTGTAATACAAACAAAACTTATAACTAACAAAAGAGGAATTGATGAGCTATGAGAAGGGGTGATTATAGTTAAGAGCTTAAATCCAGCTTAACTTTTTCTTTTGTTTTTGAAACTAAAATTATAAATAAATACTTAACTACTAAGATAGAGAGGGAAATGTTGAATTAAGGGAATTTCTCAGGGCAAATCAAAAGCAGCTTTGCATTCGGTTCGTTATACCTAGCATTTTTAACATTGGCTCGTTACAACCATAGTTGGTGTGGTGAAAATTGACACGGAAGAGTGGAACAACCCTAAGGTTGCGAAGGTTTATGTTAGGGTAAATCATTTGTAGCAGCGCGGGGCAGTCAATATTTCCGGTAAGTAACTAATGGATTAAGAGTATGTCAGCTATTTCACGACGGTTTCCGAGTGATTGTACATTGATCAGTTTTAAACAATCCCCATATGGGGTAAGTTATATCTGTCGTTCAATTGGAGCTTTCATAGGGCGAAATGAAGGAATCTGCGTTGAACAGCTTCAATTAGGAGAAAATGGAAAGAAAGAAAGCGAGCATAGATTTGCTTATGTTAATAATTAGTCGATATGACAGCACAAATTGAGTTCTTTGTCGCAGATGACACCCAGATCACGCAGTGGACAGACGAAGGGGACGAGCTTGTCATCAATGAAATATGATCGTAGGACTGGTAGAAGACTCTTAGGGAAATATGACATTTTTTTTTTTTACGGGATAGGAAACGCTCGACTGGAGCACTCAAATGCAACTGGTCCATTGTACTACCAGAGAGCAAACCCTGATTTACCATTTTATTGAAATTTGGCTGTTTTTGTAAGAAAGCAAAGCAAGCACTTCAGTAATGAGGAGCTTATAGTACTTGCACTCACCACATCCGCACCGAAGATCTGCCACCTGATATGAGGAAAGGCCGGATACTCACAGAGATAATGTTCCACGGTATCGTCGCTCTCTCCACAAGCGTCGCAGATTGTAGTGTTACTTAAGCCCAGCACGTAAAGGTGCTGGGCAAAAGTGAAGTGGCCATTAGTTGGCAATTAGTTGTCTGCAGTGTTTTCTGCTGAAAGACGGCAAGAATGCCGCTGATTTCTTACAGACGTCTGGCATACGTTTAGTCAACCTAAATCCTAGAGTCATGCCTCACACAACTATGTTCGTGAGAGACACAATCGTCAATGGAAGCTCTAACCGAGGACACAGGGAGACCCGACGCGGGTTCGGGACCTGAGAAAGCCGCCTTGTCTAGCAATCTCATAGGAGATCTCGTTCCCCAAGATCCCAGTGTGACCTGGGACCGGATAAGAGCTGCTAGCTCACCCTACTTGAGTAAGTTTTTGTATACCATATGCATATTATCAGAAGCACCAGGAAGGACATTGCATTATATAAGGTGAATTGCGATTTCCCATTTGTTATACCTTTATCTATTTCTCATGACTGAAAAGCCTAGAAGTGGTTTTTTTTATTGATATAGGTAACTTGTCGCACAGATAGTAAACGAAGCTGGCCTACAGGTTGATCCAGACTGCTGTGAAAGATTGGCTCCAGTTCCAGAAGACTTATATATTAAGAATCTGTCTATTTCAGTCAAACTTGTGAACGCTTTATCAAAGAGGATCATTCCTGTCCAATAGCGGTTCACCTAGCTGAAAGGGTGTTTTACTATATTTTCGAGTATACTGTTAACAATGGTTAGAACAATAACTCGTACAGAGCCATTCTATGCTAAGTTAATGCTAAACAGGAGAAATTCATTGAGTACCATGGTAAGTCCATGACAGGACGTTTTACCTATCTTGCCATAATATTCTTAGTATAACATTGCGAATAGACTGCAATAAACGAATGCATATGCACTATATCGTCGCGTATGCTTGTAGCAAGAAATATGGTTGAGGGGAACAAATAAATGTTACTTCATATTTGCCCAAGTAAAGCATATCCCAGCACAGCCACAAGGCTTAAGCCCTTCACTATGATACAGAAAAGATCTATGCTTACAGATATTGAAGAATAGAATCAACAGACATCTGCAGAAATCTCGAAGCACTCTCTCAGTGTCTTACTCAAAAGATGTTTATAAACAGAATGTGCCTATATTTATCGCCCAAGGTGGTGTATGTTCTGTACCACAGAGTTCTCTGCTTTTGTATGCAGTTCGCTAGTAAAGTCTAGTCAAGACTTCAGCAGCATTATTGCCTTCAATTTTGTCGAAGTCATGGAAACATGTTAGTGCCATGCCATATTTCATTCCCATTTGCCTCTATTTACTTACTTACTTACTTAGGTGGCGCTACAGTTCGGGGTGAACCTAGGCCTCAACCAACAAGCCTCTCGATTTAGCTCGGTCTTTAGCTAATTGCCTCCAGTTGCACACTCCAAGTTGGTTGAGGTCCCCTTGAACTTGTGCGCGCCACCTACGGCGATGATTCCCTCTACTGCGTCGTCCCTCGGAGTTAGATTCGAAAACTCTGCGGCCCGGAGCGTTGGTGTCCATTCGCTCTACATGTCCTAGCCATCTCAGACGTCCAATACCCAGTTTTTTGACTAGGTCGATGTCACTGTACAGCTCGTATAGTTCATGATTGAATCTTCTCCTCCAAAACCCGTCAACGCAAATGGGACCGAAAATCTTACGAAGAATTTTTCTCTCAAAGCAACCAAGGATATCTTCATCCTCTTTTAATAAAGTCCTCTAAGTGCCTCTATTTACTCATCTCAATACTACCACTCAAGACAAACATCCTTTTTCATTAACTCCGACTCTCAGTTTCCATCGACTACAACTTAAAACGCATGTCAGTATGAGTATCTCAAGCCTTGCTCTGCATTAAATCTGAATTCAGTAGGTCAATCAGCATTCGCTTTTGATTGAACCCAGAGATATCATTAAAGTTCTTTTCGTGTAGGTGGTTTCCGAAGGACTTATTATTTCATCATACTCAATGCATCTGGAAGAAGAGGGAATGGATAAGTGCTTATTCAGGCATTTTCCTGATTGAATTGCATTTCCATATCACGCGAAATTCCCACTTGATTATCATTTCCTTTTCGATTTACATATGGAATGGCTTACATATGGCACTCCACTGAAGTTCCTGTGATCCTGTGAACAACATTTTAATCGTTGATTACTTATGGTGCTCGTGGGCTTATTTGGATTTCAACATGCAACTCCTCTGTGCTCATGTGGATTTCAATAATTGCATGTGAAAAAAAGGATCTATATAAAAGAATTGGTTTAAGTGCTAATTAAATAGTCCTTCTCAAGGGAAGGAAGGGATAACCCATTATGAAACTGAAGGATTGTTAAAAGTTGGGGGTATCCAATGCTTGTAATTTATTAAGGGAATATAATTGGATGCATGCGGCCCCTTAGAACCTACTTCCTGCCAATCATCGTTTTATTACAGTATGCAGATTTTGACAAGTCCTGACTACCCTATTTTATTATATTTAACTGCAGGACCTTTATAGAAGTCTAGGATTTTCAAAATTGTTTCGTTTCAATCGGAAATCAGAAAATGCAGGTTCTCAAACTGCACTTCTTACTTCTAGGTCCACTTTAAGATTCAACACAACTGTCTCTCTAGAAAAGCTATATATATATGCACATGAAGCTCCCGTCAACTGACTTCCCTATGCACCTAAGTATTTACACTATGAAAACTCTCTGAAAAGGATCAGAGTACAATGCAAAAGCCAATGATTGAACATTTATGCAATTAGCTTACCTGAGCATAATGTAGTAAATATTGACGAATAGCTAAGAGCTTCATCTCGCATTAAGTTACAAGAAAAATAAGACGATGGAAAGTATTATGTACATAGTTTAAAAGGAACAAGTTTTCCATTGAGAAAATCTCGCGGAATGAAGGAACTTTCTAAGAAATTCAAGAAACTATAAAAAATAAACTTTCATATCGCCCATTGTTTGGCTCGTGTTTTGTCACGTTCTAGGAACTTTTTCTTTTACGTTGTGGAATTTCCATAAATCCCGTGCTGGAGTAAATGCAAATTATTTACCATCTTTTCCACTCGGTTGTGGAGATGTTCAAGCAAGATTGAATAGAAATTTAAGACGACATTTATAGCATCATTAAGTAACAGGGACATTTGCAGGTATTGATCGGTTGTACTATCTGTAATACTTTAAGAGTAAGGAACGAGCGTTAATGAAACGTAATGCTTTTAAGGACTCGTGCGATATAGGATATCAACAAGATATCTACAATCGTTGTTCAACTTATTCCCAGCACTCTTGACTCCTTCTTGACCATACTTTGCTACGTCTTTCTTGCGAATTGAATGTTTTTCCTTAAACTGTGTTCTTCCATTGTAAATTAATCTTCTCCCTCAAGGAACACGGATTCTTAATGGAAGATCTTCAACCACTAACTTTACTAAATGGCAATGGAGTAGAAGTCATGGCTACTGGTTTCAGTAAGGGGTTTGATAAAATATCTCATCAATTCGTACTATTCAAACTTAAAGCGCTTGGTTTTCATAGGTTTCCACTATTACTTATTTCATGGCATAAGACCTATCTAGAGGACCGACTATATGGTGCCCTCTTAAGATCACCCATTTCAAACTCAATCACTGCTACGTCAGAAGTACCACAGGGTAGCCACTTAGATTGCTGCTATAAAGGACGTCGATCTTGTCATTACGAAATCTAGTCTACAGATCTACGCTGACGACATGAGAATTTCTAAATAAGTTCATTGCACTAGTTATTCTCTTTCACTGTAGGTTGACCTAAACATGTTCTTTATCTGATGCCGTCAAAACCATTTAGAGCTCAATGTGAAAAAAATGTCAATGAATTGGTTTTGTAAAACGTTGGACAACGTTCTAATGCCTATGTTACCAAACCACTATATGAACTTCGTCAGACTACTTCTTGAATACGCTAGCCAAGTCTGGTTACCATATCATCAAGTCCACATTCTGAAAATCAAAGCTTTTCAACGAAGATCCTTTAATTTTACCGACACTACGCCTCGGATAAGGAATGATCACATCTTGACGACTTTTGGCTATTGTACCCGGACAAAGATAGGTGATATGAACGTAAAGACGCTCCTCGACTCGGGAAGCGAAAGTCCTTACAATGCCAGATTCCTCCAACTGGAAAAGGAACTCATGCGATATTAACTGGACATTTTGGGGGTAAGTGAAGTAAGATGGTTAAAAGCGGGAGAGCACCAGTCCCCAACGCGTAACACTGTACTACTCCATTCCGGAAGTCCGCGGGAATATGGAGTCGGACTACTGCTAACAATAGCACGCAATGGCTTAATTTTCTGGCAGCCTCATGGTGATAGGATTTTGAGGGCCAGATTCCGGACTAGAGTACGACGCGTCGCCATCATACAGTGTTATGCCCCAACGAATAGTTCGTCTGAGGAAAAGCAGAGCTTCTACAACCTCTTAAGTGCCGTCTTCAACACAACACCAAATGGAGACATTGTCATAGTGATGGGGGATTTGAATGCCAAGGTAGGGAAGGGCTCAAACATATAATCGGGATAGGTGGCACCATGTTTGAGCACAAGACCTGCCACAAAGTCAGCTGAGTTTCGAACGACAGCAACCTCCAACCAAATTGACCATTTTGCCATCAGCCGCTTTTGAAGTAGTCTCCTGGACGTCCGAAACAGGTGAGGGTCAGATGTGGGGATAGTACGTGATCACCATCTTATGATAGCTACTCTCCAACTACGCACTGCTGCAGTTCGAAGATTCCAGGACAACACAAGAATGCTCAGGTTCAACATCGATAGACTTAGTGATCCCTCAGTGCGCCAACAATTAAGGGAGCACCTTTCGCAAGGTGTGACAGCAATAAGCAGCTCACTGCCCGCTACCGTCTAAGACCATTGGTGTGCTGAAAAATGTTTTTACATCTGGTGCTGAAAGAATTGTCGGTCGATCGCATGGAAGATATAGGGCGCGGCTTTCCTAGGATACCTGGAGATGGATTGGCGAACGAAAACAGCTAAAAGCTCAAGTTGCAGCTACTGCAGCAGCAGTAGGGAGAAGCGAGCTAGAGCCCTATATCGCCTGAAGATGAGAGAAGTTCAGCGTAACGTGCGACGTGACAGGCGTAACTACATCAATGCGCTAGCAACAGAAGCAGTAGAAGCTGCACGGATGTACGACAGCAGGACCATCTACAGAATCACGAAAGAGCTGACAGGTGGACGCAGCTCCAGCCAACACCCAGTGAAAAGCTTAGATGGCTCCTTGCTCATTTCGGATGAGAACCAGGTCAAGAGATGGAAAGACCATTTGCTATGGTTTTGAACCGCGTATTCGCTAGCGATATGCTCCCAAATCAGACTGAGATGCCCGAGGTGACAAATGCCCAAATACGCATCACGACTCTCAGTAATGATGAGATCACTACCGCGATCAAGGCACTCAAATCCAACAAGGCGGTATTCCCTGAAAGCTCTTATGAGCAGCGCCAACAACATCGGCTGAGCTTTTGCTTCCACTTACAGAGAGAGCTTGGAAAGCTGAGAGCTTTTCTAACGAGTGGAAAAAGGGAATGATCGTCAAGCTTCCTAAGAAAGAAAATTTAATGGAGTGCGGAAACTGGAGGGGTATCTGCGTGCTGCCTGCTGTAGCTAAGATAATAGCTAAAATCATCCTGGAGCGAATCAAACAACATCTCGAAGACACACTTGATGCAGAACAAGCAGGTTTCCGCTTTGGATTCTCCTGTGTCGATCACATCAACACCATACGGATTATCATCGAACAGTGCGTGGACTATCGATCGCTAATCTACCTGCTGTTCATCGATTTTGAGTAGGCGTTCCCGATAAACCAATTGCTATTATCAAAGCTACATATGAAGGCTCCAAAAGTCACGTTCTGCACAGGGGAAGGTTGTCTGAGAAATTTGAAATCCAAAGTGGGGTAAGACAAGGCTGTATCCTTTCACCAATACTATTTCTATTTGTGATTAGCGATGTGCTTCAAGCAGCTTTGTCGACGCGAAACGGAGGAATTCGATGGACTCTTAGATCTCAACTGAAACATCTTGACTACGCTGACGATGTATGCTTACTCTCCCACAGAATTATGGACCTCCACAGCAGATGTGGAGCGAGAGGCAGACGTCGTCGGGCTGAAAATTAATACGACAAAAACTAAAATTATCAGCCTTGGAACAAACTCATCGCCTGCAATATGCATTGCTGGACAATCGGTAGAGAGAATAGAAGATTCCCATTATATTGGGAGTATTGTTTTGACCGATGGTGGAGCCGAACTTGATAGGCAATTGGATTGCGAAACCAAAGTCCGCGTTCGGTATATTATTCAAAATATGGCGAAGCAATGCAATCAGTTTGAACACCAAGCTGTTTTGCTCCAATGTTGAATGCGTGCTGTTATATGGATGCAGCATGAGGAGAGTGACCACTACTATCACCAGAAAGCTGCAAATGTTCGTTAATAGGTGTTTGCGCAATATCTTAAGCATTTTCTGGCCCATTCATATCTCTAAAGAACAGCTTTACGAGAAAACAGATCAGGGACCAATAGGCACAACCATCCAACGGCGGAAGTGGCAGTGGATTGGTCACACAACCCGAAAGGGTGACAGTACCATAGCGAACCATGCTATGCAATGGAATCCTTTTACTCAGTATGGCAGAAGACTATGGCGGTCCGAGGAGAACATGGCGGAGAACAGTCCAGAAGGAGGCACGGCAGTTGGGGGAAAGTTTGGAAGAGCTGAGACACATTGCCAGAAACCGTACACAATGGCGCGGATCAACAAGGGGATACAGGACATAAACTTCCATTTTGCCGTACGGGGTCTGAGCTGGTATACGTTTTATGCGACATCGTGGTTTAATAGAACTTCACGCCACGTGAGCACTTTCGGATCCACATTGTGTTGCCGCCTACGAATCTACATACATTTAAGTTTTTGTCAGTTCATGGCTCAGTTAGATTTAAGGATTTACAATATTTACTGTAATAATTCAAAGTTCTTGACAAAATCCTTGCCCGCAGGTACCCACCGTCGCAAACTCGCACTGCTTGCAAAATAACGTCCTTTTCATTTAATTTCTTCGAGAGTCTTCTAATTTCGTGTGTGATGACGTACATACATTCACAAAAACCATCCAGTCGAGAGATACTTACAGAGGTGTAAATTTAGATATATACACATCCATTACATCGTTCTTCAGTCTCCTAGTGAATGAGATATTACGTTTCGTTTTTTTCTCCCGGATGGCATGATATTAGATATATGACCTTTTTATTCATAGCTCTGTCTAAAGGACTCAAAAAAGTATTTCACTTTGAATGTCTTCCATGTGATCAAAATGCAAATTGGTCTGGGAGATCAGCAAATGGAATTAGATTTAATTAATAGAAGTTTTAACCATTGCCATAAAGATAGCACAGAGATAAACAGACTAAATTTATGATCACTTTAAGGTTTTTATGCGAAGGTAGGCGCCACAACAAAGTGTATACCTCAGTATACCCGTATAGTGGGAAAGGAATGCATCACAAGAAATTTGCAAATTGTTTCGTCCTGGGTGTCATTATTTAGCGGATTATGCTAATGATCCGAAACAAAGACTGATGGTGGATTGCACCTACAATTTCAGGTTGATGTGAATAGCGTTGATAAATTTAACATTCGTTACATCAGCAATTTGCTGCCCTTGAACTAATTTTTGGAGACATCTATACGAACACATAATGCTGTGACAGCGCCCTGAGATGCCTGCAGATGCTATTAATTCTCCATTCAAATTGTTGCAGATTATAGCCTTCTGGAAATATTTCCCCTGGGAGTAAACCTGGGATATTCTTTGTAGAAAAGGTGGCAGAGCGTCTGAGCTTGCGCCACACTTATCTTACGACTCTGGTCTTATAGATATGGCGTCTTAAGTGGAATTTAGTCGTATTTTCACAGAGGGTTCGAAAACCAGTCAAAGGTCTGGCGGCACTGGTGTCCTCGTGGAAAACATTAGACTTCTTTTCTCGTTAGGCAAATATACGTCTGTTTCCAAGCGGAAACTTATGCAATCCTAATAGCCATAACCTATGTTGTGAAGAACAGGTGGAAGGGCCGTAGTATTCGTGTCTGTAGTGACAGCCAGGCTGCGCCTAAGGCCTTGCCGAACCCTTTAACCACTTCAAAAATAGTTCGTGAAAGCAAAAACTCTTTAAACTTTGTCGCAAAGCTAAATTCTCTGTCTCTTATCTGGGTCCCAGTTGACATTGGTATTTCGGGGAACGAGATCTCGGATGAGATTGCTAGCTAAGGCTCAGAGGAGGCTTTCTAAGTCCAAACTCGCACTGGGTCTCCCTGCGTCCTCCGTTAGGGCTTGCATTGACGATTGTGTCTCTCACGAACACAATTGTGTGAGGCATGACTCTCCAGGATGCAGGTTGACTAAACGTGTGCTCCCGGAAGTCTGTAAGAAATTAGCGGCATTCTTTCTGTCTCTCAGCAGAAAAGACTGTAGACAACTTTGCTTTTGCCAAACACCTTAACGTACTGGGCTTAAGTGACACTGCAATCTGCGACGCTTGTGGAGAGAGCAACGACACCGCGGAAGATTAGTTCTATGAGTGCCCGGCCTTTGATCGTATCAGGTGGCATATCTTCGGCGCTGATGTGGTGAGTGCTGGTACTGTAAGCTCCTCATCACTGAAGTGCTTGCTTGGCTTTCTTAGAAACACAAGGAAATTCCAATAAAATGGTTAAATCAGGGTTTCCTCTCTGGTAGTACAATGGACCAGTTGCGTTTGAGTACTCCAGTCGAGCGTTTCCTATCCCGACAAAAAAAAAAATTCTGTCCTTTCCAACCCTCTGTGTAAACATGTTAAGGGTATTCATAACCCCATGAGTGTGCACAAATTATAAAAAAAACATGTCTGTGATGTATTCTTGATTATAGTTTTTGACTCCGAACTTTTCACTTAATAAATACATATTTCCTAGAATAAAGTCAGCTCCAGCTACTAATCTCAACTAGTTAGCAATCCCATATTGCATGCCTTATGTAATATTAACGAAATCGCTATATGAGCACTACAAACTTCCAACTAACAAATATTCTCAAAGAAAGTTTCCATTTATCTGGTCTTCTACAGTATTCCAAAGAAATGATAAGTGAAAAGAAATGCATATAATAAACACCTTCCAATTCGGCTGAAACCGAAAGCTGATCCCTATTATGGGTTGCCCTTATCCCTGAATAAGGATAAAATTTCGATTATAATTCAAATGACATAACAAACAATTTGCATGGACATCACGAATAAAGATAACAATCTCCATGTTAAATGGCCTCGAAGTGAGAGGTGTGTCTCGTTTATAAATTGGCCTCATTGTTACCTTGTACATACAGACACACCACTTTGGATACTAAAAGAAAATATATATTTTTTTTAGAAATAGAAAGGGATGAAACACTCTATTAACAAATGGATTCCTTCAGCTGGTGGGGATAAAAGGATTATGTTTCTTCTTTTTGTGATAAGGGAACTCCTTTTGATTTTATTGGCAGTACAATAATATTTTATTTTTGTAAATTGAAAAATAAAAGCCTTTACATGTTACATCCTTAAAAAAAAAGATGGTTTCCATACTGCCCCCATTTTGAAATATTCAAACGAAATTTAGAATTTGCATTCGATGTCCTATATGAACGGGGACGATGTAATTTAATCCTTACATCGCTGCGAGCTTTATTTATTCCTTTTTAATCTCAATAAATTATCCATCCTGTCGAAGCTTATATTCGCAAATCGATTAGAGAGCTCATTACGAAAGTACCTGTGTACGTATATATAATTCCATAAGGATCTTATGCAAAATGCAATTCGCTTGCATAACTCCCTCACATAGACGTCATACGACTAATTACCGAGATCGTAATCAGCAATTCCCTTAATCAGCTTATAAATACAATTTGACTCCCATGCATTGGTTATGACAGAGGAGCCGAGTACAGGGTACATAACACCGAGAGAACTAAGTACGTGCCGGGTTTTGTTGAGTTGAGTTGTGAGTTAGGCATTTGGGTTAATTGGACATACGACCATAATAATAATAACCCAGTTTCTATCTCTCTGTGTCGAAATTGTATTGACCGGTATTGTGTGACGATTTATCAAGAAAACGTAATATAATGAGGTAAATATTTTCCTCATCTTGGGTTTTGGGAGCTTAATAATAATATTTATGGTTGACTACTTCTTCACACCGTATTTAGGGCAATCATCCATAAGATGTACTTATTTTGAAACACAATGTGCAGACGATGTGTTAGGATCAGTTGGTCAGAAGTGTTATTATAGTGAGTCTGTGAAGGATGTTTGAACAAGGAATTAATTTATGTTGCTAAAATGAGGAACAGATATATGTATAAAATAGGCTGTACCTCTAAGTAGTATACAATGATATATTGATGAATAGTTTAAGGAAATCCTTAAAAGGATACATGCGTTATGTACATACACACATGGGTTAGGTAAATTTAGGTTGACAGTCTGTACGAGAGTACACACACTTAGACCAGCAGAAATTCATTGTGATGCCATTTTCATTTCCGGTTGGCTACCAAGGGACTCTTAAAGCCACCCGAAGCTTTTAATAAAGCGAAGGATGCTCATGACGTCTGAGGACGCCAGTTCACCGCGGTTATCGAAGAAAGGAGCCTCTAGGTAGAGAAGTCTATTTTGAGACAGGACCGGAGGTGCAGGATAGTTTCCTCCTCCTTTTCGTCTCTATAACTCCTGTAGAACTCGTTAGAAAAGAGGCCAAACCTTTTCGCAAATTAGCTTAGACAGTGTCCAGTGAGATCATCGATAACGTAGCTGATCTGCAATCACTTTAGCATAACCAACCCGGAACTGCGTTTCTGATCCAGCCTGGGCCAGATCTGTGTCGAAATATGACACGTTGAGCCATTTTCCCATCTGCGGTTGATTTTGCTAATAGCGTTCAGCATGAGTAGATGTTTACATGTAGTGAGGGACAAACATAGGTTCCCCTATTTTGGCAAAATCCTTAGAGTCTTACAATGTCTAGTGAGGTCGTCAGTGTTGTAGTTACCCAGAATGTCTCTGTGGCCTGGCACATAGCATATGTGAATGAAAGTTAGTTAAAACACGATTTCAGGGACTTAATTACCACTTGGCTGTCATTGAAAAGGCTAATATCCCTGACAGATATTGCATTACATTTCAACCAGGACAAGGTTTCCTTTATCGCCATGATTTCCATCTGAAATACGCTTTAGTGATCTGGGGGGTAGAAAAAAATACTTCGATTGTGCTTTTCAGAGAAAACACCACAACCCACCCAACTTTCGGTCTTGGAGCCCTCTGCGTAGAAATGAACTGAACTACCATAGATTTTTAGATTTAGATTTAGATTAGATTTATTGCTTTATCTTGAAATACATTTTACAAAAAAAAATTGTTCACAAAAATCGTTAAAGCATGGCTGTGCCGTCTGCTCGATTGACATTTTTTGTTTTCTTTTTTTTAACGGATAGTTTTTATTTGATATAAACAAAATAATAAAATAAGAAAAAAAAAGTGATGATTAAACAATTAATAGGAATACAAACTTAATAAACAGTATTAAAAAGCTTCGGCTATGATTTGGCTTCTATAAGACATTGCAGTTCTGTAGAAATTATATAAAAGGTTTATATCTCCTCCGCAGTTAAGGATTTCAAATATTTCCGCCTCAGTTTTTAAATCGCTGCCGAGAAAGGCTCTTGTAATCTCTTTTAGGATTGGACATTTCCTAATGAAATGAACGACATTTTCCCTCTCGGACAGATATCAAAGATTGCAATAAATACCCAAATCCTCGCAATGTGGGATAAAATTCAATTATATCAGCTCAACCCTCATTTTAAATATAGCAGAATTTACCTTTTTGCTATTATTGCTGTGGAAGTAGTTCCGTTCACATAAGTTGTGTTGCAGATGGCTGTAAATTGCTCTGTGGACAGAGGACCTTGCTTCGTTAATACAGTCCAATCTATACTTCTCATCAACTTCCAAGATTAGATTGTACAGCGCATCTCTGACATACCCTCCATTATTCACTTCCAGGTTTAAGTCAAAATTAAGGCCACAATAGTCCGCAAGCTCCTTCAATTTTGCAAACCATAAGTTCCTCCTCTCGATTGCATATTTTGCTATGATTTTTGGCAATCTTTCGTTTGGCATATCAAAGACTTTCAGTAAATAGTCCACGTGTAGCTTGAGGGTCTTAGTAAAAAGTGGTGATAATCCTGTTTCAATAGTGATCATGTAGTTAGGTGCGGTTTTAGGTAGCTGAAAACATATTTTTATATACAATAATACCTCAGCAGTTTTTCTACAGTTGCATACTTTTCATATCCCCACGTTTGCGCTGCGTACATCATCACCGATTCAGCCACTGATACGAAAACTTTGTATTTTACGCTGTGTGGTACCAGTTTGTTTGAGAAGCACTTCTTCCAAGTTGCACTTATCGCACTTTTGGCTTTTATGAGTTTATCCCTAAGGTGGCTTTCCATATTCAGATTGCTGGTTATCGTGACACCAAGGTACTTATAAGCTCTCACTATCTCGATCGGCTCTCTGTCGAAATACCATTTCTCCCTTCTCGATGTTCTACCAGACCCTTTATTAAAGATCATTACTTTTGACTTGCTCAGATTCATCGTCAAATTCCACAACCGGCAGTACTCCTCAAATCAATTGATCATAAGCTGCAATGTTTCGGGTGAATATGCAAAAATGATGACATCGTCAGCAAAGAGAAGGGCTTTAATTAAGGTTCCGGCAAATTCTATTCCGCCTGGTAGAAAGTCTATCAGATCGTCGATAAGGAAGGCAAAAAGATATGGACTCAGCGGGCATCCTTGTTTTACTCCCATATTTGTCTCAAACCATTCTGAAATTTTAGCTCCGTTCCATACGGCTGATCGATTGTCCTCATAGATACTCTCCAAAACCTTTCCAAATTTGGACGTCATTCCAGCGTTGTACAGTTTATAAAATAAAGCTCTTCTGTCAACTGTATCGAAGGCTGTCTTGAAGTCGACAAAAAATACATATAGTTTCCTTTTGTGATCAAGAAATGTTCCAGCGATACTCTGTAGGATAAAAATATTATCAACAGTTGAATATCCACTTCGAAATCCGACCTGGAATTCTTTGAGCTTCTTACTATAATTTATCCATTCGCACAGCCGATGTCTTAATAGGGATGTAAACACCTTGTAGGAAGCATTGAGAAGAGATATCCCACGATAATTGTTTAGATCTGTGATATTTCCTTTGTTGTGGATCGGGTATATAATGGCTTCTTTGAATTGTTGTGGTATATCACCAGTTTCCACAATTTTGTTCAATGCTGTAGTAAGTTTATCGATTAACTCATCTGTACCATATTTGAAGAATTCTATCTGCGCCAGGTGCCTTCCCATCCTTAAGTTTGTTGATTATCCACTACCATACGCAGAAGGAGCATTATCCTATTCTTTGCGGTCAGAGATGTTCGTTTGGAAGGTACGGTCATTCTACACGGACGGACGAGCTTGGCTGAGAGGCAGAGGCTGGACATGGCTTTGTACAACTCGTCTCTATTTACGCTATCATAGGCAACTTTGAATTCGATGAAGAGGTGGTGCATATTGATTTTATATTCCTGGCTTTCTTCCAGAATCTGCCAAAGTGTGAATATTTGGTCAATGGCGGAATTTTTTGGCCTGAAACTGCGCTGATAAGGACCTATCAGGTTACTGATGATTGGTTTTAGGCGTTCACATAATACGACAGACAGGATACGATGTTGAGAAGAGTTATATCTCTTTAGTTGGCGCAATTCAGAAGGTTTCCTTTCTTCAGGATCGGGCAAACGATACTGAGGTTCCATTCATAGCGCCCATATTTTTAAACGACATATTTATTTGCTGTGGTTGCCGTGCCATCAGGTAGGCGACTCCGCGGAAGGCCTAGAAATAGATGGTTGGACCAAGTCCGACACCTGTCCGGGAGCCGTCTAGGGATTCCTCCTGATGAGTTGGAGTCAATGGCGGAGGATCGAGAAGGATGGAGGGTCCACCTGAGCATCCTAACCCCGCGACCCTTATGAAGGATTAGCGGGCCATTGAAAATGTATGTATGTATGTATATATATGTAGAAATAAAAACTTTCTTAAACGCTCACTGCACTCTTATTTGTCACTGCATCAATTAAATGAGCGCTTGTCAACCACGTTCACATGGGTTTCCTATCCAGCTAACAACTTAACTTTTATTGATTGCAATTTCAGTCGACAAGCATTCATTACTTTGTACATTGAGGTCAACATTACAATAATTCCAATTATACTGTCATATGCTGTAACATGGCACATGAATTGCCCGCCCCTACCTACGACGATTTTACAATTTTCGACATCGACATCGCCATCTCAATCAGGAGGACGTCATCAACTAAATGACACCTCGTACCAATAATGTCAGAGCCCGTAATAATACCGAACCAATATTGTTCACGATTTTTATTTATTGTCAATTACCAGTCTGCGGATCGGAACATCCAAATAAAAATTATGCAAATCAATGGTAATTCAATTTTTTTTTTTTGTTCCACTGTCGCAGTAATTGGCTTTTGATTTTGCATGGCATGCATGTCGTAGGGTAATTCTCTTTACGATTTTAATTGGAAAAGGGAGCGCTGGGCAAACGTTATGTCAAAATATTATTGTACACAATTTTTTGTGGCATATATTTGTGTTATTTCAATAGGCCGACATACCTATACTGTGGGTGTCAGATATTGTTGAAATCGATTGTCGAATACTTCAATTTCGAGTTGGCTTGTGGTAAGTGCCTTCGGTATAGTGATCAGAAAATCGTACGAACTGACTCTGGACGCACTAAAGCTCTCTTAAGGAGGTCTGTTGAGCCACTTTATGGTACTAGCAAATGTCTTCACGACGTGCAAATGTGGAAGCCGTGGCCTAAGTGGTTAGTGTGATCACTGCGCTTGAGCTTCCAAGTTCGAATTCCAGAAAACACCAAAAAGTTTTTTCACGGTCCCACCTCTCGCGAACGTCTTCTGACAAACATTCGAGAGTATTGTTGTTTCGAAAAAGCTTCTCAAGGACTTCGGATACGACAGTAAACTGTAGGTCCCTTCCATTCGTGTGAAAAATATAACGCACACAACATGAGTGGTTGCGAGAAGCTAGGCCTAGGCACTTAAAGAGCTGTTGCACCAAATATTTTTTTTTTTTAAATGTCTTCACAGATTTGTAAGTTTTCCAGAAGAACTAGATAGACTACACACTGCTGCGATACAGTGGACTACCGTCTCCATTTTCATTTGCATTACTCATAGTTGCTCCATTGGATCTTCGCCATAATATTTACATGAGAAATATGCCCTTCTTTTTATGGCTTAGAAACTGTCCAAAAAATGAACTCCTAACTAAATTCTCTTCGAATGTAGAGGGTCGGACAGGTGTCCTAGTGTACTAGTGTTGAAAGGGACCAATTTTAGAGCCGAAATAGTATTTTTGATAACCAAAACCTAAAACTATAACCGACGCGTATATAACCATAGAGGAGATAGTGGCTTCGAAGCGTTCAGTATATTGGAGAATGAAATCGGTATTATTTTGAAAACTGGAGTGTACGTGTGGCTTTAAGAAGCATGGCTACACTAGCAGCTATCTGCTTACCAAAGATATTAAACAGTGAAAGTGAAACAGCGTATCAAGAGTCACCAAAATGATTGCGCCTCAATTTTGGAATTTGTGTGAGTTCAATATATTAATCTTCTCCAAAAGCTAACTACTACCAATTCAATTCGAAAAAACCGCATTTACATAAAAAAAATGGAAAATCAAACCATCTCCAGAATAATTTTAAAGCATTTTGCTAAAATTGAGGCAATTTATGCTCCACTAGACAGGCAGTTAAGAAACTTCATAAAAGAGTTCCCGAAACAACTTTTCCTTACAAAGATACCAAAAGAGAAAAAAAAAACACTTCCACAGAAAATGTCCACCAAAAAGTTGTTTTTCGCAGTCCTTTCCGGCGCAGGAGAGTCTCAATGAAAAACTTTATCCTTTAAAACGTTTTCTATTATGCAATCCATTCTCTTTTCCTTAAAGTGGTAGTGTCAGTTCACTTCTTATCAATATTTACATACATTTTGAATAAATTTACTGCATTCGAGTTCCAGATATAGGTCGTACTGAGCAAAAACAGACTGTTTTGAAATGCCCACGGAATTCTTAATAAGTAGAAATCTAGTCTTTCTAATGTCCTTGTGTTGGAAGTTCTTCGAATTGCTATTGGCACGACACGAAAAATCAAATCATTTACACTTAATCTACTGGTCATGGGGTTGAAAAGAGCAACTTTGTGTAGTTTAGAGATGAGAAAGTAAAAAGGATTTGGGGGAAAGTTTCGTCCTTGTAATGGAATTAGTGATGGTAATAGATACAGCATTGAGTCGATGTTGATTTTATTCATTCGCTCTATAGGATGACGGAGATGTTAGGCTTTGTCATTTGGAGTAACAATTTAGAACTTAAAATAAACTGCGACTCAATCCTTAATATAGTAAATGTTAATATCCGCCTCACTATTTCGACGGTTATTTGTGTGCATATTCATCAGACATGCGGAATCTTCTGTCTACTGTCTATACAATGAACAGTTCGTCTACTATTGCGCGGTTGATCGCCTAGCCTCAATTGGATCTCTGTGGCTGTTACCATGCAGTGGATGTGCGCAGCTATCGTCAGAAGCGTTCTGAAATGTGGGTGCTTTATTCGGTGGTTAGCCATAGAAAAGGTTCCATACCTAAAAGCATTCGTAAAAATCCAAAGCATCGTATTCAAATAGCTACGATAAGTGCCCTGCGTTTGAAACAATCTTACTTCTGGAAGAATGGCTTACTGGGCTGCCACACTATTGTCAGATTGGAAAAATTAAAGACAGAAGCTGACTACTTAATACCGTTCCCTAATTTCATTCTTGGTATCCAAGCTGTATTCCTTTTAGAAGAAAACAAAAGGGCCATCAACTCGACATCATCCGTTCAATCACGACAATGTCCTCCAAATGTACGAGCAAGTTGTAGCTATTCCTGTGGTTGCCAGAAAAATGCCCTTAATACTAACCCCAGGAAAATATATGAACATTTATATAGACATCCAGTCATCTTAGGAGGTAGGAGTTCAGAGTACCCACAGCTAGATACAACGTATCACTCTATAGTGTCACGTGATATAGGGGCGTCCACTGTAACGAGATCACCGACGAATTAGCGAGAAAGGAGTCAATCAGTGGTCGATAACTCAGTTCTAACTGCTATGAGGAGACTCCACCCTAGGAGAATACTACTTTAATGATTTGGGCTTTTTGTCAGCAGAACAACCGTGATATGAAATCACATAACTGAGGAAAATAATGGATCCACAGACATCCAAGTGCAGGCTGGACTACGCTTTGCAGCCACCTGATCAACTTAGCCTAACCTATCTTGTTAGGAGTTGGGCGAAAACTATTTGGTATTGTATGAAATGAATAAGAAACTGAATACATCCTCTCGACAAGCAAGGGAACTGCAGCAGTCAGGCGGCTAAAACCGCTGTAAGGCTGAGAGAAGGCCGATTGTCGTCATCGAGCCTTTACGGCCATGCCTCAATTCTGTCCCGATGGGGAACCACCAGTGGATTGACGGAAACTGATCACATGAACCCGATGCTAGCATTTGAAAGGAGATTCACTACAAGAATTCCTAACACAACATACTGGAAGAACCGAAGAACCATGAAGAAATGGGAGTTGGCTCTCTATACCGACGGTTCTAAGATGGACATTGGCACGGGGCCGGAGTTTGTTGTGAAGCCCTAGGAATAAATTACTCCTTTAGAATAATCGACGACTGCAGCGTCTTTCAGGCCGAGATCTCAGCCCTTATACCGGCTGCTGAAATTATACGCGAGAGAAGTATCATTGGTAAAACGATCACTGCCTATATATACAGCCAGGCAGCCGTTAAGGCTCTGGACTTGTTGTAATTAGGTCGAGACTTGTGAAAAACTGCAAATCACTCTTAAACCAGATATCTAGAGCAAATGCGGTGAAGGCAATGTAAGGGCTGACGAGCTTGCTAGGAAAGGGTCGGCACTTATTGCGGGCTCTCCCCTCTGTAACAACCCCAATCAGTTCCTAACGGAAGAAAATAGAGGATGACCGGTGGCTGGTCGAGACGCTGGGTTCATCTGGAAACATGCGCAACAGCCAGGGCGCTATGGCCGGCCTACAGAAAGAAGAGATCAACCTCTCTGATAAAACTTAGTCGTTATAACGCACGGGCCATTTCTGGCATAATTACTGGACATTGCCATTGGCGAACCGCACAGGTGGATCAGTAGAAATGCGCAGAAGTGGGAGGGTTGTGATCCCTTGTTTTCGGATCATAACCTCGCTGATAAAAGGAAGAAGAAGAAGATTGTGCCATTGGCGTTCACGCGGAGCAACTCGGTCTACTGCGTAACGATTATTGCAGAAGTTGCAGGGACGAAGAACAAATTGAATCCGTTCATCACCTGTTGTCTGACCGTCCTGCCCTATCCGTCAGAAGAATGAGGACTCTTGGTAGTTACTTCTTCTTGGAGCTGAAGGACTTGGGTAGCGTTAAGCTGATGGACCTCCTGAGATTCATATCACTTTCTGGGTGCTTCTAACAGAGGAATTTTTTTACATCGTTTCCAGGGTTAAAGGATTGGTCACAATTGACCCATACTGTTGGTCTGAGTAAGCAGTGACTCCTTGTCACAAGGCACCCATGTACTTAACCTAACCTAAGGGAACCTCTACAAGTACTGATCGCTTAGGACGAAAGCAGGGTGCTCGAATCCTATTACCCGCATTTGAGACAACAGAGAGAACTGAATTTTAAAAACTATGTGGTCTGGGGTTGCCGGAGGCCTAGTCTATGTTATTGTAAGCAAAGGGCATGTGATTGATGAGCATGGAAAATGGGGTAGTATGAAGGACATACTCTTCAGCACAGAGAGTCTGAAAAAATTCTATAATCAACAGGTACATCGGCATTAGGTGCACGCTCACTTACAATTCTTTTTTTTTTTTAAATAATGTCAAATTTCTAAAAAAACTAATTAGCCCGTACCACTGAACATCATTTAATTCACATGTCACAGTTGGCATTTGCAAATAATTTGAAATTACCAGAGCCATTCCCCTCCCCCAGTCCAAGGATGATGTAAAAATTTCGATCGAAAATGTCACCCAGCGATTCCGGTCCGTTCTCAGCCAGTGAAGCGGACAAATTGATACTAGCCAATTGGCGAATCGGCCACCAACCAATCTATTGTGTGTGCTGAGCACACCTTTTCATGGGGCTCCGTTGGCCTCACTTGACTAACGCGAATGCATTTGCGATTTGCATAGATGTGCTATTTATTAAACACGGACTGCTAATAATGGGTTCAAATTAATTGCAAAACGTGATTAAAATTCTCAATTAAAATGCGCATAATAACTTTGTGGTCGCACATCGCTCTAAAGAGTGGTCGAGAACCTGTGATTTGAGTGGAGGTCAAAGTGGAATTAAGATTTTGATAGTTGGTAGCGGCTTCTGGTTACCCAATACGGATGGCGGTGGGTTTTAATTTATATTTTTCCAATCTAATTGCGATGGTTCCACCCGAAACTGATTATTAGTGATTTATTAATGAAGTGCAATCGATCGGCTTTTAGAAGTTAAATAGTACTGGAAATTATTTGGTAATACGAAATTCTATTATCTTAATGAGAAAAGCTAAAACAATTTAATTAAATGTAGAAATTAAATTTTGTGGCCTCTTCTTATTTATTACATTTGCATTTAATGATGGAAATTCGGATATAAGATTTTAATTTATTTATGTAACATTTTAATTGTATACTTAGTGAAATGATGTTGCTAGTTTTAATGTAAATTTCAAGTTTGCAAACTCCCAGGCTAGAGTATGACCTTCTGAAGAAGTGTGGAATTCCTCGGCTATACTTTCCAGAGCCACCCCTAGCTTATTTCCCACGTCAAGTCGCGAAGGTTTTAAGGCAGACGCAACTTTTGCAGACAACAAAAGATGTCAGTTCACCTCATTATTCAAATCATACCTTCTATTATGAGCACGCCTACGTATGAAATAAGGCGTCAATGACACAACCATTATTCATCTTTCATTTAATAAAGCATATCATCGGCACTTGTTCTCTGCCACTTCAGTAAATGATGACGAATTATAGGCCAGATGATTGAACGATTCCTTTCTTATCTGTCATTGTTTCAATAGCGATTTATTCAACCCCTTTTTCGTGGGGGTTCTGTGTCACGCCTCAAATGAGAGAAAGCCATATCAAGGACCTTTTGTTGAATTTATTGATTTCATAACGACAGAGGTTGTTGTCATAATTTGTTAAGCATTTTTGCCGGTGAACACTGAAGGACACTGGACATTGCACGCTTTTGTACTTTCCAGCCATCTCCGTTCATACAGAGTGTAATGCAGATTTCAGTCATTTCAGGGATTAATGGAAGTTATTCGCACGCATAACTCATCTGAATAAATATGTCAAATTGTTCCACTTTAACAATTAAGTCTCGTAACGCTAGTACAACCATCTCTTTATAATCGAATTAATTTTTCTCTTTATTATATTAACACAAAGAAATAAAAACCTCACCCAGTCCAATGTTACAGCAAGACCAATTTGAACAAGGACAACATACAAGTAACAAGCGTTTTTCGCTTTAACCTAGCTGATGATCCTATTTGCATACAAATTGGCTTTTTAATTGCATTTCCAGTTTAAACATATTGATTTGCATGCGAATGTGAAAGTTGATGCCACTTTACTGATAACATACTCGTAGTACTCGTACCTACTCACCTACAGCAATGTTCCATAAGCTGGAGCAGACAATTTGAAGGTTTCGCCATCGCCATCACGGGGAACTTGAATGTTCAAAAAGTCGTGAAAACTCGTCGTCGTGCGGTAGTACGAGTATGTATGCAAATTATCCGGGAATCGTAATTTATCTTTTGTCAGGATGACGAGGCGGTGGTGGAGTAACCAGTTTGAAATCTATCTAAATAGTATGCACTTATTGGGAGGTGTACGTCTCGGGATAACAATTGAAACCGTAAATTGGGTTTTCAAATAATTGGCATAAGCATACGACTGAATAGTATTACGACTGATTATTTACCAACTAGGGCAGAATCCCATGGAAAATCCTGTCCAAAACTTAAGATTGTTATTACCACATCAGCCAGCGTTCACATAAACAGTATACTGACCAGAGCCAGTATAATAGATACACCAAGATCGTTGCACAAATAACCTATTCTTGGCCTGCAAGTCATGTCAAGGAACGGTACACCGCCAAGGCCAAGAAAAGTAACTTTAGTCACATACACTCCAAGCGATCTGATGTTCATTAAAACAGAGAATATGCACCTTTAATATATACTGGAGAACTCCTTAACCATTGATAGTTCTGCACTAGAACAACGTTTTCAGAATCAACTCTGTGTGTAATGGAGTCTTTCTATAACTATTCAACTAGAAGAAGAGATTGCAGTCTTCATTCAGCTACTAGTACCTGAAGTAGAGGTACTTTGACTGAAGTATAAGGATCATTTTAAATTTTGAAGAATAAGAACAGTTGGTGATATGGAAGGTGAAAAGTATATAGTGGCAAAATATAATACAACCACGTATTGTATCTCAGTTATATAAGCAGATTAAAATAAGAAGATACATACCTGCTACTTGTGTTGTTGAATATTTGCACCTATTAGTTTACGATGGCTTTTGTTTTCATATCCTGTGACAGATGCTTTCAGTTTACATATAACAACCCCTGGGTTATCCATTATCATCCAGATTGAACATGTTATTCTATCGGATAGCTGGATTTTGGTCATTATCGCCGTTTACCAGTCTGCAGAAGACCTATGCTAAGCACGCTAAAAAAATCCCTTGTCCCTCTTCTTTTTTCCAGCCTTGAGTCTCAATTAATTGGGGTAGGAATATTTTATCCTGAGCCCCAGGATCGCCTGTCCTAAGTTGTCACGTTGGATATATTACCGTTCTTTAAGTCTTTATTTATCGTGCTTACCCACAATGCCTTCGGCCCTCCTTCTTTAGTGCCATTTTCTAGGTTCAATGCAGTTTTACTTTTTCAGAATCAAATTGCATATTCCTATACCTATCTTCCCAGCATCGAGTGCATCTTTAATTTGATTATTTATTGAAAACAAGGAAGAAGCTTCCAGGAAGCAGAAAAATTCATCTGGTTTACGCTCGCTGTTGTGTTCCCTTTCTAGGCCAACCAAACTTACGTATTCGCATTCTGAATGTTTAATGCCTGAGTTACTTACTTACTTGTTTCCCTTAACCCTCGGGGTGCTTAGGGCGTCAACCACGCCTGCGCCATCTTGTTCGGAGTTCTGCAACGCGTTTGAGCTACCTCCAACTCATTTCTTAGAAGGTCGATTCCTCCTCAACTGTTCTACGCCACGTTTGCCTAGGGCGTCTCTCTATTCTGTCTACCTGGGTGAGCAGATTCCACTGCACGGTGTATTTCGCAATGGAGTCGTCTTCGCGCCGTAAAAAGTGTCCATTCCACTACCACTTTCTCCTTCATATAGTAATGCTTGTAGGTTCTTGGCCCGTTCTCGTATATAGTTGTTCGTTGGAGATCCGGTTCGGCCAAAAAATTCTCAAGATGATCCTTAAACATTTGCTTACGAAGACTCGCAGCTTGTGTGTGTTAATAGTGTCCACCTTCCAAGTCCTGCACTCATAAAGCAGCACCGATTCTACGTTGGAGCGGAACAGTCGCAGCTTGGTTCTGAAGCTGATAACATCGCTTCTCCAGATTTTGGATAGCATTCTGAATGCAGCTTTAGCCTTCCCGATTCTGCTGCACAAACCCAGTTCGGCACCACAGCGATTAGCCGAGACCACACTTCTTAAATAAAGAAAGTTATTAACTTTCTCGACTTCCTGTCCGTCAATGTTAAGTTGAGCGCGGGTATTAGAAATGCTCAGGGATTTTGTTTTGGCTGTGTTTATCTTAAGCCCTACTTTGTTTGCCTCAGCTTCTAGATTTTGGGCCATCAAATGAAGATCCATTATTCGATGTGAAAGTAGGCAAACATCGTCAGCGTAGCCTAGGTGTTTAATGTAAGATGTCATAGTCCAACGAATTCCATAATTACCTTCCGTCTATGCTGCACGCCGATCGCTGATAATCACCAATAACAATAGCGGCGACAGTATGCACCCTTGACGTACTCCACTTTGGACTTCAAAATCCTCCAACACCTTACCATTGTGTAAGACGTGACACTTACCGCCCTCGTACGTAGCCTTCATAATAGCTATAAGTTTTCTGGGATGCCTCTCCTGCGCAAGGCCAAGCAGATAGCATCTCGATTCAAGCTGTCGAAAGCCTTCTCAACGTCGATAAACCACAAATGTAGCCGAGACCTGTACTCTATGCATTGTTCAATTATGATCCGTAAGGTGTTTATGTGGTTGATGCAGAAAGATTCAGCATGAAAGCCTGCCTGTTCGACGTCGAGAGTTTGATCTAAATGCTCTTCGATTCGTTCCAAAATTATTCTAGCTGTTATTTTGGCAGGAGCGGTTGGAAGAACGCAAATAGCTCTCCAGTTTCCGTATTCCGTCAAGTTTCCCTTTTCCGGAAGTTTTATGATCATTCTCTTTTCCACTCCTGCGGAAATTGTTCACTATCCCAAGCTCTCCGTATTAGAGGGTGCAGCAAATCTGCCGATGTATTTGGCGCCGCTTGAAATAGTTCGACAGGGATGCCATCAATACCCACCGCCTTGTTCTTCTTGAGGGACTTGATTGCTGTTATTATCTCGGTTTTACTGGGAGGTATGGTGCGAATTCGGAAATTTGCTTCGAACTGCTCATTCGAATTCGAGATCATACCGCCATCGTTTAAGTGGTTTAGAACTGTAGCATAATGTTCTTTCCATCTAGTGAGCAGGTCCTCATCCGAGATCGAAAGGTTACCGTCTAGGCTCTTCGCTGGGTGTTGTTTGGAGTTTCGACCACCAGTCTGCTCCTTAGTGATGCTATAAACAGTTCTACTGTCGCACCTGTTCGCTGCCTTTTCAGCCCTTGAAGCCAGTCAGCCACTACGCTGCACTTCTTTCTTCTTCGCACGCTATTGGGCCTCTACCTCGGTTCTCTCTACTACTAAGGCTGCTGCAATCCGACCGTTGATTGCCGTACGCTCACCGATGCGTCTCCAGGTATCTGCAGATACCCATGTACGATGGTTTTTCTGCCTTTTACCGACATACTTAGGTGCGTGCCCCAGCCGTAAAAGCATTTTTCACAGCATTCCAATGGTCATCCATACTCTCCTGTATTGTGCTGCTGATTGCTTTTGCTTATAAGGCAAGATGGTCCCTGAACTGTTGGTGCACTTGGGGAACCTTGAGCCTGTCGGTATTAAGCCTGGTGATGTTAAGTAAGTTTGAGCGGTTGCTATTGATGGATGCAGTACGAAGGCGTATATGAGATAACATAAGATGGTGATCTCGTTCTAGTCCGATGTCAGCTCCACGTCTGTTTCGGACGTCCAGGAGACAATTTCTAAAGCGACGGCTGATCGCAATGTGGTCGATCTGGTTGGATGTTCGCTGCCTGTCAGTAGAGACCCAACTAATCTTGTGGCAGGTGTTATACTTAAACAGCGTACCTCCAATGACTAAGCGGTTGGTATTGCAGAAGTCCACAAACGGCTCACCGTTATCATTACGGTTTCCAACGCCGTGGACTCCCATCACGTGTTTAAGCATAGTATTGTCGTTATCTACCTTGGCATTGAGATCCCCCATCACCATTACTATGTCCCTATTTGGCGTTTGGTTGTAGTCGGCGCCTAACTGGCTATAAAAATCATCCTTTTCATCCTCAGTCGGGTCTTGAGTCGGAGCGTAGCACTGTATGATGGTAATTTTTCTTACTCTACTGTGGAACCTAGCCGTCAATAGTCGGTCACTGCGAAGCTTTCTCGTGCTGCTGGAGTTAACACCAGTCCTACTCCGGACGCCTGTGCACTTCCAGCTGTCCTGAAGTGAGACCAAGAGAGTATTAACGTTCCAGAATCCGATCGTTGTCCATGTCCGATAGCCAGAGATCGTCATTAAATTATTCGTCCGTATCCGAGGCTTAAGTTTCCGTTTCGGAGCAATTTTTTTTTTTTGCTGGGCCACAAATCAACCGACACTGCCTGAGTTAGACGTGTTAAAAGACTTCAAGGGACAAATCGACGAATACATAGATCAAACGAAAATTTTGAATCGAAGAAAAAACTTTTCGCTTCCATGAGAAGTAATTATCCTTTACTGCAGCATTAAATCCTTCAATTTTCATCGCTCCTTCAGAACACAATTAGTCTCCATTATAATCCTATTCTCCATTATTATCCTACGAAAGTTTTCAAACCTAATGCTGGAACATGCATACACATAAGGATGTATTTATAGAAAATATCCAAAATTAAATTTCAGATTAATTATAGTTAATAATTTATGCACCATTGGGTTGGATGAAAATAATTATGATTATAAATTTTGTTTAAATTCCCAAGCCATCCCGTGTACATGTGTCTCAGCTAACTGGTAGACCACCTCAGTGTGCCGCCTGATGAATGTTCTTGCAGTAAGGCACAAGTGACTCGCCTTATATGAGATGAATTGAAGAAGCAATTAAGGCTTCCATAAATCAGTAGAACGGAGTAGAGTCTTTTTATGAATAACTGTAGGTAAACTTCAAATGATATTGAGTTATGGGTATGGTTTTTCTACCTTATTTCAAAACAATTCATTTTAGATTCAGGACGTTAAGATGAACCTGCATGACCATATGGCAGTTACTGTGACATGTAATTAACGAAAATTGGATTTCTCATAGTCGTATCTTGTGCTTCACTAGAAGTCTCTCTCAATACTCCATCTCTGGCTTAAGGTTGAACGTTCACTTTATGACATTACAAATTGTCTAAATCAAGTTCAGTGAACGATACACACCGTAGTGTGCATAAAATCAAACCATCATAAATTGGCATTTGCAACGTTCTATGCACACAGTCTGGACAGTTTTGTATAGGTACACCCACCCAAAAGCATAAAGCACCATATTCATTGCAGTTAAAACAATGAACAAACGACTCTTTCTGCAGTTAGATCGTAAATACCATCGTACGTTCGAGTATATTAAACTGAAGTTACGATTTTTTTTCCATTTTTACTGCAAAACCCAGACCAAACGATGTAGTATACCCGAGAGGAAAGTTATTTCTAACAATAGGTGACTGTGTAGACAGGGAAATGCATATGTCTATAGAATTGTTTTCCAATTTACCACAACAAAGGAGGCGAATTTCACAGAGAACGGAGCCAAAATCGAGGAAAATCCTTTCTTGAGGGGAGAAGTAGAGGATAAGTGCATTTTCCAGCATGTGATGATGGCGCTGGCTTACCGTCGTACAAGCAAGTTTACTAAAAGCTCTGGAATATTAGAGTGGAGTAATACAATAACTGCGCAGTCAAGAAATTCGGATGATGCGCATATTCCAGATGAAAGATTGTTGCACCAAATTCGCCGGAAAAGCAAATTGTACCAGTCGTGCTTTAGTTCAACTAGCAGTGTGTCAAGCGAAAGTGGAGTTTGATATGTTCCTTTGTACTAGGCGATCTCCGGAATGGTTTCATTGACTCAACCCAGCGTTTCATTTTGTTCACTATATTGAATTTTTAAAAAGAAACTTGTAGTTGGCCCACCCTGTAGATTTGCAAAAGGCATATTGAGGTACCACGAGACGAAGTATTCTGCAAGAATAGGCAATAGATAGCTCCCTGTTAAGGGCCATTTGATTTTTATAGGCAAATTGCAAAAGCCACGTTTGGTTTAGAAATAGTCATCTGCTTTGCACGCATGATTTCGTCCTTGTCATCCTTGGATCCTCTCAAACTGAACTTCAGTGCGCACTCGACAGGTCTGCAGCAGATAAACAAATTGAAAGTGGTGGTTGCTGGACCTGCTGGCTTACCGGCCGAACTTTTCAAACCAGCTGGTGATGGATTGGTAGAGAGCACTTATCTCTAAGATGAAGCACTGCTGCGGCTGGGGCTGCAGGGCCAATATTGATACTTTATTTCATTATTATTATTATATTATTATTTTGTAATTTCTACTATAAACTTCAATTATCCTCATGCCCCTTGACAAAGTGGTCTTAGCATTGGGATCGCCAGATGCATGCTATGTTCTTAATTTTATGGTTACGGACCTTTATAGTAAACACATCCAGTACACAGAGAGTAGAACAATTAAGAAGGACCTTGATGCATTCGACGATTACATTATTGATGACCTTAATTTGGTCGTAAGGAATTTGTATATTTTTTGTAAGGACTCGTCAAGAATAATCGAAAACGCCGAATATTCCATAGTCCTTATGACCAACAAGAGGATTCAAATATACGATACATCGGCCTCTCTTACTTTTCTGTGCATAACAGATTGTTCAACTAGGCATTTAGTATTTAATTATACAAAGAGATAAAATTTCAATATGTTCGATGAGATACCCTTTCAAAGTAAATAAATCTTTAATGTTTACGAACGACTTGCTTTTATTAAATGCACAAAACTGATATCAGGTTTCCACACAAATGACTGTAATCTGTTGTCACATGATGTTATTCACACCAAACTGATTGTTGAATATATTTTTTCAACGGATACATCAATCCTACTGCTTAATGGATGAGCTACTTGAATAAATAAAATGCTGTTGTAATTCGATAAATACAAAAAATTAAATATTTACTCGAATCAACTGGGATGGATGGACACATATGCAAAGAGATATTGTGATTAACACTCTAAATGGTTGAGTAGATAGGGCATGGTGAGTACACGTTGTCATTTAATTGATGGAGTAAATCACAATATTGGTTCGTATTTAAAAACCGCTTTATGAAGTGGAAAGGCGATGATACAGGTAAACTCTTAAGTAGTGAAAACCCTTTATCCTGTCACGACTACTCAGGTGTTTAAACTGAGAGTACTACATGCATAATTTTAGCCTCGGAACCTACTTTCGTAAGCCTGTAGCTCCGCTGGGAGCCGATATCCAAATTAGACGAGCTCTCTTTCATTTGGAAGGCTTCTTTGTTCTTACATTCTAGAGTAATGTTTTAGTGACTTACTAATGTAATCAAAAAAATAAGGTGAAAATGTTTATAACTTCCAAAATCTTTATACATTCTTCTACATTTATTTCATTGCCTTCAAAGTACTCCCCTCCTGATACAATACACTTATGCCAACGCTTTTTCCAATCCTTGAAACAATTGTTAACGGCGATTTCCAGAATGGCCTTCGAAGCGCACCGATTCCTCAATCGTGTCGAAACGATGTCCCCGGAGCGGTCTCTTGAGCTTAGGGAATAGCCAGAAGTCACATGATTCTAAATCAGGCGA
Source organism: Brachypalpus laphriformis (assembly GCA_945910035.1). Classification (NCBI taxonomy): domain Eukaryota; kingdom Metazoa; phylum Arthropoda; class Insecta; order Diptera; family Syrphidae; genus Brachypalpus; species Brachypalpus laphriformis. Next base: position 163,577,254 of record OX246756.1, read on the forward strand.
ATACGGTGGTTGTGGAACGATATGAGTTGAATTTTTGGTGAAATGGTCTCGAAGAACCAGTGCAGTGTGAGATGGTGCATTATCGTGGTGCAAAAACCCAGAGTTGTCTGCTAACAAAACTTCTTTCAGAATGGTCTGGGCAGATCCAAATGAAATGTTAATAGTATCAGCGAGGTCCCTCATAGTCAATCGACGATTTTTGAGCACCAAATCTTTGATTTCCTTGACGTGTTGTTCATCAGTTGATGTTGATGGCCGTTCAGGGCGATCCTTCTCTTCAACACTCTCTCTGCTTTGTTCGAATTGCTTGTACCACTTGCAAATATTTTTTTGTAATATAGCCTGTTCACCGAAGCCCTTCTGCAATATTTTCAACGTTTCTGCAGTAGAAATTTCATTCCACAAACAAAATTTAATGCAACTTCTTTGCTGCACAAATTTTTCGTTGTTCACAAACACGTGTGTAACTATTGCACACCATACATATTTTGACATGAAATTTTACACAGATGTCAGGGATAGTACTACCAACCCAAAAAAAAAATTTGCCAGAATCGAAGAGCCCGTTTGACCTTATTTTTTGATCACAATAGTGCTACAGATGCTGATACTGCTACCTTACTGCCACTCCGTGTATGGCAAAAACTTTCATCCGATCTGGATAATCGTCATTTCGTCCAGAGTGGAGGATAATAATTAGAGGCCATAGCTCAAAAACAAGTCAGTTCCACAAGTGGAGCTACACCAATCACTGAAGAATCTTATTTGGATTATCACGTTTGACCTTCTCGGGGAAATGCACTTCGTTTTCGCTACCGAACTTGACAACAGGGCTCATGTTATCGATAGGCACCATGGACAAATCGCATTGCTACGAAATAGTGCTCTATGCCGAATATCATGCCCTTCAACCTGCACATGCAGATTTAACCACCATCCTAGGCTACCATTCTGCAGAAGCACATGTGAAAATTGGTCTGATGATAGCTATGTATAACCATTGTAACACGACTGACCTCAGACTTCACGCGCTTTTCATAAAATCCTTTCGACAGTTCATCTTTGACCAACAATACAACTTCTATAAACTTAACTTCCTTCAACGGACACCTCCCTTAATCCGACGCTGATACTATACACATTTTTCCTACTTCTTTTATGCAATGATGAAAGTACATAGGTTAGGTTAAGTAGGTTGGCGCCGTTCCCTGGTGGCTCGCATAGGCCTACGTGGGCTCTTAGCGATACACTTATACCTGTTTGGAGGGAAAGAAAGAAAGAAAAAGATTTGAATAGTTGAACGATATTTAGACTTATCCGTTTGGTGTAGTTGAGCTGGTTTCAAATACAAATCTAGTCCTGCCGGATTTGTTGCAGAATTTTACAATTACCGAGATTCGTGTGTCAGGCAGTTCCTCTAATTCTTTAAGGAAATGTTTGCCTAGGTGTCGATGGAGTCTGCTGATGACTGGACAGTAACATAGGAGTGTCTGCTCTCCTCCTCAACGTCCGGGTCATCACAACCTCTGCAAACGTGTTGTAAGTTAATTAGCTTTATCTTCTATGAGTATTTGCTAAGCATATTATGTCCTGCTATGACTCTTCTAGCTATTGTTGTAGCAGGCCTTTTGAGCGATAATAGTTTCTTAGATATACTGATGTCTAACTTCGGGCCTTTGAGTTCTTGCAACTTTGGATATTTCCCCACCTGCTTTCAACTATGTTTCGCATTATACTTGTTATTTCAGATTTTACTTATGAAATGGGAACCTGGTAACTTAAAGACACAGATATCCGATCCTCTTCGGGCCAGCTCAATCTTTGATCCGTCCATATAAATTGCAATTTCAGAATCGCATAATAAATATTAGCTGCCCATTCATTTGTGTTGGGTATCCCGACCGAGTAATTTTGATTAAAATCCATATAGGCGATCGGGTAATCAGTTCTCTCATCGATATAAGAGATCGAGTGAAGTATTCAGCTGTGGCCACGTGATCTGCCTTTCCAGCAGTTAGAAGCCTTAAGTCGAAGAGTATTTTTTGCTGCAGTGGCTTTGATAAATAGGTCTACAAGTAGTATGGGCAAAATTGTTTCTAGTCCCACAGTTAGGCTTGATCTCAGAGCTCCTGTTGTGCCTAGACGCGCTGCTTTTTGTACCTTTGACTAACAAAGAAACTGATAGTTTTTGAATTTACATAAGGCCGACCATCGTACAGTACAACTGTATGTGACTATGATTCGAACAACTACTGTATGTAGTCAGTGTATGATTGTTGGCAATGAGCCCCACTTTTTGCAACATTTGCTGTTGCAGGTTTTTTCTATATTTAGATTCCGGTTTATGTCATTATCAAAATCATACCCAGATACTTTACACTTTTCGACAATTTAAGTCAAAGGAGCCTTCCAGTGTCGGTAGTGCGAAGTCTGGAATAGATCGTTTGTTGGTGAATACAACTAGTTTTGTTTTCTGTGGATTTATTACTAGACCACACTATTTGCCCATTTGTCGATATGGTTCAGTCCAGATTGCATTAATTCGTCGGCATAGGCGACAGCTTTAACGGCTGAATTTTCCAGTTTCACAAAATTATCGTTTATAACTTGTAGCCAGAGAAGTGGCGAAAGTACCCCTCCCTGTACAGTTCCTCTAGTCGTAGATACATTCTTTGTGCATTCTTCCAAGCTTGATAATATGGTAAAACGATTTTTTAACATGGCTACTATCCACTCCCATTGCATGAACATTTTGTGAAAGGACTATGCAATGTAAGCTTTTCATCATAAATGACAAACCATTTTCCAATTAGTTCTTTAAAACATAAGCTTCTTGAGGAACATGCATACATATATACTTAGGGATACATATTCGTATACTCCTAACTGAATTATCAAACCTTTCGAATTATATTTCCAAAGACAAGGAATTTAGTTTATCGAGTCATGCGACTTTAAAAAATAACTTTAATCCAACTATTGAATACTGTACATTCTTGAATATTGCACATAATAACCATTTACCACTGCTTACAGAATCGCTCCCAATGGAATAAACCTAAGCCCTGGTGTCAACATTCATGGCGCCATTCACTCCACAAAATATAGAGGTATGAAGTATTCCGTGCCAAACTACATTGCACACGCAAGGCACATATACACACATACATAGGTGCAACATTGCAATTTAAATCAATTTATAACCGCCCCAACCGAATAATTTCAGTTAGTATGATAAATGACCCCTGTTTGGCTGGCTATACAACTGGTGCACTTCAATGGTGGTTTAAACCTTCACCAGGATCAGTTCAGGTAGTAGAGAGATTGCATTAGTTCAACTTATTAGCAAAAGTTTATGCACCATAATAGCTGGGTATTTTGTGGCATGTCGATGTTTGTTGTACTATTTACGTAGAAAATTTCAATTAACACGTAGGTTTATAGGGTATATTGACGTTAACCAAGTTTAGTGGCACGGGAACTGGCTTTCTAATTAGGTGAGGTGATATTTAATGGTAAGGGTGGTTGAATATAATGTCTGGTCAAAGAGGCTTAGTGGTTAATACAGTTGAGTAGGTTGGGACTTCTTAGAAGCTATCAAATCGTTGAGATACATAGCTAATAGGTTATCAAGATATATTTGTTGTTTTGTGGAAACTATTCCAGTTATACGTTCTATAAGGCAAATGTACATATCTGCCATAGCAAATCTCTCTTAAATCTCTCAAATATTTGACAGAGCATTTACGTGTGTGTCTGGCGATCATTGTCCACATGCTCCAGAACAAGAAGCAATTGGACAGGCATAGAGTCTTAGATGATGTTGTCCAATTTTCAAGCAAGGAGAGATTTAGAAATTGCACATAGTATCGTTGATATAACAACCCAATTAAAAAAACTTACATTTTCCTATAAGTTGGATCCATCATGAAAAAAAAAGTAGGCGGACTGAATATCTGTCACCTTTTCGTCGCTTTCTCTTCACGAATGCGAAATTTTAATCGATCGGTTAGTAGCTGGTGATGAAAAATTATTCATTTCCAACAATGGTGTAGGAAAATAGTCAATAGGTAGGTACAATAGAAGAAACATTGCTCTTCAAGTGTCATCTCTTAAGCGCCGTCTTCAACACAACACCAAATGGAGACATTGTCATAGTGATGGGGGATTTGAATGCCAAGGTAGGCAGCGACAACGAAGGGCTCAAGCATGTAATCGGGAAGCATGGACTAGGCAACCGCAATGACAACGGCGAAAGGTTTGTGGATTTCTGCAATGCCAACCGCCTTGTGATAGGTGGCACCATGTTTGAGCACAAGACCTGCCACAAAGTCAGCTGGGTTTCCAATGACAGGCAAGCAACCTCCAACCAAATTGACCATTTTGCTATCAGCCGCCGCTTTAGAAGCAGTCTCCTGGACGTCCGAAACAGACGAGGGGCAGATGTGGGGATAGTACGTGATCACCATCTTATGATAGCTACTCTCCAACTACGCACTGCTGCAGTTCGAAGATCCCACGACAACACAAGAATGCCCAGGTTCAACATCGATAGACTTAGTGATCCCTCAGTGCGCCAACAATTAAGGGAGCACTTTTCGCAAGGTGTGGAAGCAATCAGCAGCTCAATGCCAGCAACCATCCAAGACCATTGGTGTGCTGTGAAAAATGTTTTTACATCTGGTGCTGAAAGAATTGTCGGTCGATCGCAGGGAAGACATAGGGCGTGGCTTTCCGAGGATACCTGGAGACGGATTGACGAACGAAAACAGCTAAAAGCTCGCGTTGCAGCTACCCCAGCAGCAGGGAGAAGCGAGCTAGAGTCCCTATATCGCATGAAGATGAGAGAAGTTCAGCGTAGCGTACGACGTGACAAGCGCAACTACATCAACGCGCTGGCTACAGAAGCAGAAGAAGCTGCACGGAGGTGCGACAGCAGGACTGTCTACAGAATCACGAAAGAGCTGACAGGTGGTCGCAGCTCCAGCCAATACCTAGTGAAAAGCCTAGACGGCTCCTTGCTCATTTCGGATGAGGACCAGCTCAAGAGATGGAAAGAGCATTTTGCTACGGTTTTGAACCGTGTATTCGCTAGCGATATGCTCCCAAATCAGACTGAGATGCCCGAGGTGAGAAGTTCCCGAATACGCACCACGACTCCCAGTAAAGATGAGATCATTACCGCGATCAAGGCACTCAAAACCAACAAGGCGGTAGGACTTGACGGTATTCCAGCAGAGCTCTTACGAGCAACGCCAACAACATCGGCTGAGCTTCTGCTTCCACTTATAGATATAGCTTGGGAAGCTGAGAGCTTTCCTAACGAGTGGAAAAAGGGAATGATCGTCAAGCTTCCTAAGAAAGGAAATTTAATGGAGTGCGGAAACTGGAGGGGTATCTGCGTGCTGCCTGCTGTAGCTAAGATAATAGCTAAAATCATCCTTGAGCGAATCAAACAACATCTCGAAGACACACTCGATGCCGAACAAGCAGGTTTCCGCTCTGGATCCTCCTGTGCCGACCACATCAACACCCTGCGGATTATCATCGAACAGTGTGTTGAATATCGATCGCCACTGCACCTGCTGTTCATCGATTTTGAGAAGGCGTTCGATAGTGTCAACAGGGAGTTTATTTGGCGTGCCTTACGCAGGAGAGATATTCCCGATAAACTAATTGCTATTATCAAAGCTACATATGAAGGCTCCAAATGTCACGTTCTGCACAGGGGAAGGTTGTCTGAGGAATTTGAGATCCAAAGTGGGGTAAGACAAGGCTGTATCCTTTCACCAATATTATTCCTATTGGTGATTAGCGATGTGCTTCATGCAGCTTTGTCGACGGGAAACGGAGGAATTCGATGGACTCTTACATCTCAACTGAAACATCTTGACTACGCAGACGATGTATGCTTACTCTCCCACAGAATTATGGACCTCCACCAAATGACAGCAGATGTGGAGAGGGAGGCAGGTGTCGTCGGGCTGAAAATTAATACGACAAAAACTAAAATCATCAGCCTTGGAACTAACTCATCGGCTCAAATATGCATTGCTGGACAACCGGTAGAGAGAGTAGAGGATTTCCAGTATCTTGGGAGTATTGTCTCGACCGATGGTGGAACCGAACTGGATATAGCCAACAGGATCGCCAAAGCAAAGTCCGCGTTCGGGATGTTGTCCAAAATATGGCGAAGCAATGCAATCAGTTTGAGCACCAAAATAAGACTGTTCCGCTCCAACGTTGAATCCGTGCTGCTATATGGTTGCAGCACGTGGAGAGTGACCACTACTATCACCAGAAAGCTGCAAACGTTCGTTAATAGGTGTCTGCGCAATATCTTAAGGATTTTCTGGCCCAATCGTATCTCTAACGAACACCTTTACGAGAGAACGGGTCAGGAACCAATAGGCACAACTATCCAACGACGGAAGTGGCAGTGGATTGGTCACACGTTCCGAAAGGGTGACAGCTCCATAGCGAACCATGCTATGCAATGGAACCCTCTAACTCAGGATGGCAGAAGACCTGGCGGTCCGCGGAAAACATGGCGCAGAACAGTCGAGAAGGAGGCACGGCAGTTAGGGAAAAGTTGGGGAGAACTCAGACACATTGGGGGAAACCGTACACGATGGCGCGTAGGCGTAGTAGAGGCCCTAGGACCCACAAGGGGATACAGGACATAAGAAGAAGAAGAAGTGTCACCTCGTATACCTCAAAGGAAGAGCTACGGAAACAATTCTTATCTAAGTATTGCAAACAGTAGAAAAACACATGCACTGTAAGGGATGCAAATCAGCCACCTTTCAAGACAAAGAAGGAGCCTTTAATAATGTACATACTGAAGCGACTCTGGACTACTTCACGGAGCTATGGATCGAAAACTATCTAAGACATTAAATTGCTTCTCTGCTTAGCAATATTTTTATTCAGGCAAAACTAGGAAATAGCAGTATAACTAAATTTGTCTGTAGGGGAGAACCTTAGGGCTGTATCGTTTCACCTCTTGTATAGCTCTTAGTCATGAATAAAATCTTTATGAGATAAGATAGAGAAAGGATCGAGTCGTATATGTGAGTGACATTATGATATGTACTAGTATCAGCAATGTTTCCTTTCATGATAAGGGAAATCACCAGGGCCGAAAGGTGTGGTCTTGACGTCAACTCGAGCAAAACTGAAATGATGGTCATCACCACCAAAACCAAAATACCTGACTTCGCACTTGCTCGACTAAATGGTCAACCGCTCTCCCTATCGTCCAGTGTTTGATATTTAATAGTTTTTCTAGATCTTTAACTTCACTAAACACTAGACATAGAACAATGGCTAAAGAACGCATGTATAGCTTCCTACGACTGTAACATAACCTTCGACAAAAAATAAGACATGCAACCAAAATTTACTCTATGCATGTACACATCCATAGTACATCCTATCCTCACAAAAGGCTCAATAGCATAGTGGCCGTTTCTAAGAAAAGACTAAAACATAACCAAACTTAATAAGATACAAAGAATAGGCCCCAGGAACCACAGGCCCTAATCTTTGTCTTTCTGTATCTTTTATCTTAAGATCTGCCCATAACAAGTATTACAGTACAAAGCACAATCAGGCTCAGAGGGCCTGGGAGCTAGACTGCGAGGGAACTCTTGTCGACTCCAAAAGATTACATTATCCCTAAAATTGTATTTGTAAGTCCATTCGACATACAATTCCCCACAAGAACAGAATGGCAAGATGGACCGGTGATTAAGGATTTCGTTCTAACAGTCTGCACATACGCTTCAAAGATGGGCTGTGGAATCAGTGCAGGTGTGTTTTCTGAACCATTGTAAACCTCAAAATCGTATAGACTTTCGGACACTGGTATTAATTTTCAAGGGGAATTACTCACTCCGCGAAGCATGTCGCCAGATCAAACTGAGCCACCTTCGCTAGATGGTTAATTCAAAGTAAGCGTTATTTGGATTCCAGTCCTCCACTGTTCTCGTGCAGAATTAGTTCACATTTCGCTGGAAATAATCAAGGCAAAAATCTCCTCAAACTTAAAGGTAACATTAGGTTGACTAGGTCGACAACTTGTATCATATCTAGAAACATATGTGGCCAAACTACAACAAGGCAAAAACAGGCGACTTCCTAAACAGAACGCGTAAAGACATCGCCAGAAGAACACCAATCACCACGAGTCACTGGCCGATAGAAGATCATGCAGCCAGACTAGGTATCCCACATAACACTCACAGACGCAGTAGCTATTTCGCAACCGAACAATGCATCGCACTAACTAGGGCCAGACAACGAGGTTTGGGCAAACCCTTCTTCAAGTAATTTGACAAAATATTTCGAAAAATATTAAAGATCTTATAACTTTCTTAAATTGCACAGGTTGTATTTAGAGTTTAAAGACCAACACACCTCAAGAGCCAGGTAACATGTGTTGTGGTATCAAAACAACACCTAGTGCTAATTGGGTGTCTTTTCTTTTCAAAAGAACAGCCTACCGCTCCAACATGCCTATCTTCTTCATAGCCAGGCTTAGTGCATCAAAATATGGAATCTCTGTACCTGCAGGAACTGCACCTGGCCAGTTTATTGGGTGGAATGGATTGGTGAAACGGTCACCTGGCAATGCAATGCAAATATGTTTTTCATCTCATCTCCTTCAGGACTATTCCGAAATGCAGAAACTCCAGATCATTGGATATGAAGTTCTACCTGATCCTTCATCGGCTGACCTGGCTGAGTGAGTCCCACTTTCGTCTATCATTAGTGTACTTACTTTCTGGGGAAAAATGAATCAGAAATCCGTACTGGTCGACGGTGCGCAACTCATCTCAGCAATTTTTTTATGTGTCGAAAAGTTGGACGAATGGTGGGACGCTTCTGAACCGGTGTGTATTGAATTTAAAATCTTCAATAGTTCTTGTCTGCTAATAGACAATGTTTAAGCACATAATCAAGGTTATCGTGAATAAATTTTCCTCGGAATTTTTCCTCCGAATAAAAATTAGGTACGAGTATCTTCAAAAAAGAGGAAATAATTCCGCGGAAAAGAAATAGGTACCATGAATTAGAAATCAGGAACATTTTAAACGCAATATTTAATTTTTCCCCATGAATTTTTTCCCTATTTAAAATTTATTCGCGATAACCCTGACTATCAAACGTCGGAGAAACTTTTATATTTTGGTGCAGGTTATCTCTTGCATGGATAAACCATTCACGCAGGTTAGGCGAAGTCCGACAGTTTTCACGATGTAATACCTGGACTATCTTCTACCCATTCCATCCTATGATTACATTTTTATATCTGCACTAGACAGCCCTAACAAATTATTCCTTAACAAAACCTCGAATCATTATTTTGCTTACAACCACGTGTGTGCTTTGTGGGTAGCAATCTCCATAAAAATATGCATTCACATGCATCCACCCAGCGACTGTCACAAAATCAAAATCCTAATTTCACAACCTATCAGTCTACATACCAGTGCTTGCCAACCGCCAGGTGATGAAAGAAATATTCTCCCCCCAAGGGTCTCCACAAAAACGAATATCCCTTCTCGGCCATTAAAATCTCATAAAAAAAAAAAACTTACCCATTCTCTCCCCCTTCAGCAAAAATGTTCGAAGAAGAGGAGAAGGATAACAAAATAATGTCCCAAGGCGCCATCACAGTGTGTGTGCCGTGTCTACTCTACTCCACTGCGGTTACCCATCCAACAAACATGAACAAATTTTCCAGGAAACTACCCCCAAAGTCACAAGTCACGTATTTATCGTCTATGGTGTAATAATTTCCCGAATTCTGTAATTAAAGTATTTTATGGTTTAGGTCGGGACAACAAGAGAAAAAAAATCGAAAAAAAAATTCTCTTCTCCTAATCTTTGATCAAGGGTGGTATTAATAGCAGAATCACATGAACCCCACCGAATATCATTGTAAATTTCTATAGATACGTTTTTATCGGACATTTTGTGGGGGGAAAATGATTGACGTACTTTAGGCCGGTGTCAGATGTGGTTAGAGGTTTGGTTGGTGGATGTTGAGTGATGGTTAATGTCCTTCTAATTAGTTTATGGGTTGCACTCAATGGAGAGTCTGCAGCCATGGAATGATTGATGGAGGGTTGGTGGTTGTTTGGGTGTGTTTAAGTGTCGTTTGTGGAATTTGGGCAATAGTCTGCAAGTGTGGAATATTAACTTGATATTCTTTCAAAGACAAGACGATTACCCACCATCTGAATGAAAGTACGCATATATACTTAAATTATCCTTATGCGGGTTTAATGCAGTGACACACCTGTTCCTGGCTATTTTCCTCGGGTATTGATTAAATATCTTCTACCAAAATACAACCCTACAACCTTTAGTACCATCATAATTTTCATAGACAGCCAGGCTGCTATCAAGGCAAACGTTTTCGTTATGTCATATTTCAAGTTCGTGGAACAGTGCAAAGACGAACTCACCTCACTGAGTAATCGGTTTAGGATCACTCTCTTCTGGGTCCCGAGACTCAGCATCATTAGGGGAATAAGCGAGCTGATAAAATTGCATGGGGGAAATCAGCCTTTAACATATCCATGGCGGAGGCTGTTCTTATACCACTGAGAGCTCTCAATGGAAGTACCTCCGCACAATTTCTATCAAAAGCCAAAGATACATGGGTTGCGGAATTGTATTGTTTCAAGCCCGGTGTAATCCAATTACAACTGGCACAGAACACAAGATCTTTAAAACAGGAACCGTACAGATATTGCTAGAAAAGGCCGCTGTTCTGTTGGAATCCACAAAGCCAGTCTAGGTATTGCATTCTATGAACATTGCCGTAGCTACAATATTGCTAGCGAGCAAGAAGTAATATACTATTGCCTCTACAAATATTCAGCTCTAGGTAGGGTCAAACAGTGCACACTTGGCAAACCCTTCTTCGGCAACATAATAGAAATATCGAGAAAAAGTACCGGCGAAGTAATGAGCATTCTTAATGCCACCGAGTGGATTTAAAGACGTTTACTCCAATTTCACTCACTTATCTCTGAGTTTTACATCGGAATAGGTCACGTAAGTTGTGGTATTAAAATGGCACTTAGGCCCTAGCTAAGTTTCAGCATGTTTTGCTGTTACAGCCACCTGTACCTACCTACCAAAATATTTAATATCTTTTTCCAATCTCCGTGTCTTGATAGATCGGCTAAAAATGTGACTTCAGATCAGATAAAAACAGGACAGAAGAAAGGTAACCAGCTTTGGGATTTCCACGAGAAGATATTTGCTGATACAGGATGGAAAATATTATATACGAATATGTTTGCAACTTCATTGACTGCACCAACAAATTTTACGCACACTTACTCTGTATTATATGTAAAAGGATCTAATGTGTGTATACTGGTCTCTACCTTCTCGATGATTCCTTCATTACTGCTTATCTGATCTAAAAAACACAACCAAGTTTTTCGTCTAGACCCAAATTACCTCCAGCTTGGAAATGAAAACAACTAACTGTTGTCAAGGAGGTAGTACCAAATTTGTCTAAGCAAAAATTAGTATCGTAGCATCTTGGTGAAGATTCAATATCAGAATTTCTAATAAAAATAACTGGAAGAGTGAACTAGTTACTTGTAATGAGGACTTCTACACTGACGGTTTCAAAATGGATGTCGGTGTGGGAGCTGATGTTTACTGCGAAACACTACGGGTCACTACTCATTTAGAATCAACAACGACTGCAGCGTCTTTCAAGCTAAAATCACAGCCACCATCCAGGTTGAGAAAATCATCATCGTGGGTAAATCAATTACTATGTACATCAACAGCCAGCGGGGCATTAAGGCTGTGGAATGCACAGCAATTAGATCTAAGCTTGTTAAGATCTGTAAGCAGCATCTTAATAAGGTATCTCAACCTAACAGGGTGACCCTATGCCGGCTACCAAGGCATATGCGCATACTGGGTAATGAAAGAGCAGACGAGCTCGTAAGAATGGGATCGGTGTTGCACATCTCGTAGGCCCTCCCCTATTAGCTCTATAAATAAACTCGTCGAAGATGAAGCTACTAACGAAGTTAGCAGACGATGGAACCATCTAGACACGTACACCACTGCTAGAATGCTATGGCCGTCCCATAATTTAAAGAGGAACATTTTCTTGTTAGCCTTAGTCGTAACAGTATGCGCCTCATCTCTGACATAATCACGGGGCTCTGTGGCATTAGGATTCATGTAGAGTATATCGGCGTGCCTCAAAATTACTTCTGCAGGAAATGTAGTGATGAGGAAGAAATTGAATCTCTCTGACACCTGTTGTGATAACTCTCGGTAGCCCCTTCTTCACTGAGTTGGAGGATCTACGTCACATTGAACTGAAACACCGCTTGAGATTCATATCCCTATCTAGGTGGTTACATTTTTCAAGCTGGCAGAGCCTCTGAGATTCATATTCTTATCTACATGGGCTTAAATTCAGCATTTGTTCTTTGCATGCTCTCACTGGGGCAGGATTGTACGGGCCCAGGACTAGATACTCAGAATCACTGGGAATATTTCCCAGTATAGCAGAACTAGACAGGAAATATCGCGGGCAGGACATCGCAGTACTATCAGACAGCCAAGCCGCTATTAAAGCACTGACCTCGCATGAGATCAGATCCAAACTGATATGCGAATGTCTCACCAGGATCAACGAATTGGGAGAAACAAACAAAGTAACTCTCTACTGGGTACCAGGACATGTAGGAGTGGAGGGGAACGAAGCAGCTGATGAACTAGCTAGAAACGGATGAGACACGCCGTTCCTTGGACCAGAACCCTTCTGTAGGATAGGACCCCACACAATAAGGGAAGACTTAAGGAAAGAAGAAGAGAACAAATGGGCCAACCATTGGGACGATATCCCACAAATAAGACAGGCAAAAGAACTTCTGGGGAAATACAACCAGAAACGAAGCAGAGTCTGCCTAAGAGTTAGTAAGAACCGGCTTGCATGGCGGGCATGTTAACGGGTCATTGCAGACTTAAGGAGCACCTTAGGAAACTGGGAATAGAGGGAGACGGACACTGCAGATTCTGCAGGGACTTCGCAGAAACACCAGCGCACCTTCTTATGGAATGCGAAGCACTGATCCACAAAAGAAGGAATCACCTAGGTGCCTACCTCCTATCAGAAACGGATTTATCTTCGTTGCAGCAGCTGGACTGGAGGAAGTGCTGTAGACCGAGTATATCATCGGCTAGAGCCTTAGTAAGGGGGGCACAATAGATCTTTTATAGGTCGCAATGCACTTGCACCTCTCAATAATATACATCTATCTATCTTTCCATGCTCTCAGGATAAAAATTAAAGGGACACAATCTACCATTGTTGGTTTAAGTAAGCAGTGACTTCGTCACAAGGCACCCATCTACCTGACTTAACCTATCTTGAAGAATTCCAATTAAATACAGCGTTTTTCATACGCCATGCCTCAACTCTCGATCTCGAACATAAAGGCTTTCCCACGTGACCCCCCGCATCGCCAGTATAAAAGTTTTGAGAATGGTCATGAAGTAATGAATCGAATACAGGTCTCAACTTGGTGGCTCAATGGTAATTTCTCGCAGTCTTCGTAGCCACATACCTGCTCTGTATAGCACATGATTGATTGAACATCTTTTCTGCTTAGTATCTTTTCTAAACCCTGTTAAAGCGTTTTCTAAATTCTATTCATTTCTGCAAGTATGTTGGGTTGTTTTTGCTAAAACTACTTTTTCTCACGTTTCTTACAATTCAAAAATAAACCTTAAATTACTCCCCTAAGCGATTGCATTTTTGTGACTTTGTTTTCCAAACTGTTTGTGCTGTTTAAGATAGTGCAGAAGGAGCTATCTATCCTCGCAGTAAGTTAATTTCATTTTACGCAATTTTAAACCGAAAAATCGGTATATTTGCAATATGTCCTAAGGGTGAACAATAAATTATTGCTGTGTTCGAAGAATGCCAATTTATAATTTTTTGTTGAATGCTCTCATATCTCGTTTCCCATACAGACGTCTGCTCCTTGGGGTGTTATACTAGTAAGAGTGATGCAAACGAATATTTCTTTTTGGTGTTCTTAAATTCTCCAAGAAGGCGTCTATCGTATTGTATCCTAAGGCAGTTCTAGGTCGAGGTCTCTCTGAAGATGTTTTAAACGTTCAGTAACTGCACACGTGATGGTAAGCCTCAATTTTGAGGGAAACATGATTCAAGAGTGTAATTCATCATATTTATTAAAATATTCGTAAGTATGCAGTTATTGATTTCATGTAATTTAAAGGCATACTTTCGAGAGGATATCAATTCAATAAACACTTGATTTTTGCAAAAGCAAGGTTAGTAGTTATTTGATAGGTTGATGGGTTACAAAATAGGTTAAGTAGATACTTCAAACTTTTTCTGGAATTAATTAATATTGAAATTTCCTCTTAGCAGTAATGAAAATTCATTGAGGCTGCTGTTTGAGTGACTTACAAAAGCCTGTAGAACTGTTGACCGTATCTAGAACTTTTCAAAAGAGAAATTCTCTTCAAATTCAAAAGGGATGCTCACCCTAGGTTTTCATATGATGCAAACATGGGAGTTGTAATGACGTGCATGACATAAGAATATTATGTATAGACCGCTAAATAGGCTCATTTTACATGTCAGGAAATTTTAACATAAAAATAAAAGGCTTACATTGATTTAAATGGCACACGTCATGGTAAGCCACCATCTACAATATGAAACAAGGTAAGTACTATGCGTGCTAAAATGCATCATAAGCACGAACATGTCATTACACGCAGGTGACAGCGATAAGGTGCAATAATTATTTACAAAATCATACACATAGGTATGCGATGTGTGTATTATTATCCATTAGACCCTCTGAGAGGAAGCATGAACGGATGGCGACATTGTTGTGATTTCTCATTGACAAGTAGAGGTTGGTCACGATATATTGAAGTAATTTCTTTGCTAATGGATATGTCATGTGTACGTAGTACTCATTGAATGCAGATATGATCACTCAAACTAAGCCTATGCCCACCAAAATAATTTCAAAGGGTTACTCTTCTAGACCACCATGTGACAACTTAGCCCAATGGCGGGGGTGATTTTAATAATATCGGCCTAACCGCCAAGGCAGTGCTTCCTTTGGTTTATTTGGTGGTCACATATTAGACATATGGTACTTTCTGGAAGTCTTTCAATGAACCACAATGCATCAGTTACCGTATTGTTACGCGAGCCCAGAAACATAAACCGCACAACCGAGAAACATCGCGAAAGTCGTAGAACTTGTCAACGAGAAGGCACTAGAAATTGCCAGACTTTTGACAACAGATTTCCAGCGGCGAAGTGGAAATTTGGAAATTCGCCTGGAAAGCGGGAGCCAAGTATAAAAGAAGGTAGGCAGAAACCAAGAAAAGGGTTCTTGGTTGGCAGCAGCGACAGCGATCACTAGAGACGCGAAGCTCTAAAAAAAAGTAAATAATTGTACTAGATTTTTATTTGTGGAAGATTTAGTTCTCTTGTACAATAACTCAATTAAATAAAGAAAAAATTCACCCTCTCGTTTTTTTGCCTCCATCATCCGTCGCAATTTTCAACGTATTCAGCTTAATCGGCGACTTCGCTGACGATAATCCTGCTCTTTCACTTGGTTACGGTTTTCTGAGGGCGATAGAGATGTTGCACCTTGGCCGACGTAGCTGCTTATCCGGGTTCGTTGATGATCGTCTCCCGTAACTCGCCGATTATAGGACCCCCGATTCGCATAGAGGGTATCTCTGGAGGAACACTCTGGACTAGAGGGACCGCTCAAGTGCAACTGGTGCTAAACCACCACCAGTACTGCCAATTTTTCGCCGTCAACAGCCAAAGTGTGCCAGCCATCCTGGGTATGGACTTTCTAATAGAGAATATGTGCGGCCTCGATTTTGCGGAGTTGAGTCTAGAGATTCGTGGTAAGAGGCATCCCCTTTGACTGCTGACCAAAACCGACACAAGCCTACTACGAACGACGGCTTCTCAAAACTTACCAGCTCATTCTGAGGTAGTTTTGCCGATGGCGATGGTCACCGAATTGGATGGAGTCACTGTCCTCGTCGAACCCTGTGAGAAGAGTGAGCTTCCAGAGGGAGTGCTTTTAGCCCGAAGCTTCGTAAGTTCAACCCAAAGTCATCTGATGGTAAGAATGGCAAATGTGTCTACAAATGCCATAACCTTGCCGAAGGATTTAGTGGTTGGACGAGTGTGTACGGCCACGATATGCGAGTCCAAGCCGATGACGGAACCTGCCGCAAATCATCCTCTCGAGAACTAGAGTAATTGCGTTCTTTTTCACTCCTGCTTCCGCCCACACATTGGAAGTTCGCGGCATAATCGGCGATTTTTGCTACAGTATTATATAATGTAGTCAAATAGTTGAGAGTTATCCCAGGCTAAACTAGAACTGCCATGACTTCAAAGAAAGGCGCGATAAATTGGTTGCACTCTATGGTGGATGGACAAATTAAAACAGATGGTCACCAAACTGTATCTCATGCAATTCTGTTCACCTAACAACTAATTTTTTCTCAAAAAGTTCTCTTAAGTCTCTATAGCCGCAAAGTAACCAGCCAAGTCATATGAATCAGATTGCCTTAGAGATTGCGATTGGGATTCTAAGCTAGGTGTTCAAAGGCAATCATGTGATATGCTGATAATTCGAATCATTTCAGAAATACCCAGGAATTCGAACAGGCTTCAAAAATTCAATATAGCAAGAGAATAGTTAGGTTTCTTATATAACCACGTCAAGTGTGTTTAGCGTTTGACAAAATTCAAAAAATCGAATTCAGTCGTATCGAGAATTACATCGAAGGAGATCGTGGCTTAAAAATTATTCTTTTTCCTTCTTTCTTTTATTTTTTAAATAAATTTAATTAAAATATCCAAATTGTATACTGGCATTTCTTCTTTTATAGATAGCGAGGCGGCGCGGCGTTAATAAGACTACATCTATTTATAAAATTGAATGCCAACTGCCTAGAGTGTGGTTCTGTGTAATACTAAGAACTGTGTCCAGTTGATTAAAAAAAAAAGGCCAAAAGAGTTATTCTCGTCTCCGTCAATATGATTGAACGTCTTTTGGATTCAAATTGGCTTTTTGGAATAAAATATATTTCAGTTGGCAGTGCCTTTTGGTTTGAGTTTAGCCAAAAGTGTTGATAGTAACAACATAAAAGACCTCTGGCTCAACCTGAAATAGAAAAGAATTCGATATCCAACTTCATGTATCCAAACGTAAAAGCAGCGTATTTACTTATACAAACTGCCTAAAGCATTAAGGTTATACCATACTCCAACAAAAGAAAAACTCTTTTCCTCAAAACATTGAACAAATTCAACAATCAATCCCATATTGCAATTTTAGCACCATATATAGGGAAACTAGTCTCGTATACAATGATTTAGTTACACTATTTCACGCATTTTCCATTTCAGCTTCGATCAACTTTATTTAACTGAAATTTTGCGGAACCACAAGACGTAAGGACATTTTGTCACGCATTTTGCTTCCTCAGACCGGATGGAAAAGGTAGAATGTTTGTGTGGAAACTCAACAGTTTCTGTCCACAGAAGACATATTGTTGGTCTGTGTATCTGTGTCGTGTCAAAATCGATTAGACGAGAATCCCCATGTGGTTGACAGTGTTAATACACGAATTTGGTTATTTGGGATTGTAATGCTTGGATTGAGTACTGTCAGATTGATACAATGTAAACAAATCGAATCGGTGGAACTAACGAATCAAAGTCCGTATTCGAACTCTGCCTTGCACTGCTTTAATATTGTCTCCATTCCGCTCTTTTTCTTTCTTTATTATGCGCAATCACCCCCCCGAGGTTATGCGGCATCAATAACGCCTGTACGCTATCTTTTTTAAAGTTCTGCAATCCGCTTAAGGTTTCTGCAGCTCTTTCCGAGAGACGCCCACTCCTTTTCAACTGTTCTACACCACTCACCTACTACCTAGGCATGTGAGTGGATTTCACTGCATGAAGTACCTTGTGCCTTAGCTGTTCTTCGACAAAGATGTTTGTTGAAGATGATGAATAGGCAGCTTACAAGTTGACGACCATCACAGAGAAATACTGATTCAACATTAGAGAAGAACAATCGTAGCATGGTTTTAATGCTGAAAACATTACAGTTTCAGACTTTGGAAAGTACATATTTACTAATGTTGTTGGTTGGAACTGGCAAATGGCTATGGTATAGAACTGAACCTAAGTAGCGCTGTGCTCGCTGATTGGAAATCAGAAATCTATCGGCTTATCGCATCGGTGGATCTACATTACAGGGAGCGATTTCTGGGAGATGCCTCGGGATCTGTACACAGACAAATATACCTTCGATTGTGTCAGAACCTGTAGCTTAGGAATTATTTCCGGGGTGAACTTAGCGTGGATGAGATATCTATAATTTTTAAACTTCGGGGTGTATTTCTCCATCTTAACTGCATCCCGCATCTCGCGATGAACTTCCTGTTTTATGCTGCTTATGCATAAAATTATGATTGTGTCCAATACTGAAGGAAATAAGAAGGAATTTATTCGGCAGCGATACTCTTGCAGATACCCAAACCATAGCCCTGCTCAATGTGGTAGAAGTTTCCAAGCTGTACGACTATTCCAGACTTTTTACAGTTCGATAAGTTTTTTTTACAATTTTCAGACATTGCATTGCATTGCATTTTGCATTAGGTTACCGTGGAGTGATAATTGATGAAAACCACTAAGTTTATTTTTCTTGTTATTTTGAATGATTCTCTTAACCACTCTTTTATTGCAAACTTTCAAAAAAATAATTGTAATAATTGTTAACCCGGCAGACGGCATTGCCACGCTTCTTGATTTTCTTTGTAAAAATGTGTATAAACTGAACATTGAAACAAATAAAATCTAGTCTAATCTAAACCTACTAATGTTGCCACATTCAGTTCGGTGCAATCGTCCGCTGAGGCCATGTCGCTTATATAGAAAGTGATCAGCTTTCTCGATCTTCTATCCAGCTCTGTTCAGTTGAGCGTCGGAGTTTGAGTCCGCAGCTTGTTTCGTTCAATACATGTAAGCTTATAGGGTGGACTAGGTATGTGCATCCTTTAACATTTTTCTTAGGAATTAAGCAAATGGTGAAAAATGCCATTATGTTGTTCCTTAAGACCTTGGTCTCCGAAGTTAAGACAGCTTCTACCTGCATATTCCGTTCAATTGAAAAGAACGCAGTCTTTACGGTACGAGTACGTTAATCCAAATAACTTATTGAATACAAACAATTAGTTAACTTGTCACAAATTACAGGAATTCATTATGTTATACAAGAAGGAACAAATAAGCTGTAGAAAGAGGACAATAACAAATCATTTCATTTGTTGCCCACAAATGAAGGTGTTTCCCAGTAATTTGTTAACTCCACTAATTTGTCATTTGTCAAATGTTAACCTTATAGCGTGCTTATATACACATTTATATGTATTTTGTGAACAACTTAAATTATGAGGTAGGTTGACTTAGAATATCTACTTAGTGAGGTAAACACTAGGTTCGCAATGAGTTTGGAAGGTTAGTTGTAGAAGTTGGTTGGTTGGTTGGCTTAGGATCGGCCCTCGATGAGGATGTACTTAGACCAGAAAGTAGGTCCATTGTACTACCGATGTGTAAGGCGGGAGGGTCACCCTCTTACTCTTGGAACCATTTGCTTCGTTGAATGAAGGCCTGAATTTAATATTGGCGAGTGCAGGACAGGCGCACAGGAGATGACTGATGGTCTCCTCCTCCTCTTCATCTCTGCAGCTTCTGCAGAAGTCATTATAAGGGATACCTAATCTTTGGGCATGTCTTCCTATGACGCAGTGTCCAGTGAGGACATTTGTTATTTTTGAGACGGTCCCTCTCTTGTGCTTCAAGAGTCCGATGGACCTAGATTTATTGAGGGTCGGCCAGAGCTGTCTGGCGGTATAACATTGGTCTAGAAGTTGGCATCGATGATTGTCTACTTTCTCGGCGTCAATTTGAATAAGGTACTTAACATAAGACGCTGGCGCTTGGATGTCGGTGATGCTTATGCTATCTGTACCAGAGGAGCCTTGTCGGCTGCACAATTCCCCGGTATGTCACAGTGACCTGGTACCCAGCAAAGGGTGAGATTGTACTGACCAGCTATCTCGTTAAGAGATATGCGACAGTCTTTCACTGCCTTAGATCTCGTAGTGCTGGATGCGAGGGATTTGATGGCTGCCTGACTGTCGACATAAATAATAATATCAGGTGTTGATAGTGTGCTACCCGCTAGCCAGTCAGCGGCTTTGCGAACTGCGGTGATTTCGGCTTGAAAAACGCTGCAGTGGTCTGGAAGGTTAAAGGAGAGGTGTATGTCTAGATCTTCGGAGAAAATTCCGGCACCGACTCCGTCCTTCGTTTTGGACCCGTCTGTGAAAATTGACAGCTATTCGTTGTAAAGGACATTGCGTTGCGTCCACTCACTTCTGTCTGGTATCAAGTGCGTGTAGCCCTTGTTAAAATCATATTCAATGGGCAGATGGTTAGTGGAATTGGGAAGGTGACGGTGAATCGAAGGTATATTGGCATGTCCCGTGTGTTGCTCCTTCCACTGCTTGGAGCCTCTCAGTCTTATTGCTGAGCTGGCAGCCAATTGTTTACTGACGATGTCAATCGGTAGCAGGTGGAGCATGGTTTGGAGCACCGCTGTGGGAGAAGTTCTCAGTGAACCGGTAATACTGATACATGCAACTCGCTGAGTTTTTTCCATTATGGATAGGTTGGATTTCTTCTCCAAGGCGGGCCACCATACCAATACTCCATACATGAGAATCGGAATCGGAAAGACAAAAGAGAATTTCAGTAAAGTGGATTAATCAGGGTTTCCAGACTGGTAGTAAAAGTGGTTTTTTAAATACTCTGAACATATTTTTTTTTTGGAATATGGTTTGGTAAACGCACAATATCGTACGGCATAGTACGAATAAATGTTTAGGAGTAGTGTTTCTGTCTATAAAGCAATTTCAAAGTTGTGCTAGAAAACAAAACCCCCAATATGTACATAGTTTTCCAACTTGCCACGTAACCTGGTTGAAATCTTCAAGCAAAAATATTTCGAAAACTCATTAAGAAAAAACTCATTAAACAAACAATAATGAATACATTTTTAGCTATAGTATAGCCTAACCCTATAGTATAGTTGTCTTGTTACTATTTTCCAAAAGTTTTGCTCCTAAAATCTGCTGGATTACGTATTCGCAATACAATTTGAGCATTTAGACTTCTCATCTTAGGTGCGTAGAAAATATGTACCGCCTTATTCATGTTAATGTGATGCATCCACACTTTACTTCAAGCTTGATCCCGTAGGTGCTCTTTTTGAAATATTCTAGGACAATTCTAGACACAGTGTATTACAAAAAAAAAAAACTTGGCCAAGAGACTAGATAACCAAAAAGTCAATGGAAATATATTTTAAGAATGCAAGAACTAATTCTGCATCTTTTAGTTGCAAAACCGCTCCCCGTTAATTAATTACTTGGCGCAACAGTTCTTTTAGTGCCAGGGCCTAACTTCTTGCAACCACTCATGCTATGTGCGTTATATTTTTCAGACGAATGGATGGGACCTACAGTTTAGTGCCGTATCCGAAGGACAATTTGTTTTGGGAAGCTTTTTCGAGACAACAATATTCTCGGATGTTTGTCAGACATTCGCGAGAGGTGGGACCCCGAAAAATTTCTTTTTTTTTTGTGTTTTCTGGGATTCGAACTTGGAACCTCATGCGCAGTGATCCGACACACTAACCACTTACGCCACGGACCACCCCGTTGGTACTTATAAATTTCAAATTTCTCGTGAAAAGGGAATCGCCTAGCAGAAGGGGCACTTAAAAGAGCATATTGTAAGATTTTCTGGTTTAGGTTCGTCAAGCATATATATATATATATTTTTTTTATAATTCGTGCGCCGAAGGGATTATTAATACCTTTATACTGATGCTCAGGGCACGGGCGGATGGGAAAAGGGGGGAGAAGGACGGATGAGATGCCGGTTTGCGTTGGCTTTAAATGTTTGAAGGTTGTAATGATTAGAAAATACAGAGGCTGGTAGATCGTTCCATAAACGTGTTGTTCGGTTTATAAACGAATCCCTATATTTAACAGAACGTCCGAAGTTGGGCTTGAGGGTGAACTGATGTGCATTCGAAGCATGACGCGTATTGCGGATGAAGATTTGAAGGGGAGGAATGCAGCTGGCTATTTCGCTGGAGCATTTTTTATAAAAAAAAAGCGGTAAAATAGGAAAAAACATAAGACATTTCTACGATGTTCAAGTGAGACTATGGGGTTCACAATGACTCTATCACCTATAAGTTTTAACGCGCGGTTCTGTACCCTAACTTGGTGCACCAGAGTTTTAAGCAATTTCTAAATCGCTAAAGATGTTCCATGGGCATGAAATTCAAGGTAATACTACTGAACCAATTAATCGTTTTTTTTTTTTTCGGTCATGCCACCCTTGTTGGGCATAGATCGCCTTTTCATCATTTCTCCATCATCACTCATTCCCAAAGCAGAGCTGTTCCATGTTACGTTAGGGTTACCCACTCTCGTGCCAGATTAAGTAAACTTCATTGTATGCCGTATTTTTCAATAGAGGAGTTGCCTTGGTGTAATGTATCACCAATTGCCATTTTTTTTATCGCATTGTTATGTTCACGGGTTCTTGTCCAACTCTCAAGCGAAGCTCTTTATTTTATACTTTATTTGACGTAATCCCTGACGCGAAGACATCTTTTGACTAAATTCTGCAGCTTACATAGTACTTTCTCAGTTTTTCTATTTCTCTTCCAACTTTTGGAAAGTATGCCGAACTAAGCTTTCCTTTTCCAATTCTGCTGCCACAATCCATTTCGGTTTCACCGTCGGCCACAACAATGGGTCCTAAATAGAGCAAGCTGCTTAAATTTTCTATCTGCTAACTAACACTGTTTACTTGTTCGATGAACTGTGACATATTGAGCATTTTTGTTTCCGTCGTGGTAACATTTGTCGCCCCACTATGCTCCTTTTTCTCATTAAATTTAACGCCATTTGATGAAGTGCCATTTTTCTGCAAGAAAGGCAAAACACATTGTCAGAATAATATAAGCGGTTGAAGTAAAGTGTCGTAGTTCATTGTATTCGACGATTTTCCTATCCAATGCAACGCGACTAGGAAAACAGCGGTGAATGTATGTAGCGTTGTCGCACTGCACTTTGGACATTCGAATTTTTACCATTGTGCAAGGCACAACAATTTTCATGCTCATAGGTAGCCCATACAGGCTTCTTAGGGATTGCCCTGCTACGCAACGCTCTTCAAATGAAAGTCCATTTTTTTAAGCCAATTAAGATGATGGAACGTAAATCTACACTCGAGGCACTGCTCTTAGAAAATCCGCAGGGTGTTTACGTGATCAGCACAGGAGGTTCCTGAACGAAGTCCTATATGAACAAGAGCGCAACCATCTTCAACATAGGCGCCCAAAGAAGGAGGAATGTTCAGGAGATTCGTTCGCCAAAGTTCATTAACAATGCTCATGGCCACCTTCTTGTGGATGACGAGAAAATTGTGCAGAGGTGGCGGCAGTATTGTGAAGAACTTTTGAATGAATGGTTTCCCCGGCTATACTTTCCAAGAGCCACTCCTAACTGTGAAGATATACTCGACATCACAGTCGAAGAAGTTAGTGAGGCGAAAGCGGTTGGGCCAGACGAGATGCCCCCTGAGTTCTGGAAAAACATGGGAGAGATCGAGTTCAGATGGCTCAGAATTCTCATCTCCAAATTTGTGAGAGGTGACCCAATGCCGGGAGGGAAAGTTACCTTCTCCCTGTATACAAAGGGAAGGGTGATACGCGAAACTGTGATAGCTACCGTTCGATCAAGCTGATGTCACACACCATGAAGATCGTTGAACGGGTATTGGGTGGCCGACTGCGAAAAATAATACGGCTATCTAATGATCAGTG
This sequence comes from Brachypalpus laphriformis, assembly GCA_945910035.1. NCBI lineage: Eukaryota > Metazoa > Arthropoda > Insecta > Diptera > Syrphidae > Brachypalpus > Brachypalpus laphriformis. Next base: position 163,601,331 of record OX246756.1, read on the forward strand.
CGGGTTTGTCTAGGGTAAATCAACCACAGATGCAATCCAAAGTATAAGGATCATAATGGAAAAACATCGTGATTCCTTAAGGGATTTGCATATTGTATTGGTTGCCTTTGAAAAGCCGACAGATAACCACGAGATCTGATATGGGTGGCGCTATGACATCGAGGGATTCCAGAAACCTATGTACAGATGATCATGGACATGTAGGAAAGCGCAAAGACAAGAGTAACCGAAGAGTTCCCAATCAAAGTCGGGGTGCACCAGGAAAGCGTCTTAAGTCGTTTGCTCTTTATTACAGTCATTGATTATCTGCTTGCAGGTAAAGTGATGGACACCAAGGTACATCAGTTGTTCTTTGCTGACGATGGAGCCATCATAAGTGAGGATCCTACATCCCTTCAACGAGCATTTGATATGTGGGTGGACGCCCTGAAGGGGAAATGGGTATCGCATTAGTTTAAAATAGGCAGAGTACTTGTGCTGCCCGTTCTCTGATCCACTCAGGCCTATTCCAGATATTTATTTGAATGGAACAGTGCTTCCTAAGTGGGAAAGTTCAAATATCTGGGATCTATGATCAATAGCAAAGCAACCTGTGATGACGATATCAATCATCGCGTAAGCGTAGGGTGGATGAAGTGGTGAGAAAATTCCGCTATCTTCTGTGACAGAAAAATGCCACATAAGTTGAAGGGAAGGCTCTACACCGCAGTTGTGCATCCAGCGCTCACATACGGTTCACAATGTTGGACGATGTACAAAACGTATGAGAGTAAATTAACGGCAGCTGAGATGAAGATGATTCGCATGACAGCAGGAGTGACAAAGCTTAATCGAATAAGAAGTTCGAAGATCGGTGGAAGCTTTCACATCAAGGAAACCATCGTACAAAAGATAGAGCGCGATCGGCTCAGCTGGTATTGAAACGTTCAAAGAAGAGATCATTTGAACCCAGTCAAAAAGGCAATATCAGTGCACGTTCCAAAGACATCGCGATGTAGGAAAGGCATGCCTATAAACGCCTGGATCAGACAAAAGCGACGACATCGGCATTTCATTGCCCCAGTAACCGAGTGATCCAAAATCTGGAGGCCTATCGATATTTTCTGAGGTCAAATAGGCGAACCCCACAGGCGGATCAGTAGAAATGCGGTGATGTGGGAGGGTTATGATTTTCGGATCGTAACCTCGCTGATAAAAAGATCAAGAAGACGAAATATCGTTAGCTTCTCACCACGCCTACAGATTTTTCTTCGATCGATGAGGAAATTTCAGTAAAATTGGAAAAAGTGGTCTGCTTCCTAATAGTTCAATGAACTGGTATTGGAATCGGAGTGCTCCAGTAGATTTTTACCAACTCTAATGACAATTAAAAAAATATATTCACGTGCTGATATCTAAGGTGGCTATTGTGGGGTAATCAGTCATCGTATTGCACACATTTGATACGAAATGTTTTTTTTGTCTTTTTCTTTTTTTTATTATCTCTCAGAAAAGGCGAACCTAAAAAAGCGCATCGAAATATCTTCAGATGTCTGCAATTTCCTCATGTAATAATTCCAACTAGGCTGGAAAGGGATTTCCTGACTTTCCGTATGATTCTCTTGGTTGTTGCTTTGTCAAAATTGGGTCATAGCTTCCTTATGGTGGTTGTGTAGCCCTCTATTCCAGCCATAGGTAGGAGCTGGGGTATGAAACTTAAAATCACTCATTGGCTGTATGTATCCATTATCAGGCCTGTACTACGCTATGACGTGATCGTATGGTGCCCTGCTCTTGACAGGGCTGTCCACCTCACTCAACTAGCTAAGATGCAAAGATCTGTATGCATTTGCATCATTGAGGCAGTGATAACTTCTCCCCAGCGGCACTGCACATTTTGTTCAACCTATTACCTTTAAATATTTTCAGCAAACAGATCCTCTCAGTGGGCTAGCTATCTCGTTGGCCACTCCTCGATCCTTGATCTTCTCAACTTCAAGCACGAAAACACAGACTACATCCCTCTGAAACTGAGATTTTACCGTAACTTCCGTACGAGCATCCTTGAACGGGGTGAATTGCACATCTCCCTCCTTGTTGATGGTAGTTCGGTTCACTTCTTTTAAGATGGCTCTGAGACCGAGGGTTGGATGGGTTGTGGTGTTTTTTCCGAAAAGCTCGATCTGAGCATCTCGTTCCGCCTCCCTGATCATTGTAGCGCTTTTCAGGCGAAAATCATGGCGATTAAGGAAGCCCTGTCTTGGCTGAAGTGTAATGAATCACCTGTCAGGGATATTAGCATTTTCACTGACAGCTAAGCGACAATCAAGTCCTTGGAATCGTGCTCCTTCACTTCAAAGCCCGCCTTAAACTGCCGTTTATCTCTTATGAAGATAACAGAGCAGTTCAATATTCACCTATGCTGGGTGCCAGGCCACAGGGACATTCCAAAAAACTGCAGGGCGGACGAACTCGCCAGACAGAGTACTACTCTAAGGATTCTGCCTGATAGGCAAGCCCTGGGTATGCTCCTCGCTACATGTAAGCATCTACTAAAATTGCACGCTATTAGCATGACCAACCTCAGATGGAGAAACGGCTCAATGTGTCACATTCCGAGACAGATTAGGCCTAGGCTGGACCAAAAATGTAGTGCCGAGTTGGTCAAGCTAAAGCGATCACAGATCAGCTGCGTTGTTCGTGTTCTCACTGGACACTGTCTTATAGGCCGACACGCCAAAAGACTTAGTCTCTTCTCCAATGACTTCTGCAGAAGCTGTAGGGACGAAAAGGAGTAGGAAAACATCCTTCACCTGCTATGCACTAAATTGTTTGCCTTGTATATCTCATGCGGCTATGCCAGTCTGTCTGTCACTATAAAGTTTCGTGAGGTGGCTAATGTGTCAGTCGATATTACTGTACGAGAGAAAATATAAAAATTATTTCGTTGTCTACCTCAAGCGCAGAATAAAATATTTCCGACTATATACTTGCGTTCCTTTTTTTACGATACATACTCGTATGTATAATACATCAGGGGAGTAAATGGGTGATGTACGACAGATTGTAATTGAGTTACTTATTATTCAGAAACATTTGTCACTTTTTGGTGACACTTCGGCTCGTTGAATAATTTATTTGCACTGCAGGCAAATATTAAATTTACTCATAACGATAAAACGAGCAATTAAAAACAAATTTAATTCAACAAATTCAATTAAAATTACAATTTATGCTTAAAACGAGCATAATTCATAGAATAAAGCAATATTGTATAATATTTTATTACTTTATTATTTATTGACAAAACTCTATAAATAATTGAAAGCTAGAAATTTTATTCACGAATTAAAATATTTAATTATAATCCCCAAATAATTGTTGCATAGAAAGAATTTTTAATTATTACCTTGCTATCTGTGAAGTCGTTTAAAGCAAAGGAATTCAATTTTAAAGCCAAACTGTTTGCAAAATATAAAAAAAAAAAATTACAGAAATGCTGTGTCATTCTATCAATGCACAAAGCCATACAGTTGTTCCATGACAAATCCATACCATGAATTCGTAAACACTATGGCTATTGTTTTGTTTTTTTTTTTTTTAAAGTAAAATTTTACTGCATTCTTTTTCCTGTGTAAATTGTTTAATGTCTCAAACTTCCTCTGTTGTCTATGGATCCATAAAATAAACATACATCATGGTAAGATTTCGTCTAAAATCGTTCGTATAGTACCCTATACGCCCAATTAAAGTGGGCGTGGAGTTCTTAATTCAAAAGTTTCTACTCATATGTACCTAGTTTCTTTGACTTTTTAGATAGAATTTGGGTTTTTGAAGAAAGCGCCTCCAAAATATGGCCGTGTCCTATTTAATATATTGACGACTGCATATTCTGCAATACTTTTTACGATTTCTAATAAAAATGTTAAAAAGGGACATTTTCCAAAAAGTGGCGGTCAGTTTACACGTCCTGTACTACTTCGGCCTCTCAAAAGTCCGATCTTCTAAATCTAATTTTAAGATCCAGAAAACTGACATATGGACAGACGGATGGAATGGACATGTCTTGATCGACTCGGTGTTTGAACAGAGCATTTAAATATACATGTGAGACTACAATTCAATATTTATTCACTTGGTTTGCAAATTACAATTAAAGTTAGAAAATTACGATTAGGGAGTATCTTAATTACGAGGGCGATAGTGGTTGGTAGTGCACGGCGGCGATGAAGATAATGGCAGTGGAGAAGTCGATGCTCCCGTACAATACCCATACAGAAACCTAAATAAATATTTGGCGCAACAGCACTTTAAAGTGCCAGGGCCTAGCTTCTCGCAACCAAACATGTTGTGTGCGTTATATTTTTCACACGAATGGAAGGGACCTACAGTTTAATGCCGAATCCGAACGGCGATTTGAGAGGCTTTTTCGTGACAACAATACTCTCGGATGTTTGTCAGACGCTCGCGAGAGGTGGGACCGTGAAAAAACTTACAGAAACCTGTTGAGATGGAAACGGAAACCTCGTAGTAGAATCAGAGTTGGTGCTGAGAATATGGAAAAACTACTTTTGCAGACTGTAACATATAACGGCGACGAAGACCAACATCCCGCTGTCTGGCAGAATGAACCATTCAACATGGACGATGATAGTCCATATTTCCGTACACCTGGCCAAAACGAAGTGAGGATAGCAATATCCAAGCTAAAATCCAACAAGGCTGCTGGACCTGACGGCTTGCCGGTCGAACTTTTCAAGGCAGCTGGTGATGAATTTGTAGAGTGCATACGCCACACAGACAGAGTGTATGCCTGAATCTCAGCATAGTTTGCCCGATCCACAAGAAAGGAAACCACCTCAACTGCGCCAATTATAGAAGCATCAGTCTCCTTAACATCGCATACAAGGTCTTTTCTGCGATATTGTGTGAACGCCTGAAACCTTTTATCAACAGCCTGATTGGCCCCTATCAGTGCGGTTCTAGCCCAGGAAATTCCACCATCGATCAAATTTTCACACTTCGCAGATCCTGGAGAAAACCCAGGAAGTCCAAATCGATACTCATCATCTCTTTATCGATTTCAAGGCCGCCTATGACAGCATCTATAGAGAAGAGTTTTATAGAGCCATGTCTAGTTTTGACATCCCTGCCAAACTTGTTCGTCTGTGCAGGATGACGATGGAGAACGCTCGCTGCTCCATCAAGTTTGGTAATGACCTCACCGAGACCTTTGATGTCAAAAAAGGTCTTAGACAAGGTGACGCGCTGTCATGCGACTTCTTTAATATTGTACTTGAATGGATTGTGCGGAACTCACAACCCAACACCGGAGGCACAATCTATCACAAGTTTGTACAACTGCTTGCATACGCCGACGATATTGACATTATTGGAAGAACTCAGCGGTCTGTCACCGGTGCGCTTGCAAGCATTGAAGCAGAAGCATTTAGCGATAAACGAGGGCAAAACTAAGTATATGCTGTCAACAAGAAGAGACAATCAACACAGACGAACTGCATAGAGCGTCACAGTGGGCAGCTATAACTTCGAGGTATTAAGGGACTTTGTCTACCTTGGCTCTGCTATCAACTCCAAAAACAACATCAGCGCAGAAATCAAGCGAAGAATAACTCTTGCCAATCGCTGTTTTTTTGGGCTTATAAGGCAATTCAGCAGTAAAGCCTTATCTCGACCAACTACGGAGGCTCTATATAAGACTCTGATCATCCCAGTCAGGCTTTACGATGCTGAAACATGGACTTTATTAAAAGAGGATGAAGATATCCTTGGTCGCTTCGAGAGAAAAATTATTCGTAAGATTTTCGGTCCCGTTTGCGTTGACGGGTTTTGGCGAAGAAGATTTAATAACGAACTAACATCGACTTAGTCAGAAAGCTGGGTATTGGACGCCTGAGATGGCTAGGACATATAGAGCGAATGGATATCAACGCTCCGGCCTGCAGAGTCTTCGAATCTAACCCGGAGGAACGACACAGCAGAGGACCTGCTCGCCGTAGGTGGCACGGACAAGTTCAAGGGGACCTCGACCAACTTGGAGTGCGCAACTGGAGGCAATTAGCTAAAGAGCGAGCTAAATGGAGAGGCTTGTTGGTTGAAGCCCAGGTTCACCCCGAACTGTAGCGCCACCTAAGTAAGTAAGTAGAAGTCGATGCTCGTGGCGATGATGGCAGTGATGACGACAATGGAGAAACGAGAGAGCGCGTCACTTGCACAACCACTTTTAATGCTGTTTGACATTTGCCCATGTAGATAAGGATGCCTGTAGGTGATGTCAATATGCTTAAGGTGGTATACATATACGAGTACATAGGGAGTTTATCATCATTAGACGTATTTTATTATCACACATGATCCATATGGATCATTGATTTCTATGCAATACAAAAACAATACGAGATCTTGCTTTCTATCAGGATCAATTTCGTGATCCAGACATGTTTTTTTTTATTCCTTGGTAGGTTACACAACCACACTACAAGACACAAGGAAAAATATTCGTTGATCCAGATCCGGATCGTTTTATTTTCGTTGTGTGATCTTGGATGATAATAAAATACAGCTATTATTTGTCTACGTTACAAACTATTTATCAAAATAAACATACCCTATGGGAGAGGGTATCAAAACCAATTACTAGTAAGCTCTGGGAATACCTGTGAAGACATTAAACGTTTGAAGTTTTTCCTTTGTTTCTTTTTTTTTGGGTGGAAAAGGAAGGAAATGCATACTACTCAACTTTGTGCAACCCTTTTGCTGTTTCTTTTAATTTACATCAAGTTTTTCTTTTGTTAGACTCGTTTTGCACATGTTAATGGAAAACTTCTGACGCGTTGCGAATTGTTTTGTATTTAGAAATGAATTTGCTTTCTTTTGTTTTTGACATTTTTTATGACGTGTCCTGGTGAATGCCTGTGGTTGATGTTGGAATGCAGTTGTCATTGCCTGTTTGGAGATTGTGTAAGTTATTGTGGTTTCGTTGAATAAGAGATACATACATTGATGGACACGTAAATTTCGGTTTTAAAAGTGGAAACTAGTTTGTAATGTGCTCCTTTGGCATCACATGCTAAGAGCAATCATAAATAAATAGAGTTAAAAGCATACTGCTTTCACTGCTTTACCAAATGACAATTATCAAAAAAATAAATATTAAGCAACATGTACAATTAATTTCACTGGACAATCCTCTGTTTTCTCGGAAGAGATAAGTCTAAAATGCCACAAAAGTCCACAGATTCCAGTTGATTCCATTCTTGAATTGCTGAAGATTCAAAGAACCACTGATGAGCAGACAATGTGCGCTGAGTTTTTCATTTATTTGAATAACTGGAATCGTTCGTTATTGAATATTCTCTCCCGTAATTGTTTTACGAAAAATCACTACAGAGCTTTTGCCTACAACAGGTGTCATCAATGGGCACTTTATTAAAGTACTTACTCTGAGTCATGCAGTAATACTGGGCCTTGTTATCCCATTAGGCTATATACATTCCAGTGCTGATAGGAAACCCATCAGAAGATACATAAGCGACAACTAATTGAATTAATTTAGCAGATGTTTGACAAAATCAAAAGCGATTTTAAAACTTCTCATTTTCAATATCTTCAATAAAAACGAGAAAAGCGCCTTATTTTTGAGGACATTTTCTTTAATATTTTTGGCGCAGGTTTGAGCATTTTTCACTTCTAATATTTTCCAACAAATCTATTGTGTATCGATCTCTATAAATTCCGTAGTAGGTCTAGACTGCTGATCGTCTCCCGCGGAAATAGCTGAGCAGTTCAATATTCACCTGTTCTTCTACTCCTCCTATCTTCTTCTTCCTTTTATCAGCGAGGTTATGATCCGAAAATAAGGGATCACAACCCTCCCACTTCACCGCATTTCTACTGATCCGCCTGTGGGGTTCGCCTATTTCACCTCAGAAAATATCAGCAGGCCTGCCGATTTTTGATCACTCGGTTACTAAGGCCAATGAAATGCCGATTTTGTCGCATTTGTCTGATCCAGGCGTTTATAGACTTGCCTTTCCTACTTACATCGCGATGTCTTTGGAATGTGCATTGATATTGCCTTTTCAACAGTGGCAATACCAGCTGAGCCGGTCGCGCTCTATCTTTTGTACGATGGTTTCCTTGATATGAAGGCTTCCAAGGCTCTTCGAACTTCTTATTCGATCAAGCTTTGTCACTCCTGCTGTCATGCGAAGCATCTTCATCTCAGCTGCCGTTAATTTACTCTCATACGTTTTGTACATCGTCCAACATTGTGAACCGTATGCGAGCGCTGGACGCACAACTGCGGTGAAGACCCTTCCTTTCAACTTAGGTGGCATTTTTCTGTCACAGAAGATAGCGGCATTTTCTCGCCACTTCATCCACCCTACGCTTACGCGATGATTGATGTCGTCATCACAAGTTGCTTTGCTATTGATCATAGATCCTAGATATTTGAACTTTTCGCACTTGGGAAGCACTGTTCAATTCAAATAAATGTCTGAACTAGGCCTGAGTGGATCAGAGAACGGGCAGCACAAGTACTCCGCCTTTTTTGAACTAATGCGATACCCATTTCTCTCCAAAACGTCCACCCACACATCAAGTGCTCGTTGAAGGGATGTAGGATCCTCACTTATGATGGCTCCATCGTCAGCAAAGAACAACTGATGTACCTTGGTGTCCATCACTTTACCTTCAAGCAGATAATCAATGACTGTAATAAAGAGCAAAGGACTTAAAACGCTTCCCTGGTGCACCCCGACTTTGATTGGGAACTCTTCGGTTACTCCAGTGGGGCGTCTTACTCTTGTCTTTGCGCTTGCGTACATGTCCATGATCATCTGTACATAGGTTTCTGGAACCCCTCGATGTCTTAGCGCCACCCATATCAGATCTTGTGGTTATCTGTCGAACGGCTTTTCAAAGTCAACCAATACAATATGCAAATCCCTTAAGGAATCACGATGTTTTTCCATTATGATCTTTATACTTTGGATTGCATCTGTGGTTGATTTACCCGAGACAAACCCGCACTGATCATCAGATAGCCGTATTATTGTTCGCAGTCGGCCACCCAATACCCGTTCAACGATCTTCATGGTGTGTGACATCAGCTTGATCGAACGGTAGCTATCACAGTTTCGCGTATCACCCTTCCCTTTGTATACAGAGAGAAGGTAACTTTCCCCCCATTGATTCGGCATTAGGTCACCTCTCACAAATTTGGAGATGAGAATTCTGAGCCATCTGAACCCGATCTCTCCCATGTTTTGCCAGAACTCAGAGGGCATCTCGTCTGGCCCAACCGCTTTCGCCTCACTAACTTCTTCGACAGTGATGTCGAGTATATCTTCACAGTTAGGAGTGGCTCTTGGAAAGTATAGCCGGGGAAACCATTCATTCAAAAGTTCTTCACAATACTGCCGCCACCTCTGCACAATTTTCTCGTCATCCACAAGAAGGTGGCCATGAGCATTGTAAATGAACTTTGGCGAACGTATCTCCTGAGCATTCCTCCTTCTTTGGGCGGCTATTTTGAAGATGGTTGCGCTCTTGTTCATATTGTGTCTTCGCAGCTCCTGGATAGCCTGGTTCGCATCAACAACCGGGGAAGATATTTTCTCCAGCTCCCCATACAGGCCCCAAGGTATTAGCAGGGGGCACAATAGACCATTAGGTCGCAGTGCAAAAAAACCCTACACAAATAATAATAATAATACAGGCCCTCCGTACTCTCTGCTTAAAGCTTCTCCTTCGCTTTTTTCTTGCAACATCTGTATTCCATTTCGAGGCGAACTTTTTCGTCACTGTTATTAGAGGGGCACTTGACCAAGTTTTGAAAGCCGCTTTCTTCTCATTTATCACTTTCTTAGCTTCATCACTCCACCACCATGTTTCTTTGGCGTGTTGATGGTGGCCTTTTGAAGCTTCTAGCAGTGATTTGACCTTCTTTAAGCAAGTTCGCTGTAGAGAATCCCACATATTTTGTGCTCTGTACTCTTCATCCTCAGCTCCGTTGATGGTGTGAGAGAGGTAATTTTTCATTACGAAAACAAAAGCCTCGCCTTTTTCTTTGTCCTGATTGTACCACTTGATTTTCTCAGAGACCACTGTTTGTTTGCTTTTCTTCGGTGTTTTCGTAAAAATTTCTGTTAGCAGTAGACGGTATTGCCGAGCGTTTGCCTCTCCCAGGATCACTTTGCAATCTTTTACCCGAGGCTTCATGAAACTGGCTACCAAATGGTAGTCAATCTGAGTTTCATCTCCACCACTGCTGTAAGTGATCAGGTGTCGGCTTTGTTTGATGAACATGGTATTCAACACGATAAGACCGTGTGATTTGCACATGCTTAGGATGTCATCACCAGGAAGGTTCTTGGCGCCATATCCTAGTCCTCCATGGCAGTCTTTATAGTCTTCGTTTGACTTCCCGACATGTCCATTCAAATCTCATCCAACAAACAGAAACTCATCCTTTGGGATGTTCTTAAGGAGATTGTGGAAATCTACCCAAAATGCATCTTTATCTCCCTGATTGCACCCATTTTCGGGAGCATATGCACTGACAATATTCCACACCTCTCCTTGTATTGCTAGTTTGAGAGGCATCAGACGGTCGCTGGACTTCGAAATGCTCAAGACGTTACCAAGTAGCTCTGCCGCAAGCATAATATCGATTCCGTTCCTAGCCTTTTCCGATCCGTTGTAGAACATCTTCTAATCTTTTGTCCTAACGTCCAAGAAACGCGCCCGATTTCCGGTGTTTTTCAATTTCGTCTCTTGGACATACAAGATATCCACCCGCCTTCTATTCATCATCTCTTCCAGCTCGTAACTTCAACCGGTCATGCTTCCAACGTTCCAACTCGCGACCCTTAAATTTCGACGAAACTGTTTCATTATTTTCTAGCCCCCGGAATCCGTATAGCTCTGACCCGAACATTTCTGCTCGGTCCAGGATCAGTGATAGTGCGTGGCGGGGTAGTGCCTTTCCTTTTAGCAAGTATTACCATAATGACACAGTTTTGCAATATTACCACACTGCGATGGTGTTTGTTGTTTGACACGTGCATGCTGCTGTTTTAGTATTGTTTCATCTTTCGTGTGGGAGGGTTTTTAAGGTAGTATATGTGTCGCTAGGCTCACTTGGGTGTTATATTGCCTAGATCTGATTTGTCCCCTTAATCGCCTTTTACGACAAGCGCTAGTTGTTGGAGGGCGCTGCAGTGATATTCTTAACCCATCCCTGCACGGACGATCTAGTGGACAATACTAATAAGGATAAATTGCGACATATATATTTAATTGCCCGCTTCGCTTATATGTCATATGATCACGGGGGTACTCTCCGTCCTTCTCGATCCTTCGCCGTCGGCTCCAATTCCCCACAGAGGTCTATGAGAGATGTTGTACTTAATCCAACCATCTACTCCTAATCCTCCCGAAGGGTCGCTTACCTGATGTCTCGCTGTAATGATGATAAATGTAGTTTCGAAGATTAAGGGCGCACCCTGTTAATGTAGCTTTTGTGCTTAAAAATTTCTAGCGGTGGGTAAACGGAACTAAAACTCGAATAAGGAAAATAGCAGTTTACGGACTTGAACCAATTACTTCGTAAGACAGCGTGATGGTTGGTATCTTTGCTATTCTGACTAGCAAAGCTTTTTCTGACTCCGAAAAGCTAAAGACCATGGAACTTGTCGTGACTACAGTCAGTGAATCAATGCATAGCAAACGATTTTTCACACAGAGATGACACTTAAATATTTTGAAGTTAAATAACGACTTAACGGCTTTATTCATATTCCACAGTTTCAAAGGGGAATCCTTCCCGCCTTGATGTGAGACAGGTCCGCTTTTGAAATATGGTTTCATTATTCATTATTCTTAACGCGAATTTCATTAGTCCAAATTTCGAAGATACCTAAGCCTGAGCTCTGTTACTAATGTTTTGTATTTTATCCTTCTCAACGGTCCAATAATTCAAATTTCAAATCATGAGGACTAAGGATTTCGGGTTTAGTGGCTTGAGAAAGATATCCTTGCTACCATTTTTCTTAGAAAACGTTTATTAAAGTCTACAAATGCAAAAGGTTTAACACTATGTATACACATCAATTCTGCCAGAAGGTCTTTAGTCTTAAACCAAGCGTTTAATCGGCGCTTTACCGGCCGTTTTGCGAACATCAATTAGTGGACCGAAATTAAAGGCTGTAGCATCTGAGCACGCACTACAACCGCACGAGGATGGAATTTCAATCTAAAAAGGATATACGAACGTTTAGAAAAAGCAAAGTCATATACATAGATACCAACTTACTTCTTTAGAAATCTTCAGACCATCTTCACAGATCAATGGAACCGATATTGTTTTGTAGCTTTCAATTGAACAACAGAAACACACCTTGTCTTGTCCAAAGGACTCTGTAAGAAGAAATACTGTATACCCAAGAGGAAAAGACATAATACTAGTGAGCTCACTAACCTGCATTGTACTTAGAACCAGACTGGCAAGATCCATAACATTCTGTAAATCCAAGAATAGGCTGTTTGTTGACACAGATACCATGTCCTGGCTTGGCGACTCGAACCAACTTGGTTGTCTCGCTTTCCGAAAGAGATGTTGGCAGGCAATTCTCTGGGATGGATTTCAAACCATTATAAAGTGATTGAGAATTGAAGGAGTGACTTACTTTGACTCTCTGAAACGGGCTTACAAATCTTACAACAGCCTTGATCTTCTAGCTGTTCTACTGGACAGCTACTAACATCCGTACACACTTCCTTCGATGAGCTGATTAGAAGCTGACCATCAGCATCAATGCAAGAGTAGGTGGTACAATTATCAGGACTGAGCCATTCACTTCCTGCAATATAGAGGCGATCTTCGAAGACACACTTAGTTTGTATACAGCTACCACAGCATTTGGTTTCGTCCAAATTTTTATACTCGAAGCCTTTCGGACAGTTTGTATCGCATTTCTCGATGAGTTCATTGATCTGAGTTGTATCGTTGGGACCGTAGGCACAGATTCTTTGGATGCACGGGCTTTCGGGAATCCTCCATTTCTCGCCCAGAGGCTTAAGAGTTTCAATGTCATCATCCATCTCCACGATGCAAGCATCTTTTGGCGGAGCTACAAATTGAAATTGAATATATGAGGTTCTGCAAGGCACATGAAACTCTGGTTTAGACTTACTGCACACAGCAATTGGACAACAGGCGCCAAGTGGAGTGGTAATTTTGAATTCATAGAACTTATTCTCACAGGCTGATGGCAATTCTGGGCAGGTTTTCTTATCACAGACAATCGACTGAATTGGACAGCATCCAGAGTTGTCGACAACAATTTTTTCGCCAATCTTCAACGGAATTGACTCTGGGAATGGTTCGCATTCGGACACGGGCTTGCATTCTAGAAAGACATAAAATTGAACACAATTTCAGTAACTAAAAATAGAGTACCTACCACAAATAAACTGTGGACAGCCATCGGCTCCAGTTTTTTGCTTCTTAAATTGACCAGGACCACAGTGTGGGAATGGAGCATCGGGGCATGTGACTGGTGTTGGAACTTTCGGTTCAGGAACTGAAACAAATTACTCAATTGTAGCTTCTTAGATCATTAAGTTAAGGATGAGAACATACCACAAATATACTTCGCACAGCACTCCTCTGAAGAAGTAATCTTCGAAGGCATAAAGCCCTCCGAGCAAATACTCTCCTGCACTGGGCACTGCTGTTCGATGCATTCGGTCTTACCGTCCTTATTGCACTTGCATTCTGTACACTTATCCTTTTTCCAAACGTCCCCAACCGAGTGATCTCCATCATCACACTTCGTACACTGTTCCTCCAGCACACACTTCTCATTGTCCAATACTTTACCAGGTGGACAGAAACAGCCTTCACTGTTACCAGAGTCGACGCACTCCATCTCTTTCTTTGGATTAACCACAGCGCTAGTTCTTATATCTACCACCTCAAACATATCAGTGGCCTTAACCGACTCACAGGTCTTAACACATCCACATGGTTCATATACCAAATAAGCCGGGCAGTCGTATGGACACAAGTCTGCACTTCTCCAATTCAAACAGATACCATTCCTAGCACACTCCCTTGCATAGGCTGCCAGTGAGTTACACGCTCCCTTTTGATCGTTACCAGGCTTACACAAATCCTGTTGACATGACGACACATAAATCAAAGGATTCACAATCATGTTACATTTGCCGAAGAGTTTCTCGTCAAAGAACTTGAAGCATGGGTCCTTCTCTGGTGGCAATGGAATGCAACTATCTACTGCAACTTCTTCACTTAAACATTCGTTCTCATCCAAGCCCAGCTTAGCTTCATCTGCTTGCCAACTTTCCACAATGTCCATAATCTCAACTGGCTTCGAGGGCCCTGACTTCCAACCCTTCTTCTTTTTGGCTGGATTTATTTGCAGATCATCGTTGGGATTGCCATTACAGTCGCCACAGAGACCCTCCAATTTGCTGCCATATTTAATGCTGGGGACACGTATCTAAAGGGATTGAATGGTTGGATATTTGTCCATCGTAGGTACACATTAAGACTTACCGAGAATGCCATATCGTCAAATGAGCTAGTGATCTCGACATGCGAATCAGGCAATGTGAGTTTCAATTCCTTGCTGTTGGTCTCTATAATACCCAACCAGGTATCCTTGAATGGGAGTTTCTTCACTTCGAAGCCATCGACTAGCACCGAGACCGGTTGCTTGGCTATAGGTCGTTGAATATGAATTATGTGCTCGCCGTTTAGGATGTGAAGAGATTTCGCGCAACTCGAGTTCGGGCCCATGTTGGGGCGTCCTAGTTTCTTACAGTCATCCATTGTAACGTAGACCTGGAGGGAGAGAACATATTGGAATAGAAAATTAAGAATGTGTGTCTGATTAGGGGAAAGTAGAAAGATAGGTTTCCAAAAATATAGGCATGAGAATTGTGGAAGGTCATGATGTTATCCTGTCACGCTAAGCAGTAGTCTAGTAGTAGTGCCGTAGTTCATGTTCTACTCAGTAGGTTTTGGAATGATATATATATGATATTCTTAGGCTCAAAGAGTAGGAAAAGAAGAAATCATTGAGAAAGAAAATAAGAAAGATGGTAGTTATCGTTCTCTCCAGATTAGCGAATCCCCAGGAATAATATGGTGAATGAATATGGCTTCGGGAATAGACCGTAAAATTGAGACGCTGAAACGTGAGACGACTAATCCAGGACATACACCTGACGGCAATGGGGCAGACACCAATGAGCAAGTTCCTAGATAAACAATCTTGCGCTCTTAGAACTGCCCAGGCTCTCCCGTATTTGAGGGAAACTAACCTAGACAAGATTTGCATACGAGCACATAGTTCAATCCGAGAAGACGCTTGCCTAACACTAAGAAGGAGCGCAATTGATATTCTATGTCTCCAATTTTATTAATCTTAGCACATAAAACCTAGCATAAGTCTTCTTCAATAAGAAGATTACAAGCAAGCTTCATAGTGCATTGTCATCAAGTTTCATGGTTCAATCTGCGAGTCGCAACGACCTTCTTGCCGTGATATTATGTACTCATGCACAAAACTGTTAAGGTAGCATAATTGCTAGCAAACAGCAGACTTATCGTTGTAGAAATATTCCTTTATCTTCAGTAATTCCCCGAAACGATTTCCAAACATCAGCCTCACCCCTATTATGAATTTCCCTAGATTCACTACGCTTCCTTGTTTCGCCCAAAAAAGCAAACATAACCCCAAATCAACGGAACCAAATACATATCGAGAAAAAAAAAGAACTTACCTGGAACGTATGAACACCAGGCAGGACAATATCCCTCGACAGCAAATACGTACAATTGCCGTTAAAAGTGAAATTCTTTCTATCGTATGTAAGATATTTGGATGCGCCAAACGCATCGCAAATACAATCCTTGCACTCGTTAATTGGTATGCACGTATCACCCTTGCGCAATGTACCTTCCGGACAATAGCATCCACTGAAACAGGCATCCGGTAGCACAGGACAATCATCTCCATTCAGATTATCGCATGATGGTTCACAACGTCGCTTGTAGCAATCTGAGTGTACCAATGGTGCTGGACAGGATATCTCTGCACAAAGATAAATACAAACAAACATAAAATAAATAAAAAAAACAGGTCGCATATACTTTTGGGCACAGATACTATATCCCGCGAGAACTTACCGCATTGATGCACCGCTCGCCATGTATCCAATTGAATGTGCGGATTTAAGGCCAAACATTGTTTAACGAATCCTTGCAATATCGAACATTTGCATGATTGTGTGTCACCCTTATTGGCCTTTAGGCATTCACAAGTGGTTTCAATGCATTTCGATACGAATTGTTTGTAATTAACAGCTTTACCGCACTTGAGGAATGAAGGATGTCTGAAGAGAATTATTTTTTTTTTTTAAATCATGTTCAAGGAAATTCCACTAGATTCATACTCACTTAATGGAATTGCACAATGCTAATGCTTTCATTTGAATATCCCTTGGGCAGACTTGCGGATAGCACTCGTCCTTAGGAATCTCCTTGTCGAACCAACTGTCACCGAATTTGTTCGTACTACTAGCTGTAGTACCATCGGGAAGACGCTTATCATCGACTGGATTGCCATTGAAGTATCCACACAGGCCATCGACAGTTTTAATGAATTTTTCGGATACACCGATTTTGATGCCACCAATTTCATCGTACGACGCCCAGAATCCATGCAAACGAGACACCACCAAGATGGTATTACCTGGCTGCGAGATGATGAACACTGACTTGGCGAGAGGTGACTTTTCCAATTGCTGCGGTGTGTATACGAAACCATTGAATTTGAGTTTTAGATTTGGCATAATGGTGAGGACAGCATCCGAAGCAATGTCCTTGATGGTGAGCATCTTACGGCAAATCTTACGATTCTCCGTACAATTCAATTGCACTGCACGGGTGAAACATGAATAGAATTACAAATTTATGTCTTCATACCTTAGTTACTCACCCGAAATATACCACGATGAATTAACCAGATTCCTAGCAAGGATATGACTACACGTGTCGTATTTGAATTCAGTTCCATCAAAGGTTGTGAATGACTTGCCACTTAACTCACAGACATGATCCTTTTGTGGACGTAGAGTGCAAGTATATTTTAAGCATTCACCTGGTTTCATTCTGGAATTATCAATTTCGACTTCATAATCATCAGGACACTTTGGTAAGGTGCAGGAGAACGAAACATTCTTGACACTGGTGCTTGGTGCTTCTGGGGTGCAAACGAACTCAGCGCATTGTTCGATTTCATTGTAACCAGTTTCGAGTTCTGGCATTGGAAGGTATTCTTCGACTTTGTTTATAGACTTGACACGTGTAATCTTATGACCATCGTTGTAGGTGGAGAATTGTTTTGTGACCCTGGAATGATGTTAAGAGCTTAGCATATTTCGGTAGGGTATACTTTTGGGAGCTTACGTTGTTTTGAAGATCTGTGACATTTTTCTTTCTGCGGAATGTTCAATGATTTTCATTTTCATTCCTGGTGGACATTCAGGCTCTGGACAAGTCTTGACAGTCGCTGAAACGGAGAAGAAAAGAAAATTTAGATATTAACCATCCCAGGTACTGGTGAAGTCATATCTTTTGCGTCAGTAAATACAGGAATAGGTATCTTGCTATAAGTTCTGTTTCAAGTGGAAAACGTTATAAAACATTTTTATTTAAAAAACAGGCGATTCGTTCAATACAAACTCTTTTTGCACTGTGCTACAGCGGCAAGCACGGTTTCTAGGGGCATGGACAACGCTGCTGTGGTTAAGGCACTGTTGACTCTCTCCAAATTTCGGTTGGGTCTCTTGAACGTCATACCCTTCAACAGTGACCACAAAGAATATTTAAAAGGACCCAAATTTAGCCTTGGTGATAGGCAGGCCACGCATGCAATCAAAGGAATATTGAACCTAAGCCACTGCTGAGTTGATTTGGCTCTATGTGTTGGAGCAGTATTTAGTTGAAAAGCCTATCTTGTTCCATTGAAAAGCGTATTCGTTAAACCTTCAACGACGCCTTTTACCGAAGCAGGATTATGGCCGCGCTGAACCCTAAGACGTGTACGTATTTTTTACTTCTTTAGATGTCCTTGTTTAGATTTTATCGTTTCTTTCATTAAAAACTACCTCGACGGTGAAATTTGTTTCGTCCGTAAAAAGCATATTTTCGTGGTCATTGTCTGCGTGGCAGTGCAAGAGTCGCTTGCATCTTTAAAACTAATTTGCTTTATTAGGCGCGAATAGATGTGCACTTGACTCAAGAAAGGCTTTAAATGTCGAAATGAGAATGCCAACAGCTAGACTATAATTACATTAAGCTAAACGTTATTATTGCACTTTCCGCAGAATTGAATAATTGCATTAGTTCAGGACCTGAAATCTCAAGTTCAAAATTCATTCCACATAATTTTGTACTCCGCGGTATGGTATATCGAAAAACAAAGATAATCCAAGGATTGGATTACGTTATTATATCTTCATACTTTAGAAAAACGCGCACACATTCGAGAGAAAACTGTTTGTAGCTGAATGCGTTTTTCAGGTCCAAACGTTTTTGGAATTCGTTTAGCTCAAAACAATGACCTACACATTCGAAGAGACTGTGCTCTTAATCGATTTAGGGATTCTGGAGACTGCACTCTGTCTTTAGTGAATAAATAGAAGTATATTTAGGCAAAAACTTCCTCAAATATATTATGAAAGCAAGAGAACAGACAAGAGGAATGGTGCTTCATTCAAATATCACTGATTGATTTAAACATAGTTTTCTACCTAACCTCGAATCTCTCTAAACTTGCTGCAAATGCGAGACTACCACCCAGTCAACAAGACACTATTTGATCGGAATTTGTCGAGAATGAACCACGACTTCTTTCAAAATCACAAAAGAGAGCCTCCCGATGCTTGACGAAATCAAATCCAACGATGGTTCCAAGGATTCTGTTCTTTCACCGACTAATTGGAGGGCACAGCCAAAGCTTAAAAAATAAGTAAAGGAAACGCAGTAATTAAGGAATATTGTATATCCTTCCAAAACTAGTATGAAGTACGGACAGAAACAGGACTGTTTCCATACTTTGTATGGTGAACAGCGCGCAGAGGCAAGACAAGGGCTTACGTACCATATGTATTCCTGAAATATAAAATGAAATAAATATTTGGCGCAACAGCTCTTTAAAGTGCAGGGGCCTAGCTTCTCGCAACCACTCATTTTCTGTGCGTTATATTTTTCACACGAATGGAAAGGACCGTTTAGTGCCGAATTCGAACGGCGATTTGAGAAGCTTTTTCTTGGCAACAATACTCTCGGATGTTTGTTAGACGCTCGCGAGAGGTGGGACCGTGAAAAAACTTTTTGGTGTTCTTCTGGGATTCGAACTTGGAACCTCATGCGTAGTGATCCGACACACTAATAACTTACGCCACGGTGCCCACTATCTCCACTATATCCTGTCCGGTAAGAATCTGAAAATCATCACTAGTGAAATACTTAGGAGTATGATATATTCGTCCAATGAACAAATAAATGCGAAAAGCTTTCAGTGGCTCCATAGGTTAGGTTGAGTTAGGTTAGATCGGCTGTTTGTACAAGAGAGTGAAGGTCCATTGGGATGTCACGAATCTTTCCATTTGGCTACCCAGGAAACTAAAGCAATCGAAATGTTTAATAAATTTAGGGCTGTTCATACCTCCTGAGGACACTAGTTCACCGAAGTCATCGAAAAGAAGCCTCTAGACAGAGCCAGAGATTTGTATAGGAGAAGAAGGATGGTTTCCTTCTCATCTTCGTCCCTACAGTTCCTGCAGAAGTCGTAAGAAAAGAGGCTCAACGTTTCAGCATGTTGGCCTTTCAGACAGTGCCCAGTGAGGACACCGATGGCACCTGTGACACGTTGAGTCATTTTCCCATCTGTGATTGGTTCTGCAAATAGCGTCCAGCTTAAGCAGATGTTTACACGTAGTGATGGGCATACCCAGGGTCTGCCATTTCTGCAGAATTCTTAGAGTCGTACCGTATCTGGTAGTTGCGCAAAATGTCTCTGTGACTTGGCACCCAGCATAGGTGAATGTTGAACTGATCCGTCATCTCTCTGAGAGACAAACGGCAGCTTAAGGTGACCTTTGAAGTGAAGAAAAATGATTTCAGGGACTTGATTGAAAATGCCATTATACCTGACAGATATGTATTGAATTACATTTCAACCAGGACAAGGCTTCGTTTATAAGGTACGCAGGCGAGAAGGCCTCTTGAGCAGTAGCGCCTTTATGCAGACTTATGCCAAATAATGGGGGACGAAGGCATCCAATCAGAAATCTTCTAACGACCGTGAGTAACTCAATACTTCTGTATGCGGCCCCAATATGATCAGCAACGACGCACCGTAAGCCGTACATTAGAACGAAGAACTCGGCGCATAGAATCCCATCTTTAAGGGTATGCCGCGCCTTTAGAACTGTGTCAGCGGATGTGATAAGTGAGGTAATATCAGGCCGAATGCCTATCGATCTAGAGGCGAAAAGACTGCGTCACTACGTGAAAACGAGTACGATGACAGAATAACAGCTATAGGAGTTATAAAAGCAAAATGGCAACATAGGTGGAACATCACAACCAAAGGTCGATGCATATACAAGTTGATGAAGGGATTAGCAAAGAGCACGGAGAGGTAAACTACTAACTACTTAACACAATTTCTACCGGGCCACGGATGCTTCTGAGAGTATCTTTACAAGTACAAGCACGCGGATGACCCATTACTTCAGCACTGTGAAGGAAAATGATCGAATGCCAAAATTATAAAAGAGCTAGGAACATCCTAGAAAGAACAATTGGTGACCCTAAGAAGTCTGATCTCATTTATGTTGGCGAGGAGTAAAGGCTGGGAGACTATAAATGAATCACGAGTATGATGCAGCAACTGCGTATAGAGGAATAATCAGCGAAAAACGTAAGAACCGAAGATCCTGCCAGCTCTGGCAGTTAAAAAAGAAGTGACGAAATTTTAAACCTACCCTTGCGAAGGAATGCCTTAATCGGCAGTGCCTCAGGGGAACAACAGGACCGAAAAATAGGAGGTGCCTTTTTAGCACGTAACCATGCAGGAGCATGCAGTCGGGGATAACTCGTAGCACGGACTGCAAGTATCCACAAAGGATTTTTACCCCTACCCGCGCATCAAAAAAAAAGGCTTCTTTTGTTGCCATGATTTCCGTCTGAAATATGCTACAGTGATCTGGGAGGTAGACAGTGGCTCCATAAATTCGCCTAATTTTAAAGCTTCTCTAGACAAATTTGGATTCTTAAAACTCAGTTCCAGAGGTTGACAAGATTCTTCCATCTAGGTCGAGTGTATAAAACTTGCGTTTCACACTTGCCAAGGCTAAGTCAAATTACTTTTACTTACTCGTATTCGTTTCCATTGTTGGTTTTCCTTCTTCTTCTATAACCTTTGTACACTCTGGTGGCTCATCATCTTCACAATCCTTCACGCCATTACACCATAGAGATTCGGGAATACAATCTCCACTTGATGGACATAATTTTTGCATCTCTGGACATGCTTCACATTTACATGTACAAGTTGATGTTTGTATGACTCGCAATCCCACATCACAGGTAGGACATTTCTTTGGTTTGCATTGCTTGACACCACCTAAAACGCATACACATTCCTGGCAGTCCTTGTTTTCAAATTTCGACCCAATTGGATAGCTGCGAGGAAAATAAATCTTAGAAAGTATTCTAATGAAAACTGTATGTATATGGCTACCTTATGTAGTTTTCAACACATGGACACACGTTTCGATCGACGCATTCGGATCCATCCCATCGTAAGGGTTCCTTGCACTTACATTCCTTGTCATCTGGATTAACAACGATATTATCACATATTGGACAGTGAACTGGTTTTGAATCGACGATTTCAATTTTTTCCCTTACTTCAGCTGAAATGGACAATTAGACATTTTGGGTCGAAGTGTAAGATGGTAGATATAAGCTCTGTAAGCCTCCGAGTACTTACGATATGGATGGAAGCAGCCAAGCGGTTCAATTCGCATATTGATGTCCTTCTCCCATTTGACTGGAACAACCTTAAGCAATTGCGTTTGAATCGGGAACTTGAAGTAGTTAGTCTGAGGGGTATCCTGGTCGTTATTTGCTATGAAAAGCTTTGGATTACCATCGGGTCCGAGTATGTTGTTCCACACGAAGGCGTTAGTCGAGTACATCACCTTGTAACCAGTAACCCAACCATCGGTGCCACCCTTGGTAGTGATACCAGTAAGGTTTCTTGGCTCCAAGAAATCGAACTAAATACAAGTCATTAAATGGTTGAATTAAAGGAATAACGACTTTAGAGCACTCACTTCAACATATTCACTTGGTGAATTCAAGACAGGCTTCCAACTCGTACTCGATGATAACTTGAGCATATCCAACAGGTGCATTTTCTTGGCCTTGATTGGTCTTGGCCATGTGCTACTCGCCTTTACTTGGGTTGGATGCATCGTGCCACTTTCAACACCCATTGGATCCGTACACTCCGGTGTGGCTTCCCAGCTACTAGTCGTTGTAAGGACGCTTGGTTCCTCTGTTGTCACCTAAAGAATACGATTGGTCACTCAGACTTAGACGAAAAGGTATCCCCATCCTGCCTTACCACTAATTTTTGTAATGGCTTCTCTGTGATGGTATCCACTGGCTCCTTGCTGCATCCCAACAATTCGGCACGCATTGCAATCGATCCATGCCATTTCAATGGATAAATACGCACCACTTTCGCTTCAATGGGTATTTTAAAGAGCGACTCTACGGGTGTTCGCGGATCAATCGGTCCATTGAACAATTGTGGTTTATCTGTCTCATCGACCAGATAGTGGAATCCCACGCCATCATGGCTATGGAGTATCTGATTGGGAATGCATTTGGTTAAATATACTGTTTATCATTTGAACAGGAAGAAAAGGATGTATAGGTATATGTACCTTGAATAGAGTCACATATTGATCTGATATTGGACTGCCCTGCATGACGACACCGAATAGGGGCTGTGGCTCGTTGAATGCAATTTGCAAGTATTGCATTTGGTCATTGATGAGTGGTGACCAACTGCCTTTCGATTCACCAATCGGTTTCGAATGCAATCGACCGAAATGCGGGAGATATGAGTTGCTAAGTATACTACTAGCACCGAATACGGTGTCGGGTAGTGGTATGGCACCGGTGACCATGGGAACAAGGCTGCAAGTTAAGAAAGAAAAATATTACTCAATTACAACGGATATTGATGGAATGCAATGCAGACGTACTGTTTGGGATTACACTTGAGTGGTGGCGTTGTAGTTTGTGGAATGATGAAAGGCTTGTCGGTAGATGTTCTCAAGTGAACGATAGTAAAGTCTAAAAAGATAGTAAAGTCTAAAGAAGAGATACATTTATATATGAATTTACCTGGAATTGAAGGTGTGACTTCTCTGGGTTCGGCAAAATCAGCGCAGAGGAAGGTATTGTCAATGCATTGACAGGTTTGTGAATCACCGAATACCACTTGTTTGTAGATTGAGTGAGGCTGGAAGAGGCATTCTAATATAAACAACTGTGAACAGCTTTTGGGGTATTTTACTTACCTTGATGTACTCCTCGTCAATACTCATACAAGGACATTCATCGATTTCGACGCAAGTGTTCTTGTCACGCCAGACTTTGTTGAGCGCTGGACAATTGGGTTCGGTTTCATCAACACATCCTCCCTTGCACAGGTCGCCGATGTTGCAGAGACCGCGCTTTGTGAGGGACTACAACAAAAATATGTCATTAAACTTTGTCCTATGATGAAAGGATATTGAAATGGGCGATTTTCTGTACTAATAGCGAACTCAGTTTAGCTCAGACTTTGAAGTTATAATAGTTATCAAGAATTTTCAATTTACTTACCTGTCCATAGTAGTGACATGTGTGTTCACAATGATTGGCGCACTCCGACCAAACTTTACCAGGTGGGCATA
Organism: Brachypalpus laphriformis; assembly: GCA_945910035.1. NCBI lineage: Eukaryota > Metazoa > Arthropoda > Insecta > Diptera > Syrphidae > Brachypalpus > Brachypalpus laphriformis. The sequence continues at coordinate 163,625,421 of OX246756.1, forward strand.
GCAGCAACTTAGTAGGTTCAGTCGGCTCTAATTCTCCTCCACACAGAGGTTTTAGTGCTTGAACACTGGCCACATGATCACAAACATGAAAGACAGGGTTAAACATCATCGTTGGTCCACAAGTCTTCTCCACATATGCCCATGTGCCATCGGTTTGCGGTTGACAATGTAAGAATTTATAACAATCATCTGGATACTCTTTGTACTCTTCCATGGTACCGTCACAAGTTTTTCCTGCTTCTATGAGCTTTGCTGGCGGCTCAGTATCTTCGTCTTCAATTTCCTCTGAACCACATTGACAGAACACCTTAATCTCATAGTCATGACAATTTCCCCTGCATGCTAGACCCTCTTCCAGTGTGCAGAAAACATTCTCATCCATGAGATCAGCCTTCTCATGGCTATCCACCACACGGCATTCGATTCTTTTCATAAATTCCTTAACACAAGTGCCATAGATACTCTCGAATCGATCATACTTGGGTAATTTTTCTTCATCGTTCAGCTTAAGTTTTCCATTCCTTTCGGTGGAGTCTTGATCTTGATTAAACCAGCGGGTCCAACCGGAGACACATTTTTTCTGCGATTCAGTTTGCTGTGGCTTTACTGTTGAGCTAGCTTCAATTGGCAACACAGTTGTAGTTAACTGCTTAGCACACGGTACTCCACTGCAAACCTCTTTTTTCTTTGTACATCGACAGGTTTGACACTCATCAGTGAAGGTTATATCACCCTCATAGAATGCCTTGCCATCCTTTTGCATGCAGAGTGGCTTACATTCTGACTTTGGTACACATTTAGTAAATGAGTCGTTCAAATAGATCATGCCCTCATCGCACGGCTTTATCTGACAACCTTCGACGCAATTCTCATTCAAGCACATGCGATCAGTGATTCCTTGGTCCAGGAAGTTGTCACATGTTTCAATGGCACAAACCGGGGTGCATGACTTGTATTCCGAACATTGTGGGTCACATTGCATAGCTGTAGGGAGATAAAGAAGCATGTGAACAAAATGAACCCATTCCCATTGTGTTATACTTACGACACAAATGTGGTGTACGCCATCGAATGTTGATGCCCTTCACCGAACACGAGTGGGCATACGCAGCGATTGCCGTACACAGGCACTCACAATCGCCACCCTGGTCACAGGCGCATGTATCAAAGATGCAACGTTTCAGATACTTTTCGACAGGTACTTCAGAATGACACTCCTACAGAGAACAGAGAAATATTTAATCGAATTCCAATCGAGGCAGCCATCCTCCCCCTGTACCTACCTTGAACAAGGACGACTTAAGGATTCCACACTTGAGTTGAGCCCAAGTCTCTCTCTCAGGATGCTCTTTGCATGCATCGATTTGTTGAGTTGGTGCCGCACAGAAGTCCTGTAACTTCCATGAATGCCCAAAGAGGAATGGACTCGTTTCGAGTCCTTGTGATGGAGTTTTCATGTCATCGTTCGCATTGTCGTTGTAATTGCCACATAGTCCGTTAACTTTACCCTTCCAATCTTTGCCTAGTTTCACATAGACACGTGTACCTTCGTCCCATTTGATTTGAAGTTTTAGTGGAATTATTTCGATAACCGTGAAGAGGCCAGCTTTATAGATGTTGTATGCGTGTCCTTTGCTACCGAGTTGTTCACGTAGCTCTACAAAAGAACATGACATGACATTCATGATGTGCACATTGAATTTATTCAAATAGATACTCACTGCTGATTGGTGACTTGCTTTGATCATCCAAATATGAGGAATCAGCAGATAAAGATATCGTTTCCTTGATACTACCACCCAATGCAATCTCTAATGATTTGGAGCATGTTACGCCCAGAGTACCGCACAACACATTCTGAATTGTGATGGAGAATGAATCGCCATTCGCCGCAACACCCTTAGACAGGATGTAGTCGCAAGCTCCTTGGAAGTCGAAGTCATGATTGTCGAAAGTTGTGAAATGTGAATCACCCCACACGCTGCAGGTCGCTTCGCATTCGTTTGTGGTACATTTCCAGTTGCCAGACTTACAAACGCTAAAAGGACAAAATTATCAAATGGATCAACAGCTCTAGCTCTGTACGGTCTTACCACACATTACAGTCCTCGGTTATTTGATCACCATCAGAGTAGCTCTTACCGCCGTGATGACATGAACAGTCCACCGGCTTGACACACTCCTTGGCGGTTGTATCGTAGACGTGTCCCTCCTGACAAGCACAACCGGGCGTACAGTCTTCTAGGTTTTCAACGTAGCTATGCATATTTTTGCAGGTCTTTGGTTCCACTGGCACGCATTTCGAAAACTCTGCGAATGGCTTGTTAGCACACTGGCTTCGAAGCTCAGAAGATGGTGGATACTTCTCCTTATCTCCGGGCTCGGCCATGTCACATTCCCAAACGCCTCCCTCACAAGTGCTAAGATTTTTTTGTTCGTTCAAATGGAGAGTCATGTAAAGTGGTTTATAGAAGACCTACCAAAGTTCCAAGAACTGCCTACCCGGACGGACCTCTTTATAGCCAGTATTAAATGTCATTCCGTCATAGGTACAAGGACATTCCTTTGCCGGTACGCATTCATTCTTATCGTTCAAGTACTCTCCCTTTGGGCAGCGACAACCCTCTACACAATGTCTCTCACAGACGTTTTTTGTGGCGACATCTTCACACGTTCGGGTACAACTGTCACCGCATTCTTCATAAGTTTGGCCTACAGGACACTGAATTCCTGCAGAAATCAAAAACGGGTAACTTTCCATAATCTAGTTAAGTTCCTGAATCTACTTACCACAATCCTTGACAGTATACCTCCAACCAGTCTTAATGCCCTGTCTAGTGCATTCCGCACCATAAGCGGCCAGTATTGGACAGAAACATTTCGCAGGATCCTCCTTACAGGCACATACATCATACATACAATTCTCAAAGTACGTCTCCGATTCTACAGACCACTGGCAGTCGAGGAATATATCATCTGATAACCAGGCACAATGCTTCTCAGCAACCTCCCTCATCTGTGGATTTGCCGTGCAAGGATGTGGACCAGGCTCAGCATCAGTTAAATCAAGACAAGTGTCTTTTGTTCGCCACTTATTCGCAAATGGTTCGACAGCTGTTTCGATATCGCCTTCTGGCGTCAAAAAGTCATCTTGTGTCTTTGAGTTAAAGGTGCCACAAAGACCGGTGGTCTTTTGTCGATATGTTGGCGGCGCATCAATATACACTCTCGTCTGTCCATCCCACCAGATACGTATGCCATCAGCTAGGTCGACAGTTAAAAATGTCGAACTAGCCTGTCGAATAAGTACCTGACCATTGCCGAGGATTTTAGGGAACTTTAAGATTTCCTTATCATTCACATAGGTAACCAAGTTCTGTCCAAGTTTAATGCTGGTCTCAACTCCACTGATGACTCCATTGATTGTGACAGATTTAGTGCAGGAAGGAGTCTCTTGTGTAGTTGCGGGAGCATAATCCATAGATTCAGAGATTGCGCCAGAACATGGAACATTTTCAGCTTCCACAGTCATGTTGTCGGTCTTGAGGAGATAGTAGGAGCATTTGCCCATAAAGTCGAATTTCGTACCATCGAATGTGGTGTAATGGGGATCACCAATTGCAGCACATCGGGCTCCGCAATTCTCGTCGGTGCATTTCCAAATGCCATTTTTGCAGGAACTGAAAAGGTGTCTGTGTTGATTTAATCTTCAGGAATGTCTAAAGAACTCACCATGTATTGCAGTCCTTTTTGATGGTACTGCCAGCTTTGAATTCCTTGTTGCGCATCGTGCATGGACAGAGTTCGGGGGAAATACAAGAGTCTTTGTATTGGACAGTACCCTCGGGACAGAAGCAGCCCTCGTTACATTTTTCTTTATTTAGTTCCACTGCCGATCCACAAGTTGGTTCGAGATTCGGACCGCATGGCAAGTAAACACGACCGTAGTTACACTGGATTGCTATGAATCAAAAAGTATAGATGTTATACGTTTGCTAGTTGGGTCCTTTAAGCGAAGTAATCCACAACGACTACTACAGAAGATCAAATTGAACTACAGAAGCTGCTTCGCGAATCCTGTCCTGTTTTGCCGACAGAAAAATGACCATTGGCAGTCGTATATTCACGGGAAAAAGGACTCGGCTAAAACTTGATTAAAAACTTCCTGACACTAATGATTGGTTGCGTTCCAACTCCGCGGTTTTCTTTGAAGGCTCCCAGTGCATTTGAATAGGGCGAAATGTTGCCAAATGGCCGCATTCATTTACCTAATCTAACTCAGTATAAATCTACTTACGACAAATTTGCAAATTCCTCCATCCGTGCTCGAGGTTCATGCCACGAAACTCGCACTCCTTGGCTAGCATGGCCATAGCGTCACAATTACACAATTCTGGTTGATCCTTGTTTGCGCAGTTACAATAGTCATTGACGCATGCCTTCATCAGGGCGTTCATATTGAATGGCTACAAAAAGGCAAAAGAAGTCTGAATACGTACAAAACCAGCAAACTCCTTAAACTTACCTTAACACAATCAGCCAACTTAGCATTCGTTAACAGCTGCTCACAAGTCTCGATAGCCTGCATTTGTTGTTTCAGCTCACATTGCTTATTGAAGTCTACTTGTCCAGTGTTATCCATAAAGCACAGCGACGACTCATCTGGTACTTTCCACGAATCAACAAATGCTTTACCCGTCTTTTGTGGAACACCGTCCTTAGAGATGAAATCATTACGATAATCCCCATCCAATAAGCCGCATATTCCACCTGTACGATTCCAAAGACCCGGTCCAGCTTGAATGGCAACATATTGATGCTTATCCCAAAGTAGTGTCAATCCTACCGAATCCAAATCAATTCGAAGATGTTGTGCCACGGGTAGAACTTTCATTCCCTTAACTTGAACGGGAATCGGTAAACCCTTTTGTGGAGTGGACAGCTTAACAGTGCCATCTGCAGGGGGAAATCCAGTAAAATTTAATCTCTCACTTTGTGAGACTTGGATACTCACTTGTATTTTCGAACGTGTATACAATTGATTGCCAAAAGATTTTCAGTGAATGCGGGCAATTGTAACCAGATCCGAAGGGACATGCTTTCAGGATGACATCGAATGTACCATCAATTTTGTCCGAGACCAACGTGTGTGAACAAGATAATGGAGCTCTAGAAGGGTGAACGGAAAAATGAGTATATCATGTTCATGGATTAAAGTCACATAAAGATTCAATGGCTGCAGTCTCACTTGAAAATAGTTCCATCGAACGTTTTCAGATTAATCCCCGACCAGGTGGCACACAGTGCTGGCTTAGGCGATCTATCAACAGTGACGTCGACATACTCTTCGAAATACAAAGAATAGATACTGGGCGCTTCGATATACTCCTCAGAAGATGAAAACAATTCCTGGAATAAATGAAGAATAAATGAGAAGACGGTTATAGCTAAAGCTTATGGAGGTCTCGGACTTACATTATTTTTAGTTCGTAGCTTCCATTTGGTGACAAACTCGAGACTGTTGTCTAAATCAGTGCTCTCACGTCGTCCGCCGGAGTAACTGAAATATCCGCTGCCTGGTAGTGTCTGCATGCTGCTTGATGTTTTGCTGGAGACAACTTTGAATCCTTTGGCTAAAAAAAAACGAGATTAGGATTAGAATTTTTTAGTTTTAGCATACAGACCACCTGGAAATTATTTGCAATTTGTGTTGGACACGCTGAAGCATCTGACTTCTTTTCTGATGAAGTTAGAAACTCAGGAGAGAAGAGTTCGTTAAGAGGCGATCTCATTACGTCTTAACCATGATAGATACATACTGACTCTATGTACCCGACATCAGGTCCTTGCTAACGTATGGAGGTCTTGAAGAAAGCCATTCACCTAACTAATCTTGGCCGTATGCAAAGGTCAGCTTGCCTATACATTAGTGGAGCACTAAGAACCACCTTAACAATGGCTCTAGATATTCTGTTTCACTTGCCACAATTGCATGTTTTAAGCAAATAAGTGGCCGTATCTCACTAGTCTAGTCTTTGTACCGAACACTTCTCTATTTTTAACGGCTTTGAATTCCTTCCACAAGACTACAACTGCGTAATTCCACAACTTCTGTTCGATAAGAACTTTAACGCCCGCATCCTCTCTAGGAGGATCTGGTTACAAGAGGGATTCATATCCATATGTTTCTACACAGATGGATCTAAAACAGAATCGTGAGTGTTTTCTCGTACGATCAAAATAGCTATAAGTATTCCGTTTCTGCAAAGTTTTTCGTGCGGAGATTATGGCGATAAGGAAAGCCTTGTTGTGGCTAAAGTAAAGTGTGATATCTAAGCGGGATATCATCGTCTTTGCTCACAAACAAGTCGCGATCAAATCTCTGAAACGCCTATAACTCAAAAGCTGCCCTTAATTCTAGCCTGTCTCTTAACGAGATGGCTGAACAGTTCAATATCACCTCATTTGGGTGCCGGGATACAGAACCACTCCATGGTATGGAGTGGCATGGTCGACGAACTCATCGTAAATCTCGGCATATCTCTCGCTACATTAAAATTACCGCTTAAGCTCAGTACTATCAACGTAAGCAACCACGGATAGCCAGATGGTACTACGTAGTTCATTACTAGACAGATCTGGCGTAATCTGTATCAGAAATCTTCCAACTGCCTTGTTAGACATAAAAGGTCGCTCATTACAATTATATTATAGTAGGTATCATTACGGGCCATGCCTTCAGGGTAACCCTCCTTGCAAATGACTTCTGTATAAGCTGTATGAACGAGGATGAGGTGGAAGGCATACTACACCTACTTTGCAAGTGCCAGGCTCTCTGCGCTTGTAGAAGATTGCATTTAGGAGTCTACTTCTACGATAATTTAGGCAAATCAACAGCCTCCAGCGCTTTTAAGAGTAGTTCTTTCTGAGGATTATAGATCCATGTGACACCACAATGTACATTTCCTGGTCTAGCTGCATCTAATGCAGCATGCCACGATAACCTAACCTGACCTACTCGCATGCTATTGGATGGTTTCCAGACGTTTGATAGAGGTTGGACCGTGAATAAAAGGTTTTATGTCGCTGGGACTTAAACCTTAAATCTCCTGCTTAGTATTTAGAGATCTAATCACTAGACTGCTGTAACAAATCTTCTATATACAGTCATCCACAAAAGTCTGCGTACAGCGACGAAACTTTGGAAAACAGAGGCGTTGTGGCCAAATAGTAAATAATATATCTTTCAAATTGCAATATTTCAGTAAAAGAGCATTAAACCCATTCATTTTGAACAATATTTTCATATTTTTTTTTATTTTCTTAAGAAAACATTAACAAAAACAAAAAAAAGTCATTAAATACATTCCACAAAAGTTTGCGTACAGCACTGAAATAGAATGGAAAACATTAGTTCAATTGAATAAAAAGTAATTATTTCTTTTTACTTTTATGGTTAATATTTTGTCGGATATCCCTTCTTCTTAATTACCTCCTTCAAACGGTTTTGCATAGAAGAAACTAGTTTTTCTGTACACGAACTAGTAATATTTCTCCATTCTGCTAGTAAGGCTTCCTTAAGTTGCATTTTATTCTGAATCTCACGCGTTCGGATCCTGCGTTCTAATTCATCCCACAGGTGCTCAACGGCTTGAGGTCTGGATTCTGCGGGGGCGTTCGCAGCATGTGGGGAACGTTGAAAAAAAGCCACATACGCACATTATGGGCCGTATGTTTTGGGTCATTATCTTGCTGGAAGTAAAAATCATCCGAGACTCCCAGTATTTCAGCACTGTCTCTTAAATTTCTTTTGAGGATATCAATGTAGTTGAACTGATCCATGATTCTTTCGATTATTTCCAACTTTCCGACCCCCGATGCAGACATACAGCCCCATACCATCAAACCTCCACCTCCATGTTTCACTGTCTTGACGGTATACTTGGGATTTAGTGCATTGTTTTGACGTCGCCAGACTCTCAAGCGGCCATCCGAACCAAAAATGTTATATTTTGACTCGTCCGAAAATATAACCTTGCGCCAGAAGTCTGCAGATTTGTTCACGTATTCCTTTGCGAACATGAGACGTTTCTGACGGTTAATTTTATTCACCAAAGGTTTTTTTTCTGGGCGTGCGTCTGGACTGATTTCGATGATTCGCACCAATACCCAAGAATATTCCCGAAAAATCCCCGAAAAAAAAAATTATGAAGAAAATTCATTTTCCCATACATTTTGTATGGAGCGATTTTACGACGCCATCTTCATGATAGATGACGTTTATGTTTACGTTACGTTCTGACAGTTTTTTTTCTTTGTGATTGCGTGCGCATCGACAATAAATCCAAACGTTAATTTCGGATTGTGCTATTCATTTTTAGGTGGGTTACTTTTAAAATCAATTCGAATTCGCTGTTCATTTCATTCTGATTGATCATTTTGGTGTTGAATTCTATTTTCAAACGGTAAGTTGCCAACGAAGATGTTGTGAGGTTATGACATTTGTGCACATGTATGTATCGATAATTCCTTAATTGCATTTTGAGACATTTCTCAGTGTTATTCACAATGCCGCGAGCCAGAAGATCTAATCTTTCGCATCGAACCCGTAATGCAAGTAGAGTTCGGAATATGGCCAATCAATTGAATACGGATGAACAAGAAATCGCACGAGAACAGCGCCGTGTTAGTATGGCTCGACTTCGTGCATCACAAACACAAGAAGAAAGACAGGCGGCAAATGAAACGGCTCAGTTAACAATGAGAAATCGTCGAGCAAATCAAACAACTCAACAACGTGAAAATCGAAATCAACGCGTAAGAAGAAGTGCTTCAAGACGGTACACTGCTTTCCAATGAGTGATGGAGATGAGGCGAGCACTTTTCAGAATTGCTCAATCCCGAACAAGCCATGTCATCAGGAAGATGATAGACCCATGGTCGAGATTTTGGCGATTAAATCGCTAAAAGTTGGCGAATCTACCGGTTTGGATGAAATCCGGCCAGAAATGCTAAAGGCTTTTGGTAAAGAGTGAGTGCAATGACTCTCACGTGTCATTAAAGTGGCATAGGAATGCGGTGAAACACCTGGTGATTGGCAAATGGGAGTGATTGTCCCTCTTTGTAAACAAGGGGACAAGAGATTGCGCCAACTACAAGGGTATATTTATTTTAAGTATCCTTGGAAGTCTTTGCTAAAGTGTTAGAGACACGTGCCAGAGCTTTGGTTGAGGATAGTTCAGAGGATGAACAATGCGTTTTTCGTCCCGGTAGAAGCAGGGCCGACCAGTTATACACTCAGAATAATTCTTGAAAAGGCCTGGGAGCATGCTGAACGTGTATACACCTGTTTTGTGTATTTGGCGAAATCATGTGTTAGGCTATGATAAAGGCGATTCGGCATATACATATATACAAATTATAGAAGCTGTGTTCGGGTAAATGGCGGTAAATCAATACCCTTCATTGTGGGGGTTGGGCAGGGTGCCAAGGGTGCCTTTTGTCACCTCGCCTCTTCATTGTATGTATGGACTGGATGCTGCAGTGCAGCTGTGGCAGAGAATGTTGCAAAGTGGGGGACTTAAGGATTAGTCATCCTCTCTTTGGGGATGATTTGGTCATCCTTGTTTGATTGATTGTTTCCATAACGCCTATTCAGTACACTCTGCACGTTTGTAGAGTCTCAATGAAGCAGGTGGATACGTTTAAGTATCTCGGGGTCTTATTCACAAGTGATGGAAAAAGCAATGCCGAGTTATCCAGTAGAAATGGTCAAACTGGATCAATTTTGAGAGAGTTTGGTGAATCTCTTATAAGGAAGGTCAAACTTACCTATAGTGTTCAAACCTAATTATCGGTTTTTAACTTGGTATATGTTCCAACTCTCACTTACAGTCGCGGATACAAGCTGCTGAAAGACGTTCCTTCGCGGTGTTGCGTAACACCAGAGTACGCGAGGCACTCAATGTAGAGCAGATACTTTTTCGAACGGAATAATTTATGCTTTGACGGTTTCGTCGCGTAGAGCGTGTCCCCAGCTGGTTTCAAGACGTTCCATGATTGCCGCACCATCAAGTTAGCGACCCCTCGGTAGGCCTATAAATAGATGGTTGGATCGAGTCCGACATCTTTCTTGGATCCGTCTAGGGATTTCTTCAGATGAGTTGGAGTCGACGGCGGAGGTTCAAAAATAATGGAGAGTGCACCTTATTATTATACCCTCGCGACCCTCATAAAGGATTAGAGGGTGAACTATTTTAATGACAAAACGGAGAGTGCTCTAAAGAAGTGTACTTGAAATCGCACATTTAATGACCCAGCGAAGCGGGTACAACCAGCTAGTATTTAATAAATTCTATGAGAACCTGATACACCTTGACATGGTGTAAGGACTTAGTAATGTCAAAGATTCTCCGATCTTATTCTGCAGTAGAGACCCAAAGCCCAGTACAGATAAAGCAACCATTTCAATTGTCATCAACCTTTCTTCGCCAGGGACGAAAGGCAATCAACGTAGCTGAGAGCGCAGTACTAGAAAAGATCAATTGGCATCTCTGATAGATGGACTAGATAAATCAAGCTTTCCTCTTCTCTAATGACAGAAAGAGACCAAATGAAGCCCTCGCTGAACACTTGCATTATCAAGCGTTGACTTCAAGAAATACTGTATGGCAGTGCAATCGATGCCTAATTCTTGCCAAGTCATACCACGTAGATTAACTACAAAATAAGATTTCAGATGCTAGAAGATGCCATGCCTCCAGATGGCATATGTGGAGAAAAACGGATTAAGAAGGATTGAAAAAGCAACAAAGATTGCTATGGGGGATTTGAGCACTAACGATTCAAAAGCGCTATCCTTTAGATATACAGATCTTATCAGACTGCAAGAGGAGGATTGTTCTCGCTCTGGATAAATCTTCCGTTCGCGTAACGTGCCATTTTTGGAGCATTGCTTCACGTATGGAAAATTGTATGCAAATATAGGTTTATGCAAGAACTGCGGAGACGAGAAGAAAACGGAATACAGCCAACATCTACTAGAAAGAATCCTTAAGGACTCCGAGTGACAGTGATGTGTAATACCGTCCAACGACACTTTTAATCTAATCTGAATAAGTTTGTAGAAGCTGTACAACACATGTTGTTGTATGTATTATTCCCAGAGTGGTGGCAACTGCTAGTGTGTTTTCTTGGCAACCGATGTGTGTAGATTCAGGTCCCAGAGAGGAAGAGCAACCAAGAGTTACCGAGTATAAAAGAGGAACGGTTAACGTCGAAGTTTTTCCGAAGACTTCACCAAAGAAAGGTTCATGCCTGGCAGTATAATGGACCACAATGAATCTGAGTGCTCCCGGATTTGAGTTTATTTAAAAAAAATAAATAAATAAAATTTGCCCACATTACTTACGATAAATACAGGATGGTATTGGTGGAGAAAACCTTCCAGTACTGTATTTGCATTTGTACGCTGATGTCATTGGTCCACTTAGTTTAATCCCGGCTGGACAGCTCAAGGAACACGTTGCTTCCTCTACATCAAACGAACATCGATAGTTTCCATTGAATCCAGTTAGTGTTACATTACACACTTGTTGGTCTAAATAAACATTGAATGTGTTAAATTTTCCATATAACAACGTCTTTCAAATCCATACCATATTGACATCGTGGTCCTTTGAATTCCTTTGGGCATTGACACACATTAAACGATATACAAGTGCCACCATTGGCGCACTGAGGATCACAAATTGCTGCCAAATAAACAAAAATATTTTGATTTTCATTTCTGTTTATAAAACAAAAGGACTCAACCCCCAGGATACATTTAACTTACGTTGACAATCGGGTGCTGATTTTCCTCCACTTTTCGGATGTTTCCATTCACCATTTGAACATTCAATATTTGTAATGCCCGTACCGTCGGGGAATTGATATCCCTTTATACATTCGACATTACATTTACTGCCAAATAGATTTGATTTATAGCTTCAAATTCAAAATTCAATTGAGATACTCACTTATTCCTGCAGGATACTTTTGAGTTCTTTGGAATCGTTGGTTTCGATGCACACTGCAGGTTGCGATTCTGACAAAATGGTCCATAGAAATTCTCCGGGCACTTACACAGACCGGGTTCAAGGCAGATTCCATTATTCTGACATGGTGGCATACAAGCAGCTGGTTAGAGTGAAAGATAATTAAATTTTGCCTGATCAGGGACAAACAATTAAGGCCTTACGTTCACAAGGAGGTATGTTTTCACCAAATTGAGAATCACGTACAATCCACTTGCCAGAGATACAAATCACATTCAATTGGTTAAGGCCACCAGGAAAGAAAAAGTTCTTTTTACACGACAGCTTACAGTTGGTATCACGGCACTCATACATGACGTTTTGTGGTAGCTGTAGGGGTCTTCGGCATGATCCCACAGATGGTAATTGTAGTCTTGCATCCATGATAAAGGATTGTGACGCATCAATTGGGTTAATGGTTTTCTTACCGAAACTGAAAAAGCTTTTGACTTTTTCTCTAGTTAAAAATTGGAATAAGAATCAGGAATAGTTTGAAAATCGCATTGGTTTTGTTTTTATTGACTTACAGTGGTGCAAACTCCTTAGGTGGTCCTTGTCCAAATCCAAATTGACCGCTATGTCCAAATCCATGATCATGGCCATGTTTAAATTCATGACCATGTCCATATCCATGTCCGCCTCCATGTGGTGGTCCTTTCTTAACGCCAAAGTTGAAGCTTGGGATCAAGGACAAGATTTTAATTGAAAGAATTTGACCGACTGGTTGTGGTGTACTTACAATCCATCGGTATGTCTGGCAGTCCTATCAACTTCATCTACTCCTCCAATACTAGGTTCTCCATTTCTATAGAAAATAGAGTTTAAACCAAATTAGTTTAAAACGGTAACTCAAGTAACTTCTTTCAAAAATATTTTTCGTTTGATGGTAGGGAGAGCTACAAAACATTATTTCACTCACCCCAAAGCATTTACCAGCCTGTACAATGACCTTTAGTCAAACTTATTTAACTAAATATTTGTTGATTTGTTAACCTTCTTTTATAGAAGCTTGATTCATAAACCTTCCTTTCCGTGCACCGAAGGGACTATAAATACCATTATATTGATGCTCAGGACGAGAAAAAGGACGAGAGGAAAAAAGGAGATGACGGTTTGCGTTGGCTTTGAATGTTTGAAGATTGTAATAGATCAATCCAAATACGAGTACGTGTTGTTCGGCATTTAAACAAACTCCTATATTTGACAGTTGGCCCGAAGGTCTTGAGAATGAACTGATGTGCATTGGAAGCATGACGCGTATTGCGGGTGAAATTTTAGAGGAAAGTACTGCGACTAGCTATTTCTCTCGAGAATTTGTTTCTATAAAAAAACCGAACGACCGGAGACATTTCTACCAAGTCTCAACTAATACTATGGAGTTCACAATGTCTCTATCACCTATAAGTTTGAACGCGGGATTCTTTACCATATCTAGGATGTGCAGAACGGTTTTGGGTGCACCACACCAGCTGGGGGGTTTATATATCAGATTTGGACGGATAAATGCCTTGTAGATTGAGGCTAGATCAGACGGGGTAAAAGCATTGCAACATTTTTGGCGTCCTTGTTTTTGGTAGGATCTTTCGATCGAAGACGATTATCGATACCGGGAATGACAAGTTTTTCAGATTCAGCGATGTAAGTACTATTCATGGATAGGGGTTGAGGATCTAGGTTTCGCTTAAGAGACAGAAGACAGCATTGTGTTTTGAATGCATTAAATTCCACTCTATTGGTTAAATCCCATTTGGTTATGTTGTCCAGGCCAGAATTTAATATGTTTAACATACGTTGTTGTTCCTCTTCTACCGTCGAAGAGCAGGGCTGTGAGTTAGAGAACAAATATGAAACACAGATGGTACTGCCATTAACGAAGGAATACATTGGGTTCGAAATTGCAGACAAAAGGTCAGGCGAAGACAAAACCGAGCAATACGCGTCATGCGAGCACCACCATTTTTATGGTGTATTGAAAACTTAAAGCCGTCCTAGGCAACTGGTATTGAATGGCCAAAAGGTAATTCAATTTCTTATCCAGTAAAGAAGAGACTCATCTGCGCCATAAGCACGCAGATCCTGGTGCCAAGCTCTGCTAAATGCCTTAGAAATATTGATCACAACCGTCGCTTCTTCCAATTGCCAATTTTAAGATAAAAAGTATTTTCTCCTAATAAATTTCCATAGGCCGTAGATACCCATATTGCTAAGATTTACTGAAAAAGTAAAACTATTAAGGATAGGAAGGATATGTGTCCTATAGAACTCCTGAGATTTTAGTGAACATATTGGGGTGACCCCACTAAATACCTATTTTCAAAATACCTTTTCGTAAAACACGCCATCAAACAGATACAACAGAAAAGGAAACTGAAGAAGAAGTTCTATTGCTCTTCCGTCAGCCAATCGGCTCTGCTCTTAAATATAGCACAGAGACAGCGAAAGGAGAGTAAAGCACTAAAGTGCAGATTCAAGATCATGATCAATAAAAACTTGATTAAACTGTGAATTTTGCAAGAGATAAGTTTGATATTGCTTAGATTCTAGATACTCGTAACGTAGAAATATGACTTTTAGCTAAAAATCTGCTTTTAAAAAGCCAAAACAAATTCAATTAAATTCGACAGAGCTAAAATTGAGGTTATTTGGGTTTCTTTGCTTCTTTGTCTCTTTTCGTGATCTCTCGTATTCAAAACCGAATAAGGAACTTTCTTGCTTCAGCAGTTCAGCCGTTTTCGGTATATCCTGTGACAAAGGAAATAGCAACTTAATTGTGTAATAGCATGGCTTAAATCATATAAATAGCAGTAGTTGTGAGCTGTATTTAAAAGAGCATACAATTTTTTTTCCTTATGAAAGAAATTGGCCCATTATAACGTGAGTTGAAAGCTACAGCTGGTGAGGAAAACAATTAAGTTAATTTCACTCCTTTGGAGGACGATGTAATTAAACTCATGTGCTTGAAAGACTGCACGGAGGGTTTGTTTGAGACAAAGAGTTATGGTACATCAATAAAAACCATTATCTCTACCTGTAATATGCTTGATGAACTTACTAACTGAAACATCTGATGACAAAAGCAATACGTCCACGGGCTTAGGAGCCGTCGAGAAAAAAACCAAATGTATGAAAAAATATCGGAACTGCTTTTAACTGTTACAATCCGAGGAAACAAATTCTTGTTTGAAAAAAGGCTACCGGTCAATAGACCGACAAAGTGACTACCAAAGAAAAGAGAATGCAATCAATCAGTCACTGCTTGCAGAAATAAAAATGCACAATGAACGCATGGAACAACTCGCAGTAGAAACAAATTAATTAAAAAGAGATATCTTTCAACTTGGGTTAATGATTTCCATTATTTTCAAAATATTTCGCCAGTTTCGAATATTTGTTGAGGAATATTTACATTTGACTGAAGAAGGGCTGAATTCGAAGTCGTTAATAATGTGCTTTTGCGGACCGATAATGTAGTTCATCCGGCGGTTTCTATAATAGTTTCAAACAGAGAAAGTGAATAGGTGCGGATCGAATGAGATCCCTCCGCAACCAATCCGCCGGATTCAATAATCGGCATGAATATGTCCCTAAGCTCGAAAATATGTAGTCAATAATCCCAATCGATTTCATGTTGGGCAAAAACAATATTTCTTCCTGCAACAATTATTTACTCGTGTATGTTGAATTTCGCCGATAGCCCCAGAAGGCTTTAAGCTTTCAAATTTCGGTTTCTTACAAAAAAGTAATTAAAGGCTATAATATGTATTTAATAAAACTTGTTAATTCTCTCGATATCCTGTGCGAAAACAAGAAGATACTAATTAGGTGCTAAATAAGTCTCCCATAAAAAAATCCACTATTTTGGTTATAGGAATACCTCAAATTACGGCCACCCCAAGAAAGAACAACCCGCACTTACGACCAACATTTTTATGCATGTATTTCCTTTGATACGATCAACTACCCCAAAGATATGCCCAACACTATAAAAAAATAAAACTCATGCTACATGTACTCGTATCTGAAGCATTATTGCCGTATCCCGTTTGTACCTGTGGTGAAGCACTACTTAAAGCGAAGAAACAATGAAATGCGTCTTGGTCTTGGATAATACTCCTCCTGGAAATCCACGATTGGTTAGCAACATTGATAACACTTCACATGAAGCTATTAAACGAGCCCTTGATAGAAAGGGATTTAGTAGAACAGTATCTAAATGGATGTATGAGTTGCTGAGAACAAGATCAGCAGAAACTCAAACATCACATAGAATTATCAGGGTCAACACAAGAAGAGGATTCCCACAAGGAGGAGTATTATCTCCCCTAATGTGGAGTCTTGTTGTGGATGAGCTTCTTGAAAAATTAACAAACCTTGGAATTAATTGTCAAGCCTACGCTGATGACATTGTACTGTTTGCCAGGGGGAAATTCGAGGAAAACCTATGTGATATTATACAAAGGGGCCTAACAGTAACTCAAGAATGGTGCAACACGGCTGGGCTCAATGTAAACCCGGCCAAAAACACAATAGTACCGTTGACGAGGAAGAGAAAACTTGAACTGAAGCCAATCCGACTGTCGGGCACGATACTGGCACCGGTAAAGAAAGTGAAATATCTAGGAGTACACCTAGATAGTAAACTCTTGTGGAAGAAACACATAGAGGAGACATCCAAAAAAGCTACCCGCGCTCTAATCATATGCAGGAGCCTAGCGGGTAAGTCTTGGGGGCTTAGTCTAAACATTCTAAGATGGATGTACAATACCATTGTCATTGTGAGACCAATTATCACTTATGGAGCAATAGCATGGACAAAGCGAATTAGTCTAGTCATTACGAGGGAGACACTCATTAAAGTGTAAAGACTTGCGTGCCTCTGCATCACGGAGGCCATGCGAACGTGTCCAACTGCAGCCATGGCAGTACTCCTGGAGCTAACACCGCTCCATCTTTTAGTGGAGCAAAATGCACAGCGGACGATCCTAAGGATGGCAAAAGAAGGTATTGGAAGAAATGTGTTGGTTCGAGAGAATACGACGCACTTCTCAAAAAACTTCCCCTTCTGGCCGTCCCCAGGGACGAGAGTATCAGGAAATTTAACTTTGGAAACATCTTTAGTACAAACTTAAGTAACAAGAAAGAGTGGAGCAACGAATCCACGATATACGGACTGGGCAGCCACACGATAAAGTGGTATACAGACGGTTCGAGAACTGAAGAGGACACAGAGGCGGGCGTATTTGGGCAAAGGACCAAGCACTCAGAACCCATGTGCAAGTGCACCAGCATCTTTCAAGCCGAAATATGCACTATAGACAGATGCATCCAACTCAGTCTCGAAAAGGGATACAGCGACTGCGACATAGCAATACTGTCAGACAGCCAAGCAGCTATCAAAGCACTTGACTCCTATGTCAATACGTCAAAACTTGTGTGGGAATGTCTATGCAAACTTAATGAATTGGGCAGAAACAATAAAGTTACGCTTTACTGGATACCCGGTCATGTCGGGATGAAAGGTAACGAAGCAGCAGACGCCTTGGCAAGACAAGGGGCTGCAGAACCCTTCATTGGACCTGAACCATTCTGCGGAATGGGGGAACACACAATACGCGAGAAATTCAGTAAAATGGAGAGAGAAGACAGGGCAAGAACCTGGAACAACACCACAGGCCTGAGGCAAGCTAAGAAACTACTGGGATATTACAACCAGAAAAGATTCGAAGCCTGCATCTGCTTTAGCAAGAATAACCTATGGATCCTAACAGGCTTCCTAACCGGGCACTGCAAACTCAGGGAGCATCTACGGGAACTAGGTATATAAACATCTTTGCAGATTCTGCAACGAGTCATGTGTGCACATTCTGGGGGGCACTGATTCACAAAAGACTGAAATACTTGGGCAAATACTAAGTATCAGAAGATGATATGCCGACCATGGACCCACTTCCCATTCTCAGATTCTTAAAAGAAACTGGTCTGGAGAAAGAGCTCTAAGGTAAACTATTCTCGCCGAGGCAAAGTAAGAGCATATGACCTTCAAACACAATTCCGCAGGAATTGCAATTGCGAAGGGGACTCTAACGAGGGGACAAACCTCTCCAAGGTATAAGCAGGGGGCACAATAGACCATTATGTCGCAGTGCAAAATAACCCTACACAAATAATAATAATAATAGCAATATTTTTCCGGATTTTAAAGTAATTTATCTTCCCCCAAATACGACCTCATTACTACAACCGATGGGTCAAACTTTCGTTGCAACTTTTAAGCGCTAAAACACTCGCAGATTAATGACACATGCTATAGCCGTAACTGACACCGAGGCTGGATCAATACTCCAGGAGTTCTGGAAACATTTCAATATATGGCAGATACTGTGGGAGACTCTTGGGCGGAGGTCAAAGCATCAATCATGAGCTGATTATGGCGAACGCTTTCTCCACAGCTTGTAACAGAGAATCCGACTGATGATGCGTCTCTGGAAAATATCAATAACGATGTTATGAAGTTAGGTAAGCAACTAATCGTTCAAATAGATGCTGCAAACGTCGATCAACTTATTGCAGAACATGAAGACGAGCTTACCAATGAGCAGCTTCTTAGAGCAATCAGAGAAACAAACAACGACGACGACGAAGAAGACACAAAAACTCACCCAGCAACTTATACGGACTTAAGTTTGCAAAATCTTAACTTAACTTTAGAAAAAACCGAACAACTTATAGAGCTCATAAAAATCCAAGACATTAACGTGGAAAGAAGTAGCAAGGTATGCGATGCTATTCGAAAAGATGTAACATGCTACAGAATGTTACAAAAGGAGAAATGGAAAATCGCCCAGTCCAAAACAGATGACTTTTTCATTGAGCTGCGATGTAAATAACGTTACAAAGTAGATAAATATGTTACTGGGCTTATTACTTAAAAAATGAATTATTTTTTTGGTTTTTTAAATATTTTTATTTTTTTTTATTTTTAACATTTAGGATCGAATTAGACGAAATGTATGGAAAATCGTACCCAAGATGCGACAGTTCGGGATACGACCAAGTTTTTAAGAAACGCATTACGGTCGTAACATGAGGTATGCCTGTACAGTGTTTAGCAAAAAGAAAGAAAAAAAAGTCAATATTCTGGGCTCATAAGGTATAAATCCAGTACAGTCTCCTGCCGATTTGGAACATAGAAAAATGCCTTGTATAAAAATTCGAAGGAATGTACGTCGAGGAGTCAAGTTTTCGATAAAACCGTATTTTTTTTATTTCTTTGGCATCGGATATAAAGTGATATTTTTGGTACAACAAATGCCGAGAAGAAAAAAACATCGAAGTAAAGTTAAATTTAAATTTTTCGCGATAAATCAAATAAATAATTGTTATCGCATTACGAAACCGGCTCATTTTTTTACCATTGTCAAAAATTAATGTAAAAAATTTGATTCAAGCACTTTTAGAAATACGAATAATTGGGCCGTTAGTATGGGAACAACATTTATTACAGTGGAAGTCTGAGGTAATACATATTCGTAGTTTGATTGAATAATATTTTTCTCTTTCTTCAGCTTATTCCAAGGGTCTACTTGTATATGTAACTCCTTTCTATACCACGTTAAAATCATTCCTGTCTTGCCAATGGAATATATAAAGTACATTCACTCAAAATGATTAATTACATTGAATATAATTTGTTGATCAATTTAAGTCCTACGGCCTTTATTTAATTTTTAGCTGTTTAAAATATTGCTTCAAACTTCTGATCAATCAATTATGTTTGGCAAAACATAATCGTATAGGAAAATTGAAAAAAAAAATGCACTGAATGAAAGCACTACACTGAATTTATAAAAAATTATAGTAATAGTTTTCGTGTACATTCAAAAGGACAGGCGAGTGAGACTTTTTATATGATTTCGTACAATTATTTTTCTTTTCCTTCCTAAAGTTTAAATTATCACCAAATGGGGAAAAAAAACATTCAAAAACTGCTCTGCACTTTACAAGAAAGACTTAAGTAGGCCCATGGATCATTAGGAAATAAATGGTCAGATAAGAATAATAACCGAAATCTTTTTTTTCCAAGAAAAACGATTTTACGAATGAAATTTTTTAATTAGATTAAGACACAATAACGATCACTTACTGTTCATTTTCTTTGCTTGAAAATATTTCACCTCCCCCTAGCACTAATTGAAAGGATAATGCCAGGACTAATATTTCACGAAAAATCATTTTGCTTTAAAAAAAAACTTCACTCAAAATAAATGTATTTTAGCACATTTCACACCCCGATACACGATAAAAAAAAAAAAACCATTCGTACGGGACGTCTACCGAACTAGTAACTGGATTTCCGCGACCCTGTACAGTTCCTTTTATAGGCAAAGTCACTAGCAAAACAACTGACCCTGGGCTGATATCGTTTAGTGGGATTCGGACTGTATTTCCCTTATCAGAAAGTACCACCTACGTTTTAAAAATGTATAATTGGGCATAGCACTATGAACTGCAATTTTATTAAATATGAGATGATTAAAGTTACAGTTGTGCTTATAATTATACGCACTGAATTGTTGTTTAATGATTTGCATCTCGTGAAGTTTTTGGGTGAAATGTTGATTCTCATATCATAAATCACTTCCAATAAAGAATAGTTCTGTAGATGTAGGGGTAACAAAAAGTGTGGTACACCGATGGATCAAAAATGGATTCAGGAGTTGGCGACGGAGTGTATGGACCCAATTTTAAAACTTCGAAATCACTCGGAAAGAGTCCTAGTGCTTTCCAGGCCAAGCTTTACGCCATTGAAACTTGTGCTAACACTAACCTGCACTCAGGCATTAAAGGTGCCTCTATCCATATACTCACCGATAGCCAAGCGGCGCTCAAAGTACTGATCTGCTTCAACAGCTTACAAAATCTGGCCCGACACAACAAAGTAAAATTGTAGTGGGTACCGGATCATGTAGGCGTTGACTGCAACGAAACTGCAGACCTGCTAGCTAGGAAGGGCTTCTCTGAGTTGTTCACTGGACCTGAACCCTTCTGCGGAATATCCGCTTCCGCCTTTAAATTTACGCTAAACATTTGGGAACGCAACATGTGCATCTCCCACTGGAATAACTTCCAAGGTCTCAGACAGGCTAAAAGAACTGTCCCAACCCTTCCAAAAACAGGCAATTGGTATCCTAAAATACGGCAGAAACGACATAAGAAGGCTTGTAAGCTTCCTTACCGGTCACTGACAACTACTTTACCGCCTTAACAAAATGAGAATTTCGGAGGATATCACCTGCCGCCTCTGCCTAAAAGAGGACGAAACCGAAGAACACATACTATGTGAGTGTGTAGCTCTGTGTAGTTCTAGGAGAAGCTTTTTCCTTAAAGAGATCATATCTCCAATAGATTTAAGGAACTCCTCCGCAGCCGTAATTATAGCTTTCAAAAGGAGAGTAGAAGTACTGCTGCCCAAAAAGTGGCCTAAGGCACAATTGATCTCCTTGGTCGCAGTGCCTACACGCCATCTGGGCGTGGTCACACACCTGTTTAAAAAAAGAGGGGTAACAAAAAGGAAAGTAAACTAAAAGGAACATCTAAGGGCAGTTCTAGGTCACAGTAAAGCTTATGGAAACGAACAGACTGACAAACTGGCCACGCACGGCTCAGTCCTCCACTGCTCACGTGCAGAATTAGTCCACATTTTGCTGGGAGTAGTCAAGGCAAAAATGTTCTCAAACTCTCTTATGAAAGCCAATCTCAGATGAATCAGGCTGACAAACTGTGGTATAAATAGAAAGATGTGGCCCAGCTAACAAGGCAAGAAGAAACAAAATAACAGTGATTACCATGGGATACTGACCGATAAGAGATCATGCAGCCACACTACGTATCTCACATAACACACACTGCCGCAGTTGTAATGTCGCAACCGAAAAAAGAGACCCGGCACTAGGCTTGTTGGTTGAGGCCCAGGTTCACCCCAAACTGTAGCGCCGCATAAGTAAGTAAGTAAAGTCAGTCCGACATTGGCTAGGGGCACACAACGAGCTTTAGGCAAACCCTACTTCAACTCACTTGAAGATACCTCAGGGAAATATATTCTTAAATCCCACGGGTTGGATTTAGAAAGTTCTTATCAACTCACCTCAACAGCCAAATTACATGAGTTGTGATATCAAAACAGTATCCAGTGCTAGTTGGTTAATTTTAAAAAGAACCATCACCTCTGTCTACCTATCTACTAAAAATCGAGTAAGTATGCGCAATAAGAGCTAGCTGTGCATTCCGCACTACTTCCACCGATTCAGCCTGCGTGATAGCAAGAATGCTCCCTATAGACATTCTTGCAATAGAACAGCAGCGTCAGTACTACGCCAGAAGAGAAAGTAAAAATGAGCCCAGCGAAAACCGGCTACACAGAACGAAAAACCTAAGAGAGCGGCAAGAACGCTGGAATACTTCTAAAAAAGGCAGGTGAACTCATAGACTCATACAACAAATCCAGCCCTGGATATATAGACGCTCTGGAGAACTTGATTTTCACCTAATATAGCTCCCAACGGGCCACTGATATTTTCGTTCGTGTCTATTTAAGTATGAGGACACCCCTTACTGCCCGTCTTGCATTGACTGCATAGAAAACGCCGAACACGTGTTTTTTAAATGCCCAAGATTCCTCGATGAAAGAAATGTACTAAGGAGAATAATCATCTAACAGTTTCATACGAGCAAGCACTATTCTATACCTATGCCACCTATGCTATACTCTATGCCACAGTTCAATTGATAACATTAACATTTTCTAAAATCTTCTTCTGCACAAATCTCGATATTGTTGAACGTTCTCTCGTAGAAGAGCAGCAAGTATTCATTTTATATCTTGTAGATGTTTTGGGATTTTAATGCTGGAGTAACTGAAGATTTTCCAATCAAATTCAGGGTGCACCAGGAAACCGTCTTAAGTCCTTTGCTCTTTATTGCAGTCCTTGGCTATCTGTCTGAAGGTGAAGGTGACGGACCGTAAGGTACATCAATTATTCTTTGCTGACGATGGAGCAGCAAGGATGGATCCTATATCCCTGCATCCCCTATCCTTTGGAGAAAAATCTGTATCGCATTAGTTTAAAAAAAGACAAAGTACTTGCGCTGGCTGTTCTCTGATCCACACAGGCCTATTCCAGACATTTATTTCAATGGAACAGTGATTCCCAGGTGCGAAATATTCAAATATCTGGCATCTATGATCAATAGCAAATCAACCTGTGATGACAACATCAATCATCGCGTAAGTGTAGGGTGGATGAAATGTCGTATCTTGTGTGACCGAAAAATGCCACCTAAGTTCAAAGGAAGGATATACACCGCAGTTGTGCATCCAGCGCTCACATACGGTTCACAATGTTGGACGATGTACAAAAAGCACGAGAGTAAATTAACGGCAGCTAAGATGAAAATGCTTCGCATAACAACAGGAGTGACAAAGCTTTAGCGAATAAAATCCGAAGACCCGTGGAAGCCTTCACGTCAAGGAAACCATCGTACGAAAGATAGAGTGCGACCGGCTTAGCTGGTATTGCTACATTCAAAGAAGATATCATTTGAACCCCGTTTAATGGGAAATATCAATGAACATTCCAAAGACATCGCAAGGCAGGAGAGGCAGGCCTATAAACGCCTGGATCAGACAAATGCGACGACATCGGCATTTCATTGGTCTCAGTAACCGAGTGATCTAAAATCTAGAGGCATGCCGATATTTTCTGAGGTCAAATAGGCGGGCCCCACAGGCGGATCAGTAGGAATTTGGTGAAGTGGGAGGGTTATGATCCCTTGTTTTTGAATCAAAACCTCGCCAAAATAGGAAAAAGAAAAACGAAAGAAACATGCTGATCCGCTGAGATCCTCCTTTAAAAAGATATCTTTTGGTTGCACCAAACCTATGGTGCTAAAGATCAGGAATCAATATCTTTTTAGACATTAATTGCTGATTTAATTCCAACTTCATTGAAGATATTACTCGGGGCTTTTGACTCTGTATTTGCCTGACCTTTGTCTGCTCTTGTACTATGGATAATGCTTTAACTTATTATTATTTGCACTGCGACCTAATGGTCTATTGTGCCCCCTGCTAATACCTTGGAGAGGTTTGTTCCCTCGTTAGAGTCCCCTCCGCAATTGCAATTCCTGCGGAATTGTGTTTGAAGGTCATATGCTCTTACTTTGCCTCGGCGAGAATAGTTCACCTTAGAGCTCTTTCTCCAGACCAGTTTCTTTTAAGAATCTGAGAATGAGAAGTGGGTCCATGGTTGGCATATCCTCTTCTGATACTTGGTATTTGCCCAAGTATTTCAGTCTTTTGTGGATCAGTGCCCCACAAGACTCCAGAATGTGCTCACATGACTAGTTGCACAATCTGCAAAGGCCTTCATTTGTTATACCTAGTTTCCGTAGATGCTCCCTGAGTTTGCAATGCCCCGTTAGGAAGCCTGTTAGGATCCGTAGGTTATTCTTGCTAAAGCAGATGCAGGCTTCGAATCTTTTCCGCCCCTGTGCCCTCTCCAGTTCTCGAACCGTCTGTATACCACTTTATCGTGTGGCTGCCCAGTATCGTGGATTTGTTGCTCCACTCTTTCTTGTTACTTAACTTTGTACTAAAATTTTTTCCAAAGTTAAGTTTCCTGATACTGTCGTCCCTGGGGACGGCCAGAAGGGGAAGTTTTTTGAGAAGAGTATCGTATTCTCTCGAACCAAGGCATTTCTCCCTTCCAATACCTTCTTTTGCCATCCTTACGATGGTCTGTGTATTTTGCTTCACTACGAGATGGAGCGGTGTTAGCTCCAGGAGTACTTCCATGGGTGCAATTGGACACGTTCGCATGGCCCCAGTGATGCAGAGGCGCGCAAGTCTTTGCACTTTAGTGAGTGTCTCCCTCGTAATGACTAGACTAGTTCGCTTTGTCCATGCTATTGCTCCATAAGTGATCATTGGTCTCACAATGGCAATGTACATCCATCTTAAAATGTTTGGACTAAACCCCCAAGACTTACCCGCTAGGGTCCTACATATCATTAGAGAGCTCGGGTAGCTTTTTTGTATATCTCCTCTATATGTTTTTTCCACAAGAGTTTGCTATCTAGGTGTAGTCCTAGATATTTCACTTCCTTTACCGGTGCCAGTAACTTAGTACATATTCTATGAAATTTCTGATCAGTAAGGGTTCTGGGAAATTTTCAAAATTCGCAGATAACGTGACTTCTCTAATCGATGCATGATAAATATCTGAAGAAGAATAGACTCGTTTTTAGAACTGTCAACGAGCTCAAGACCTTTCACAGTCACTGTTCAAACATCTCGCTTAAATCTTTGGAAAATAGTAACCGCAAATTCAAATAATCGCATTTTGCTAATCAGTATACCCACCCGCAGAAAGCGCGATTTCCTGTGGCGTTAAGCCACGCTTTTTGTATGCTAGATGCGATACAATTTTTTATTTTTTCTCTTCTTTCGAGAACGCATAATGTGTGTCAAGACCACATTGCAAATGTTAGGGTTAAAAAAGATATTATACCAACTACATATGGATTTTGCATTTAATGATTAAGTATATGAATGGCTATACATACCATGACATTGAATGTGCACCCAGATTTGTGGAGATGAAAGTTCGTTTTGGTTATATTTATCGTTTAAGACCTCCTCGTCCACTGAAAATATTAAGAAAGTAAAAACGACAGAGTTGATAAGACTAATAAATTCAAGCATGTATGTATGGTTGGTTATCTAGGATAAAAAAAAATGTGGCCAAAGTTTGTGGATTTATCGAAACAGAAATTTCATAATTTTAAGAAATTAAATAATTTTAGGGGTGTGTCACTAACGGGAAGTTATATTATTATAATTGTTAGGATTCAATATGTGCATAAACTGTTAAAGCAGAGTTTACTCTGTATGTCGGGTGTTCTAGTGGATTAAGTCATTTAGAATTTACATAGCTGCGTATTTACTAATTGCTTTATCTAATGAGGGTGGTTCAGACATACTGAAAATAATTGCATAAGATTACGATTAGTTATACCAAAAATTACTTTAACGCAGAATGAAACTTTTATGATGCATTCCATCTGATTGTTATAAGGTAGGTACGAGTACCTTGTAGAAAGAATTAAGGGATGTTCTTCCCTTGGTTCAACGGTTGCTGTAGCTGGATCAACCTTTGATGTTGTTGATTGCTGCTCAATGTCCGTCATTGTTTTGCTTGGTTCAATGGTTGCATCAACTACATCAAAGGTTGATCCAGCTAAAACAACCGTTGAAGCAAGGGAAGAAGATCCCTTAAAAATCGTGGGTGCGATCCGTAGGCAAAACGCAATCATGTGTTCACTAAGAACGATGATCGAAGGCCTACCTCGGAATGAAGATGAACCCGTGCAATATTTCGAGATCAAATTCAGAACCATCGAACAGCAATGGCAACAGTTAACCGACGACCCAACAGATGCTGGCTACAATCAATTGGAATTCATCACCATGAGGCAAGAAAGCCTCATCGCTTTATCAATTAAATTACAACCACAACACAGTGGAAATATTAAAGAAGGTGTATCCAACAGCACTGCAAAGGAGAACTCCATAAATCTACCAAAGGTCACCATGCCGAAGTTCGATGGCGATTATTTGAAGTGGAGACAATTTTTTGATCTGTTTTCTCAAATGGTTGACAAGCAATCAATACCAAGCGTTCAAAAGATATGGTACCTTAAGACGCATCTTAGGAGAGAGGCAGAACATCTTGTCCGTCATCTATCACTGATAAAAGACAACTACAAAACGGCTTGGACCTGCCTTCAGGATTGACATAACAATATTAGGGTACTTACGTCAACTCTTTTACAAAAATAACTGGACAACCAAACTAGACACAGCCTCAACTATCAGCAGTGGCGATTAAGGGTATTCACGACACCACTCAAGAATGTTTGATGGTAGGATGTAGGTACTGTAACTTGGGATCCCCTCCTTCTACATCTACTAGTAAACAAACCAGATCAAAGCACAAGGATTCTGTACGAGCAATCTCGCAAGAAGCCAAAAGAGCTACAATCAATAAAGGAATTTCTAACATTTCTGGAGAACCAGTTTCAATCGCTGGAATCAATCAGACATAAGAAGAAGGATACATCATCCCGAGCTTGTGCATCATTAACATCAAGTCATAACAATAAAGCATCTTGCAAGCCTTGTAAACCGGAATACACCCATTATTCGCCAGTAGAACAAGTAGTGCAAAAACATAAGCTTTGTCTAAATTGCTTAAAGACTGGTCACGGGACGAACAATTATTCTTCGAGAAGCTGTTACATCTTGAGAGCAAGTTCAACGGTTCGGTTATTAACAAGCATCAAAATAACCGGGAAAGAGACAACAATTCAAGTCCTGAAGGGAATACTCAATCATCTCACCAATAACATTAGCAGCATCCAAAGGGGCAGAAAAGCAGCAATACGTACTCCTCAGTACAGCTGTTATCGAGCTGGTTGCAACCAATAGACAGAAGATGAAATGCAGAGCTATTCTGGATTCCGGCTCTCAAGTAAACTTGATTACAGCACGTCTGGTAAACGGACTAGGCCTTCATACAGGTTAGGTTAGGTTAGGTAAGTGGGCTGGTGTAGGGGGATAGAAAACCTTCACACCACACTCAGGTCAATATAGATCCATTGTGATAATCATTCGGGGAAAGGGGATAGAAAAGAGAATCCCCTCCTCATGGAAAAATACCGTCTTTGTAAATATCCTAAAGAAATCATTTAGTACTTACTGTGCCCGAGATACAAACCATCCAGAGGATTTGATGAAGTTTGCGATGTCATTTATTGGTCTGTTGGACAACTCTTCTAAATCCTCAAAGAAGTGTTGTCCAAGGATCTTATTTCTCAAATGATAGAGGCCTGGGCAATGACAGAGAAAATGGGCGGTGTCCTTCTGAGCCTTCTCGTCACCGCAGCCTCTGCAAAGGTCTTCGTTAGTCACACGTCGTTTTTTCATGTGGTACCGCATGGTATTATGCCACGTAATGACTCCTATTAGAATAACGTGGGATTTTTATGCCTCTGTATGAGTCTATTTGTTCTAACTCTGTCAAATGCAGGCCGCAGCTTCCTCGTAGTGACACAAGTATCTAAAGAGGTCCACCTATTGTTAGCCTCCATTAGGGCTTTGTTTCCTGCTTCGAGCTTAAGAGCGCAAGGCGGGATGTACACCGAGGGGTCGCATTGGTCCCAGTTTAGTGCTGACCTTCATCTAGCCAGTTCATCGGCTTTCTCATTCCCTGGTATGCCTTTATGACCAGGGACCCAGCAGAGCTTTATCTCGTGTTCCAAGAACCAGAGCTCTTCTCTACAACACTTCACAAGCTTCGATTTTATTTCTATAGCAGATATTGCTTTTATCGCCGCCTGGCTGTCGATGAAAAAGGTGATATCCTCTCGTGATATTGCCCTTATCGCAGGCTAATGAGCTACTATTGTAACTGCTAGGACCTCCGCCTGGAAAACGCAGCTGTAGTTTGGAAGCCGAGCTGACATGGAGAGACCAAGCGTTTCAGAGAAGATGCCTGCGCCGACACCTATTTCCATTTTGGATCCATCGGTGTAAACAGCTAAGGATCGCTCGTTAGGCGTTCTGTCATTTTTCCAGTCTTCTCTGCTCGGATAGGTGCTAGAAAATGCTCTTGTGAAGCCTAGGTAAGGCGTTAAGTAGTCTGTATTAGACACACTGCCAAGATATCTCTGCAGGATCGTGGTGTGACCCATTGCTTGGTCTCCAGCTATCTGTTTGGCTTAATCTTACGGCACTATGAGCCGCCAATACTTGTATAAAGATGTCTAGCGAAGCAGATTGAGAATGGCCTCGAGTCCTGCTGTAGGCGTCGTTCTCATCGCAGCCTTCATACAAGACATACATCCATGAATGTACAAGGCATTGGCGATGGACAGAGAGAGTCCCATCAACGCCTTAATGCCAAACTATAGTCAAAAACAAGCGGATTCAATACCCATTTAGAAGCCTTTGTTCTGCCACACATCATATCTCCATAGCCTTCTCAACATTTTAACACTTCGTCATGGTCAATATCAAAAAATATCCCACTAGCAGATCCTTATTTTAATCGTATAGAAAAAATTGATCTTCTTATCGGTGCAAATTGATGTTCTATCATCAATTGCTTTCCATTGGACAAATACGACTAGCAGACGAATTACCCACTCTACAAAACACAGTTTTAAGATGGATACTGGCTGGAAAGATAGCTGAAATCAAAGCAATCATAACAACATGTGGAGTCTCTACTTATGGTGACAACGACCTCCATAAAATGATTTAACGCTTATGGAGTCTTGAAGGAATCGAGCCAGCACGTGATACGTTTATCAAGAGGTGAAGAGATGTGTGAAGCTAATTTTGCACAAAACACACACAAAAACAGTGATGGGCAGTTTGTTGTCAGATTACCATTCCATGAGAGCACAAACTCTCTAGGCAAATACAAGGAAATAGCTGTCAGCAGATTTCTAGCCCTTGAGCGAAGATAAGATAAAAACAAAAATGTTCAGGATCGTTTTCCTAAATTGGGATACCAAGCATATAAACTTGGTATGTATATGAAGATGCGAAGCAAGCACTTAAACTTGTTCACTTGATTAGAGTTCCTTTAAAGTAAGGTAATAAAAACGAGACTCACTTGAGGCTAAATAAATACTACAATACATTTTATTGATCATTACTTAAGTCTTTTATATACAAAAATGTTCAAGGTCATTTTTATGAATTGGGATACCAAGCACATACATATAAGCTTGGTATGGATATGAAGATGTGAAGCAAGCACATAAACTTGTTCCTTGGTTGGAGTTCCTATAAAGTAAGGTAATAAACACGAGGCCAACTTGAGGCTAAAGGAATACATTTTATTGATCATTACTTAAGTCTTTTATATACATACGTATAAGCTTGATATGAATATGATGATGTGAACTTAAACTTGTTCATTTGATTGGAGTTCCTGTAAAGTAAGGTAATAAACACGAGACCAACTTGAGTTCGAATCCCAGAAAATACCAAAAAGTTTTTTCACGGTCCCACCTCTCGCGAGCGTCTGACAAACATCCGAGAGTATTGTTGTCACGAAAGGGCTTCTCAAATCGCCATTCGGATTCGGCATTAAACTGTAGGTCCCTTCCATTCGTGTGAAAAATATAACGCACACAACATGAGTGGTTGCGAGAAGCTAGGCCCTGGCACTTTAAAGAGCTGTTGCGCCAAATATTTGTATTTGTAACTTGAGGCTAAATAAATACTACCTTACTTCACATCTTCATATTCATAGCAAATTTATATGCTTGGTATCCCTATTCAGGAAAACGTTCCTGAATACTTGGCTTTACTACATCTCTTCTGGAAGTTAGTGCTTCATTTTCAAATGAATCATATATATAGCCGAAGTAAAAAATATAAATCCCCTGCAACACATTTCATTTCATTTCCACATACAGAAAATTTTTCTTTTAATTCTCTAGAATTCACATAAGAATTTAATTAGATGTGATTATATAACAGATTTGAAGCCTTATCATTCACACAGAGCCCTTGCACTGTTAAAGTCTATTACACCATCTGTAGCTGGCGCCGATAAGCGCCATAAGAGTGTAAACATTACGTTGTCGGAAGTTCAGAGTTTTTATTTATCAGCTGCCTTTTGTAAAATGTGAACTTGTCTAAGGAATGTTGGTCTAGCGTAGTCCGTAATGATTCATCATGATTAGTAGGAAGTAAAGTTTGTTTACTATTTTGAATCTGAAT
The DNA here is from genome assembly GCA_945910035.1 of Brachypalpus laphriformis. Taxonomy (NCBI): domain Eukaryota; kingdom Metazoa; phylum Arthropoda; class Insecta; order Diptera; family Syrphidae; genus Brachypalpus; species Brachypalpus laphriformis. Next base: position 163,656,357 of record OX246756.1, read on the forward strand.
AGGAAAATCTATGAGGAAAACCACAGACGAACCATTGAAGATGGTATTCGGGAGAATATTTGAAATTCATTAAGTACGAGTATATGATTATTTAACTGAGTAATCAGCAAATAACCTACGATAGAGTGTAACAAAACAATGAACTCAATTGTCAGCAACCTTTTTTTCGAGGAAAGATGGATTCACACTGCCACGAGACATATCAGATGAAACGGAGACGATACCACCAGTTAAAACTGAAGAAGTTATAGAAGCCGCGACTCTTAACGTCAAAAACCCGTTCAATTCAGCTGACTGGAGCTGTGTAAACTAAAAGCACTGAGTGAAAAGCAAGTATCAAACTATCTACTGTGGATAATTGTGAATTACTCCGAAGAAAGAATCCTCTACTATGACACGGAAGAAGGACCAAAGAAGATCACGGGAGGAGTTCCACAAGGGTTGGTCTTCTGTGGAACATAATGTATAATGACATCCTAAAAACACAAAGGCCGAATAGAGTAGACATCATCGGTTATGCCGACGATATTGCAGTTGTATTAGTGGCTAAAACATTAAAGGCAAAACTGCAAGTAAGCAATCACAAACGTTAAACTCTGGCTATAGACATCAGGTTTGGAACTAGCGGACCATAAAACCGAAGCCGTAAAAAGTGGAAGACCTTACCATACAGATCGGTGAGCAAATCATTGAGTCGAAGCCATACATCAAGTTCCTTGGATAATTGATTGGTTGGACCACAGACTCAACTTCAGGGATCATGCAGGCGAGAAGGCCTCTCGGGCAGTAGCAGCACTATACAGACTAGTTCCAAATTTTGGGGGACTAAGACAGCGAATTAGAAAACTTTTAGCGACCGTGAGTAAGTCAATACTCCTTATGCGGCCCCAATATGGGCAGTAACGACGCACCGTAAGCCGTACATTAGAACGATGAATTAGGCGCATAGTATCACATGTTTAAGGCTACGCTGCGCCTTTAGAACTGTTGTAGCGGATGCTTCTTCTTCTTCTTCCTTTTATCAGCGAGGTTATGATCCGAAAACAAGGGATCACAACCCTCCCACTTCACCGCATTTCTACTTATCCGCCTGTGGGGTTCGCCTATTTACAAATATTTGGCGCAACAGCTCTTTAAAGTGCCAGGGCCTAGCTTCTCGCAACCACTCATGTTGTGTGCGTTATATTTTTTCACACGAATAAAAGGGACCTACAATTTAATACCGAATCCGAACGGCGATTTGAGAACAATACTGTCGGATGTTTGTCAGACGCTCGCGAGAGGTGGGACCGTGAAAAAACTTTTTGGTGTTGTCTGGGATTCGAACTTGGAACCTCATGCGTAGTGATCCGATGCACTAACCACTTACGCCACGGCGCCCACGGTTCGCCTATTTGACCTCAGAAAATATCGGCATATACCGCTGTTGTAGCGGATGCAATAAGTGTTATATCAGGCCGAATGTCTATCGATCTAAGCGTGAAGAAAACTGCGGCACTACATGAAAACGAGCACGATGACAGAACAACAGCTATAGAAGTTGTAAAAGTAAAATGGCAACATAGCCGGAACATCACAACCAAAAGACCGTGGATATACAAACTGGTCCCGAAGTTGATGAATCGATTAGCAGAAAACAAGGGGAGGTAAACTACTCCCTAGCACAATTTCTATCGGGGCATGGATCCTTCCGGGAGTATCTGTATAAGTACAACCACGCAGATGACCCATTTTGGCAATACTGTGAAGGAAAAGTGTAGAACGCGGAGCATGTACTGATGGAATGCCAAGCTTATATAAGGGCAAGGAACATCTTAGATAAAGCAATTGGAGGGCAAGTGACCTCAAGAAGCCTGATCTCATTTATGCTGGCGAGAAGCGAATACTGGGAAACTGTAAATGAAGTAATCACGAGTGTGATTCAGCAACTGCGCATATAGGAACAAGCAAGGAGAAACGAATGGAACAAAGATCCTGCCAACTCTGGCAGCTGAAAACGTATTGACGAAATGTTAAACCTGCCCCAGTGAAGGAATGCCTTCACTGGCGACACATAAAACTAAGAAAATCCAGTCACAAGCATTCTGCTACCAAACCAGTTCGTAATAGGCAGACATAAAAGAGATTTCACAAGTTCTAGCTTATGAGGACTATGCAGAGGATATGTATAGTTGACATAGGTCAAAGAAGATCCTTTCGGCTACACGGTTAATATGTCTTTTATGAGAGAGTACTCTATTGAAAAAATACCCCGATTATTAACATCATTTACATGAAATTTAGAGTTGATGAGGAATTTGCATCTACACAACTATAAGATATTACTATAGCTTTGGATTTTATTTGCTTAAGGCACGGTTTGTTGAAATTAGATTAATTCCTTATGCTCTCAAAATCTTCATTGGGTAATGCAACTTAGTCTTTAATTGATGATCAATAGGCTTAAGGCAGATGCAACTCTTGGAATCTACTAATCAACTTAGAACAATCGAAAATCACGATATTTAGATGTTGTAGTGGTCGATTTCCACGGAATGAAAAGGGGTTCTATCAAGGAGAGCATGTTGAAATTGTACGTGAGTCTGAATCACATTAAACCTCAACACGAACAAACATCGAGGAAATAAATTATCCGAAGCTAAGCGTGCAATTTGTTCTGTTTGAGGTCTGTGCATTAAGAAAAATGCATAACACACTCTTCAAAACAAAAGGTATTTCAAGCAAATGCAGTATCAATACTACTATATGGTGCACAAGTATAGGGATATTTGGCGCAACAGCTCTTTAAAGTGCCAGGGCCTATCTTCTCGCAACCACTCATGTTATGTGCGTTATATTTTTCACACGAATGGAAGGGACCTACAGTTTAATGCCGAATCTGAACGGCCTGTCTCCTCTGTTTTTAGAAACATTAAAAATGCATATTGACTACATAGTAGCGATGGCAGAAGAAAGGCTATCAAAGTTGACGTTAAGTCACGTTTTATCAACCAAAAAAACAAAGGCAAAAACTAGCCTCTGATTGCAACCTTAGTTTACGTACTTAGCACCCGATGAACACCATATATCTTTAAGAAATCAATTCAATACTCTTGAAGAAATTGCGATACATAGTCTACGAACAAATTAAAATGAAGCACAACAGTCGCTGCATGGATGCTTTTATAGCAGAATGAAGTACAATCTGCAGGACAAGTCTCATTTCTTGAATATTACAATACAACGGAAATTGTAAGCACTAAAGAAAATAAAAGGAATTCGTCACACTGGTCAACAAATTTTTGTAACAAGAAAAGTGCTTACTAACTTTGAATTACCCGCCTACACTCAGCTTGCCGCCATATTTATTTTTTTTCCATCAGGTCTCGTTTTCATGTTACAGCTACTCCCCACAAAACTAAAAAAAAGCCGTTTTTGCTTCATTGTCGCATTCTAAAGTTTTGTTTCATTTGAAGAGCGTAGTGTGTTTTTCTGTTTTTTGTGTTAAGTGATTCTTAAATAATGTCAAGAAAATGACATGACACGTGTCGGTGATCCCGACAAGTTTTGCTACATTTGTGGCGACATTACTTTTAAAACTCAGCGAAGGAATTTGACACCATTAGTAACTAAGCTATATAAACAGTATTTTGGCTTTTCCATCGGACAACAAGACAAAGCATGGGTTCCACACATCTGTTGTGTTACATGTGTGGGTCTTCTTACTGGATGGGCGAGTAGATCTCGATCTATGCCTTTTGCAATACCTATGATTTGGAGTGAACCAACGAACGACTAATACAAAAGGTATTACAATTAAAAGAAAACGTAAAATTAAGTATCCTGATCTGCCATCGGCTAGACGACCGACCCTTCATAGTGAAGAACTGCCTGTGCCAGAACCACCTGAAAGTCCCGATCTGGCCGCTACACCAGAAACAACCGAAGACGAGACATTAGATCCAGACATTGAACAAGCCTCCTCATCTAATGAGCCACACCTAATATCTCAACGAGATCTCAATGATTTGGTACGTGACTTAAATTTGCCCAAACAACAGGCAGAACTCTTGGGCTCTCGATTAAAAGGATGGAATTTATTGCAACCAAAAACAAAAGTATGTTACTTTCGTAATCGAGATAAAGAGCTGAACTTTTTTTTTTCACAAGCTGATCAGCTGGTATTTTGTAATAATGTCCATGGCGTAATGACTGTCTTGGGTATAGAATATAAGGCAGAAGAGTGGCGTTTATTTATCGATGGTTCAAAAGCAAGTTTGAAGGCTGTTCTTTTACATATCGGCAACAAACTTCCATCTATACCAATAGGTGAGGCTTCGAACATGAAAGAGTCTTATGAAACTATTAAATTTATCTTGGAAAAAATTCAATATAACGAACATCACTGGAAAGTTTGTGGAGATCTGAAGGTGATTGCCCTAATTTTAGGATTACAACTTGGGTATACAAAATACTGTTGTTTTATTTGTGAGTGGGATAGCAGAGACCGGCAAAATCATTATGTTAAGAAAGACTCGCCCAAAAGGCAATCTCTTATTCCAGGACAAAAAATATTAAAAATCCTCCATTGGTGCAGCCTGATAACGTATTTTTACCACCTTTACACATAAAACTTGGGCTCATGAAAAACTTCGTGAAGGCTATGGATAGAAGTGGTGACGGCTTTTTATATTTGAAAGAAAAATTTCCAAAGCTGAGTGAGGCAAAAATTAAAGAGGGCATATTTGTTGGCCCTCAAATCAGGCAATTGATGAAAGATGATATTTTGAAAGAAAAGCTTAGTGATATGGAAAAATCAGCTTGGGAATCTTTCATGAAAATAACTTCAAATTTTCTAGGAAATCACCGATCAAGTGACTATGAAAATATTGTCGCGGAGCTGTTATCTACTTATAAGGCTTTGGGTTCTAATATGTCGTTGAAAATACATTTTCTTCATTCACATTTAGACTTCTTTCCTGAAAATTTGGGCACCGTTAGCGATGAACACGGTGAATGATTCCACCAAGACATTTATACCATAGAAAAGCGGTACCAGGGCAAGTGGAGTCCACGTATGCTAGCGGATTACTGCTGGACATTAAAACGAGATATCCCTGAAGCAAAATATAGAAGAAAATCATAAAGCTACATTTATAATTATGTTACATTTTAAGGAAATAACTTCGTTTTGGTGCTTAAAACTGGACATTTCTAAAATTCAATAAAATCTAAATTACAACAACACTATTCGTATTGGAATCATTTTAATTTTATTTCTATTATCCTTATAACTGTCCTAAACATAACCAGACAAAAGTTTTCATGTTACATGCAAAAAGTGTTTTTTTTGTTGACCAGTGCATTGAATCATAGGTAAGTAGGTAGAGGTGGCGGTTAAAGAAAACCCAAGTAGTGCTATCTGAGCCATTTTGATACCACAAACTCATGTAACCTGGTTGTATGATGATGTTTATGGTTTAGAACGATTTTTTTTTTCTTTTGCCGAGAGCAGGTGAAAAATCTTCCAAAGACACCATAAGGCCCGACCGCGCGTGCTTATGGTAGTGCGAGATTTTTTATCACTAAAAAACACCTCACCTCAAAATTATTACTACAACTAAGCCGACGCTTATCCAGTAGTTTTATTTTCGCTTACGAGAATCGAGATTTTAGAAAAAGATGATCGTATGTGATTAAAAATAAAAGTAGCACTTTAGACAGGTTAAATTCCAATGAAAGTTCCTGCTTTTTTCACGACCGGCATATGCTATGACACGAGGTAAAAAGGTTTTGTCCTTTGAAGACGACGGATTGAATTGTTCGCGTCAAGTAGTTGAATGACAGTACGGTTACAATGGCCGTGAACACGATCTTTGTGTTTACGCGCAAATTTTGTTATCTCTTCGACGATGCTGGGAATTCCCATATCCCGATGAATATCTTCGTTACGTACATACCACGGTGCGTTAACGATCGTTCTAAGAACTTTATTCTCAAAAGTTTGTACGAGTATGATGTTTCTATTGCTTTTCTTGGTACAGCCCCATAGTTGTATACCATACGCCCACACTGGCTTTAGCAGTTGCTTATAGATAAGCAGTTTGCTATGTAGGCTCAACTTCGAATGTTTTCCGAGTAGCCAGTACATTTGTCGGTATTTGTTTTAAAGCTCGTCGCGTTTCTTTTTCACGTGCGATTTCCATTTGAGCTTAACATCTGGAGTCATTCCTAGATATTTTCCTTCGTTTGTGTACGGTATTTGAGCCAAAACAAATACAAAAAACAAATATTTGGGGCAACAGCTCTTCAAAGTGCCAGGGCCTAGCTTCTCGCAACCACTCATGTTGTGTGTGTTATATTTTTTCACACGAATGGAAGGCAGCTACAGTTTAATGCCGAATCCGAACGGCGATTTGAGAAGCTTTTTCGTGACAACAATGGATGCGTTTTGGTGAAACCTCGCTTCTCAGTGAAGTAAGATTTAATACGGAGTACAACAACACAAAGTGACTTGGAACCACTTTAACTTTTGTTCTCAGTCGAACATGAGTTGGGATGGATGGGAAGAGCTTTTTCCCTGAGAAAAGCTATTTCGTTCAACTGGAATGATTCAGTAGTATTTCATACATTTAAGCACAACTTTTTCATACTTTTTACTTCAATTTCAATTCAATCACCAATCTTCAAACAATTAAAAAAGTTTTTTTCCAGATCGACTAAGAATCGTTTTATTGAGAAGCTTTCACTCTACTTTGCTTAATTCTCACCAAAACACACCTAATACTCTCGGATGTTTGTCAGACGCTCGCGAGAGGTGGGACCGTGAAAAAACTTTTTGGTGTTTTCTGGGATTCGAACTCGGTATTTGAGCCGAGATTAGATATGCAGGTAATCTATCCACTTTTTTGTACGTAAAGTTGATGTGAGTAGATTTGCTTTCGTTCAGCAAAATACGCCAAGAATTCGTCCAAGCGTGGACTTTATTAATAGCATGTTGAAGCTTTCCAGTTGCTGCTGCAATAGTTTCGCCCGTGATCAATATCGCCGTATCGTCCGCAAACGTGGCGACGACGCAGTTTCTTTCCTATGGGATATCGCGCGTGTAGAGTACATATAGAAGCGGACCAAGGACACTCGTCAGAGTAATCATTTCTGTGCTTAACATGAAAGAGTCTCTCGGTGAGATACGATTGTAGGATTAGAAAGATTTGCCGTGGCAGTAGTCGCTGCAATTTATACTCCAAGCCTTCGTGCCAAACCTTATCGAAAGCTTGAAAGACGTCAAGAAATACACCACAACAAATCTTTTTTTCTTCCAGAGCTTTCTCTATCACGTCAGTTATTTTGTGGACTTGGTGAATTGTAGAATGCTTGACTCTAAATCCAAACTGATGGTCGGGAATGAGACGTCTTTCGTCGATTATGGGCTGTAGACGTTTGGAAAGAAGTTTTTCAAATATTTTTGATATAACCGGCAATAAGGAAATAGGCCGATATGATTTCTTCTCATTTGGCGGTTTGCCTGGATTCGAGATCATTATAATTTCGGCGACTTTCCATTGTCTCGGAACATAGAGCAATCTGAACGAAGCGTTGATCAAATAGAGCAGATAGATCTACTACACTCAGCCTGTTGTGATCAGGTAAATGATGAAAGTTCCAATCTTTTTGTCAGATATCTCTATCAGATCGTCGAAGAAGGGTTTACCTAGAGTACGTCGTCAGTTGCGGTAGAATGTGTGAACTGCATGGTCTCTTATTGATCAATGGCTTGTACTTGTGGCTACAATTCTGGTTTTCACCAGATCATCCGCTCGCTCCTTTCACTCGAAGTTACTGTGTCCTGGGACCGGATTTATTTGTAGATGAAGACCAATTGTATTCGTGTCCAAGTTTGTGGAATATGGCACTAGCCACCTTGAATCATAGAACTCAAGAGTTCTTTTCTTTGAAAATATTAAAATAATGCTACATCTTCCGGAACTTCCGATCCTGTGTGATTTCTGTAACATGAAAGTAAGATAGGATACTCGTATATTAAAGAATTTTCGCATTAATTTTAAAAGCTCTCATTTCCATATTCTGGAGGTAGAGGAAGATATGAGCACCATAAATGGAGATCAAGGTTGGGATGTAATGTACGAATGTACTTCAAATGCACTGTGTCAGAGAAAACGAATTATCGAAGAAATTTTCTAGGGAAAATAAAGTAAGTTTGTAAGAATTCTATTGCACCAATAACTAGATACATATTATGAAATAAGAAATTATATTATAATATTGTCAATAAGGTAGACGACCTATGGCAAAACCATTATACACTTATGTATACAATTTTTGATTGAATAAATTACAATTATAATCATAGTCTCCAATGAGATCCATTGGCTTAGAAATTACAATTTAGCGTCATCTGTATACATGTGCATAGAAGCATTTAAACACACATTGGGCGGGTCCTTAATGCCGAGGGAGAATAGCTAAGGACCCAGAATAGATCCCTGTAGGACCCCACAACAGCCTGCCATAAACCGTGAATATGTCCGAGTCTGTAGTAACTTACTGAGATTATAAACCAGCACCTATTCGCTGGTAGGCACATCTAGCGAGTCGAAAGTGAGACCATCTCTCATTATTCGTCATAATGGCTGTCTCATAGATGGATCCTTGAAGAGTTGCGCATAGATTTCAATGTTTCACCAAAAAGATTATACAAGGATTGATCCTCTCACTATTTATTTATTTTCTTTTTATTTATTGGACTATTATATTTCAAAAATGTTATGCCTACAATATATTTTACTTAGTCTACGTATGTATGGTTTGGCCCATGAGCCGTCTACCAGATTGACATTAAAAGAAAATAATTTGATGCTACTTCTTACGTTATACAAATTTAACTAAACAAGGTTTGTGATGTTAGGTGCTTATTCCTTAGAAACGTTCATCGATTATGCAATTCCTGTAGCGAAGGCATTTGCTGTGTAGCTATAAAGTAAGTCTCAACCTCTGCCGCCATTCAAGATATCAATTGCTTCCTCTAATCCAAGTGTCTGTACTCCGAAAAAATTGCTACGAAATTCCTTAAGTATTGGGCATTTAGCGATGAAGTGCAGTACATCCTCCTGGTCCTTGAGATTACAAGCGTCGCATAAAATTGGAAGCTCTGGGCTTATCTTATCAAGTGAGCAACTACTCAAGAATATGTCCTTTCCTCTAGATAATGATTCATCCTGCTGTAGTTAGTCCTGTATTGGGATGGCTGGGCTTCATTTATAAATTTATCATAAGTTCTATGACCAGTTACGTTCAGTAAGAATTTTAATTTTTGTTTTAGTGTAGCATGTTGCTCGTTTGGTGAGAAACTAAGGTTATAACCACATTCCGATCCTAGTGTTTCCCATTCTTGGACACATTTTACCTTGTTTCGTAGCATTTGAAAAAGCATCAATTTCGGATTTCTTTCCTGGCACATCGCATTGACTCTAACAATATAATCCAAATGCAGTTTAAGAGCATCCATAAACAGGGGTGCCACTCCAGTCTCCAAGTGTAGCATATAATTGGAGGAACTGTTCGGAAATTTAAAAATTCGCCTGAGAAAATAGCGGAGGAATTTTGCCACAGCTTCGAAAGAGGAGTAACCCCAAACTTGTGTTTAAATCCTCTCACTATTTGGTATAAGAAATATTCTACACCCTGTTTATTCAAGTTCAGAAAAAAATATACCACACCACATTGTTTGTCGATAAGGTAGTGATACTGATGTCGGAGGAGGCGAAAAGTTTTTCTTTCCGCAAAAGCTCAATACAGAAACTTTTGTTGTTATTTCTGTACTCTACATTATGAGACTTTGCATTAGTCTTGACACATAGCTGGCGCTTTTCATTTTCAAAATTAACCATCTGCAGCAGTATGCTAGACTCCACTCTAAATATGAAACTGAATTCAAAAAGGAATACAAGTATTCAAACTTTGTGTTGAGTGCCTGAGAAATATCTCCTTATAATGAAAAATATTAAATTCTCGATTCAATATGATTTATTATCGACTTAAGCCATGTCCCCACATTTTCTCTGCAGCTGAGTACCAACTACTAACTCATTGTTCTTGGCAATTTATTGCACACTGCCTTCTTCATTTTCATAAACCTGCCCTGAGTGTGCAATTTGTTTCAATCAACCCATAGTCACAGACCTACTCCATTCTTTCATAAACAAATTACGCTGCATTTAATTGTCTTGCGACATTTCGCGGGAGTCTCCCACGTACACGTTTTATCTGGGTTTTGCCAACGCATTACAAATCGCAGTCAACGATGCCGTCCTCCCGCACATGCAGCCGAATACCACCACCACCGCTAAATAAAAATAAAAAAGGACACACACTCATTTGCATATGCATGCTAATTAATTTATGCATAGCATTTCGCTCGACTTTCTTACTATAATTTAATTTATTCTGTGAAATTGTACGCTGCGCCGACTTCATATATAAAATCTGCCATAAAGCCAGTCAACAAAAACAGAAAACCGGCTAACAGCCAACAGCCGCAGCAACAACGTGAGACTACCAGAGCCGCAATCTCCAACCCCCACTCAACTAAAAGTTGGATGATTCTATGCATAAACAGTATACACAGGGGTAGTGATGTTGTGGAGGAGGGGGCAAGGGTGGAAGGAAGCAGTGCTACTAGCTGAAAAGATAACACACATTCATAAATTATAATAAAATATGAATTAATGCACTCAGATAGTGGTCGCGGGATAGCGCGGGTGTTCCTTTTTTGTTGGTACTCACTGTGTGTGTGTCTTTTATCCTTGACTGGCTTACTGCGCGCATTCCCCCCCATAACACACAAAATGACGACATAAAGGAAAAAAACGCAAGTGAAACGGACGAAATGCATAATGCTTTCAGTTTATGATTCGCACTTAACTCTTTTCTTGTTGTTGTGTGCGAGTCATTGACCCGCATTGGGAAATTGTTTAGTAATAGCACTTCCTCTTTGGGTTATAAGGATATATGCACCTTCCCCAAGAACCTGCTAGTCTCTATTTCTTTTGATTGCACCTGGGCGTAATGCAGTGGGCTTATGAAAGAGTTATGCATAGTATGTCCTTCTGAAGGAACGTTAACAGCTCATAGTTCTATTCGTAAGATTGATTAGAGAGATTGTTGTCAACGGCGGAGCGGATCGGGGGGGATTGTCGTAGGTTATTGAATTTTTAATTGCGCATTCAGTAGGGGATGAATAATGTAAGACTTGGTCGCGTGGATGGTAATAAATGGCATTGTGGTGGTGCAGCGCACATATTGCCAGAGGATATTTGCACAGGTTCTTTGCTTTCTGTTGGATTATTTCTAGACGGGGGGAGGGGAGCTTGGTCCTCGCTAAAAGCGTAATAAATCTAGTTACTTAAACGGAGTTTGAGGTGGTGCCATCGGGGTGGACCCCATAACACACAAAACAAAGACGTTAGTTATGAAAGAGAGACCACAATGGGACGTAAATGATCCTCTTAAATCGCAACACGACCTACAGCCTTGTAAAACTGCAGGCCCTGGTGCTGATCTATATATATATATATATAAATATACGGCAATCTAAAAGATACATGATCAGACTAGGATAAAGAGTGCTTAAAAATTAAGCTTACGACTTTAACAAAAACTGCAGATGTTAAGTTGATTCATCAGAACAAATCAGTAAAATACGAACGAAAGCATCCATGTTCCATCAGGAAATACGTTTAATAGTAGTCCAACTCTCCTTGTCGTTTTTCGATTCATGACAGGATTCATCGGTACATCCATCTGCCTAAAGCAGAAATACAAAATCTATGTTGCCTCCTTTCTAGCAGGTGTAGGTTTTTGCTATCGGAGTTTTTTTTTCGTCGGGATAGGAAACACTCGACTGGAGCACTCAGACGCAACTGGTCCATTGTCCTACCACGAGAGCAAACCCTGATTTACCCATTTTATTGGAATTTCCTTGCCTTTCTAAGAAAGAGACTCAATCGTCAATGGAAGCCCTAACCGAGGACGCAGGGAGACCCAACGTGGATTCGAGACCTGAGAAAGCCTATTCTGAGCCTTGTCTAGCAAACTCATCTGAGATCTCGTTGCCCATGGTCCCAGTGTGACCTGAAACCCAGATAAGAGACAGATAATTCAGCCTTGCGACCGAGTTCGAAGAGTTTTTGGTTTCAGGAACTATTTTGGAAGTGGTTAAAGGGTCAAGCAAGGCCTTAAGCGCAGCCTGACTGTCACTGCAGACACACTATCGGAGTTACTTTGCCCATCTACATACTGGTTTGAACAGAACTGTCGCCGCTAAGCATTTGCTAGGATGTCTATAGGAGAAATGTTTGCCAGAAGAAAACTGCTTTGCTCGAAATTATACAACAGTCAAAGTACTCTGAGCGCATATAATAAAAACATTTGCGCAATTGCAATATTTAATCCTTGTGGCCTTAGCGCTGATTAGTGAGGCATAAATGATTGTCGATGTAACTGGCGATGCTACTGGCTCCGACTCGTAGTATGCGTCGTTATTATGCTTCTGTCCTCCAATATTAGACACGACGCGTTCAAGAACAAAGCTGTTAATTGTAGCTTCGTAATTTACGTTAGTAAGACGCTCCTTCAAATAAAGGCTTATATTCATCGTTATGAGCACAGTCTTTGTTTTTTGCTTTGATATGACTTGGCCCAGCAATGTGAGGCAACATTTTAAGATAATTGGATTGGGAGCCGTAAGACACTATCATACATAATGTACCGCAGAAGTGCCGTGTATCCTTCTCGACTGTTATGCGCCATGCTCTCCTCGGACCGCCGGGTATCCTGCCATTTTGAGTTAAATGGTTTCATTGCATAGCATGGTTGGCTATGGAACTGTCACCTTTTCGAGACGTGTGACCAATCCACTGCCATAACCGTCGTTGGATGGTTGTGCCTAATAGTTCCTGACTAGTTCTCTAGTAGAGGTATGCATTAGAGATACGATTGGCCCTTGAGATGTTGCGCAGGCACCTGTTAACAAACGTTTGCAGCTTTCTCGTAATAGTAATGAGTAATTGTCATTCTCCACCTGCTACATTCATGTTACAGCACGAGTTCAACGCGACAGCGAAGCAGTCTTAGCTTGTTGTTCAAACTGATTGCATTGCTTGCATTGGACAACATCCCGAATGCAGACTTTGCTTTGGCGATTCTGTTGGCTATATCAAGTTCCATTCCAGCATTGATCACATCGAGACAATACTCCCAAAACATCTACTCCCTCTATCGGTTCTCAAGCAATGTCGATGACGCTTGCCTTCCTCTCCACATATGCTGTCATTTGTTGGGGGATCATGCTTCTGTGATATGTTGATCTTGACTTCGTAAGCGTTGACTTCGATCGTTAAGTTAGGATGTAAGAGTCCATCAGCTGCGCGAAGCACTTCGATAAGCAAATCAATAATACGAATAGTATTGGTAAACAAATACAGCCTTGCCTTATCGGATTTTGGACCTGGAATTCCTCAGACAACCTTTCTCTGTGCAGAACGTAACATTTGGACTTATAGTATGCAGCTTTTATAAGAGAAATGTATTTATTGAAAATACTTCGCTTTGCGTAAGGAACTCCAAAAAAATTGCCTGTTGACACTATCGAACGCCTTCTCAAAATCGATGAACAGCAGGTGAAGTGGCGATCGATATTCAACACACTGCTCGATAGTGATTCACTGGGTGTGGATGTGATCTTCACAGGGGAATCTGGAGCGGAAACCACTGATAAACCTTGCCATTATGTTATCATTATACACAGGAAATCAAAGTACATACTGCAGAATGACAACGTTAGCCATTTAACTTCTAGAGCTCAAGCCTGCCGACTCATAATCATCACGCAATACCTAGCAAATAATGTCGATTGTTACCAATTTTGGAATTATCCTTCCTCTGATTATCCAATAGTTGACTTCATAGCCACGGCTATCACTACGTCTCTGTAAAGGTGTAGCCTTATGGGCTTGAAATCTTCTACGATTCATACTCGAATACATAGTCTGAGGGTATGACTGTTACTTCAAAAAGCATACAGCACTCATAGAGAAGGATTCCGAACACCCTACTGTTTATAAATTTACCAACCTGTCCTACTTGCTCGTGTATTTCAATTCAAATTCCATTAGAAATCATTTTCCTCAATTCACCCGAAGCCCTAATCTTTAATAAAGCAAATTTTAGATGAAGTCATGGTGGATACGATCATCTCTAGTCCACACTAGGGAAGTGTGAATAAATTCCACTCTTATTCCATCCAGTTCGTCGGAGTCTACGTCTTTTTTGTTCTTTTTGTTCATATCGTTGAGAATAAATGTTTACACTTAGTGCACCTGTTGCGCAATTTCCTGTCATTTGATGAGCGCCTTCCTCTCTCCGGGATGGCGTTGTTCCATTGCTGCCGCTTTATATCCTGCATATCTGTGGTTAAGTATGTGGACATTTTTCTTTTTTTGCTCTTAGACCATTTTTTTTATTTTTAGTCTCATGTGCACTCTTAGTCATGAGACATAGGAAGGACAACTACCTTTTGTGCAGAGATTAACCTGTGTGCAAGTATCATCCTTTTGGCTGATGATTTTACCACGGTAAAGAAGCATAAATAATTTGGTGTTTGCTTAAGGATGGTCCTGATGCTGATGGTGGTGTGAATGTGAAATGCAAAAGGGACTCGTATACCTAGTCGGTGCTGTGTATTTCTTGTTCCGTCTGTCGAATGAATGAAAGTTTGTGTTTTTTTTTTTGGACGATGTCCATATCCTGGATGTGTATTTCGACTTTGTTTGCCAACTTACGTTTTTCCCTGTTTTCGTATGCACAATGGTGAATTGAAATTTAATGAGGTTATCAAAGGAGATGTAATTTGTATCATGGGGAGGTGTTAAAGGATAATTAGCTTCTATGGGAATGCACATTACCATGTGTGTTCAACTAAGTCACTTCACATACTGACTGGCTCCATAACATATAGATGAAACCATAAGGAGGAGATCCACCAAGAACAATTTATCCCCAGCTACTCCTGGATTACCTAACACAGGCATTATCAAGTGAAGGATGGGTAGTCATTGTGTACTGTGTGGAGATTCTCAAATTAATTCTGTATTTGTGCGTCTATTACTGTCTGTTGTGTGATAATTCCTTTAAAAAGCATCCAATCAGTTCGCCGAAGACGAGCAGGAATGATTTGCCATCATGCCTACGAACTCTATAGCCCTCGGTCCACTTAAGCAGTCAATTTAGATTTAATGCTGATATCACAATTTCATCCACAAACGAGTAAATATCCTTCCAATTTAACTAAAAGCAGTCTAACGACTCTATAAGTACTTTCATACTGTTCCTCCATCAATAAAGATTCAAATCAAACATAGCCAAGTGGAAAACGAAAAAGAAGTACGTATGGACTCTTTTACATTTCGGGGCGATTACCATTGGAATTGGCCTAGAACGATGTTTCAATCCAACGAGTCCGAATATAAAAAGAAAAATAAAATCCACCTGACTAAAGGTTGGCATACATTTTCCATTTCAATTACACAGTTTCCAATAAGAACATGATCGAATCGAGAGAAAAAAGGACAAATATCCTCAAATGCACATATGCAATCCCTTTCTACATACATACATATATGAATAGATAACAGCAATCTAATGCATCAGCAGCTGTAGAGAAAACAGCCGAAATTCATTCACTCACTCCTTGCGAGTATATCATTTTTTTTGCTATTTTAGTAGTAAGTGCACATAGAGGATATCTGTTTCAACTCACTCCGTTGAAAATGATATCGAAAATAAACCCCTACACTATACACCATTGATCCGAAGAAAAACATATCGAGGGGAGGAGTAGCCACGGAAAAACAGGCAGACATAGAGAGAAAAAAAGGACACACACCGAGCGGGCCACCCCAATGCGAAGGACTCTCACAAATCGAAAAGATAAAGTCAACAAACAGAGATCCGTTCCTTTTTGGCTTATTGGGTATTTGGTTCCGAAGCACATAAGTACACATGTACAATTTAAATTGAAACGTGAATGCAATACGAAAAACGTTGATGCCTGCAGAAAACGGATTGGACCTAGGGCTGCTGGGCACGGATTGAACTGATATGAAAGAAGCTCAGCCAAATGCAGTTTGGGCGATTGAACGGAGTAACTGACGCGAAAAATCGCCACAGATATGAGATGGCTATAATGTTTTGTTTTTTTTTTATTTTAAGCTGTGGTACCGTAGATACTTTTACGGTACTTATCATCAGGGTGAAGCTGGCAAATATGCACGAATGGGCTGAAGGTATGCAAGTGAAAGGTGTGATACTTGCGCTGTTTAAGCGAAACGGTATTCAAATACTTTAGTCGAGCAGAAGTTTATTGATGGACGTACTCCTGTCGATCTGGGCTCCACAACGTCAGGGTGTACGTTGAGATTACGTCGGTGACTAGGTTTCCTTCACTATTTCAAAGAGTGTATGCTGAGACTCCAAAGTCACCTGATAATTGCTTAGGGTTATTAGACTCTGTGATATTGCTATTCTCTCTAGCTTAACGACCTCCGAGATTATCAAGATATACATTGCTCCATACCCTTTATAAGTTATCTCTTTAATAATCTATCGTAGCAACAGTCTCTATACTTATTCAGTGCCACTAACCGGGGCGCCCGCTCCGACATTTTTATCTAACAAATTGGATTTGAATTTCTTGACACTCGTACCACTTAAAGTTACGCTCAATGTGCAACATTTAAACTGAAATCTTGCATGTAACATGGATATAAAATAATTTTAGCATTTCCTTAACCAAACGCCTCAACAAGACATATGCGAGCAAATTTACAAACTCACCTCCGCCGGACCGATACTCATTCACTCCGTTGTTGTTAACCCTTCATCCAATGGAGGGCTTATTTGATACGATGACCATGTTATAGTTATTCGACACGAAACAGTTTATTTAGATTGCAAGACGGTTTGGTGGTTGAACGAGCTCAATTCGTTTGCTGCTTCTACCACTGATACTTCTCAAGGCCGGTGAACCTTTAATTCTTTAATAATTTTTTATTTTTTTTATTCCTTGGCTGGCTGGAGTTCCTTTGGGGTTAAAACAAAGGATAAGGGAAATTTTCAATCTGAATTACGATGCATAGTCATGTCCTGTGTGCATTTTTATGGACGTGGGTGTGTGCGGATGGGGTTAGTCAACTTTCTTTCTATGCTTTGGTAGCAGCAGCAATATTCAGTTGGGGTATGAAAATACGAGTTGAGCTCAGGTGTATTCTTTGGTTAAGTTGAGGTAGCTGCTTAATAGCTTTAGCTTAGCAGTCTCTCAACTTTCACAATAAAATGGAAAGACAAGGGGAGTAGACAAAGAAATCAAAACGAGAAAAAGATCTCTCAGTTCAATTTCTTTGAGACATGCACATGTGCATGCGCTAACAAAGTGCACAATTGTTATACTTTAGAAGGACATTCGCACCTGTTGCTGGTGTAGCAGTTGGAAAATCTCAGGTTTGCGTGTGGGTAATCTGTTCAATTTTTTAGTTTATTTTTGAGAATAGCCTTGGAGAGAATAAATAAGTCGACGGCTAGTAGTTAAATTTTCATTTTACGGAATACTACTGTTTGGTTAGGAAACTACTAACAAGGACTAAGTAGGAGTATTAACTTTCGGTGGAAGGGAAACTTATCAAAAGGTATGGAATGATTGGAGGAAATCGTTTAACACTGTTTTAAGCTAAGATTAGTTGTCGGATGGTGGCACGTTATATAGCACATATTCACTTGGATATCTGTAGATGCCAGAACTGGAAGTAGAAATAAATTAAGATTTCCGGTAAATTTAGTGCAAGTATTGCCAATGGAATTCGTGAACTACCTCGATTCCGATTGTATTTTAGAATAGCATTTTCGTGGCTTCGTTGACAAACTTCCTACATCATAGAAAGTATCTTTCGCTTTTTGCTATTTACATGCTCATAGCCTCCAAATCTCTTTAGGAAGGCCGTTACCAACTTGCGGCCTGTTCAATGCCTGGAGCAGGCATATGTTTGAAGAAAAGTAATCGCAGAATTATTTAGAAGGAGTGCTTGGATTCAGGATTTTGCCCCGTCCATAGATAACGCATCTGCCGTTCTATGTTCGCATAATTTTCCGCTGTTCTCTAACCTTTAGTAGCTGGTTAGCCTTAATAGGAAAAACCTCGTTTTCATGGTAGCGACCAACTTTTAGCCCATTCGTTCCTTTCCTTTTCATAAATTCCCAAGGGCACCTTTAAGTATTGCAGCTAAAGAGAAAAAAATTAAATAAAAACCAAAACCCCAGTTTGAAACTATTGCAGATGAATAGCGAGGTTAAACAGGGTTTACTAGCAGAAAAATCTGATTTAAATTCTTTTTTTGTTTTCTCATGGCTATATTATTGACCCTATTTCTGCTTGGAATCAATTATAATTGCCGGGAAGGTATTCTAAAATAGCTCTTTGCACTCAACACTTTTAGGATTAAGCGCTTTTTTCTCAGATAATTGTCCAAAACTGTCCAGAAACTTGCCAACGACTCCGACACCACGAACAGAATAGGCATTGCAGTCAAAATTACCGGATATGTATACTATATTCCAATCATAGGTTCTACTACAAATCTGAAACAGTACTTAACTATCGCATTCCGACTTATGGCAGGGCGAAAGTTTCCTTCTCCCTGTGTACAAAGGAAGGGTGATACACGAAACCGAAGTTTTAAATCAGGATCATAATGGAAAAAGATCGTGCTTCTTTAAAGCATTTGCATATTGCATTGGTTGACTTTGAAAAACCATTTCACAAACAACAACGGGATCTGATATGGCTGGCGCTAAGACATGGTAGGATTATTTACTTACTTACTTAGGTAAAGCTACGGTCCGGTGTGG
This sequence comes from Brachypalpus laphriformis, assembly GCA_945910035.1. Lineage (NCBI taxonomy): Eukaryota > Metazoa > Arthropoda > Insecta > Diptera > Syrphidae > Brachypalpus > Brachypalpus laphriformis. The sequence goes on from OX246756.1 coordinate 163,675,311, forward strand.
ACCTGAACCTTAACTCAACCAGCCCGGTTACGAGCCAGCTGCATCCAGTTGCGCACGCCAAGTTGATTGAGATCCCTCTCCACTTGTTTGCGCCACCTAACCAAGGGCATCCTGATCCGGCTTTGTTAAAGCCCATGCCTCTACGCCATACAGCAGGACTGGGATGATTAGTGTCTTATAAAGAGTTACCTTAGTAGTTCGAGATAGGGCTTTGCTACTCAATTGTCGTTTTAACCCATAGAAACAACGATTGGCAAGAGTAAGTCTGCGTGTGATCTCCCTACTGATATCATTTGCGGAGTTCACCATAGAGCGTATGTAGACAAAATCCTTTACTACCTCAAAATTATATCTGTCTATTGTGGCGTTCTGTCCAAGACGCCGATGTTGGGTGTCATTTTTGTAGACAGCATATATTTTGTTCTGTTTTCATTGACCGCTAAACCCATCTTTGCTGCCTTGATCTCAATACTCGCAAATGCTTCATTGACTGACCGCTGAGTTCTTCCGATTATGTCAATGTCATCGGCATAAGCGAATAGTTGTATAGACTTTTTAAAGATTGTACCTCCGGTGTTGGCTTGTGAGTTTCGTACAATTCTCTCAAGTACATACTATGTGAAAGAGATCATACGATAGCGCGTCACCTTGTCTGAGGCCTTTCCTGACATCGAACGGTTCGGTGATGTTCTTACCGACTTTGATGGGGCAGCGAGAATTCTCCATCGTCATTCTGCACAAACGGACGAGCTTGGCAAGGAAGCCAAGACTAGTTATGGCTCTGTATAACTCGTCTCTAAATACGCTATCATAGGCAACTTTGAAATCGATGAAGAGGTGGTGCGTGTCGATTTTGTATTCACGGGTTTTTTTCCAAAATCAGCCGCAGTGTGAATATTTGGTCAATGGTGGACTTACCCGACCTAAAACCGCACTGATAAGGACCTATGAGGTTGTTAACGATCGGTTTTAGGCGTTCACATAATACGGCAGACAAGATCTTATATGCGATGTTGAGGGATCTTATACCTCTGTAGTTGGCGCAGTTCAGAGGGTCTCCTTTCTTTAGCATCGGGCGAACGATGCTGAGGTTCCATTCATCGGGCATACTTTCGTCCGACCAGATTTAACAGATGAGCTGGTGCATGCTGCTTACCAACTCATCTCCTCCTGCCTTGAAAAGTTCAGCGGTAAGGCCGTCGGCTCCAGCAGCTTTGTTGAATTTGAGTTTAGATATCGCTATCCTCACTACATTCTGATCGGGTTGACGGGAATCTTGACTGTCATCGTCACTGTTGAATGGCTCATTGTGCCTGATAGCGGAATATTGGTCAGCATCACCGTTTAACAGTCTGCAGAAGTGTTCCTTCCATAACCTCTGCACCGACTGCGATTCTACTACTATATTGCCATTTTCGTCGCTGCATTCTTCTGTTCTGGCTTTGAAACCCCATGGTAGGTAGGGTTAGTGCAGAAAATACTCTGATCCACACAAGCCTATTCCAGACATTTACTTGAGTAGTAGGGATCTATGATCAAGAGCGAAGCAAGCTGTGACGATGACATCAACCATCGCGTAATTGTAGGGTGGATGAAGTGGCGTGAAAACTCCGCTATCTTAAGTGTCCGTAAAAAGCCACCTAAGCTGAAAGGAAGTCTCTACATCACAGTTGTGCGTATATCACTCCCATACGGCTCATACTGTAGGACAATGTACACAGCATATAAGAGTAAATGAACTGCAGTTGTGATGAAGATACTGGAGTGATAAAGCTTGATCGGCGAAGAAGTTCAAAAATCTGCCTTCACTTTAAAGAAACCATTTCAAGAAATATAAAGGACGACCGGCTTAGCTGGTATTATCATGTTCAAAGAAAAGTTCATTTGAACTCCACTAAAAAGGCAATATCAATTAACAGTCCAAGAATACCACGAAAATCTTGGATTTCACAGTTGCACTGATACCAGCATTTGGTTTGCTGGTGAAGTACTTACTTACTTAGGTGGCGCTACAGTTCGGGGTGAACCTGGGCCTCAACCAATAAGCCTCTCCATTTAGCTCGGTCTTTATATAATTGCCTACAGTTGCGCACTCCAAGTTGGTTAAGGTCCCCTTGAACTTGTGCGCGCCACATACGGCGATGATTCCCTCTACTGCGTCGTCCCTCGGGGTTAGAGCCAAGGTAGCCAAAGTCCCTTACTACCTCGAAGTTATAGCTGCCCACTGTAACGTTTTGTCCAATTCGTCGGTGTTAGCTTTCCCTACTTGTTGACAGCCTTTACTTGGTTTTGCCCTCATTTATCGCTAAACCCATTTTGGCTGCTTTCGCCTCAATGCTTGCAAACGCACCGGTGACAGCCCACTGAGTTCTTCCGATAATGTCTATATCGTCGACGTATGCAAGCAGTTGTACAGACTTGTAATAGATTGTGCCTCCGGTGTTGGCTTGTGAGAACACACAAGCATGTAGTGAAGTAGCAGAGTTGATTGATTTCAGATTAACCTCACCGAAATACGTAGGAAGAAGAAGATGCATATTATCAATTTGGATATACTTTTTGTGCGTAAAGGTCATACTTTTTCTTCTCCACAACGTTAGTAATGCAAGACTTTGTAACCAGTGCTCCGGATCCTTGAAAGGTTATATACAGCTTAAAATTGAAGGCTTACAATTAGTGAGATAGAGATAGATTGATAGGTTGACGGACTTGGATCAGTTAACTCGACTGGTGGTACGAATCATTTATTGGATATCTATATTGTATTTTATGCGATCCATGTCCATTATCTATCTAGGTTACAAACTACGTGCCAACCTTAAGATATCCTATGGATTATTGTACAAAAATGATTTAACAGTTGACAAAACAGTTGATAAAAATTATTCAGATGTTTATCACGCAGCGACGTTATGTAAAAGCGCGTGTTTGGTGCGAATTAACATGACCTTCGGTGTAGTTTGGATGGCTGTTTGACTCATATGACTTGGAAAATACTAAAATATCTTAAATTATTCCACTTTAGATATCACAAAAATATTTTGCTGGCCGAATAAAAAAAAAAAAAAACGTATTGTTTGTGGTTTTAAATCCGGTACGTTTTGAGGGAACACGAGATTCGACTGGAGTAGGTGAACTGCTGTTAAAGAGGGCCGGGTATTTCACATAACCAAGCCGGCATGTGTTAGGTTTTACATAAAAACATGGCAAGTGCACAGTAGTAGATTTCGATAGTGTCTTACATAGTGCACTCTTGAACAAGCTTCAAGCTTGTTGCATTGATGACATGAATTAGGTAGTCAATAAAAGCAAATTGTATTAAGTAGATATGCTTCCAATCTATTCTCAATAAATGCTGGTCTTCCCCAGGACTCCTATCTTGAACACTGTTTTGATTTGCATTACTGACCTTCTCTCTATCACTCGAACCACACTAGTGAGTTCGCCAGAGAGCCAGACTGTGGTGAGACACTGATGTTATTATTATTATTACTTTCTTTATTATTAAGTAAATGAATTACAAATAACAGTATGAGTAATAGCACTAGCACTGATGTTATTATTAATTTGAGTATAGAAAGGAGAACTGAGTTCAAAAACGCAGTGCTGTCTTCTGTCCTTGAAGCGATTTGCTAACGTCATCAAACTAAAATTGAAAGGGTTGATATTGAGCAGAGTGTTAGCTCATCAATGCATATTAAACCAGATCTTAGCTGGAATCTGTAGTTTATTGATGCTTCAGAAGTTCCTGCTACGAGTAAATGTATATGATTCCTCACGAAATATTTATTATGTTTTTAACTTCTGGCTACAATTTATAAAGTCTATCTCCGAATCTTGAATATAACTTTCACGTTTAGACTGGGATTCCTGCCATGTGCTTGAGTTTAAAATACAGTGGTAAGCGACAAGCTTTTAGATTGATCGGTACTTACTTACTTAGCTGGGGCTACAGTTCGGGGTAAACCTGGGCCTCAACCAATAAGCCTCTCCATTTAGCTCGGTCTTTAGCTAATTGCCTCCAGTTGATCGACGCGCCACCTACGTTGAGGATTTTCTCTACTGCATCATCCCTCTGGATTAGATTCGAAGACTCTGCGGGCGGGAGCATTGGTGTCCATTTGCTCTACATGTCCTAGCCATCTCAAACATCCAATACGCAATTACAGCACGTATAGTTCGCGGTTGACTCGTCTCCTCCAAAACCAGTCCACGCAAATGGGACCGAATATCTTACGAAGAATTTTTCTTTCGAAGCGACCAAGGATATCTTCATCCGCTTTCAATAAAGTCCATGTTTCAGCGCCGTAAAACAGGACTGGGATGATCAGAGTCTTACATAGAGTCTTCTTAGTTGTTCGAGATAGGACTTTACTGTTGAGTTTTTCTTCGCTTGATTACTGCGCTGATGTCGCTCACAGAGTTTATAGCAAAGCCAAGGTAGACAAAGTCCCTTACTACCTTGAATTTATAGCTGCCCACTTGACGTTCTGTCCAATTCGTCGGTGATAATTGTCCCTTCTTGTTGACAGCATATACTTGGTTTTACGCTCGTTTATCGCTAAACGTATTTCGGGCGCTTCTGCCTGCAAACGCTTCGGTGACAGCCCACTGAGTTCTTCCAATTATGTTAGTATCGTCGAGGGGGTCTTCTTTTTTGTGGACCGGGCAAATGATGCTGAGATTCCATTCATCAGGCATACACTCGTCTTACCAAATCTTATAGATGAGTTGGTGTATGCTCTCTACGATTTCATCACCAGCTGCCTTGAAAAGTTCGGCCGGTAAGCCATCAGGTTCAGCAGCCTTGTTCTATTTCAGCTTGGATATTGCTATCATCACTTCGTTTTGGTCGGGGGAACGGAAATTTTGACTATCATCGTCTATGGGATTGATGGATTGATCGGTTATTAATGAAATAAACTCGGGCTTAAAGCACATTCTTCTTTTACTCCAGACTACGATTGGAAGCATTCGGATAAGTCCTCCATTCCATACAGAGTTTGCATCCACATATAGGTTTTGTATAGTCTGAGCAAACTTCTGCGACATGCCCATGAGTAGAGCAATGCATTCCGGTCCACTGTCTCGAAGGCGGCCTTAAAATCCACGAAGACTGCCTATAGTTTCCTCTTCTTTAGTAGAAATGATTGTACGACACCCTTACGGACAAACACATAGTCAGCAGTGGAATAACCTAAACAGAAACCCGCTTTGTTATTCCCTCACCAGCTTATTTGTGTCTATCCATGCTGCAAGTCGACTATGAAGTACCACTGTAAATATTTTGAACAATGCATTCACGAACGAAATACTTTAATATAACCGGTGTGGCACTGTTCCATTATCCATTATATTTTTGAACACGTAGGTCAGTCTGACAGTAAGTTAGTCGGTGCTATAAAATTCGGTGCTTGTAAAATTCGGAGAGGATCGCATTCGATCCTACTGCTAGCTTTCAATTCACTAAGCGCCTCAAAAATATCCTGAAAAGTTATAGGAATATCCAAAATATCGTTCTGAAAGCCAAGTGTAGTGCTTGCAGGATATTCGGACGCAGCTCTTTGTGCATGATGTACCTTCCACCATTTAGTCTCCTGATTAATTTTCAAAATTCTGAAGAGTTGTTACATTGTGTCTATCTTCGAGTCTCTAGTTTTAGTTGGGTTTTCCTTTTTTCTCTGCAAAGGGCCTTAAACTCCCTATCAGCTCTAGGAAAGATATTTGTCATACTACCATCACTAAGAAATCGGGATAATTTTTACCAAGCAGAGTATAGTATACCACGATTCTCTAAATTCGTTTTCAGTCGTGTTGGTTGAGTTCAAATCTTTAATTATTCCATCAGTTATACTGAATTCAACTGTCTATTGTCAGCATTCACCTCCTATGAGACGAACGTCCATTGCCTTCCCACAAACATGTAGTCACCACATTTATCGCTTTCGGTTGTTTCATTTAGCAATCGTAGTCCAAATGAATCACAGAAATCCTAGACTTACTATAATAGAGACGGAATATCCATTGACGTACTGTAAAATATTTTTATCTTTGAGTGGGACATTACCATCGAACGTGACTTTCTACCACTATAGTTTTTTATTTTTTACTTGCAGCTCTTAAGATTCTTCTTAACCTTGATACTACTGATAAAGAGAAACTTGAAACAAGCGGTTCTTGGAAATCCGTCTATACTGGGGATAGCTGATTAAACCGCTGGATGGATGTATTTTATCCATATCTGGGGTCTATGGGGTTATACTTAGAGACATAATTGAAATCTTCATTCTATCAGTAGATACTTTCCTTCAGATCGATTTTCAAAGAACTGATTTCCTCAGAAACCGGTAATAGATATATATTCTTAAGCATGACTTCCCAACGTCTGTTGGCTTTTCCTTACTTACGAAGTATCTCCTGTATTCTGAAAATCGAAAAACCAAATCTGCCATATTCTGCCCTATAGTCTCAACTGTAAGTGTGCAAAGTTTGGTTGCGCTATCCTGAGTGTCGAAAAGACACTCAAATATCTTTATTCAAATTTTCCTTTTAGAATTGAGGGAAGGTTGTTATGAAAATATGGTATTCACGAAATCATATCTTTTGTGCGAATTTTCAAATATTCAACTAATGGATATTGTAAGAGTTACTGAAAAGATAATACAGTCGAAAGGTCATTACTGTGTTGGTACCTTAACAGTAAGGAAGCAGTTAAAATTCTGCATTCCGTGTTAGTCTAACTCAGGCCAGTAAAATTCTGTAAGTCACACTTAAACGAAATGTACAACATTCATGAATGAATGAAATTTCCCGAGAAAAGGGAATATGTTGTACAAAGAAGTGAATAATAACAGGTTTCCCTGTTTAATACTTTGTTTAACGATAAGAAATATGAAAGAATTTCTTGTTGATAGTCAAACGGCTTCGCACTTGCTAGCAAATTCCTCTATATTAAGAGGCTGACAATCCAGTTTATATTTAGTCACTATATCGCCATCCTCGCGTGTTGTTATTCTTTGAACATTGGAGTAAATTATGCAGTGCTAAATATTTTGCAATACAATATTTTAAATCGTACCTTTTTTTTGGAAAAAGAAAACGAAATGGGCCTTCGCGAAGTGTTAGTAATAACAATATCCTTGCATATAGTGTTGGGGCAATTTTTAAACAGTGCACGACAATTTGATCAGTAAGTGATAAACCTATTTTACTCTACAAGTAATACCTATCATCTGAGTGCTTTTAAATAAAATTTAGCCAATGTTTTAGTGCCTTAAATAAGAATACAATTCGTGAAAAGTGTCACCAGAAAATTGTGTCGAATTATTTTTCGGGTAGTTTAGCTGCTTGTATAAGATTCATTTGAATTCTCTTTGTGAAGGATTTTTCGGTGTATTCTTTCAGGACTGTTTACGAGCAATGTTGCCGAATACAGGCACCGGTGTCAATTAATGAGTTCCGTTAATATTCGTGGTATTGATCTTCAATTTAATTTCAATTCAATTGTTCCAGAAAATTGCTTTGATGTTGAACCTAAAAAAACTGTGCTAACGCTCGCTTAAATGCATTAAAACAAAAGTTAAAAAAGAAAAATTATCTCAGATTTACTAAAAAAAACAATCATGAAGGTCCAAATTACATTAATATATGAATACATTCGACTAAAACTAATATTTTTGTACTGGATAAAATAAATTTAATTTGATTTGTTCCCGAAATTTGTCTAAAGATATCTGGTCCACTGTACTGCCAGAGAGCAAAACCCTGATTAACCCATTTTTTTTTTAATTTTCTCGTCTCTCTAAGAAAGGCAAGCAAGTACTTCAGTGTTGAGATCACTTAGAATATCAGCACCTGGAAAATTAGGACTTACTTACTTACTTAGGTGGCGCTACAGTTTGGGGTGAAAATGGGCCTCAACCAACAAGTCTCTCTATTTAGCTTGGAGTTCCACAGCGTCGTCGCCCTCTCCACAAGCGTCGCAGGCTATAGTGCGACTTAAGCCTAGCTTATTAAGATGCTTGGCGAAAGCGAAGTATCCTTTCCAGATGCCAATAAGTTGCCTGAAGTCTTTTCTGCTAAGAGACAACAAGAACGTCGTTGATTTCTTACAAACGTCCGGCAGCATCCGTTTAGTCAGCCTATATACTTACTTACTTATGTCCTGTATCCCCTTGTGGGTCCTAGGGCCTCTACTACGCCTACGCGCCATCGTGTACGGTTTCTGGCTATGTGTCAACGTTGGAGCGGAACGGTCTTATTTTGGTGCTCAAACTGATTGCATTGCTTCGCCATATTTTGGACAACATCCCGAACGCGGACTTTGCTTTGGCGATCCTGTTGGCTATATCCAGTTCGGTTCCACCGTCGGTGGAGACAATACTCCCAAGATACTGGAAATCCTCTACTCTCTCTACCGGTTATCCAGCAATGCATATTTGAGCCGATGAGTTTATTCCAAGGCTGATAATTTTAGTTTTTGCCGTATTAATTTTCAGCCCTACGACACCTGCCTCCCTCTCCACATCTGCTGTCATTTGGTGGAGGTCCATAATTCTGTAGGAGAGTAAGCATACATCGTCTGCGTAGTCAAGATGCTTCAGTTGAGATGTAAGAGTCCATCGAATTCCTCCGTTTCCCGTCGACAAAGCTGCATGAAGCACATCGCTATTGACAATTGGAGCCTTCATATGTAGCTTCGATAATAGCAATTAGTTTATCGGGAATACCTCTCCTGCATAAGGCACGCCAAATAAACTCCCTGTTGACACTATCGAACGCCTTCTCAAAATCGATGAACAGCAGGTGCAGTGGCGATCGATATTCAACACACTGTTCGATGATAGTGACCGAGTTGAAAGAGTGTTTACATTAAAGAACTAGTTTGGGAGGACTTAGAGGGCTGAATTCAATTTAGTTCAATAGAAATTTAATTGAATTGGTTAAGGGATAGAACAAGACCTTAAGTGTAGCTTGACTGTCACTACAGAGGCAAATAGCTTTGAACATAGATCAAACATAGATCATGGCCATTCGGATTATATAAGTTTCCAATATTGTCATCTTCCACGACTGGCACTGCACACCCTTCACTGGTTTTTAGCCATTCGTGAAAATAGGACTACATTTCATTCCTGACTCAGACTCGGCCTGAAGCCAGTACTCAACACAAGGAGAGTCGACTTTGAATTAAATTAAAAGTTCTGGTGTTATTGCCTCAGAGAACATAACCATGAGACAAAAGTCATACGATAAGTGTCGGGCAAGATTAGCAAAGCTCCAGTGTGGATTATACCAAAAACCACCCCCCGGATGACGAATTTTTTATTTTATTTTTTTTTTTCCCAAAGGTTGGTGAAAAATCTTCCATAGACACTGTAAGAATAGCAAGCGCGGGCTCATAGTAGTGTCAGATTCTTACTGACTAAAAAAAACACCACCCTTCGATATAAATTTGTTAGATATCGAAACTAAGTAATAACTCATCAAGCAATTTTTCTATCACGAAATAAAAACGTTTACCAGGTTACTTTCGACTGAAAGATCCTGCATGTTCCGCAAACTAGACGCGGTTAATACTTATCTTGTCAAGTCGAAAGGTTTCGTCCTTTGTAGTGGGCGCAATAAATAGCTCTCATCCATTTTCACGTGCGAATTCCATTTCAGCCTTGCGTCGAGTGTCATTCCCAGGTATTTGGCCTCGTTTGCAAAAGGTATTCGGGCCGAGTTTAGGAAAATTGGCAAGTCATTAGTTTTCTTAAAAAGTAAGTGAAATTCACGTGAACAGATTAAGATTCGTTGAGGGCAATCCGCCAGTCCCTCGTCAATTCATTTACATTATTCAGTGCGTTTTGCAGTTTTGCAGTCGTTTCTTCGATTGTCTTGCCTACTGCTAAGATAGCGGTGTCATCGGCAAATGTAGCAAGGATAGTGCCATCTTCTTTCGGTATATAACAAATAGAGAAGCGGCCCAAGAACCGGCCGAAATTTCTTTGAGCTTGGAGTATTCGATTCCATGTCTAACACGAAAGAGTCTAGTCCCGATATATGAGTCTAGAATATCGTATAAGCATACAGGGAGAACTTGAGGTAGTTTTGCATTTGAAGCCATCATGCCACACCTTATCAAAGGCTTGCGAGACGTCAAGGAATACGCTTGAGCAAATCTTTTTTTCTTTAATTGCTTTCTCGATTACGTCACTAATAGGTGGTGAGTTTAACAAAGCATCTAGAGTAGAGCTAGGCATACTCGGGAAGCTTCCGTGCAGCCGAAACATGCCGTCACATATATACGCAAAAGCCATTTCACCAAACAAGCGACGCAAATGCGAGGAATGTATTTACGTAGATTCGGTGATGAGCCCCATGTCTCGCCATAAGTACTTTTACGCACCAGAAAAGTGAGAGCGCCTTAGATGATTTCGACTCAACATGTTTAGACCGAAGAAGTATCTTATTCCAAATCACTCCTAGATATTTCGCTTCATCGGGAATATGAATAGTGACGCCCTTTAGCACAGGCTGAGTCAAGCAACATCTTTTTGTTTTTTTTTTGTCCACCTAATATTTGTTTTTACAATAAAAAGTTTGGGACTTAATTTGGACTAAGTGATCATTGTTCTTAGCCTTTTTCTATGAATTTAAGCACAAGAAATTTTTACAATTATAAAACGATTAAAGCAGTTACAATAAGAATTAAGTTTTTTTTATTTAGGATGTATTTAGGATGTGGTCCTTGTGGTCCTTCTTAGCATGTCACTGGGTCTATTTCTCCTTAGTCGTCGTCTTCCTAAGATTTTCTTTATTGGTAATGAATTAACTTCGCTGTTAGGGTGAACCACGATTTTTATGTGATGTCTTCTGCTTATGTTTATTATCTCTTCTTCCACTGTTGGTATTTTAGATTGCGATGGATGTCGATGTTGGGTATGTACCAATCCGCATTGATTCGTCTTCTTCTTCTTCCTTTATCAGTGAGGTTATAATCCGAAAATAAGAGATCACAACCCTCCCACTTCACCGCATTTCTACTAATCCGCCTGTAGGGTTCGCCTATTTAACATCAGATCAGAAATCAGAAAATATCGGCAGGCCTGTCGATTTTGGATACTGAGGCCAATGAAATGCCGATGTCGTCACATTTGGCTGATCCAGGCGTTTATAGGCCTGCCTTTCCTACATCGCGATGTCTTTGGAACGTGCATTGATATTGCATTTTTAACAGGGTTCAAATGATCTCTTCTTTGAACGTGGCAATACCAGCTGAGCCGACCGCGCTCTGTCTTTTGTACGATGGTTTCCTTGATGTGAAAGCTTCCACGGATCTTCGAACTTCTTATTCGAACAAGCTTTGTCACTCCTGCTGTCATGCGAAGCATCTTCATCTCAGCTGCCGTTAATTTACTCACATACGTTTTGTACATCGTCCATCATTGTGAACCGTATGTGAGCGCTAGACGCACAACTGCGGCGCAGAGCCTTCCCTTCAACTTAGTTGGAATTTTTCGGTCATAGAAGATAGCGGAATTTTCTCGCCACTTCATCCACCCTACGCTTGCGCGACGATTGATGTCGTCATCACAAGTTGCTTTGCTGTTGATCATAGATCCCAGATATTTGAACTTTTCGCACTTGGGAAGCACTGTTCCATTCAAATAAATGTCTGGAATAGGTCTGAGTGGATTAGAGAACGGGCAGCACAAGTACTCTGTCTTTGTTCTTTGAACTAATGCGATACCCATTTCCCTCCAGAGCGTCCACCCACACATCAAGTGCTCGTTGCAGGGATGTAGGATCCTTACTTATGATGGCTCCATCGTCAGCAAAGAATAACTGATGTAGCTTGGGGTCCATCACTTACCTTCAAGCAGATAACCAAGGAAAGAAATAAAAATAAAAATTAAAAAATAGACTCTTCCTGGTGCATCCCGACTTTGATTGGGAACTCTTCGGTTACTCCAGCGGGGCATCTTACTCTTGTCTTTGCTCCCTCGTACATGTCCATGATCATCTGTACATAGGTTTCTGGAACCCCTCGATGTCTTAGCGCCACCCATATCAGATCTCGTGGTTGCCTGTCGAATGCCTTTTCAAAGTCAAGCAATACAATATGCAAATCCATTTCGCTTTTCGTTTTCGCTTTTCGTTTTTTGGAGTATTTGACCGCCTCACTAACTTCTTCGACTGTAATTTCGGGTATTTCTTCACAGTTAGGGGTAGTTCTTGGAAAGTATAGCCGGGGAAACTGTTCATTTAAAAGTTCTTCACAACACTGCCGCCACCTCTGCAGAATTTTGTCGTCATCCACAAGAAGCTGGCCATGAGCATTGTTAATGAACTTTGGCGAACGAATTTCCTGAGCATTCCTCCTTCTTTGGGCTTCTATTTTGAAGATGGTTGCGCTTTTGTTCATATTGTGTCTTCGCAACTCCTGGATAGCCTGGTTTGCATCAACAACCGGGGAAGATATTTTCTCCAGCTCCCGATACAGGCCCTCCGTACTCTCTGCTTGAAGCTGCACATCTTCGCTTTTTTCTTGCAACATCTGTATTCCATTTCGAGGCGAGCTTTTTCGTCACTATTATTAGAGGGGCACTTTGACCAAGCTTGGAAAGCCGCTTTCTTCTGATTTATCATCTTCTTAGCTTTATCACTGCACTGACAATATTCCACACCTCTCCTTGTATTACTAGCTTGAGAGACATCAAACGGTCGCTGGACTTCGAAACGCTCAAGACGTTACCAAGTAGCTCTGCTGCCAAGATGATACCGATTCCGCTCTTAGCCTTTTCCGTTCCGTAGTAGAACATCTTGTAATCTTTTGTCCTAACGTCCAAAAAACGCGCCCTATTTCCGGTGTTTTTCCATTTCGTCTCTTGGCCACACAAGATATCCACCCGCTTTCTATTCATCATCTCTTCCAGCTCGTAACTTCGACCGGTCATGCTTCCAACGTTCCAATTCGCGACCCTCAAATTTCTTCCAAACTGTTTCATTATTTTGCTAGCCCCCGGAATTTTTCTTTGCTTGTTGTTGGTGTTTAAATATGAAAAATCATTGTGTCATGTTTTCTTATATTTTGAGCCGGAACTATTTGCAAACAGATGTTATACGCATTTAGGTGCAAGTACTTGTGACCTTATCGCGCATTTTATATAATTTTGCTATCGTTTTTTTGTTTTTTCAGTCTTAGAAAAATGTTATCTATAAGTAAACATGGGCTTCGAATGAATTCTTTACCAAATTTGGATATGCATAGCATACTACGTGTTACCATAGAAATATGCAGGTTTAGGCCTAATAAAGGATTTTTTTTTTTGGAGCATGAGAACTTCAAATTGAAATGAAAGACACAAGAATCTATTAAATGTCCATGATCTTATTTTACTTGATTGAGCAATTTTTGGCATTTAATGTAATATACATAAGTTTGGCCGGTTGACTTCAACCAGTCTAATTTTTGAGGTAAATGGATTCCACGGCTTTGCTGGCACATATGCACTCTTCTGTCGAAATTTTTTATGACCGTTTTGCATAAATGTGATTGAATTTCGTTGACAAAGTGCACAATTCGTTCCTTTAAGCTGTAGTCGCGGGGCTGTTGGCATAAACCCTAGATTTCCAAAAACCCCAAAGAAAATAGTCCAACGGCGTTAAATTGCATAATCTGGGCGCCCAATTCTGATCACCAAAAGGGGGAATTACACGAGCAGGAAATGACTCGTGCAGTAATTGAACTGTTTTTCAGGCTGCATGGCATAGGGCATCGTTTGTTGAAACCGCATGTCGTCCACATCAATATCTTGCAATTTAGGCGCAAAAAATTAGATTATCATGTCGCAATAGCACTATTAACTGTTGTTGCCTGACCAGCCACATTTTCAAAGAATAATGGTCCGATGATGCCTCCATCCCAAAATCCGCACCAAATGATTTTATTTTACTGATTTTATTTTCTGTTATAAGGAAGGCCGAACTTAGTGTTCAAGCTAAGCTATCGGTTTGTAACTCTGTGTATGTTCCAACTCTCACCTATGGTCATGAAATTTGGGTAGTGACCGAAAGAATAAGATCGCGGATACAAGCTGCCGAAATGAGGTTCCTCCGCGGTGTTGTTGGAATAACTCGTAGGGATCGAGTGCGCAACACCAGAGTACGCGAGGTGCTCAACGTTGAGCAGCTTCTTCTCCGAACGGAACGATCTATGCTTCGATGGTTTGGTCACGTAGTGCGTATGCCCCCAGACTGGCTTCCAAGACGCGCCATGGTTGCGGTGCCATCAGGTAGGCGACTTCGCGGAAGGCCTAGAAATAGATGGTTGGACCAAGTCCGACATCTCTCCTGGAGCCGCTTAGGGATTCCCCCTGATGAATTGGAGTCAATGGCGGAGGATCGAGAAGGATGGAGAGTCCACCTGAGCATCCTACCCCCGTGACCCTCATGAAGGATTAGCGGGCCATTGAAAATGAATGAATGAATGAATGATTTTATTTTAATGATTTTATTTACTTGAACACGTTGTGGATGCATTTGCTTCAGAACAATCACTTATGGATTTTCTGAACCCCAATCTCGATAATTTTGACAATTAACAAAGCCATCAAGATGAAAATGAGCCTCATCGGTGGATATGATTTTGTTTGAAAAATCAGCATCCACTTGCTGTTGTACCATAATCCATTTAACGAACTCTCTTCGCTGTGGGTCAGCAGGCTTCAGGTCTGGAGTCAAATGCACTTTGTATGCATGAAGATGTAAATCTTTCGTGTGGATACCGTATAGAGAGCTTATTGAAATGTCCAGTTCTTGACCACGGTGCCGAATTGATGTTCCTGGACTCTCAGCAACACTTTCACACACTGCTTCGATGATTTGTGTTGAATGACTTGTTGAAGGACGGCAAAAATCACTAATTGATCCAGTCTGCTTGATTTTTCAATCAATCTCTTCACACTTGATAAAGTGAAGTTAAATCAATATTCCGACCATATTTTGTACGAAAATTGCCAACTGTAGCTGCTAAACCTTCACTATTATCGTTGGCAACACTTTACCGCACAAATTTCGAAAAATTCAAATTTTACGTAAATTTTGTGACACCCTTTATACCATATATTATTCTGAAAGATGTACTCGAAACACGGAAGTTATTTATAGTTCTGTATGTCATTTTTTTTACGAATAATTGCAGAAATAGCGACTATGAAAAAAACCAAGAGAGACAGAAACAGTTCGATAAAGGAACGTAAGTAAAATTTAAAATTTATAAGATATTTGATAAATTAATATTTTTTTAGAAAACAAGTGAAAAGCTGGAATAAACGAACGTTTACCTATCCCTTTCAACCAAAGTCCACTAAATGTGGAAGTAAGTTACACATATATAGAGTAATATATAAAACTCAAATTAAAAAACATAATAACATATATTTTTTTTTTAATTTCAAGCTGGAGTATGCATTCCTGAATGTGCTAATGATGGTGACTGTGTAGGGACTGACGTTTGTTCTTGCAGAAGTGGTTTCAAGGGGCCACGTTGTGAAATTGGTAAAGTTTTGAAAATATACATCTATTCCTAGATCTATATGTCAATAGAAAAATAATCCAATAATCATATTTAGTTGATGCGTGTGATAGCCGACAAACTGGATTTGAAAAGTTTGGAAATATAGAATGCAATGATCATCCAGAATTCGGGTATACGCATTGTGTAATGAAATGCTTTGACAATGGAAAACTAAAAGGACCAAGGGAATCGACGTGCCATTATGGAAATGGGAGGTTTATCCCACCGATAGGAACTTGTATCTATCGTAAGTTTGTTAGCTATTGCATTTTTTTTTTAAATAATTTCTTCTTGAAAACGCTTTGATCCCAACAGCATAGATAGGTGTCTGGCTACAGATGGTAACGTGTCTCTATATTAAATAAATCTGTAGATCTGTTTCATTATCTTAGTATTTCTCACATAATATGAAAACCACTGAATTAATTTAATACTCAATCACAAAGTTGATGTGTGTTTTGTATGCAAGGGATCGGGTTTTTGACTACATCATAATACGTTCTTAAAGCTCAGACAGGGCAGATATGAATAGTTTCTTTTACTTCCTATTTCGGCTAGGCTATAATCTGAACAGATGGGATCATAACCCTTCCACTTAAATGCATTTCTTCTGATAAGCTTGCAGGGTTCGTCTGTTTAAGAAAATATCGGCAGGCCGTCCGATTTTGGATCATTCCGTAACTGAGGCAACCAACTGCTGGTGTCGTTGCATTTCTCTACTCCAGGAATTTCTGGATATGGCTTTATTTCGTAATATCTTTGGAACGTTGATTGATAATGCGATTTTTGCTTCTTCTTCTTCTTCCTTTTATCAGGGAGGTTGTGATCCGAAAACAAGAGATCATAACCCTCCCACTTCACCGCATTTCAACAGATCCGCCTGTGGGGTTCGCCTATTTGACCTCAGAAAATATCGGCAGGCCTGCCGATTTTGGATCACTCGGTTACTGAGGCCAATGAAATGCCGATGTCGTCGCATTTGTCTGATCCAGGTGTTTATAGGCCTGCCTTTCCTACATCGCGATGTCTTTGGAACGTGCATTGATATTGCCTTTCCAACAGGGTTCAAATGATCTCTTCTTTGAACGTGGCAATACCAACTGAGCCGGTCGCGCTCTATTTTTTGTACGATGGTTTCCTTGATGTGAAAGCTTCCACGGATCTTCGAACTTCTTATTCGATCAAGCTTTGTCACTCCTGCTGTCATGCGAAGCATCTTCATCTCAGCTGCCGTTAATTTACTCACATACGTTTTGTACATCGTCCAACATTGTGAACCGTATGTGAGCACTGGACGCACAACTGCGGTGTAGAGCCATCCCTTCAACTTAGGGGGCATTTTTCGGTCACAGACGATAGCGGAGTTTTCTTGCCACTTCATCCACCCTACGCTTACGCGATGATTGACGTCGTCATCACAAGTTGCTTTGCTGTTGATCATAGATCCCAGATATTTGAACTTTTCGCACTTGGGAAGCACTGTTCCATTCAAATAAATGTCTGGAATAGGCCTGAGTGGATCAGAGAACGGGCAGCACAAGTACTCTGTCTTTGTTTTTTGAACTAATGCGATACCCATTTCCCTCCAGAGCGTCCACCCACACATCAAGTGCTCGTTGCAGGGATGTAGGATCCTCACTTATGATTGCTTCATCGTCAGCAAAGAATAACTGATGTACCTTGGTGTCCATCACTTTACCTTCAAGCAGATAAAAAAAAGACATTTCCCTGGAGCATCCCGACTTTGATTGGGAACTCTTCGGTTACTCCAGCGGGGCCTCTTACTCTTGTCTTTGCTTCCTCGTACATGTCCATGATCATCTGTACATAGGTTTCTGGAAACTCTCTATGTCTTAGCGCCACCCATATCAGATCTCGTGGTTGCCTGTCGAATGCATTTTCAAAGTCAATCAATACAAAATGCAAATCCCTTAAGGAATCAAGATGTTTTTCCATTATGATCCTTGTACTTTGGATTGCATCTGTAATTGATTTACCCGAGACAAACCCGCACTAATCATCAGATAGTCGTATTATTTTTCGCAGTCGGCCACCTAATACCCGCTCAACGATCCTCATGGTGTGTGACATCAGCCTGATCGAACGGTAGTTATTACAGTTTCGCGTATTACCCTTCTCTTTGTATACAGGGAGAAGGTAACTTTCCCTCCATTGATTCGGCATTGGGTCACCTCTCACAAATTTGGAGATGAGAATTCTGAGCCATCTGAACCCGATGTCTCCCATCTTTCTCCTGAAGTCAGAGGGCATCTCGTCTGGCCCAACCGCTTTTCGTTTTTTGGAGTATTTGACCGCCTCACTAACTTCTTCGACTGTAATGTCGGGTATTTCTTCACAGTTAGGGGTGGCTCTTGGAAAGTATAGCTGGGGAAACTGTTCTTTTAAAAGCCCTTCACAATACTGTCGCCACCTCTGCAGAATTTTGTCGTAATCCACAAGAAGCTGGCCATGAGCATTGCTAATGAACTTTGGCGAACGAATCTCCTGAGCATTCTTCCTTCTTTGGGCGGCTATTTTGAAGATGGTTGCGCTCTTGTTCATATTGTGTCTTCGCAGCTCCTGGATAGCCTGGTTTGCATCAGCAACCGGAGAAGATATTTTCTCCAGCTCCCGATACAGGTCCTCCGTACTCTCTGCTTGAAGCTGGGCGCACTTCTTCTTCGCTTTTTTCTTGCAACATCTGTTGTGTGTTGTATTGTGGCTACCAAATGGTAGTCAATTTGAGTTTCGTCTCCACCACAGCTGTAAGTGATCAGGTGTCGGCTTTGTTTGATGAACATGGTATTTAACACGATAAGACCGTGTGATTTGCACATGCTAAGAATGTCTTCACCAGAAAGGTTCCTGGTGCCATATTCTAGTCCTCCATGGCTGTCTTTATAGTCTTTGTTTGACTTCCCGACATGTCCATTCAAATCTCCTCCAACAAACAAAAACTCTTCCGGTGTTTTTCCATTTCGTCTCTTGGACACACAAGATATCCACCCGCTTTCTATTCATCATCTCTTCCAGCTCGTAACTTCGACCGGTCATGCTTCCAACGTTCCAACTCGCGACCCTAAAATTTCTTCCAAACTGTTTCATTAGTTTGCTAGCCCCCGGAATCTGTATACCTCTGACCCGAACATTTCTGCTCGGTCCAGGATCATTTCCATGCACAGCAGTGGTAGTGCCTTTCCTTTTAGCAAGTATTACCATAATGATACACTTTTGCAATAATACCATATTGCGATGGTGTTTGTTGTTTGAGACGTGCATGCTCCTGCTTTAGTATTGTTTGGTTTTTCTTCTATGACACCGGTGATCTCCAGTCGTGTCAACCCACGGACTCGCATGCACACTTGTGCGAGGGTTCTTAAGGTAGTATATGTGTCGCTAGGTTCACTTGGGTGTTATATTGCCTAGATCTGATTTGTCCCCTTAGTCGCCTTTTACGACAAGCTGGGCTTGTCGCGCACTATTTTCGTGAGATGATTTCTTAGAGGCTTCCACTGATCTTTGAACGTCGTATTCGATAAAGTCTTGCCACTCCCGCTATCATATTCATTTCAGCTACCGTTAATTTGCTCTCATACATTTTGCATAATGTTCGAACATTGTGAACCGTATGTGAGTGCTGGATGCCCACCTGCGGTGAAGAGACTTCCTTTCAGGTAAGGGGCATTTTTCGGTCTCAGAAGACATCGCAGTTTTCCCGCCACTCCATCCATCCTACACTTACGCAATGATTGATGTTGTCATCACAGATTGCTTCGCTATTGATCCCAGAAATCTGATATATTAATATGTGAACACGAAACTTGTCGTACGTTTTTTTAGTATTTAATGTATAAGGAGGGGGATGAACCTTATATCATTCGAAGGGTACTGTGCCATAGATGTGCAGAAAAAAAAGTCATGTGCGTATGTAAACGTTAAGCTAAGTATATATTTCCCTCGGTCGAATTTCGATCAAACGCGATACTAGTTCAAATAAATAAGCCCATTCATAAATGCTAACTTTGCAAAGCAAACACAATGCAAAGCAGGAAAACCTGCGCAAATGCAAGTTTAAGTTAAGCAATACGCAATATGATTCTAACAGCTGCCCGGATGTGCTCAAAAGTGCGCAATAAATAAAGCTTTACTACATTTATGCCTAAAACACAATATCGCTTCGACCTCTGTTTTGCTCCCGTTACGCACCAGCCACCTCGAGTGCGCGTTGAAGTTTAGTTTACTTTTTTTTTTTTTTGTTTCACAGCTTGTGCCTCGGGTTAGACGTTAGAGTGTCGTATGGAAAACGTGAGGTTGAGGTGAAAGCGATATTGTAATAGGATATGTTGATTTCCTATGGCTTAACTCATAGGCGTCAGGCGTGCATTTGTGATCACTCTGCTTAGCACAGATTGCGCAATATTGCATTTATGAAGGCCCAATGTCTGGAATAGGCCTGAGTAGATCAGAGCACGGGCAGCACTCGGTCTTTCTAGGAATACATAATGCGTTATCCATTTCCCTCCTAAATGTCTATCCATACGTTATTTGCTCGTTGTAGGGACATATGTAGAATACACACTTATAATGGCTCCGTCCTCAGCAAAACATAGCTGGTGTACTTTGGAGTCCATCACTCTACCTTTAAGCAGATAATCAAGGACTGCACTAAAGATAAACGGACTAAAGACACTTCTCTGGTGCACACCGACTTTGATTGGGAACTCTTCGGTTACGCAGGCGGAGTATCTTACTCTTGTCTTTGCTATTTCGTGCACGTCCATGATCATCTGTATATAGGTTTCTGTAACCGCTCGTTGTCTTAGTGCCACCTATCAATACAACATACAAATCCAATATAACATGGAATCACGATGGTGTTCCATTATGACCCTTGTACTTCGGATTGCATCTATGTTTGATTTACCTGGGATAAACGCACATTGATTATCACTATAATAATTCATTTCCATACGTATCTTATTCCTCACAGCGAATGATGTGAGCCAGAAGCCAATTGAGCCTTCAATTGAACCAACAATCTACCAACTCTATACAAATAACAAAGCCCCACCTATAAGATCAGCAATGTGTGCTACATGGTCAGGGACCAATGTGAAAACTTTTGATGGAACTATGTTCAAGTGAGATTAGCACTGAATTTTCATATAATCATGATAATTTGATGTACAATTTCCTTGTAGAGCTCCACTATCTTGTTCGCAAACATTGATCTTAGACCAAAACCGGCAAACATTTGGAGTGGTCATAAAAGCATGTCCTTTCGAATCCAGACAAAATTGTTCGCTTACAGTTCAAATTTATTTCAAAAGATATTTGTTCACTTTGCGGAATAATGGTGAGTATATTAATTTGTGCAGACTTAGTGGTCAGGAGCTAATTTTATTACCCGACAGGTGGTCGAGTTCAGTTGTCGACACCACACCAAAATTTACCCCTTCCTTACAAACTGGAAGCATTATTGCAATTTAAGCCGGTAGGAAGTGATATTCAGGTGGATTTTCTGCAAGAGGGGCTAATATTAACATGGAATAAGCATAAATACGTTTCGATTATGGCTGAAAAGCAAATCAATCACGGGCGTCTAGGGGGAATATGTGGCTTTTACGATGGAAGCCCTAAAAATGATTTCACTGGCATTAAGGGTAATCGTCAGAAAACGGTCAAGGAGTTTGTCGATTCATGGAGAGTACAAGAAATTGATAAGTCACCACAAAATGAATGTCTCAATGAGAAAGCTTGTGATGTAAAATTAAAATTTTTCGCCGGATGTCCAGATGAAGTGAAGGCTGAAGAAATTTGCCGAAAACTAATAGTAAATAACAATATGGAAGAGTGTGTTAAGGTAAATTCCTGAACAACAATTTCGGAACTATGTGGCGAAAATAAAATTCGATTTTCGTAGATATTCAACCTGGAAACTTTAATCAGTTCATGTATCGATGATTACTGCAACTGTCCGAACAAGTATGATCCGCAATCGTGTATCTGTGAAAGTATGGATATGTTGGTCAGGCATTGTAAATTCTATGGCTTGGAGGTTAAGCGCCCATCGCAGATTTGTCGTAAGTACTTTTTTTTTTACTTTTAAAGTCAAAGGAATATTGAATATTCTTAAATAGCCTTACGTCCTTACAATATCCTTTTAATATACTTATTCTTAAATTTCTTCCACACAGAGATTGAATGTGAAAACCCTCTTGTTTGGCGTTGTGGTCCAAAGAATGAACCGACTTGCGGCTCAGAAATAATACGAACTAACGCAATCGAATGCGAAGAAGGATGCTTCTGTCCAGAGAATACCATTAGATACAAAGACACTTGCGTCGTTAAAAAACAATGCCCATGTATTAAAGGCTCCAAAGAATATCCAACTCGCTCTACCATCCAGCAACAATGCAACACATGGTAAACTATCAATTAATAGCAGTATTGTATGTAACAAAAAAGAAACCTCTTTCTAGCACTTGTAATGAAGGGTCCTGGAAATGTACCAACAAAAATTGCGGTAAGCGTTTTACTGGCTTTGGTGATCCCCATTATACGACCTTTGATGGTACGAAATACGATTTCATGGGTAAAGGCTTTTTCTACCTCCTCAAAACGGACAACTTGACAGTTCTAGGAGAAAACTCCTATTGCAATAACCACAAGGTTTCTTGTACTAGCTCTCTGAAAATCATTACGGATATCGGCAACTCTAAGGAAACAATCAAATTATTGCAGCACAAGGTCGTTCATGTGAATGACAAACCGGTCACAAAGTTTCCCCAAAATATGCATTCGGGTGAAATTATCATTAAGCAAGAAGGACAGTTTGTAACTGTGAAATGTGCTAATGGCGTTCGTATCTTATGGAATGGTGGAGATACATTTCATATTGATGTACCTGGAGCATTATATGACAACACTATGGGACTTGGGGGCACATTGAACGGTAAAACGGGTGACGACTTTTTGACACCCGAGGGAGACGTGGAAATTTCTGCAAGAGCCTTTGGTGAGAAATGGAAAGTTCGAGATACAGATGGTTATCTATCAGATGATCCTGGTACGGCATCAGATGATACTGTTGATGAAGAGGAATTAGAACATCCGTGTGAAGAGAAGGAAGAAAGGATAGAATTCGCTCAGAAGTTGTGCGACCTGCTGGAAAGTGATATCTTTTTAGATTGCCGGGACAATGTTGATCCAACTGAATACAGAGATAATTGTATGTTTGATGGGTGTGCATGTGGAGATAATATTACACAATGTTACTGCCCTGTGTTTTCGGCTTATGCTGATGAATGTAGTAGGCTAGGTAGTCCAGTTTTGTGGAGAGATCGTATTAAAGAATGTGGTAAGTTGAAGATTTTTAATGGAAAAATAAATGTATTCAAGTTGATATTTGCAGCAATCAAATGCCCGGTGGGACAAGTCTATGTTGAATGTGGTGACAGTTGTATACAAACATGTGATGATTTCCTTACAACAAATGGTACTTGTGAATTGCCATGTATTGCTGGCTGTCGTTGTCCAGAGGGACAATACTTAAACGATAAAGACGAATGTGTACCATCGATGGATTGCCCATGTACCCATGAAGAAATCGTATTCAATTCTGGTTATAAGGAGGTTCGTCCTGGAAAGGATGCCCTGGAACTTTGGTTAGTCACTATGATAGTTATTATAAGCTTTATTCGCCAATAGAAAGTAGATACAGAATAACAATTTGCACGTTTCCTTTTTATTTAATATTAGTTTAAAATCGTTTTTTATTTTCGTTCATTTGTCATAGGGAAGCGTAAGCCAAGTGAACGAATTTTAACCTTAGTTCAGTCTATTGAATTTGATACCCAATTGGTTATCTATCAATTCTCAATATTTTTTTTTGCTGACAATGAATTGATAAAACTTAACTAGAGAGGAGTTTTGGGCTTGCATTTCAAAGGTAAAAACAGGAAGCAGGTGGCGTGTTTGCGCAGACCTGGAGTTGATTTCAAAATAATTTTACAGATGCAGCGTAACATATTGCATACTGTCTAGTTCCTTTCAATACTCTGTACATCAGGCTGTATTATTTTAGTGCTGGTGATCGAATCAACAACAATTTTGCAGCTGTATATGACAACCAAGACTTTCCCTGCAAGGTCTGGATCCAATTCAAGAATATTTGGGTCCCGAAAACTTTCAACGTATCCTAAGAGCAGCAGTTCCGAGGTTCTCATTCCTATCGTGGTGTAGTTGACAGATGCTTCTGACTGACGACCTATTCTATTTAATCTCCCGTCATCAGCATAGATCGTCCACAGCCTGTTAGTGCCGGTGTTATCTGCTAAGTCTTTTAAATAAAAAATATCAAAATCCTATTCCAGTTCCAGTGAAATGGTTGTACCATCGAGTCCTGCGCACTATTTCTGTTCAAGTTATCTGCTCTTGTGGTACAGCTCCTAGATAAGTCTCTGGTCTTTTCTATATTTTCAGAGAAAGGATGGTATGACATGCAGTACATGTCCTGTTTCTTTCTAGGCTGTCCGTATAAAAATGCCCAGTGTTTGGGGTCTCTTGAAAATTTTGCATCGTTCAAAAGCTTCCTTCTCTCTTATTACATTTTACTTAGTTCAGTATTCAACTATGGTTGTGCATTAGTCACGTCCGTCATCCAGTTAACTAAATATGACGAGCATTGTTGGACTAGAGCACTGTTGCCTTATATACCTGCCAGTCTATCCTGAGGCTTATAAAGACGGACTGAGGGTGGATTTTAATGTGATTGCCAAATTCGCACTTTCAACTACCAACCCAATTTGACTCTTCTACGACTTCTTGTCTACTATTAGTGATAAAGGTGGCAAGTGATACCTTACTACTTATGTCTAGGTTGGTTTCCACTTAGTAAGATCATTAGGGTCGATGTTGTACGGTGAGCGATAAGATCATCACCGCAGAATAGGGGCATCCAAAACTCCTTGAATTGTATAGGTAAAGAGAAATGAAATCTAGATATGTGAGATAATATTTCTTCCTACATTAGCATATGTGAAGGAGGCGCTTGGCAATGTCAACCATCTGGGCCTGAAGACCATGAGAAATATCCACCCTTTTCTGAAATTCGCAAAAAGTGTTCCAACAAGCCTGCTGCTGAATTCTCTCTGTGTATACCCATAGAGCCAAAGACCTGCAGTAATATGCTTGACTACACTGAAAATCTGGAAGATTGTAAATATGGCTGTATGTGTAAGGAAAGCTATGCTTATGACGATACCGCCAGGTTATGTGTCCAACCGGAGGATTGTTCATGCCATCATGGTGGCAAAATGTTTGCCAAGGGTGATAAAATCAACGAGGACTGTAATGTTTGGTAAGAACCTTTACAGTACTTCTCATTTCTTGGAACTCTACCAGAGGTATCACTTTCTAGCTTCTGCAATTCCGGCAGATGGAAGTGCACAACTCATAAGTGTGAGGGAATATGCAGCGTATGGGGTGATTCACATTTTACAACTTTCGACCATTTGGACTTTGATTTCCAAGGGGAATGCGATTACGTGCTGTCTAGGGGTGTTGCGGAAAATGGTGATTCATTCTCTATTACAATTCAGAATGTATTATGTGGTACTATGGGAGTTACATGCTCGAAATCGCTAAAGATTGTATTGAATGGAAGTATCACAGATACAATAACATTATCGAAGAATACTCCGCTATTAGAAGAAGAATATGAAAGCAAGTTACCATTTGAAAGTGAGTATCCTGGCAGCCTCTGGAGTGAAAAATATAAAGACTGCGCTTTAGAAAGCTTCTCATGTTCTATCCCATGTCCCGTTGAAATATTTTTTTATAGAGTTACTTGTGCAATTGGGCAACAAACGGGATACGTACAACGTCTACAAAGCTGGTGTTTTTATTATCCTCGAAATAATTCCACTTAAGATTCAAATCAAATGGGACGAAGGTACTCGTATCTATGTGCGACTCGGAACCGATTGGGCTAGTAAAGTTGACGGCTTATGTGGCAATCACAATGAAAATTCAAACGATGACATGAAAACGCCAGCACATGATCTCCAAACGAATCCATTGCAGTTTGGCCATTCGTGGAAGCTGAACGAATTGTGTATGCCACCAACCGAACCAATCGACTCGTGTGAGGAACATCCGGAGAGGTCAACCTGGGCTAAATCAAAGTGTAACATCATGAAGTCATCATTATTCAAGGTATATAGATGGTTCAACTGCTCCTAGAAGTCGCTGATATATTCTCCTTTTGTCTCTCAAAAAAAAAAAAAAACTAGGCATGTCACTCGGTAGTACCTTTCGAAAAGTATCTCAAACGTTGTATCTTTGATACGTGCGCCTGTGACCAGGGTGGTGATTGTGAATGCCTTTGTACGGCAATTGCTGCATATGCTCATTCGTGCTCAATGCAGGGAATCCACATCCGATGGCGTACGCAACATTTGTGTCGTAAGTATAGATGTATGGTGGAGGACATACGAGTAGAAAACGAAATGTTAAATGGAAAGCTGCAGAGAAGATCGAGGCATAAACTTAAAATTAAGTTTAAATACCTTTTATGTTTCTCCCCCTCTCGCTATAGCGATGCAATGTGGTCGTCAATGGGCGGAATATGAGGCATGCACCCCAGTCTGTGGAGTGGAAACTTGCGACAATTTGCATGTCCAAGTTAACCCTGAACGTATGTGCTTGAAGGAGAATTGCCTTGAAGGATGCCTGGTTAAACCATGCGACGAGGGTATGATCTATTTGAATGACTCATTTACTGAGTGTGTACCAAAGTCGAACTGCAAGCCAATTTGTATGAAAAAGAATGGCAAGGTGTTCTATGAAGGAGATGTTACATTCTCTAATGAGTGTCAAACGTGTTTGTGTATTAAAAAGCAAGAAGTTTGCAATGAAAAACCATGTGCCGAGCAGCTTAAAATGACAGAAACAACTTTATACACTGAATTAGATACAACAGTGGAATCATATACATGTAAGTAGACAAGGTATTTGGTTTTGATTTGCAGACAGCAAATGGTAGTTTCAATAAAGGTCACTAGACTATTATTTTTGGTTTTGGTTTCCTCTGTTTCTTACCATTTCTGCTGCTCATCTCAGGAAACAAGAAACTGGTCATGAGTGTGATGGCCACCATCCATTACACGCTATTTCGGCTAAATGTGTGTCAGATAAGCCAGGTACCATTTACCTGTTTGCTAGACTGATGCCAAACTCAATGATAATATCTCCAACTAGGGGTATTATTGTTGGTCTGTATGTTTGCTGTCTGCTGTTAACTTGCCCAGCATTCCCTTTAACTATATGGTCTAAAAATGTAAATCACGCACTAATTTGAATATCTCTTTTCCAGCAACCGAAAGGTCCCACGTGAAGCCTACGTGTCCAAATGGAATGAAAGCTACTATCACTGGGCAATTGGCAACAAGAACGATGGCGGAGATCTATAGGTGAATTCGTATACCAGACCAGTAACCGAAATCGAATCCCACTAATCCACAAACAATATTACAGTTTAACAAAGCATCGCAGTAACGAGATTCTGGAATCTAAAAAGCATGTAGAAGATATTCTCTTTCCATTACCTCAACTCGAATCTAGCAGCAATGATATTGAGCAATATACTGAATATCTGTGTATGCATGACGCAAGTAGCACAGTTTTCTTATGTCCCGAAAACTACAACCAAATAAAGAGCCCCAGAATGAGACCAGGCGAATTTGCTTGCATTTTACGTCCACATAAGGACAATATCTGTGAGCTAAGTGGACGGTCCTTTACATGCTTCGATGGCACAGAATTCAAGTATGATGTGTGTAGTCACATTTTAGCTAGAAGTTTAATCAATTCGTCCTGGCATATTGCTGGTAAGTACGATCATCGATTTGGATACATAACATCAGATAACCGCATTTTGTTGCAGTCCAAATAAAATGCACAAAGGACGCTGAGGACTGTCGCAAGGAAGTGATCATCAAGGATATTATTTCGGATTCCATTCTCATCATCAGGCCAAATTTGGAAGTACAAATCAATGAATTGATTCGCAGCCCTGAATCGTTAAAAATTGAACCGCTAGCCACCCAGTCAGGATACATCCTATCGCAGCCGGGTGATAGTATTTTGGTGGTGCGTCCTTTGCATGGTTTCTGGGTGTTATATGACAAAATGGGTCGCATCAAAATTGGTGTTTCGGAGAAGTTCATTAAAACTGTTGATGGTCTGTGTGGATACTTCAGTGGTAAAAAGGAAGATGATATGCGACTTCCCGGTGGTACAAGAGCCAATAATACGACAGAGTTCGGTGACAGTTGGTATGACAAGAAGATCCCCAAGGACAAGTGCCAACCGCAAGTATACGCAGAAAATATTCGAAAGGCAGCACTGGATATTTGCAATACCATTGAGTAAGTTTGAAGCATTACCTGAATCCTTGATTTCAAATGAATGAACTGCTTTTAGACATCCTTCTTTTGCGGAATGTGACAAAACCGTTAATTCCACGAAATTTATCGCGCAATGCATTGAAACTACTTCTGAATGCCTAAAGACCAGTAAGGATAACACACAAATATGTAAATGTTCTGTATTGCAAGGATTCGTGGCGCAGTGTTTGGTTATGAATCCCAAGATTCAATTGAATACATGGCGAGCGGTGCATAAATGCGGTAAGTTCGCGCATGGTGATGGGGTTGTTGCTTCTGCTTGTTATATTTTATTTTTTTTTAGATATGTCCTGTCCAGCGCCAATGGTATACTCAGATTGCAACAAGCGACGTTGTCAACCAATTTGTGACAAACTATACGGAAGTGATTGTACTATGCTTTCGGATACCTGCTTTAGTGGGTGTTATTGTCCGGAAGGTACATTGCGTAAGGGTGATACGTGCATACCAGTCAACGAATGCAAGGATTGTTTGTGTGATTTCTCCAAACATCTGCTATATGATCAAAAGAATTTTACAACGAACGGCAAGTGTACATATTTGCTGTCGAAGAATATAGTTTTGCCGGGTGTGCATACGTTTAAGGTGGGTTTTTTTTTTGTTTACCTCATCAAATAGGATAAGCCATACCGTCCTATCTTATAGTCTATGAGTGCTCTGATCGCAGTAATGATCTCATCATTACTGGAAATTGAGATGCTTTTCGGGAAATGGCTACTTCCCTTAGGTCATCCTGATTTGAGTGCATATCGGCGCCGAATACACCATTCAAAAGTGTAGCAAAATACCTCCTTCTTCCTTTGAGCAGGTCTTCGTCCAAAGTGAGTACAGAACCATCTGATCCTCTCACTGGATGTTGACGCGGAGCTGTTACGGTCTGTCGGTTGTCAACTTCTTTGTTCGTTTTATAAAATTGCTCCTGTAACAAATGCGTGGATATAGTTTTCCTGAGCCTTGTGGAACGCTTTCTTAAGCTACCCCATTCTTATTTCTGACGAGCTTGGGAACTTTTCTTCGTCTATCGAAAGTTTTGACTTCTTCACGGCCTTCCACAATCACAAGCTATCTATCTACCATTCTATACCGACTCAACACATACCTACTCAAGTGTTTCTCATTCCTCTTCAAGGTCTTCGTTACAATGGATTATTGCAAGATTTTAGGACTTCCCTCAATGGGTAACAAACCGATCTGTGTCAAGTCACTTCGTATTCTACATGGCGACCACATGATTCATATTCAGCGTGTTCGCCCCGATCAACCGCTTCAGTCACTTATCGATGGCATTGAACTGAACCAAATACCATTCAAGGATACCTGGCTTGATATTACAAAGACCAATGGAAACGAGTTGAAATTCACGTTGGTTGAGTCGCATATCGTGGTTACTAGTTCATTCGCGGATATGACATTCTCGGTAAGTGTTATCCGTATATATTTTGTATGAAGTCCTTATGACCCATTTTCCATTTAAGATACAAGCACCTATTGGTATCCAAAAATTCAGCAGAAATAATGAGTACAATTGCGATGACTGTAATGATCCGCAACTGCATGCAGCAAAGTGTTTGAATGAGGATGTCCTGATCAACTCAGAAAATTGTATTATCCTACGGCCAGATAAGGACTTTTGTTTAAAGCTCTTGGATGAGAAAATTTTTGGAAAGTGCCACAAGATTATAGATCCAGCGATTTACATATCGAAATGTCAGCAGAATATGTGTAAAGCTAGCCAAAAGGGTATCTGTAAGTCATTGGCAAGCTATGCAAAGGAGTGTAATAGAAAGGGTATCTGTGTCGAATGGAGAAGCGCAGACTTCTGTCCGCATAAGTGTTCGCTACCTTTGAAGTATAAACCGTGCGGATGTCCAAAGACATGTGCGACACTCAAGGCTAACAAAATGTTTACGGTGGAAAAGGATGATCTGGAATGCGGTGCTGCCAAGTCTGAAGGTTGCTTCTGCCCAGGTAACATGCTATTGGACAATGAGAAGTGCGTGTCGGAGGAAATGTGTACAAAATGCTATGATGGAGTTCACTCTGTTGGAGAAACTTGGAAAAGAGACAAATGTACGGAATGTACCTGCAATAAGGACGCTAAAACTGAGTGCATTGAGAAACAGTGTCCAGTGGTAGAGAGTATTTGTTCGGAGGGCTTCGTACCTTCAAAAATTAATTCACCAGACGACTGTTGTACGAAGTATGTTTGTGGTAAGGATAAACAATTTAATTTTGTGATCTAGAAGATAAAAAAGTGTACTTTAGTTCAGGAGCCTAAAATACCAGTACCAGATAAATGCCCAGACGCTCTACTTCCCCAGTGCGGTCCAGATCAAATTAAGAAGCAGCGAAATGGACCCGATAGGTGTCCTCGTTTTATTTGTGGTAAGCAAACTAACTTCAAGTTTCACGTACAAATAATGTGCCTCCCTTTCTAGAATGTAAGCCAGAGTCAGGATGTGATCCATTACCTGAGTCTACTCCACTCAAACCCGGCGAAAAAATTCTCTACGACAAATCTGGTTGCTGTCCAACCCAAAAGATTTTCTGTGATAAAAGCACATGCCCAGTCCTGGCGTCAGGGTGTGAAAATGAATTCTATGATTTCAAGGTATATACTCCTCTTGGAGACTGCTGTCCGATTACTGTGTGTAGTAAGTCTTTAGCTTCTTTGAAGTCTCCTTTAGAGTCTTACATCGTTTACTTATGTTTCCAGCTCCACCAAAAAGTGCTTGCATTGCTGAAATAGATGGAATCAAAGCTCTCAAGAATATTGGGGATAAATGGATTAGTCCTGCGAACCCCTGCAACCAAAAGCTCTGTACCTATAATCCCAACGGCGCACCAAATGTTCATGAAGCCACCGAAAAATGCAACACAAACTGCCCCAGAGGGTTTGAGTATAAACTTTTGGATACAACCAAATGTTGTGGAACATGTGTCCAAACGAAGTGTATCTTCAAAGATAGCTTCTTTGGACCTGGAGAGGAGTGGGGAAGTTCAGACAATTGTACCAAATACTCTTGTACAGACGTACAGGGCCAGCTCCTTATTAGCTCTTCGATGGAAGTGTGCACAGATGTAAGTAACTGCCCACCGGAGCGACTAGAAAACCGTGGTTGCTGTAAGATCTGTAAACCATCTGTTGAGAGTCTACAAGGTTAGAATCTCCATTCAATTATTTTCCTGCATATTGTTATAATGTCAATCTTCCACAGGGGACTGCCTTCCAATATCTCTTTCAGAAGGCGAAACGAGGAGCTCACTTAGAGTCACCCAACTAGGACATGGTGTTTGCGTCAATGTGGAACCAATTCGTGGATTCACCATTTGCAGAGGTTTTTGTGAATCCGGAACTAAGTATAATGCAGGTTAGTGATTAGATACTCATATGCATCTACAAGTATTACATTCGATAAATAATAACATTCTTTGCAGAGTCATTTTTACAAGAAAATGTGTGTGCCTTTTGTTCAATAATTGAAGTTAAGGTTATGTCAGTTCGTTTCAAGTGCGAAGACGGACATAAGTTTGTCAAAGACGTAAGCTTAAGGCTGCCTTAGAAGAAGCTAATTTTGCAACTAACTGGTTTCTATTCTTTTCAGATTGATATTCCATCTGCATGCGGTTGCAACAAGTGTCCAGTACAATCATAAGTTTCTACCTCGAAGTTTGATAAAATTGATTCAGATGTTTTAGATTTAAATAATCGTCAACAATAAAAAGTCCTATAAGTCTACCCAAGTCTTTTCTTGTCGGTGGTCTAAGTTAGACCAAAGCTGTATATTTGTAATTTAGGAAAGTCCGGAAACGCGCTTAATGGATAGAAAGAACGTGTAGTAGTCAGTCCAGGAACTCAACACCCTTTTGTTACTCGCGTTTGTTGAGAGAAGCTTCGTTACTTACAGACACCTGGGCATCTATTTGGTAACTGTCAAAAGAAGAAGATCATCTGGGGGACTGCCGTTAGGGATTTCTTCGCAGGGCTGGTTAGCAATTATGCTCTAGTCTTCGAGGCCGTCTCTTATGGCCTCTGCTCTTTACACACACACACACTATGAATGAGCTGATCTCCACCCACTCGCCCTCTGATCGCGTTATGTGACTTACAAGATTTTCTGGGCTTGGCAGGTTTGCTCTGTCTTCTGCAAAGCGTCTGCAGTAGAACACTGCATGCTCCACGTCCTCCTCCTCGTTTGGACATTCTGGCCAAAGGGGCGAACTATCGTGTATCTAGGAACAGGAACAGTGTGAGGTGGTAATTACAGTTCTCCCTCGCTCTCTCTGTCCATGATTTTATAGTGGGAATGAGATTGTGGCTCCACTAGCCTTTTTTAGAGCTATCTGACCTGGTTTGCCACAGCGTTGCCGATGCTGCCCATTCCTCTCCCTAAATGCTTTTTGCCTCTTGCCGGTTCGAGAGACGTTTAAGATACACCCTCTGCATCTTATCTGCGAGGATGTCGATTAGGGCCATACCAGTCAAAACGCAGGCTGCATCATCGGAGATAGTTCCGAAGCCGCTGATCACTCTGATTGCGCAGAGCCTGTGAGCTGATGAAAGCTTCTTCCTACATTCATTTACCGCCAGTGCACGGAGCAGCGTATAGAAGTACCGAGCTGACCACTCTAGACAGCAGGATGCTGCGGGCGTATCCAGACCCGCCGATGTTCGGGAGCACTCGGGAGAGTGCTGCCTGCATCAGCGATGCTTTCTTACTAGAGTACTCGACGTTGGTTTTGAAGCGCAGCCTATTGTTGAGCATGACTCCACGGTACTTCAAGGATTCTTTGGGCCTGATTGTCTGGTTTCCGAACCGGAAGCTCGCATATTCCCCCTTCTTGTGGCTGGTTATTAGGACAGCTTCACTTTTGTGCGCAGCTTGTTCCAGACCGGTAGACTCCAGCCATTCCTTTATTCTTAGAACTGCCTCATCCGTGGCAGACTCCACCTTGTGTACGTACTTGGCTACTGTAACCACTGCGATATCGTCAGCGAAGCCAATCACTTTGACTCCCTCGGGCAATGTTAGTCGCAGAACTGCGTCGTACATAATGTTCCATAGAAGAGGCCCAAGAACCGACCCTTGTGGGACTCCCGCGGAAACGCTGTTGTATTTAACGCCATCGCTAGTATGGTATCTTGCTTCCTGTTGCTGAAGTAGTCTGTGACTATCCTCAGCAGGTAGTATGGTGTATCCGTCCTGCACAGGGATCTCCAAATGAATGACCAGCTTGCCGAGTTGAGCGCATTTTTGACATCGAGCGTTACTACTGCGTAGTATCTCTTCGTCCTCCACCTCCACCGTTTCCCCTGTATTGCTTCAGTTGCTGTATCTACTACCGCCTTTATGGTATCGACGGTAGAACGTGATTTTCTAAAGCCGTTCTGGTAGTCGGATAGGGCTCCGGTTTTCTCTGCCACCGTAAACAGTCTGTCATAAATGATACGCTCTAGGATCTTTCCTAGCATATCAAGCAGGTATAATGGGCGATACGATGATAGTTTTCCGGGCGGCTTATTGCCCTTTGGAAGCAGCGCTAAATGTTGTAATTTCCATGGTGTGTAGTAGTTGGTCTATGGGGGAGTAACTGCTCTACTATGGTCCTTAGCATTGCTGGACAAGTTAGTTGTGGAGACCTGTTGCTTTTAAGCTTCTGCGTCACCACTCTATACGCTGTGGCCCAGTGGTCTAATTCAGCCTCGTCACAGAGCCGCCTAAAGCTCCTTTCCTTTTTGTTATATGTTTGATGCGTTGTGTTCGTGCTTGTGTGTGCTTTGGTGCTAATTCCCGCTTGGAAGTTGTGATTGAGTTCAAATATTTTCTGTATTGTGTTCAGTTGGCAACTGCATTCTAACGCTTGAGTGGATATACAAGCGTCAATTAAATTGTGTTAAACGACGTCTTAGCCTGATATCGTGGTAGTAGAAATACAATTTTTCTTAAAAGTGACAAGGGGGGGAAGCAATGCGAGCACGGGTCCCTAAATTTAACTTTCAACGTACGTAGTGTAATTGCATTAAGAGAGTTAAACTTGTAGATGCAGGTTAATACTTAAATACGGAACATACATAAAAAAAAACAAGTTTATTCCAAGTTCATTGTCGGCATTTCTATTACCGTCTCTACAAACACCTGCCATTTTGCTGTTGTCATCCCTAATTCTAGGCACATGTATCTAAAAAGTGATTGAGTCATTTCACAAAACACTTTTCACACACACAAGCACATAAGATATGAATCCACACGTCGACAAAAGCTAGTCACTTCAATATGCGACTCAGGCAACCAACGTGAGTTTCATATTTTTTTTCATTGGTCTCCTTAATACCCAGCCAGGTATCCTTGAATGGCAGCTTCCTCACTTCCATGCCATCGATTAGCACCTGAACCGATTTATTGGGTATAACACGTTGAATATGAATTATATGTTCGTCATGTAGAATACGAAGTGGTAGTACCCATGAATGAGAGTCCCGAATATACCTGCAATCATCCATTGTGAAGAGGATGAGAAAAATATTGGCACAGGTGAGTATATATGAGTTGAGATTAGAGATGAAGGTGTGATAGAGGCGCAATTTGTGTTTGATGGAGCAAAATGAAAGGGATTGGACTTTCATTTTATTTCTTCTGCGAAGAAGATATAAGGATTCACTCGAAGTTGTTTAGGACATGAAGTTGGATTTTCGAGTCATTAAGATTAAGTATGTACAAGTATATGCTGTCAACAAGAAGGGACAATCAACACTAAAGAATTGGACAGTGGGCAGCTATCATTTTGTGGTAGCAAGAAAGTTTGTCAACCTTAGTTCTGCTATAAATTCTGGAAAAGACATCAGTGCAGAAATCAAGTGAAAAAAGCTCCTAACAATCGCTCTTTTTGGGCTTATAAGGCAAGTCAGCAGTAAAGCCCTATTTCGAAAAACTACTTAGATTCTAACGCGTGGGCCATCTAGCGATTCCTTTTTAAATTATAGGTTATCTTGACACTGACAGCTGTGTCCCCCTCGAAATCTTGATAGAAAGTCAGTATCATACCTCCGCGGAACGAAATGAGTCGCTTACGCCTGAACAACATTGGGAAATATTGAAAACTTATTTCCAAAGTGAATGCTGTGTAGCCCAAACAGTGCGTTTTTTGAAAAGAAGTGTTGGCCGAAATGAGGCACCCACCGCGCCTGCTGTACGCAAGTTTGTGCAAGAAGTTCGTGAGACTCGTATGCTAGTAGACAACACTCATGGTCCCCGTCGTCGTACGGTACGCACAGACGAGAATGTGGCTGCTGTAGCTGAGAGTGTGAGACTCAATTCACGAACATCAACTCGTCATCGATCTCAACAGCTCAACATTTCACGCACTAGCCTGAGGAGAATTCTACACAAAGATCTGGGATTATTCGCTTACAAGGTCTAATCGATTCAGCAATTGAAAGCGAACGACCACGCTTCGTTATCGCTTCGCAGTTTGGGCCTTAGAGCAGCTTGAATTGGACAACGATTTTGGGCGAAAAATCATCTTTTTTGACGAGGCACATTTTCATCTCGGAGGCTACGTTAACAAACAAATTTGCCACATCTGGGGCTCGGAAAACCCGCACGTTATTGTCGAGAAGCCAATGCATCCACAGGGAGTGAGAGTTTGGTGCGGTTTGTGGAGTGGTGGCATCATTGGACCATTTTTCTTCGAAAATGAGGCTGAGAACAACGTTTCGGTCAACGGTCAATGAAGACATGGATTTGGACGACCTCTGGTTCATGCAGGATGGCGCGCCATGCCACACTGCCCATGCCACAATCGGTCTTTTGCGCACCAAATTCCCAAATCGTGTTATCAGCCGTCTTGGCGATGTCAATTGGCCGCCTCGGAGCTGCGATTTGACCCCTTTGGACTTTTTTTTGTGGGGAACCGTGAAGGAACGATATTATGCCAACAATCCGGAAACGATTCAAGCACTTAAGGCCAATATCATCCAAGCAATCCGTGAGCAACAGCCCGAAACCATCAACAAGGTCATGGAAAATTGGAGTGATAGAATGCGCTACTGCGAGGCCAGCCGAGGTAGCCACTTGAACGACGTTGTCTTCCATAATTAATGGGAATATTTGCTTTTACTAATACAGCCATAGTACATGGAACAGATTTCATTTTGTTCATTTTATTGCATTTTTAAAAAGAAACTTGTAGTTGGCCCACCCTGTACATCACATAAAGTTCGAAAATCTCATAACCAGGCACTTTACTATACGAAAAGTTGAAATGTTTTCAACAGTATGTTTGTGGCCCATACGTTCTTACTTGTAGCCAACAAAATGACCTAATTTTGGGCCTATTTCTACGTCGCTTAAATGTCAAACCATAAAACCATTAACTACCACCAAAAGTAATTTTCATTGCCACAAATTGTTCGATCCTTTCATGCCATATACCACTTTGAAAGGACGTCCCTTAGGATTAAACTACCAATTAAGATATTCCAAATAAATCCTTGACCATACCCAGCCAGCGTTTCAAATTACTGAATTAGCAGGGCTAAGCTATGTTGTATATTTATGTGCCAGCATAAGGTCCAATGACAACGACGACGGTCAGGCAATATTTGAAATGCAACCTCGCTCACATTACAGCCAGCAACAATTTAACCACATTTTCAACTTTTCAACGAAAAGAGAACCCACGTCCTTTCCGACCACACACATACGGTTGGTCGTTCATCCATGGGAAGAAAACTCAAAAAACCGGGTTACATTATCATAATCAAACTGAAATTTTCCCAAGGATTTTACCCTACAGCCGTGTGGAAGGGCAGTGTTTATGAAAACTGACAGTTTGGGAGCATTGAAAGGATGCAGAGTAAGCCTTTCCCATGTAATCGCCTTCTTCCCACCTTTGTGTGGCAATAAAGACATTTATTTAAGCGGCTATTCTAATAAATATTTCAGAATAATGAGAGGCAATTTTACTGGCGCACACTTTTCGTCCTGCTAGTTTGTCATTGTAAATCCTTCCTGTTGTGTGACTTAGGCCTATCGGGGGAGTTGGTCTTCACTATAGTTACGTTTGTACATACATATATACTTCTGTTGGCTGATGATGATGATGAGTAGAATGAACATCATTCCAACCGACACTTTCGCCACAATCCTCTTGCTGTCTTGTGCTACTGTTAGTGGCAAACGACTGACGTGCGATGTGCTTTTAGTTTAACTTGATTTTTGTCCTTTTCTCAGGGCTCTATCAGCCCTTAGTTATTTTGTGTAGTATTTCTTTTTTTTTTTGTTGCGCTCTGATGCTTTGACTGAGAACGAGCGAGGCTCATCTCATAGTCCTTGTCGCCGTCGTCGTCATTCTCAAACTACTAGTAGTAGTGGTGGTGGTGGTTTTTGGCAAGGACCCAAAAAGATTCCTCAAATTCAAAACAGCTTGCATTACTACAATATGTATATACTAACAGCGTCTGATGATCCTTGCCTTTCGCTCTTTTCCCTGAATTAGTGTCTCTAGGAAAAGTATCCACCGCTGCCACTCACCCGCCTTTTAAGAATCCTTCCTCATCTTGAGCTAATGCCTACTATTTGCTCCCCCGCAACACTATGCCAGAAGGATATATGATACACAATTTTGATTTTGGCGGCTCGTCTTTATTTAGTAAAAGGATGCTGTTGGGCCCAGACCAATGTGTGGTATGGTTAAAACTCGGGGAAGGATAAAAAGTGTGTGGATACCCTAATACAATAATTTTTTTTTTTTTTCGCTTTTGCTTTTCGCCTATTGGTTGACTGTGGATATGTGGGTAGATATAATCCCTGTGAAAAGTTGTTATAAAGGATTTTCGCTGTTTGTTCACTTTTGTGGTTGTTATAGGCTTCGAAAAGTTTTTAGTTCTCTTCCTTTTTTCAAAGGATTTTGTTTGGGTCCTCTTTTATTTTATTTTATTTATTTATTTTTTCTTTTCTTTTTTGTGGGTAAAATCCTTTTATTTGTTTTTGAGTTGTGGCAAAACAGGGTTTAACCTGATATTTATGGTTGGAACAATTTTTATAAATGGCATAAGGACTTTAAACAAATTGGAAGTTAGGATGTTGGGAGAGCTGGGCGCGGGTTCATATTTTGTATGCCTGTGTATGGGAATATTTTGGGAATTGTTGTGGGCTTAAGGCTTTTCAATATGAAGAGAGATTTTGGAATGGTAAGTTGTGTATACTCTCGACCACTTTTAGGTGCCTTGTTCATTATTTAAAATACCGTCCTTAACAGTTTTGAAATATGTGGGAAGACAATTACCACCTGATCATATGCATAGTAAGCTGATCATACAAGGGCAGACCCGGGAGTTTATAAATGTTGATTGGTATTATGG
The DNA here is from genome assembly GCA_945910035.1 of Brachypalpus laphriformis. Taxonomy (NCBI): domain Eukaryota; kingdom Metazoa; phylum Arthropoda; class Insecta; order Diptera; family Syrphidae; genus Brachypalpus; species Brachypalpus laphriformis. The sequence continues at coordinate 163,713,709 of OX246756.1, forward strand.
GAGCTAAGTATATCATCAGTTGTTCAGAGTTCGTACCACTTGTCCAGAGTCCAGTAGAATCCATGAGTAAATGTCTGTCAAAAGACTAGCTGAATGAGGCTTGATAGACCGTCACATTTGTAATGTCAGTCTTTATTATATAACTATTCTTTTCGCCGCCAGAAATCATGATAGAGAAAATTATTTCTTAAGTTTTATCCAGATTTAGATAAAGATTGACTTAAGTTTCCTTATGATGTCAAAAACTGAATTCTACTACTTCCAAGAGTCAATGCAATCTCCAAATTTCAATGTCAATCTCCCCAAATTTCCTGCGATCTAGCTAGGTCCACACCCTATGTCCTTCTTAATTGGATCTTCTACGGGTAACTGTGTTGATGACTCTGTCGAGAATAATTATCTTAAGTACGCACATGGGTGGTTTTACGCCGCCTATCATATTACTATGTTGGCGCTCTTCTTCTCTTTTGGGGTAGTGCATTTCATTTTCAATGCATTTTATTTGTTCAATTCATTATATCTCACATGCTAACAAAAACGCTTAGAACTAGATTTATTAACTTAACTATCTTATTCTAACTTACTGGCACCATGCGGGCGCTCTAAGCTTAATTTAACTCTTAACCTATGTCTTTCGACGTAACCTAACTAAATTTATTTATTATTACTTAACTAATTAACAAAATAAGAACTAAGAAAAAAGCTTATTACATTAAATAAAAAACTTAGTAAATGGACTTGTTTCTTTTAAACTATAAGATAAAACTTTTTTTTTTTATTTTTATGTTCTTTATTTATTTATTTATTTATTTTTAATTTTTTTTATTATACAATCTTAAGACTACCTTAAAACTATGTAAGCCAGCCATGGCTATTATATATATATAAAAGACGACCCGCTCTGCCTGCGTTACAGGCTAACCCGGATTAGAGGGAAACGACGATGGCGTTCCCTCTTCTTCTCTAAGCCACCAAAATTGGTCATGCAGCGTACTGACGTCTTTAATGTCGCGGACTGAAACCGCTCTACTGAACCGGAGACGCTCTTCACTACTCTGTGCGACGTCTCGGTCGTAGTTGAGTCGCCTATCCACAGCTGTTCTGGCGACATGGAAGATTAGCGGCACCGCTAACTTATCCTGGATCAGACCTCTCTGATCAAGATATAGGAACGCTTCTGGAGGGATAAAGCCGTTAAGGCGCACACTCTCGTGATAGAGATGGTTGTGGTAATAAGCCCCAAAGATCAGGCTATTCATCGAAGTCATTGCTCTTGCAATGTGCCTTCGAATCATCTTGATCAAGAAATGATCCACTCTGATCAGATTCGCCCTGTTATACAGGACCTCATTAGGATAGAATTTTATGTACTCAGACTTTGGTGTTCTGTACAATCGAAGGCAAACAAACACCCGCATCTTTTTCAACAAGCTTGGCCCTACGTTGAACCACAGGGGACATCCATATGCGAGCATAGGTCGAATGAGGGCCATGTAGCAGATTACCTTCACCCTTGCATCGAGTTGGCTGCTATAAAACAGTCTCCTTGCAACGGAGAAAGCAACTTTGGCTCTGGCCAGAGCAGCATCTATATGTTTGTTAAAATATAGATATTGATCTAGCCAGACCCCAAGATATCTGACTACACTTCGATTCGCAAGTGGATGTCCGTACTGTCCCACGATAGAGAACTTTCGCCAATTCTTTCTGGTGTCCCTAGAGGCCCCAGACAACGGCGTTCTGAATAGGATGGTCTCCGACTTCTAAAAGTTAATCTTCCAGTCGTCGCAGTATCTCTTGATCTTATCGAAGTCACGTTGCAAGAGTATTGCAATTACCTCAATCTTAGGCCCTGATCTGTACGCGACCAAATCGTCTGCGTACGCTATGGCGTGGTGAAGTGAACCTATGAGATCGCTCGTGTAAATATTGAAAAGGATCGGCGAATTAATCCTGCCCTGTTGCAGACCATTTTTACTTCAAGAATTCCAGCAGACGTCACATTGCCATTCTTCACAATGAACTTCTTACTGGTGAGCATGTCATAAACTATGTACAGCAGTGGTTTACTTATGCCCAGTCTGCTCAACTTGTAGAAGAGTGGCTCTAACCATACGGTATCGAAGGCCTTCTCCAAGTCAACCAGGCAGGCACCCGTGCATTGCTTCTTGGTTTTGTTCCATTGGATATCCGATACCAGTTTAGACGCCGCATGTATGGTATCATGCCCCGCCTTGAAACCGAATTGATTATCCGGAATTATATGCATGTCCTCAACCCACTTAGTCAGGGCTCTATGGATCATTTTTCCGAATACCTTGCTGATGTTCGGAAGGAGACTTATCGACCGGAGATTCCCCGGATTGGAACTATCTTTATCCCTTTTGGGAATGGGCTGTACCACCGCTGTTTTCCAATGCGCTGGATAATGGGCATTATTCATTGCATTATTAAACAGGATGGTGTAAATGTTCACCGCTTCTGGAGGAAGATGTCTAAGCACAATGTTGGGTATACCATCGATTCCCACGGATTTCTTTTTCCTCAGTGATTCGAATATCGCTTGGAGCTCTGCCTTCGAAATGAACGGGGGATGTATCCTTTCATCGGCGACGGCATTGCTTGCCATATATCTTTCATTGAACACGGTGAAACCAGTGTTCTCAGATCGCCAGTGTTCCATGTCATTTCGAAGGTAGAAGTTGTGCACAAGGACCCGATTTTGCAGGTCGTGGTTCGGGCAAACACTATCATTCACCTTATACACGTCCTGGAAAGTCGCTTCTATAGCCTGTACCTTCTCCTGCGGATCTTCGATCACAAAGAAATTGTCATCCTCAGCTGCGTTATCTGGATCTATACCTGCTGTCACTAGTATTTGTACATTGTTCGTAGTTCGGGGGATTTTAAGACGCGGAAGATCGTTTTGATAATTCCTCCGAAAGATCTTATTTATTTTCGGGAATATACTCGGGTTGTTGGATTTTACAGCCCGAATTTTCCTGTCCGCAATTTGGTTGGGAATAGTTATTTCGGCACTGAGTCCGCAATGGTCACTGTCATACACAAAAGTGGTAAGCAGTTTATTGTTTGTCGATCCCTATCGGTCAGTTGTAACCGTACGTCGAACAGCATTAGATCCAGATAAGATCCGCTTCTAGGATACGACGGACTATCCGTCGCTTTTAAATCTAGTCGATACTCAACTCTGTGCCGAGCCCACCAATTGAATAATAGGTTCCCTCTAGAATTTGGTGTGTTATTTCCCCAATCTCTATGTTTGGCGTTTAGATCACCGGCTAACATGTAAAAGTTCTCTTCCGACTCCAGCCTAAGTATTCGAAAAAGTGTCTCGAGCTCTGAAATAAAACAAGTGTGTTGAGTAGCTTCAGGAGCATAGAATGCGACCATATACATCCTCTTTCCACTATGGAGAGGGATATACACTATACATGCTTCCAGTTCCTGGAATCTACGCACTTCACCGCAGTACACTACTTTATGACGCAACTCTTTTCTAATGAGGATTGCAACACCACCTCCTTCTATAGAGTTGGCTCGGTCTCTTCTTATAATATTATAACTACTGTGCCTCAACTTGTGTTTCTGGGATAGCTTAGTTTCGCTAACCAAAAGCACATCGGGAGAATGGTGCTCAAGAAAGTTGAAAAGTACGGCTCTACGTTCGATCCTAATCAGTGAATTCACATTCACCGCAAGGATCTTTAAGGGTTGCTCCGCCATGTTCGTACCCATTACGATTGTTGCTGCGTTAGGCCCGGCAGAAGCACGTAGATCTGGTCCACCCGTTTCGCCTGCTCCTGAATTTGTCGCTGAAGTTGGCCCATCTGCCCCTGTATAGAGAGCAAGATAGCCAACAAATCAGGTTCAGCCTCCGGTGGTCTCGGCTTTGGGGCCTGCAAAACAACCTTTAGCTACGACTGTACCGTATTCCCCCTTTTGGGTAGTGCTTGGGCGCTTTCATTGCCCCCTATATCACAGAGTCCATGTTCCTAACGTAATCGTCTTGAGCATTGTACGGCAATCCCTGGCTTTTGTAAGCCTGACTATCAATGTATATGGCGATATTCTTGTCGGGTATTGAACCCATCTCAAGTAATTCCACAGCTTTAAGTACAGCTAGGACCTCTGATTGGAACACATTGTACGTATGTGTTTGGAATCCTCAGAGACGCCTGTAGGTTGACATCTGTCTAACTGACACCGTTCCGTCACTTATCTTAGAACCATCTGTATACATTGCAAATTTATTGTGGACGGAGACCGCCTCCCTTTGCCAATCCTCCCTAACAGAGTACATAACTTCGTATGGTGTCTCGAGGTCTAACGTACCAAGCGTTTCATCCGTTTCGTCAGAGATTTCGCGAAATGATTTCCTAAGAATGGAGCTGTAGTATGCCCTATATTGTCTTTCCATAATTACTGGAATTTCTCTTCAACAGTCCTGCGCCAAGTTTAGCAAGTGCTTTTCGTTCTCTTGTGTAAATGGATTCCAATGCATGGCCTTGTGGCCTGACGGTCTTTCGGTAAAGTGCGACCTAACTACTTCCACTTTCGTTTTGCATAACTATATCTATACGTCGCTGACCAGTTGTCCGTTTGACCATTTGAGATGTGCGTGGAATGGATTATTGAGTGGTAGGTTGTTTGTTTAAGTATCAAGTACCAACCATAACCATTCATTTTCTAAATAACACCGAGGCCCAACACCTAAAGAAATCACACAAGTACCTAGATGACCAAAAAAAAATTAAAAATAAATTCAGTAAATCGTGAAAGGTTTCACATAAATCAACACTTTTTACATCATTTTATCCTTTTAATCGAATGCCGTCAAACCAGGCCACCGGGCCAACAGTCAATTTAAATTCCATTCACATTTTAAATTCCCGTCTTACCACCTCCATAAATTTGTTATGACTTTAATAAACAAATTCCCATCGTTGTCATCAGTATCGATAGACGTCTTCTACTCCCACGATGAAAAGAAAGCCAATAAATCCCGCCAAACATAAAATGTGTCTAAGTCACACACATGATTTCATTGATTTGTATTGAATTGTTCTCATCGGCATGAACAAGGACAGTCTGGCTGCACACATCACTTGCCTAGCAGCCGTAAATCTACGGGCTCAACTCGATGGGCTTCGAAAAAAGTACTTTGTGTGTCGCCTGTTGGAACACAGAAATGCATAGAGAACTAGACACACATGGCAAGACTCTTTTGAATTCACAAAACATAATTCTTCCTTCCATCGAAATTCAATCAATTTATATGTCTAGATGTGGGGTGCTTGTGGCGAATCCCACCCCCTATTCCACACATGTGTGTGTAATTTGAATAAACTTTTTCTGGCGGTAATTTTCTGTGAAAGCAGTTGTCTTGGTCTTCGATAAGAAAACCCCACCATTTGTGTTGGTAAATAAAGAAAGAAAGCTTGGAAGGTTCAATTTATTCACTGGATGTCACCTACTAAAGAATTCTGAGAGTATACATAAATTGTTGAATGTATGATGCTGTGGTGTGGAGAAATGCATTCATGAATCTCGTACAAGGATACATCATTCAAAGAGTGCCAGGGCGAACATGTAGCATTCGGATGAGTTCTCTGCTCCTGATGTGGTGTGTATTCGAAATTTGGTAGTAACATACATGGTTTACAGGAGTACTAGCCTAGGTTTTTGAAATTTCTCAGGGTATCTAGGTGTTTCTATTATTTATGAAAGTTTGCGAGAACTGCACATTGAAGGATATTTTGCTGGTTTCATCCGAAGATAGCTCTTGAGCTGCAATCGATTATGGGAATTGCTCCTATATCTTTCGATGAGAAGAATGCTGCTTCACTTTAATCCACGATCACTTTTTTTTTGTCGGAATAGGAAACGCACGACTGGAGCACTCAGAAGCAACTGATGAGAGAGCAAACCCTGGTTTACACATTTTATTTGAATTTCCTTGTCTTTCTAAGAAAGTCGAACAAGCACTTCAGTGATGAGGAGCTGACAGTACCAGCACTCATCATATCAGCACCGAGAATCTGCCGCTTGGTACGATCAAAGGTCGGACACTCGCAGAGATTATGTCGCGCAGTGTCATCGCTCTCTCCCCAAGCGTGGCAAATTGTAGTGTCACTCAAACATAGCACGTTAAGGTGCTTGGCGAAAGCGAAGTAGCCTGTCTAGGCACAAATAAGTTGTCTGCAGTCGTTTCTGCTGAATGCTGGAGGCCCTAACCGAGGGCACAAGAAGACCCAACGCAGGTCGGGACCTGGGAATGCAATCTCTTCGGAGATCTCGTTTCCCAGGATCCCAGTGTGACTTTGGACCCGGAAAAGAGACAGAGCATTCAGCCTTGCCACCGAGTTCAAAGAGTTTTTGGTTTCACGAACTATTTTGGAAGTGGTTGAAGGGTTAAGCAAGGCTTTAAGCGCAGCCTAAATGTTACTACACGCACAAATACTACGGCCATTCCACCTGTTCTTCGCAACATAGTGCATGGCCATTAGGATTATATAAGTTTCCACTTAGAAAACAGACGCAGATTTCCCTAACGAGAATTAATTAAGTCTTATATTGTCGTCTGCCAGGAAGACACCAGCACCAGTCCTTTGACTGGTTGTAGAGCCATCTGCGAAAATACGACTATATTCCATTCCTGGCTCATGTTCTGGCCAAAGCCAGTCCTGAACACAAGGAAAGTCCGCTCTGAATTTGCACATCAGCTGAAGTTCTGGTGGCATTGCGTCAGACAGCATATCCAAGAGACAGGAGTCGTAAGATAAGTGTCAAGCAAGCTCATCAAAATTCCAGTGTGGAGTATACCAAAAACCACCCCGCCTTAGACTATTGAAAACATTGATAGTGCAGCCCATTATATAAGTATTAATAGGAGGTAAGTGCAGCAAAGCATCTAGAGCAGAGCCAGGCGTATGATGAATATAAGCGACCTACAGTATTCTGCCGTTTCTGAAGGGCAATTTTTATTTTGTTTTTTTGTAAGTTTTCTCTTCGACAATAATACTCTCGGATCGTAAACACTTTTTTTGCTTTTCCTGGGCTTCCAACATTAAACCTCACGCGCAGTTGTCCGACAGACTAACCATCGCACCACGGCGCCCACAAAGCTTCTGCTTCCTATTAGTTCTATCGCACGGTTTTGAATCCGATCCTGTATGTAAAGTGTGGTTTTAGGTGCAGACATGGCCGTTATACTCAACCTTGGAGCGGATGTATGCCTTATATATGCCTTCTTCTACCGCCTACCCTAGCAGGAAAGAATGAAAAAGCCGACACTTACCTAACGCCGAATCTATAGCCATCCACACAGATGGTCTAAAAATGAGCACTGGCATAGGATCAGGCATCTTCTCTGACCCCCTAGGTATATCGAAATTCATACGACTTTCAGACCGCAGCAGCGTCTTTCAAGCAGAGGTCTTAGTAGTGGCAATAGCCGCCCGTGAGTCTGCTGTAAGGGCAATACCACCAGAAGGTATCAGCATCTTTATTGACAGCTAGGCAGCTATCAAAGCGATTATTGCCATATAAATTAAATCGAAGCTTGTCAAGTGCTGTCGAGAAGAGCTCAGAGTTCTTGGAATACAGCAAAAGTTTTCGCTCTGCTGGATCCCTGGACACGAGGTGAATCCAGACAATGAAAAAGCCGATGAGCTAGCTCGTCGAATCGGCTCAACAGCCATACTAGAACAAGTTGACCCCCCTGTGTGTATCCCGCCTTGCACACTCGTTGCAGGGAATAAAGCCATTAGAGAGGCGAATACAAGATGGACCTCCATGAAAACTTGTGTCACCACTAGAAAGCTATGGCCGTCCTTCGACAAGGCAAGGACCGAGAGAATTACTCGGAAAGATAGGAAATCCCTTTCCACCCTCGTGGGCATCATCACGGGACACAACACTCTGCGGTACCACTTGAAGAAATTACGCCTGACGGAGGAGGAACTCTGTAGAAGCTGTGGTGACAAGGGCGTTTTTGAGGAGACTACCCACTTCCTGTCCCACTGACCGGGTCTTCCACAGTCCAGGAAAAAGTTCCTTGGTAAATATTTCTTCCGGGATCTCGAGGAGCTCTCCAGCGTTTCGACACGAAAGATGCTGGACTTCATCAAATCATCAGGGTGGTTTGTATGCAGAAACGAAGTAAGTGATTGAGTTTGAATAGTTTTTTGCCGGTTTTCACTAGGCTTCAATGGGTAAGGGATTACTTTTTGCCCTATGGGTATCACAATGTGTCAACGCTGACCTGAGTGTGGCAGAGAGCGTCTCTCCCTACCAGCCCACATACTTAACCTAATCTATGCCTTACATATCGAACTCGTAGAATTTTGTCTTGCCGTTTAAGGAATCCTAGACATTTCGAAGCGTTCTTGACGACATCAAATATGTGGTCACAGTCGTCGTTAGCACAAATATCTAAAATGGAAAGTCTTTCGGTTTCGGAGATGCTGGTGTTATTAATGATAATGTGGGCATTTGTAATCATATCGACGGCGACATCCATGTCGCTAACGGGGGAGTATAGTGATCAGTTAAATTTCGAAGAGGCTGTTTAAGCCATCCTAATTGGCTTTTTCGTACTGTCGAACTATTCTTTTTGGAGTTTTTGCTTTAACTGAGTGGTTGACCTACGAGAAATAAGCCAATATGACACAGTGATCTCACAAACCTAAATGCGACAATACTCGTATGATTATACTGTACTTAACAAGGTGGTAAGAAATAAGTCCAGAGTATCGGCGGTATGGCTGGCAATTTCAGGGATTCGTGTGGGCTCACCATACCTTCCTTCGGGTGTTGTCTGTCCGCAATGCCGAAGCCAACCAGAATTGTGTATATTGGAATCGCCCGCAATAGCGATCTCAGTACCAAAAAATGAGATTGAGTCAGACAGCGCATCAAACAAATAAACAAGTAGAATTGCAGTCTAAGTCTAAGGGCTTCTATAAATGAAACAGTACTGAATAATTTGCCTACGGACGCTAAATTTTAACCACCAGAAGTTAAATTCCGGATTGAAAGAGTAACCATATTGGTGTTGAATTTGATAGACTTCATCACTACGTATGTACCTAAATGGCGAGACACGGTGGGAAAATAATAATGGCACCAGGCTACATCCAAGTAGGTTTAAATCTGAAAATCAGAGTTCTTACCCACGTGTGTTTCGGCCAGTGCCAAAGCAGCAGCCCTGTATTTGGAGGCATGACCGTAAGCCAACAAATGTTGCTAAGGTCCACTCTAAAACTCCCTATTCTAAGGCACATACACACAAAAAACACAACTCCGACTAAGCAGGGCCGAAAATTTATTAGCATTCTTCGATTCTAGAGTATCTATGAGAAAAACCATTTCAAACACCAGTCAGGCGAATTAATATTCTATTTAGATGTTGCAATTTAACCTCAAACACTAGGCTACACATAATCAGGTGTACAATTAAATGAAATTACCTGAAATACCCTTCTGACTCAGCGGTATCTAATGACTGCACACTCAATACATACACTGATCCACCCACTAAGCATGTAAAATTTCTATGGTCGGCTGAGCTTTTTATCATCATTTTTAACTCCCATTTTATATCTCGTATTTGCACCGGTTGCACAACAAAATAACACCAGGATAACACAACTGCCCCAACTACATTATCCCAATGCACGAAAAGGGATACGAGATAATTTTGTTATGAGAATAAACTCGGAGTAGGTACTCGTATTATGTGTGAATGTTCCTCTGCAGGACATGACTATTTTCTGGGGAATTAAATATGATAAAAGTTGTCGCAATGGGAAGGAGTTGAATTCAATTGGACTGCTACCCCAAAGGACATACCATTAGCCGGGGACAATCTTTCAATTTAGACCATTCGCTACGCTTTAATTAATCGTCGCGTGAAATCTATTAATTTCATTAAATTTTCCACACTCCGTGGCGAGGGAAAATAAAAGCAAAAGTTTTCGATTTGTTTTTCTGTTGTAACCAACCAATGGTTTCACCTTTCCATTTTCATTACTTTTTCCTGAATCTGGTGCCCCATAGAGGACGACGACTGGGTCTCTTAAGAATAAGAGAGAAAAGTTTTCCCTTTGAATTTTCCTCTGAACAAATAAAGTTTTTAAAAGAAAACTTTCCACGTGATAGGCGCACAATGTTCTTCTTATAGGTCGTCCTTGCACGAGGATATACCTTCCGAGGAGTGTGTATCAACTCGAGCGTCACGAATTATTTTCCGCAAAGCGAATATGAAAAAAAAAAAAAACAATTTCCATATCCTTTCTATGCAATTGCATCGTAAAGTCACCCGAAAATTTTTATGAATAGGCAGCGGTACATAATGTTACGTTCAAAAAAAAAAATTATTAAAAATTTCATTATAGGGGAAAATTCATCCGAAGAATAACAAAGATGAAAACTACTAAGAACGGATACAGTAGAAGAGAAAAAGTCCTGTCTATCCCTTTTTTTCTACTTTTGGAATTTGTTTGGCCAAAATGAGAGAGGAAAGTTTTTATATATATATTTTTGGGTCGCTATCCCTGCTGCGCTCTGTCCCGCCCCTGAAAAATAAATTCAAAAATAAAGAAAAAAAAAACCTTTGTCCTTTTTCGGGTTACGGTTGTGAAAAGAAAAACTTTTGTAATTTTATTCAAAGTAACGCGAACACTTCCTTTTTCAGTTTTATTCCTTGGATTTTATATTTTTTTTGTGGTATGGTAATGGAACTGAGGTTGGTCTTGGGACGAATAGTTGAGCATTGTTATTAGAATGTAATAATTTATCCCAGCGGCAGGAGGTTGAGTAAAACATTTTTTTCTTTCAGTTTCTTTTAGGTTAGTTAAAACGTTGATTGTTGTTGTTTTTGTGGCTTTGAGATGGTCGGTCAACCGTGCAGTCGTAGTTAGTGAGTTCTTCAGAGTGAAACTATTTTCACAAGAGAGGGTAATTATTTCCGAAGGTTTTCAAGTTCGTTAGAAATACTATGCGAGTTAATGGCATTTGTGGTTGGCGGAGAGGGTGGAGAAGTTAGTGCTGCAGTGCAATGATCAAAGGCGTTCTTAGTGGTCAATTGAAAAAAGTTGAAAGTTTCACAGAATGGGTTCGACGTTTTACTTTCCGATTAAGAACTAGGACGTAGTAATTACAATAGACACTGTATTTTACAAACGACAAGTGAATGCTTTGACAAATGGTGGTTTATACAATAAAACAATCTAACCGGCCAGCACTGTTTGAGGTATGTTCCACTACTAGTGTGTATACATTATGTGGAAGACGGCATGCTTCGTATATAAAAGGTTCGGGAATGATGAGTAGCTCCGTGTGTCCCTTAAAAGATATCCCCTTCCGTATTTAAGTGAGAAATTACCCATTTTACTAATCTCGTCCTCGTGAAGAAATGCAGAAACGACAGTACCATGGGGAACAAGAACAATTTCTGGTAGGCGGTTGCAGTTTTAATGGACTTCAGTGATCTTGGAAAATATCCACTTTTTTATGAAAAGAACCCACATTGAGATACTTTAAATCACCTAGCAGCTCCTAATAGCAATCATGTCGCGAACTCTCATCTTTTCATCTGATTACAAGTCATGTCTAGATATCACTAAAGGTATCTTTTGGAACCCACTATCCCCTCACTATTAAATTTAATGTTCACTATTCTTCCCACAACAGGTGCTAACCTCAAAACAATTTCGTGTGAACCAGCAATTCCTGCCTCTTACAAAATAATAACATAATAAATAAGGAACAAACATTTATATAAACTTATGAATTACATGCTCGCTATTAAGAAGAACACGGATGTGAATTACATGCGATTAGCCAGCCGCATATCATGAGACCATAAGTGCCAAATAATTAAATCCGGAATAGTGTTTGCTTGGGGTATAGGCTCATATTTGTTGCTTTGGTTCTGCTATATCCTAGCAAATCCGACTCGATGGACTTGAGCCAACTACTCACAAAAAAACAAAATTTACACCCAGCAAACACCAATAAGTAGCGCATGCATGTTGAATGAGAATGGCGTGCAGCAAGCAAACTTTTTGCGTTTAGTCCTGTTCTGGTGCTAGTGCTTCTTGTCTAGTTTGCAAACCCCGCACTCCAATGTGCTGTGTGGTACTGGTTTCTGTTCTGTTGCCAACCATTTGGCTAACCAAAATGGTTTATTTCCTCCCCAGCAGTTGTGTTTGTGGGCAAATATTGAAATAAATTGAAGGAAGCATTATCAGGCTATTTACGGTCTGTTTAAATCTATTCATGATAAGTTTTTTTTTTTAAAGAGTGGATAGAAGTTAAAAGACCTCCTCTCTTATGTGATGTTTCATGCTTTCCATATTTTTCAGCCAAAGCATTTTCAGCCTTGTTGCTGAGAGTTCTCGCAATTGTTTTCATTGGATAGCAGCCAGGTTCAGTTGCCCATGATTCCTTCTGTGGAGGATATTTGTTCACAAAATGTTAAATTTACGTTTATACGGAAATAATGTTCCGAAAAGTTAGGCTCTTTCGATGTAAGTTGAGGCAGTGCCAAGTAGAGGCTAGAATCGGTTGTTTATGAGTTTTAAATTGGGCAGCGCTTATAGTAAGCGAAATAAATCATGTGGATATGAAGTTGGCTCCTTTGTTTAGTTCCCGATATCGATTACAATAGTACAATATAGTCCAGATAAATAGAGTTTTGGGCCTGTCCGGATTTGTGAAAGTTCAAAAAGAAGCAAATAGTTATAATCGTTCATTGTTTTAACATTTTATAACGAAGCACTAATCATTGTTTAGTATACAAGAGAAACTAAAAATAATGCAAACGTCATCTTGCCCAAAGCTAGCCCAGGTCTCTCTTAGTCCAATAAGTAGGTCGATTGGGGTACCTTTCATAAGTAGTCCAGAGCCTCATAAGCAAGACTTAATTAATCCTTATAGAAATGGGTACTAAGTGCGATAATTTTCGTGTTTGGTACAAACTACCATTAAGGGAACCAATTTGATCTCGAGACAAAGCTGCTAATCTTGCCGATGTCAAGACCTATCAGGTCGTCTAGGACCTTATAGATTACTCTCTCAAGCTTTCTTTCTCAACGTGGATAACACAGGATAGTTACCCAGAAGATGGGTGATCGTCTCTTCCACTTCCTCGTCTCTACATCTTCTAGAGAAATCGTTAAAGAGAACACCTAATCTTCTAGCCGAGCGATCTATAGGTGTGTACACCGATGGACCCAAAATGGAAATAGGTGTAGGACATCTTCTCTAAATCGTTTGGTATCTTCTTGTTAGTTCGGCTTCCGAACTGCAGCAGCGTATTCCAGGCAGAGGTCCTAGTAGTGACAATAGCAGCCCGTGAGACTGCGATGAGGGCAATACAACGGGAGATATCACATTTTTCATCGACAGACTGGCAGCAATAAAAGCAATATCTGTTAAGAAATAAAATCCAAGCCTGTGAAGTATTGAAGAGAAGAGCTTAAGGTTCTTGGAACACAGCACAGGGTAAAGCTCTGCTGGGATATGAAGGCATACGGGGGAATGAGAAAACCGACGAACTGGCTAGAGGAGGTTTAGCACTAAACTCGGACTCATCCTATCCCTTAGTGTACATCCCACTATTCACACTCAAACTCGAAGCATGGAACAGAAAACTCTAACGGGGGCAAAAGGTGGGCCACTCTAGATACTTGTATCACCACAAGGTAGCTATGGCCTACATTCGACAGAATAGGAACCAATAAACTCATGCAGAGGGAACGAAAATTCCTCTCTACTCTAATAGGAGTCATTATGGGGCACTATGCGAATTAATCTGATGGGTTTTTTATTACTAAATCCCAGCCAAATTTGCCTGGATATAAGACAGGCGCTGATATCGCTTCACCTGACATGGCAGATCCTACAGCTTCAGTGTTCAGTTGAAATTTAACCACATCAATAAGGGCTGATGGAGCTTCATTATTTACAGTGAAGTCTCGACTGGCGCCTTCTTTCGCTAGCTCATCCGCTTTGCAGTTAATCCGGAAGTCTAGAGCCAATTTACATATCAGGTGACCTGCGCATTTCTCCACCGCAGATGAAGTAGTAGTTAACAGGAGATATAATAGTAGTTCGATATTTTCAAATTTATTTTTTGTCATGACAACCGATGCCAAAGTTTATTCTACTTCAAGATGCACACTCTTATATATATATATTTTTTTTTCTTTAGACGGAAGCTCCAAATCTTTAAAGTTCAGCCTGAAAGTTCAATGGTTTAAGGTCGTCTCTGAGTTGTGTTAGATAAAAATTGCCTAATCTATTCCCTATTTATCTCATTGTCAAAATAGTAGACGACATTTCAAAAATCTGCCTGACAGTTGCCGACCAAAATATTGTACTGTTTTCTATAAGAGCTAACATCTTTGCTTTAGATTTGTGTATGTATACTAATGGAATATTAAAATCAAAGTGCCAATTGGCTTCCATTTTCGGCCAGATTACCTCTTTTCGGTAGGTACGAGTATGTTGATTATATCCAACAGCTGCTCATTTATATTTGCTCGTAATTCAATTTCTTCCTGTTTGATACTGGCGGCAAATTAAAAATTTCATTAAACTCTGATTAAAGATACACTCAATTTACACAACCTTATTCAACAACGAAATAATTATCACGTATCCACCTCGAAGCGGTGAAGCCAGCATAACTTAACATATCCTGGGTAAATGTATCTCATAAACGAGTACATTTCCTCGTTTAACCCATTAAAATTAAATCATATATCAGCAATCCCGCTGAGTTTGATTTATTATCATCATCATTGCTACAAGCAAAATGAAAATAAATTCGTTGACCCTGTATGTATAAGTGCAATAATAGTCGGCCCTGTTGATAAATATCTGTGCTCTGGAAAATAAATTCAAATAAATGGATGAAGAGTGCAAGAAATTAGCCCAACCAAATGATTAGCTGTTTTAGTTAGGTGAAACTTTCATTAAGAAGAATAAGAAAAAAGAAACTAGACTATACTTTAATAAGACGGATATATATGAGGCGTGTTTTTTTGAGAAACCTATACTCACTTTTCTCGTAATTTACATGCAACGCAACAACAAAGCAAAAGTGAGTATACCACCTTGATCAAAAAGTTCCCGGAATAAAAACCGTGTGGCGCTCCCATCATTCCGATTTGAGTTCTGTTTTCTTTGTTAAGTTGGTACATCCGTTGTTGATATTCCCTCTAAATCTTAGCGTCATAGCTTGACATTTGCAAAAGTTACGTAGCCAAGAGTACATCTATCTCTGTGTGTGTTGGCGATTTAAATTTGCAAAAACGAGCTTGTATTAAATTTTGCGTAAAAAACGGATTTAATGGTGCGCGAACGTTCAAAATGTTGGAAAAGTGTTTCGGCAACGATTCTCGAAAGAAAACGGTCGTTTACCAGTGGCACGAGCGGTTCAAAAGTGGTCGTGAGTCAATCGAAGATGATGAACGCAGTGGCAGACGTTTTCAGTCAAAAAAGAAGGCAATGCTCACGGTTTTCATGGATTACAGCGGTGTTGTGCATCATGAATTTTTGCCAGAAGGCCAGACAGTAAACAAAGAGTATTATTTGGGCGTTATGAGACGTTTGCGTTAAGCAATTCGCCGAAAGGGACCAGAATTGTGGGCAGAAAAATCATGGGTTTTGTACCATGATAACGCATCGTAGCGCAGTGCCATCATTATTCGTAATTTTTTGAACGAGAAATGCAACAAATACCATCTAACAGCCACCGAATTCACCTGATTTGGCTCCTTGTGACTTTTTTCTGTTCAATCGAGTTAAAAAACCATTATGGGAAACGCGTTTCAGCAGCCGAGAGGAAGTAATGGAAAAATCGAAGGAAGCACTGATGGACATACCGAAAACCGAATATAAAAAATGTTTCGAAGATTGGATCAAGCGCTGGCATAAGTGTGTTGCAGTCGATGGGGATTACTTTGAAGGGGACAATATAGATTTAGATGAATAAACTTATATTTTTAATTTTAAATAAATAATAAATAAATTCTGGGAACTTTTTGATCAAGGTGGTAAAGTGAGTATAATTTAGTTAGTAATCAAAAGTGAACATAGCGCGTTGAAGAATCTCAATACCAGGCGGCGCCAAACCTCGTTAGGTGAAATTATTTGTTTCTTAAGTCTTGGTAGCCATCGATATTTGACTAGGGTGTGTTCGTTGATATCTGCCTTTTCTAAAAAAGGTCCCGCAATTCACTGATTGGTTAAAATACATTTATTCCATTTAATACTTATATTTTCACATATGGGAATGAAAACTGAAAGAACTTCAGCTCCTAATAAAATAAATAAGACAAATATTGCATACAAAATTTAAGAATAGGCAAAATCCGTTTTCAATCGTGGATGCTGAATGAAATCAGTAAATATCCAAAAAGAGTGTTCATAATTGTAATAGGATATACGATAAGGAATGTACATTAGAAATTATATGTATATTTGAATATACATATTCGGATTCGGGGTAAAATGTACATTTTCATGGCGTTAATCTTACAAGCCTGTGGTAGTTATATACTTTTATTGGGGTCTTAGATGTAAGATTTAGAAATTCCCTTATACAAAAGTACTGAAATCAATTTGTTTGCCTATTCACAGTTCGCTCTCTTATGCTATTATGACACGGGCTTTTTTTTTCTTCTTCTTCTTCTTCTTCTTCTTCTTCCTCTTATTTTTCGATGAGGTTATGATCCAAAAATAAGGAATCCCACCCCTTCCACTTCACCGCATTTCTAATGATCCGCCTGTGGGGTTCGCCTATTTGGCCTCAGAAAATATCGGCAAGCGTGCCGATTTCGGATCACTTGGTTACTGAGGTCAATGAAATGCCGACATCGTCGCATTTATGTGATCCAGGCGTTTATAGGACTGCCTTTCCTACATCGCGATGTCTTTGAAAGGCGCATTGATATTGCCTTTCAAATGATTGGTTGGTTCAAATGATCTCTTCTTTTAACGTGGCAATACCAGCTGAGCCGGTCGCGCTCTATCTTTTTGACGTTAAAGCTTTTTGACACAGGCTTTTTTCGTACTAAAAAATAGTACGATAAGGGACAAAATACTTAAAAATCACGCAAAATTTTTCACGTAAACCCCTTCTGCCTACCTAAAAAAAAGACATGACATGGAGGTATTCCTTAAGCTATGTACTGCAAGATTTTGCTGTAGACACCCTTCATACCTACCTCTGTTGTGACAAACTGTTTTTAAACTACCTACGTTAATCAACTTCGCAATCAATTTATTTTTATTCGACCGATATACAAGTACCTACTTTGTGAATTTAGCCGTGAAATTCGCCATTTTGATATCTATTGCCATGAAGTAAAGGCAGGTACCAACTTTTGAAACAAAAAAATAAAGTGAGTATAAAGTGAGTAATGAGCGTTTTATTGAGACTTAAAAGTGAGCAAGATATAATTCTCAAAAAACACGCCTATAGATACTTTTTGTTCCCGAGAACTTAACTTTAAAGAAAATCCTAGTCCCGACGAGGGGCTGAGTTTGAATACTCTCATTTCCTAATAATCAGAGCTCACCTTACGAATCGTACATGCTGAAAAGTCAAAATTAATATGTGAACGTACATATGTACTTATGAAATCTTTTGAACTTTGCCAGATTACAAAATATATATATACTTATATATTCTTTGGGTAGTGTGTCAGATTTCCGAGCCAAAATAGTCGCAGAAATTTACGGGGCTCTCGTAAATAATTTTTCATATAAAATTTGACAGATCATTTACGCGATAATAAATTTAGACGGTTTACGTGGTTTACAAGGGTTTTACGAGTTTAAGTGAATACCCTTAATATTTTTCGATTTAAAGTAAATATAAGTTATTAGATAAATGAATGTTGATAAACCAATAAAAAGACATAGAGATTGGTTACAGTCCACCTGCAATGGATGATATGATACCGTATCGCTTATGATTTACCCGCGCCCTGTTAAAGTGTGCGGAAACGCACAAGCCAACATTGGGGGTACGATCTTCTACAAGTCTGTACAACTACTCCCTTATGCCGATGACATTGATATAGTCGGAAGAACTCAGCGGGACGTCAGTGGGGTGTTTGGAAGTATTGAGATCGAGGCAGCAAAGATGGGTTTAGCGGTCAATGAAAGCAAAACAAAATATGTACTGTCTACAAAAAAGGATACCCAACATATGCGTCTTGGGCAAAACGCTACAATAGACATATAATTTTGAGGTAGTAAAGGGCTTTGTGTACCTAGTCTCTATGGTGATTTCGGCAAATAACACTAGTGAGGTAACTCTTTAAAAGACACTAATCATCCCAGTCCTGCTATATGGTGCAGAAGCATAGGTTTTTCAAAATCGGATGTGAATGTCCTTGGTTATTTTGAGAGAAAAGTTCTTTGAGTAATTTTTGGTGCCATCGGTATAGACGGCGAGTGGAGAAAAAGGTACAATGCCGAACTATATGGCCTATGCAAGGACATCGAGTTAGCCAGAAGAGTTAACATAGAGCGCAGTAAGTAAGTAATAAGTACGTATGTGTGTACCTGTGAAATGAAAACTTTATAAATACCTTAATGTAATTTTGGATTTTTTTTTTAAGAAACTGCATTATATTTGGGTTTTTAAGAAAACGCCCCAAAAAGTGCCGAAATGCTTTGTTTGAACGAATTAGCGAAATATTCCATCTCTACAAATATACTAAACATAACTTTTCATACACAACACGGGTAGTTGCGAGAACCTAAATTAGACCCTTCATGGTCTGTTTGCGCCCACATATTAATGTTTACATATTTTTTTATTCTAAGATACTAAAAATGGTCGTAATATCATAAAATTAAAATTAATATATTGGCAGATATGTATAGAAGAGAATAATTTGGTCAATTTACTGTTTACCTCGATGAAAGGACCTCACTGCCCATGTTAGGAATTAGAATGCAATTTATCCTTAATAAACTCTGCGAAATGCCGACACGTGACATCAACAACAGAGTAATTTCTATCCGTTATTTGCGCACATTATAAACGTACTCGCACCCTTGAACAGAATCCCCAATAAATGCACTCAAAATGAATTGGTTACCTCTAAACGAAAATTCCGATAATTGAACTGCAACTACTGACAACGACTGGGAGGACACACTTGCTGTTGTCGACTGGTGTTGGCAATGTTTGCATTTTTGATGTTTGACATTAAATCCAAACCGTGTCTGCGGTTTAATCAAATTTTCGACAAACAATTTATTTCGGCACATTAGGCCCACACACACAAATATGTGTGTTTGACGTCAAGTGATTGAAAAATTTCCCACATGCACTTCCTGTTTGAAAATCACACATATTTTTCATATGTGACACACACGAATGGCGCTGACAAAACGCGGATAGGTTTTATTGAGTTTTGATCGTTGTCATGCTTTCAAATTGCGAATGCACGGATACAATGGTATTCGGAAATTTAAGCGAGAATTATTTCGCGGAGCGTTTTATTAAAATTTAGTATTTATTCGAATTAGACTTGTTTGCTTTGAATAATCAAATCCCATTGTGTGGAATGTAGGTAACTTTGAGAAGGAAAATATGCGATTGGGGTGGTAGCCACTTATCGGAATATAGTAGGTACTTCATGAATAGTCTGGATATTCTCCGAAAAACTCCAAGATACTTTACTAGCCCAGACATTCTACAGCAGTTGCTTCTTACTTTTACTTCATGGGGTGGTATTGTTACATCTTTTGTTGGACCATGCCTAGAGACTGTCTTTGTTAAAGCGCTGACGGCCAGACGTGATCTACATACGAAAATGAGCTTTCGGGCGGCTCTATGCGATTGGAGTCAGTCAGTGCTAATCCATATTTATATTAGAATCTTCAATAAAGCCAAATATTTTGTTCAATCAATCCTTTGATCCAAAGATGTTGAGTCGAAGACATTCAACGTGGTCACAGCGTAAGGGTGTCTTTGGATAGATTTGTGATTTATCACCGCAAAACGAATTTTGGGTCCACACGGCTGTTATAAGACCATTCCTAACAATGCATAGGCATTTCGCATTAAACTTTAAAGAATGTTTTGCATCAGTTACACAAAAGCTTTCTTGAGACACGACTTTTGGCTCAACAGCAGTTTTGATGAACTTGAGCGGCTCTTATCCGACTCCGGCCTAATCGATACGCCGTTTGACGCCATGCCACCAAAACTTTGGCTGTTGCGCATATTTATTTATATATTTATTTTGTCAACAAAGAGCAATTTCTTTCTTAGACTTAGTTACAAAAGTAACTAAATCCGACTTTCTTTGTGTTCGAGACCAACTCTGCTCAAAATCTGAGGAAAGAATAGATGACGGTCGAATTTTCCCGGTTGGCTCCAAAGCCAGTCAAGAGTCTGGTGCTGCGTTTCGTAAACTTGCTTTAGTGTAAGCTGTAGCCAAGAAACACTTTAGGACCTGTTCACTACTTAGTTTGAAAATTTAATAATTTACTGATTTCGGTCGTAAGGTTGAAGTCTTTGATTTTTAGTTCGGTTCTTGGTTATAGTGGAATTATGGGGAAAGCGGAAGGTATCTCAAGACCTAAACATGTGTTGAGTGTTCCTGCATCTTCGATCAGAGCTTCCGTTGTCGATTGGGTTTCTTAAGATCACAATTCTGTATGATGGCTCTCCAGGATACGGACAAACTAAACGGATGCTCCCGTACGTCCGTAAGAATTTGTTTATAAAGGCGCTGAGTGATGAGCTTGAGATTCCGCAGAAAGGTTCGAGTCGTATGCACGAGTAATAGCAAACTTCTTCTTTTTTT
Organism: Brachypalpus laphriformis; assembly: GCA_945910035.1. Lineage (NCBI taxonomy): Eukaryota > Metazoa > Arthropoda > Insecta > Diptera > Syrphidae > Brachypalpus > Brachypalpus laphriformis. The sequence goes on from OX246756.1 coordinate 163,734,579, forward strand.
TTAGCTGGTTTGCAATTCAATTAATTTATAATCAGCTTCAGGCCGTAGACGTGCTAAGTGGATTCGTGTTATTTTGCGGCGTCGTAGGGTAACTCCACCCCCGCATACATCGGGTCAGTAGAAAAAACACTGCACACAACATCGCACTGTGGTTATTGTTTAACACACTTTTTGCCCTCCCCAAATCTAGGTTCTAATAGTCGCCATAATCATCGTGGTAATACCACTAATTCCACCCCAGCTCAGTATGACAACACTTTCCTAATCCATGCCAATCTGTTCTTATTTGTTTGCCTCCTCCACACAGTTATGCAAGATCTGCTTGCACTTTGAACTAAACCATCGTTTACAGCGTAATCTTAGTGTAATACGAATTCCAAAAATTCATCTAAAGCCGAACTTTTGAAAATCCTTCGCACACACAGTCCAACTTTATGACTTCATTACAGTAGAAGGTCAAGAATAATCCGAATTTCGGTTGAAGTTTCTTTGCCCCTCGGCCTAAACGTCTGCACACCCCTCTCAGTTCGGCACAGAAGATATCCTTTCAAGCATCCTTAAAATATATTCCATACCTAAGCACAGAAGTAAATATTCAACCCGAGTGCCAGTCAACCTTCGAAGTAAATTGCACTCTGTAATCCCAGAGACGAATCAAATATTTGAAATATTAAGAATCTGTGTCCCGTATCCTTCAGCAGACCCCCTTTCAGTTGCATGTTGAAGGGTAGAAGGGTAGAAGCCATGAATATAGCAGCGTCTCTATTCCTGAGTAGCACTTGCAGAGACAAAAGAAGGCCGAAAGTTTTCCAGCAATATAAACATTAGGAGGCCTCTCCTTTGGCTATTGGTGTGAATGTAGGAGTCCTCCCTACCATCTTATCATAGATAAATACATACATAGACACATATTTCATACAGCACACACTCTCGCATATAAACACACAAATAAAAAATGAGATGACTATGATGATGGTGAAGGAGGAATACCACGTAACTTGTGCCATACATCAAGGATTTTACGAACGTAACATCGGTTTGAAATAGGCTGAGAATAATAATATTTGATCCTCCGAAACAGTTTGTGGCAAAGTGCCAAGATTTCGTCCTCCTGCGGCTGCTATTGCTGCTGAGCAAGGCAGAAACAGACCAAAACCAAAAAAAGGAGTAGAAATCGAAACGAAAAATGCCACATAGTACCCGAATATTCCGATGGCCTACCCAACGAGAATTTGCGAAATGAAAAGCGAGCCATCCAACTATCCACCCACTGCACTTCTTTCTCTCCGCACTAACTACCAGGCACAGACCACTTCTAGCCTATGGCCGAGAATTATTGGAGGGTTTGGTTTGGTTTCATGTGGATATACATTTGGATGTCGAGATCCATTGGTTAGGATTTCGGGGATTGGCCCATACAGTTCTGTGTGGAGGGGGAAGTTAGGCCTACCTTGGGTAGCTCTTTCAAACAGAAACCGATTTATACATTTGCCTGCCTGTTGGAAATGTGCATTTGGTGCCTCGAGTGACGTTTATTTGTACTCGACGTCTCGTAGTCATCGTTGTCGTCCTTCTAGTGAGATGGCACGCAGCTACTGCATGAGATGTACTCGAACTGGACTGTGTGTTTTGTTTTTCTTAAGATTTTTTCTATGCCTACTTTTGTGGAATCCTTTTAATTTTCTAACAGAGCTCCATGGAGGAAAAAGGAAATTGTTTTATTTTTTTTCTTTTTCATTTTCTTTTTCTACTGTCTTTTGTAATTTGAACACAAGACTGAGACTGGAATCGGAATGTTTGTGAATGTGGCACGTAAATGTTACGGAAGGTTAGAGAAAGAAAGCCAGAAAGCGATTTCATCTAAAAAAATAATTTAATTTTTGAAATAAATTAAATAAAGAAATGTCGGAGGGCAGTCAAGGATCAAATACAACCTGTCTGTAAGAATTTTTTTCTGGTTCTGAAGTTAATGACATTTTCTTGCATTTTTTTTTTGCTGCAGCGTATACTTTCCATATGCGGGATATTAAATTCGGAAGGGTATTGCATTATTTAGTATTCCAAAAGCAAGTACTGAGACATAAGGAAAATAGAGTAGAAAATCCTGCCAAGTAAGAACTAGTCTCAAGGAAGGACTTCGAAGAGTCTGACGAGCGCAACAAGCCAGCGGGAATTTTTCATAAACCAAATGCTACTGAATCTGGAACGCAGGGTCTTCGAAACAGAAAAAGAAATTTAGTTGTCGAGGCGGAGGATATTGTAAATCAGGTAGAGAAAGTGAAAGAGCTGAGTGCAAAGAAGAATACTTAACTCTATTGAATGAAGGATTCTTCATCGGACATCCGATGCTATGGGCGAGAAGAACAAATAGGAAGGAAGATTCAATCGCGAGCTCTATAATCTATGTCAAGATGTGCATGTACTCTGTAAATTCGATGTTTCGGCCATATCGAGTCAGAAGTAAGGTTGAATCCCAAGCACCAGGTTTTAACAGACTAGAAGCAAAGTGTTTCACATGGACTATAGAAATTAAATGTAGGTAAAAGTACAGGAAGCCACTGTGTTAAAAAAAAAAAAAATTGTCATTGCTATTGCTGCAAACGTATTTTGGAATCACAGGTCTTATATGCTCTCCATCTCCGTCTCAATGTCTCTTAACTGATAAGTTTATTGATGAGTAGTGTTGGCAGCTGTATCATACCTCAGGTTTTAATCGAGTTTGTTCAATCACACTTTATCAGTGGAGTCAGGTGTTTATCGTGGTGGGCTCGGTTCTAGCGAGAGTGATATGGATGGAAATACGTATCGGATGATTCGGATTTTGCATTCGAAAAAAAAGCCTACATTTTTGCCACATAAATGCACAAAGCCTGACGCCAAAATTGGATGAATTTCGCCTGCTGTTTGTTGATTCTGGGTTTGACGTTATTTGTATATCCGAGACGTGGTTTGGTTCTGATATCAGAGATAGCGCCTACAAGGTTGATGGTTATAAGCTTTTTCGTGGTGATCGGATTGGTCGAGGCGGTGGGGGTGTGGCTGCTTATGTTCGCGACGGATTAGGATGTACAATTGCTTGCAAGTCAAACCATAGTAGTACTTCCGATTATTTGTTCCTTAATATTTCATGTGGTATTGAACATTTGCTACTTGGAGTAATCTACAGACCGAAAAAGAGCATAGATATGACTCCCGTTTTCAGAACCCTAGAAGGAATAACATGTTCGACGCCTAATATCATTATTTGTGGTGACCTAACCTGCAATCCACTTAATGTACATTCCTCTGCACAACTGGTTGAAAGTTTTAAGAGCATTGACCTAACGCCTGTTAATATTTCAATAGCTGCTCACTTTTCAAATGGTTCTGCCACTCTCCTCGATGTGTTCTTTGTAGGTGATTCTGATAAAGCTCTGTTTTACAGTCAACTAACAGCGGTGGGCTTTTCGAAGCACGACTTGATCTACCTAACATATGATATGCAGATAGTTACAACTGAAACAGTATTTTCTTACCGAGATTTCCGGAACATTAACTATCAAAATTTACCATCTGACGTTGTGGAGATACAATGGGGCAACATTTACCTTATGCCCTCAGTTAATCAGCAGGTATCATTTCTAGAAGTTAGTTTGAGAACACTTTTCAATGAACACGTTCCGCTACGACTTAGGACAATTAAAAGTAGTTCTCGTCCTTGGTTTAACAGGGGTATTGCAGAACCGATCCACAAACGTAATCTTGCTTACATTCGCTGGAAACGTTGTAAGCTTCATGTGCTCTACGATATCTACCTCTCTATTTGCAAATTGGTTGTTCTACGCTCCAAACTGCGAAACGAGAGTCTTATGAAAATTATTTGAATCCTGACATTCAACCTGGAAAAGAGCTTTGGCAAAAGCTGCGTAAGTTGGGCAATAGTAAGCACAAATTAGATGCACCGACAGATGTAGATTGCAACATCCTGAACTCGCAGTTTGTATTGTCGCTGCGCCGCTATCCCAAAATCATGACATTCCTGCGTTTGTGGCTCATTCAAGTGCAATAAATAGCATTGAAGGAAATTTTAATTTCATTCGTTTAACAGATGAAGACGTCGTTGAAGCCCTGTTGTCTATCAAATCAAATGCAACAGGCCTAGACGAAATAAATCCAAAATTTCTAAAACTTATTCTCTCCTTTATTTTTAAATATATAACGCATATTTTCAATTCCATTCTAACCACCTGCGAATATCCTCTTTTATGGAAAAAGGCAAACATACTTCCGATACCCAAGAATAAAAATGGAATCAGCTTCGAATACAGACCAATTGCTATACTACCGTTTTTGTCGAAAGTTTTTGAGAAGACTGTTTTAAAACAGATACAAGCGCACTTAACCAGCAAGCACTTCTTAAGAACCTCCCAGTCCGGCTTTCGTGCGAAAAAGAGCTGCAAAACCGCACTTTTACTGGTGGTGGACGATATCCGCAAAGCCATGGATGCAGATTGTCGTACATTTTTAACTTATTGGATTTCTCAAAAGCTTTTGACACGGTGGATCATACTATTCTTTGCGATAAGCTGCTGTATAATTTCGAATTTTCTCATGCACTCCTACCTTATAAATCGTGAGCAATGTGTGGCAGTTGGAAATCTAATGTCTTCCTTCCTTGGATTAGCTTCAGGAGTACCACAGGGTTCCATCCTGGGGCCGTTATTATTCTCGCTTCATATAAATGAACTCCGTCAAATAGTAAAACATTGTTGTGTCCACATGTTTGCAGACGACGTCCAACTTTATCTTTGCTGTCCGCTAGACAGAATAAGTGGTGGGTGCTATAGATAACATAAACGAAGACTTTGAAATTATTCAGCAGTGGGCACAAAAGCACAACTTGTCCCTTAATCCAGTAAAATCAAAAGTTATTTGCGTCTATAAAGAGACATCGAATACATCCAGCTTGCCGCCCCTAAAATTGGGAACATCTTCCATAGAATACGTTCATACGGCAAGAAACTTGGGGATAGTATTCAATGATACCCTATTTTGGACTGATCATGCAACTACCAGAATCGGAAAAGTTTATAATGGTCTGCGTTTGTTATGGCTCGCCCAAAGATCTGTGCCTATTAAAACCAAGATGCTACTTGTTAAGACTCTGCTCTTGCCTATATTGTTGTGTGGATGCGAAGTCTTTTGCAATGTTGACTGCAATACTCGACGAAAACTAAATGTTATTTATAACAATTTGGCAGGTACGTCTTTAACAAGGGATATCATGACCATATATCTAGCTACTCTCATCAGATAATGAATCTCAGTTATGATACCCTTATTAAGTTCAGGTCGTTAATTCTACTGCATGCAATTATGCAAACTCGACAGCCCGATTATCTATACAGCATACTAAATTTTGCCAGCTCACAAAAACAGCTGTTCTGATTCAGCCCAGATTTAATTGTATACAATCTGAACGTACATTTTTCGTCCACGTCACTCGCTTATGGAACTCATTACTCACGACACTTAGGAGAGTCACAAACGCAAACAATTTCAAAACCAATCTTTTTAATCACTTGGCCAGTGATACACAATAAACATTAGATCAAATCAATCTTTGGATAGTTCAGGTAGTTTGTAAAATGTACCATTTTTGAATATTAAATACAAATTGTACTTCTTAGTTCTTAATTTCTTTTTGAATTGTTATTTATGTTAGCACTTGAATGTTTTCTTAAGCCTTTCACAAATAATGAGATGTTGTAATCTTACCGTGAAACTATTTAAATAAATAAATATGAAATATGAAATATATATACGACAAGCTTTGTTAATATATTCTCGTTGCTAGTCTTTCATTATCTGTCAGTTTGCAATACCAAGGCTGGTAGTCTTTTAAGGAAGCAACCCTTTTCTTTCTGATATAATATTATTACCCTCTCCACAAGCGTCGCAGACGGTGGTGCCACTTATGTCTAGCACGATGAGATGATTGCCTATTAAGTTGTCTATAGTCAATCAATCGTCAATGGAATTCCAAACCGCGGACCTAGATAGACCCAAGCCAGATTCAGGTCCTTACAACTCATACTCAGATCCTTATCTATTACCAGAGATCGCATTTCGCAGAGATTCCAGTGTAAACTGGGATCCCAGCAAGGCTCAGATAGTTCATCCTTGTGACCAAACTCAGAGAGTTCTTTCATCCTTGATGGCCATTGAAAGGCAGACACAAATATGCTTAATGAAAAACTAATTCTTAAGTCATCAGAAGTTCGGCCAATCGAAAGATGCGCAAAATTCAACCTAGACAGGAAATATCGCGGGCAGGACTTCGCAATACTGTCAGACAGCCAAGCCGCTATTAAAGCGCTGACCTCGCACGAGATCAGATCCAAATTGGTATGGGAATGTCTCACCAGGATCAACAAACTGGGAGAAACAAACAAAGTAACTCTCTACTGGGTATCAGCACATTTAGGAGTCGAGGGGAATAAAGCAGCTGATGAACTAGCTAGAAGCGGACCAGAACCCTTCTGTGGGATAGGACCCCACAAAATAAGGGAAGACTTGAGGAAAGAGGAAGAGAACAAATGGGCCAAACATTGGGACAATATCCCCAGATAAGACAGGCAAAAGAACTTCTGGGGAAATACAACCAGAAAAGAAGCAGAACCCGCCTAAGAGTTAAGAGTTAGGAAACTGGGAATAGAGGCAGACGGACACTGCCGATTCTGCAGGGAGTTTGCAGGAACACCAGGGCACCGTCTTATGGAATGTGAAGCATTGATCCACAAACGAAGGAATCACCTAGGTGCCTACCTTATATCATAAACGGATCTACCTTCGCTGGATCCACTGAAGATACTCCGATTTGCGGTAGCAGCTGGATTGGAGGAAGTGCTCTAAGCCGAGTATCGGCTAGAGCCGTAGTATTGGGGGCACAATAGATCTTTTATAGATCGCAGTGCACTTGCACCTTACAATAATATACATCTATCTATCTATCTAAGTCATCGTCTTCTACAAAGACACCAGCACCAGAGCCTTGAATAATATTTTAGCTATCCGTGAAAACCTGAATAGTGAACCTAAAAAAATGTGCTGACTATCTCCACTTTAATGCAAATGTCATCCTTCAATGTAAGAGTCTTCTCTAAACTTGAACTCTCCCGTATTCCTCCGCAGTCTGTTGCGTTTATTTCGATTTTTCAATTGTGCAACAAAGAAGAGTACACATGGCCTCCTAAGTTGACAAAAGCCACCGATCCTTTTATACACCTAGAGCTTCCTCCCTACTGAAGCAAGATAGCGAAAAAAAAAAAAAGACTTTTTCATCAACCAAAGGCCTTAAAATGTTGATACACTTTATAGCAAGCCCTCGGGCTACAGTAAGCAAAAGAAAAAAAATTCACGACACAAATTGTCCTGGTTCAGGGGAGAAAAGTTCAATAAATGACAGCCGTAGAGCGAAACTTTTTACTGTTAGCTTCACTGAAAGGGGAGGCAAAGGCATACAAAACACCACATAAAGCATTGAGCCAAATGACATGACAGTTTGGAAATCCTTTTGTATCCTCAGTATCCCTTTCGTGATCCTGTATCTAACTGCTTTGTCTGGCTGACTATCTCGTTCGCCTCTGTACCACTGTTTGTAGGTGTATGTGTTTGCCTGCATAATAATGTGCATCTCAAAGAAAATAAACTACTGAAATGGAAATTGCCTCAAAAGCATAACCGGATGCGCTAAAAGGAAATATGGAGATACGCCGCCCGTGGTCTTCTATTTCTTGCACTGCCTTCATAGTGGTGTGTGAAAGTTAAAAAAAAAAAGAAAAAAGAAAAAAACCCAAAAACGAATATTTTGTGTTCAAAACTGGTGGATGCCGCTTACATTTCTTCACAGGATGTGGGAGAAATTATACGATGTCGCCTCGGTGCTTTCGTTTTCCATCTCAGTCAGAAGAGCAGCAGCTACTGCAGCTAGCTCCATGCAGATGCACGTTTTGGGAACTTTCCCATCTTTAACATCTTTACGTTAAATATGATGTTGCATAGTTTGTAAAACGTCCTCGATTGCAAAGTATATGTACATAAATAAATATAGTTCCGGTTTCAAAGGAGTCAGCAGATGGTTTAAAGTTGAAGGACGATAGTTTAGTTGGTCTACATCGGTAGGACTACTGATGTGATATTTTGAATTGCAGATGGACATTGAGATGAGATCTTGTTGATGTCTCAGTTAAGCGCTGAATGGTAGTTTATTATGCTCTTTTGAGGGTTAAAACAGAAAAACGTAGGCAAGTCCAAACCTATTAGAACTTCTGGAATTTTTGGTATTTTGAAAGTTGATAGCAATGGATACTATGCTAGAAAAGTAAAGGCCCATTTTTAAGAATCTGATTCACGTAGACCAACACTCGAATTTGAGTGAATTGGATCCAATTGGATAAATGTCATATTATCTAAAGCACTTAGCCAAGCGGTCCATTGTGCTTAGTGGCTAGGCTAACCAGTGACATGTCCGTTCACTTGTCTCTCGTTTCAAAATCTCGCCTGGTAGTTTTAGATAATTGACGGCGCAGTGGACCAGCCGCAGTTAAAGACCAAATTTGAGGAGTCACAGCACAGTTAATAGTGAATAGCTGATTTTTATTGTCTGAATATGACTTTCTTAACAGATCTATAAGATCTTACCATTTACTCTTTTTCTTGAAAGGATATGCGGTGTGGTGGTTCTCGCATAAATGGTTGAACATTGTTTTGACACCTTGTGTCGAGTGCCACTTCTTAGTGATCCATGACATTAATCCGTCGTCCAAGTACCGCCTTTATGCGGCAAAATGCTTTTCTGACTTCAATTTCAGTGAAGCGATGAAAGAAAGGAAAGCAGATTTGCTTACTTTCTACACGTTCTTTGTACGTGTCAGACTCTCTCCGCTCGTAAAAGATTGCACTTAGGAGCCTACTTCTTCGAAAGTCTAGGCGAATTTTCCTAATGCCAACGTCAGTAGTCTCCAGTGCTTTACAACAAACTCCAACTGGTTATAAAGGTAGTTCTTTCGGCGGATCATAGATCCATGTGGTACTACAATGGACCTTTGCTTGTCTAAGTGAGTCTGCATTTAATACATCCTGACACGCTGACTTAGCCTAACCTATGACTTACTTGGCAGCGGTGGGAATTTCTCTCACCTCCTTAATGATGCACAAACAAGTGACGTGTTAAGCTTTACATAGTCTTAAAGATGCAAGCACACAACGATTCATATGCTAGATATGGTCTCGCAATGAACAATGAACAATGGACTTAATTCCCAGGTTCTGCTGAACATCCCACGCTACACTCAGATAATGCTTATGGCCTATGTGTCCAGTGAGGTAAATTTTGGGTTTAGATCGAATATGTTTCTTTCCCATCTTCGAGGCTAATGCAAATGCCATTTAATCCAATTAACCAGGTACCGAAAATTACTCGACCAGTGACCTATATTTACTTTAGTTAGAGTGCGAGAAGGGGATTGCCAAGAGACATAAGAACTCCTTCCCTACGGTATACAAGGACACTATCAGAGATGGTCTTCTCCTGAGCTCTATTGATTTCTTTCGCTTTCCCAGATTTGAATGCCAATCTACAGTACTTATTTACTAAGAAGGGATTATATTTTTCTTGATATACATTATTATCGGTCTTTTCTTCTATTTTTAGATTTAATTTAAAACTATTTGTAAATATATATAAAAAAAGAATTAAGGCCAATTTAAAGACACACTCCATTTCCCTCACTCATACGCTCAAATCCAGCCAACCCTTGTTAATACAGTTTTTTTTTATCGCGGCTAACGAAGTCAGACGACGCTTTTCCTTCGTTTACACAGCGACACTTGTGAGAATAACAGGCACAATCGCAATGTTAACTTAGCCAATACCATTGTGTCGTAACTATATCGCAGCGCCGTTCATCAGTAAAGTTATTCACTGCACTGCACATCTGTGAAGGAATGTTCTGAATAGATTGTAAACTGTAATTCATACAAACACAATACTTCACAACAAACTGGATATTTATGATGTATGCACTCGGGCATGCACTGCAACTGACGCCGACCAGTGCTGGTTGCCAACATGGATTCCCTTCATCAGAAATACAAAGTAGCTTCGCCTTCCTCTCTTCAGTACCAAAATCATCAGCATGGTATGTGTACCTTCAACCGCACAATGTCAGTATGCCTACCCCCCAAATGCCTAGCCTAGCCTACTTTGAATACTTACAACAATAATTTCTAAAGCGCTCCTGTAGCAAAAGTGCAATTGTTTTGCTTTTTCATTTCCAGGACACTCGCATGCATCGTTGTGTGTAGGGTATCTGGTTTGGGCAGCAGTAGGGGCGTATGTGCAACCTCATAAAAACTCACCAGATGCATAACCATAATTCCAATATATTCGTCCTTTGCCAATGCTCTACTGCTGGTAGTATTTTTGATATGTCCTAGACCAGAAAGGGATGCAATACAAGGATGCCTTGCATATACAATATGTGGTGCTCTCGTCTCTATGCATAAACAAAAAACAGGAAAATAACAAAAATATAAGGATAATGTTTTGCAGGCGTGTTGTATTTGCACTTAACTGTTTTCGATTTCTGGTGTCTATTTTGTTGTAGTCTTTTTCTGTTTTGCATTTCCTGCATTCAAATTCGTCTGTGTTTTATATCTTTTATCGATTTTGCACTTACCACATATTACCTACACATGTATATGTATTTTCCATGCACATGCATATTGCGCCTGAAGACTGAGTTAAGTAGCTATAGAATTGTATGCAACATGTGTTTGTGCAAATTTACACTCAGTTGCAGATGGATGGTGGAGCACTACAAAAAAGCAGCAGCATCCTTCTGGTGCCAACAGATTTCTTTCTGTTTTTTTCCTTTTATAAGTAGCAACCACTCATATGAGAATGTAATTCGAGTTCACGGTTTTTGGTAGCGTGAATTTTATTTTTTACAATTGAATGATTTTAATATCGATATAACGGCTCTTTGGTAAAGAAATGTTGTCGATAGAAAACTGTTATTACTTTGTTCCACATATGAAGGAGCAAAAGTTGGAGATTTTTCTCTGTGGAGTGTGTCGATTTTTTTGCCAAAAAAAAACATAAATCTCTTACAGAGGAGTTCAGGGTTGGAAGACCATTGTTGTAGATCGATAAGGTGGTTCGAGGTAATTCTTTTTTTATACGTGTTTGATCTGTTTACTAAAACTGACCACAAATTTATATCCGGCGGAAGGGAAAACTTTGCGAATTTGCTCGAGATACTTCTCTCCACCTCGCTCATGTCGATTAGTTACAATGTCAGTAGAGTTAGTAATCTGGAAAATGTTTCATCTGGCCAAAACTGCGTAAGCAATTGGCTCACTTAAACCAAAAGTACATTTTTGCAGACCTAATGAAAAACTGGATAGATTTTTAACTTTCCACACTCCAAGATTTATTTATAGTCAGCTAGTACCACTACGTATTTCTAAGATGTGCGGCGACATTTTTCATTTCATTTCATTTCATACATATATACATTTTCAATAGCCGACCAATCCTTCAGGAGGGAGGCGTGCGTAGGATGCTCAGGTGGACTTGATCCTCCACCATTGACTCCAACTCATCAGATGGAATCCTTAAATGGCTCCAGGAGAGATACCGGACTTGATCCAACCATCTACCATATTTCTATGTTAAGTCTACCGAGGCGTCGCCCACCTGATAGCACAGCAATCATGGCATGTCTTGGAAACCTTTCTGGGGAAATACGCATTAAGTGACCAAACCATCGAAGCATAGATCATTTTGTTCGTAAGCAGCTGCTCAACATTGAACGTCTCGCGTACTCTGGTGTTGCTCACTCGATCCCTACGAGTTATTCCAGCAACACCGCGAAGGAACCTCATTTCGAGAGCTTGTATCCGCGATCTTATTCTTTCGGTCACTACCCAAATATCATAACCATAGGTGGGAATTGGAAAATACCATACACCGAGTTAAAGACCAATAGCTTTGCTTGAACATTTAGTTCGGGGTTAATTATAAAAGACTGACCAAGCTCACTCAAAATTGATCCAGCCCGACCAATTCTAGAGGATAACTGGGCAGTGCTCTTCCCATCACTCGTGAATAAGACACCGAGGTACTTAAACTTATCAACCTGCTTCAGTGAGACTCCACTAACATGCATAGCCAATGAATGGGCGTTCTGGAAACGACCACTAATTCCGATTTGTTAACGTTCACCTTCATTCCGGCATCATCACAAACGGCTACAAACTTTTCCAGTGCGCGCTGAAGTTGGGTTTAAGAGAACCCAAGAATGCCCAAGTCATCCGCAAAGAGCAGATAATTCATAAGTCCCATAAGGAAAAATTCTCCACCACGGCTGCGCTGTATCATCAAGTCCATATATACAATGAGAACAAGAGGTGATAAAACGCACACTTGGCGGAGTTGAGTCCAACACCGACAGTGAAGGGTAATGATTTAACACCTTTTATCCAAACACAGCTTCTACAATATGTATATAAAGACTAAATCCCATACTCCTGCACAAACTCCAGAGTTTGCCACGAGGAATAGCATCATATTTTTTCTCCAAATCCAACTCAAGTGTAGATAGGTTTAGTATACTCCCAGGAATACCCAATAACAATTCTGAGAGTGAACAACTGGTCGGCTGTGCTTCAACCAAGAAGAAAACCGTATTGCTCATCCCCCAAACTGTTCTCAAACACAGCTTCCGCAGAACGCGGAACCAACACCCTAACAAAGACTTTTCCAGGGACTTTTAAAAGAGAAACTCCACCGCACCGGCACCGCAGGTCCACCGCAGCTCCACACAGCAGCGGCACCGCAGCTACACCGCAGGTCCACCGCAGCTGCACCGCAGGTCCACCGCAGCGGCACCGAAACTACACCGCAGTTCCACTGCAACTCCACCGCACCGGCACCGCAGGTCCACCGCAGCTCCACACCGCAGCGGCACCGCAGTGGCACCGCAGGTAAACTACAACTCCACCGCATCGGAACCGCAGCTGCACAGCAGGTCCACCGTTCCTCCACCGCATCGGAACCGCAGCTGCACCGCAGGTCCACCGCAGGTCAACCGCAGCTCCACCGCAGCTGCACCGCAGTTTCACCGCAATTCTACTGCACCGACACCGCAGGTCCACCGCAGCTCCACACCGCAGCGGCACCGCAGCTACACCGCAGGTCCACCTCAGCTGCACCGCAGGTCCACCGCAGGCCCACCGCAGCGGCATCGAAGCTACACCGCAGTTCCACCGCAACTCTACCGCAGCTCCACACCGCAGCCGCACCGCAGGGACAGCGCCTATGCACCGCAACCGCACCGCAGGGACACTGCAGGGACACCGCAGGTGCACCGCATGGACACCGCAGCTGCACCGCAGCCACACCGCAGGACCACCGCAGCCGCACCGCAGGGACACCGCAGATGCACCGCAGGGACACTGCAGCTGCACCGCAGGGACACCGCAGCCACACCGCAGCCGCACCGCAGCCACACCGCAGCCACACCGCAGCCGCACCGCAGCCGCACCGCAGCCGCACCGCAGGAACACCTCAGCCGCACCGCAGGGACACAGCAGCTGCACCGCAGCCGCACCGCAGCCGCACCGCAGGAACACCGCAGCTGCACCGCAGGGACACTGCAGCCGCACCTCAGGGACACCGCAGCCACACCGCAGCCGCACCGCAGGAACACCTCAGCCGCCCCGCAAGGACACCGCAGCTGCACCGCAGCCGCACCGCAGGGACAACGCAACGGCACCGCAGCTGCACCGCAGGAACACCGCAGCCGCACCGCAGGGACACTGCAGCCGCACCGCAGGGACACTGCAGCCACAACGCAGCCGCACCGCAACGACACCGCAGCAGCACCGCAGGCACACCGCAGGGACACCGCAGCTGCACCGCAGGGCACCGCAGGGACACCGCAGCCACACCGCAGGCACACCGCAGCCGCACTGCAGGGACACCGCAGCCGCACTGCAGGGACACCGCAGCTGCACCGCAGGGACACCTCGCAGCCGCACCGTAGGGACACCGCAATGGCACCGCAGCCGCACCGCAAGGACACCGCAATGGCACCGCAGCCGCACCGCAGAGACACCGCAGCCGCACCGCAGAGACACCGCAGCAGCACCGCAGCCACACCGCAGCCACACCGCAGCCGCCCCGCAGCCACACCGCAGCCGCACCGCAGGGACACCGCAACGGCACCGCAGCTGCACCGCAGCCACACCGCAGCCACACCGCAGGAACACCGCAGCAGCACTGCGGGGATACCGCAGGGGCACCGCAGGAACACCGCAGCCGAACCGCAGGACCACCTCAGCTGCACCGCAGGGACACCGCAGCTGCATCGCAGCCGCACCGCTGCACCGCAGCCACACCGCAGGCACACCGCAGGGACACGGCTGTGGTGCCCCCGCGGTGCGGATGCGGTGCAGCTGCGGTGTCCCTGCGGTGCGGCTGCGGTGTGGCTGCAGTGCCCCTGCGGTGCGGCTGCGGTGTGGCTGTGGTGCAGCTGCGGTGCCGTTGCGGTGTCCCTGCGGTACGGCTGAGGTGGTCCTGCGGTTCGGCTGCAGTGTTCCTGCGGTGCCCCTGCGGTGTCCCTGCGGTGTTGCTGCGGTGCGGCTGCGGTGTGGCTGCGGGGCGGCTGCGGTGTGGCTGCGGTGTGGCTGCGGTGCTGCTGCGGTGCGGCTGCGGTGTCTCTGCGGTGCCATTGCGGTGTCCTTGCGGTGCGGCTGCGGTGCCATTGCGGTGTCCCTACGGTGCGGCTGCGAGGTGTCCCTGCGGTGCGGCTGCGGTGTCCCTGCAGTGCGGCTGCGGTGTGCCTGCGGTGTGGCTGCGGTGTCCCTGCGGTGCCCTGCGATGCAGCTGCGGTGTCCCTGCGGTGTCCCTGCGGTGCGCCTGCGGTGCTGCTGCGGTGTCGTTGCGGTGCGGCTGCGGTGTGGCTGCGGTGTGGCTGCGGTGTCCCTGCGGTGTGGCTGCAGTGTCCCTGCGGTGCAGCTGCGGTGTTCCTGCGGTGCCCCTACGGTGTCCCCGCGGTGCTGCTGCGGTGCGGCTGCGGTGTTCCTGCGGTGCAGCTGCGGTGCCGTTGCGTTGTCCCTGCGGTGCGGCTGCGGTGCAGCTGCGGTGTCCTTGCGGGGCGGCTGAGGTGTTCCTGCGGTGCGGCTGCGGTGTGGCTGCGGTGCGGCTGCGGTGCGGCTGCGGTGTGGCTGCGGTGCAGCTGCGGTGTCCCTGAGGTGCGGCTGCAGTGTCCCTGCGGTGGAGCTGCGAACGGCCGGTTGTGCGGCTGCGGTGGGGCTGCGGTGCAGCTGCAGACTGTATAACGGCGACGAAGACCAACATCCCGCTGTCAGGGAGAATGAACCATTCAACATAGACGATGATAGTCAACATTTTCGTCCACCTGACCAAAACGAAGTGATGATAGCAATATCCAAGCTAAAATCCAACAAGGCTGATGGACCTGACGGCTTACCGGCCGAACTTTTCAAGGCAGCTGGGGATGAATTGGTAGAGTGTATACACCAACTCATCTCTAAGATTTGGTCAGACGAGTGTATGCCTGATGAATGGAATCTCAGCATCGTTTGCCCGACCTACAAGAAAGGAGACCCCGTCAACTGCGCCAATTATAGAGGCATCAGTCTCCTCAACATCGCATACAAGATCTTTTCTGCGATATTGTGTGAACGCCTGAAACCTTTTATAAACAGCCTGATTGGACCCTATCAGTGCGGTTTCAGGCCAGGAAAGTCCACCATCGATTAAATCTTCACACTTCGCAGATCCTGGAGAAAACCAAAGAATTCCAAATCGATACTCACCACTGTGAGGGTATCTTTCTTCAAAGGCTGAGGTGGGCTCGCCGGCCCCAGGGTTAACCCATAGGAACACCCTAGACTTTGGGAAAGAGGTACTTTTATTGATAAATGGAATGGTTCGATACAATATTGTTTCGTTAACAATGCAAATGGTTTCTTAGCTAACAATGTTTATACCTAACAATATATGTATGTATAACTTAACACTAATGTTGGTCGTCCTGCGGCTGGTTATGCCGGGGTTATGCGTCCTGTTGTGTGGCTCGGTTCGGTGCGTCGGCGGCAGGAGTTTCAGTCTGCACTTCGGGCAGGCTTCGAAGGTCGCAGTCCGCACTTAGGGCAGGCTTGCGATGACCCAGTCCGCACTTAGGGCAGGCTTAGGAAGGATCAAGTCCGCACTTAGGGCAGGCTTGGAATGCAGCCGTCCGCACTTAGGGCAGGCGTGCTGTGACCCAGTCCGCACTTAGGGCAGGCTTGGGAAGGATCCAGTCCGCACTTAAGGCAGGCTTGGAATGTAGCCGTCCGCACTTAGGGCAGGCGTGCTGTGACCCAGTCCGCACTTAGGGCAGGCTTGGGAAGGATCCAAACCGCACTTGGGGCAGGCTTGGAATGTAGCCGTCCGCACTTAGGGCAGGCGTGCTGTAGCTCGACAAAGGGCGGCAAATCCGCTGTAGTTTACTCAGTTTGTTTCTCTCAGAAGGGGAGAAACCTATCGGACGGGCCGGCTATCGCTAGTAGCAGACCCGTGGATTATTGCCCAATCACCGAGGTGAAGGCAGAGAATTAGTGGAAAGTCGTAAGACCAATTCCAAGAGGCTGTCAAGAGTACACTGGATTGGTACCACACCGCTTGAGCAGACTCTCCCGACTGACTCTCATCCACACTCCTTTATGGAAAAATCCTGCAAGACGAGAATGTGAATTCTAAGCCAATGAAAAATTTCCTCCACATTCTCGTCTGCGACCTTTGTATTTACATTTTCTTCTATTGCACTATTCGCCTTTTCTTATTTGACAGCAGATTCGGAGAATATTCGCTGCTTCGCTACCTGCCAACAGATGGCGGCCTCCACATTAGGTGGTTAGTGAGGTGTGCGTAGAGTGTGGATGATCGCTTCTATGGTGGTGGATTATGTCACTTCGTTACACCACCTCTTTATCGATTTCAAGGCCGCCTATGACAGCATCTATAGAGAAGAGCTTTATAGAACCATGTCTAGTTTTGACATCCCTGCCAAACTTGTCCGTCTGTGCAGGCTGACGATCGAGAACGCTCGCTGCTCCATCAAGGTCGGTTATGACCTCACCGAGACCTTTGATATCAAAAAAGATTTTAGACCAGGTGACGCGCTGTCATGTGACTTCTTTAATATTGTACTTGAACGGATTGTGTGGAACTCACAAGCCAATACCAGAGGCACAATCTTTTACAAGTCTGTACAACTGCTTGCATACGCCGACGATATAGACATTATCGAAAGAACTCAGCGGGCTGTCACCGGTGCGTTTGCAAGCATTGAGGCGAAAGCAGCCAAAATGGATTTAGCGTTAAATGATGGCAAAACCAAGTATATGCTGTCAACAAGAAGGGAAAGCCAACACCGACGAATTGGACAAAACGTCACAGTCGGCAGCTATAACTTCCAGGCAGTAAGGGACATTTGTCTACCTTGGCTTTGCTATAAATTCTACAAACAACATCAGCGAAGAAGTCAATCGAAGAATAACTCTTGTCAGTCGCTGTTTTTTTGGGCTTATAAGGCAATTCAACAGTAAAGCCCTATCTCGAACAACTACGGAGACTCTATATAAGACTCTGATCATCCCAGTCCTACTTTACGGCGCTGAAACATGGACTTTATTAAATGAGGATGAAATATCCTTGGTCGCTTTGAAAGAAAAATTCTTCGTAAGATATTCGGTCCCATTTGCGTTGACGGGTTTTGGAGGAGAAGATTCAATCACGAAATATACGAGCTGTACAGCGACATCGACCTATGGCTAGGACATGTAGAGCGAATGGACACCAACGCTCCGGCCTGCAGAGCCTTCGAATCTAACCCCGAGGGACGACGCAGTAGAGGGAATCATCGCCGTAGGTGGCACGCACAAGTTCAAGGGGACCTCGACCAACTTGGAGTGCGCAACTGGAAGCAATTAGCTATAGACCGAGCTAAATAGAGAGGCTTGTTGGTTGAGGCCCAGGCTCACCCCGAACGGTAGCGCCACCTAAGTAATTAAGTAAATCTCAATTAAATTTGTCATAATGACAGAACGAAATCTTCGTACCTGTTCCGCGATATGTACATGTATATGTGCAGTTCAACCTCAGCAATCCACATTTTCACCTTCTCACTACTTGCTGACCTGTAGCTATAAAATCTACCTTACCCAACACCACTTTGGGCCAGTAGCGTGTTCAAATATATCATACGTAGCAATAATTATTTATTGGCTCGCATTTCCGACAGCGGATATTATTTGTTTGTCAGTTACCCAACACGGCCTGATGAATTGCAATTGTAGAGGAATATAATTGCTTCAATTAATTTCACTATAATAAATAATTTAATTCGCAACCATTGCGAAAATATAGCAAATCTGCGATGAAGGAACTCCACACGAGTATCTTTTCATTCAATCGATTCTATTAAATCACATTTTAGAATGAGAATGAGGGTGCAACTATGCCGAAGGGATGGTGGAAATGTCATAGTCGTATGCATGTGCTGTGTACACAGTTGCACAATTAATCATCGTGCCATTGTAATCCAATCATAGATTTGCGGTTTCCATTCGAGATTCGAGTAGTGATATCCATTGATGAGATGCATCAATAAATTGCAATTGATAGGAGCAACGATATAGATTGATTGATTTGTTTTGAGGGTGAAAATTTGAAACAATTACTCAAAGCATTCTTTTTTTTAAGAATTTTGGCTATGCCCTAAAAAGTCACTCTACCTGGTGACAAGCCAGACAAGTTTTGCCTTTCTATCTGAACACGATAACGTCCCGTTTTAGGGGAATTTGAATGAGTTTATCGGGGTACGGTTGTCGTAATTCCAGCTTTACCTCGAATATTACTCGGAACCACACATTCGCGTAGAATGTATTCCGCATTAAGTAGTATTTAGAAAAATATTAATTTTGTTAAGGTGATCTTCCCCTGCAATGACTATATGGACCCGGTATCGCCACTTTTTTATTTACGGGAATATTTTGAATTGTTCTCAAATACTATTCTTGCCTAGTACGATGGGCACATGTTGTTCTCTGAACTGCTTAATATACCCTGAGAAAGGAGTTTGGGATTCTACTCTTATTTACGAGTTAATTTCCGAGGAACTCTGGTGTCTTAAGTTCCGTGATTATATGGACAGAGTCTGCCTTCATGGCGGAGATTAGGTTAATATGGACGCATGCATAGTCAATATTAAGTTTGGTCTGCTAAGCACAGGGATATTGCCCAAGTGACTACAGACACCAACAACACCTTCAGAATCCATTTGTTCTATACACCGGTTTGGGATGCCAACCATTCTGCCAAAACAGAGCGCTTCGACTATAGAGTCGATGGTCGCACTGAGAAGCTTTAGTTAAAAAAACTCAAAGTGCAAGAAAGCCTGCATTGTGTATTGCCACTTTATTGGCAGGAAGGTATAGTGATGTGAAACCAATTACATGTTATACATATGAGTTACGGCTGCCATGGATCGGAGGCGCGTTGACCTTATGATATCAAGGTATGCTAATCTTTGAGCATGGATACGGTTTACTCTCTGGTAGTACAATGGACCAGTTGCTCCTGTGTGCTCTAGTCGAGTGCTACCTATCACGACAAAAAAAAATGGAGACGGTCGTCATTTCCATTTCTTTGGTATACCAAGCCATGGATATGTATATAAAGGTTTCTCCGATAATAAGGGTATATAACTGGCATAAACCGTAAGGCACGGAATTTGACCATCGACCACGGTGTGGAGATAGTTTACTTTCAGAAAGTTAGTGATATTGAACGAAGCCGATATAATCTATATGCAGCAAGACAGCAATCCATAACACAGTTGGAAATTGCTCAAATTTATTTGACAGCTAAGAAGATAGAGACTGTATTTCGAAATATAGTCAGACCTGCACAGTGTCTGGATTTTAATCCAATAGAGCTCTTATGGTAGGATCCCCATCGGAAGGTTCGAAATCACATCAAAAATGGAATAGTATTTTAAGTGACACCGTCTACAAATTCGGTTCCAGGATGCTCAGGCTACGCACAGCTAGTAGAAAGCCGAATGTACATGTTTTTTGTTTAACATAATTCAATTTTGAAACTTAAACTCTAAATGAATATTGAACTTTAAATAAATAACATAAGATTCGTTTAGCTTTAACATTTGAGGATAAGCCGCCAGACCTTAAGATTCATTTTACAATAAGCTTGTCGGGAGAATCTTAAGTATATCGCATGTAAATCAACAAAATAATTTTTTTCCGCACGCTCTTTTTTTTTATAATTTGCGCGTGCCGAAGGGATTAATACCCTTATACTGGTTCTCAGGGCACGGGCGGTTGGGAAAAGGGGGGAAAGAGATCTGGTTACTCGGAAAACATTCAAAGCCCAGTACTGAGAACAAACTGCTTTTATACAAGCAAGTGCTGAAGTCGGTGTGGACCTACGATATACAACTTTGTGGTTGTACTAAGAAAACAAATGCGAACATTTTACAAAACTTTCAAAATAAAGTGCTAAGAGAAGTGGTCCAAGTACCGTGGTATACTAGAAATGACGATATTCACAGGGATGTTGGAATTCCGAGAATCGAAGTTAAAACTAGAAGCTTCGCGAGAAAGCATAGAAACCGACTAATCGGACATGTCAACAGTCCTTCAAATTTTGGATGAGATCAACTTATTGCAACGGCTACAAGATACGAAACCTTTTAACTTGGCGAGATACTCGTAAGGATTAACCGCATCTCGATCGCGGAACATGCAGGATCTATCAGTGGAAAGTAACTTGCCAAACATTTTTATTTCATGACAGAAAAAATGCTTGAAAAGTTATTACTTAATTGCGAAATCTAAAAACTCTATATCGAAGGGTCGTGTTTTTTTGGTCAGTAAGAATCTGACACTACTATGAGCACGCGTTTGCTATTCTCAGAGTGTCTATGGAAGATTTTCACCCACCGTCGGAAAAAAAAAATTCATTACCGCATGGGTCTATGATCGACCTTAATAACCTTGTTATAAAAGACTGGAGGCTACTGATGTTGGCGTTAGCCAGTTCTCCTAGATTGTCGAAGAAGATGGGTCCTAAGTGCAATTTGCGGTAAGCGGAGAAAGCCTGGCATGTACAAAGGAGGTGCAGTATGATTTCATCCCCATCCATACAACTTATACAGAAGTCATTTGCGAGGAGGTCTAGCCTGGTGGTATGCCTGCCAATGATGCAGTGTCCCATAACTATGTTCCACACTACAACGCTAGTGAGCGAAATTTTCCTTCTAATAAGGCAACTGGAGCATCTCTGATCCAACACCAGAAGTACAATCTATCAAAAGTCCGTACAACCGCTTGCATACTAGTACGACGGGTGGCAATGGTGCAGTGAGTAGTGCATTTGCTTGTTAACCGATGCGCAGCGGGGAACAGCAATCATAAACCACCCAAGTATAAAGGAAAAACGAATTACATCGAAGTCTTTCCAACCACTGCACCAAAGAAAGGTTCCTGCCTGGTACAATGGACCGGAGAATCTGAGTGCTCTGAGATTTGGGTTTCCTTTTTAATAAAAAAAAAAAAAACTACTATTACGCCGATGATATTGACATTATTGGAAGAATTCAGTGGGCTGTCACCGATGCGTTTGCAAGCATTGAGGCGGAAGCGGCCAAAATAGGACTAGCGATAAACGAGGGCAAAACCACGCATATGCTGTCAACAAGAAGGAACATCCAACACCGACGAATTGGACAGAACGTCATAGCGAGCAGCTATAACTTCGAGGTAGTAAGGGACATTGCCTACCTTGTCTCTGCTATGAACTTCTAAAACAACATCAGGGTAGAAATCAAGCGAAGAATAACTCTTGTCAATCGCTGTTTGTTTGGGCTTATAAGCCAATTCAAAAGTAAAGCCCTATCTTGAACAACTAAGGAGACCCTGTATAAGATCCTGATCATCCCAGTCCTACTTTATGGCGCTGAAACATGGACTTTATTAAAAGCGGATGAAGATATCGTTGGTGGCTTCGAGAGAAAAATTCTTCGTAAGACATTCGGTCCCGTTTGCATTGACGGGCTTTGGAGGAGGAAATTCAACGACGAACTATACGGGCTGTAGAGCGGTAGCAATCTAGACAAAAACTACGTGTTGGACGTCTGAGATAGATAGGACATGAAGAGTGAGTGGACACTAACGCTCCGGCCCGCAGAGTCTTCGAATCGAACTCGGAGGGACGACGCAATAGTGGACTTCCTCGCCGTACTTGGCGCACACAAGTTCAAGTTGGAGTGCACAACTGGAGACAATTAGCTAAGGACCGAGCTAAATAGAGAGGCCCAGGTTCACCTGAAACTGTAGCGCCACCTAAGCAAGTAAATAAGCTTCTCTGATCCAGCTTAGGCCATATCTGTCTATTAATTAGGCAAGTAGTTTCATTTGCTCATCTACGGCTGGTTGATGATGCAGCAATTTAGCTGTAGCGGAAGGCATATCGAGATTCACCTGCCTGTCTGGCGAGTTTATGGAAGCCATGCAGTTCAGTGGAATTGACTCTGTGGCCAGCAGCCAATGTGGTGAATATTGAATTGATTAGTCATCTCGTTAAGAGAGTTGAGTTGAAGGTGATAAACTACAGGGATTTGATCGCGGCTTGACTCTCGATAAAAATTGTGATATCCCTATGAGATATCACGCTGTATCTTAGCTCCGACCTGTACCTTCATCGCCATAATCTCAGTCTGGAAGACGCAGCAGTGATTGCGGAAGCGGAATCAGATGCTTATGTTTAGACCCTTGAAGAAGACCCTACTCCCGGTTCTATTTTAGATCCATCTGTGTACAAGCATATGGATCCATTTTGTGACCCTAGATCACCATTTTAGTAAGGTCTATAGGAGATATGGGCTTCAAAGTATATAGGGTTTACATTTTAAATTCGATAAGCACTTTATACCTTCAACAGAGATTGGTAAATATAGGTACAAAAAAATCAAATATTTGGCGCAACAGCTCTTTAAAGTGCCAGGGCCTAGCTTCTCGCAACCACTCATGTTGTGTGCGTTATATTTTTCAGACGAATGGAAGGGACCTACAGTTTTATGCCGAATCCGAACGGCGATTTGAGAAGCTTTTTCGTGACAACACGAATGGATTTTTGTCAGACGCTCGCGAGAGGTGGGTCCGTGAAAAAACTTTTTGGTATTTTCTGGGATTCGAACTTGGAACCTCATGCGTAGTGATCCGACACATTAACCACTTACGCCACGGCGCCCACAATATACAGTACTGCTTCGTTAATGTGAATTCCCCAATAATGTGAACTCACAAATCTGTACATTACTATCTCTATAATGTGAACTGTGAAATTTTTTCATTTCCATAATGTGGACTTTTCCTCAATATTTTGCATTCTTCCTTGTTATTCTTCTGACATTTGCAGTTTTTTGTCTAGACATGTTTTTCCATTTCATATCACCGGTTATTTATTGGAGGAAGAATCTTTTTCATCTTATATGAGCATTCGTTATCCGAAAATTCTCTTATTTTTAGTTGAAAAAATGGTCCAATAATGTGAACCCCTCCAAAATGTGAATAGGCCCTTAGTTCACATTATCGAGGAAGTACTGTATTAAGATGACCAATTGTAACAACATTGTCAGCGCATTAAAGAACTTTACAATCGATTTTGATAAAGGCACTTACATATCTTATAGGTACTTGAATCCCTTAAATATGTCATTCATTATTATTCTAACATTTTTCATAAGACATAACAACATTAATATTAAATCCAACCTGTCACTCACCACGAAATTGATACATTTACCCCCTTAAATATGTAAATTCCTCCCTGTGATAAAAATCAATTTAAAGCCACATCACCCGAAAGTGAAAGCTAGCACCCTGTCACCCACATAAACATAATTCCAACGCAGACGTGCTAAAATAAAACTCACAAATAAAGTGATTAACCGCAAAAAGAAAAGCAACGAAAAAACGTAATTTCCAAATATCCTTAATTCCAAGTGATGTTTAACTGCCACATTGTGTATTCAGGATCACAAATAATAAAAAAAAAAAAAAACAACACAACAACGAAACCAGGGCAAATATTTTCCCTTAAATTTATCTTATTATTTATTTTATTTATTTTTAACTCCCCCAGGCATGATAATCGCGTTCACCTACTATCCCACATTTCAGCAAATGAATCCATTTTCCCTTTTATTTTCTTAAACTTTTCACCTTCGAAATGTCAAACAATAACAAGGAGTCGCCAATTGAACGGTGTGATGTACTAGCACTGTTATTAGATATTACATGTTAAATTTAAAGTAGTATATAAATAAAAATTCTTATTTATATATATATTTAATTTATAAAATTAGAATGAGTATCTTTTCGTTGTGAATTTTCACCTTCGTCTGTTTTAGTTGTTTTGTTAAAAATATCGTACAACTTGTCCATATCCTTGTTTGTAAATCCAAATAGGAGGAGCTTTTCGTGCAGTTTCGTGCACTTTCATTAAAAAAAGGAAAAAAAAAAGTTTTTAATGAAAAAAAAAAAAATAAAAATTACACAAAAAGTAGGAAGTGCAACACATTCTATATTGACCCATTCATAGATAACTTTATAGACAACTAAACAAGGATACAACAAAAAAAATCTCAGCCAAAGGAAAGCCTATGCGCTTTCTCACAATCAACGCAAGCGCTCTCAACATTTTTCTCACATTGTCAATGGCCTGCCCAAAAAAAATATTCATGCAGTAGGTGGTGCGGTAGGATTCTAAAAGCTTCCTTGTCAGAGAGTAAAAGGAACTGTAATATTTCAGAGAGTTAGAGAGCAAATGGTCGTGCACGTGGACACAATGATTTCCCTTTCCGGTAACACAGAAACATCTATACCCTATTGAGAGCGTAATCTGACAGTTATAGTCCTTTGAGAGAGGAAACCAAATTCAAAATACGCCAAAATAAAAGCTCAAAATTTATGACGTCATCCTTTGGTATTCTCCTTTCCACTGTTATCCTTACTCGGTATCAGAAATGCTAGAAAAAAAAACAAAGCAAAAACAACTCCATTTCTGAGTTGAGTCACACATAAAACATACGAAGCCCACTTCGGTTCAGTATTGTGGCAAAAGCCGCTGAATCAAGTTTTCCGTGTTTGTTATTCTGTACACTTATTTTTGCGAATTTTCGTCGTCGTGAGAAATTTCTGCCCCCCAATAAAAAGAAAAGGATTCAGTTTTGAAATTTTGTTTTCCATTTAAAAATTTTTAATCCATTCGTATATTCGCGCGAAAATTATACAAAATTTAAAAAAAAAAAAAAAAATAAATAAATAAATAAAAAAAGTAGATATAAGGAATGAATCCTTAAAGTCCTTTAAATTGCTCTCTCCTACTTCGAATCAGCGGTGAAGTTTCCTTTTATAAAATTCACAATATAAATCCCTTTTGTATATAGTATTTGTATAAAGACTAAATAAATGTGCGTGCGTATACGTACATTTCATTTGGTTTTAGTGTCCTGTAAATTAATTCGGTGTAATTTGTTTTCCTTCTGAAACATCGTTTCTCGTTGTGTTGTGTTTTGGCTTTCGATTTAAATGTGCTAACACTAATTTAACGTTTTATGTCCTAACCCACAAAAAACTGCGTATTAAAAATTAAATAAATGTAGACAGAAGGTGGAAAGATTAACACTTTTTAGTTCACAATTTAGGTGTACTATTTAGTTGAGATTTAAAAAGATACAAATACAAATATAATGTTATATATATAAAAAAAATACGACCTTATAGAATAATTAAATATATAAAAATAAATATTTAACCTGTTGTTATCATCGATTTCACGCTGACGTAGCACACGGCAACAAACCATATGACTTCGAAATTTACACTCACATTAGTTTGTTTTTTATCCTTCCAAACACGCATATGTAACTCTATAAAGCGCTTGACAGCGTTTGACAAATTTAATTCGTAACGCACATGACAAAATTGTAACATATTCCGGTGTAAATAAACAGAAATAAAACAAGCTCGACAAAAAACAAAAAAACAAAAGAAAAAGTATATATCTAAGG
The DNA here is from genome assembly GCA_945910035.1 of Brachypalpus laphriformis. NCBI lineage: Eukaryota > Metazoa > Arthropoda > Insecta > Diptera > Syrphidae > Brachypalpus > Brachypalpus laphriformis. Next base: position 163,760,789 of record OX246756.1, read on the forward strand.
ACTCTGAGGTGTCGACGGGTGTCACAAAAATTTCATGCTCTATATTCACGCAAAAAAAAAAACAAGAAACTCTCCTAACTCCTACCGTCACAATAGACTCTTAAAGATATAAGGAAATTCACCAAAAATTTAAGTCTCCTTCTGTTTCGATTTCTGAGTATAAAGGGTGAGCAAATAAGGACGGCAAAAAATATATTTGTGTATATTATGTATATTAAAATACACACCCTCAAGCCCCCATCACGTGTGTTTACTGTGTGAGCATAAAAAAAAAAATAAACTCTTCTCAAGAAAGTCATTGTTTTTCTTCCCTGTACATTGTCACACAACAACAAGGATCTCAGCAACGTTGACATATGAAATTTTGCAGCCTATTTCGGAAAATTGACACAAAAAATTTAACAATTTCCCATTGTCTATGCCTGTTTTTCGGTTCGCTCGCTTATTACATCCTTACCCAGATTTCTTTACTCGTTATATGAATCTATTTACATAGAAAATATCCTCGAAGATTGCATTTATATACACAAGGGAGAAAAATTACTCGGGGTTTTGTTTTTTTTTTGTTTCGTCTTGTGATGTATTACATTCCTCGGTAAATTCAAAACAAAAACAAAAAAATAAATCTCCAACCAGCTGTTTTGGGTTCAAGGACTCGTCGTGTTGTTTGCCGGTTAAATTTTGTACAAGTGCGCGAATAAATCGTTTGTTTTGTGCTTAATGAAGTAAATAAATGTTAAAAATTATAAAATTAAATAGAAAAATAATATTTATATAGTTAACAAATAAATATTTAAAAAATAGTATATCATTCAGGATTTTGAAGTGCCTCTTTGAATGCTTCAAAAATTAGTTTTCATTTTTTAAATTATAATCAAAAAATAATATATATATTGTTAGAATATGAAAATATTCATTTTGGTGTAGTGAAAGTAAATAATAATTCCCATGGTCTGTAAATGAAATAAATATATATATATTTATATATATTTATAAAGTGAAAGTGAAATTCTCAAAGTTAAAACATAAATTAAAAAATATATATATATATATATAATAATAATCCCAAGTGCCATTTAAGTGTCACAATAACCCACAGAAGGATATCTTTTGAGTAAATTTCGTTTTCCAAAACAATTTATGTAAGTCACTTCACATGTTATTATGCTTAAGCTTATATCTATATATGTATATACATACATATACATCCATACCTAACAGAAAAATGTCGCCTCAGAAACCCTCCTGTAGTCGTATATACGTATCTTTTTTTAAACATCTTTTCCCTCTCGTTACAAATGAGCCACATTTAGGAGCTTTTTACTACCTCTGGCTCATCCCCTTTTCTCTGCTTTTGTTTTTCTTTTAAGGCAAGAGATGATGATTATGATAATAATATGTAGAGCGGGGGAGTGGAACAAAAGTGATCTTAAAGAATTGCGTGCCACATTTGCACAGACATCGTTTTAAGAATTTTCTTTTTTTTTTTCCACTTCCTACCTAGATTTTGGGAGAAAACTCTCCCTCCCCAACCCACTAATAGCCATCCCTTACAAAAAGAAAAAACATTTGACGCGCCGCGCGAAAATGCAAGTTTGTGCACAGAATACAAATACTCCGTCAACCACTCACGAATACATTTATAGAAGCCCCAACTTGGTTATCGTTCTCTCTCACTTTGCACAATAGAATGGTTGAATCCTATTTCGGGGGTGGGGGGGTAAATTTTGCAAAAAAAAAAAAAAAAATCACCCAGAAGATAATACAGAAAGAGAGAGAAAGAGCGACAGTGATGTAGAAGGAAAATGGATAACTTGTTGATTCTTTTCAAATGTATGTGTGTGTTGGGGGGGTTGCATTCTACCCAGCGTTGATTTTCTGCAAATTAAAGTACCTACGAGTATCTACAGGTAAACTCGAAATTTAAGCTTAAAAAAAGGAAGGTAGGTACGTAGAAACGTATATACAAATGAACCTAATGAACTATTTAGTGTAAATTTTACATTTAAGCCATCCTGTTGGGAGTATTTTTTTCCGCAGTTCATCCACCCCTTGAAATGGTACAAAACCATTATCTTACTTTTTATGGAAGGTGATAATGTGCAATTTTTTTTGTTTGCACTTTTCTCCCTCTTACACATCATAATAATGATGATGTTGGTGGTAGTGGCCAGGAGTAGGAATGGGTATTATTGTTAATACGTGAACATTACGATGTCTGCGCTGGTTATGATGGTTCAGTGTTTTGACCTTGAATTTAACCTTATTTCTTCCTTAGCTGTGATATGATTACAATATAGGTTGTTTCTTATGTTATTTTAAAGATGAAGGTAGGGGTGAAATAAATATATCAGCATTGATATGCATACGTGTGTAGGTGGAAGGATTGCAAAATTGATTTTATTGTTTTCTTTCAATCACTGGCATAATTTTGCATAAATATTCACTTCACTTGTATTCATAAATGTGAAGTAAATGACATATTTCCTTTCGCATGTTCATTATACGAGCATAATAGATTCGATTTTATATAGGGGCCAGTAAGAAGATACTTTTGATTCTGTTCGTTTATTTGCCAGGCATATAAGTAGGGCTTCGCGATCGCTGTGAGTAACACTCACCTGGGTGAAGTAGTTAAGTACTGCATCAATAATTCGAGCTTAACCACCTAAGAAGAGCTGAGTTGATAAAGCGTTGGTAGCTAAACTATTGCAGGTCCGTCTACTGTATCTGAGTAAATATTTTATATCTTGTGGAACTTTTTGGTTAGGCTACATAAATAAATATTATGTTGGCAAATAATTTCCCTCTGTTTTTTTAGTTTCAATAAAAAGAAAACAATTTAATCAGTTATATATACGAGTATACGAGCCATTATGTACTACAACTTTCTGCCACCTTACAGACAATTTCATAAGAACCCTTTCCTAGAAAGTTTGATTTCTCTGAGCAAAGAATTGCTCTGAATGGATTTTTCAAGCCAGCGAGGCGACATTTTTTCCATTAAGTGAGTTCTGCAGAGACCAGAATAAATGGCAATCGGAAAGTGCGAGATCAGGTGAATACGGCGGTTGGGGTAAGACATCTAATCCAAACTCCACCAACTTCTGCCAAGTATAACGGGTGGGCTATCTAGCAATTTCTTTTTAGATCATAGGTTATTTTGACACTGACAGCTGTTTCCCGCTCGAAATCTTGACAGAAAGTCAGTATCATGCCTCTGCGGAACGAAATGAGTCGCTTAACGCTTAAATAACATTCGGAAATATTGAAAACTTATTTCCAAAGTGAGTGCTGTGTAGCCCAAACAGTGCGTTTTTTGAAAAGAAGTTTTGGCCGAAATGAAGCACCCACCGCGCCTGTTGTACGTAAGTTTGTGCAAAAAGTTCGTGAGACTGGTATGCTAGTGGACAACACTCATGGTCCCCGTCATCGTACGGTGCGCACATACGAGAATGTGCTGTAGCCGAGAGTGTGAGACTCAATTCACGATCATCAACTCGTCATCGATCTCAACAGCTCAACATTTAACGCACTATCCTGAGGAGAATTCTGCACAAAGATCTGGGATTATTCGCTTACAAGGTCCAATTGATTCAGCAATTGAAAGCGGACGACCATCGCTTCGCAGTTTGGGCCTTAGAGCAGCTTGAACTGGACAACGATTTTGGGCGAAAAATCATCTTTTCTGACGAGGTACATTTTCATCTCGGCGGCTACGTTAACAAACAAAATTGCCATATCTGAAGCTCGGAAAACCAGCACGTTATTGTCGAGAAGCCACTGCATCCACAGCGAGTGAGAGTTTGGTGCGGATTGTGGAGTGGTGGCATCATTGGACCATTTTTCTTCGAAAATGAGGCTGGGAACAACGTTTCGGTCAACGGTGGGCGTTACAGAGCCATGTTAAGGACTTTTTTTTACTGAAATTGAAGATATGGATTTGGACGACCTCTGGTTCATGCAGGATGGCGCGCCATGCCACAATCGGTCTTTTGCGCACCAGATTCCCAAATCGTGTTATCAGCCGTCTTGGCGACGTCAATTGGCCGCCTCTGAGCTGCGATTTGACCCCTTTAGACTTTTTTTTGTGGGGAACCGTGACGGGCTGATGTTATGCCAACAATCCGGAAACGATTCAAGCACTTAAGGCCAATATCATCCAAGCAATCCGTGAGCTACAGCCCGAAACCATCAACAAGGTCTTGGAAAATTGGAGTGATAGAATGCGCTACTGCGAGGCCAGCCGAGGCAGCCACTTGAACGAGGTTGTCTTCCATAATTAATGGGAAGGTTTGTTCTTATTAATAAAGCCATAATACATGGAAAAAATTTTATTTTGTTCATTTTATTGCATTTTTAAAAAGAAACTTGTAGTTGGCCCACCCTGTACAAAGAGACATGTTCTCTAGCGTTGTCTTGATGAAACGCGACGGTCCTCCGATTAATCGATTTCAGGTGTTTTTGGTTGATTGCGGACCCATTGCACAATTTCTTTTCAATCACATGAAATACATAGCATAACCTTCTTCGGGTGAAGACCAATCTTTTGGATCAGCTATGAATGATCTGTTCCATTCCACGTTGTTATAAAGAATCTACATTTTATCGCCTGTAGTCATCCGTCTTAGGAATGGTTCATTTTCGTTGCGTTTCTGCAAAGAATCGCTGATGATGGTCCGCATTAGTCTAAGCCGGCCGTCCAGAGGGGGAAAAACATAGCAAGTAAAATCACCACCACAAAAACGTTGAAACCACTCAGGAACATTTCAGGCGCTTATAGAGTTATCCTCGTATGCAGCGAACATTTTCTTATCGTGCAGTGTTTTTTCAGGAACACAGATGATAAACAGAGGGAGGTTATTGGCCCGATATATCTGCTAAATTTTAATATTCGTACAGCACTAGAGTGCTTTGCGATAGCCTTTTGATTGCCTACACTTACCTACACACCAAAGAAATATGTTTGTCCCAAACAAATTGTGCTGGTAGTACGAATTGGCTTACATTCAATACTACTCTTCGCATCTTTTCAGAAAGCAAATCAGCAATCAAATCCTTGTAATCGACCTCTATAAATTCATTAGTAGCTCTAGACTGCCGATGGACTCTCGCAGAGATGGCTGAGTAGTTCAATATTCATCTGTATTGGGTGCCAGAGCATACAGATATTCCAGTGAATTGTAAGGCCGATGAACTCGCCAGAATAGGAGCAGCTAAGCCGATCCTGTCGGATTAAGGGACTTTAGGTATATCGATCGCTACTCGCTAACTTAAATTTAAACTGGATGCTATCGATAGTACAATTCTTAGGTGGACAAATGGATCAACATGTCTAGCGACAAAACAGATTTGAACTGGATCTAAAACGCTCTAAGAATTTGATTTCTCTCAGTATATTGCATATTGGCTTTACAATAGGTATCACCACTGAGCACGTTCTAATAAGCAAGTATGCTACAAGGCTGGGCCTTTTTTCAAACGACTTTTGTAGAAGCTGCACGGATGAAGAAAGAAGCTAGCTTTGGAGCCTTTTACTACAACGATACATGCGATCTAATAGACACAGATATTAAGAGCCTCTAACGCTTTAAAAGATGCTCCAAATGGTTTAATGAGTAGGTAGAGAGAAACTTTTCTCTATGATCCACGTGGTATCACAATGGACCTATTGTTGGTTTAAGCGTGTTGATAGCCACTTCAACCTAGCCTAACCTAATACTACTGTCCATGTGCAGAAACATGATAATAAAAACGTCAGTTTTCTATGCATATGCATAATATTTAGTTTTAACATAAGGATATTCGGTTAGGTTATATTGGCTAACTTGCTGACGGTGCAGACACTCTTAGAACAATAAAGGTCCATTGTGATGCCAAGGATCTACCATTAGGCCACCCGGGAGTAATAAAACCAACCGGAGCTTTTGATGAAACGATGGATGCTCATGACGCCTAAGGACGCCAAATCGCTGAGGTCATCAAGGAAGGGAGCCCCTAGATGGAGGATTCTTTAGCGTGATAGAGCAGGACATGTGCGTAGGAGGTGAAGGATGGTTTCCTCCTCTGTCTCATCGCTACAGCTCCTGCAGAAGTCATTGGAAATGAGTCCAAGTCTTTTGGATTTAAAGATATTGGTGTTCAAAACAGTTTGCTCGTAAACCGATGTGTGCATGTTCAAGCTCCAGTGGGAAACAGCAATCATCAGCCACTCAAGTACAAAGGAAAACGAATAACATCGAAGCTTTTCCAACCACCGCACCAAAGAAAGGTTCCTACCTGAGTCTGAGTACTCTGTGATTTGGGTTTGCTTTAAACAAAAAATAATAAAAAAAAAGAAAAACCATCGTTGCCATTAATTATGGAATACAACATCATTTAAATGTACTCCACGGAAACGCCTGCTCTATTGAAAGCGGTAAACCTAATTTTCCATGATCGTTTCTCCCAAATCGGGCAACATGCGGACAATTTCGCTGTTTATGTGGGTCCTGAGGTTGTCTAAAGTCTTCGACTTATTGGCATAGATCAAGGACTTGACATAGCCCTAAGGAAAAAAATCCACAGGCGTCAAATTACACGAATGAGGCGGCTAATTGACTGGTTCATTTCAGGAGATAATACGGTTACCGAACCTCGACCTCAATAACTCGATTGCTTGTCCAACTGTGTGGCATGGAGAGACGTGTTGTTGAAACCAACTATGGTCCTAGTCATCCTCGTCGAATTTATCCCAAAAAGTGTCAATCAGCTTGATCTGGTAGCGATCTTTGTTGACTGTGACTCCGTTGCTAACATCTTTAAAAAAGAAGTACTCGTATGAGCCCCCCAGCATGAAACCCATACCAAGCAGTGCATTTTTGCGGATGTAATTGCATTTCGTGAATGGCTTCGAGCTACTGACTTGCCCAAATGCGACAATTTTACTTTTTTAACGAAAACGTTGAAGCAGAAATGGACCTAATCGCTGAGAATGAAACAACAAAATGCGTACTTTGCTAAAAAAAAAAAAAAATTTGATAATTTGCAAATGTTGTTGAAGCGTGGACTTTTCCATGATTAAATGGCAATTGTAGATGAGTTTAATCATCAGATAAACCTCATAGCCGACCAACCCTATTGGCAATTTGGGGCGTGCCGATTAAAAAAATCCTTTATCTATAATATATAAATACAAATTAAATGCTAGCACTTGAGAAGGGCTAGACCGATTGGCTCATTTTACTTTCAAAATTTTTATAGTAGTCCGAATAATGTTTTTACGGAAAGAAAAAAAAAAACTGAAAGTTATTTTTCCATGGGAAAAAATGTGTGTACATACGAGTATGTTTGTGTGCTATGGACTTCGAAACCACATAACCGATTAAGCTCAAGTTATCAGGCAATCTTTGGTATTGGCCCCAGAGTGTTCCTGTGAAGTTTGGTCGAAATCGGAACATTACTTCAGTATTATCGTACTTTAGTACTAAAAAAAAATTCTCTTTTGTTATTCGTAGCAAAGCACCCAGTTTCCATCGGTCCAGCAGCTTGCCCATTACTTTAGTATTATAGTACTCTGGTACTAACATTTTGTTAATATATGTATGTACCTATATAAGGTTGGACCACCCCCAGGCGCCTGTCTGACATTTGTTGCTCCAGGCGCCTGCCTGACAGTTGTTTTGTTTTTCTGTTAGGCGCAGAAACGCTCGCAGGGTACCCGCTAGTAGGCGGTATAATTGGAATAGTAAAAAAATTAAATGCGGGAAATGTGTTTTCCGCGAAAGTATTTATTATTAACTATACGTAAACTATTTTTTTGTCTTAAAGAAAATATTTTTAGAAATTTAAGACCGATTCTTTACTAATGGATATACAAACTTCCTTCAAATAATAATTTTGCTAGGTTAGGTTAGGTTAAGTTGAGTAGAGTTATGAGGATAACATACGCAATCCCTAGGAAAACTTCATGGCAAAAAGACCTAAACCAGCTCTCCCATACACTACATTTCGCTACAGAATCTTAAAATATCATTATTGTGGTTCAGGGACCTTCTTTCTTCTAAGTTATCGGAGAAGTATCTTTCAATGTTTCTTAGCCTTGTCTTGGCAATGCCTTGGCATTCACAGAGTATGTGTATTATATCCTCTGAGACATGTAGGTCATTGCAGTACCTACAAACACCCGTATTTCATAAATTTAGTCTCATAGCATGCTTCCTTAGAAGTCAATGGCCGTTCCTAGTCCCGATCTTTCTAGTTCTATTATCTCCCCATATTTTCTGCCGTCTAGGACAGGCCACAAGGCGTTGGACACCTTATGATCATCTAAGTTGGACCATCTTAAATTAGCCATGTTGAAGATTATATCACGAATAATTGCCCTTACTACACACTTTGGTGGTTTAATGCTACCAACTATGTCTCAATGAGGGAGCTCTGCTCTTCTTTTGGACAGCTCGTCGGTCTTTTCATTGTCTTCTGTATCATGCTGTTCAGGTACCCAACATAATCTGACACGGTTCTGTGTACATAATGCCTTAAGCATTGTGCGGCAATTCCTCACGGTCTCAGATTTAGTGACGCAAGAATTCAGCGCTTTTACCGCAGCCTGACTGTCAATATAGATAGCGATATTCGACTCCGATTCGTCAGAGATATCGGAAAATGATTAACTGAAAATAGAGGTATGTCCCACGTTACTAGTCCTGAAGAGACCAATATAAGTGAGCCGATGTGCACTGTTGCATGTTTGAAATTTAATTGGTTGGTTTAGTTGCAAAAGATACAGAAAGATCTCGAGTGCAACCGTTGGCGGTTGTTTTGCTATAAGCACTCAGAATTGTTTTCGAGAAACGATTATGTAAATACATGTACCGTTTTCAGTATTATAAGGCGGAAATAAATGTTATATTCTTAGTAAAACTACCCAAACAATGTGGCTTATTCATTATGTCCATGCGAACTATATGTTATGCGAACATATTGCAAAAAATTCAGCATATGGTATTATTCTCTGCTTATAAGAACTCTCCTTCTAGTGTAGTATTCAGGACTTTCTTTTCATTATTTAGTCGATGTTTATATTTTGCTTTTTTATATTCTGTGGAGTACCTTCATAGTTTTTGTTGTCATACCTCTTAGTATAATCTAAATTTCGCGCGATTAAAAAATAACTGGATTTAAAAACTGACCACTAAGTCGAAAAACTGAAACTCTTCAAAAAACCTAGTTTCACGCGATAGTAACGAAGCGAAAATATGCAATATGAAAATTATTGACTTCATATTAAGGAATCAAATGTTGTATTTGTTTGGCGAACTGGAAGTAATAAATACATTTACATAAACAAATCGACTCCTTTTGTTACAAGTTCATTCCAAATTATCTTAATAACCTTTTCTGATTTACAAATCACGAATACATCGTGAAGTTACTTCACAAACCCCACATCCTCGCAATATTCGTAGCAAAGCAAACACAACTATTAGTTGTTAGCCATTGCGTACAACACAAAGCTTTACCTGGGCAAGGTACTCCTTCTGGATGTACGAACAAGTGTGAGGGGACTGGAAAATTTATGTTGACATATTCCCCTGTTGGCTTTCGGTACGTTCCAAACAATGCAACACCAATAACATTGAATACCGTTGCAACAGAAGCAGTAGAATTCAGCTAACAATACATTGTTAACTTGTCAAAATTTTCAGAGTATTAGTTTAACCGGATATCCTCTTATGCAATGCAATATTGTGTTTGATGTTCAACAGGCGCAAATGATTGTGCACATTACGCACATAACAATGGAATTTTGCGATAATCATAGGAGATTTGACTTTGTCAATGTTCGCAGCATTAATTTCATAATTGTGCATTGGGGGATTGGATTCGGAGAATAGAATGCTTGTAGGTTCAGGGTAGACAAGATGCATCTGTGTGTTATGACATGTACTGGAGAAATGCCAATTTTCGAGGCAGAAACCTACCACTCCCTCCATGCTGATTAATTATTAAAAACTGATTTGCACAACAGGCTGAGTACTCGTATTGGTGCAAATTGAATTGACATTTCAGCTTTGGTAGATTGTTGATGGTTAGTTGATTAATGAACATACCACGAAGTGAGACCTTACTCGAAGTCTAGGCGTGGGTAGTGCAAAATACATTTCTAAGAAGAAATTGTATTCGATCTCCCGATATGTCAAACACAATTCGGTGTTGCCACTAGTAAGATCATTGATGTGGAAAATTGGTTAACATGAATGGGTATTTCGAATCGAAAATGTTTATTTACCATGCACTAGCATTTCGTATTCTATTTCTTTAAAATACGATTGTTGACTACATACAAGTTCGCAAATGCATGCCAGTCAATCTTAAACCCCAGACAGAAGCAGATAATTTAAAATTTCAATTTAATCTGGCAATTTCGTTGTTACCTGGACATTCTTTACAATACATTCTTAATGCAAGTATTGCTTCATGATTAATTTCCAAATACTCTTATCTGCGTCTGCTGAAAACTTTTGACAGAAAGGCACTTGATAAAAAATAAGAACGGTTTACATTAGGGATTTTATGTATCTACCCTGTATGTATTTCGAAAACAAAAAATCTAGCTTCTTGCTTAGAATCTTCTAGTTTTAATGTTATAATGTCAATGACTTTGTGGCGGAGCATAACATCGTTATAACAGGCAGCATTTTGAATAAAATAACAGAAACCAGATTGGTTATATTGCTATAGGTACTAAACACTTTTCAAAATTGGAACGTTGACTCGAGTTACTACAAAGGAAAATACCAGTAATCAACAGCCTATCAGGTAGAACACACCTTTTAGAGTACAGGATGATAGCTGAGAACACTGTCAACAACAGGATAGCAATATCCAAGCTTAAATCTAACAAAACTGCTGGAGTTGACTTAGTTGCCGAATTTTTCAATACAGCAGGAGATGCCTTGATGCGGAGCATACACTAACTCATCTGTACAATATTGTCAAATGCAAGTATGCCCGATGAATAGAACCTCAACTGACATTTTTTGAACTGCACCAATTATAACACAAGTCTCCTCAACATCACGTACAGGATCATATCTGCTATATTGTTTGAAAGAATAAAACCATTCAATTGCAACCTGACTGATCACTTTTGGCAAATTTCTGAAGTAAGATCTTTCAATAGGATAAACAACTACTTTTATACATTGCTATCATTGACGCGATGTGAGGAGCAAGGAGACCGCTATGCGAATAACCCAAAACAAAATCGCCCAAATTCCAAAAATGAAGAATCGTCCAAAATGGGCATTTTTACATAATGTAAGCAAGCCAAAAAAGGTATAACCGTCCAAAAATAAATAAGCATTCACCCAAAAGCACAAGTGTATGGCTGTGCGAATAATCGCCCAGTGAAAGAGAAGCCGAAAATCCGGAAATGAACGACCGCCAAAAAATTGTTGGTTTTCTTAAACATTACATTTCATTCGGAAGGTTAACTTGGCAGATATTCTATGTGAATATTTACGACGTAGAGTTGTGAAATTAGAAGTACGTCCTATAAACAATTCAATTCAATTTCAATTTCAATTTATTATAATTTTAAGGTCCATTCATGTAAGACTTTGTCTTTTATAGTACATAGAAATGGGAAATCAGTAAATTCGAATTAATAGAGTTTGATACAAAATTTATTATATATTTTAAATAACAAAGAAAAGAGAAAAGAAGAAATTGGTATATACATATTAGATGAATAGGCAAACAAGGATTGAAAGGTGGGGATGATATTATATGGTATAATTAGGGCTGATCAGAGAAGTATCTAAAGACTTCATTTCTACAGTTATTTAAGTTCGTAATATGCTTTGTACTTGTTGGCAATGAATTCCATACGCGAGTGCTGCTGACGAAGAAAAGACGCGATGAATTCAAATAATTAAAAGTAGGAATCACAGTATTGAGAGTTCTGTTGTAAAACTTTAATACAATACTGTACTTTAACAGTATATCAAAGCATTTGTTGCAACTCTTTTTCTTACATTTCTCTTTTCCTAACTATACCATGTACCAGTCGTTCTATAATCTGTTTGCTCTCTTATTTCCTGCTAACAGGTTATGGGCCCAGGCTACTATACAGACAAAGAATAGTTTTTCGTTTATTTGACATACCATTTTTTTTTCGAGTTTGCTGCGGTCGCGATGAGTTCGCTATATCAGATAGACAAATTGAACGGAGAAAATTATGGAAGCTGGGTGATCCACATGAAAAGTGTTCTTGTACATGCAGAACTTTGGTCGTATGTCGACGGGTCAAAACAGTTACCGGCTGAACCGAAACCAGAAGAACAATCTGCGTGGGAGGCTGCGGACGCGAAAGCTCTTGCAACGATATTACTTAGTGTAAAGCCGTCGGAGTTAATTCACGTAAAACACTGCAAAAGGTCGAAAGAGACATGGGACAAGCTGTGTGAAATCTACATGCCGAAAGGGCCGGCTCGTATGGTTAATCTGTTCAAACAGTTGTTGCACGCGAAAATGTTAGACGGCCAATTGATGGCAAGCCATATAAATGAATTTTGTGGTATCGTGGAGAAATTGCGCGAAATACAGGTATCAATTCCCGAATAACTTTTGGTAATCATTTTACTTTGTAGTTTGCCGGATTCCTATGAGAATTTCGTAGTTGCTATTGAGAGTCGCGACAATTTGCCTTCGTATGGTAGTTTGAAGGTCAAACTCTTAGAAGAAGACCAACGAAGAGTCAACAAAGACCATACTAACGGCTCGATAAGTGAACACATTTTTGCGGCAAGAGCACGGGAGAAAGGTCATGATAGCAAATCTAATCACACCATAAAGGGGAAATGCTATTCTTGCGGTAAACGTGGTCACTATGCCTCGAACTGTAAGAACTCAAAGCCAAGACAGTTATCCTCGTTTGGTCTTTTTTCGTCAATCGATGGTTCGATGCTGCAACGGGACGAATGGTGCTTAGATAGCGGAGCAACCTCGCATATGTGCTGTAATAGGAAACTATTTACCGAATTTCGAAATGATGTCGATGGTGAAAAGGTGCAGTTAGCAAACGATAAGTTCGTTGTATCGACTGCTATTGGGACAGTTAAATTAAAACTAAATGAAGGTGATATCGATCTGCAAAATGTTTTGTACATTCCAGAATTACAAGGTAGTTTTATGTCCGTGAGTAAAATAACCAAACATAATTTTACAGTGGATTTCTTAAATGACGTTGCCATTGTTAGAAACTCTCAGAATTCCGTTGTTTTAAAAGCCTATAAGAAAAGTGAGCTGTATATCGTTAAACCTCAAGCTGAATTTCTTTCTTATCGATCCAGCATTAGAAGTAACACGATGCAGAAATTGCACCAAAGGTATGGACATCTGAGCACAAGTAGTCTTCAACAGCTCAAGAATCAGAACATGGTAGTTGGTCTGAATATTGATTCATCTGATGCTAACCTGGATTGCGTTGTGTGCGCAAAAGGCAAATTGACGGTGCGACCTTTCCCTAAACAATCATTTACTCGGAGTAAACAATTGCTAGACCTGGTGCATAGTGATGTGTGTGGACCAATGAGGGTACCATCAGCTGGGGGAGCAAGGTATTTCATGACACTTATCGATGATAAGTCCAGAAATATTCAAGTATACTTTTTGAAAACGAAAGACGAGGTATTTAATACATTTAAAAATTTTAAGGCTATGGTCGAGCTCCAAAAGTCACGTAAAATAAAATGTTTGCGAACTGACAACGAGCGAGAATTTGTGAATAAAGCATTCAACGAGTATTTGCAGGAACACGGAATAGCACGCCAACTTACGGTGGAGTACACTCCACAGCAGAACGGTGTGGCCGAAAGAGCTAACCGGACGCTCGTCGAGATGGCTAGGTGTCTGCTGTTGGACCAGAATCTTCCGGAGTACCTGTGGGCGGAAGCCATTAACACGGCAGTTTATCTGAGGAATAGGTCACCATCCAGGACTTTAAACAACTTTACCCCATTCGAAATTTGGACTCGTTCGAAACCCAGTGTTGCACATTTAAATGTCTTTGGTTCGAGGGCCATAGCATTGAACAAAAGGCCTGGGAATTCTAAATTCGCTGCGAAAGGTCGTGAACTTATCATGGTAGAATACTCCGAAGAATCCAAAGGATACCGGCTTTCGATCCCAGAACAAGGCAAATAGAAAAGAGTCGCGATGTTAAAATTTTCGAAAATAATACACAAAACTATTTTATCGATATAATATAATATAATAAAATATATATAATATATAATATAATATACTTGCAGAAGATGATAATAATGCTTTGGCCAAAGAGCAACAAGAACAAACCAACGACGATGAAGGTGTCTCAAAACAATCACCTGAGAACCTGAAGCTACCAGTCAAAACAGCTGATTCACCTAGCTTGTCAAGCAAGACATTAGTTGTCGGGCCGGGACGGCCGAGAATCATGCGCACGGGAAAACCTGGTAGGCCGGCCAAGCAGTATAACATGGTTGAAGCGGTAAATGCAATGGGAGAATTATCGTTGGTTCCATCATCAGTTGCAGAAGCAAGGAATAGCTGTGATGCTAATAAATGGAAGTCTGCAATGCAGTTGGAATACGATGCACTTATCAGATATGAAACCTGGGAGCTCGTGGATCCACCGATAAAGAACCAAATTATTGGATGTAAGTGGGTCTTTAACCTCAAAAGAAAGCCAGACGGATCGATTGGCAGGTACAAATGTAGACTTGTCGCCAAGGGGTGTTCTCAGAAATATTCGATAAATTATAATGAAACTTTCTCTCCCGTAGTTCGTTATTCGACCATACGGTTAGTTTTAGCTATTGCAGTGCAGTATGAACTTCTTCTGCACCACCTCGACATTACGTCAGCATACCTTAATGCTGAAATAAGCGAAGATGTTTTCATGACCCAACCCGAAGGTTTTGTGGACAAAGATAATCCACAGAAAGTTTGTAAGCTGCGTAAGTCACTTTATGGCTTAAAACAGGCCGGGAGGGAATGGAATAAGAAGTTAAACGAAGTGTTGCAGCAGATTGGATTTTCGAGGTGTAACGGGGACAGCTGTGTATACTTTATGAGAACTGATGCTGAGATCAACATTGTAGCGGTGTATGTAGCCTGTTCGTCGGAGTCATCAATAAACGCAATAAAGGCACAAATTGGAACTGCATTTGATTGTGTGGACAAAGGTCCAGCCCAGCAGTTTCTTGGGATTGAAATTGAGCGTAGTCAACCGAAGGGACTAATTGCGATACATCAACATCAATATATACGGGAACTTCTGTGTCGATACCGGATGGATACATGCAAACCCTGTTTTACGCCACTTGACCCTGGAATGAAACTAGTGAAGTGCTAAAGTGAAACGTGCCAGAAGGAAGATCCAATCTACTATCAATCTATAGTGGGTGCTATAATATATTTGGAGGTTTCTACGAGGCCAGACATCAGTCACACTATAAGCAAACTTTCTCAATACAACGTGGAACCTCATGGAGAACATCTCGGAGCGTTGAAACATCTGTTGCGGTACATCAAGACTACGTGTTATGCAAAGCTGCATTATCCAAAATCGTCGAAAGGTCTTCAAGCTTACGTGGACGCAGATTGGGGAGACAATACCAATGATAGGAGATCTTACACAGGATTTGTCTTTACATTTGGTGGTGGAACCATATCCTGGGAATCAAAGAAGCAGCTATCAGTGAAGCACTGAAGCTGAATACATGGCCCTGTCGCAAGCGAGTAAAGAAGCAGTTTACTTGCGAAACTTGGTATCCGAGTTAGGCTTACTCTTTACTAATCGTTCTGTTCTTCTATTCAATGATAATATAGGTGAACAACAGTTGGTGAAAAATCCGGTACATCATCCCAAAAGCAAACTCATCGATATTCGTTACCACTACATTCGAGACTTGTATGAAGACGGCACAATAGACTTGAGATACCTTTGCTCTGAAGACATGATAGCGGATATTTTTACGAAGAACTTGGCCAAAACAAAGCACCTAAAGTTTAGTTCGATGTTGGGCATCCCGATCAAATAACTTTTATAAAAAGCAACATATACATTGTGGGGGAGTGTTGTACAACTTTAATACAATACTGTACTTTAACAGTATATCAAAGCATTTGTTGCAACTCTTTTTCTTACATTTCGCTTTTCCTAACTATACTACTATACTACTACTAAACTATACTACTACTAAACTACTCTTTTGTCTACAATCTGTTTGCTCCTTTAATTCCTGCTAACAAGTTCCTCTCGACTGACAGAAAATAAGTTTACTGTAGAGGTAAGAAGGTGACCTTGTTTGAATAATTTTGTGCAAGAAAATACAGTTCCTCGCATGAAAATACTATAATAACTTGCAGCCTAGGATCTTTGTTTGACATGCGGAAATATGGTCAAACCTGCGTAAACTGTAGACATACCGAGTCATAGTGTTGAAAGCGACAAGTAGCCTATGTTCAGAACATGAATCCATTCGAGGGTATACAACTTCAAAATATGATATTATTTATTTGTGACGAAGCCAATGTCGGTTTGACGCAAGTTTTTCCTCCTAAAGTCAGCATGTGTCTTCACCATCAGAAATTTGTCACGAGTCGAAAAGAATTTCACAATTATGACAGCGTTTTCCCTCTGCTTTACGCCAAAAATCCTGCTAATAGGTGGTGGTTGTTGACAGTCCAGTGTGAGACACATCCGATTAAAAATACACTTTAGGTTTTCATTGGGAAAAATTGAATTCCGACGAGAACAGCATCAGTGGCAATGTTCTTCATCTGAAGTTCTTGGAATTGTGCCTCGAGCTCCGATAATTCAAAAGCTGCATTGCTTTCAGGGTGTTTCAGTTGCTCTACATTTTGTTGCAGTTGCAACTTTAAACTGTTTACTTCTATTTACAAGTCACTGATACTTCCCGAGCAGTTTTCAAAAGACGAAACCCTGTCACTGAGTATTTTAATTTCGAGGTCAATTTGTCGGAATTTTTCACTAATGCGGTTTTCTATTGTTATGATTCTTGTGGACAAATTTGTTTCCATTAATGAAAGACGGTTGAGTAGTGGTGAAGGTAGTAGTGAAGGTAGTGGTGAAGATGTTTAAAGAGAAAACTGTTTCAGGAGATTCAGGAGATTCAGGAGATGCATACCTTTACCGTGTGTTTGAAGGTTCGACATGGTATAGAACAAATATGTATGTACGAGTTATGCACAACTATTTTTATTTTATTTTTGCTGACTTATACTTTAAAAGTCGAACAAAATCAAAGGAAATTAGGCACTAACGATTGCGTACTATTTAACACACTAGCCTATGAAGGGTAAAAGTATCTGGGTGGAAGATTGACGGATTAAGACTTAAAAAAGCGCGCCGCTGTGAGAAAACACGTCTACTCCATAAGAAAGACATCAATTCAGTGCAATATGTTTGGGGAGGCATGCTATATATTAAATCCATTAAAATACCAATGGTCTATAATCCTTTTTTTTTTGGACCTGCACTTCAAAAAATCACCCAAAAACCTTTAAGAGCGCCAGGGTGGGGCAGAAAGAACTCCCCAATTTAAAGAGAAGTTAGATAAGGCTAGGGTAAGGATAGCAAAGCGCGGGAGCTGGCAAAAGATAGCGGCAATCGTGCGGTTTTCAGTTGTCATAATAGTTTAGACGGGAGTACATCGTTCGTTTATTGTAGAAGAATTCATTAGAAGCGGTGGGTCGCCGACTGCGACGCAGCGTAATTTTCGCATACACTTCGCACTCTGTCGTCCGTTCCTGACAAAAAAAGAATACGCCTTTGGGTGTCAAATTTTAGAGAAACAAGAAATCTCCTGGACGACCTCGTACTCCAACAGGAGTGGAAAATGTGACCGCTGTCAGGTCTTCGATTCAGCAATCTCCATGGCGTTCTGTACTCAAACACGCGGTGGCATTGAGCTTATCAAATCGAAGTGTTCGCAGAATTCTTGACCGTGAGCTGAAAATAAATCCCTTCAAAATTATGGTTGCACAAGAACTGAGTGAACGAGATTGGGAAACCCGTACAGTTGTCTGTCGAGACCTCCTTCGGAACATTCTCCGCACAGATGTTTTAATGTGTACCAACGAAGCTCATTTCCATCTTTCAGGCACAGTCAATAAGCAGACTTTCCGGTATTGGCCTCAAAATAATCCCAGGGAACTTCACCAACAACCACTTCATAGTCCCAAGTTTGGTGTGCTGTTTTTGATATTGTGAAATTCTGGAGAATTTCCTTTGGCCTAAATTGCGTGATCTATTCGATCAACATGGACAAAAACATGTGTGGTTCCAACAAGATGGTGGAACAGCTCACACATCTCGCCAGTCACTAGCGATTCTTAGGGAAATGTTTCCTGCGCGTATTGTTTCATTACATGGTGATATTGGGTGGGCACCGAGTTCGCCTGATTTGACGCCTTGCTAGTTCTTTGTCTGGGGATATCTTAAAGCCCAGGTGTACAAACATCGCCCGGACACTTTTTCAAGCTCTAAAGAATGCAATAACACAGAAAGTCGCTTACATTCCACCTGAAATGACTCGCCGCGTAATGGAAAACTTCCAAGAGAGGGTTACTCAGTGTATCGATAATGGAGACCACCACTTGAGTGACATAATTTTTAAAAGTTAATTTAAAGACTGCATTACGTGTATTATTTAGAAATAATATTATCTCTTTGATATCTTGCTTGTTTTTTATTATATTAGCACATCAAATGGGGGAGTCCTTTCTGCCCCACTTTGTATTTTGGGCATATTTTCACTTTTGGCATTTTAGGCGATCTTTCACTATGAACAATAGCCCAACATATCAAAAAAAGCAATTTCTCAAATGGAAATTCGTCCGAAAAATGTTTAGAGCTTTTTGGGCGATTGTTAATTTTGGAATTTGGGCGATTTTGATTTGGACGACTATTCGCACAGCCCAAGGAGACATCACCCCATTTCTGATCTGCACCTATATCAACGTGAAAAAAAAGTCAGTATACCAGTTCGAAGAGTCTTTAAATTCAAGGAATAAGAAAGATCTCGAACTTAGACGTCAAACAACTTGGTTTGTAGGCAGCTGGCCAAAGACCAAGCTAGTTTGGGAAGTCATTCGCTATTCAAGTTCAAATTAGTTTACATACATTTGATTTGTGACAAGTGGTTTTATTTTTACGTATTTCTTTTCTTTTAAAAATAAAATTCTTTGATATGTTTCCCAGATTATCTTAAATACATTTTTTTTTTAACTTGAACAAATCAACCCTTTTTGTTTCAGTATTGGAGCAATCCTTTGCGGCAGAGGAACTGGAAGTCAATAGAAATCGATCTCTTTGATATTCCTGTATACGTTGATGTTTTGAAAAACGCATTTATTGTAAAATATTTTCTAATATTCTTAGAATTTCATGCTCTTTCGGAGAAATTGTTTACTACTTTTGATGTAATCAAGACTTAATCGCCTTTGTTCATTGAGGGATTTGATGTTGCCTTAGTTTATCTCTTTAGAGTCGTTAATATTAATATAAACAAAATGAACCCCAGCGAACACAATGATGCAAAATATGTGGTACTAAAATTCCCGCACATAGTTTCACTATCCATTGGCGATTTACGAACGATTTGATAATACATCAATGAATCAGTACATGGCGAGTTTTCAATTTCCAAATTATCATCTCATTTATTGTGGTGTGTAAATGAAATTCAATTAATTTGCAGTTAATCGCATTAAAATCACTTTTGTTCTCTTCGCAACAATTAAACTCATTACAAATTCATTGTCATTACATTTTGTAAATATAACCCCGCATCCACATGCGATTGAAATTTAAATTTTGTTTTTCTTTTGTTATCCAACTGATCTATATCAATACATAACTCAACTCCAAATACATAAATAATTCGAATATTTATTGCAGCATAAACAATCTACTGGAATTAGTTGGTTCCATAATATTACGCATACGCCCCGGAGCTATTTGCCATTAATAATAATATCCACACCCCGTTTCTCGCAGGCCGGCTTGTAGAGTATGTTTACACTTCCATTCCTATTACAAAGATCATAGATGATTTCAAATAGAGAACACATTCTCTCATAGGCAGACATAGCTTTGATCCTTAAATTATATGCAAGCGAATAAGACAGTAGTTATGGCAGACAAATTCACCTTTGTCACAAAATCTAATAATGTGTTTGCGTAGCTGCAAAATGCTACGAACGTGTTGCTTATACTAAATAAATACGTAATGTGCCAAACCTGATTACGTCTTACGAATTCAAAATAGTTTTCATCCTACTCATGGTTCTTTTTGGTGTGTGCGTGTGTCTCTCTGAAATGTTTCATCCTTTTAAGCACTTCCAAGGATAGCATAACGTATCTGTGTTGGTTGGTTAGTATTGATTTTTATTTTTAAACAGATTGCGTTCACTTGAGTATTAAATTGAATAAATTGTATGTCTCCTCTAATATTGTGTATGATTTACTACAAAAATTAAATTGGACCACGTATAGATACGTACGGACATATGTATCTGTGAAGGAGCTTTAATAATTTAAAAATAAAAACGTTAATGCAGCAATTTTCATGTACATAATAATTTTGATGTGCGTACCTACTTATAGAGGGCTTGCTTTTGTTGCTGTCTCCTCTCACTGGAATAAGATTAAAGTTTATGGCAACTGCTGAAGATGAAACAAGGACAGCGTAATAAAATTTTATGGATATGTCCGTTTGGGTTGTGTGTGTGCTTTTTTTTACCAGTCGTTATTTGGGTTTTTCTCGGTTGCCTATGTCACTGAGTGGTCTGTCTGTCGAGAATCGGGTTAATTGGAGAATTGAAATAATAAAAACATAAGGATTCAGCAGATTTTCCAGTTCCAATTGAATGGGATATCTTAGTCCGTTTTTATGATTATTCCTATAAAAGTGACATGAGAATTTCGTTTTACTACTGGCGAGTGGGACAACTCGTTTCGCATTTGGAAAGTTTTCGAAAATGAGAAAAATATAAAAATTTATTTATGCATGAACGAGTATATGTTTACTGTAATTTTAAATTAGAGTTATATATGGTACTAGCTTGAATCGGTCTTGGCTCAGTAGCTGCTGTCCTTAAAGAGAGAAATGATTTTGTGCAGGAGGATTGTGCAGTTAAGTTTTTCACACGAATGGAAGGAACCTATAGTTTAGTGCAGTGTCCAAAGGGCAATTTGTTTTGAAAAGCTCTCTTCTGACAACAATACTCTCGGATGTTCGTCAGACATTCGCGAGAGGTGAGACAATGCAAAAACTGTTTGGTGTTTTCTGGGATTCGAACTTGGAACCTCATGCGCAGTGGTCCGAGACACCAACCACTTACTCCACAGCGCCTCTCATATGAGTAGCGTTGTTAAATATTTTGCTATGAATTGTTCAACTAACAGCAAATTTCTTGAAAAATATTGGAATTCAGATTTCCTTCCCCCTAATAAAAAATTCTCGCAAAAATTGCCCTCAGAAAAGTGTAAGAAAAACACTTTTAGATAAAAAGAAAAAAAAATTAGGAATTTTGGCTGAGTCAAAATAGTCTATGTGTCCTGACTCTTTGAACACACATAGAACACACGTAGAAGCTAGTATCCACCGTATAATCTTTCTCTCAAAAAGATGAATCTTAACACCAAGTGCCGTGTAATATACAGGCTCAGCGTTCCACAGAGCACATGTTTCCCAATCAAGTGGCAGTATGCTAAATCTTCGAAAAATCTCCAAAAGGGAGTGATATGTGGAGTTGGTGTTTACTAGGCAAATCCAAATCTTTAGATTCACCTACCTAGTAACAGAATTCCTTAGGCTTTTTCAGTATTTACCTAGATATGAACATTTTGTCACACTGTTACTTGCCAATGTATTCCACAAAGACTGAGTTTCTTGTAAAATTTAAGGATATAGCTGCGTTTGTGAAGCTCCCCCACTTTTTTGTGCTGGGAGACCACGTTAGCCGATTTCTTCCTACGAAGGATATTTTCCGCCCCCCATCTTAAATTTCCGCTGCCTTTATTATGGACTACAGTGCTAGTAGACTTTAATTTTTTGCGACCTATTTCCATTGCCATCGTACCACAAGGCGGAAGAGAGTAGCCCGCAGTAGAATCGGCTATCTCTTTGATTATTGTACTTTTGCTAGTGCTTTTTGGCACTTTTTTCTAGCTTTTGTGCCCGACTCCTTTTCATAAGTTGTTATGTTCCTGTCCAGTTGTAGTTCAGGCAGATCTGCCTAGAAATAACGCAACTTTGCAGACTGTTCCGCCTTTTGCTTGCCAATTATAAAAAAGTATGAAAAGATTTCGCTCTAGACAGTTCCTATTGGAGCAATGACCACGTCTGCAAGGGATCTGTCAAAGGCGGAGCCCCTGTTGTCAGCTCGTCGGTTCGTTCATTCCCCTCTATGTTTCTATGACCTTGTACCTAGAAAAGAAGAATTTTGGCCGACAACCAAGCGACGAGAAGTCTTCTCTACACTGTTCTAACAATTGGTTAGACAATGCTGTTGAAATCAGGGCCTCACACTTTGTTCGAATGTATGCAATTACTTTCATGTCTATCCTTCAGTACTCCGATGTTGATTTTCTTATATCTTGTATGATTATTCGTTATAATTTCGGTCTGCTCAGTCCCCTCCTGTTTGCTTTGCTCTTGGATGATGTGCTATCCTCATTGCCAGCTGGTACAGTAGTGCAAGGTTTGAAGGTTACAGTGCAACTCTTTGCCGGCGACATTGTTATGCTTGCGGAATCACAAAATTCACCGCAGCTGATGATTAGTAACCTGCAAGCATATTGTAAGCTAAGTACTATACGAATCAATATGGAAAAATCGAAGTTATTTGTGTTTAGAAAGGGTAATGGACGGCTAGCGAGAAACGGGCGGTGCATTTACGCTGCAGAGGTTCTAGAGGCAGTTAAATCCTGCAAGTACCTAGGAGTAACATTATCGCATAACCTCTGGCTGAAAAAAGCACTTAGCGCTAAAACTTGCAGAAGCAAAAAAAGCGATCAATAGTACTTGGATAAATACCTTATCCAATCCAAGTGTTGCGATTCCTGCCAAATTAACCCTTAAATGCATATTGTTGGCAATTGTATACATTCCAGTTACACATGACCATTTGTTTACGTCTACAATCATTTTAGTAATAAACGCATATTGTTGCCAAAAGTCTACATACAACTTTTTTCAAAATAAATACTCAATGTTATTTCCAAACATTTTTTTATATTTTTTACGTCACCTATGACTACATTTCTATAAAAAACGATTTTTTAAGATTCAAAACAAATAAAAAATCATGCATTTAAGGGTTAAATGTGTTTGTGATGCTATCCGTGATATGCTACGGAGCTCAAGCATGGGAGGGCAGAGAATATGATGATGTGGAAAAGCTGTTGAGATTTTTCTTAGAAAAACTGTTTCGTCTTCCGTCCAATACACCCAACTACAATACATGCTTAATATTGAACGTGGTTGCTCTTAACTCTTCATATACACGTTGAGGATAAATAAAAAAATTATATACTTGGAAAACAGCAGTCGCCTCACAAAAATGCTGGCTCTGAAAGCAGTTAGGATTGGAAAGAGGTTTCCTCGAAGCTATGCTTGATGGAATCAAACCTCACGGACTGGAGTAGGCATGTAACCCAATTCACGAATTGCATTGACCAGGTACCAAAAGCGAATTTCATAAGCCAGGCCAGAAATTCTGGCTCCCGTCGCATCTATAGAAGCTCACACCTTGAACACCACAATCTACTCGGACCTAATTTAAAGATAGATGAAATTTCAATCATATTGCGAACAAAAGATGAGCTTTTGAAGCTGAATTTTATGCCGCATCGCTTCGACCTACATACACAATGGAATCTGTGTAATATCAGAGAAAACGAAGACGTCCTACATTTTTTTAGTTCTTGCCCTGTGCTATAGGATATAAGAAGATCTCATTTTGGGGAAAACTCACTTAGAGTAGAACATATATTGGATCTGCTAAATGGTGCTAACTAGCAGGCATTAGATTCTTACTGCAAAAAAGCCTACGACAAAAGGTTGAGAGATGTCCAGGGAGATTTTTGATTTGACTTGATATACGAGTATGTTAGAATATTAAATTAATAACTTTTCAAATATTAAAAGCTTGACAATTTACGGCAGACGGCAAGGCCATTGCTTCAATGGTACCTGTAAAAACAACATTTATAAATAATTTTTTTTGGAAAAATAAAGTATACTTATTTATTATTATTACTTAGACTTACTTATGTCGATGGCGCTACAGTCCGGGATGGACCTTGGCCTCAACCAACAAACCTCTCCAGCCAGCACGGTTACGAGCCAGCTGCCTCCAGTTGCACACATTAAGCTGGTTGAGCTCCCCCTCCACTTATTTGCGCCACCTACCGCGAGGTCGTCCTCTACTGCGCCGTCCATCCGGGGTGGATTCGCAGGCTTTCTTAGTGGGAACGTTGGGCTCCATCCGCTCTAAATGACCCAGCCATCTTAGTCGCTGTATTGTGGACTCTTCTGGCTAAGTCAATGTCTTTGTATAGGCAGTATAATCCAGCATTGTACCTTCTACTCCACTCACCGTCTATGCAGACGGGACCAAAGATCGCTCGTAGAACTTTTCTCTCGAAATAACCTCTCTCCTCATCCGGTTTTGTCAAACCCCATGCCACTGCGTCATACAACAGGACTGGGATGATTAATGTCTTGTAAAGAGTAGTTCGAGATAGGGCTTTGCTACTCAATTGCCGTCTTGGCCTCTAGAAACAACGATTGGCAAGAGTAATTCTTCGTGTGATCTCAATACTGATGTCATTGGCGGAGTTCACCATAGAGCCTTGGTAGACAAAATCTTTTACTACCTCAAAATTATATCGTTCTATTGTGGCGTTCTGTCCAAGACGCCGATGTTGGGTGTCCTTTTTTGTAGAAAGCATATATTTTGTCTTGCTTTCATTGACCGCTAGACCCATTTTTGCTGCCCCAATTTCAATACTCATAAATGCCCTATTGACGGCCCGTTGAGTTCTTCCGATTATATCAATGTCATCGGCATAAGCGAGTAGTTGTACAGACTTGAAGAAGATTGTACCTCCGGTGTTGGCTTGTGAGTTTCGTACAATTCTCTCAAGTAGTATGTTAAAGAGATCGCATGATAGCGCGTCATCTTGTCTAAGACCTTTCCTGACATCGAACGGTTCGGTGATGTTCTTACCGACTTTGATGGAGCAGCGAGAGTTCTCCATCGTCATTCTGCACAAACGGACGAGCTTGGCAGGGATGCTAAGACTAGACATGACTCTGTATAACTCGTCTCTATACACGCTATCATAGGCAACTTTGAAATCGATGAAGAGGTGGTGCGTATCGATTTTATATTCATGGGTTTTTTCCAAGATCTGTCATAGTGTGAATATTTGGTCAATGGTGGACTTTCCCGGCCTGAAACCGTACTGATAAGGACCTATCAGGTTGTTGACGATCGGTTAAGATGTTCACATAATACGGCAGACAGGATCTTATATGCGATGTTGAGGAGAGTTATACCTCTGTAGTTGACGCAGTTCAGAGGGTCTCCTTTCTTCAGGAATGGGCAAGCCATACTAAGGTTCCATTCATGGGGCATACTTTCGTCTGACCAGATTTTACAGGTGAGCAGGTGCATGCTCGTTACCAACTCATCTCCTCCTGCCTTGAAAAGTTCGGCGACAAGATCGTCGGCCTCAGCAGTTTTGTTGGATTTGAGTTCAGATATTGCCATCCTCACTTCATTCTTATCGGGTTGACGGGAATCTTGACTGTCATCGTCACTGTTGAATGGCTCATTCTGCCTGACAGCGGAATATTGGTCATCATCGCCGTTTAACAGTCTGCAGAAGTGTTCCTTCCATATTCTCAGCACCGACTGCGATTCTACTACTATGTTGCTATTTTCATCCCTGCAGGCTTCTGTTCTGGCTCTGAAACCCTGACATGTTCTTTTTACCTTTTGGTAAAATTTTCAAACACCAATCCTGCAATAGCGTCTCTCAATTTCCTCGATCGAGCGCTTCTCATGCTCCTTTTTCTTCTTCCTGAGAAGTCGATGTTACTTTTTTCTCCCGCGCACGTAGCTCGTAAGCTGCTCTAGTTCTTCTATGCAACGCCGCATTGTACGCCTCTTATTTAGCTGCATGTGCTTGCCGGCATTCCTCATCAAACCAGGGGTTTCGTTGTGGTGGGCGAGAGAAACCCAGTACATCAGAAACGACATCTCTCATGGTTTGTTTGCAACGCTGCCACTGGTCTTCCGCATTTGCTGCTGGCGGCATAGGACTTAGATTAAGATTAGAAAAAACTCGATAGGCAAATGCTCTGACAGTCTCTTGCGATTGCAGCCGCTCGATGTCAAATTTGCTCACAGTATTTCGTTGGTATCGCTCTATTCTGGATATCTGCATCCGTACCTTGGCTACAACTAGGTAGTGATCCGAGTCCACGTTGGCTCCTCGGAAAGTCCGGACACCCAGAATACTGGAAGGTGCTTATTATTATTATTGAATTATAATTTCGGTACCAGACAGGTTACTGAAGAATTTTTTTAGCTGCATATGGTGTGGAGAGAGTCTGAAAGGTGTCAATTCAATATCCAACGCCACGCTTATTTCGCTATCAGCTCACAAGTTATAAATTTTTGTTCTTTATAATTGGGTAGCCATTTATGTAATGGATTGAAATTATTGCTAGTTCTTGTAAGTCAAATTTCAAAGGAAAACATAAATTTTAAGCATTACTATTGCTATCTTTTGTATAATAATTGTTTCAAGCTTTTATTTGCATGGACAATTTTAAAATCTCAAAATTTCCTACTGCTGTGGGGGTGATTTACATAAGCTTTGTTTCTAGAGTTGTGGACTAGAAATGCAGAACCTATTCAACCTATTCAAGTGACCCACAATAGCTCTTTCGAATATCATAAGCCGCAACAAAATCTTGAAAAATTGCTTAGTTTGCTTTACCTTTACGACACGTTTTTAGGCAAAAGCAATAAAGAACAGTAATAAATTATTCCTTCACCATAAAAAAAAAGAAAGTTAAAATGCAATGCAATTGGTTTGCTGAAAACACAAAATTTGTTTACATAAAGGCAATTTATACTTCAAAGCGAAACCGAGGTCCTTTAGAAAAACTCAACCAAACAACTTGGCTTTGCAACCGCCTGCACTTCATTCAAACTTTTAACTGCTAAATGAAAGTAAAATTTCCTCACAAAAATACAAACTTAAATAAAAAAGAAAAAAATGCAAGGGAATATTTCAAGGATTCAAAATGGTCATATGAATTAAATGCTGGGTCAGAAAAACAAAAAAAATCCACGAAAAGTCCTTAATGAGTGCAAACATTCGTAAGTGCAGAATGTGAAAATAAAAATTATCAAAACAAAAATATATGAAAAATATATATATCCTTACAAGGGCATATCCTCGTGGGAGTGCTAGCATTCGTGGTAGAAAATATGAGCTAAACCGGTCTCCAGCGATATGCACAACCGTACTGCTGCTGCAGCAACCACCACCACCACCAACACACACGTGTGTCATTTTGCAAAGCGCGCTCAGCATAATATTATTTATACAACAAGAGGGGGTTGGGGTATAAGGGAGCCTCTGCTCGCAGTTGTAGGTGGTTTTCTTTTTTTTTTTTTTTGGGAAAAAAAAAACAAAATCCAGATATTCGAGTGGTTCGAGGGGTACGTTTGCTTTTTATGGCCAACAAGTTTGGAGTGATGAAAATTAATTAATACTCTGGCCTATGTGCTGCTGCAGTTCTGTAGACACACACTCATAGATGGGGTGTTTTATCCCCTGTACTTGTAGATGTTGTTTGTGGTAGCATCTAGTGTATTGTTGTAATTTGTTGGTGTTAGTTGTTATTGGCGCTGCTTTTATGGTCCTTTTAGAATAAATACATTCGAAATGAGTTGCTTTTTGGAGGGTAGGTCGTCGCTGGGTTATCATACGTGTTTCACTTGAATAGTGCCAATGTATGGCATAAGTTGTTTTCATTTAGTTGCAAAATTTCAATCGGGGCTGGATGTCGAATTTGTTTGTTTTTTGTTTGAAGTGAAGCTAGTATGCAATCTTAATGACATGCAATTCATTTATTTTATTTTTTGCAAATATTTGCGTTTTGATTGAGTTTTTTGTTTGGAGTACGTCAGTTGATAATGATTGGCAATTGGATTCGGGTACTGCGTAGTTGGTTGGGGATGCAACTATGATTCGTTAGAACTTGGCTAGAGCGTGTGGTGCTGACCACGGAGGTTGACATAATCAATGCAAGTTCGTTTATTGATATTTGGAGAAGCAGCATTTTGATATAATTATACGCTTTGTGGTGTTTGAGTACTACATAATTTGATGGCACTGGTACTCAGGAATTTATAATGTGGTACCCAAATTTGTTGATGGTTCCCAATGTTAGAACAAGTGTTGGTTTTGAAAATAAGTTATGTTTACGTAAAAGTTCATTTAGTCTGCTGGAAAATGGGGTAACAAACTCATTTTAATCTTTTTGCAAATCCACTAGAGTGTAGAAAATACTAATCAGATATAAGAACACAGGTCACATATATTACCCACCTGTGCAGAATATGAGTTCATGCTTCCTTTGATACAGATAGGGCCACGGCTAGTGGCGCACAAAAAGTTAAAAATAAAAATTCCTGGAGGAACCTAGTAATATTTCTTAGGTAAATATGTCAAACTCAGTTCTTAGTAGATATAATAGTACATACGTTCCTAAGTGAACCTTATGACAAGTAGATAGATAGATTTTTTTTTTATATTCATAATAAAAACATTTATTTATAAATCTTAAATTTAAAGCATGGCTTATTGCCGATTGCACGAGCTTGGTATCTTGCTACATTTGTTTATTAAAAAAACCCTTCAATTATTGATGTTCTTTACTTGCGGGCTCTCTTGCGATCTCCATAAATTCTACTCTAGTCTGCACCATCTAAGATATCTGTATATTTGGCGCAACAGCTGTTTAAGTGCCAGGGCCTAGCTTCTTGCAGCCACTCATGTTGTGCGCGTTATATTTTTCACACGAATTGAAGGGACCTACAGTTTAGTGCCGTATCCGAACGACGATTTGAGAAGGTTTTTCGTGACAACAATATTCTCGGATGTTTGTCAGACGCTCGCGGGAGGCGGGGCCGTGAAAAAACTTGTTGTTCTTTTCTGGGATTCGAACTTGGAACCTCATGCGTAGTGATTCGACACACTAACCACTTACGCCACGGCGCCCTGTAACCTCTGTTCCTTCTAAAATGCGCTTTTCAAAGGTTTGTCCTCGAAAAACGCTCAGCACTAGGCACCTGCTAAGGAAATGAAAGACGTTGTCCCTTTTTTCTTGCAGAGTTGAACAAAGTACAAATAATTCGCAGGTCTTCTGGATAGGGTATGAAGTTTAGATTCCAAATTTCGCTCTCACTTCAAAAATGATCGATATCATCTGATGTGTAAATGCCACTTAGATAGTTTTTTTTTGCCTCGCAGATGACAACAACATTAGTGTTGTGGATTAAAGCAATGCTAATGAATAGAACTTTGATAGTGGATGCGGATTGTGGCCGATATGTTATGACAGGGGTAAACAGAGGTTGTCCGCAAGGTGGCGTTCCCTCTCCACTGTTATGGTGCATGGTGGTCGAATCTCTGTTGAACACTCTAAATAGTTCTAACGTCTACGCTCAGGCATATACGGATGATGTCGCCGTACTTTCTGTCGGGCCATGCCTGGCGACGGTCTGTGCTAACGCGCAGGCGGCGCGACATGATCGATGAATGGTGCACTAGGAGTCGGCTTTCGGTGAATCCTCTAAAAATTGAGGTTGTTCTCCTTACGAGAAGGAGGAGGAGGATTCTTACCGGTCTTTAGATAAGAAACTTCATTGGTCTAAATGCGTCGAGTCTGAAACATCCAATGCGCTCTCAGTTTTCTGGCAGTTTAAGGGTGATTTCGGCAAGACATGGGGCTTTTCACCGAATAAGGTTCTTTGGATCTACACGGCTATGATAAGACCAATTCCTCGCATATGCGTCGGTTGTTTGGTGGAAGGGGCTCTCGCGTAAACATGTGGTTGTCTTTTGTGCCAAACTCAAAAGAACGACTTGCTTCGGCTGCATGGGAGTTTTTCGGAGTATGCCTGGTTCTGCTCTAGATGTTTTGCTTAACTTATCTCCCTTTGGTACTTATATCATGGGCTGAACTATCAAAGCCATTCATCATCCTAGGCGGGGAGGTTTTTGGTATACTTCACACTGCAATTTTGATGAACTTGCGCGACACTTATCTTACGACTCCGATCTTATGGATATGCCGTCTGACGCAATGACACCAGAACTTCAGCTGACGCGCAAATTCAAAGTCGACTTTCCTTGTGTTCAGGACTGGATTCGGCTAGTGTCAGAGCCAGGAATGGAATGTAGTTGTATTTCCATGGACGGTTCCAAAACCAGTCAAGGGTCTGGTGTTGATGTCTTCGTGGAAGTCGACAACATTAGACTTCTTTTCTCGTTAGGCAAAAATGCGTCTAATCCTAATCCTAATTGCCATGAGCTTTGTTTGGAAGAACAGGTGGAAGGGCTGTAGTATTTGTGTCTGAATTGACAGTCAGGCTGCGCTTAAGGCCTTGGTTAACCGTTAACCACTTCCAGAATAATTCGTGAAACCAAAAACTCGTTGAACGGTCGCAAGGCTGAATTCTCTGTATCTGTGTCCCAGGTCACACT
The DNA here is from genome assembly GCA_945910035.1 of Brachypalpus laphriformis. NCBI lineage: Eukaryota > Metazoa > Arthropoda > Insecta > Diptera > Syrphidae > Brachypalpus > Brachypalpus laphriformis. Next base: position 163,791,651 of record OX246756.1, read on the forward strand.
GGGATCAGAGGAGTCTTTCTCAGGTTCCGAACCCACGTAAGGTCTCCCTGTGTCCTCGTTTAGGGCTTTTATTAACGATTGGATTTCTCTCGAACACAATTGTGTGTGGCAAGACTCTCCAGGATGTAAGTTGACTAAACGTATGCTCTCGGACGTCTGTAATAAATCAGCGGCATTCTTGCTGTCTCTCAGCAGAAAAGACTGTAGACAACTTATTGGCATCTTGATAGGCGACTTTGCTTTCGCCAAGCATTGGGCTTAAGTGACACTGCAATCTGCGATGCTTGTGGAGAGAGCGACGACACCGCGGAACATTATCTCTCTGGGTGTCCGGAATTTGCTCGTATCAGGTGGTAGATCCTCGATGCTGATATGATGAATACTGGTACTGCAAGCTCATCATCACTGAAGTGCTTGCTTGGCTTTCTTAGACTTGACTTTCTGGTAGTACAGTGGACCAGTTGTGTCTGAGTGCTCCAGTCGAGCGTTTCCTTTGCAGACAAAAAAAAGGAGACCGCGCGACTTTGCGAGCAGTTTCCATTTATTAGCCCAACGTATTTGCACCTCGACTACACACAACGCTATGTGTCTTGCTAGCTGGTGACTGGTGAATTATCTAACTATACCAAATCATCAGCGTAAAGCAATGTTTTAACGAGGATTCCACCGAATGGAACACATCCACTTAAGGCTGCAGCTATGTTGTCGAAGGACATTATAAAATTTGTTTGATTAAAATTGCATCACTGTTTTACTTTCGCTGTGGTTTGGCAAAATATGAATAGATTCATTCCATTCCAAACTACGGACAAAGTTCCCTCGTAGAGTTTCTCGATAAGTCTTCCAAATTTGTGGGAAAGACCACAGTTGTACAATTTGTATAAAGTGCGGTTTTTGTTGACGGTATATCAAAAGCTGCTTGCACGTAAATTTTTTCTTTTCCAACTTATTTGCTATAGTTGGTAGCACGAATATTTTTTCATTTATGAAATTGTTTTCGCAAAACTCGGCTTGAAATTCACTCAACAATCGATTCCTGGAAGCGTTTGGTTAATATTTTTAAAGAAACGTTAAAGAATGCAATTCCACGATATTTTTGTATACAGTTGATGTCAGCTTTATTGCAAATAGACTGTACATGCTGCTTTAAACTGACTGAAATATCGCCAGTTGTGAAATTCTTCTTTAACTCTGTACCAAGAATTACTATAAACTCTTTGTTTGCATTTTCTAAAATTCTACAGGTCTTTCATCAGTTTCAAGTGCTTTGTGGTCATTGCTGTGATATAGCTAGACTCTGACTTCATTTTCTGTAATGAGACTATCTAACAGTTCACTTCTGGCGGTAGGTTATGCGTATTGAAATCTAAATTGGTTCCAACTGGCCTAGTCACAATGCTTTCTTAAATTGGCCACGTCTTCTTACAGCCTGAATGTTGCTTCTGAAAAAAGTTGAACGTGAATAATTCACATGCCAACCAAACTGTGAGTATGAAAAAAATACTTGTGTACCATTTTACTCATTTAGCGATGATGTAGTGGTAACATTATCGATTGATTGTTCATTGTTTAAATCCTGATAGCTTCAAGCATTCATTTATTCGTTTCTAGTGAAATATTATAATGAGCCAAAACCCTGGCAGTAGGTAGGCCATATGACTGAAAAAATTGTTCACTCTATTGGATGATTGATATGTCTATGACAGGTGGTCAAGGATAAGATACAGTGAATCAGACGCAAAAACAAATCTTCCCAGTTATTTGGACACCACCCCCGGAGTTTTTCTGAAGCCTAATATATGAGTTTCAAACCACTACACCAATCTTTCTCTCTCTCTCTATCCTTTCCAACGTCCACACTGGGTAAAACATTTGAAGGGTATTCATAACCCCTTGACTGTGCGCAAATTATAAAAAGAAAAGAAATATTAAGGCAAACTACATTTAAAACGCCATTCAGTCTCAAGTCAACATTAGTTCCCCTAACATTTCTTAAGTCTTTCAAGAGATTCCACTCAAAACAATATTCACAGTTAACCTGGTACTCATTAACTGCTTCTACTTGAACTCATACTCTCAATCTTTTAAGATCAAGTGCTATAATGCGACAACAATACAAAATTTCACAAAGGAAACTGCAAACGAAACCGTTCTACTACTACATGCACACACGTAACTCAGCTTCTTAATGACTTAAGTCAACGATGTGTCCTTAGAATATTCCTTTTGATCGTTTCTTCATAGTCTTGATTTACCATATAACTAGGTGCACTAACTACAAATTTATAACGAGTATGCTTAAAGGATAGTAAGAGAATATGTAATTAGAAAATATATCAAAGTATTTTATCCATCCTCGCCCCGTGCGTCGTCGTTTTTTCCTCTCAAACATTCAACTCACTATCTCTCGGTATCTTTCTTATTCACCCACTCCCGAGTTGGTTTTGATTATTATTATTAAGTACTTGCAACTCCTTAAAGGTTGTATGCGCTACTGCTACCCAGATAGAGATATCCACTTGACAGCGACCGACAACACCAACAACAACCAGAATGCGATGAAATAACGATGAATTTTAAAGTGTGTGGACAAGAAGAGGGACCTAGTAGTAGAAAAAGCTCTGGGGCAGCTCTTCTTCGTCTACATAATAAAACGCCAAACCCAGGGATTGATGAACAATGGTATATCCTTAATTGAATTTTAAGAATATTTTATAAAGCCCTTACGTACAGTAGGTACCGTTGTCGTCATAATCTGCACATAAGCACATTTCTCGAACGAAGGTCCTTTGTGCGGTGCGGTAGTTGGAGGAAGAAATTTGCCTCTCTCGCATCTTATCGCATAATTCATGCAAAGTCCTCTCGGATAGTAGTATCCTTATGGCTATTGTTCGTTCAGATTATGTGAGTATTTGTTACTTTATTTTTTTTTCTTTGTTCTCTTTTCTTATCTGTGCATCTCTCTAGGAAGGATTAAGTATTACTACGTAATAAATTACGGAAAATTAAAATCCTCATGCAATTAGTTGCATACTCATGTTTACCATGCAAAGTCATTAATTCGCGCTTGCAAGAGCTGTGTAACCTTTTAAACTCTGCTGTGCAACCGTAATGGTGTGCGGGAGTGAGTGCTGAAAGCACGCTGAATCGTTCACTATGGTGAATGGGTATGTGTGTGTGAGCGGATGTGTTTAATTTTTAAATGCAGTCCAAACAGAAATCTCGAATTCCCTTTATGCAACACTTTAGGGGATTTTTTTGCTGTGAAATATTCATTTCATTGCACTTGAATTGAGGGTAATAGGAGGGAGTTAATAGTTTGATATCTGTTCCGAATGGGTCATGATAAGGAATGAGGGGTGGTTGTGGAAAGAATACGTATGCAGTTATTGAAGGATGATAAATGGTTTTAGGTAACACTAGTAAACATCTGTTGAACAACTTGTATCTGAATTCAAGATACTAAGCCTGCATTTTTTTCTTGATTTGTTCTACATTTGGCAGATGGAGTCATCCCCATTATGTTGAGAGTCCGGAAAAATGTCGATACAGTAAAATAAAAAGGGAAAAGGAGAAATTATTGCATTTAATAAACCATCGCGTCTTCATTAGATGCAAATGGAGCAGCGAGAGTTCTCCATCGTCATCCTGCAAAGACGGACGAGCTTGGCAGATATACCGAGACTAGACATGACCCTGTATAACTCGTCTCTATACACACTATCATAAGCAGCTTTGAAATCGATGAAGAGGTGATGCGTATCGATTTTGTATTTTTGGATTTTTTTCCAAGATCTGTCGTAGTATGAATATTTGCTCGATGGCGGACTTTCCTGGCATAAAACCGCACTAATACGGACTTATCAAGCTGTTGACGAGCGGTTTTAGGCATTTACATAATACGGCAGATAGGATTTTATATGCTTTATTGAGAAGACTTATACTTTTGTAGTTTGCGCAGTTCAAACTGTCTTTTTTCTTCAGGATTGGACAAACGATACTGAGGTATCATTCATCGGGCATACTTTCGTCCGACCAAATTTTACAGATGAGCTGGTGCATGTCCCTTACCAACTCATCTCCTTCTGCCTTGAAAAGTACGGCGGCAAGGCCGTCGGCTCCAGCAGCTTTGTGGGATTTAAATTGAATTTAAGTTTAAATAAATTTTCTTTATGCATAAAAATAAAAAATAAAAAATAATCCCACTACCATATTCTCAACAAATTTCAAGGTATACTACGATTTTGCTGTGTCAGGGGTGGTAGTATTCGCTATACCTAGTACCAATATACGCTGCGTGTCCTTAGCATAACCTAAGTCTTATCGTTAGGGGCATTTTCAATGAAATAACAATTGACAGATGGGCAATACTGACAAACAGTGTCAAAGTCAAATAGGATACTTACTTTAATAGTTGCAAACTAAAATAATGTTGCCTTCTTACCATCGTGAATTAAATTAGGTTAGGTTCGAGTGCCCCATCTTCATAAAAGGCGATCCTTTGTATCGTAAGAACTATCGAGGCATATCCCTTGTAAATGTCACATAAATGATCCTATCCAACGTATTGTGTGAACATATGAAACTTTTCTGCAACACACTAATCGGAACGTAGAAGTGTGGCTTCCGGCCGGGCAGATCGATAATAAACCAAATTTTCACACTAAAACAAATTCTGGAAAAGACCAACGAATATCAGGTCGAAACTCACCACCTTTTCATCGACTTTAAAGCCGCTTATGACAGAATTCATCGTCTTGAACTCTACCAAGAGATGGACCAATTCGGGATACCGTCAAAACTTATCCAGATGTGTCGCGTAACGCTGGAAAACACGCGATGTTCTGTGCATCTTGGAAACAGGTTTTCTGAACTTTCCCAAACATGCACCGGGTTCCGGCAAGGAGATGCGCTGTCATGTGACTTCTTCAATATTGTGCTGGAGCAGATAATGTGTAAGGCAGGTGTAACCACGGAAGGCACTGTCTTTCACTAACCCATCCTACTTCTGGGAGACACGGACATCATCGGAAGATCCCGGAAAGCTGTTGTAAAGGCATTTGTCGTAAGAACAGGCAAAACGAATAGGTCTTGAAGTAAATGAGGACAAGGCTAAGTACATGTTGTCAACAAACAACAAATTATCTGCTTAAAACCTTAGACAGAACGTCACTGTTGATGACTACAACTTCGAGGTAGTTAAGGAGTTTACCTACCTCGGAGCAAACATAAATCTCACAAATGACACCATCGTAGAAATCCGACGAAGAATAACCTTAGCCTTCGGTTTGGCAAACCAACTGGGTTCAAAACTCCTAACTCGGCGGACAAACTTAATGCTCTATAGAACGCTCATCTTAGCAGTCTGCTTTATGGCGCCGAGTGCTGGACGATAAGTAAGAAAGCAGAGCAAATATTTGGCACCTTTGAGCGGAAATTACTTCGTGGGATATTAGTTTCCACATGCGAGGAGGGCGAATGGACGAGAAGATACAACCGCGAACTCTATGAGTTGTACCAGGATGTGGATTTAGTCCAAAAAGCCAAGACACATCGACTACATTGACTCGGTCACATCGAGCCAATGGGCAACAACGCTCCAGCCAAAAGAATCTTCGAATCTCAGCCCCCAGGTTAAAAATGGCAGAAAAGGCCAAACCGCCGGTATAAAGACCAAGCTATCGCGGATGGCAGAAAACATGGTCTTCACAAATGGAAGCAGCGTGCCCGGGATCGCAGAGGAAGTAAGGCAGCGGTGTCTCTGGCAGAGACTCTCCAAGGGTCGGGAGCCCTTTAAGTAAGTAAGTAAGTGAGACCGAGTGGCAGCCTGCATTAGAATTACGCAATCAAAAACACTGCTACATGCATTCTTTCCTAGAATACGTAACGCATACGTCCTCGAACGGCGATATTTGTACTTAATTTCCACGAATGTATCTCATTAACTTATTTGCACCCATTATTTGAGATTCAAAGGACAACTGTATAATCTGTGATTATATCGATACAGAACCAGGTGGGACAATAGTCTTATTGCTAAATCACCCTCTGCCATGCTACCAATTGCTTTTTAAACAGCTCAACAACAATTTTAATGCATGTCTACGGTGTAATCGCTAAAATTGCCAGCAAATTACCAGAGCCTAAGTAGACTCAATTTATTTACACACCTGTACTGTGGCCAGCATATCATAGTGCATGTACGTACTCTCATATCTACAAATGTAACATAAAACCCAGCCTGTTTGCCGTTCTACCACTTGGTAGCGGCCAGTAAATGGAAGCAGTTGTTCCATTCATTTGTCAAAACATTAAATTTTCATTTGCCCGTCGCGTCGCCCATGTGGTCGTCCACAAGTGCCATGATTATTTCCCATTTTCTCCTTTTTTTTGCACTTATTTGATTTTCACAAAACCCTTTTATACAATTGTATTCCTTTTTGTTCTGAAAACCCCACCAGAGAAAAAAAAAAGGAGGCATCCTGTCTGTAATATGCTTACACCAGGATACAAATTGTTTGAGATTTGGTGTCGACCGGTGCACAATGTGTGCCTAGACTGAAACAATATGTAACATAACCCTTATGTGTGCATGAAATCATCATCAATTATAATAACTACAGTTTACCATTCTTTTTTTACACTCCACACACTGTACATCGTTACAATTTCTGTTCTCCATTAATTAATTCAAAGCTGTAAAGCTAGGCAGAGAGAGAAATCTAAAATTGAATTCCATAAATTCATTTGGTGCATGTGTACGGTGCTGGGTACTCGGATACATAAATTGCCTTCGATTGCGCGTTTACATTATTAAAGGGAAATCGATTTTTAGAAAAAAAAAAAAGGATACAACATCATCAGGAAGGCAGAGAACAATGAAAACCGCACAATCTTGCTCTCTGTTACATTGTACATTCATGTTGGGATCGATTTTAATTTTTTTTTTGTTCTTCTCTTTTAATTTCTTGTTCGTATATTCCATTTGCTTGTTATTACAATGTAACTCTCGGGTTAAAGGCGCCCTCTAACAAAAACGGGGGATAAAACCGGGACGATGGCACAAAAACTGGGTATGTGCCTTCTTTTTTTTTTTTTGTCGATTGTGTGCCTATTTGATACATAGGGGTGGTATTGCAATGATTGTAAAGGCATACGGAAGGAGAACTCTACTGACCCGAGGATAGGAAAGCTAATCAGTCACTCAGTCAGTCAGCTAGTTGAATGAATGGTTTTGATAGGTTTTTTGTTGGTCCGCCTCGGTAACGAGTTGCCGTTCATTTTATTTTGCAGTTCAACGTTAATTGAAAGTTTTTGAAATTTTAATGTTTGCCCATCTAATTTCGACCGATGAACATCGTCATGACCTAAAGAGTTGAACAAGCACTTACGATAGAACTAAACGAATAGAGTATGTTTGACAAGAAGTCACACAGGTACAGATATCTTAACAACTACACAAGACTATAGGAATGACGGGAGTACTGAGATAATAACTAAACGCAGGTTAAGAAGACAGAAATGTAAATCTAAGCGCGATCAGTGCGAAAAGGGCTTCATACTTCATCAAGAAAACAAAACCAGTGTCAGACTTATTAGCAACTAAACAAGGCTCACAGTTATACTAGGATGAGTCTAAAATAATAAGTAGACTTTATGGCAGTTCTTTTATCACATCACAATGAATAGCAATACAGCTCGACAAGACATTTTTGTGGTCAACTATCAACGCCTTATTGCCAAAATCAGTGAATACAATCAAGTTGTTAAAAACTATATAACATCAACGTACGCACTCAATCTGTACTCGGCGTAAAAGTTAAGGAAGTTATCAAAGACCTCAGGGAAATGGAACTGACCAGAACCAGCTAGCTTTCATGGGATATGTTTGGTATATCTGCTGCTCACTGGAAGAAATAAGTTATGGAGAAATGGAAACAAATCAAAATCACAAATAATTACAAAAGTGCAAAAAGCTGTCATGTTAGCACTTTGACAGCGTACAGCCTTAACAATCGTTGGTCATTATGAAGTCCTCTTAAACTGAGATGGAATAAAAAAAAACGACCACGAGGTCCACATCAACGCCGTTTCAGGCTCGCGAAGTTCACCACTGAGAAAATATTCATACTAGGCCAATCTTGGAGAAAACCCAGAAATACAAAATTGATACGCACCACCTCTATGGTCATGAAATTTGGGTAGTGACCGAAAGAATAAGATCGCGGATACAAGCTGCCGAAATGAGGTTCCTACTCGGTGTTCCTGGAATAACTCGTAGGGATCAAGTGCGCAACACCAGAGTACGCGAGGCGCTCAATGTTGAGCAGCTACTTCTCCGAACGGAACGATCTATGCTTCGATGGTTTGGTCGGGTAGTGCGTATGCCCGCAGGCCATCGTCCAAGACGTGCTATGGTGGCCGTGCCATCAGGTAGGCCTAGAAACAGATGGTTGGACCAAGTCTGACATCTCTCCTGAAGCCGTCTAGAGATTCCTCCTGAAGAGTTGGAGTCAAAGGCGGAGGATGGAGAAGGATGGAGACTCCACCCGAGCATTCTAAACCGCGACCCTCATGAAGGATTAGCGGGCCATTGAAAATGTATGTATGTATGTATGTACGTACCACCAGACAAAGTGACTGACGCGCTATCATGCGATCATTTTAAGTTGAAAACTTTAAAGATTCAATCTTTTATAAGTCCGTACAACAACTCGGTTACGCCGATGACATTGACGTAATTGGAAGAACTCAGTGAGCCGTCAAGAAAGCATACACAGCATCGGCGTCTTGTTTAGAACGCCACAATAGACAGATATAATTTGGTAGTAAACGGTTTTGTCTACCTAGGGTTTATGGTGAACTCCTGGACTCCGTAAATGATGTTAGCAAGAAGATTAAGTGAATAATTACTCTTCCCAATCGTTGTTTCTTTGGACTGAAGAGGCATTTGGGTAACGAAGCCCTATCTCGAGCTACCAAGGTAGCTCTGTATGAGACAATAATCATCCCAAGCCTGCTGTGTGGCGCTGGTGTATGGACTTTATCCCAATCGAATCAGGATGCTCTTCGTTACTTTGAGAGAAAAGTTCATCGAGTGATCTTTGGTCCCGTCCGCATAGACGGCGAGTGGAGGAAAAGGTACGATGCCAAACTTTATGATCTATACAATGACACAGGCAAAAGAGTTCAGTGAACTCATCTCCAATGTTCGGTCGAAAATTTTGATTTTTGTCTGAAATTTGTGAGACTTTTCTTTGTTTCAAGAAAGACTTTCGAATATCTTCTAAAATTGTCTACAATAATGATAACTACTGTTTTGGCGAGTTGCTCTCTTGCATAAGTCTACAATATTTGGAAGACAACTTTTTTGTTTTCATTTTGAAGATGAACCTGAAAAAAATTTGTAGACGTACCAATCTGTACCCTTCGAATCCACGTAAGCTAGCGTAAAGTATAAGTTAATCTCCTTTAGCCTTTTATGTTTGTTTTTTTTTTCATAATTTGCACCCACTCAAGGGGTTATGAATATCCTTAACACACAGTGCGGGCGTTAGAAAGGATAGATAGATAAAGAGAGAAATATTTTTGGTGTAGCGGCTTAAAGCTGGCTTAAAGCTTGTTTATGGTTCAGAGAAACTTCAATAGTTCCTCTCTAGATTGAGTCTAGTACACTATTTCTGCTTGAAGACCTTGACCATTGTCTGAGTTGGTTTGGTTTTGGGCCATCACCAAACCACTCGATGACTACAAGGCAAGGTCTTCCTCGGATAAATTAAAATTTATATCTATCTTCTCTTGACCAACAGACTATATCTCATCAGGATTCACTTCATCAAGATGATGATCATCAGCAGCAGTAGAATCTTTTTGCTGAATTCTCATCATTCTCATCCATTGAAATGAAAATCTACAGCATATGTTTACTAACTAGACATTATTCCATTAGATTGTCCTCTGCCATCCTTGCGCTTCGTTTCTCTATCTCGGTTCTCAACAAAAAAACATTCGCATTCGTTCTTAATCCTGGACACATAGAATGATGTGCGAGACATCCACTAGCAGCAGCACCAGTAATGATTCGCATAGGGACCGGTGAAGTGAGGTGCTACAACGACGACGACGAGCTGTGTGATGATGCAAAACACAGGAACCCAACTACATTCGTAGGATAGACGGGAAAATCACCAAACAAACTGTACACAGTGTACAGTTGTCAGGATAATAATAGAATAGCAAAGCCTAGTGGAGCATCTGAAAATAAACAGAAAAAAAAAAATGGTATCTCTCAGTAGGCTGAAAATGAAATCTCCCAACTCGTCTTTTACAGATACACAGAACCACGAGACTGCTACTGCTACTGCCTATGTGAAAGGATTGCGAGGTTAGTGGAATGTGAAAGGATATGCTATCCTTCCTAAACAGAAGAGAAAGAGAGAGAAAGAAAGAAATAAAAAATAAAAGCAAAATGTGTGGGTATAATGGGCGCGTCTAGGCGTGAGTCAGTTTTCAACTTTGCTGTTTGCTCTCTTCTTTAAGCGAAATTATTTGAATGCAAATAGCACATTTGCAAAATTTATAAACACACAGACATTCCATTCATTCGTAATCATTGAGTGGAAGGCGGAGAAATGACGGCACAAAATAAAAGCAGAAACAAGGAAGATGAGGGTCTACATCGGAGGGGTGGAATTATTGGCTAATTGGGAGGAAATTTGACAGACCCGTCGAGGAAAGTGTTGGCGCCCTATTTATTGGAAATTTTAAATTAGTTTCGAAATCTTTTTTTTTTTTTACAGCGAAGCGGCTTGTTTCTGTTTGCCTTTATTTCAGTAATTTATGTTTTTAGGTTAACGAGGGTTTAAAGTCAAGTGGGTTGGAATTTAAAGCAGATTAATAGACATTTCGCTTACTTAATTGTATGACTGCGTAAATTAGGTCGAAACTAATCTTTTTTGCCAAGTTTTGGTATTCTAACCAAGATTTAGCATTTGCCCCTAAAAACCCATAATCTACCCAACCGATAACTTGTAAATATTGCTGCAACCAAGGCGTCTTTTAATGTCTAGTTGCTCGATATTAATAGATGCTATATTGTGCAAAAACTGAAAAACCTCGCCTTGGATGAATCCAAGATTTTACTCGCATCTGAATACTGTATTTCTCAAAAAGATATGCTTTCAAACTATTGGGAATTAACTCGCCAGTTTTAGATGAAATCAATGCACAGGTGCACGTTTAACCGCCATAAAGGTGTTAGACCCTTTGCCCATATCTAATCATACCATCTTTTTTTGGCCGAAAAAAAGGAAAAATCCACAAAATTCAGCAATATTACGGAATATCGAAATCAGAAAAAATGATAATAAAAGGATATTGTTGTAATTCGGTGGGCGGCTATGCTGCTGCTAGCCTTCGAAAATCACCAGAAAAGTAGGCCTTGACTGCTCGACTGTTTGGGGAAAGCGCGGTCGCCAATATCCAAGAGCAACGGGAAAGAAATGCAAAACTAAAAGAATTAGGTTGGTTCCCGAGAGGGTTTTGAAATTTTATTTAAAAGAGAAATAGTTTTTTTTTTAACAATTAATTTGGTATGTCGAAGAGAAAACTCGAAAACTTGCTACTTCCTCGATGCAGCGGCTTTTTATATCCCATCTCCTGCTTCCAGTTAATTTCCACTCTCCATCTGTCGAACATTGGAAACTTCGACTTTGGCGCCATTTTCGAACTTTTACCAACTTTTACTTCCACGTATACTTTCCGAACCCTTTCTCGGCGTTCAGCGGCGAAGGCTGGATACAACATTAAAAACTTCGACGTATATTTTTCGAACTCTTCCTCTGCGTTCAGCGGCGAATGCTGGATACAACAATATCAAAACTTCGTCGTCAGCGTCTTCGAAATCAATCACACTCGCATTGGCATCACTTTTGGTGGAATATTTCTCCTTTTTAGGAATTTGAAGGAGTTAGGTTAGGTTAGGTATGTGGGCTGGCAGGGAGGGACGCTCTCTGCCACACTCAGGTCAGCGTTGACCCATTATGATACGCATGGGGGAAAAAGTAATCCCTTACCCAATGTAACTAAAAACTACTAACTCTGTCACTTACTTCATTTCTGCATACAAACCACCCTGATGATTTGATGAAGTTCAACATTTTTCTGTTGAATCGCTGGAGAGTTCCTCGAGATCCTGGAAGAAATATTTACCAAGGAACTTTTTCCTGGAGTACTTATGTCCTTTAACCCCTCGGGGGGCATAGGGCGTCAACCACGCCTGCGCGCCATCGTGTTCGGAGTTCTGCAACGCGTTTGAGCTGCCTCCAACTCATTCCTAAAGAGCTCGATTCCTCCTCAACTGTTCTGCGCCACGTTTGCCTAGGGCGTCCCGCTATTCTGCCTGCCTGGGTGAGCGGATTCCACTGCATAGCGTATTTCGCAATGGAGTTGTCTTCGCGCCGTAGGGTTTGTCCAATCCATTGCCACTTTCTTCTTCGTATAGTAATGCTTATAGGTTCTTGGCCCGTTCTCAGATAAAGCTGTTCATTGGAGATGCGGTTCGGCCAAAAAATCCTCAAGATGATTCTTAAGCATTTGTTTACGAAGACTTGCAGCTTGCGTGTGTTAATGGTGTCCACCTTCCAGGTACTGCACCCATAAAGCAGCACTGATTCTACGTTGGAGCGGAACAGTCGTAGCTTGGTTCTTAAGCTAATAACATTGCTTCTCCAGATTTTGGACAGCATTCCGAACGCAGCTTTAGCCTTCCCGATTCTGCTGCACACATCCAGTTCGGTGCCACCGCGATTAGCCGAGACGACACTTCCTAAATATAGAAAGTTATCAACTTTCTCGACTTGCTTTCCGGCAATGTTAAGTTGAGCCCGGGTATTGGAAGTACTCAGGGCTTTTGTTTTGGCTGTGTTTATTTTTAGCCCCACTTTGTTTGCCTCAGCTTCTAGATTTTGGGCCATCAAATGAAGATCCATTATCCGATGTGAAAGTAGACAAACATCGTCAGCGTAATCTAGGTGTTTAAGGTAAGATGTCATAGTCCTGGAGTGTTGAAGTAGAACTGGCTTCGTCTTAAAAAAAAATAGTAGAGCTCTACGCATAATTATGTCAAATGGCATTTCAAAGTGAGAATTGCTTTCAATGTGTCGACTCTCGCGAACCTTTGCGTTGAAGATGCATTTTCCTTTCGGTTTCGACCTTATTTTTCCTTTAGATTAACGAAACACTGATGCGAACAAGTTCACTAAAACGGACGTGCAGCAAATTCAACAAAATGTGAGGCGCGCATGAATGATAGTAATAATGTATATGGTTTGAGGCTGAACTATAATAGAAGAATTTTGAAACAGTGCGAATACAAAGGATTTGTATTGTACCATCATAATAGCTTTTTGCTTCGATTCGTTAAGTTTCGTTCACTTTTGGTCACTTACGAAAAACCGAATCCATTCGCTCTTTCATAAGAAAATTTGACAGTTGCACAGCTGTGAACGGCTATTAACCACACAATTGCTTCCGAACACATACGCGTATTATGGGCTACTTTTGCAATTGACAGTACTGAAGGAAACTTAAGGCAGAATTATGACATTAGCTTCCGATTGCTTCAGACTATTCAGCCTTACTCGTTCGCTGTGAAAGTGTATAATATTCGCCTGCTGTCATCGTTCAGTCTAACAGCCTAATGTTTGCCACATATAAAATTCAAAATATTTTGATATATTCGTTAGGAATTTTGTATGAAAAAAAAAAGATTAAAAAATGTTCGTGGGATAGGTTTTTGGGAGCTGAGAAAAGGAGTATCCCGCGATAAAAGGATAGATGGCAGCATTATCCATATCCATAACAACAGAGACATTTGTATGTCAATACAGTGCATGATTGATGCAAGCACCTTGCAGCGCCCGAATGTCTACTTTTGCCTATATAGGTGCCGTTTACCTACGTAAGATCTTTCATAGGAAATTCAAGTTTAGACGAAGATGTGATAATCGGGCAGCGTCGTCAATAGAATGTCTGCTTGGAACACACTTCTATTAGTTGAAAGTCTTATCGACCGAGTGATGTCGGGTTTTGAACCATTCGTTAAATCAATTGCTACTGATGATGTGTGGGAGCAGTTGTGACGGCACTAGTTATGGCCAGGCATACGAACTGTTGCACCTTTTTAAAGCTTTTTAGGTATTTGATCTCTGTTTATTCTAAGGGGTCTACTTTCAGTCCGTATTCAGCAGGCCAATTAGTCAGGGATGAAGCAGTTTAGTAAGATAATACCGTCTGCATACGCCTGAGAACTTATGTCAATTGACCACAGTTTTAATAAGACTTTGCTTTCAACTAAGGTGCATACTAAGGTGCATACAAGCTGATAGCACTCGTCCTTATGGAGTGCCTTCAGAAGCCAAAGCCTCTAGCTTTCAGCTACAAAGGACTACTATTCAAAGCCCCTTCAATGTCATCTAATAACGTTGGCGTAAATTATTTTTAATCAGCCGATCCAACGATCGTTGTACTACCACCTCATGCAGGGTTGTCTCAATCGACTGGTCCTTTGCGTAATTCTCAAGATAATTGATGTTATACTTACAGACCTATAGTCCTACGTTTTCTTGCTTCAGTGAAAAAATGACTACAATTTCTGTTCAAGTTCTGTATGGTCCATGTGACGATATGTACCTTAGAGATGTTTAGTATGATTGGGATTAGGCCGCGGTGTTGTGTATGTAAATGCATGACTCAATATCTTATTCTGCCTTCCACAATGAGAAAGACTAAGATATTGTTTTCGACTATTCTCCTTCTGGACGCTAGATGTTGCGCAACCTGGAAAGTGAATGCTGTTGCGAGTTCCGTGGATTTCTAAGTAGATTTTGTGCAAGAGCCATCTTGTCCTTTTAAGAGTCTAGGAGCTGTGTGCGTTTAACAGAATATCCGTAAGCATTCATTCAGTCCTGAAAGAAATAAGGAGGTATTTCTTGACCTGTGATTTAATAAGTGATAATGAAACCTTAGTTTTACTCAACGAATTGGAAGTACCTAAACTATATCGGCACTGTAAAGCTGCCCTAGTGTACAGAGGAAGGATATATATATATAATAAGAACTTCTAAAGGAAAATTGATTATCTTATTGTGATAGATACATATTATTTAGTTTTGTTTTATTTGCTATTCTGAAAAGCAAGTTATTAATTTAGTTGTCAACTTGGCAGACGGCAGTGCCATGCCTTATGATTTTAATGTATATTGATCATGTATTTACAATGTTCACATCAATAAAATCAATCTAATCAAATCTAATCTTATCCGTAAGCATTAATCAATATCACAGTGCTACCAACTTCATAATAATTGCAAGGCAATAATAAGAGCCCAATCCGGCTGATTTTCCCTAAGAAGCTTGCAGCTTTCCTGCAGTGTTTCAGAGTACTAAGACATTCTTATTTCCTATTCACGAGAACTCTCGATCGCCTCTGAGTAGTTGACTAATTAAACAATTGGTTTTTACACCGCCTATTTAAACAAACATTCAGTATTATACATAATATTCCTGTCTGTTGCCAAATTCTATTCCGAATCTTTTGGTATTCATTCATTTCATTTTCAATGGCCCGCTAATCCTTCATGAGGGTCGCGGGGGTAGGATGCTCAGGTGGACCCTCCATCCTTCTCGATCCTCCGCCATTGACTCCAATTCATCAGGGAGAATCCCTAAGCGGCTCCAAGAGAGATGTCGGACTTGATCCAACCATCTATTTCTGGGCCTTCCGCGAAGTCGTCTACCTGATGGCACGGCAACCATGGCGCGTCTTGGAAGCCGGTCTGGGGGCATACGCACTACGTGACCAAACCATCTTTTGGTAATTAAATTAAATCAAATAAAATTTTAACTAATTCGAAAGAATAAACGAAGTCATGTGAAATTTCTAAACACACATTTCTCACAATATTACTCTATTTCTATCACATTCCCATCGGGCCACTTGACATTTCAACTGTCAAAGCTTAACCCCATCTTCCATGACACACAGTTCACATACAAAGTCAAGCAACCAACCAATGACGATCCTGCAATGCTCTCTTGGCAGATTCCAGCCAAACCATTATCACCATCATTTGAATAAAATTTAATTGAATTCTTCTATCACCGCGCCGCTGCTGATTTCATTTCCATCCCTTGTCCGCGTGTCATCATCTTCTTGCATACTCTCTGAATGAATTTTTGAAATCTTTTCAAGAGTTTGTCACAATTAAACATCATGCAACATGGTGTGTTGGAATACCTTGTGGATGTGTCATTAAAAAAGACTTTAATCCGCCTGGAGTTAGGATTCACATGTCCTTCTGGTGCGAACATTTCTGGCATAACGTAACTGTCTTAGCTTAATTAATTCAATTCGTAATTACCCATTCCGGTTCTGGCATATCGAGTTCTATGTGTGTATCTAGCGAAGGAGGTCCTGGAAGTAGGACTATTTTTTCCCATCCAACTCTATGTCTGTTTTCTAGGTCGATGCGACGATAATGATGATGATGACGACACGGTTGGTCTTTCGTCCTTCTCCTTGCAGAGATTTTTGTCGAATAACACTTTCATTAAAATTACTCTGTCTCCTCCCTCTAAATTCTTGGCGATAATTTCCTTCCGTCCTCTTCATGGAGTTAAGAATCTTCATCTATTCTGTCCTCCATAAACATGCACATACATTTCTCTATATAATTTCCTATAATTGGATTCTATATCCTTTCTGAAGGCGATGGCAAAGGGAAATTATCTATTTGGTATGTGTCGGATCGTTTCGGTAAAAGCCAGCAGGAGCAGCAGCAGGCAATTGTAGCTATTACATTTGGTATGGAAATGAAAACGAAACGATGAAAACGATTTCTTTCGCCATCGTCCTTATAGCAGCAGGACGACACAAATTCGCTTACTAACCCACTCACTCTCAGTCTGAAGTGTGGATATATTCACATCCTCCACATCGACCTTAGTCGCGCGAAGAGTACCTATGTCACCTAAAATTCTCTGATGGTGTAAATGTGCAGGCAGGATATAGATCTCCTGGCTGTAGAGGATGTGGTGCTGAGCGCGCGGGGAAAATGATTTGAAATTACCCCTGAAGCCAAAAAATGAGATTCTTGGCACTATTTCAACAGTAAATTGATTTCGAATAATAGAGCGGCTCCCTTCTCACTTTGCGCGCGGGGCATCCTTCTATCTATCGTTCTATCGGCTGTGGTGGCTATTGGCGTCATGTAGAATACGATTACAATAATGTTCTTTTTTTCTGGTGCACAGTCTGGGTATGCTTCGGTCCACAAATTTCATAGCTTGATGATGGCTTGATTTCGTTTTATCTTTGGCTGTATACGAGTATGTGTTTGTAGGTCCATAAATATTAGAGGATATACGGTTGTCTTGTCGTCAATTGAGTGGAGCTAAAATCGAATTTTAATTTATGTTAAGAGTTTGGGCGGCTCAGAATTAAAACTGGTATTATTGCTATTAGCCACATTTTTCAAGGATGCTTTAGTTTATGAATTTATGCCAAAAATAAGATTAATCTTATATGAATCGGGGTTATGCTTCAGTACCATGATATATTTATGTTTAATCTCGCAGAGTGTTGGATGGTAGAATTGAGAAAAAGAAAGATACTTAAGGAAGTACACATAAATGTAGCAAATCTAGAGCAGTAGTAGCCTAGAACTGCATGTCATGAAATGGTTGCGTGCAGTTAATTTGCTAATAAAATATCTGTTATAGAATCTCGCAAATAATCCACCTACTTGCACGAGAGAAAAATAAGGACTTAAAATCTTAAAATAGGTGAGGCATCAAGTTCAAGCATATTTGAGGAAAGAAACACCATTACTCTAGATCTTCAAAGAGTTTTCTATTGCTCATGTGCTGTAGAAACGAAACCCACAAATTGCCAGAAACTTGATGAAAGGTAAAAAGAATAAGTTTAGAGACAAAAAACTATACAACTTCTTAATCATACCAAAGCTACTTTATGAAGCTCGAGTATCTGGATTGTAGCTCCACTCTACCGGGGTCTCTCCTGTAAATCAATTGTTAAGTATAATATATTTAGGTTTTACGATATAAAATAGAGCCGAACAGGAAGCATCGCTGATATGCTAAGCTGTGTGTGTTGCAGCCCGATTTTTGACAAGTGTTGTCTACTTTTGTATTCTTCATGAATATCAATCCACTAAAAGTCTAGGTGAAGAAATTTACCAGCTTCGTCCTTCAGTCCACAATAGGAAAAATGTCTATTTTTTTTAGTGATTTCATGGTGGACCTGGATACGTCAGGTTGCAGAGTGATCGCTTATGCTGATGACATTGCTATTGCTGCCTCTGGTAAACATCCAGACACTCTCAAGGAAATCCTCCATTATGATCTCCTTCGGTTCACCAGATGGGCTTCCAAATATGGACTGGGGTTAATCCCCATAAAACGGAACTCGTTCTCTTCACGAGGAAATATAAAGTTCCCCTCATAGACCCTCCTACGATAAATGGCACCAGTCTCACCTTCTCTGAAAACGCAAAATATCTGGGTCTTATTTTGGACAGGAAATTGAACTGGAAGTCCAATCTACTAGAACGCGTCAAGAAAGCAAATGTAGCTCTCTATTTCTGTAAAAAAGGCTATAGGTAGGAGCTGGGGTATGAAACCTCAAATCACTCATTGGGTGTACGTGTCCGTTATTAGGCCTATACTACTCTATGGCGTGGTCGTATGGTAGCCTGCTCTCATAGGGCTGTCCACCTCACTCAACTAGCTAAGGTGCAAAGATCTGCATGCATTTGCATCATTGGCACATTGAGAACTACTCCCTCCGGGGCACTGGACATTTTGTTCAACCTGCTACCCTTAGACATTTTCCGCAAACAGATGGCTACCTGTGCGGCCATCCGCCTAAAAGCCTCCTCTCAGTGGTCCAGCTATCGCTTTGGCCACTCCTCGATCTTTGATCTTCTCAACTTTAAACACAAAAACACGGACTATACCCCACCGAAACTGAGATTTGACCGTACATTCCTCCTCTGTCGATGGTAGTTCGGTTCACTTCTTTACAGATGGCTCTAAGACGGAGGGTGGGTAGGGTTGTGGTGTTTTCTCCGAAAAGCTCAATGTGATCATTTCTTTCCGCCTCCCCTATCATTGTAGCGTTTTCCAGGCGGAAATTATGGCGATTACGGAAGCCCTGTCCTGGCTGAAATTTAATGTACGAGTACTATCTGTCAGGGATATTAGCATTTTGACTGACAGCCAAGCGGCAATCAAGTCCCTGGAATCGTTCTCCTTCACTTCAAAGGTGGCCGCTGCCGTTTATCTCTTATGGAGAAGACAGAGCAGTTCAACATTCACCTATGCTGGGTGCCGGGCCACAAGGAAATTCCAGGTAACTGCAGGGCTGACGAGCTCGCCAGACAGGGTACTACTCCAAGGATTCTGCCTGACAGGCAAACCCTGGGTATGCCCCTCGTTACATGTAAGTATCTACTAAAGCTGAAAGCTATTAGCAAGACCAAACTCAGCTGGGAAAACGGCTCAACGTGTCACATTTCGAGACAGATCTGGCCCAAGCTGGATCAAAAACGTAGTGCCGAGCTGGTCAAGCTAAAGCGAACACAAATCAGCTGCGTCGTCGGTGTTCTCACTGGATACTGTCTTATAGGCCAAACTCACAAGCCAACACCGGAGGCCCAATCTATTACAAGTCTGTGCAACTGCTTGCATACGTCGACGATATAGACATTATCAGAAGAACTCGGCGGGCTGTCACCGCTGCGTTTGCAATGATTGAGGCGGAAGCGGCCAAAATGGGTTTAGCGGTAAACGAGGGCAAAACCAAGTATATGCCGTCAACAAGAAGGGACAACCAACACCGACGAATCGGACAGAACGTCACAGTGGGCAGCTATAACTTCCAGGTAGTAAGGGACTTTGTCTACCTTGGCTCTGCTCTAAACTCGAAAGCGCAGAAATCAAGCGAAGAATAACTCTTGCCAATCGCTGTTCTTTTGGGCTTATAGGGCAATTCAAGAGTAAAGCCCTATCTCGAACAACTACAGAGACTCTGTATAAGACCCTGATCATCCCAGTCCTACTTTACGGTGCTGAAACATGGACTTTAATAAAAAAGGATGAAGATATCCTTAGTCGCTTCAAGAGAAAAATTCTTCGTAAGATTTTCGGTCCCGTTTGCGTTGACGGGCTTTTTAGGAGAAGATTCAATCACGAACTCTACGAGCTGTACAGCGACATCGACCTAGTCAAAAAACTGAGCATTGGACGTCTGAGATGGCTAGGACATGTAGAGCGAATGGACACCAACGCTCCGGCCCGCAGAGTCTTCGAATCTAACCCCGAGGGACGACGCAGTAGAGGGAATCATCGCCGTAGGTGGCGCGCACAAGTTCAAGGGGATCTCGACCAACTTGGCGTGCGCAACTGGAGGCAATTAGCTAAAGACCGAGCTAAATAGAGAGGCTTGTTGGTTGAGGCCCAGGTTCACCCCGAACTGTAGCGCCACCTTAGTAAGTAAGTAACGTGTAAAGTATACTTACATACTTCTTTGCTCGAAAAGATAACTTACCTTCATGGAAGCTAGTTGTGCGGTGTTGGAAAGGTGGACATGCCATGTTACTCCAGAGTTTGGTATACTAGAGCAGTGTTGTCGGAGAAACTAAAAATCTTGTTACTTATTGATCATAGTAGATCATCAATATAAAGTAAAATAATGATGGAGAAAATATAGGTCGATGAAGTATGCCAGCATTAATAGCAAATGTGTCAGATGACACATCGTACATGACTTGAATTGATCTGTTCTGAGGAAAATTTGCATCCATCCGCAGAGTTGTTATGATAGTCCATAGAAAGTTAGTTTGCTTTGTATAGGCTTATACCAGACTCGATCAAATGCTTTTGAGATGTCTAGTTCAACCGCTCTTGATTCCCCATGCTTCAGCTATTGAAGCTGAAGTCCAAAGATGGGTTATGTAACTCAGCAAGTATCTCGTTGGCGTCTACGAAAATCATACTGCCGGTCACTTTTAAGTCCATGACCCTCTTTATATTTGATGATATCGGCATTTATGCCATTTTCCATAACTGTGGCGCGGTAACAAGTTACGTAATAGTTCCTCATACTTTGTGTGCTGGTGTTGAATCACTTTATGTGCTTGCATTGCATCACAGTACACAGGTACTTCTTTCCTTTTTTGGAGGTTCAGGTTCAGTTACCATCAATGCTACGGTACAGTTTCCACTTATTTCCTGAACTAATCTTGTTTTTTTTTTTTCATTTTCATGCAAAGCAAACTTGGCTGCGGTCAAATCCGCTACATATCTGTTAAACTAGACTTTAAAATTTATTGTATACATATTGTGTCAATTCGTTTAATGGAACAGCACCCAAACAACTCAAAATCTTCACTAACGACCATCACTCGTGTTAAAAAAAAAAAAAAACTAAACCCTACCTCCCGCGTTTATCGCTTCGAGTTTTTGTTAAAAATGACAAATAATCAAATATCAAGAATCTGCAAGTGAAGCACACTTGTATTGTATTATTAATGATTCTCGAAGGGCAATCCATCAAATATCAAATGTCTGATGGGATAGAAACAAAAAAAAAAAAAACATCGGATGGATGCATTTAGAGATAAACGATTTTTGTTTTTGCTCTAGATGCCGGTTCGTCTTTGAACAAGGGGATGTAAATGCGAAAGATAGATTTAATGGAGATTGATTTCGTGTAGCTATGCTGAAGAGAGATATTTTACTTTTTCTGATGAGCACTTAACTTTGTAAGAAAACAGAAAAAAACGAAATTGTATTCAAGTTTTGAACTCTATCGAAGGTCTATATCTTCCATTCAGTGCGCGGAAAAAGTCATCTAAAATTCCCAAAAATAAGATCAGCCTCCCCTTTTCACCCACTTTGTACATGCCTAGCCTATCACAAACTCCCATTACCGCAAACCACATTTTCTAGAAATAATTTCACGGTTCATTAGCTGCACAACACAAATTAGTATTATCCTTGTTGGCTGCACAAGCGATTAATTGAATATCAAATTATCTGCCGATATGCGATTAAATTAATTAACATGCCAAAGACGTATCCTCGTTAAAGGCTGCTACTGCTTCTTGCTAGTGGTACTTCCACTTGAAATACGAATTTCAAGATACCAGCAGCCTTTGTCGAAACCAAAAAGACAGTTATTATGGAAATTGTATCTAATATTCGAATTGGTCCTGACCAATTGTCCTTATAATATGCACTTATCTTCAACGAGTATATTAAATGAAATTGGATGCTGAAAGGATGTCTTACCAGCAAATCCCACACCATATTAAGTCCGTTGCAACTAAAGATATTGCTCTCTATTCAGGTACTCGTATATGGGAGGAATTCATTTGTGGCCAATTAGACCTATGTGTGCGTCGCGGTGTCATCATTTCGATTATTCCATTGAGATCTATATATTGTATGTACATATAGACATAATGAAAACCACCAAGGTGGTGTGCACGTGCAAGGATAATGACTAAAATTATATGTATTATGTGTGTAGAACGTGATGACATTAACGATGATGGTAGGCTTTTCATTAATTTATCCATTTACTGGAATGGAAGGATACGAATCAAATTAGGTGCATACTTGAATTGGAGCTTCGCCGATTGAATACAATTGATGCTAAAGTCAGCATGAATTAGTTGTTAGAAATTGATACTTGAACTATTGCCTATGGGATTTTTGCTATGTTGTTATTTGGAGAACAGTATCCTGGATAGAAAATACGAATTCGAATATGAAAAGGCTACGGGGCTAAGCGAAAAAGCTGCTTCAAGGGCTTGCCCTCCGCGATGGAATCGATGACTCTTCACACTGGATTGCAAATGCCCTCACTGACAGAAGAATGCAGATTATCGGTATTTACTACCTCACTGAGCTGGAGTTGAAGGACCTACGTCATATTGAGCTAAAAGACATCCTGATATTCGCGTACCTATTTAGATGGTCTTAAATGAGCGGTTTCTCTTTCCGAAATCGCAAACCCTCCGAGATACATATCCTTATCTAGATGGGTGTAAATTCAGTAGACCATGTTAGAGCAGTGTGGGCGCCGTGGCGTAAGTGGTTAGTGTGTTGGATCACTACGCATGAGGTTCCAAGTTCGAATTCCAGAAAACACCAAAAAGTTTTTTCACGGTCCCACCTCTCGCGAGCGTCTGACAAACATCCGAGAGTATTGTTGTCAAGAAAAAGCTTCTCAAATCGCCGTTCAGAGTCGGCATTAAACTGTAGGTCCCTTCCATTCGTGTGAAAAATATAACGCACACAACATGAGTGGTTGCGAGAAGCTAGGCCCTGGCACTTTAAAGAGCTGTTGCGCCAAATATTTGTATTTGTATGTTAGAGCAGTGAATTACGTTACAAGGCACACATCTACCAACTGAACCGAATTGACTTAATAATCTCTTCTCAAGTTGGCTTGAATTGCCACAGAAAAACAAAAACTGATAAGCTTCAAATAATACCATCAACCTCTTCCTTCTGCCGAAAGTGAGCCAAAGTAATTCACCGCAGTACCTCATAAAATTGACAAGCATTTAACCAAAAATCATGAAAACTTCCATTCAACTCCAAAACTTTACAACCATTGTCTTGGTCTCGTAGAGTTCATGGCATACTATATGTGGTATCTTTTCAGCCTTTCACAACATATGAACGCTTTAGTCCATGTAGAACATACCTAATAAATGTTTCCCATTTTCTCACCCGACAACAAAGCGAACAAAGGATGCTCGGTCGGACAAAAACACTAACCGCGCCACACAAATTTCATTTCTTTCCGCTGAAAGAACACATTCACATCGCATACATAGACACACCCGAGCCTATCTCGAGAAAGATATTTGTAAGCTCCCGCCATGGTCGGTTGAAATCCATTGTAAATCTGCGACCGAGTAGAAGGTGCAAAAAAGGAACTAAAACATCGAAGCCTTTTCCAAAAAAATTCGTCCTTTTCTTCCTTGCCTTATCCAGTTGCACATTCTCGATAGGCGACGACAACCGGCTGACCGGTGTATATGGCAAAAATGTCCAAGTACCTGTAGTCCAAAACTCAAATACCCACCGCATTCATATAAAGGACGACGAAAGCTGCCTGCCTTCTGTGACTTTGAAATGAGTTATGCATGAGAGGAGGAGGTACACCTGCCGTGCATTTTCACCTTTGTTCGTTTCGAAGGATAATTCCACATTATTGGATAGCTTATAGCTCCCATGCAGTATAAATTGCTCAAAATAAACTAAGTGCTTACAGATAATAGTGTGTGGTCACTAGTGGGGACTACGGGTTGCAAGGGTCACTTGTTTGTCTGCAAAAGCTATACACACCCGCTGGTGTAAATAAATTAAGAAACTCTCTCTTTGTCCGTGTCCGCCTGTAGAAATGTGTTGAACAAATATTTTGGGCTTAGCGATTCGCACACATTGTCATCTTGGAGATGTGAATCATCACAGGATGTAGCTTTCAAGAGGTGGGGGCTTCTAACATTGTGGTCGGTATATATTAATTGGACTGACCATGGTTTAATTATTGTAATCGTATTTGCGCTCACTGGGCAAACCCCATACAAGACTACCTAACCACATCCCCTCTGCACACACACATATGTATACACAAATAATGTGCGTGAGTACACAAAACGTGAGTTGTGTGTAAGTATGTTTTGTATGATGAGGATTATTGATTGAAGGACATTTCATAGGCTAACTCTGGTTGAGTACTGTATCTTATAGGTATGGCGAACGGACGCACAGTCACTGAATGTTAGTGTAGACTGACCTGAATAGAGGGGTGGTTTTCGGTTTAAGTGACATCATTTATGCATTAGATTAATGACTGAACGATTAGGCAACCCGATAAGTTTACATTTTAATTAAAGTGATGTGGGTAGACCCGACAGATGGGGGTGGGGAAACAATCTCGGACAATCACCAAACACTGTCACCACCACTTGATCCATGAAGTTTGTGTAAATGTCAATAGTTAGCCATTGACAGATGGGCTTTACAGAGGGAAGATAAGTCATTATTGTCGGGGAATAGCAGTTGTGTGTTTGTGTGTGTAGGTGGTTGAACTTTGGCATTATTTTGCAAGTGGTAATTGTGATTCTTATGGGGTGTGAAGAGGTGTAGGATTAACCATAAGGAAGGTTAAATGAGGGTTGCGGTAGTTTCTCAATCAATGTCAAGTAACATGATTTGCTTTAGAAGGTCGATTGGGAAAATATTTGTGGTTGAGTTTGATGAGAGTGTACTAATAAAATCGAACAGACTGATCAGCTGGCTATTTACTTGCCGATGTCCTTGGGATACACATAACTGCTTGGAGTTGCTTGGCAAACACAAACAATAGATTTGATTTTGTTTTATGTACGATTTATGTACCTAAGAAGGTCAATTTGAAAACAGTTTCTTCCAATACAATGACGACCTTGATAAAGATTTGGAAATGAAAATTATATAAGTCGATGAATGGTAAAAATTAAAGACTGCATGAAACAATCACACTATGTACCAGTACAAATGCTTAAAAAATTATGTTGATCACGCCTTAAATAGGGATTGGCATAAGGGCCTTGCTAAGATTTTTCCGCTCTAACGTTGGATCTGTGCTGTTATATGGATGTAGCACGTGAAAAGTGATCATTACTATCATTAGCAAGCTGAAATTACTCGTTAAAAGCTAAATAAATAGCTGAAATAGTAGCCTGCGCACAGTAGTTGGGGAAAGGTTAGGGCGAGCTGAGACACATTGCCAGAAAATGCACACGATGGCGCGTAGGCGTAGTAGAGGACCCTAGGACTCACAAGAGGATATAGGACATAAGTAAGTAATGAGATGATTGAATATAAACTGGATATGAATTTACCTAAGTCGTGTTACCCATTATTGAAATCATATATTTCGGATCGGCTCTTCCGAGTTCCAATCGCACGAGAACAAAAGAAAATTTAAGCAGGTGTTCTACAAGGAAGTGTCGTGGATCCAACCCTGTAACTATTGTACACCAGTGATATACCAGTGGATAAAAATGTTTTGAAAGCTACTTTTACAGATGATACCGTAATATTAGTACCCGATAAATGCACTGTGAAGGCAACAGAGAAACTGCAGAATTTAGTTAATAGAGCAAGTGAACGGATGCAACAATGCCATATTAAATGCATTGAGGCAAAATCAAGTCACATAAACCTCACAAAAGATAAAGAATGTTCCGATATTCATTAACAACCAAATACAGGTAATTATCTTGGAAGGACTTTGGATACGAAGTTAAAATGGAAAGAGCACGTCAAAAAAAAAAAAAAAGAGAAGAACTAAACTTGAAGTGTAGAAAATGTACTCGTTACTGGGAACTAACTCAGATATGTTTATCCCGAAAAAAAGTCTTGCTGTACAAGCAATAAATTATTAAAGCCTGTGTGAACATATGTCATCCGATTATAAGGTTGTACAAAAAAAAAATATAAAATGTCAAAAACAAAGTACGTCGTGGAATGATAAATGCAGCTTGGTATACATTTTAGAAATACCGATTTGACCTAGAAATAGATATGGTGACAGAAGTGTTTAGAAAGCACACTGTATCACAGAGTCAGCGACAGCAAAACCACTTCAAGCTCGAGATAAAAACCATCTTAAATGTACGAGACAATATCCGGAGATTCAGAAGAACCAAGTCTCATGAACTAATGGCTTTTGGAAGAGCTCAATACTTTAAACTTCCCCCAAAGCGATTTCAATACAAGAAAGCATTCATTTTTTCATTCATTTTCAATGGCCCGCTAATCCCTTATGAGGGTCGCGGGGGTAGGATGCTCAGGTGGACTCTCCATCCTTCTCGATCCTCCGCCATTGACTCCAATTCATCAGGAGGAATCCCTAAGCGGCTCCAGGAGAGATGGCGGACTTGATCCCGCCATCTATTTCTAGGCCTTCCGCGAAGTCACCTACCTGATGGCACGGCCACCATGGCGCGTCTTGGAAGCCGGTCTGGGGGCATACGCACTACGTGACCAAACCATCGAAGCATAGATCGTTCCGTTCGGAGAAGTAGCTGCTCAACGTTAAGCGCCTCGCGTACTCTGGTATTGCGCACTCGATCCCTGCGAGTTATTCCAACAACACCGCGAAGGAACCTCATTTCGGCAGCTTGTATCCGCGATCTTATTCTTTCGGTCACTACCCAAATTTCATGACCATAGGTGAGAGTTGGAACGTACACAGAGTTAAAAACCGATAGCTTAGCTTGAACACTAAGTTCGGCCTTCCTTATAACAGATTGGCCAAGCTCTCTCAAAATTGATCCAGCCTGACCAATTCTACAGGATAACTCGGCATTGCTCCTCCCATCACTCGTGAATAAAACCCCGAGGTACTTAAACTTCTCCACCTGCTTCAGTGGGACTCCACTAACATGCAGGGTGCACTGAATGGGTTTTTTGGAAACGACCATTACTTCCGATTTGTTCACGTTGATCTTCATTCCAGCATCATCACAAACGGCTACAAACCTTTCGAGTGCGCGCTGAAGTTCGGTTTGAGAGGACCCAAGGATGACCAAATCATCCGCAAAGAGCAGATGACTAATCCTTAGGTCTCCCACTTCGAAACATTCCCCGCCACGGCTGCGCTGCAACATCCAATCCATATATACAATGAATAGGAGAGGTGACAAAACGCACCCCTGACGGAGTCCAACGCCCACAGTGAAAGGTATTGATTTAACACCGTTTATCCGAACACAGCTTCTACAGTTTGTATATAAAGACTGAATCGCCCTTAACAGGGAACCATCAATCCCGTACTCCTGCAGAACACTCCAGAGTTTGCCTCGAGGAACCCTACAAGAAAGCATAGCGACATTAACCCTCAACGACCCATTGGTGGTACCTGGGTACTTTTTGGATGTTAAAAAGAAATAGTTTTTTTTTCCACTCTTCCGATGTTCCATGACATCTATACAAAATCATTTCTACGCGATAAAAACTAAAATTTGCTGGAAAAAAGTGAACAAAACAAGAGGTTTTTACCATTTTTCAAGCCTATAGCGGGAGGGTCCAGGGGTGGTACCCAGTACCCAGTACATTTTAAATAGAAACATTTTTTTTATATTATAGCTTTATTAGAAATATTCTTAGAACAATCCACGCAAATAACTGGAGCAGGAGTAGTATGCGGGTCACAAACAGGCTTAGAACAATTTTGGTAACGCTTCCGAGACTTTCTCTTAATTCGGTCATCATCATAGTATTTCTTACAAATACCTTGCACCTTCAAACGGCCGGTACTATCTCGTTCTTCGATTGGTTGTGGAAGCGAAATGGAAGTACGAGTAGTTGCGATTTTCGAGCCGAGAACGCTCTCCATC
Organism: Brachypalpus laphriformis; assembly: GCA_945910035.1. Classification (NCBI taxonomy): domain Eukaryota; kingdom Metazoa; phylum Arthropoda; class Insecta; order Diptera; family Syrphidae; genus Brachypalpus; species Brachypalpus laphriformis. The sequence continues at coordinate 163,820,141 of OX246756.1, forward strand.
GCTGTTTTGGTAAAATAGAATCGCGTTGTCAATGGATCAACGCTCTGAACTTGAATCGATGGCAAGCAAAGATCTCGTACCAGTTCTTTCAGGAAAAGTTTGCGACGATCGGTTCGAGTACTTTCTGGGTTATGCTCAATATAAATGATATATGCCGCTAAACAAGTAACATAAATTATATTGTAAAATAACGCCAACGGCCACCGATTAGTTCTACGTTTAGTCGTATAATTCCCAAGCATTTGATCCATCTAATCTACTCCACCCTTTGTCGAATTATAATCCAATATGATTTGTGGTTTTCTAGATGCAGTTGTCATATCGATTGCCCCATCGTTATGAGTGCTGGATATCAAAATGACGGTTTTCTTCTTCTTTGGGACATACGAACATATCGTTGCTTCAGCTCTAAAGCCAAACAAAGTTGAATGGATTTCGCGGTCTTTAGATGGCAGCATCGCCACTGAGATGTACGGTTTATTTTTCGAAGCGTCCCCAGCAATGTCAATCCATTGCTTTTGAGATGATTTAGCAGAGGCAATGATGATGCCGGCTTCGACGGGATATATTGCGTAAAACGTGTTCTTCCTCGGTAGGGGAAGAGTTGTTCATCGACTGTGAGGTTATCGTACGACTTGATGTGTGCGTGCAGATTGACATTCAACATGTTCCATAAATCTCTGATGGGGGCTGCTTAATCCAAAGTCTGGCGTTGAATCCTTGTTTGTAAATTATCGAATCTAATAAACCTGCGTCGGCTGAGACTTGCCCGATATAATGTCAATGTAGATTGCACCCACAAATCGTGGATATGTTCGTTGGCCGATTTGTAAACTCCAGCAGCAATCAAAATACCAAGGAATGCATCAAATTCAAGGCAGTCAAAGGAATCCCACCGTTCGCTGAATTTGATGGTTGAATGACTTGCTTCGCCTTTCGGTTTGCCTCACGAATTATCATCGTTTTCATTGATTCCGTAAAGATCAGATTAAATAAATTCAAACGAGCGGATAATGATGTCGAACGATACGGGCCTCCTGTCAAAGAAGCATCTTATTTTTTGTCTGTGCTATGACGATGGAAACAATTAATTTTGCCAGCTTGACGAAGCAAGTTATGCACCGGTGTTTAGGATGATGGTAGTGGCTGTCTCTTCCAAATTGTGGAATCAAAGATCTTACTTTGGGCTGCTCAGACTCGCTTTCTGTGGAATCGGTGTCATCGAAATCATCGGACTCGTTTGCAATATCAACAGCATTACTCATGTTCCCAATCGTGTTCACGTCTTCAATATCGGATTTTTCAAGGTTTCCTGGTAGTCAATCAGCATACGCATCATTCTCATCGGCATCATTCTCATCGGCCTGGAAAAGCTCTTCATCTTGTTCAGAATAATTCTCACACAATTCACGAATTTTTTCTTTCGTCAACCTAATGAATCAACAATATAAATACGATAAAAATTAACAAATCTCTCACCGCAACAATAAAATTAAAGGTTTACAATTCAAATCAAAAACGAACCGTTGTAATCGAGCCTTTGCGCCGCTAGTGTAAGGAACCGCAATGCTTTTATTCGTGCTCATATTAGTAAAAATAACGAATTTCATACCACTGCTAAAACACAACTGACGCTCTGCCGCATATATGTTTTTCGAGCCTCTTCTTCTTCTTCTTCTTCGCGGTTATCTAATTACACACACTTCCTATATACAAACATGATCGAACGATTTCTATGTAAACCGCACCGAGATATATGGTGGTACCAGGGTACCACCTATGGTAGCTTTAGTGTGTAGATTTGTATGGGTCGTTAAGGGTTAAAGTCCCATACTACTTGGCAACCGAAAACAGTCTCTTTTGAGATTTTCACATTTTCCACAAAAGGGGAAAGGGCACAGATCATGGACTGTGCTTTTGCCGGTTTATGTTAGTTTTAGTTTGCCTCAGCAACAGCGTGATCCAAAATCGGGAAGCCTGCAAATGGTTCCGGAGTTCAAACCGGCGAACCCCACAGGCGGATCAGTAGGAATTCAAAGAAGTATTCGAGTTATGATCCCTTGAGTTTAGGTCATATCCTCGTCGAATCACGAAAAACAAGACGAAAAAGTGGGCGCCCTGGCGGCGTAGCTAGTGTGACGGACCACAGTGCGTAAGGTTCAATGTTTGAATCGCAGAAAACACCAAATGTTTTTTTTTTTCACGGTCCCACCTCTCGCGAACGTTTGACAAACATCCGAGAGTATTGTTGTTATGAGAAATCTCCTCAAGAACAAAATAAAAGATACCCATCGGATACGACACAAACCTGTAAGTCACTTTCATTCACGCGAAAAATATAACGCACAAAACACGAGTGATAGCGATAGGGTACGAGCAGTCCTAGGCCCTTCATGGGCTGTTGTGCCAAATATGTATGTAAGAAAAAAGTTGCTCAATTCTGTGAAAGTAAATCAATAAAATTACCCTTTCATTCACTGGTAGAAATCATTAAGGGACCCCCACAGAAAAAACTGTTTTCGGTGGTTTATCTTCCCAATATTCAAGGGAGTAATGTCAACATTGAGGCTATAGGTTACAACTTATATGGATGACAGCGCTATAACCATATCGGCAACATTTCTACATTTAATAGGGAACACGTCAAATAGACAAATGAAATTGGATTTGTGTACAAGACAGTACTAGTGAGATTGCTATATTCACAAGAAGGCATAAAGTATGCGCATTGCTCAACCAAAACTTAATGCCACGGCTTTGCTGTTTATAAGTCTCAGTTCGCATACACAAAATCAACTGCAAATCTACGAAAAAGCTTTTGGAATAAACATATACGACGATAATAAAAGCCATTTTAGGGTGTTAATGTGCCATGTACGGGGTGTTAATATGCACTTCTGGCAAGATTACGGAGATAGGTTTGCATCGGCATAACCAGTGGTTTGAAATTAAAACTGTACTCTACCTGCTTCCCAATAGCATCTTCTGTTGAAAATCTTATTAAACATTTCCCGCCGTCTTCTTTTATTTAAATTCATAATTCAGGCTCACCTTCAAATTACCATGAAAGCACAAAAAAAAAGGAACGTTGCCATCTAAATTTACCTCATCCACCACGAGTTAAAAATTAATGGCAACGAAATTTTTCATCAATAACACGTAGTTGTCTGCCTATAAAAATGTACAAGAAAAAGAAATATGTTGACTTTTATGCAGGTCCTTATCGATTTGATGAATACCTTTTGAAGAAGTAATATACATACATAACTCAGCCTCGCACTCCAACTGCTCGTTTTTCACATTTTTATGCTCTGGTTCTTTCGCGTTCGCGTTCGCGTCTCGAATTTATTTTTTATTTTTTTTTTTGTTCTGAATACAGTTTTTATTGAACGAATTTTCTCAATAAGAAACCTGTAACGAAAAGAAATAAAAAGTACAAAAAAGAGTCAAGTTGTTTCGATGAGGTATTGAAAGCGTAGCGAACATTTGCCGTTCGCGTTTCGTTCTTACGAGTTCATTGAATGCCACTTCAGCGGGTTATTTATTTGAGGACATTTTTAGCTAAATTTTGCATAACGAAGCACCTTGTTTCATGAGTGAGAGTTTGAAGTACCTTAAAGCAGTCGATACAAATTAGGAAGCGTCTAGTTAAAGTCTAGAAGGGAGTTGGTGTAGGTTATTCTTACAACAAATAATGAAAGGTACTATGTCTATGCGAACTTTAGATGGTAGGTAGCAACAAATGTTCAACATTTTTGATCAAGGTTTGGTTAACACACTTATGCATATACCAGAAAACCGCACTTCCTGCACGTTGACAATAGTGTATAATAGTTCAAAAATAGATTTGATCCATTTAAAAAAAGTTATGTATACGCCATGCCATAGAGTAGCGGATTAGAACATATGAATTACTTGCAAAAATATCCATGTCACGTTGAATTTGGTAAAGGTTAGACCGTACAATTTAACGTCATCAGCAACTGATGCGGTTTCCTTGTGGTGGAGAGAGGAATGACCAGCAAGGAAATCATTCAAAATCTTGGTATTATATTTGTCAGAATCTCTTTAGTCCTTTCGTTTCAATTTCTTAGGATGTCGTAGGCCAGATTGAAAGTCCCAGTATGTGAGCTTTTCCTTTTTTTTCTATTAATTTAGCTCAATCTTAATTTGGTTGATGGGAAGGGCACAAAAGGGTTCAGGACCAATAAACGGAGATTGGACACTAGATCTGCCTTGTTCATCAGCAGCTTCATTGCTAGTGATACACTTATGGGCAGGGACCCATGTGAATCTAATTTTTGTGTGTATAGCAAGCTGTAGGAGAATTTGATTGGATTGGATTGATGATCGGATTGAGGATTCGACAATTATCCCAAAAGATCCAGTCGGGGATAATCAGCTCAAAAGGCGACTTAGATGGATCCGTTAAGGCATGAAGTCAGTCATATATATTGGTGGTGGGGAAAGCAGTGAAGAATTTTTGAAGAACACATTTAAAGAATATTCGTATGTCTAACAAGGTGATGCCTTAATGTAATGTAATGCCTATTTAGACAATTTTTTCCACTTTTTGCAGGGCGGAACTTTTTTATAGCCATAGATTTGTTTAGTCTTCTCCCACCAAACGAGTAATGCGTACGTGATGATTGGTGCGATGATGGTGAGGTAGGTAAGGTAAAGTTAGGTTAGGTAAGTGGGCTGGTGTAGGGGGATAGAAAACCTCCACACCATACTCAGGTCAATATATACCCATTGTGATATCCATGGGGGAAAGGGGACAGAATAGGGAATCCCTTCCTCGTGGAAAAATATCGTCTTTGTACATATCCTAAAGAAAGCATTTAGTACTTACTGTGCCCGAGATACAAACCATCCAGAGGATTTGATGAAGTTTGCGATGTCATTTATTGGTCTGTTGGACAACTCTTCTAAATCCTCAAATGATAGAGGCCTGGGCAATGACAGAGAAAGTGGGCGGTGTCCTCCTGAGCCTCCTCGTTGCCGCAGCCTCTATAAAGGTCTTCGTTAGTCACACGTAGTTTTTCCATGTGGTACCGCATGGTATTATGCCCCGTAATGACTCCTTTTAGAGTAGAGAGGGATTTTCTATGCCTCTGTATGAGTCTATTGGTTCTTACTCTGTCAAATAGGTTAGGTTAAGTTATGAGGTTTTCATAAAACACTATGCACCAAGGTGGGCCCATCGCGATCACTAGGGAACCTTCACGGCAAAAGACCTAAACCAATTCTCCCATACACTTAATTTCCCTACAGAACTTGAAAATATCATTGTTCTTTTTCAAGGACTTTAACTCTCCTAGGTTGCCGAAGAAGTATCTTCCAAGGTACTTTAGCCTTGTCCTGACATTGCCTTGGCTTTCACAGAGTATATGTGTTATGTCCTCTGAGACATGTAGGTCATTGCAGTACCTACAAACATCTATAATTAATAAATCGATAGGCTTGTCTAGATTACTTGCAGTTATCCATAATTATGAACTCAAATCAATTTCTGTTCACCTTGATGGAAACAGTTGAACCGATCAGAAAGCGATTGGCATGATTTTAAAGTGGATTTGTGGGTGACTCGACACGATGTTTATAAATATAAGTACGGAGTATTATCAATGGAAAATCATATGTTATAGTAAAGGATCACATTAGCTCACGGAAGGGTTTACCGACAAGGTGGAATTATGAAAAACGCAAAGGAGAAGGAGGAGAACCTCTGCTTCAAATGTTTTTGAAAACCCTGGAGATAACGGCATGAGAAGTGGCTTAGCTATTGTCAGACTTTCAGAAAATTATTGAATTTTGAGATATTGAGGATAGAAAGTATGCAGCAACCAACCTAAGAGCAAGGAGAATTTCAGCCGAAAACTCTTAAGCATCTTTCAGATAGAGCTTCAGAACCACATGGCCCTAAGTTTCACTTGATTTCCCATTCATTTAATTGGCATAATAAGTGGCTGTAAGTGTAGCTTGAGTAAAACATAGTAAGTTTACTAATATAATATGAAAGCTTGCTTTGAATTTGAGTTTATGTGGGGAAAACCGAACTCAGTTGACTAGGTATTAATATAATCAGCAAAAGGTGAAAAACTGCCTTCAAAAGGAAACTTATGAATGAATGCGCAAGGAGAAGCAGCCACTTGCCTTTTTTATTTGTTCAATATAGCATAATATCAATGCTCTTTGATATTATTTTAAACAACATTTGAATTTATGTATATTAAACTTTAGTCTGAACGCTATGATTCTTCTCCTATTACAGTTGAATCGGGATACTTGAGCTCTTCACTTGCACGCGATGTGAAGTGCCTGTGCCTAGCTTCTCGAACCACTCGTGTTGTGTGCGCTATATTTTTTCACACGAATGGATGGACCTACAGTTTAGGACCATATCTGAAGGGCAATTTGTTTTGAGAAGCTTTTTCGAGACAACAATACTCTCGGATGTTTGTCAGACTCTCGCGAGAGGTGGAACCGTGAAAAAGCTTTTTGGTGTTTTCTGGGATTCAAACTTGGAACCTAATGCGCAGTGATCTGACACACTAACCACTTACACCACGGTGCCCACCTTCCAAGTACTGCACCCATAAAGCAGCACCGATTCTACATTGGAGCGGAACAGTCGGAGCTTGGTTCTTAAGCTGATAACATTGCTTCTCCAGATTTTAGATAGCATTCCGAAAGTAGCTTAATCCTTCCCGTATCTACTCCACACATCCAGTTTGGTCCCACCGCGATTAGCCGGGACCAACCTTCTTAGATATAGAAAGCTGTCAACTTTCTCGACTTCTTGTCCGGCAATGTTAAGTTGACCGCGGGTATGAGAAGTGCTCAGGGCTTTCGTTTTGGCTGTGTTTATTTTAAGCCCCACTTTGTTTGCCTCAGCTTCTAGATTTTGGGCCATCAAATGAAGACCCATTATTCGATGTGAAAGTAGACAAACATCGTCAGCGTAATCGAGGTATTTAAGGCTAGATGACATAGTCCAGCGTCAACTGTGTCTATTGCCCAGCAATAAAGATACATAATGCGGCTAAAAAACATCTGGGATTACTGGATTTACTTCCATCCGGGTTTTAGAAGTTTGGACGCGATCTTGGTGGAAAGATAGACATATTTTTGTCCAAATTTTGAAATGAAATGAAGTTTGAAATGAAAGTTCTTTACTGCGATATAATTTAATTTGTCTGCAAGCTTTTGTTTGAAAAACAGGATCGACCGCGTGAATAATTTGGTACTTGTCACTGAACTCAAGTGTAAACTACACCATCGACATAGCATATTGCTATTATCTAACAAAGGAAGTCAACACATAATCTACCGCCATACGTATTAATAAACATATTTGTTTGCCTGTCTTTTTGTATATCAGGCAATCAGTAGAGTAAAAGTCATTTCAACTCAACAAAATGTCAATAGAGCATAAAAATGTCAATGTGGCGATTAATCGTAACCTCTGCCAAAAGTAATTACAGTTGATACGTGCCTACTCAAACTCTGAAACTCCCCCAGACTATGTATTATGTTTAACCCAATAGACAGTTAAAACTAACAGACACATTCACATTCGCAGTGTATGTACGTCACTCATTACTCTTGAGGTTAACCACACCTTTCTTAACATTATATTCGTATTTGAATCTATTATAATCCACCCCATGTTACAAAATGTCTCAATGACTTTTCCAAAAAATTACAATCTCTTCATAGCCAACATAAGACCAGATGTACCGCTTAAATCATTTCCTTGATCTCTTCGCCTTTAACAGCGACATTACAAAACTCGCAAGCCCATTCTCAAAGTCATAAAATTTTCTGCCCAAATATAAATGGAATAATATATAAAAAGTGGTACTCTCCTCCTCAGAAATTTAGACATCACTTGAGAGAACATTGGCTTTTGGGTGCCCTTAAAAAGTGTACCCTGACTCCAAAGTCATATATAACACACACAAAGTCCTACTACCGTTTATGCCTCTCTAGGGAATACAAATAAAAAGAAGATCCTCAAACCCCCAGTATACCACCGCACAATTTTCCCTCCTTCTCCTCCTCAAAAAGAAAGAAAAAAAAAAACAAGAAAACCTGTCCAAAAGGCTGCGAACATTTTTTTGGCAACCCTTTCCGCAAATGTATGTTAAAGTTGTCTGGCAAAAGTTTACCTTTTTTTTTTGTTACTGCCTCTTGCCTCTTCAACAGTCGCCCTGCTTACCTGCTATCAGCAACCGAGGAAGGTAGGCTGTAAGTTCTGCTTCGGCCTTTTAAACTTTTGCCTTCTTCAACGTAGACACATATATATTTTGTGTGGGAGTATTTATATACACTCCTTACTAAAAGGACGACCACGCCGCCGCCGACACGCTGGTAGTAAGAGAGCAAGTACCATAGGAGTTATCCTCCACCGGTATTCTCCCACCCAGTCTTCCACCTGAACATTTTACATCTTCTGATTTCTCGATAAGTTGTGTTTCCCTGGAAGTTTTTTTTTTTTGCTCCTCTTTCGAGGTTGAGGGTGTAGAAATAAATTTCATCTCCCAAAACACCACCATCCGACGGAGCGACCGTCAGGGATACCCGAAATTCTGTGTACGCTGGGAGGGGTGGTGTTATTTTGGGAGGCTGCTGCATAAAGGGACCTAACCAACCCGCCCAATTCACCTGAGAAAAAGTACCATTTTTAAGGGAAATATTTCTTCTAAACTAGTGGTGGCTTGTGCTCATGGTCGTGGTTAGGGTAAGATTTTGACTACTATTTTGAAACTTGTACACGATGCTACGTAAGATTTAGGTTAATTTATGAGGTTAAGTAGTTTCTGGTGCGCTAAATATCCATTGAAAATTATGAGCGAGTGATGTTGAGACGAGAGGCAGGTGAAGGACTGTAGTACTACGAAGGGTTGGGTTTCCTTATTACTTTGCATTAAGAAGCTCATCAGGGTTTACTTGAAAGTTGCTCTTGATTGGATATTGTGACACATTTCTAATTAGACAAAAATGAATTTTCCTACATACTGGTGTTTTGCAGGATGTTATGCAACATAAGAAAAGTGAACTTAGTTGTCTAGCTGTGTTGTGAAAACTTCTGTTTTATTTTTGGCGTAGTGAGTTATACTTAATAAGTTATTTTGCATTGAGCGACTTCTCAGGATTGGTGAGCCCCTAACGTGAGTTTGTTCCAAAGATAACTCAGTCGGTAACAAAAGGAAGTTTTGGTAAAGCGATGATCTCGCGGTAACCAAATGAACTTGGAAGTTGTGTGCCCTATTGGCGATTTGCTGGTAGGATGCTCAAATATTAGGATGAGTTATTCGAAACAACTTGTATGATCGTTTTTGTAATACAGGCAAAAATTATTCGCTCTGATTGGTCATTGATTTGACTATGAAATGGTTGTTGCACTTACTACCTCGACGTTACGACACAGATTGCTGTCATCCTTAAGTGGATGTTAAAAAAAATGAACAAATATCTATAAATGACGTCAAGAGATTAAAACTCGAGTGAAATAAAATTTACAAGTAAATTTATCTCTGTGGTATCAGCTAGCACAACAGGTGGTAACCTTTCTGGGTGCACAAATTCTACATTGAAGCGGAATCCTTACCTCTTGATGCTAAAATTAAAAACATTATTTCGTCTTGCCTGAGCTAGCATTCCGACCAAAAACTTAGCACAATTCAGTTGAGAAAATGTTCCTCCGTATCGGAAGCTATCCATACTTACTTACTCAGTTAAATGAGGCTTCAGTTCGGAGTGAACCCGGACCTAAAACAGAAGACTCTTCAATTAGCTTGGTCTTCTAATAATTTTCTCCTTTGTGCGTAAGATTCGAGCCGAAGCGTTAGTGTCCAATCGCTCTACATGTCCTAGGCATATAGACGGCTAATACGCTGTTTTTTTTTTTTCTTGACTAGGTTGATGCCGCTGCACAGCTCGTATAGTTAACCATTGAATCTTCTCCTCAAAAACCCGTCAACGCAAATCGAACCTAATATCTTACGAAGAATTTTCTACAAGGAGGTCCATATTTCAGCGCCGTAAAGCAAGACGGGGGTGATCGGTGTCCTACATAGTCTAATTATTAGGCTTATTAGCCCAAAAATACAACGAATGGGCAGAGTTATTCGCTTGATTTGTGCTCTGATATCATTGTCACTGTGCCCATTATGACGTTCTGTCCGATTCGTTGGTGTTAATTGACCCTTCTTGTTGACAGCACATACTTGATTTTGCCCTCGTTTACCGCTAAACTCATTTTGTCCGCTTCTGCTTCAATGCTTGCAAACGCACTCGTGACAGCATGCTAAGTTCTTCCAGTTATGCCAATATCGTCAGCATATGCAAGCAGTTGAACAGACATTTGATAGATTATGCCTCTGATGTTGGCTTGTGACTTCCGCACAATCCACTCAAGTACAATTTTAAAGAAGTTACACGACAGCGTGTTACCTTGTCTAAAGCTTTTTTTGGCATTAAAGGTCTCGGTGCCGTCATTACCGACCTTGATGGAGCAGCAAGTGTTCTCCGTCGTCAATCTGCGCAGACTGGCAATTTCGGCAGGGATGTCAAAACTAGACATGGCTCTATATAGCTCTTTTCTATAGATGCTGTATAGGTGCCCTGGAAATCGATAAAGAGATGATGAGTAAAGATTTGGACTTCTTGGGTTTTCTCCAGCATCCGTCAAAGTGTAAAGATTTTATCGGTGGTGCACTTTCCTGACCTGAATTTGCACTGATAGAGGCCAATAAGGTTATTGATAAAATATTTTAGGCGTACACACAATACTGCACAAAAGATTTCATATGCAATGTTAATGATGGTGATGCCTCTATAATTGGCGCAGCTGAGAGGATCTTCTTTCTTGTGGGTCGGGCAAACGATGCTTGGTTTCCATTCATCAGGCATACACTCATCTGACCAAATCCTAAAGATGATTTGGTGTATGCTCTCTACCAATTCATCACTAGCTGTCTTGAAAAGTTTGGCCGGTAAGCCGTCATGTCAGGGGTGGCAGTGGTGCAGTGGGCAGTTTGTTTGCTCGTCAACCGATGTGTCCAGGTTCAAGCCCCAGCGGGGAACAGCAATCATCAGCCACTCAAAGAAATAAAGGAAAGCGAATAGCATCGTTTTTTCCAATCACTGCACCAAAGAAAGGTTCCTGCCTGGTAGTACAATAGACCAGAGAGAGTGTGAGTGCTCTGGGATATGGGTTTCCTTTTTAAAAAAAAGAAAAGAAAAAAGCCGTCATGTCCAGCAGCCTTGTTTGACTTCAGCTCGGATATTGCTATCCTCACTTCGCTTTAATCAAATGGATGAAAATTTTGATTATCGTCGTCTACCTAGAATGGCGCATTCTTCCTGAGAGCGGAAGCTATCCACTTTCCCAACATGTTATCCAGCAAAGTTTGACCTGTCAAGTTTTTTTTTTTTTTTCTCTTGCACAGCCTTTTAAGTTACTTTGACCTGTTAAGTTACTTTGAAATTTTTTTAATTCCTTATCATTAACCACAGGCATTTGCGGATTAGGATCAGGAGTTGTCTATTTTCTCGCTATAATCGGTAAGCGACGTACTATGCCTTTGCTGCCTTCTGTCCACAATGCATTTAACTCTACACTTTTGGTATGCTCTTCACTACTCTCTCATGATTTATTTCTTGCGAATAGATGAATCTTTTAGCCTGTCTATGTTAAACCTGAGCTTTCTCTATATGCAGAGGAACACTAGCTTACACAAGATGGTGAATTTGAGTCATTTCGCGCGTGGTGAGTAAGGGATTGCTACTAACTAGTGTCAATCTGATAGTCTCCGAACAACTACGTATATAAACCTTGGAAAAGCAAAGATAACCATTAACAACCAGATAGTCAGGTCTCTTCTTTTTCTTCCTATTTTGGCAAGGCCACGATCCGAAAACGAGGATCACAACCCTCCCACTTCACCACGTTTCTACTGATCCGCCTGTGGGGTTTGCCTATTTGACCTCAGAAAATGTCGGCAGGCCTGCCGATTTTGGATCACTCTGTTACTGCGGCCAATGAAGTGCCGATGTCGTCGTATTTGCCTGATCCAGGCGTTTATAGGCCTGCCTTTCCTACATCGCGATGTCTTTGGAAGGTGCATTGATATTGCCTTTTTAACAGGGTTCAAATGATCTCTTCTTTAAACGTGGCAATACCAGCTGAGCCGGTCGCGCTCTATTTTTCGTAAGATGGTTTCCTTGACGTGAAGGCTTCCACGGATTTTTTAACTTCTTATTCGATCAAGCTGTCATGCGAAGCATCTTCATCTCAGCTGCCGTTAATTTACTCTCATACTTTTTGTACATCGTCCAACATTGTAAACCATATGAGAGCGCTGGATGAACAGCTGCGGTGTAGAGCCTTCCTTTCAACTTAGGTGGCATTTTGTCACAGAAGATAGCGGAGTTTTCTTGCCACTTCATCCACCCTACGCTTTCGCGATGATTGATGTCGTCATCACAGGTTGCTTTGCTATTGATCATAGGTCCCAGATATTTGAACATTTCGCACGTGGAAAGCACTGTTCTATCCAAATAAATGCCCGCAATAGACCCGAGTGAAGCAGAGAACGGGCACCGCGAGAGCTCTGCCTTTTTTGAACTAATGCGATACCCATTTCCCTCCGAAACGTCCACCCACGCGTCAAGTGCTCGTTGCAGGTATGTAGGATCCTCACTTATGATGGCTTCATCGTCAGCAAAGAATAATTGATGTACCTTGGCGTCTGTCCCTTTACCTTCAAGCAGATAATCAAGGATTGTAATATAGAGCAAAGGACTTAAAACGCTTCCGTGGTGCTTCCCGCTTCCCTCCACCGGGACATGTCCATGATCATCTCTACATAGATTTTTGGAACCCCACGATGTCTTAGCACCACCCATATCAGATCTCATGGTTGTCAATACAATATGCAAATCCTTAAAGGAATCATGATGTTCTTGCGTTATGATTCCTATACTTTGAACTGCAGCTGTGGTTGATTTCCCCGTGGCAAACGCGCACTGATCGTCAGATAACCGTATTATTTTTCGTAGTCGGCCACTTCCGATCAACGATCTTCATGGTGTGTGACATCAGCTTGATCGAACGGTAGTTATCACAGTTTCGCGTATCATCCTTTCCTTTGTATAGGTACAGGGAGATGGTAACTTTCCCTCCATTGATTTGGCATTGGGTAACCTTTCATAAATTTGGAGATGAGAATTCTGAGCCATCTGAACCCGACGTCTCCCATCTTTTTCCAGAACTCAGAGGGCATCTCGTCTGGCCCAACCGTTTTTTTGAAGTATTTGACGGCCTCACTAACTTCTTCGACTGTAATGTCGGGTATTTCTTCACAGTTAGTGGTGGCTCTTGAAAAGTATAGCTGGGGAAACTGTTCATTCAAAAGATCTTAACAATACTGCCGCCACCTCTGCAGAATGTTGTCGTCATGCACTCAGATGTCTTATTGGATGAATATCGAAATGGTGTGAAGGTTTTGTGGTGAAGATTTTGTGGATGTCTTGCAATGCCAATCATAAAGATCATAGGTGGGACCATGCTTGAGTGTGCTTTAAAGTCAGCTTGTTAAATCCAATAGAGTTGCAAATTGGTAACACCAGGGAAGATGTGATTTTTCTAAAATCATTTATTTTAAATACAACGAATTTAATTTCCCTGAGATAATCGCAAAGGATTTACGTCAATAAAAAAGAGCAATTATTACTACACAGCACTCATCCTGCGGAGCGCAAGAAAATATTCTCTCAGTGGCTATTAATCATATTTCAAACCCAAGTTGATTGTGTGTTGTTGAAACCTTCCAACTTGGAATAATTTTCACCATCTACCCGACCGCCTCTCGCAAAAGTGGCATCCCTATACACATACATATAAAGAATAACAAAAATGCAGCACAACCAGACGATAGAAAAACACAAGCAGATAAATTAATCATTTTAAAATGACAAGCGCACTCTTAACCGCTGTCGATTCCAGGATACGCTATTTGTGAGTCGTGTTGTGTGTGAGTGATGAAAAAATCCTTAAGGGTATATGTACATATATCCTACCTACCATCGTGAAACAAATAAAGCTTATAAAGTTGTGTTGCATACCACCGTTGAACATTCTCCTTCCTCTGCTCATCTTTCATCAGCAGACTTTGACGCAACTGACATCCCCCTATCCTTGATCACCATCATTCGCTTGCCACCCTTCCACAAGCCGCATGGTGTTGGCAATTTGGAATTCCAAGTTAAGTGGGTTTCATAATGTCATTACACCACATAACCTAAATACGCTCCTCAGCCAAACTTAATGAATTCGAAATTGAAACGAAATCAACTTCTGAGGTTTTTGCTATTTTCTGTATGATATACATACATATCTAGATACTCTTCTCACTTTATATTTTTTTTCTTTTTGTGGGTTGCGAGTTGGGAACTGCACAGAGCATCCTCTTCTTGGTTCTGTGTGACGAATGAGGTTATGGTTTCTGATGGTGGTCGTGACGGTGGCGGTGGTGGCAAAGTCATTCGTACGCTAATGGTTATGAAATAGGCTTTGAGAGAGCGTGCTAAGTTGCTTCTGATGTGTTTGTGCTAAGTAAATTGAAAATTTGCTCTTTTGAGGTTTAACTTTTCGTGTGTTTATGAATGGAGCTGATGCTGTATGCCTAGAACTGAACATAAGCGAATGTGTGTTTTGCAGTAGTCGTCGTTGTCATCAACGCCTTCATCATCAGCAGTGTGTATTTGTTGACGCAAAAGTTTAATTCAAACGGAATTTTTGTGACCTTTACGATGTTTGTTGAAGGAATCTTGTGCTAACTTTCGAGCAGCTTGTGAGATGAAGGGGTTAGGGTTAAATTGATGCTATGGGGAGTAAATTAATTTTAAGTTGCGGCTTTGAGCAGTCTGTTGACTGGGTTAGGCAATGACTTAATTAGAAATAGACGAGGTAATCAGGACACTGCTAGTAGTGTCTATATCTGTATCGCAATACCTAAATATTTATCTAACGACTGCAGGGGTGTACTTAATCGGGTTCAAAGTAAGAAGGTTCCTAAAAATAGATAGGTACTAGCTTATCATTCTTGTTAAAGGAACGCTGCCTGCTTTGTTAGAGTTCATTGAAATGCACTCTCAAACAAACTGGCTCAAGGCTCTAAGGTCTTGGTTGTTTGGCTTTATAATCGATTGCTAATGAGCACAAAAGAGAAAAGAAAGAGACCCCCCTGCTACAAATACCAGAAAAAGGTGTAATCTCCTGGCATTTGGTCTAACCCACCTGTTAGCTTGCTTTCCAGGGCCCGTGGATCTCATAGCACTTATGATAAACTCTTAGCAGGTGGTATCGAAAACACCTTCAATATCAAGCGATCTGACATACATTCTGTTGATCGGTCTTTTAATTCTCGAAACACATTTCAATGAAAAGTGATTCTGGTGGTATTTGGCAGGTGGCCCAATTTCGTCTCTGTTATTTTTTAATATTGTTGCAAAACTGAGTCCATTTATCGCTAGAGTTTGCATGTAGAGAGTGATAATGTACTGAAGCTTAAATTTGGTTAGTGCTCGCTGCAATCCCTAGTCGTCATGCTTTCCATTTGTGTACCACACAAATCCCTCGGGAGCAATCGCGACATGAGGCCTTGCTGACAAAATTAAAACATATTTGAACCATCCTAAGCGCCTTCGTTCATAGTTATCTGATTACATAGTTCCTTTTACTACATTTTTAGCGATACGGCGAATTACCGCAGCAGATCCCGCACCAACGTCACTTAGATCACTTTAGCCGATGATAAAGACAAGCTCCAGATAATAGATACTATATTTGTCAGCTCCTTGTCTAGTCAATTATGTAAGAAGGGATTAATAACAAATCAGGCGTTTTTTTTTTCTTCAGTTTCCTGTCCACTTCTAACGCCACTGCACACACATATTATACTCTTAATGCCCTTAAAATGAATGTATCATGGACTCGATCCTTCGAATACCAATTCGTACATATATTAATAAGAACTTCACGTTAAACGAAATCATGTCTAGTCATGTTATCCAATTTACTATTGACAGTAGTCACGTATAGATCCTAATGTCAATCCATACTGTAAATTACATTTTTCTTCCCTTCATCAGCCGTGTGTCCTTTCGCCTTCTCTACTAGTCGTGCTCTGCTCCTGTTTTATTTTTATCTGTGACAATACATTTCATTCCAATTTCCACCAACTCATCCACCCCTATACCCTCCCATGCCCAAAGCCAACTATTAACAGAGAGAGAAAGTCTCTGTGAGTAAATGCTGGAAAGACAGATTGAAGTTACTTTTCAAATGTAGTTACACAGGTATTGATTTTCCTTTTCCGCCTTCCAAAGGGCACATTCAGATGAGTTCGATTGAAGATAAATAAGGTCCTGAAATTAAGTTGTAATTTAAATCATTTCTTCAGTGCTTAAACTTTTGGATTTTGTTAATTTTTACCATCAGTCATATGGGGACTCCTTCGAAGGAAAGTAGTCAATGGGAGAGGCATGCATGCCAGGATCAAGGAGATAAACTGAAATAAGAACATGAGAATGTTCCAAACTATTGGAAAGAACAAAAAGAAAAAAAAAATGTACAACCATCCTTCATCATTCTCTGTTAAAGGAACAAAGAAAACAGCGCCCAATATATGGCGATGGCAGCGGGGTCAGGGGTTGTGAAGAAGTCAATACCAGTTAATGGAAACTTGGTTAGAATCCTACGATCTAAGGTATACTATATGAATGGTGAGGCACACACGGCGAAAGATGACGGCTTGGAAACGAAATCATTTTTGTAGATGTTGCATGTAGTTTTTTCCCCAGAAGGACGATATGCCATGTTGAAGCCTGTCGACAGAACACCGGATGTTCTTTCCTTTTTTTTTTCTTTTGTTGCAATAGTTGACTCTAGCAAGTTTAATTGAACAGCTAAACTAGATTTGTTTTAGATATACTCGTATATACATACGTATGAGTATTGATGGAAAAAGTTCAGAGGACACTTTTTATGTTGTTTTCTTCTCAATTTAGTGATTTTCTTTTAACAAATTTATTGGATTTGTAAATTTCGGCATTGAGTTGATTCGTATTTATTTTAACCCTTTTGAATGCTCTTTGGTAATTAGCTTGGCATTTAGTTGAAGTCTGGAGAAAGGGAGGTTTTTTGCGGGGAAAGGTTAAAATGAGTAAAGATTTTTTTTCCAAACAGACATATGCAGGGTAGAGCACTCTCGGGACCCTAAAAAGAGCACATACAAGCCATTAAACAGCCAATGTACTAACGGCATGTGTAGCATGAAGTGAGGTAGGGCAAACCGTGGCAAATTCCAAGGCATATGACGCGACGTCTATCATGGATACCCCTACCATCAATAGAACAATTTAACAGTGAGCCCTTAATTTTCTTCACTGTAAAGGAGAGACCTGTAGCAAAGTATATATTATTATTATTATTGTTGTTTTTGAGAAGGGTGTGTTACACTGCAATCTAATGGTCTATTGTGTACCCTTCTAATAATACCTTGTAGAGGCTTGTTCCCTCATAAGAGTTTCCCTCGCAATAACAATTCTTCCCAGAATTCGATTTTAGAGTCTTGCACTCTTACTTGTTTTCGACGAAAACAGACCACCCTTAGAGCACCCTCTCCAGTCTAGTGTGTTTGTATAATTTGAGAATGAGAAGTATGTAGGTGGTTGGTGACGATAGTTATCTGATATTTAGTACTTGCGCAGATATTTCATTCTTTTTGGGTTAGTGCGCCACAAGAATTAGGAATGTGCTCCGAAGTCTCACGAGACTCGTTGGGGAATCTGCAGAGACATTCTTCTGCTATACTTAGTTTCCTTACGTGATCCTTGAGTCTATAGCGCCCAGTTAGGAAACTTGTAAGGATGCGTAAATTATTCTTATTTAGGTTGATGTATGCTTCGATTTTTGTTCGGTTCCAGTTGTCTAGTAGTTTCAATGCTTGCCTCATACCTCCATTGTTGATCCAGATACTTGCCCTTCTCACTCTCTCTACTTTCCTGGATTCTTCTTTTAGGGTATAGTCCTATATTCCATAGAATTGTTTATAACCTATAAAGGGTTCTGCTGCTCCTTGTCCTGCTAGCGAGTCTGCTGCTTCATTGCCTTCTATTCCGACATGGCCTGGAACCCAATAGAGGGTTACTATATTTCTTCTGCCTATTTCATTAAGCTTGTGTAGACATTCCCACAGAAGTTTAGACTTGATCACATGCCTTTATGGCTGCTTGACTGTCTGACATTATTGCTATACTCCAATTTCTGTAGTGTATTTCAAAATTAATTTGGCAAATGTATGTTATATAAATTAAAGACGAGTTGTACAAAACTAATCTAATTTTGCGGCGGAAAAAGAATAACCCACTTGGAATTACGTATAAAAAAACATAAGATAAATCATTAATTTAAGAAATGAAGCCCGCGCTGCTGATCAAAAGTAATGTAGCGAATAAGTCGATCCTCTAATATAATATAACTATATTGGCCGACCAAGAATTGTCGAGCATAGAAAAAAATAGGGCACCTAAGACCTTATTGCCAACGTTAAATCGGAAGAATACTAGAGAACTTTTTAACCAGATAGACCATAGTTAAGAATAGCGTAGGTATCCTGGAGTCACTGCATTCTGCTCGATGACTGGTGTGCACAAACTTGGATACGTGAGAGTACTGCAAAGACTTATTTGTCGCGAGATACATTATTCTATACGAATGCGAGGGTAAAGCTTAAACGCACATGAAACTTCTAGGTAGTTACTGCTTTATGAACCCAGAGGAAATAGTTTTCATCAAGCGGAATAATTTGTTAAAATTTTGCAAAAAGATCCCTCGTGAGGTGTACACCGTTACGGACTTCTTCAATGAACATAAGCTGTCCTTATTTCTACTACTAATCTGTGCCATAATTACTAATGGCAGCCTTCTCTTCTGCCAACTTAGAATATGTACTTATACATGTTTTAGAAAACTGAAGCAGATTGGCCTTTGGAGTGTAAAACTGGACGTTTAGCCCATTATTCGTAGAACATGGTCCTTTCTTACATTTTTCAATTTATCATTGTAGATACGTCCTACGCCTGTTAATTTCTGATTTCGAAAACTGTTATTAATGGCAACAGGGTGACCAGATAAGAACGATAGAAAAAAAAATGTAAATACAGCAACAACGGTGTGAGATAAAAAATTGATTCTGGCTTTATTTTGAAACTACATTCATGCCATTATGTGTGGAATAGCACATCATCTAAATGGCCGCCTCGGTTTCGCTGGCAGTGCTTTCCTGTGACCATTGACGGTAAAGCTGTCTCCTTCCTTATTTCGAAAGAAATAACGTCCGACGATGCTGCCATGCCATAAACCGCACCAAATAGTCATTTCCTGTGGATGCATTGATGCTTGATCGAAACGGCAACTTTGCCTGTTGACATCGCCGCTGAGCCAAAAATGGGCTTCGTCCGAGAAAATAATTTTTTGGCCAAAATCCAGATCTCCGGCCAACATTTCAAGTGCCCAATTAGTGAACTCACGGCGTTGTCTATGATCATTTGGCTTCAATTCTTGCGTCAATATAATCTTATGTGGACATTGGCCCAAATCCAACAGCAAAATAAGCCGGGTTGACTCTCTGGCGATGCCCAATTCAGCTGATTGGCGCCGAATTGACATTTCTGGGTCTTTTTCGATACTGGCCGGTACGGCGCTTATGTTTTCTTCACTTCGCACCAATCTCTATCTGGTTGGTGGCTTAAGATCCAAAAGAGTGTATTCACGCTCAAACTTTTTCACGGTGCGACGAATTGCCTGCACACTGAAGCCATGATGACGACCGACCTCACGACGAAATTCACGTTGCGTATTTACAACTGAGCCGGAAATTCGATAATATTTTGAATAATTTCCGCACGTTCGGCAAGCATGAAACGATGCGTGATGAAATGGCAAACTTTGCTGAATATTTTGATAGTTGGATGTCATTGGTAACTTTGACAGCTGCTGAAACATAACAATTGGAAAAAGTATCATTGCTATTTGGTCACCCTTAGCAGACTTAATTCTTTTGTACCCAGTAGTACGTTGGTTTATTTCTGGTAAACGTACATGGATAGAACTTACCTCTAAGCACCTGCAACAAGTCAAAATCGAACATCTTAAACTTTTTTAAAATATTCCGATTATTTTAAAGTAGGAATGCTCGTTATTAAGCTTATGTATGCAAAAAGTAGTTTAGAATTAATCATTTATTCTCATTTAGCAGATACCTTCTTTCGCTAAATTTTAAAGTTCTATCATCAAACTACAACGAATTTTTCTGCAATAACTCATCGTTTAATGCTCTAATGTCACTTTAACATCCTAATAGATCCATCATTGTTTGTATTCTGTACACCCTTGTTATCCTTTCCACGAAATCTATATCTTTGTTTGCTGTCTTTTGTCTAGCCAAATATAAAATTGATGCAATAATTGATGATGGAAAAAATGAAGGAATCCTTATCCATCATCACACAGACACATCCTACCAGAGGCTCGCCTTTCCAGGCCAACAATCCCTCTTACGAAAATAAACTCTCAAACAATTAAGATTGACTGAATATAATATGAAAGCAACCCCATATCGCTGCGCTTACTCTGGGCAGCTGTGTTTTGTCGCTTGACAGTTGCCACCAACCCACCCACTCATGCTCCGTCATGTGTAGTCCATGTACACTTTGTACACTTTAGAGTGACAAGCAAAGTGGCGAACGCGATAGTTTGGGGCCGGGGACTCAACGAAAATTCTATTGATTTTGCCTCTAAAAACGAAATCAGTCTTCGTCGTCCTCTTATGGACTCCTCTCCACGTTTAACATTGCGGGTGCTGACTCCTCACCCGAGACGAACTTTTGGGTCAGACACGATAGAGATAATGGTGTTTGCGTTATGGGTTTGGTTTTTGGGGGTTCAGGTCTAAGACCTCTTGCATGCTAAGACTTAAGAGCATTAGAATATTGAGAAAACGAGAATCGAAGGATGTACATATGTGTATATCCGTACATGCCCTTGGTTATTGGTGAATATTTTGTTATTTTATCGAGTATTCAATTTCCTGCGCCAATTTCATTTTATGCGTCTGGCTGGATATCTTTGTTGGGAGACAAATTGTCAGAACATTCGACACCAATCGATGCAGGGAAATAGAATATGTCTGTACTCATATGCGAGCGCTGTGGTTCGGAAATGAAATTTAGTTTTAACTTAAAAATTTAAAGTAACCATTCTCAGTCAGTAAGCTAAGACTTATGTACTTGCTGTTGTTCTAAAAATTGTTAATAGGTAGTTGTATCCCGGCTTTGGAAAAATCGTCAAACATTACCAATTTTTTTCGAAATTTTATTAAAAAACTTGTATACCTAAGCATACAAGTAAGTATAAAAAAAGTATTTGGCGCAACATCTCTTTAAGTGCCAGTGCCTAGGTTCTCGCAACCACTCATGTTGTATTCGTTATATTTTTCACACGAATGGAAGAGACCTACAGTTTCGTGCCGCATCCGAAGGATAATTTGTTTTGAGAAGCTTTCTTCAGACAACAATACTTTCGGATTTTTGGTATACAGGTAAGTATACTCGTACTAACGAAAATAATAGTGCAAAAGGCACATTCGAATTTAACGCGAAGAATTTTTAACCTGTCAGAATCTGAGTTCTTTTCATAACCGTTATACGCTTTGTACTCAAATTTACTCAAACGAGCTTCCACGAGACGATAAATGTACTCCCTTTGACGCGCCTCATTATCTGAAACGACTATCCTTGCAGAGTAAAGAAAAAATTAAAGTGTGGGAAATTTTCGCTCGATTTGTTCTCTTAAAATTCACACTCTTACCTCACGAGCTATCTATACACATGTGTAATGAAACTATAGATGGTCGAATGCCTGTACATTGACATTAATTAAGAAAAAAATATATTTGGGAGACTATTTGAAGCTCGTGTGGACACCGTGGTGCACTGGTTAGTGTGTCGGACAGCGTACGAATCCCAGAAAACACCAAACGTTTTTTTTACGGTTTCACCTCTCGCGAGCGTTTGACAAACATCCGAGATTATTATTGTCATGATAAAGCTTTTCAAAAATAAAACAAAGAATTGCCCTTCGGATACGGCACAAAACTGTAGGTCTCTTCCATTCGTGCTAAAAATATAACGCGCAAAACACAAGTGGTTGTGAGAACCAAGACCTTGGTCCTTCGTTAGCTGTTGCGCCAAATATGTTTGTGTATATACATGGAACCCGTAGAAACAAAAAACATGATATCTGCTATTTGTTTCTGTCTGCGCACGTATCGCACGGCAACTGTTGGACGGATTTCGATAAAACTTGGCATAATGATAGCATAATATCCTCAGTCAATATTTAGGATACATTTTGTCCGGGAAATTGCAGAGTTCCTACAAGAAAGTCAAAATATTAAAAAAAAAATAAATAAAAAAGCAACATTACCGCTGTTGAAAATTAAATTCCAGAAAGTACCCTAAGCAATACTTTGTAATTATCAGTTTCAGTTTCAGTTTCTTTACTGCCTCAGCTTTTGGATAACGCCACTCTAACTTTAAGAGATTTTATTCTTACGCCCAGAATATTACTTTTTTGAGATTTCTTAGAATTAAAATTCTTGACTATGCTCTCTTAAAGAACTGGAATCAAGATACTATTTATGTCAAAAACCAGTCAAATTTGGTTAGAAATCTTAAACGTCTCCTCTGTATTTTTTGCAAGCCTAATCACCAACGTCATTATCTCATAAGGCACAACGACGTAGCCATGGGGGTAGAACGCTTTGAAAATGTGTAAATAATTTTCTTATAGTTTCACACCATATTTATATTCCCTCCACGACTTTGGTTGCTCCAAAACCGCATTACCAAATCAAATCCAATTAATTAAGAATCAATCTCAATCTCCTCCCAAACTGTAATTATTTCTTCATAATCTCATTAACACCACCGGAACGCGCCAATGAACAAAACAGCGAAAACAAAAAAACAAAAAAAATTAATCGAAATAAAAGCCTAATGACTTAGGGCCAGTCAGTAACTCAAGCTAAATAAAACTTTTCCATTCCGTACATGACTAACTGCTTTGGCAATAAATTCGAATCTCACGTAATGCTCACACCCTCTGGGGAATACCGCCCCCTTGATACCAAGAAAAAAATAAGAACACAACACATCCTCTTTCGCCTTGGTTATGTAAGGCAGCAGGAACACAAATTACATTCTACGTCCTCTCTCACTCACAAGTCACTAGTTTGGGCGAAGCCATATGAAAAATTAATTTCATAATGGCCTCTGTGCTGCCAAAATAGGGCTTAAGAAACGGAACCTTTGCACAACATGAAATAGGCCTGTCAATTTCGTTCGAGAATATGAACGCGAGAAACTTTCTGCCATAAGTACCGCCACCATAAGCTGGCACTCCCTCCGCCCACTCAGAGTCATCCTACTTGGTCACGGCTTGCACGCTGCCATCGAGTTGTACACAAGGATAACATAAAATTTTCGAAATTGCGTCCTGTGTTGGTGATAGAGAGTCGGAGAAGGTGCCTAGACGCACCACTCGCCACCCCTTCCCTGCAGCCAGTCGTCCATAGGTTTTCTGTCAGTCTGGTGTTTCCTGCTTTTAATGAAGACTGGAGTTGAACTAAATGAGAAAGAGAACTTTTCTATTTAGTAGCGTTGTTCCATTTTATAAAATTATATTTTCTAGTTTCGCATGCACACTTCAAGTTTTGTATGCATCGACAGGACTCTTCGCCATACGAAGAACTCAAAGTGTTCTGACACTATCCGTACCTAGAAGCGTATCTCCTCTGTGAAGTTGATGGTCCTAATATGCTGAAGGAGAGATGCTTCAGCCTGCTTGGTTGCTCATTTCGGGTAGAGGTATACTAAAGAGTTGTAGACTTTCGGACGAATGGGTACTCCTTGCCAGCCAGCTTGTTTCCTTCGGTAGTTTCCTGATGGCATGCTTCCTCTATTATTTTTTTTTTTTTTTCAGTCATACACATATTTAAATGCAGGCAATGGTGAGTGGAGGGTGTTTTTAATCCTCTTATATAAAATTTAATTTTTCCTTTTGTGTCGTCCTGTTGTGCGTTTTTCTTTGGTTGGTGATTGCAATACTGTTTGCATGGCAAAAAGTTTCAAGTGGCTGGCAAGCGGCTTGGTGAGGTGTAGTGGTGGAAACGCTTTCTTGTACTTTTGTTCATTTGGAATATTGAACTGTTTTGTTACGTGTGTTCGTTAGAGAAAGCAATGCAATTAGCTTGAATGCTCGCGAAAAGTGGAATTAATTGAAAAGTGTATTTCTGTCAGAAGGTTTTTTGTTTTGCATCCGGCAGGAACAGGAATGTGAATTAGTTGGAATATTCAAATTTTGCAGTTCTTTGAGGGTAGTTTGCCATTCAGATGTTGCGAATGCTATTGTGAATGTGATTGCCTTTTTTTTTTTCTTTTTCTTTTGTCGGGATAGGAAACGCCCACTCAAGCCCAACACGTTAAGGTGCTTGGCAAAAACAAAGTAGCCTGTCAAGATGCCAATAAGTTGCCTACAGTCCTTTCTACTGAGAGGCAGCAAGAATGCCGCTGATTTCTTACAGACGTCCGGGAGCATGCGTTTAGTCAACCTGCATCCTGGAGAGTCATGCCACACATAATTGTCTTCGTGAGAGACCCAATCGTCAATGGAAGCCCTAACTGAGAACGCAGGGAGACCGAACGCGGTTGGGGACCTGAGAAAGCCTCCTCTGAGCCTTGTCTAGCAATCTCATCGGAGATCTCGTTCCCCAAAATCCCAGTGTGACCTGAGACCCAGATAAGAGACAGAGAATTCAGCCTTGCGACCGAGTTCAAAGAGTTTTTGGTTTCACGAAGGTAGAAGTGGTTAAAGGGTCCACCAAACAACTGATGAATATGCGAGGAATAGTCTTATCATAGCCGTGTAGATCCAGAGGACCTTATTCGGTGACAAGCCCCAAGTCTTACCAAAGGCACCCTTACACTGCCAGAAGACTGAGAGCGCCTTGGATGTTTTCGACTCGACGTGTTTAGACCAATGAAGTTTCTTATCCAAAATCACTCCCAGATATTTGGCTTCATTGGAAATGCGAATGGTGACGCCTTTTAGCACTGGCTGAGTCAGACCGGTCAAAGTCCTCCTTCGTCCGAAAGCCCACTCCTAGTACACCATTCATCGATCATGTCCAGAGCCGCCTGCGCGTTAGCACAGACCGTTGACAGGCATGGGCCGACAGAAAGTACGGCGAGATCATCCGCATATGCTTGAGCGTAGACGTTAGAACTATTTAGAGTGTTCAACAGAGAGTCGACCACCATGCACCATAACAATGGAGACAGAACGCCACCTTGCGGACAGCCCCTGTTTACCCCTGTCATAACATATCGGCCACAATCCGCATCCACTACCAAAGTTATATTCATTTACATTGCTTTAATCCGCAACACTAATGTTTCATCTACCCCGTGTTATCTGGCCGAGTCGCACATGCAGTCAAAAGTCGCATTGTCAAAAGCAGCCTCAATGTCGATAAAGATACCCATGGCATATTCTTTCCTACCAAGCGCGCATTCAATTCTGGCCACTAAATTTTGAAGTGCGGTCTCGCAGGATTTCCCACGCTGATAGACATGCTGCATCTCCGATAGTGGATGCGGCTTCAAAGCAACTTTGCGCACGTAAAATTCTACCAGTCTCTCCATACGTTTCAGTAAGGAGGATGTCAAACTTATAGGTCTGAAACTCTTGGAGAGCGAATAGTCCTCCTTACCAATTTTCGATATGAAAGCTACTCGGACTGTCCGCCAAAGTGTAGGAATATATGCCAGCGTTAAACCAGCGGTGAAAATTCTTTTCAAAGTTGGCAATAGCTGATCTATTGATATATTCCATCGGTGCCAGGCGATTTGAAACCATCCAAAGATGCCACAGCATATTTGATGGCCTCAACTGTTACCACGGCTGATGTAGTATACCAGCTGCGCCGAGTTTTCTGACTCAGATTAAGCTCAGCCTGGGTAAGCGGACCAAGCTTCGACCTAGTGGTTATCTGATTGCCAGGAAAGTGAGTTTCCAGCAGAGGACTAAAAGTTTCCGCTTTCGTCTCAGTAAACTTGCCATCAGACTTTCTCAGTGACTCCGGTTTGGTCGGCTTGCCCCTTTTGAGAACTTTCACCGAGTGTCTCGATCATTTCACAAAAATTTCAATAAGAAGCACTTTTCGACAACCGAATTAACTTCTTATAGTCTTTTCGCTTTGATCTGAAAAGATCCCAGTCACCTTCTAAATTTGTCTTAAGTGACCTATTTAGAAGTTTTCTGGATTCTTTCCTAAGTCGCTGCAATTCTGGACTCCACCAGGGAACCGGACTTCTGCAGGGGGTTTTTGTCAATGGGCACGTCAGTTCAAAACAGCTGATAAGGACACTAGTCAGGTTTTGAACAGCATCCTCAACCCTTAGTTTCGTTTGAGTTTAGTTGGAGTATTGACAGATCTGTCTAGCTCTTCCCTAAACCGCCCCCAGTTAGCTTTCCTAGAATTCGTCCTCTCCTGCAAAGTTATGGCCTCGCCTTCGATTTGGAAAATGATGTATCTATGGTCTGACAATCACACCTCCGGCAATACCCTCCAGTTAGTAATTGACTTGAAATACCTATTAGATAAAGTCAAATCAATTACCTCCTGCCTCCTTGCTGTAGCAAAAATTGGCTAGGAGCCAACATTGTTAATTACCATGCCAGACGATAGTATAAAGTCTAGGAGATGGTTTCCTCATATGTTACATTTACTGCAGCCCCAGACTGTATTCTGAGCATTCGCGTCGCAACACATGACTAGTCCCATCCCCCGAGTGTCACAGTACTTTATGAGTTCGGCAACCGCCTTTTGTGGTGGAGGCATTACCGAATCATAAGGGAAGTAAGCCGACGCAACGACGAAGGTATTCCAACTTCCGGTCGTTTCGTAGCTTACAGCTGCAGCCACCAGGTCCTGTCCACAGAATTGTTTAAGCTTGGTTACTGAGAGGAAGTTCGGCACAATTAGACAAGCTCTCGGTCTTTCAGATCGCTCGTCACATAGCACCGTTACTCCACGAACACCTCCAAAGCCACATATGCACTTTTTCCGCACGTATGGCTCCTAGATAGATGTTATGTGGGGTTTTGTACGCACCACGGAAAGTCTACTACTTAAGAGAACGGTAGCAGCCTTTGAGTGATGGAGATTTATCTGCGAAAATATGAAAGATATAGTCGGAGTTTTATTAGCAGAAGGGCGCGCACCAGGTTCGCACATGCTTCCGGCGAGGGGAGCGCCCCTACCCGTGGCTTTGCCTGCGTCAGCCATTTTCTGTCCGCCAGTGCTGCGACCTTTAGGTGTAACAGCACCAGCATCCACCAGATTTTGTGCGCAGATAACGCCACCGGTAAAAGTGTGCCCGGCAGAAGAGCGCGCATCAGATGCGCATGCGTTTCCACTAAGAAGAGCAGGCGAAACTTGCTCTGTCAGATTGCACCTGTTCGAGCCGACCGAAAAGGAGCCAGCGTTAGGTCAGAGGGATTGATCGGCTCCAGTTGGAGTAATTTCTGCCGACCTAGGCTTCTTTCCTATCGCTACTGAAGGATGAATGCTTTCGGCGCTTGCGCCTTCAGCTGACTCTGCAGCCTCTTTGCACCGCGCTATCGCCGCCTTCCTTCTCCTTTTCAGTTGACTTAGTCAGGAGCTTATCGGAGTGTGCCGCTTCAGGAGCTCGTTCACCCTTATTGGTTTCCCGATTTAAACCATCACCGACACAACTACGATCAGCTACCCTTCTATTGAGGCAGAAATTAGACGTTCCAGCCGAAGCCTTTCCGCCACTTTTTTTGCCATTCCAGTCCAGTCTACCAAACGTGTCGGAGACAGAGCTGCAGGAGTCTTCTGAAGCTAGCGTCGCTACTACTTCTGATTCAACGCCAGAGGCGGGGGGTAAAAGTATGGTGGTTGGGACCTCCAGAATCCTCGTCCCGGCTGTAATCGAAAAGACCACGGGTGGATTATCGTTTTCACGAGTACCACCTGGAGTAAATCCGTAAATGTTTCTTCCATCATACTGTCAACAGGTTTTGCGTCACAGTCAAGACGTCTTCAGCCTTTAGTTCGATGTCTCACCTGGGGTCCTTTCGGACCCTTAGGGTCATTGACTCTTAAGCCGTTCCGCCACGGCAAGGCAGCTGAAGAATGGGAACAGGCAATGTGATTGCCTTGCCGTTTTAAGAAATTATTCCTTTCATTGAAGGAAGACTTGTTTTTTTCATATTATTAATGGTTTGGGATGCCAAACTGCGAGAATTGTCTTCCTAGCTTTTGCCAAATCTTTTTATTCTTCGAAATAGAAATCTATATTCAGGTCTCATTTGGAAGCTGAATTCATTGTGAGTCATATGGTGATTTGTGCAGTACAAATCCATCAGTCAGGAAATGTTTAAGCACTGTCGTAATTTACGGAACACAATGGCGTTGCTTTCAGACCCATCAGATCAAATGTAAATCACATGTATGTATATAACACCAGGTGTTCGTTAGGGACATAGGAAACTATGGCCTAGTGGCTGAGAAGGTTTCATAATATGAAATTTGCCTTTATTGTCTGTGACAGGGGCCTTCAGTAACCCAGGTAGTAAGATTTTCATGTTCTAAAGGCACTGGCATTGGCTATGCACTGTCATGGTATGTTGACTGATTGCGGGTTAATTGTACTCAGATCTCTGTGGATCTGAGGATATTCCTGTGCTCGTCGGTAGTCAAATATCATGCCTGAAAAGAAGAGAGAAAATTAGGAAATTTTTGTGATTAGTTCCATCCATTGAATCATGCTGAATGATCCTATTTTGATGTCAGCGATGTCCGGATATGCTGAATAGATACTGGAGCCCTCTTCAATTTTGAACTAACCATGTAGATCGAAATGCTGTTCAAGCTTTCATTTACCCTGTCTTCTCTAAAGGGGAATGCTGTGCAGCTAAGGACGGAGAATAGGGTTAGCTAATCCAGTATCGATCTCCAACTTTGTCCCATTGGGCACTTATTCCAAAAGTTGTATTATTGCAAACGTAGGAGTCTTTTCGCGACTATTTACTTCATGTGCAGGTCAGTTAGTATTAGCGCGACTATAGCCTCAAGCGCTATGGTCAGAATGGTCTTGATAACGCCAGTTGTACCCATGTATCCTTATCATTGGATCTTAGAAAACTCTTTTACGTACGTGGTGTTTTCAATGTCTTCCGCAAGACAAATCATCCATAAATTGTGACAAGTTTGGACCTCCATTTTTTACAGAAGGTCCTGCAAGAAGAGCACTTACATAAATTATTTTAAGACAGTTCTTGTGCATATTTAGGTATATGTGGTTCAGCGGGGGTACAGCCTTTCTAAATTGTAACCTTACGTTTTAGCACCGATTTTCCATTCCTAAGGCTTTAGTAACCAACAATTTCCGACTAAGTGCTCGGATATTGATAACAACATTATTTTCATATAGAATATATCAAGGATAACATTCAACCAATATTGATGTGTACAACTCATTCATACCCAAAATACATAACATAAATGATCTCTTGCGAATCCAAACATTAACCTTCACATTAAAGTGCAATAAAACGCTTCCATCTAACCTTAAATTTGTCTCTTATTTTATATTTAATCGTAGCAATTTTCGCTTCTATAAAAAAGAAGAATAACCAAAGAAACTAAAAACGATTGCAGGCTCTTCGCGCCCCTCCTATCCAACAATTCAGATACCCCTAAAATAATTTATAACGTAATTTGGCAACCCTATTAAGCAACGACATACCGTTGAACATATATCATAAACAGACGACACATGGCAAGGCACAAAAATAAAACCATTTGTCCCCTCCTAAAATAACTACAACCCAGCAGGGGGACCAGGACGAGATCGGCGCAGGACAAAGCAGACGAAGTAAACCCAAACACCAGCCACCGAAAGAATAATAAAGAATCCTTCGCTTACAGGCGCAGTTTTTCTTTTCCTTTCTTTCTAAGGACGAATTTTCACAATTTTATGTGCACGTAACTTTATGAGGTAAATGTCCATATGAAACCCTCAGCAGCACCCCAAACTATCGCCGTCGTCGTCATCGTCCATCTTGGTGCACATAAAACTCCCAAGGTAGCTTCCAAAAAAAAAACCCTTTTTGAATAAACTGGCAAATGGCGGCCGTTGTTGGTCCAGAAGTCGGAGAAAGAATAGAAAGCACCCAAAGGGCCGAAGGATACCGAAACATCATCTCTGTGGTGTTTTCCTTTTTTTTTTGGCTCAGTTTTGGTAGGCAGTAGCCATCCTAACCGGATGGTAAACATTCATCCGGCATCGGTAAGGTAATTGTGAAAAGGTACGAATGCGAATAAGTGTATCTCAAGTTCAGTGGAATACTTTAGGAGTCAGGAACATAAATGGAAAATTTAACATCGTTATTTCGTTCAGACGCTAGGTATACACATGCCGCTGCCTACAGCCTCTCTTGTCCTCTTTCGACTGAGAAATGAGCATCATGAGAGGGTGGGTTTACCACTTCTTTTTTTTTGGCATTTTGGGCAACTTTTGAATAGTTTATTGATGGATGTAAAGAGGTTTTAATGGGACAAACCATTCTCGTCTGCAGGTAGTCAGTCAGTTAGGTAATTTCATCTCCATCGGCTGAAGTCTGTCGGCTGCCAGTCGGCGTTAGTACAATATTTTTGGAGAATGAAGCGCTCAAAGCGTCCATGTGAATTTCTCAGTTTATGAGTGGAATTTATTAGTAGTGAAATGGCTCCCATCTTTGTCGTCACCGTTGTGGGTGGCTGTTGTTATAATTGTAGAGGGGAGGTGGGAAAAAAATCGATTTTTAGGGAGGCGGACTTACTTTACATTTGAATGGTGGATAGATAGAACGGCGGCAACGATGAACTGAGAAGGATGATGGAAGTGTTCAATATTTTAGCATACATATGAGAATGGAAGTCAAGGATCTGAGTTTAAACAGATCGATAATGATGATAAACTGTTTACGTGGCAAGAAAAGATACATAAACTGTAATCAAGTATTTAGCGGAAATTTATTAGCAATCGGTTTTTAGGAATAGAGGCATATCCAACGTGCTTCTACTGAGCTGGAATGATATACGTGTATGGAGGTCTTTCGATAGGAATTTGAAAATTGGGTTCTTAATGAATTATAGGTTATTTATATTTATGATATTTACTATTTTGTTTGTTATTGGCCAAAGTGGGCTCAATGGCTGATTAAGTGAAATCTCGCCATAGCTACTATTCGTCGTCAATTGGATGCAAAATTACCTGAACTAAATCTAAACTAGGTCAAGAGGATAGTTCAAAGTATTGCAATAAAACGCCGCTGAAGGTGACTTTACCCAGCATGCAGAGAAATTAAATTAAATGCACTGTGTTTGAAGAGTGTATGAAACACAAATGCACATTTTATTTTTTTCAACAAACCCTTTACTCCAAGATAATGGGTGTGACCATATGGTTACGCTGGGCATGACTATTAACAAATGATTTTGTATGTGAAAAAATAAAAATGAAAAACGTTAAAATACTTTGTGGCTTCTTTATTAATCGGCTTTGGAAGGAAGCCTAAAAAGCAGTTCACACAAAAGTCAATATCACAATTTGAACCTTCAGTCCGTCCGACAGAAGTGCACAAGTCACCTCCACATCGTCTTCTTTTTATGCAAGGACGAACGAAGTGATTTTTGCCATCGTAACGAAGAGTTTCTTTACATGGTTCTCCCAAATTTCTTTTACGGGGGCCAGCAGCCTTTGGCTTCTCACCAAAATGTTTGTAATAGTATTTTGCAATATTCCGTCTGAATTCTAACTGCGACAAGTCGGGATGGGCTGAGCGGTGTAGTTGCCATGCGTTTTGTACCGAGACATCTACTAACTAAGTGAATATACTGTTCCACCATTTCTTACCTTTTATTCCAATTCTATATAGGCTCACGTTCTGATCCATACGATCTACACCATTCATGTATTTGTTATATTCTCCTATGACGTATGGTCGCGGAACGCTAATCTTCCTCCTGTGCTCACTGGAATACCGCTGAATATTCGAAATTGGATTTATTCCATAAGAAGTAGAGGCAATACTAACCACAGCATTTACATTCCACTTGGTTAGTACAATGTTTGTTTCCTTCATTTTGATCGACTTTGTGAAACCTCGATGCTTCTTTTTTAGACTTTTCTTGTGTTCGATAGGGCAACTTTTTGGATTCGGTTCTCTCGAATTGTTCCTGTGGCAGAATAACGCCGAGATTTCAAATATGTAAGTAATGAAAAGCTAGTGAATAAATTGTCGAAAAAAAGGAAAAAGGCAAGTTTTGAGTTTCTAACGAAAAGACGAAAAGTCGTCTATCATATTCACGAGTGGTGCCACACATTTGCCGAATTTTTCCTAATAAATTTGTATTGCCCTTGGATTATTGCCTTGATATATTTCAAAATTTATCAGATAGCCCGAAGGCGTGCACAAGGATCAAACTTTGTATCCAAAGCGTAATGGCTTTCCCTTGATAAACAGCTTACAACCATGTCGGCCGAAATAAGAAATCATGCTTTGATCAAAAGAAAGGTGTTGTTCAGAGTGAAAGTGCTTCAGTATGTTAGCTTTCAAGTGGTCTGTTAGCGGCTGCAACTTCCACAATTTGTCACCCTCAAAAAACAAAACAAATATTTGGCGCAAAAGCTCTTTAAAGTGCCAGGGCCTAGCTTCTCGCAACCACTCATGTTGTGTGCGTTATATTTTTCACACGAATGGAAGGGACCTACAGTTTAATGCCGACTCCGAACGGCGATTGGAGAAGCTTTTTCGTGACAACAATACTCTCGGATGTTTGTCAGACGCTCGCGAGAGGTGGGACCGTGAAAAAACTTTTTGGTGTTTTCTGGGATTCGAAATTAGAAGCTCATGCGTAGTGATCCCACACACTAACCACTTACGCCACAGCGCCCTACACATTTGTCACCATCGTTCCCATTTTTTCCACTATCTTCAAAATTAAGATACTGTGTGATTTGCTGGAATCTATTTCTACGCATGGCTGAATACACCATCTCGTTTCGCACATCATCGTCAGTATTCCAGAATGACCTAAAGCTGTTTCGACCATTATATCCACTTACTATTAGAATGGCAATGTATGTTTTTAGCTCAGCGACAGTAATTTGTGGATTTTGGTTTTCCGAGGAAGACTGATTCCGATTCATTGACATTGTGTTCTAAAAGTTCATTGTCAATAAATTTTTCCAACTGCTCATGAGGCTTCTAGTTATTGCAATCTTCATAGTTAGCTATGGGAAAGATTTGGATCATAGCAACTGAAGTATCTTTTACCCAGGTGAATGTCGTATCTTTATTCGAGGAAGAAGGCTTATTTTGGACGTTGTTGCTATCACTTTTTGCAAAGAACTGTGCTCAGCTCTCGAAGTCGATGGTTCAGTTGTTGGCGATGATTCTTCCTGTAAATTTACCTCCATATTTGAACTTGAATTCTCAAGAATGTCAACTAAAAACGAATCGGTACATCCTATTCCATTCATTTCATCGTTATCGTAGTAGTCAGTCACAGTACTATCCAAAGTAGTAATACGTCTCCCATTTTGCATTACAATTTTGCATGATGATTTCAATAATTGACCAGCACATACATCGTCTGGTACACGAACATCATCCTCACCAGCATCATCTTCTCCGCTGAGTACGCCA
This sequence comes from Brachypalpus laphriformis, assembly GCA_945910035.1. Lineage (NCBI taxonomy): Eukaryota > Metazoa > Arthropoda > Insecta > Diptera > Syrphidae > Brachypalpus > Brachypalpus laphriformis. Next base: position 163,854,063 of record OX246756.1, read on the forward strand.
CTTTCGATTTCTGGTGGTAAAAGATAGAGTGCTTGATCATTTTTATCATTATGGCACAGCTCATTTATGAAATCAAAAGCTTCTTTTGCACTTAACGGTCTATAATTTATAAGAACAAAGAAATGAATAAATAAATATGTAGATAAAAACTACTAAATCTAAAATAAAAAGATCCATTTCATTTACATATGTATCTACATATAAGTAGAAAATATAAGTTCATATCTACCATGTAACCTAGCGTGACCATATGGTCACACCTACCGTCACGGTTAATTAAACCTACTAATATGTTCGAAATCACAGAAACTAAGTTTAGCTTATAAAACTACAGTTTATTAACTAATAAACTACGAACAATTAAAACTTATGATATATATTTAACAGTAATAAATTAATACTTACTTTTTGTAGTAATCAATTTTCACTATTTTTGCCATTTTTATTTCCTTACTAAATATTCGCAACGCATCACTTTTACAAATAGACAATAAATGGTGCTTAGTTCGGAACAATAAATGCGAACATACAATGAGAATGGGAAATTGAGGAAAATTTTAGAAATTCATTACCCAGAGACCGCAGTCATGGAAAGCTACGCCTCCTACGTATGTGACCATGCGGTCACGTTGGGCAGATTCGGGTTTTAAGGTTTGTGGGCACGCCCATTTGGTGTAAAGGAACTGCGACCAAATAGATCTATTATGCCGGGGGCCATCTATTAGAATAGCAGTTATTCTTCTCTCCTTACGAAAGCAAAAAAACAAATAAAAGGAGTTCCTTAAGCCTTTTGGAGATATGATGTCTCACATGGAAAATACTAGGACTCTTTTCAAGTGGTTTCTACTCTTTATGATTGGGTCCGTACATACTGGCATCAGCTTTTTAATTAATTTTTGATCCATCGATCGGTATACCCTTTAGACCAAACAGCAGTCCGACATTGTTCCATGTATCACGGCTTGGGATCTCAACCTAAAACCTTCTACTGAAGCGGTGTGACTTGGGCATAAAGTCAGAAACCCTGCTGAGCATATCTAGCAGGAAAGTGGGTTAATAAATCTATGAAATCTACGTGATCATATGGGCTATTTTCATCCGATTTTCGAAGACTAACTGCACTGCGAATTGCAGGTTGATTCCGGGACATGCTAATATTTGATATTTTTCGAGCTTGCTATTTTATTTAAATGAATTACAATAGAGAGTTGCTCTTTATGACATGAACTTCGCACTCTCTCTCACTCTCTCACACTCTCTCGTACTCTCTCACACTCATTTTCCAACTTTGTCCTTCACAGTGTTTCCAACTCTGTCTGTGACTAGAAAGTTCTAGCTTATTCTCAATTTATTTGTTGCATTCTGTTAGTTTCTGCGGGCGCAATAGAATATTATGATCGGTAAATTATCTTGTAGCTGGAGAGTCTAAAAACACTTTCAATCTAAAAACAATTCAATGAAACCAAAGATATGAAATCCCTTAAATATCTGTATTTCACCGATGATATTCTATTGCTTCAAAGAATATTCTTAAAGATCTCAAAGGTCCTGCAAAGTCTGAATCTTAGACGAAGCCGATTCAACATCACATCTAGGGAAGTCCAAATGGAAATATAAAACCTTAACCTCACTTAGTATATAGGGAGATATAACTATAACAAATCCCTTGCTACAGTGTAAACATATTTTAAACGAAACCTTCTTCAGATAGAGATTACGTCATAATATCACTTTTTACATATTTTAACAGCAATTCCCGGTCACGCTGAATACGAATTCCCAATGTTGAAATGGATGATTGTGGCAAATCTCTTTTTCTCTGGCTCCCGAGAGGGTGACCTTGATCTTATTTAAATAAATTTGTTTTGAACTTAACAATGGAATTCTAGTACAATTTTCTCATTAGCTCGAAATTTGCACGTCTCTAGAAACTGCTGTCTGCAACTGCCAAAACAGAACTGAACAGCTTCTGTCTACCTAATTTTTATATCGAATGGGCAAGCAAACTTCCAAATTTCCATTTTTATGTCTCTAGTTCATCTGGAACCGAAAATATCAGTTAAGCAAGTTCTGCTACTCTGTTCACAAGCGTTCATACAGAAATTTTCAGAAAACAGTAGGTATACAGACCCCTTCCAAGTACCCAAAAAAATGCTGCTGTGACTCGAACAAGTCCCAAGTTTGAATCCCAGAAAATACCAAAAAGGTTTTTCACGGTCCCACCTCTCGCGAGCGTCTGACAAACATCCGAGAGTATTGTTGTCACGAAAAAGCTCAAATTGCCGTTCGGATTCGGCATTAAACTTGTAGGTCCCTTCCATTTGTGTGAAAAATATAACGCACACAACATGAGTGGTTGCGAGAAGCTAGGCCCTTCCACTTTAAAGAGCTGTTACGCCAAATATTTGTAGTTTTTTTTGTGAATCGAACACTGCTGTATACAGATTTTAGCGTCGATTTATTTGTGTCGTATCTTCCTTACTTATAAATGGATGTGGGTGCCGTGGCGTAAGTGGTTAGTGTGTTGGGTCACTGCGCTTGAGGTTCCAAGTTCGAATCCCAGAAAACACCAACAAGTTTTTTCACGGTCCCACCTTTCGCGAACGTCTGACAAACATCCGAGAGTATTGTTGTCTCGAAAAAGTTTTTCAAACTAAATTGCCCTTCAGATACGGCACTAAACTGTAGGTCCCTTCCATTCGTGTGAGAAATATAACGCACACAACATGAGTGGTTGCGAGAAGCTGGGCCCTGGCACTTAAAGAGCTATTGCGCCAAATATATATATATATATGTTGACGATTCAGGTGTCAAATTAAAGTGCATTTTCTTGTGCATAGTCAAAAAAGCATGTCAATTAAAGTATAGTGTATCTAAGATGGAGGTCATGTCAAGTTTACCTTTTTCTGTTCTTTGAACATAAAGAAAATCTACTAAGACCTCAACTAATATCCGACATACAAATAAAAAAAGGAAGTAAGTCGTCACAATGCTCGACTTCTTCCTCCTATTTCGGCGAGGTTATGATCTTAAAACAAGCGATCAGAAGATCATAACCCTCTCACTTCACCGTATTTCTACTGATCCGCCTGTTTGACCTCAGGAAATATCGGTATGCCTCACGATTTTGGATCACTTCGTTACTGAGGCAAATCAAATGTTCGTGTCGTTGCAGACGCCTGCACATCCTTCGCGATATCCTTGGTACGTTCATTGATATTGCCTTTTTAACAGTGTTCAAATGATTTCTTCTTTGAACGTGGCAATACCAACTGAGTCAGTCGCGCTCCACTTTTCGTGAGATGGTTTCTTTTCACAATGCTCAACGTTAGAGCATTATTTCATCCAATGCATAAAGTCAACTTTGATAGAATTAAGTCAAATTTGACTTGAAGCAAGTCAAAATGGCAACAGTGGTTCTGGTATCTTCGCGATGGTTGACATCTTTTAGGTGTTTTGCAGTGCTTCTCGGTGTTTTCTTTCGTCCACTTTTATTGTACCGGCGGTTTTATTCCAACTGCGCAATAATAGTATTGAATACGGTAGGTCTTTTTGGAAATATCGGTACCAAATATTAGAGATTTATTTCATTACTACTACTAAATCCCACCATCATATGCTTTGTCAGAATGGTAAACATATGTGATCAATCTGTAATGACATAATCTAATTATCCCTTACTGCAGTTTAGGGGATACGGGCAGGGCAGCACGTAATGTTTATCAATATTATCGCGATGCGTTTGGGATAAGCATGACGGCAAACTCCACGTGAACATTCGGTAGAGATATGTAATACAAATATTTGCAACTACTTCCTTAGTCAATACACCTGGACTGCGTCATGTGCGATAAGGTGCCCCTATAAAGCACAACTATTCAACAATTACACATAAATCTTATATGTGCGCTTGAAATTCGAAGGTCTTATTCTGGGAGAAAATATACATAGCTTTGCGCAGAAATTTCTAAAACATTAAGGGTGGATTCATTGACATTGTACTTACCCTCAATCGACTAGGTAGCACTTGCTCAAGTTAAGGCATCATTCCTTGAAGGCATTCCCTTTCATTTTCTGGAAATTTTTCAAATTTTATTCCATCGCACATTTATCAAACCTACACAGAAAAAAAGGAACCCATTCCACTCTAAAGTCTTTCATCATTTCGTTTACTCACATCGCATCTTCTTTAATGTTTACAAGGACGTCTTCTTCATCTTTTCGCATTCATACCCAATTTTTTACTCTTTTTTCGCTAAAAAGTAAAAAGAAAATATGTACTATACACGAGTAAAAGTGGCGTTTGTCGTTTTCCGCTCATGTAAACATGATATGATGTGTACAACATCTACGACCCAAATTGTCCTCGAATGTGTGTAGTTTAAAATATCTAAGCATACTCAACAATAAAGTACAAAGGAGGGATGCTTTCAGAATCACGCTTATTTAAGGACATCATGCACAGGTTCTACACAAAAGTTAAAAGAGCAGAATACCACGTAACATGGATTTGTCATATTTGAATGTGACACAGTAAAGTCCTTTATTTCCCTATTTTTCTCTTTCTAGGTCTGAGTATGGCATTTTAAGTTATACCTATGTGCGGTCTCGTAAACCGTGAAATGCTTCTTCAAGACTAGAGTTACCAAACTTTCACATGTCTCAAATAAATTTTATTAATGATTTTGATAGTTTTGAGGCAGTAAAGATGAAACTTGAATGTTTGATGGCAAAGAACTACCCGTGGTAGGACGCGGATCTGAGATGATATATTACTTCAGACTTGAGGCGGCTGATGAAGCAGTATGTGTTATGAACTATCTTACCAACCGCGTTCACATTAGAAAGCTTTTTTTAGGCAGGATTTTGCTAAGAACCGGTATAAAAAGAACTCAACGACTTAAGCAACTCAGCTCCTAAATCTGAAACTTTTTGTTTCACTCTTTCCTTCCCTATTGCTATGGGCAAAAGAGTTCCATGTGATGAACTCTAAAAAAGTAGAAATGAGAATATAATCGTTAAGTTTTGAAGGCTATGAAACACGTATGGTATCAAAAATGCTCTTACATAGTAAAGAACTGCAGAAAAAACGAGGATGTAATGAAAGGAATCACAGGAACCCAGTAAAGTCTATGTAACGCAAGCTCTTAGGTAGAGTTACCACGCTATTTAGGGCTTCAATGTGTTCAATTTTAGTAGCTTATTTCGGGGAAATGCACTGAAGGCCTGAGTAGTTCAATGATAGCATAATACGGTAAAGATCTGCGTAAATAGCCTTGGTGAGGTTAGGTTAGTGTGGATGTCTGTACCAAAATACGAAAATAGTCAGCCGACCATGGACTGACTAAGAGAACCAACCGGAACTTTTTATAAAGCGAAGGATGCTCCTGAACTCTGTGTGAACTGCTCAAAGAGAGAGTAGTCTTCTTTTGGATAGGGCTCGACAGATGCAGATGAAATGGAAAATGGTTTCCTCCTCCCCTCTGTCGCTGCAACTCCTACAGAAATCGTTTGACAAGATACCCAACCTTGTTGTGTGTAGGCCTATTGGATAGTGTCCTGTGAAGACACAGATAGAGGAGCTGATATCTGATCGCTTCAGCAAGATTAAACCATTTGAGTGCTTCTAATCCAGCCTATGCCTGATCTGTGTAAATATTAAGCAGTACATGCTATCCTTCCATTTGCGGTTCGTCTTGCTGATTGCGTTCAGCGTAAGTAAAAGTTTGCACGTAGCGAGAGGCATATCCCATAACCTGCCTATTCGGTAGGATACTTAGAGTAGTACCCAGTCTGGCGGGCTTGTCAGTCTTACAGTTACCTGAAATGTATAATAGACTATTTCAGTCTGTATAGAAATGATTGATACTTTTTTGTATCCCGGCAACGTTTTCCCACTCAGACCTGGCAGGGATAGTCGCACGGTAGTTCTTATCAAACCTACTGCTGCAGAGGGGCGGTTCTAAGCGTACATGCGAGCCAATCTTTGTACTTCCCTAGGTGGTTGGGGCTTACAGCTTTTACTTTTAAATTTAAAGTCTGTTATGGAGCTTGAGAAACAGAAGACAGCATTGTATTTTGGATGCATTAAATTCCACTCTATTGATTGAACCCCATTTGGTTATGCTGTCCAAGTCGGAATTTGATGAGTTTAACATACCTTGCCGTTCCTTTTCTACGGCCGAAGAGCAGGGACGTGAGTAAGGGAACGAATATGAAAAACTGAGGGTACTGTCATCAGCGAAGGAATGGATTGGATTAGAAGTTGCAGACAAGAGGTCATTTATAAAAATGAGGAAGAGAGTCGGAGACAAAACTGAGCCCTGGGAAACACCAGCATTTATGTGGTGAATTGCAGACTTGAAGCCATCCAAGACAACTTGTATTGAACGGCCCGAAAGGTAATTTCTAATCCAGCGAAGAAGAGACTCATCGATGCCATATGCACGTATTTTCGACAAAAGAGCCTGATGCCAAACTCTGTCAAATGCCTTAGAAACATCGAGCGCAACCATCTTTGTTTCGCCAAAGTGCTGGAGAGATTGGTTCCACTTCTCGCTGAGATATGCCATCAGATCACCAGTCGACCTGTTGCTACGAAAACCATATTGCCGGTCATTGAGGTGTTTCCGTAAATCGAGATATTTCATAAGCTGACAATTTATCGGCGTTTCCATGACCTTGGAAAGAAGGGACGTTAGTTCAATGCGTCGGTAATTGGACGGAGAGGAAGATTCGCCCTTTTTTAGGGACGAGCTGGACAAATGCTGTTTCCCATCTACTCGGAAAGAACCCAGAAGAATAGGACAGACAGAAAAGCTTACGCAGAGGTTTTGCCAGCGTGGAAGAACACCTCTTTAGAACTATGGGGGAAGTACTATCTGGACCAGCGGATTTGTGTATGTTAAGACCTTTAAGTACTCCTGCAACAGTACGAATGCGAAAGTGGACTTGTCACATGGAAAATTCGACGCTCTTAAGTACAGGTGGAGATAAAGCGCTATCTGGCATGGTGGAGTTCGCCGCGAAGTGGGCAGCAGGCAGATTGGCTTTATCTAAGGAGCTGACAGCTGGAATGTCATTGTAAATGAGCGTTGGGATGGCAGGCGAGGCAGAATTTTTAATATTTTTGACGAATGACTTTTGCACTTTATTCTCTTCGAAAAATAGAATTAAGTGCAAACAATCCATTGCATCTATTTAGATGCTTACTCTTCTTAGATGCTGTTAGATGTTGAGCGACGGTGGGAATTCTTATTCCGATCTGAAAGACTAATTTTCGTGTGCCTCCGCTTGATCTGCTACCTGACAATTTCTACTATTTTTGGATGTACAAGGAAATGGTCCTTTGCCCTTTTATAGATGGTCAAATGAAAGAGCTGCTGGGATGGCATCGGATATATGTTGTTTATTTAGCAGCTCCAAGTGCCCAAAGGATACCACATTGCCTATATAAATCTAACATTTACTTGTATCTTGTTTCAAATAAAGCAAAAAATGCACATCATCCCTACCAACTGTGTTCTCGTGAATGCGTCTTAAACATGCAAATAGTTCAGAATTCTGTTCCAAAATTATGGAGATACATCTGACCTAAGCTTCGTAGTTAGGGATATAGGTCCAACACAAATTCATTTCATTCATTGCACTTCCTGTGTGTGTGTGTGTGCATTCTCAAAACTAAAACTGGAAATTCAATTATTTTCTAGTCACACTGTTTATTTACAACACTGTTTCCCTATACAACACTGCGAGTACTAAGCTCGTAACCGGTTTTCCTCTTTACTGGAAAAGTGAAAAACTTTTTTTCCCACCCAAGTAAATAGAAAAGAAGTGAGTAAAACCAGCCACCCCCGCAACGGTTTTAGGGTCGTCAATTTTCTGCAGCCGCTTTCTATATGTATCTGCATTTAAATTTCTTTCTTTTTTTCAGTTTTCCTGCACGTTGAGAAACGATATAGGAAACATTTTTTGTCACGGCCCATAAACTTGTATACCGTCCGAACGACCGAAAAATATATCACTCGTGGTTCCTTTTTCTCCTCGCATAGTTGAATAGCCAAAAAGGAAAATATCCCGACTTCGCTTACCCAAAAAAAAAAAAAAAAAATCTGCAAAACTTATACAAAAACCCTGAAATGGGTGAGAAAAAAATACACAAGTGTGAGAAATTGGCGAAAAGGACATCACTCGGCAAAAAAAAAAAAAACCATCTAGTGGATGAAGAGTATTAATTACGCCTCTTTTATGTACGAATTCACATGATTAAATCCGCACACTGCAGGAGAGATGCAGTCACCCCCATATGCCTCGCGCATAAGGTGCTGCATACCATGTGGGTATTTAAATACAGTATTGCATGTGATGTGCAGATTATCCGACCCGCCCTGTGAAACGGCTGCTTTAAGAGTGGGTATAGCATCGTGTGTGAGCGTGCGGAGTGTACTCTATTTCAGATGCAGAGGCTAGGAGGCGTACATTTTAATTCATCGAATCGAAAAACCCGGAATCCGCCGAATTCGCAATAAATCGTAAAGTTATTAAATTCCTTAAATTGAAATTAAGAAACTTTTGTGCATGCGGAAACTTAATTATGCTTTTGAGGATTATGATCCACGACGGTAGTGGAGGAGGATGCTACTGATGATGGTGGGTTGCTGGTAAAAGATGCAGATTCGTGTCGTTTTCGAGGATTTTAAGGTTTCTTTTCGTTGCCTCGTATGTGTGTGCTGAGAATATAATCCGTGCTTATGGTGAGAGAATATAATAGTTGAACAACTTTAGCGATTATGATGGAAGTTGAAGGTAGAGATTGCTGCACACCTACATACATGGTTTATTCTGCGAATTCAGTGGATGTGCAAACCGAATATTCAAAGTTTCGGGTGTTGGGATAAGTTTATGGGTTTAATGAGTCGAAGCTTAAATTTTGAGATTTTGGCATTTAGAAGGAATTAAACATTTTGTTTACTTGTAGTTTCAAAGATTTCAGTGTGAACAATAGACATAATCTTATATTGCTCAGGAAGCCTCGAAAGTATTTGTGCTAATTTATAAAGTTTCAGTTCGCGCTATCTTTTGCAACAAGATGATAATCGCTTTCAAGCCTTATGTTATGTAGATGCCAGAAGTGTTTTAAACAATGAATTTAAAGAGTTTGAAATAATTCAGTGCATCTCTCAAAAACCAATTATTAGGCTGAACCAAAAAACAACTGCTACGGCTCAGCTTCCCATGACAAAATGGCTGGTAAGAGCATTTCCCATTTTAACGCGAATTCATCTAAAAATTTGTTTTCTACTGGGAGCATAGCAGAAAATCTGATGATAATGAAATCAGGGGATACAGTTTCGTGCTGCAAATCAAAAATAAAGATAGATAGATAAAGAATCAAAGAATTTATTTCACCTAGAGGGGACTTTGACGTGACGTACAGAGTAGGGTGCGCTGCCATTTTGTGCTCGTTAGGCCGCATCTGCAAGTTCCCTCGCAGTATTATTTTTGACTCAATGAAGCGACAACTCTCGTTATTATCTGAATCGATAGTTCTGATCATATTCAATAGATCTATGTACTGTATAAAAAAAAATGTTTAAGTTTTCTGGTGAAATCGTATTAAGTTGATGTTGAAAATAAATAAATTTCAACACAATTTCGGCTTATTCTTGTTTAAAAGCCAAGCCGATCTCAACAGCAATAAAGCGTTTTATTTTTACAATGTTTGCGCACCCAAGGGGTTATGAATGCCCCTTACATGTTTTTACACAGTGCGGGCGTTGGAAAGGATAGAGAGAGAGAGAGAGAGAGAGAAAGATTTGATGTAGTGGTTTAAAGCTCAGTTTATGCTTCAGAGAAACTCCGCGGGTGGCGTCCAGGTAACTGGGGAGATTTTTGTTATGTCTTGACTTTGCTTCTGATTCATTGTATTTTTTTCGCGCTTACCGACGTCATAGGCAAAACAATCATCCAGCAGAGCGAACAATTTTTCCAACCATACTTCCAAGTGTTATGCCTTCGCAGTAGTGTTCATACATACATATTCAATGGCCCGCTAATCCTTCATGAGGGTCGTGGGTATAGGATGCTCAGGTGGACATTTCATCCTTCTTGATCCTCCGCCATTGACTCCAACTCATCTGGGCGAATTCCTAGACGGCTCCCGGAGAGATGTCGGACTTGATCCAGCCACCTATTTCTGGGCCTACCTGGGAGTCACCTACCTGATGGCATGGCAATCGTGGCACGTCTTCGAAGCCGGTCTGGGGGCATATGCACTACGTGACCAAACCATCGAAGTATAGATCGTCGAATTCGGAGAAGTAGCTGCTTAATATTGAGCGCCTCGAGTACTCTGGTATTGCGCAATCGATCCCTATGAGTTATTCCAGCAACACAGCGAAGGAACCTCATTTCGACAGCTTGTATCCATAATCTTATTGTTTCGGTCACTACCCAAATTTTACAACCATAGGTGAGAATTGGAACATACACTGAGTTAAAAACCGATAATTTAGCTTGAACACTAAGTTCGGCCTTCCTTATAACAGATTGACCAAGCTGTCTCAAAATTGATCCAGCCTGACCAATTCTATAAGATAACTCGGCATTGCTCTTCCCACCACTCGTAAATAAGACCCCAAGGCACTTAAACTTATCCACCTACTTCAGTGGGACTCCACTAATATGCAGAGTGCACTGAATAGGTGTTTTAGAAATGATCATTACTTCCGATTTGTTCACGTTGATCCTCATTCCGGCATCATCACAAACGGCTAAAAACCTTTCGAGTGCGCGCTGAAGTTCGGTTTGAGAGGACCCAAGGATGACTGAATCATCCGCAAAGAGCAAATACCTAATCCCTAAGTCTCCCACTTTGAAACATTCTCCGCCACGGCTGCGCTGCAACATCCAATCCATATATACGATGAAGAGGAGAGGTGACAAAACGCACCCCTGGCGGAGTCCAACGCCCAAAATTCAAGGTATTGATTCAACACCGTTTCGCGGAACACAGCTTCTACAGTTTGTATATAAAGACTGAATCGCCAATAGTCCCATACTCCTGCAGAACACTCCAGAGTTTGCCTCGAGGAACTCCATCATATGCTTTTTCCAAATCCACAAAGTAAGTGTAGACAGGTTTAGCATACTCCGAGGCCTTCTTAGGAACCATTCTGAGAGTGAATAACTGGTCGGCTGTGCTTCTACCTTGACGAAAACCGCACTGCTCCTTCCCCAAAATATCCTCAACCACAGCTCTAGAACAGGTTTCTAGCAAGAAATATACCCCAGTAGTTGGCGCAATCTCTTTTGTCCCGCATTCACAGGCCACTTTAGTGATACGCGAGAGCCATTGCACTCCCTCGTTACCTAAAGCCTTGAGTATTTCTGGTCGGATTTCATCACACCAGCAGATTTGCCAACTTTTAGCGATTTGATCGCCAAAGTTACTTCCTCTACCGTAGGACTACTTTCCGCCCTACTCTCGACCATAGGTCTGTCATCTTCGGTGCCCTGTTCGAGATTGAGGCAATTCTAAAAAGTGCTCGCTCCATCTGCGTAAGATGTCCTCCTCATTGGAAATAAGTGTAATGTCTTTGGATTTGACTCCTTCAACGATATTCATCTTTCTTCCTCTGAGTCGGCGGATGGTGTGCCAGAACATCTTATCTTATTTCGCTGTTTCACAGCAAATTTGCAAGTTCTTCGCGCCTCAGTGTAGCGATTTCGAGAAAAGGAGTTCCCCTCTTCTCTCTGATGTCTTCTTGAACTCCGGGCGTTTTAAGCCAAGTAGTTCTTCTCTCATCACCATTCGCCACACCAAGCCGCTTCACTCCACAAACATCTACCGCAGAGGCAATAACCGCTGTTGAAAACAGTTGCTATTCTTGCTCTACGTTTGATGGAAAATATGAAATTCATTCAAATCTTTCAGATATTTGCCACGTATCTCATCGCTCAGTAACCTCTCCCATCGTATGCGTGCAACCATCTTTGGCTTCCGCTTTGGTAGGGGGTACTACTTCGCTGAGATATAATTTGCATAGCACTAAGTGGTGATCAGTTGACAGATCGGCCCCTCTCAATACGCGAACGTCACAAACCATTCTCTTCAGACACCATGGTACCACAAAGAAATCTATCAGCAACTTCTGCTGAAGACTCTGACGGTACTACGTGTATTTGTGAACGTCTTTGTGTGGAAAGATTGTGTTCATGATGGATAAGCCATTTTCACAGCAAATATCCAACAATTTCTCTCTGTTCGCGTTTTGATCAAGATCACCATTCCTCCCAACCACACACCCCCATGTCATAACATCTACACCTACGTGAGCATTGAAGTCACCCATCAGGACAAAAGAATCCATATCCGCAAGCTTTTCAAGGGCAGCAACAGCTTCATCTTTCGGTGCAAATACCTGAACCAATGCCAGAGTACATCTTTCAAGCTTGAGCTTTAGGATCTCAACTTTCTCTCCTAATGGTATCCACTTCAATACTCTACCTGTCAAACTGAGACTTGTCAGTATCCCTACTCCCGCCTGAGCAGACATTGAGGGTGCGACTCCTGACATATAGAGCTTCCACCCATCCGAAAGGTCCACAGTCTCTTTGTTGAAGAGATGCCAACAATATCTAGTCGATTTTTCACAGCTTCCCCAACAAGCTCAAGGTCCTTCCCTTTGAGCGATGAAACGTTCCATGTGCCTATCCTAAGTCGATGCCGTTGTCGAAAATCGGAGAATACATCTGTGCCCCTATCAGTGCATAGCGTGCTTACCCCTTGACTCCCGTAATCGTTCGCGAGACCATTGACAGGAAGCTCGTAGCCATTTCGAGTTTTACCCGGTCGGCTGCCAAGCGGAACAGACCGACCATCAGACGCTCGCAAACTGACACCCTTCAGGCCTGACTCTAAGGGATGCCCTGGTTTACCAGGTTTGGCAATATCCGAAGACAGTGTTCATACAAGCTTTCGCAATTGATCGGACTGACTTTATATATTTCACGAGGAATATATAATGCTTGCTGACGTCAAGAATTGAACCATGAACCATTGGCGTGGCAATTGACGACTTTACCACTACATCATTGCCCTCCCCTCCACAAACTCCTTATGAGAGAGTTTAGCATTGTCGGGAGTGAAAGAAAGCCCCTGCGGCGGCTTGGGAATCCATTAATATGAAAAAATACTTGCGATCTTAGCACGACGGTAAGATGCGGAATCGTCCTGAAACACAACACTCGTGTTGTATTGGGTCACTTTCTCTACAGTCTGAACCATTTTCTATGACCTCTTCGTATTTTACAGCATTTATGGATTTGTCCACTATCAAAAGAATGTCAACCCCACGGCCGTTATAATTCCCCAAACGATGACACCTGTGAACGTTTTCGGATGACCTGCTACACAATCTTCCATCAACCGCTCTCCAGGTTGGCTCCGAACTGTGTGGTCTAACCATCTGAGAATTGCAGGTTGAATTTCGACTCATCTGAGAATATGACCTTTTGCCAGTCATCTCGGGTTCAATTCTGCCTTTCACGTTCCTATTCTAGAGGAGTTTTTTTTTAATCCTGTGCCAAGAAGTGTTTTCTTTTTGACGTGTGGTAGGTAACCAAACCTGCTTTGCTAAGTCGTCTTTGAACTGCTATCACAGAATGTCTATTCCGATGGTTTCCACAATATCTCTTCTTATTTTTGGTGCAGTAACGAACATGTTCGTTAAAGTTGTCCACTTTATATGGTGTTCGATTCCAAGAAGAGAACATCTATTAGGACCGCTTCCACTTTTGCCTTAAAATACCACTTTCTTGGAATTTTTAATTTTTATTTTCTTCTGGTCGACTTGTTGAATCTAAATCGACCAGAAATTTCCCCCATGGATTCACTTTCCTCCTTAAAAGCCAGTATATGACCCCTTTCAAATTTTGTTAACTGCATCCTGGTGATTGCGCACTTGTCACTTCACGGTCAATAAACGATTAAAAATCTAGGCAACTTCAAAAACAAAGAAATCTCAGACAAGAAAAAACTATTAAGAATCCTAATTATTAGGTAAGGAAAGGGTTTCTCCGTTCATTAAAAAAAAAAACCGAAACAGAGCAGGTCAAAGTCGATATTTTCTGATTTACTTGAGAGCGTCCTTTTTTTTGCGCGTTAGTATACTTGGGGAGTTGTTTCAGACCACTGTGCTTCTAAACTCTGCTTTTTTTTTACTTGCAACGTCTGGATATACAAATGTATATAAATGTATATATAAGTTTCAAAGACAGTATACGTATTTTGTATATATATATACCTACAAATAATTTTGTAAAATAAATTTACATTCCTTTGTAAACTAATCCAAAAAAAAAATGCATGTCTTCCTATCGTCATCATGTCCTTTCTGCGCCAGTTAGCTTGAAATATCTTCTTTTTTTTTAAATAAAATTCATATCCCCTTTTTGATCATCAAGTTTAAATTTATTCACATCCTTAATTAAATTTGCTCCAAATAAAATTACCATTAGTCTCTTTGAGTGTATATTTTGGGAGGTAAATATGAATGGTCGGCATCTCATTCTCCATCCTTGATGACATACATACATATTCTAGTGCCTTTATAAGGCCAACTGTGCACAAAAATTCAACTATCCAGCTGGTATAAGTCACATCTTATGAACAAACGTACGACCCAAACGATGTACAGAGACGTATAAAATGGCAAATCCTGGCATATAGCAATCGTTTCTCTAGTCCTCTCACCCCAGAAACGAACAGAAAATAATGTGAATAAGGATGTTCTCCTGTGGATCACAAATACATTCGTTACCAGAGTCATTTTTCATGCCATGCCAAAGTTCATTTGAGTCAGAGGAACTAAAACAATGGAACCGCTGAGCTTTGCTTTTGTACGACACTCGGTGAATAGAAGGACGAAAAGGAAATACTGAAAGTGGCAGGCAGTAGTGCAGTAGCAGTTCTGGCAGAAAAGCAAAAGTAGCAGCAATTCTATTAAAATGGTGGAGTATGCGAATTTTAACGCGAGAGGGTTAATGTTGAGGTTGAAAAGTTTATTCATTACTAACTCTTGTAGAGGCTAATGGCTTTTGTCACGTACTTTTTATTTGGCAATTTCATTCCACACGTCTTCCTTATATAATTATAAAATTAACCATTTATTTTATGCAGTCGATGCACCACTGTATATTCCATTCACCTTTTCTAAGGAAACACGTTTCAGCTAAAAAGGACATATTCCTTTCAGGTGCATTTCAATCATCCTTCCATTTACAACTCTAGCTTTTATGTACTTTTTCACACTGGATAGGAGAGAGACAGATTTATTGAAGGAGCAAGGATTAATTTTCGTGGAGTGTGAGTCGTGAAAACCGTAAATGGTAAACGACAACGTCAAAGACTTCAAATGATTTTCATGCTTTGAATTATTTAGTTCGGGAAATTATTGCGTACTTCCGTTTACGGTCAGGAGTAGTTTATGTCCTTGCACGACGAGAAATCGAGCATTACAGTCTGCAGACAGAGACAGTAGAGTACCCCAGATGGTGCTCATTCGGTGGCCGTTTCTTGGGCTATTTCTCTAGAAGTGTTTATTGTATATTGGAACATAAATTTACTTTTAGTGCAACGGGTAATGCTTATAAATAACATAAAGATGTTAGGGATATTATGGGATAATCGATTTAACTAAACATCAGGTGGTATAGCATGTGCTGTGAGTGCAATTTAAATGGAAGGATATCTTGAGGTAATAAAGTTCATTGAGAAAGTGCTAATATTAGAAAAAATATAAAATGCTGGTAGATAAATTTAAAGTTTAAAATGGTAATATCACGCGTATTTGGTTTATTAGCAGTATTTGCAAGATACTGACATACTGACTTACTGATACGAATATACGCAATTAAATTGTCCAATCATACGAGTGAGAAGGAATTTATAGCTTTTTTTTTAGTACTGAGCCAGTCTAGAAGTTAAGGATCGTCTCTGAGTCGACAGCAGCTAAGTTTTTTTTTTTTTTTTTTAGAACGACGTCGAAAGGAGTTGTGCGTTTCACCTTAGACGATAGCTACATATTGTATCTGTCACACTTCAGGATTCTGATTCTTTTTTCTGTCAAGAAGTAAACTAAAAAGTTCAGCTCCTCTTACATACCTCCGCCTGGAATATGGATGAATGTTTGCCAAAGCTAACTTGAAAGTTATTTTTACATCTGTCCATGTACTGGACATGACAATTTTGCAACGGAACCAATCCAAAAATGTACAGAGTCCGCAATCAAGGTTCATACCAATAACAATTGTAAGGTAGGTTAGGTTAGGCTAGGTGGCTATCCTCCGTAGTCGTTATGACTCGCTTAGACCGAATGAGGTCCATTGTGTTACCACGTGAGCCGGTTATTTCCGATACTCTTGGAACCATTTTGATTTTTGGATTAATTTTCAGATGCTGTTGATATCCGAATCGCCGATATCTGCAAGTTCCTTAAATAAGTATTCCCCAAGAATTGTTTTCTAGCTGAGGATAGTGCTGAGCAGCTGCAGAACAAGTGATAGGGGGAATTCTCCTCTTCTTCGCCGATACAGTTGCGACAAAAATCATTGAATTCCGTGCCTGCGTACTAGCAGTGAAAAATAAACAGTCCAACTAGGATACCTATGCCTGATCTGCTGATCAGTAGCAAGCGTCGATCATTCTTTATTCCGCGCCGATTTGGGCTGTGGCCATGAATATTAAAACCTCTGCCATCTGTGTATCAAGTGTGCACCTATATTTAGAGCCTGCGCTTTTCGCAGTACTTCTAGCTATGCAACCTGCGTAGTAGCCAGAATGCTCCCAATAGATATTCTACCAGTAGAAAAACAACGCTAATACTGTGCAAGAAGAAGAAATGGGAATGAGATCAGCAGTAATCGGCAACACAGGGCAAACGCTTAGCAGAATGCCAAGGATGAAGTAATGCTTGTACATGAAATCCAACCATCGTATAATAGACGCCACAGGTAACTTGAATTCCACCTAACCCAATTCCACCTAACCCAATTCCACCTAACCCAAGAACTAGCCAGAATAAGAAGAGAAACAAGGAAACTCTTGAACCTGGCGAAATCAACGGGAGCTGACTCGGACTGGGAGCTATACAAAGCCAGTCAGAGGAACTTCAAGAGCGCAACGCAAAAAGCCAGAAGACAGTCGTGGCAACGCTTCTGCGACGAGATTAAGGGTACAACAGAAACGGCCAGATTGGGGAAATTTCTCTCCAGAGAATCGAAGACTCTAGGTTCCCTAAAGAACACTAAAGGAAACTGGACCGTGTCCTGTTTGGAAGCCCTTGAATTGCTTATTAAAACGCACTTCCCGGGGTGTACTACCGTAGCATTTAGCAGTACCAATAACAACAAACACAGCGAATCGGAACCCCCTGCGGATTTGGTAACAGAGGACAGAATAGAGTGGGCAATAAGATCGTTCTCCCCCTTTAAATCCCCAGGACTTGATGGGATTATACCGATCATGCTGCAAAAAACTGCACCAATCATTACCCCAATTCTCAAAAAGCAATTTGCCAGTAGTCTAAAACAATGTCACATACCAAGAATATGGAGGGAGGTAAAGGTGGTTTTTATACCCAAGGCGGGCAAGGCTAGTCACACCACCGCGAAGGACTTCAGACCAATAAGCCTTACCTCTTTCATCCTGAAAACTTTTGAAAGATTGCTTGACATCTACATACGTAGTAGAATACGCCCGGGCGACTTATCCCCAGCCCAACACGCATACACGAAGGGTAAATGTGTGGAAACTGCCCTACATCATGTTGTCGGCTCTATAGAGAAATCACTTAAGGATAAAGAGTTCACACTAGCTGCTTTTTTGGACATTGAAGGAGCCTTCAATAATGTAAATACCGAAGCGGTTAAAAGAACCCTAAGAAACATAGACATCGACATCAGTCTAATTAAATGGATTGTTAGCATGCTCGAGGAACGACATATAACCACCGAACTTAAGGGTTCGAAGCTAGAAGCATACGCCTCGAGGTGTACCCCTCAAGGCGGGGTAATCTCCCCACCGCTTTGGGTCATTGTTCTTAATGAGGTACTACAACAACTAAGGCACAGTGGGGTCAGAGCTACAGCGTACGCGGATGACGTCGTGCTGCTTGCAACAGGTAAATTCCTGCCTACCCTTAGAGATCAACTTGACGGAGCCCTAAATATTCTTAGCATATGGGCCAGGAGCTGCGGTCTAAAGGTTAATCCCCAAAAAACCGAACTCGTACTTTTTACGAATAAGAGGAAAATACCGGAGTTTAGTACACCTTCTGTTGATGGTATCCCACTCAGATTTTCCGATAGCGCAAAATACCTGGGCCTTGTACTTGACAAAAAGCTCAACTGGAGATTAAATATAGTGGAAATAATGAGGAAAGCAACAATAGCCTTTTACTCATGTAGTAGAATTTTTGGTAGAACCTGGGGACCCTCCCCCAAAATCATACTATGGATGTATACGGCTATAGTTAGACCCATACTGACTTACGGCAATCTAGTACGGTGGCCAGCTGTCAACAAATCCACCAACTTAAAGGCAATAACCAAAGTTCAAGGACTAGCGTGCATTGGCATCACCAGTGCAATGAGGACAACCCCAACCGCAGGACTCGAGGCTATCCTCAACCTGCTACCGCTAGACATCTTTATACGAACATCAGCAGCCATTAATGCTATGAGAATAAGTTAGTCAGCGAACTGGAAACCAATCAGAACAGGTCACTCGATGATCCGACTCGATTACTTTGGCCTCATGCCCGTAACGGATTACATGACGCCATATTTAGACTTTACAAGGCCTTTCTCTACCGTCTACCCTAGCAGGGAAGATTGGAAAAGCGGTCATATACCTAATGCCGAATCTATAGCCATCTACACGGATGGTTCAAAAATGAGCACTGGTGTAGGATCAGGTATCTTCTCCGACCCTCTAGGTGTATCAAAATCCATACGACTTCCAGACCACAGCAGTGTTTTCCAAGCAGAGGTCTTAGCAGTGGCAACAGCCGCCCGTGAGTCTGCGATAAGGGCAATATCGCCAGAAGGTATCACCATCTTTATCGACAGTCAGGCAGCTATAAAAGCGATTACTGCCATAGAAATTAAATCGAAGCTTGTGAAGTTTTGTCGAGAAGAACTCAGGGTTCTTGGAACACAGCACAAGGTATCGCTCTGTTGGGTCCCTGGTCACGAGAGTATCTCAGGCAATGAGAAAGCCGACGAGCTGGCGAGAATCGGCTCAGTAGCCCCAATAGAATAAGTTGACCCCCCTGTGTGTATCCCGCCTTGCACACTCAAGCTCGCTGCAGGGAATAAAGCCACTGAGGAGGCAAACACAAGATGGAACTCCATGGAAACTTGCGCCATCACTAGGAAGCTATGGCCATCTTTCGACAAAGCAAAGACCAAGAGAATCATCCGTAAAGATAGGAAATCCCTTTCCACCCTCGTGGGCATCATCACGGGGCACAACACTCTGCGGTACCAATTGAAGAAACTACGCCTGACGGAGGAGGAACTCTGCAGAGGCTGTGGTGACAAGGAAGCTTTTGAGGACACAACCCACTTTCTGTGCCACTGCCCGAGTCTTCAACACTCCATGAAAAAGTTCCTTGGTAAATTTTTCTTCCAGGATCTCGAGGAACTCTCCGGCGTTTCAATGGAAAAGATGTTGAACTTCATCAAATCATCAAGGTGGTTTGTATGCAGAAATGAAGTAAGTGACTGAGTTAGTAGTTTTTAGTTTCATTGGGTAAGGGATTAATTTTTCCCCCATGGGTACCACAATAGGTCAGCGCTGACCTGAGTGTGGCAGAGAGCGTCGCTCCCTGCCAGCCCACATGCCTAACCTTACCTAACCTAACCCAATTCCTAACGGGAGATGGATGTTTTCTTCCGTACTTATAGCTATCTACATAAGTATAAACACAACAATAGTCCCTACTGCCGACCATGAACTGACTGCATAGAAAATGTCAAACAGGTGTTCTTCCAATGTCCACGATCCACGAGAAAAGGGAAGCACTCAGGAGAAAAATCGGCGAGCCATCGACCGTCAGAAATAATATAGGTTAAACGCGTAAAAGCTAAGAAGTTTGAAACGAAGTAGCTGAGAGCACAAGATGCATAATGAAGGTTCTTAGAATGCTAGAAAGAGAAAGAAAGGAATCTAACCGGGGTATTGCAAACATGCCATCCCCCCCCCCTACGATGAAATGCTTGATAGCAGTACCGCGGGGAATGCGGGTGGCCGAGTGAGAGGGCTTAGTTTCTAAGAATGTTACTCACTACGGCCTGAGTTTCGTCTTTTGAAGATTATCGCTCCTAGCATAAAAAGGCATTTGAAGTAGAGCCTCGACGATAGGCCACGACTATTTTTTGGAGTCGTTCTAATCTCCTACTGAGGTGAATTCGCTAGTCTTTTCTAGTTCTGGATAGAAAAGTTGTCCTCGGGCTTACAGAAGGAGTATAGATAATTACATGCATCTATACATATGCATTACTCTGTTGATGCTGTGTTTTCTATACAGATGCCATGACAATATTGGGTCCTGCATAGCTTCAAGATACAGAGTGGGCTTAGGTAAAGTCTATGATGTTATTCGCTAGTAATTGAATCGACTGTTTGTGTTACAGCACTATCTTGGAGAAATAACATATTTTCCAGGCCTTGCTCTTCTACAATATTTCGTTTTCCAAGAAGTAATCCAGAATCTCTCCATAGCGGTGCCCAGTGACTATAATAGTCACAGTTCTGCAGTCCTCAATGAAGTACGGCCAAATCAGCCAACAGCGACTCTTTGGATGTAAAGGCCTCTCGGGTATCATGCGTGGGTTCTCAGTTCCCTAAGAGTATCTTGTTGACAAATCTACTGATTTCGAAATGGGCTTCTTCACTCATGATGAATTTCTCGTCAATACGATTATTTCTTCTTTGGGGCTTAGAATGGAGACATTCTTGGTGGGTGTATCGATCCATGATCAATTTCTAGTCCATTGGTATATAGAAAAATCATCTGATAGAAAAGACCATTTAGGGACTACATTCAAGCCACTTCGTATATGGTTTAGTTTTAATTATTCTTCAGTTTGGCTGTCCTCATGGAGCTCACCCATTCATTTTGCTCGCCCATGGACCTTTAGAACGACATCTCTGCAGTCTGGTGAGCCCTAACTGCAGCATGCCCGGTGATGCAATAAAATTCATCGACTCGCAGTGCTTTTCGGAAATCGTCTGTGTCTGAGAAGCGCCTTTACTGATGTTGACTAAAAAGTTTTTCAAAACTAAAGGGCTTATCAGAACTTTCGAAAATCGGCTATATCTCGTAAACGGCTTCGTCGATTTTGCCCAAATTGATATTTGAATTATGATTACAATCAAATATGAAAGGAAGCTTCACTTCGAGCGCGTAAGAGTTCAACTCATCTTTTTTTTGTCCTAAAGTGTATATATTTTTACCGTCAAAGCAGGAAGGACAATAGGTATATCGTGCGGGCAATATTCCTCTTCGAGACTTCAATTACATTAATTACCTTCATTCGACCTTTATAGCCCTGAAAGGCAGAGTCATTTTAAAGACACTTTAACGTAGCACTCAGTTGATATCGGATCAACTTCTATTATTTTAATGTAACCACACACTTCCATCTTATTTTGCAGAACTACACGCTAGAGCAAATTGCGTCTTAAACTATCACAAAACTGACAAAACTGACCGAAAAAAAATATATTTAAGTGTGTCCAGTGAATTGTGCTATCTCCAGAGATCGCAATCTTCTGCTGATATAATTAAATAATAATTAAATTTCACTCTTAATGGTTGCACTTTTTGTCTGTACCACCAAGAAACCCTTTTTTTAAAGAAAGAGCCAAAAAACTTCAACCATCCGAAAATAAATTAAAATGTCCTCCACTGTCATCATTTGTTGATTTATCTTACATTTGTGTAGCCATTCACTTGACCATTGACCATGAGTACACATGCGCTGAGTTGCCATCACCGGAAAGGAAAGTCTTAGAAAAACTGCACCACACCACCATTGTCATTATCTCAATTGCAATAACTTTTCCCACAGAGCAGAATAAAAAAAAAGTCACTGTCCGAAAGCTGTAGCAGTCACCTAGTCCTACTAGCTAAATAAATCCCACAAAGGTGGTCAAGCGTGGGAGTACAATTTACGTTGAAAAATATGGCCGAACAGTGTGGGCCATTAGCCCCGCAGAAGAGTGCTTTTCACTGATCTAATATCACTTTGTAAGACCACAATTGGAAGGGATGAAAAAAAAAAATCTAAAACCACCATCAACCCTTATTTGCTTACAGGTCGTGTCGGGTAAAATACGAAAAACAAAACAAGAACCAAACTTATGGGTCCTTTTTACCCCTTCTTCGCCTACACTTTGGCTTCCGATTTGTTTTGTAGTTCGTCCTCCACAAGGATAAACTGTTACCTCTGATGTCACAGGGACATAAATTAAAATCATTTATTTACGCTTTTCGAATCTCTTGCATAGTTGTTATCTGTGAGTCTCTTTTGATCTATTTTTTATTTTTTTTCTTCTTCTCCTGAAGGATACAGAGATAAAATTTATAATAAGTTTCGTACTTTATTGAACGATGTCGTTTTAACTTTTCTCTTTTCTGCTTTTCTTTTCGCAGGTGAATCAGGTGTAAGTCGTCGTCATCGTTGTCTTCGTTGCCGTATAGTGGTGGTGAAGCACTGTTTCTAGTGCTGGTTTCTCGAAAATTTCTTTACAACGGATACGTATAAGAATTCAACAGCATCCCAAATGTTGGCGTTTCACAACGAGCACATAGCAAGTAAGTATCCTTTTTTTGGTTCTTCTATGGGAATTTTATACAAATGAAATCATTCGAAAATGGGTAAGAGGATGTGTTCGGTGGAACGTTAAGTGATTAGTTTTTTTTTTTTTTTTTTTTGTTTTCGGTTAAAAATTAGGGTAAGTGCTTTTCATTGAAGGAGTGGTTTAAAGGTGGCCCCAGAGAGAAAAGGATGATGACAATTTTATGTTAGGTCAGTAATAGCAGAGACGTGCGTACATGGGATAACAGAGATGGTCACATTAGCAGTCTTGACCATGTACTTAAGTTATGCGAGCAAGTAAAGTGCCTTAGCCTTAATTTTTCCCACCAGATGTTACACTTTTTTTAATTTAGAGTACACGAACATGTTGTAAACGTTTGGTATATATTTGAAAATTGTATTGTAAAATGTTTGCTTTAGAATTGTTGTCTAAGAACTATCGACTACTTGAAGTATCGTTTCCTGTTTGTTCATACTAATTTTACTTTTCTAGGTTGACTCAACATGAATGACGGCTAGATTGACACATTATGTTCCTTGTTTCACTCAGTTTAGGTCAGGCATTTCAATATCTGCATTTTCCACAACCTGTGTTTGGGATTTTGTAGTAGCTGCCACTGCATTTTGCTACATATTTACGGGTAGCAGGGATTAGGCGTTTGAGTATACATCTTGTCATCTTACACCAACGCTAGCATATAGATCAATGGCCGCAGATTGATTAAATTATTGATCTCAGCCAGCTGGCTTCGTAAGCATTTCGTTTAAGCACTTCCACCACGAAAGGAGCCATCAGCATCAAATAAAATCGTCTACGTGCTAAAACTGGATCCTTCCGAATTCACTACTATTGTCTGTTTAAAGCTCAACAATAATCATTTTCTTCTTCCTATTTCGGCGTGGTTATGATCCAAATTCAAGGAATCCTAACCCTCCCACTTCACTGGGTTTCTACTGATTTGCCTTTTGGGGTTCGCCTGTTTGACCTCCGAAAATATCGGCAGGGTAGGTATGCAGCCTGCGTGGGAGCCAGGATTCTCCCAATAGATACATATTCTGGTAGAAAAAAAAAACAACGTCAATACTGCGCAAGAAGAAAAAATGGAAACGAGGTCAGCAAAAACTGGCAACACAGAGCAGAGGCTTAGGAGAATGGCAAGAATGCTGTAATGCTTCTTAGAAGGGCAGATGGATGTATAGGCTTATACAAGAAATTCAGTCATCATATGATAGACGCCACGGGAACTTCAATTTCATATAACCAAATTCCTAACGGGATGTGGACTTTTTCTTCCGTACTATAACGATATAAATATCGACGAACCATCGACCGTTGAAAACATTGTTGGTGAAATGCGTAAAAGCCAAGAGGCTGGGGACGCAGTAGCTGAGAGCATAAAACGCATAATGGAGGTTCTTAGAATGCTAGAAAGACAAATAAAATAATCTATCTGAGATATTGCAAACATGGTGAGAAATATGTTGGTGGAAGCACTCTACATTTACGCATGCGATGATTGATGTCCTCACCACAGGTTGCTTCGATATTGATCATAGATCTCCGATATTTGAACTTTTCGCACTTGGGCAACACTATTCTATTCAAATATATATCTGGAATAGGCCTGAGTTGATCAGAGGCGAGGCAGCACATGTACTCTGTCTTTTTTGGACTAATGCGATTCGCATTTCCCTTTAAAATGTCCAAACGTAAATGCAAGAAACGATTCGCGAAGGGGAACAGCGATATTGTTGGATAGATGTACAAGTTCAACGTAGTTCCTTTCCAAAGCGATATATTTTCATTTTGCGCTGCATCTATTTCTTCAGGAAATGCAAACGGTTCAAACTCCCGCCTACTAATTGGAAGTATTTATGTACCTTCAAATGTTGGACAAAGTCTATCTGTTGAACTTGATAGACTATACACTCTCATTAGTGGTTTTGACGCAGCTTTAATTGGGGGTGACTTCAATGCCCGTCACACAGCATGGGGAGACAGCGTCTGCAACTAGGTTTTATAATGGCCCTTACTTGAATTTTGATATAGTTCCATCTGATAGTCCAACGTTCCCAAGAACATCCTCATATTTAGATTTCTTTCTTATGTTCTCAACACTAAGCTTGGCAAACAACATGGTCAATTCTTCAGAAGCTCCAACATGTTAGACATTCCCAGTTGTCTCTGATCATCACGAAATCTTTTTAGAAATAAGACTTTCGAACTTTTCTCCAATTTTGATGCCCCCAGTAACGTTCAGGAGCTTCAAAGACACAAATTGGGATGCCTTTAGACTAAGACTTCATATCAGTCTATCCTCTTTCTTCATACCCGATGATAGGAACTTATCAAATAACGAAATAGATACTCTAATAGCCCAATTGAATGAGCTTATCGCAACAATTGTTGAATCTCATTCAGTCATTCTTTGCTCTAAGGACAGAAAATTCCACTCCATCTCTGATAAAACTAAGAAACTTATTGATCTACGAAGTATTTGGCACAACCAGCAGAAAAGGCTTTATCATCGCCATTTAAATAGAATTAGTCCCGAATATCTTCAACCTCACTCAAGAATTCAGTGTCTAAGCAAAATAATAAGAGAAAATGTCAATTTGGACCTTAATATCGCATTTAAATCAAGATTAGAGAAAATCAAACCATCACCTTTTGCTTTTAAGGAAATAGATAAGATAACGGGACGAAAATATTTTGGAACGGACATCTCGAAAGATATACTTACATATAATAGACAACAGTTGAACGACATTGAAACCAAATTAGATGCGTTCAAAGATTTTTACTCTTCAGTTTACTCTGGAACACATCCCAACGTTTTTAGAGACCTTGAAAGTGAAGTTTTCTTAGCCATTAATGAATTCAAAGCAACGCAGTTTGGCAATACACTTACCAACTTTTCTCCATCTAATGTCGCATCAAGCCCCGCCTTATCGATATTCACTTCCCCCGGAAAAGTTAATAATTTCAGACTCGCATTAAACAATAAAAAATCGACTGGTATTGACAACATCTCCAATTTCATATTGCGAAAATGCCCTCATTCACTAGATACAATCTTATCCTTAATATTTAACCACTGCATAAACAACGGTTACTTTCCTGTTATTTGGAAACAGGCAAAGGTTTTACCGATAGCAAAAATAAGAGGAGCAAAGTATATTCAAAATTTCCGTCCCATTTCACTTCTATCCAATATTGGAAAATTTTTGGAAAGAGTTTTGGCAGATCACCTGAACTGCTTTTCCGAAGAAGCAGGCATTATTCCGAATAACCAATTTGGTTTTAGAAACGGAAGTTCAACTGAGCATGCATTACTTATTATTCAGAATAAAATAATCCAAAACCTGAGGAATAAAAAATGTACTGTGAGCTTGGATATTGACCTTAAAAATGCTTTTGACTCGATATGGCACGATGGTCTTATTTTCAAGCTATTGAAATTAAGATATCCAGATTGGCTTATAATATTGATATACAGCTTTCTGACTCACCGAAGTACGTCAATCTTTATTGGTTCCGAGAAATCAGACTTTTTCCTTGTGTCTCCAGGCGTTCCGCAAGGATCAATCCTTGGTCTATCCTTATTTAACATTTACCTCCAGGACTTCCCTCTTTCAGATCCCATCGCAGAGGAGCCTGGATCTACCCACTACGCTGATGATATCACTATATTAGCTAGTGATATACGGCCAATCGTGGCCCTTAATAAGATTAAACAAAAACTTCCACATATTGAAAATTATTTTAAAAAGTGGAGGCTCAGAATCAACACTGATATATGTAGTCTTACGTGTTTTAGAAATGTCAGTGGAAAAGGACACTACCTAGCAGTCAAAGAAAGCAAATCTCTTTCCTTGAAAATAAATGATAGTCTGATACCATTGCGTTGTAAAACTAAGTATCTAGGTTTAAATTTTCATAACCGATTTCTTTTTAATATGAATGCAAGAAAAGACCTCAAGAGGGCAAAAATAGTATCTATGACGTTGAAACCATTACTAAACTCTAAGCAAATGGCGAGGAAAACTAAGACACTGATGTATAAGACTTTAATTAGACCAATTCTCACGCACGGCTTTTCAATTTGGTTTACAATTTCTCCTATTGTAGCCAAGGAAATGGAAATTTTTGAACGAAAATTGCTGAGGTTTTGCTGTGGAAAATTCAGAAAACCAGACAAAAAATGCTTTTCTAATAAAGTCATATATGAATCAACAAAAGTGACACTTTTAATGATATACCAAATTGAACTTCTGTTAAAAAAGATGGAACAAATCAGTTCACATCCTAACCCACTTGTTAGATCTTTAATCGATTCTAATATCGACCAAAGTGTAAATGACAACTATTATTTATCTTTCTTAAACCTGCTAAATGACCACTCCATGTCTCTGTTAAGACCAGATGCATGTATGACACTGTCCGTACCATTCTATGAAAAAGCATCTTCCCTAAACTTCGGGGATGATATTGATATGGAAAAGAAGACAAGCCAAAAATGTATAAACCTTTGTTTAACATGCGTAAGATTGTAAATTTGCTTTGGATTGTATAAGAACTATATTTATCTTTAAGAACTTTTATGACTTATGCTCCCTATGTACGTAGTTCTATTTCTACTTTCAACATTGATATCTTTTAGGTAGGGTAACCCTTGTATAGTTATAGTTTTATTTTAGTTTTAAGTTCTAGGCATAAGTTAAGAATGCGTCAAAGAGCAAAGTTGCGATTGTATGCCGGGAGCAAGAATACACATACAAAATTTATAAATTTATTTTATTGAATGCTAAGATTAAAAAGTTGAAAACAATTTGTTTAAAGTATAGTTTCAGTCAGACATAACTTTAAGTCGGCCAAAAATTAACCTTTAGATTAAAGAAACGAATGTAATTGATTTATATGCCTCAATAAAGTTCAACGAATTCATTCACTGAATTCTAAAATGTCCACACTTACGTCAAGAGATCGTTGCAGGGACATAGTATCCTCACTTCTTATAACTTCACCGTCAGCATAGAATAACTGGTGTACTTTGGGATCCATCAGTTTACCTTGACTGTAATAAAGAGCAAATGAGTGGTACATCCCAAATTTGACATTGAACTGTTCGGTAACTCCAGCAGGGCATCTTACTTTTGTCTTTACTCTGTCGTATATATCAGTGATCATCTGTACATAGGGTTCTGGAACCCCTTGATGTTAAGCGTTACCCATATCAGATCTCGTGGTTGTCTGTCGAATTCTTTTTCAATACAAATGATCACATCAAAAAAAAAAACAAATATTTGCCGCAACAGCTCTTGAAGGTGCCAGGGCCTAGCTTCTCGCAACCACTCATGTTGTGTGCGTTATATTTTTCACACGAATGGAAGGGACCTACAGTTTAATGCCGACTCCGAACGGCGATTCGAGAAGGTTTTTCGTGACAACAATACTCTCGGATGTTTGTCAGATGGTCGCGAGAGGTGGTACTGTGAAAAAACTTTTTGGTGTTTTCTGGGATTTGAACTTGGAACCTCATGAGTAGTGATCCGACACACTAACCACTTACGCCACGGCGCCCACCAAATGATCACATTGACTAAAGTAATTTGATTACATATAATTGGATTAACGTTCGATTCGATGAATGTTCCAAGTACTCACAACGTTGCTAGAAAAGGGACAGAAAAACGTATCCCCTCGAGGGGTCGAAATGCCAACTTCAGAAGATAAACTTAGATTTCTTGAGTGATAGGATGTGGAACATTTCTCTTCTAGGGTGTGGGTTCAAATCGAGTGGGACTTGGATAAGGTATGTATACTTATTCTTTCAAGAAACCCTTGCTAACGCAAAAGAAAAGTTCTGGTCAACAAATCAACCATTTCATTGCCTTGGTAACCTTCATGTGCAGGGATTTATTGCAGAATGAACAACTTTTCCACAGCTAGTTCTCAACTCATGTTGACCGTCCAGTCGGTCGTCGATTTCAACGCGGCTTATTCAAGTGTTTCCACTGCAACTTGTCCATTAGAGAAAATGAATATGGTTTAACCACAGATATTGGATTGCAGATTTGTGCATTAGTTTTTCCCAATGTTTACCGAAAGAAAATCATCGTTATCTCACTGCATATGTAAATCCACAGTCTAAACAGAGCCTAATTTGTTTCCAGTCAATCATTGGAAAGTTGACTATGCCGTATTGTGGTAGTTTCGTTTGAAGCAATACTTGGAAAGCAAGACATCCTTTTTTTTTTTTTTTTTGTTGCGCCTGGAGGTGCAGGAATCTTCAAAAGATACCAATGGTCCGTACCATTGGCTTTGCCCGATTCATATATCTGACAATGCCATCAGTGCTAGTCAGTACATGCCTACGGGCTAAACCTCACCCCCTCAGAGAGGCACTATGAGAACCGGCTGCGCGTACTCATAGTAGTAGGAAATTCGTCCCTCTCATTTTTTCATTTTTGTGAAGACTACGACTAAGTAGCCTTAACAAGTAGTTTACGCTTCTGTAGTGTTAATCGCGTTAGGTAGGTAGCTTTCCAGTGAAGGCACCTACTAATACCGTCATTACATGCGGTTTTCCCTTACGGTGTTAGGTCGAAAGGTCTTGTTCTTTGTAGTCGGCGCTCAAGGTTTGTCACGTCCATAGTACGGATTATTTCATTATTGCAGTGAACATGAAGACGGGTACGAAGTTTGCGAGCAAAGTTTGTTACTTCGGCCCTCGCGGTAGCAATTACTAGATCTCTGTGAATATCACTATTTCTTATATACCAAGGAGCATTCACGATTGCTCTTAATATTTTGTTTTGAAATGCTTGCAGTAGAGCCATATTGCTTGGTTTGGTACAACCCCAAAGTTATATACCATATGTCCAAGATAGTTTTAGGACTTGCTTGTACAGAAGCAGTTTGTTGTATACGCTTAACTTCGAGTATCTTCCGAGTAGCCAATACATTTCTCTGAATCTGATTTCGAGCTCTTCGCGCTTCTTTTTAACGTGTGGTTTCCACTTAAGTTTTGCGTCTAGGGTCGTTCCTAGATATTTTGCCTCATTTGCGTACGGTATTTGTACCGAGTTAATGGATATAGGTACATCCAATGGTATTTTCACTTCATTGGTCTGCTCGATAGATGCAGCTAGAGACCTGCGCCTAGGAATTGTGTCAATTCGACTTAATGCAATATGAGGTCCTCATAAATTAATTCTATTTATTGCAGTGAATCCGGTGGCTTAGCACCCTCATTCTCATGCCCATATCAGAGTGAAAATTATTCTCACTATCCAGAATGCTGTTGTAAATCTAATTCGAGAGTCAAATATCGTCAACGATATTTTTTTTAACAGTTTGCAACATTTTATTGATTCTCCCAGCAGCAGTGAGTTGTTAACACGAATGTCTTGGTGCATCTTATTTAAAGACATATTCATTACACCGCTTCGTCATCAATATAATCTTTAGTTTCTGTGTACTGCCATTTCATCTGCAAAGTAACCGCATTCAAGTAATATAATGACAACCCCAGCAATCAACATAAACACATCACTTTGGTGAGAACAAACATCACAAAGTCCTACCATCTAAATCAATCTAAAATGGTGACATATTTACTGCTGCTCCTTCTGTCAGTCTGTTGCAATGCAACAAAAGGACTTAAATTATCCCAAACACCATGTATATGCACATACGTCTCTTGTTCCTCCTTTCTGCATCATTTGGTGACTTCCATTCATTTGCATTAAAACGTAATTAATGTTTAACAAAGAGGCATACATAAACAGTATATGCTGCCTTATACTGAGTTACATAGAGAGAGTCAATTTCCTGTTTTTCAGATGCGAAATACTTTATTTTTTTGACTCATACGCTTCCTGGGACCTCTTGGTTCAACCCAGAAAGTGTATAAAATTGTGTAGACATCCCCGACAATTGTACGTGCATATGTGTGAACATACTGTAAAGCTGCTACTACTGCTGCGGTTGCGAGAAGAACGAGAATCATGCACTGGGTGTTCCCTGTTTGTGTATGCGTGTGGTCCTTAAATTATTTGCGCATTTATATGTAATCTCTTCTTAATATGTTAATTTTAAAGGATTTATGGGAGAGAATGGTATTCACACGAAAAGTTAATTACAATTTGGCTCTACGACGAGAGACACAGACACACCATAATGCATAGAATCCACAAGGATACTCATTTAGTGTATTGTTGATGCAATTGGTGTCCTTAATTTGTACAAAGAGCGAGCTCACGAATTGTATCCGACGTGGAAGGGGCGATTGTGTGCTTACTAATGTGACGCTGTAGGCTTAATTGTGTTTAGGCCTTCTGGGCAACAAAAGATGGAGTAATACATGCGTAGGACATTGCTGGGAATTGCGTTAATTTTTAATTGCTGTGCAGAAAGGACGACGAACGAAGAGTTCCGGTTTGTCCATGTTTGTTTATTCACAAAGCAATTAGAAAGTTCGAAGGTTTCCTCAGGGAGAAGTGTTTTTTGGCTGCAGGCCTATGGTGTTAGTAAGTCTGCACTGTGGCATAAATTATGTATGACTTCTTCGGGTAAACATTAAAGTGCTAAAGGCTAGGTTGAAAATTAAGAAAAATCAATAAAGTCAGCATACTTGCAGCTAAGTGATGGGGGGTTTTGTAAATTTAATTCAGTCCATTAATCATCAATCAATCAAAATGAGGTAAAGCCCCATGATATAGGAGGCAAATAAGTTCCATGAGAAGTTGTTCGTCCTTGCTATCGCGACCCATATGTTTGATGGACATGAAGTTAACAGAAGTGAATGGCCATTATACAAGGGCATGTAACGCCCCTATGATAAGAAGAGTCGCTAGTAGATAATATGAATCATCAGTTTGGTGGTAGATTTAAAAATGTTTGCAATGCTATTCTGCGAAAAGCTTGCAGGAGAAAGAAGAAGAAAAAGAAGAACTTAGGACTGCGATCCAAATTGGCAAGCCAAGGAGTTCCATTGTGCTATATTAAGCGAAGGTACCTGGTAGTAATGGAGCAGCTAACGAATTTTCGAACATCATCTCTTTACTGTCTAAAAATGCCACTGATCATATTTGAATACCTAATTCCCACGCTAACAGAAGCAGATCGCAAATGTTCTTAGACATTAGATAGGGTTTTCCATAGATGGTAGGCGAGTTCTACTTCTTAAAAACTCTTCAGTACCTTAGCGATAAGCGGGAAGTTTATAGAGCACATAATTTGCAATATATTGGAAGTAGTTGCAATAGTGCTAGTGGTTGATAGGTCGCAGAAGGCCGTAAGATGAAAAACGGGTAGGAAAGCGCTCCGGCAGTATTACTTTCCTTTAGTGGGCGCTTCCATCTTATGTTCCCGAGCAGGTTTTATTTATAATGGAGCTCAAGGTCTATGATTCAAATACCCTCTTTGCTGTTGTCAATTTGCTCGATGTGCTTGAGTCAAATGTAGTCGACTTCTTTTGGCTGTTTTGACTACATCAACTCCACATCTCGATACGGGCTAAAGAGTTCGCGGTTGTATCCCATCACCCAATCATTCATCTTCCTCCCACACTCTACCGAATATCGAAGGGAATATTTGCTCACTTTTGTGCTTGCATTTTACTCCATATAGCAGAACTGGCAAGATTAATGACTTATGGATTATCAGCTTTGTCCTTCAAGTTAGAAGTTTGGAACCTAGTTCTTCTGTTCAAGTTCTAGTTCAACTGTTCTGTAAGACCAGTCTCCTAGGTGATGCGTTTAGACTTGAAATTCGTCTTTTTATGATTTGCCTTAGTGTGAACATTTAGTCTATCTTCGAACTGCCGAGCCGGAAGGTATATTGGTACGTGTCGATGAGTGGAGTGCAGAAAGGCCTTAGAAGTTCGATATGACCTTATATGAATGCCGCTGTAATTTTTTATTTTTTTTTTTCAAAACCTTGGCAATATTGTTTTTCCACAACGCAGGATATCATATTCCATGAATTTTCACTAGAGTTTGAAAAACCTCACTTTATAGCGACTTTCTTTGCTAGTGGCTCAAGAGGAGTCCTTACATTTCAGGGACCAATGTGAGGCTTCCTAAAAAGTCACAGCGCCGCTAAAAATCGCCCCCACACAACAAAACAACGTCATCTTCTTTCGTCCTATCATTACTTCCCCATCCTCAAGCAGTCCTTTTCAGGATATGCGATCAAGTTTCGTTTATAATTACGGCTTCATCTCATGCGACTTTAATAGAACAAATGCCACTTTTTCACTTTGCATTTTTTTCTTTCACAATAAAAGGCGCCGGAAAACACAAAAGCAAGAATAAAATGACAAAGAAGGATAAAAAAATAAATTACCGTTACGTTTTGCAGTTTTTATTTTTTTTTTTATTCCTTTGATACAAGTCATGTATCGTACCGCAGATGTCCCTATACACGTGACAAAGTAATTTCGTAAAAAATTTACAAAAAAAAAGTAAAAACTGTAAAGAGACCAATTAGGGCTGCGCTCTGCAAGTACTTTAAAAGTCATTAGCAGCTTTTCTCCCCATTCCAGGAACAGAACACCGTTCGGGCAAAAGAAGAAAAGAATAAAAATGGTTAATATAAGCATAGGTAATGGCAGCACACACACACGAAGGACATTCTAATGTGAGGAAGCTTTTTTGTTTGAACGGGAGTGTCGTATGCTAAATTTGAAACAGGCAGGTGAAATCCGCTTTACAGTGCTGTCGTGCCGCTCACTCATGCATGGGGCGTTGAGTATACGGCTATTATGTGTTTGTTTAATTAATAACAAATTATGTGTTCTGTGATAATTATCACATCAATTAGAATCCATTGTGGATTGTTTAGTTATGAATGTTAATGTTCTGCGTGCTGGTACAATAAACTGATGGGATAATGGCACGGAATTATGGTTAGGGGTGATCAAGGGATTAACGCATTCAAATATGTTGCATATAAGGTGATTAAAATGTTTATTAACAACGTATGTATATTCATTTATTTATCATGTTCACGGTCGGCTTTTACGATAAGACGAGATAATGGCTTGTAGGCGTAAAAGGATTTGCATACTTGACAACTTGTATGGTATCAAATCTAATTGAAAGTATTGCATGTGACTCGTCAGCCTCACACATTCAGTTCTTCAGTGCATTCAAATTCACGCAATTATTATTCGTATTGATTATTTAACATACATGTAATGTTCCAATTGGCAATCGGCGTAAGACAAGGACGCATCCTAAGTGTTGCTGTTTATTTTATATATTATTGACGCAATAGATGCTATTAGAAGACGAATAGATATATGTAACTTACTTACTTATATCCTTTAACCCCTCGGAGGGCATAGGGCGTCAACCATGCCTGCGCGCCATCGTGTTCGGAGTTCTGCAACGCGTTTGAGCTGCCTCCAACTCATTCCTAAAGAGCTCGATTCCTCCTCAACTGTTCTGCGCCACGTTTGCCTAGGGCGTCTCGTTATTCTGCCTGCCTGGGTGATCGGATTCCACTGCATGGCGTATTTCGCAATGGAGTTGACTTTGCGCCGTAGGGTGTGTCCAATCCATTGCCACTTTCTTCTTCGTATAGTATTGCTTATAGGTTCTTGGCCCGTTCTCAGATAAAGTTGTTCGTTGAAAATGCGGTTCGGCCAAAAAATCCTCAAGATGATTCTTAAGCATTTGTTTACGAAGACTTGCAGCTTGGGTGTGTTAATGGTGTCCACCTTCCAGGTACTGCAGCACTGATTCTACGTTGGAGCGGAACAGTCGTAGCTCGGTTCTTAAGCTGATAACATTGCTTCTCCAGATTTTGGACAGCATTCCGAACGCAGCTTTATCCTTCCCGATTCTGCTGCACACATCCAGTTCCGTGCCATCGCGATTAGCCGAGACGACACTTCCTATATACAGAAAGTTATCAACTTTCTCGACTTGCTTTCCGGCAATATTTTAGTTAAGCGCGGGTATTAGAAGTGGTCAGGGCTTTCGTTTTGGCTGTGTTTATTTTTAGCCCCTCTTTGTTTGCCCCAGCTTCTAGATTTTGGGCCATTAAATGAAGATCCATTATCCGATGTGGAAGTAGACAAACATCATCACCGTAATCTAGGTGTTTGAGGTAAGATGTCATCGTCGAACGAATTCCATAATTAGCTTCCGTCAATGCTGCACGGAGTACATCGCTGATAACCACCAAGAATAATAGTGCGGACAGTATGCACCCTTGACATACTCCACTTTGGACTTCAAAATTGCCCGACACCTTACCATTGTGCACGACGTGGCACTTACCGCCCTCGTATGTAGCCTTGATAATAGCTATAAGTTTTTCTGGAATGCCTCTCCTGCGCAAGGCCAGCCAGATAGCATCTCGATTCAAGCTGTCGAAAGCCTTCTCGAAGTCGATAAACATTAAATGTAGCGGAGACCTGTACTCAACGCATTGTTTGATTATGATGCGTAAGGTGTTTATGTGGTCGATGCAGGAGGATCGAGCGCGAAAGCCTGCCTGTTCGACATCGAGAGTTGAATCTAAATGTTCTTTAATTCGTTCTAGAATTATTCTAGCTATTTTTTGGCTACAGCTGGAAGAACACATACACCTCTCCAGTTACCGCACTCCATCAAGTTACCCTTCTTTGGAAGCCTAATGATCATCCCCCTTTTCCACTCCTGTGGAATTGTTCACTATCCCAAGCTCTCCGTATTAGCGGATGCAGCAAATCTGCCGATGTATTGGGCGCCACTTGAAATAGCTCGGCAGGGATGCCATCAATACCTACCGCTTTGTTCTTCTTGAGGCACTTTGTTCAAGTCCCTCAAGATATATGAAAGCACAACATAAATTCCGGTGCTGTTGCTTGCAGATGATATGGCTCTCCTCGCAGATACTGTTGAAGCTGATGATAAACAGATTGGAAAACTATACTGAAACCTGGTATTTATTTCTTAACCTCGCGAAGTCGAATATAAAGATTTTTAAGAATGGTGGGGCTATGTACTGCGGAAGAGATAAATTGGGTGTATCAGGGTGAGTAAATTGAAGCTGTTGCATTAAACCTTAACATAAGAATGCACTTACGTACATACATTTTCAATGACCCGCTAATCCTTCATGAGTGTCGCGGGGAAAGGATGCTTTGGTAGACTCCTCATCCTTCTCGATCCTCCGCCATTGACTCCAAATCATCAGGAGGAATCCCTAGACGACTGGGCAAGATATCGGACTTGATGCAACCATCTATCTCTAGGCCTACCGACGAGTCGCTTACCTGATGGCAAAGCAATCATGACACATCTCGGAAGCCGGCTTGGGGGTATATGCACTTCGTGACCAAACTATCGAAGCATGGATCGTTCAATTCCGAGAAATAGATGTTCAACATTGAGCACCTTGCGTACTTTCGTGTTGCGGACTCGATCCCTATGAGTTATTCCAGCAAGACCACTAAGGAATCTAATTTCAGCAACTTGTATCCGCAATTTTATTCTTTCGGTCCTTTCATGACCATAGGTGAGAATTGGAACATATACCGAGCTAAGTACCGATAATTTAGCTTGGACACTAAGTTAAGCCTTCCTTATAACAGATTGACCAAGCTCTCTCAAAATTGATCCAGCCTGACCAATTCTACAGGATAACTCGGCATTGCTCTTTCCATCATTCTTGAACAAGAAAAAAAAAAATATTTGGCGCAACAGCTCTTTAAGTGCCAGGGGGCCTAGCTTCTCGCAACCACTCATGTTATGTGCGTTATATTCTTCACACGAATGGAAGGGACCTACAGTTTAACAATTTAGTGCTGTATCCGAAGGGAAATCCCAGAAAACACCAGCAACTTTTTGGTGTTTTATGGGACTCGAAGTTGGAACCTCACGCGCAGTGGTCCGACACACTAACTACTTACGCCACGGCACCCACGCGGGTCTTGAATAAGACCCCGAGGTATTTAAACTTATCCACCCACATCAGTGGGACTCCACTAACATGCAGAGTGCATTGAATGGGCGTTACACTGGAAACGACCATCACTCCGATTTGCTTACGTTAACCTTCATTGCACCATCATCAGAAACGGGTACACAAATTTCGAGTGCGCGCTGAAGTTCGGTTTGAGAAGATCCAAGGATGACCAAATCATTCGCAAAGGGCTGATGACTAATCCTGAAGTCGTCCACTTTGAAATATTCTCTGCCACAGCTGTGCTGTAACATTCAGTTCATATATACAATGAAAAGGAGAGTTGACAAAACGCACCTTTTGCGGAGTCCAACGCCTACAGTGGAAGGTATTGAAGAAGCATTTAACATCCAAACAAGCAGAAGTACAGCGGGCAATTTGTTCAGTTTGGGGAAGTTGCATCGAGAACAAAAGCATATCCTAAAAATATTCCGTGGAACTGCATCTTCTATTATACTTTACGAAACACAGTTATGAAGACATCGTCCATTCGAAGAAGTCGAAAATTTCCTTCGTTACTCTATAAGGAGAGCGCATAGACTACCAAGTGTTCGCCCACCTACATGCTTCACTAAGTCGCAAGTATAGCTCTCCTGTTGTTGGACTCTTTCAAGCTTCACTTAAACTATGTTTTACGAGCCATAGCCATGAACGAAGATAAACTACCATAGATAGCTCTACCGCATATGCTATTGACCACATTGCGTACAAGTGTGGGAAATGTTAGCGTCTGACTGCGAATTTAATCTATTGGTTATTAATAAAAGTTGAACACTCTGCTGGAGACAACAGATCAAATATTATTCAATAAATTCGTAAATCAAACCCAGGTATCGCAGCATAGATTATACTATATCAGACTAAACCACTACATGCGAGATAGAGCATAATTCTTAGCTGGCAAATTCAGCGATATAATAAGCACCATCTTTATAAATAACACGGCAATTCTTACCCATTAATTATATCCCTCGCCGTCCAGAACTTCCTCTCCTGTGTAAAACGATTATATGCAACTGGAAAGAGCGTGAGGATGTATACAACTTTCTAGCACTATGTCCCATTCTTAACCGACTACATCATACCCAAACTAAATTTTTAACACAATTTCGCAGTCGATTTTCTATCCAGAGCAGACTGGCAAAGAGGTGAAGTCATAAAGAATTTCAAAACAGCAATTTATACTGATGGACCGACTCACGGTTCAGAGATGGACTGTGGGGTTGGCGCGAGAATCTTTTCGGAAGCTCTGAAAATATCAGTATGCTTACGCATTACCGATTCGTCCAGTATCTGTCAGGCGGAAGTTCTGGCAATACATGAAGGATGTCGGATAAAGACACTTTTTACACCTATTGGTAATATTGCTATTTTTATTGATAGCCAGCCTGCTATCAAGGCCCTGATTTAAAGAAAAACACCGTCTTCCCCTAAGGGAAGAGCTCTCGTCGTTAGTTTGTCCGGCCAAAATTAGTCTTCTCTGGGTGCAAGGTCATATCACCACAGAGAGGAATGAAATGACCGATGATCTGGTGAAAAGGCCCTTGACAGATCTTTGCAGACGGAGACCTCGTTCCGATGGGAACTGTCATGAGCAAAGGTGAAATTATCTGAAGAGTTGCGTCATTTCTAGGTAGATCTGACCGAACTATAACTGGACCAAAACTCTAGAACTTGAGAAAAGGACCCGTGTATACGCTGCAAGAATTGTAGCGATAAGCACAGGTCATTGGCCAGTAAGGATGCATGTGTCTAGACCGGTGTATCTTTAAACTGTATAGTGCCGCAGTTATAAAAATGCGGGCCGACATTCAACTCTAGGCAAACCCTTTTTCGATAGCATAAAGGAAATTTTAGAGAAAAGTATCACAGAGTTCATCAGCTTCTTGAATGCCACAGGAGAGATTTAAAAATCGTTTCCTTTCAACATCCTGTCATCACTATCTACTCGTAACTAATAAGTTCACGTTTGTTCGTGTATTTAAAACGGCGTTTAAGTGCTTATTGGGCTGAAGTGCAGTGAACAGCAGTAACCACATAGTCTCTATATAGGCTGTACTTTCGTCAAATACATAAGTGAATTGATGCAGAGTAAGGCGACTGAATCTTTGAATTAGGTACTTAACTTGAGTGTACACGAAGCAAATTGCAGGGTTTGTGAAGTTTTAGATTAAAATTGCCGTGTGCTTCTAACTATTTTATCTCGACTGGTCGAGAGGACCTACTGTGCTCTCAATGCAGTATGACTTTAAATGATTACTTTATTGCATAAAAGTTTGAATTTGGACTTTTCACTAGTGAAAATTCTGCGTAAGTTTATAGGAAGCCCTACATGTATGTTAACTATGCGAATTATCTTTTGCTTTGCTGCAACACATCGAAGCATGCAGTGCACTTCATTCATGCATGAAATCTAGGTTAAGTGGCAACGCACGTATCAAATAAATAGAAGAATCCACGTGAGTGGTAAAAATAAAAATTCTTTAATCTATTCAAATATAATCATTTCGCATAAATATGAGTCAGCAGTTTCTTGACGTTTACTGGCAAGTCATAACCCAGTCAATAAAATCTTTTACTCAGTTGAAAAATTCGCACTACAATTTTCTTTGCTGATAGAGATACGAAATGTTCGTAGTTTGATCAACAATCCGCCAATCCAGTTATGTAATAATCTTTCTGTTGATCCGCTCTGTCATTTTGGCTTTACTATGCCGACATATACAGTTCTATAGTGAATCGTTCACTTCAGAATCTTGTAGGAAGTCTACTTCCTTGTCAGGATATACCACAGCTAAGAAGGTCATTAGCAGGGAGAAAGTACTTAGTACTATCTGGTGTGAACTGCAACGCTTGCGCGATTAGGAAGTACCCATTCATCAATGCAAATGGCATATTTTCCAGTTCGCATTATTCTCTGTAGGAGGTGCTCCAAAAGAGAGTACAGCAATTAACACTTTTCTTCCTTCATCGTGTGGTATCTACAATATCTACAAGTGTTCACTTTAAACGTTGCATCTGGAGGTATCACTCTAATAGTTATTACATGTAAGGGTAATTCAAGGCAGGGATTCTAAAAGTAATTTATAAGACTTAAGAACCAGATTCTTATGGTTAGATAGATAGATAGATAATTATTGTGAGGTGCAAGTGCAATGCGACCTTTAGCAGGTCTATTGTGCCCTTCAAACTAATGCTCTAGTCGATGATATGCTCGGTCTAGAGCACTTCCTCCACATCAGCTGCTGCTGTGAACTAGAGTATCATGAGTGGATCCAGCGAAGGTAGATCCAATTCTGATAGGATGTATGCCTTAGTGATTTCTTCTTTTGTGGATCCTTGCTTCGCATTCCATAAGAAGGTGCGCTGGTGTTTCTACGAAGTCCCTGCAGAATCTGCGATGTCTGTCTCTCTCTATTTCCAGTTTCCTGAGGTGCTCCTTGAGTTTGCAGTGACGCGTTAACATGCACGTCAAGATGCGAAGTCGGTTCTTGCTGACTCTTAGGCAGGTTCTACTTCTTTTCTGGTTGTATTTCCTCAGAAGTTTTTCGCCTGTCTTAGTTGGGGGATATCGTCCCAATGCTTGGCCCATTTGTTCTCTTCCTCTTTTCTTAAGTCTTCCCTTATTTTGTGGGGTCCTATCCCACAAAAGGGCTCTGGTCCAAGGAGGGGCGTGTCTGGTCTGTTTCTTGCCAGTTCATCAGCTGCTTCGTTGCCCTCTACTCATACGTGACCTAGTATCCAGTAGAGAGTTACTTTATTTGCCTCTCTTAGTTTGTTGATCTTGGTGAGGCATTCTCATATCAGTTTGGATCTGATCTCGTTTGAGGTTAGTGCTTTGATAGCGGCTTGGCTGTCTGACAGTATTGCGATGTCCTGCCCGCTAATAATTCTTATAGTTAGTGCTAGAAGAATCACAGAACATTTTTTAATCAGCTTGACCGTCCATATTACAGTCATCTATTGAGTAGAAAGTAGTTCTGCTTGAAGAAGTACTTAAAAGCTCATCATTCAGTGTCATACCGATTTCCCACAGTCCTCAAGTTCTTTATACATATATTTGGACATTCACTGAGCAATAAAGTTTCTGTTTTTTTTTCTGCTCCAGCAGTCTAAGGAGCAGAAAAATAATGCTTCTTATTGAGCTCCCTTGCAATTAGTTTCTTCAAAGCACTCTCTCCCACGTTTGAGTCAATTATTTTAATGTTTGGATTAAAAGGCTGCATAATCCTGCAGCGCTTCTTTAGAAGTTACTGCAAGATTCCTTTTCAAGTTATTCGTTTTCCAACAATATTGTTCAATATTCACAAATAATTAATAGAAAAGCAACACTAGAAAGAACAAGACTCCAGTTCATTATCAATTTAAAATAGTAATAAGTCATTAACTCCTATAACGCACTAAATATTCCACCAAAACTACTCACGTTACTCAAACTAATTTTAATTTATAAACAATCCAACCTCGAACTTTGGCACCCGTTTATTTTGCCCTCTAATAACCATAATATGTCTTGGCTAAATGTATCCATATGCTCGCCACAAATAACCCTTTTGAACTTTGGCTATTTGCATTTGTCCAACCGAGAGACAGAGAAAGACCATAGCAGTAGCAGGAGCAAAAAAAGGAGTAATCAGGTCTCAAAACTTTGTCCTCGTCCATAGATCCATGAGAAATTGTAACACACCATTCATTGGTAGCTTAAACTTCGGCCCTTTGGGTGCCATTTAAAATACCACCACTGGACCAATGCAGCAATTGTTCTTTTATTAATGTTTGTTCTAAATGTGAATGATGAGGGGGCGGCAGAAATCCTCGTATCTAACCCACAAATTACAACTTTTGTCCTTTTAACACTGTTGGCCCCCAAAAAATCAGTCGCATACTTGTGCTTAGGGTCTTGCTAAAGCCCTTTTCGGGTTAAAATACTTTGCATTTAATTAGAAAAACGAATCCGATTTGGTAGATAGGAGAAGGAGCAATTCTATCTGCATGTTGCATCTGCATGTTTAATGTAACTTTGTAGAGATAGTTTTCAACACCATCAGCATGTGGTAGATGTCCTTAAAATCTTTTACCACCGGACCAATTGTCGTAAATTACCATTCTTTGAATATCACTTGGGAATGGGCACATGCAATGCGCTTACATACACACACACACACACACAGCCAAGGACTCTTGCAAAGTCTAAATGTTTCAATTGAATATTTCATTTGACTACTGCTGCGC
Source organism: Brachypalpus laphriformis (assembly GCA_945910035.1). Lineage (NCBI taxonomy): Eukaryota > Metazoa > Arthropoda > Insecta > Diptera > Syrphidae > Brachypalpus > Brachypalpus laphriformis. The sequence goes on from OX246756.1 coordinate 163,896,151, forward strand.
TGCCAAGAGTCAGATTTGAATATTTTTGGGTGAGAGGTGGCGGCGGATTTGCTGGAAACTTCTTTGAGGGTACGTACGTAGAGGTGCAACAATGCCTCTGGGGCTAGGGTCAAAAAACAATTGAACCACACGATTATACCGTTGGTTGGTGAAAGTTTTTCTTCGTTCTTCAAAAGAATGACTGGCAATTATGGCACAGTGTAGTGGACAAGGCATGTCATGGGTCAAGGAAATCTTCTTTGTAAACGATCTTAGTTTCATGTAACTTAATACTTATGAGCTGAATTCTGATATATTGAAGGGAACATCAAGTGGAAAGAATTTTAATAGATTTTATGGTCAACTAAGCCATCGATAAACGCTAAGCACCATGCCAGAAAATCATCTTGGTTATATGCAGTGCATTCAGTCCAAACTGACATAGTTTTAACAGTCCGGTGTGATGATAAATAGCCATCATACTCGTACCTACTAACCACAAGATCATTTCATGAAAATACAAATTGAAGTTCCTTGTACAACGTAAATATAATACATTAGTAGCGTAAATCGAGGTATGCGGTCCGGAGAATATACCATTCACACAGCTGGAATCCGTATATTCCGAAGTATACCTAACTCCTTCAATAATATCTAGATAATGTCATAACTGCTGAGTACACAATGCCTTATTCGATGGAAAAATATGAATAATTTTCACAAGGATACCTTTCCCTACCCACCAATGGCCAAACTTCCCAACCAATAATTAGCATGTCTCAGTGATAGAAGTGTTGTGGCTCTCTTCACCTAAGACAATAACTATGACGAATCTTATGCATCGCTTGTCATAGAAAGGTCTAGTAATGCCCAGACTTTCGGGGGTATTAGCTTGTTTCTCGCAATAGGAACATGAAACATCCAGTAGTACTCTGCTAATGAACACACTTCTTATGTCCTTCTGATTTAATCGATCGATTATTGGTTTTAAAAAGAAAATCGGCTGCCTGTAGGTATTTACTTTTTTCCTTGATAACTCAAAACACCCTTAACCACATTCTCTTCAATGCCATCACGATTGCCACGACTGTAACATAGGTGAATAATGTTCAAGAAGGGGCATGCCACTCTGTCGAAATGCTTGAAGATTCTGATGTGTCATTTTCTGTACAGCCCATAGGATGTATGGGGTAGTGACATCAAGCTTTGACACATTCACTAAAGCATAATTGTCTAAAGCCAAAGGAATCATGCGGTAGAGCACAAAACGGACATGGGAGTGTCCTTCTATTTGGACAATTTGATGAGATCTTGAGGTATTTTCTCGATCCAGCCTAGGCCAGATCTGTTTCGAAATATGATACGTTGAGCCATTTTCCAAATAATTTTCCATCTGTGGTTGCTTCTCCTAATAGTGTCCAGCTTTAGTAGATGGTTGGATGTAGCGAGTGGCATACCCAGGGTCTGCCATTTCGTCAAAATCCTTAGAGTCATGCCCTCTCTGGCGATCTAATCAGCCTTGCAATTACCCGAAATGTCTCTGTTGCCTGGCAACCAGCAAAAGTGAATGTTGAACTGCTCCGTCATCTCCGCGAGATACAAAGGATAGTTTGAAGTGAAAGGACACGATTCGACGGACTTAAATTACTGATAGATATTGCATTGCATTTTAACCAGAACAAGGCTTCCTTTATCGCAATGATTTCTGCCTGAAATACGCTGCAGTGATCTGGGAGGTGGAAGGAGATGCTCAGGTTGAGGTTTTCAGAGAAAACCTTACGACCCACCCCGTTTTCGTTCTTGGAGCCATCTGTGTGAACTAAACTCCCATCCACAAGGTGACCATTGTCCCTTTCACTGTGGTCAGGGATGGTCGTTTGGCAGTTACTGTTAAATCACAGTTTGGACAGGGTGCAGTTGCTATTTCCATGGCTAAAGTTAAGAGGATCAAAAATCAAGCAATGGCCATTGTAAAAACTGAAACACTGCGAGGCGACTTTTAGTCGAATGGCCGCATTGGAAGCCCTCTGTTTGCCGAAAATATTTAAGGACCATAGATGGAGTAGTTCCTAGGATACATAACAAGTGTCAAAATACGAAGTAAAAAACATTTCTACACTACATTTGTCTTCACTGATGCAAGTACTTCAAACGTAACTAATTCTGCTCACAGGATTCAAACTACAACATCCTCTCTTGCTTGCACTATAAATTCGGAAAACATTTATATACCCCCACGAGCCTACGAGCAAAATACCCATCCTTACTTGTTGCCCCTACTATATGTGCCTACACTGCTGGAACACTTATCCAGCTGAGTTTAAGTACACTGATCTTCTCTTCGCAAGTGGAAACCTTTAACAGAGCTATTATGGTCGAATCAGTAATAATTCATATCGTGTAGGATGGGGGCTTGGTTAGCAACGGTTTCCACTTCTCTCCTTCGAGTGCCTTAATCATTTTCAGAGGGTGTAGGAAATCGAAAAAATAGACTCTGAATGGGTGGTAGAATTTCTGGTGTACACTTCAACCGCCTCTGTTTGTTGCATGAGAAAGTATCTTCACACAGAGCAGGGAACCACTCAAGTAGGTATTTGTACTTTGATCGAAGGTTCTTGGTTCCTTTTGCTTCTAATGTGTTTTTTTTTTTTTTTGTAACATTTCTAGTGGGTAATTGAGGTCAACACATATAGTTCAAGTAGATGTAGGCATGTCATTCTGTTTCTTTCATATCCACCCTTTTCACTGAACTGATATAATGCTGAACTGGGCTTTAATGAGGCCCAGAAATAAAGTTTTAATCATGCCTCTTCATTGAAAGTTTTTTGAGGGTTTTTGGTTTCATTTTTTTCCTAACCGGATGCCAAATGAGACCAAAACCGAAACCAGAATACGTAAATAAACCCGGAAACAAGCAACCAAAGTATAAACAAAAATTTCCTCTTGCCACAGTCGTCACCATCCCTCAATCGAACAAAAGTGGGGTACCTCAAAGTGGAGTAGAAAAAGAAATACAAAATGAATTTAATTTCCTTTTTTGCATTTTCCGGTAACAAAAAGTAAACGGAATAAAAAAAATATAAAAACAACTTTTTTCTTTCCCCTATCCCTACCACAGCCTCCACGCAATTGCATAAAACATGGCCCAATGCTAATTAAGAACAACTATAGTCCCCTAAAGCTACCCCACCCCGGCACTTCATTACATTTTGGACATCAGGGTCTCTGAGACTTACCAGATTGGACTGTTTGTCATTTAAATTTGCTTCCCTTTCTATAAAGTAAAAATAGTCGAGGAGCTGTAGTGCCTACTTTTCGGTTCAAGTTATTCTCTCTGTCGTCGAATTACAAGGACTCTGTGCGACTGAGTGGTTTGTCCGGGTAGACCAAGAAAATTCCTTTAGGAGAAGTTCTTCTTTTTTCATGATTTTACAAATATTTATGTTGATTTATGGAATAATTACTTTTGGGACATAAACAAATTGGAAATATAAGGCTACTAAGGGGTGGAATAAATTCATAAATGCACGACTGGGTTGCATTTGTTGGCCGATAGATCCCGTGCTTTTGTAAATTGTTTTAATATACGTAGTATCTTGAGAAGTATCATTTGCTAACATTTTCCATCATTCATTTATGAAATTGGAAGATAGTATAGACTAAGCAGACACCTGCTTGTCGCTTGTAGGTTTCCCGTCTATCTTGTCTATGTACCTAACAGGCTGTCGGCGATATGTGTACATATGTCGTGCTCATCCTCCAATGAATGTTCCTGGATAAGGGAGATGTAAGCCTTTTCTTCGAAGAATGACGAATGGATCAAAGAGCTCACTTAAATACGGGGTAAAGTGCCTTACTCCCGAATGATACTGATTCTGATACTGATTCCAGCATTGTATCATTCACCTTCAGCGCGATCAGTTATTAGGTGTTGTGAATTCACTCTTTCTAGGAATTTCCTCCTTTGGCATGATCTGTAAACAGGTTCTTTTCCCATCTCTAGTGTTATTTTTTAAGTGAATTAGTTCATGAGCGGCTCAAAAGGCTTCCGTGATATCAGCTGCCTTTAATTCCGGATCTAATGAAGTTTAGTACCGTCGCGTCGGTTACGTTCAAAGTTCTTGGTACACAGATTTCAGAATCTTTTGTCAGTTCTTCAGGTATCTTACCTATCTTTCTTTTATTGCAGACCACTTCCTTCTTAACTCGAAAACTTAATATAGGCGTTTCTAATACGGTACCTACCACACTTCTCAATGTATTAGTTTTTGGCAATCACCACGGTTGCGACTTTAATAAAATGTATAATATTCACTGCGGACTAGTCCCTTTTGAAAACCAACCTCCCGTACGTCGACACCGGTGGTCGCTGTAGACTCTAATGCATAAGATTGTGATTGCTTTGTTCCTGTGTGATCTCTCAGAGCTACTAGTCAAGTGTTTTTTTATGGATTCAACCTCTTCACCGCGACAAGGTAGGCAATCGATAGAAGACACATTAACTGGCCGAATATGAGCATAGTAGCCTCTGCCCTTATTCTTTGTTATTAACTTAGACGACACTCAAGTCCGGATAGGACCTGAGCCTCAACCAACAAGCCCCTCTAGTCGGATCCGTCATAAGCCACCTGCGTTCAGTTGTGCGCGCCAAGTTGGTCAAGGTCCCTTACCAATTGTTCGCACCACCTAAGTTGAGGCTTTCCTCTATTGCGTCGTCTGTCGGGAATGGATTTAAAGACTTTTCGTGCCGTAGTTTTGTCCATGTCCATCTGCTCTACATGTCCTTGCCGCCTCAGTCTATCCAGCCAATACAATTCTTCATTGTATCTTCTCCTCCACTCTTCGTCTATGCAGGCGGGTCAATAAATCACTCGGAGAACCTTTCTCTCAAAGTAACCATCCAATTTCGATAGGGTCCATAGCACGATTAGAGTCTTGTTCAGAGCTTCCTTAGTCATTCGAGAGAAGACTTTACTATTCAATTTCCCTCTTAAGCCACAGAAATAGTTTAGACAAAGTCTAGCGTGGGTTCCGTGGCGTTTGTGGTTAGTGTGTCGGACTACTGCGGGTGAAGTTGCAAGTTCGAATCCCAGAAAATACCAAAAAGTTTTTTTTCACGGTGCCTCCTATCGTGAACGTCTGACCAACATCCGAGAGTATTGTTGTCTCGAAAAAGCTTTTCAAAACAAATTGCCCTTCGGATATGGCACTAAACTGTATGTCCCTTCCATTCGTGTGAAAAATATAACGCACACAACATGAGTGGTTGCGAGAAGCTAGGCCCTGGCACTTAAAGAGCTGTTGCGCAAAATATTTATTTATTTATTTAAAGTCCTTAACTACCTCAAAGTTGTGACTGCCTATCGTTGCATTTTGTTGATCTTAATAGTCTTTTGATGACAGCATGTACCTTGTTCTGCCCTCATTCAGCGTTAAACCTATTTTTTCCGTTCCTGCTTCAATACTCACAAACGCACTATTGACATTGACACGCTCTCTCCTCCCAATAATATCAACGTGCGTCGCCCGTGTATGCGAGTAATAAAATAAATCCATTGTCGGATGTCTCGCTGTGAAGGCTATATTTTCCCACCGTACCACAAAAGAAGCCTTCCTTTCTCAGCTTTGCGCTGAAGTCGCCCAGCACAATCTTAACATCATTCCTAGGGCATTGCTCATAGGTTTGGTCGAGAAGCTTGTAAAATTCATCTCTGACGTCGTCATTGCGCTTCTCTTTGGTGGCATGGGCGCATATACGGCTAATGTCTTGCCTCCCCTAATGACGTATCCGCATCCATATATACGCTGCCCGGGTTTCTGTACCAATTGGCGTAGTAGTTATCGCAGTTTTTCATAGTCCATTTGGCCGGTTCAACTCATCTCACATCTTGGATAGTGATGATACCTGCTCTGTAGCAGTCTAGGGCCTCTGCACGCTGTTCGGCTGCATGCGGCTTGCAGATTGACCTATCATTCCACGTGAAGACTCAAAGTTTGTTGTCCTTTTTCCGTTTGCCAGGGTCGTCCACAGTTAAATCCCCCTTATCCGATGTTGATGCTTGCTGCGGACCTAAGCCTTTTTTATTGTAGAGAAGCTACCCTGGCAGCACAACCCCAACCTGGAGGTCCCGCTCCCTTTTTGAAACTCACTTCATAGCTATAAGCACTGTTGTTACCCCGTTAAGCGTTCATCCGTCACAATATCTTCTCCAATATCCTAATAGTGAAATCTAGTATTGAAAATCCTTACAGAACTTTGCTCCAAATATGTCAAAGTAGCTCAAGTATGGTATCTGCCGGCCTGTCGACGTCACCGTTGATTCTATCGAGAAAATTCATTCAACGTACATTCTCGTTCTGGCTTTTGCTAAACTTTTGAGGCGCATATTTTAGCCAATCAGGTCATCAAGAGATGCCTTATCCGGTTTAACATATGTGCACTGAAGTTCACCCAGATGTGCTTGCGCAGGTACTAGTACTCAGATACACACGTATCGTCAGACTTAGCATACGGTCATGGTTAATTCGCTATTAATAGCTAGTGGGCACCTTGAAGAAGTAATAATGGCATGCCTTTGTCTTTATTTTGCTCGCCTATAATTCGGTGTCCACCGATTTATTACCTCTTGTATTGAAGATAAACTGTTCTGCTCGACCTTAACCGTGCGACAAAACTGGTCAACGACATAGACTCAGCAAAGGTTTGTTTGAATTATGGGCCGTTTCCAATACCTTTAACACTTTACTCCCTACCAAATTAAGTAGTTTATCAGAACCGTGTACTTAAATTAAGTGTTACCCAACAACCCAAAGGAAAACCTCCTAATATTCCCAAAGCAAGCATAATTGCATGTACACGGGCATTAAACCCTCACCTAATAATGACTTACTCAACAACCATCAATTTTCTATTTCAGGTTGCGCTTTCTTGACGTACTTCAGTCCGGAAAGTACGGCTCAAACGGCATCACATGACAAGCAGGCATTACCCGGGGTAAGTACTTTTTAGGCCATTAGAGAGCCCTTTCATAACCTATCCTTATAATTTTCGTCGTCGTATCTCACTTTCAATGTTGCATTCTTACAAAAAAATATATATTGCTCCTTTTCTATCTATCTATCTATCTATCTGTCTGTCTGTCTGTCGTTCGTTGTCGTTCTGGCTCTGTTTCATTTTTATTGAGAAAGTTGCACTTGAGGAATTTGCTAAAATAAATTATAATTTTTTTTTTTTTATTTGTATTTTTCTTAGATATTTATTGTATCTATGTGTCTATGTGTCTGTATATGTGTTGTAAAACTTTACGTATTTTTCTTCCATTTTTTTTTTTTCTTTTATTACTCTTATCGTAAATGTAACTCGTTGAGTGGAATCGTTTTCTATCCAAAAACTATTCAACGGAACTACACTACTCTAACAATTACTCATAAATACTATTCAAATGGTCTGAACGACACTCACCCTATTTCAGTGGGCGAATGGGTGGGATGGGGTGGGGGAATTGCGTTGCATACAGTTCGAAAGTTTAGCTATTCATTAAATTGTACTTTGTGCAGTTCAAAGGAATGAACAACGTTACCCTATCCAGAGAGAAAGGACAAAGAAGAAAACTCAACACAGAAACTTTGAACATTAAAAACTCAACAAGTTCACAATATGGATCGATGTATAAGTGTGCGTGTGTATGCATTTTGTGGTGATTTATAGTTTAAGTTAAGTGTTGTAATATGCAACTGAGTTTGTAAAATGCATATAATTTTGTTTTTTTTATTTTCCTGCGTGTTGTATCCCACTTATTATACACTCACTTCACTAGTGGTAGTATGACTGCTTCAAATAGTAATAATAACAATAAAATGTAATAAACACACACAGTGCGCTTAAGCTGGTTGTTATTGTTGGCTATATGGTTTATTGTGTTACACCACCAACTCGTCCTCGTTATACAAGATGTGATGGGGTAGCGGGTGGAGCTGCAACAGTGAGCACTGGCGGTTGCGTGGATTGCAACAACTATTTCGCAGTCGATTAGGGATATATAAGAAAATTTATGAACATTATTAATGGTTGTTTCCGAATTGTTGAATTGTTTGATGGTGTTTTAGTTGGCAGCGGCATTTTATTGCTCAGTTGAAAAATTATTTCTGTAATGGATGGCGAAATGGAATTTGAATTAATATCTTTTCTTTTTTTTTTTGTATTTACTGCCGGAAGTAATAAAGTTTACACGCATATGGAATCGTGTCGATATTTATGAAGTGGCTTACAAGCAGTTAAAAGGGAAGCTTCTTATTGGTTGAGAGTTCTCATTCATGGATTTGAATAAACTCATTCATAATTTATTTGGCAGTAGTTTTATTTTCAGCAAATTGCATTTGATTAAGCTGAGCGGTTTTCGAAAATGCTCACGAAATTCCTTAATTATAAGTCCGACTGTATAGAAGAGACCTAATCCTATATTCGGTTTAATTTTGCAAGGAATTGAAAGCATGGATATTGCATGTTTGTCTTTTTTCGCTGAGAGATGGTTATTTTCACAAGACGAAACTGAACTAGTGCTCAGTAACAGGGTGGAATTTGCACCCACTAGACATTTCATAGCAGGGAGGTTTTTTGATTTAGCTATCATTTGGATTCGCATTATTCTGTGGCAATCCGCCAGTGATCTTGTATTCTTTGATTTCATTGTCTGTGTCGTAGGTTCGGACTACGCCCGTGAAGTAAATAGTCACGATTTTATTTTTTCATTTGTCATTCTTACTAGGGAAAACTGAGAATCATTTTAACGTCAACTATTATAGATCGACCCTAGCTATGGAATATTCAATCAGTTATCTTCTTACATTATTCTAATGGATTTACACTCGTAATTGACCATCGTCCGTTGGTGCAGCGGTGCAGATCCCTGCAAGTATTTCCCTCATTGCAGAAGCTTTGCTCTTATTGTCTTTCATTATTAGTGAACACATTGAGCGAAAAACTAGTCTATAACCTAGAGCCAGCGAGACTAACTGATAACTGGGAAGGCTTTAGGAACGAAATTGAAGATAATGTTGAGCTGAGCGTTCCACTCACGACACCCTAGCTTGAGGTTGAAGTTGATCGCTTCGTTGAGATCGTACAGCTCACCTCTTGGAATAATACGCCCAATCCAAGGAAACGTCGGACAAATACGGTTTACTGTATTCTCCGGAAATAAAAGAATTGGTCAAGGAAAAAAGAAAAGCGCGTAAAAAATGGCAACAAAAAAAGAAAAGCGCGTAAAAAATGGCAACAAAGTCGTGCTCCACAACATAATGTACTGTAATGAATCATCTGTGCAATTCGTTGAAGAAAATATTAAGGATTTTAAGAACCGTGTGATAGGCTCTTACCTATAAAGTTTAACAGCGAAAAAAGATTCCAATTATTCACTTTGGAAAGCGGTAAAAGGCACCAAAAAGCGCGAAGTTCACGCACCGCCAATTAAATTAAATCAAAATTAATAGGTAAGGGAAATTAAAGCAAAGCGGACGTCTTTGCGGCCCACCTGGAAGAAACCTTTAAACCATACGCTGGTCAAGTGGTTTTCGACAACATCAATAGGCCGGATTTACCATCTAACGATTTAACACTCACAAGTCCAATGCCAAGGGAACTAAAACATGAGATTGAGAATCTAAAACCTAAGAAAGCCCCTGGTTATGATTTGATCACCGGAGAAATTCTCAAAATTTTACATAGAAAAGCATTGATTAAGCTTCTTCATATTGTAAATGCTGCGCTCAGATTAAAACACGTGACGAGCCAATGGAAAGTTGCTGAAGTCATAATCGTCTTAAAACCAGGAAAATCGCCAAATGAAGTACAATCGTATAGGCTTCTTCTTCGCTTCTTCCAGTCATATTCAAAATTTTGAAGAGGATATTACTAAGGCATCTCCAACCGGTTATAGAAGAAAATATTTTTATCCCTGACCACCAGTTTGGGTTCAGAAGTAAGTACTCGACGATTGACCAGGTGCATAGATATACTGACGTATTCGATAAAGCAACTGCAGAAAAAAAGATATGCTCAAGCGTATTTCGTGACGTCTCGCAAGGCGTTGATAAGGTGTGGCATGATGGCTTGAAATGCAAATTACGACAAGTTCTCCCTCTATGCCTATACGATATTCTAGAATCATATCTCAGGAATAGACTCTTCCGTGTTAGACATTTTTGTTGTTGTCTAGGCGGTAGTAGAAAAACACTTATGCGCACGAGAAACAGTCCCGCTCTGTTTAAGTAATGTGGGACCCCTACTCACTAATAAAAACCACGCTTAACCCCTTTTCAACCTGACACCATCCACTCCGGAACCGCCTTAGCATTACTTCAGACACGTATTAGACATGGAAACAAATACTCGGAGCTTAAAGAAATTTCGGCCGACGTACCGCAAGGAAGCGTTCTTGGGCCGCTTCTCTATCTGTTATATACTCATGATATACCGAAAGAAGACGGCCTTATCTTTGCTACGTTTGCCGGTGAAACCGCTTTCTAGCATTAGGTAAATCAATCGAAGAAACGACTGCAGAATGTACTGAAGTAAATGAATGGACGAGGGAATGGAGGATCGCCCTTAACGAATCTAAATCTGTTGACGTTCATTTTACTTATAAGAAAACTAATGACTGGCCAATTTTTCTAAACTTGGCCCGAATACCTTTTGCAAACGAGGCCAAATACCTGCGAATGACACTCGACGCAAGGCTGAAATGGAATTCGCACGTAAAAGTGAAACGTTAAGAACTTGAAATCAAATACAGGGAAATAAACTGGTAACTCGGAAAACCTTCACAGCTCAGTACTGAGAACAAACTGTTTTTATATAAACAAGTGCTAAAACCGGTGTGGACCTATGGTATACAACTTTGGGGTTGTACCAAGAAAACAAATGCCAGTATTTTACAAAATAAAGTGCTAATTGTCCAGGCACCGTGGTGTAGTAGAAACGACGATGTCCACTCTCGGATCTCGGAACTCCGACAATCGAAGCTGAAACTAGAAAACTAGCGAGAAAGCATAGAAACCGGCTAATCTGACGTGTCAACAATACATTCCTACAAATTTTGGATGAGAGCAATTTACTGCGCCGACTACAAAGGACGAAACCTTTCGACTTAGCGAAATAAGCATTAACCGCGTTTAGATTGCGGAAGACGCAGGATCTTTCAGTGGAAAGTAACCTGCCAAACGTTTTTATTTCGTGATAGAAAAATTGCTTGATAAGCTATTACTTAGTTGCGATTAGTAACAAATTTATATCGAAGGGTGGTGTTTTTTGCTCAGTAAGAATCTGGCACTACTATGAGCACGTGCTTGCTATTCTCATAGTGTCTATGGAAGATAGAAAAAAAAATAAAAAATAGTGAAGACCTGCGAAAGTAATCGCTGTATTATCGCAGTGATTGCTTCACTGACAGCGAGTTTTCAATCGGTTGTATGATATTCGTGGTTGATACTTCACCACAGATGGTTTGTAGTCTCTCCTCTCTGGTAGTCAGTCGCCTTCGAATAGTAGCTAGTATCTTATCTCTAAAAGTCCTTCGCCATTAAACCCTTGATAGCTATTTTTTTATCACTCTGATTTTTATATGTGACAGATACGGCGTGGTGCCTTGGATGATTGACAGTCCTTCTTCTCTTGTATCCAGTCGTGATTGGTATGCCGCCATCGTGAGTCTCTTCCCTCTGGAAGGCATTCCTTAATAATAGCTTGGTGGTAGGTAGAAGTGGCGGTTTTGTAAAACAGAGACCCAATTAGCACAGTTGTGCCGTTTTGATACCACGACTCATGCGACCTTGGATGTTGATGTGTGTTGATGAGGACAATCTAGAGCCAGCCTGTGGAGTTTAAGAAGAGGGTTAGCTCATCTATGTTTTTACCCGAGATCTCCTCAAGTGAATTGTAGAAGGGTTTGGGTTATGCTTGATTTCTAGCCTTAGCTAGTGCTGGACAAGTGTACATGTAGTGGATAATTGTTTCCTTTTCGGCGGCTATGTTGCAACTACGACAATATGTATTATATGGGATACCTAGTTTGGCTGCGTGCTCTCCTACCGGCCAATGTCCCGTGATTATTGCGATTATACGGGCAATGTCTTTGCGCGTTCTGTTCAATAGGTCGGTAGTTTTGGTCTTGTTGTAGTTGGGCCACATCTTTCTGGATATGACGCAGTTCGTTAACCTAGACCATTTAAGGTTAGCTTTTCTAAGAAAGATTGAGGAAATGTTTGCCTTAATTGCTCCGAGCGGGCTGTGAACAAGTTCAGCAAGTGAGCATTGAAGGGCTGAGCCTCGCCTGGCCAGTTCGTCAGCATGTTCGTTGCCATCAACGTTGCTGTGGCCTGGAACCCAGACTAGGGTCACCATGCATTGGCCATCTAGCGAGGCCAGCTCCTATCGGCATTCTAGTACTAATTTCGAGGAAATGGTTTCCGAGGCAATGACTTTGATAACAGCTTGGCTATCAATTAAAATAGCGATTCTTGACTTGGTAGTGTATTTGTGTGTGACTTGATTTGGCGACAGGCTTCGCGAATGACGAGTAATTCCGCTTGGAAGACGCTGGCAGCGTCCGGGAGTCTGTGCGATCTTGACTCCAAGAAAACACCCGCACCAACCCCACAGTCCATTTTTGACCCATCGGTGTAGACTGTTAGATCGAAACCACTGGTCGCCTGACCATTTTGCCAATCTTTTCTTGTAGGGAATTGTACATCGAAACGCTTTGTGAAGTTCAATGTGGGCATGATGTAGTCTGTTGGAGTCGATATGAGTTCTCCTGGTAGAGAATCTTGGATATTGCTGTGTCCATAGGGTTTCGCAGTCCAGCACTTGGACTCTCTGAGTCTGATTGCGCTATGCGCTGAGATGTTTATGATATGTAAAAGGGGCAGCAGGACTGTTAGAGCGTCTGACGGAGTTGACCGTAGGGCCCCTGTGGTGCTTATGCATGCTGCTCTTTGCACCTTATTTAGTTTGGTTATGTTATAGGCTTTTTTAAGGGTCGGCCACCATACTACTCGGCCCGTAGGTAATGATTGGGCGTACTACGGCTGTGTACATCCACAGGGTGAGTTTTGGTTGCAGGCCCCATCTTTTGCCGAAGGTTCTGTTACAGGCATAGAAGGCATGCTTTCTTTACTCGCTCGTCTATGTTTGGTTTCCAGTTAAGTTTAATATCTAGAATAACTCCTAGGTACTAAGCACTGGAAGATAAAGAGAGTATCTGACCGTTTAGTCGAGGAAGATTGAATTTGGGTATTTTGGTTTTTGTGGTGAAAAGCATCAGCCCAGTTTTATTTGGGTTGACTCCAAGTTCACACTTTCTGGCCCATGCGGTGACTTTACTTAGAGCACTCTCCATGATCTCACATATCACGGGAAGAAAAAGTCCCGACACTAAAATCACCATGTCTTTCGCATGCCCAACTACTTTAATTCTTTCTCTGTCTAAGCATAAAAGGATTTTATTCTTGACTATTAGCCATAGTAGAGGTGAGATGACTCCACCTTGGGGCGTTCCTCTACTGGAAAATTTGGTTATGGTGCTGTTTCCTAGAGATGCCTGAATGGTTCTAGTGCTGAGCATAATTGCTTCGTAGTAGTCTCACGTTTCTCATGACATACGTTCTGGATACCCTGACCCAGAAGACTGGTTGTAAGAAGTTCTTGGGGCCCCATCGTGAATAACAGATCGTAGATCTGGATGGTTTCTGGTATCTGCTGGTACTCCATCATCTTTGCGAGTTATTATTGACTGATTCTCTTGCAGTCAGTCACGATTGATACTCCATTATGAATTGTAGGTTGTCACTTCTTTGGGTCTTTCGTTGTCAGCCGGAAGTAGTCCTCCACAAAGCATGGTTGGTCGTTTCTCGTCTCAGGGAATTATACATCAGGTTGTTAGGATACCACATCTGGCAGCCATTTGTAGTCGAAACATTGGTAATTAGTCTTAGGTAGACATACCAGGCATGAAGTTATCATATTGGCTAGAAAGCAATCTCCTAGAACCTATTGAGGTAAGGCTTTTGGTAAATGTTTGCAGTAAGGCCGTTATAAAACTGAACAAATTTTTCTAATTTTTGACTTCTTTAATACAGTCTAATTGAATTGGTGAGTGGAAGAACAGTACATGTACAAAATATCGCTTCTAACCGCATTTGTACTGTGCTTCCATACAATCAGCGGAAACCGTAGTCTATTTTTGAATACATTCGGCTCTCTAATGGTCTGCCATTCTGCTGATTGGCGGGTTTACATATATGTAGAGCATTTTGCCTATTTTAGCTCAAAGGATGAAAGTTTGAAGGACAGCAAGAAAGATACCAGAATAGAAAACTAGTGATTACATTTTTATTATATTCTTGAGCAATATATATGGCAAAGAACTAACTTTTCCTTCAAAGTCGATGGTTTAATAAAAATGAAAATTTCCTTTATTCGCTGGTCGTTTTCAAAAAGAAAATTAAAACTGAAAGCGACCTCCTGTGGATCTCAGCGAAACGCGAAAGCAATAAAAGCTCTCCTTAATTGCAATAATAACAATTAAAAACTCTCTAATTACACCTTTTCCTTTTAACTACGACATTTCTCTGAATTGCTTAATATCCAATTAATTTTTTTTTACAATCATGGCTTTTTGCGCCAGGGAGACTTTTCCCCATCTCCTTTATCCATTCGTGTTTACACATCATTTATAAATAAAATACTTCTGTCTGAATATGAGAGTTTTCGTAAAATGTTCATTATTATAAATTTCAGAAAATTGCCTCTCGCAGTCGCAACATCCTTTCGCATTTTCATTGTGTTTTCTTATTTTTACTTTTATTTATATTTGTGTTGTCCATTTTCTCCACCGGGTTGCACTTTTATTCCTTCGGCATTATTACTATTATATTCGGCAATAACCTCTCAGATACAGCATCACGGATGCATTCGAAATTTTTTTCTTTCGCCAGATATCATAATGTATTCCTCTCGTCAATTTATATTGAAATGTATTTCGCCAGACACAGCCGGACCGTATGCGCTCTCGACTATTTGCATAGTATTCGTTTTCGTTTAAAAAAAAAATAAAAAAGCCGAAAGGAAAACAAAACAAATGAACACAAAAAAAGCAAAAAGAAAGAACAATAATAACCGGGATGAGAAAAATTCGTAATGTAAACATTTTTCATTAAGAAGTGCAACGTTTACCAGTCCACCCAACAGCACAGTTCGTAATGTGCAATCAGCAAAAGCAACTTGCAGAAGTGGCATTATGGACAGACTGTTGTTGGATTACACCAACAGTCCATCCACCATTGCGTGCAATTATTGGTGCAGAGACCTAGTATAAATACCCCTACAACCGACTCGAGAGATGCTCTTCAGTGTCGAATGTGTTGCTCGAACAAATGAGGAAGAACCAACGATTCGACAGAGCACACCCTTCATCTCACTTCTTTGGACAATTTTGTGGCGTTTTTGGGGGGAATCAATGAATTTTTTGGTACTTACATGTTATACTGTGAAATTTTCAAATATTCTATAATTAGAAAATTATACAAGAAGCGAAAAAGTGTTTAGCATACAGAAGTGAATGACTATCACAAATTTTGCCGAATAGAAAGAGGTTGGCAAATGGAATACAGGGATGGTTCTGACAGACAGAGATATAAGGGCAACATTCTAGAAACACATGATTTTTTGGACTTTATTCTACTAACCTATACACATGGTTGAGCTTTAATTGCTTAAGTCAAAAGAGCGTCGACAAAAAAAAAACCAAATATTTGGCGCAACAGCTCTTTAAAGTGCAAGGGCCTAGCTTCTCGCAACCACTCATGTTGTGTGCGTTATATTTTTTCATGAATGAAAGGGACCTATAGTTTAATGCCGAACCCGAACGGCGATCTGAGAAGCTTTTTCGTGACAACAATACTCTCGGATGTTTGTCAGACGCTCGCGAGAGGTGGGACCGTGGAAAAACTTTTTGGTGTTTTCTGGGATTCGAACTTGGAACCTCATGCGTAGTAATCCGACACACTAACCACTTACGCCCACAACATTCAAATATAATCGTACCTTACTTCGACATACTTACTTAAGTCCTGTCGGCCTTCGAGGGACAGAGGGTGTCAATAATGCCTGCGCATCATCGTGTTCGGACTACTGCAACGCGCTGTAACTCCGTCCAACTCGTTCTCAAAGCCCTTAATTCCTTTTCAATCATTCTGCACCATGTATATCAAGGGCGACCTTCAGTTCTGCCAGATTGCGTAAAGGGCTTCCATTGTATTCTCTTTGTACTGCATGGTATGACCAATCTATGGCCATTTCTTTTGTCTATTTGTGATCTGTTCTCGAGTGGAGGTTCACAATGCAATTAAGTCTGAAAATGATATTCTCCAAGTACTACATGAATAAAGTAGTACTGACTCGATATTGGAGCAGAACAGTCGCAGTTTGGGCTTTGTGTTATAGTCATAGTCTTCCAGATTTTGGATAGAATGCCGAATGCATCTTTAGCTCTCCCAAATCTACTGTTTACATCGAGCTCGGTGCCACTATCCTGCTGGGAGTATCCTGCTTCCCAAGTATGGAAAGTTATCGACTTTCTCGGCCTGCTATCCAGTAATCCTTACAACTATACGCTCAGCTTAAATTCGCTGATATACCGAAGTTCCCTAAAAAGACTTCGCTAAGTAGTCCATTTCTGGAGATAACACCGTCACTAAACTTCGACTTCAATAACTTGACTGTTTGGCCAGCTGTGTAACATGTAGCGCCATCTTGTTGAAACCACATATGCTTGAAGTTATTCTCTGCCAAATTATCTCTATAATAGTTAGTCGACATGGTCCAGTAGCGATCTCTATTGACTGTGACTGCGTTGCCAACATCAATGAAAAAGCAGTGTGGACCAATGACCCCTCGAGCTTGGAACACGCACCAGACAGTCAATTTTTGTCGGTGTAATTGGACGTCATGAATGGCTTCGGATTACTGACTTGATCAAATGTGACAATTCGATTTATTGACGAAGCCGTTGAGCCAGAAATGGGCTTCGTCGCTGGAAATGAGAAAATACGAGTTAGCGCACAAAAAGTTGTCGCAAGCGAACGCGAACTTTGATAGAAGACGTTATTGAAGGGTGTACTTTCCATGATTAAATGACAACTATAGACGAGTTAAAGCATCAAACAAAATATATCTTCATATATTGCGCTTCCTGCTTTTTTCTTTGCATAGTTTATTTGACATTGCATCAGCTAGTGAGTTACATGAATCCAATACTCCCACTTGAATATTGGCGGCTATCCAGTAAAAAAGGATTGGAGCTTATGATGATTTTCTGCTCATAAACCTGCCTTGAACCGCATCCGCTCGCTGCTTCATGCGTGGCCAGCATTGTATAGCTTAAAGGCGCCATATTATAGAAATTCCGCTCGCGTAAATTTCCAGTTGCAAATATTTCTGGACACATCTCAGCACTTCGTATATCAGCCATGAAGGTGTGTTTGTATACATCATTAAATCAGTGCATGAAAGTGTAGCCTCATAAACCCAACACTAGCAACTGAATGTTTACCAATTGGTTCTATCCCCCTGCCACCCCCACATACGCTCATGCTGGAAAATATTCGAAATATAGCAAATCATGAGGAAAACACATTTCCTGAAAGCATGAAATCAGTTCAATAAAATTCAAGAGCCAAAGCAACTGCACAAGAGAGTGGGTGAGAATGGGAGATACACAACATATACTACTGCTCCATGCCACATGTGGAGCGCGTTCATTGCGCGTTTCCAAAAAGAAAATCCAGATATTTCGAAATAATTTAGTCAGTATTCTCTTTAACTTTGCCTCATTGGAATTAGCTCGGTTTGTACACGCAAATTGAAACCTTTCAATACGCCGTCTATTCGCCGTGTATCTCGGACTTTTTTTTCTCGTCCCCGAATACATCTAACACCAACCCAATTTGTACTCACCCACTACCGGGGTTCTATCTCTCGATCCGAACGCATATTGTGTAATTAGTTTCAAACAGAAGTAGTAATTACGGGATTAATCGAAGCACCTGATACACCCCAGGTGCAGCAAAGTTCCTTTAATGTGCATTTAGTATCTACAACCTTCTCTATCTCGTTTTTTTTTATTTTTTGTATTTACTTTCCGCAGCTAAGCACTTCACGTAGACTGAGGAGAGCTGTGCAAATCGCACAAAGCTAAAAATCGCTTCGGTGCGGGTAGTAGTTGATTTTAGAGGTTTTTTTTCTGTTCTTTGTGCAAATACTGAATCGCATCTAGAACCGGGTAAAGGTATCATTTGTGGACGTGGTGCAGTTCGGCGACAAGCACGAGTTTGACGTTCGGTGTGTGTTACTTTTCTTGTCTTTTGCTCGCCCTTCTTTCGCTGTGAAGGTCCTTTATTCATATATTTCATATACATATAGTGGATGTATTTGTGTCTTATTTTGTACTCATGTCGGGTTCCTTTTCCGGTAATACGTGTTTGTAGTTACTTTGGGTGACGAAAAAAAAAAAAAAACACGAAACGAACAGATAGTGATTGCCATACAGGTGGTTCATTTAACTTTTTTTTTTTAATGTGTGAGTGAGTTTAAGTAGGAAGAAAAAAAGTTATTTAAATTTCTAATTCTTAAATAAAAACTTTAAAATTCTGTTGATAGCTTTTTGTGGTAGAATTGCTAGATATTTGTATCTATAGCCAAGGCGGAAGAAAATTTGGAATAATGGATAGCCCTTGTGACATGTTGCTGATGCCAGAGCACTCTAGTTATTATGATTATCTATGGGTAAATACATAAATGCATATTCCTTTTTAGTTAATCTTGTATGAGTAATAGTCACGTAGTTTGTTGAAACATCTCAAAATTATGTATAATGGATTATAAAGCGGTGAATCTAGATACAATTTTTTTTTTTTACATTATCACATCTATTCCTAAATATGAACCTAGATTGTGACAATTGTGAACAAAAAGAGCATAAGTTTAGTAACAGCGCTGATTCTGTTTTGAGTATGGGGCTTACAATTTTGTGAACTGAGTTCCATGTGTCCTGAGGACTACTTTGCAATTTTGACTGAATGCAGCCTAATAAAACGAAAAGTAAATCCATGAACCAGAAGAACTATTTCCTGATCAAATAAAAGAGCCTTCATGTACAGATATCGAACGGTGGACGAAGCTTTCGATTGGGTAACAAGTAATGCTTTCAGCACTCTACGTGATAGAGCAAATTGAGTGGTGCTTTAATAGAAATTAAAAAAAAAAAAAACATCCGGAGCCTGTAAGGAGTAAGAGGCGAACATCGTAGGATAAGCATGCAGGCAATGTTGAGATTGTGAAGCAGTCATAACTATTTAGAATAACAAAATTCGATAGATAACTACAGACCAAGTACCTATTATACTGAGGGTCGGCATTGCACATCTCGTAGGCCTTACCCTGCGCGAAGGTTCCTTCTAGCTCTACAAATGAACTCGTCGGAGATGAAGCTACTAGCAAAGCCAGCAGATGATGGATCCATCTGGATACGTGCTTCACTGCCATAGCGCTGCGGCCGCCTTACTATTACTATTTGAGAAGAACACGTTTTCTGCTCAGGTAGTCGTAATGGCACGAGAATCATCTCTGGCGAGGAACTGTGCCATTGGGACTTATACAGAGCGTATCGGCGTATCTCACAACGACTTCTACAGGAGCTGCATGGATGGGGAAGATAATGAACCTGTCCGACAACTACCCTCGCCGATAAAAGAATAAGGACTCTCGGTAGTTACTTCTTTACTGAGTTCGAGGACCTTCGTGAGATTGTACTGAAAGACCTTCTAAGATGCATATCCGTATATAGACGGTTTTAAACCAGTGGTTTCCCTATCCAAGTTGGCAGAGGGTCTGTCAAGTTACAAATCCTTATCTAAATAAGGGTAAATCCAGCAGTTTTTCTTTGCAGCTTCCCAGGGTCAAAATAAAATGGGCACAATGAGCCATTGTTGGTCTAAGTGAGCTGTGAATTACGTCACAGAGCACCTGTCTACCTAACCTAACCTACTGTATTATCCGTTGATCTGTCAAAGGTTGAACAAACGAATAGTCACGGCTCCGTTAATTTTTTATATTATTTTAGGTATGAAATAAGCGAATAAAAAACTTTATATTTCGCGCAACAACCTCAGATCAGCGAGTGGTTGCAAAACAAATCGTTTTTATTCAAAATTGTTTGCCACACAGCGGCTGATGAACGGCACACAAAAACGGAATTTACTGGAGACTTCACCGAAATTTTTGAGCTACAGTGAAAAGACCAATACGCTAAATATATCCGTAGCAACAATGTCCACCTCCGAACTTGAGGCCGTATTGGAGAAACTCTTCGATAAAAAAAAAACAGCTGACCTATCGACCAAGCAAGACATACACAGTTTATTCACGGAAGTTCAAAGCACATTGTGCACTTACATTACCTCCCAAACTCGTGTGGAAAGAGAATCGCAAGGAGATGTATAAAACCAAAATACTTATTGAAATTCAGAATACCTGCGAAACCACTAATAGACAAGAAACCGCCGAAGAAAAGATATGTTTGCTAGGTAACTGTATTAAAAAAGCAGTGCCATCAAACGTCTTTCGAAAAACATGCAACTACCGGCAGAAATGGTTTGACCAGGAGTGCAATACAGCAAGAAATTTTTCATTCAATTTATTAAGGAAAGTGAGAAATTCGACAGATCTCACTGAAATTCTAACAAAACAATATATAACAGCAAATAACTTTTACAAAACGTTGTGCAGGAATAAACGCAAAGAGTACCTTAATTCATTAGCACTACAATTATCAAGTGCAAAATCGAGTAAACGGTTTTGGGAGAAATTAAAGCAATTAAAAGGATCAGACCTGGTATGTGGAATCCACTTAAATGCTTCAAAATTGCCTGAGTATTTTAAGTCTATACTAAATCCGAGCTCAACGTTGCATTTTTTCCACTATGCTGAACCTCTAATACTAAATGAATTGCCATATCAAGAAATGTCAATAAACGAACTCCAGCTAGCTTTATACAAGGCTCCAAACAAAAAAGCCCCAGGACCTGATCGCATCTCAAATGAATTTTACAAAAATGCACCGCTAGATTTCTTAAAGCGGATACTTAATTACTTCAATTACATCTTTGAAACTGGAGATGTACCACAGTCGTTTAAAGATGCTATTGTCTTCCCCATTTACAAAAAGGGTGATGTTAACATACTAAACAACTATAGAGGAATCTCCTTTATGAATTCAATAGCGAAAATATTCTCCTCTGTGCTTTTGAATCGCATAACTGCATGGATCGATCGAAACAAAATACTGAGCGAATATCAGTCGGGTTTCCGCAAGGGATATTCAACAGTCGATAACATTTTCACGCTAACCACGATTGCTCAATACTTTCTAAGACAAAATAAGAAACTGTACATGTTTTTTGTCGACTTTAGAGCCGCGTTTGATTCTATAGATCGTAGAGCATTGTTTTACAAACTCTCGATGAACGGAATGTCAACAAAAGTTCTAAAAATCCTTAAGAACAAAAATTATTATAGAGTAGACAAACCAGACTAGGAAGGAACGAAAAATGGTCCTTTAACGGTAAGTCAATAGAGGTAGTGACTTCTTATAAATACCTCGGAATACTTTTGGTACCAAATATGAAACTAACCCAACACCTCGAAAAAAAAATTAAACGCGGCAAAAAGTTTAGTAAATGCTTCTTGGCAAAAGGTAATTGCAAAAAGAGAGATACCTTCCTCTGCCAAATACAGAGTGTTCCAAGCGGTAATGCGCTCCGTTATGTGTTACTGCTGCCAAACTTGGGGATATAAACCATATGAGCAAGTTGAAAAACTCCAACGATTTTTTATTAAAAGATTATTCCACATGCCACCAACAACGCCTAACTACGTGCTAGTGCTTGAGACAGACCTTCCGTCACTCTTCATTTATACGCTCAAGCTCCATTGTGTCTATATCCTAAAAGTACTTAAGTACTCATCGGACAGAATACCCTTTATCCTAACAAAATATATTTTTGATAATAAGTTAGAGTGGATTAAGGAATGGAGGGAATTGGCGCTGAAATGCGGAGTTGATCTGGATATCCAATACAGCGATATCATCACCCTAAAAAGACAGCTATATGCTGTAATAGAAGCGGTCGACATTTACCAACGGAATGAAAATATGGAGCATGCGACCTCATCCATAAATACGGTGGTTTACCCAGACCTAAATTATGATTTAGTATATAACTATTTTAATGACACTTTCGGTACACGAGCGATATCCCTAATCTGCAGAGCAAGGAGCGATATGCTTAATTTAAATGGTTCGACATACAAAAAATCCTTTACAAGCCTCTGTACCGTATGCAATTTACATTCAAAGGAAGACAGTTTTCATCTTCTATCAGTTTGTCCTATATACAAAGAGCTCAGAGTTATCCATTTCGGTAAAATATCATTAACCATGGAGCAAACAAAGAAGATACTTAACGGTGAAAACTGGGAATCTTTATATAAGTACCTTGAAGCCGCATTGGCCTATAAAAGAAACATTATCTCTGAATTTCTCTAAACTAGATCCAAACACATTAAATATGATGGTCATGTTCCTAAATAAGCACGAGCATAAAAATATATTGAAGATATTAATTTTATTCCGAGTCAATCAGACAGACGGCAATGCCACTGTCTAATTCTTTTATTTTATTACATACATATATATATATACTGTATTAAAGAAGGAAAACAATTCTAACTTAAAATTTACGTAAAAATTGATATAATGGTTCTAGAGAACCCTGAAAAAGTGTGTCTCGCAATTCTGCACGTTTGTACCTCGATCTGTTGCCTAAACGCCTGGAATCCGTTGGCTTATATACCGAGGTTAAATTGAAATTTTTATAATAACTTCCAAATTAAGGGCCGATGTTAATAAATTTTAGTTTTCTTGAAAACGGCTGCAAGGATTTTGTTCAAATTAAATATTCAAGCTAGTACAGCTTTTTGGCTAGGACCTCATATGACCATACTTTAATTATTATTATTAACTGATTTCCAGAAGTTGACGTGAAAACTTCTTTAAAATTGACGAGCGACAGTTTCTAACGAAACAATTTCAAACTTCAATAACTCGGCTAAAAATAGACATACCGCCGCCACCTTGGTCTCTTTTTAAAGACGAAGAATTGGAGTTTGTGCCAATAATGTTCCGACATTTGTGACAGGCGGATGTCGTGAACTGTGTGGGTAAAGTGAACCCACGGTTTGCTAATTTCCGGATTTTACACGTTTCCTAAATGGGATTTGTTGAAGTATATGTTCTCGTCTGAATCTAAAAGAAAAGAAAACGCAAAAACGTACGAGGCTGTGAATTTGGGAAAGTTTAAAAAATTCCAGATTTTCTTAAATTATCACAATATACATATGTATGAGGGCAAAGTACAACCAGAATTACAAAAATCGAGCACGAATGCCACTGAAAACATCGGGCGCGAACGCAAGACCAAGGAGTTGTACTGCCGCGAATATAGGAAACATAAGCACGCTGTGAGTGCCGTGCGTAGTGGTTAGTGTGTCGGAGCACTGCAGGTGTGGTTCCATGTTCGAATCCCGAAATGTTTTCCACGGTCCAACCTGTCGCAAACATCTGACAAACATACGAGAGTATTGTTGTCACGAGAAAGCTTCTCAAAAACAAAATGCCCTTCGGATACGGCACTAAACTGTCGAAGTCGACCCAGACCCATCGGATCCACTTGGCACACCTAATATGATGGCGGTGGGCCAAAATTGGGCTTGCACCATGGTCGACAACAACTTTCAGAGAAGTATTCTTAGACAACAAAAACAAAACCAAATATTTGGCGCAACAGCTCTTTAAAGTGCCAGGGCCTAGCTTCTCGCAACCACTCATGTTGTGTGCGTTATATTTTTCACACGAATGGAAGGGACCTACAGTTTAATGCCGAATCCGAGCGGCGATTTGAGAAGCTTTTTCGTGACAACAATACTCTCGTATGTTTGCCAGACGCTCATGAGAGGTAGGACCGTGAAAAAACGTTTTGGTGTTTTCTGGGATTCGAACTTGGAACCTTATGCGTAGTGATCCTTAGACAACAACTTTGCCATAAAAGTGAGATTAGCGACCGCTTGTGGTTCAAATATGATTTAAAACACACCGCCAACAATATCATTGGAATTTTACTATTGTACATACGATTGACGTTTTGACGAAATTAACTTCGGCAATACCTTCTTCTTCCTCCTATTTCGGCGAGGTTATGATCCGAAAACAAGGGATCATAACCCTCCCACTTCACCGCATTTCTACTGATCCACCTGTGGAGTTCTCTTATTTGACCTCAGAAAATATCGACAGGCCTCCCGATTTTACATCACTGGGTTACTGAAGCCAATGAAGTACCGATGTCCTCACACTTGTGTGATCCAAGCGTTTATAGGCCTACCTCTCCTGCCTCGCGATGTCTTTGGAACGATCATTGATATTGCCTTTTTAACACGGTTCAAATGATCTCTTCTTTGAACGTGCCAATACTAGTTGAGCCGGTCGCGCTCTAATCTAAAGATCTAAAGATGGTTTCCTTGGCATGAAAGCTTCCACGGATCTTCGAACTTCTTATTCGATCAAGCTTTGTCACTTCGGCTGTCATGCGAAGCATCTACATTTCAGCTGCTCTCATACTTTTTCTACATTGTCCATCATGTAAGCGCTGAACGTATAACTGCGATGTAGAGCCTTCCTTTCAACTTACGTGGCATATTTCTGTCACAGAAGATAGCGGTATTTTCTCGCCACTTCATCCACCCTACGCTTACGCCATGATTGATGTCGTCATCACAGGTTGCTTTGCTATTGATCATAGATCCCAAATATTTGAACTTTTCGCACTTGGAAGCACTGTTCCATTCAAATAAATGTCTGGAATAGACCTGACTGGATTAGAGAACGGGCAGCGCAAATACTCTGTCTTTTTTGAACTAATGCGATACCCATTTCCCTCCAAAACGTCCACCCGCACATCAAGTGCAGGGATGTAGGATCCTCAGTTATGATGGCTTCATCATCAGCACAGAATAACTGATGTACCTTGGGGTCTATCACTTTACCTTCGATCAGATAGTCAAGAACTGTAATAAAGAGTAAAGGACTTAAAACCCTGGTGGACCCCGACTTTGATTGGGAATTCTTCGGTTACTCCAGCGGGGCATCCTACTCTTGTCTTTGCTCTTTCGTACATGTCCATGATCATCTTATAAGGAATCACGATATTTTTCCATTATGATCCTTATACTTTGGAACTTCGGCAATGCCTATTCATAGTTTTAGTTTACACCATAATTCTTAAAAGCTGCAATTTTTTTTTGTTTTACTGACAAAGAGTTAAATTTGTAAGCAAACACCAAAAAATGAACCCTGTCGTGTCTTTAGAAGAAATGATCCACTTAAGTTTTAAAAAAAGTTGTTTATATTCTTCCATTGTTAAGATTTCCCCATTGGCAACGTTAGTCAACATGTTTAATTGCAGAGCGAATAATAATAGTTGATGCCCCCATTGTTTGATCTACGCATTTCTTAGTGCGAATATATATCGCCTTGCTGTATGTACGAGTACATGGATCACATGAACTTATAAACAGTGTGAATATAGAAATTTTCTAAAAATACTTCTTTCAGCTGGTACACTTGATTGACCTTAGATATGGAAAGGCGTCGAATGTATTATTTGCTTATTTATCAGCTTATTGATTGGAATATAGATCTATTTTAAGAATGTATTTTGAATAGGGTTGTTGCAGATTTTTGTTAACTTAATGCATGCTGAGACATTAAACGTACGCGTATGATAGTTGTTCGAGTAAAAGTATAGTCCAGTCCAATTCGAAACGCAATTCTTTGTGTTTTATACCAATGCAAGTATGTAATGTATGTATTATATTTCTATGCAAGGTCGCATAGAAAGTGAAGATCATGTGAAAACTATACACTGTAAACTTTAGTGTTAGCTTTCTTCTTGAGATGTTTACAATAAGTGTAAACTATAAAAGCATAATCTGTAGCTTCAAATTTGGAAAAAGAGTTAACTTATTTTTTGGCATGCATAGTGAACAGTAGTAGTAGGGAAATCAAAATACCTTACGATTTTTAGTTAAATTTAATCAGGAATTGCATTTCAAATATTAAATAAGAAAAAACGAAAGTCTGTGCCGGTTCATATTTTTGTTTCAATTCTAAAGTTTGAAGCTGAAAAATAATAGCAGCTACCCAATGACGTGTTCTTATTCGAACCGAAATTTACTTCCAGCGCGACGTAGCCTGCTTAAGTAAGACAACCCTGATTCTATTCTGAATTTCAGAATATATGTATGTACGTACATATATTTTTTTAGCATTGTTTCGTTAAGCTACGATTCCAATATATGACAGAGTGTCAAATTTTCATTTGGTTTCAAATGCGGTCAACCGCGTTGATGCAAACGATTTCGATCTAAATTACACTATTTGTCATATAAAAATGTTGCACTATCTAAAAAGTTTTCGACAGCGTATTTTATAAATCAATTCATGTGGGCAGTGATTTGCATAAATTTCCTAAATAAGATTCAATTATCTCAAAATGGATAGGCAACAGACTCAAAATATTAGCAATCCACTTACTTACTATAGTGGCACTACAGTCCGGTGTGGACCTGGACCAACACACCTCTCAATCCACCCCGGTTATGAGCCAGCTGCCTCAAGTTGCGCACGCCAAGTTGGCTGAGGTCTCCGTCCACTTGTTTATGCCACCTACCGCAAGGCCGTCCTATACTGCGCCGTCCATCCGATGTGTATTCGAAGACTTTCTTGACTGGAACGTTGGGCTCCATCCGCCCTAAATAATCCAGCCATCTTAGTCGCTGTATGTGAACTCTTCTGACTAAGTCGATGTCATTATATAGGTTGCATAGTTCAGCATTGTACCTTCTCCCCCACTCGCCATCTATGCAGACGGGACCAAAGATCATTCGAAGAACTTTTCTCTCAAAGTAGCCAAGGGTATCCTCATCCGATTTTGACAAAGTCCATGGCTCTGCGCTGTACAGCAGGACTGATTAGTGTCTTATAAAGAGGTATCTTAGCAGTTTTAGATAGGGCCTTGTTACTCAATTGCCTTCTTAGCCCATAGAAATACCGATTGGCAAGAGCAATTCTTCGTTTGATTTCCCCACTGATATCATTTGCGGAGATCGCCATAGAGCCTAGTTAGGCAAAGTCCTTTAGGTTAGGTTAGGTTGAAGTGGCTGCCAGCTGAGAATCGCCAACACAGTTAGACCAATAGGTCCATTGTGATACCATATGGATCATGGGAGAAATTTCTCCTACCTACTCGTTAAACCATTCTGAGCTTCTTATGAAGCGTAGGAGGCTTTTAATATCGATGTTTTTTCAGGTCGCCTATGTCGTTGTAATAGGGGGCTCCTAGATGAAGCTTCCTTCTATGGGAGAGAGCTGGGCAAGGACAAAGAAGGTGAGGAATAGTTTCTTCCTCTTCTTCATCCATGCAGCTTCTACAAAAGTCGTTCGCAAAAACGCCTAGCCTTGTGGCATGCTTGCCTATTAGACAGTGTCCAGTGATGACACCTATTAAAGCGCCGACATGCAATCTGTTGAGAGAAATCAAATTCTTAGAACGTTTTAGATCCAGCTTCTGCCAAATTTGTTTTGTCACTAGACATGTGTGTCCACTTGTCCACCTAAGGTTCGTACTCTCGATAGCATCCAGCTTAAATTTGAGTTTGCAGGTAGCGATTGGTATACCTAAAGAGCCTTTGTCTGGCAGAATGGGTATAGTTGTTCCTATTCTGGCGAGTTCGTCGGCCTTACAATTCCCTGGAATGTCCCTGTGCCCCGGCACCCAACACAGGTTAATATTGAACTGCTCAGCCATCTCCACGAGAGACGAGAGGCAGTCTAGAGCTACTAAGGAATTTATTGAGGTCGATTCCAAGGATTTGATTGCAGCTTGGTTGTCTGAAAAGATGCGGATATTTTTAACAGATATCACGTTTTTCTTAAGCCAAGACAGGACTTCTTTAATCGCCAAAATTTGCGCCTGGAACACGCTACAATGATTTGGAAGACGGAAGGAGAGCTTAAGATTAAGCCTGTCAGAGAAAACACCTCCATCAACCCCGTCCTTAGATTTTGAGCCGTCAGTGTAGAAGTGTATTGACCCATCTTCTAAAAATGTATCATCATTCCAGAGTGATCTGGAGGGGATGGTGACGAGGAAGTTCTTGTCAAAATTTAGACGTATGATGGTGTAGTCCGTGTTTTCGGGAGAGATTTTGAGTTTATTCAAAATGGAAGCGTGGCCAAAGTCTCTTCTTGACCACTGTTGGGTAGCTTCGAGGCGAATGCCTGCATTCGCTACCATTGGCTTGCTAAATATATCGAGGGGTACTAGATGAAACAAAATGTCCAGTGCCGCAGAGGGGGTTGTACGTAGTGCTCCGCCTATGCACAGACAAACTGTGCGCTGGACTTTACTTAGATAATCGCGATTTATAGCTTTTTCTAAGGCCGTCCACCAGACAATGACCCCATATGTGAGTATCGGCCTAATGACCGAGATGTAGAGCCAGTGAGTGATTCGGGGTTGTAAACCCCATCTATTTCCAATAGCTTTTTTGCAAGAGAAAAGTGCTACTGTAGCTTTTTTTACCCTTTCTTGAATATTAGGTTTCCAACTTAATTTCTTATCCAGGATGAGACCCAAATATTTTGCAGTGTCAGAGAAAGTTAAGCTGATACCATTGAGAGAAGGAGGGTCGACTGACGGAATTTTATATTTCCTGGAGAAGAGTACAAGTTCAGTTTTGTGGGGGTTTACACCCAAACCACACCGAACTGCCCATTCAGTGAACTTGTTTAAAGCATTTTGTAGGAGTTCCTTTAGAGTATTTAAGTGCTTTTCTGAGACAGCCAAAGCAACATCATCTGCATAAGCGATCGCCCTGCAACCCTCGCCTTCCATGATTATCAATAGCTCATTGATCGCCAGATTCCACAAAAGGAGGGATAGAACACCACCTTGCGGAGTGCCTCTACTGACAAACCTTCTGGTAGACGTCCCACCCAGCTTAGAGTTGATAATCCGACCATTAAGCAGTAGATTAATCGGTTCGCAAAGTGAGCTGTCGACCTTCAGATCTGATAGTGCATCTGCTATCGCTGATACATTGACATTGTTGAAAGCGCCTTCTATATCCAGAAAAGCAACCATTGTATGCTCCTTATGAAACAAGGAATATTCTATTTTACGCTCCAGTGATAGTAAAGCCGTCTCCACTGATTTTCCTTTGCAATATGCATGTTAGGCCGCCGACAGTAGTTTCTTATCAATACTGTTGCGTAAATGGATACCAATCAGTCGTTCTAATGTTTTTAAGAGGAATGATGATAGACTTATAAGTCTGAAACCTTTTGGATTTATGTGAGAGCATTTACCCGCTTTGGGTATGAAGACAACTTCAACTTCTCTCCATATCTTTGGAATATATATCAAGTATAGACAACTTTTAAAAATTGTCTCAATCATCGGCAGGATTATATCCGATGAGTTCTGCAACTCGGCAGGTATTATGCCGTCTGGTCCCGCGGATTTATATGGTTTGAAGATATGCAGTGCCCACTGAAGCTTGCGCTGTGTAATCAGTTTTGAGGAGTTTGTTTTCTGTGTAGATGGTTTGCTGAAAACCATATTGCTAACAACTTGGGAACTGCCTGGCAGTTAATTTAGCGAATCTTAGCTTGAAGTCATCCAAGACCCATCAGTCCTTTACTACCAATAAATTGTATTCGTCTATTATGGCGTTCTGTCCACGACGCCGATGTCGGGTGTCCTTTTTCGTAGACAGTATATATTTTGTTTTGCTTTCATTGACCGCAAAACCCATCTTTACTGCCTCGATCTCAATACTCGCAAATGCCCGACTATGTCAATGTCATCGGCAAAAGCGAGTAGTTGCACAGACTTGTAAAAGATTTTACCTCCATTGTTGGTTTGTGAGTTTCGTACAATTCTTTGAAGTATTATATTAAAGAGATCGGTTGATAGCTCGTCATCTTGACTAAGACCTTTCCTGACATCGAATGGTTCGGTGGTATTCTTACCGACTTTGATGGAGCCGCGGGAGTTCTCTATTATCATTCTGCACAAACGGACGACCTTAGCAGGGATGCCAAGACTAGACATGGCTCTGTAAAGCTCGTTTCTATACACGCTATCATAGGCAACTTTTAAATCAATGAAAAGGTGATGCGTACTAATTTTATATTCATGGTTTTTTTCCAAAATCTGTGAATATTTGGTCAATTGTGGACTTTTCCGGCCTAAAACAGCACTGATAAGGACCTATCAGGTTGTTGACGATCGGTTTTAGGCGTTCACATATTGCGGCAGACAAGATCTTATATGCGATGTTGAGAATACTTATGCCTCTGTAGTTGGCAAAATTCAGAGCGTCTTCTTTCTTCGGGATTAGCAATCTATGAACTTCAAAATTAAGTGAGCGGTACACATACCATTGCTGTCAAACCGCAGCATCGAAATCTCGTAGTGTCTGGTGAACGATTCGTACGGGAAATTCGAAAATTGGGGATTTTCATGCAAGAATTACGTGACAAGGAACAGGCGTTTTCTGCGGATGATGATGATTGCATATTTATGCATTCTCATCTCCCGCTCGTCGAAAAAGGAGAGGTAAGATTCAGAAAAACCATTGACCGACTGACGGTTTACCGCAAATTTTGCCAGTTTAGCCCTCAGTCCTGTACCGTTGCTACTTTTTTTTACACTTTTTACTTTTAAATGCGAAAGCTGGCTCTGTGAATATTCCAAAGCTCTGAATGTAACTCATCAATTCAGTCAAATGCCTTTACCTTCCTTAGTAGGTTCCTTTAATTCTCTTCTCAAGCCCACTATCGTTTGTCCCATTTGATAATTTCGTTTTTTTATAAAATTTCAAATTATGAAAAGGTGTTAAATGCTGTCAAATCTAGTAAGAGTATTCTGCTTGACTCTTCTACACGTTTTCAGATTTTACCAAAAGCGGAAAGTACAACTGCAGGCTATCTAAGCAGCTAGTAAAGCTGTACTTTATAGATCAAATAGTGGCCGCAAGTGCCGACCGTTAACAAAGAGGAGTCGAACGGACACTACTATTACTATGCTCTTGTCAAAGCTTTAGATGGTATGTAGATTGTATTTGTATATCTCAAGTCCACAAAATCTAAACAGGTGCCTATATGCCCTGAACAAAAATTATGTTTGACCGGAATACTCGTCCCTTTTTCTGTCTTTTGAAAACCACCTACCAATACTCATGTACCAATGGTTAACCTATACAAATGTATCAATTCAGTAGTTTATGTTTTGTACTTTTTACCAAAATTATTTAATTTTCAGGTTCATTCCATTTGAATTGCATAGTTCACTCAAATTGGTTTCACGAAAACTCATTCACAATTCATAGTGCAAATAAATGTCATCACACATATAGATATGTACATTCATATGTATAAGTCAATTTAATTTAGAATAGAATTTAATTTAGCGAGCAATCCTCTATAACAAAAACTCCATGATATACATTCTTGGAAATACTTTTTCATATCTCATATTGCATGGTATCCCGACTGCATACTGCTGCTCGTTTTCACTGTACACCGCCTTCCTTTCACCTAGCAAACGTCAGTGCCAATATCATATCTCAGCATCAGATCGAAACTGACACACAAAATCAAAGATTCATAGCTTTGCAAAGTGTTTGAGTTTTTATTCCTTCCAACAGGCTAGAGAGTCCTTCTACCCTGTATCTCTGTCTGCAATACCATTGCATCTTTTTCAGAAATTGAATTTGAATTTAATCAAAAAGAGGAAAACAAGAATTGCAGTTATGTATCCTGTGTGCAGCATCCCAGCAGTAGTAGCAACAGCAACAGCAACAACAATAACACAGCGCACACACGTCCAACTACTTATTTCTTAGATTTAACCCTCTAAGCGTATGTGGCGCTGGGAAACTGAAGTAAACAAACTTTGGCAGTTTAGAGAAGGCTGAGCATCCAAATCCAAAACGAGGAGAGGAAGCATACAAAAGTCCCAAGAGGAAAATTCAAAAATAAAGTTTTCCTCGCACAACAAACCGATACTGGAAAATACAATTTTCAATTTGCATTTAAACGAATCGTAACCGCAATTTTGACAAGTGTGAGAGGGTTATTTATGTCAGCAAGTATCTGTGTGTGTGTTTATGTGGAGAAGAGATTGAACTCCCATAAGCCCAACACACCATCTTGAAGTTGTTCGTGTCCTTCTATCGTTGTCGAAGGTTGGGTGTGATAGCAGCTTGTTTCTCAGATGGTTGCTGGGGATACTAAGGATGCTGGCCTGTGTGGTTGCTTCTGTTGCACAATTTCCCAAGTCCAATGCTATAAATTTATGTTTTCATTCTTTATTTCTAAGTATATCCGTGTGTAGGTATATGTGATGCAAGTTTATGTGATAAGCATAGGAGTGTTTATGAGATATCCTTTGTGCCGCATGGAATAAGAAGAAAGACTTTTCTTTCTTTACTTGTTTTTTTTTTTTTTTTTTTTATAAAAAAGAGTATCCTGCTGCGGATATGTATGCATACGGTCAACCAAAGTTCATGTACATTCAGAGTGCTTGCTATTCTTGTGCAAGATCATCTTCATTCTCTAGAAGGGGATGTGGTCGCTGTCTCTTTTCATATCATTTCTGCTGGTATCCAAATATATGTCAGAAGAAAATTTCATTCTTTTATTTCTCAAATCCATTTGGCCTTTTCTTTTATTTCAGATTGTATGTCCTTTAGATTGTGTCTCCTTTTGTGTGGCGGAATTTTCTTGAATACTTATGAATTTTGTCTACCACCGCTGGGGATGGCATGATTGCTGCTGGTCATGCAATTTAAATGTTGAGGACGCAGTGGTTTATGTAAAGGATGTGCGAAAGGATGTGAAGGCCGCTCTCATTACATTAACTGCGATAAAAGATATGTATTTGGCTAAATTGTCTCATATGTGGCCTTGAAAATGGCCTCTAGAAATTTGTTCTCCTCCTGTTAATGGGTTCAGGATCATTCATTGTGATAATAGACATTCATCTAATGCTAATATCGAAAGGGTACAAGGAGCTTTCTTAGATTATTTTCAAGTGTTTATTTTGCTCCTGAATTTGATCTGTATTTTTTTAGCACACCAAGTAGGTGTCGCTTCTTTATAGAAGAATGTGCTCCAAATCCAAAATTCCTTTCTTTTTGTTTTATGTATATTGGCTAACAATGGATCTCATTCTCAGTCAATGCTTCTCATATTTTGTAACTAACAACACCCAGGGCTCTTGAATTGTGGGGTCAAGGCGTTTGGCCGAATAAGCAAAAGTGACAGGTTGGATAAACTGAAATTATGGAGGCTAAAGATAGAAATTGGTCTTCACTCAGCGGTAATTGCAGTCAGCAATAAAGAAAAATATTATTTAACACTAGAAGTGATTTAATCACTCTTAAGATGGCGTATATTATACTGATCTTCTTCTTTGTTTGTTCCTCTAACAAAGGTGTTGCTCGATGTACAATACGTTCAGCTGAGCTATCAACATTTATTTTATTATTTACAGAACAAGCACACTTTGGAACTCACTTCCAGGAAACCTATAGCCTGAAGCTTACAGTCTGCATCCATTCAAGAGCAGAGTCAACAGACATCTGCATGCATATTCGATTCACCTCCCTTTTCTTATAATTTGCACGCGCCGAATGCGAAAAAGGACCAGAAGAACAGAGGAGATGCCACTTTGCATTGGCTTTAAATGCTTGAGGGTTGTAATGATTAGCAAATAAAGAAACTGTTAGATGATTCCACATATGTACGCATTGGTCGGCTTATAAACGTTGACAGTATACCCGAAGTTAGTCTTGAGGGCAAACTGATTTGTATTGAAAGCATGATGCGTATTGCGGTTGAAATTTTGAACGGACGGAATCCTACTGGATATTTCACTGGAGTGATAAAATAGGCAAAGACACGAGACATTTCTACGATGCTCGAGTGAAACTATGAAATTCATAATGTCTCTATCACCTATATGTTTTAACGTGCGATTCTGTACCCTATCTAGAATGTGTAGAACTGTCTTGGGTGCACCAGACCAGATGTAAGCGGTATATTCCAGCTTTGGGCGGATGAATTCCTTACAGATTGAGGCCATATCAGATGGGATAAACTACTTTTTGAACCGCTTTACAGAATCCTAAACATTTTGGGGCATTTTGGCGACTACGAATATGCGATCGTTTCAACGAAGATGGTTACTGATTCACATACCAATTTGGCAAGTTTTTTGGTTTCAGCGATGCAAGTACCATTCATGGATAATGGCTGATGAAGGGTCTTGGTTTCGCTTAAAGGACAGATAGAAGACATCATTGTATGTTTGATGCATTATTGCTTCAACATCATTTGGTTATGCTGTCCAGGTCGGAATTTAGAGTGTTTAACATACGTTGACGATCCTATTTTACGGCCGAAGCGCAGGGATGTGAAGTTGGGAACGATTATGAAGAAAAAAAAACGAAGGGCAGGTCATCGGCGAAGGAATAGATTGAATTTGACTTTGCAGACAAGAGGACATTTATAAAAATGAGAAGAGTTGGAGATGAAACGGAGTCTTGGAAAACATCAGCATTTATACGATGAACTGCAGACTTGAAGCCTTCCAAGGCAATTCGTAACAAAATGTCTTGGGTTTACTCTAGACCACAAATTAAACTGGAAACCTCATATAGACAGAACCATTGAGAAGGCGACTAAAGCCTTCTCGGCCTTCTAAGTTTTTCGGCAAAAAATGGGGATTAAATCCAAAAATGATCCACTGGACCTATACCACCTATACCGATAATAACTTATGCTTCGCTGGTATGGTGCGATAAAATTAATCAAACATTCACCCGCTCCGCCCTCCAGAAGGTGTAAAGAGTAGCCTGTGTAGGCAGGGGCGCAATGTGCACCTGCCCAACAGCTGCGCTGGAAGTTCTCTTAAACTTTCCTCTCCTACACATAAATATTATGAAGAATGCGGCTGCCAGTGCTTTAAAGCTTCACTTTTTATGAACAACGCAAATTCCGAATTAGTTGGTCATATGACGATCCTTGAGGAAATTCCGCTACTTACTTCTCCAGCAGTATGCATCTCAGATTTCATGCCTAATCCACCTCAACCACCCCTTCACAGCTAACATCGCCGACCGCAGCTACTGGAATTATCCTCAAATCCCTCAGTCAACAACTCAAATCAATTGGTACACTGACGGTTCAAAAATGTTAAATGGGGCAGATCCTCATATCTTCGGCCCCAACTAAAAAACTCCTTACACCATAAGGTCAATCCAGTACTATCTTCCAAGCAGAGGTCTATGCTATCGAGCTCTGCGCCAGAGAATGCATTAGACGAAACCTCGGAAGATCACATATTAATATTATGTCAGATAGCCAAGCAGCACTCATGTCTCTCACGCCCTTTGACTACACGAGTAAGTCTAAGCTGGTTTGGAAGCTGGTCTAAGCTCTCTTTTGGAGCTTACTGCACATAATCAAATCACACTAATGTGGGTCCTCGGACACAAAAGCATCCCCGTTAATGAAGCGGCTGATGAACTTGCCAGACTAGGTGCCCAATCAACTTATATTGGACCTGGACTCTTCTGCGGTTTACCTACCAGCCAGATTAAAATCGAGCTATTTCTAAGGGAACGCGAAAAAATGCTCTCACACTGAAATGCTCAACCCGGCCTTAAGCATTCCAAGAAATGTATTAGTTTCTCAAAACATAGAACTAGAGACATTCTATCAACAAGCAAACAGAATGCTAAGATCTTTACTGACTTCCTAACTCGAAACTGCTCTCTCAACTACCATCTCATGAAAATGGGTCGTGTTCAATCGGAAACGTGCCATCTACTCTGTCTTGAAGGCACCGAAACAGCCCATCACATATTCTGTGATTGCCCGGCCATAGCCAGACTGAGGCTAACGCACTTTAATAAAGGCATCACATCACCTTCTAATGTCACCTCTTCCTCAGCTCGAGCTATCCTTAGCTTCATTAACGAAGTTGTTTTCAGCTAGCTGACAAACTCAAAACAACCAAGCAGATGGCGCAAAACATCTTTTTGGTCGCAGTGCTCCGGGGGTCCATCTTAGCCCTTCCTCTCCCTTTACCATACGAAAAGGTAATTTGTATTGAACGACCCGAAAGGTTTCTAATCCACTGAAGAAGGGATTCGCCGATGTCATATGCATGCATTTTGGACAAAAAGACTGGTGCCAAACTTTCTCAAATTCCTTAGAAATATCAAAGCCAACCATCCTTGTTTCGTCGAAGTAATGAAGAGATTCGTTCCAATGCTCGGTGATATACGTCATTAAATCACTGGTGGACCTGTTGCTACGAAAAGCATACTGCCGG
This sequence comes from Brachypalpus laphriformis, assembly GCA_945910035.1. NCBI lineage: Eukaryota > Metazoa > Arthropoda > Insecta > Diptera > Syrphidae > Brachypalpus > Brachypalpus laphriformis. The sequence goes on from OX246756.1 coordinate 163,932,769, forward strand.
CCATTGATGGACTTTCGTAAATCAAGATATTTCATAAGCTGATGATTTATCAGCGTTTCCGTGACCTTGGGAAGAAGGGACCAAAGTGCAATGGGTCGGTAATTAGACGGGGAGGAAAAACTCTTATGTTGTTATATTGTATATCCCTAATCTTATCAATGACTCTAACTGCAGACCTGCTTGAAAAGTCTATACCGAGCAATGAATGTTGTTACTGGACCAAGAAGATCTCTCCAGAGCTAAAACCGATCTGGAAAATCACGCACAAGTTTAATAATCAGTAAAATAAATGTATTCTTACTACACAACATAAACTACGTGAACAAATAAGTGCACAATTACCATGCATACATCTGTATAAGAAGAAAGTTTACTAAAAATCAAGAGCCTCTAATAAGTAAACCTTTCATTTCAAGTCCATTTATACAATCATTCTGCTTATTTTCACTCTACGAGTATATGTTGGAAACCTTTTGCGATAAAAACAAATTTACCTCACCTCAAACGTTTGCTTGCTACAAACAGAACTTAAAAGCAAAATTAATTGCATTTATAAGAAATTCTTGTACCAAAAAAAAAATTCATAAAAAATAAAAACAAAAATGGGTAAAGTAAAACCACTTCAGAACGCTACGACGAATTCACCCACACACTCAGGGAAAACTTTATGCAAATCTAAATTAACTTCCCTCATAAGTACTTAAGTATAAGCTGGTTAATATGAATGTATGACGGAAATAGGGGGGCGTGGTGGGGCGTATGTCGTACGCCAAATGTGAGTATGCATGCATACTCTTCATATAATATTTCGATGGCTAAAGTTTTTGCATTCAGAGAAGTTCTGCTGTATATATTCGTTCATAAGGATGCAGTGAAATCTTCGAAAAAAATATGGGAGAGCAAAACACCGCAGTAGGGTGGAAGGACGAGACATCGTTTCGAAATATAAAATTGATGGTGATAGGGGGAGGGTTTTTTTCACTCTCCTACCCCCTTTTCGTTTTCTAAGTATGTTGAGTGAAAATACAAAAGAAAAAAAGAGTTACTGCCGCCGCGGCACATAAACTTGCATGTGGAATTTTCCAACGAATGAGTGGGTAACTAGCGACCCAATCGCTGTTTTTTCGGTTAAGTGAGTTGTAAAGCGGAAAAATGGGAAAATTTTTATGAAAGCGGAAATTACTATTATTCATAATATTTAGAGTGGAAGTAAGACCCTAATTAGGGCTTCAACAAATCACGACCATGAGTAACTAGGTACCCAAAAGGCGCTAATCTTTATGCCGAAAGGGAAGTCTTTGTGATCGCGAATCACTAGAGGTGTGCACTGCACATTTCAAAGGTTATGGGGCTAATTGCTGTTAAGGTAATCTAGCGTGCATTTTAGAATTTTACGTTTTTAGTGGTTAATGTTCTACATGCTCAAAATGGCATACCAAAATTTATTCAAGCAATTTCACGTTATAGTGCGGAGAAAAACTCAAAAAACTACTCGAACCCCACAGACGGATCAGTAGAAATGCGGTGAAGTGGGAGGGTTATGATCCCTTATTTTCGGATTATAACCTCGCTGATAAAAGAAAGAAGAAGAAGAAGAAGAAGTGCGGAGAAAAATTCGGGTTGTCGATTACTACTAGTTTTTGTTTCACCAACAAAACGTAATCCTTTCTGCCTAAACAATGTTAAATGCTGCCAAGTTCACTTGGTGATTCAGATCCATCATAAAGTCTGCACCATCAATATTTCTTAAAGTAAATGATCTAAGTCCCTACCAATGTATCAATACATTTTTACACGGGTGACTCCATGATCATCTCTTGAGTGAGCTTCACCTATCGCATCACAGTTAGTGTTTTTCATTAAAATGGTCTGTAATATTTGATGAAGATATAAGAATTTTTACTGGTGAACCATACCGGTGAACCAATAGAAATACAGTGTTGTGGGAGGGTTTTTGATCGCTTGAATTTAAATAATAACCTCGCCGAAAAATTAAGAAGAAGATAAAAATCTTTACTGTCAACCAAGTTGTTGCATTTTTACAATACGGCGTAAAATTCAAGATTCAACTATTTTTAATGCCAGATAATTGAGATAGTTAGCTATATTGGCAAGGCTTGGTGAAGATCGACGACAGCTGGTCTTTTCCCTACGTTGACTCAATGATTTGTTATGATGGTGTCGTCCAAATCATCCCATTCCCCGATTAGAACGGATCACAGGCTGCTGAGTTTCTCTGGAAGGGCAGGTTGTATCCTAATCTTTTTCTAGCAGGTCCTAAACGTGTTCAATGGGTTTCATGTCCGGGCTCATCGCAGGCCAAGTCTTCACGTCGATTTCCACTTCTTGCAAGTAATCGGTAACGCACCTGGCGATGGGTGGCCTAGCATTGTCGTACATCAGCAAGAAGTTTTTCCCAATAAACGATGTGAATGGAACCATCTCATCTGATCATCTCTACACCCTGCTACGTCCGTCTGGTGCGCGCAGACAAAACTTGGACTCATCAGTGAAAATGAGTCTACACCAAAAGGCTTCGGGATTGAACCTGGTGAAGGCGAACAAATTCAATTCGAGTCTCGGTACATGAACAGTTCTTCTTGCTCTCGCACCACTTTCCACTAATTGCTGCGTCACCATTTGAGCATTCACAGCTGTCCCTCCAACTGTTCGAAAACTGTGAGACAATTCTAGCGCTATTTGGTGACGATTTCGAAGGCTTTCAAGCACGAAATATCGACCATCCCTTGCAGAAGTTACTCTGGGGAGACCTGAGTCTTGACGCCGGGTGTATGAGTTAGTTTTCCTATACCTTTTAATGGCTTTTCTTAACGTCATCTCTGGTTTTCTAATCATAATAGCGGCATACCGCATACTTCGGCCATCCTCAACCAAAACCTGGGCCCTGGCGCCTTCTTTCGCCGTTATTTGCATATTTTTTCACAAAAATCACTAACAACTAATAACTAATCAAATTAAAACAAATCCATAACAATAAACTTATTAAAACACTTACGAGATCACTGAAGTCAAAATTGGTATATCTAACGTCTAGTATGAAAAAACGATTACAATGCGATTTTCCTCAATATGATGCACATATCACGAGGAAACAGGCTGCAAACAGGCACCAGTTAACCACTAAAAACAAGTAAAACATAGCGGCATATTACCAAAATGATAATAACACATGAAAAAGTATGACTGCGCCACTTTTTTGTAACTCAGTGTACATACCATATATATCACGGGTAGGCGAACCCTGCAGCTGGATCAGTAGAAAAGCAGTAAAGAGGGAGGGTTATGATCGCTTGTTTTCAGATCATAACCTCGCCGAAATAGCAAGAAGAAGACGTATATATCATGGGTATTTATTGCCTTTCTTATTTCGTAGTTTATACATCTATATATGTATATAGAACTTAGTAGCAAAATGAGTATGTGTCCCTCTACCGGCCGTAATATTCAACCAATTTAGTTTTTTTTTTTTAATGTATATAATTACGGTACAAAGGTGATAGGCAAAAAAAAAAAAATTACAAAAACATGCAAAAACATTGAAAAAAAAAACTTTGACATTTTTGTGTGCCTGGCGATGCGGACGGGGTTTAAGCTAGTACATACATACGAGTATATATTTGTCCAACTACCAAGCTACGAAGCTATTAAAACCTAAAAAGTGGCATGAAGTGCAATTAGGTTTTATTTTCGAACTGCTTTCTATTTTTGTATGTGCAAGTTACTTATTTTTTATTTGAACCGTATACTGTTGATTGCATGCATAAGCCCATTCCAATTAATTCCATTAAAAATATTCACGGGCCAATGAACTCTATTATTTTCTGCTTATTCCACTTAATTTTATAATACACCTACCTCTCACTGCACACGCTAAATTTATACTAAATTAACCAGTGGTTACCATAAAATGTTCAACAGAAAAACATATCAAAATACAAATACATATCCTCATGCAAACTTAAAAAAAAAACTCTGAGCACTCAAAAGGATCAAAAGGACTCGTGCAATCGTTTTAACCACAAGCTAATAGATAGAAATAGTGTGCATAAAAAAAAGAGGTGGAAACCTCAATATAATATTTTAGGGAGAAAGTTTTTAACCCGCAATTGTTGTCCATCCTTCCATCACTCATAATGCTACACAGCTTCATGGTGCTCTACGCCATCAAGAGTCGATTTGGTCCTTGTCGTCATCATCATAACGGCTATCATTGAAATACGAGAAACCATCACTACCACCACTTTCAACTACTAGGCTCCAACAACTTGTAGAAACCATTTTCGTTTATTTTCTTCTAGATTCTTGTGGAATAAAAGAATTTAAGTATACCCTACAACTGCGCGGTAGATTATAGAAAAAAATTATCTCTTAAGGGATAATAACGGTAACATAAAAAACAAATAAAAAAATAAAAAAATGTGAGAAAGATTTATTTACTACACTCTGTCTCAAAGGTAAAACTACTATTAAGGCATCAAAATATTGTATAAAAGAAAACTATATTTATAGTTACATAGGTATTTAGGTATTTATCTTCTTATTACGTAGTGGAACATTTCGTTGAGTAGATCCTTTATTTTTAGAAACAAGCAGGTTCGTTGAATTCTTTGTAGTCGTCAGTCTTTTCTTTAGTGGTCTGGGAAGTTATTGAGAATCTAATATAAAGTGTGTTCCCATGTCTACAATCGTGTTATAGAAAACTAGTTTGAGTTCTCGTATATATTGGGTTGGCCAATAAATTCCCTCTGCCTATCGTTAGTGTTCCCGTTAACTTTGAATCACGCCGTTTGTAAATGTTGCTTCGAGATTGCAGTTTTTTCTTCTTTACGAGTAAATACACATCCCAGTGCATATGTGAAAGAAAGTTTATTACGATCGGTTGTGTTTTACACATTCGGTAAACTTTTGAAAATGGAGGCAAATAAGGAGTATTTTCGGCATATTATCCTCGTTTATTTTCGGAAAGGAAAAAACGCTGCACAAACACATAAGAAGAGTTGCGCTGTGCACGCTGATAACTCTGTAAGCGCTTGGACTGTTCGCGAGTGGTTCCGGCATTTTCGTGATGGTGATTTCACATGTCCTGACTTGCCCCGTTCTGGACTACCGGTTGAGATTGATGGGGACCAAATTAAAGCTCTAGTTGAATATAATGTTCGCTATACAACCACGTAAATAGCTGATATATTGGATACTAGCTGAACCCTTGCTCGCCTTGCTTCGCCCTCTAAAGGCTTCCTCATGTGAACAAATATGTAATATCAGAGCGAAAGAAGAAACATCAAAATATTTGTCTAAGTCCATAAAATTGTTATGTACAATAAATTTTGTGGATTCATTGCATTTTATCAATGTCGTTCCAATGGGTAACTTTCAGCCCCTAAGTGCAGATTTCACAACTCTCAAAGACCAACATTCTAATGGACAATTGCATTTTATTATGGTAAACAAATTTTACAAAGCTTCTTTGTAAACAATGTTTGAGGTGGTTTGTTTGTGACGCGCGAGTCGTACGTAGCAAACGTTCTTCTTCAGTACTTGACCTACTGTGACGTTCTTCATTTGTTTGATGTGCTCGAACTTGACGAATTGTCCTAGCATGTTTTGAGCTTTGCGAAAGATAAATGGCGTCACCTAAAACAAAACGGTAGGCTCTGTATCAAGCAATAAATAGAAAATATTAACTCACCTAAAAGAAAAGCCAACGTAAAACAAGAAACTGGAAAATTGTGGTGGTGGTTTGAGAAAAAATAACATTCCACGTAGATTCTATTGAGGACCATGCAAGAAGATACATATGTATGTATGTACACTCACTAAGGGGAAACACCAACTATAAAGTTCCAACATTATGTGAGTGAGTAACAGAATTTCTTTAAACTTGACGAAAACAATTTTTACTCACACAAAATGGAGTGTTTCTAAAAAAAAAAAAAACTGGGAATACACTTCCACTCAATTTGTATTTACACCACCACACGTGCGCATACTTCTCTTTCGTTCCGATCCAACAGAGAAAACGACACACCGTATTTGTTGAAATGAATCTGCTTTCGATGCGCGTCCACCACCCCAAAGCAGAACAACGATCAGGAACAATCGTTGTTGATTTCTTTAGATTTGAGAAAGTAAATTTAATTTAATCATGTTAGATTTTTGACTGTAGCTCAGCTTCTAGATGAAGTAGAAAGCTGAAGGATAGCTTAAAGATTAAGGCAAGTGCTGACCCCATTATATATCCTTGTTTTTTGTATTGATTATGAATTACCGGAGTAATAAGAGGTTAAAGGCAGTAAAAACAAATAAAAACTACAAAAATGCTCCCAAAAAGTAGGCTGATCACAAAAGACATAGCCTATGTCCTTCCCGGAGTCTTAAGAAACATTTTAAACAAAGCTTCATCCAAATTTGTCCAGCGGTTCTCACGCCATTAGGTAACAAAAGAAAAACCCTACAGTTTTATTATATGTATAGATATCGATATCAAGCGTAGAAAATCACTTGCGTAAACTACAATACGTAAATCGAAACGATATTTGGCTGCCGCACAATTTGAGAGAAACAATTTTATTGGATCGTGTCTCCATCAGCGATTCCCTGCAGAAACACAACGAAAGTGAACCATTTTTAAAACGAATGATTACGGGCGATAAAAGGATACTTTATGAATACTTAACAATAACGTGGAACGGAAAAGATCATGGATTAAGAGAGGTGAGCCACCTTTAGCCTTCCAACAGCTGGTCTTCACCCTAAGAAGGTTATGCTCTATATTTGGTGGGATTGGAAGGAAATTGTGTAACTATAACCAAACCATTGATTCCGAGAAATACTGATCTCAATTGTTTAAACTGAAGGATGCAATCGCCGAAAAACGACCGGAACTGGCTAACGGGAAGGGCGTCGTGTTCCATCAAGATAACGCTAGACCGCATGTCTCTTAGTATACTCGGCAGAAGTTGCTGCAGTTTGGATGGGCTTTTACCTCACCGGCCGTATTTACCTGACCTTGCACCTTCCGATTATCATTTATTCCGGTCCCTGCAGAACTCACTTAATGGAAAAAATTTCGTCTAGCTGGAAGCTTGTAAAATCCACTTGGAGCAATTCATCGCCAACAAAAATCAAACGTTCTACGAAAGGGGCATTATGAAAATGCCCGAAAGATGGTAGAAAGTGGTAGAAAATAATGGTTAATATATAACTGCTTAAAGTTTTTCTTTACAATACATATTTAATCTTTGATTCCTCCTAAAAAACAGAGGGAACTTATTTGCTAACCCAATAATAAAATGCAAAAAAAAAAAGATAAAGGGTGAGGCGCTGTCAATTACTGTCATTTACTGAATTCAATACTTGACAGATGTCAAGTACAATCCTTTTCAATTTTAGTCGTGGAGTCGTTTTTCACGCAACAATGCATTTTTGTTATTCAATCTTATTACGAAAATGGGCCATCTGTAAAAGTAACATTTCGTAATATTCGTGAATTTTTTGATCAACATAATCGCCCTACTGAGTCCTGAATTCGTGTAATGGTGAAACGTTTTGAAGGTACTGGTTTGGTATCGGCTGTTGACCGGCTATTTTTTTTCCAAAATTTAATGAATTGGGTCTGAACGATCTCTGGTTTCAACAGGATCGTGCTGCCGCCCACACAAGCCGTCGATCAATCGATTTATTGCGTATGAAAATTGAAGATCGCGTTTTTACGGTTAGAGGAGAAGTTGATTGGCCTCCAAAGTCATGCGATTTGATAACTTTAAATTTATTCCTGTGGAATTATTTGGAGAGTAAGGTCTATGCCAATAACACAGCGACAATTCAGGATGTCAAGCATAACATCTTAACTGAAATTGCGACATTGACCCACTTATTCTTCAAAAAGTCATCGATAATTTTGACTTTCGGATGGTTGCTTGCAACAAAAGTCGCGCTGGTCACATAAACCATGTTGTATTCCATTCGTAATTGCCATGGACCTCATTAATCAGTAAAATTCTACATTCCTTTCACAATAAAGGTGTGTTTAATTTAATGAAAACTTCTACACTATCTGTTGGCTCAACCTTTATATGTCAGATAAACGGTCTTTCTATAAATTGATCTTTTGTTTGCAAAACGGGAAACTTACTCTGAACAATGATGGTGGAAGTACTGGTACAGAAGCGCTAAGCAACCAGCATTCCGATGGTGTTTCAGCGAAGGAATTTGCTTATAAATTTATTGATCACCAATCAATTTGAATGCTTGCCACTGCACACCTTCTAGTAAATTCAGATATGTGGGTGGCAATGGTGCAGTGGATAGTGTGTTTGCTCCTTAACTGATGTGTATAGGTTCAAGCCCCAGCGGGGAACAGCAATCATTAGCCACCCGAGTAAAAAGGAAAACGAAATACATCGACGTTTTCCCAAGCACTGCACCAAAGAAAGGTTCCTGCCTGGTATTACAATGGACCGGAGAGTCTGAGTGCTCTGGGTTTCGGGTTTTCTTTTCATAAAAAATAAAAAGTTCGATATTTTGCTGGAGAACCAATTCCAAACATGCGAATTGTCCTCAAGTTTCGGACGAACAAAGGCTTTATAAATCGTGGCCGTGTCTGTAGGAATAAAAAAACGTTTGCATCTTTAAGGAATCCGAAGCATCTATTACCACCTTTCACAGCCTCGATAATCTGCTGGTTCGAGTGAAGATTAAGGCTAACGCGCATGCCAAACATTGGCAAACCATCGGATTCTTCAATATCGACTACATTCGTTCTTTATTTGGCTACCGCTATGGTAGCGTCCTAATTAAGAGATAGGAGACAGCATTGCGTTTTTGACAAGTTGAACTCAATTCGGGTTTGCGCACCCTAATTGATAATTGCATCAATATTAGAGCTAAGCTCGGTAGACACTGGCTCCCGTTCGAAAGTATATACTATGTAAATATAAGTTAAACATAAAAAAAAAAATCTTTTATACCTCTGAGCATTAATGTAGGCCGCAAGTAATATTATGAACACGAAATGGACATATATTAATCGATTCGGTTGTTGTACTGATCATACAAGGTGAAACAAAATTCATCACCCTATCGAAAAATTGTCTTATTTTAAAAAATCGTGTCTTATGTCATCGCGACTTCGTCATTTATGAAGCAAACATAAGCAGAATACACGTAGACAAACCATGGATTGCTATACTCTTCAAGAACGTGGAAGAATTGTGTTAATGTTTTTCACAAATAATCGGTTGGTGGTTTTGATTTAACAAAAATTTCGATTCCCTGATCGTGTGGCACCAACTGGGTAAACACTCTCCTCGAGAAGACTAGCTCAACGCAGGATAGTAGCAGAGATGGCCGACTGTGGAATAGCCATTCGGTTAAGAATATCACTGCTGAGGCTGCAGATCTACAAGAGAACCCTCAAACATCAACCAGACGACGAGCCATATAATTCGTAATCAGTAGATGACTTTTACAACGAATTTTTGTGAAAAGTGCAAAGACTACATCAGCTATTGCCTGTACACCACCAATCGCGTGTAAATTGCAGCCAAGCTCTCCTAAACATCGACCGCGATGATTTTCCATTGAATGCATTATTTGCGACGAGGTATGTTTCGACCTATGTGGATACGTGAATAAGCAAAATTATTGCTTCTGGGGCACTAAAAATCGGCGTGTAATGCATAAATAGCCATTACATTCTCTCAAAGTCACGGTTTGATGCGGCGTTTACGGAGCAAAGCTGATTGGCTTATATTATTTCAAGTACGGCGTCGGCAACACAAAATTGACGAATTGGGTTTGGAGAACAGGTTCCGCATTCGTCGCAGACTCTGGGATGGGTTAAACAAATTTATGCAGCGAAATAAGCTTCCATAACGCGCACTTCCCTTTGAGCTTCCCTTTGGGTTTGGAGAACAGGTTCCGCAATCGTCGCAGACTCTGGGATGGGTTAAACAAATTTATGCAGCGAAATAAGCTTCCATAACGCGCACTTCCCTTTGAGCTTCGATTTTAAACTGTGAAATCAAGCTTCAACCGCAGGACTCAAGGCTATTCTCAACCTGCTACCGCTAGACATCTTTATACGCAAGTCAGCAGCCATTAATGCTATGAGAAGTAGCCAGTCAGCAAATTGGAAACCAAATAGAATAGCTCACTCGATGATCCTACTTAATTACTTTGGCCTTGTGCCCATAACGGACTACATAACGCCATATCTAGACTAACTTTTTACACCGCCTACCCTAGCAGGGAAGAATGGAAAAGCGGTCGTATACCTTACGCTGAATCTATAGCCATGTACAGAGATGGTTCAAAAATGGACACTGGCGTAGGATCAGGCATCTTCTCCGACCCCCTCAAATACAAATATTTGGCGCAAAAGCTCTTTAAAGTGCCAGGGCCTAGCTTCTCGCAACCACTCATGTTGTGTGCGTTATATTTTTCACACGAATGGAAGGGACCTACAGTTTAATGCCGAATCCAAACGGCGATTTGAGAAGCTTTTTCGTGACAACAATACTCTCGGATGTTTGTCAGATGCTCGCGAGAGGTGGGACCGTGAAAAAACTTCTTGGTATTTTCTGGGATTCGAACTTGAAACCTCATGCGTAGTGATCCGACACACTAACCACTTACGCCACGACCCCCTCGGTATATCGAAATCCATACCACTTCCCGACCACAGCAGCGTCTTCCAAGCAGAGGTCTTAGTATTGGCAACAGTCGCCCGTGAGTCTGTGGTAAGGGCCAGAAGGTATGACCATCTTTATCGACAGCCAGGCAGCTATAAAATCGATTACTGCCATAGAAATTAGATCGAAGCTTGTGAAGTGTTGTCGAGAAGAGCTCAGGGTTCTGGGAACACAGCACAAGGTATTGCTGCTGGGTTCCTGGACACGAGGGTATTCCAGACAATGAGAAAGCCGACGAGCTAGAAAGAATTGCCATAGTAGCCCAACTAGAACAAGTTGACCCCCCTATTTGTATTCAGCTTTGCACACTCAAACTCGTTCCAGGGAATAAAGCTATTACAGAGGCAAACACAATACGGACCTTCATGGAAACTTGTGCCCCCGCTAGGAAGCTATGGCCATCCTTCGACAAAGCAAGGACCGAGAGATTTACTCGGAAAGATATGAAATCCCTTTACACAATCGTGGGCATCATAACGAGGCACAACACTCTGCGGTACTACTTAAAGAAACTACGCCTGATGGAGGAGGAACTCTGTAGAGGCTGTGGTGACGAGGGAGTTTTTGAGGACACTACCCAGTTCCTGTGCCACTGACCGGGTCTTCAACACTCCAGGAAATAGTTCCTTGTTAAATATTTCTTCCAGGATCTTGAGGAGCTCTCCGGCGTTTCGACAGGAAAGATTTTGAACTTCATCAAATTATCGGGGTAGTTTGTATGCAGAAACGAAGTAAGTGATTGAGTTTTGTATAATTTTTGCCGGCTTTCACTAGGCCGCAATATGTAAGGGATTACTTTTTCACCTATGGGTATCACAATGGGTCAACGCTGACCTGAGTGTGGCAAAGAGCGTTCCTCCCTGCCTAACCTAACCTAAGCTTCAATAAAAAATACTTTTGCTTTCTTTTTTTTTGCTGGGCGAGTTATAGGTTTATCAGCCTAGGCAAGGGCAGGAGGCATCATATAGTGACCATCCGCTTCTTTCTCTTGAAAAATACGTCACATGGAAATTTCACTACTCTAACCTAAGGTCATATAATGCGATGTTTTGCTTTTAACTAAAATGGAAGCACTCGGCACATTCACAACACGCCTTTAAAAATAAAGTCCGTTTATCTTCCCCATATAATGTAACTTAAAAAAAAAAACTATCTTGTCCGCCTAGTGTACCCGCCCTCTTAGACAAATACATACCTACTGTGATTGCGGCCGCAGATAGACTTTCATAGCATGGAACCGAAAACCAAAAATTGTCGGTCTGATTAATGATGGTCCCTTTATCATTTAACTATCTCCTTTAGATAGCCACACCGCATTCACATAAGGACCGTCGAGTTTTTTTTTTTTTATTATTTTCCATTTGCCTATTTCTTCTACACTTTTTTCGCTCAAAAAGACTGATGATGATCGAAATCAGTAGAAAGAACATTTAGTCAGGCATGCAATTAATCAAGTACCATTGCTACTACAGATACCAGTGACTCCGCCACCGCACAGCAGAGCTACTACAACTATCTAGCAGCAACGTCCCATCTCGGGGCGAAAGAACTTCAAGATACTATTATACCCGAAGAGTGTTCCTCTTCAAAGCATGTAGTTGAAGGCGTATTGAACAAGTAGCTACTGCCTACTATAGCGTTGAGCTCAGCACCAACCAGAGTCTGAGAGGATATCATCGGGGGAGGCCAGCATTCAGTCGGGGAAAAAGGAGATAATCTTGGGCAGTTTTTGAATCTCGTTTTCATTTCCATGTACGATGGATACCCGTCTCACCCTCTACGGAAGTGGATCCAATTTCTTTTTTGTGTTTTTTTTTTTTTTTTCTGCCATTCGTGTTGCTTGCCTCGGAAAGTCATCGTGTGCACATAAAGAGTGGAAGTTAAAGTGGGTGGACAGCAAGTTAAGGGTGAACCGAGATATAAATTCTTCTTCATTTTTTTTTCTCTTCGCTTTTTTATTTTATTTTGTTGATTATGGCATAAATAGAGAGTTTGCGGTTTATTTTAATTCGTTTTTTTTTTCGTTCGTTCTTCTACATCTTGTTGTGGTAGTACAACGGAAGCAGTTAGAACCCATGAAGGAAAGCTATGTATGCATACTGGATTTCCGTTTTAATTGAATTTCAAATGGAGTTAATAGATTCGCTTAGAAATTTACTTGAAAATTTGCAAACGGCAACTGGAATAGGAAAACAACAACTACTAGGAAAAGGAAATAAAGAAAATAGAAGGCAGATTTTGTGGGATTTTCAGAGGTATGGTCTGTTTTTTTTTTTTTTTTTGGCTTTACATGTAATTTACCATTTTTGCTCACAATCTGGATTTTAGGTTTTTTTTTTTCTCAGCCACAGGACTTTTGTTTGGGTATATTGCTTTTTTATATTTTGCACAAATCCTAATTGCATATTCAAAGTGGAATGCGGTGGCATGCAACACTGTTAAATTTGCTTGCGATGCTATTTTGAAAGGGACTTATCGAGGTGGATGACTTCTAAAGCATTACTTAAGCCATTGTATTTGAATGAATTTAAATGTGTGCAAATGGACTATGATTCTATGGAGATCTTTATATAAACGACATCGCGTATCATAGGATCAGTTACAGTATACATATTCTTCAAAGCCAAATAGATAAATGAAATTAGGGTGACCATATTATTTCGGAAAAATATGGTTAAACTTACAAGAAAACAAGAAAATGGGCCTGGAATTAAGTGTGGCGAATATTTATAGAACTTTAAGGTTACGTGTTGACCCATGCCGGCCTTACGTTTGTTTCTAGTTTTTTTCTTCTGAACGTAAACTACTTTTATTGAAGAACTTCGACGGCTTTTTTTCTTAGACAATCACACAAAATTACGATATCATATACATTTTTCTCAGAAATTAAAGTTAATTTTGCCGATATAGTGGGATTTTTAGGGTGGTGAATAACGTTACACGTTTTTTTAAATATTTTTGTTAAATAATTTCATCAGAAAAAAATATGTTTTATGTGTATTTAATTATTTTTTTATATTCAAGCTTAATACAAACATTTAATGAAATAAAGCTAAACTTAAAACTTGGAAAAAAGAACTTAAATAACTAAACTAAACTAACTAAATTACTAAGCATGACTAAACCTAGTAAGTAAGAGGGATGATTAGGTGGTTAGGCACGATTGCAGAGGAATAGGCCATTGGAGTGTGCTTTTGCTGCTACTTAAATGAAAAATGTGTGTCGCATTATTTGATTTCCGCAGCATGGTTCCGCGGCCATGGTTCATTGTAACCATAGTTAGTGCGATGAGCAGATATGCGGAATAGAGGATTAAACCTAAGGTTGCTGGGGTTAATATTTAGCTCGAAGCAGTGCGGGACAATCAATGTTGCCAGATAACAACTGATGCATAAAGAGTATGTCGGCAACATCAATACGTTTTTTTTCAATAATTCAAGATTGATCAGCCTTAGGCAATCCAAATAGGGTGACAGTGTGAGGTTATCATCCCCAGACAGACCGCGTAAGATGAAGTGAATGAACCGGCACAGCCTCGATTCTTATGGTATGGGCAGTAAAATGCGGAGACTATTCTTGGCTGGCATATTCGAGGAGGAGTCTAACGACTAACATTTTACAAAGCCAAGTTTTGAGTTGACTCTACTTATGACATTATCGATGTCTGATCGAAAGTTGAATTCACTATCGTAGACGACGCCCAGATCGCGTGCTGAAGTAACTGAGAGTACAGGCTCTTTACAAATCAAGTATATTCTAGGTGGTGGTAGGAGACGCTTACGGGAGTAGATATTGGAATGACATTTATTAACATTTAGCTCTAAGATATTTGTATCACACCAGATAAAGAAACTATTCAGATCCTGCAGAAGGCGATAATCAGCGGCAGATGGTATATATATTCCAGGTATCTTAAGCTTTTATATGATGTGTCACCTCATGATGGATAAGCTTCTTTTTTTTGTTCTTGACAAGGTTATTTCCAAAAGTATAGAAAACACGCGTGTCGCCACCCCAGCTATTCTATAGATTTTTAAGTTCTTCCTTATATCCTTTGATTTCTCTACATCACTCAGTTCTTTTGAGAATACAAAGAGCAGAACTACATATGTCTGTGTGGTGGTACATGCAATTAACAAATAAATAAATTCTTCACACATCAGCAACATACGGTGTTGTTTTTTTTTTTGCTCTTCGATAAACAGTTCAAAAACGGCGAACCCCATAGGCGGATCAGTAGAAATGCCGCGAATCCCTCGTTTTCGGATCATAACCTCGCCAAACTCGAACCCCACAGGCGGAACAGTAGAAATGCGGTGAATGGGAAGGGTTGTGATCCCTTGTTTTCGGATCATAGCCTCGCTGATAAAAGGAAGAAGAAGAAGAACCTCGCCAAATTCGAAAGAAGAAGAATAAGATAAGCATTTCAAAATTTTGCGTTGAAGTGACGAAAGATTCATAAGTGAGATTCATAAAGAAATTTATATTAACATCTGTGATATCTTATATGCAATAAGATGAATGTGCAGTTTTTACCACCAAAAGTTTGTTTTTAAAACTAAATTATTAAGTTAAAAAAATATGTACAGGTTGCGCCATCTTTTATGTCGGTATGTGAATATCGAATAACTTTAAAGAAAAACAACCGATTTTCATATATCAGGTATTTTTATTTAATTTGGTCTTTTACAATTTTTTGGCACTAGTTTTTGAATACAGCATGAATCAAGTGGCCAGCTCTATTGACCAAAGCAAAATGTGCCCTTTTTGCTGCGTTTTTCATATTTTTTTCGAGCATCTCGGGTGGTATAGCGATGATTTCGCACGAATGTTTGCCTTTAGCTCGTCAATGGTCTGAGGCTTGCTGGCGTATACTTTGCTTTTCAAATAACCTCACAAAAGGAAGTCCGGAGGGGTCAAACCTGGAGATCTGGGTGGCCAGTCAATGTCGCCATTTTTTGACAGCACACGTCCAGTGAATTTTCGTTGCAGAAACTGCATTGTTTGATTTGCAGTGTGGCATGGCGCACCATCTTGTTGAAATCAGTAACCGTCCAGACCTTTTTCAAACATTTGTGGGCAGACATAATGCGCCAACATCCACCGATATCGATTCTCATTGACTGTTTCGTCTTCTCTGAAGAAAAATGGTCCAATGATGGTTTTGGGGCAAACGCCGGCCCAAACAGTCACTTTTTGGTCATGCAATGGTGTTTCATGGATCTCATGTGGATTCTCCGTACCCCAAGTGCGGCAATTTTGCTTGTTAACGGCGCCAGAGAATGTGAAATGGGCCTCACCGGTAATCAAAATTTGCTTCCAAAAATCAGGTTCAGTGTCAACCGATGTGGACGGTCTGTCGGCAATATTCTTTGAGTCAATTACAATTTATATGGAAAAAATGCAGATCATCCCTCAAAATGTGCCTCAAGGTGGTTTCACTAACGCCAAAATGCTGAGTGTGGTGACGATAAGACACATGTGGGTTCTCGGCAACACTCTGTCTTACCGCTTCAGCCAGTTCATTGGAACATCTTGGGCGTTGATGAATGGCATGTTGACGATCTCCCACTGTCTCGTGCTCAACAAAAAAAAAAACACTGTCTCGACACCAAACAACGAATAGTGTTGTCAGACGGTGCTTGTTGGCTACGATATTTTCGACGATATGCACGCACAACTGAACAACTTTTTTTTTTTTTGGACTGCGCCAGGGATGTGTAATCTTCATAGATACTAATAGCCCGAGTGCTACTAGCATGCACGATTCGCAAACCTGAGTAATAGATGCCAGGAATACGCCTACGTACTAAACACACACCCTACACACTTCAACCACTCTCCCCGCGGGACTGCCGTTAGGTATTACTTCGCGGGGCTGGTTAGCAATTTATGCTATGCTTCTTGTGTCAGCTTCTTCCGCTGCTTCAGCTGCTCTTCTTAGATTGTCTATTCTCCGCAGCTCTTTTTGTACAGTTGTTACGAAGGAACATATTCCCATCCAATTCTCTTCCGACCGTAACATATGGTCGAGGAGTAATGACGGACTTGGCAGAGTAATTCTCCATGCCGTGAAACGTGTGCAGTAAAACACTGCGTGCTCCATATCTTCGTCTTCACCTGAGCATTCGGGATAGGATGGTGAGTTGTCGTATCCAAATCGGTGTAGATATTTGCGGTAGCCACCGTGGCCAGACAGGAACTTCGTTAGATGGTAGTTGCAGTCTCCATGCTTTCGTCTTGTCCAGTCTTGGATTGTCGGTATAAGTTTATAAGTCCATCTGCCTTTCGTTGTATTAGCCCAACGAGCTTGCCACATAGCTGCTGACGCTGCCCTTTCTTCGATTTTTATCACCTTGATACCAGTGGCGTCATGATGACTCAATGCTCTTCTGTTATATATCCTCAGCATTTCATCTGCGAGATTATCGATGGGGACCATTCCAGCTATGACAAATGCAGCTCGTTAGAGATGGTTCGAAAGCCGCTGATTGTCCGTAGCGCACAGAGTCTGTGTCGCCTTCGTCCTCAGTGCCTCCGCCCAGACTGGGGTGGCATATAACAGAACTGAGGTGATAACTCTAGAGAGTGGAATCCTTCTAGCGTATCCAGGTCCGCCGATGTTAGGCATGATACGCAAGAGAGCTCCCTGCATTTGCAATGCTTTTTTGGTAACAAAATCAACATGCGCTTTAAACCGTAGCTTGTCGTCCAGCATTACTCCAAGGTATTAAACCGCCCCTTTCGACCTGATGGTTTGGTTACCAACCTGAAAGTTGGCAAATTCGACGGTTTCCGGCTGGTTATAAGAACAGCTTCTGTTTTATGGTCAGCTAGTTCTAGCCACTCTTTTATCCGGGCAATTGCTTCATTTGTAGCTGATTCTACTGCATGGGTCTGTATAGCTACTGTCACGACTGCAATGTCGTCGGCGAATCCAATTATCGTTACTCCCCCAGGTAGCGTTAATCGTAGGACTCCGTCGTACATGATGTTCCACTATAGTGGCCCTAAAACCGATCCCTGTGGAACTCCCGCAGTTACGTTGTAGTATTTTACCCCTTCATCGGTGCTGTTCCTCAGCTCCCTGTTGTTGAAATAGTCCGTCACTATCCATAGCAGGTAATATGGCGTATCCATAGTGACAAGTGACCTTCTAATAAACGACCAGTCCTTAGAGTTAAATGCGTTTTTAACGTCCAGCGTTACTACTGCACAATACTCCTTTGTGCCATAGAGCCATCTTCATCCTTCGATGGCACCTTCGGCGATATCAACTACCGCTCTTATGGCGTCAACAGTAGATCGTGCTCTTCTGAAGCCAAATTGGTGATCTGAGAGGGCTCCTTTCTCTTCTGCTACTGCGAGTAATCTATTATAGATTATGTTCTCGAGGATCTTTCCCATGGTTTCCAATAGGCATATTGGACGATAGGATGATGGTTTTCCTAGAGGCTTCGTTTCTTTTGGCAGTAGGACCAAATGCTGCGTCTTCCATTTTTCGGGAAAGGTTTCTCTTCAAGGCACTTCTGCATTGTTGATATGAAGAGGTCTGGTCTTTTTTTTACAGCTGCCTTTACTGCCTTATTCGGCATGCCGTCGGGTCCCGGCACCTTGTTGTCACCTATCTTGCTGCATAGTTAAATGAATATCCTCTGGATTGACTTCTCGTATAATTTTGCACATAGTAGCAGGCCTTTGAGGGAATAGGTGCTCTATTATGGATCTCAGCATTATCGGACATGTGATTTGAGGAGTCCTATAGCCCTTCAATTTCGTCATCACCATTCTGTATGCCGAGCCTCATGGGTTAATGTCCGCTTATTGACAGAGGGGTTTAAAACACGCAGTTTTGCTTTCCTTGATGGCTCTATTTAAGTTACGTCTCGCCAGTCTAAGGGTGTCCAGACATTGTTGAAAATCCGTCCTGCTTCTTGATCGTTGGACCTTGCGCCGGGCTTGTAGACATTTTGCCCGAAGTTCGCCTATTTCCTCGTTCCATCAGTAACACGGTGATGCCTTCCTGGTGTCTGTTCTCCTAGGCATTGATGCGTCGCACGCTGTGGTGATGGTGCCTGTGAGGTGGTGCGCGAAAGTTTACGCTGTTCCGCTTGGAGTTTGATCACCGTTGAACATCTCTTCGAATGCATTCTTATCGAAAGATCTGTCGTTCCAGTAAATTTTGGGAGCTGGACTAGTTTCTTCCCTTTTATTTCCAGTATTATCACCTGGTCGCTGTGTGAATATTCCTCACTGACCCTCCACTTTATGTTTTTCAGGATGGAGTTGCTCGCAAAGGTGATGTCAATGATGGAGCCTACTCCAGCCTTCCGGTAAGTATTTGCCCGGCCCTTATTAACAATGCCTACCGCTAGGGGAGCGAATGTTTCCAATAAGGCCTGTCCTTTGGTGTTGGTGAGCCTGCTGCCCGATTCTGTGGCCCACGCGTTGAAGTCTCCTCCTATAACCACTGTGGCTCTCTGGAGTGCATCCGCGATTAGATGGTCCAGCATTAGTTGATATTCGCTGGTCGTCAAGCTGGGTCTT
Organism: Brachypalpus laphriformis; assembly: GCA_945910035.1. Classification (NCBI taxonomy): domain Eukaryota; kingdom Metazoa; phylum Arthropoda; class Insecta; order Diptera; family Syrphidae; genus Brachypalpus; species Brachypalpus laphriformis. The sequence continues at coordinate 163,952,031 of OX246756.1, forward strand.
GCATAGCAGCTATAGAAATGGATTCCATTTATTTTCGCACGCACGAAGCCTTCTGTTCGGTCGTTTATTTCTTGGAAGGCATGGGGTCCACATATCCATATTGCCACCTGTTTTGCTTTATCACAGATCCAGTTATTGTTCTGTTCGGGACATTTATAGGGCTCTTTCGTCTTTGGCCGTTTGTGCCAGGATGTCCTGGGCTATTCTACAGTGATTAAGATTTATCTGTAGTATCTTCATGGTATTTTGCTTGTAATAGCTCTCCTGAAGACCGGACATCTGCTGCTACCAGCTATATGATGCGCGTCGTCTGGCTGGTTTTTCTTGCAGAACATGCAGGATGGTTGCTTATCGCAATTTTTCGCTATGTGGCCCCCATCACCACATCTCCTACATAGCTTCGAGCGATCTTCTTCGCTTCTGCATTGTGTGGCTAGATGACCATACTCTAGGCACTTGAAGCACGTTTTCAGCAGTGTCTTTTCACGGATTCGGCAGACTACCCACCCAATCTTAATTTTGCCGGCTTCTAACTGTTTTCTTACGTCTTCTACTGGAAGACTGATGGTTGCTGTTTGAGTCCCTCCGTATGCCTTTCGCAGGGATAAGATGTATGCTGGTAAAACGTTTACTCCAAACTGGGTTCTAATTGCATCGATTATGTCAACCATTGTAGTGACTTCATCGATGTATTTGACCTCGAGGGTAGTGCGGTGTGTAAGTGTTCTTACACCCGCTTGCTCCGCTATGGCTTCGCTGATTACGCCCTTAAACTCGGTGGTCCTTCTAATTTTAGAAACCGCTTTTCTAACTGCTTCCAGTTTGGGGTCTGCCTTTACTTTGCGTAGTATATCCGCGTAAGAAAGGGCTAGCGTAGCTTTGATGATAATAGCGTCAGGTTTCGTTCTTATGACCCCTCGCTGCTTCTTTTTGGCGTCCTTCTTCCTGCTGGCAACTGAACGACTATTTTCAATATACTGCGTTTCGGTGTAAAGCGACTCATTGTTAAAATTGTACTGAATTGGCGTTTTGAAAGCATGTCTACTCAAGTCAATCGGTTGATCAATGTCAAAGTTATTCAATGTTTATACACCGACATAAAAGATGGCGCAACCGTTAGAATAATTTATTTGCACACCTTTCCGGATTTATTTTTTCAAATTCTATATACGAGTAAGTAATTTGCACTAATTCTTGTTTTGTTTTTTTAATTTCTTAGAACTTGTTTTCCTCATTTAAGCCAACACATTTAAATAGTTCTACTTACAATACACAATACTGTAATTGGAGTATTTGAATTAATATTCACACATACGTATGAATTATATATAACTAAAGATTAAACTTTTCATTAACACACCTAATAGCTTAGTACAAAAGACTACCAAACTAAGCAGGTATTACCAAATAACTAGACTGGAAGATTTAACCAAATTGTGTTTTAAATATCAATAAAACAAATGTGCAATCGTTGTAAAGAAAATGGCAATTATTTACATTATTTTACACTGGCTTGCCACATATATATTAGTCTATACATATGTTTAATAACAAAATAATTAATATTTAAAAAATATTACGAACCCAACTAGTTTTGCTTATATTCTAAAACTAACTAACTAAAACAATTGATTATCCCAAAAAAAATCCTCGTTTGAGCAACCAATTATCATAGTTACATACCTACAAGACTCAATAAGCGTCAGATATCCTTCTGAAAGGCTTTAAGCAAAGCCCGTGCTAATAGGTTGAAGACTAAGTCAGACGAGCAGTATTTGCATATCCTTCTTACCACCGGCGCCATCAGCATTCAGACGGTTTTATCAGATATCTTTCCTAATAACCACATTTTTCCATTCCCAGAAAGGTATTATATTTCCTCCGTATTGTACTTCATAATTAAAAACCCTCCAAAACCTTGTAATTACTTCAATTCACCACAATGGGATACACAGTATGTTTCCCGTAAGAGACTTCATACTGAATCCTCTCTATCCTTACAAATTAATGAAAGCTACCATTGAAACATTAAACGTATGTACAGCTCAATTATCCTTAACTATAACCTCCTCTCGAGAACACCACCGTCGTCGCGGCGATATACCTGTTCGGCTCAATATTGAAAGGGATGCATATGCACCATGCATATATAGAATGTACGTCTAATTTGCAAATACAGCAACAAAATAGGATGCAAAACATAAAAAAAAAAAAACTAGGAATTCCTTTTCATATTACAAATAGTCCTGCGAAACCATCATTCCAGCAACAACAGCACAAATGTAGCAAAGAAATCCGTTAAAAACAACGAAAGGATCTCGTTCGTTCGTCCTGAAATTTTACATGTTTATATTTACTGAAGGATTTTTGCGCTGTAATTAAAAACCTCACGGATTTATGGATATGGATGGTAGTGCGGTGGTCGTGGCATAGCATGGCAGTGCAAGTGGCACACAACGAATAGATGCGCTCCGCAAATGTATCGGACTGAATGTTTGTGTATTTCGTGGTTGCAATGAAATTGTTGCGGCTTCCAGATACAGGCGAAATGAGAGCAAACAAGAAAAAAGCTACGAAAGGGTCGAAGGACGAGGTTTACATTGAGTGTTAGGTTGTTGCGCCAGGATAGTTTGTACAGATAAAGAAAAAAAAAACTAAATTACTTTCACCAGATTTCTGCTTGCAACCAAAGATAAAAGCACAGAGTCAAACACATTTACACACACATACATTAGTACATAGAGAATTGTAATTATAATGGTGTACCATTTAACCAAACGACAAAAGAGGAGCAACAGTCGAATGAAGAGCAAACGAGGTGCACGAGGTTTCCTTCCTTTCTCACCTGACATTTTATTTGAGCGCGGGAGTACCGAGTTGTAGGAAGGCAGAGGTATCCTTGTACATAAGAAAATGTTCGAATGTTGTGTAGTTTGTACCTTTGCTGATTATTTGCAAGGCTTAGAAATGGTTTCATTTTCACTCCTTTGCTTTGTGCAAAATGTTTGTTTATTAATGCTCTGTAAAGTCTGAGCTTTACCGCTCACATCCCCCGCATAACACCGCCTGTCTCTCATTGGGTTACATCACGGGGGTGGAGAGCTTCAAAAAGGTCGCAGAGTTAAATATTTAAGAATATCAAACGACCAACACACTCGCAGGTACTATATATCCATGATGAAATTGAAACAAAAGGACGACTTAAAAGTCCTTCCTGGTGTGCGCTGATGTTGATGGCTATCCTTCTTCAGTTGTAAAAAAAAAATGTACGCTTAACTCATTGCCATTTCTCATTTCGGAATAAATATTTCAACGGCAAACTCATTTATTTCTTATGAAGATTTACGTACGGGCGAGGGATGGATACATGTTGCGTTCGTTTGTATTGTCGTCGTCGTCGTCCTCGGGAGTAGAGAATGCTGCTGGCTTGGCTGGTGAGTGGCGCTTTTAAGAAAATTAAATAACGGATGGGTGTCATGAAATGCTTATCCTAAAGCACACAACATTGAAGAGGGCAAATAAATTGATGGCATATATTTTTAGGGTAGATTTGGGTTAAATTCAATAGGGTCAATGTCATACACGGCTCGTTATAATCTGTTTAAAAACGTCACAGAAGAAATACTAAAATTAATCTGATTTCGTGTCAAAGTGCGAATAAACTTCGGGGTAAATTGCAATTATAATATTATTAATTTTTTGTCGCAGATATTTAAGGGATTTTACTCGTACGATTGCATATACAAGTAATAAAACCTGAAATTGTTCAAAATCAGACTGGGGCAAGTTATGAATATTTAGTCGGCCTCGTCATCCCCCAATTAATTTTTTTTTTGTATTTAGTTTATAAATTCAGTTCATTGTTGTAACAATTCTCTGGTGTCAGGTATTAAGGGGTTAAGTCAAAAAATGGCAAATGGGTTTAAGTCAGTTTATTTTATTTTCCGATTTATATTACCAACTTAAGTCTAGCGATAAGTCAGTAAATTGCTCATATAAAAAGCACACTTAAAATCTCATTTTCTGGTAACTGCAATTTCTAACTTAACCCCTTTTTACCTAACGTCAAAGAATTCGCCTTAAAAAAATTGAATTCGACTGGAGTTGACGCACAATATAGGGATACGTTGCGAAGAAATATTATTCATCATTTATTCGCGTCTATCCTAACACCTACTCGATGGATTTTTAAGAAATTCGAGTTAAAAGTTGAGTTCACCATGAACGTATCATGCCTTTTTTTTTAACGAAAATCGAATCTGGTGAAACTGGGATAGGGTATTTACATGCCAGAAGATTTCTAGCTGTTTTTCTGTTCCAGACACTGGTTCTAATTCAAGTTTTTCGCTTTGATACATTCGAAGATGGATGCGTCATGGATATAATCTTTGATACAACATTTTGTTAAACAAATTTTTAAAGAAAAAAAACTTCGGAGGCATTTTGGCTTCGTCTTTCCACAATTGACCAAATATTAACCCTCAGCAGATATTGGGAAAAAAACCCAGGAATATAAGATCGACACGCACCACTTCTTTATCGATTTCAAAATTGGTTATAATACCGTGTACGGAGATGAGTTACACAGAGCCATGCCTAGTCTCGGCATTCCTGTCAAGCTCGGCCAGTGAATCATCAGCGGGGTGTTTACGAGTATTAAGACAGAAGCAGAAAAGATGGGCTTAGCGGTCAATCAAAGGAAAACAGAATATATGCTGTCTACAAAAAAGGACATCAACATCGGCGTCTTGGACAGACCGCCATAACAGTACATAGATATAATTTCGAGGTACAAAAATAAATACAAATATTTGGCGCAACAGCTCTTTAAAGTGCCAGGGCCTAGCTTCTTGTAACCACTCATGTTGCGTGCGTTATATTTTTCACCCGAATGGAAAGGACCTGCAATTTAATGCCGAATCCGAACGGCGATTTGAGAAGCTTTTTCGTGACAACAATACTCTTGGATGTTTGTCAGACGCTCGCGAGAGGTGGGACCGTGGAAAAACTTTTTTGGAGTTTTCTGGGATTCGAACTTGGAACCTCATGCGTAGTGATCCGACACACTAACCACTTACGCCACGGCGCCCACCCCAATTTCGAGGTAGTAAAGGACTTTGTCTACCTAGGCTTTACGGTAAACTCCGCAAATGAAACCAGTGGGGAGATCGAAGGAAGAGTTACTCTTGTCAATCGCTCTTTTTAGGGGCTTAGAAGGCAACTGAGTAACAAAGCCCGATATCAAACTACTAAGGTATAATAATAGACATATAGACTGTATAAGACACTAATCACCCCAATTCTGCTGTATGGCGCAGAGGCATGTACTTTGTCAACAACTGTAAGAGGATACCCTTGCTTAATTTGAGAGAACTTCGAGTGATCTTTAAACCCGTGTAAATAGACGATGAATAGAGCAGAAAGTAAAATGCCGAACTATACGCTCTATACTCACGTCCATTGTGGCCAAGAGAAAAAATTACATTGCCACAACCTGTCAACGTAGTGTGATAGCCAACGCGAAAAATGACCGATTTTCACTCCTGTCAATGCGGCCTCAGCGCATCGTCAACAGTTAACGTCTTCAGAAGTGGTCAAGTCATGTGATCGCCACTGTTATATCAACAAGCTGATACCGAAGCGGGGCATAGATTACACGTCTACGATTTTAATGAAAACATTGACCATATCGCGTCATTTGTGTGATCGTCAATGGTTCATGCGTTGACGCGTTGATCGTTTACAGTGCATTGATGAATTTTTTCGTGACGTCAGAGAGTCAACACGTTGACCATTTTCACAGGCCGTGTAATCGCAGCTTAAGGTTTGCAAAATTTTCAAGAATTTTAATTTTAATATAGTTTTATATGATCGCAACTGAGTCGTGTAAAGTATTTTATTTGAAAAAAGGGTAGTAGTAAAAAAATAAATTTGAAAATATTGGACCATACCCTATGATACCCTATTGTTGCTCATACCCATTTGCTAAAAACTACGTATGTATTAATTTGTATAATATAAATATAATAAATTCGATTAAAAAAATTAACCCAAAAAGTGCACCTGGTCCTACGTATTGTACAGGTAAACTGTTGGGAATGTCAATGCCTACATACTTACTTACTTAGGTGACGCCATAGTTCGGGGTGAACCTGGACCTCAACCAACAAGCCTCTCGGCTCGATATTTAGCTAATTGCCTCCAATTGCGCACTCCAAGATGGGCGAGGCCCCCTTGAACTTGTGCGTGCCACCAACGGCGATGATTCCCTCTACTGCGTCGTCCCTCGGGATTAGATTCGAAGACTCTGCGGGCCGGAGCGTTGGTGTCCATTCGCTCTACATGCCCTAGCCATCTCAGACGTCCAATACGTAGTTTTTTGACTAGGTCGATGTCGCTGTACAGCTCGTATAGTTCGTGATTGAATCTTTTGAAGAATTTTTCTCTCGAAGCGACCAATGATATCTTCATCCTCTTTTAATAAAGTCCATGTTTCAGCGCCGTAAAGTAGGACTTGGATGATCAAGATCTTATATAAAGTCTCCTTAGTTGTTCGAGATAGGGCTTTACTGTTGAATTGCCTTACAAGCCCAAAAAAAACAGCGATTGGCAAGAGTTATTCTTCGATTGATTTTTGCGCTGATCTTGTTTGTAGAATTTATAGCAGAGCCAAGGTAGACAGAGTCCCTTACTACCTCGAAGTTATAGCTGCCCACTGTGACGTTTTGTCCAATTCGTCGGTGTTGGTTTTCCCTTCTTGTTGACATCATATGCTTGGTTTTTTCCTCATTTATCGCTAAACCCATTTTGGCCGCTTCCGCCTCCATTCTTCCAAACGCACCGGTGACAGCCCGCTGAGTTCTTTCGATAATTTCAATATCGTCGGCGTATGCAAGCAGTTGTACTTGAAATAGATTGTGCCTCCGGTGTTGGCTTGTGAGTTCCGCACAATCCGTTCAAGTACAATATTAAAGAAGTCACATGACAGCGCGTCACCTTGTCTAAAACCTTTTTTGACATCAAAGGTCTCGGTGAGGTCATTACCGACCTCGATGGAGCAGCGAGCGTTCTCCATCGTCAGTCTGCACAGACGGACAAGTTTGGCAGGGATGTCAAAACTAGACATGGCTCTATAAAGCTCTTCTCCGTAGATGCTGTCATAGGCGGCCTTGAAATCGATAAAGAGGTGGTGAGTATCGATTTGGAATTCTTGTGTTTTCTCCAGGATCTGCCGAAGTGTGAAGATTTCATCGATGGTGGAATTTCCTGGCCTGAAACCGCACTGATAGTGTCCAAACAGGCTGTTGATAAAAGGTTTCAGGCGTTCACACAATATCGCAGAAAAGATCTTGTATGCGATGTTGAGGAGACTGATGCCTCTATAATTTGCGCGGTTGAGGGGGTCTCCTTTCTTGTGGATCGGCAAACGATGCTGAAGTTCCATTCATTAGGCATAAACTCGTCTGACCAAATCTCAGAGATGAGTTGGTGTATGCACTCTACCAATTCATCCCCAGCTGCCTTGAAAAGTTCGGCCGGTAAGCCGTCAGGTCCAGCAGCCTTGTTAGATTTTAGCTTGGATATTGCTATCCTCACTTCGTTTTGATCAGGTGGACGGGAATTTTCACTAGAATCGTCTATTTTGAATGGTTCATTCAGCCTGACAGCGGGATGTTGGTCTTCGTCGCCGTTATACAGTCTGCGGAAGTAGTTTTTCCATATTCTCGGCACCGACTGTGATTCTACTACCAGGTTTCCATTTTCATCTCTACAGGTTTCTGTACGGGTATTGCTCCACTGACACGTTCTTTTTATCTTTTGGTGAAACTTACGGACATTGTTCCTGGAGTATAAACTCTCGATATTCTCAAACGCGCGCTTCTCATGCTCTTTCTTCTTCTTTTGGAGAAGCCGATGTTCTTTCCATCTACTTTGCTCATTGAACTTACGAGCAACTCTTGTCTTCCTTTGCAGCGCCACTTTGTATGCTTCTTGTTTTGCTGCATCTCTCTCACTCGCCGGCATTCTTCGTCAAACCAGGGGTTTCGCGGTGGTGGGCGAGCGAGACCCAGCACATCAGTCGCGGCGTTTCTGATGGCATGTTGGCAGCATTGCCACTGGTCTTCGGCACTTGATGCTGGCAGCATAGGGGTGATTGAGAGATTTCGGGATACGCGTTCAGCGAAGAGTCTGGCGGTCTCTTGCGATTGTAGCTTTTCGACGTTAAATTTTCTCACAGTGATTCTTCTTTGTTGCTCAGATTGGGATATCCGCATTCGTACCTTGGCTACAACAAGGTAATGATCCGAGTCTATGTTGGCCGCTCGGAAGGTCCGGACATCCAGAATACTGGAGGCATGCCTTGCGTCGATCGCAATATGATCAATTTGGTTCATGGTTTCATGATCATTGAATGCCTACATAATGCGAATCTCAAAAATAATAACAGTTCTACTGCTTTTGTATCTACAAAGCCTACATATTAAATTTCACTCACCTGTGTCTATATTTAACGTTCAAAAACTAAATAATTTGTCTCTATTACGTTACAAACTATGTGTCAAACTTAATATACCATGTGGAATCTTATATATATTAATACGTGAACACGAAACTTATCGTACGTTTTTTTAGTACTTATTTTAAAAGGAGGTCGATGAGACTCATGCCATTGGAAAGGTACTTTGCCAAAGATGTGCAGAAAAGAAGAATCTTGTGCGTAAATTACCGTTAGGTCAGGTAAAATAAAGTGAACATACACACGTAATTTCCCCATACAAAACGCTTTAACCAATTGAACTAAAGTATTTCGATCACGCTCATGGCTGTATGACCCTAGATGATTTTGCCCTCCCTGCACGGGAGAAAATTACAAAGAAAAGATCATGTAAACAAATACATAGCGTTGTTTCTCTCGCTGTTTGCTTTTTTTTTTTTCTTCCGTCGATCGAATTTCGACCATATGCGATACTAGTGAAGATAATTCTACCTATGGAGGGCAAGTGCAGTTCATATTCAACACATGGCTAAAGTTTTTCCTAAGGGTTTCGGGGAATGCGTCTAGAACCTATTGAACATGGTGTAGTTAGGCAATGCTGGAATTTGGAGTGTTTCTAAATTTCATTCTTCGTAAAACTACTAATACCGGTTGTTCGTTTGTACACCAGCCCTCTACATTAAATGTTCGGAATGCTTGCATGTATGTATGTATGTAACTGCGCGTTTCTGTAAAGGCCAAAATCATGTACCAATCTTTGAAGTGAAAAAAAAAAAAAACGGTTCCGTAATTATCGAAATTTTTCTCACATCTTCCAAGCTGTTATATTGAATGGGGTAAAAGACCCCTTTGGCTTTTTTCACCGTATATGAATCATCGTTATCTGCATATTCGATGCACGTGCACATCATCCTTAAACCCAACACCTCACTTAATCCTCTTCCATAAATTTGTCAAATAAATTCGATTACTCAAAAAACATCGCGTCTCGCTTTTGGCCTGCAAAAAAATTAAATAAAATTTCATAGTCAGATCCGCGAAATAACACACATTGCTCTTGCCCTCGCCGCCGCACTATTCAGTGCGACTAAATTCGAATGAAATTGACCAGAAATATCGTCGAAGCGCATTCGAATATATGATTCAGCAGATTTTCCTTTGTATTCAATCCCAAATCTCCCCAGCATCGTTCCTCCCAATTCAATGGGCAGAGGTCAATTCAAAACGAATATTCGTTGACGGGGGTGGGACATACAAAAACAAAAATCCCTTTTATTGGCGAATGTTAAATTGTGGTTTTTAATTCTATAAATCTATAGAATATGATGACTACCAGCTCTATGCGACTCTTTATCCCTCACAATATTGAATCAATAAAACATTTCTACCTATCTAACCTCAATTTTGTGGGCGGCCACAGCTTTTCATGCATAAATATGCATATATACTTTTTGTTTTGAATTTTTTTTTTTTACAAATTTTTATACGTCTACAATATGAAATCCTGCATCGCAAATGAACTCAAATGGTCGCGAACCGAATAAATTCAATCAAATCGCGGAGCGGTTTATGCAAAGTGTAATGCAGTGATATGAAGGCATGCTATGTGTGTGGTTTTATGTGTTTGTGTTTCATACTTTTTCAAATATTTGACCAGCGATTGAGCTCAAAAATCGACAGCTTAACCGCAATAGATACATGGAAACACACATGTACATACATATATTCAAACTGGCCAGATATGCAAATAAAATAGACGCGAAGGGCTTTGAAGTTATATTTCGGAATTATTTTTTGACAAATGCCCTTACGTTGAATTTTATTTTATTATACTCGTATTTAAAACTTACATTTTAATTTTCTGCAAATAAGAATTGCAGGTGAAAATTCAAACAGATTTCTTTCCATAAACACTAATTAATTGTACACTCGATGTTGTGTATACGTAGTTCTATTTTATTTTTATATACAATGTTGTCTACCTACTGTTCTATTTTAATGTTAAGTGTTTGTTGTTTTATTTTTTATTTTCATTTCATTTTCACCTATGTTTTGGAAACATTTCTTCTTTTGTGTGTGTTTAACAAAAATGGTTAAACAAAATTTTCGAAAAATGTTTATTATTTCTTTTTTTTGCTGTATTGTGTTAAATAAAAACATTTTTGTGCTCGTAGACTGAACATTACCAGATGTGTGTAAATTAATACTTCAACTCAAAAAAGAACTGACTGCAAAATGTTCTCTATTCGTTTACTATATAAATGTATTATGTGTTATTCTCTGTGTTATCGCTGTGTGTTGTAATATTCGTATATATCGTATTTCTAGAATGAAATCTGAAAAAAAATGCAGTTTTTTTATTGAATTTCCAAAAACAAATTCTCATTGCAGATTTCACCCCAAAAATTTTCAATCAAACTCCATAGAAGGGTGCAGCATTATTATAGTACAAAACATTACTACCCCTGCTAACGAAACGAGTCGGTACGTTAGACGTTGATTTATTTTTTTTTTTATTAAAGAAACAAAATATAAGGAATAAAAATATTGTGCTTATGGATTGATCGGAAAGTTTAAAAACTCAATCCGTAATGTTATTGAATATTGATGTTTTTATTTTGCATATTATCCACACTTACTAGGCAATCTTATCTTACGAGTATATTTATATTGAACCTTTCTTTTCATAAGTTATCCATATGACATTATTTTCGTACTGGAATTATAGATACTTTTTTTTTAAATGAATACAATTGCACGACGTAAGTTGAAATTGAAGAGAAGATATAGAAAAGAAATTTATTTGGTGCAGTGGTTTGAAGTGGTTTAAGTGGGCGCCGTGGCGTAAGTGGTTAGTGTGTCGGATCACTACGCATGAGGTTCCAAGTTCGAATCCCAGAAAACACCAAAAAGTTTTTTCACGGTCCCACCTCTCGTGAACGTCTGACAAACATCCGAGAGTATTGTTGTCACGAAAAAGCTTCTCAAATCACCGTTCGGATTCGGCACTAAACTGTAGGTCCCTTCTATTCGTGTGAAAAATATAACGCACACAACATGAGTGGTTGTGGGAAGCTAGGCCCTGGCACTTAAAGAGCTGTTGCGCCAAATATTATTATTATTAGTGGTTTGAAACTCAGGTGAAATTATGTCTTAGCACATACTTTGTTCGTGATTGGTGTCTGAACTAGTTGGTATGAATTGAATCTGATTTTTTTTTTTCTATTTAAATCTTGTATTTGCTTCGAGTAGGTTGGTTAGGTTATAGAAGGATGTGTGATGGATAACGACTCCAGTTCAGTCGGAGACCTTATGGTATATTGACATTGGAAAAAAAACAAAACAAACCAATCCTTTGAACGGCGTACCTGAAAACCAGTTGATACTCTTTATGAAGTTAAGTTGATCCGATATTTGAGCTCCTGTAAACTCGGTGGTGCTTGCGAAAAATATGGATCCTATAGTACGTAGACGTCATTCTGGTAGGGTGGGGCAGTGGCAAAGCAGATGTTGGATCGACTCCACTTCCTCATCTCCGCAGCTTCTGCATATTTCGTTGAAATCGTTTCCACTTGCGGAGCATGACTCCAATGGCGCAGTGTCCTCTGATTAATCCAGTTAAGATGCGTACAGACGATCGGTCTACTACCAGAAATCTCTTTGCTTTTATTTTATTGAGTTCCGAGAGGTAGCATAGCCAAGATGAGTTGGCCTCTTTCTTTATTATGCCATCCATTATACTACCCAGGTTACCAATTGGTGGCAGTATAGATATGTCCGCTTCACTGATCTTCACTATCCTTGCAAAGCATCTGCCCTTTTGTTCCATTCTATAATTATTATTTTTTTTTTAACTTAAGGGAATGAATACCCTTATGGTGTGATACACAGTGCGGGCGTTGGAAAGGATAAAGAGAGAGAAAGATTGGTGCAGTGGCTTGAAGCTCAGATGGTTTGGCTAGGGAGATTTTTGTTATTTTTGTCTTGCTTCTCTTTGACAGTAGTTTTCTTGCGACCACCTGATGTCATAGGCATACCAATCATCCAACAGGGCGAAGTATTTCTACAGCCATATGCCCAACCTACTGCCAGTGTTATGCCTTCGCTCAGTGCTCACAGTGCTCACAGAAGCTTTCGCAATTGATCGGAATGACTCTTTATATACGAGTATATGTTTCATGAGAATTAAAAAGATAAATGCTTGCTGACATCAAAGTTTTAACCATGAACCATTAGAGTAGCAATCGATGTCGTTACTATTACACCATCGCCACTCATGCCTGGGAACCCAGCAGAGTTTGGCCAAGTGGTGTTTGGTGGTGAAGAGATTGCGTTACAACATTTCTTCACCACATTTGACTTACGTATTGAGTTAATCTATGTGGTGTGCGAAGGCATAACTTAATTTAGATGACTGGTTATGGTTGGTACTTGAACCGAAAACTACCATTACCCAACCGAAGTTTAGAAGTAACGATTGTTATAAGTTTTTCACTAAACGAAATGAAAAAATTCTTGACTATTCGAACTCATGGACCTTCCATGATTCACATCTATCGACTCGCTAAAAATGTCTCTAGTCATTTTTTCATGCAACATGCTGCAGATCTACTGATTACCATTCGACAGTGAGTTTTCTTATTGATCTGCACACGCCTGCAGTTACCAACCCTATGTAAGGGATTTCAAAATCCCATACCCCACACATTAAGTTATTTTAATTTCTATTCAAAATCATTCCCTTTAAATTCACACCAAAAATAATGACCTTTCCGAAAAGAAGCCCAACATATTATTTTCTGTCTGTTTTTCTGTCAATTTGATGTTAAAAAAAAAAAATAAATAAATAAACACTCAAATGAATGGATGAGAAAAAAAGAAATACAAATTTTAATTGAAATTGGATAACACATGTCCTTCTAAGAGGATTCAACTTCCATGCTTCATGCACTTGCACCCCGGGTTTTACACACTCTGATGGATGTTAATTGTTTTTGGCTGATGTTGTCAGCTCATCGTTAGTTATTTAATTATTATTTGTCATAAATTCTTTTTTTTTTTATATTATCCCCATCAGTCATACAGTTTTTATATATTTATTCTTTAACACACATGTTTGGTGGAAAATAATCCGCAAATAAGGCAGGCGGATTTCATAAATTTTATTGTCCAGTGATTTTATGTGTTATGAGATTATTAAAACAATTTTTTTGTCACTCTGCTATCCCATCATATTCGTAATTATAATTAAAAAAAATAAATAAAAATTAAAAGTATAAAAATATGTGTGGTAGTAATATAATTGATAATTATGTCACCTGTGGTGGTGATTGCAAAAAAAACGCACCGCATATTGAATTGATGGCTAAAAAAACCCGTTAATTGGTTTTTTGTTTGTGAAGCTGATTAATATGTGGGGAGCCAATTTTAAAAGAAAAGTTAATTGCACTCGGAACTGTTGTTAGTGTTATGCAGGTGCATTTTAATATTTCACTTTAATTAGTGTATTTGTATTTTTTAAAACAAAAAATAAAATTTAATTTTAATACAGACGAATACTATAAAATAAAATGATATTGAAGTATACAACCAGGAGATTTAAAGTAGGTAATGAGCGTTTGAATGGCCAAAATTCATTTGGGGGTGTGATAAATACTGTGAGTCTAGAAAATAATGTACTAACATTTCTGTAGCAGATTCAAAACGTTTTAAATGCGACCATTGCGACCAGTACAACAAATGCAACAAATGCGACATATCACATTCACAACGTCAGACTATTGCAGCATCTTTAATTCCGATCACCAACACTAGCTTCGCATTCTTCCATTTTCAAAATTAGCAAAGATCTTAGAAAAAATAAGTAAAGGAAGCTAACTAACTTCATTAACGACAACTCTTTACTGAGAAACCAACAATTTGGTTTCAGATCTGCTCATAGTACTTCTCACCCTGTTTTAAGAATCGCTAGACATGTAAAAGCCAACTTTACCATGAAAAATTATATGGGATTCGTGTTACTTGACACAGAATCTGCTTTTGATTCTGTGTGGCATGATGCCAGACGGTGGTTTTCCCACCGCTTTGACTGCCTTAAGTAATACGAAGCTTCTTGCATAAACGCAGTTTCAAAGTACATGTTGGCTCCGCAATATCCGCTGAGAAACAAATAACTGCTGGAGTCCCCCAAAGCTCGGTACTCGCGCCGATTTTATATAACATATACTTGGCAGGTTTTCCCAATCTACCCAATTGTTTTTCGTCAATTTTCGCCGACGATACTGGAATTTATAGCTCGCATGAGCAACCCTCGGAAATCTGCTCAAACCTTTAACAAGGTCTCGCTACGCTCAGTGCCTATTTTCATAGATGGAAAATAAAAATTAACGAAAGTAAGACTCAAGTCATGTTTTTTACACGCAGAAGACATTCTCGGTATTTACCGAATAATAGTCTTAATCTAAATGGTTGTAATATCCCTTGGGCAGAAAAAGTCAAATATCTTGGCATCACTTTTGACAAAACCCTGACATATAGTAACCACATAACAAACGTATTAAGCAAAGCTGGAGTCCTAATAAAAACCTTATATCCGTTCTTAAATAGGAGATCTACACTTAACCTTGAAAATAAGCTCATAATGTACAAAGTTATATTTCAGGCGCTTATGGTTTATGGTGCCCCTGTTTGGTATAATTGTGCACCCACACATATTAATAAGTTGCAAATCATACAAAATAAGATCTCTAAAATGATACTTGACTTACCATGGCACTTCTTATAATGCTTTTCATCTGTAAGCGGACCGCAGGGAAAAAATGGGGCCTGAAGCCCGCAATGATGCACTGGCTATACATCATGATAGTCAGACCTATCCTTACGTATGGGGCTCTTGTCTGGTGGAAGGCAACAAATACGAAAAACACACGGGATATGTTGGCCATGGTACAGAGAACAGCTTGCATTGATATCACAGGTACTCTACGTACAACACCTACGGCTGCACTCGAGATCTTTCTGTATCTTTACGTTTAGACCTACAAATTAAATTTCAAGCGGGCAACAGTGCGCTTCGGCTCACTAACGTTGGTCTCTTCAGGACTAATAACATAGGACACAGCTCCATTCTCAAGGAATCTTTTCCCGGAATCCCTGACGAATCGGACGATATACTTGGCACCTTAGACTTCGACACACCATACGAAGTACTGTATCCAATTAGAGAGGACTGGCGAAGGAAGGCAGTCTCTGTCCATAACGAGATTGCAATATACACAGATGGTTCTAAGGCCAATGAGGGCACGGGGTCAGGTATTTACTCGAGAGGTACGAACCTACAGGTGGCCCTGAGACTTCCGGACACATGCAGTGTGTTCCAAGCAGAGGTTCTAGCTGTACTTAAAGCTGCGGAATTACTTGAGATGTGATCAATATCCGATAAGAATATCGCCATTTACATTCACAGTCAGGCTGCGCTAAAGGCGCAAGAGTCTTAAGTCACCAAATCTGAGATAATCAGAAATTGCCGCGCAATGCTTAGGGCATTATGTATGCAGAACCGAGTCAGATTATGTTGGGTACCTGGACACTGCGATATCGAAGGCAACGAGCAAGCCGACGCGCTGGCTAAAAGAGGAGCGGGGCTCCCACGTAGCGATATAATTGGTAGTATTAAGCCACCAGGGTGCGTGGCTAAGGGAATTATTCGGGATGAAATCATTGACACGGCTAATCTAAGATGGTCAAACTTAGATGGTCACAGGGTGTCTAAGGCCTTGTGGCCTGTGTTAGATCGCAGAAAATCTGGGGAGATAATCAAGTTAGATAGATCGAGGTTAAGAACAGCGATAGGAATACTCTCTGGCCACTGTCTCCTGAGGAGGCATGCCATGAGACTAAGGTTATCCGATACGGATGTTTGTAGGTACTACGACGTCTCAGAGGATATAACTCATATACTCTGCGAATGTCAAGGAATTGCCAGGACAAGGCTAAAGCACCTTGGTAGATACTTCTTCGATAACCTTGAAGAGGTGAGGTCCCTAAACCATAACAAGGATCCTTTCAGATTCTGTAGGGAGATTAATTGCTTGGGAGAATCGGTTTAGGTCTTCTGCCGTGAAGGTTCCCTAGGGATCTCGATGGGCCCATTTTGGTGCCTAGTGTTTTATGATAACCTCATGACCCTACCTAACCTAACCTAACCTAACCTAACCTACCATGGCACTTCTCTACCTCTGAACTACATTACATGTCAAACGTGGTCTTGGTTATAGATAAAATAAACTCCCTAGCAAGCAAGTTTTTTGATAAATGTTCATCGTCGGAATATCCACATATAAGGCATTTAATGCCGAACTATCTCGTAAGTTTTTGTAAGTTGTCTTAAGTTTTATTTAAAAAAAACATTGTCAAAGGGTTTTGACACGCAATGATGTTTTCCCTAACATATGCTTACACTTTTTCATTGCTCTGATAACAATTAATTTAATTAATATTAAAGCTGAATGAGCACTAGCTCTTGCACTTATTTATAACGAATCCTACTGTATATACTTGTAAATTTCTAAAATAAATATGAATGAATAATCAGACCGAAGGTGGGTGGGTTTCTAGAAAAATGTTAAAGCAGGCAGTATGATGGAATATAAAAGAGCTGTATGTAACAATATTTTTGATATTCCCATGGTGTAGTGGTAATATGTTTGGTCATTAAGTCGTAGGTTGTTGTCGTAAGTCCTAACTTAGCCATCTTCTAGGAATAAAATGAGCGATGCCTTCATACGTCACCACTAACAAAATATGTGGTAAATATTCTGAGAAACAGAATCGAATTCAGAAAACTAAAAAAAACTTCTACCGGGCTAGTTCGGTCAATACCTATACTAAGCATATACTGACATATATTACCATCTGAGTTTGAAACCAGTGTATCTAAAAATATACACCACATTCGGTTTTTCCTGGTTTTTTTCTTCATTTCCAAAAAACAAATGCTTTTGTATTGAATTTGGGACTGACACATTGTCCTTACTATAAATGTATGCATTGGCACGAACGGGAAGGACCTACCATTTGTGTGCCGATCTGAAAAGTAATTTTTATTTTATTTTTTTAGAATCTTTCTCATTACCAGAATATTCTCGGATGTTGTCAGACGTTTGCGAGAAGTGGGACCGTGGAAAAAACGTTGGTGTTTTTCGGGATTCAAACATTGAACCTCATACGCAGTAGTCAGGCACACTAGCCACTGTGCCACGTCGCCCCGTTCTGTTAGTATGTAAAGTTTTATCGTGGTAGGTTATGTAGGTTTTCTATACGATACGTAGAGGTACACTATTTAATACTTTATTGGACCACTCTACATTTTGAAAGAAGCTGTTAATTCAGCTGCAATACGCTTTACTTCTATTTCTTCTTCAATGAACGCAAACAAATTACCGGAGGTGATACCACGTCTTGTGAGATATCATAAATTTTTCCAAATTCTGCGGTAGCCCTATCATATGCAGCATATGACATTCCGCATCTCAGAAGCTCGTCTGGATAATAGCTACCAATTTGTACAGCACGAGCTAAGTAATTATGGCAGTGTATCTGCTCCTTCTTGTTGCAGGTGTCCGCCGATGGCTGGGTTACGCAATGAATCCTAACTTCTGCAGCAGCATTCGTTTTATAACCATCAGTATAGAATTCTAATTCTTCTTTGTTGGTGACTTGGCAGTGAATCTTCTGTTAAATACTATTTTCTGTTCATGTTTACATCAATTTAGCTCACTCTAAATCGCAGACTCCTCTCATTGACCTTCCTACGATGAAAAGCATCAGTCGCTCCGTCACAAAAAATGCAAAATACTTGGAACTAAACTGGAAAGCTAATTGAACGCGTAAAGAAAGAAGCGAATGAAGCTCTCTATTCCTGTCAAAAGGCTATAGGTAGGAACTGGAGTATGCAACAGGCTGGCTGTACGTGCCCGTTATCGGGACTATACTACTGTATTGAGTGATCATTTGGTGGCTCGCTCTTGGTATAGCTGTCCAACTCAATCAGGAGGGTGTTTTTCGAAGGCTGAGGTTTCGCTCGTCGGACCCAGGGTCTCCCAAAGAAACACCCGAAACTTTGGGTAAAGAGGTAAATTATTTATTCAACACTACAATGAATGTTCAGTTTAGCTGGCCTTAACAATATGGAGCTACTTAACAATGAATCGAGTCCTATTTCAATATGTGCTCTTACGAGGCCCGGTGTTAGCTGACCTTAACAATTTTCTTCTACTTAACCATAATCAGATACCTACGTCGGCCTTGCTTTCTTACTTGCTTACTTACTAACTACTCTACTAACTACTGGTAAGCGTCCGCTGGTGATGGACACTTAAGCAGCAATGGCTGAGGGCTGTCACTTGGTCAGCAACTGCTGGTGGCAGTCACTTGGCAGCAACACCTTGCGACGTCACTTAGGCAGCAACTGCTCGTGGCAGTCACTTGGCAGCAACGGCTTAGGGCCGTCACTCAGGCAGCAACTGCTTGTGGTAGTCACTTGGCAGCAAAGGCTTAGGGCCGTCACTTGGGCAGCAACTGCTTGTGGCCGTCACTTAGGAAGAAACTGCTTGTGGCAGTCACTTGGCAGCAACGTCTCAGGGACGTCACTTAGGTAGCAACTGCTTGTGGCAGTCACTTGGCAGCAACGGCTTAGGACCGTCACTTAGCAGCACTTGCTTAAGGCAGGTACTTAGTTTTCAATAGCGCGGTAGACTCCTATGAGCACGGATCGGATCCTTCAACTCGAGGATTAGGTTCAGGACCGCCAATGGCTTCTCTTAGATGAAGATGAGCCCAAAAGCTTACGATCGGATCGGCTGTGATCAGCAGCAGGTCGGATTTATAAATCGTCCAAGTCCGGAGACAGGGTTAACTCACAAGTACTCCAGATTAGTACTAATAACACTGGGTGAGGAACTTCATCGACCACACCTCCCAATCTCCGCATTATGCAATTTTCTGCAAAAAGCGAATGCGAATTATAAAAGTGGATTCAATTCACTTTTGCAAACCACTTGGCCAATGAGATTGAGAGAAGTGGTCATGTTCGCATGGCGTGATCATCGCTAGATGTTGTTTGTTTGTACTGAACAAGCTATGGACAGTAGCGACCATAAAAGTGAACAACAGTGGAGGCGATAAAAAGTGTAACGCTTCGTTACAAACGGTGTATTAAGAACTACTCCCTCTGCGGCACTTGACATCTGCTGCCCTTAGATATTTTCGGCAAAAAAGATGGCTTGGCAGTGCGGCGATCCGACTAAAAGCCTTCACGCAATGGTCCAGTTATCACATTGGCCACTCCTCGATCCTTGACTTTAGCCATCAAAATATAAACTACACTTTACCGAAACTGAAATTTGACTGTAACTTTCGGACCAGCATTCCTGATCGCAATGGATGGGATAATGTTCCCCCTGCGGATGGTAGTTCAGTTCACTTCTACGCAGACGACTCAAAGACCGAAACTGGGGTGGATTGTGCATGTACCGTATTTCAGACGGAAATCATGGTGATCTAGGAAGCCTTGTTCCTGTTGAAATGCAGTATCTCTCAATACCGATTTCTATCAGGGATATTACCATATTCATTGACAGTCAAGTGACTATCAAATCCCTGGAATCGTGCTCTTTTATTTCAAATGCCACCTTAAAGTGCCCTTTGTCCCTCACGGAGATGACGTAGCAGCTTGACATTCACTTATGCTGGGTGCCAGGCTGACGAGCTCGCCAGATAGGGTATGACTCTAAGGATTCTGCCAAAATAGCAGATCCTGGGTATTCTTTTCACTACATGCAAACATATACTAAAGCTGGCTGCTATTATCAAAACCAGCCACAGATGGGAAAATGCCTTAACATTATCATATCATATTTCGAGACAGATCTGGCCTATGCTGGATCAGAAACTTAGTGCCGGGCTGGTTAAGTTAAAGCTATCACAGATCAGCTGCGTTATCCGTGTCCTCACTGTATACTGTCTGATAGGCCAATTTGCCAAAAGGTTGAGCCTCTTTTCTAAGGACTTCAACAGGGGCTATAGAAATAAAGAGGAGGAGGAGAAAATCCCTAACCTCTTATGTACATGTCCGACTCTGTCCCAAAAAAGACTGGTCCATCTAGGGGCTCCTTTCTTCGACGACATCGGCCAACTTGCACCTTCAAACGTTATAAGCACCCATCGCTTTATCCGGTTGGCTTTAGTCCGTGGGTAGCTAAATAGAGAGATCCATGGCATCTCAATTAACCTTTACTGGTCGAAGTGTTTCTACACTCACGTACAGACAGCCGACCTGACCTAACCTAAGTAGCAGACTGAAAATAAATGTACTCAATGTCTGTTGAAGAAGCAAGGCAAAGGTCATAATAGGACTAAACAGACCATGCAGTTTATTTGCCTTAAATATTGATGTGGCTACGACTGCTATCCTACACCGAAAAATGTGGGCAGAAATACATAGTTGCACTTTTATTTCTTAAAATTCTTATAATTTTTAAAACAGTGTTAAATATTGAACTAACATATATAAATTTGCATAATTAAAAAATTTGTTTTGCGTGTGACCACACGAAATGCGTTCCTGAAGGTTATGCCCGCCTAAATAATCCCTTTAATTTTAAATCTGTTCAACGGCCCCTCGCGTGTCGGCATACAATGTCGAAAAAAACAATGTCGTCTAAATCTTGATAGGGTCAACATAACCGCTGTTTTCTCTAAAATGCACAAATTGCATTCAAATTCTCGATACTAAACGTGTATTAAAATGCAACGTAACAATTTGCATGCAACGATGTCCGCCACCAAAACACTTGTCACATGTTAGGCTCTTCGTCAACCCTCTACAAAAATAAAGGACTTCAAATATTTTATATATTTTCCAAGCTTAATCTCCACACGCCATCTAAATGGACTGTAAATCGGTCGATGGGACCGAGATGGAGTGAAAACTTAAATTTACCCCTTCTAAGAAAAAAAAAAAAAAATTCAAGCGCCAAACGGTACACAAATTATTTTTTAATTGGCACGATATCACACAGAAAACTTTTTGTGTTGTCATCATCATCGCAAAGTTTCCCCTAAAACCGGATATAAGCTTCGCCTTGTTCCGTAGAACTTTACTACTACTGCTACTCAAGACAACGAGAGAAGAAGAAGACTTCTGGGAAAGTCTGTCCATCGGATTTCCATGCTTTTCCAGAAGAAAAATATATATCATATAGTGTACAGCACTTTGTGGAAAAGTTTTAAATTTTTTAACATGCAAAGTTTTTGTCACATCCTCCAGGACCGGGTTGCATTTTTTTCGTTCCTTAATTTTGTTAGGAAAAAAGGAAACAGGACTTCAGCGAGAGAAAGATAGAGGGTTGTAGAACAGCAAATGCACTTTTAAGACCTCGTTGTCGTTGCGGTAAGACCTAACTTTATAATAATGTCTTAATGACACCGACTCGTACAGAATTTCAAAATCAATAAGAATACGAGAGAAATACTAGAACGACTAGGTTCACGTTTCAACAGGGTGCGCAGGGGTGTACTTCAAGCGCTCTATAAATAAAGCGAGCAGCAAAAACTGAAAAAGAACTCGAACAAGACTCATCCACACTCCTTTCGAGTTGTAGGCAAAACCGTCACGGCCCGGCGGAATGCCCCAGACCAAGCTCTCCTCTCCTGTACGTGTTCTGAATCATTTAATGCGGAGCCGTACATGACGACACCACCACCACCATCTGAAAACCCAGTTGCAATGGTAAAGCTCAAGTCAGCGCAGTCAATGTATCGCAGCTATTGAATGGGTAGATGCATGCCTTTATTTTGAAGCAACAAATAAAGGATGCTACTACTACGGGCTGCTGTTCCAATTCACTGAAGATAGCATGGACCGCTTTTCTTCACTCATGCACGTCATCGTCGACCAGGTGAAACCGAAACACACAACATCGAGTCGAAAGGCTAAAGATAATGCATCCAAAAATATATCGCTTGTTGGGGGATGGTAGCACCTCCAAACCAAACTTGTTGAAAAATGGATACGAGTACCAATTTTTTTTTAAGGTCCTGCCATTGTAATTTGGAACACGTTTAACGCTTGAAATAATATTAAGAATAGAGAATGACCAAGACGAGGCATTGATAATGATGAACCAGAAGAAAATACACAAAAAAGAAAAACGGAAGGAGTGGAGCCAGGAAATGCACGTGAATGAAGAGATAAAAAGTAAAAGAGTGCAAAACTTTATAGGACTTCCATTAACTTTTAATTGCGGTAAGAAATGACAGGTGGTGGGGGAGTCACAAAACTTAAGCAGCACATGAGGTGAAAAGAAAAGTAAATTATCAGCTGGAGTGTTGAGGAAAATGAAAATTAATGTGGTGGCTGGGAACGGTGGCGGGGGCTAGGGTTCTAGTTAAAACAATCAGCGGTTGGAGTTGATTGAGATAATTAATGGTTGATAGCGGGAATAGGAAATTGCTTTAACTTTTCTCATATGTCGGGTTTTTTTCGAGCTAGTTTCCTCTTTTTATAAAGAATGTACACTCAAGGGTTTGATGTTTGTACACATAACTAGATGAAGTAGAAGTGAAAAAGTAGAGCGCTTTGAATTTGAAGTTGGAATATATGTAGTGCTGAGCTTTATATAGGGGTTTTCATTAAGAGCGCCCTGTTCTGTTTTTTTTTTAAATAAAACAGATTGTGTTTGAGATATTCAAAAAAAAAATGTTTCGGGCTAAAGTTCCACCAATTCCATTAATTATGGAACACAACATCATTCAAATGTCCTCCACGGAACGAGTGAATACGTTAAACGAGATTTTCCATTACTTTTTTGCACAATTCGGATGATATGCCGGCAATTTCGCGGTCGGTGTTGGTACTATACTAGTCTTAAGTCCCTAGCTTGTTGGTAAGGACTAATGACTTGATATAGCCCCAAAGGAAAAAGTCCAGAGGGGTCAAATCGCATGAACTAGGCGGCCAATTGACTGGCCAATTTCTGGAGATAACATATGCTCAGAGTCAAAAAGTCGGTTGAAACGGTCAGTCGAAACGATCTCCATTGACTGTGATTATGTTGCCAGCTTCATTGAAGAAGAAGTATGGCCAATGACCTCTCCAGCGTGAAACCCGCATCAAATAGCCGATTTTTGTGGCTGTAATTGCATTTCGTGAATGGCTTCAAGTTGCTGGTTTGCCCAAATGTGAAAATGTTGCTTATAAATGAAGCCGTTCAGAAAGAAATTGCTGAGAATGAGAAAATTGGAGTTAGCGCACATAAATTCTGCTTTTAAATATACTCTTAACAGTAAGGAAAGCAACATGTGCATTTCCAACTGGAATAACACAGAAGTTCTTAGACAAGCTAGCGACCCTTCCAAAACAGAGGCAGTCGATATCCTTAAATACAGCAGAAACTATATAAGAATGTTTGTGAGTTTCCTTGCCGGTCACTGCCAATTGAAATACTACCTCAAACGAATTAGAATCTCAAAGGATATCACCTGCTACCTCTGCCTAGAAGAGGACGAAACTGAAGAATTGAACTTATAAAATTTTTGCCAGGTAGGTAGGTAGGTAAAGTGACGGTCCAAAAAGAACCCAATTAGCGCTTAAAGTGCGCCGTTTTGTTACCACGGACTCGTGTATACCTGTTGTAGTGGATAGTTGAAAATGATATTAAGTTTAAACCCAGCCCGTGGAGTTCAGAAAGAGGATTAGTTCTCCAATCCTCTTGTCCGCTATCTCTCTCAGATCCTCGAAGAAGGGTTTGCCAAGAGTTTGCTGTCTGATCCTCGCCAGGGCGACACTTCTCGAGTAAGTGCTTTGTTGATTCAATTCAAACCGGCATTGCTCTACCAGTTTTGAAGAGATGCAGACTGCATCAATGGCCTTGATGGCAGCCTGGCTATCCGAAAAAATAGCGATGTTGCGGTTAGATATTGGAAGGTTTTTTAGCAGGCGGCAGGCTTCTCGAATCGCAAGAAGCTCCGCTTGGAAAACGCCAGCAAAGTCTGGGAGACGGAAGGACCTTGATATATTCAGCTGGTCAGAGAAGATGCCTGCGCCGACTCCGCAGTCCATCTTCGAACCGTCCGTGTGTATCCCTATATCATAGTTGCAGGTAACGCGTCCGTTCTTCCATTCTTCTCTGGAAGGGAATTTTGCTAAGAACGATTTTCTGAAGTTGAGTTTGGGTATCGTGTAGTCGGTAGAGGGCGCAACCAGTTCACTAGGAATCGTCTCCAGGACCTTGCCGTGACCATATGGCCTTGTAGTCCAGCATCCATATTCCCTGAGCCGGACTGCGCTGCATATAGCTGTGTCTATGATGTGTAGTTCGAGAGGGATCAGATGCAGGATCACACTGAGAGCATCTGTTGGACAAGACCTAATTGCTCCTGTGATACCCACGCACGCCGATCTCTGTACTTTTTTTATTCTGTCGGTATTGTACTTTTTGCTCAAAGCTGGCCACCAAACGATGGCGCCGTAAGTAAGAATTGGACGCACAACGGCTGTGTACATCCAAAGGGTCATCTTTGGCTGGAGTCCCCATTTCTTACCGAATGTTTTATTACAGGCATAGAAGGCTACGCTTGCCTTCTTAATTCGCTGTTCTATATTGAGTTTCCAACTAAGTTTCGGGTCTAGAACCGTGCCTAGGTATTTTGCACTGGAGCAAAGCGAGAGAGACTGACCATCTAGTTTGGCGGGGGTGAATGCCGGTACCTTGGTTTTGGTGGTAAACAGCATCATTTCAGTCTTCTCCGGATTTACTCCGAGGCCACAGCTCGTAGCCCATGAGTGTACCTTATCCAGAGCCCTCTCCATGAGTTGACTTATCGTGGAGAGGAACTTTCCTGATACTAGTATAACCATATCATCCGCGTACGCAACCACCTTAAAACCCTCCCTATCAAGTCGCACCAAGATTTTATTGATCGCCATTAACCAGAGCAGGGGGAGATGACTCCACCTTGTGGAGTTCCTCTGTTTACCGTCTTAGTTGTACTACTGTTGCCTAGTGTTGCTTGGATTATTCGAGTACTGAGCATAGAAACTATCCATTGGCTAATGAAGCCTTCTACACCTAACTCGGTGAGAGATTCCTGAATAGATTCAGTGAAAATGTTGTTGAAGTCTCCTTCTATATCAAGAAATGTGGCGAGAGTATATTCTTTGTAGTGAAGAGTTTTTTCCACTGTACGCACGACCTCATGAAGAGCAGTTTCTGTGGACCGCCCTTTGAGATACGCATGCTGGGATTTCGACAGTGGAGAACTCAGGTTATCGCGGATATGGAAGTCTAGGATACGTTCTAAAGTTTTCAAAACAAAGGAGGACAGGCTTATGGGTCTAAAATCCTTCGCTGATTCATGTCCTCACCGGCCGATGAAAACCACTTTGACACGTCTCCAGGTTTGGGGAACATGGCTTAGGTTCAAGCAACTCCTATAAATCGGTAATAGCCAGGGAATTGCTATGTCTTGCAATTTCTGCATCATAATAGGCATGATGCAGTCAGGGCCAGGTGACTTATAGGGAGAGAAGCTATTTATAGCCCAGGAGACTTTATCCTCCGTAATAATGTTTGTGATGTTATCCCAAGCTGCCAGTGGCGTACAGGTGGAACTAGCTTGTTCTACTCTAATCTCACTGCAGCCTGGGAAATGAGTACTCATCAGGAGTTCCAGAGATGCCGCAGAAGAATCTGTCCAGCTTCCATCCGTCTTTTTAAGAAAGGACGGGTTGCTATGCCCTTTGGACAAAATTTTGCTGAGATTGCGGATTCTTTAAGGGACTCGATAGACTGGCAGTAGTCTCTCCAGCCCTGTTTTTTTGCCATTCTGATGGACTCCTTATATATTTTTAGGCAGTCCTTGTAGGGCTGCCAGAAGTTGTGAGTGTAGCAGATATTGAAGATCGCTCTGGTCATCTTCCTAAGCTTTGATAGATCTTCATTCCACCATGTTGGGACTTTCTTTTTACAATAACTGATTGGACACGAGACTTTAAAGGCAACGTTAATTGCTTTCTCAAAGGTTTCAACCTTTGAATCCAGTTCCGTGGTCGAGTCGATTTTATACATTGATGTGCTACCCAGTTTTGACTTAACTATACGATTAAACTTTGTCCAGTTTATGCGTTTTGGGTTTCTATAAGGTTTAGGGGTCTCAATCTCGAGACAGACGTTGAAGAGTATCCAATTATGATCAGAAAAAGATTGTAAATCGGATACTCTCCAGTTATCGACCCTGATGGTTTCATTGTTAGATACTAGAGTAATGTCAATAACCGCCTCCCACCCATTGAAGTTATCCGTACTCGGAAAAACAAAAGTTGGAGAATTGCCAGTATTACAAATTGATAGGTTATTGCTAATGATGAAATCGAAAACAGACTCACCTCTGTCATTTGTCTCCGCGCTACCCCAAAGCGTATGTCTGGCATTGGCATCGCAGCCCATCAAGAGGTTGGCCTTACTGGTGTTAATAGTTGATGTTAGGTATTGGACTTCCTCCGGCGGGGCTTGCCGATCACGGTCCATGTAGACAGATGCAACGAAAAGGGCCTCACCGTTTGCAGTTTCCAGTTTAACCACCGTTAAATCGGCAGAGCTAAGGTTAGGACATAGAAACATTTTTGCCAACATGGCACTGTAACTTTCGCCGTTCACCGTAACAGCTGCCTCCAGTTGCGCACCCCAAGTTGGTTAAGGTGCCCCTCCACTTGTTTGCGCCACCTACCGCGAGGTCGTCCTCTACTGCGTCGTCCATCCGGGGTGGATTCGAAGACTTTCTTAGCGGTAACGTTGGGCTCCATCCGCTCCAAATGACCCAGCCATCTTAGTCGTTGTATATGAAATCTTCTGGCTAAGTCGATGTCCTTGAACAGGCCGTACAGTTCGGCATTGTACCTTCTACTCCACTCACCATCTATGCAGACGGGACCAAAGATCTCTCGAAGAACTTTTCTCTCGAAATAACCAAGGGCATCCTCATCCGGTTTTGTCAAAGCCCATGCCTCTGCGCCATACAGCAGGACTGGGATGATTAGTGTCTTATTGAGATTTACCTTAGTAGTTCGAGATAGGGCTTTGCTACTCAATTGCCGTTTTAGCCCATAGAAACAACGATTGGCAAGAGTAATTCTTCGTGTGATCTCCCTACTGATGTCATTTGCAGAGTTCACCATATAGCCTTGGTAGACAAAATCCTTTACTACCTCAAAATTATATCTGTCTATTGTGGCGTTCTGTCCAAGACGCCGATGTTGGGTGTCCTTTTTTGTAAACAGCATATATTTTGTTTTGCTTTCATTGACCGATCTCAATACTCGTAAATGCCCCATTGACGGCGCGCTGAGTTCTTCCGATTATGTCAATGTCATCGGCAAAAGTGAGTAGTTGTACAGACTTGTAAAAGGTTGTACCTCCGGTGTTGGCTTGTGAGTTTCGTACAATTCTTTCAAGTACTATGTTAAAGAGATCGCATGATAGCGCATCGCCTTGTCTAAGATCTTTCCTGACATCGAATGGTTCGGTGATGTTCTTACCGACTTTGATGGAGCAGCGAGAGTTCTCCATCGTCATTCTGCACAAACGGACGAGCTTGGCAGGGATGCCAAGACTAGACATGGCTCTGTATACCTCGTCTCTATACACACTGTCATAGGCAACTTTGAAATCGATGAAAAGGTGGTGCGTATCGAGTTTACATTCATGGGTTTTTTCCAAGATCTGCCGTAGTGTGAATATTTGTTCAATGGTGGACTTTCCCGGCCTGAGACAGCACTGATAAGGACCTATCAGGTTGTTGACGATCGGTTTTAGGTGTTCATATAATATGGCAGACAGGATCTTATATGCGATGTTGAGGAGACTTATACCATTGACGCAGTTTAGAGGGTCTCCTTTCTTCAGGATCGGGCAAACGATGCTGAGGTTCCACTCATTGGGCATACTTTTGTCCGACCAGATTTTACAGATTAGCTGGTGCATGCTCCTTACCAACTCATCTCCTCCTGCCTTGAAAGTTCAGCGGCAAGGCCGTCGGCTCCAGCAGCTTTGTTGGATTTGAGTTTAGATATCGCTATCCTCACTTCATTCTGATCGAGTTGACGGAAATCTTGACTGCCATCGTCACTGTTGAATGGCTCATTCTGCCTGACAGCAGAATATTGGTCATCATCGCCGTTTAACAGTCCGCAGAAGTGTTCCTTCCATATCCTCAGCACCGACTGCGATTCTGCTACTATGTTGCCATTTTCGTCCCTGCAGGCTTCTGTTCTGGCTTTGAAACCCTGGCATGTTCTTTTTACCCTTTGGTAAAGTTTTCGAACATCATTCCTCCAATAAAGTCTCTTCGATCGAGCGCTTCTCATGCTCTTTTTTCTTCTTTCTGAGAAGTCGATGTTCCCCTTTTCTCCTGCGCACGTAGAGCTCGTAAGCAGCTCTAGTCCCTCTATGCTGCGCCACTTTGTACGACTTGTGTTCCCATTGAATTACCCTTTATTATGTTGTTTCAACTTAAGTCAAGCATTTTGAAGTCCTTCAAGCCAATACAGTTCTTTATCTGAACTTCTCAACAAACAAGCTTGTTGTGTAGTACTCTAAAAACTATCAAAGTCTTAATGAAAATGACCAAGGCTCGTAACCACTCTCGTAAGACAGTAAGAGGTTTGCTTTATATGGAAAATATTTTGAACTGAAAAATGGGCTCATTTACATTCTATACAGGTGTCTTTCCATAAACAATGTCACCTTTCTTTTTATTCATACTGTTTATGCAATTTCACTCTAGTTATCTAATCCCACCCTGGCAGCCAGCCCCGATTCCAACAGAAACCCATTTCCGATGATTTGCATGCATTTCACTATCGGTTTCCATCCTATTTGTCATCCAGGTGTTGTGGAGATTTTTCTTCATCGTTATTGTTGTTTGCTTAAGCTTTTAGGCAAACGAAACGAACGAACACGCTTCTGCCTCTGAAAATCCCAAAAGAGGTTTACCATTTCGGGGCATAAGGCATTTACGACAGCGCGCATTCATTTGCCTGCCTGAGAGTAAAGGGGGCAGCCGCCACCCCCAACCTACTCTGTCATGAAATGAAAGCGGAATCCTAAACCATGTGAAAAAGGCCATTTGCAAATGAATTATTAAGAGATTCACAGCACCAGTCCTGTACCGTGTTCTCTTACGAACCAGAGTGAGACAGAGAGTGTGAGAGAGGATAACAGGAAAAAAGGGTCCTTTGCAGCTTCGAATCCATATATCAAATCGCTAAATTGCCAAGGTAGGTAAAAGGTGGCTCGACGGCCCCAAAAGAATGTCACCAAAGCACCACCACCAGCGACACCATTTCCATTTAGTGCCATTTTATGGGTGTTGATGGAAGATTCCCTTCGCCAAGGAATCGGGAACTAGGTTGAGCCGTGATTTCTGCAATGAAAGCGGAGCAGAGACTGAATAAATCTGCTCCTCTATAGGCACAGACAATATACCTGATTACATCGTCATCGTCGTCGTCCTCCAACGCGCGTCATCATCATTGCCAGCCACGCTGCGACGTTGTATGACGCAAAATATGGCAGAGGCACGTAAGGGACTAACGTGATTTACCTACTCGCAAGGATATTTTTGGTTCTATACAGGTATACATTGTGTACTGCATTTCCAACTTAAGGACGGTTTACAACCGAACCATCAAGACGACGACAAAGGGCAGGAAAAAAGTGGAAAACAGGAAAATATACGGAAAACTGCTCATACTTCAGATCACATCCTTCAATGCGATGCAAGTGTGTCACACCATCGCCAGAGAGTCCTGATGCAATAATAAATATTCATATTTCGTGTAAAAGCCGAGGCACATTCTTCCTTTCAAATGCCTATGCCTACACCATGAGACCAGTGGGATGGGTTCATAGTTTGAATGACAGTGTGTAGGTAGCCTTAGCATTGAGTGGCATGAGGCTTTATACATACGAGTATCTACGCGCTGATTTATACGTGACAATTTCAGTTGGCAATTCAATTGAATTGTATATTAAGTTTTCAAATGCGATGCAGGATATGCATTTGAGTGCTGTTGCTGCTGTGTTGATGAGCACTATACACGCAGGCATTTTGTGCAATATTAATAAACTAAATAAATGTAATTATATTCAATGCTGCCAGAGGAGCAGAGGCAGCAGCTCATTCGACGACAACGGTGGTGCGGCGCGGCATTGGTGGAGGTTACGAGATAGATTTGATTGAGTTGTTATGAGTGGAGTCTTAAATTGCTTGTGACGAGCGGAATGATGGATTCTTTAGAAATGAAGTGAATTAATTTTGACATTTTGTAACGAGGGAGGACAAATAGTGTTTGCTCTTGTGGATCGATGCGATCTGATAATTAAAATTGTTCATTGTATGCACTGCTGTTGTCGTGCAGTGGTAGTTTGTAATGTACGACTCAATTGTTTCGACTGCAATAGATAAAAGATAACCGGGGCAATGCCTTTAAGAAATAACGCCATATGGAAGATATTACAAAACTGAGAAAAGTAGAAAATTAGAACCTGCACCTCTCTATGGATTTTGTGGCATCTAGGACGCCTACGCGCTATCGTGTTCGGTTTTGGGCGATATATCTTAATACTCTCCGGGTTCTTCCCAATCCGGAGTCCCAGAAAATACCAAAAAAAAAAAGAAAGTTTTTCACGGTCCCACTTCTCGCGAGCGTCTGACAAACATCCGAGAGTATTGCTGTCACGAAAAAGCTTCTCAAATCGCCGTTCGGATTCGGCATTAAACTGTAGGTCCCTTCCATTCGTGTGAAAAATATAACGCACACAACATGAGTGGTTGCGAGAAGCTGGGCCCTGGCACTTAAAAGAGCTGTTGCGTCAAATATTTGTTTTGTTTTGGATTCTTCCCAACTGCCTTGCCTTCTCCTCCAACGTTCTTCTCCTTGTTTTCAAGATGACTCGCTCTTGCTCTGCCTCGGATTAGCGAGTTCCATTGCATAGCTTGTCTGAGCTATATTCACATGGCCCTTGCTCTCGTATAGTTGTTCGTTATAAGCCCGCCATGTTGGCTTCTTTCACCAAACCCGCGGTCATTTGATCAATTCCATTATTGTATGTGATAGGCTACAAATATTATTAGCGTACCCGAAGTGTTTAAGATAGGTTGTAAGACTTTACTGGATATCATCGCTTACCGCAAGGCACGTCAAGTGTTATTTTGCACCTTCGTGACTTGCCTTGGTAATAGATGCCAATTTGTTCGGGATATCTTTCATGCACTAACCATGGCATATATACTCTTTGTTCACACTATGATGTTCAATGATGTAGCGGAAATCTGTACTCGGCACATTGTACTCAGGATGGTCCGGATCAAAAATCAGCTTGCTCACGCTCAAATGTGCTTCCAAGATATTCCTTAACCTAATAATAATCGAGAGAGATTTTAGTTCTAACTTTCACAATACCGGAAAGCACACAAATATCCTTCCAATAAGTTGGTAATAATTCGAACATCGCCCTTGCGAAAGCATCTTTGGATTAGAAAACAGTTAATCGACCAAGAATCCGATGGTCCCTTGCGGTCGCTACCGCTCGAAATCAAACTATGTTACAGTATTTCTTTGACTAGTTTGCACATGATACTGGTCCGATTCTACGTTGGCTCAGCGGAATAATCGCACATCCAATGTACTGTTCTAGTACCACGTGTAGATTAAATAGTTATCATTTTGGTTACTTTTAGATAGGTATTGATATGAATCGCGTGCTTGTTCTGATAATGTTTTAACACGCTGCAGGATTGTTTAGCTTTCCCTTCAAAGAGTGGTTACCAAAGATACCCCTCTTTCCTAGCCTTGTGTTAAACTCGTCCACCATAACTAGTTATGACTGGGACATTGCTCGTAAGTTTAGTCGAGGTGCTGTTGAGGGTTGTAAAATCAGTGAAGGTGTGAGCGCATATGATTTCGATGTTTTTGAGTTTCGATTTGGTATACTGAAATTCTCTTTTAAATTCTGGAAACTCAAGGATTCTTCCTAATCTACTGTATAGTCTTCTTCTCAGTCTTCTGATCCGCCTATGGGGTTCGCCTATTTAACCTCAGAAAATATCAGCAGGCCTCTCTATTTTGGATCACTCGGTTAATGAGGCCAATGAAATGCCGATGTCATCGCATTTGTCTGATCCAGGCATTTATAAGCCTGCCTTTCCTACATCGCAATATCTTTGGAACGTTCATTGATATTGCCTTTTTAACAGGGTTTAAATGATCTCTTCTTTGAACGCGGCAATACCAGCTAAGCCGGTCGCACTCTATCTTTTGTTTCCTTGACTTGAAGGCTTTCAAGAATCTTCGAACTTCTTATCTGATCAAGCTTTGTCACTCCTGCTGTCATGCGAAGCATTTTCATCTCAGCTGCCGTTAATTTACTCTAGTACTTTTTGTACATCGTCCAACATTGTGAACCGTATGTGAGCGCTGGACGCACAACTGCTGTGTAGAGCCTTCCTTTCAATTTAGGTGGCATTTTTCTGTCACAGAAGATAGCGGAATTTTTTCGCCACTTTATCCACCCTACGCTTACGCGATGATTGATGTCGTCATCACAAGTTGCTTTGCTATTGATCATAGATCCCAGATATTTGAACTTTTCACATTTGGGAAGCACTGTTCCGTTCAAATAAATGTCTGGAATATGCCTCAGTAGATCAGACAACGGGCAGCACAAGTACTCTGTCTTTTTTGAACTAATGCTATATCCATTTCCCTCCAAAACGTCTACCCACACATCAAGTGCTCGTTGCAGGGATGCAGGATCCTCAATTATGATGGCTCCATTGTCAGCAAAGAATAACTGATGTACTTTGGGGTCCATCACTTTACCTTCAAGCAGATAAACAAGGACTGTAATAAAGAGCAAAGGACTTAAAACGCTTCCCTGATGCACCCCGACTTTGATTGGGCACTCTTCGGTTACTCCAGCGGGGCATCTTACTCTTGTCTTTGCTCCGTCGTACATGTTCATCATCATCTGTACATAGGTTTTTGGAACCCCTCGGTGCGCCACCCATATCAGATCTCGCGATTGTCTGTCGAATGCCTTTTCAAAGTCAACCAATAAAATATGCGAATTCTTTAAGGAATCACGATGTTTTTCGATTATGATCCTTATACATTGGATATCATCTGCGGTTGATTTACCCGAGACAAACCCGCACTGATCATCAGATAACCGTATTATTTTTCGCAGTCGGCCACCTAATACCCGCTCAACGATTTTCATGGTGTGTGACATCAGCTTGATCCAACGGTAGTTATCACAGTTTCGCGTATCACCCGTCCCTTTCAATACACGGAGAAGGTAACTTCCCTCCATCGATTCGACATTAGATCACCTCTCACGAATTTGGAGATGAGAATTCTGAGCCATCTGAACCCGACGTCTCCCATCTTTTTCCAGAACTCAGAGGGCATCTCATCTGGCCCAACCGCTTTTCGTTTTTTTGAGTATTTGACCGCCTCACTAACTTCTTTGACTGTAATGTCGGGTATTTCTTCACAGCTAGGGGTGGCTCTTGGAAAGTATAGCCGGGGAAACTGTTCATTCAAAAGTTCTTTACAATACTGCCGCCACCTCTGCAGAATTTTGTCGTCATCCACAAGAGCTTGCCATGAGCATTGTTAATGAACTTTGGCGAACGAGTCTCCTGAGCATTCCTCCTTCTTTGGGCGGCTATTTTGAAGATGATTGCGCTCTTGTTCATATTGTGTCTTCGCAGCTCCTGGGTAGCCTGGTTTGCATCAGCAACCGGGGAACATATTTTTTCCAGCTCCCGATTCAGGCCCTCCGTACTCTCTGCTTGAAGCTGGACGCACTTCTTCTTCGCTTTTTTCTTGCAACATCTGTATTCCATTTCGAGGCGAGCTTTTTCGTCGCTATTATTAGAGCGCACTTTGACAAAGCCTTGAAAGCCGCTTTCTTCTCATTTAACACCTTCTTAGCTTCATCACTCCACTACCATGTTTCTTTGGCGTATTGATGGTGGCCTTTTGAAGCTCCTAGCAGTGACTTGGCCTTCTTTAAGCAAGTTCGCTGTAGGGAATCTCACATATTTTGTGCTCTGCACTCTTCATCCTCAGCTCCGTTGATAGTGTGAGAGAGGTAATTTTTCATCACGAAAACAAAAGCCTCGCCTTTTTCTTTGTCCAGATTGTACCACTTGATTTTCTCTGAGAACATTGTTTGTTTGCTTTTCTTTGGTGTCTTCATAAAAATTTCTGTTAGCAGTAGACGGTGTTGCCGAGTGATCGCATCTCCCAGGATCACTTTGCAATCTTTTACCCGAGGCTTCATGAAACTGGATACCAAATGGTAGTCAATCTGGGTTTCATCTCCACCACTGCTGAAAGTGATCAGGCGTCGGCTTTGTTTGATGAACATGCTATTTAATACGATAAGACCGTATGATTTGCATGTACTTAGGATGTCTTCACTTACCCCTTCGGGTAGGGGGCAGAATATACCCGAGGTAGGCATGCCTGTCGTAAGAGGCGACTAAAATCCACCCTTCGTATACCGGGGATAAAATGTATACATAATATGCAATGAGTAAAACAAATAGATATAGTACCCCAGGTGGCAGTCCAGGTTCTCTGGAAAATCCACCCTCTTCGGAGGTAGGCTCTACGGATTCTGGGGAGAGCCAATTGTTGCATTTAATAAACACCTTTTTGAGAAATTCAAGGGTAACTCGGTCTCCACCATCAAGACCGAATGTCTCCGGAAAAAGAAGTCCGCCGGAAGCGCAAGCGCAAGAGAAACGGGACTCAGTGAAATGTAATAGCTTTGAGGAAGAAAACAATGAACTCCGTATTAAGCTAAATAAAATGGATCTACTCTACCAAGAGCTTAAGAGAGAGGTAGAATCACTAAAAGAGGAAAACAAGGCGTTAAAGAATTCACTTTTGCAAAGAGAACGGGAAATTACCCCACCCCGTGCAGCTTGTCCCAAATATCACACGGATGAAGAAGAACTAGCACGCGAAACAAATGGGGTCTCAAAGAAAAGACCCAGCAAAAAACGAAGAGCCGGTTCTTCACCTGAAGTCGAGCCACGAAAACAAGACAAGGAAAAAGACTTGAAACAGAAACAAACTCACGACAAATTACGTCCCCCGCCTGCAATAAACGTCGTCGGCTTTACGGACTACAATAAATTGCATTGCCTTCTTAAGGGAACTGTGACATCGGAATTTAAAGTAACGTCATTCCGAAACAATGATTGGAAAATTAATGTAGTTGGCTCTGACGGCTACCGAGCAATATCGAAAAAACTAAACGCGGAAAAGATCCAGTGGTTCACCTACGAAAATAAATCAGAAAGACCACTCCGTGTTATAGCAAGGGGTCTCCAC
Source organism: Brachypalpus laphriformis (assembly GCA_945910035.1). Classification (NCBI taxonomy): domain Eukaryota; kingdom Metazoa; phylum Arthropoda; class Insecta; order Diptera; family Syrphidae; genus Brachypalpus; species Brachypalpus laphriformis. Next base: position 163,988,000 of record OX246756.1, read on the forward strand.
CCCTCATGCACTAAAGATGACATTATAAATGACCTTAAAGGAAAAGGCTTGAAAATTATCGACGCAATTAATATCTTAAAGAAGATAAAGCAGAAAACGGAACAAGGCAATGAAATCTTGGTCAAGCATGGACTTCCGCTCTTTATGCTAACCTTCGATAGAAGCGAAAATATAGACGATATTTATAACGTAAAAAGTATTTTGAATATCGTAGTTAAAATCGAGCCTATGCGTACGAATACACGATCGATACCTCAGTGCAAACGCTGTCAAGGTTTCAATCACACCCAGTCGTATTGCCAAAAAGAACCGAAATGTGTAAAATGTGCCGGGAACCACTTATCAGAAAGGTGTGACTTAAATAAGCAGGCTCCGGTGACCTGCATAAACTGTAAAGGCAAGCACCCAGCAAACTATCGAGGTTGTGAAGTAGCAAAGGAGCTTCAAAAAAGGCGCGATACTCTCAAGAAACCGATACACCCGAACCCAAGCTTAAGAGATCGTAAAACCGATAAGCCCAAGACCGCTAAGCCAGTCAAAACGAAGCGACCGATAAAGGGAAATAAAAAAATTGCGCAAGAGAACGTCGCTGGTCCAAGTGCAGCGGAAAAACCGCCACAGGTTGACGCGAGATCGTACGCGCAAGTTGCGTCAAACGAAAACAAATTAAGATCAGCTACAACAGATCCGGTTAGCCAAATATTTACCATTATATTGGAAAAATTTGAGGAGCAAACCAAAGTTAATAAAATTATACTTGACAAATTGAGCAAGCTCGAGTTCAAACCTCGCAAGACAATCAAAAAAACATGAATATGAAACAGCTACTTAAGATACTAACGTGGAACGCAAACGGCCTTCTGAAAAAAATCGACGAGTTAGAAGTGTTTCTACGGAAAAATAACATTGACATATGTTTGGTATCGGAAACGCACTTAAAAAAGGGACTTAGACCCAAAATAAAAGGCTACAGCGATTACCATGCGAATCATCCTTCGGAAAATGCGAGAGGCGGGTCCTCTCTTTACATCAAAGACTGTATTAAGCACTCCGAAAACATAGAAATAGAATTTGATTCTATGCAAATAAGCTCAGTCTCCGTAAAAATAAACCACTTAGACTACAACATCGGATCTAGTTACTTCCCTCCGGGATATAAGCTAGTAGAAGACGACCTCGTTCGTCTCTTTGACTCACTCGGACCTAATTTTGTCTTAGGTGGTGACTTTAACGCGAAACACACTTTCTGGGGATCCAGATGCAATTCAACAAAAGGCAGATTATTGTACAAAGCCAGCATGAAACGTGGGGTGAACTTTTTTTCGACAGGAAAGCCAACTTATTGGCCAACTGACAAAAATAAAATCCCTGACCTCGTCGACTTCTTTATCGTAAAAGGGTTAACTAAAAATTTGACGGAAATCGAAGAATGCTATGATCTATGCTCAGATCACTCGGCAGTCACTCTGAAAATAGGTGGAAGTCTAGTAAAAAAAGAAGGACCGCCTAGGTTAACTAGTAACAAAACTAACTGGGACGCTTTCAGAAGAGACTGCAAGGAAAATGTTGCTTTAAATGTACCGCTAAAGACACCGTTCGCAATAGAAGAAGAAATCGACAAACTCGTCGAAGCCATTCAGAGCTCAGCGTGGAAAAACACTCCTTTGCGAAAGACAGAAGCGCGGAACAATAAAGTCAAATACCAGCCTGAAATCGAAGACCTCATACGAGAAAAGAGGAGAGCGCGCAAGAGATGGCAACAATCCCGCGCGCCACCGGATAAAACTTATCTGAACCATCTTTGTAACAAGCTTAAAAAAGTGCTGCAGGACCTAAAAAATCACGAGACTTCTACTTACCTCGAGGGTTTGACCGCTGATAAGTATTCAAACTACTCTCTATGGAAAGCCTTGAAGTCCATAAGGAAACCTGTAATGCACTCGCCGCCAATTAGGAAAGCTAACGGGGAATGGGCAAAAGAAGATAAAGAGAAAGCAGAATTATTTGCCGATCACTTAGAGGAAACGTTCAAGCCGTTCGATGGACAACCGTTGATCGAAGATCCGAATGATAATATGGCACCCGACAACTTTAGAGTAAAAACCGTATCCCTGTCCGAACTTCGAATGACAATACAAAAATTGAAAAATAACAAGGCTCCGGGATATGATTTAATCACTGGCGAAATTTTGAAAGAGCTACCGAAAAAAGTGTTGGTTAAGTTGCTCTACATTATAAATGCTTCCTTCAGACTATTATATGTCCCAAGGCAATGGAAAGTCGCCGAAGTTATTATGGTTCCGAAACCGGGGAAATGTGCAAATGACAAGAAATCATATAGACCCATTTCACTTCTGCCAATAATATCTAAGGTCTTCGAGAAACTTCTGCTGAAACGATTGCAACCAGTAATTGAAGAAAGACACTTGATCCCGGATCATCAATTCGGGTTTCGGGTCAAACATTCCACAATCGATCAGGTGTATCGAATAACGAACGAGATTGAAAAAGCTCTAGAAGGGAAAAAAATATGCTCTAGCGCTTTTCTCGACGTATCGCAAGCCTTCGACAAGGTATGGCACGAAGGCCTAAGGTATAAGCTAAGGGTAATCTTACCGGAAAAGTTGTACAGAATATTGGAATCTTATCTTGAAAACAGACTTTTCCGTGTTAGACACGGGAGTGAATATTCGGATTTCAAAGATATCTACGCCGGTGTTCCACAAGGAAGTGTTCTCGGTCCAATCCTGTTCTTGCTCTACACAAGAGATATACCACAAGATGAAGGGACCATTGTAGCAACGTTCGCAGACGACACGGCTATCCTCGTAACGGATGAGTCAGTCGAATCATCAACGGGAAAACTCCAACGAGCTTTGAACAATGTATGCGAATGGACAAAAACCTGGCGAATAGTCCTCAATGAGACAAAATCAACGCATGTCAATTTTACGTTGAGAAAGATAAACAACTTACCTATATCCATTAACTCGGTACAAATACCTTACGCAAACGAAGCAAAATATTTAGGAATGACCCTAGACGCAAAACTTAAGTGGAAACCACACGTTAAAAAGAAGCGCGAAGAGCTCGAAATCAGATTTAGAGAAATGTATTGGCTACTCGGAAGATACTCGAAGTTAAGCGTATACAACAAACTGCTTCTGTATAAGCAAGTGCTAAAACCGTCTTGGACATATGGTATACAACTTTGGGGTTGTACCAAACCAAGCAATATGGCTCTACTGCAAGCATTTCAAAATAAAATGCTAAGAGCAATCGTGAATGCTCCTTGGTATATAAGGAATAGTGATATTCACAGAGATCTAGGAATTGCTACCGTGAGGGACGAAGTAACAAACTTTGCTCGCAAACTTCGTACCCGTCTTCGTGTTCATTGCAATAATGAAATAATCCGTACTATGGACGTGACAAGCCTTGAGCGCCGACTACAAAGAACAAGACCTTTCGACCTAGCGCCGTAAGGAAAAACCGCATGTAATGACGGTATTAGTAGGTGCCTTCACTGGAAAGCTACCTACCTAACGCGATTAACACTACAGAAGCGTAAACTACTCGTTAAGGCAACTTAGTCGTAGTCATCACAAAAAATTAAAAAATTAGAGGAACGAATTTCCTACTACTATGAGTACGCGCAGCCGGTTCTCATAGTGCCTCTCTGAGGGGGTGAGGTTTAGCCCGTAGGCATATACTGACTAGCACTGATGGCATTGTCAGATATATGAATCGGGCATAACCAATGGTACGGACCATTGGTATCTTTTGAAGATTCCTGCACCTCCAGGCGCAACCAAAAAAAAAAAAAAAAAAGGATGTCTTCACCGGGAAGGTTCCTGGTGTCGTATCCTAGTTCTCCATGGCAGTCTTCATAGTCTTCGTTTGGCTTCCCGACATGTCTATTCAAATCTCCTCTAACAAACAGAAACTCTTCTTTTGGGATGTTCTTAAGGCGATTGTGGAAATCTACCCAAAGTGCATCTTTATCTCTCTGATCGCACCCATTGTGGGGAGCATATACACTGACAATATTCCTTGTATTACTAGTTTGAGAGACATCAAACGGTCGCTGGACTTCGAAATACTCAAAACGTTACCAAGTAGCTCTGCCGCAAGGATGGTACCGATTTCGTTCTTAGCCTTTTCCGTTCCGTTGTAGAACATCTTGTAATCTTTTGTCCTAACTTCCAAGAAACAGGCCCGATTTCCGGTGTTTTTCCATTTCGTCTCTTGAACACACAAGATATCCATCCGCCTTCTATTCATCATCTCTTCCAGCTCGTAACTTCGACCGATCACGCTTCCAACGTTCCAACTCGCGACCCTCAAATTTCTTCCAAACTGTTTCATTATTTTGCTAGCCTCCGGAATCCGTATAACTCAGACCCGAACATTTCTGCTCGGTCCAGGATCAGTACCATGCACAGCAGTGGTAGTGCCTGGCGGGGTAGTAAGTATTACCATAATACTAATCTACTGTGTAGTAGTTGGGGAAATTCGCACATCATCTATTGCAGTTCCGAAAGCCATTCGGCAACATGATCATTCTCATCCGAAGCTTGTAGTTGTTTATAATTGAATCTACAGTATTCTTCCACTATCCAAGGCTTACTCGACGATTTGCGATATTGGCCTTCATGTATAGAATCTGTAAAAGAATGTATTGTAGTTAGCCGGGCCATTGCAGTCGTTTTTGTTTCCAATGACTCCATGGATCGCATGATGAGATTAACTTTTGTGAATTTAAGAACAATTTACGATAATAAATCTTTTATGTATCAAGGGTGTAAATTACTGTGACAAATTTCCGATCAAATTCAGTTACTTTGAGAAAGAAACAAAAAAACCCTACATACCTCAACCATCTGCTCAAGTTCAATCAACCAAATGAACGTTGATTTTTCTTGCACTGAAAATGTCACGTATAAATCAAACTTGCCACTTAAAACTGTGAATATGCTTCACTAAGTATGCACCTTTAACGAACAGCAACACAAAATCCTTGTTTCTAGGTTGGCATATCCTAAAAACGAGCTAACCCTACCGATTGGTTTTGCTATTGCCCCCAAATGGGTTGCCTATTAAATGCAGTGCACACTGCTGATGGTAATGCACAATATGTACAGAGGACTGTTCTCTATGTAACGGTAATGTTGTTGTTAGGTTGTTGCTGAACATGCAAACCTTGCTCTGGCATTTCGGTTACACTACTTGCATTGTGGTTGCACCCTCCGGTGAGTCAATTCACAAATGGGGTGCACAATTGAAGTGATTCGAACATACGTTGAATAGCTGCTGTAAATGAGGTGTATAGTCGGATTTACATGCCCTTAACGTCGACGTCGTCGTTGTCGTCGTTGTCGTTGTCGTTCTAGTCGACGTTTACACCATCAAATGTCTCGTTGTATCGATGTGAATATCTTTGCGGGCTGCGAGGTGATTTCGAATGAATGAGTCTTCCTGATTGGAGGCGGAATTATAGTGTGTATAGAAACTGTTGAGTTGACTTTCTGATATCTAACTACCACCCTTTGACAGGTAGCAATTTAATAATTGTATTGCATTGCGTAATTAAGGACTTTGTAGGGGAATCAGATCACGAAGGAGTTGGCGTGAGTGCTAACGAACGATGATAGCTAAAGTAAATGAGAATGATAAGTGAGCACGAAGGGAACACGAACGCTGACAGAGGGTAAATAATGACGAGATTCAGCGTGGAGATGATGATGATACTCCATTATTTCTATGCGTAATTGGTTTTATTTTTAAAGAGTTAGTTGACTATGTACGAAACTCTCAACCAATTATTTGGTCAATATCAAAATCAGGGTGATATAAGACGACAATTGCAAGAATGAGATTATCTTCTGATCGGGTGATGACTTTTGCCTCACCTATTATAAGCTAAACTTCAGATATATTATACATTATACATAACATAATTTCAATACTAATTACACTTGTACAAAAATTACTCAAATCTTCACAGAACATTTCTCTTCTTGTTTGAATATAAAAGTTGCAAAATCAAAACTTTCTTACATGAAATTTCCCTTTCATACTTCTTTGCCTATCAAATCATCAGACAATCAAAAATCAATCCCTACTGCTGCGATCTATTTTCATCTGCGGATCAAGGTATACGTACTCCGCCAATTTCAAATCTTCGATATACGTTTTTCTTTGTACAACTCATGTCGAACTAAATCCCAGTGTAGCAAAGCGCAATGTTAAACCTCACCAACTGTTTACAAAATATTCATTTCTCTCCGCTCATGCACACAGGAAAAAAGGATTTTAGCGTACCTACACGTGGAATATTGAAATAACAACAAAATTTCTGTTGTGTACCACCAACAACGAGACGACAAGGTATACGTCATCATTGTGTTATTTGAAATCCATTTGATTGTTGTAGAAAAATCGGAAATACTCGAATATTCATTCCGTTCAGTTATTGCATGCATGCATGCATGTATGCTTGCTTGCATGCCTCGGTCGAGTGCCCTGTCATCGGATAAAGGCTACATATTTGATATCACCAGAGCTAGATTTCTTGTATGCAGTACCAGAGCACCATCCGCCCATCAAAATGTTCCCAATCGTAAATCTAGAAACGAATAGAACACACACACAAAAAAAAAAAAGCACGAAACAAAACCCCATCAGCTTCCGATAGAAAAATAGAAAAATTCTGAACAAAAGCAAAAATCATAGTAATTGCAGGTATTCAGCCGTGCCAGGAAAATTGATTAAGGTGGCTCTGGCGACGCTCATCCCCCACCGGTGGGTGGGTTAGAGTGGAAACGCATCCCTTATGCATTTAGATATTGTTCTAGTTTTTTTTATGCCTTTTTGTTGTTGTTGTATCTCTATCGGGTGGGTGATTGAAGATAGATGAATCCAGGTACGAGCTATTATTGCATCCGATTTGTGATTGGAGTGGAATTGCCAACAGTATGTCCGGCATAGAAATGAAGTTTATGCTGTTGTAAATTTTTGATTGATTTTATATGAAAACCAAAAGAAGATTTCCCCAACAGAATTTTACGAGTCCATAGGAAACACGAAAGAAGCTCGCTATGAGTTTTTCGAAAGGGATGACAGCAATTGTGATTGGGATTGAAAAGAGTGTGATGTCATTCTTCGACAGGCGCATTCACTAAGGCTTGCCATTTAAAAAGAAAATGCTTTCTTTTTGTCAAAAGATCTGCGGTTATTAACCAACTGAAGACCGCATTCACCTTATTATAACGGAGCTCAAAACAACTCGCTCTATTGTGGATCAACCAAGACCTATGCCTTGCCCCTTTAAAGGAACAGAATCGTAAAGTTTCTTCCAGAAATCTATTTGAGGAATGCTCATTCTAGCAGTTTTTTTTACACAAGAATCAAAGGAGATATTAAACTGTTTCTAAGATGAAATTAGATTAATATATGGGGATAATTATAATAATTATAATTGGAATGCCAAGGTTTCTTGAGGAATATATGGCTGCAAGGTTAAGGCGATTTCGTTGTAGAGTAAACATTCTCTGAGTCATGCCAGTGCTGTGCATTTCATCAAAATTTGACAATAGACTTCGTCCCTTTCAAGACTTGGTCCATAGATTTGATCCACTGAGGCTGTTAATTTTCTGACTCATCCAAGGTTCAAGAGGAAGCTGAATTTTATGTGGAAATCGGTGCAAAATGCAAGCTGCAGTTTTGTCATGGTGGGTTCAGCCATATTTCAATGAATTTGAAAATTGAAAGGTTCTTTACATTGTTTTTGAAGTAACTTTTGTTGCTTCTGGTGTCAAATCACAACCTCTTCGACGACATGCACTTTTGACTGCATGTGCCACTCGGCCAGACAACACGGGGTAGATAAAACATTAGTGTTGTGGATTAAAGCAATGCTAATGAATAGAACTTTGGTAGTGGATGCGGATTATGGGCGTTATGTTATGAAAGCAGTAAACAGGGGTTATCCGCAAGGTGGCGTTCTGTCTCCATTGTTATGATGCATGGTGGTCGACTCCTTGTTGACTACTCTAAATAGTTCTAACGTCTGCGCTCAGGCATATGCGGATAATGTCGTTGTACTTTCTGTCGGGCCATGCTTGGCGATGGTCTGTGCTAACGCGCAGGCGGCGCTGGACATGATCGATGAATAGTGTACTAGGAGTGGGCTTTCGGTATATCCTCTTAAAACTGAAGTTATTCTCTTTACGAGAAGCAGGATTTTGACCGGTCTGACTCAGCCAGTGCTAAAAGGCGTCACCATTCGCATTTCCAATGAAGCCAAATATCTGGGAGTGGTTTTAGATACGAAAATTTATTGGTCTAAACACGTCGAGTCGAAAACATCCAAGGCACTCTTAGTCTTCTGGCAGTGTAAGGATGCTTTTGGCAAGACATGGGGCTTGTCACCGAATAAGGTTCTCTGGATCTACACGGCTATGATAAGACCATTCCTCGCATATAACGGGTGGGCCATCAAGTGATTTCTTTTTAAATCATAGGTTATTTTGACACTGACAGCTGTTTTCCGCTCGAAATCTTGACAGAAAGTCAGTATCATACCTCCGCAGAATGAAATGAGTCACTTTACGTTTGAACAAGATTGGGAAATATTGAAAACTTATTCCCAAAGTGAGTGCTGTGTAGCCCAAACAGTGCATTTTTTGAAAAGAAGTTTTGGCCGAAACGAAGCACCCTCCGCGCCTGCTGTACGCAAGTTTGTACAAAAAGTTCGTGAGACTGGTATGCTGGTGGACAACACTCATGGTCCCCGTCGTCGTACGGTGCGCGAGACGAGAATATGGCGGCTGTAGCCGAGAGTGTGAGACTCAATTCACGAACATCAACTCGTCATCGATCTCAACAGCTCAACATTTGACGCACTAGCCTGAAGAGAATTCTGCACAAAGATCTGGGATTATTCGCTTACAAGGTCCAATTGATTCAGCAATTTAAAGCGCGCGACCATCCGCTTCGTTATCGCTTCGCAGTTTGGGCCTTAGAGCAGCTTGAATTGGACAACGATTTTCGACGAAAAATCATCTTTTCTGACGAGACACATTTTCATCTCGGCGGCCACGTTAACAAACAAAATTGCCGCATCTGGGGCTCGGAAAACCCACACGTTATTGTCGAGAAGCCAATGCATCCACAGAGAGTGACAGTTTGGTGCGGATTGTGGAGTGGTGGCATCATTGGACCATTTTTCTTCGAAAATGAGGCAGGGAACAACGTTTCGGGCAACGGTGGGCGTTACAGAGCCATGTTAACGACTTTTTTTTTACGGAAATTTTAGACATGGATTTGGACGACCTCTGGTTCATGGTCACACAGCCCATGCCACAATCGGTCTTTTGCGCACCAAATTCTCAAATCGTGTTATCAGCCGTCTTGGCGATGTCAATTGGCCGCCTCGGAGCTGCAATTTGACCCCTTTGGACTTTTTTTTTGTACGGAGCCGTGAAGGACCGATGTTATGCCAACAATTCGAAAACGATTCAAGCACTTAAGGCCTATATCATCCAAGCAATTCGTGAGCTACAGCCCGAAACCATCAACAAGGTCTTGGAAAATTGGAGTGATGGAATGCGCTACTGCGAGGCCAGCCGAGGCAGCCACTTGAACGACGTTTTATTCCATAATTAATGGGAATGTTCGTTCTTACTAATAAAGCCCGAATATATGGAAGAAATTTCATTTTCTTCATTTTATTGTATTTTTAAAAAGAAACTTGTAGTTGGCCCACCCAACTCTCGCGTAAATATGTGGTTGCCATCCATCGTCTTAGGCGAGGCGGCTTTTGCGCGACACTTATCTTACGACTCCTGTCTTACGGATATGCCGTTTAACGCAATGACACCAGAACTTCAGCTGATGCGCAAATTCAGAGTCGACTTTCCTTGTGTTCAGGACTGGCTTCGGCCAGAGTCTGAGCCGGGAATGGAATGTAGTCATATTTTCACGGATGGTTCCAAAACCAGTCGAGGGTCTGGGGCTGGTGTTTTCATGGAAGTCGATAACATTAGACTTATTTTCTCGTTAGGCAAATATGCGTCTGTTTTCCAAGGGGAAATTTATGCAATCCTAATGACTATGAACTATGGTATATTGTGAAGAAAAGGTGGAAGGGACGTAGCTTTTGTGTCTGTAGTGACAGTCAGGCTGCGCTTAAGGCCTTGCTTAACCATTTAACCACTTCCAAAATAGTTCGTGAAACCAAAACTCGTTGAACTCAGTGGCAAGGCTAAATTCTCTGTCTCTTATCTGGGTCCCAGGTCACACTGGGACCTTGCGGAACGAGATCTCCGATGAGATTGCTAAACAAAGCTCAGAGGATACTTTCTCAGGTCCCGAAACCGCGCTGGGTCTCCCTGCGTCCTCGGGCTTCCATTGACGTTTGGGTCTCTCGCGAGCACAATTGTATGTGGTATGACTCCCCAGGATGCAGGTTGACTAAACGAATGCTCCCGGACGTCTGTAAGAAATCAGCCGCGTTCTTGCTGTCTCTCAGTAGAAAAGACTGTAGACAACTTATTGGCTTCTTGACAAGCCACTTTGCTTTTGCCAAACACCTTAACGTGTTGAGCTTAAGTGACACTACAATCTGCGATGCTCGTGCAGAGAGTGACGACACCGCGAAACATTATCTCTGTGAGTGTCCGGCTTTTGCTCGTATCAGGTGGCAGATCCTCGGTGCTGATGTGGTGAGTGCTGGTACGGTAAGCTCCTCTTCACTGAAGTGCTTGCTTGGCTTTCTTAGAAAGACAAGAAAATGCCAATAAAATGGGTAAATTAGGGTTTGCTCTCTGGTAGTACAATGGACCAGTTGCATCTGAGTCCTCCAGTCGAGCGTTTCCTATCCCGACAAAAAAAAAAAAGAAGTCAGCCTTTCGTTCCAACATAAGCCCATATCGTGTATCTCCACAATGCCAGATCTAGATCACAGCTCCATTTTAGATATATCCGTACACCAAACAAGGTCATGTCTAGCTTCGATTAGAATTTTAATGGTTTACCCAGGCTGAGATTCAAGATATTGGTTCGAGTAGGAGAAGGCAGTCTGTTATTCATATTACAGCTAAAGTTAGAATTATTATATTTTGTTCACTATCTATGGAAAAAACATACAAAAACGGATCTGCCTGGATCTCATCCGCCTGGGTGTTCCATGTCTACCCGTTACCGCTGAACCCAGCCCCATACGAGATGGCCGTGTTTTTTGTCTAATAAAAGTCTACTTAGATTAAATAACTTCAATTTTCTGGAAACTACTCGAAATTAGATGTTTGAACAAAACGCCTGCAGAAGTGGGCGTGGTGCCATGCAATACTTAAAGTTTATATATCTAATTTCAGAGAATAAGTTTTCACAGAGATGCTTACTCCATCAATGAACGTTATTTTGCCCAGGCTCAGTTCCAAACTTCTGTAATGCAGAATGTACTTCAATATTCCATAAACACGATTTCCTTATGTTTACCATTGTCAATGGCTTCAGAAATTAAAAAAAAATTAAACACCCTTCAAATTAAAGCTGCTGCCCGAATATACAGGTTCTGATTGACGTTTTGTTTGGTGAACTGTTGTGCATTTCTTCACTAAGGGTTGCGTATAATCCACTGTGCTAGAAGGCTGTTGTAATTTAAATATCATCGGCCCCCAAATCAAAGTGAACTTTCAGCCAACCAGATGAAATTAATTTTTCTCGTTTTCTCTTATTATCAACCTCTGGCCAAACCACTGCACCGTAATAACGAAATTTTAAGAAAAAATACCACTGAGAACCTAATAAGCTTGTTCCTTCACCTATTCAGATTTACTCTGGATGTTGCTGTTTTTATTTTTATTTGTTGGTATCATTTAAATTGCGTGCATCGCCGTGCATACAGTACATATAGACAAACTAAGTTATGTCAAAGTTTATCCGATGAGGCTAGAGTTGTATGACCAAAATCTTCCGATGCTCTTGAGGTTGGCCTAGGCAAAAAATTCGTAGATTACAAATTTTCATTCCTAACCCGACTCCTTAAGAAGCTCCAATGATGAGTAGATACGTGTGCTCATTTCCAATTATATTTACTCGCAATTCAAAACTTCACCGAGGCTTTGAATTAAAATCTTCAACCAAGTCCATTTCTCAAAGGACTACCCTAACCTGTCATCAACAACTTCTTAGAAACTCATATAACTTTCAAGTAATTGGAAAAATCTCCATATCCTCATAAGGCTAAGCACGTCTACAAATTTGCCGCTCTGTGTAAAAGAAGGTCACTCAATCTAGTTAGACATTCCGCAGGCAGACAAGCAAACAAACTTGCAAATTTAATAATACCATCTCCATTCCCTTACATCTTACACATACATATATGCAAATCTTATTTGAATTATGTTCCGTTCCATCATCCCCCGTCCCACTTTAAGGAAGTAGAAACTCTTCTCGATCCCTTTCGAAAATCATGCACCTAATTCAGTTTCCATTAGAATCTTCAAATCGCTTTTCTCTTCTCATATCCTTTGCACAAACATAAGTACGCCACCCTCTTCATATGCAAAACTTACTTTGATACACTTTCGAAATTCCACAGAATATCTGGTGCGATGCGACACCTAAAGCATCGTAAAACCTAAGTTTAAATTCTTTTGAGAAAAGTTTTTGTTAAATCCCACGTATGTGGGAGGTAACGTCACCGCCGCCCCCTTATCGGAAGGATAGCGATTATAGTTTTGAAATGCCTTAGAGAGGGTGGCTGGCTACAGTTGGAATGGAACTCTTCGAACGTTGACAAGTTTTCCAGAGGGTAAAACAAAACTCTATCTAAGTCCCATCTACGTTGCCTTTAATCAAATTCATCGTGTACACCCTTACAATCGTTCATCTCAAGTACGTGATTTGTTTCACTAAGAATGAGAAGGAGGCGGTTTTTTTTTAAGGATTTATTTCTGTTTCAAATTGTAGGGCTTAAGAATTTTCTTGTCTTGAACTCTCTTGATGTCAAGTGAGTAGTTTATGATACCGGACGGGGATATTGTACCCTTGAATGGTGGACTCGTCCCTTGGAGCAATCGACTGATGGACGTGAATCTAAATCGTTTGTGACAGGCTGAACTGCCTTTTGGTAGTCCTTGACTTCAGTTGCTTGAGAGTTGGAATCAAAATAACATTTTAACTATTAAACGATCCAAATTGAACTGACACAAATTTCGGCATAGGCAGGTATTTTTTCATGTTTTCAAGGTACGCAGTTTTGTGTTGAGGAATACGCCTTACACTTTGCTTTTTGTTTTTTGACCACATACTCGCATCTTGCGTGAATTTTTAGCACGTTGATTCGACCAAAATTGTACACTAGCTCGCCTTGTATTTTTTATTTTTTTCGGTTCTGTAATTTTCTTTCCGTTGATTGTGCCTGATTCTGCTGCTCCTTAATCCTGATAATGATTCTCAATGAGTTCTAATAGCTTCGCCGCAGGATTGTAGAATTTTTCAAAAGATCCTGAAGAATCGGTGTTAATTAGGATGCCGAGATGTGACCGACTAAGATCACCTCCCTATACACCTTTATCAATTTCACTCCGTGCGATTAGTTGCCTTTACTTCCTATGTCCTTTCCTGGTAATTGTTTTTTTTTTTTTTCTTTTGCTGAGATGCCAAAATGAGCACTGTGATGTTATGTTTTGAGGATACTTGACCTTAGTTTCAATGGCGTACTTCAAAAAATTGTATTAAGTTGTTCAATAATTTATCGGCAAAGATTAATTATGTATGCACTGAAATTAGTAAAGCTGACCACGTTAGCCAAAAGCATTCTGTTACTGTACCTTGTACGATACTTGCTATATTCGGTATTATTAACAAAAATGCATTGTTTATTCGGCCAGCTTTCTCGCATGTGGATCGTAAATGGCTTTCAGATTTTAACATACGAGTGCTCATATTGTCATATTTGTTTGTTTATTGTTTATTATGTTTGAAGAATTCTATTACCAAATTGTATTATTAGAACTCTAAGTAGTGAGAATCTTACAGAATTGTAAATTCGTCCGCGATAGAGATAAACATATACAGATGGATCCAAAATGGCATGTTGATACAGGAGTAGAAATCTTTTCCAGTTTACCTCATATAAAAATTACCTCTAGACTTCCGGATTACTGTCTCATATTCCGAGCGGGAATTACGGTAATTCGAGATGCAGCAGCCTGGCTTTCTAGCTGGTCAAACGGTAGTGCATGCGATCATATGAAAACACAAGCGTTTTCACTCAGCTGAGGCCTACCAACTCCTACTCTCAACCTCCACGCGGTGACAGCCGGGTGCCTAGTACCTTAATCCAAGAAATGGGTAACCAACCCCGTTTGGCGGATTCTTGGTGGCAGCAGATGAGAGAGGGGGGGAAGAGTTATTTTCCCACTAGAGCACTTCTTCCTGTTCCAGGCGGCAGCGGACGAATTCCCTAGACGGAGTCAACGGTGGCGTCTATAGTTCCAGTTAGGTTGAACTTAGTGAATACATTGCGCGAGCTGCTTCGACGTATTCGGATCACAGGTCGGTAAGGAATTTCCAATGTTGGTCAGGACATTGGAATAGAGAAGGTGGTGGAGGAGCCCTTAATGGGCCAACGGCAGCGCTCATACTCCCGTAGTGGACTACTGGCACCGGTGTACCCGGCCCCTCGTCCTAGGGGAATAATTAAGGAACTGGCCCTCCAGGTTGAGGGTTGTGCCGTCGGCGTAACTTCCCTACCACGTAAAAAATCGATGGTTCCGAAACAACCAAAAGCCCCGGATAAGGATGACGCAACTAATGACGACCTCAGCAAACGAAATAAGGACAACGACCTTCGGATCTGTACGTGGCATGTTCTGTCCCTTTACAGACCACGTGCAGCCGAACAACTAGCAGATGCCCTAGACTGCTATAAAGCAGATATTACCGCCATCCAAGAAGTACGATGGGATGGGCCGGGCAAAAAGAGGATGAAAAACTGTGACATCTACTACGGTGATTGCTACAGAGGCAACAGGCAACGCTTATTCGGATGCGGATTTGTCATACGCGGCAGACTTAGGCAAGAAGTCTTAAGCTTCCGACACGTGAGCGAGCGTATTATGACTATCCGGATCAAGGCTTAATTCGCTAACATAAGCCTAATATGTGTTCATGCCCCCACAGAAGAAAAGGACCCTGCCACCAAAGAGTGTTTCTATGAGCTCCTCGACAAAACATACGAGCAATGTCCTAAATACGACGTTAAAATCATATTGGGTGATTTTAACGCCAAAATAGGAAAGGTGGACGTCTTTGGTAGGGCAGTCGGTAAGCATAGCCTACACGACACCACGTCTGATAACGGACTAAGGCTAATTGATTTCGCTGTGGAGCGAAATGTCACCATAGCAAGCACATGGTTTCCTCATCTCGATATTCATAAGCAGACATGGCGGTCCAATGATCATGTCACGATCAACCAAATTGATCATACTGCGATCGACGCAAGGCATGCCTCCAGTATTCTGGATGTCCGGACCTTCCGAGCGGCCAACATAGACTCGGATCATTACCTTGTTGTAGCCAAGGTACGAATGCGGATATCCCAATCTGGGCAACAAAGAAGAATTACTGTGAGAAAATTTAACGTCGAAAAGCTACAATCGCAAGAGACCGCCAGACTCTTCGCTGAACGCGTCTCCCGAAATCTCTCAATCACCCCTTTGCCGGCAGCATCAAGTACCGAAGACCAGTGGCAACGCTGCCAACATGCCATCAGAAACGCCGCGACTGATGTGCTGGGTCTCACTCGCCCACCACCGCGAAACCCCTGGTTTGACGAAGAATGCCGGCGAGTGCATGCAGCAAAACAAAAGGCATACAAAGCGGTGCTGCAGCGGAAGACGAGAGCTGCTCATGAGCTCTACGAGCAAAAGAGACGGGAAGAACATCGGCTTCTCCAAAAGAAGAAGAAAGAGCATGAGAAGCGCGCGTTTGAGAATATCGAGAGTCTATACTCCAGGAACAATGTACGGAAGTTTTACCAAAAGGTAAAAAGAACGTGTCAGAGGAGCAATACCCGCACAGAAACCTGTAGAGATGAAAATGGAAACCTCGTAGTAGAATCACAGTCGGTGCTGAGAATATGGAAAAACTACTTCTGCAGACTGTATAAAGGCGACGAAGACCAACATCAACCTGTCAGGCAGAATGAACCACCTATGAAAATAATTTTCCTGTAGCAATATACAAAGAGAGCCAGGCAGCAATTAAAGCCTTGGAATTACCAATTATGAAGTCCAAGTTGGTTAAGCCATGCCGCAGGTCTGTAAACGAGATCGCAGTTACGAGAACGTAGATGCGAACTGTCCATATACTGGGTCTCAGGTCACAGGGATATTCGAGGCAACTCCAAGCGGATGAGCCAGCCAAAAGGGGTGCCAGTTGAGACTTCGCTGAAAATAGTAAAGCTCCATCAGCCTCTATTGATGTGATCAAATTCCAACTGAATACTGAAGTGCTAACAACTGCCATAGCGATACGAGCACCTGTCTTACATCTAGGAAAATTTGGTTGGCCTAAATCATAGGAACAGGGACAGATTAATTTAAAAAGATAGGAAAAACATAAGTACTACAAACGGTGCCCTCGCAGGGTATGGTTTGATAGACAGATATGCCAAAAGACTGGGTGTTCCCCTCAAAGATTTCTCTAAATGCTGTAGAGACGAGAAAGAGGAGGAGTTCATAACGCATTTTCTGTGCAACTGCCCTGTGCTATCCACGCTGAGAAAGAAAACCATAAGAGAGTACTTCTAGAACGTCCTGGGTCTTGACAATTTTAAGAATAGGAGTTATGTCTCCAGGTCAAATTGGTTCACTTCATAGCAGTTTGTACCAAATACGTACAGTCGAACCGACAAACATAAAAATGACTGTACTATACAATCAAACAAATAAAACAAATATTTGGCGCAACAGCTCTTTAAAGTGCCAGGGCCTAGCTTCTCGCAACCGCTCATGTTACTTACTTACTTAGATCCTTTAGCCCCTCGGGGGGCATAGGGCGTCAACCACGCCTGCGCGCCATCGTGTTCGAAGTTCTGCAACGCGTTTGAGCTGCCTCCAACTCATTCCTAAAGAGCTCGATTCCTCCTCAACTGTTCTGCGCCACGTTTGCCTAGGGCGTCCCGCTATTCTGCCTGCCTGGGTGAGTGGATTCCACTGCATGGCGTATTTCGCAATGGAGTTGTCTTCGCGCCGTAGGGTGTGTCCAATCCATTGCCACTTTCTTCTTCGTATAGTAATGCTTATAGGTTCTTGGCCCGTTCTCAGATAAAGTTGTTCGTTGGAGATGCGGTTCGGCCAAAAAATCCTCAAGATTATTCTTAAGCATTTGTTTACGAAGACTTGCAGCTTTCGTGTGTTAATGGTGTCCACCTTCCAAGTACTGCACCCATAAAGCAGCACTGATTCTACGTTGGAGCGGAACAGTCGCAGCTTGGTTCTTAAGCTGATAACATTGCTTCTCCAGATTTTAGATAGCATTCCGAACGCAGCTTTAGCCTTCCCGATTCTGCTGCACACATCCAGTTCGGTGCCACCGCGATTAGCTGAGACCACGCCTCCTAAATAAAGAAAGTTATCAACTTTCTCGACTTCCTGTCCGGCAATCTAAAGTTGAGCGCGGTTGTTAGAAGAAGTGCTCAGGGCTTCTGTTTTGGCTGTGTTAATTTTTAGCCCCACTTTGTTTGCCTCATCTTCTAGGTTTTGGGCCTTCAGTTGAAGATCCATTATCTGATGTGAAAGTAGACAAACATCGTCAGCGTAATCTAGGTGTTTAAGGTAAGGCGCGAAAGCCTGCCTGTTCGACATCGAGAGTTGAATCTAAATGTTCTTTAATTCGTTCTAGAATTATTTTAGCTATTATTTTGGCTACGGCTGGAAGAACGCATATAACTCTCCATTTACCGCACTCCATCAAATTTCCCTTCTTTGAAGTTTAATGATCATCCTCCTTTTCCATTCCTGTGGAAATTGTTCGCTATACCAAGCTCTCCATATTAGCGGATGCAACAAATCTGCCGATGTATTTGGCGCCGCTTGGAATAGTTGGCAGGGATGCCATCAATACCCACCGCCTTGTTCTTCTTGAGGGACTTGATTGCTGTTTTTATCTCGGTTTTACTGGGAGGTGCCGTGTGAATTCGGGAATTTGTTGCTTCGAACTGCTCATTCGAATTTGAAATCATACCGCCATCGTCTAAGTGATTTAGCACTGTAGCAAAATGTTCTCTCCATCTAGTGAGCCGATCCTCATCCGAAATCAGAAGGTTACCGTCTAGACTCTCTAAATGTGTTTTGGAGTTCCGACCACCAATGAGCTTCTTAATGATGCTGTAAACAGTCCTACTGTCGCACCTACTCGCTGCTTCTTCAGCCCTCGAGGCCAGTGAGTTGATATATTGACGTTTGTCACGTTTCACACTACGCTGAACGTCTTTCTTCTTCGCTCGATATTGGGCTTCAAGTAGTTTGTACCAAATACGTACAGTCGAACCAACAAACATAAAAATGACTGTACTATACAATGCCATAAGGATTATTTTGACACGTCCAGCGAAGCGTATAGTAACTCCATTTTTGCAATTCTGAGATAATCAAAAATAAACGACAGTTTTCGATGGAATTCTGTTTCGGTGACTCCGACTTTTTTTCCCTCTTGTTCAACCCATGGCAACGACACTGCGACCTGAAAGATCTATTGTATTGAAGGGTTGGAGTTAATCTAAAAGACGTACTACCTCTCTTTTGGAAGTAAGGATGCTTTTAGTAGCGGAACTTTTCAGTTCCACTGAAGTAACTATCTCGTTTTGGAGGATACGTTTCCTTAACCAGTGTAGTGCCGGGCATTCGCAAAGAATGCGTTCCGAAGTTTCATCCTCCTTTGGTGTCCAGGGGCTTATAATGCATCGTAGGAGCATTTGACAGTCACGGAGTCCATTAGGTTGGACGATAATGCCCTAAGTGCTGCCTGGCTATCCGAGGAGATATGTATTCTGGCGCCCTTGATCCCCTTGCGGAGATTGTATCTGGCGCAGATTTCAATGGCATGGATTTCAGCTTGAAACACAATGGTCTCATACTATATTTCAGCTGATTCTCAATTGCATTGGATTTCGATAGGAGCTTCCCTGTCTACCGATTCTAGTTTGGGCTCACCTCATGATTCAGCTTCGTACATCGTGAATTTATTTTTGATGCTCAGTTTCATGGCAAGTTTGTTGACTAAGTTTTGTTTCTTGCTCGTTTTATGTCGATCGGAACTGTGCCAGTGCTATGTTCGAAGAAGAGTTGCTATTCGACTTCCTTATGTTTGCTCCATTTCCTGTTGCCTCAATTATAAGATATAGAGGTGTTACCTCCATATCGGCTATTGGAATGGGCTTTCAAGTTTTAAAGAATGCAATCTCTTTGCAACATTTCCTTCTATGATATTTAAAATTTTAAAAGCGTAAGCTGTAAGGCTTTACACTTAAGTTCGAATCCCTACTAAGCAATCTAGACCAGATCATAATATGAAGGAAGGACACGCGATTCAGTTCATCATTATGAAAGATGCTGCTACTTAATGCTACTTTCTATTAGCTGCTTACTAACGATATCGTTAGTTTCTTCATTGACCACTGAAGACTTCATTGGCTTCCATCCCTCCCAAAACCATTCATTTTATTAAAAATTATGAATGCTGACGACACATACAGAAAATAAAAAAAAAAAAGATTATATTTTAAATAAGAAAATTAAATTCTATCAATTGCATTACATTCGAATGCGCAATGACCTGAAATGGCCGCATTAAAAGCCGACCCCACTCGGATGGAATACTGAAACATCACAAAGGGCGAAGCGGATGACACACAAGGACTCTCATGCAAAATGTCAAATTTACATACAAAATTTTGCACTCGACTGGCAATGGTCGGTGTCGGCGGCAGCGATGATGGTGCAGCATGCACATATCAAATGTTATACAGGGTAAATTATTCATGTCAAAAATTCCAATATTATTTTTTTTAAACAAAAATGGGGAAAATTGAAAAACGGGAATACACTACAAAAGGGAAAGAGAACGAATGAGTTGGCCATGGTGGGGGTAGAATATGTGTTGATTAAGCGATTTTCATTTAAATTAAAAATTCATTATTTGGTGTAAGATTTAAATATTCAAGGGGTTTTCACGCTGCCACCCATATTTCGACAGGTCGGTTCGACGTAAAGTGAATTTGTGCAGCAAGCAGTAGGAGCGCACCAGAACCGTGATCGAACAAAACGAGCCTGGGCTGGGGTGGAAAAAAATGTAAAACACAAATTAATTATAATTTTTTGTATTGCAGTGAACAATGAGCAATGGAATTCAATGCAGGGACCAACCCTGTTGAAGTGGGGGAAGTAAGGGTGTGAACGTCTGAATAATAATTGATGCAGTTGACGGTGCCAAAAGGTGGTACAGTCTGGGTCAGCTGCAACGGTCGTGTAGGGCATATAATTAATTTAACTGCAAGGTGTTGGGTCCAGAGTATTAAAGGAAGGTTCGAAATTTATTTTTTAAGTATAACAGAAGAAATACCTTTATGATCAATGGGGCTATTGAGAGCGAACATTTTACACGCGTACTTAAGATAATAAGTGTGTCATTAATTCACATGAAAATTAACATATTCCAATAAAAAAGAAAAAAAGATAGGTGTTGTTTTGGAGACTGAAATGTAACTTATTCCATTCAATATCTACCATTGCTACCGAATATCTCATGAACAGTAATACTCTAGAATATGCATACTAAAACCTCCTCAAACGCATTGATATCTGATTGAATAAACGCCAAAAAGTGCCGTAGTGAAATATCTCATAGGGAGTTATCAGTGCCACAAGAATCACTCTACCAGGGGAAATCGTGAGCCACTACGCCTTTTTATACAACTTCTATAAATTCTCTGACAATCCGGGCATAGCAGCTTTTTCCAAGTGGGAGTCTCAGCAGTGACAATGTTCGTCCACTTGAATACATTGAGGGCAATGTCGTGAAAGGATGGCACTTTTTTCATTGCAAGGCTGGGTGCAGTAACGTTTTTGCCGTTGCCAGGTGAACATGAAAGTTGTGTGCTCTAGTGGCCTGTCTAGGTAGGTCGTTTAAAAGTCGAGTTTCTGGCGACTACGGTGTTGAAATCTTCCGAACATCTACCATGGTACTATCTGTAGATCAGGCATAAGTCGGTCATCATTCGATGAGCCAACGATGAGCGAACGAAGGCTGGGCGTTAGTGCTGCTCGCCTCTAGATTGTGTCAAGTAGATTTAGATAGTGTTTTGGGCCGACTAGTAGATCATTAATAAGGAGTAAAAGTAATACTGGAGAAAGAATAGATCCCTAAGGTACACCAGCATTATTAGTAAATTTTTTATTTTTATTTTTTTTTTTCGAGGGTAGATGAAAATCTTCAACAAGACACTATGAGGATCGGCAGCGCGTGCTCATAGTAGCGTGGGATTCTTACCCACTAAAAAACCTCCCTTCAAAACAGACTTGTTTTTATTTTACTACAACTAAGTATTCGACTTATCAAGTAGCTTCCATTTCACGAAATAATGACATTTTGCAGGTACCTTCCCATTAGAATTTCCTGCTAGCTCCGCAGTTTAGACGCGGTTACTTAACGCGCCAAGTCTAAAGGTTTAGTTCTTTGTAGACGGCGTAGTAAATTTCTTTCTTCCAAAACTTGGAAGACTGTAATATTAACGTGGCGTTCTAGTCGACTTTTATGCTTTCTTGCGTAGTTTTTGATTTCGCCTTTGATTGTTTTAATGACAAGATCTCTGTGTATATCGCTGTGTCTGATATACCATGGCACATTAACAATACCTCTTAGCACTTTGTTTCCAAAAGTTTGTTAATGTATCGGAAAACACACCGTGTAGAACAATCTGAATTGATTTGTTCTGAAGAAAATTGTCCATATATTCGTAAAGTTGTTGTGGTAGTCCATAGGAGGCTAGTTTGTTTAGTAGAGCCCTATGCAAGACTCGATCAAATCCTTGGATACTTATTAGTCCATGACCCTCTACATGTCTGATAATATCGGCGTTTATGACATTTTCAATAACTTTAGAAACCATAGATAGCAGGGCTGTGGTACGTATAGTGATTGTTTGGGTGCTGTGACAAGTGATCCGTCCTCTTTAACTAAAAGAGGAAAGGAAGAACAACAGAAGTTGTTGCTAATTCCCATTGACCCGGATGGACGTAGTCCACTAGGATATTCAAGAAGTTTGTTGGCGACTGTCTCATAATTTGTTTTCTTTACGAACTTATTTGAGTTACCTCTAAACATATCCACATATATTCTTTCTCTGAGAGCAAGCATCTATCACTTAAGAATGATAAACTTTTGCTCTAGGACATTGAAAAATTATTGGACAGATTTGTGATCGGAATTTGTTATGTCATAAAAACTTTAGCGTAGTTTGAATGGACATTTCGACGGATATTTATTGAAGGAATTCATATATCTATCCTTCGCTAAACACATCCGCCGAATCTATGTAACCGTATTAGAAATATCAAGTATTCGATTTGCTAACAGATTTAATGTGCTAGCTTTATCTCACAATTTACATCCCCAAGCTTCTCACAAATTCAGTTTGCTAAACACAGATAATAATATAAAAATCCAACATTGCAACTCTAAAAAAAAAAAAATTAGTTATTTACTTCTCTTTGAACCCTTGAACACTTCCTTCATGGAAACAAGTATAAGTACAATACTAAGAGCAACTTCCTTGCCAAAACCAAACAAAAAAAAAAAATAAGGAAAAGGAAATCGAACCAATAACAGAAAACCGCGCTTATTATCAATTTGATGCATCTTATTGCATTCATTTCCTCCGTTCAATGCAAATTAAGGAGCGCATCTCTCAACTATAAAGAAACATTGACCATGATCAAATTTCCTCCGGGTTTTCGGGCACAACACATCAGGGAACAATGAAACTGCCATATTTCCTACATTTTGGCGTCCTTCCTCGTTGGACCGAAAAGAAGGGAACCACATTGGCTTCCTGTAGCAAAAGAGGCTATCACACAGCTCCACTCGTATATTGGTAAACATTTTCAGATGGCTGCACTGACAGGCATTTACCAAGTTGTTATATTCCTTGGATGTTGGCCAACATATTTGGCCTCTTACCATTGGGGCGCCCTCTGCTATCGATATCATGAAAAACCAAACCAACCGCCGACTCTCTATCAGCAATCGATGATGATGTGGAAATTGGTTGCTCCCCTCACCATTGTGGATGGGGTCTTTCAACTTATACCATTCTCCTTTCTATCCTTTTTCTTTATTTCAAAAGGACACTTTGCTGTGTACAAATTTATTTACTTAAACAATTTTCAACAGCAAACAAAATACGTTGCCAATCTTTTGATAGTCTTTCGCTTCATGCAAGGACTTCGCCATGAAATCCATTTATAATGTAGTATTTCTCTTATTGAAAATCGTGTCCTGAATTCCTTTGACTGTAGAGATGGAAAGAAAAAAATTACTTGATTCGTTTCCTGGACGGAAATAAAAAATTCGCTAATTAAGTAAATTGATGATCAAGAGCAATCGTGCCATATTTTTCCACATTGCGCCAACTCCTTCATATTTCTTCTTTTTTTTTTTTTTTGGGAAATGATATTGATGAGTGATTTTGAATATTCCTGCGGGGGTGGTCTTTGAGTGGACATTGCATGTTCGTGCGAAATATGTTTGAGGTAGAAGGAGAGCAGGACAGTGGAGGTTTTTTTCAAGTGAATGGAGGAGGTGCATGATGATTCGTTGGGGGTTAGTGGCAGTTTTTGAGGGAATGCCTTTTTCACTTGTCATAAAAAGGATATATTTTGATGAATGCAATTTTAATTGAATTGTCGATGCAATGATGGCTTGGCCTCGCTGCTGTATGGTGGTGATGTTTGAGTGAATTTTTGGCATCTCTCAACTTTTTTATTTTGATTTCTTCTGGTCGCACTCGATGATTTTCGGCCAAAAATTGTGGGCAAATTAAAAGGTGATAATAAAATATGAATTATTGATTGAAACTGATGGATGCTTTAAAAATATGAATACTTTTTGTAAAACTGAATTGAGGTTATTAAAAGAATTTAAGTCCTACTATGAAGTGACTTTAGTAAGGCTTAAATTTTAATAGAAGTACTTTATAATCTGAGAGAATAGGCTAGGAGTTGCTCCCACCATCGGATTTTACGTAGCAACATAAGTGGCAAAAAAAGATTATCTAACGAGCAACATATATTTTACTAGCCAGAACTAAAAGATTTGGGTTATGAAAAGGCTAAGCCAACATGGCGAAATAGATTACAACAATCGGAAGAAACAAGAACGCAAATCTTATACCACTATGCGGAGATTGACAACGTAGCAGATGTTTAGATAATATCAAACAGTTTCGAGACAACAAATATCTTGGATCTATGATCAATAGCGAGCAACCTATGATGACGATATCGATCGTAGCGTAAGCGTATCTTCTGTAACCAAAAAATGCCCCTAAGCTAATAGGAAGGCTCTACATCGCAGTTGCGTGTACACAACTCATTACGATACAAAACGTATGAAGGTAAACTAAGGGTAGTTTAAATGTAGATGCTTCCCATGACTATAGGAGTGACAAAGCTTAATCGGTTAAGAAGTTCGAAGATCCGTGGAAGCATTCATGTCAAAGAAATCGTTCCATGAAAAATAGAGCGGGACTGGCCCAGCTGGTATTGTCATGTTCGAAGAAGAGATCATTTGAACCCCGTCGAAAAGGAAATACATATCAATGAACGTTCTAAAAATTTCGCGAAAGAGAGGCAGGCCTACAACCTCTTGAATTACACAAATGCAACGACACCAGCAGAAGTTTTACCAAAAGGTTAAAAGAACGTGTCAGAGAAGCAATACCCCTACAGAAACCTGCAGAGATGAAAATGGAAATCTCGTAATCGGTTCTAAGAATATAGAAAAATTACCTCTTCAGACTGTATAACTTCGTCGAAGACCAACATCAACCTGTCAGGTAGAATGAACCATCCAACATAGACAATTATAGTCAAAATTTCCATC
This sequence comes from Brachypalpus laphriformis, assembly GCA_945910035.1. Classification (NCBI taxonomy): domain Eukaryota; kingdom Metazoa; phylum Arthropoda; class Insecta; order Diptera; family Syrphidae; genus Brachypalpus; species Brachypalpus laphriformis. The sequence goes on from OX246756.1 coordinate 164,013,179, forward strand.
CACCTGAACAAAACGAAGTGAGGATAGCATATATTTACAAGCTGAAATACAACAAGGCTGCTGGACATGACGGCTTACCGGCCGAACTTTTCAAGGCAGATGAGTGTATGCCCGACGAATGGAATCTCAGCATCGTTTGCCCAATCCACAAGAAAGGAGACAAACTCAATTGCGCCAATTATATAGGCATCAGCCTCCTTAACATCACGTATAAGATCTTTTCTGCGATATTGTGTGAACGCCTGAAACATTTTATCAACAGCCTGATTGGCCCCCATCAGTGCGGTTTCAGGCCAGGAAAGTCCACCTTCGATCAAATCTCCACACTTCGGCAGATCCTGGAGAAAATCCAAGAAGTCCAAATCGGCACTCACCATCTCTTCATCGATTTCAAGGCCGCCTATGACAGCATCTATAGAGAAGAGCTTTTTAGTGCCATGTCTAGTTTTGACATACCTACCAAACTTGTTTGTCTGTGCAGGATAACTATGGGGAACGCTCGTTGCTCCAACAAGGTCGTTAATTACCTCACCGAGGCCTTTGATGTCAAAAAAGATTTAAGACAAGGTGACGCGCTGTCATGTGACTTCTTTAATATTATCCTTGAGGGGATTGTGCGGAGCTCACAAGCCAACACCGGAGGTACAATTTATTACAAGTCTGTACAACTGCTTGCATACGCCGACGATATTGATATTATCGGGAGAACTCGGCGGGCTGTCACCGGTGGGTTTGCAAGCATTGAAGCAGAAGCGACCAAAATGGGTTTAGTGATAAACGAGGACAACACCAAGTATATGCTATCAACAAGAAGGGACAATCAACACCGACGAATTGGACAGAACGTCACAGTGGGCAAAACGTCACTTCGAGGTAGTAAGGGACTTTGTCTACCTTGGCTCTGCTATAAACTCTGAGAACAACATCAGTGCAGAAATCAAGCGAAGAATAACTCTTGCCAATCGCTGTTTTTTTTTTGGGCTTATAAGGCAATTCAACAGTAAAGCCCTATCTCGAACAACTAAGGAGACTCTGTGTAAGACCCTGATCATCGACCCTGATTATTGAAAGCGGATGAAGATAATCATTGGTCACTTCGAGGAAAAAGTTCTACGTAATATATTCGGTCCCGTCTGCGTTGATGGGTTTTAGACGAGAAGATTCAATCACGAACTATACGAGCTGTACAGCGACAGCGACCTAGTCAACAAAATTTCGTACTGGACGTCTGAGATGGCTAAGACATGTAGAGCGAATGGACACCAATGCTCCGGCCGCAGAGTCTTCGAATCTACCCCGGAGGGGCGACGCTGTAGACGACCTCCTCGCCGTAGGTGGCGCGGACAATTTCAAGGGGACCTCGAACAACTTGAACTGCGCAACAGGAGGTAATTAGATAAATACCGAGCTAAATGGAGAGGCCCAGGTTCATCCCGAACTGTAGCGCCACCTAAGTAAGTAAGTAACTCCACCAGCATTTGGTTGCCCTCAGTAACAAGGTGATCTAAAATCGAGAGATCTGCCGATATCTGTTGAGGTCAAAGGGACGAATAAGTAGAAATGCAGTTAAGTGAGAGGGTCATGATCACTTGCGTTTAAATCGTAACCTCGCCGAAATAGAAAGAATAAGAAGAAGGAGAGCTACATCATCAAAGTGTAGCAAAGAAGCTTCCGCCTTGGGCATCAATCCTCTACCATAGCCTTAATTGACCCTTAGGCATAGCTCTTAAAGTACCAGGGCCTAGCTTCTCGCAACCACTCGTATTGTGTGCGTTATATTTTTCACACGAATGGAAAGGACCTACAATTTAGTGCCGTATCCGAAGGGCGTTTTGAAAAGCTTTTTCATCACAACAATACTCTCGGATGTCTGTCGGCCGTTCCCGAGAGGTGGGACCGTGAAAAAACTTGTTGGTGTTTTCTGGGATTCGAACTTAGTACGTCAGCGCGCAGTGGTCCAACACACTAGCCACTTGCGCCATGGCGCCCACTAACTGACCCTTAGTACTCGTATGTTTAATTAATCCTGAGATATTGATGCCGTTTTTTTTTTTTAATGTATAAGGATTTCTTTTATATATGCCTCTTTCTAAAGTTTTAATAATAAATATGCAACAATAAATGCTGTCAATTTAAAAATCTAATATAATTTTCTATCTCTTTCTTTTAGGTAAGTACGACCAAAAATAATTGGATTACATTTTCTCAAATCGAGGTAACTAAACTTTACACAAATGGAAATAAAAAGAGGAAAAAATATCTGAAACTTATAAACAATTCAGCTGTCGAACTTTCTTGAGTCTGAGAAAACGAAGTAAAAAGAAATATATGACAGAAATAACTACATGTCCTGAAAGTGTAGCCTTAGGCTTACATTTTTTATAAGGACACCTACAACAGGCAACCTTTAAAAATCACCAAAGATACAAGAAGAAAAAAAATCGACACAAACATCCCTATTCTCGCTTCTCCAACCGTATGCTTTCGTAAGCTCTTACATTGACAATCGCATCAATCAAGGCTCATACTCAATGTTTTATTATTTGCACGTGAAGTCATCTGCCTTGTTTTTGTTCACCCACTACTACCGCTTGGTGATAGTAAAGGGCCTGAAAGAAGGGATCTATGCTACTATATTTTGGGGGGAAAAACTTTTGCCCTCGTATATTATTTACTTTATCGATTTTCCCTCTGGTTTCCTTTTGATCCTTTATTGCTTGCACTCCATCTAAATATATACATATACTCCTACTCATATGTACATGCGAGTATCTAGGCTCTATATTGTTTATATATCACTCTCTCTCTCTGTCTGTGTATATCCGAAGGATAAAAGGGATTTTCATCCTTGTATAGTTAGTTTGTCGTTCATTCACTTGGATTAGTTTAATGTAGCCTCGAGGTTATCATCGTCATCATCGTCGTTATCATCATCATGGGCATCGATTCACAATATGTATTTTATACACCATCCTTCTGCCGCTTATCTTTAAAAAGGTTTTCAGGTGAAATTTAAGTCTTTCTTGAGGTTTTCATACGCCCTTGGAGGGGATTTCTTTAGACGTTCTTTTTTTTTCTTGGATGCCTATGTTTTGTAGTGCCGTGTAGATTTGAGGGTAAGGGATCAGATTTGTTTCGAGGTCTCGAGTAATTTGAGAAAATCCGATTATCATGTATGAAATATGGTAACCCAAATTGGTTTTCGATCATTTTAAATGAGTTTTCGTATAAATCGAAGTGTGTGGGTATAATTTGTTTTCTGGAAACAATGAGAGGAAAATAATGCCATTCAAATTGGGAAGTGAGACGTAAAATCATATGTTATTAGTAACTGCCTTCGGATATATGAAAATTTAAACGGTAGCTCCAGGCTCTACTCAATCGAATCGATAGAAAGATAAGTTGTTCTCACTTTTAGCCGCTAATTGATTGAGGACCTTTCTTTGTGTGCCATCTGCCTGTAAGAACGAACTTCCATGGCTTTAAATAGGTCGGTCTAAAACCATTTAAATTATACAATAACATTAACAAAAACTATTTAGGATGCTAGTTATCGATTTGAGAAGTTCAGATGATGTACAATAGTTAATGAGACCTCGCACTAAATATTGGAACAACTGGTGTCTCGTTAGCTGGAACACTTGAAAGTACTTTTCGTAACCATAAATCAGCACGAACTATTAACTGGATTCCCGGATCACATATCATTGCAAACCTATGTAGGCCTGTATCTGTTCGATGTGCAATGGTATGGTATGAGGAAAGTGTATTCTAAAGGGTTCTTGTACGGGAGTCATTTGGTCCATTGTGAGTGTCTATGATTTGTGGTTCCCTCTCTAATTTGGTTGTCTCTCGGTGGGTCTTAAAACAAACCAGCCTGTACTGTTGATGAAACATATCAAGTTCCGGAATGGTAGATGGGGACAAATTCTCTTCATGGCTTGTGAGAACGAGCTGGGTTAGGGTATAATCACGTGTTCCGGAGTGTTTCTTGCGCCAGATCCTCTATCTCTTCAAAAAGTCTGTTTCCCATATAGTGGAAGCGATGAATTTGAAGATTTGGCCAATCACGCAGCAAGTGTTTGATAGTTCCGATTTCTTCTTTATCATGACAGCCCTTGCAGTAATCAGGTGAGTTGATGCTCAGTCTGGCGGCCATTGCCCCTATCGGGCAATGTGTGTAAGTACACATTCCATGATACTGGCTTCTTTTTTCTTTCGTTCAGGGTTAGCCATAAGCTGCGAGATATGGTAAGGGAATCCTAAGTGATTGAGTGGTTAGCTTGGTTTTCCTATATGCTGCACCGGTTTGGGCAGCTGCGTTAGCGACGATAGAAATACGGAGAACACTATCGTCAACATACAGGCTATGCACGATAAGAACAATCAGCGGTTTCCGAACAATATCGGACGAAGCAGCCTGTGTCATAGCTGGAATGATCCCCATCGACATCCTCGCAAATGAGATGGTAAGGATCTACGAAAGGAGAACCTCGAGTCATCAAGAATTGGCTATTGTCAAGAGAATAAAGGAGGAGGAGAAGGCAACATCACTAGCTATATGGCAAGCCCGGTGGGATAACAGTATGAAGGGTAGATGGACTTACAGGCTGATCCTCACCATTGAGGTCTAGGCCAAGCGAGTGTTTGGGGACTGCAACTACCACCTTACGCAGTTTCTATCAGGCCACGGTGGCTATCGCAAATATTTACATAAATTTGGACATGATAACTCACTTCTCTGTCTACATTGTCCAGACCAGGTGGAACATACAGAGCACACAATATTCCATTGCAATCGCTTTCTGGAATAGAGAAATAACCTGTCAAGTCCACCATTTCTTATAGACCAAATGCTGCGGTCAGAGGAGTATTGGCTGGAAATTTGAACACTCATAATGAATGTGCAAAAAGAGCTCCGAATAATTGAGAGAGCAAGGAGAGCAGAAGCAGCAGTACAAGAGCTATAGCATTAATTGTTAACCAGCCCCTCGAAGTAATACCTTACGGCAGTCCCACGGGGAGAGTGGTAGAAGTGTGCAGGGTGTCGATTAGTACGTAGGCGTATTCCTGGCATCGATTATTCGGGCTTGCGAACCGTGCATGCTAGCAGCCCGGGCTACTAGTATCTTTGGAAAATAACCACATCTCTTGGCGCAGCAAAAAAAAAAAAATAAAAAATAAAAATGGAAAGGGAATCTTGTCTGCCCAGAAGGTGTTGATCTTTACTCTTGCTTTAAGGTTTATTTTCCTTTTTAGTAGACCAATAAGGATAGATACCGATACATGGGTGAATTCGCTAGTTTGTCTGCTACTTCGTTCACTTTTATATTACGATTAACGGTTACGCGCTGCTGCGCCTATCTCACTCAAAATGCAGTTGTGCGCAAACTGCTGGACCGATTTTGACCAAACTTCACAGAAATACTTTCGGGCTAGGATTGTCTGAAAATGTAAGCTCAATCGGTGGTTTCGGAGTCCATAGCATAGATACAAACATAGGTACATTGAGTTTTATATATAAAGTCCGGGAACATAGTAGAGAGTGACTTCATGGGTGCTGCATATTTTGTTTATAGTTTGTCGACATACGAAGAAAAACAAATCGGTCTGATTGTTTCACTGTCTAGTGCTCTGAGAACAGCTTTACTATCCACGAAGATTGTGATCCTAGATGGATTTGGTTTCTTTGCGTGTATAGTCTGTGCTGCTCTCCCAATGGAGAAGAGTTCGGCTTGGGGGATACTGCAGTCACCCGGGAGTTTGTATGAATTGCTGATGTTGAGTATTTCACAGAAAACTCCAGCACCGGCTTTGTCCATTTCAGACCCGACAGGGTACTCATAGAGTTGAAAGCCCTGTGCACTGGTTAATGATCTGGATTCCCACTCCAGTCTTCTGCTGCCTATCGAGATCAATTGATCTGCTATATCATTGAAATATAGATCCGTGTCCTGTCGATAGGAATTTTGCTTCCAAGTGCCTGATTGCCAATGACGAATTGCACTTTTGGCAGCCATGCTTCGCATGAACTCATCCAGATTAAGTACTTCTAATCCTATCTCACGCACACAGGGATCACTGTGCTATGCCAACACTGCTATGCTTATCTTTGTGCCTGTATAAGATTATTGCGGCAGCCAGCTTTGTCTGCTGCATTCCAGTATATAATTTTTCCATAGGTAAGTTTGGATCTTACTATCGCAATATGCATTCAATGGATTATAGGCGGTCGGAAACCCCATCGTTGACTAAATGTTTCTTGCCTTTTCAGCCTTTTTCTGTGATTCTCTTCCATTCGAGCTTCGAACCCAAGAAATATATAAATATTCCTAAATACGTTGCTTCTGAGGAGAGATTCAGAGTAATTACGTTCAACTTTGGAAGGTCGAACTTTTCTGCTTCCTCCTTTTTGCTAACAAAACCAGTTCGGTTTTAGTTGGATTGGATTTACAAACTTTTTAGAATGAATAGTTTTGCCTATGTTTGGAATTATAAATTTGATTCCCATAGCTACTAAGGCTACTAGGCCAGACTGATAGAAGCGCGAACAAATAAATAATTTTGCGAGAGATAGTTGGAAGCGATTTTTTGATATTATTTTCAGCAGTTGGCATTTAGGATTGTGGTTAAAATTTCATTATACACACCGAAGAGGGCGCGCTCTTGGGTACCTGACAAAAAAAAAAAAATGTAGTAAGTTAGTATCTGCATATTGTTTCCGCTAGAATTATTTTTTTTTTTTAAGTCTGAAAAATTAATCTTGATTCGAGCGTAGGAAGGTCGTAAGTGGTTTTCTTCTGGGGTCTGCAGTTTCTGAGACGATTTGGGCCGATAACAATATTATTTTGATTTCAACAAATTTCTTTAGTATTCCGATCTGAGAAGTTTTCAATCCTGGTTGGTTGGTATTCCATTTTCTCTAGTAGACATCTATTTTTCGTTGGCCATAGTGATTTATTACTAGTATCTGGTAGTCAGTCGTGATTCGTACTTATTTACTTACTTACTTACTTATATGGCGCTACAGTCCGGGGTGGACCTGGGCTTCAACCAAAAAACCTTTTCAGCCAGCCCGGCTACAAGCCAGCTGCCTCCAGTTTTGCACGTCAAGTTGGTTGAGGTCCCTCTCCACTTGTTTGCATCACCAACTGCGAGATAGTCCTCAACTGCGCCGTCCATCCGTGGTAGATTCATATTGCCGGGCTGGAACGCTGTATATACCCCAGCCATCTAAGTAGCTATATCCGAACTTTCCTGGCTAATTCGATGTTATCATATAGGCCGTAATGACTGATGTAACTTAAGACTAATGAGCTCCCATTAAAAGTACTTTGACAGTCTATCATCCTCTTATGTATTAAGTTGTTTCATATAAGGGATTAGATGGATATATGCATATGTAGGTATTACTGTCGACAAACATTATATAATGATGTCAGTCTCCGGTATTAACTGCCAAACAGTGAGCTGGAAGCAGGGGGAGTTATTCGTAGGTAGAGGAGATGTGAGTGTAAAAGTCTTTAAACAAAATTGGATTCTGACAAGTGTGTTAATCTTCCCTTTGCGCACAGTCTCTAAATCTCAGTGCTTATCTAGCAGTTATTTATTTACTGTCTACATCGATTGAGAAAAAATGATCTCGATAACTGCTTTACTGCGACATATAGATGTTTTCTTCATGATTTCACAGCCTCGCCAATTTCATTTTATATTTCTTCTGTCTAGACTGACGAAATTTTCAAATTATCTTACGAAGATTAAATGGACTTCGTTGGGCAGATGTATGTCATTTAAGTCTATCCTCTAAGTAGTGACCAACATCCAAAAAACTTTGAAGACATATATTAAGATCCTTCAGGGGAATATTACTTCGTAACATCACCATACCCTCTGTTATGACCTTTTTCCTTCAGTACATTTCTTACTACGTAGATACTTATTCCATTATCGTCTGCTAATTTCATCACATAAGTATATGTATATCTCCATTCGGGACAGAACATAAGTATGACTTGGTAATGTATCTCCTTGTATGGATCATTAGTTCTCTAATTTCATGTTATGGGAAATGTCATAAACCAGAAAATGCCTCATGTCTCTTTCTCTCTTTCTCTTATCATCCGACGCCAGTACCCATTTATTTAATCACTTACTTGCTTGTGTGTTAATTTTCCACACGATTAACTTCTCATTTCTTCCCTTCTATCTCTCTGCGGACAATTAACTCACCAACTTTTCGCCGCCCTAAAGTACACATTCCACATTAGTAGAACAACGAAATGAAAAAGCCTGCACCAACCCATCACAGGCCAACCACTCTCAAATTATACTTTTAAATACCTAATAAAAGAAAAACCCTAGTCTTAGCAAGGATGAACAAAATAAAATTTGTTATCCTTTGGGATAACAGAAAAAAAGAAAGAAACAAGCACACTCTAAACATAAACTATGTATACGTACCTCTGACGCCCCTATTCCCGACGGTTACAACCGCCATTTGACATATCACTCTGTTCACAGAGTCCTTGGTTATCATTTTTACCTCTCTTTGCCTCTGTGTATCTGGGTAGGCCTAGCATTAAGTTCCACTCGAATAAAACCTCATCGTACCCAGGACCATTTTCATAATACGTATGTGCACAATGTAAAGTGCACTTACAGTAAATGAAAACTATCCAAAAAGCCAAACACCAGCACTCACATATCCCTGAACTGGGCGGTAGTGGGCCTGGTATAGGACTTGGTCTGGCACCCACTTGGGTATATGCGGCGCATCTTTCAGCAATTTTACATTCCGACTAATGAAATGGTCTGGGAACGCATTCTTTCGTCAGTGGTGTGTCCTTAATTTTATCCTTTTTCTCCGTTGCTTCGCTTATTTCTGTTAATTTTCGCATAATGTGCTCTTGACAATTTATGCACTCGAGCCAACTTTTCACGCGGCGTATCTTGCATGCGGTTACAGTGCCTGTGTAATTGCACATTATTATTATTATTTTTATTGTCCTGTGTGTGGAGGATAGAGTAGATGGATGTGAGGTGATGCTCGAATGTGAACAATCGGAAACCAATCTTTTAGCCAGTCTATCTCTGTCTATCTGCCAACAGAGTAGACTTGATTATTATGTGCAATTCGTTGCAATAGCAGCAGCAGATATCGTGTCAAGCGTGATTCACAAACGTGCAGACACGGGCGCATCATCGCAAAAATGTTCCATTCGATGAGATACTTATCGACAAGAGCGATTATAATTGTCCCCTGGGTGTCACTTATACCACACACGGTTTGCTGTGTATTGGTGTAGGCCCGGCTTTTGTCTGATAGTTTCGATTGTGGTCGATGTGTGCAGCATCACCGCCATGTATATGCAGACCAAAGCAAATTGCTTCGATGAATATCACAGATATCATTTCGAAATTCGCCCTCTGGTTTTGTGGATACCAAAACCGAGAATCTCATCATCATCATCGTCCTCATTGACAGTACCATCGACATCTGAATCGTAGGTATAGTCAGTCATGGATGGAATGACATCACTCTATTCTAGTGAGGTGGTTTGGGTAATTTGATTCAATTATCCATCGATGGAGAACTGTTGATGTATGATGAAGAGGTGGGAATCGGTGGTGTTGAACACAATTTCTAACAAGAACACGAATGCTGTCAGGTAAAAGCACATCTTGATTTGCTGTCTGTCATCAATCGTCAAAATTTGTTATTAGTCTGCTGTTCAATTTGGCAGGGAATACACTTTAAAAAATTCCAGCTAAAGGGCATCTAATTACTCATGTCAGTTCCCGGTTTTGTCTCTCTTAGAATGTCCTTGAACAGCAAAAATTATATCTGAACTCCAGAAACGCTCCAGAAATTGTTTCCAAAATTTGGAAGAGGTCGGGAAGTGAACTGACTTCATTCATAAAGAATTAATATCAGAAGTGTCGTGCCTTACGACTAACAAAGGCCTAGTAGGGGCAGCATCTCCCGATAGGTGTTGGTCCGTTAAGTAACGAGATAGAGGCAGCCGAAAACCTAGCAGCTCTGTTAGTAAGCCCTACTCCCACCTCCTCGTGGTGCCATCTGGGAATTTCTTCAGAAATTGCTAACGGGAGAGGACGTATGCCGAGCTTCCTGCGCCAAAAAACAGGATAAGTGTCGGTTGGTCTGTGGCCCATCGAGCCGCAACCGTAAAAAAAAATCTTGCTCCGAAGCGGAAATCAACGCCTCGGATACGGGCGGATAATTTGATGACGACCTTTGGCTATCAAACACGGACAAAGATCGGATTCTGGAATGTTAAGACCCTCCTGGACTCACTCAAGGAAGGGCCTTATAACGCCAGATTCCTCCAATTAGAACGCGAATTTGCACGGTATAAAATAGACATCTTAGGGCTGAGCGAGATAAGATGGTTCGATGCTGGGGAATTCATCTCCCCAAAAAGCACTGTCATGCTCTACTCTGGTAAACCAGCTGGAAGTGCACAGAGTTCCGGAGTAGTACTCATGCTAACTCCAGCAGCACGTAGCCTCATATCCTGGAAACCCCATAGTGACAGGATATTGACGGCTAGGTTCCAGAGTAGAGTTAGAAAAATTACCATCATACAGTGTCATGCTCCGACTTTAGACGCGACTGAGGACGAAAAGGATGATTTTTATAGCCACTTAGGCGCCGCCTACAACAAAACGCCTAATGGGGACATCGAAATGGTGATGGGAGATCTCAATGCCAAGGTGGGTAGCGACAACACCATGCTTAAGCACGTGATGGGAGTTCACGGCGTGGGAGACCGTAATGACAATGGTGAGCGGTTTGTGGAGTTCTGCAATACCAACCGCCTAGTCATCGGAGGTACGCTGTTTAAGCATAGCACCTGCCACAAAATCAGCTGGGTCTCTACTGATAGGCAACGAACATCCAACTAGATCGACCACATTGCAATCAGTCGCCGCTTTAGGAATTGTCTCCTGGACGTCCGAAATAGACGTGGAGCTGACGTCGGACTAGAACGAGATCACCATCTTATGGTAGCTCATTTACGCCTTCATACTGCATCCGTCAACAGCAACCGCTCAAACCTACTTAACATCACCAGGTTTAATATCGACAGACTCAAGGTTTCCCAAGTGCGCCAACAGTTCAGGGACCATCTTGCCCTAGAAGTAGAAGCAATCAGCAACAAGAGAACATGGATGACCACTGGAGTGCTCTGAAAAATGCTTTTGCGACTGGGGCACGCACGTATGTCGGTAAAAAGCAGAAACACCACCGCACAGACACATGAAGACGGATCGATGAGCATACAGCAATCAAGGCTCGGATTGCAGCAGCCTCAGCAGTAGAGAGAACCGAGCTTGAAGCCCAATATCGTGCGAAGAAGAAAGAAGTGCAGCGTAGTGTGAGACGTGAGAAACGTCAATATATCAACACATTGGCCTCAAGGGCTGAAGAAATAGCTAGTAGGTGCGACAGTTGGGCTGTTTACAGTATCACTAAGGAGCTCATTGGTGGTCAAAACTACAAACAACATCAAGTGAAGAGTCTAAGCGGTAACCTTCTGATTTCGGATTAGGATCAGCTCACTAGATGGAGAGAACATTTTGCTACAGTGCTAAATCACTTATACGATGGCGGTATGATCTCGTATTCGAATGAGCAGTTCGAAGCAACAAATTCCCGAATTCACACCGCACCTCCCAGTAAAACCGAGATAATAACAGCAATCAAGTCCCTCAAGAAGAACAAGGTGGTGGGTATTGATGGCATCCCTGCTATTCCAAGCGGCGTCAAATACATCGGCAGATTTGCTGCATCCGCTAATATGGAGAGCTTGGGATAGCGAAAAATTTCCACAGGAGTGGAAAAGGAGGATGGCGTCAAAGGCGTGTACGTCTGTATTTCATGGATGTGATACAATCTAATTTCGTATGGATGGTGTTCGATTCCAAACATGGGACATACTTCTATCTGACAATATCTTACAGACTAGTTAGCGCATATTCTCTACTAGCAATTTGTATTTCCCTTGGTAGAGATAACAATCAAAGCATACTCTCATATCCTGATGAAGATCTTTATTTAACAAAATCCATTAACAGCCTAATTTAATCTCATCACTTTGGGCAATGGTAACTTATACCTTACCTCTTCCCAAACGAACGATAGCTTGTTTTAATTTCTCACTGTCAAATTATATCACTGTATAGGTATATACGTAGGTTTTTATCTCCATCATGTAATAAATCTAATCACTTCCAATGATCAGCTTAAAAACATCACATTTATCTCGTTAATATACGCATACTGTAACATGTAATATGTTTCCCATCCTTTCCTCACAAATATTACGCTCAGCATGAATCCTGAACAGCAGCACCCTTCAATTTATTTTAATTCGTTGGCTATATGCCAACGCAACAACTGCACTTATACACAGATGGGGGGATAGCTCTGCTGCCGTTTTATCTCTGGCTCCTTTAATAAAAGAATATGCCAAACGGAAATGCCTGAATGGGCATACACTAAGAAAAAAAAAATTGAGGCAAATATGTACCAACAATAATAGGCAGCATAAAATATTGAAAAGGATATTACCAACAATTGCCGAAAGGAATGAAAAGAGTATGCTGTTTAGCAACGAAACGAATTAACGTGGCAAAGATGCCAAAGCAGATGAGGCAGCAATCTGGGGATCTGTTAGCAGCGTATTATGAGATGAGGTTCAAATTTGTCCCTTGATTCTGAATTTTTTTTTTATAGAAAATGAAATCAAATGAAATCACATAAAATCAGATAATTTGAACAGGAATGAATTGAATGAGGCTTATACTTATACTTGTATGCTGAAATACGTTTATCTTAAATAAATTCTGCTGATATTATAAGGTTATTATTATTAGCCACAAACGTATTGAGCATTGTTTAAAAATAAATATTCATTGCAAGTACATTTATTGAATTTTAAATATGGCAATGTTTGGAACGATTTGTTTTAATTATCATAACATATTTTGAAGAAAAACTTCTGTGCTTTGTTAAGATCTGTTTGGATAGTCAAACCACTCAAGAAAAGCGTTCAATATAATCACATATAAAACATATGATGTGCACAAAATATATATTTACTTTTTGCAAATGGTTCACGTTCTTACAGAATATTCAAAAGTCTGACACACAGTGTGTATTATATTCTTACAGCATATTCAAAAGTTCTTGTCAAAAAAATTCTCTAAAAATTTCATTCATATTGAAGAAAGGTTTGATTCAAGTTCAGATCAACTTTGAGCGTTGGCATCATACTAAACGATAAAAATACAATCTTGGCAAATAACCACACTGATTGGGCTCTTCTTAAACAAAATGAAGAAATCAATTTACCTATCCCCCTTAAAACTACTCCACAACTTGAAGATGATATTTTAAAATTCACCCAATAAATTCAACAGTTGGTCTGGAAATATACTCCAGTCCTAAAAAGGAAAGCAGTTGGCCAATACTTTCCCAAAGAAGTATTGGAATTAGAAGCCAAGAAACCGAAACTTTGAGCTCCAATAGATAAAAGAAATCTGAATAGAATCTCCCAACATCTTCACCGTATCTTCTTCTTTCTTTTTTCAGCGAGATTATGATCCGAAAATAAGGGATCATAACCCTCCCACTTCACTGCATTTCTACTGATCCGCCTGTGGGGTTCTCCTATTTGACCTCAGAAAATATCGGCAGGCCTGCCGATTTTGGATCACTCGGCTACTGAGGCCAATGAAATGCCGATGTTGTAGCATTTGTCTGATGCAGGCGTTTATCGGTCTGCCTTTCTTACATCGCGAGTTCTTTGGAACGTGCATTGATATTGCCTTTTTAACAGGGTTCAAATAATCTCTTCTTTGAACGTGACAATACCAGCTGAGCCGGTCGCGCTCTTTCTTTTGTGCGATGGCTTCCTTGACGTGAAAGCTTCCACGGATCTTCCAACTTCTTATTCGATCAAGCTTTGTCACTCCTGCTGTCATGCAAAGCATCTTCATCTCAGCTGCCGTTAATTTACTCTCATACTTTTTGTACATCGTTCAACATTGTGAACCATATGTGAGCGCAGGATGCACAACTGCGGTGTAGAGTCATATGATAAAAGAAACAGAAAATGGGTCTATAAATGAGTATCTTAACAAATAACTTACGAACGATAAAAGTACCGACTATTCACTCTGGAAGACCACCAAACACCTAAGCAGTCCGATTCAGCTAAGACATTAAATCAAGAAAAATTATAGACAATGGGCGAAAACTAGTGCAGAGAAAGCTGCCTCATTCGTTGAGCATCTAACCACCACGTTCAAACTACATGCAAGTCAATGCGATGTGACGTGCGATACGCGCAGCCAAGATGACGAAGATATTCCACTAGTCTTTGTGTTTGAAGTTAGAAAAGAAATAAACACAAGACTCAAGACGAAGAAAGCCCCAGGGTATGACCTAATTACCGGTGAATTACTAAAACAACTCCCACACAAAGGTGTGGTAAAGCCTACGAACATTATTCAAGCTGCAATCAGACTGCATCACGTCCCCTGTTACTGGAAAGTTGCTGAAATGATCATGGTACCTAAACCAGGTAAATCATCGTATGAGGCAGCATCCTATAGGCCTATATCTCTACTCCCAGATATTTCATTTTTTTTTGGGTTAGCACCCCACAAAATCAAGAATGGTCTCCAGAGTCTCACTGTGCTCGTTGCGGAATCTGCAGAGATCTTATTCTGCTTTATCTAGTTTCCTTATGTGTCCCTTGAGTCTACCTGTTAAGATGCGTAGGGTATTCTTATTAAGATCGCTATAAGCTTCGAACCTTTTTCAGTTTTAGTTTCCTAGTAGTTTCTTTGCTTGGCTCATACGTGTAATACGTGTGGTAATCTTCTAAATATACTAGCAGACCGGCCTACTAGCATGCACGATTCGAAAACCCGAATAATCGATGACAGGAATGCGCCTGCGTACTAATCCACACCCTGCACACTTCTACCACTCTCGGTAGGTATTAATTCGCGGGGCTGGTTAGCATGTCATGCTATTCATCTCGCATGAGCCATTGCTGCTTCTTATGCTTATGCTGCTTTGGCTTTGCAGCAGCTCAATTAGCACATTCCAATTTACTGTGTGTGCTCATATGCCATTGTGTGTCAGAGCATGTCTAGTATGTTACATTGCATAAGTGGGCGTTTTTGTGTAACTTAGTCTACCTTCCAGCGTTTGCAGGATCCTCATTTCTCGCTGCTGCTCGTTCCTCCAGACGTAGTTGTTGCATCGTGCTGGCGATGATTTCGTTCGCTGTGTTCCAGTATTCATTCGTCAATATGAATGTTATTAGTCCTCTCGGAGTCACTTGGCCGCCAGTTTTTGTCTCTAGTATACTTTTGGCCGTCGTATACATCCGGCATTCCCTCAAAACATGTTCCGCATTTTGAATTTTGCCTTTACAGTGCGGGCAGTATGGGTCATCTACGTGTTCTTATTTGTAGAGCTATTCCCGAAAGCATCGGTACCCTGATAGAAACTGTGTCATGTAGAAGTTTACTTCTCCGTGTTTTCTGCTGATCCATTCCTCTACGTTGGGGATCAGCATATGGGTCCATCTTCCTTTGGGTGTGGTGTTCGATCTCTGATACCATTTTGCTTGTATAGCCTCGTTGGTTTCTGCGGTCTTTTTTATTTACAAATTCATTGGCATTCCAGCGGAGATAACATTAATTGCCTCCGCGGACACCATCCGAAAAGCACAACACACTCTTAACGAAGTGATTCTATGGGCCGAGTTCATCCGCCTTATGTACGTTATCCGGTACGATCATTTGTGCCCATATGGGGGACGCGTACATAAGGATCGACTTGCTTACCGTTGCTAGCAGATTTCTAATTGGCTGCCTGAGTCCTCCAACGTTTGGCATTAATCTTGACAGTGCCGCTACTGCTCTGGAGGCTCTCCCGCCTGCGTACATTATGTGCTCTTTGAAGTTTAGCTTGTGGTCCAGCAGCACTCCCAGGTACTTGATGTGTGGACGCGACTCGATGGTCTACTCATCGACCCTGAGTATTGTTCCAGGTACTTGCTCTGCTTGGTGTCTCTCTCTAATTTCCTGAATAAGAATTCTTTTAAGATATGTTCCTCTATTCTGGAGAATGGTTTAGGATCTATAAAGGGTTCTGTTGCCCCCAGTACTGCTAGCGAGACTGCTGCATCATTACGTTCTATTCCTACATGGCCCGGTTACTTTATTTCTTGTGCCTAATTTGCTGAGGTTGCGTAGGCATTTCCATCCAAGTTTAGACTTGACGATATGGGCGTCAAGTATATTGATGGCTGCTTAACTAACTGTCATTATTGCTATATCGCAATTCATGTAGCTTTTTTCAAGATTGATTTGGACGCATCTGTTTTTGGTATATATTCGAATTTTGCCCTGAAAGTTGCTGGTGGTCTAACCCATGGGTTCGGAGTACTAACTGCTTGGCCCAAATACTCCTGCACCAGTTCCTTCTTTAGTTCTTGATCCATCTGCACACCACCATATCATGTGGATATTGTGCTTATAGACTGTGATTGCAGAAGTACTTTTCAAAGATGAATTTCCTAATGTACAAGGGAGTGAGTTCCAGGAGAAAATCAATGGCTGCTGTTGGGCAAGTTCTTATGGCTACAGTAATAAAGAGGCACGCCAGTCGTTGTACTTTATTGAGTGTCTCTCTCATTGTAACTAAACTGGTTCATTTTGCACATGTTATGGCCTCATAAGTGATCATTGACTTCACAATCCATCCATCTTAGGATGCTGGGACTACATCCCGAATATTGACACCTGATAGGCTCCTGCATGTAGCATTCATACATATCTCTACTGTATAACTTTTCCAGAAGAG
The DNA here is from genome assembly GCA_945910035.1 of Brachypalpus laphriformis. Taxonomy (NCBI): domain Eukaryota; kingdom Metazoa; phylum Arthropoda; class Insecta; order Diptera; family Syrphidae; genus Brachypalpus; species Brachypalpus laphriformis. Next base: position 164,030,094 of record OX246756.1, read on the forward strand.
TTTGCTGTCTGGGTATAATCCTAGATACTTTAAGCCTGTTTGAGAATGACCGCTTAAATTACTTTTTCTTGTAAAGAGAGCGTAGCATGTATGTACAACATTCATCGATCATGTCTTGAGGTATGAGTTACATACTCTCTGACGGTGTCCTCGCTCACCGCCTTCTACAAGAGGATGTGATCACGTCCTAGACCTATGAGGTTGAGTTAGTATAGCATCACAGATCCTAGCCAGTCATTTGAAAGCAGGACTTCTGTTGCAACATAATTTGCAAATTCAAGAATTTCGTCAATGCTAAGATGATACTAATACACAGATGTAAAAGTCAAGTAAGCTTGTGTAAGAATATGCAGATTTCTATAAAAACCGTCAACTATTTCTCCTACACCCCAGTTACAAAAAGAAAATATAGTTTTATGTAAACAAAAATATTTGTCATGTCAAAATCCATAAATTACGATTTGCCTCCAACCACATCGCTCTTGACGTTAAGAGGTTTGCATAGCCGTGACTCACTTTGCCGGTCGTTCATTGGACATAGTATTGGCTCGGTCATTCTTTAACTTTTTTTTATCCTCGTTCATATAAGTAGTCGGTGTAGTCACCCGCCCAGGTCTGGATGACGATGAATACGGCGAAAGGACATTGATTGATATTAATGACCGTGAAGGAAATTAATTAGTTTTGGTTACCTGTGTTGCAAATCAATTGGGAACACCAATTATTCTTTTTAACTGGTAGCCATTACTTAAAGTCATTGAGCTTGGCTATTTCTATAAGAGTTTTGTGGGGAAGGAGGTACCCTCCATTGACTTTCGTGGCGCACGTTTAATGGGCTCCAAGTATTGAGCTGTTTACATGTGCAATTGTTGTTGAGGGTGGTTGTTCGGTCATGGGATATACAATATGTTGTTAATAAATGTTGGTTTTCCGGTTTTTGTAAGTTCCTTTGGTCTGGGAAAGTTTCATAAGAGTTGTAGGTACATATGTTTGCCCATATTGTACATGTATAGTGTATGGAATGGCAAAGGCGTTGTTGGAGAAAAGTTTTCTAACACCCTACTTGTTGGGAAGTTTCATTTAATTGTTATTTTCTCTTCTATATTCGGTGAGAATAATGTGCTGGAAGTTGGAGTTAGTAAATATTAAATATCCATGTGGATAATGGGAAATCAATTTAATGAGAAGGGTAGGAATTTGAATGCGTTGGATTCTCATATACAAATAAATTATTCGAGGCTCATGAATAGCTTTTATTTCGTGCTTACGCTTACATCTGGCTTATATCTAATGCGATAGAGAATATATTTTTTGCACTGAACTAGCGACTGATAAAGACCTTTGCAAGGTGAAAAGCAAAAACTGTCCCCCATCCTCGAGAAAAAAACTGATGCACAACTGATATACCCTACATCAAAGCGAGGCAGCTAAACCTCTATCAAATATGTTATACAAGTATCTTGAAATTTCATGAGATGAGAAACACAACTGTGGATATGTTTTCCATTCAGATTTGTGTTTGGCTAGATGTACAATCTCAGGGGACAAGATGTACAATGTACGAGAACGCAAGAATAAAGTTTTAATAACATGATACCACTCACTAACTTAGATGGCACTACACTCGGACTGAGTCTAGGTCTCAGCTGACAAGTCTCAGACAAGTTCTCAAAGGTCTCTTGCCACTTCCGTACATAATTGAATATACCTCATTCCGAATAATACTGTCATGTGTAACCTTGCAAGGGTGGTTGGCGTTATGTCGAATTGCTATTTCTGATTTTCTTTCTAAAATTTTACGCACAGTGAAGATCTGGACGACAATCGACAAACTTAAAGCCCCACTGATAGGTCTAAATCGATGCCGATACAGCAAGCTAATTCCCCGTATTTTGCTAAGGCTCCAATCGTCATGCCAATAGTACACTGCCTATAAGATCAGCTCGTGCAGTCTTAAATAGTTCAGACCCAGCGGCTTTGTCGACCTTTTTAATCCGATAGGTGATCCTCTTCAAGATGGAGACCATCGGAATTTGTTCCTTTCCTCGATTAGGAGTCTGCAAATGTAGCCTCTGCAGACTTTTAGCACAGACTGCGTTTTGACTTCTGTGTTCCTATTTCTGTCTTTGCAGTCTACGTTACAGGTAGCGATACGATACAAATTGGGTTCTTTATCCTTGCATTAAAGCTTCGTCCTTTTTTCATACTATATCATCTCTGTACCTCCTCGATCTCACGTTGCCGATTCTTCTTCTTATTGCTTCTGACCACCTGTCTTTCGTCCCCTCATTTCAGCTCTTAGAGCTCAGTGAGCTTTTATGCATTACTCAGGACCAAACCTTATTTTATTTATAAGATGGCATTAAGATAAGTCTACGTAATGTCTACTGCAGAAGACAAACAAGAAGAGAACATACATAACTTTAGTTAGTTCAAGGATACAAAAATCCATTTTTGTCTACTCCAGCTGATTAAAATCCTTTTCGTTTCTGTGTAGATAGCACTCAATTTCAGATTTGCGTTCACCCATTGTACCCAATTTATTTGCTTTCTACCCGTTTATCCCAGAGAAAATCATTCTCGAATGTGTGTTCTTCCGAAATGGAATTGCTGTTTGTTTCGAACAATAAATGCCCAACCTTCGCTCAACCTTCACTAATTAAAAAATCTCAAACCTGGACGTTTTAGGTACTATGCACTAGTACATCCCATTGTCGACGAGATTATTGCATGTCTACTCGCTTACATTTCCATACATATACCATCTCCTTGCTGGGCTAGGGCCTACGAATGCTTTTGTAACAGGGATGTAAATTTGAATCCAGTCGCCTCTCGATTAACACTGAACTCTGGTACTGCTGCCGCTGCTACTGCTACCATTCACCATCCACGAGAAGGCCGACCACTGCTCCTCTAGAACACACGAAAGAAGAATGACAGCTGGGTAATTGATGTTGAATAAAATGAAAGGATTCATTCTCTGTTACTACAATCACACATGAATGTAACATTGCTTTGAGTGAAACTTGGTTTTTGGGGTTGAGAGAGGATAGTTTTGCTTTTTGCTTTAGCTTTGGGAAAACAAAATTAAACTTTCAGACGAAGATCACAATTAGTTTTCCATAGAGAATGGAAGGACGAGTGACGATTTACCTGCTGTGATAAGGCGAACCGGACCGTATAGTAGCAGACCTGTACTGCATATTGACTTAAGTACATATGATGGGGTCACAGTGTCGAGAGGAATGGCTAACATCCCCCGTAAAATGGATTTACCCATGCTCTCTGTTAGTGTTGATATTTTCGTTCTGTCAGCAGTGTCCGGACAACAGTCATCCTGATGGGCAATCTAACAAATGTCAACAATATTAAGTAGTATAAGTCCGGTGTGTGAGGCTTTTGTGTTGAAACGTTGAGATACACGTCTTCACACACGCGGTGATAAAATTCACTCCAATCCTATAGAAGGACACAATATTCATATGAAACTAGTGCTGTGTGTGCATGGATTGTGCAATGACCAAAGGCTTTCATTTGTTGGTAGTGTGCCTGGTCAGAGACAGGAACAACCCTGTGCAGCACTATTCTTGAATAGAACTGACATCGTCTGCATTTGACATTGACGGATAATTTTATACAACAAAAAAAAAAACATATTATGCCCACAGGACACAGGACCAAATGCAAGCACGTTGTTGTGTATGCCAAAGTGTTGGTCTGGTTGGTTTTTATTTGAAATTCAGTTAGATATCGAAATTGACTTTTTTATCAGATATAAATCGACATCACAGTATGATGGGAAGTTTATGCAATATTTTTACTGGTAGCCAAAGGATTTATAAAAAAAATGTATACATATTCCAGCCTTGATTAGTCTAACGTGTGTGTAGAGGGTAAATCGATTTACGATCCATCAACGCCGGATGTCCTTTGATTGCAAAACGAATAGCTGTGAGATATATATTCTAATTTGAAAAGTTATTGTCATATTTTCTATATGACTTTTGGTTTTGTTTTCCAGAATTTCGCAGTGTTGCCAGCATTATCAACAAAATTGTTCGTGTCAGCGAAAAGTTAGTACTGATATTCATTTTCGTGCATATTTGTCCTCGCATTGCTTAAAATCCATTGAATGCATTTTTATCGGATTCTCACTGTTGCACTTCTTACTGATTTTGTAGCAAGCTGAAAAAAAGCATCATTTCAATAGTTTATAGAATTAAGAAGCTAAGGCGAACCCCACAGGCGGATCAGTAGAAATGCAGTGAAGTGGGAAGGTTATGATCCCTTGTTTTCGAATCATGGCCTCGCTGATAAAAGGAAGAAGAAGGAGAAGAAGCTAAGGACTATCGAAAATAAAGTTTGTAATCAATTGCACGCCTGTAATTCGGAACGGCTATTCCGATTTCTATGAAATATATTTTTTTGTTTAGAGTGGAAGTATAATACGTTTTCAAAAGGCAGACGTGACCATGGGCACAGCTACTATCAATACGTCTAGTCAAAGTAGGTTTTAAAGCAAACATTTGAAATAATAATCTGGAAACTTTCGGAAATGGTTTCAAATCTGTACCCAAATAAAGTTAAGAAAATCCCATAGGGCCAGTTACTGGTTTTACCGCCATTTTGCAAAAAGCATCCTGCATTTTGAATCCCTTTCTCTAAATACTAACTGTCTATAAGCGGAAAATAATTGAAAGGTCCACATTATTTATGACTCATGACTTGCATAAATATACAAACTTGGCGCGGTTCTTCAACTCTTATTGAATTTTTTAAACATGTAAAAAAATGCTACAATCGATCTTTGTAGGTGGTTGTGATTTACTGCAAAGCTATACATTAAGTATTTGAAAACTTTGCGAGTAGTTTTAGTACCGATTCATCCTTTGGTTTATCAGATATCATATAAAATAAACAAGACATGGAGTCCGATGTACCCTACGACACTGAGTGCTATAACGCTAAACAGTAAAAGGTGATTTTGATAGTTTGAAACAGGTTTTAAGATTTAAGACTCAATTTTGGACTTCTAAATTTCACATACTCGTATAATAATATTGGATCCATGAACCATATGCACAAGGTTTACAAGGTTTTTCATTAGGATTGCCGCATTTTGTTTTTAAATAAAACAGTTTATGTTTGAGATATAGAAAAAAAATATTTCGGGTTAAAGTACATACCATTCAAACCATTAATTATGGAACACGTCATTAAAATGTCCTTTACGGATACGCCTGTACAACTAAATGTGCTGAACAATATTTTGCATGAAATTTTTGCACAAATCCGGTGACATGTCGACAAATTCGGGTTCAATGTTGTTGCTGAGGTCGTCTAAAGCCTCTGATTTATTGGCATAGTACATGAACTTGACATAGCCCCAAAGAAAATGGTCCAGATACGTCAAATCACATGAACGAGACGACAAATTGACTGGTGCATTTCTGGAGATAACACGGTCACTGAACTTCGACTTCAATAACTCGATTGTTTGGCCAGCTGTGTGAGTTGTGGCGTCGTCTTTTTGAAACAACATGTGCTCCAAGTCATTTTCTTCTAATTTATCCCGAAAATAGTCAACCAACTTGGTACGGTAGTAATCTCCATTGACTGACTGCGTTGCCAGCATGTTCTTCTTCTTTCTATTTTGGCGAGGTTATGATCCGAAAAGAAGGGATCCTAACCCTCACACTTCACCGCATTTCTACTTTTGTGGGGTTTGCCTATTTGACCTCAGAAAATATCGGCAGGCCTCCCGATTTTGGTTCACTCGGTTACTGAGGCCAATTAAATGCCGATGTCGTCTCATTTGTCTGATCCAGGCGTTTATAGGCCTGCTTCTCCTGCTTCGCGATGCCTTTGGAACGTTCACGGATATTGCCGTTTTAAGAGGGTTCTATCTTTTGTACGATGGTTTCCTTGACGTGAAAACTTCTTATTCGATTAAGCTTTGTCACACCTGATGTCATGCGAAGAATCTTCATGACATGCCGTTAATTTACCCTCATACTTTTTGTACGTCGTCCAACATTGTAAACCGTATGTGAGCGCTGGACGCACAACTGCGGTCTAGAGCCTTACTTTCAATTTAGGGGTCATTCCCGCCACTTCATCCACCCTATGCTTACGCGATGATTGATATTGTCATCACAGGTTGATCTGCTATTGATCATAGATCCCAGATATTTGAACTTTTCGCACGTGGGAAGCACTGTTCAATTCAAATAAATGTCTGGAATAGGCCTGAGTGGATCAGAGAACGGGCAGCACAAGTACTTGGTCTTTTTTAAACTAATGCGATACCCATTTCTCTCCAAAACGTTCACCCAAACATCAAGTGCTCGTTGCAGGGATGTAGGATCCTTACTTATGATGGCTCCATCGTCAGAAAAGAATAACTGATGCACCTTGGGGTCCATCACTTTACCTTCAAGCAGATAATCAAGGAATGTAATAAAGAGCAAAGGACTTAAAATGCTTCCCTGGTGCACCCCGACATTGATTGGGAACTCTTCGATTACTCCAGCTGGGTTTGGTCCTTCGTACATGTCCATAATCATCCGAACATAGGTTTCTGGAATCCCTCGATGTCTTAGCGCCACCCATATCAGATCTCGTGGTTGTCTGTCGAATGCCTTTTCAAAGTCAACCAATACAATATGCTAATCCTTTAAGGAATCACGATGTTTTTCCATTCCATACGTTGGATTGCATCTGCGGTTGATTTACCTGCGACAAACCCGCACTGATCATCAGATAGCTTTATTATTTTTCACAGTCGGCCACCTAATACCCGCTCAACGATCTTCATGGTGTGGGACATCAGGTTGATCGAACGGTAGTTATCACAGTTTCGCGTATCACCCTTCCCTTTCAATACAGGGAGAAGGTAACTTTCCCACGATTGATTCGACATTGGATCACCACTCATAAATTTGGAGATGAGAGTTCTGAGCAACTGAGCTCAATGTTTCCCATCTTTTCCCAAAACTCAGAGGGCATCTCGTCTGGCGCAACCGCTTTTTGGTTTTTGGAGTATTTATAGTATTGGAGTATATGACTTTTGGTTTTGTTTTCCAGAATTTCGCAGTGTTGCCAGCATTATCAACAAAATTGTTCGTGTCAGCGAAAAGTTAGTATTGATATTCATTTTCGTGCATATTTGTCCTCGCATTGCTTAAAATCCATTGAATGCATTTTTATCGGATTCTCACTGTTGCACTTCTTACTGATTTTGTAGCAAGCTGAAAAAAAGCATCATTTCAATAGTTTATAGAATTAAGAAGCTAAGGCGAACCCCACAGGCGGATCAGTAGAAATGCAGTGAAGTGGGAAGGTTATGATCCCTTGTTTTCGAATCATGGCCTCGCTGATAAAAGGAAGAAGAAGGAGAAGAAGCTAAGGACTATCGAAAATAAAGTTTGTAATCAATTGCACGCCTGTAATTCGGAACGGCTATTCCGATTTCTATGAAATATATTTTTTTGTTTAGAGTGGAAGTATAATACGTTTTCAAAAGGCAGACGTGACCATGGGCACAGCTACTATCAATACGTCTAGTCAAAGTAGGTTTTAAAGCAAACATTTGAAATAATAATCTGGAAACTTTCGGAAATGGTTTCAAATCTGTACCCAAATAAAGTTAAGAAAATCCCATAGGGCCAGTTACTGGTTTTACCACCATTTTGCAAAAAGCATCCTGCATTTTGAATCCCTTTCTCTAAATACCAACTGTCTATAAGCGGAAAATAATTGAAAGGCACATTATTTATGACTCATGACTTGCATAAATATACAAACTTGGCGCGGTTCTTCAACTCTTATTGAATTTTTTAAACATGTAAAAAAATGCTACAATCGATCTTTGTAGGTGGTTGTGATTTACTGCAAAGCTATACATTAAGTATTTGAAAACTTTGCGAGTAGTTTTAGTACCGATTCATCCTTTGGTTTATCAGATATCATATAAAATAAACAAGACATGGAGTCCGATGTACCCTACGACACTGAGTGCTATAACGCTAAACAGTAAAAGGTGATTTTGATAGTTTGAAACAGGTTTTAAGATTTAAGACTCAATTTTGGACTTCTAAATTTCACATACTCGTATAATAATATTGGATCCATGAACCATATGCACAAGGTTTACAAGGTTTTTCATTAGGATTGCCGCATTTTGTTTTTAAATAAAACAGTTTATGTTTGAGATATAGAAAAAAAATATTTCGGGTTAAAGTACATACCATTCAAACCATTAATTATGGAACACGTCATTAAAATGTCCTTTACGGATACGCCTGTACAACTAAATGTGCTGAACAATATTTTGCATGAAATTTTTGCACAAATCCGGTGACATGTCGACAAATTCGGGTTCAATGTTGTTGCTGAGGTCGTCTAAAGCCTCTGATTTATTGGCATAGTACATGAACTTGACATAGCCCCAAAGAAAATGGTCCAGATACGTCAAATCACATGAACGAGACGACAAATTGACTGGTGCATTTCTGGAGATAACACGGTCACTGAACTTCGACTTCAATAACTCGATTGTTTGGCCAGCTGTGTGAGTTGTGGCGTCGTCTTTTTGAAACAACATGTGCTCCAAGTCATTTTCTTCTAATTTATCCCGAAAATAGTCAACCAACTTGGTACGGTAGTAATCTCCATTGACTGACTGCGTTGCCAGCATGTTCTTCTTCTTTCTATTTTGGCGAGGTTATGATCCGAAAAGAAGGGATCCTAACCCTCACACTTCACCGCATTTCTACTTTTGTGGGGTTTGCCTATTTGACCTCAGAAAATATCGGCAGGCCTCCCGATTTTGGTTCACTCGGTTACTGAGGCCAATTAAATGCCGATGTCGTCTCATTTGTCTGATCCAGGCGTTTATAGGCCTGCTTCTCCTGCTTCGCGATGCCTTTGGAACGTTCACGGATATTGCCGTTTTAAGAGGGTTCTATCTTTTGTACGATGGTTTCCTTGACGTGAAAACTTCTTATTCGATTAAGCTTTGTCACACCTGATGTCATGCGAAGAATCTTCATGACATGCCGTTAATTTACCCTCATACTTTTTGTACGTCGTCCAACATTGTAAACCGTATGTGAGCGCTGGACGCACAACTGCGGTCTAGAGCCTTACTTTCAATTTAGGGGTCATTCCCGCCACTTCATCCACCCTATGCTTACGCGATGATTGATATTGTCATCACAGGTTGATCTGCTATTGATCATAGATCCCAGATATTTGAACTTTTCGCACGTGGGAAGCACTGTTCAATTCAAATAAATGTCTGGAATAGGCCTGAGTGGATCAGAGAACGGGCAGCACAAGTACTTGGTCTTTTTTAAACTAATGCGATACCCATTTCTCTCCAAAACGTTCACCCAAACATCAAGTGCTCGTTGCAGGGATGTAGGATCCTTACTTATGATGGCTCCATCGTCAGAAAAGAATAACTGATGCACCTTGGGGTCCATCACTTTACCTTCAAGCAGATAATCAAGGAATGTAATAAAGAGCAAAGGACTTAAAATGCTTCCCTGGTGCACCCCGACATTGATTAGGAACTCTTCGATTACTCCAGCTGGGTTTGGTCCTTCGTACATGTCCATAATCATCCGAACATAGGTTTCTGGAATCCCTCGATGTCTTAGCGCCACCCATATCAGATCTCGTGGTTGTCTGTCGAATGCCTTTTCAAAGTCAACCAATACAATATGCTAATCCTTTAAGGAATCACGATGTTTTTCCATTCCATACGTTGGATTGCATCTGCGGTTGATTTACCTGCGACAAACCCGCACTGATCATCAGATAGCTTTATTATTTTTCACAGTCGGCCACCTAATACCCGCTCAACGATCTTCATGGTGTGGGACATCAGGTTGATCGAACGGTAGTTATCACAGTTTCGCGTATCACCCTTCCCTTTCAATACAGGGAGAAGGTAACTTTCCCACGATTGATTCGACATTGGATCACCACTCATAAATTTGGAGATGAGAGTTCTGAGCAACTGAGCTCAATGTTTCCCATCTTTTCCCAAAACTCAGAGGGCATCTCGTCTGGCGCAACCGCTTTTTGGTTTTTGGAGTATTTGACCGCCTTACTAACTTCTTCCACTGTGATGTCGGGTATTTTTTCACAGTTAGGAAAGTATAGCTTTGCCAGCATCATGGAAGAAGAAGTAAGGTCAATGACCCCTTCAGTATGAAACCTGCATCAAGCAGAAACTTTTTGTGGGTGTAATGGCATTTCATGAATAGTTTCGGGTTACTGACTTATGCATATGTGACCATTTTAATTTCATTAAGTAAGCCGTTAAATCAAAATGGACTTAATAGCTGAGAATCAGAAAATTGAGGTCAGCGCACGAAAAGTTGTCAAAACCGAATGTGAACTTTGACATTTCCATTCTGGGACATCAATTTTACCAATGTTTCTAGTAAGCGTTAAAGGTGTTTTCCTCAAAATTTGATTTTGATAGGATCTCTTAAATATCGAGAATATATACTAAACCCTCAATATACACGAAGGAGGCGTTTAAACAAAAACACTGTGTATGTTGAATTCGCGTCTGCTGAGACTAAAGAATGTATGGAAATTTAGGGACGCGTTCCAAAGTCAACAAAAACTTTTTTTAAGAAAACTTAACATAAAAATCAATCAAAAAAGGGAATAACAAAAATTCAATAGAAAAAAAAAGTTCGCTATGAATTTACGAGTAAAGTACTAGTTCGGTGCTCATCAACATGTTTAAAGAACTTTAAAATACTTGGTTGTTTGCTGGATCGTTTTTTCCAACAAGACTTTGCTTAAAGCAATCGCGTTAATTAGACCTACTGCTCTCATTGAACTTCTGGGCAAATTAGAATCAATAGATTCTATAATATCAGGGGCTTCATTAACTTCTAGGAGCTAATTAATATCACTTGGGCTCGGGTTTTAAAGCCATCTACTTCAATCCTTTTTCTAAGTAAAAGCAAGTTCTCTGCACTGCTTTAAGGAGTGCCGTCCACATAGGCGGCGTGTTTGCGATTGAGATACATATTGTTCCCCCAAACAAAGAATCTAGTCGATTTAGAGTACTTCCTGCTTTCATGGATCAAGCGAAGGTAGATCCGTCTCTCATCGGAGATAGGCACATAGGTGATGTCTTCCTTTGTAAAGTCACTGCATAATCGGCAGTATCCGTTCCCTTCTGTTCCCAGTTTCCTAATGTGTTCCCTGAGTCAGCAGTGATCTGCTAAAATGCCTATCTAGATGCCAAGTGAATTTTTGCTAAGTCTTAGGCAAGTTCTGCTTCTTTCGTAATGGTAGTTTCTCAGAAGTTCTTCATCTGTCTCAATGGGGTGATATCATCCTGGTGCTTGACTTATTTGCTCTCTTCTTCTTTCCTCATTTCTTTCCGTATTTTGTGTGGTCCTATCCCATAAAAAAGTTCCGGTACAAGGAACGGAGTGTCTGAGCCACTTCTTACTTCGTTTCCCTCCACTCTACAATTCTACATGTCCTGGTACCCTGTTACGATTTACATTATCTGCATCTGATCTGGTCTCGGTTGTCTTGATGGTGGCTTGCCTCAATATACAGACCCTTTTCTTTTTGAGTGTATGCCATATGAAGCGGTTACTCCTTCTCGTCTTTGGTTGTTGATTTGGGGCATGCACTCTAACGAAGCACTTCCGTATTTGTAAAGCTTGTTAAGCTGCTTTTTGAGCTGCACTTCCAACCTGAAGTGTTATTCCTGACTGAATAACATTAAACTCAAATGCTCAGACTTGCTGCGAATGGCCTGGGTTCCTTGTAAAACTTCCATGAGTTTCAAAGAAACCCTGGAGATACTCTTCTTACTATCAAAGATAATTTTCTTTCCACTTCGTTTGAATACATTTCTTCAGTGCTTTAACTTTGCACTGCAGCACATTTGCAAGTGTTCCACTCCAGACGTGGTAAGGCGTAGAAATTGAGTTTATTCTTTTAGGCTAATCAAAGCATCTTCTTTGTTGAACAGCTGATCAATATCACCAGAAATTCCATGCTTGGTTTAGTCGGATGTTTTCTTGATTTTAAAAATATAATTTCCTTATTCCTTAAACATGTTGGCGATAAAGTTGGCGACTACGATCTTACATCATGCTTCAGTCAGGCAATAAAATGGCATAAAATTGATCCTTCAACCTCGTTGATATGGGTCAATATCACATGGCGCAGTTTTTTCACATTAGCAGAGGCTATTTTTGTTTCTATTTTGATAACTAATTATTGAACATAAATCGACTAATAAGTCTCGTCCTTAATAAAATATTCATATTGGTAATATCATATATTTTTATCGTCGACTCCAAACTTAAATCAATTAAAAAAAATCCTTTGAGTTCCGCTGCTTTAATTAAAAATCGAAACCGATTAAGTTAAATCAGTCTCCTTATGCTGCCTCTAAGAAATACATAAAAATGTTCTCTGAGAATGCCATAAAAAATTGCAAACGAATAAATCATTGGTTGATTACGTTCTAAGGCTCTTTCTGTGATCCCATTTTCACTGGCTCTACAAAAATTTCTTTTGTTTCAGAGTTTGCTTTAATTTATTTTCTATCCCACTGCTCATCATCATTTTACCCTCAATCCAAAGACATTACAGTTGAGGTTGAAGAGCTTTTTTCTCCTATTTCTTCTGTCTTACCATCGGTATAACCACTGTTCCGGCAGAGTGGCAACTTTGGCTCATTTCCAAATCACTGGCAAATAGCAAATCGAAACCAAAGATCGTCCTTTTTTTGTTTCTGAAGTAGAAAACAGGAAAAGAAGGCGCGCAATGGTTTCAACACCGATAGACGGTTGAACTCTCAGCCATCGACTGAAATAACAAATTGACGAGAACAGTTCGAGTAATAGCACATTTCCGGTGGTAGATGGGCGGCCAGCACCCTCCACGGTTTTGAGTACAAGGGGAAGGAAGCAATTTCTCCACCGAAGGTGAACAATTGTTATTGTCAACGATAAAATTTATTAAAATTTTATTCATGGCTTGTGTGAGAGATTTGAAATATGAAATCGAAAATTTCTATAATTCGCACAAGCTTGTTACACACTTTCAAGATTGGAGACACTTTATGAGCGAACGTCCTTTTGATAATAACTGAATTTTGTTCAAGGATTCGACTAACCCCACATGGTTTCTAATAGTGAGATGTTTCTTCTCGCACTCTTTGTACTGCAAAAAAAAAAAATAAATAAATGGGAAGTGGTCGAAAAGAAGATATAAAACATTCCCCCTAAAACCCCTGAGGCAAATTGTAAGGGCAGCACGGCGCGCACAGTACACCATGGAAAGACAGTGTATTTGCACAGATTTGTGTATCAAATTGCGGCTACTTAATGGACCAGAAAAATAAAGTTTGACTCGTTCCGTTTCTTTTAAACTTTCTCCAATGACTGTGGGCTTTTCGAAGTGAAGCGGAGGGCAAAAGGGTCTTGTACTAGAAACAATCTAGAGCCACGGTGAAATCGTAAAGTATAATTGCGAAACGTTTTGCAAATACAATTTTTACTTAAGGACTTTGTGGAAATGAGATTTCCGCTTAGGAAATTGAGAGAGAATTTGGTTTAATTTGGTTAATGGATATGGCCGACGTTTTTAGTCTATTAGGCGAAATAGATGGTTAAGCATGTTTCGTGACGATTGGTGGTGAAATTTTGCATTTTTTTCACGCAAATAGATAGCTATCGTGGAAAATATAGGCAGTGTGAACAAATAAGCAAACGATGGTATACGAAAGTTTGTATTGCAATATGTCATGTAAATTTCCTAGAATATGGTATAAGTCAAGTATCGTGCTGATTTTGAAAGGTTTCATTCAGTTTCTCCGATGCTTATGTGTTTGAATATAGGGTTTCCTTTTTTTGTGAAAAGAGTAATCCCAGCCTTTGAAGGATTACCTCTCAGCTCTCGCCTACTGACCCAATAGTTAACTACTAGTCTCTTCCTTCAAGTTGGAAGGAATCATCCTGACACAAATATGACAAATCGACAGGTCGTCATGTTGACTCTAGTATTTTCAGAATTTACCCACAAAGGGCTATGTGGGTATCGAACCCCACAGGCAGATCAGTAGAAATGCGCTGAAGTGGGAGGGTTGTTGTTGAAAAATATAATGAAAATGGAACACCAGAGTGTTCTCACTCACACTAATATACTTACTGAAGTCCATTGTAAGATTTAAGTTGAATAAACAGTCGAAGTTTAGAATTCAAGCGGTTCACTTGTTTTGATCTTGTTCGCTGACATTGGGCCGGGTTTTCTAAGTCTGGAATATTATCGAGTTTCTATATTCATTCTTTTTTACATGGTGCCGAAACCCGGGAACAAGGTGTACAGAAACTAAATCGTTAGGAACTCTCTCTAAATTTCGACAATGGAGCTTGCATCAAGAGCGGCCTATCGCGGTCAAGTCACGAAAATTGTGAAAAGTGCGAAGGAGTACCTCGCATCCAGCGACTCCCAACTCGACTCTGAAAATTTGGACCTCATCGAGGAGGAGCTGCAATCACTACTCCAACGCTTAACGTCTGCTTACGAAAGCCTTAACGTTATGGATAAAGAGGTAATTGCCAAGTGTCTGTCCAAGACTGATGATCTCGACAAGGAAATGGAAAAGGTAGCTGAATACTAGGACATGGCGGTTGAGATGTTGGCTCGGATTAGTTCGCGTCTGCAGAAAGTGCGCCGAAAGCAAACTCCATCATCAGAAGCTGTAGACATCAACAGTAGCCAATTGTCCAATCATAATGATGCATGTCCACCCAAGTTGCCAATACTCCCGCTCAAAAGGTTTGATGGTAACATTCAAGAATGGCTTCCCTTTTGGGATCAATTTAAAACAGCAGTTCATGAAAACAACGGGCTATCATTATCCGACAAATTCTGTTATCTCGCATCCGTTCTTGTGGGAAAAGCAAAAAAGGTAATTGAAGGGTTCACCGCATCTGGAACCTGCTATGAAGCAGCCGTCTCTCTTTTGCGCGAACAATTTGGCGACCCTGAACGTTTGGTAGACAAACACATGCAACAACTCGTCTCTCTTCGTCAAGTACAGACACGCACAGATGCCGTTGGTTTACGCACTCTTTATAACGCTGTTACTTCATGTTGTCGCACTTTAACTGCACTGCAGATTCCATCACACCAATATCATGTTATGTTAAAGTCTGTACTTATTCGTTGCCTTCCAGTTGACCTCCGTGTCCACTACTATCGTTCCACCGAGAGAGAGGACTATCAAACGCAAGTAAACGAGACCTCAACAGAAGCGGACAACAGTACATCTACGCTCTTACAAGTGGGTGATAAACAGGTAGAAAGTATAATGCGTTTTTTGAAGCGGGAAGTCGAATCTCTGGAAAAGAGTGAAATAACATCGAATTCTTCTACAAACGTCAAACGTCTCGCTTAAACCCTGACTACTGCAACCAGTTTGATGTCTCTGAACGACAGAAACAGCTGTATTTTTTGTAATTCCGATCGCCATGTGACGAAAGAGTGCGACAGCAAATTGTCAATTGAACAGAAGAAAGAAATTCTGCGAAAGGAAAATCAGCAACGATTTGCAAAACGTGGGCATCCGTCAAAGAATTGCAGAAGTGCCAAATATATCTCGTGTGCCAAATGCAAAGGAAAACAACTTACATCTCTGTGCAATCCCAAGGTTGAAACAATGCTTCAAAGTGGCGCTACAATGTGTGCCTGCGATTTATCGCATCTATCAAATGTTTTTTTGAAGACAGGTCGGGGAATTGTCGCAGCCTCGACCAAATCCGAGCGACTACTTATTCGCTTCCTCATAGACGGCAGCAGCCAGTGTTCCTACATTCGCGAGGATTAATAAAGAAACTAAACATACCTACTATTGGTCAAGTCAATTTGTCTCTGATGCCATTTGGGTCCAGGAATCAAACTCCATCAAGGCTGTTCCACAAGGTGAGGATTTTTCTTGCAAGTCAGTACAGCAACCAACACGTGGACATAGAAGCAGTGGTGGTGCCACATATTTGTGTCGATGTTCTACCCCCGCCGGACTTGTCATGCGCATCGATCCAAAATCTTCTTATGGCTGATGTTCATCATGCAAATATCGATGCAGAAGAAGGATTGGGTCTACTCATCGGATCCGACAAGTATTGGTCAATAGTCACTGGAAAACAGCGCTTCATTTCACCCTCCTTAAGAGCAGTGGAGACCATCTTTGGGTGGACTCTACAAGGCAAACAGTTGTTCGGTAAGACCATTTTTTCGAACGAAAATTCAAGTTCTCCCCCTAATTGCAGCACCGCTTTATGCCTTTCGTCATTGGAGAACGATTGCGCAGCATTCTGGTCCCTTGAAAACATCGGCATCCATCCAGAAAACGTGGAAAATGAACTGCTGGCAGAGGATCTAATTGCCCAATGTATAACTCGAAAAGGGCAGCGTTACGAAGCTGATCTACCATGGAAAGATGCCGATGTTACGCTCCGAAATAACAAAAAAAAAGCAATGAAACGATTACGGTCGCTGATGGTGCGGCTTTCCAAGAACCCAACGCTTTTTCCCGAATGTGGTGCAGCCGTTCGAGCTGTGCATCTCGAGATGCTGACGAGCTTATCGACGGATAGCTGCATAACAGGTCTC
Organism: Brachypalpus laphriformis; assembly: GCA_945910035.1. Classification (NCBI taxonomy): domain Eukaryota; kingdom Metazoa; phylum Arthropoda; class Insecta; order Diptera; family Syrphidae; genus Brachypalpus; species Brachypalpus laphriformis. The sequence continues at coordinate 164,046,774 of OX246756.1, forward strand.
ATGCGTTTCATCGATCGAAGGGGAGTTCCGTCTATCATATATTCTGATAATGCTAAGACGTCCCGCAGAGCCGCCTTTGAGATAAATGCTGTGGAGTTTGAGGATGGAATGTTTCAAGATTTCTTAGCGCATAAACGTATAAAGTGGAAGTTTTCAGTCGAGCGAGCTCCCTGGTGGGGCGGGTTCTGGGAACCCTTATCTCTCATCAGAACTATAAAAAATGTACTAAAGGTGGTAATAGGAAAGGCTAAACTCGCTTCCGAGCAGTTGATGGCCCTTTTAATCGAGACCGAAAGGGTGGTCAATTCGCGTCCCTTAACCTACGTGGGCAACGATCCATTGGATACAGGACCTTTGACACCGGCTCACTTCCTGGGTATCCAATATGGACCTAGCATACCCCACGGTATATCCGATGTTGCTAATGGGATTCGAGCTTTATGGACACGTCGCCAGAAGTACACTAACAAACTGTGGAGACGATGGAGGATGGAGTACTTGCAACTCCTGTGTTCATTTCATCACAATAAGGTATGTTCATCTCCCACATTTAAAAAGGGCGATGTCGTATTGGTAGCAGATTCTGGGAAGCCGCGATTGAACTGGAAGTTGGCTACTATGGAGGACGTCTTCTCTGGTCGAGGCGGGCATACACGAGCCTGCGAAGTACGGTATTCCGGCGGTTTCAGAACTCGACGACCTGTTCAATTGTTACACAACCTGGAGATTCCTGCATGCTCGCCGCCTGGAGAATGTTGAAAAATATAATGAAAATGGAACACCAGAGTGTTCTCACTCACACTAATATACTTACTGAAGTCCATTGTAAGATTTAAGTTGAATAAACAGTCAAAGTTTAGAATTCAAGCGGTTCACTTGTTTTGATCTTGTTCGCTGACATTGGGCCGGGTTTTCTAAGTCTGGAATATTATCGAGTTTCTATAGTCATTCTTTTTTACAGTTGTGATCCCCTGTTTTCGGATCATAACCTCGCTGATAAAAGGAAGAAGAAGGGCTATGTGAGTATTGAGAGAACGCCAACTTGTTTCGCTAGTAACTTTCCATCTGCGGGTGGTGTTTTATCTTCTACTATAATACTTTGTTTCTCCAGACCTCACGATCGATGGCCGCAGTTTTCGGAGTTCTCCTCTCAAATTCTCCGGCATTTTATTTGTTACTTCACTGTCAATGTGTGGTGAATTGGAGAGTATTTATGAGTCCATTATGTTATACTGCTCAACGAGATCGCTTATTTCTTTACATTAGTCACTTTTGAATTATCGTAATTTAGACGAGTTCCCACTAGGTTAGGTTAGGTTAGGATGGCCAGAAGAGGTCCATTGTGATACCACTGGATCAAGCATAAAATCAGCTACAGATGCACTTACTTAAAGAACCGTCCGAAGCTTTATATAAAGCAAAGGAGGTTTCTGATGTCTGTATTCCTTAGGTTGGCAAAGTTGTTGAAGATAACTGCTCCAAGATAGACTAGTTGTCTGTTGGATAGGTCTGGACAGGTGTAAAGGAAATGGAGGATCCCACATTGTACATTGTCCAAATACCAAATACCCTTTGGCAGTATTTCGACGACAATATTCAACAGCAAACACGTGTGGATAGTAAAATCACTTTCCGGTGCCTTTGTTTATCAATTCCACTCTGATGACTTTTATATCGACATTTCTAGCTTTGATTGAATGTAGTGGCATTTACACGGATGGCTCCAAAATCAGTCAAGGGTCTGGTGCTGGTGTCCTCTTGGAAGAGAAAAACATTAAACTTCATTTCTTAGGCGAATATGTGTCTGTTTTCTAAGTGGAAATCTATGCCATCCTTATGGCCATGAACTATATTGTAAGGAAGAGTTGGAAGTGTCGAAGTATTTGCATCGGTAGTGATAGTCAAGCTGCGCTTAAGGCCCTGCTTTACTCTTTAGCCACTTTCAGGATAGTTCGCGAACGTAAAAACTCTTTGAGCTGGGTCCCAGGACACACAGGCGAGCCCAGGTTTTCTCAGGACCCGAACCTACGTTGGGTTTCCCCACACCCTCGGTTAGGACTTCCTTTGACGATTGGGTTTCTCACGAACACAATTGTGTGTGGTATGACTTTCTAGGATATATGTAGGTTGACTAAACGAATATTCCCAATTTTTCGTCAGAAAAAAACTGCAGACAGCTTATTGGCGTCTTGACAGGCCATTTGGATTTCGCTAAGCATCATAATGTGCTAGGCTTAAGTGGCAGTACAATCTGCGACACTTGTAGTGAGGGCGACGATACTACTGACCTTTTTTTCTGCTATCTTTCTGCTTTTGCTCGTGTCAGGTGGCAGATTTTCGGTAAGTGATGGTACTGTAAGCTCATCACCACTGAGTTGGCTTTCTTGGAGAGACAAGAAAATTCGAATTAAATGGATAAATCAGGGTTTTTCTCTCTGGTAGTACAATGGACCAGTTGCGTCTGAGTGCTCCAATCGAGCTTTTGCTATCTCGAAAAAAAGGAAAAAAATTTATAGAAAAAGATAGAACAACATATTGATGTCCAGCTTCGTGCAGATTTTCCCCGAAACTAAGTCAGAAACTGCTATAACTTACCATATACTCCTTTTGAAATAAAACCTTTTAAATTGAGGAAACTACATAAACTAATAAATTGCACAAATGAAACTATTAGCGTATAACAATCGCAGCGTGTCCTTAAAACGATAAAAATCCAACCCCACACATAGACGTTATTAAATTATATGATAATCAACGATATAAACAATTTATTTACAAACAAACATGCAACATCCATTAAACCCAACCACACACATCCACACAGAAAGGCAGGCAGCTAACAACAACCAACAATCCCCCGTTGGAGACTTCTCAGAAATTAACCAACCACACTTCAAATCAAGTACCAGACCATGCATCATGCCCTGATGAAACCATAACCTCAACAATGAACATCGTTCTGTACTTCACTTTTCAGTTGCCACACCACCATCATCACTACCATTGCCAGTGCTACTGCGCCGCCCTCATTTTTCCGCTTATTTCGGTACAAAAAGGATGCCGTGCATGCGGCGCCCACCCATCCCACCCCCTAGCATCCTTTCGCTGTCATCACAAATCTTAAGATTTGTTTGTTGGCAAACAAATAAAAAAGTGTTATGCCCTTTTCTTCAAAGGGAACACAACAAGAAAAGGAATGATGACTTTGTCTGCTGTTCCCTGGTTGAAAGGACAACTCACAGGACAGACCTCTTTCTCATTGAGATACATACATACATATGTATATAGAGCAGTTATTTTAGTTGCTTTGTTAACAAAAAAAAAAAAAAAACAGGAGACGCTATCATTGTGTTGTCGGGAATATTTTGTATTCGTTGGAGATATTTTCCGTGGAATCAACAATCATCGTTTGTGGAACGGTATCAAGTTCTTGAATTATTTTCTTTTTTTTATTCCTTTTACTTGTGGAAAATGGAATGCAAGTGGTTCGCTGTTCATCCTCGTTGGGTTTTCCATTTTTTTTTTTTTTTTTTTTTTTTACTTTTTTTTAGAAAGCCTCCTTTGTGTATTGGAATCGAAATCGCTTGTGACACGGTGTCGTCTGTGACTGACATTAAACACTATTTCTGGAAGGCACAAAGCAAGATCTAGGGTCAATCATCAATCTATTTTTAGGTCCTCACTCCGAATGTTTTAAAAAGTACAAAATCCTTTTGAGAAGTTGATAGCCTCTACAGAGAGTGGAATAGAGATAAGGAACTCCACTAAAGGACTAAGCTGATGGATGATGCCGACGATCACTGAAATAATTTTTTTTCCAAATATTTCAACATATCCCAGCTCACTTTTTATAAAGTTTATGTCTCTGCAAAAGTCAATGGTGCGTGTCCTTTCTCTTTCACAGCATGCCCTTGTAGCTTTCTCGGCTTCAGCCTCAAAGCTCACGAAAATCTCTTTTGTTCTTGTTAGTTTGTTAGTACAGTTCTTTCAAAAATGTTAAAAAGATCACATAAGATGACTTTGTTTTTGGTGGTGGGCGCCGTGGCGTAAGTGGTTAGTGTGTCGGATCACTACGCATGAGGTTCCAAGTTCGAATCCCAGAAAACACCAAAAAGTTTTTTCACGGTCCCACCTCTCGCGAGCGTCTGACAAATATCCGGGAGTATTGTTGTCACGAAAAAGCTTCTCAAATCGCCGTTCGGATTCGGCATTAAACTGTAGGTCCCTTCCATTCGTGTGAAAAATAAAACGCACACAACATGAGTGGTTGCGAGAAGCTGGGCCCTGGCACTTTAAAGAGCTGTTGCGCCAAATATTTGTTATTTTTGTCAAAAGCCTCGGTGAAGTTATTACAGACCGTGATGGAGGAGCTGTACGCGTTCTCCCTCATCAACAGTCTAATAAGTGTGTCAGTGTTGGTAAAACTAGTACGCTATCGTAGCAAGCTTCGATATATGTAAAAGAAGAATTCCTATGATTTAGAATTCCTTTTTTTTAAGGACATGCAGTAATGATCAGAATTGTAAGTATCATTGGTGATGCTTTGACGTCGGGCGGCTACAATCGCAAGAGACCGCCAGAGCCTTTGGCGATCGAGTTTCTTCTAATCTTAATCTAAGTTCTATGCCACCAGTAGCAAATGCGGAAGACCGGTGGCAGCGTTGCCAACAAGCCATCAGAGATGCCGCCTCTGATGTACTGGGTTTTTCTCGGCCACCACAACGATCCCTCGGTTTGATGGAGAATGCAAGCAAGCACATGCAGCAAAACAAGAGGCGTACAAAGCGGCGCTGCTTTTGAGCTTTACGTGAGCAGAAGAAAAGAGGAACATCGACTTCTCAGAAAGAAGAAAAAGGAGCATGAGAAGCGCTCGATCGAGGATATTGAAAGACTTTATTGCAGGAATGATGTTCAAAATTTTACCAAAAGGTAAAAAGAATATGCCAGGGCTTCAAAGCCAGGACAGAAGCCTGCAGGGACCAAAATGGCAATATAGTAGTAGATTCGCAGTCGGTGCTGAGGATATCGAAGGAACACTTCTGCAGACTGTTAAACGGCGATGATGACCAATATTCCGCTGTCAGGCAGAATGAGCCATTCAACAGTGACGACGACGGTCAAGATTCCCGTCAATCCGATCAGAATGAAGTGGGGATAGCGATATCTAAACTCAAATCCAACAAAGCTGCTGGAGCCGACGGACTTGCCGCTGAACTTTTCAAGGCAGGAGGAGATGAGTTGGTAAGAAGCATGCACCAGCTCATTTGTAAAATCTGGTCGGACGAAAGTATGCCCGATGAATGGAACCTCAGCATCGTTTGCCCGATCCTGAAGAAAGGAGACCCTCTGAACTGCGCCAACTACAGAGGTGTACGTCTCCTAAATATCGCATATAAGATCCTGTCTGCCGTATTATGTGACCGCCTAAAACCGATCGTCAACAAGCTGATAGGTCCTTATCAGTGCGGTTTCAGGCCTGAAAAGTCCACCATTGACCAAATATTCACACTACGGCAGATCTTGGAAAAAACCCATGAATATAAAATCGATACACACCACCTTTCCATCGATTTCAAAGTTGCCTATGATGGCGTGTATAGAGACGAGTTATACAGAGCCATGTCTAGTCTTGGAATCCCTGCCAAGCTCGTCTGTGTGCAATATGACGATGGAGAACTCTCGCTGCTCCATCAAAGTCGGTAAGATCATCGCCGAACCATTCGATGTCAGGAAAGGTCTTAGACAAGGTCATGCGCTATCATGCGATCTCTTTAACATAGTGCTTGAGAGAATTGTACGAAACTCACAAGCCAACCCCGGAAGTACAATCTTCTTCAAGTCTGTACAACTATTCGCTTATGCCGATGACATTGACATAATCGGAAGAACTCAGCGGGAAGTCAATGGGGCATTTATGAGTATTGAGATCGAGGCAGCAAAGATGGGTCTAGCGGTCAATGAAAGCAAAACAAAATCTATGCTGTCTACAAAAAAAGACACCCAACATCGGCGTCTTGGACAGAACGCCACAATAGACAGATATAATTTTGAGGTAGTAAAGGATTTTGTCTACCTAGGCTCTATGGTCAGCTCCGCAAGTGGAGCAAACAAGTTGGGGGGGACCTCAACCAACTTGGCGTGCGCAACTGGAGGCAGCTGGCTCGTAACCGTGCTGGCTGGAGATGTTTGTTGGTTGAGGCCCATGTCCACCCCGGACTGTAGCGCCATCTAGGTAAGTAAGATTGGTGATCCTTTTTGCGATTACTCTATGATTATGTGTGGATGACGGGTATTAGGAGATCACGCAATGGTATAGCGGATTTGATCTTAAGAGAACTGATTTCTATGAAGCTGTCGAAAATCATTACTGATGGATGCCTAGCAACGTTTCCACTTGCCTATGCTGGTGACACTAAACTCGTCGAGAGGACTCAATCTGTTACTTACGATTGCAGCTATTTGATTCGATCAAGAACTCTGCTGTTGCTGTATTGTTCGTTGCGGTCAGTGATCTCTTATCGAAATTCCAAAATACTAGGTCGATCAAAGTGGCATCTATTTATTTTTTGCTCAGTTCATCAGCAGACCACCACATTGCCTTCTTCATGTCGAGATGTCAAGTTGCTGCGCTCTGCTGAAGACATCATAGAAACTAGTTTGATGTCACCATTCCCTGCTCTATGGGGCGTATGCTGCACATATTAGGCGGATGGTGCAAATGGCGGTGAAAAAATGGTGCAAATCGTTATCTATTACTCGCCTGAGTCAGCTTCTAGTCAGCACTCTAAGAAAAAATGTTTCTGCTTTTGGTAGCAAGAATCGCGGAAGATGCCGTCCATCCCATTATATTTCCTTAATAGCTGTGATTATACAGAGGTCTATGCTCTCCGCCAGTACTCAGGCTGCATGTGGTCTACTAAGAATCTGATCATTCCACCTGTATAACCTTAGTCCTTTGTCCTTATTGCGTTTACGAAATTTATATTAATACTGGACATTGGGGACAATTAGAGAATTTTTCCGTGTTTCAAAATAACGTAGAAACTTCGTTGCCAGCCTGTCTCGCTTGCGATTCCATATTATTTCCCATACGTATTTTCTGATGGAACTTCTCTCATTGCCCAACGTTTTTACTTCTTCCCTTTGAACAATCATGTTGTGTTTCTGTTCCATCCACTTTAAGTTCAATTTACTCCAAACTGACTCCGAGACTCGAGTTAAGCTCAACAAATCACACAAATCTTCGAGAACACTCTCAAAAATCTCAAGCGCCACACAAGTTAATTGTATTTGCACGGGTGAATATGAACTGGTCTGCAAATCGAACAAAAAGATGTCAGGATACTCGGCTGCACACCCTTTTATATCCTCAGTTTAGTTTTAAAATGCCGTCAGTATTGTTTGTGCCACTTGAAACGCTCCTTGCGGTGAAATTCTTTCTGCAACCAGAGACTGAAGATAGAACGAAACAATAGAGAAAAAAGAAAAAAAAAAAAAAAACGGTTTCGATAAAACAAAGGACGAAGAAGAATTTAATTCCAAGTTGTTGATTTTACATACACACACACAGAGTACTAGTAAAATCCTTCCTTCATATTTCCATTGTTTTATTTGCTCTCCAGAGGCTACACACTAAGCACATACAGTCACTCTCTCTCGCACTGACTGAATGACTTGTTGTCATCTCTCTTGATGGTGGCAAAGTGTTTCCACACAGAGATCCTTGGGATCAGTTTTGGATGCTCTAGCAGTGATGCAGTGTCAAAATCACTCATAGCTACTTCCACAGTGGACGGTCATTACAACCTGCCGTACATATTTTTAGCTTATCTTCTTATACAATACAAGGATTCAAGAAGAGGTGATGATGAAGGTGAAAGCATAAAAGGGATATGCACAAAGGAAATGAGCAACTCTCCATATAAGACTTTAATTAAATAAAGTTTTTGAATTCTGATCCTTGAAGTACAGAGGGCTGTTATTGTCAAGGATTCTCCCTTTAAATGAATAGAAGAAGAAGAAGATGACGACGAAAAAGGACAACGATGATGATGCTGATGATGGCAAATCTCCAAGAGTGTACACGTGTTCACAGTTCCATCACACGATATCAACACCATTGTCGTCGTCCTTGTCGTATAGCCCTGGCTACACTGTTGAGTCTTACCTTACTTTATGATGTGATAATGTGTTAGCGAGTGACGTTTCTGTTTGGGGTTGCTGCTGCTTTTTTGTTCTCCACTCTCGAGCTTGGTTTTTTTTTTTTTTTTAATTCGGTGGATACTTTTTTCGTAGTGGTTGCCAGAGGCTTTGTTTGGTGTTGTGCAGGGAACAGTGGAAAAAGAAGAACAAGTGGAAGATTGAAGGAAGTGACATTAATGAAACATGACAGGAAGGTGGTGGTGGTGGTAACAGAATGAGTGTACCTTTTCCGACGAGGAAATGGCAAGCGTTAATGGCTTTATTAAAAAAAAATATAAAAAATAAGTATCCTAATTTACGTCCGGGAATGAGGGACGTGTACTCCTGATGGTAGGTAATTTGACAAATGAGGCTTGATGACTTTTATTCGTGAGGCTCAGGGAGTTGAGACCTTAGTCTGGACATTAGTTTCGGACGTCTAATCTCATGATGGGTTGGAGTAGATGCCTCAAGCACTCATAGATGAACAATTCGTATCTACATCGCTTGTGCTACACAGTCTCCAGCCAGACTCATTTTCGAATCTCCGACAGAAAATGTATAATTTAATTTTGTTTAGTCTGCTGAAGTTTCTCATACTATGTATATCCAATGACTATAGGCTGTAGCTATAGGCTGACGCTGTCTTCTCGTCCCTTATCATAGCTGCTCATTCTAATAGATTGGGAATTACCTTTATCCCGAATCTCTCTATCTTAGGGCGCCATCGTTTTCGAGTTCTGGCGATATCTCTATATTCATATTGCCCCCTTTCAGATTATCAACGGCAATTCCGACATGGTCAGAAGGAATTGGACCTTGTGCAATGCTCTGCGGCACACAGCTGCTGGTCTGTGTATAAGTTGCAGTCCAATACCACGTTCCCGTAAGGCCCTTGCGTTGTTTTAATTAGATCGTTTATTTTGTCTACTCCCTCGAAAGCCGTGGCAGTTTCAACGACCCTCCTGAAAAGCTGCCTTTCGAGTAGCAGCCATGTTTTAAGCTTTTAGTGACAACCTAGTAGGGTGGCTGCTTTGAGCTTTCCATATTCCGTCTTCAGGCGTACTTGTAGTTCGGTGGAGAATGTTTTTCTGAAGCACTCATGAAACCTCCTGAGAAGGTGATATTGCATTCCACTCTTCTATCTTTCACTGAGGCGTAACATGCTTCAGGTCCCATCAACAGCGCATCCCTAGCAAAGAGAAGAATGGAATACTCGTAGGTCTTTATCAAAAGGGTTCCATTTCTATCCTTATGTCTATTTTGGTCTTACTGTACGTAACTACGTAATTATTCGACATCTTGGTTGAAAACATAAGTGACCTATCAAAGCTTGATGTTGCCTGGATCAGCCAATATGTCTCTGGGTGCCACGAAGAATCTTAAATGTAGGTGATAGAGGATAGAGGTAAATCAAGGATATGTCTGCTAATAGTATAACAATGAACAGCAGGGTAGTGACACTCAGCGAAATTGGACCTGATAGAAGAGACAGAGATTGGTTTAACAGCCACTTCCGCAGACAGGCTGGCTGTTGCTATTTCCGTCCCTAAATACGTCTCCTTAAGGCAACACATATGCAAAAGGGGCACAGCTCTTTCTCCAGCTATTTCAGTAGAGTCTGATAAGTTGTATTTTTCATAACTCCGTTCGGTTATTTGACTACTTGAGTACTTTTTGATTAGGGCTTTTAATTCTGCTGCATTTCTAAGACTTTCCACATACATAGGTGTGTGTTAGCTTGTCCGACAATAAACTTTGTTTGCTTTAAAAGCTTGTCACAGCTATGCTTTATTTCATAAGATGGACTTTATAAATGCAACCTTACTGTTTTCTATTCATCCAACCATATCCAACCATCATCTATTCGAAATAAACACACACACACCCCACCTACTACATGTATTTGTATTTACCCAAACTTTTCATCCCTGACATCAGTATGTGTTTAAAACAAAAGGAACATTGTTTGTTCTTCCCATCCCTCGGACGTATCAATATAAAACCAAAGTCAATAGTAAATTTCTTGTTTACTTAAAATTGTTTCGAGTTTTGTTCTATTGGACGGGGATAAAGCCCAAACTAAGTCGTTGAGACAAAAAGATACACAATCCAAATAAACAAACAAAACATTTCGATTCCTAGGAAACCACCAACGAGACCACCACCATCAATACCACCACCACCATGACTGTATAGTACAACCCGAAGCAGTAACATTTGTCCCACAGAAGAGCAAAAATTTGTAGAGTTTTGCCCAAAGTTTTGTCCCGATCAACAAACTACTTACAAGTCCTTGTGCTGCTGCACAGAGAGAACATGACCAAATCGCATCGAAGTTGTTTTGTGCGGTACAAGTGATGTTGGTAATGGTGGGAATAAAGTTGCCTCAAGTCGTTTCATGTATAAGGACTTGGCGCGGTGTGAGGGCTTCTGATACCGCAACCCATAAGTTTCTTCTCTCAGGTCTGTGGCGGTCCAGCGCCAATGGCAATGAAATGCATAGTCCTGGACTTGGACTTACTCTTATACCACCAAAGATGTACTTTACGTGAAGATCTTTTCGCTCAGTGAAACCCCCGAAAAGTTTTCGTTGTTGCTGGTTGGCCCGCATGCTTGTTTATGGGCCTTTTTTGTTTTTAGTTTACACTGTACCACAGGACTGGGGGCGGGCCGGCGGGGGTTTATATGGTTTCTCATAAACTTTCGCAATGAGTTTCTTAATTGACAGCCTCTTTTGCTGGGGCAACATTTGGAGGGTGAAAGTTTTCATACCAAATCACCGCAGAAAACGAAAAAGGAAATGGGTGAACCGGATACAGAAATGATGAAAATAATTGAAAAGAAAATTGAAATAACTTCACATTGAGTACTACAACTTGGGGCTGCCTTTGCGGGTGATGCATCTTGATGTGAGATGCGCTAACTGGACAAAGTTATTTCAATCTTCTTACCAACATGGGTATCGCCGTCAGGACATGAAATTCCTATGAACATTAATTGACAGTGCTCTGATAAGGGAATGTTTATGACTGGCAGGGAGTGGGTGGGTGTAAAAACTTTGTATCTCCATCTCGAGGTCATTTTAATTTTCATTTGGGAGCTGGTTTTACGCATTTGTGGACTTGAAATATGCAGAAGTTTTATGATAAATTGGGCTGTAGGGTTGCATTCAACTCATGCAAGATGGCTTTGCGTTTGCAATTAGAATTATAATTATTTAAGTGCAAACAGGCTCCTAAAACTTTTGAGAAAAATTGTAATCTGTTTCTTTCTGGGAAATAGATAACTTTTTGAATGACTTCCTAGAGATCTAGTATAGTTAAAAACAGGTTCCACTGTTCAAATAAAAAAAAAAAAAAAAAACAAATGGCTGGCAAAAATAAGAATTAATTTCTTATGTAGCCTGTTTGCATCTAACTTCTACCTAATAAAATATATTTTTCGTTTTATCGGCTTGATACCTCCTGTCCTGTGTCGGATCATCGACAGAAGAACAGATGAATTTGTTTTAGCACGAGCAAAATTCAAAACTCAGACTGATTTACGACTAGTGGAAAGGACATACTTCCTCAGTATCTTTTTGCAAACACATGGTGACTATTCTAAACTACTTGACACTCAGTTTGAGCTTATAGATTTCCCAATTCACTATGACCACCCGTAGATGTTGCAGATGCTGTGTGTATGAATTTGACTTTCTACTTAGCTACCATTAGGTGGGTAGCAGCAGGTGTCATCTGATGGTTATTGCTTTATTTATTTAACTAAGCAAGGCTTGTGTCTGCTTCTTCTTCTTCATATATCGGCGAAGGTATGATCTAATCTCAAGGGATCAAAGTCTATCCGCCTATCGCCTATCCTTTCTCGTGCTTGTTATGCTGCTTACATGCTAGCTTTGAATTTATAATAATCTATAATCCTTAGACTGATACCCTGTATTGGACCCCCTTTTGGAGTCCTAAATTCCTGCTTTGCCTTGGCGAGAATAGTTCACCCTAGAGCACACTCTCAAATCTGGTTTTCCTAAGAAAACTGAGAATGAGAGCTGGGTCCTTGGTTGGCATATCTTTATCTGGTAGTTGGTGTTAGCCCACAAATTTCAATCTTTTGCGGATCAATGGCCCACAAGACTCCGGAAGATGTTCCAGAATCTCGCTGGACTTATTGCAGAATCTTCGCAGGCTTTTGTCTGTTATGCCTAGTTTTCTTAAATGCTCCCTAAATTTGCAGTGCCCAGTTGGATTCCCAATTAAGATTTCCCTGATAATTTATTTTATGAGTTTTTCGGTATTTAAGTTTCGGCAAATTGACCATCAATACGATTCAGTTCATCAGCAACCCTTAACTTGTAGCTATTTGGCATGTTGTTCGAGAAATGCCTTGCATGGACCACAAAATCTGTAACCTCCTGTTTCCAGGCTCCAGTTATGAGACCAACATCTATCATACAACTTGCATTTCATCGTACAAAAGTAAATTCACTTTGGTTATGTTGTTCAATGTTACGAAAGCAAAGGATTCTGCGAGTTCGAGCATCATTTTACCTTTTCTGTGAGTAATGTGGTGTGTCGCTTTTCGAAGAACGCCATCCGCAGAGGAACAAGATGTGAAATCCACCAGAGAGAGCGAAGTGCGGGGAATTTTACACGATACTTTTCTGACCACCTCCTTACCAAGCTCCTGATTCTTTAGAAAGCCACCGTATATCTTCCCGATCTCATTTTACTTTCCACCTTCAGGTACAACGGTCATAGTGATAAGCACGTTCCTCTCAGTACTTCTCTGATGGAATGATTCCATCATTGACTTCAGCATACTACTCCCATTAGTCCTGCTTTCTCTGCTCGAAGATCGCTAATCTTCTGCGTCAGCTTAGCAGTGCCCTGCTGTACAATACGTCTTCTACTATTCACCGCTACTCAGCTTTTCCGATTGATATGGTCTCGCAAAACTCACCCTTGCCCACCCTAGAAAGACGATGTTCTCAAGAGAGATTTCAAGAAGTGCCGTTTTCAATTACGCTCATCTCGGCACATTGAAGAAATGTACAACAAATTTTATAAGTGCCCGACATAGTACCAATCGGTTGGACCCAAAAACTACAGGCTGTCGTTTATTGTTTACGACTTACAGTATTTGTTTGCAGGTTTTCCGATTTTTTTTTTTTTTGTAAGTTATACGTGAAATAAAGATATTTAACGAAATTTGTTTTTTAAAAAGCTCAAAGGACACAAAACTTGACTCTATCGACCAACAAACCAACGTCTGCTCTTCACTGCCAAACACTATCTACCATCATCAATCATTCGTCCACTTAATAAAAATCCTCCCCGACGCTGTTTCATGTTTTCACATCTGCAATGCAAATCACAACATTATTTGTGTGTTGCCAAGGACTCAAGTGTACTTTGCTGCAAATTCGTATCCTGGTTTCGTAACCAAAAATTGCTCGATACGCTGAGAATGAAATAGAGTACACACATTAGATCATGTGATGCTTAACTTGTTGATTTGTATACTCCACTGGAGAACATGACTGCCAAAACGCTAGGTTGTCCTTCGGCCGACTAGCAAATCTGGCAAACATTCATCTACCTATTTTCTATCTGGCTCTCTATGAATGCATTTTTCCACCCATACGGAAAGTCGCAGCAAAATTTTGCAAACGAAAAGCGCAAATGCCAACAAGTATTTGACAAATACAAATGTTTTACCACCGAAGTATTGCTGCCAAATTGGCTAACACTGCCAGGAAGATAAACGAAAAAAAAAGAACAGAGCCAGGACTAGTCTTGAAGCTTGAACCAAATTTTGTTGGTTTTTGCGTAACAAATATTTTGGAGATTTGCATAGGTGCATCTACACATGTTTGGGGGAAGTTGTAATTCAAATAAATTCCCTCGCATCTGTATTTCATCATCACAAGTTATCTTTGTTCTTGGGCTAGATGTATCTGTGAGCTGCAGCAATTTAAGGCTGACCGAGTTTGACCCAAGGTGCTCATTCTTTCCTCGAAAAAAAAGGTCTTTCAAGTCATCGAAATAATTCGCCTATGAATATACTGGATGGGTGGAACAAAAGCTACTATTCACCAGGCTTTTTGCTTACCCCATGCTGTCCATTACACAGACACACTCAAGTAGTAGCTGGTTTTTCAGGCGGCATCGCATATTTCACTTACATCAACGATATTCAAATGAAATGCAAAGCAGCGTACCATAGAAAATGCTTTAAATGCATTTTACCTTTTCGCTGAATTAACACACAAACGGACCTTCAGCGACCACCACCAGTTCAGTTCTTTCACATGCCCTTCGTTCTGCTGTTCATAGAGCAGGAACAAAATGAAATCCAAAATTATTTGACTGCCACTGAGAAGCGATATCGGTCTGATCGGTCGGAACGATTTTACGTTTCAGCTTTCGTTGAATTTTATCAACGTAATTGCAATAGAATCCAAATGGAACAAATCTTTTTTTTTGGAAAAGATAAGAGCCCGGAAATATACTCATGTGTTCTCCTGCATCTGTTCAATCGAATGGTTGTTACAGCTCTTTTAATACACATCAAAATCTGTGCTAAGAAAGTAGGTTGTAGGCATTGTAACCATACACCTACTTTAGGCAAAGCTGTAGTTCGACGTGGTTATTGGCCTTAGACCTATCGATCCACAGCCCAATCCTTCCAGTTTCACGCTCCAACATTCTTTGGTGGACGAAGCAAAAAATTGTTTGCTACACTCTATGGTGGCACACAAACTGTGTACACTGTTCGTGGACGACGTTGTTGTTTTTTCCTAGTCCGTCTGCAGAGACCTTGGCTGGTAAGTTAGGATGCATGCCAGCAGACTGGGACTGGACACGTCTACAAAAGTAACTATATGGTCATGGAATTCACTCGACAAACGCGTCACGATGCTCGAAACTTAAAGAATAGTGGGTGACGAGTATGCTCGTACATTGATTGATTGTTCACCGAGCTCCTTCCAAATGAGTTTAAGGTGAGTGAGCTATCTGCTATATGGCGTCTTGTCAACCTGTACAAAAAACGAAAAATTATGTCCCGCTCTCTAGCTGGTTTATCTCCCCTCTTATTTTCTGGTCTGTTATGATAGCCAGGTACCCAAAAGAGAATTAGTGATGGTCAAACGATAGTGCATACGATTACATGAAAGTATAAAGTTCTCTCTTAGCCTCGGCCTACTAACTCCTACTCACCACCTCCACGCTGGTGACCGCTGGGTGCCTAGTACCTTGATCGAAAATTGAGTAACCAACCCCTTTGGAACATTTTTTGAAGGCAGCAGACGAGGGAAGGAGGAAGAGTGCTTTCTCACTAGAGCACTTCTACTTGTTCCAGATGACAGCGGACGAATTACCTAGATGAAGTCAACGGTTCGATGTTATTTTTCTGCTCATATTTCTGCAGTCTTTGAGATAGCTACCCTTCACTTTGACTTTTCGAGCAAATTTTGATGGTATTCGCATGCATTCTGGTATTAAGAAACAGCCCCGTAACTTTGACTATGACAAAACACAGCATGCCAGCTGAAACACAGTCATGAACAGATGCAGATAAATTGCTAGATTGAGCTGTGACGATTGGCAATACCCTGCTACTATTATTATCTTCCCCTTGGGCTTTTGCCAGTGTTTCTTTGCCAGAAAGTGATTATAAATTACATCTTGCATATAACATTCCACGTTTAAACGTACGTTTTCATAAATTAGGCTTGGTGCGCGTTATTGGCAGTATAAATCGTCATGATGCTGGTACGAGCATTACGTATAACATTTTGTGCAAGATGCAGAGGCGTTTCTACCCCTCTTTCTTGCATGGCATACCCTAGTCAACATCAGGCTTAAAGTATTCTCCTTAGTAGAGTTAGAAAAAAATGGATCTGGACTGCACTTTCCCTTTAACAAATCATCTCAATTTGGCCAGCAGATATTCAAAACCGCATCCTGTGCCGAATGCAATCACACATCCTCTTTCAAACGCGCTATTCGCCCTCGAAATGGAACACAAACCTAATTGAGATTCATTCAGTATGAGACACAACACCCAGAGTCGGTTTGGTTTTTGCCCGACCATGTCGTTGGCGGCGGATCGGCCTACGATTGTTAATACTAGTGTTGCATAGAATGCTTTACATTATAACGTTCCTGTTGTTGTTTCTGTTCAAAGCTTGCACACTTTTTGCATGTCCTGTCTTCTGTTGTTTTGCTTCATCGTCGTCATCATCATCACCATAGTCGTTCTCTTGTATAGTGCACAGGACGAACTAAATTAAATGGGCCTCTGGGCAATGCAACTCTTATGTGTGCGTGTGTAGAACGCAGTTCATACAGATGATGCTTTGTTCTCTCCTTTTAACACAGAAATTGGCCTAAAGTTTTGCTGTTGGTATATCAGCGGCAATGGGGTGGCTACACAGCATACAACCTTATTAATGTGAAACTCTAACTTGTTCTGCTAATGGTTTCCATTAGTCCGAGAGCAAGGCATTATACAGATACAAAACCAAAACCAGAACCAGAAAACAGCAACTATCAGGATTCACGCATCCTGGTGATAGAAGACAGGACAAGTAGCCTTCCAACTATGAATTTACCAGTTTCAGAGTGAATTGGCGACCGCTTTCTCGGAATTGTACATTGATACCGTACCGACCAATGAATGGAAGCAACATTCTGGAAAATAATTATGTGCAATTGGAAAGGACGAAAGGGTATGTGAAATAGTTAGTCGATGGAGAGTGCAAAACTGTGTTTCAACTTAGGGAAACTGAAATGTACGAGTATCTTTGGCATTTGTGGTTGCTACGGGGTATTTGAAAATTAGAATGAGGTAAGGTCTGTTTTCGAAATAGGAGATATAAATGGTCAACTAAATTTCTTCTAGGTTAGGTTTGATATTTTGCATGACTGTTACCTTACTCTTATTTGAGCTGGCAGTTTGAAGAGCGATGGGATATTTTATGAACCACAGACCATAGTAAATATTTTCCAGTTTTTCCAGCAAAAATGTTTGTAATCTTAGCCTTGACATTAAACGTAGTTTCCTACTTTTTTTTATAAAAAAAGCTTACAGCCACCCTTTATAAAGCTCAGGATGATATTAACTTCAAAGTTATCGCTCTTAAAGTCCAGAAAGTTCAAAGTAAATGCTAAGTCCTTCAACATTTTTTTAGCAAAACTATTCCACACCAAAGCGGAAAAAAGTTTTTCGGACGAAAGATTTTCCAGCAGTTTGTTCAAGAACCGCTGAAAAGTTTAAAATTCCTGTACAGGAATTTATTGGAGAACTATAAAATATTTCATATCGTATTGCATTTAAATATCAAAGAACTAAACCAGGTTAATATGAAAATGTAATAGAATGTGTTTGGTTAAAGCACGAAATAAATGCATCCTGAGCCTTTGTTTGTTCGTGCATGAACTACCGAGAGAACAAGTTTGACATAACCTTGGATAAAAACATGTGTTTTTGACTTTGAAAAAGCTCTCTGTTAGTTTTATAGCGAAATTTCGTACGGAGTGTACAACGTTATAAAAGCGTCAGCTTTTGTCACAAAAGCTACAAGCTTTCTAAAGGGAAAAGTATGGCAAGAAAATTTTGGAAAATTAAATCCTTAACTGTCACCTATGTGGCGCTTTTATTTCCTATATCCTGTGTATTTTCAACTCTTAAATAAATTTATTTTTAAGATGGTTAGCAACTGCATATCCAAAAGCTAGTACTAAATCTGCAGTACTTATGGTTCAAGTCATCGACATCTCACCAATTCTTCTTTGTATAATTTTCGACGAAAGTTTCGGTATACGAATTCGGTTTTTTGACATGCATGTATACAGGGTGCACCATCTTTTATGTCGGTATGTGAATATTGATTAACTTATAAAAAAAACGACCGATTTTCATAAATGAGGTATTTTTATTCAACTTAAAATAACTAAATATTTGGCGCAACAGCTCTTTAAGTGCCACTCATGTTGTGTGCGTTATATTTTTCACACGAATGGAAGGGACCTACAGTTTAGTGCCGTATCCGAACGGCGATTTTGAGAAGCTTTGTCATGACAACAATACTCTCAGATGTTTGTCAGACGCTCGCGAGAGGTGGGACCGTAAAATAACTTGTTCGTGTTTTCTGGGATTCGAACGTGGAACCTCATACGTAGTGATCCGACACACTAACCACTTACGCCACGGCGCTTGGTCCTTTACAATTTATTTGGACTAGCTTTTGAATACAACATCAATCATGTGGCTGCTAAGGCGAAATGTGCCCTTTTTGCTGCGTTTCCATCACTTTTTCGAGCATATCGGGCGGTATAGCGATAAATTCGACACGAATGTTTGCCTCGAGCTCGTCAGTGGTCTGAGACTTGCTTGCTCCACAAAAATAAGTCCGGATGGGGTCAAATCTGGAGGTCTGGGTGGCCAGTCAGTGTCACCATTTTTTGACAGCACACGTCCAGCGACTATTTGGCCATATTCCATGAAAATCATCCTTCAAAATGTGCCGCAAGGTGGTTCCACTGGCGCCAAAATGCTGAGTGCGGTGACGATACGACACATGTGGGTTCTCGGCAATGCTCTCTCTTACCACTTCAACCAGTTAACCAGTTCACTGGAACGTCTTGGTCGTTGTTGAACGCCATGTCGGCGATCTCCCACTGTCCTGTGCTCAACAAAATTCGACACCAAATGAAAAAAGTGTTGTCAGACGGTGGCCAACAAGCGGCCACGATATTTTCGATGATATGCACGTTGAGTTAACTCAACTGAACGACTATTTTCAATGTACAACGTCACTATTTCGGCGCCTTGCTTCGGTGTGAAACGTTTTATGGTTAAAATTGTACTGAATTGACGTTTCAAAACCATGTCTACTCAAGTCAATCGGTTGAAAAATGTCAAAGTTATGCAAAGTTTACATACCGATATATAAGATGGCGCACCCGTTATATTATATCTGCGGCAGTAAGTTAAAGTAGCTTAAGTCAATTTGTAGGATTTTTCAAAACAAAAACAAAAAAACAAATATTTGGCGCAACAGCTCTTTAAAGTGGCAGGGCCTAGCTTCTCGCAACCACTCATGTTGTGTTCGTTATATTTTTCACACGAATGGAAGGGACCTACAGTTTTTAATGCCGAATCCGAACGGCGATTTGAGAAGCTTTTTCGTGACAACAATACTCTCGGATGTTTGTCAGACGCTCGCGAGAGGTGGCACCGTGAAAAAACTTTTTGGTATTTTCTGGGATTCGAACTTGGAACCTCATACGTAGTGATCCGTTACACTAACCACTTACGCCACGGCGCCCACGATATTTCAGTTAAGGCTTTTAAAATTGTTACTCACCTGAAAATCGTATTCACTACTCTAATAACCAGAACTGAGGAAAAATACTTTATCTAACTGGAAATATTTTGCTATAATTAATTCAGTTTTACTTAAGTCGGCTTTAGCCACTTTAGATTACTGTCAAAGATAAATAGTATACAGGAGGAAACTGAGGAAAAATACTTTATCTAACTGGAAATATTTTGCTATAATTAATTCAGTTTTACTTAAGTCGGCTTTAGCCACTTTAGATTACTGTCAAAGATAAATAGTATACCGGAGAATTACTTTATGTATCAAAGGTACGTTTTTATCTGTTTGGAAATGTACTAATATTGTACTTGTTCCCAAGAATAGTAGTGAGTACAAACCTATATGTAGTTAGATATCTTGCTGTTTTTATCTGAAATGCTTGAACGGATTATAAACTGTCAGGTGAGTAATTTTCTGTGCAGCAATACTATGCTATGCATTAATCAATCCGTTTTTTTATCCTAAGCATATTTGTACTACAGGCCGAATAAATGTTGTGGAAAATATCAGGCAAGTTGCAGATGACGACAACGTGACTTAGCTCACTCTATTAAATTTTTCCAAAGCTTTCAACACAGTCAACCACAATAAAGTTAGAAAGTAAAGTTAGAAAGCAATTCGAATTTTCGTTACCATCTAGGAAGCTAATTTTCTCATATTTACATAAGTATTTTATATGGAAGATCTCAAGCAGTTGTTGCTAACAACTCCGTATCTACCTTCCTACTATTAAGTAACGGTATCTCCCATGGGTCAATACTGTGTCCCTTCTTTTATATGCAAATGAACTCCCTTCACTCTCACCACACTTTTCTTTTCATATTTATGCTGATGATGTTTAGCTATGCAATAATTGTCCATTGAGTCTGATTGAAAATGGAGCACGTGAAGTGAATGAAGATCTTTACAAGATACTAAACTGGTTGCATGT
Organism: Brachypalpus laphriformis; assembly: GCA_945910035.1. Taxonomy (NCBI): domain Eukaryota; kingdom Metazoa; phylum Arthropoda; class Insecta; order Diptera; family Syrphidae; genus Brachypalpus; species Brachypalpus laphriformis. The sequence goes on from OX246756.1 coordinate 164,067,275, forward strand.
CTAATGTTCTCTACATTAACCTGACCAAATCAAAATGCCTGATAATCTCGAGGACCATCAACACGCTGTATTTTCCTCAGGTACGTAAGAGGTAGGTAAGAGGTATTGGCAAATTGATACTTAAACTTGTAGACTAAATTTGCAAGTTTTCAGGGGTCTCAATATTGCTCAGTTCTTTAATGAAAACTTGCCAAGTTTGGTCAGTAAATTTATCAATTCACACAATATTTTGCTGTGCTTATCAAAACAGTTAGTAGCGTCTAGGCAAGGAACTAGGCATAATTTCTACATTTGAGCTATTTCCTTTAGATAAAAAAAAAAAAACACACAGTCCTTACGAGATGTTGACCGGTTCTTATTACGTGTATGTTTTGGTGGTAAACATTACGGAATCCCCACCATCCTCTGTCACCCATTTTCTGTCCCCAATTTCAATGCCCCTTTCTATAAGTATTGTAACGATCGTGTACTACGCTTTCCAGTATTCCGGAAAAGAGTACGTACCACCAGAGAGAGAAACAAGATTCTTTTGAGTTATTATTATGAGGTCCTCTGTCTAGACAGGGCTGCGACCATCTAATTTATTATGTTTTATTGTTTTATTTGGTATTTATGGAATAACTAATGGCCCGCTGTCTATACCTTGGCTGCGACCTTTTAGTATTCTTAGTTAAAATTGAGTTTATGAGATCCGCTGTCTTAAGCTGAGCTGCGACCTTCACACTTTGATTCTTAATTCAACTATGTCATTATAAGGTCCACTGTTTTTAGCCGGGCTGCGGCCTTTATAATTTGAGAGTCAATTTTACTCTGCCTTTAATCCTTCCTGTCCCCCACCTTTTATACTCTGTATCGGTTCCATCCCCTATGCACCCATAGTATCCTTATCTGATAGGGTGCATGATCAGAAAGCAGGTCAGGTCAAGAATCGCATATCCATGTCATGGGTTGTTATCACGTAGTGCCAAGATGCCTACGACCGTATACCTGTAGGTATCGTGAGTGGTTTACTGAGGCTTATTGGAAAACTTGGATTCTTATTGAATGGGTTATGAAGCGAGTATGCCTGTCAGTGCTATCAGAAGGTCATAAATCTTAAGAAGATGCCATGCGTTAGACAAGGGATGGAAACCGATATAAACTATGGGCATGTAGACGATCATCCCAGTATAAGGTATGGGTGCATGTAATGGGACATTGTACTACTCGTATACCATATACTGCATGCAAAATTTTCAGACATGAATGTAAATATTGAATATTGGACTTCAGACACAGCAAATAGAATTTTCTGCAATCGCCAGAGCGAGGAAAAGGAGGAATGGAAATGATTTTTATGAATACAAGGTAGGCATAATACCTTTTGTGTGAGATCCAAAATTAAGAGCAAAGGTTTTAAAGTATGCAATAACAGTTTATCTGAAGCGCCACCTTCTTCATGTAATCTATTCCATACAAAAGTCATATCATAAAATGTACTTATAATACTCATATACTCATTTCTCTGAGATGAATGAAATACTGCAGGAAAGACGAGGCTGTAGAAGCCTCTCTTTGATGCTCTAAATGCATCATTTTCCTTTGCATTCCGAGGATTTTCGTCCTGTTATAAAAAAAAGAGGAGTTATGGAGGTAAATATTTAAAAATTAAATGCTCAAACTAACAAGTCCCTAACTTTTGAAAAATGTACAAACAGAAAATTTACAAGCACAGAATTCATAAATACAAAATTTCCATTTAATGTCCACAGACCCCTGCTGGTTATTGATTTTTTTTTTTTAGTGAACTTATTCCGCTTTTTTTTCACATATCTGAGGTAATTTCAGATTATTTTACGTTATTTGACGTTAATTTAAGTGCATTTCATTACTGTTGCTCATTTACTAAGTTCTGCAAAATAAAAATGGAAAAGAAAAATGTGGACCCGTTCACTAGACGTCTTCGTCGTGGTCCCGAATAACGCTTGGTATGAGACCTAAATAGGATGTTCGAAGACACAAGTAAAAATCCAGGCAATCTCCAATTCACCAGGCAACCAAATCCTACAAGTCGGTAGTCAAGCATCGTTTCTTTGACAGACTCGAATTATTTAGGATTTTGTGTCAAGAATTTAGTGTTTGGGGATTTTGTGATTGGGGATTTTGATTTATGGATTTTGTTTGTGGATCTTAACTTGGACATTTTGTGACTGGAAATTCACTAGCCACCCCAAGAAAAGATTGAGTATCTTTACCTCTTTTAACGATTAATACCTCATGAGTAAGCTCGTTTATTTTTCTGCATAAAATCTATTACACCAAAACAACGAGTACTGTGAACTTTGTAAAATATAGTGGAAAACTCGTGCTCGTGAGCCGCGACTTATTCTTGTTTCGCCGTTTTACTAGATAGATAGATAGATCGATAGGTGTATTTTATTCTTAAAAACAAACATTTTACTGGCTTCTATAAAATATAGTACAGTTTCAGCATATATATATTTACGGAACAGTAATTAAATACCAATTTGAGTTTTAAGATTAAATCAGGAGTTTTTTTTCCACAATTCTGTTTCTCTAATTGTATTCAACATTACAGTATGCTACTGAGGGTCTCCAATGACTGCCATTTAATAAATTCTCGACTGCATACCTTTTTAAGCGGTCTACTCCAAAATGTGATCGTCTGATTTCTTTCAAAACTGGTCAGGTACCAATATAATGTGCGGTCTCTTCTATTCCACCTAAGTTGCATAGGGTACATCTTAAAGGGAAGTCGGGATTATGTGGCAAGCAAAGTTCTCCTCTTGCTTGAAAAATAAATGGTATTTGGAAGATGCTGAGGTTAGAGTTCTGGTAGTTGATGTTTTCGTGAATTAGGTTTTTGTAAATTAAGCTTGAGTCTGAGTTCCTTGGCGCCATGATGTGTTCTCTTGGCATTGCCTGGTCTATGTCGAATAAAGAAATTCGTGCGCCTCTTGACCAGTCTGTGAGGTTGGATCTCGTCATGGTAGGGCTTATATTATACCTAGCAGCGACATTTTTCCAGTCTTGTAAATGCTATCTGGTTCGTATACTTTTTTTTAGCCAGAATTTTGTATAATCGCGTGTCATCTTCTTTATTCAGAATAACGTACTGCATATTCAACCTTAGAATGAATTAGAAAAAGATGGCATTCCACTCTTGACGTGCAGCATAAACTTAGATGTATTCGACGGGAGTCGTAATAATTTCTTAGCAACTTTTCAACGTTATCGTACATTCTGCTTCCCCATACATGCGCTCCATGACACATTACTGCGCGCAATACCGCCTCGAAGACATTTGCCTGTAGACTAACTTTGGGTTTGAAATTAGATTTCTCCAGGTTGAACTAAAGCTTGCAGAAGCAAAGAAAGCCCTATATTCTTTGCTTCTGCAAGCTTGAGTTCAAAGTGTCGTTTCATAGAGAGTTTATGGGTAAGGGTTATCCTTAGATACTTGTAGCATCTCATTACTTTTTAGTGTTGTCCACCGTACTTCCATATTTCATTCTTCGCGGAGTGCCCTGTTCCCTTACGAATATCATACTAACACTTTGGACTTAGTGGTGTTTATTTTAAGGAATAGTGCGAAGAGAAGTGGCCTAAGAAGGCATCCCTGTTTGACTCCGATTTCTACTTGAAACCAATCTGACAGCTCTTTACCGCTCCATATCGCCGACTTATTGTTCATGTACATATCTTTTAAAATATTGATAAACTTCAATGAGACTTCAATATTAGATAATTTGTAAAACAGTAAATTCCTATTTATCGTGTCGACAGCCGCCCTGAAATCGATGAAAAAAGCATATAATTTCTTTCCTTGGTCTAAATATACCCGTTTTACTAAAATCAAATAGTATTTAGCCCTGTTATCTGTCAATCGCTTTTAAATATACCTGTCCTACAATTGGATAAGGATTAATTGACTCTGATGCTTGAAATTCCAGCAGTGCATCCTACTTGTATCAACGGAAAAGTACCCGTTAGCTAGCTCATTATCACTTCATGATATTTGTGTAAAAAATTGGTCAAAAATCAATCAACTTCAATATTTTGTAGACAAAAAAGAAAAAAAAGAGTTAGTCCATGACAACGCACTTATGACATAACTCTACATAGCTGTCTTCTTATTGCTGCACACGAGGCAAAAGCGAAAAAGCTCTTACGCCATTCGACAATGCACATAGGACAAAACCCACCCCCAAATAGTGTATAAAGTCACAGGACTCGATGTTCCGTTCTATTTACAAGCAACCTGTTGACACAGATTCTCTACTCTATGTACTTCGTGACAAAGAGGGGAGAGGCAATAATGTCGAGTTCACACAGAGAGACTGAGAGTTGGAAAGAAAATTGCACACAATTTCCACATTCCATGGGCGCGGTAGGGGGTTGTATTACCCCTGCTGGAATATTCTCATCTCCTTATTATCATCACTCCATCATCGTTTTTGTTTCTCTGGCATTGCCAACCGACGTGTCACTGTTTCTCCTTCAACAATTTTAACGTCATCGTTTTCATCATTCCCAAAGCATTGTCCGTTGGTGCAATTCACACAGTACAGATGCAATCACCAACTAAAACACCCACACAAACAGATACACTCTCTTCGAGTGGAAACTATCATCCTTTTTACCCCAAGTAAACTAAAACGTTCTCCGTTCACAAAATCCGAAAATTCATTGTGCAGTTTTGGCTAGTTGCCAAACCGCGCCCTACAAACAACCCATTTTGGCATACAAAGTTATAGCAGCTGGTATAGCATACTAGGTTGGTGAAAATCTTGGAATGCATTGGCTCAGCGCTGGCACATGCTTTCTTTAGGCCTAGTACTTGAATTGGTTCCTTTTTATCGTCGTATTTTTATTCTCTCCAGTAGAAGGGTTCTTAGACAGCGAGTTATAAAACCGCTCCTTTTTCGGGGCCAATGTCCTTTTTCTGATGCGCGAAGCCTTGTGTTTTATTTTTTCTGCTACTGCTGCTGTGTGCTGCATTGGCGACATTGCATTGCTGGATTTTACTTTTTTGGTGAATTTCATCCTGCGCTTAAGGGAGAGAATGCGATGATGTGAATGAATGCAAAAAGAAGATAACAGAGGGAGCAAAAGATAGTTTGAAATGTTTTGAACAATAGTTAAACTAAAACCAAATTAAGTTTACTTCTCTGAATGCAGAAAAAAAAAATCGATCGGTCTGGGTGTTTAAATTTAAGATCATGATGACTTTTAGGGGAAAAGAAATAGTTGTGAATAAAAAGAGGTTATATTTTTTGCTTTTTACTTTTATGCCTTAGCCTAAAAACAAATATAATTTCACGAGATATATTACAGATTCAGATTTTCAAATCATTAAATAAGTTTAAACAATACTGAGCCTTGGTATTAAGCATGCAAATTAGCAGCCGAATCGGTTCCGAACGAATACAAAAAAGGATGGCTCCTAAATCTCAATCTATTTTACATTATCCTGGTTTATTCTTTACATGAGGTAATTGTCATCAATCGGAAAATAATATGTAAAATTGTGATAAGCAAGGTGAAGTAGATGAGTACCTTATGATGAAGTCACTTTAGCAGTGACCCTACAACAAGGGTTAATTTTGCCCATATTACTTTTGTAAAGAAGAACTAAGATAGATAAGAACCTGTAAAGAAAAACTGCAGATAGATAAAGATATGAATTTCAGAGCATCATCAGTGAGCTTGGAAAGGGAAACCGATTGTAAAGAACCACCTAGACAAGGAATGCATCTCCTTATTCCTTATTCTTCTGTCGATTAGGGCAGGGTATTCGCAAAGCAGCTGTCGGACAGATTCAATTTCTTCTTCATCGCTGCAGCTCCTGCAGAAGTCGTTGTGGAGTACGCCGATACATTCTGCATGAATCCCAATGGCACAGTGCCCGTAATTATGCCAGAGATGACCTGCGCACTGTTACGACTAAGCTTAACCAGAGAACGCATTCTCTTCAAATCATAAACCGGCTACAGCGTTCTAGCAGTGATGCGCGTACCCAGGTGGATCCATAATCTGCTGGTTTCTCTAATGGCTTCATCTCCGACGAGTTTATTTATAGAGCTAACAGGAATCTTCACTTAGGGACAGCCTTCGAGATGTGCTCTTTCTAGCGTGCTCTTTCATTGTCTGGTATACCCATATGCCCTGATATCCAGCATAGGGGCACTATGTTGGCTTACCTTATACCTCATCAAGATGTCGTTTACAGATACTAACAAACTTAGATCTAATTACTTTAGATTCCAGAACCCTAACGATGTCTACGATGTTCCCTTTTGGAATAATTTTCACAGCCTGGATGACGGCTGTTATTTCAGTTTGAAAGACGCTTCATTTGTTGTTAAATCTAAATGAGTGGTTTACCCCTAGCATTTTGCAGTAAACCTCCCACACTGACATCCATTTTGAAACCGTCAGTGTACAGGGCCAATTTCCCATTACTAATGACTTGTTCGCTTTTCCAGTCATTTCCGAAAGGAATTCTGATATTGAATCTCTTGTCAAATGTATACATTGGAGTCAAGTGATCTGTCGCGTCCTGCTTATTTGTGACATTCCACGACCAGAGATGACCAGAGTCATGTTTCTCTCAGTATGAGTTCCGCTTTAGCCGGACTATTTCTGCAGAATATATGCGGCGGAATGAGACTTAGCATGGTCTCCATTGCTGCCGTAGGTATTGTGCGTTATGTCTTCATGATCCAGATGTAGGCTGATCTCTGGATCTTGGTGAGGCTTGAAAGATCGTATTGCTCCCCCACTGCCTTCCACTAGACTAACAAGCATAAGTTAGGATAGGTCGCACAACCGCCGTGTATGACCAATATACCACAAAAGGCTTGAGCCTATCTAGTAAGTGCAATATGGCTTTTGGTGCACCTGACCAGATATGAAGGCCTAATCACAATGCGCATAGCCTTGCATATGCAAAGCTGTCAGAACATTGCGTATGCATAGCTATGTACGGTTATGTATCAGGAGAGATGAAATATTTTTTACAGCACTTTAGGAAGGCTAAACACTTCGCAACATTCTTGGCGATTTCGAATAGATGTACGATCATTCCAACAAAGTTTGTTGTTGATACACATACCGAGCATGGAAAGTTTTTCGATTTGAGCGATGCTAGTGCCATACATTGATAATGGCTGATGGTTACGGTTTCTCTTTAATGAGAGAAGACAGTATTGAGGTTTTGAAACATTAAATTCCACTCTATTGGTTAATCTCTATTTTAATATGATATAGAGGTCGAAATTGTATGTGCTTAATATACGTTGCCGTTCCTCATCTACAAAGAAAGAGCAGGGTCGTGAGTTTGGGAACGAATATGAAAACAGAGGGTACTGTCAGCAGCGAGGAATGGATTGGATTAGAAGTTGCGGACAGAAAATCATTTATGAAAATAAGAAAAAGAATCGGAGGCATTTATAAGGAGATGTAGACTTAAAGCCGTCCAAAACAACTTCAATTGACTGGCCTGAAAGGAAATTTATAAGAAAAAGGGTATAGTCGATCACAAATGCACGCATTTTCGACAAAGAAACTGTTCTGCCAAACTTTGTCAAATGCTTTTGAAATATCAAACTCAATGATCTTACTATCACTAGAGTGATGCAGAGATTGTTTTAGTTATCGGTCAGATATGACATCATATCACCGTTGAACCTGTTGCCATGAAAGTCGTACAGTCGGTCATTGAGCAGCTTTCATGCTTTCACGACATCAGTAACTGAATTTATCAGCATTTCCGTGAACTTGGACAGAAGGGACGTAAGTGCAATGGGTCCGTGGCTGGAGAGAGAAGAAGATTCACTTTTTTAGGCATAAGCCGATCAAATGCTGTTTTTCACCCACTTGAGAAGAGACCTGAAGAGTAGGATCGGTTAGAAAGCTTACGTAGTGGTTTCGCCAGAAAAGAAATACACCTCTTCAGAACAATAGAGAGTAATCATCTGGACCAGAGGACTTGTGTATATTAAGTATATATAACACTCTTGCAACTCTACGAGAGCGAAAATAGATTGGTCCTGTGAAGTACCCTACGCTATCAAGTACAAGTGGAGGTAAAGCGTAATCCGGGCTAGCTGCGAAATAAGCAGCAAACATATTAGCTTTGTCTTAAGAGCCGGCAGTTGATACGTTATTATAAATGAGCATCGGTACAGATTACGAAGTAGAATTTTAAATGTTTTTTTATGCTTTCTGTTATAAAATGCTTTCAATGAAGTAACCCTCTTTCAAATATGGACTGTTCCTGTGCTAGATAAACATGTTTGTATAAATGCATATAGGGGGTGCACCATCTTTTATGTCGGCATGTAAACATTGAATAACTTTAACATTTATCAACCGACTGACTTAAGTAGACATGTTTTCGAACCGTCAATTCAGTACAATTTTAACCATGAATCACTTCATACCGAAACAACGCCCCAAAATAGTGAAGCTGTATATTGAAAATAGTCGTTCAGTTGCTTTAATTCAACGTGCATATCGTCGAAAATATCGTGGCCAACAAGCATCGTCTGACAATACTATTCGTCGTTTGGTGTCGAATTTTGTTGAACACCGAACAGTGGGAGATCGTCGATATGCCGTTCATCAACGCCCACCACGTTCCAATGAACTGGTTGAAGCGATAAGAGTGAGAGAGAGAGAGTGTTGCCGTAAACCCACATGTGTCGTCCCACTAACTTCAAAATGCGCTCAGCACTTTGACATCAGTGGAACCACCTTGAAGGCGCATTCTGAAGGATGATTTGCATTTGTTTCCATATAAAGTGTAATTGACTTAAAGAATATTGCCGACAGACCGTCAACGTCGCTTGGAATACGGCCAAAGAGTCGCTCGAATAGTTGACACTGAACCTGATTTTTTGGAAGCAAATTTTGATGACCGACGAGGCCCATTTCACACTCTCTACCGCCAAAAGCAAGCAAAATTGCCACATTTGGGGAACGGAGAATCAACACGAGATTCACAAAACACCACTGCATTACCAAAAAGTGACTGTTTGGGTCGGCGTTTGTGCCAAAACCATCATTGGACCTTTTTCTTCAGAGAAGAAGAAACAGTAAATGGGAATCGATGTCGGTGGATGTTGGCTCATTATGTGTGCCCAGAAATGTGTGAAAAAGGTCGGGACGGCTACTGGTTTCGACTAGACGGTACTCCATGCCACACTGCAAATCAAACAATGCAGTTTATGCAACGAAAATTCCCTGGACGTGTGCTGTCAAAAAATGACGACATTGACTGGCCACCCAAATCTCCAGATTTGACCGCTCCGGACTTCTTTTTGTGGGGTAGTTTGAAAAGCAAAGTATACGCCAGTAAGCCTTAGACCATTGACGAGCCCAAGGCAAACATTCGTGTCGAAATCGTCGCTTTACCGCCCGAGATGCTCGAAAAAGTGATGGAAAACGCAGCAAAAAGGGCACATTTAGCTTTGGTCAATAGAGGCTAGTCCAAATAAAATGTAAGAGACCAAATTAAATAAAAATACCTCATGTATGGAAATCGGTTGATTTTTTTAAAGTTATTTAGTATTCATATACCATCGTTCAAAAAAATAGAGCGCGACCGGCTCAGCTGGTATTGCCGCGTTCAAAGAAGAGATCATTTGAACCCTGGTAAAAAGGCAATATCAATGCACGTTCCAAAGACATCGCGATGTAGGAAAGGCAGGCCTATAAACGCCTGGATCAGACAAATGCGACGACATCGGCATTTCATTGGCCTCAGTAACCGAGTGATCCAAAATCGGCTAGCCTGCCGATATTTCCTGAGGTCAAATAGGCGAACCCCACAGGTGGATCAGTAGAAATGCGGTGAAGTGGTAGGGTTGTGATCCCTTATTTTCAGATCATAACCTCGCTGATAAAAGGAAGAAGAAGATTTAATATTCATATACCGACATAGAAGATGACGCACCCTGTAGGTATATTTAAAATCTCACTACAGTCATGACATCTTCAGCAAGTCCTTTGCTTTTCATTTCAAGCTTTAGTACTTTACTTTAGTATTACTTTTATATTATTACAAGAAGTGTATTTACTAATTTTTTATCATTTATTTCTTTTCCAGGTGAGTGACGCTTCAAAATCATTGGTAAGACTATTTGCTATTATTTTAGTTTCTTGAACATAAGTTACCAATCTAAGCTTTTTTTTATGTATAATTTGGGCGCGCCGATGAGATTATTATTAAGCTAATAAGAGACATGAAGTGTATCTGTAGTATCTAAAGCTTACACTAATTTATCTTTTCTCGAAATAATACTTCCTAAAATCTTGAAGTTCTGTTCGCGCTAAAATTCTGAAATTACAATATATTTTAAAAATCTAAAATATTCGGTGTTTATTGACAAATGCTTTTACGCATTAATAACTTCAAGGTGAACAAATAGGAAAGCTGTTTCTGCGAATAACTGGCCGAAGAAGCCAATTAGTTTGTCAGTGAGTAGGCTAATAAATAAAGCATTACAATGCTCCAGAAATGTTTATCTATACATTCCTGTAACAAGCAATGAAAACAAAAACCCACTCCTACACCCACTTACGCCAATTTAGCATCCTCAGTCTCTAGGCAACGATTTTAAAATTTCCACGCTTACTTCCCCTTAAGAATATTAAACTCTCAAACAAAAAAGACAAACAAAAAAAAAAAAAAAAACTCTTAGACTGTCCGTATTTATGTATCAAACACCCGTAGGGCAGTTTTCATTCGGAAGATGATTCCCAACGATGATGATATACCACCAAACATGTTACAAGTATCACATGACGACACACAACGACGAGCAAGTATTTAGCCACTCTTCATATTTCATCGTCATCCTCGTGTGTCGTCCGTCGCCTGCCCCCGCCCGCATAAAGTAGCGTGCACATTACTAATAAAATAAACTTTTACAATATTCATTTGGAGGGGTTCTGTTTTAATAACGTCGGAAATCCGAGAGATGAAAATGCCTTCAGGAAATCACCCTCAGACAGATTACGTATACGCCAGAGAGTGCTGGTCATTTATTTTTCCTTCTTTTTGCCATATCATGCATCCTACGCCACCACATATGGGTATACTGCGCGTTTAAGTGAGTTTCTAGTTTCTAGAGATAGAAAGAACATTTTCTTAAATGTCATGTGTATGTGGTTCAGTTCTTATCCTTGCTGCGACTGTAGGATCGATCTTCTTTCGGATAAACGAGTATTTAATGTAATGTACGTGTATAATCATCGTCTATGTCTCCGGCAGTGTAGCAGCGCTGCGATTATGCATGGTCTCCTCTTCTGTACATTTTAAGGAGAGTTTCGGATGTTATTCTGCCCCGGGGCTAGTTTTCGTAATAATATGTGGGTGATATGCTGTTATAGATGGCGTCCTAAATATACCCCAGCTCCGTTGAGATATTTTAACTTTATTTTTCGGTTCAGTGTACGCTAGTCTGCATTTCTCTTTCTCTGCTCCTTAAGCGGATGTACGAAGGAACCGTGTTGCTTGCCCGGGGACCTTTAAGCTCAATCTCGGAGGAGGTGTGCTGGAGTACGAGTATACCCACCGCACCTCTTGTGTATTTATTCAATGTCAATAGACTTATTTACACAAGAACAGAGTAATTAGGAAAAGAGGATTATTGATTCCTTGAGCGTAAGTATCCGGTCTCCACTTTCTATGTGTGGGTGTGTGTGTGCGGTACATGTATCTGTGTTGTGCGGAATTAAAACGAAATTAGGAATAATTATTATTTTGAAAGGAATGGCAATCGAGACGAACAAAGCACATCTAATGCCATAGTAATGATGATGGAATTTCAATAATTCCCATTTTTTCGTCGTTTGTCCTTTCGTTGTTGTAATATTTTTATAAATATGTCCTCTATGGTACGCCTCTGGTTATAAATGAGGGAAAAGTAATGTATTTTTATATGCTTCGGTCAAGTGGGAGTAGGAAGATAGAGGCACGTGGCTGGCACTAAATCTGAAGGGAATTCAACTGGTGATGGTGATAGATGATGTTCGAATGTAGGACATACAAATTTGAGAATAAATTGCCAGGAAATAGAAATACCTTCAGAAGTAGGTACCAACTGTCAACTTTACAACAGTCGTATGTACTTCGTGTACAATCGGCTTATGTGGTACAAATGTCCAAATGTGAGCTCACGTGTCCCTAATTTTTTCTGATTTATGTTGAGGTACTTAGTTTACTACGTAATATCCTTTCATTTATCAGGAAAAATGATTTCTTCATTATTTCTGATATTTTCAGTGAAGAAAGTCCTTTTGTCCTTGTAAGTTTTCATATTTTGTTATGTACTATCAATTCGGAGAGAAAGCTGACATCATATATGAATATATCCGTATTACTTACCTCTATGAAGAAACTCCTTAACAGATTTTAAACCACGGTGTGGATTGCCCCATAATATGCTGACGCAGCAGCATTGGATTCAGCGAGACATGAACGATCTTTCATACACATTTAAGAAGGTATATTATTATTTAAGCAGCAGTTCTGGAAATTCTTTCTTTAAAAAAAAATTCTGCTCAAGTGAACTGTGTGGGCGCCGTGGCGTAAGTGGTTAGTGTGTCGGATTACTACGCATGAGGTTCCAAGTTCGAATCCCAGAAAATACCAAAAAGTTTTTTCACGGTCCCACCTCTCGCGAGCGTCTGACAAACATCCGAGAGTATTGTTGTCACGAAAAAGCTTCTCAAATCGCCGTTCGGATTCGGCATTAAACTTGTAGGTCCCTTCCATTCATGTGAAAAATATAACGGACACAGCATGAGTGGTTGCGAGAAGCTTGGCCCTGGCACTTTAAAGAGCTGTTGCGCCAAATATTTGTTTTTTTTTTTTCCAAGTGAACTGTCTGGTATTTATTTCATGTCGCCTTATCTAACCTTCGACTTACAAAGCTATTTCTGTAGGCTTTCACAAAATTTGATTTAGACTAACCAAGCTGGTTCCCTAAATTTTTTGAAGAAACCTATCCAAATACCCGAAAGAGACGATTACTTAAATCTATTTTTATCTGGGCTTTAGGGTTAGATTAGGTTACGTTAGGTTGATGAGATGGTCATATTGCGTAGACCTGCTTATGCTTGACTATTCGCATATAAAACGTATCGCACCCTCATCCGCATCTACTGCGCCACGGCCTCTGTAAAGACTGCTATTTTTGGACGCATTCTCCTGATATAGGCTGCCAGCATCTCTAGCCAGTTTTCAGAAATCCGAAGCTGTGCTAAGTTCCACGAGTTCCATGGGTGTCAGAATTGAGTTTTCGACCATTCATTGGTTCAGTTTCAAGCCATTTTCAGCAAATTTCTGGGCAATTTACTTACCGCGGACATTCTTATGATCCTGTAACTAACTAAGTTACACGTTGTGGTAGCAAAGAGGGCAGCAGCACTTCACTCCAAATTCTATTTCACGAATAGCTCTATCAATGTTATATTAAAGTACGTGAATCGTTTCTAGATTGTCAGAATAATATTGACCATTAGCGGCATTCCATAAAGAAGTCCAAGGGCTATAAATCGCAGCTCCGCGAGTTCACGCAATATCACCAATATGGCTGACTGAACTACTATTGATCATCCAAATGCATTTCCTCAGTTCCTGGTCAAAAAACAATTAGTTGCCATGCCTCTGTAGCGCTTTCCGTTGACCGTAACGCTGTCACCATCTTCATCTTCGAAGAAAAATGGGCCAATAATGCTGCCATTCCACAAACCGCCCCACCCAGTCACACGCTGATGATTCTCGTCTGGGGTTACAAGACAAACACGAGGATGACTTGTGTTATCAACTTGCGAATAGTTGAAACGAATCGAAGAATTTTTGAACGTGAGAGAGCTATTAGTGTCAAAATTATATATAATTGAAAAATCGAATTTGTGGCATATTGTAAAGGAAACGCAGCTGGTTTCTATTGGAAAGCTTGACTGATGGCGTAAGAGCACGATATCATATCACCAACAGGAAAGATATTATAAAACTGAAATTCTACGAAACGTATTTCCTCACATAGACAATTTATACCATCCCCGCAAGAATATGACCTCCCTACCTTATTTGAAAGTAATTTTGGTTAATTTCACGATAAATCGCACAATTACCCGCTTTGATTTCGAATCCTTTTTCTGAACGAAGAATAAATCAAAGTTTCCTTTTCCAACAAAAAGAAAAACACCAACAAATAGAAATATTCCTTCAATCCGATTAAAATTATTATAAGTCTAACGGTGCATAGAATTCCTGAGAACTATACGTTCTGGTACCTAAAGCTATTTATTTCTATACATAGCTTTTTCAAGTCAATACAAAGGAACTCGACCGTCGCAGGGTAATATGCATCGAAGAAAATATTCTTTTGATGTTAACCAAGATCCATTATCCGCACATTTAAATATTCCATTCGACTTTGTATTTCACAGATGATTAGATTCGTAAGATGATAGCAAAGAGGAGAACAGAAAATAAGAATCATTTTATATTTTGATTTGAAATGGTCGATTGAAACCTCGGTTACGAATTATTTTATTGCGTTGACAAGAGGACAGATAACTTTAAGTTTAACTTTTTTGATCAATTAAATTTTAGTTATACATTTGCTTCACCACAGTTTCTTAAGAAATATATTATATTCACCTTCTGGTTAAAATATGAATTTTATGCAATTTGTAGTAGATAGTAATATAGTTCTGTAGGTCTATGAGGTTATCATAAGATACTAGGCACCAAGGTGGGACCAATGTGATCCCTAGGAAATCTTCACGGCAAAAAGACCTTAACCAATTCTCTCATACACTTAATATCCCTACAGAATTTTAACATGTCCTTATTATGGTTCCGGGACCTTACCTTCTAGGTTATCGAAGAAGTATCTTTCAATGTTCTTTACGCTTGTTCTGGCAATGCCTTGGAGTATATATGTTAATCTTCCGAGACATGTAGATCATTGCAAGATCTACAAACATCCGTATTTGATAAACCCAGTCTTATAGCAAGCTTCCTTAAAAGGCAATGGCCAGAGAGTATTCCAATCGCTTTGCTTAGCACTGACCTTTCTAGTTTTATGATCTCCCTAGATTTTCTTACTTAACCTAACCTAGTAGTTCTTTGCGATGAAAAGTATGAGAGACAAGTCTTATTAAAAAACAGAACATGACCGTTTTTCCTACTGCCTTCTAAATATACTCGTACTCGTAATAAATGCTTTCGAAAGTAGACTGGTTGACAAACTTATTATTTTATATACATTGACGTAGTTTACCGCAAAATACAATTGCGATAGTTGCGGGTGAAGATCTGATATGCCAAGCAATGATCCTAACAGCGCCCTAAGATATCGGCAGGTGTCTGTTGATTCTGCTCTTGAATAGCTAGAAATTGTAGTCTTCTGGAAATATGTTTCCTAGGAGTAAGTTCCAAAGTCTGCTCGTATAAAATTTATTTTGATATAGAGATGATCGCGCGATGGAAAGGAAAAATTTAAAAGGTGTGCTCTTTCAGTTTATCTGGTAGGACGTCTAAATGTTGTATTTTCATTGTTATTCACCAAAGTTCTTCGGAGCATCTTCTATGATAGAATCTGTAGGATAGGCAAAGGTCTGATACTTGCCTTCGATGAGCCAACGGTTGGAGATTCCAGCTATGGAGGTATGAGATGCTTGCGTTCACGGCGGTTTTGTTCGTACAAGATTCTATTAGGGTACTATCATTAGCAAAGCTGAATATTCTGTTATTTTTCGACTCTAGCAGGCCATTAATATATAGAAAAGAGTTAGTGAAACTGTAGGACTCTGTACTCCAGTACTCCAGCGCTAACAGCAAATATGTAGAAAGATACTCCATCGACCACAATTTGAATCGATCTTTCTTAAAGAAAGTTTTTCGTCTATGAGCAGAGCTGTCACGGTAGTCGATAGGAAGCTAATTTGCTTAATAGTGCTATATGCCAATCACGATCGAAAGCTTTTAAGTTGTTCGATTGTTGACGTCGATACATGAGTTGCGTAGCTCAGCAAGGCTTCGGTTGAAAGGCGCTTTCGAGAACCATATTGCCGGTCGCTTATTAACTCGCGTCTCTACAGATATGTGATTATTTCTACATTTACGATGTTTTCTATCACTTTGGATAGCATTAAAAGAAGGGTTGTGATTACGTACTTTTGTGGCAGATACTTTTTTCCTTTCGGGGGAATGGGTTGAACATGAGTAACTTCCCCGCACAATGAAAATGAAAAAGTGCTTAAGCCAAAGACAAAAGTCTGCAAGAATAGGTGTTAGCTCTGATACGGAGTTTTTTAGGACTACGGACCGTTTTCTGTTTAATCCAGTTGCACCGAATTGCGCGAAATCGAAACTTTATACCTGACATCAATGATCGCACTTCTGGTATACTTGGTGGCTCTACCTTTAACGAATCTAATGCCAAATTGCTTGAAAATACTTGTAAACCTGCAAAGAGAATGGCTTTCTTTCTTGAATGCTATGGGTAGTGGTCAGTCCTCTTTCACTAAAGGCGGGAAGGTGGAGTGGCTGAAGGTGTTGTTTATCTTTTTTTCCATAGACCAGAATGGACGATATGCGCAGAGTCAATCAAGCAGTTTATTAGTTATTCTCTCAATATATGTGTCCTTTGCAGTATCCACCGTCTGAGACTTTGTTCATATACAAAGCTTAAGCGCATATCCTAATTTCGCTAGTATTAACAAACCGTGAGCGCCGTGGCGTAAGTGGTTAGTGTGTCGGGTCACTGCGCGAGTCACGTTATCTATAAATTCCCACAGCCTTCCACATCAAAATTCTGACATGCTTGTCTGCAGCGGAAATGCTGCAGACATTAGCTCGAATTCTTTGGCAGAATTCAGTTGCAAAGACTTCGAGCTGATCAAGCAAAAGTATGTCGGTCCGATTTCACCATGAGAAGCAAAGGTGGAAATTTATGATTACGCAACAACTTCTTAGTTGTGAAGGGGTTCGAATAGAATATTTTTATTGTTAAGTTAAGTTCAAATTGTCACTCCGAAGAGTAGACATCTTGGAAATAATAAATTTAAATATTTGTAAGTCTCCGAAGAGATTTGTGTTTTATTTCTTTTGGACTTCGAAAATAGATAAGTCGCGTGAGGTTCCAAGTTCGAATCCCAGAAAACACCAAAAAGTTTTTTACGGTCCCACCTCTCGCGAACGTCTGACAAACATCCGAGAGTATTGTTGTCTCGAAAAAGTTTCTCAAAACAAATTGCCCTTCGGATACGGCACTAAACTGTAGGTCCCTTCCATTCGTGTGAAAAATATAACGCACACAACATGAGTGGTTGCGAGAAACTAGGCCCTGGCACTTAAAGAGCTGTTGCGCCAAATATTTATTTATTTATTTTTTTTTATAGTTTTAACAAACCTCCTTTTTACATTCTAAATACAAAAACAAAAATGGATTGTACTGTCCCTTTACTGTCAAAATGTATGAAGTCTGCATACTACAAGTGACTATACAGAGCAAAATTTGAATTGAAATGGATTTTTTCTTAACTTGGCCGTAGATCTTGCCTCGTTGATCACAGAAATTTGTTGCTGAACCAGATCCCTTGCATTAATTTGTTCATGGAATATTTTTTCTAGCAACCTACAACATTGCTTTTTGTTTTTTTATAAAAAGGGTCAACAACGATACTGAGGTGGATTTTTGATGGTGCAACTTATGTTCCCTAGACACTACACCTTAATCCCTAAATTTCGCCTAAGCTTGTAAGACTCTCTCAAATTAGTCAGCTACCCATTTTCCTTCAGCAATACACCTATAATTGTAGACACCTTACTACCATACGGAGATTTCTACATATTCATTAATCTAAAGAGCTGCAACTCACGAATTTGGATATGGTTTTCTTTCCTACGTATTTCTTGATATTACTTGCGCGGTACCTAGAAGCCAAAACCTAAGCTGTTGTCATGTCAAGAGCTTTAATGGAAGCTAGATCAGAGACATTCTCTTAACCTCGCTATTAGAAATGCCTGGCACAATTTGTTTGTTTTAAATGAAATACTAAACTTTAGACAGATCAACCTACTTCTACAGATAGAACTGACTTTATCTATTATCATATTGGACTACCCACAGGGAAATTAGGAAATGATTCAAACAATTTTGATTAAATTTGGGGAGATGAGGCTGTTGAAAGAGACGGGGTATTACGGCAAGATCTTTGCTTTCAGGTTTCTTTCGAGAAAGTTAGGTCTCTAGCATGAGCATCAGTATTTTTGTTTTCGGGAGCATCAATGTGATCAGGCTTATAAAAACTTAATTTAGAATCTTAGATTAAGTCGCAACTGTCAAACCGTTGGGAACTATTTTCCCTTAATTCTTCAATAAAATGCATGCAATGCTATATTTCTTCCTGAAAAACTGATGCAAAAAAAAAACAAAATACAAAAATGTACGAAATACAACAGACAAATTGTCGATTCACCTGAATGATTTTATCAATATACTGCACATGATAGATCGTCTTTTAATCACATACATATAAGCACTCACTTTACCTTAATTCAGTCATTTTATTTACCCAATACAATCACCGGCGGCAATCTCTTCCCAAGGGAACCTCTTCATCTAATGAAATCGTCCTTAATATCTAGAAAGGTGATGTAAGCACTATTTTTTTTATCAATTTCATTCACTTCAATTAATTACTTAGAAATTACATTAATATGGAGTTGTCCATGCCACACCCCTTCATACACATGGAATGCAACTTCTTCAAGTCCTTCGGATTGCGCCCACCACCAAACTGCCTCCTGTCGTGTCGTAATCCAATATTAAATGCATTTCCGAATGCAATATTTACACAGCTCAAGCACGCAATACAGCAATGCCAAGCAAGAGAGACTTGTTAAAATATTAAGTTTGAGATATTTTACACTACGTATCCTTCCAAATTGCGCTAGTGGTAGTGATACTGCAGTTTGCATTGTTTGTTTGCCCATTCAAATTGATTTCTCTTGCATCTCCAGCAGCGGCAGTGGGCGACATATACACTCCCTCATTTATTTGATTTCTATGGCATTGCATGCATTTTTGGAAATATTTAAAATAGAAAAATAGTTGGTGCATCCGTGTAACAAGGATACTCCACACTCCCTTGGTTCCCAAGCGTATCCTATCACTTTGTTCGGTATGGCATTTATTTATAAAGCAAACTCCCCAAAGGATATTCAGAGGAGGTGGGGTGGATGAGGAGGAAATGGTGATGCAGCCTTGTCAATATACATAGGATACACCGAACGGGCTGGCTCTGTGGATGAAGAGCAAGTACAAAATTCGAAGCAAAACAACAATGCAAACATACACAAACAAAGCGCGCGACGGGCGACCTCTTATAGTGAATTCCTAGCCCTCTATGCGAAACCATTCAATATGTTTGTGCATTGTCTGGCACTTTGAGTATCTAAAAATTTTCCTATTCCTCTCTAGTGGGGGTGAGTGTGTCGCAATCCCATTACACTACTGCTGTGTAAGAGGTGAAAAGGTTTCAATCCTCCCTAAGGTATACTTTGTCCTAACAACGGATGTCGACGAGGATGGGGTAGAAATAGAAAATCGCGAAGGATGCTATACTAGAGTGACATGGTACGCAGTGTCTTTTTAAGGATGAGGTGAATGGAGTCGCCTTGTATTGTAAGTCAGCCTTTTATAATGATATTCGAAGAGACAAATTTCTTAACAAACAACACCACAGAGCGCCGGAACCTTTTGGCAGCAGCAGCAGCACACAGGTGGCAGTGGTGGCGACGGCGGTGGTCCTAGAAACACGCCATAGAGACGGGAAAAATGCATGCAGAGACAGAGAGCGAGACACATGTGAATATATGATGAAGTACTCACCCACTCTGTCGTGTCGTGTATAACTTTTTGTACTGCATAAGTTTTCTGTTTCGCTGGTTGTTGTGGTCCTGAAAGGCAAGCCATCCTTTGAGATTCGAGGCTTTGATATATCAAAAAGGGATTTCACCAGTAAATAGTGGAAAATAGTGGTTTTGCGCTTTGCCAAAGGACCATCTCGTGGCTGCCTGTTTTCTGTTAAAAGAGCGCGCGCTATTTATTTCCTTAAATTAAGTCGAGGAATTCGCATAGATGGTAGATTTGTCAAAGGGAAATATATTCATACGTACTTTCATTGAAGGATGTCTGCAACTTTTTTTTGCTTTGTGCAAGATATTTGGTTATATGTCTGCTTTAGAGATTTACATCACTAAATGGGTTAATTTAATTTATTCTTATTAAGAGGCAACTTGAATATGGCTGACCGACAGATGAATAGATCCGCAGTAACAAAAGGAATTCTGAAAACTTCAAAATGAGGAACGAAGAGAAATGCGAGTACATAGAAGTTGAACTCTATAGTCGCTACACTTGCATAGGGATTGGGAGCAATCTGCGACATTCAAACAGCGAATTTTATATTGATATTCGATTTCAGCCTATACCGGTGGTAGTAGATATTTTCGAGGAAACTTATCTTTATCCTTATAATCTACTTTGGAAAAATAATCAATTTTAGCAATTCTTCGGAGAACCACATATATTCGACAGAAAATGTTCAGCCAAAGGTCAGCAGGTACAAAATGACTTTGAACTTTTCCTGATACAAATAGTTTTGCAAGCTCCTTCATTTTGTAAGTGTGTTGCTTTTAGCACATTCAGGAAGCTACTTAGAAAGCTGAAGCTATGCACACTTACAGCAAATGCCACAGCGTAGAGCTAATTATAATGAGCTTTACAGTTCCAAGAAAAGATTCTTCAATTCAATATTTTAATGGCGTGCCTTTCCGTGTACCTTCTATGACCGAATTTAACAGAAATCACACTTAAATTCATCATTTTTACGGAATATAATCTAAAGGGTAAATGCAAATATGCTCCCCATCTTACGCTACATACGCTCAGGGTGCCCTGAGCCTCAACGAACAAACCTTTAGCTAATTGCATCCAGTTCTGCACTCCAAGCTAATTGAAGTCCCCTTGAACTTGTGTGTGCTACTTACGGCGAGGAAGCTCTCGACTGCAATGTCTTTCTGGTTTCGTCTGGAGACTCTGCCGGCCGAAGCATGGTGTACGTTCGCTCTACATGTCCTAGCCGTCGCAAACGCCCAGTACGCAGTTTTTGACTATTTCGATATTGCTGTACAATTCCTACAATTCATTATTGAATCTTCTACTCCAAAACCCATTAACACAAACCGAATATCTTGCAAACAATTTTTTCTTCAGAAGCGACCCAGGATATCTTAATCCGATTTCAATAAACTTCAGGTTTCAGAGCCGTAAAGCAGGACTGGGATAATTACGCTATTATACGGAGTCTCCTTAGTTGTTCCAGATAGGGTTTTAATATTGAAAGCCTTTTTAGCCCCACAAAAAAAAAAAAAAGAACAGCGATGGACAAGAGTTTTTCTTCGCTTGATTTCTGCGCTGGCATCATTGTCAAAATTTATAGACATAGACAAAGGCCCTTACTACCTCGAAGTTGTAGCTGCCCACTGTGATGTTCTGTCCAATTCGTCAGTGTTGAGTGTTCCTTCGTGTTGACAGCATATACTTTGTTTTGCCCTCGTTTACCACTTAACCAATTTTGACAGCACACTAAGTTCTTCCAATTAAGTCAATGTCGTCGGCATATGCCAACAGTTGTACGGACTTTCACTAGATAGTACCTGTGGTGTTGGCTGATGATGTTGGCACTATCCGTCCAAGTACGATATTAAGGAAATCATATAATAGCGCTTCACCTTGTCTAAAAAGTTTTTTCACATCAAAGGACTCGGTGAGGAGGTGAGGTCTCGGAATAAGAAGTTCGAAGTTCTGTGGAAGCCTTCACATCAAGGAAACCATCTTACAAAAATAAAGCGCGACTGGCTCAACTGGTATTGCCACGTTCAAAGAAGAGATCATTTGAACCCTGTTAAAAAGGCAATATCAATGATCATTCCAAAGACATCACGAGGCAGAAGAGGCAGGCCTATAAAAGCCTGGATCACACAAATGCGACGACATGGGCATTTCATTGGCCTTAGTAATCGAGTGATCCAAAATCGGTAGGCCTGTTGTCATTTTCTGAGGTCAAATAGGCGAACCCCACAAGCAGATCAGTAGAAATGCGATGAAGTGAGAGGGTTGTGATACCTGGTTTTCGGATCATAACCTCGCCGAAATGGGAAGAAAAAGAAGAAGGAAGGTATCGGTAAGGTCATCACCAACCTTAATAGAGCGGCGATAATTCTCCATCGGCATCCTGCACAGACGCCCAAGTTTGGCAGGGATGCCGAAACTAGACATAGCTCTATAAAACTCGTCTCTATACACGCTTTCATATGCAACTTTGAAATTGATGAAAATGTGGTGCATATCGATTTATATTCCTGGGGCTTTTCGAAGATCTGCCGTAATGTGAGTATTTGGCCAATGCTGGACTTTCCCGGGCCGAAACAGCACTGATTGGTGTTTTAGGCGTTCACATCATACGGCATACACGATCTTTTATGCGATGTTAAAAAGACTTACATCTCTGTAGTTGGTGCAGATTAGAGGGTTTCCTTTCTTACATACATACATTTTCAATGGCATAATGCATAACATACATAGGATGCTCAGGTGGACTCTCGCGATCTTATTCTTTCGGTCACTGTCTAAATTTCATGACCATAGGTGAAAGTTGGAATATACACCGAGTTAAAAACCGATAGCTTAGCTTGAACACTAAGTTCGGCCTTCCTTATAACAGATTGGCCGAGCTCTCTCAAAATTGATCCAGCCTGACCAATTCTACAGGATAAGTCGACATTGCTCCTCCCATCACTCGTGAATAAGACCCCGAGATACTTAAACTTATCCACCTGCTTCAGTGGGACTCCACTAACATGCAGAGTGCAAGGCCATCGGCGTCAGCAGGTTTGTTGGATTTAAGTATCGCTTTGTATGTATATTTAGGTATCGCTATGTACACTTCTGAGTGGGTTGACAGGTATCTTGACTGCCATCATCACTCGTAAAAGGCTCTCTGTTAAATCATATAAATAGGTCATCGGATCTATCACGACAAATAAGCTCGATTTTCATATCTTCAACCAATTGCTGGATATGTTATTTTCTGTTTCTATTAATTTCATTCCATAAAGACTGTATGTACTCGCACATCACAAAAATTTCCAGGAATATTTTCTAGTCTGCAAAAGAACGGTGTATCTTCTTTTCCGAAGAATAACGATGTCTAAATAGAATTGGGCTAGAAAAGTATATGCTTTAGCCGTATTGCAACTAAAGTTCAGAACGTATCCTCTCATGGTAATCACACTGTTGAGTGTTTGATTGCATAACACAGTATCACACAACCCTTTACACAAATCCCGCACAATATATCCAAAAATATACTTGCGAGTGATGAATTCATACAAAAAAACACCTAAAAACATGACAGGTTTTGCATTGGAAAGAAAAAAAAAACAAACAATTTCATGAAAACTTTTCACCCAACAACAACCTAACAACCACCCTCCCTTGCTGTACACTCCTTCCCCTTCTTAGATCCATCCATATTCCGAATGTGACTGGAAAATCTCTGCTTATTGTACACTACACACAAATCCATCGATGGGTGGTAGTTGTGCTCTGAGTTTATAGAACTTCATACAAAAAATAAAAATCAGAAAAACAGACAAAAAAGTACAAAACCCTCAACAACGACGAGAGGAGAAGGATCAGCAGCAGTAGCATCAGGATACAATGATGAATGTTGGGCTAGGGTGGGTTCCGCTGCATAGCAACAGTTTGCCATGGCAATAATTATGATTGAGTTTTATTCGAGAGAAGTACCCTTAATTTGTTTTCTAGGTATGTATAATAAAATACACACAGGGTGGGCGGAGGAGAAATATCCAGCACAGGAACCAACCGACACACCAACAGTAAGGAGAGAAAGGCTGGAAACTGCTGTTCTTCACAAAACTGCTACTTTTAGTGATGAGCTCTGGGTACGCTTCACTACTACGATGGAATACTTATATTGAATTATTATTTTTCTTATTGTATATTTTTGTTGGAATTTTTTTCCGATACTTATCCTGGCTGCCACTTAGAGACATTGTTGTGCTCATCGAACTTCCCTAGGATACGTGCGTTATGGGAAAGACTTTTTTTTACCAAAAAAGGAAAAAAACGAGGACTCTGATTTCCTGTAGAACGAGGAGTCAGATTTTTTTCTTTTCAAATTTTTGGATAAACGGTTATGGCGGCGATTTAATGGAAATTAATGAAGAACGCTTAGCTAACAGAGAGTGGCCCGCTCTTTCGGCGATGAGGGCTAAGAAGAAATATTTGCTTGGAATGGCAATTAATAATTTTTGGGGGCATTTCCAAGTCAAATTAACAAAAAACAAAAAAAAATAAAAGGTTTTCTCCTCAATTTAGATCGATGGATGGAATTGTTTTGGAGGCAAATTGAAGGACCGAAAAAAATACAAAAAAAAAGGAGAAAAATGTTTCAAGGATATTTGAACAAGAAAATTGCGTATTTAATTAGATTTTAATTTTGGTGGTTGCTCGGGATGCCGAGGAGTACGTGCGGGGGATACTCTCATTAAATATCAAAAGAATGGATAGCGTGATTAATTGCTCAAAAGTGGTTCAAAACTTGCTGGAGTGTGGCAAGTGTTTATTTTACTTAATGTGGTGGGAAGTGATTGACGTTCGGCATGTGGTACAACAAAGTAAAGTTGCTATTCAATGAGAACAGATTGGAGGCATTTAAAGGATTTTTTGTTGGCTTTCCTTTAAATTGGATGGAACCCAAAGAGACAAGTGCGTGGAAAAGGGGATACAAAAAAGTGCCTGTGGATACACACGAGTAGTGTCTGTATCGACTTTTTTTGTCAAGAGAAAACGATGTGATTTGAAGGGAAAAATTGGGTAAACAACAGGATTAAATAGAATTCATCGAATGACTATGAACTGATGTTTAAACACTCCAAGCGGTAGACATCTGATGCCTAGGGAGCGTGCACAGAGGCCAGACTGTTTCCTTTCAAATCAAAAACTCCGAAAGTTTCTCGCTGGCCCCCTGGTACGCAAATCACCTTGTTTGAAGTACTAACGCGAAAATAAGTTGTAAAATCCAATAATGAAGTGAAATTAAATAGGATAGAGAAGAGTTAAGAATTATGATTAAAATTGAAGAGAGGAGGTTGACGCACGATAGGCTATGTTGAGTTAGGTTGAAGGCACGCCAATACACTTAGACCAACAAAAGGTCCATTGTGATACCATGTGGATCATAGGTGAAAGTTTCTCTTTACCTACTCGTTAAACCATTTTGAGTATAAGAACCTCTAAATTACTGCGTCTATCGGATCGCTTACGTCGCTGTAGTAGAAGGCTCCTAAGTAAAGTTTCCTTATGTGGCAAAAACAAAGAAGGTGAGGAATAGTGTTTTCCTCTTCTTCATCCATGCAGCTTCTACAAAAGTCGTTCGCAAAACAGCCCAGCCTTATAGCATGCTTGCCTATTAGACAGTTCCTAGTGATGACACCTAAAGTGCCGAAATGCAATCTATTGAGAGAAATTAAATTCATAGGACGGTTTAGTTCCAGCTTCAGCCAAATCTGTTTTGTCGCTAGACATGTTGGTCCAGTTGTTCACCTAAGATTTGTAGTCTCGTACTCTCTCCATCTTAAATTTGCAAGTCGCCATTGGTATACCTAGCGTGCCTTTGTCCGGCAGAATTGGTATAGCTGCTCCTATTCTGGTGAGTTCATCGGCCTTAAAATTCGCTGGAATGTTTCTATGCCCCGGCACTCAACACAAGTGAATACTGAACTGCTCAGCCATCTTCGCGAGAGGCGATCGGAAGTCTAGAGCTACTAAAGAATTTATAGAGATCGATTCCAAGGATTTGATTACTGCTTAGCTGTCTGATAAAATGGCGATGTCTCTAACAGATATCACGCTTTTCTTAAGTCAAGCTAAGAGTTCCTTAGTCGCTATAAGTTTTGCCTGGAATACGCTACAATTATTTGGCAGACGGAAGGAGAGCCTAACCTTAAGCCTGACAGAGAATACATGACTATTTTCAATATTTAAATAAAGGTTCCTGGATATATTAAGGAAGGCAAGTCATTCTTAATTCATGTTAAGTGATCTGGAAATTAAATACCTTATTTCATTATGGGCTCGAAACAGGCTTTAAGATGCCGAGATATGCAAAAGTCGCTTAACGTATATTTTGTTTGAGCTGACGTACAAGTAGGATACATCTATAGATTTCATCCAAAAGATTGTCGTGAAAGTACAGGTACAGGAGCGCTAATCATTCAGCGTTCCGACAGTGTTCCAACGGAGGAATTTGGCTACACATTGTCTGATAACCAATCAAGCTGCATGAGGAGTATTCAAGTTTCGGACAAATAAACGTCTTAGCTAAGTCTATAGGAATGAGAAATTGTTTGCATCTTTCGAAGAATCAGAGGCATCTGGTATAAGCTTAAACAGCATCTGAATTGATTTCGGTAAAGTTCTAATATGGCATCCATAGCAAAAATATGGATAAGGCATCAGATTGCTCGACGTCGACTTTATTGCATTAAACTCAAAGTTTAGCGCGACAGACATCTCTCTGGGATTTCACAGTTTGGGGTCCTTGCCCTGGAGTTGATTGAAGGCAGAGGATTGTATTAGATCAGCTGGAAATGCTAAAGGCTCACCATAGGTCATATACGATGGAGACAGTTTGAGTTTATCTTTTTAGACTCAAAGCTAAGAACTTCCAAAGAAGTGTATACGAGACTCCTATTAGTATAGCTCTTATCAGAATGCGGTATGCATGATCGAATCAGAATATAAACTCCTTGCAACAAGATATCGTTTCTTCTCCTTGCTATTTTGGAAAGGTCGTGGTCTGAACACAAGGGAACTTCAAAATGGACTTAGAGTTGAAGTTGATGGTCAGCCCGTACACCTAACATTAAGCACGGTAGTGTTTACTCTTAAACTGCTAGACAACAGAGACCCTAACTAACAACAAGTCATGAAAATCTGTGAGACTATGAAATTTGATATATGTATGTATACCTATTCTGCCATCGAGTGCAATTCGCTTTGAGCAGCACCAGAGCTTGGTCTACAGTCTTTTTCCACATAGTCTTCAAAACTATAGAGTATGCCGACCTTGCTTCAGACTAAAACAGTTTTTAGTAGACGAAGTGGGGTTGATTATTATACTGGCATGGGTACCAGTGCCTAATCTTCTTCTTCTTCTTCTTCTTCTTCTTCTTCTTCTTCCTGTTTTGGTGCGCCATGATCCGAAAACAAGGGACCACAACCCTTCCACTTCATCGCATTTCTACTGATTCGCCTGTAGGGTTCGCCTATTTGACCTCAGAAAATATCGGCAGGCCTGCCGACTTTGGATCACTCGGTTACTGAGGCCAATGAAATGCCGATGTCGTCGCACTTGTGTGATCCAGGCGCTTATAGGCATGCCTATTCTGCCTCGCGATTTCTTTGGAACGTTCATTGATATTGCCCTTTAACAATGTTCAAATGATCTCTTTTTTGAACGTGGCAATGCCAGCTACGCCGGTCGTGCTCTATCTTTCATAAGATGATTTCCTTGACGTTAAGGCTTCCACTGATCTTCGAACTTCTTATTCAAACAAGCTTTGTCAATTCTGCTGTCATACAAAGCATCTTTATCTCAGCTGGCGTTACTTTACTCTCATACTTTTTATACATCGTCCAACATTGTGAAATGTATGTGAGCCTTCCTTTCAACTTAGGGCGGAATTTTTCGGTCACAGAAGGTAGCGGAATTTTCTCGCTTACCCGATGATTGATGTCGTCATCACAGATTGATCTGCTATTGATCATAAATCCCAGATATTTGAACTTTTCGCACTTGGGAATTCAAATAAATGTTTTGGAAAAAGGCCTGAGTGGATCAGAGAACGGGCAACACAAGTACTCTGTCTTTTCTGAACTAATGCGATACCCATTTCCCTCCAAAACGTCCACCCACACATCAAGTGCTCGTCGCAGGGATGTAGGATCCTCACTTTTGATGGCTCCATAGTCAGCAAAGAATAACTGATGTACCTTGGGGTCCATCACTTTACCTTCAAGCAGATAGTCAAGGATTGTAATATAGAGCAAAGGACTTAATACGCTTCCCTGTTACACCCAGACTTTGATTGGGAACTCTTCGGTTACTCCAGCGAGACATCTTACTCTTGTCTTTTCTCTTTCGTACATGTCCATGATCATCTGTACATTGGTTTCTGGAACCCCTCGGTCTCTTAGCGCTAACCATATAAGATCTCGTGGTTGTCTGTCGAATGCCTTTTCAAAATCAACCAATACAATAGCAAATCCTTTAACGAATCACGATGTTTTCCATTATGATCCTTACATTTTGGATTGCATCCGTGGTTGATTTACCCGCTAGCTATACCCTACTTATGAGAAAACTACAATTTTCCAAATGCGGTCCTAAGTAAAGTACGGTTCATTTTAGAGCTAAAATGAAAATTCGGATTTCAACCCGGAATATAAGCCTACAGATTTAAGATATGAAGTTTAATGTAAATCCATCCAACCGCTGTAGACGGAGGACCAAATGGATAGACGGTCGGTTCTTTGGCAAATCTATAGATTACCTACAGCAAATATGGTGCTATATATGTGTACATAAGCATTATGCGATCACCCATGCATATTATGTTCTCCCATTTTTATGACAAGAAAAAAACGATTCCTACAAATGTTACCTTAACCTTAAAATAGTCAGCTATGTATACGGGTATGTCCTATCTTACAGCCAACCATTTATCCACACTTTAAAAATCAGGAAGACCTTCTTGTGCAGCACTTCTTTCATGGATATCATTGATGGAATAGAGAAAAAATTCTGGAATCCAACATACAGAATAGTATGAACACCTTTAACCGCACATTGAACAATATCACCAGATATCCAAATAGGTATTCTGCCTGGAATTTGAACTCTTTGTTATATCCACGTCAAAATATTCATTCTACTTGGCTCTAAAGCATGTTCAGCTCTGCTTTCCAGAATCAAATCACTGTTTGCGCCTACAAAATATAGACCTTCTTCTAAACCAATTATTTTCGAGGCAATAAGACAAAACTTTAAATTCAAAATCTCAATTTTCACAAAATATTCTCATTCTTACCGCATCTCGCACAAACATCAAATTCAGAACGTGCCAGGCCGTCGTCGGTGGATGGAACGAAGAGAACCTACATACCTCTGTACCAGCAAACATCGACTACCTACCTGCTTTACCATTCCATCGTTTGCTCTCTCTCACTCATTCTTTTTCGGACGGAGGCAACTTCAACAACACATCCATCCATCCATTTATTGAGTATCCTTATTCCATCATATAACTCAGGTCCACCCCATCAACATTTCATTAATCCTGTTGCTAGTGCCAACGGTTGCGAAGTCAACGCTGGCTAAAAGTTTGGGTTAGGGCCCCACCCACGTGCCGAAGGACTACACAGCCAGCGTTGCTGTTAAAGTTGTATTCACCTCGTTCGGTCTCTCTCACGCTCAGCTCATCATTATTATTGTTGTGCTATTGTAGGGATATTCCATGGTGTACAAGGATATCAAAATGGAAAATATATTTTCCAGTCAGTGTATAGGTTAGGGTTGATGAACAAGGTGGGCCTGCTGGTTGGCAGTTGCCTACTTGTACGTGTGTATATGTGTAAAGTGTGCATGGAATATTGTGTGTAACTACAAACTCTCGTCTCAGGACACGACATCAGAAACATCACACAAAAGTTGTTGTGATGCTTATGCTGTTGCTCTCTGGACCTGAAGCCGATGTTCGTATGGAGAATGGTGATGCCTTTTTGGTGTTGTTGTTGCGCTCTGGTACAATGGTAATGATAAAACGACAAAACAATTTCACTTCAATAAAAGAAATATGAATAACGGCATAAGCTGTACCTATAGTGTACGAGTACAGTGGGGTCAAGAACGAGAAAGAAATCAGATAATCACCTGCAGCACGTACCGTACATGTCTACATTTTGGGAGCATTTTCGTAAAAAAGGTGAAGTTCCTGTTTAAACCTCTATCAAATTGTATGTGGGGCTTAACTTTGGTGCAATTTGGGAGAAGAGTCGAGACCGAATTGATTTGAAAATGCTTGTAAATCAAATACATACATAGGTGGAGTAGTTCAGCTGACAGATGGGCTTAAATTTGTGTTGTTTGATTCGTGGCATTTCGATTTCTTCTTTCAAAGTGTGTAGCTTGAATCATTGTTTTGATGGGAGTTCTAACTTTTTTTGTACGAAGTTACGCGATAAATGCATTGCACGATCTGTTAGATCAACGTCGTTTAGATTCAGCCTCAACCCTTGACTAGGTGTATTGAACTTATCGAGCTATTTCGAACCAGTTTGAACTTGGCCTTTCGATTCTGGATGTACTCGTAAAATAAAAATTATCTCTAAAAACAGTTTACATACCATATGTACGAGTATATCTTTGATTATTGTCGACAATTATAACTCCATAGACTTACAGGACTTATCCAATATGTATCGGGACTGAAGTCTTAAAAAGAAATTTGTTGAAGATACTTCTTCTTCCTTTTTATCAGCGAGGTTATGATCCGAAAACAAGGGATCACAAGCCTCCCACTTCACCGCATTTCTACTGATCCGCCTGTGGGGTTCGCCTAAATTTATTTAAGATACAAGTATAAATAAATAAATATTTTGCGCAACAGCTCTTCAAGTGGCTTGGCCTAGCTTCTCGCAACCATAGTGTTGTGTGCGTTATATTTTTTCACACTAATGGAAGGGACCTACAGTTTAGTGCCGTATTCGAACGGCAATTTGAGGAGCTTTTTCGTGACAACAATACTCTCGGATATTTGTCAGACGTTCGCGAGAGGTGAGACCGTGAAAAAAACTTTTTGGTGTTTTCTAGGATTCGAACATAGAACCTCACGCGCAGTGATCCTACACACTAACCACTTGCGCCCACAAAGATACAAGTATGTGTACAGGGAATTAGAACACTTCAAAATATGATCCTCTCGCATGAATAAACCGCTGCAAGTTATTCTTCCATTTTCCATATGCCCCCTGGAAGTGAGCAACTGCAAGGCTGCTCAGGTACCCTGTCGAAGCCGCTTGGACCACCTCAATTGTACCGAAACGATGCCCTTTCAGGATCCTTTTGATCCGAGAAAACAAAAAGAAATCGAGGATAGCCAAATCTACACTCTATAGATGTTGGGGCAGCGTTGTCATATTGTGTTTGGCCAGTGCATCTCTCATATCGTGATGGAGCATCTAGATATCGCCGATCGCCCTTCTGACGCGACGAATCTTAATCATCAAACGTTCGAGCACTTTTGCTTAAAATTTATCATTCACTGTTTGCCCAGCGAGCACAAACTCCTTGTGGACCACAACTTATGCGTCAAAGAAGAATCCTAACTCTCGACACGAAGTGTGGTAGATAGGGAATACTTGGATCTTACTACATATATACGTATTCAATTCTCTGCGGTAGAAGTGATGTAATGAAATTTCCACTGCTTTGCAAATAGTGCCGTAAAAATCAAGTGATGCCATCGTAAAAATATGGAAAAAAATATTTTAAGCTGGATACATCCTGCAATATATGTATGTATGATATAATAACCAACTGAGATACCTTCATCCACTTACTTGTTTTGTATAATTGGGCTTTGTAGAATTTCTCAATCGCCTAATCTTAATTCAAAGAAATAGAATTAGAAATATGTATATGCAAACAAAACCCGGTAATACTTACTTAAATCTTTTCACTGCTCGAGGAGCATAGAGCGTAAATAACACCTGCACGCCATCCTGTTTGGAGTTGTGCAATGCGTTTGCGCTGCCTCGAGCTCGTCCCCATAGAGCTTGGTTCCTCCTCGTCTGGCCTACATCACGTTTGCATAGGGCATCTCACTGCCCTACCTGCCTGGGTGAACGCATTCCACTGCATGGCGTATTTCGCAATGGAGTTGTTGTCGCGCCGTAGGGTGTATCCAATTCACTAGCTCTTTCTCCTTCGCACAAAAATATCTATGGGTTCCTGGCCGATTCTCAGATAAAGTTCTTAATTGGAGATACGATTGGGGCAAAAGATCTTCAAGATGATTCTTAGACATCTGTTTACCAAGGTTTCCAGCTTGCGTGTGATGGTGGTATCAAAATTCCAAGTACTGCGCCCATAGAGCAATACTGATTCTACGTTAGAACGGAACAGTCGCAACTTGGTCCTCAAGCTGGGAACATTGCTTCTCCAGACTTTCGGTAGCATTCCTCACTCAGCTTTTGCCTTCCCGATTCTGGTACACACATCCAGTTCAGTAGACCGCGGTTAGGCAAGACTACACTTCCTAAGTATAGAAAGTTTTCTACTTTCTTGACATCCTGTCCGTATGAATTTATATCAGCTATCGCATATATGCCATCTTAACTTTGGTGACAACTCAGTTGTCTGAAATCTGGATGCTCAAACCTAAATGTAAATCTCTCTAAGAGAGATTTCCCTCCAGGAACCCATTTTGAGGCAGGGTCCATTGGAATTTGATGGTTTGTACAGTGACCCAAACAGGGAGACTTCTTGAGTACACATACCATAATTCTACCCCACTGTGTTGCGGCAACATAAGCATTTCACTACTCGAAATAACTACCATATCTGGAACCCGCCTGTCATACATACCAGTTTCATATACGCAATCGAAAATTCTAAGAAAAACCATTCACCATCCCCTCCCCAGGGGAGCACGTAAAGTAGAGTGAGGATCATATTCTCATCGACGACATCGAGTTATGTGAAATAGTAAAAGGATATCTTTTGTTGTTTCGATAGCAATGTGAGATAACAATAAAATTTGAGAAAAACAAATTGAGAAAAAAATTGTATGTGTACATACGGGGAGTATAAATACTCAGTGACTATATAATAACAATAATAACGGTTCAGGTTGCGTAAGTGCCTCAGATGATACACATGTCCAAAAAAACATTCCATAGGTACCTACTCACTACGTAATATGAAATTTTCAAAACGTTTCATATGATCTAATGAAATTGATATTTCCCTAGTGTGTATCCATGGAGAGAATATATCTTTCCTTCCTCAGGTTGTCTAGGACTACAATAAAGTGAAATGGCGCTGAGCTACAGCAGCAACAGCGGTAGCAGAAGAAGAAATTCAAAAATTGAATGCTTTGAATGGATTCCTCAGCCATCTGAAGGGGTGTTCTGCTAATAAGATAGAAATACACATGTGACACAAGTGAAACTTGAAAATGTGGTTCCTTCGTTTGCATTGTTAGTTCTTTTTAAGGCGATTATTGAAATATGAATGTGATTTTAGGATTGGTTTGCATTTGAATGCTTGAGAATATTTTATTAACGATGTGGCTTGTAGAACGTATTGTCAGGAGAAGTCAAGTAGGGTACCTACTACTTTTCAAAAGCTAATTGGCTGTAAAGTTAGAGTGCAATATTTAGTTTTAATTCAATTTTGCCAATTATTTATATTACAGCGAGAAAAAATATAATCTCTATTCTTCTTAAGAAAGTAATGGGATACGTTTATTTGTAGTCTACTGAATAAATACTGCGAAGGGTTTCTGAGTTCCGATTTCTATCGTCCCGTAGGTCTTATTATTTCATAAGAAAACTCTTATATGGGGTGCTCTGATTCGAACGAGAAACTTTAGCTTAACGTGATAACCTTGTGTTCTGGGTTTTAGGCCTGGGGAACATTTGCGGGATCATTGGAGATCGTACAAGACAAGGCTGCATTCTTTTAGCAATACTGTTTCTATTGGTGAAGAGTTGCGTACATCTTCCCAACTGAAACATCTTAACTACTCTGACGATTTATGCTCACTATCTCACAGAGTTATGAACCTCCACTAAATGACAGCAGATATGGAGAGGGAGGCAGGCGTTTTCGAGCTGAAAATTAATACGGCAAAAACTAAAATGATCGGCCTTGAAACAAACTCATCGGCTCAAATATGCATTGCAAGATAAGTAGAGTAGGGAATTTCCAGTAACTTGGGAGTATTGTATCGACCGTGAAGAGTGATTATTACTATCACGAAAAAGCTGCAAACGTTCACTATCAGCTGCCTTTGGAACATATTAAGGATTTCCGGACCCAACGGTATCTCTTACGAACACCTCCGCCAGAAGACGGGTCAGGAACCAATAGGCTTAAATATCAAACGATTCGAAAATATGGAAATAAAATATGACCGTTCCACAGCTAACTGTGCTATGTAATGGAACCTTTTGACCCAGGATAGCACAAAACACGAGGGTCGGAGAAAAACATGGCGCAGAATAGTCGAGAAGGAGCCACGGTAGTTGGGCAAAAGTTGAAGAGAGCTTAGTCACATTGCCAGAAACCGTACACGATGGTGCGCACGCGCAGAAGAGGCCCTAGGACCCTCAAGGGGATACATGGCATAAGCAAGAATGCAAGTGAAAGACAAACTCTAGACAACTCTTTTCGCAGGTGGCCGACACTAGGAAGAGCCAGACTACGTGCACTAGG
Organism: Brachypalpus laphriformis; assembly: GCA_945910035.1. NCBI lineage: Eukaryota > Metazoa > Arthropoda > Insecta > Diptera > Syrphidae > Brachypalpus > Brachypalpus laphriformis. Next base: position 164,101,964 of record OX246756.1, read on the forward strand.
CAACCCATTCTTTGACTCTTTCAATGAAATCTCGGAAAAGAAGATTAGTAAACTGATCACTCTCGGTATATTGGATTAAGGGACTTAGAGATGAGACTATGAAAGCAGTGGAATAGAGCTGATTGGTACCTTTAGGCTGTACTAAAAGACCGCTATACCTTTTCGTACTATGACGCCAGATTTGTTTTTATTCTGGAGGATACACATACTCATAAAAAGATTTTGAAGAAAGCTCATTTTGCTTATACCCCACTGTTATCTTTTTGGAGATACCTTTATTGACTTCACTTTGTGACAAAACTGCAAGCTGTATTCAGTCAGAAAAAAATCTTTACTATGATATTTCGAAGTACAAATAGAATCTGAAAGATGAACTTATTCCTCCTTCTTACTACTTCCAGTTTGTCAACAAAGATGACATTCAAACCAACATTTCCTTTCACGTTCTCTCATTTCCCATAAAAATAGATCTAAATCATTGATTACGTGGTTTGCGCAGCAAGGAATAAAAATATATAAAAATACCAAGGACGCGACCAGGCCACCTCTTCAGCAAACAACAACGTGCACCCTTTCTCGATGTCCCTACGCTGTATACCCAGTTCACCTCTAATTTGATCTGATAAAGTAATTTGTCTTAGTGACAGTGGCAAACATTTTATTGAGAGCTCGCGCGCACACACAGAGATAGAACAAGAAATAATATTGTCACCGACGACAAGGACGACGGAGGACAACTACTCCTCCGTTCATGATGAAGAACAAGAAAACGAGCAAAAAAATAAAAAATAGGAAATTACAATTTTATCGAGTGCATGCAGGATAACACACATATCCTGGCAAAGTGCACCGCAGAAATATTTCTATGACTTATGTACAGCGGAACGCGCGTTAGAGAGATGGTATTCGTCGCGGGGTAAGAGACAGATCAGAAGGGATCGGAAAAGTGTGTTGCCACACTTGACGGTATACTTTCTCTAATATTTGCCGTGTGCACTTGTTCATGTTTTAACCTCTTTTTTTTTTTTATTCGTCCTCGTCTGGTGAATCATTTTGCTGTAGTGGTGGCTAAAAAACCTTTCTAGGTTTATAACCTCGAACAGAAAAATATCGACATAAAACTAAAGTGCACTGTGCTATTTGTTAGCTTTGTGTCATTCGATTGAAATGAGCAGATAGCTTTAGTTTTATGATTCAGAGGAAGAAGCCAACACACAAAAAAAGGACACGAGGGGAAGCAACTAATGGAAATGGAGAAAATCGAGAAAAATGTTCGATAGAAGGATGTTTTTGGGTTCCACGCGGTTTGGTTCTTTTTAAAGGAATGAAGTAGTGGGGGAAATTTATTGCATGTAATGCACCAGTTAATGAGTTAAATGACTTTTGTAGAATGCGGGCAAACCTATATTGAAACGGATACAACCGATATGCTTGGATTTGTTTTTTTTTATTATTTTACAGCGTTTGATTATCTTAAATCGCATAGTTTGCACAATACTGCAAAGAAATTATGGAACGGAAAAGGTCTGAGGATTTGAAAATAAGGATTTTATACTACCACCAATATCCTATAAGAACTTCAAAAAATATCTGACAGATATTTGCATTTACAGCAAATGGTCAGTCCTAAAAAAACTTAACAGAGTGAACATTAGGATCAAGGTACACCCACTGCGATAAGATAATACTTTGATCGACACGTTGCTAACCAAATTAGTTATTTCGCTACCTAGATAGGTAGGTAGAAGTGGCGATAACAGGAAATTATACCGAAACCTAATTAGGGCGTTAGCGCCGTTTAATACTACAGCTCAAGTGACCTCAACGGATGTTAAACTTGAAGATAAGCGAAGTTGAAGTAAACGTATTTAAATCCACCCTGTGGCATTAAGAAAGCTCATAATTAATCTATTAGGTTGTCAAGGAATGATTTGCCTAGTGTGCGCCTTCTAGTCCTATCTTGTGCCGGATATTTGCAAAAGAAATGATAGATTGTTTCTCGTTAGTAATATTGCAGCGACAATGTATATGGAATGTTATGCCCAGTCTCACCGCGTGGATCCTAATAGGCCAGTGGCCTGTACTAATTGCATAAATTCTAGAAATATCTGCACGGTTTCTATTTTCCACATCTTGTGTACTGGTCGCAAAGGATCTGTCAAAGGTAGATCCACGCCTTGCAAGTTCATCAACTCGCTCATTCCCCTCTATGCTGCAGTGTTCTAGCACTCAGAAGAGAGTGATCTTAAACCGATGACCGAGCGGGTCAGTTTCTCTTTACACTGTTCTACTAGGATGTCGGTGTTAATAAAGTGTATAGTGCTATGTTTCAGCAGACGGCAAGCATCTTATACAGCAAGTAATTCTGCCTGAAAGACATTACCAGAAGGCAGTAGCCGGTAAGATTTTGATATATCGAGTTTATGAGAGAATATCCCCGCACCTACTCCACATTCTATCTTTGAACAATCGGTGAAGATCGATTGACACAGCCTCCTGTACAGCAAGTAATTCCACCTGAAAGAAGACACCTTACGAAGGCAGTAGCTGGTAAGATTTCTATATATTGAGTACATGAGAGAATATTTCCGCACCTACCTCACATTACACATAACCATATCGGTGAAGATCGTGATTTCGTACTCGATTGACACTTCGCCTTTTTCCCAAAAAACTTATCAATGACATCATTTCTGAAGTTTACTTTGGGTGTTGTGTAGTTGGCTAGAGTCTGTATCAGATGCCTTGGTAGCATATTTATACTATAATATTGCTGTGAACATACGGGTTCATTACCTAATTGGAACTCTTTTCTATTGCATTTGATGGCGAATGTTTGAAGACCTATGCAAGTGTTCGCAGATATTTTTGTGTACGAATATCATCAAAGGCATAAAGCACTCAATCGCCAGCCAGGATTGCTATGTACATATATTAAAAATTCAAACGCAATGTAAGACATAGGACAATTTGAATTATATGTGGTTGTAGCCATAAAACAACCAAACATGCGTGTGTGTCTGCCTAACGCGGCCTTATGTTTACATCACCTATTAAACCAAAGTACATTAAGTGCAATAACTTAATCTCATTGACACGCGTATACGCCTAACTACGTGCACTTAAGAAATTTAATGAATTCCACTTAACAATGTACAAATATGTACCCAACAACAATTCCGAATAATGACCCAACAAAGTTGCACATAAATCCAAATGAAGCAATCAAAACCATTTCCTCCTGCTTAACTTCCACCAGATACTCATATCGTAACAGCTTTCCTCTTTTGTTTTCTAAGGCAAATATCACAAAGAAAAATCATTTCATCCAGGTGCGCGAGCAATTACAACATTTACACTTTTTATTACGACAAATTGCAACATTCAGCGAAAAATCCTTTTTTGTTACTTATTCGTCTATCTCACTCGCACTGACATACACACGCCTAGCCAGTCATCAAGGATTTCAATAAAAATCACGAGAAAAACGTCAGACGAAAACTGTCCAATTGAGATATGTAGCTGTGCGAGTGGCACTAGCACCAGCATTTGCGATAATTATGGTCAATTATTCATTTAACGATCGCTGTCTGTTTGCTAAAGATAGTAAAATGAATTGTTATTGGGTGGTAAAGGTATACTTTACCATTCCAAGGATCTACCCTGTAGGTATGTGTGCATTTAAACATTTTTATTTTATTGACTATTCAGCAAACAGACTGAGGCGGTACATACAAACAGTCGGGGGGGAGTCGAAACGGATTGATGGTGATGCCAAAAGGACGAGAGAAAGCACCACGAGCAGGCGTAATTAAGAAAACGGAAATTAAAACAAAGACACCCAGGGATCCCCGGTACTGGGACTGAGTGACACTGTTTTGTTTCATCGTCCTGTCCTTCCCCTCCCCCTCTCCCTCTGACGAGTGTTATAAATTATTTTAAATTTTTAATGGTTTTGTGAACTTCCCCACCATACGCTCATCGTCCTGTGGACATAGTAAAATTGTTATAAATTTAGCGTTCGGGTGTAATTTGGTGGTATTTTGCGAAACGTTTTTATTGTTTTGTCGTGGTTTCGTGACAATCCTTAGGGATTGTATTGTGTCTTTATGTATGTGGGGAGTATGACCGTTATTGCGTCATAAAGTCGGTTTTTGCGTTTTATGTATTCAAATTTTTGGATTTTAATCGAAGGACGACAAATTTAATGACCAAAGTATGGTTTACAAATAACGGATGGGTGATTTCCATGGTGGTTGGAATGACCCTTTGCAGAACTGCAAATCGATAAGAGTTTAATCGTCAACAAGTTTTAGGAGTCCGAGTCCATTTCAATAAATTTTGCGATAGTTATTTATTATCATGTGCATGCATCACTTTAATTCAACATGGCAATGTTTAACGTAATCCCTAGCAGGCCTTTACTCAATTCATCTAATAAGGAAAAACCTGATTGGAAAAAAGCATTACCCTTAAAAGTTTAATTTCAAAATATGACCATGGTCAGGCGGTAATAGGTATCAATAGTGGGAAATCATATTATGATGGCAATGGTGGCAGAAGTAGGGCAAACGTAAATTTTAGTGTTGTTCGTCGATTTTGAAATCTAACTGCAGTAGCATTTGTTTAGTTCTTACTAAGGAACTGGATAACACTTTTAACCTTCGTATCAATGCGAGGGTACCTGGGTATCCATTTGATTATTGAACCAATGAAAAAAGAATTTCGCTCATAGGACCCCATAATGATATTTTAACCATGAAACACATGATGCTGATTACGTGGACATAGATGGCATCGACAATAACGAGATGACTGCGCAAGCTGAGAGTTTTAATTCTGATGGCAACGATGCTGAAAATAGTGAAAATAGTGAGGCCAATGAGATTGACCAAACAGTGGCTGAGATAAGCGTTATGTTACCAGGAACGCTGATAGGCGATGAAGATCGGATCATATGGCTTGCGAATTCGCAAAATCAAGCAATCAGAATACTAAGCCATAACATTGTTCGAGGCAGAACTGGGCCTTTTCAATCGTCTGAATTGCTGTCAGAATCGGAACTGTTCCGTTTATTTTTTACCATCAATATCTGCAATATTATAGTTTGTGAAACTAATCGCTAGGCTGTGAGCATTTATACTGCCATGAACGCGAATAATCCTACGCGAGAGCCAAAAGTTTGGAGGTTACTTACATTGCAGGATCTCAATGGCTTTCTTGGAATATTGATAACGGCCGGTGTTCATCATTCAAATAATGAACATACAGTAGAGCTCTGGAATGCAACAGCCTTGCCGTTATATCGTGCTACCACGAGCATCAATAGGTTTTGGGCCATAAATTGATTTATCCGATTTGATAACTACGTGACTCGAATGGATCGATTGATAAACGACAAGGCTGCCAAGTTTCAAGTTTGTGTAATGTGATGAACTTTAGTCTCAATAAGAACTATAGACCATCAGAAAACATAGCAATCGATGAGCTGCTTCTTCCATATAGAGGTAGAACACAATTCACGCAATACATATCATCGAAGCCAGCCAAATATGGTATGAAGGTGTGGTGGGCTTGTGATTCAAAAACATTCTATATACACCAGAAAACCGGTTAATGGCCCACGTGAAATGCAACGGGAGAACGTAGTTAAACGGTTGGTTCGTCATTATGGAGGATCCAACCGTAATATTACAATGGACAACTTTTTCACTTCTCTGAATCTCGCCGACTATCTTCTCAGCATAAATTAAACGTTGGTTGGAACGTTACGTGCTAATAAAGCTTGCATCGCAAAAGAAATGCTGAGAAATAGATCACGTACAGTTCAGTCGTCTCTTTTTGTGTTCTTGGGAAATAAGACCATCGTTTTCTATGTTCCTAAAAAATATAAGGCCGTTATACTTTTATCCAATGCCATATCGGATGGTCGAGATAAGCCAGACATCGTAAAATATTACAAAAGTTCAAAATGCGATGTGGACGTAATGGAAAAAATGGTTAGTAATTTTACTAGAAAACGAGCTACTAAGCGATGGCCAGTTGCCATGTTTTATAATATACTCGACATTTGTGGATTGGCAGCCTATGTTCTTTATACTGAGCACAACAAGGAAGCCGCAATGAGAAAGGATTACTACCGAAAATTCCTGCAAGAGTTAGGAAAGCAGTTGTGCATGCCGAATATTCAGGAAAGATCCCAAAGTCCACTTGTATGTCGCAACTTCAACACAAAAAATGGCATTGTAGCTATGTTTAGTGAAAACATACACTCACACATATCTGTATCATATGAGCCATCCCAGCACGGATAACATGACGGGGGCCTGATGGACGACTCAAAATTCAAGGATCATGAACTAGAAAATGCTACAGCTTTTGTGAAAAGCCTATTTGCGACCAGCATAGTACAACTATCAATAAATGTCATTCTTGCTTAAAAGAATGCATACAAAATTCTGTACAGTGTATAAATTAAACACTCATTCATTCATTCATTCATTCAAAATAAAGCTTCTGAATTGAGTTGAATTTACTATTGACTATACTTACTTACTTAGGTGGCGCTACAGTTCGGGGTGAACCTGGGCCTCAACCAACAAGCCTCTCCATTTAGCTCGGTCTTTAGCTAATTGCCTCCAGTTGCGCACTCCAAGTTGGTCGAGGTCCCCTTGAACTTGTGCGCGCCACCTACGGCGATGATTCCCTCTACTGCGTCGTCCCTCCGGGTTAGATTCGAAGACTCTGCGGGCCGGAGCGTTGATGTCCATTCGCTCTACATGTCCTAGCCATCTCAGACGTCCAACACGCAGTTTTTTGACTAGGTCGATGTCGCTGTACAGCTCGTATAGTTCGTGATTGAATCTTCTCCTCCAAAACCCGTCAACACAAACGGGACCGAAAATCTTACGAAGAATTTTTCTCTCGAAGCGACCAAGGATATCTTCATCCTCTTTTAATAAAGTCCATGTTTCAGCGCAGTAAAGCAGGACTGGGATGATCAAGGTGTTATATAGAGTCTCCTTAGTTGTTCGAGATAGGGCTTTACTGTTGAATTGCCTTATAAGCCCAAAAAAACAGCGATTGGCAAGAGTTATTCTTCGATTGATTTCTGCACTGATTTTGTTTTTCGAGTTTATAGCAGAGCCAAGGTAGACAAAGTTCCTTACTACCTGGAAGTTATAGCTGCCCACGGTGACGTTTTGTCCAATTCGTCGGTGTTGGTTTTCCCTTCTAGTTGACAGCATATACTTGGTTTTGCCCTCGTTTATCGCCAAACCCATTTTGGCCGCTTCCGCCTCAATGCTTGCAAAAGCACCGGTGACAGCCCGCTGAGATCTTCCAATAATGTCTATATCGTCGGCGTATGCAAGCAGTTGTACAGACTTGTAATAGATTGTGCCTCCGGTGTTGGCTTGTGAGTTCCGCACAATCCGTTCAAGTATAATATTGAAGAAGTCACATGACAGCGCGTCACCTTGTCTAAAGCCTTTTTTGACATCAAAGGTCTCGGTGAGGTCATTACCGACCTTGATGGAGCAGCGAGCGTTCTCCATCGTCAGCCTGCACAGACGGACAAGTTTGGCAGGGATGTCAAAACTAGACATGGCTCTATAAAGCTCTTCTCTATAGATGCTGTCATAGGCGGCCTTGAAATCGATAAAGAGGTGGTGAGTATCGATTTGGAATTCTTGGGTTTTCTCCAGGATCTGCCGAAGTGTGAAGATTTGATCGATGGTGGACTTTCCTGGCCTGAAACCGCACTGATAGGGTCCAATCAGGCTGTTGATAAAGGGTTTCAGGCGTTCACACAATATCGCAGAAAAGATCTTGTATGCGATGTTGAGGAGACTGATGCCTCTATAATTGACGCAGTTGAGGGGGTCTCCTTTCTTGTGGATCGGGCAAACGATGCTGAGATTCCATTCATCAGGCATACACTCGTCTGACCAAATATTAGAAATGAGTTGGTGTATGCACTCTACCAATTCATCCCCAGCTGCCTTGAAAAGTTCGGCCGGTAAGCCGTCAGGTCCAGCAGCCTTGTTGGATTTTAGCTTGGATATTGCTATCCTCACTTCGTTTTGGTCAGGTGGACGGAAATTTTGACTATCATCGTCTATGTTGAATGGTTCATTGGCTGGTCAAACGGTAGTGCATGCGATCATATGAAAACACAAGCGCTTTCACTCAGCTGCGGCCTACCAACTCCTACTCTCAACCTCCACGCGGTGACAGCCGGGTGCCTAGTACCTTAATCCAAGAAATGGGTAACCAACCCCGTTTGGCGAATTCTTTGTGGCAGCAGATGAGAGAGGGGGGGGAAGAGTGCTTTTCTCACTAGAGCGCTTCTTCCTGTTCCAGGCGGCAGCGGACGAATTCCCTAGACGGAGTCAACGGTGGCGTCTATAGTTCCAGTTAGGTTGAACTTAGTGAACACCTTGTGCGAGCTGCTTCGACGTATTCGGATCACAGGGCGGTAAGGAATTTCCAATGTTGGTCAGGACATTGGAATAGAGATGGTGGCGGAGGAGCCCTTAATGGGCCAACGGCAGCGCTCATACTCCCGTAGTGGACTACTGGCACCGGTGTACCCGGCCCCTCGTCCTAGGGGAATAATTAAGGAACTGGCCCTCCAGGTTGGGGGTTGTGCCGTCGGGGTAACTTCCCTACCACGTAAAAACCGCATGGTTCCGAAACAACAAAAAGCCTCGGATAAGGATGACGCAACTAATGACGACCCCAGCAAACGAAATAAGGACAACGACCTTCGGATCTGTACGTGGCATGTTCTGTCCCTTTACAGACCACGTGCAGCCGAACAACTAGCAGAGGCCCTAGACTGCTATAAAGCAGATATTACCGCCATCCAGGAAGTGCGATGGGATGGGCCGGGCAAAAAGAGGATGAAAAACTGTGACATCTACTACGGTGATTGCTACAGAGGCAACAGGCAACGCTTATTCGGATGCGGATTTGTCATACGTGGCAGACTTAGGCAAGAAGGCTTAAGCTTCCGACACGTGAGCGAGCGTATTATGACGATCCGGATCAAGGCTAAATTCGATAACATAAGCCTAATATGTGTTCATGCCCCCACAGAAGAAAAGGACCCTCCCACCAAAGAGTGCTTCTACGAGCTCCTCGACAAAACATACGAGCAATGTCCTAAATACGACGTTAAAATCGTATTGGGCGATTTTAACGCCAAAATAGGAAAGGAGGACGTCTTTGGTAGGGCAGTCGGTAAGCATAGCCTACACGACACCACGTCTGATAACGGACTAAGGCTAATTGATTTCGCTGTGGAGCGAAATGTCACCATAGCAAGCACATGGTTTCCTCATCTCGATATTCATAAGCAGACATGGCGGTCCAATGATCATGTAACGATCAACCAAATTGATCATATTGCGATCGACGCAAGGCATGCCTCCAATATTCTGGATGTCCGGACCTTCCGAGCGGCCAACATAGACTCGGATCATTACCTTGTTGTAGCCAAGGTAAGAATGCGGATATCCCAATCTGAACAACAAAAAAGAATTACTGTGAGAAAATTTAACGTCGAAAAGCTACAATCCCAAGAGACCGCCAGACTCTTCGCTGAACGCGTATCCCGAAATCTCTCAATCACCCCTTAGCCGCCAGCATCAAGTACCGAAGACCAGTGGCAACGCTGCCAACATGCCATCAGAAACGCCGCGACTGATGTGTTGGGTCTCGCTCGACCACCACCGCGAAACCCCTGGTTTGACGAAGAATGCCGGCAAGTGCATGCAGCAAAACAAGAGGCATACAAAGCGGCGCTGCAAAGGAAGACGAGAGCTGCTCGTGAGCTCTACGAGCAAAAGCGACGGGAAGAACATCGGCTTCTCCAAAAGAAGAAGAAAGAGCATGAGAAGCGCGCGTTTGAGAATATCGAGAGTCTATACTCCAGGAACAATGTACGAAAGTTTTACCAAAAGGTAAAAAGAACGTGTCAGAGAAGTAATACCCGTACAGAAACCTGTAGAGATGAAAATGGAAACCTCGTAGTAGAATCACAGTCGGTGCAGAGAATATGGAAAAACTACTTCTGCAGACTGTATAACGGCGACGAAGACCAACATCCCGCTGTCAGGCAGAATGAACCATACTATTGACTATGCTTCCATTACTTTATCTTCATGATTTTTCCTCTTTTCATTGCAGCTCATACAAAAAGTAGGGGGGTACCCTGGTACCCGTTGCGCTGATCAACCGTATATCAATTTCGTATTGACACGAGAGTTAACAAGAATGTCTGAGAGAAAGTTACATCCTTTGCTGTGCGTGTTGCACCAAATACAAATAAAGTAAATGACTGGATCGCACGTACTTACACCTAGTTCTTATATACGTACGTGGCATATGCTATTCGTTTGCATATTATTCAGATTCAAAATTGAAGCAAAATCGTCAAATTTTAATATTTCAGAAATTCCGTTTAATACTTTGTCCCCACCTTAGAACAATTTTCGAATCTCTACAAATTCATTGAAATCAGTATCAAAAGTGCAAAATTGTATCTTCTTCTTCCTTTTATCAGCGAGGTTAGGATCCGAAAATAAGGAATCATAACCCTCCCACTTCAGAAGTGCACAATTTAATATCAAACAATACTAATTTTACCACTATTTCATCTAAATTGCAGAAAAAATTCAGTTGTGCAACATAGTATAGATTTGAAATAAAATAAAAAAAATAAATATTATATATAAATTATAAATCCGTTATTACTTCTTATGCCACCACAGAAAGCATAAGGCCCGTCTCACATATGTCCATTCAAAGTATACAGAACTAAATTAGAGCGTGCACAGTATAAATTGCAGCTCTATCGGGCAACGTATACGTCGAAGTGTATAGAACTATATGGCATTGAATTCGACTTGCCTATAATATCGCAAAATAATATTCAAACGAGTTTTGGATGTCATGTATCCGGTACGGGATAAGTGTGAACGCTCTTATTGAGTTCTGTATATAATACTTTGAACCGGATACACAACGCCGTGTATACGGCATCTGACAGTTGTGAAAACTACAAAAAGCCGTGTATCCGATGCCGGATATGTGAAGCGGACCTAAATGTAAGAATCAATTGTAAATAAAACTAGATATGAACTTATGATTGAATTGTCAAAGGAAATTGCCCTTTTTATAATGTGAAGCGTGCTCCAAGCACACATTTTCAGCTAAATGAGAAGAAATGATCATAAAAACAACGATCTCTCAAAGTTTTTTTAAAGCTCTTATTAAATATTGATTTCAAACAAAGTCAACTGAGAAACAGCCTACAATCAATAAGTACTGCTGTACAATTTTTTTTGCAAAAAAGCCTGTTGCACCATTTAGTAGCATATTTCTGAGCTACTACAAATATCAAACTTAAAAAAATGAATTTTCGAAAGAATCTACTTTTCTTAAAATCTTCATAAGTACGTGGAATTGAATGCGCGCTTGATAGGAAAGAATGCGCGATGGGTATCTCCATCGACATTGAGGGTGCTTTTGACAATGCGACTTTTGACTGCATGTGCGACTCTGTCAGACAACACGGGGTAGATGAAACATTAGTGTTGTGGATTAAAGCAATGCTAATGAATAGGACTTTGGTAGTGGACGCGGATTGTGGCCAATACGTTATGACAGGGGTAAACAGGGGTTGTCCACAAGGTGGCGTTCTGTCTCCATTGTTATGGTGCATGGTGGTCGAAGCTCTGTTGAACACTCTAAATAGTTCTAATGTCTACGCTCAGGCATATGCGGATGATGTCGCCGTACTGTCGGGCCATGCCTGGCGACGGTCTGTGCTAATGCGCAGGCGGCGCTGGACATGATCGATGAATGGTGTACTAGGAGTGGGCTTTCGGTGAATCCTCTTAAAACTGAGGCTGTTCTTTTTACGAGAAGGAGGATTTTAACCGGTCTGACTCAGCCAGCGCTAAAAGGCGTCACCATTCGCATTTCCAATGAAGCCAAATATCTGGAAGTGATTTTAGATAAGAAACTTCAGTGGTCTAAACACGTCAAGTCGAAAACATCCAAGGCGCTCTCAGTCTTCTAGCAGTGTAAGGGTGCTTTTGGCAAGACTTGGGGCTTGTCACCGAATAATGTTCTCTTGATCTACACGGCTATGATGAGACCATTCCTCGCATATGTGTCGGTTGTTTGGTGGAAAGGGCTCTCGCGTAAATATGTGGTTGCCTTTTGCGCGAAACTCCAAAGAACGGCTTGTCTCGGCTGCACGGGAGCTATCCCGAGTACGCCTGGCTCTGCTCTAGACGCTTTGCTGAACTTACCTCCCCTCGATACTTATATCATGGGTTGCACTATCAAAACCATCCATAGTCTTAGGCGGGGCGGTTTTTGGTATACTCCACACTGGAATTTTGGTGAACTTGTGCGACCCTTATCTTACGACTCCTGTCGTATGGATATGCCGTCTGATGCAATGACACCAGAACTCCAGCTGATGCGCAAATTCAGAGTCGACTTTCCTTGCTTCCAGGACTGTTTTCGGCCTGAGTCTGAGTCGGGAATGGAATGAAGTCGTATTTTCACGGATGGTTCCAAAACCAGTCAAGGGTCTGGTGCTGGTGTCTTCATGGAAGTCGACAACATTAGATTTCACTTTTCGTTAGGCAAATATGCGTCTGTTTTCCAAGCGGAAACTTATGCAATCCTAATGGCCATGACCTATGTTGTGAAGAAGAGGTGGAAGGGACGTAGCATTTGTGTCTGTTGTGACAGCCAGGCTGCGCTTAAGGTCTTGCTTAACCCTTTAACCACTTCCAAAAAAGTTCGTGAGACTAAAAACTCTTTGAACTCAGTCGCAAGGCTGAATTCTCTGTCTCTTATCTGGGTCCCAGGTCAAACTGGGATCTTGGGGAACGAGATCTCCGGTGAGATTGCTAGACAAGGCTCAGAGGAGGCTTTCTCAAGTCCCGAACCAGCGTTGGGTCTCCCTGCGTCTTCGGTTAGGGCTTTTATTGACGCTTGGGTCTCTCACGAGCACAATTGTGTGTGGCATGACTCTCCAGGATGCAGGTTGACTAAACGCATGCTCCCAGATGTCTGTAAGAAATCAGCGGCATTCTTGTTGTCTCTCAGCAGAAAAGACTGTAGACAACTTATTGGCGTCTTGACAGGCCACTTTGATTTTGCCAAGCACCTTAACGTGTTGGGCTTACTGTAAGCTCCTCATCACTGAAGTGCTTGCTTGGCTTTCTTAGAAAGACAAGGAAATTCCAATACAATGGGTAAATCAGGGTTTGCTCTCTGGTAGTACAATGGAACAGTTGCGTCTGAGTGCTCCAGCTGAGCGTTTCCTATCCCGACAAAAAGAAAAAAAAAGTACGTGGAGGTAGAAAGAAATGTATCTTTAGCCTTGAATCGTAACCCCATAGACCCCAAATAATTTAGTTCGAAATAAATCGGTCAATCCGTTCTGGTTGTAGCTGAGCCTACAAACCGACAGATATACAGAATTGAGAGGCCGACTTTTTGTTAGCCTCTCTATAAAAGTAATTTCAGAATTTATCAATAACTCAAGATTGACATTTTTAACGAAACCAATACTTTCTCTATAGTTGTAAAAGGTGCCCTTGCATAACCTCTATAGTATGACGCTACATACTGTAGTTTTCTCATGTGGTTTTCGTATGGTGCAAATTATGCAGTTACAAAGCATTGCATTTCACAGAGCTCAGTCTATGTTATAAAATATATGGAAAACTCACTCATGCCTAACATAATAAGCCAAGCATAACATGGACCCATTATACATACCTAAATACTTGTAGATTGCACACTTTTATTTTATTTTTAATTTTTATTAACACTCTCCTATATGGAATAAATCATACAACATTTTTACAAAGCACACTCATATTTGCATAGGGACACAGTTTAAAAATTGGAAAATACATCATAGAACGTAATGGTAAGAGTAAAAAAAATCTGTTCCTGATTGCGATATTTTTGCCATGGACAGGGACATCTGAACATTTTATATGAAATGACATATGAAATTTTATATTTAAGCTTTTCTTATAGCCTAGTTATAATTATTTTGTCGTATTTTTGTTTGTATGGGGATCATACTTAAACAAATAATGGTGTATAACTGGGTGAATGCAGTTGTCTCTATATGGTATGTTTGTCCGATGTTAAAAGATTTGGAATAAGAAAGATTTAAAAAAAATCCTTTTAAGGGGCACAATAATAGCATAAAAGAAAATTAAATTTAATTGACTGGAGTACGAGTACTTATCGGCAGAAATGGAGGGCTGTAGATCGTTTTCGTACGTTGATCTGTAGCCTGAGAAATAGGCAAATAATAATGGCAGGTATATACGACTTTGAAACACGGGCTGAGCCGCGGGTTCATCTAGTATGCAATCAATTCTGCAAACATGTTTTAGTTGTTTTAAAATAATTTCTATTTCGTACTTTTAAAGTTTCCTGAATCTCTAAGAATAGACTTTGACTATTACCGTGTCTTGAATAAAATTGGTTTCCAATGAGCTGATGCAGACCTAACGTCCCTTTTTAAGGTAAATGCAAGTTCCTATGATCTTACACAGCCAATGCTTGAGGTTTATAGAAACTTAAACCTTTTATCTCAATTGCATGAAACCTTAGCAAAGACAATCCTTATAAAGAAAATAATAAAATAATTTAAATTACGAATCCAAAGATACCCAATGGAGTACATACGCACATACATCGTACTACAATATCAAATTTTCTCGAAAACAATAATTTCCCCTTGTACTCGTACAGCCAATAAAAAGTACTCAGCCACAGATAGAAATGTTGGATAGTATCAACCCAGTACTCGTGCTGTGTTTCAACTTTATAATGACATAGCTACCTTGAATGGCGCGGATGGGGATACACATCCTACCTGCATTTTGTCTGAACCAGGAATCCGCAATTAAAGTTAAATGTTGGATGGTTGTTTTTCGCACTTTTTTTTGCTCCCTTGCAAAAATGAAATTTTTTATTCGAAAGTTGTTTTCGTGAAACCATACATATGTATATTTTGAGGGAAATTATTTTACGGTTACCATAGCTTTTTGGACTCGACTTTTTGGATTCGCTATCCATTTGAAAGGATGTTGATTCTCAAGGGTTGGAGTTAAGTTCACAGATCAAATGTAACATTTTGCTTTTAGATTAGTGAGTAGTAGTAGTGTATATTGTAATTGCTTTTAACTCGCATGATATGCCTCTGGAATTCAGATTGAAGTGGGGTTTTCATTGCGATGAAATAGCAGTCTGGTAAAATTAATAAGATGCAATACATATACGTATACGTATATATAAGAATTAGTGTGGAATTGAAAAAAAACAATGGAATGGCAAGAGATTGTACAAAAACCTATCACTTATGCCTGAAAATTCTTCATTGCGATTTGCAATTCAAATCATATTTTGCAATAAAACCGTAGGTTAGGTTAGGTAGGGATCGGCCCTCGATGAGGATGTACTTAGATCAGAAAGTAGGTCCATTGTACTGCCGATGTGTAAGGCGGGTGGGTGACCCTCTTACTCTTGGAACCATTTGCTTCGTTGAATGAAGCCGTGAATTTTAGCCGTGCAGGCGTTGCCGAGATCATTAAGATCATTGTAGAAGTATTCACCGAGAGTGGCCTTCCTGATGTTGGCGATCGCAGGACAGGCGCACAGGAGATGACTGATGGTCTCTTCTTCCTCTTCTTCTCTGCAGCTTCTGCAGAAGTCATTATGAGGAATACCTAATCTTGGGCATGTCTTCCTATGACGCAGTGTCCAGTGAGGACATTTGTTATTTTTGAGAGGGTTCCTCTCTTGTGCTTCAAGAGTCCGATAGACCTGGATTTATTGAGTGTCGGCCAGAGCTGTCTGGCGGTATGACATTGGCCTAGATGTTGCCAACGATGATTGGCTCAATTTGAATAAGGTACTTAACATAAGACGTTGGCGCTTCGATGTCGGTGATGCTTATGCTATCTGTACCAGAGGAGCCTTGTCGTGCTAGTTCGTCGGCTGCATAATTCCCCCGTATGTCACAGTGACCTGGTACCCAACAAAGGGTGAGTACTGACCAGCTATCTCGTTAAGAGATATGCGACAGTCTTTCACTGCCTTAGATCTCGTAGTGCTGGATGCGAGGGATTTGATGGCAGCCTGACTGTCGACATAAATAACAATATCAGGTGTTAATAGTGTGCTAGCCGCCAGCCAGTCACCAGCTTTGCGAACTGCGGTGATTTCGGCTTGAAAAACGCTGCAGTGGTCTAGAAGGTTAAAGGAGAGGTGTATGTCCAGGTCTTCTGAGAAAATTCCGGCTCCGACTCCGTCCTTGGTTTTGGACCCGTCCGTGAAAATTGACAGCGATTCGTTGTAAAGGACATTGCGTAGCGTCCACTCACTTCTGTCCGGTATTGAGTGCGTGTAGCCCTTGTTAAAATCATATTCAGTGGGCAGATGGTCAGTGGAATTGGGAAGATGACGGTGCATCGAAAGTATATTGGCATGTCCCGCGTGTTGCTCCTTCCACTGCTTGGAGCCTCTCAGTCTTATTGCCGAGCCGACAGCCAATTGCTTACTGACGATGTCAATCGGAAGCAGGTGGAGCATGGTTTGGAGCGCCGCTGTGGGAGAAGTTCTCAGTGCACCCGTAATACTGAGACATGCAACTCGCTGAGTTGGTTTAAGGCCCCAGGTGGAACCTACTGCTTTCTTGCAGATGTATAGGGCGGCCATCGATTTCCTGGCTCGTTCGACGACATTCTCTTTCCAAATTAGCTTGCGGTCAAGCTTTAGGCCTAAATAGCTAGCACTATTTGAAAGCTTGAGGGTGGATCCCCTTATCTTGGGCGGAGTGAAGTCAGGTAGCTTGTGTTTTCTTGTGAATAGAACTAGCTCGGTCTTCGTCGGGTTAACGGAGAGCAGTTCATTAAGAGCAGAGTGCATGACATCGGCCAGCGTCTGCGGGTATTTGCCTGTTGTCAGAATGGCGACATCGTCTGCATAGGCAATATCATTGCATCCAGTTTCTTCGATCTTTAGAAGGGCCTCGTTGAGCACCAAATTCCACAATAGTGGAGACAGTACACCCCCTTGAGGAGTGCCTCGATGTGCATGTCGCTTAACAGTGCTACTTCCGAAGGATGCTGTTATTACCCTGTTCTTTAGAATGTGTTCTATGAAACAACAGATGGGTTCGCAGATGTTGAGCCTATGTAAGGCACTGGTAATCGAATTTGTTTCAACGTTGTTGAAGGCTCCCTCTATGTCTAGAAATGGCAGTAGGGTGAACTCTTTGATTGAGAGTGATTCTTCGATAGGGTGGATGATGGAGTGCAAAGCCGTTCGACAGATTTACCTTTTTGGTAGGCGTGCTGTGACGTGGATAGTAAGGTGCTATCAATAGTGGCCTTGATGTGTAGGTCCAGGATTCTTTCCAGAATCTTGAGAAGGAAGGATGTTAGACTAATAGGTCTAAGGTCCTTTGGGAGGGTGTGCGATGTCTTGCCTGCTTTGGGTATAAAGACCACTCTTACCTCGGTCCAGGCAGTTGGTGTTGTTCCGAGCTCAAGACAAGCCTTCAGAATGCGGGAAAGGTACTGCCATACTATATTGAAGGCCGTCTGAATATGGGCCGGAAAAATACCATCCGGTCCCGGGGATTTGAATGGTTCGAAACCGTAAATCTAATATTATTTTCGACTCAAAACATTTAAAAAAAACATATTTGCAACGGTTTAGTGCTTTTATATCCAAATATTGGCACCCAACGTAGGGCAAATAAGTTTTACAAGCGGGTAAAAAGTTATTCTTTCTGAATCCCTTGCTATGTGCCCTTATTTTCAGCACTGTGATTACTCGCGTTTCTAGCTATAAGAGGTTGAAAAGGGAATCTGTCTGCGAGCTCTATAAAAAGTTACCAACCAGTGTTAGAGCAGTGCTGCCAGTTTGGTGGAATTTCCCTTTTTAAGAAAAATAACCTGGCAGACTATCCGCCGACTCAGAGGAAAAAAGTTGAATATCGTTGAAGGAGTTAAATCCAAAGACGGTACACTTCTTTCCAATGAGGAGAACATCTTACGCAGATGGAGCGAGCACTTTTCAGAATTGCTCAATCTCGAACAGGACACCGAAGATGACAGACCTATGGTCGAGAGTTGGGCGGAAGGTAGTCCTACTGTAGAGGAAGTAACTTTGGTGATCAAAGCGCTAAAAGTTGGCAAATCTGCTAGTGTGGATGAAATTCGGGCAGAAATGCTCAAGGCTTTAGGTAAAGAGGGAGTGCAATGGCTCTCGTGTGTCATTAAAGTGGCCTGGGAATACGGTAAAACACCTGGTGATTGGCAAATGGGGGTGATAGTTAATCTTTTTAAAAAAGGGGACAAAAGAGATTGCGCCAACTATAGGGGTATATCTCTTTTAAGTCTCCCTGGAAAAGTCTTCGGTAAAGTGCTCGAAACGCGTTCCAGAGCTGTAATTGAGAACAGTTTGGGGGATGAGCAGTGCGGTTGTCGTCCCGGTAGAAGCACAACCGACCAGTTATTCACTCTCAGAATGGTTCTTGAGAAGGCGTGGGAGCATGCTTAACCTGTTTACACTTGTTTTGTGGATTTCGAAAAAGCATATAATAGGGTTCCTCGAGGCAAACTCTGGAGTGTTCTGCAGGAGTATGAGATTGCTGGTTCCCTGTTAAGGGCAATTCAGTCTATATATACAAACTATAGAAGCTGTGTTCGGATAAACAATACCTTTCACTCTGAGTGTTGGACTCCGCCAGAGGCGCGGTTGTCATCTGCCCTTTTCGTTGTATATATGGATTGGATGTTTGCAGCGCAGCCGTGGTGGGGAATGTTTCAAAGTGGGAGACCTAAGGATTAGTCATCTGCTCTTTGCGGATGATTTGGTCATCCTTGGGTCCTCTCAAACCGAACTTCAGCGCGCACTCGAAAGGTTTGTAGCCGTTTGTGATGATGTTGGAATGAAGATCAATGTGAACAAGTCAGAAGTAATGGTCGTTTGCAAAAAATCCATTTAGTGCAATCTGCATGTTAGTGGAGTTCCACTGAAGCAGGTGGATAAGTTTAAGTACCTCGGGGTCTTATTGACGGGTGATGAGAAGAGCAATGCCGAGTTATTCTATAGAATTAGTCAGGCTGGATCAATTTTGAGAGGGTTTGGCCAATCTTCTTCTTCTTCCTTTTATCAGCGAGGCTATGATCCGAAAATAAGGGATCATAACCCTTCCACTTCACCGCACTTCTACTGATCCGCCTGTGGGGTTCCGCTATTTGAACTCAGAAAATATCGGCATGCCCGCCGATTTTGGATCACTCGGTTATTGAGGCCAATGAGATGCCGATGTCGTCGCATTTGTCTGATCCAGGCGTTTATAGGCCTGCCTTTCCTACATCGCGATGTCTTTGGAACGTGCATTGATATTGCCTTTTTAACAGGGTTCAAATGATCTCTTCTTTGAACGTGGCAATTCCAGCTGAGCCGGTCGCGCTCTATTTTTTGTACGATGGTTTCCTTGATGTGAAAGCTTCCACGAATCTTGAAACTTCTTATTCAATCAAGCCTTGCCACTCCTGCTGTCAAGCTGCGGTGTAGAGCCTTCCTTTCAACTTAGGTGGCATTTTTCTGTCGCAGAAGGTATCGGAATTTTCTCGCCACTTTATCCACTTTAAGCTTACGCGATGATTGATGTCGTCATCACATTTTGAGAGAACTTGGCCAATCTGTTATAAGAAAGGCCGAACTTAGTGTTCAAGCTAGGCTATCGGGTTTTAACTCGGTGTATGCTCCAACTCTCACCTATGGTCATGAAATTTGGGTAGTGACCGAACGAATAAGATCCCGGATACAAGCTGGCGAAATGAGGTGTCTTCGCGGTGTTGCTGGAATAACTCGTAGGGATCAAGTGCGTAAAACCAGAGTACGCGAGGCGCTCTATATTGAGCAGCTACTTCTCCGAACAGATTGATCTATGCTTCGATGGTTTGGACACGTAGTACGTATGCCCCCAAACCGGCTTCCAAGACGTGCCATGGTGGCCGTGCCATCAGGTACGCGACCCCGCGCTAGGCCTAGAAATAGATGGTTGGATCAAGTCCGACATCTCTTCTGGAGCCGTCTAGGGATTCCTCCTGATGAGTTGGAGTCAATGGCGGAGGATCCAGAATGATGGAGACTCGACCTGAGCATCCTACCCCGCGACCCTTATGTATGATTAGCGGGCCATTGAAAATGAATTTATGTATGTATGAGAGAAATAACCTCCTTCATTAAGTTTTTCTTTTCTTTTCATAAATTGTATGTGAGATTTTAGGTACTTTCTTTTAGGTACTTTTTCGAGCCAGGCGAGCGGAAAAGGGAGTTTTTTCCCAATAGCATGAGAAATTGTGTGACATAACACTCGCAGCACTTTGCTAGAGATAGACTTTAAATAAAAAAACATTTTATGCAATTCTCAGGCATTGTCCTTCTACTAAAGCACTCGGAGGCTTCAGAGAAAATTAGTTTTAAGTTTAACTCTCTATTAACGAAACGAAAAGGTCACATCCACGGCTAAACAGAAGACGACAACAAGGTAAACAACATGGCGTAAACAAAAAAGAGAGAGAAAAAAAAAGAAAACTTAAACAACAACCTCTTGTTCTAACCTCTTAAATTACCCATCCCACAACCTGCCGAATGCACTAGCTACTCCTACGCCTAGACACCGTAGTTCTACCAAAACACAGTTCTTAGGCAAACAATTAATGCAAAGGAAGGTTCTTTTATCGTTGTAGAAAATTGTGTGCACATCTATATCCTTTCGACGAAGGATAAGGCTTTTGTAAACAAACAGCAAAACCGAAAAGGTCTTCTCTACCATCTTCTTCCCCTGTGTGTCTGTGTGTACACAACAATAAAATGCACAATGTGCATCCTCTCAAGAGCACATTTCGAAAATTTTCTTAATTGTTTGCTATAGATTTGCCCAACAAGAGAGGGTACAACAGCGGAAGGATGAGATCTCACCTAAGTCAAGGGTGTAGCTTTGGCTTGCCTACCTACCACCGCCGCATCACATTATTTTAATTTAATTGGTGTCGAAGTCAATGTTATTGAACATAAGGCCAAGTCAAGGTGGAGCCTTACAACAACGACGACGACGACTCTTACTTCTAAACAATGTTGTTGGTGAGACAAAAGGTTGTTTGACTTTCGTACTTGTAGGGTGGAAAGGATGGATTTAATTAATTCAAAGACCCATTTCCTCCTTATGGCCGGGTATATTGTGTGTGTGCATTGGGAAATGAAAATATTTTCATTTCATGTCCAATAGACACCTGCAGTGTGTCGATGGGATGAGAGATAGAGAGGTGGGTCTTCTTCAAGAATGATTCCTTTTTGCAATTCTAAAATTCGCAATTTTCTACCTAGGTCCTAGAATCTACCTTTGTTATTACGAGGTCTTCAAAAGCTTCAAGTTGCTTCTATCTAATACCCATCCTGTTATTTTTTTCTTTTTAAGTCAGCTCAGAGAAAGAGTGTTTAAATTGAAAGCAAAGTCTAACGTAAGTCTGAAAACAACAAGTGTTTTCGTATTTTCCACGAAAAGCCTGAAAGGATGTGGAAGAATGCTTAGAGGATTTACTCAGAACTCAGTCTCGGTTGCTCACCTTTTCTGCTGCACAGTTTTCTTAAAATATTTCTTCCAGAAAATGAAGTAATTAATTAAGTAATGGCCGAGTGGTTCGTGTTGTCCGTCCATTTCCCATTAAAGGAAACAAATCCTTCTGTTTGTAAATAACCACATCGTCTGCAATGTTGATGCAGTTTTTGCTTTCGGGGTGTGGAACTTTTCGCACAACAATAGAGTAAAAATAATCCCAATATTCTAAGAGAAATAGTGAGTGAGTGAAGGACATTAAGGGAAATTGATGTTTTCTTTTCAAGGGGATGCAGTGAGTTTTTCTAAAATGGATAATTGTAATACCTGCAAGATGCTGCGTGTACTTGGAAAATTGCAGCTAATTGCATTAAGGAAGCTTCTAGTTGTAAGGAGATTTAATTTATTTATATTGCATATCAAGTTTCTGCTCAGGGAACTTTACCCCATATTGCGAGCATCACTCTTGTTTTGTCCCATCGTTAAAGCATAATGAACTTGCAGAGAATCTGAACAAGGCGGGTTAGATCCCACCTAACTCTCCACAAAATGTTCGACGAAATCCAATTTGTAGTTATCTTTCTAGTTTTTGCCAGAATTTTAATATCCTTTTATGGCACATAAATAAAGTATTGGTCTGGGTTCCTATTAGCTTCCGCTATGTTTAAATATTGATGGCTGAGTTTTTCGTAATGCTTGTTATAAGTTCAGATAATTTTTGTTGCATCATATGCCATCTTTTTTATGGAAATGATGTCGGTATTAATGTATCGGGTATATACTTGCAACCACTCGTCAAAGTCCTACAGTCTGCACGCAATCAAAGTCAATGGCTGGATGCACCAGAATCTTATCAATGAATAGCCAACGTCACCAACCACTTGCTTATCGAACCAAATTTTACGTCGGGCTATAGGGGCCAAATACCAAATAGAATAGATTGGATGTATCGCGATGTTCTACACCAAGGACCAAGCAGGTATCAGACTCTGCTCAGAGGATCTGAACATTCACTTTTCCTTTAGCCTTTTAAGACACTGCAGCGTTTTTCAATATGCTCACTAATCTAAAGCAGCAGAGACTGCATGTATCTCTTACTTGGTAAGACAGTGAGCTGTATAGTATAACCTCACCTCCATCAGCCGCAGAAACGAAGAGGAGGAAAAACCATCGGTCATTATAGGTATTTATGTAGGTGTCCTATGCTTACCCATATTAAAAAGCTTTTCAATGATCTAAGTGATCTCAGCAATGCCTGTGCGGTTAAAACTAACATTTCATTCTAAGCAAAAAAAAAAAAAATCAATACATGTGTAGATGGTGTGATTCACCCACTTAGAGGACAATTGACCCATTTTACTTCAAAGAGTACCTCATCGAAGGCACCTCCAAACCACCAAACCGCCAAACCACGATTTTTAGGTATGATCTGGAGGTGGCTCTATATAGGTTAAGTTTCCTTTATATTCATTCACATCTCAGTAATCCAGATCTATTCACTGCCTTAGAGTTATGAACCTAAATTACCTTCCAGGTGATTACAGAGAAATAAGCTGAAACATTAGCTGCTCCAGAAACTTAATGCTTGAGCACGAGGTTCAACATAACGTTAGAGTGTTATTGAAATGCGGCATGGCGAGAGTGCGCACCGTTTTCCATTTGTCAGCTTTTGAAAGTATTATACATGGTTATACTGGATTTTATTAGTGCCAGGGGGGTCATGAATTGTCAACCATGGAGTTGTCAGAAATAGGTTGGTCCAGTTCTTAGGCATTTATTGCTAATGCGTCAACCATCTCGTTACCATGGATGCTCCTTTATCTCTTGGCCCAGTAGAGTGTTACGTTTTTGCTTGCACTGAGTTTTCCCAGCTCGTTTTACTAAGTTTAAGTTAACTACTATGGATGATAGCTGCTTCATTTTCTAGATAAATATCTATATCTTTATCTGGGGGTGACTTCATCACACTTAATGTGATTTCGACGCCTTGCTAATCAGGCAATGTTGGTTTCTACTGGAAAATCGTTCTCTCAAAGCTCTATGTTTAAACCATATGTGAACTGTCAACTAATTCTCTCCCAGAGGAAACTGCTAAAAAAAAATTAAGGTCCATGCCCATCTTACTTACTTAGGTGGCGCTACAGTTGCTTCCAGTTGCGCACTTCAAGTTGGTCGAGGTCTCCTTGAACTTGTGCGCGCCACCTACGGCGATGATTCCCTCTACTGCGTCGTCCCTTGGGATTAGATTCGAAGACTCTGCGGGCCAGAGCGTTGGTGTCCATTTGCTCTACATGTCCTAGCCATCTCAGACATTCAATACGCAGTTTTTTGACTAGGTCGATGTCGCTGTTCAGCTCGTATAGTTCGTGATTGAATCTTCTCCTCCAAAACCCGTCAACGCAAACGGGACTTCATCCTCTTTTAATGAAGTCCATGCTTCAGCGCCGTAAAGCAGGACTGAGATGATCGATCAGAGTCTTATATAGAGTCTCCTTAGTTGTTCGAGATAGGGCTTTACTGTTGAATTGCCTTATAAGCCCAAAAAAACAGCGATTGGCAAGAGTTATTCTTCGCTTGATTTCTGCGCTGATGTTGTTTGTAGAATTTATGGCAGAGCCAAGGTAGACAAAGTCCCTTACTACCTCGAAGTTATAGCTGCCGACTGCGACGTTCTGTCCAATTCGTCGGTGTTGGTTTTCCCTTCTTGTTGACAGCATATACTTGGTTTTGCCCTCGTTTATCGCTAAACCCATTTTGGCCGCTTCCGCCTCAATGCTTGCAAACGCACCGGTGACAGCCCGCTGAGTTTTTCCGATAATGTCTATATCGTCAGCATATGCAAGCAGTTGTACAGACTTGTAATAGATTGTGCCTCCGGTGTTGGCTTGTGAATTCCGCACAATCCGTTCAGGTACATTGTTAAAGAAGTCACCTTGTCCAAAGCCTTTTTTGACATCAAAGGTCTCGGTGAGGTAATTACCGACCTTGATGGAGCAGCGAGCGTTCTCCATCGTCATCCTGCACAGACGGACAAGTTTGGCAGGGATGTCAAAACTAGACATGGCTCTAGAAAGCTCTTCTCTATAGATGCTGTTAAAGGCGGCCTTGAAATCGATAAAGAGGTGATGAGTGTCGATTTGGAATTCTTGGGTTTTCTCCAGGATCTGCCGAAGTGTGAAGATTTGATTGATGGTGGACTTGCCTGGCCTGAAACCGCACTGATAGGGTCTAATCAGGCTGTTGATAAAAGGTTTCAGGTGTTCACACAATATCGCAGAAAAGATCTTGTATGCGATGTTGAGAAAACTGATGCCTCTATAATTGGCGCAGTTGAGGGGGTCTCCTTTCCATGCCCATTTGGTCCTCCTTTTAAAAATTAGAGTATCAACACGCTTTGCACCGCCACTTCCTTTATGTCGAGCTCTATTAGCGCTACAATAGTAACAGTTTTTCAATTATTGCTCACTGAAGCTTGCAGTTAGGATATAAGGCTTCCTATAAATACCTTAAATATCCCAAAAATAGTTCATCTGTATCTGCTCTACCAAGTGATCATCAAAAACCTTTTTTTTGTATTTCAGAACTTCTCATGGCTGGCGCCGTCTCACCCAACGTATCTCATTCATTGTGATATATTCACTGTTTTTATCCGACGTAAAAACTCTCCCCTGGCATTGTTTTTTAATGTTCACCACGGCCTGAGCAAAGACCTGTTTTTTTTATAGATTCTATAAAAGAATATACTTGAATAATTAATAATGAGCAAAGGCTAAAATAAGCAAAACTTGCTCAATTAGAAATGCAATTAAAGTAACCTCCACAGGCACATGGATTAATCTCAAAGGCCTTAGCGTTACGCATTAAAATGCAGAAAAGGATATTTTTTCCACTCTTTGTCTCTAGGATAATATCATTCCACTTTTATAAACAGAAAACTAAAACAGAAAACTAAAAATGGAGTTCCTACAGCAAACACAAAACAACTCACCACCAGGACTACAAAAAAAAATACAAGTGAAAAGGATATAAGCAACAACAAAAACAAAGTGCAACTTAATGCCAGCCACATGCCTCAGAGCAGAGATATAGAGATTCACTTCAAACTCAAAAATTTGATGCTTCGACGAGCACAAAAGTGCGGTAATATACTCTGTACATAGATGGTTGTATTTTATTGCAAAGATATGCGTTCAAGGCACGTATCTGTTAGACACACATGCCTTCAATATAGAGAGTTTGTGTTGCCACACTGGCCCCCAACCATCTCGTCCTAAAAATGTTGAATATCCTACCTCACGTGCACCACCCGAGTTCTAATGGTGTATGTGATTATATGGTAAATGTTATGTCGTGCATGGTTAATGCTTATTGAGCCTGAAAATCAGCTCGGTCAAAGGTTTTCACTTACTCTGGCAGCATTTCCAATAACTAAACCGCATTTACTTATCGCAAGTACAGATATTTAAATAATGGATGGATGCATTGGTGGGGATATGAGTCTATGGTTCAGGATTTTATTGGGCTTGAAATTGTGGTGTGTGTTGAGCTTAAATGAGAGATCAATGGATCAGGGGGGCTTATCTGTAGTCGAAGTGGTATTTTAAAAGAAATGGCGTGAAATTTTACGTGTCAATAGGCTCCAGTTGAAAATCCTGTCACAGTGAGATTTACCTGCTAAGGACTATTAAGTGTTCTATTTTACTGTGCTATGTTTCGCCAACTAGTGCCAACGACAGCGAAATATCTATTTTCTCGCCCCGGCAGAAGCACAATCGACCAGTTACTCATTCTTAAAATATAATAGTACGCCAGAAGCCCTGGAAATATGATGGAGGCTTTGTGGATGTGGAGAAAACAAATGATAGGATTCCTCGAGGCAAACTTTAGACTATTCTGCAGGAATATGAGATCGATGGATGGGATAAGCAAGCCATATATGTATGTATGTATATTAAGCCTCTCTTTTAACAGCGAATGCTTATTATGGGCGCCGTGGCGTAAGTGGTTAGTGTGTCAGATCACTACGCATGAGGTTCCAAGTTCGAATCCCAGAAAACACAAAAAAAAAATGTTCACGGTCCCACCTCTCGCGAGCATCTGACAAACATCCGAGAGTATTGTTGTCACGAAAAAGCTTCTCAAATCGCCGTTCGGACTCGGCATTAAACTGTAGGTCCCTTACATTCGTGTGAAATATATAACGCACACAACATGAGTAGTTGCGAGAAGCTAGGCCCTGGCACTTAAAAGAGCTGTTGCGCCAAGTATTTGTTTATTATTTGCTTATTATCTTTGAAAGCAAATGTATCTGGGCACCTATAATTGCACTTTGTCTACATCAAAGCATCCAATAAAACTTATAATGAATCAATCTGCATCTCTCTTTCTAAGCTACGCAATCGTTTTGCTGCCCCATCTCTAGTTGGTCCGGCTACATCCAATACATATTCAAACTCATCCCGTCAATCGGTCCATCCACCTATCCTGCAACATCCACTTGGATCATTATTATCTAACGTTTGTACTTAACTATCCCTTGGGCGATATTTTTTCATTAAACTTGAATGATGAAACATGAAATGAATTGGAGAAGTTAGATGATGATGGTTCTAGCGTAGCACACACAGAAAGGCAGAGAGAAAAAAAATAAATAAAAGAAAAATCGCACTACATCGACGTTTTAATATTTATTGCTGAGGCCAACTTTGAAAGCCTTGTACCAAGCTATTACCACCCACATACACCGTATGTACACTGAGAGGTACAAAGAAAAAAAAAACATATATATATAAATGAACAGCTAAAAGATAGATGGATTGCTGGGATTTTTGCGATTGCAGTTAATCCAAAAGACAGATACATTCTCCAATCGAAGTTTGACCCCCGCCAGCGGTTGTTAATAGCAGCAGCAGCAGCAACAACATCCTCTAAACTATATGTTAGTACTTGTGCTGGGATGCGCGCTGCGTGAAAGATGAACAAATTGTGAACTTTTGCTTGGTTATTATTATTTCAGATATTTTTATTTTTTTTTTCTATATTCCTTCTGGAGTTTTTTTTTATAGATACTTCGATCCGAAATGGGTTTCTATGGAAACTTTGTAGACTCATAGAAAGTATCGGACTTTGATGGATCGTAATTACGACATCGAATATTGGATGTTCACATCGTTGTACTTAATTAAAATGAATCATACTTTGAGTTGGATTAATAACGTTCGGCTGAGTAGTGAAAAAAAAAAATTTACGGTGGATGGCTGTCCTTTTATAAACTGCAGGCGACGCGACGTTAGTAATAGAAAAGGGTGCATGATTGGTGGATGAAAGGGATGGTATATCGAATTTATATTGGATTTTTAAAGAATCTTTTTGTTATTTTTTTTTTCTTTTTGTAAAGAAATATAATATCTTTGAGATATGGAGACTATTTCATACAGTAATGGGTGATTTGTTGTAAGCCAATAGATTGCAGGGTCTTACGAGATGAGATACAAGAATATTGCATATTTTTCTGGCAGTCTTCTGTGGAGTGGGAAAGAGTAATTAGTATTTCATTTTAGTAGTGATAGTAGTGATGGATGTTGCAGTATACTCTAATAGATAAGTCCAATTTCAATTTGCAATAATGTACTTAAATTTGGTAAGTGGTCTACTGCAACAATTCAAACCAATTTCACTTTGCTATTACACCGAAGACTATCTTATATAACGTTCATCTCTGTTATCATCTCAACTCAGAGAACTTATCTACTAAGCCCTACGATCACGCATATTGCATTCGCTACCAGGCCACTTGTCAACGATTCTGACGCCCAAACTAAATTTTAAGAATGATTTTGTGGTAAACTTCGTCCAGAGTGAGGTGGTAAAGAAGTTCGAAAAACACCTTACACCAAGTGTTTAAGGATAGGTTGCAAGGTCAATGCGGCAATACCAAAATTCCACCACCTCTTGGGCTTGGCCAGTATCTTTGAAGCGAAATTACAGGTAACTGGTCCAAGGTAGTCTTCTCTGAGTGCCAGGCCACAACAATAAAGGAAAGAATAAGCTGGCGAGACAGGTACCAATCCTTGATAGATCCCTTGCAGAGATAGTCTTAAGTCCATAGGGAGCAATCAAGAAAAAAGTCTTCCTTTTCTAAATGCCACAGGATGGATTTAAGAATTCTTGGGTGTCTTGCTATGAAACATGCTGAGGCAGTAGAAAGCTGATAACGATTAAAACCCCGCTCTGAAAACTTAAACACGAAAAACGAAACCATGCGACTGATGGAGTGCGCTGGCCGGTAAATTATGGAAAAAAGTACAGCTGAGTGAGAATAACTTCGGTAAAAGTGCTATTTCTTAAAAACATAACACACCTCTAAAGGGTGACCAGATAGCAAATGATACTTTTTCCAATTGTTATGTTTCAGTAGCTGTCGAAGTTACCAATAACATCCAGCTGTCAAAATATTCAGTAAAGTTTGCCAAATTTCGGCTCAGTTGTAAATATGCAACGTGAATTTCGTCATGAGGTCGGTCGTCATCATGGCTTCAGTATGGAGCCTATTCGTCGCACCGTGGAAAAGTTTGAGCGTAAGTAAACTCTTTTGGATCTTAAGCCACCAACCAGATAGAGATTGGTGCGAAATGAATAAAACATAGGCGCCGTAGCGACCAGTATCAAAGAAGACCCAGAAATGACGATTCGGCGCCGATCAGCTAAATTGGGCATCGCCAGAGTGCCAACCCGGCTAATTTTGCGCTTGAATTTGGGCCTGCATTCATATAAGATTGTGCTGACGCAAGAATTGAAGCCGAATGACCATAGACAACGCCGGGAGTTTGCTAATTGGGTGCTGGAAATGATGGCCGGAGATCCGGATTTTGGCCAAAAAATTATGTTCTCGGACGAGGCCCATTTTTGGCTCAGCGGCTATGTCAACAGGCAAAATTGGCATTATTGGAGCGAACACAGTCCACAAGTGTTCGACCAAGCATCAACGCATCCACAAAGATTGACTGCTTGTTGTGGTTTATGGCATGGCGTCATCATCGGACCTTATTTCTTTTGAAATGAGGAAGGAGACACCATTACCGTCAATGGTCATAGGTATAGAGCGACGTTAACCGACTTTCTGTAGCCAAAACTCGAGAATATTGATACATCCGAGCTGTGGTTCCAACAAGACGGCACTCCATGCCATATAAGCGACGAAAAGCTCAATTTTGTGAAGGAAAAATCATCGTCATCTCACGGCGAGTGTTCAATTGGCCGCCGCGATCATGCACATGACACCACTCGATTATTTTCTCTGGAGCTACGTCAAGTCCTTAGTCTACGCAAATAAGCCAACCACTTTGGACGAGATCGAGGTCAACATAATAGTTTCTATTGCCAGAATAACGCCGTACATATTGGACCGAGTCTGCAAAAATTTGACCGACCGCTCGAAGCACTGCCAGCGAAGCCGCTATGCTATTTCACATATAATGGCATGAATGTAGCTTCAAAATAAAGTCAGAATCGATTTTATATCTTACACCGTTATTGTTGTATTTACATTTTTTTCCTTTCGTTTTTATCTTCTTCTTCTTCCTTTTATCAGCGAGGTTATGATCCGAAAATAAGCGATCACAACCCTCCCACTTCACCGCATTTCTACTGATCCGCCTGTGGGGTTCGCCTTTCGTTCTTATCTGATCACCCTGTAAATAAGGCTAAGTTAAGTAGATTGTCTTGTGACACTTAGACCAACAGAAGTTTCATTACGCCCATCTTATTTTTACCCCAGGAACCTGCAGGGGAAAAACTGATGAAATTATACGCTTAATAGGTGGCTTATAGGGATTTTCACGCAGGGGATACGCTGCATAGGGTCACCTTGTTAGCTAGCAGTTACTCATTAAGATGCCGCTTTCTAACGAGCTTAGAACTAATAACTGTGGATTCCAGAGGCTTAATGCCTGGCGTCAATGTACACAGTAATTGATATATCCACAATGTTACGATTGGTAATAATTTCACAGCCTGTGTGACGGCTCTGATCTCAGCTTGAAAGGCTCTGCATTCGTTTTTGATTTTCGATGAGTGCTTGACTCCTAGTATTTTGCAGTAAACTCCAGCTCCTATACCGACGTGCATTTTGGAACCGTCAGTGTACAAGACCAATTCCTCATTACTAGTGACTACTGACTTGTTGGTTCTTCCAGTACTTTCTGTCGGGAATTCTGATATTGAATATCCTTTCAAATGTCTGTGCATTGAAGTCATGTGATCGGTTTTTTTTTTTTTGTTATAAGGAAACCCAAATCCCAGAGCACTCAGACTCTCCGGTCCATTGTACTACTAGGCAGGAACCTTTCTTTGATGCAGTGGTTGGAAAAACGTCGATGTAATTCGTTTTCTTTTATACTCGGGTAGCTGATGATTGCTGTTCCCCGCTGGGACTTGAAGCTGCACACAATGGCATGTGATCGGTTACTACCGGCCTACTTGTCAACTTTCATCTGCTGCCCTCAGTCTGAGTTCCGATATGACCGGCGTATTTCTGCATAATACATCCAGGATGAGACTAAGCATTGTCTCCATTGCCGCCGTGGGTGTTGTACGTATTGATCCCATAATCCCGATGCAGGCTGACCTCTGGATCTTGGTGTGGCTTGTAAGCTATTATTGCTTCTCCAGTGCCTTCCGCCAGACTAACGAGCCGTGAGTTAGGATAGGTCGCTCAAGCATGTGCCGTATATAACCAACATTCCACGATGTGCTTGTAACCACACTTATTGCCGAATGCTTTTGGCAAACGTAAAACGCTATAATTGTTT
This sequence comes from Brachypalpus laphriformis, assembly GCA_945910035.1. NCBI lineage: Eukaryota > Metazoa > Arthropoda > Insecta > Diptera > Syrphidae > Brachypalpus > Brachypalpus laphriformis. The sequence continues at coordinate 164,133,473 of OX246756.1, forward strand.
TTTCTCAATGCGATCTTCGATATAATCCTTCCAATTTGGGTTAAAATCTAGAACCCACCTCTTCACACAAATTCTTTGGAAGACATTTAAGGCCTTCGAATGGTATCTTTATTGTTCACCAAAGCCTCATATTTTGGGTAATGGATATCTTTCTGCAGTTGGCAGTACAATTGGTCTGCCATGACCTGATTATGGCAGAGAGGAGCATATATCCTTTTCCGCCTTTTATAAGGCTACCACAGTCTATTCCAAACTTGAAATTATTGAAAATTAAATTTACAACATGGGCCGCTTCATCAGTGTTCACTGTAAACAACTCACTCCTGTTTCATAAACTTGTTATGGCACGTACCTGGTAGTCAAATATTTTGATGAATGCGCAATCCTCATTTGAAATTTTGATTTAATGAATCCACAAACATTGAATAACCGCAGAGCGATGGCTCTATGTTAATATCGCAATACTATCACTCTCGTCCAACGTGGCCTCCAAAAATCCACCGACAAATTGCATTGCAACTTCTCTTGCATGTCTATATTCAGTTTATGAATACACCACCCAAGGATAATCGAGTTAACTTGTGATTCCGATCCAATATACTTCATATCCTCCCACTCTTACCAAAACCGATACCATACATCCATGGATGTTACTTGCTCTTGCACAAAACAACATCATGTGCCGACTAAAGTAGCTTAAATTACCAACGAAATTCGGATGTTTCCTAGCATAGTACTTGTAGCACACTCAATCCCGCATGTTTTCTAATTGCCGATGAAAAAATTTCCGTACAAGTGTTTCAGTTTTTCCCTCTCTTCATGGATGTGCAATCCAATGAATTTTGAATGTACTTGTATGTGTCTAACGCAAACGAACTGAACAACTTCATAATCTAATGCGTAGAGCTCAGCTGAAGACTGCCACAACGCAGAGCACGAGAAATCGCAATACAGAAGAACACAAATTTTCCGACTCACTTGAGAAACTATTGCGGTGATTGGTTTTTTTTTTTTCGTTTCTGCATTCGGGTAAGGTTGAGATACAGGATAGGCCCTGGCTTGGATACCGATATAGGCAGAGATTAGAGATGCAACCACGACTGTGGTACGCTGACTAATTTGGTGCTATGCAAATAACAAGTTAGTCGAATTAGCAACTGCACGCAGATAAGAGGTTATGTTCAGTTGTCTATGTTGTGGAATGGCTGCAGGGATACAGGGGTCGATGGGTAGATGGGTGGGTGAGTAGGTTTGCGGATAATCTGATACGTGATTCAATTTTCTGAAGAGGGATTTACCGGGCTAGTTGTTGTGCACTCGCGCCGCGAACGTTATCTAAAGTTCTTCTTGGGAAGTATTGGAAATTAAATCGTGGTCTCGGTTTTGGTGTATGCAAAAGGGTTAGCTGTATATAGTGATGTAAGAATGTGTGCTAAGATGTGGCAGGAATTTTGAGGCAGTGCCAATAGAATTTTGCAATTTTGTACTTTTATTTTCGTGATTGTTCCCAGTTTGTAAATGAGTCAACTTAGTTACTTTAGATAGCGTGACAGTCTGGAATGAAGCTGGACCTAAACAAACAGTTCCCTCAAGCTGGATCAACCCTTAGTGAAGTGCTTACTGTTTGGCACTCCAAGTTTAATTAGACATATTTCCAACTTTCTTCTACTAGTATATGTATGTACCAAGGAAGATTTTCAACCGCCTTTCACAAGATCCGTCCTCCTGCGCCATTGTACAGGTAATTGGGGTATTAAACAAAAAAAAGGAGCCTTACATTTAGAAACTCTTAATAATAAGATTTAGATTAACTATCTTAATAACGCAGCTTGCATGTACAGATGGATGATCAGCTTAACGGGGATCCTAGATCCTAGGTCTGTGAATATTTATTCTACAGGAACGTTTCAGAGCCTTAAACTGCACTCGATAAGATTGCTGATGAAAAGTTTAACATTTTTACTTAATATGACAATCGAGATCTTATATAAAAGTAATGTTGACGAGACTGATGCGTTTCTCTCTCTGAGCTGGAATTTATTCTTCAAACAATTTCCAAGCCTGAATGACCACTTTCTCGATTTTGAAGGCGCTTCTTTTCACAAGTATCATTTAATGGAACTCCTTGCATACTCTACCTGCAAAATGCAGTCACAAGGAAATAAAAACTCTACCTCCATCAAAATGCAACTGGATTATATTTCATATTATGAAGGAATACCATAAAATTATTCTCCGGATTTGAGGTTATCCACGGGAGAGAATTGGAGAAAATATTACACCAACAGCAAAGAAATATCCTTCAGTTATCTTGTCAGCTCCAACGACTTTAGTCTGCCATGATGTACTTTTCGCAGTACATGAGGAACACCAACTATACTAGAATGTTTTAGCCTTTCTCTATCCTTTTGCTATACCCAAGAATTCTTGAACGTTGCCTAGTGCAAATTCCTTCGGTTCTGTATTTTCATTCCTGCATCTCTGGTCCAGGTACCTTCTTTCATTCCTGATTCAATCCATTTCCATTTTTAATGCAAACACAATCTTCATGCAAGTTTATAATATTTTCTTTCTCTTATCCATTTTTCTCTCTCTCTATGTTTTTCCTATCAACGTACTTAACTCCTTTTCTATTCCTTTGGAGTGAAGATAATCTCCTTGAGCAATGTATGATTTGTTTTCCATTTTATGCACCTTCATGTGGATTTCAAAGAGGAGAATTATTATTACAAATTTATTACATTTTTTTTTTGATGTAGTGGAAGGTTACATTTAATCGGATTGAAAATTCTCAGCTGAAAATGAATGGATGTGGGTGTGTGATTTTAAGGTGAAAATGGCAACCCTTGAAACAGATTTCAGGGAATGTAACCAATAGTTTTTGAAAAGCAAAATGTAATCGAAAATTGTTTCTATGGAATGCAGATATGTTTAGCAAAAGGATATTATTTTGGTACTTTGAATACCACCTTTTAAAGGATTGTATTGTTAAGTTTTCGAATTCCAAGAATTATATTAAATAGTATATGCTTTGGGCATTTTCGTTGGATCTAATGTAGTTCCGATGTAAATCGGAAAATCCCATTCAAGAGAATTGGCAAACATACCTAGAGAGATGTGTGCATTTTTAAAATGTTATTCCGATATGAACCAAGGGGATTGAGATTTATCTCATTTATTTCATACAACAGCTCACACTATAGTTATTCTTGTGAAATAAATAAAACCTACGTGTAGCAGATAGATGTACGTAGTACCGTTGCCAACAGTTCCTTCGCACATTATTATTCATAAGAAATTAAAGCCATCTGAACAACTTTTTTTATGATAAATCTTTAAGCCCCTCTTGATAAAGCGTGATTACACGTAACGTACGCATATTATTCCGGGTATAATAATGCCTGGCATGTCAATAAATATAATGATTATCGTCTTTAATCTGGGCGATGGTGGACAACACTTCTGTTCACCCGAACTTGATGAGGTGAGGATAGTGATCTTCTTCTTCCTATTATGGCGGAAAACAAGAGATCATAACTCTCCTACTTCACTGCTTTTCTACTGATCCGCCTGCGGAGTTCGCCTAAAAATATCGGGAGGCATCGCGATGTCTTTGGAACGTTCATTGATATTACCTTTTTAACAGGGTTCAAATGATCCCTTCTTTGAACGTGGCAATACCAACTGAGCCGGTCGCCCTCTATTTTTCGTGCGATGGATTCTTTGCCGTGAAGGCTTTCACGGATCTTCAAACTTCTTATTCGATCAAGCTTTGCCACTCCTACTATCATGGTGAGGTGAAGATAGCGATATCCAAGCTAAAGCCAAATAAAACTGCTGGAGTAGACGGCCTAGCCGCCGAACTCCTTAAAGCACTGGAAGATGATTTGGTAGGGAGCATACACCAACTCATCTGTAAGATATGGTCAGATCAAAGTATACCCGATGAATGGAATCTTAGCATCGGTTGCCCGGTCTTCAAAAAACGGGACCCCCTAAACTGCAATAAGTACAGGGGCATCAGTCTCCTAAACATTGCTTACAGGATCTTATCTGCCGTGTTGTGAGAACGTCTAAAACCATTTTTAACAAGCTGATTGGTTTATATCGGTGCCATTTTAAACCAGGAAAGTAAACCATCGACCAAATATTCACACTACGATAGATATTGGAAAAAACCCAGAAACACAAAATCTATACCCACCACCTTTTTATCGATTTCAAAGTCACTATGACAGTATGCATCGAGAAGAGCTATAAAGAGCTATGTCTAGTCTTAAAATCCCTGCCAAACTTATTCGAATATGCAGGATGACAATGGAGAATTCAGGTCGGTAATGACCTTATGGATCACTTTGATGTCAAAAAAAGATTTAGGCTCTATCATGCGGTTTCTTCAATATCGTACTTGAAATAATTGTGCGCAACTCACAAGCCAACATAAGAGGCACAACATTTCAAAAGTCTGTACAATTGCTCGCCTAGGCGGATGACAGTGACATAATTGGGACGAGACAGCGTGATGTCAATGGTGCGTTCGTGGGTATTGAAGCAGAAGCGCCAAAAATGGGTTTAATGGTGAACGAGGGCAAAGCAAAGAACATGCTGTCAATAAAAAAGGACAATCAACGTCGACACAATGTCACGATGGGCAGTCACAACGTTGAGGTAGTTAGGGACTTTCTCTACCTAGGCTCCATTATAAACTCGAGCAATGAAACCAGCCCAGAAATCAGACGAAGAATCAATTTTGCCAATCGCTGTTTCTTTGGGCTAAGAATGCAATTGAGTAGGAAAGTTCTCTCTCGAACGACTAAGGTAGCCCTGCACAAGACGCTAATCATCCAAGTCCTGCTATATGGTGCAGAGGCATGGACTCTAATGAAATTAGATGAAGATGCCCTTGGCTAGTTTGAGAGAAAGATCTATCGAGTGATTTATGGACCCGTCTGCATAGACGGCGAGTGGAGGAGAAAATGCAATCAAGAACTTTGTGGGCTGTACAGTGATATCGACCTAGCCAGAAGAGTACGCATACAGTGGCTGAGATGGCTAACATTTCGAGAGTGAATAGAAATCAACGCCCACGCTAGAAAAGAATCCGAATCTTTTCTCGAGAGACGACGCAATAGGGGAAGGCCTCATCTAAGGCGGCGTGAATAATCCAAAAGGGACTTCAACCAACTTGGCGCGCGCAACTGGAGGCAGCTGATCGAGCAGGTTGGAGCGGTTTGTCGGTTGAGGCCCAGGTCCACCTCGGACTGTAGCGCCATCTAAGTAAGTAAATATGTCAATAGAATGTTCATCGAAGTCAGACAAAAAATAATTATCTTCTTCATAGTATTAGTTTAGATACATTGTGTTCATACTTTCTTACTTACATCTTGTCACTATTTGCCGTGCAAAGAGCGTCCACCTACAATCATCTAACAGAGCGAGCAATTTTTCAAGCCATATGACGAACCTACTGCCAGTGTTATGCCTTCGTAAGAGTGTTTCACATAAGCTTTCGCAATTAATCGGACTGCTTCCTTATTGCTGACATCAGAATTTGGACTATGAACCATTAGCGTGGCATTATAACATGGCCCCTACAAACTTATTGAAAACTAATCGCTTTCTTGAACTTCACTATCTCACCACATCTACGACTGTATTTTAGTATCGGGACAGAGCATCCATAATGATAGGCATAGTCTGAAAGATTTCTTGGGGTTTCCCTTCAACCTCCATAGATACGATGTTGGACTAAACATGGATTTTGGCTTTAGCAGTTAATATTGTTGTATCCAGCATTCGCCGCTGAACGCCGAGGAAGAGTTCGAAAAATATGCGTCCAAGTTTGCAATGCTGTAACCAGCCTTCGCCGCTGAACACCGAGGAAGAGTTCAAAGAATATGCGTGGAAGAAAATTCGAAAATGGCGCCGAAGGCGAAGTTTCCAATGTTCGACAGATGGAGAGTGGAAATTAACTGGAAGCGGGAGATGGGATATAAAAAGCCGCTGCGAGTCGTTGGAGTTTTCATTTCGCGATACCGAATTAATTGTTAAAAAAAAAAAATTTTTCTCTTGCAATAAAATTTAAAAAACCCCTCGAGAACCAACCTAATTCTTTTATTTTTGCATCTTTTCCCGTTGCTCTTGGATATTGGCGACAGCGCTTTTCCCCAAACAGTCGAGCAGTCAAGGCCTACTTCTTTGGCGATCTTCGAAATCTGGCAGCAGCATAGCGCCCCCCAGAATTACAACATTGGTGTCAGGTGTGGGGTCTCGCGATCGGAGGTAGGAATAATTCTTTCCACGCTAGTAACTGAAGACGATGGACGCTGAGGAAATCCGAAGCCTTTTTGAGTCTCTGACAACGAAACTGCATGAACAGACCCAGCTTGAGCACAGTTTTTGGGAGAAAAAACTCGCGGACTGGCACACGGAAATCCGCGGACGCCAATCTAGCTTGAAGGCAAGGTTAGATGACCTAAAGAAAACTCTAAATGACGGAGCTTTTGCCTCAGTTCCTCATTCCTCGCCGCACTCCACGCGCCCAGCAGCTACTTCTGGAGAAGGTAGACCAACCCCAACTGCGGTGAGCTGCCCTCAATACAGCGAAGTTTTCGAGACGCCCGAGGATTTCGCAGCTACTGTGCCCATGGGCCCAACGCTTCACTCATCCGGACCTTCCCCGATCACTCGGCCCCACTTTTTCAACCCAGGGTTTGTACAATTATTCGACGGGCAATCATCCTGGGCCAACTATGAACGCCAATTCGAAATCGGGACGGAATTTTAGGGGTGGACTGAAATGGAGAAGGCGAATGCTCTGGCCATGCATTTACAAGGTGAAGCGTTGTCAGTTCTTAGCGCTTTACCACGAGGAAAACCACTCTCGTACGATGTCCTTCGAGGTCTTCTAAGGCAACGCTTTAGCTTGGACAGCCAAGCAAGCTATAGCTTGCTTCGTAATCGCATGCAGAGGCAAAAGGAATCCTTAGCTGAATTTGCTATTCATTTCCAAAGGTTAGCAGTCTTGGCCTTTTCTGGTGGACCCGGGAAGGTAGTGCAGGAGATCGTCCTCAGCCAATTCATAAAAGGCATCAAGGACGAACAGATCCAGAATTTGTTCGCCGTGGGACGTCCACGTAGCCTTAAAGAAGCCCTACGAATTGCGCAGGAGATGGCATCACGCCTCGAACGCAAGAATCACCGCCATGTTCTTGCGACTACATCAAATACTAGCCGAAATGGGAGTGGAAGACGAGAAAACCAACGATTCGTTACTGCCATCGAATCCTCCACTTCCTACCCAGCAGAAAACTAAATGCTGCTCATAGTAAAGAGCGAATGCCAGTAGCAAACAGGAAAACCGCTCTAACCACCTCACAACCACTCGATAGCCGGGACACTCTTCCACCGTCCTCATGTCGGTCGTCGGTAGAACCAACCTCAACCTTCGTTGGAATAACTAAGGGAGCTAGACAGTCGCTAAATGGCTACATAGATGGCAAGCCATACAACTTCATCATTGACTCTGGTGCCGAAGTATCCATATCGGAAACTAAACCCACGTGACCTCCAAGGCATATTGAAGGAGTCCTCAGGAGAACGGTTAAAGGCACCGCTGAAGTATCAGTTGATTTTTGATAGTCGAAACTTAAAACGCCCATAAACTATCCTCAGCAGTTTCTTGAACCTTTAGACAAAGTTGGGTATTAGAATGACATCTTTCCGGTTGTCAGGTGCTGAGATAAATCGTTTTTGATTTTTATATGCAATGAAAAGATATCCAAGCCATGTGCTTTATGGCATCAATGCTCACACAATCTACAGGTATATAGTGAAATTTTCTCAGAGCTCTGATCCGCTTAAAATCAGAAAATTAGTTAATCGTAATCCTCTGACCCTATTTATTCCCAACTAGTCTGGAAGAAGACCACAGCACTGGTGTTATTCGGCTCGATGGGCTACGAAGAATAGCCTGTGTAAGATCTTGGCGAAGATTTATTCTTAGATCCTTGCCCGGATCTGCATCCGAATCCCGTTAAACGATTGAGCGGAAGAAGTGAATAGTTATCTTATTGGGGTTTACTCTTGGTTGTATACTCGGGATGTCTTCAGTGCAAACCATTATTACTCCAAGGTATTATTTGGTCAGGAATTATTTTTTAAATCATTTTTCGTATTACATTTGCTCGCTAATCGTAGAATGTATCAACAGAATGCATTAGTCGTTTGAAATATTGCCACCTGAGAGACATTATAGCTACTTTACTGCCCTTCCTTTGAAGAAAGACGGCTAATATCGTCGAAAGATCTGTGTGATACAAATCTTCTTTTAGGTCTATGTACATATCTTTTGTAAAAGAATTATAAATATTTATCTTCGCAGTGACTAGGAGGACCTTAACAGTAACCATAATTGTTGACCTTCACCCATGTCATATCGAACGCCCTCCGGGTTACTTTTTACACAAATCTCGTTCAATTATTCGACCAAACTAAATCCCCCTCCAACATATGATGCGATATCCCTTAATTTAATATCTTTCACCAAACATACCCCGAAATTACTAAATTTCCACCCATCAAGAGTATAAAATCTTAATCTCTAGTCACACTATTAGTACACGATGCGGCTAGGGATTCATTTAATTACGCCAACCCTAGTTGAGGAGGGTGAACCCCATTCGCCCTCAAACTCAAAAGCAACAACAATGGAAATCCCTCGCGACAAAAGAGATGAATGAGAGTGGCAGCGGCAGCGGCCTGGGTGCGGGTTGTAATAGTGGCATTGTCGAGTTTGGAATTTTATATTGACGACGCAATGTTAACTTTCACGATGGAATGGTGGTGGATCCGTGTACGGTACTACTTTTGCGGCTTTGATACATAATAGGTGCCGACGGGTGAGTAATACGAACGAACATCTGCGACATAACAACAAAGCCGCATGTGGTCTTTTTGATACACATACGTAGCTAGGTGTGTGTATCTGAAGATATATATGTGGATTTCCGTGGCAACCTTAAACCACCTTTTGCACCCGTACCCACACATACACTCCCTCCCACACTCTACACCTCTGGCTGAGATACATAAAAGTGATTACGTAACCTGGTTGGATGTCGAATAGTATACTTCTATGCTATATTTAGGGTTTCCGGACGCAGTTGGGAATGGTTTCCCGAAAAAAGGGCCGAAAGCTCCCCATAACGGGTGGATCGGGTGTAGTATGAGTATATGGCATAACCTGAGTGAAGCCATACGAAGGATAACCTTCGGGCCGAACAAATTTGCGGCTTGTGAAACTGTGGCAACGCACACCAACCAACTCTCTCTGAAAGTTCACTTTGGGCTGAAGCCTCTCCGAGATCCTTAATGACCTTAATTAACCGCATTGAATGTAATAATAAAAGATTGATTGCATTCTATGGTGGATGCTTAGGCTTTAAGGTTAAGGGATTCCAGTGTGTGGAGCCAAATAAATTGCTGAAGTAGGTTATTTTCATGATACGGAGAAATGAAGGTAAAGTTGGCGATAAAGAAACTACGTTCAAGCATTATCGGTGGCATGGAATTTATTGGATCCTGGTGGCCTTTAAGTATCTTAACTTTTATATCCGAGTATTAAAATACTCGAATGTATTGTAAAACTTACATATTATGACCTAAAGGGTCTTAAAGTCCGCGATACATATTACATAGAGACATAGTTGAGATTTTTAAAGTACGAGTAGGTATCTTCATGCCCAATTGCTACTTGTACACAACTGCGACTGTATTCAAAGCAATTCACATTGAATTACCTCAGTTATTGTTATGACATGGTACTTGTATACTCGAATATTCTATTGCAGTTTGGGGGTAATATGTAGTATGTAGATTGAGCTGAGTATCTTTCAGCAGGGACAACATCAGCACATAAAAGAATGACTCCTACTAGAAGAAATGGAAAAATGTCATAGATGTTGAGTATAAAATGAAGCGTCAAGGACGTTCTGGGTGGTAGCATTGGACTCATTATTTTGCAACTTTCAAAAGTGAGGATGCTTTTATGCGCGTCTACACCGGAATTGGTTCTTAATATTTAAATAAGTTGACTTGTGTGGCGGATTTTTTTTTTTATGAAGGAATGAAGTTTGTATCTCTTTTGAAGTCGAAAAAGTGATGGCAGTTATGTATTTGATGCTCATGTGCTTTAACTAGAATTTGACACAATGCGAGGATTTGGAATACTGTTGGCTTCCTATTTCTAAAAACACGCTGATAGTTTGTTATTATGTTGTTTACATGAGGTTGCACCTTCTGCCATATATTGGACTCTATTTCATATGCAATGTTGGGTAGGCAGATTTAATCTATTTGGAGCAGACACATAAGTGGGAGCTTGCATTTCCTCATGCTTCTATTGCTTCCCATCCCTAAAATTTCGTACACATCTTCTTTGAAAAGACCAAGTACTTCTTTGCTTATTCATTCTACATTCTTGGTATCTGTTGCACCAACTACTGCGCATTCATCATCATACAAAAGTGTGTGTTACTGAAAGATATCACAGATCTCTGACTAAAGATGGGTCATTCCCAGAGATAAAGATCGGAGAAGTAACTTTTTACATGGATGTGCCTAAGATAAATAGTAGAACTGGGGTGGACATCTTCTTACTTACTTACTTAGATGGCGCTACAGTCCGGGGTGGACCTGGGCCTCAACCAACAAACCTCTCCAGCCCGCACGGTTACGAGCCAGCTGCCTCCAGTTGCGCACGCCAAGTTGGTTGAGGTCCCCCTCCACTTGTTTGCACCACCTATCGCGAGGTCATCCTGTACTGCGTCGTCCATCTGGGGTGGATTCGAAAACTTTCTTAGCGGGAACGTTGGGCTCCATCCGCTCTAAATGACCCAGCCATCTTAGTCGCTGTATGTGAACTCTTCTGGCTAACTGTATCTTCTCCTCCACTCACCGTCTATGCAGACGGGACCAAAGATCGCTCGAAGAACTTTTCTCTCGAAATAACCAAGGGCATCCTCACCCGGTTTTGTCAAAGCCCATGCCTCTGCGCCATACAGCAGGGCTGGGATGATTAGTGTCTTATAGAGAGTTACCTTAGTAATTCGAGATAGGATTTTGCTACTCAATTGCCGTTCTAGCCCATAGAAACAACGATTGGCAAGAGTAATTCTTCGTGTGATCTCCCTACTGATGTCATTTGCGGTGTTCACCATAGAGCCTAGGTAGACAAAATCCTTTACTACCTCAAAATTATATCTGTCTATTGTGGCGTTCTGTCCAAGACGCCGATGTTGGGTGTCCTTTTTTGTAGACAGCATATATTTTGTTTTGCTTTCATTGACCGATAGACCCATTTTTGCTGCCTCGATCTCAATACTCGCAAATGCTCCATTGACGGCCCGCTGAGTTCTTCCGATTATGTCAATGTCATCGGTATAAGCAAGTAGTTGTACAGACTTGTAAAAGATTGTACCTCCGGTGTTGGCTTGTGAGTTTCGTACAATTCTCTCAAGTACTATGTTAAAGAGATCGCATGATAGCGCGTTACCTCTTCTACGACCTTTCCTGACATCGAACGGTTCGGTGATGTACTTACCGGCAGCGAGAGTTCTCCATCGTCATTCTGCACAAACGGACGAGCTTGGCAGGGATGCTAAGACTAGACATGACTCTGTATAACTCGTCTCTATACACGCTATCATAGGCAACTTTGAAATCGATGAAGAGGTGGTGCATATCGATTTTATATTCATGGGTTTTTCCAAGATCTGCCGTAGTGTGAATATTTGGTCAATGGTGGACTTTCCTGGCCTGAAACCGCACTGATAAGGACCTATCAGGTTGTTGACGATCGGTTTTAGGCGTTCACATAATACGGTAGACAGGATCTTATATGCGATGTTGAGGAGACTTATACCTCTGTAGTTGGCGCAGTTTAGGCGGTCTCCTTTCTTCAGCATCGGGCAAATGATGCTGAGGTTCCATTCATCGGGCATACTTTCGTCCGACCAGATTTTACAGATGAGCTGGTGCATGCTCCTTACCAACTCATCTCCTCCTGCCTTGAAAAGTTCAGCGGCAAGGCCGTCGGCTCCAGCAGCTTTGTTGGATTTTAGTTTAGATATCGCTATCCTCACTTCATTTTGATCGGGTTGACGGGAATCTTGACTACCATCGTCACTGTTGAATGGCTCATTCTGCCTGACAGCGGAATATTGATCATCATCGCTGTTTAACAGTCTGCAGAAGTATTCCTTCCATATCTTCAGCAACGACTGCGATTCTACTACTATGTTACCAATCATCTTCTTAGAAGACCTTAAGTCTGGAAACAAAAACCTTAGTATACCACGCCGAAATGGTAAATGGTCTGCTGCATACGCTGAATAACTTGAAAGAGGTTGAAGTGGCAAAAGAAATGCTAATAACACTGGACAGCCAAGTGATTAGACGCGTGGAACAGGTCGACAATAGCTCTTTCATTGCCTTGAATGTGTGCAGAAACTCAACGAATATGCTATTCAAAACGAATCGACATTAGCCTGAGTGAAGACAGTATCGTAGGAAAAATGATTACTGTGTACATCTAAAGCCAGCCAGTCGTTAAAGTTCTGGAATATACAGTGATTAAATTAAGTTAAGTATCTACCCAAGACAATTAAGTCCGATATCTCGAGCCAATACACTAATCCTTTGCTGAACACTAGGTTACATGGATTCTTCAGGCAATGAGAGATGTTAATCCTGGTATCGCCGATAAAATAACGAGAACTTTTCGTAGTTCCACTTCACGAAATTGGGGGATCTACATAAAAATATCGTCCAAGCACCAATAAATTCATAAAAAATTTCGAATAAATTTCATTCGCTTATAAATTTTGTCATCTCCCATCTCGATGAATACGTCAGTAAGTTAGGGAACAATTCGATTAAACTACGACCATTGGTTTTGTTTTGTTGTTTAAGCATTTTTGGAATGCTAATTAATTTTTGTTTTACCTTGGCTATGTGGGTTTACTTGTATTGATCTCATAATTAAGAAATATGGTTCAACTATAAGGTGTGATATATCAAACCGCTTTAGGTGATCACAGTCATCTCAATACCACAAATTTGATTTGAAATCATTTTTCGATAAAAATCAAGGATTTACGCGCAAAACCCTGAAGAGAGTTGCATTACAAAGTACACCATGCACAAAACCATCTTCACAAAGTATAAAAACATTCAGACTCTTTGTCTCCCAATATGAACTACTCCTTCCATTTGCAAGAATCTCCTTGCGCATCCATTTCGCATCCGAATCCATAGAACCCATTCGTAGAACTTTTGATGAGAATACACTCTCAATATCCATTACGCTTCACATCGTTTTTCTCGGATACTGTGTAAAACTTTTCGAATAACTCTATTAATTGGTATCCTTTGGTTGCTATGAAACCAACCATCATCAAAAATGCGAACGAGTTCCACAAACTATGTGCGCTGAAGGGTTTCGATCCTTTTCTGCAGAAAGAAAACAGAAAAAAAGAAACCATTTTCCACCCAATTCACTGGTACGCACTCACTTTCGCCAAACGCAAATTTATCTCTTTTTCTTCCTTCATCTAAGCTAGAAATTAAATGCCTACCCTTCCGTTTTGCGCTACATAATTACAGTGGACACACAAAGTAAGCGGGGGCAGGACTAAGGCAATTTTGCGGTTTTTTGGCAAAAGTTATTGAAAAGCTCTTCACTGGCAAGAGAAAGTGCGGATTTCACTGTAATATAACTTTTCGATATTTGAAATCCTTATTTTGTGTCCTTCCTTCGTTGTCTATTCTAGGATTTACTATTGGAGTTAGGTCGGGTCTACGAATATTCCTACCGTAAGTTCTTTAAAAAAAAGTTTCCTGTCCTCATTCCCACAAACTATACTGTCTTCTTTGGATATGCTTTGTAACGATGGTGACAATGTTGATGATGATGATGATGATGATGATAGAAAAGAAAAAGAAGACGATGAAGACTTGTCTTTTAATTTGAGAAATTCTTTACCTAATTATCTTTTGGTTGAAAGGATCAATGCAATGGGAAAATTCTTTAAAAATTTGTCATTGAGGTTCTGGTGTCATGAGCAACAGTCAGCGGTAGAGCGATTGTCTTCAGTTAGGAATTTCTATTAGCTAAGCGAAAGTTTTGCTGGTGTTAATAAATATAGCAGGATGGAGGATAACATATTCCATCAAGTAGTCGAATGTCATCCACTATTTGATATCACTGTCGATCAGTAGCATGTCGTCCCCTATCTTTCTGCTGTGGGACCACCACAGCTGCTCCTACAAATGTTTGAAATAATGTTTCTTATAGTTAACGTATGCTTATCTCATTTAACCATCTAGGTTGCGTAATGGAGATACACGTACAATTTTAACATTCCAAGATGCAATTGAAGTAGGGTCCCATAAGGTTTATGGTCTCTCGAAGGAGGTGAGAAAGAAAGATTAAATCTTGATATTCAGAGATTAGCATACTAGCAATGAACAAATTTCTTCTTCGAATCACCGAGATATCCAAAACATCTGGGGAAAAGGATGCAAATGCAGATTTTTTGGCAAAAGAAGTAACTAGAACACTAACGCCTGACATAAGGTTGAGTACAGGTCTAAATACTTCGGTAAAAGATGAATCCCCTCCATGATCATCCATGTGTGCAGTTATCATCAGGCCTGTCATGCTATATACATGTGTTGTTTTTTGATTACTTCCACAAAAAGCCACAAACATTAGGGCTGACAATTAGGGCATACGCTGTTTTTAACTAAAATCCGTGATTTATGTCTTCGAAAGAACCCGCCATTAGTATACCCAAGAGGCTTATAAGCTACCGTTGTATACTCCATGCTTATACCTTAGGAGAGATATCATTGTCTATGTAGACAGAAGTAATTTTATTTGCGGTAACCATGTCAACACTTATAAATCGATGTCGCTCATGCTAAAGTCTCTCAGATCAGATCACAGAGCTTCATTGGCTATGTTTCGGAAAACGTCTTCGGAAATAAGATGGCTAAAAAACTAAAAAGGCTGGACTTGGAACTACTCATACACCCGGCGATGGTCGATGGTGAATCTTGGTTTCAATTGTTCACCGCTTAGGGATGTAGCACATTCCTGTTATGATGTACATTAATGTAAGACCTGGCACTAACCGCATTAAGCATATCTAATAAGCATCACGACGGGTCACAAATTGCAGACAGCTCACTCAAAAAAAAATCTAACAGACAGACGTAGACAATTCGACAATTTTGATTATATATCCGTAAGTTCATCTGTCTAAAGCAGAATCACTTTGTAGAGTCTCAAATGAAACTAAATGATATAACCAAACCTTGCAGTTCCACGTGACAATGTCACCACCTCTCTTCGAGGTCCAAATCATCAGAAAGATTCTTTAGCTTTTCCAAAAAAAAGGCAAGGAGAATGTTAAGAATCCGCATTCGTAACCAAGGATTTTAATAAGGTGACGCAGTAAGTTTTGTTATATGCATAACAAATGCATAGTAAGTCATTTATCCTTTAGCACATCTATATTTAAAAGATCGTATGTGGTAGGTACCTGCTTCCCTACAAATGTTCGCAAGTATCTGATAAGGATCTCAGCTATACCTAAGAGGTAGCTTATGACCATCGCCATCAGCATGCCCCTGGTGATTATGTTAAATTCCAATCCACTTTGAAACATAAATAATCTCATATCCTAGATTTATATTATTTCTGAGCAAACAGAAATAAAGCAAACGGAAACACTCGCTCGTCTCTCAGTGTTTAAATCCATCCCATTTCGACCTCACTACACGCCCAACCTCCATGTCGATCAAATTCAAATTTATTTCCATTCAGTGAGTAATTTTCATGCGGCATACCACACAATTCCATCGAAATAGCGATTTCCACATAAATCGAAGGCAAAAATCAAAATTGATTCCTTCGACGACTTTCATCCCCATACATCCGCTGCGCACTGCCCTAGTCCTTCTCCTGTTGATCTTTTTAATCCTTGAGAATTAAAGAGGGAGCAATGTGCTTATGCATGTAGAAGGCGCCTGTCTGCAAGTGATGGATATCATTTTCACCATATGATTCCTTAGATTTGATTGAATTCCTCAAGTTCACAAAAGGGCCCATGCAAAAAAGGATATCCTCTTCCGTTCTTGCTCTTTCGCTCTGACTCTGAGGACATTTGCAAAACGAATTATATTTTCGGCAAATTGTCTGCTTTCGAAAGAAGTGAGACCATACCACGAGGAATTGCGAGCGAACGGCACATCAAACGCAAGAATTCCTTTGCAAAGGATGAGATGGTTTTCATTTCTGTTCCATTTTTTTTTCTTTTGTTCACAATTTCCTGGTGCGACAGTGATGAAATGCCGACTTCTATGCATTTGACTTTCTGACTAATGTTGCAACATAAACTTTGCATGCTACGTTGTGCAAGGAATTTTCGGCATGGCATGGTGAGTGCATTTAATATTCGATGGGGGGGTTAGGTTAGGTGTGTTTCTTTTGTGGCTTTACCACATGCACCATCATCGAATTGCAAAGTTCAAGTTTCTCTACGCGGCTGCCAGGAGAGGACGACAGGAGCAGTAAGAGTGAAAAGCTGATTAAATGCCAGCCATTTTAAAGGAATAAAAGAGAGATTTTGAACAGATGAAGTTGAGGTTACGGAGTGAGTCTCTGTGTGTAGGGATGCAAATGGATGCAATTATGCATAATGTTTGCTCCCAATGGTGTAGAGGTCTCTGGCACCTAAGGAGGCAGAAGAGAATAATATTGTGACAGTGAAAAGGTTGGAGATGATGACTTTTTTGTGAGGTAAAATTTTCTTTCCAAAGAAACGACTTTTTTATTGCTCAGCGATGAGGTATTGTGCGCGAGGTCCTTATAAATTTGACGAAGACATTCAGATGGAGATTTTGGCATGATGAAAGGAAAGTGTTAACTTTTTTTCTTATTTACGAATGAACCGTAAATTTACTGTGAAATTGTCTGAGATTTCTGAAGTCTGGTGTTTGGTTGATTTGCATAAGTGAGTGAATGAGTTGAAGTTCGGTCTCAAGGACACTAAATAAGGAGTGTTACTTGTTGATGGTATATGTAAATCTCATTAGCTTGCAGGCAACTAATGTCTAATAATAATCAAATGTATTAATCCGGCACATATGATGATTTTGATTTGAAATTTTGTGCGATCTTTTTGTAATGTGTGCTCTCTTCAGTACTAAAATCAATTGAAGCTGCTTGAAGGAAGGTTTTGAGAATCTGGATGGTTTTAGTTTATGCTGCTTTGAAAAAACAATGGAAGTTTTGAAAACTACTTGTTTTTTTTATAGTAAAATCAATACGTCTTAGCTTTTGGGATATACAAAACACTTTTATTTAGCTAGCTCTCTGCCTGAGTTCAAATAGACTTTCGGCTTTTCACAAATTACAAAATGACCAAGTATTCGATAACGTTGATTCTCGCCACTTTGCCTACTGAACATACAAGGACTGATGATTTTGATTGCATGGTTAATTAATATTGACGCTTAATGATACTTTGTCGGTGGCTTGTCCTCTCCGTAAACCTCGAGGCAAGAGGAAACCACATTAGTGGAGTGCAAATATCGGTAGCCTAACGAACGAAAGTCGACTCCTATTTAATTTACCTAAAAGCTCTCGTGAGACAACTGATTGGAATACATAAAATTGTCTTTCAGGAAATACAAATTTCCCTCAGTAAAGTTCAACGCCGTTCCTGGATACTGTTCTCCGATAGTATTCAAAGCGCTCGAAACTTTCATGGCTATGAAATATACTCTCCTAAAACCCTTCCACAACAGCCTATCTGATGCACCCAGATACCTACCGGACCACCTCTGGCAAGGAGTTAATTAATCTCTTACTGGATACATACTTTCATAGTTGGTGGTTTTGAAACGGAAAACATTGTTCTCCACTATTTAGAAACTCCATGGCTATAATAATTACAGAGAAGATCATTTGGGACATGCGTAGCTTCAATCCGTTCAAGTCCTTGTAAAAAAGTTATGCGTAGGAGCTCGGGTATGCAACCCCGAATCACACTGACCGCAGTGAATGGGATAATGTTCCCCTTCTGGACAGTAATTCGGTTAATTTCTCCGCAGATGGCTCTAAGACCGAAAGTGGGTTGGGTTGTTTTATCTTCTCTGAAAAGCTCAACCTGAGCATCTTTTTCCTCCTCCCGAATTATTGTAGCGTATTTCAGGTGGAACCCGTTGCAATAAAGGAAGCCTTGTAGTGGTAGAAATCTAATACCTGTTAATATTAATATTTCTCAGGGATATTTGAAGTTTAGAGAGAGTTAAGCAGCATTCAAGTCCCTAGAAGTGTACTCGTTCTCTTTAAAGGCCGCCTGAAACTACCGTTTATCTCTTACGGAGATAACAAAGTAATTCAACATTCACCTCTGATGTATGCCAGGCCCCAAGGACACTCGGGGAATAAAGCAAATACAAATATTGAGTCGTGGGCACCGTGGCGGCAGTGGTTAGTGTGTCGGATCACTACGCATGAGGTTCCAAGTTCGAAATCCCAGAAAACACCAAAAAGTTTTTTCACGGTCCCACTTCTCGCGAGCGTCTGACAAACATCCGAGAGTATTATTGTCACGAAAAAGCTTCTCAAAACGCCCTTCGGATTCGGCATTAAACTGTAAGTCCCTTCCATTCGTGTGAAAAATATAACGCACACAACATGAGTGGTTGCGAGAAGCTAGGCCCTTGCACTTTAAAGAGCTGTTACGCCAAATACCCTTTTCTACATGTAAACGTCTACTAAAGCTGAACGCTATTAGCAGAACCAGCCACAGATGAGAAAGTGGTTAGACAGATCTGAACAGATCTGGCCTACGTTGGATCTAAAAGAAAGTGCAGGGCTGGTTAAGCTCCTCTCATAGTGGCAGCCACTCTAACTTTACCTTACCTACTACAGCCTTCAATTTCTATCTATCCCAAGAAATTTGGTTCCAGTTTATCAGACCAATTTCTTTTGGCATTCACGATCGACTGATCTTTGAAATGGGGGTCGGTCTTCCTTGGTTTTTCAAGTCTGGCTGCGAAGAATGGGAAACCGTCTTACATAGCGCTCGTAGCGCTTGGTGATATTCAGTCTCTTCGTACATAATACAAAATTTCCGACAAATAACTTTTTTTTAGAAAGAACTCTGATTAACCTGTGATTAAAGGGCTGATTTCGTGGTTAGAGTGGAAAAGGGGGATGATCATTAAGCTTCCAAAGAAGGGTAACTTCCTGCATCGACCACATAAACACCTTACGGATCATAATCGAACAATGCGTTGAGTATAGTTCTCCGCTACATTTACTGTTCATCGACTTCGAGAAGGCTTTCGACAGCTTGAATCGAGATGCTATCTGGTTGGCCTTGCACTGGAGAGACATTCCCGAAAAGCTTATAGCTATTATTAAGGCTACATACGAGGGCGGCAAGTGTATACTGTCGCCATTATTGTTCTTGGTGGTTATCAGCGATGTACTCCGTGCAGCATTGTTGGAAGCTTATTATGGAATCCGTTGGATGATGACATCTTACTTTAAACACCTAGATTACGCTGACGATGTTTGTCTACTTTCACATCGGATAATGGATCTTCATTTGATGGCCCAGAATCTAGAAGCTGAGGCAAACAAAGTGGGGCTAAAAATAAACACAGCCAAAACAAAAGCCCTGAGTACTTCCAATACCCGCGCTCAACTTAACATTGCCGGAAAGCAAGTCGAGAAAGTTGATAGCTTTCTATATTTAGGAAGTGTCGTCTCGGCTAATCGCGGTGGCACCGAACTGAATGTGTGCAGCAGAATCGGGAATGCTAAAGCTGCGTTCGGAATGCTGTCCAAAACCTGGAGAAGCAATGGTATCAGCTTAAGAACCAAGCTACGACTGTTCCGCTCCAACGTAGAATCAGTGCTGCTTTATGGGTGCAGTACTTGGAAGGTGGACACCATTAACACACGAAAGCTACAAATCTTCGTAAACAAATGCTTAAGAATCATCTTGAGGATTTTTTGGCCGAACTGCATCTCCAATAAACAACTTTATCTGAGAACGGGCCAAGAACCTATAAGCATTACTATACGAAGAAGAAAGTGGCAATGGATTGGACACACCCTAAGGCGCGAAGACAACTCCATTGCGAAATAAACCATGCAGTGCGTATGCCTGCTCACCCAGGCAGGCAGAATAGCGGGACTCCCTATGCAAACGTGGCGCAGAACAGTTGAGGAGGAATCGAGCTCTTTAGGAATGAGTTGGAGGCAGCTCAAACGCGTTGCAGAACTCCGAACACGATGGCGCGCAGGTGTGGTTGACGCCCTATGCCCCCCGAGGGGTTAAAGGATATAAGTAAGTAAGTATTCGTGGTTAGAAGCATATCATGCTGCGTCCTTAATAAGATAAAATGAAAATTTTCTTTCAAGCCTTTAAATCGTTCGTTTAAATTTGTTTAGTTATGAAGCGGTTATACGCCATGCCAGACTTCACCCTTTTTTTATCTCACTGATCACAACTAAAACAAAATGAAGGCAATAAGGAATTCGATCTGGAAGCCTTATCTCTAACAGTAATAGTCCTACAATGCTGTCAAAAAAAAAAAAAAAACGTTTCTCTCAGCTAACGTGGCCACTGACCATTTATATCCGCGCTTTTTATACTGGTGACTGGCTGGTTGTCAAAGCTGATATGACGACCAGAGACTGTTTGCCACCTCTGCCTATTTAATTTTGGTTTTCAGAAATTTACCTAGTACGCCTTCACTTTCATAATATAGTGAATCGTATAGTTCTGCACGGAGGTCGGTTTTGTTAACAATTTTTTTTTTTTTAAACCAAACTCAATCTTTTATTACGAAAATGATTCAAATTCGATGCGAGAAAGAGTAGAACTACATTTAATGTGAACCATCTAGTGCTGAAAAAAAAATTTGCGAACAAAAAACGCATTCTTAGTACCAAACCATCCATTACAAATAAAAAGATGTAATATCCACCGAAATGAAAAATACCTGCATTTTCGTGGAATGCTGCTTCATATTCTTACGCATTCAGCACTCAGCGCGCGTAAGGTTGTAGAAGTAATGAAGAAAAAAAAAAACGACCTCCTTCCCCGTTCATCCACTGTTGCGTTGGCAACACTTTGAAAATTCTTAACTAATTTTTTTTATATCCTTCTACTCTTTATTTTCTACCTCCAACTCTTCCCGGATTATGATGAGAAAACACGTCAAATGTTTTAAATGTTTTCCACGGCCTTATTCTCTGTTGCGCTAAATTTTTTTGCGCATTTCTTGTTCCGTAGATATCTCGTTTATATTAAAATGTATAGAATTCCTGTTTGGATGTCTAAATGGAAACATTTTCACGGGATGCACTAAGCTATATTCCTACTTTTTTTTACGGCAGTTTGTTGTTGGTTTTTGTTGCTGATTTCACTTAACAATTTTTAATTCATTTTTCATTTATATTTACCTTGCTGAGGGTATATATAGGTATACCTTGTAGATCTGTCTGTGGAAGGGTATGTGTTTCCATTTGTTTTTGCGCAGAATTTTGTTCCCGTAACAGAGAGAGTGTGAGAAAGAGTGGAACTTTTTTTTTTTTAATATTCCGCGCCAGTGAAATTCTAAAACACGAGTTAAAATACGTTAAAAAAAAAAGATAAATCCTTTTTGCAGGTACTAGGTAAACAAGAATTATTTGTTTATCTTTGTGTTTTTTTTTATGGTCGGATGCATTTACGGCTATAGTTTTTTTTAAATAATTTACTTAAATTCCCCCTAGATGGAATGATGAGATATGTAAGTAGAATGTTCGTATTGGAATCTTTTAATTAATAAAGTAAAGAAGGGAATACAAAGTTATTTCCTGTTTTATTGAAATAACTTGTAAACGTAATTAGATGGATTCTCTGGGAATGTGAATGTTTTGGAGTCGTTATATCTGAGCTTTCAAAAAAAAAGTTTCAGGTTTTTGAAATTGTGAATTAAAACTTTATTTAGTAGATAAATTATCTTAAGGTTACAGTTATGGAACTGAAGAAATAACTTTGTGCGGACGAATAAATGAATGACTTACGTCTGGGCTAGGTACACTGCTACTTGGTGTATTGTGCACCTTAATGTTGCCAGTCAAGGTTATGCTCAGGCTTGATCACTTCGCTTAGCTTAGTTTGACTCAAAAACTGAAGAATCCGTGCTTATGTTGTGCTCTGCTACAAGTAAGGTTACGTTAAGAGGGAAATGCGCCTAGGTGCTTCTCCAAACGGTCCATTGTGCTTCCCTTTATGTTGTAGAATCTGTAAGAACTTACACTTTCTTTGTCCCTATCTATCGGTCGATCCATTGGCGAACCACACTGAGCTCTTTATAAATCGTATCATGTTCTTTAGTGGAGCTTGCCCATGACCACTTAGATATTCAAAGACCCTGTTGCCCAAGTGGTATAGGCGGAAGTTTTCTAGATTTGGGCAGTCACACAGCAAGTGTTTGACACTTTCTATCTGTGCCGCATCTTGACAGCTCCTGCAGTGGTCGGGTGAGTTGATGCCTAGTTGTATGGCCATTTCTCCTATCGCGCAGTGTCCTGTAAGTGCACCTATCAAGATACGGATTTCTTTTTTATTCATTGCCAGCAGGCTTGTGGTTCTTCCTTCATTCAGTATGGGCCATACACTGGGAGATATGATACAGTCGCCTCTGATAATCCATGCGGAATTAATCAGTTCTCTTGTTTTGAGGTCGATTTTTCTTTTTAGTACACCAATAGAAACTTTTACTGATATCTGAATGTGTTCTATCTCCAATGCTAATCCCCTTCTGGCTAGTTCATCTGCTATCCCATTCCCTTCTATATTAATATGTCCGGGATCTCAGCAGAGAGTTACCTCATGGGTGTTGCCTATATTGTTCAGTGAATTTCGGCATCTGGAAACTGCTCTTGATCTAACTTCCATCCTGTCTAGTGCCTTGATTGCCGCTTGACTATCTACGAAGATGGTAATCTTGGAAGTATTAAGATTCTTTCTGTGAATGGTCTGTGCTGCACTTTCAATAGCGAAGACTTCAGTTTGGAAAATACTGCAGAGTTTGTATGAGTCGTTGATATTGAGTGACTCACAGAAGACTCCAGTACCAGTTCCTGTATCCATTTAAGACCCGTCTGTATAGAGCTAAATGGGCTGTTCATTGGTTAATGTGTTGGAGTCCCACTCTTGTCTTTTGGGAATAAACGTGGAATAATTCTTATTGAAGTCTGTGTAGGGTATGACATAGTCAGTTGTTCTATCGAGATCTGTTCTATATCTTTGTGGTATAGAACCATGTCCATAGGAAGTACGAGTATGCTTCCATGCGCCCGATTGCTTGAGGCGAATCGCGCTTTTGGCAGCTGTGGTTCGAATGTACTCATCCAGAGGGAGGAGGTTTAACATCACCTTCAAATTTGCTTGTGATGTTGACCTCTATGCTCCTGTTATATTTATGTATGCCAGTCGTTGTACCTTAGTTACGTTTACTAGATAGCTGGTCTTGTCCGTTGCATTCCACCATACAATGCTACCATAGGTAAGTATAGGTCTGACGATTGCTGTATACATCCAATTAATTATGGACGGACACAGCCCCCATCGTTTACCAAAGGTTTTCTTACAAGCGAAGAAAGCGCATTATGCTTCCTTTGTTCTTTCTTTTGTCTTCTTCTTCTAGATAAGCTTCGAATCTAGGATTGTTCCGAGATATATTGCTGTTGGAGAGAGTTTTAGAGGAGTTCCATTCAGTTTCGGAAGGTCAAATTCATCTATTTTCCTTCGTCTGGTAAACCAGTACGATCTTTGTCGTATTAATGCCTTGGCCGTTTTGTTCTGCCCAGGCGGATAATTCTTTTAGTGCAGATTCCATTAGATTATTGGTGGTAGGTAAGTATTTCCCACTGGTGTGCAACTGTTTTTACTCCTTTGGTTTTGAGAATCTTAAGAATTTTGTTAACGGCGCGACGAGGAGCCAGAGTAAAGGAGAAACTACTCCTCCTTGCAGGGTTCCTCTTTTAACTGTTTTCTTTACGATACTCTCACCTAATTCGGAGTTGATTATTCTGCTCTTAAGCATTTCGTCTAACCAGCTGATTACTGTTGTTTTTATGCTAGTTCAAGTAGTGCTGCATTTATCGATGTCGTATTTACGATGTTAAACGCCCCTTTGATATCTAAAAATGCAGCTAGAGTATATTCTTTTTCCTCTATAAATGAGACAGCATCAGGTAGTGCACTTTCGACCAACTTGCCTTTTAGGTATGAATGTTGAGTGCTACATAAGTTGTGTTCATTGAAAAGGCCCCTCAGGTGTAGATCAATTAATCCCTCCAGAGTTTTCAGAAGAAACGAGGAAAGATGATTGGTCTGAAATCTTTCGATGCGGAGTGTGTCGCTTTCCCTGGCTATGGGATGAAAACCACTCGTACTTCTTTCCAGTATTTCGGTACGTAACCAAGCTTTCAAAAATTTCTTTAAGCCTACTGCAAATTAATGTCTTGGCCTATAGTCTTTCAAAATGTGTTCCGGAGTTTCTGTCGTTCTTTGCCACAATCTAAACATCCCAGTGCATTCCAAGCTCAACTCACTAGAGCCTACAATGTTCAGTAAGAGTGTTCGAGATAATTCGGAATTTGCTCCCACTTAGGCCTCTATATGTCTCAGATCTTCTCCAGATAAACTTTCCTAAAATAATTTTTGCCTGTCTTAATGTCCGTGAGTTTTATGAAGAACTCTTTTTCCTTTCTTTTTCCTTCCCTAGTTCTTCCAGAATAGTATGTATGCCCGTCCTATGGAAAGGTTCCGGTCCCCTTTTTTATCTCCAGATCATCAGAGAGACATTTCTTTGTTATTTTCAATCCTCTCTGTATTACGTTATAGATTTTAGTACCTGTAGCTAGTTAAACATTATCGTCGGTTATATGCTCAATATATTAACCAACTTGTTAGCATTTTGAGAGGTTTGTTTTCTACCATGCTCCACATTGGTGGCAGCCCAACCTCACTTTGCAGCAGCCTCTTGTTGAAGTTGTTGTGCTTAATCCCACAAGTGTTTCGGCAGTTCTCATGCTTATCATGCCTCATACATCAATTTTGAGATTATATGGTGTTCATTGCCCTCTGATCTCGGATAGTATCTGAATTGATTCAATATGGGTACATGTACTGCGTACTGTTATCACATAATTTTTAAAACGTTGATCATCCAAACGATGAGACGGCAGTGAAGAGCGGTCAATCAAGCGCAATCTTCGAGACTTATCTGATTTTGTAACTTTCTTAATTATGTGACGTAAGATGAAATTTATCAAAACCATATTCAAAACTAGCCCTAGTCAAATTTGTGCTAAGAAACGTTTCGCTCAAGAATAAATCTTACTTTTTTGTGAGTCTAGGCAGCAATCAGAACCCCGGCGGTGATAACTATTGAAGTTCTTACCTTGACACTCTGAAAGATTATCAAGCACTCCATCATACTAGGAAAAAATTATAATATGTTGTTGCATTCGGCAATGAAGAAATTTCACACGTCCTCTCGAGTAAAGTTAGTAGCATTGTTGACTTTTTAAGAAGTACTAGTGCGGGCTGCATAAATCCGGGCTGGTAACTTTATCTTATTTAATCCAATCTTTGCGAGAATACTTATTTACTTACTATGGTGCTACATTCTGGGGTGGATCTGGACCTAAACCAACAAGCCTCTTCAGCAGCCAGCTGGGTCCAGTTGCGCGCACCAGGTTAGTTGACGTCCTTTTCCAATTTTCCGATGTGTTGTTGTCTATCCACTCTACATGTCTCATCTCAGTCGCTGTATGCGTACTCTTCTGACTAGTTTGATATCGCTGAACAGCCCATACAATTCCTCATTGTATCTTCTGCTCCACTCTTCGTCTACGCAGACGGATCCATAAACCACTGAAAGAATATCTCTCTCAACATAACCAAGGACATCATCCGATTTCGGTAAAGTCCATGCCTCTGCGCCATATAACAGAACTGGGATGATTATGGTCTTGTGCATAGCTACTTTAGTCGTTCGAGAGAGGAGTTTACTACTCAGTTGACTTATTTGCCCAAAGAAACAGCGATTGCCAAGATTGACGGCGAGAATAGAATAATGAAATGGTTTATGAGTATGAAATGATTATGAGTATCATTCATTAAACATTTTACGTACTGTCCATTGCACCAGTCGATATGTCCCATGTTCGTCTTCCTTTTCTTCAGCGAGGTTATGATCCGAAAATAAGGGATCACAACCCTCCCACTTCACCATATTTCTACTGATCCGCCTGTGGGGTTCGCCTAAGTCGATATGTCCCATCTGTGTTATAAAGTTTAATATACACAAATTCTACTTCTCGCTATTTTTTTCCACAAGTATTTTGTAACTGTTGCTTCTATCCCACGGTCGTATCCGTTCAATTCCATTCTGAATTAACCAAGTTATACGATATTTCCGTGAGTAACACTTAACTTCATTTTACGATAAGGATGCTTAATAACTAAAATCTACCCAACATCCTTATCTGAAGGAAAACTACAGTCAACTCTGTATAATTTCCCACTCGGACACCTGAGATGTAATTAGTGCCCTCGGTAATTATTTAACTGCAACCACAAACTACAAGATGGCTGAAGCGTACCTTGACTATGATGAACACCAGTAGTCTTCGAGAGTAAACTAATTACGTACATACCCATAGATTTTACTTCCAGCACAGATACTAATTAAGGTATACCTTATGTTTGTATCTCGTAGATACCTTATTATATAAAATTTATTTGCAATGTGCCGTCAATATTATTCAGTCGAGATTAAAAATAACAAATTTCCTGAACGCAAATTGTAGCACCTGCTGTTCCATCTTTTCATCTTATTTGCCTTCTATTTGGTTCTGCTTCATCGTTGTCGCCGCCGCCGTGCCGTTGTCTTTCGCTACCGTTCCGTGACTATTTCGAAGATGATAATAAAACTATATCAAGTTTCGCGCTTTCCCGCTGGGGATTTCTTTGCTTGGTTTGCATATTTCAACGCTGTTCCTGTTGCTATTGTTGCTTCTAACTTTATGTTGTGTTATATGAATGGAAATAGTACGTATACATAGGCGAATTGCAGAGATGACTCGACTGAGATGGATGGGAATTTGTTGGAGGTTGTGTGCGGTACACTCACGCTTGCGGATGTATTTATGAGTAAGGGTAAAATTTATGAGTATATATTCCTACATCGCGAATTATGACAATATAATATAGGCGGCGGCGAATAATAAATCACAAAACTGCTGCCGTTAATGCTGTTTTCCTTAGTTGGAACTACTTATGGGAAATATATACGACAAACATGGTTTTATTCTTCGATTCGTATTAACCTAATGGGCAGCATTGTTTCTGAACGATGTTTCGATGTACCAAAGTCCACCAAATTTACTTAAGGCATTATAAACTAGTAGGAATTTGTATTAAACAATACAATAAACAATAGGTGATCGATTTCAACATATCATTCATACATACTTTTATCGCCTCTAAATATAATATCTTGGATTAATCAAGCCCAGAAAATAATTGTTTAATACACTTTAAGTGCTTGAAGTAATAAAATTAACTAAAAGTGATTGTCTGCTGGCCGTATCCATCCACTTCGATTTTGCATATGCAATTTGCATCAGTGTTTGATGTTTGTTAGGCAGCTTCAACAAAGTAGTGGATTTAGGGCTTCGTGTACGACTAGATATAGCAGGATGGTAGTAGGATATTTGGAAATATAAATTAAAATAATGAGAGGTTACGTTTTTCTCATTTTATATTAAATGTGACCGTATATTTTAGTACTATAAAAGACTAACGTCTTATTTCTAAAATGTAATAAAATTGAATTGAAAGAAACATATTTTCTAATGGCTTACTAATTTGTCATATTTTATTGAGTTTATTGGCTTCAGGAACAGCCACAGATAGACACTCATTCAATCACTGCACTAAGTACAAATAGCTAACACCGCAGTTGTCTTCCTAAGACCATTAGACAAATAATAATATAGCCTTCTCACAACCCACCATTTCTTATTGGTAGAATATACCATGGAGCCTAGATGGACTATACAATAAGACCCATCTTGGCTACCTCTGGTCGTAAACTATTGAAATTTCCAGTGACTCCTTGCTTGGTTTTACAAAACAATCAATAGTTGAACTGACTTATAAAAAGTAGTACCCTGGCTGGTAGTCCTCCGTATCTGGGACCCATTCGCAATTAACTCTCAGAAAGCCAGTGACAATTACTATTGCGAACTGAATAGCTTGTCTTTTTCCACCCTGTCTCTGAGAGTCGCTCGTGTTTTGTTCTCCCATAGTCAGTTCCAATTGGTGCCTCGCTATGAAGAATCAGTAGTGTCCCACCTCTGGGAGTCATTCAATTCGCGATTGATACTTCACCGTGAATGATTGGCAAATTCTTATCTCCATCAGTCGTTAATGGTGACCGTATGGTGGCCAATCATATGTTGGCCAATTTAGGCACCAGTATTCATGCTTTTGTCCGACCTTCTGCCATGGAGACATTTTTTTTTATTTGGTCCTATGGATGTTTGAAACTAGGCCATTTTAAGAATGAAAATTATCAAACTGCGAATAGCTTGCTGGCAAGTTTAATAGTTGTATACCTCTTGAGGTAGCTATAGATTATAGCATGTTGACGTTAAATTCCATCGTGATAATGGTTTTAAGCGTTACACCATTTGAACTTCTTGGAATGAAGATATATCCAACATATTCAGCGACTGACTTCCATTACATATTCTACCCAACCATACATTTGATTAGCCCGATTCCATTTCTAGAGGTAGTGCTACGGAGGCTATGTCTCCCGATGGACCAACCCAAAATTGGTTATCTTTCGATTTGGTGTCTTTAAGGACGCTTCATCGCTTTCTTTAAGAGTTCGTCACAGCATTCTTTTTGGGATTATCTTTCTCCTCTGTAAGGCATGTCGCAGGTTCTAGTTTTCCACACACTCAGCCAAACCCAACACTCTCTCTTAAAGTGATCTGCTTTGAATGTTTCAGCATATTCATCGGCAGTGCTCAGATTCTTTATCCAGAAAGCACTTCGAAAAAATCAGATAGGTAAATCGCGTTTCTTTGTTCATTTGCAGCTGTCGTCAATACGCTTATCAGTCCTTTAATCTGAGGCTTGTTTGTGTAAAAAAAAAAAAAAAAATTATAATTGGCGCAACAGCTCTTTAAGTGTCAGGGCCTAGCTTCTCACAACCACTCATGTTGTGTGCGTTACATTTTTCACACGAATGGAAGGGACCTACAGTTTGGGGCCGTTTCCGAAGGTCAATTTGTTTTGAGAAGTTTTTTCGTGACAACAATACTCTCGGATGTTTGTTAGACGTTCACGAGAGGTGGGACCGTGAAAAAACTTTTTGATGTTTTCAGGGATTCGAACTCGGAACCTCAAGCGTAGTGATCGCAACTAACGACACACTAACCACTTACGCCACGGCGCCCACTGTTTGTGTTACATAGCTAAGTGCAAATGATGATCCAACAGCTTTAGTTCGACACACCTTAATCTTAATATTTGGCGCAACAGCTCTTTAAAGTGCCAGGGCCTAGCTTCTCGCAACCAATCATGTTGTGTGCGTTATATTTTTCACACGAATGGAAGGGACCTACAGTTTAATGCCGACTCCGAACGGCGATTTGAGAAACTTTTTCATGACAACAATACTCTCGGATGTTTGTCAGACGCTCGCGAGAGGTGGGACCGTGAAAAAACTTTTTGGTATTTTCTGGGATTCGAACTTGGAACCTCATGCGTAGTGATCCGACACACTAACCACTTACGCCACGGCGCCCACGCCCACACACACCCCTTTTCATCTTCTTCTTCTTCTTCTTCCTTTTTATCAGCGAAGTTATGACCCGAAAACAAGGGATCACAACCCTTCCACTTCACCGCATTTCTACTGATCCGCCTGTGGGGTTCGCCTAACACACCCCTTTTCATACCTTTGGAAATAAGAGTCAGTATGTAGAACTAATATATGGTACAATAATTAGATTGCTGTTTATACAATGTGGAAAAATTCGTTTTGAAAACGTCTACTCCAGCAATGCGAACACCTGCCATTGAACATAAAGAATTTGCGACGACGTGCTGTATCAATCTGAAGCCCATCAAAATATGTGAATGACTCTCGAAGATTCGATTCGAGTCGACTGATTGGTTGTGGCCGATGAAAACTGAATTCTGTTCTAAAAGGCTGTCGAAAATGGAGCAAGTTAAGATCCAGATAGGCGATTCCAAGGCAGGCAAAGTTCGAAAAACACCAGAGAAGAGTGATGTAGTGCATTTGGTGGAATTAGGCCGACCTTGGAAAATGTTCGTACTCTTGGCAGTTGAGATACAAAAATTCTTCAGGATCTTCCAGTACTAGACAACAGGAAAACTTATTTCCAA
The DNA here is from genome assembly GCA_945910035.1 of Brachypalpus laphriformis. Classification (NCBI taxonomy): domain Eukaryota; kingdom Metazoa; phylum Arthropoda; class Insecta; order Diptera; family Syrphidae; genus Brachypalpus; species Brachypalpus laphriformis. The sequence goes on from OX246756.1 coordinate 164,164,060, forward strand.
AGTGAGTGCTGTGTAGCCCAAACAGTTTTTTGAAAAGCAGTTTTGGCCGAAATGAAGCACCCACCGCGCCTGCTGTACGCGTGCAAAAAGTTAATGAGACTGGTATGCTAGTGGACAACACTCATGGTCACTCAATTATCTTTTCTGACAAGGCACATTTTCATCAAGGCGGCTACGTTAACAAACAAAATTGCCGCATCTGGGGCTCGGAAAAACCAGCACATTATTGTCGAGAAGCCAATGCATCCACAGAGAGTGACAGTTTGGTGCGGATTGTGGAGTGGTGGCATGATTGGACCATTTTTTTCGAAAATGAGGCTAGGGACAACGTTTCGGTCAACGGTGGGCGTCATAGAGCCATGTTATTGACTTTTTTTTACTGAAATTGAAGACATGGAAAATATAACGCACACAACATGAGTGGTTGCGAGAAGCTAGGCCCTGGCACTTTAAAGAGCTGTTGCGCCAAATATTTGTTTGTTTTATGCAGGATGGCGCGCCGTGCCACACAGCCCATGCCACAATCGGTCTTTTGCGCACCAAATTCCCAAATCGTGTTATCAGCCGTCTTGGCGATGTCAATTGGCCGCCTCGGAGCTGCGATTTGACCCCTTTGGACTTTTTTTTTGTAGGGAACCGTGAAGAACCGATGTTATGCCAACAATCCGGAAATGATTCAAGCACTTAAGGCCAATATCATCCAAGCACTCCGTGAGCTACAGCCCGAAACCATCAACAAGGTCTTGGAAAACTGGAGTGATAGAATGCGCCACTGCGAGGCCAGCCGAGGCAGCCACTTGAACGATGTTGTATTCCATAATTAATGGGAATATTTTCTCTTACTAATCAAGCTATAATGCATGGAAAAAATTTCATTTGTTTATTTTATTGCACTTTTAAAAAGAAACTTGTAGTTGGCCCACCCTGTATATGTACATACATTTGTAGTCTTAACAATTCAATACGTTGACTAGAACACAAAACAGACATGCATAAATATTATTTCATAATGTAAAGGGTTAACCATTTCTTGGTTTCTTTTTAATCTTCTTCTTTCTTTTATCATCATGATCATGATCGCAACCCTCCCACTTCACCGCATTTCTACTGAACTGCCTTGTTTTTAATATTGCTATAAAAATTGCATTTAATATTTCCTTTAACGTTTTTTATTTTATTGAAGAGCGTATACTTTCCAATTATTTATGGAAAATAATTTCATTTAAATGGTTGCCGCAGCTAGCTTAGTAACAGCCCGTCTGGAAGCCATTATCAACGCAGTTTTAAAGTATAATATATTCTCGATGGCTCAAGGCTCTATTTCATGAATACCTCAATTTATATTGCGCTTAAGTACCTGATTCTCTATTTCTGGATTGTCAACATAACATTGATCTTTAGCGACACGCCGCAAAAAAGAAGACCAAGCAATATCACTAAAATTGTTGATTACACAAATATTAGCCTTAATATGCAAAGATTGATTGTTGGACGACTTGTATAGCAAGTAGCGCCATCTTACTGAAACCGGAGATCGTCCAGGTTTATTTCCTCAGTGTGCCACAAACAACACCAACAGTCGCGCACTGAGGTTTCTTGGCTGAGCACACAGGACAAACACTAAGATAACTTGTGTAATGAATAAGCATGTCAATCTCACGATTTTTCTTCACAAACTTGCGTACAGCAGGCACGGTTGGTGCATTACTTCCACATATATTTCTTTTCGAAATTCGCACTGATTCGGCAACACAGCAATCACTTTGGAAAGAAGTTTTCAATATTCCCCAACATTGTTCAAGAGTAAGCTGTTTCATTTCATACCGCGGAGATATGATACTCTTTTCTGTAAGTTCTTTGAGCACAAAAGAGCTGCCATTGTCAAAATAACATGTAATCTAAAATAAAGCACCAGATGGCCCACCCGGTAAAATAAAAGGTTAGCTTTTTTTTTGAGGTCATTGTCTCTTTTTTCTTCGACGAACCTATTACATGTTGTTGTTATTTAACTTGAATCTTTAAACTAACTTTAATATTCTCTTAGTGGCACAATTTTTTGTAAACTGTTGTACTATCATTGTTATACGAGTATTTAAAAAAAAAAACATAAAACACCATATAAATCTTCCCACATTTTTTCCCATGTTTCCTCGCATGGTGAACCTTTCCAATCCAATTGCAAATCATTATGTAACCTTATTGGAAAGTAATTTTCGTGTCTGAATGCTAGTATGTATTACAATAAATAACAAAGAAAAACGTGCTAAATAACGAAAGACATGAACATCTACTAAAGCAGAGCTTAATTGTCAAAGTCTTACTTTGACCTTACCGACAAAAATCGAAAAGAAAATATTTTCTCCTTCACCATTTCGCTATACACCACCAATTGTCTTCTTCTCCGTCATAATATTCATCCAGTATTCAACCCCTCTGTGTTGTGTTTCTTTATTATTGTTTTTATTTTACAAATTTACCCTTATTCCAAATTTATCGTCGTCTTTTATTCCTTCTCGCTTTCCTTTCCCAACATTCGTACATAAATTTTCATGACGATTTTGTGCACTATGAAAATTGCAAGCGCATGCGATCAGTCATGCGCTGAATATGTTTTATCCGCCTACCCGTACAACGGTGGCGTATACGTAATATTTTTTTGTGTTTTTTTTTTTTCTTATAATTTTCCTTCTTCGTTTTGAATTTTTGTTTCTCCTTTTGCTTTTCCACGATTTGTTGTTGTTTCGCTACAGAGCACCGCACGTGAAGGTGGAAGGAAAAACTGTTGAATGAAAGGTTGACAGTATACGAAAAGATTCTGTTTTTGACATTCTCTTTTGAAGGGTATTCTAAAAATGTATTTCCAAAATCACGATGGATGTTCATAGAAATAACAACAAGAATTTGAAAGATTATGTAATAGAAAAAATTTGACATTTCTCCGCCTGTCAAATTGTGCTGAATAAATCACGCTGAATGCAGCAACAACAATGTGACCAACTAAGGGATGATTTAGTGCCTGTTGCTTTTTCGGCTTGGCGGTGTATTTATGGTGGATTTGTGGAATTTCACCACCAACTACTTGGGATAGTTGGGGGATACCCCTGCATAGTAAAATTGTTGATTGTTGAGTATATCTTTGGTAGGGGTTATGTGGATTCCATTTGACAGTTTTATGCAATTTTTGTTGTCTTTGCGAGGAAGGTGCATGTTACACGTATGTATGGTATCCTCAACTAATACTGTTTCCCATTTTCAACACCTCCAACAGAGATTTTCCTCTTTCCCCATGCAATTCGATGCACTTTCTTGAATATTTTCTTTCTACGAATTTAGCAATGATTTTGGTCTAGTTTTCCATCTATCCTTGTCACTTGTTGTTGTTCACATTGGCGCCCCTAATAAATAGGAGATCCCTCTGTTTATTTGATTTTTTTACGGATAACAATAGGAGATACCAACCGCCTCATCAATAAGGAGTGGGTACGAGCACAGCTTTATCGAGGAAAACAGAACACTACTACGTTACGCTGATACGAAAAATCTTTTCGGTTTCTGATCCTGCTGTTGCTTGTTTCTGGTACTGATGCTGTGATTGCCGCTGCCGCTCTCGTTTCCGTTTCCTGAAGAGCAGTGTATTGTTGTTGTTATTTTTATTTTAAATATCTACTTGCGACTTAAAAACTAATAAAACTACTTTCTCTCGAAATTAAATAGATATTACGGTGCCCCTAGCAAATGCTTGGTGCTGTGTTGCTGCGTGTGTGTCAGGGTATCCTAATTGAAATCCCTTCTTAAATAAGTGTTGTTCATTTGTTTCGGAAAATTCAATTGATTAGTTTTCATTAGTGTTGTCAAGTGTTTTAAGTTCTTAAATTGTTTAATCGTCTCATCCACTGTAATCAAATTTTACTCTGACAGCACTTATTATATTCTCCGGAAAAAGTTTATAAAAGTAAATACGCAGCCTTTACATATACTTTAAGGCATACAAAATGTGTTCCCTACTATGTGAACTAAACTCTTAAATATCAAAGAACAATCTGTAAATAAATTAAACTTAATTAAATTTCTTAAACGTTCCATATAACAAAAAGAAATTTGCGTCAATTAGCTCTGTGAAAATACAATTCAATTAAAGATTTTTACAAATAAAAAACTAGTGAAAGTTTAGTGTCTTAGATTTAAATATAGTGGACATATAAGACATTTCCAGCACTCAACGATAGAAGTGGCGAGATTACCTTTTTAACGGGTAATGGATTTAGGTGAATTTTAAATTTGACTCCGTTTTAATTTTTTTTAAAACATTGTTTGTGAGCATGTGTAATATATAAGATATTTTTACATATGTACATACAATGAAAGTGGCTGTAAAAAAGTGAACTCCAGTTTTGCTCCTAACTAAATATTATTTAAATCAATTTTTCACGTTTTTCATAACCTCAAGTCTTTATAATAGTTTTTATTTCTTTAATTTTCTCATCACCGACATATAAAACCTTCTCAATTTGTTAAGGCCAATTTAAATTCGATTTTTTATAAGTACAATATTCCATTTTTTTTTTATCGAATTTCACACGCCAGTAGTTCGGCGTTACCTACCCCGGTAAAAACCGTGAGTTAGGCTCGGCTGGAGCACAGTCCATATTCTATGCCCTTACGAAAGTGTAACGGAGGTGAAAAATCTCGAAAGAAACTTGGTAGTTCTCGGTTACCAAGTAGTGTGGGACTCTAACGCCACTAAAAAAAAACACCTTCTTAATCAGGACCAATCTATGTAAGATCGACAAATGATTTTTCTTTCTTATATTTAAAATCACGTTGAGGAAAGTTTAAAATGTTAAGTTCTTTCCATAGCTTTTAGACCATTAGCTCGTGAGGCTTGGTTCTTCTCAATCTCCGAATATTGTCTCGTACATTTAAGACAGTTTCTATCTCGGAGTTGAAGTGATTTTGCAGTCGCTGATTGTGAGACATAGCGTGCTGTCTAACCACTTCCGTCACCATGTCTACTTGTAGATCACGGTGCAAATCGCTATTTCTTATATACCAAGGGGTATTTATTATTCCACGAAGGACTTTGTTTTGGAATGTCTGTTTAGTTTGAATATTTGTTTTCTTTGTGCAGCCCCATAATTGGATGCCGTACGTCCAGATAGACTTCAATACTTGCTCTGGATAGACATATCTGAGTCTCTTGCTAGTAACCAGTACATTTTTCTATATTTAAGGTTTAGTTCTTCTCTTTTCTTTTTAATGTGCTCTTTCCATTTTAGCTTTACGTCCAAAGTCATTCCAAGGTACTTTACTGTATTGGCAAAGGGTACAATTTGATTGTTAATGAATATCGGAAGATTATTTATCATTTTATTTGTGAAGTTTATGTGAGTTGACTTTGTCTGATTGAGTTTGATACGCCATTGTTGCATCCAAACACTTAATCTATTGACTGCGTTCTGCAGTTTCTCTGTCGCCTTCACAGTGCATTGATCACGTGCTAATATTGCAGTGTCATCTGCAAAAGTAGCCATCATGGTATTGTTGTCAACAGGAATATCCCTGGTATACAACAGATATAGGGTTGGTCCTAAGACTCTTCACTGTGGGACACCTGCTTCAATTTTTTTTTAGTTCCGAATATTTTTGTTCGTATCGGACTCGGAAGAGTCGATCTGAAATATAGGATTTCAGTATTTCGTAATACTGTCTAGGTAAATCCCTATGCAGTTTATACTCAAGGCCCTCGTGCAAAACCTTGTCAAAGGCTTGAGCAACATCTAAAAATAGTGCCAAACAGACTTGTCTTTCTTCCAGTGCTTTTTCCACTATATCCGTAATTCGGTGTACTTGGTCTATCGTGGAATGTTTATTTCTAAATTCAAACTGGTGATTCGGGATTAGACTTCTTTCTTCGATGATTTTGCTAAGCCTTTTCAGGAGTAATTTTTCGAAAACCTTTGCCATAATTGGTATAAGGGATATCGGTCTATAAGAAGTTACTTCTGTTGGTGGTTTTTCTTGCTTTGGTATTGCAATTACTTCAGCAATTTTCCAATGATGTGGGACATATCGGGTCATTAGACATGCGTTTATTGTAAATTGGAGCTTTTTTTAAGGCTATTAATGGCATTTCTTGCAAAACCTGGACAGTTATTAAATCGTAACCTGGTGCGTTTTTATTTGACAACTGGTGTTGACACATGCTTCTTACTTCTCTGAGCGTGACAAGGGGGATTTCAGCTCCATCCCTTTTATCAACAAACTCTAGATTTTCAGTAGCTGTACTTGACGAGAATGGTTTGAAAACCATTGCTCTCTTGTTTCCATAGGAGATCTTAGGTTTATAAAACTTTCTAACTTTTCTCTGAATTCAATCCAGTTCGTTCTTTTGTTTACAGCTTAGGATAACTTTTTTCAAGATCACCGGAATATGATCTGACGATAGGTCATAATTTCCTTCAACACTTGTATGATTTCCTTTAATACCTTTTGCTACAAAAAAGTTAACTAGGTCTGGTATTTTGTTGGGATCAGATGGCCAGTATGTAGGCGATCCAGAGGAAAAAAATTCGCAGTTGTACTTGCGACCTGCTTGACACTAAATGATATGATATTCCATTTAGTGTTGAAATTGTTTAAGTTAAACGAGCATGTGGTCAGGATTTAAGTCCAGTAGCTCGTTGATTAGCTTCCTAAAAAATCTCTCGAAGTTGATGCAATCGTGGAATTCTTCGGTATTTGGAGTCGGACTTTCTTATTTAGGTGCTTGCTTTTCTCCAATCTTATCTCGATACTTTCACTTGCAATTCTTAACTTGCGCCACACCACTTGCAAGTGTGTCATGTTTTGGCAGTCATTATCATACTACAGGGTATTTATCGGAAGGATATTTTCGGATATTTTCAGAGGTTAAATAGGCGAACCTTACAGGCGGATCATTAGAAATGCGGTGAAATGGGAGGGTTATGATCCCTTGTTTTCGGATCATAACCTCACCGAAATAGGAAGAAGAAGAAGGAGAGTATTTATCGGAAGCAGTTGGTAGCCCATGGGACTCTTGGCAACTTAGAATATTTTCTGCATCCACTGTCTGACCAAGAAGAAGGTATGCCAAAGCGAGTAACATAAGGCGGTTATACTATGTCCGACTGCCAATCTCTAGACCACCAATTTTTATGCCTCGAATTTCGAGCTTAAAAGGTTATATTTGATAGCCTAATAAACTTTGGAAAATATAATTGTAGAACAATTGTTTATGCCGCTTTCTTCAACTCAAAAATGTGTTTTTACCAAATACAGTAGGAATTCTTTATAAGGCTCATGGTTATTATGCCTTCCTGATATGACCCTCTCAGCAATGGTCCATTTGATTGTCTATGCATTTTTTTGATATAACGCTCATCAGTTTTAGTTTCAATGAAAATTCTAATTCTGGAAGCAGCAAAAATATTTCAATCATTGCATAGGTACATATGAGTCCATATTGGGTTATCATACGTAATTTGCATGTTAATAGTATTTTTTTTTTTGTTTCATCTGTACATCATCCGCGAGCTCAGATCCAATTCTCTGTTCTCTAGTTGCTCAGTTCAACTCATACATAAACTCTGAACAACTTTTCTGCTGCATTTTTTATTTTATTTTATATTTTTAAGAATAAGCTGGTTTAATTTGGGGTTGTCTGGTATTTAAGTATACATGTATGTTTGCATTTTTAACCAAACTATCAAAATCAAATGAAATATTTGTTATGAGTGCTCCTGGCAACATCCCGGCTTTTCTCATGCGTTATAACGATTTTTTACTCTATATTTACATTGACTTCCTCTATTATTTGTCATCTTACAACTAGCATTTGTAGCTCAATGAATTTACACAGGCAGCTCGCCACGAGTATTGCTATCGAGAGATAATGCCTAAGTGAAAGCTGTACTTCAACATTCTGTACTGTAAAGGTCGAACCCTTCTCTTTATAAGTGGGCAAATCTAGCTTCATTTAATTGCAGACGTAAATAACGCACAAACTTTCTTACTTATTTACTTACTTATTTGATAGGCTTCTGGCCCATGTAGATTCTCTACCTGAGACACAGCATCCTTCCATCCCCGACGATCCCAAACACCTTAACCACCTCAACGTTAAACTCATCAACAAAGACATTATGTTTTACGTTTCTTACAGTTAGGTTAGGTTAGGTAAGTGGGCTGGTGTAGGGGGATAGAAAACCTCCACACCACACTCAGGTCAGTATAGACCCATTAGGATACCCTTGGGGGGTAAGGAGATAGAAAAGAGAATCCCTTCCTCGTGGAAAAATTACCGTCTTTGTAAGTATCCTAAAGAAAGAATTTAGTACTTACTGTGCCCGAGATACAAACCATCCAGAGGATTTGATGAAGTTTGCGATGTCATTTATTGGTCTGTTCGACAACTCTTCTAGATTCTCAAAGAAGTGTTGTCCAAGGATCTTATTTCTCAAATGATAGAGGCCTGGGCAATGACAGAGAAAGTGGGCGGTGTCCTCCTGAGCCTCCTCGTCGCCACAGCCTCTACAAAGGTCTTCGTTAGTCACACGTAGTTTTTTCATGTGGCACCGCATGGTATTATGCCCCGTAATGACTCCTATTAGAATAGAGAGGGATTTTCTATACCTCTGTATGAGTCTATTGGTTCTTGCTCTGTCAAATGCAGGCCACAGCTTTCTCGTGGTGACACAAGTATCTAAAGAGGTCCACCTATTGTCAGCCTCCGTTAGGGCTCTGTTTCCTGCTTCCAGCTTAAGGGCGCAAGGCGGGATGTACACCGAGGGGCGGATTGGTCCGAGCTTAGTGCTGAGCCTCCTCTAGCCAGTTCATCGGCTTTCTCATTCCCTGGTATGCCTTCATGACAAGATAAGAGATTCTTACAGTTACATTTATGTTTGTTGGTAGCACATGTAAGTAAATTAACTTCTTCTCTTCATTTACTTCAATACCAACTCGCCTCGCGCAGTTTTCAATTGTCCTGAATGCCTGAGATCTCCCGATGATGTCAATATCACCAGCAACTGCACGAATTTCTGGAAGATAGTACCTTCCGCCTTAGCGCCCGCTCTGTTATCTGTTCTAGCACGAGATTGAAGAAAACACACGACAAATCTAGTGCAACTTCGAAATAGTTCGATGAGTATTTTCCAGCGTTACGTCACTCAGCTGGATCAGTTTTGACGAGATTCTGAACTCAGCCATCGGATTATAGAACTTAAGATGGTGAGTTTTATCATATGCGGCCTTAGAGTAAATAAACAGGTGGTGAGTCTCGATTTGAGATTTGTTGGCCTTTTATAGGAATTGCCTCAGTGTGAAAATTTGGTCTATCATCGATCTGAATTTCAGGAAACCATACTTGTACGTGACGATTATTGTGTTACAGAAGGACCTAAGACGTTCACATAGTATGTTTAATATGGTCTTGTATGCAAAATTTAGCAGAATCATACCTCGTTAAATCTTGCAAGACATGGCATCGCCTTGTTCCATAGAGCTGATATTACAGTCATTTGACATACTTTCGTTCATCCATATTTTGGCGATAACTTGGTGCATACGCCATAGATGGCATCTGCCCTTTATTTAAAAAGCTTCGCGGGTAGATCATCAGAGGCCAGCGGCTTTGTTGTTTTTCATCTTTTTTTGACTGGGCGTGGATCTTCTTTGGCCCGGTATGCAGCTGCTAGAAATGCTGCTTAAACACACGTACAATTCCCTGTGCTTTGGTAACCAGGTTACTCTCGCTGTTTCCAAGAGCCTACGATCCGGAATAAAAGCCTGCTGCCAGCTACTTGTCTTTTCGACGAAAGTTCCGGATGCTACTCTTTCTGTGAGACCCTTCGATTTCCTCGAGTTGGGAGGCTGTGTGGGTATTTTTTTTTTTGTTTTCAGCAGGATTTCCTTCCGTTCCCTTCTTCTAGTTCGATACTCGATAATAACGCATATACAATAGTTGCAACAAATTTGCTTGCAATATTACTTAGTTTGTTAAAGTTAGCATGCTGAATCCAACATCGACTTTGCATAAATATTCCGTTCTCATTATCTTACTAATTTTGAACCTTTTTAAAGCACACACATACGTAGATATGGGTGCTGCTAGAGACTTTAGATTTTTGTCAGAAGAAAAAATGACTGGCATAAGTATCAAATCAATGGCCTGAACTATTTATAATACTGAAAAGAGCTGCATATTTAAAGCTACTATCTTTTTCTGTAGTTCTAAATCTACAACATTGGAATTACATTATACAAACTAGTTCCTCTTTTTACCAGATTTGACATAGTCCAAAAGTTGTATACATTATAGTCAAGCCTAAAACCATTATTCTCTTTTAATATATTTTTGGATGCAAACCCAGTAGATGGTATATTCTCTTACGGGCGATTACCAAAACTTAATACAAAAGGTTTCCTCCCAGGGATTTGTGTACATAATTTAACCGAAAAAGGTTACATTACTACTTATGACTAAGACACACACTGAAGCTACATAATTTAGTGGTTCCTCCCTTTGTATGGACATTTATTACAATTTGCGACTCATTTGAATAAATTTCATTCTGAGTCCAATAAATATTTTAATTTCAATGTGGATGGGGCTTTCTTTTTTTTTGCAAAAAAAAAAAAAGAAAAAAACTAAACGATTCACCTGGGAGATGCTCTTAGTTTGAGGACCATAACTTCAAAGTAAGCTTACTTAGCCTGTATCCATAAAAAATGTACCGACACACATTTATACGGTTCGGAGTTTGTAGTTTCGGATTAAATATGAAAATCCCCATAGGCATAAATGATATATGAATATTACTATTACCAATATGGACACACTTGCATTTTTGTTAAATTAAAAGTCCCCATCAACAACCCATTTTTTTTTTTTTGCTCGATTATGGATCACATTTCGTGCTTGAATAAATATGCAAATTAATTATAATTATTATTTGTTTACAGATTGGAAAATCATATTTGTTTTATTTTGAAATCAATCACAGTAGCGGAAGAGATAATGAATAATTATTTATTTTTTGGTTTTTTCTTTGTTCAATGATTTTCATATTTTGTGTTTATTTACTTTTTGATCTACATAAACTATCGGATATTGTAAATATTTTTGAGTTTTTTTTTTGTACCTTATCAGTTAATGTTTCGATTGATTATATACATTTTGCTACACACTTACTGATGTTATATTAAAATCTACTTTGCACAGATTTGTTACTGAAATTAAATGTAAACAAAAGTTTCAGATTGCAATACCAATGGTAATATTGAGTTACTTAATCAAAATTTTATTTAATTGTCAATTATGTGTAATTATCAATAATATCTACAATTTGTTTATTTGCTGATATTGTGATTGATTAAATTTTGAGAACTGGCTGTAAAAAAAAAACGTTTTTGTCAGAAGATAATTCCAAACAGAGTTGCTTTACCACACATAAACAAGGACTGTAGAAACCACTGGGGAATTTTAACAAATAACTTGAATCTCTACCACATATGTATCACAAAGTAATACGTATCGCCGTTCCAAACACGAAGTGGCGTATCTGCAAAAATTAACATTTTGAGATATTTGGCGTATATTATCTACCGATCGTCATTTATCATCACACGAAGTGGCGTATATGTATCTCAAACCTTTTTAATTTTATTAATACTTTCAGTTTTGACGTAAATGATTTTATATGTTTTTTGTTTTGGCTCTACTGTCAAGTTAAGATTTTGAACATACGCCACTTCGTGTTTGGAACGATGGTATGTAGGTTGTCTGATAAGTTTTTTTTTCGAAAAAGTAAAAAAAATTATAAATTGATTAGTTTATACGGGTTTATTGTTTTTTAAAGTATTCTCCTTTAAGATTTATTCACATTTTTATTCGATAGAATCAGTTTTTGAAACATTTGTTCCACTCCGAAGTCGACATCTCAGAAACACGCTCTTTAAACGCCTCTACAACTGCTTCTGGCGTTGAAAAATGTTGACCACGCATTTTATTTTTAATGAATGGGTATCAATTATGAAAATGTGGGCAATGACTCATTAATTCGACGTTTTAAACCTTCAAAAATTGAATTCTTTGAGTGGCAACATGACTCTATTTACCGAAAAAACAGGCGATCATTTTTTCTAAGTGCTCCTTTGTATTCTTTCGATCATTTTGGAATAACCCAACAGCCAATTATGACTTAGATTCATACCTCATTTTAAGCATCGGTCAGCTTATGTGGGATCTACCTAGCACAAAGCTTCTTTTCGGCTAAATGTTCATGCAATATTGACTGGATTCCTATCTTTATAATGCCCAAGGTTGCTTCTATCTCATGGTATACGTAGGCTGCTCAATAAGTCAGTGACTTCGAAATGAAATACAGTGAAGAGCCGATTAACAGGGATGGTCGGGACCGAACGCATCACGGAAAATCGAAAAGCCCAGATGAATTAATTTCTTTCTATAAAACAAGAAATTAATAAAAGCCAACAAAAACGTATTTACTATGTCAATAAAACGAAAACGAAACAAAAATGAATAAATCTCATTAGCAGCAATTCATAAAATATATACGTAAAAGGTATAAATAAATACAATAATAAAAGAACTTTAGAGTCTTTTCCGAAATAGGTATTTTCCAAATGCTCTTTGACTTCGGGTATAAAGTTTTCGTTGAACCACTACAGAAAAATTGTTTGCGTTACCCAAGCCCTCTTGTTGGCCTTATATATGACAGAAGGCTTTCTCACATTTTTAAGTGCTCTTGGGCGAAGACTTTCACCAATTACCATTGACATGCTAAATTACAGGAACCCTTGGCACACTAATTGGGATTCCTATCGGTTTATCCTCGAGGTAGAACTAAATCCTATACATACCATTCCAGAGTTGGAATTCGAGGCAGAACACCTTCGAAAAACCATTTCCGTCGCTAATGAAGGCAGTTGTGCCGAAACACAGAAAAGGACCAACCGCGACGCCCCCTGGTGGAATAAGCGTCTTGAGTCACTTAGGCGTGAAACTAGGAAGCTATTCAATAGAGCTAAAATCAATGGCGATTGGTGCCTTTACAAAGAAACTCTAACAAGTTATAACAAAGAACTTAGAAAATCTAAACGCGAATCTTGGAGAACTCACTGCGAACGTATCGAAAGCTTCCCCACTGCGGCTCGCCTTCAAAAGGCGCTAGCCCAGAGTCATTCCAAGCATCTTGGCTCCCTAAAGAAACAAGATGGGGAATTCACCAGCAGTTCGGAGGAAACCTGTCAAGCCTTACTTGATACCCACTTTCCAGGCTGTGTATCCGATTGTGCTGTCTCTCCAGAACACCTGAGGAGCGACGTTCTCATTGCCTCTACACGAGACTATAGCCTATCTGGCAAAATCTTTACTGCCAGCCATATTAGATGGGCTCTATCTACCTTTAGCCCATTTAGATCACCAGGTATAGATGGCATATTTCCCTGCCTACTACAACAAGGAGCAAACCTGTTAATTCCTACCCTTATAAGAATTTTCAGATCCAGCCTTATACTAGGCTACATACCAAAAAGTTGGAAGGAGGTTAAGGTGGTCTTCATTCCAAAGGCGGCAAAGCAGGCGGAGCAATCGCCTAAATCCTTTCGACCCATTAGTCTCAGCTTCTTTCTCCTAAAAACGATGGAGAAAATTGTCGATCATCATATATGGGAAAAATTCCTTATACATGATCCTCTGCATGCAAACCAATTTGCTTATCAGCCGGGGAAATCTACGGAAACAGCCATTCATAGCTTAACATTATTAATTGAAAATCATTAGCTGCCAAAGAACAGCCCTATGTGTCTTCATAGATATACAGGGAGCATTCGACAACACTTCCTATGAGGCTATCAAAAAGGCTATGACCAGGAAACATAACTGGATCCTAACCATGCTATGCAGCAGGAAGATAAGAATCGAGTGCGGAGGCACGCATAAAATTATAACAGCTACCAGATGTTGCCCGCAGGGTGGAGTCCTCTCTCCTCTGCTCTGGACCTTACTTATTGACGACCTCCTAGAGCTACTTGAAAAATCGGGTTACAAACTACAAGGATACGCGGACGACATTGTCATCAGCGTCAAAGACAAATTTGAGGACATAATTTCTTAACTAATGCAAGGTACCCTCAATTTAACTTCCGATTTGTGTAGGACAAAGTGACTTACCATCAACCCCGGAAAAACTATACTCGTACCCTTTTCCAGGAAAAGAAACCACACTCTCAAAGAAATTAGACTGGAAAACGTCCTAATCGACATATCCAAGGAAGCGAAATACCTAGGTGTTATACTTGACAAGACTCTCACCTGGAATTCACACCTGAACAAGGTTACCGAGAAAGCGACAAGAGCAATGTTTATGTGCCAGCGCCTACATGGTAAAACTTGGGGGCTAAAACCCAAGATAATATATTGGACGTACAGCGCCATTATTAAACCCATGGTCATCTATGCATCGTTGGCTTTGTGGCCAAAAACCTTACAGGCCAAGACTCAGGAACAATTGAATAAAATACATCGTCTAGCGTGTCTGAGTATCACAGGAGCAATGAGAACGTGCCCTACGGCAGCAATGCTTAGCCTCACACCGTTGCACCTTGCAGCACAAAAATAAGCTATGCTGAGTGCTCTTAGGCTACCCAAGATCTCGGACCTTAAAATCGGCAACTTTACAGGCCATTTGAAGATTCTAGGTTACATTCAAAATGACCCTATTCTCAAAATCCCATCTTACCAAACTCTCAAACTTGGTACACAGAGTGTTCCAAATTGGAAAATGGTAGCACTGGCGCAGGGGTTTATGGACCCAGGTTCCAACGTGCGGTTGCGCTTGGGAAATCACCAACAATATTTCAGGCGGAAGTCCGTGCGATCGAGCTCTGTGTACGAGAATGTCTGCGTAGAAGAGTCGAGGGTACTCGTATTTATATCCTCTCAGACAGCCAGGCAGCACTTATGGCTTTGAAATCGTACACGGTAGGATTAAAACTTGTATGGGACTGTCCAAACCTACTCGAAGATCTCGCATCGAAAAACACAGTCACTGGGGCCTGGATACCAGGACACAAAGGCTTCGAGGGCAACGAACGGGTGGACTGCTTAGCGAGAAGAGGCGCTAGTCGCCCACTAGTCGGTCCTGAACCCTATTTTGGAGTCACGCGAACTAGCGTTAACATAAAAATAAAGTAATGGGAAGATGATCATCATGCAGAGTACTGGGCCAAACTCAAGGGCCTAAGACAGGCAAAGAAGTTCATTAATCTCAGTCGCTGCAAGGCTAAAGAGCTACTCGAGCTTAGAAAAGCAGACATAAGAACCTTAACAGGCTACTTGACTGGTCATTGCCCACTCAGGTACCATCTGCACAAGATGGGAGTAGCAGATACAGACGAATGCCGGCTATGTGGAGAGCAAAAAGAGACGGCAGAACATATTCTTTGTGAATGCCCCATGGCCGCAAGAAAAAAACGTCTCCATATCGGAAGGGCTTTATTGAGTCCCTCTGACTTCTGGAATATTGAGCCTGGAGCTTTGTTGATGTTTATCAAGAGCCTTAACCAAGTTCTCAGCTAAACATCGGGCTGGCACAATAGATCTTATAGGTCGCAGTGCGTACATTAAGAGTCTTGACCCAACTCGACATGAATATATTTTGCATTTTCCACAATTCGCCAGAAAGTGGAATTCACCTAAATCTTTGCTGACGTACCCATTCATACTCGTATGTTGCACTATTCACTTTTGGGCTCTCAGATTTCTTAAATGTTTTACATTTCTGCAAACCATGAATGGAATCACTTTTGGTAAGAAATTTGAGAATCCTATCCTTATTTTTAAGGGAGTCATGTACATTTTGATTTTATAATTTTGAGTCGAATTTTTAACAGAAATATTTTTTAATTATATGATCCTTAATTAAGTCTACCATTTTTCTAAGATCAGTTACAAAACCAATGTATGTACTCGTATGTGCGAAGAATCAGCACGATTGAACATGTAACACAATTGTGTTGTTTTCGTTTTCACTTGATTTAAGCTTGCATCGCGGATAATAGGGTTTTTTCCGATTAATCGAATTTCAATGGGAAAGAAAATTTTTCTTTTAAATATCGCGGTTGATTGGATGTCCTGGTTAATCGGCTCTCCACTGTACTTGTTTTTTTTTTTTTTTTTTTTTTTCTCAAAATTTAATTTATTTTTCAACGTAATCTCCTTTCAGTGCAATGCACTTTTCCCAACGATATTCCAACTTTTTTAACCCTTCGAAAAAAATATGATTTCTCAAACTCTGCAAAATAGGCATTAGTTGCATCGATAATTTTTTCATTCGATGAACATCTTTTTCCGCCGAGCCATTTCTTCATATTGGGAAACAAGAAATAATAGCACGGAGCCAAATCTGCAGAATAGGGTGGATGAGGAAGCAGTTCATATCGCAATTTAGCTAATTTTGCTAATGCTGCTGCGGACGAATGAGCCGGCGCATTATCGTGATGAAACAGAACTTTTTTTCTTCTTCAAATGGGCCATTTTTCCATCAATTCTGCATTAAATGAATCTTATGAATTGTCATAGTACGGTCCAGTGATCGTTTTTTCCTTTTCCAAATAGTCAATGACGATTACGCTTTGGGAATCCCAGAAAACTGTTGATATGACTTTTCCGGCCGACGGAACCGTTTTTGCCTTTTTTTGGAACACGTTCGCCTGCAAAAGTTCACTGTTTTGATTGTTCTTTCATTTCTGGCGTGTAGTGGTGTATCCAGGATTGATCAACTGTTACGAAGCGCCGTAAAAATTCACTTGAATTGCGCTTGAAGAGTCCCAAACTCTGTTTTGAAATCTTCACCCGAATCCGTTTTTGGTCCACTGTCAGCAAACGAGGCACCCATATTGCCGATAATTTTGTCATGCCCAAATGGTCATACAGGATTCGAATGATGGTATCATTTGAATTTGCTACAATGCTATCAGCTATCTCACGAACCTTGACCCGGCGATCGTCCAACACAAAATCGTGAATTTTGTTGACCATTTCTTCCATTTTCACGTCCTGGGCGCTCAGCGTCTTTTGTGCTCGTACGACCGCAACGAAATTCAGTGAACCACTTCCGTACCATTCCATGCGAGGGAGCAGAGTCTCCATAATATTTCTTAAGTCTGCTTTCCGTCTCCTTTAATGGTTTTATCGCGCAAAAAGTAGTGCTTTATTAAAACATGAAACTCACTTTTTTTCCATTTTAGCCAAATCTCTCTCTTTCGATCACTGTAAAAAGCTAAGTAATTGACGGATCGATTTGATTTTTCTTATCTATACCGAGGAAGAAAAAATGTGTCAGAATAAAATTCTCTATGCAATCCGAGTGCCATCTTGCATCAACGTCACTGACTTATCGAACAGCCTGCGTACTACTTGCCGATCGGTTTGAATCATGGTGTGAACGGCATTAATGTTTTCTGGAACAACAGCAGTGCAAGGATGACTTTCACGAAATTCAGTATTGACACTAGCATAACCACGTTTGAATTCTGAAAATCAGTTTCAAATTATAGCATTAGTAAGTACATTATCACCAAGACTCCAACGAAGTCGACCTATGCATTGTTGTTGAGTTAGAACCCATTTAAATTCATGAAAATTCATCGAACGAAAACCTTCATGAGAAACTTCCATTTTTTTCACTAAATTGTTAATTAAAACACACTGTATAAACGAAACCACTTAGTATCCCGATTACCATGAGTCCGCTGGAGACGTAGCGTCTCAGTCACTTCAGCTTTGTGAACCGACGAGTATCAGCCAATAGAAGCTTTTGGGGCAACAAAAGCGGCTGCTGAATCTCCCCCAGCAAGAGCTTCAGATCTTTCATAGCCCTTAATGCCTTCACTAGCAGCGACCCAGACAAGCATATGAGAAAGGGATATCGCCTCATCTCATAGGGATGAAATGAGTTGTTTTCTGTCAAGCTTCAGGAATATACGAGCAAGTTCGTCTTTTACCAATGCCTTCATCTCATCATTAGCACAATAAAGGACGAAACTACCTTTAGACTTGTCGACGCCCTCAAATGCAGGACACCCATCTTCCTTGATACTCGTACGTGTCATAGTTCTATCCGAGCGTTGTCGGAAAAGCAAATCTTATTTGCATAAACAACTGCCGAACGCAATCCCGCCAAGGTCAAGTCGAAGTACCACTTCTTTGGCTGGTGAAGTCATTTGCCTACAGTACTGGCTCCAGGTCTCTTATGAACTTGACCTACTTTTGGAGTAGCTTCCGGTCGCTTCCCAACTGCATTTTTAACTTATTTTTCCGAAATGGTATTTGTAACCTTGCCACTCTTTAAAATCATTTTGTCTGGCACATACCCGTATGCATACAAATTCTTAAAGAATTAAATCTCGTCCATTCCATTCCCACCGTATTTCGGAACTAATCATATCCACTTGACTTACGTTTAATCAATGCATTAACATTTTCTATCTACATCTACCACCAGCGCCGTTCTCATCATCGTCATCGTTGCATTATAAATCCTTTAGAAAATTCAAATTGTAATAACAATATAAACGAAAATGTAATTACGGGATTGCACTGGAATTACACTTAAGCCGTTCGCTATCTACGAAAGGACACAATGCATTACGAATGCCGGCAACAATAGTCGTAACACCTGTACTCACCAACTCACAGGCATATTAAACAGTTGTAATAATAATGAAAATAATAATTATGATCCTCTAAAGCAGACGGGCGGGGGTAGGTTAGACGACATATTAAGACCAACAATGAGCTGTAATTAGAATTGAGATGTATATTTTACATAAATACCTACACATGTACACAACTATAATAGAAGGTAGAGAGGAGCTCTTCTTTAGCTCTGAAAACGGGAACACGTTTAAATGATATTTTATAATAATTAAACGATGTACCAACAATTAACCAGAGATGACGACAAAACGTTTATATTGTTGTCGTTCCCACTGGGGGTGGAGTATGTACCTAAATCCTGAATCTGCTGAATTCGAGTCCTGGTGCGTTTGGACAAATTTGCATATATGCATGGAGAATCGTACAGGACTCGGTGGAGTTGTTGGCAATTAGTCACTATTGTGTGTGCAGTCAAGAGTTCACGGGTAAAACTTTCCATAACGCATTGAATTTCTAAATTCAGATGCATCTGTATCTGTAATACAATACTCAATCAGAATGAGAGATGCACTGCTGCTGCTGGTGTTGTTCTTGTGACAACTGATTAATGGCATATCATTCATTTTTGCAGCAGGATATACTGCTATATATATTAGTACGTGAAGGCAGTTGCTAGGGACCTCAGGTGGGGCATATCAAATTTCGAAGGACAACGTACAAGGATAATGATGAGCTCAAAATGGTTTCTTTTGGCCTGCACATAATTTTGGACGTAATTGTGTCCAAACGTGCAACTTTTATGTTAATTATAATGATGACGAGGACTTTGTTGATGTTGATGATGATGATGACGTTGGTAAATGTCTACCCGAATGAGCTGTATTGGGCGTAAGGAATCCCTAGGATCCTTGCTCACATATTATAAATTATAATGAAAACTCAACGCCCCAGAAGCCAATAGCACCCAGCAGGATTCAGGAGTGTGTGCAATTTGATTATGTTAATGCGGGACGGGACATGCATGTGAGTGTACATCGTTGGGGCGGACGGGTCTAGGTTTGTGTGTTGGATTTTATAAGGATAATGCGCTACTGTGAGGAGCCGGAGACTACTTTTGCAAACGGTAGCGGAAAATTTATCGATAGTCTAATTGTGGCATATCTCCTCAACTCATTCGTCCTTTCTGTGGTCAGTCAGTCTGGCTGGAGTGATAATGGTGTTGGTGGAATTTTCGCTTACATATCATAATTTAATGCTTGGACCTTATGTGGCGCCACACATGCGATTAAACGCATCGCATTTACAATATCCCTGGCATCTGTATATCTGCAACCGAGCTACTGTGTCGGTTGTGTTCGATGTACAACCGGATTTACAGAGTTGAACTTTTTTTCTGCATCTGCATTCGTTCGTTTGCATCCATTTCATGAATATGAGATGAAGTTACTATGGTGATGTGATGTTGATACTGCTAGAGCTAGTAGCAGTCCTCGTGTTGTTACCCATTCACATGTGTGCTGCGTTAAATAACAGGCAGGCAGGTATATTTAAGTTTTGCATAATTTACATGTACGATGAGCATATGATCAGTTCGTATACACACGTACATACAGGATGTCAGGCAGGTGGTTTCGACAGTTTCTTTTTTTTACAAATCCCCCTGAATGACATCGCAATGCAGGGAGTGAAACAAATTAAGTGAAAGACATTTTATGTTTATTGAATTTGGCATTTAATTTATTGCACACGAGTTTTTGCAAACACAAATGGACGGGGTAATTTTGTTGAGAATTTTAAATGAAATTTCTGGCCAACATATTTGGGATATTTTGTGTGATTGGGATGAGGTGTACATTTTAGATACCACACACGTGCTGGTACTTAGAAAACTTTATCAGAATAGCTGCGATTTTATGCATGTTTGAGCAGAGATAAACTCTTGAATTAACCCCGCAAGCACGGCTAAAAAGGAGTCCTTAATGGCCTTTCCAAATTAATCGCACAACAACTTTTAGTCTACTCACTGTAGTCGACTTGCTTAAAAACAATGAGCACCCCCCCGCAAACAGCCCCAGTAAAACTACGAGAGTTCTCTTAACTGGGTTCAAAATATTTATCTTTGGACGAACAATATTTTTCTTCATTTCATAGCGACTTCATGCATCTCACAATGAAAACTACAATAGGTTCAAGGACCCAACCTCTTCTAAGTTATTAAAGAAGTACCTTCCAAGGTTGTTTATTCTAGTCTTAGTAACACCTTGGCACTGACAAGGTAAATGTTTTTTGTCCTCTGAGACGTGTACGTCATTGCGGCATCTGCATGCATCCCATATTCGATAGTCTTAATCTCATAGCATACTGCCTCGGATGTTGATGACCAGAGAGTATCCCTATTTCTGTTCGAAAACGTGATTTGTCTGGTTTTTTTTTTCAATCTTTCCAGATTTTCTGCGATCTAGCAAAGGCTACAAGGCATTGGACACACTATGGCCTAAGTTGGACCATCTTAGGTTAACCATACTGATGATTCTGTCGAGAATAATTCTCTTAGCCACCCACATTAGTGATTTAATGCCTCCGATTACGTTAATTTGTGGGAGCCCTGCTCCTTTTTTGTCCAGTGCGTGGGCACATTTGTTTCCCTCTCTATCGCAGTGTCCCACTCTATCGCAGTGTCTAGGTATCTAACATAATCTGACACGGCTCGGCGTAGATAATGGTCTGAATGTGTCCAAAAGTCTCAGAACCACTTGTAGGTTTATCTCTCGAGTATTTACCTCACCCCGTACACTCACTGATCTCATTATGGACAGAGACTACATTCCTTTGCCAATCCTCCCTTACATGGTACACTCATTCGTATCGTGCGTCGAAGACTAATGCACTAAGGATATCGTCCGATTTATCAGGAAAACAATCAGTTTACGGAGATAGATCTGCTGCACAAAGCCCCCTGGATAAACTCCTGGTTCACTCCTATCGAAAGCCCTCCCAAGGCTGGAATCTATACGAAATGAATTGACTTAAAAGAATTCTCTATCAAGTTGATTCTGATCTGGTCAGCACTTTGGTCTGAGAAGGCCACAATTCACTTCTTCAAAATTCAGTCCTCAGATCACTCGTGCTAAATTCAGAGAAGATATAATTTCTCCATTTTGTGTCGAACGTTTGAATAACAAATTCTAAAACACAAGTAAACTTGAGTCACTTGAATTCTGAAATATTGCACAAAATATTAATTTAAACCTGTCTCTGTTTCACAATTCGATAGCTTTTATTCAGTTTATTGCCCACTATTCGCATAACGTTTTATTACGGCATAGCAAAACTTTGATATTTCTTGTCAATTCCTAATATTCCCAAGACTCTAATTAAGGTAATGTTGAGATTCATTAATATTTAAGCACACCTCTAGCTCTCTCTCGCACCAGTCGGTATTCTCAAATCCACAAAATCGATCTACAGAGGATTACGTTGAATACACACTCTAACCTTTCACCAAAGCGGTCATCTACAGTCAAATTACTAATTACCTTAATTGTGCAAACATAACCATACGATGTTGTGTGTGTATGTGTGGATTTTGAATAATTTAACGATCTCGTAAAACTTAAATATTTCATCGTCGTCGTCATCATCATGCTTCGCACAAACGGTCCTCATCAACTTTTCCCCAAATTGGACCTCCGGTGTGCGTCTTCTCCGGAGGATATTATTTGGCGAAGAAGTGAAAATGTCCTCATAAGCCAGAGTAATACGATTGAAATATTAAACAGCCGCCAACTATCAAATCAAACGAAATGACCATCTAGCTTCTAATACGCTGTGGCAATAATAAAAATCCACACGCACACACATGCACGCATGCACACCCACACTGATACTGACAACACGAATATCAGCTGTCAAGAGAATTGCATTCTTTTGCGGCTCGAAAGGATAATACAAATAATTATTATTACAATATCCTTGGCAATGGATACTGTATAGTAGCAAGGTACCCAAAAGCGTAGGATGCCACACACACACGTTCTCGAATACATTTGAAAAGTCCGAAAAAGGGAAGGATGCCCTTGGGATAGATAACAATAAACTGCATTTGCCAGAACTATACCGTACAAGTACATACAGAGAAGCGTGAGTGAGATAAAAAAGGGACGCAAACGGGACAAGGAGCAAAGGACCGCATATAGCCATTTACACCATTTTGATGATGAGAAATAAACCGTAATCTTTTTTTTTTGTTGCTGTGTGCTACCTTAATTGTCCTCTTAAGGTTTTGTAAGACAGGAAAAAGGGATTATCTTAAGGATACGGGGAGATTTTTTTTTTTTGAATAGAGATTAGGTGTGCTTCGGTGTGGACAAGAATGTGAGTAATGGTTAAGTGGTGAATAGGCATTCATTTGGTTTAATCTGTGATATATTTGTGATGCTTTGGTGTGGAAGAAAATTTGTATAGTTGCGACTAACGACGGAAATTTTATACCCAGTGGACATGGAAATGTACGTAGATACGGTGCAGACCTTCATTTAATGACTGGATTTGCTTGCGCTGCTGAGTCCGTGAAGTGTTCGCATTCACTGGAATTTTACTAGTGTAAGATGCGCTTAGGACACTGGCATTATTTGTCGAGCCTGCCAAGTCATAGAGTTGGGAAAATAATGGAACCCTCTGGCACTCCAATGATTGCAGAAAATAAAGCAGAGGACACATCATTAATAAAATTTGAACTGATCTGCTCTGGAGAAAGTTTTCCATCCAATCGCTTACTTACTTGTGAAAGGTGAAAACCACAACCCAAACCCCTTGCCACAGTTCTTCACGGCAACAGAACAAACGCCTCTCGATATATTTGTTAAATAGACGTTATTCAATGCCAAAATCGTATATTCACATCGTACACAACCTGACTAACTACTGACCCTGCTGCCGAAGTGCAACCTCATTTTATTCACCACGCTGGACCATGGTGAATACCGCTTATTGTAGTGGCTCGCTTGTCAGCCCATCAGATTGGCCAATAGCGAGCTGAATTGATGTAATCGTCCGATGAAGGTACGGCTAAAGGTTGTGTCAGTCGATGTGGTGTATTCTGATGGTATGATTTGTTGTTACGGTTGCGTGGTCTGATCTGGTGTGGTACGATGTGGTGTGATGGTGCTTACACTTGCTTTTCAGAGCTCTATGCAGGGCTCTATGTCAAAACCGATCGAACTCTTTTGAGATTTTGAGAGCAGCGGCCCCGGATTATGACCAACGTTTAAGGAGAGGTTCAGCATTTTCGAATTAAGAACGTAGCTGCAGCTATTTCTGCCATATTCAACACAAGTCTTTATCGGAAAGGACATTGTAATAGAAGTCTCTGGTGAGGAGTTTGTACACTTCAATCGAATTGGTGCTGCTACAGTTAACATTGAGATCGATCATTTCGATCTGTCTGAAATGAAGTAGATTGAAATCTTCTAGAAACAAAGGAAAGGGGATCCCATCGGTTCTGATAAGCAATTCCTTAAGTGCATTAAGGATCCATCAACCACACCCTATGCTCCTAAAAGTTTCTATTCTAAGCAGTCCCGCTCTTTGATTTTTTTTTTTTAATTCCTACGCGGTAGATATCATTATATGAAATACCACCTTCATCATTGGAATATAAATCTTTCACTCTGACATATTCCTTGGTAAATCTGACGGATTGCCTATCTCTGATGAATACACATCGTGCACCTTAACTCGAAACCATATGCCTCTTAAAATAAATCTCATTTTATTCCCCCAACGTACTTGCGTTTATTTTTTATTTTTTCAAGTATTCTAAAAAAAAAAATTCTTCTTCCATGTAAACCATAAATCAATCCAGGACTAACCAATTTCCCTCTCTCATTTCAGGTACGTAGAACCAGTAAAACAATTTCCTGTCAGTCACAAGCAACTCTTAGACAACCAAGTAAAGTAATTACAACAAGAAAATATATATTTGATTTGATTCTCAAAGCACTTCTTAGTAAATCCCCTATTCTCGCACGGAAAACCAGCTCCCCGAAGGTGGTGGTAATCTAAAACTTGAAAACTCGCGCACCATGTAATTCTGTGAAATTTTTGCTCCAACTTTCTCCTACCAAGCAACACCTCCTCTCGAAAGATGAGAGTAGGTTGAGGTAGAAGTGGAAAAAAAGGGAAAAATAAATAACCCTCCGCCCCGAGGAAGGAGAAAATTGTTCAATCCTTCGTATTTGTACCGCATTTACCCGTGCGGTCCCGCATCATCATCCGACACAACCCGAAGACGGTTTTTCTTATTTTTTTTTTTTTTTTGGTTTACTTGTGGCATATTCCTTTGACGTTACTTCATTTCCGTTGTGGAAATGATTCCTTTGAACTTCGATTGGGAAAGAGAACACATCAAAAACGTATGTTGTAAAAGTTATTTTTTTTTCAGCTCTGCTTCTTCTTTAGCCATCTTGTAATCTCAGAGGAGCAAGCCTTATGCCCCTAAGAGGCGACACAGAGGGCATTTCGTTCGTATACCTGTAGATTTGCTTTCACTTATTCAATGTACTTTCTTTCGAATACAAGTATTTCTGTTCGAGATCTGTTTCTGGCTTTCGAGAAACTCTTGTATAGATACGACGGTATCTTAAGGATAGACTCGTACATATACGCGTACTTTTTAGGATAGTTCTTAGTTTAATTGGAATGTTTTTGGAAATTGCGGAAATTAGTTTGGTTTATTTGTGGTGATGACTGGGGTGTGTTTTACATTTTCTGGGCTGAAATGAAAAAAACAAAAAAAAAAACCAAGCTGTTTCCTCTTGTGCTGTTTTTTTTTTTTTTAAGGACCCCCACTGGGAAAACGGTCCTTGATGGGATTAATTGAAGTTGGATGTTGATAATTGAGTGTCTTGTTTCTGACATGCAATCAGGAAATTAACTTCCTGTGTACTGGTTTATTTTTAGAGGGAAGAAGATTGAAGTCAAATGGTAGAAATATTATCATAATCATGTTGTGGGTTTGTGGTGCTATTCATCTTGTGCAAATTGGTTTTCGCAAGGTCCTAAATGTTGATTTTCGATTCTTTCTTACAAAAAGGATAGTTTTCGTCTGTTTGCTTGTAATTTTCTAAGACCTTAGAGAGATGAAAAAGTTGAATATTCTAATACCTTAGGGCTTGAATTCATTATTTCGATTATGTCTTCTTTTGTTTATTATTATTACGAAGAATTTTTTCTATCAAGGTTTTGAAATAAACTTCGCAATGAATTAACCTTAGATCGGTGAACACTTAGGGTAGCACCAAAATGCCGAATCCGGTCGATTTACACTAGACTTTCTTCCTTCCACTACTTAAAAAATACTTGGTCGGCTGTTATATACGTGAGAGACCTTAAAGTAGAATAAGGTTGAATTATGCACCATCTCTATACGAAATTATTAAGCTAATCAGGAAGCGTTCTACAAAATATGGTTTGTAATCAATTGCATGCCTCTAACTTCAGAACTGCCATTGATTACGAATCGTGACCCATTATCACCCAATGGGAAGGATTCGATTTGGCTTCCGCTTTCTAAAGTGTCGTTTTTAGTAGTTTGAGTTGTTTACTTGTGCTAAGTATTTAATTAGCACGTTTTTAAAAAGCAAACGAAGCTATCTGAGAACGCCTAGATTGAGTACCTGATCACAGCATAAATATTAATGTCAGTTTGTATGTTTAGATCTTTTCAGCATCTATAATACTTGAGACCACAGTAGCCTAATTTATTTACTTATTAACCTTACTGCATCCACCATGACTAATGCCGGTGGGTAATTCATATTCTTGCCTCAAGTACTAAGGTTAGGTAGGGTTATGAGGTTATCATAAAACACACGAAAGTGGGCCCATCGCAATCCCTAGGGAACCAGCAAATGACCTAAACCAATTCTCCCAAACAATTAATCTCCCTTCAGAATTTGAAGAAATCCTTGTTGTGGTTCAAGGACCCCACCTCTTCTAGATTATCGAAGAAGTATTTACAAAGGTGCTTTAGCCTTGTCCTGGCAATTCCTTAGCACCCACTGGGTATATGTGTTATGTCGTCTGAGGCATGTAGGTCGTTGCAGTACCTACAAACATCGGAGTTGGATAATTCTAATCTCATAGCATGATTCCTTAGAAGACAGTGGCCAGAGAGTATTCCTATCACTGTTCTTAGTCGTGATCTTTCTAATTTTATGATCTCCCCAGACTTCCCGCGGTCTAACACAGGCCACACGCACTGAGACACCCTGTAACTATCTAAGTTTGACCATCTTAGATTATCCGTGTCGGTGATTCTATCACGAATAATTTCCTTAGCCACGCACCCTGGTGGTTTAATATCACCAATTATGTCACTATGTGGGAGCCCCGCTCCTCTTTTGGCCAGCGCGTTGGCTTACTCGTTACCTTCGATATCGCAGTGTCCAGGTACGCAACATAATCTGACTTGGTTCTGCGTATATAATGCCTTAAGCATTGTGCGGCAATTCCTGAATATCTCAGATTTAGTGACGTAAGACTTTAGCGCCTTTAGCACAGCTTGACTGTCAATGTAGGTGGCGATATTCTTCTCGGATATTGACCCCATATCAAGTAATTCCGCAGCTTTAAGTACAGCTAGAACCTCTGCTTGGAACACACTGCATGTGTCCGGAAGTCTCAGGGCTACCTGTAGGCTCGTATCTCGCGAGTAAATACCTGACCCCGTGCCCTCTCTGGTCTTAGAACCATCTGTGTATATTGCAATCTCGTTATGGACAGAGACTGTCTTGCTTCGCCAGTCCTCTCTAATAGGATACATTACTTCGTATGGTATGTGGAAGTCTAAAGTGCCAAGAATATCGTCCGATTTGTCAGGGATTTCAGGAAATGATTCCTTGAGAATGGAACTATGTCCTACGTTATTAGTCTTGAAGAGACCAACGTTAGTGAGCCGAAGTGCACTGTTGCCCGCTTGAAATTTGATTTATAGGTCTAGTGGTAAGAGATACAGAAAAATCCGTAGCTGTTCTTTGTACCATGGCCAACATATCCCGTGTGTATTTCGTATTCGTTGCCTTCCACCACACAAGAGTCCCATACCTAACGATAGGTCTGACTATCATGTTGTATAGCAAGTGCATCATTGCGGGCTTCAAGCCCCATTTTTTCCCTGCGGTCCGCTTACAGATGAAGAGAGCATTATAAGCTTTGCGGAGTCGTTCCTGTATGTTGAGTTTCCAATTTAGTTTCCTGTCCAGCATTATACCAAGATATCTGGCGCGATCCGAAAGGGAAAGCTCCATCACTGCTAGCTTCATCAAGTTTTTAAGTGGAGATAAGAAGTCCGACCTGATAATAATTACATTAAAAGGAGCAGTGGCTCCCGCATCCTATGCTGCTATTGCAATTAAGTAACTTAAGCTAGACATGGCTCACCTTTTCTTGCTAGTTGCTTAGTTTATACATATGGACGTTTAATTTGAATTAAGCGGTAAGTTTAATAACCTTCAACTCCATACGTAGGGACTACCCGCGAAGCTGCTGTCGAAATCTACCCTGCAGCAAGGATCCATAAAATGCTTTTGCTTCTTATGGCTGTTATGCAACATTATCAGCTTAGGACGCCACCTTTTTCAAATTTTGCAAGGCATTTGAAACTCTTGTGAAGAGAATTTGTCCCAGTTTTGCCATGGACCTTACGGTCATTTAACGAACTACTAGTGGATCTCAATCCTAGTACC
This sequence comes from Brachypalpus laphriformis, assembly GCA_945910035.1. Taxonomy (NCBI): domain Eukaryota; kingdom Metazoa; phylum Arthropoda; class Insecta; order Diptera; family Syrphidae; genus Brachypalpus; species Brachypalpus laphriformis. Next base: position 164,192,509 of record OX246756.1, read on the forward strand.
CAATTTTTACGTTTGTGTTTCAAAACTTTCTGAGCTGCCCACTCCATATTTAATAACATTATCCTTAGTAAGATCACGTTCTCAATTTAATTATCTACTTCATCGTCTAATCTTTAAGGCAAACATGTTCAGGTCTACGCAGTGTTTATCTGTCTTATTGCGTCAGACGCCTACATCAAAATACCCTTTTTGTATTCTTGGAATTAAAAAAGATAGCCTTTAGGTATCTGTCCTTTGTAGTGATAGTACATAGGTTATAAAAGCTTAATTTAAAGTTCCTAACATTAGCCTTTCAATGTCCTTTTACTTCAGTTTTAATTTTTCAAGCATTTGTACTACCTTCAAGGAGGATAGGATGATATTTTCCCCAAATAAAAGTCTACAGTTCTCAGCCACGAAACATTGCTGACCTTCATGGCTTCATTAAAAATTCGCAACATTTAATTAAATTATTTTTTCTCCAAGCAAACTATCACTAATCCACCCACAAACCAAATTACTTCTTTCGATCAGCCTACACTTATTCTAAACTTCAAAAGCCTGTGTGTGCAATTAAAGTTGCTCCATCTTCCTGGAAGGCGGGAAGTACCCATCAGGAAACACTTGTCAATGTTCTGACATTCAATCTGCCAAAGGAAGGCGGCTCGTAGCCAACTATTATATGCCTTCTTATCCGAAGTTTACTTTCAAAAGTCTACCGCGAAAAAAAAAAAAAAACCCTGAAGAACCAAAAAGTTCTTCTGCCTTCCTCCACACGCTTTTAATATATTCAACAGTTTTTTGTCCGATCTACCCTTCTATGGCCTACGCTATTCAAGTAAAGAATACCAAACCCTCAATCGTGTACTTTACCGAGAATGCCAGCCAGCCAAGCTATTCAAATTGTCCTTTCCCTATTAGGTGCGGCACCGGGGTTAAACTTCAGAGCTGAATAAGCCGTCAGAGAAATACAATTTGGGCACGGGGAAACTAATTGCAATGCCGCGGTCCTATCATGTGCAGTGGTGCGCACCCCTGATGGCGAATGAGCCATCCCTAGGGGCTGTCTGCTCTGCCTAAAATTAAAGTTATTAAACACCAATTTCCGATTTTTTTTTTTTTTTTAATTCTCACTCTTCCAACTCAACTCTGTTCTGTTGTATCTTTTCATTTTATGGAGGAGATACTTTTTTCAGTACTCCGAGTGTGCAGTCCAACTATCCAACAGTGGCCATGGAAAAACCGCCTCGAAATCGGAAAACGAAATCGAGGACTACGAGCCGTCGCCGTCGTCGTCGACGAAGAGAAGGACTCGACTCAACTCTGGTGAAGCAACAGTTGTACTGCAACACATTGGTGTAGCTCCGAACGTGAGGCATAGAGCCAGCAGTGAAAACTGAGAACTGAAAAGCGGAAAACCACTTCATAAATAATTCATTTACGTAGCGTTTTCCAGCTGAAGTTTTTCTCCCTGCTTCTTTTTTTTTTTTTTATCCAGTCCCGTTCCTCTATCAAAGCGTCATTTCCGCCCACTCTTTGTGGGTAGTATAGTTCGCCTTTGTGTAGAGCAGCAGAGCAGAGTTTTTGTGCGGATTTTCTGGTCGTTTTTTTTTAAATTTAAATTGCAATTGAAATAAATTTGCTGAAATCGAGAATGAGAATCATTTTTCAAAGTGTACACGCGTGAGGGGGCGTTTGCACTGGGTAAACCGAAACTCTATGCCGGAGAGCTTGGTTTGCACAGAGGTTCCTCTTGCATATTGCACATAATAAGTACTCAGATTTCAGTTCGGTTGTAAACGATGGTAGGGGCTTACCCCGCATTCAGTTTCTGTCAGTTTTGTATTTTGTATCTGCGGTTAATTTTATTTTTCAATTTTTTTTTGCTTTTGCTATCTATAATAGTCGCGGTAGAGTTTTATATTTTATTTGAATATATCTCTCGCTTTCTCTCCCGCTTTTGTATGGAAAATATTTTATATTTTTTTGTTTTGAAAATTGAGATTTTTCCTATTCGGTTTTGGGGTTTGTGTTGACAAAGGATTTTCGCTGCAGGGGATTATTCAAATTGTCGGTGTATTTAATTTTAATTAGGAAAGTTTGCGTGCAACAAAAAAATAAATAAATATGTAAGCGGAAGTATTCAAAATGTATCCCAGGGCATTACGTTAAATGAAATGATGTGGACGAAAATATATGTCAGCTTTTGTTCTTAGTTTTAGTACCATGTTATGGGTAAGGCTGAAGTGAAATATATATTTTTCGAGCGGTTATTGTAGAAATTTTCAACATGATCCATTTTGGAACAACTTAAACACAATTTAGCTGATGTTTTTACAAAATAGTTATATGAGGGTGTGAAGCAGAGTATGTTATAATCCAATTTCTAATAGTTTCCTAAATTTTATGTAAATTTAAGGATTGCTTACTAGACAGAGAGGATTTTCTGATTTATTACTGCATTACAAAGGAGAAATGTAACATGTGTAAATGGGTCACAAAAATGAGTTAAGCTATAGAAGGCCAGTAAGGTAGAAATGCAAGTTGTCCTCTAAAAGCACTCGCTTGCCTTTATCTGGTACATGCACTCCAGAGACTAAAGAAAGCTTTTTCCAAAGTGAAAGATACTTCTCCCGTCAAACTACGTCCACGAAATTGTCAAATGCTGTGATTTGTTGAGCATTCAGTTTTTAACTTTGAACCTGCCAATTCTAGTCGTATGCACTAACTATTGTATCACCGTCCATTCAAGAGGCATATCTGCATACATTTTCTGGGGATGGTGATATTTCTGACGAACTCACCGTAATTGAGTACTATTTAATAGTATACGGGCAAGTGTAGGGAAGTTTAAATCGACCTGTAGTCGCATGTTATGAAACCGAAAGCATAACAGGATTAAAGACTTCGGTCAAACGTACACAGACATACCAACAAACTACTAAATAGACAGAATAGAGAGACCAACTCTTGGGTGTTGGCAGTGAGCTCTAGTTCCCAATTTTGGAAGATAGAAAGAAAAACACCAAACGCTATCATTGTCGCCTCTATCAAAATCTTAAATACTATAAAAGCAAAGACGATTTTCCTTGTGAACACGGTTTCTCCAAAAATACTAGACGTAGGTACTTAAAACTACGCACAGTTATTCCTTATTTGCCTAGATGAAAGAATTTCCGAAATTCAAGACCTAAGTGGCATAACGGGGGTTGAGTTCAAATTTTCCGTCACTAAAAGTTGGCTATACAGTCTTAGCTCAGTAATGTCTCATCAGATTTAAAAAAAAAAAATTTATGAATTTAGTTAATTTGCTGCTGATTCATTTAAGTTACGAGTATAAGCCATACTCTGAATTGTCCTGAAGCTAATGGAACAATGCTAAACAAGATTTATCAAATCATCGCCCACAATTTTCCCTCAGTTTTTTTTTGCATTTATGGGGTGGGCCAACTACAAGTTACTTTTTAAAAATGCAATAAAATGAACAAAATGAAATTTTTTCCACGTATTATGGCTTTATTAGTAAGCGCAAACATTCCCATTAATTATGGAATACAAAGTAGTTCAAGTGGCTGTCTCGGCTGGCCTCGCAGTAGCGCATTCTATCACTCCAATTTTCCAAGACCTTGTTGATGGTTTCGGGCTGTAGCTCACGGATTGCTTAGATGATATTGGTCTTAAGTACTTGAATTGTTTCCGGATTGTTGGAATAACATCGGTCGTTTACGGTTCCCCACAAAAAAAAAGTCCAAAGGGGTCAAATCGCAGCTCCGAGGCGGCCAATTGACATCGCCAAGACGGCTGATAACACGATTTGGGAATTTGGTGCGCAAAAGACCGATTGTGGCATTGGCTGTGTGGCATGACGCGCCATCCTGCATGAACCAGAGGTCGTCCAAATCCATGTCTTCAATTTCAGTAAAAAAAAAGTAGGTAACATGGCTCTGTAACGCCCACAGTTGACCGAAACGTTGTTCCCAGCCTCATTTTCGAAGAAAAATGGTCCAATGTTGCCACCACTCCACAATCCGCACCAAACTGTCACTCTCTGTGGATGCATTGGCTTCTCGACAATAACGTGCGGGTTGTCCGTGCCCCAGATGCGGCAATTTTGTTTATTAACATAGCCGCCGAGATGAAAATGTGCCTTGTCAGAAAAGATAATTTTTCGCCCAAAATCGTTGTCCAATTCAAGCTGCTCTAAGGCCCAAACTGCGAAGCGATAACGAAGCGGATGGTCGTGCGCTAAATCAATTATACCTTGCAAGCGAATAATCCCAGATCTGTGTGCAGAATTCTCCTCAGGCTAGTGCGTGAAATTTTGAGCTGTTGAGATCGATGACGAGTTGATGTTCGTGAATTGAGTCTCACACTCTCGGCTACAGCAGCCACTTTCTCGTCTGTGCGCACCGTACGACGACGGGGACCATGAGTGTTGTCCACTAGTATACCAGTCTCACGAACTTTTTGCACAAACTTGCGTACAGCAGGCGCGGTGGGTGCTTCATTTTGGCCGAAAATTCTTTTCAAAACACGCACTGTTTGGGCTACACAGTACTGACTTTGGAAATCAGTTTTCAATATTTCCCAATGTTGTTCAAGCATAAAGCGACTCATTTCGTTTTGCGAAGGTATGATACTGACTTCCTGTCAAGATTTCGAGTGGGAAACAGCTGCCAGTATCAAAATAACTTATGATTTAAAAAGAAATCACTAGATGGCCCACCCGTTATATATTTTAATATTTTGACCGTCTAAGGCGAACCGCAAAGCCGGATCAGTAGAAACGTGTGAAGTGAGAGGGTTATGATCCCGTGCTCGTTTTCAAATCATAACCTCACTAAAATAGGAACAAGAATATTTTGACTGTCATAACACTTTCATTTCCCGAAATAAAAAGCATCTCTAATGTTAACCTACGATATAGGCTATCACTGTGTCAAACTTCCTCAAAATTCGTCAAGCAGTTTTTGAGTGATGAGTGCACAGACAGACAGACACCCAAACAAAAATGTGGGATATTCTTTATAAAACTCACAAAGTCTTAATGAGAAACAAAGTAAATTATTCCAGAACTTTGTGGAAACTGATTGAGATTATGGGAATTTTAAAGTAGTTAGTGAGTCGTGAGATCGCGAATACAAGCTGCCGAAATGAGGTTCCTTCGCGGTGTTGCTGGAATAACTCGTAGGAATCGAGTACGCAATACCAGAGTACGCGAGGCGCTCAATGTTGTGCAGCTACTTCTCCGAACGGAACGATCTATGCTTCGATCGTTTGGTCACGTAGTGGGTATGCCCCCAGACCGGCTTCCAAGACGCGCCATGGTTGCCGTGCCATCAGGTGGGCGACTCCGCGGAATTCCTAGAAATAGATGGTTGGACCAAGTCTGATTCTCTCCTGGAGCCGCCTAGGAATTCTTCCTGATGAATTGGAGTCAATGGCGGAGGATCGAGAAGGATGGAGAGCTCACCTGAGCATCCTACCCCCGCGACCCTCATAAAGAATTAGCGGGCCATTGAAAATGTATGTATCACTACATACATGTGAGTCGTGATTTAGATATCGGCTCAAAAAATACAACTTGTTTGTGTGTTTTCTCTTGGAAAGCCACGTTAACCTAGATTTTTAACAGCAGGAAGCACAAAGTTCTCTGTGTTCATCTGCAGGGTATACTGGAACATTTGGCACAGTATCGCGTAAAATGGCATCAATATTCCTTTTTAGGCATCGCCTCAAATTTGGTACTTCGCGACGATGACGTAACCATGGCTCTATCAATTTTTGAGATACCTCTTTGGCAAATGCCCGCCTTGTCAATTGTTTTTCTTGATTATCGGTCCTATTGTTTACGTGGATGACAAAACAGTTGACTATAGACCTGTTCAATGTACCGAAAAAGTAGCATAGTGGCCATCTTTGCGTTTTTCTATTGCAAGTCATATTATGAGATATTTGGTCAAACGTTTATCTACCAAAATTACAATAAAGACTATTAGATACTAGTAATCATCAAAATTAATAATTACGTGCATAATTTATTATAGAATATATATAGAAACTCATTTTTGTGAAATTGCCGCACATCAGTTCATTTTATGAATATATAAATATGTATACAAATATATAAAACAGCAACTATAATAAGTTGTAACACTACTCATAAACATACGTATCTCAGACACCTTGCGCGTAATACATCGAAAACTAAACATCTGTGCACCAATGAAGCTTGCGCGACAATAAGCTCTCTTTATTCTAGGAAGTTACTAAGACGCATGTATTTGCATCTCTTTCACACCGCGCGCTGTGAGTGTTTAATCATTTGAGGGTGTCTGTGCGACACCTGTTTATGAATCCAGGGTTAAAAATGTTTTGTATTTTGACTCTTTTTGCGTCATCGTTCTGTTACTAATTATATACTTCACAACAGAATTCTTCATCTCAAATAAGTCCATATTTTGTAGACTTAGTCGGTTAGAAGTTACCTATACTGTGGACCTTGTTTGGTGTGCCCTTTAAAGAAGATTCTACCACATATGCTGCAGGAATTCAGCTCTGCTCTCATTTTTCACTGGTACAATAATGCTTCTCCTTTGTATAATAGAATACAGTACCAGAACCATAAGACCCCATAAAGCCTTATCGTCAGACCTCCTAAAGAAAACAAAGACTTATTTACAATTATTTTTGAAACGAAACTAGTTCCGAAGTTTGCAAACAAAGACTATCATTTTTTTCCGGCGTCACATATTTATTCTTCTCCATTGTTTTTGTATGTGCAATTGAATTGATCGCCATCTAATCGGTCACTAAAGGCATTCGAGCCTTTTATTGTCAACAAACGATAAACAGTTGAGATATCGACATAATCAATCAGTTCGGTCAATTAAGCTTCCTTCTCTGCGCTCTTGCAAAGTCCTGTGTATGTGCACCATTCGATGAACGATAAACGATTAGAAGACGATGGAAAAAGAAGTCTACAACGATGACAACGACGACGACAACAGCGATATTTGTTGTCGACGTCCTCCTCCGAACCAAATAGGACCACAAGAACGTGCAAACACTAGTGAGCTGAGCAACAAATGGTTTTTTGGAACCAATCCAAAACGATGCATTCTGCCATTGCTATAGAAATATGTATCTACGTATCTTTACTTGGGAAAAACAGAAGATAAGCACTGTCATTAATAAAATCAATTTATTCTATTCCTCTTCGAGAGCAGAAGTACTTAGTGGCCCTAGGCCAAACGGATAGGCCCTGAACGTGAGTGGAAAACAAGACTCACTGAAGCAGACAAGCATTCTATTTCTTTTTTTTTTTACCAAAGGATGTTCCACACCACCAAAGGCTTTCAATTCTCGGCAAGTGCTGGTCTGGACTAAGGAGAGAGAGAAAAAAAGGATATAAATTTTCAGTTTAAAACTTTCCTGCTACCAAAGGAAAATTGAAACTTTTCCTGAAGGTGCGGATGGAATCAATGAGCATGTATGGCGCACAAAAACTCATCTCTATACCAAAGGAAAACCGAAAACCAAACCAACAAATAAGACGGTCGTTGCGGGAGAAAAAAAAATTGGCAAAGAAAACTGCTGATTGCTAATTTTTTTTTTTTTTTAGAGGGGTTGTTGCCCCTGAAAATTTCGAGGAAAAGCGATAGAAACTCAAGAAGCAAAGTTAGGGGCGAACAAATTGACAAATGTACCTGGTTAGCTGGCATGTGTAGTTGCAGCAATTTGCCGCCGTTAAATATGGTATTGTGAGCAAAAAAGAAGTTGTTTACAATCCAGACTCACAAATGAAGGACACAAACATCCTTGTGCAGAAAAGTTTTCCATCACTTTTTTTTTTCTTCATTTCTTCCTTGGGACTGCACAATATTTGCCAAATTTTCTCAAAAGTTGGTCAGACAAATATTTCTTTGATTTCTTTCTTTTTTTTTTAAGGCAAAGAAATGAAAAGTATCTGAAGTATATGTTTGATGAATGAAAGACAAATAGTGAAACTTGTAGTTGGACAAATTTCAATCTATCGACAGCTTCTACTTTTGAATGAGAGATAAATAGAAGAGTGTAGTGTCTCATTTTGAAAGGATCTGACATGTCTTAAATTTTTTTCGAAACCTAAAGAAGGTGGTCATCATGCTATTATATATTTGCTCTTCAAATGATATACCCCTCTGAATGCAAATTCGTCAAGATAATGCTGATGCTACCGAGCGGAGCGATGCCACTTGTAGATATGTAGAAAATTGAAAAGAACAATCCAGAGATTTGGTGAACTGCACGAATTTGCTACAAATTTGTCAGCAGCTTGGCTTTGTTTCTCGCTGAATCGGATCCAGAGTCATTAATAAGTGCAAACAAAACGACCCAAGGGGACAACTTAAACTGTCATCGCCCTCTTCACATTGTTCCAAGGGATAAAGTTAAATTGTTAGCCCTCCATACACAGCATAATATAACAACAGCAGGTCCAACTAAATCCATGCCCCTATTAGCTATATGAGCCCCTATAAGTATCGTAATCTAGGAACTGACCATTGGACATATAATAATGTTTGATATCTGTTTACAAAAAATATTTCCTCTCTTTATTTTCACTTTTTTAACAAAAAGAGTCTACATCATAGAGTAACGTATATATGACGCATGCAGTCTAGATTATAATTCACTTGTCAGTAACATTCGACTAAGCTTTAACTAATACTGCAAAAAGTATGTGTTATATTTTCCCAGACATTGCTTTGAAGCTAATGTCCCAGCTTTCATCACTACTAGCCCTTTTGTTTCCATAGCTATACTGACCAACATCACGATTTCCTTCTTAGATTTAAATTATCGAAACGATTATTTATGTTACCCCAGTGACAAATCGATAAATCGACAATAAGTTGTCTAGCATAGAACAATGCTCAAACTCCAAAAGAATTTCAGGTACACTGAGTATACGTATGTATAAGAACACAGGGAATACAAGAAAAAAGAAAGAACAAAAATGCAACTAAACTCTGAGCCAACTTTGGTAACAACAATCAAAAGAGATAAAGCAACCCAAGTCGCTTCGTACGAAGATACCTACATATCCCCAGTTTGTTGTATCTGTATGTGTGTTTGATAGAATAGAATGTGCAGTCTGGGTCCATAGTGATTGCAACCCAGCCATGCACGCCCACGTCAAGGCCACCACGAAAACTAATCTTTCATCAGATATCACGTAGCTGTGTATCCTGGAAAGATGAGCGTATGAAATCGTGTGATACACTTGAGAAGAGAGCGATCCCCATTGGAATCTTTTAGCCCTTATATGGCGGGCGTATTGAGATGCCGATACACGATAGGTACCAAAGGATTTGGGTACAGCATGAGGGCATGACAGAACAACTATGTTTTCCAATGATTCATACACATGCAGTGGCATACGAAAAAATTCGCGGTACATACACGCTGACCAAGGAAACAGTGGTGATAAAAAAGCCAAAGTGACTTAACGCGATTCGGTGGCGTTCATTTACAAGCGCACATACACATAGATAGAAACTTCTTAAATTTATTAGACTCTGTGTTCTGTTTTCGTTGAGTTTTGACCATAATGCTTCTCTGGTTCTACTGGTATGAATATGCTCTGCTATATGTTATAGTCAGGAATTTCCGCTTTTTTGTTTTTATACGCCATTCATCCATGTGCTCTTACATCTTCTAGTGATACCCAATGGCCGGTTCCCATCTTGGACCAGTGTGGGCGCCGTGGCGTAGGTGGTTAGTGTGTCGGATCACTACGCATGAGGTTCTAAGTTCGAATCGCAGAAAACACCAAAAGGTTTTTACACGGTCCCACCTCTCGCGAGCGTCTGACAAACATCCGAGAGTATTGTTGTCACGAAAAAGCTTCTCAAATCGCCGTTCGGATTCGGCATTGAACTTTAGGTCCCTTCCATTCGTGTGAAAAATATAACGCACACAACATGAGTGGTTGCGAGAAGCTAGGCCCTGCCACTGCGCCAATTATTTGTATTTGTATCTTGGACCAGTCACCTGCTATTTTATTTTCAATGAAGTCATTATGGCCTGTCACGTTAATAATATGAACGCTATTTTGCCTGCTCGAAATCCTTAGTTCTGTGCGATAGAGTTCACCTTTTCTCGACTTGCTGCTTAAATGGCTGCCTGTGTTTACTTTTTGTTTTCTTATTTTTTTTATTTTTTGGAAATCCAAAACCCGGAGCACTCAGACCCTCCGGTCCATTGTACTACTAGGCAGGTGCCTTTCTTTAGTGCAGTGGTTGGAATAACTTCGATGTGATTCGTTTTCTTTTATTTTCGGGTGGCTGATGATTGCTGTTCCCTGTTGGGGCTTGAACCAGCATACACCGGTTAACGAGCAAAGGCACTACCCACTGTGCTATTGCAAACCTAAATGTTAACAATAAATGGCTGTCTAGCTTCTTTTTTGTTTTGCCCTAATGGATGTGGTAATCTTCTTAAGATACCACAGCATGCACGACTTGCAAAGTTCAATAATCGATGACAGAAAAATACCTACGTTATAACATACAATCTACACACTTCTACACATAAATACGACAAATCAGACAAATGCGACAAATCCGACATATTCGATAAAGAAGACAGATCCGACAAATTTCTGGAGATTTTACTAGCTTACAGCGACTACAGCTTCAGGGAAGCCTAAGTGGTAGGAGGGTTAACTTCCTATTCCTAAAGTACCTCAACACCACCCTAAGAATATAGCTTGGCGTATTCATTCTTTCAAGAGAGTACATAATATGTAACGGGTGGGCCATCTAGTGATTTGTTTTTAAATCATAGGTTATTTTGACACTGACAGCTGTTTCCCGCTCGAAATCTTGACAGAAATTCAGTGTCATATCTCCGCCGAACGAAATGAGTCGCTTACGCTTGAACAACATTGGGAAATATTGAAAACTTATTTCCAAAAAGAGTGCTGTGTAGCCCAAACAGAGAGTTTTTTGAAAAGAAGTTTTGACCGAAATGAAGCACCCACCGCGCCTGCTGTACGCAAGTTTGTGCAAAAAGTTCATGAGACTGGTATGCTAGTGGACAACACTAATGGTCCCCGTCGTCGTACGGTGCGTACAGACGAGAAAGTGGCTGCTGTAGCCGAGAGTGTGAGACTCAATTCACGAACACGAACTCGTCATCGATCTCAACAGCTCAAAATTTCACGCACTAGCCTGAGGAGAATTCTGCACAAAAATCTGAGATTATTCGCTTACAAGGTCCAATTGATTCAGCAATTGAAAGCGCATGACCATCCGCTTCGTTATCGCTTCGCAGTTTGGGCCTTAGAGCAGCTTGAATTGGACAACGATTTTACGTGAAAAATCATCTTTTCTGACGAGGCACATTTTTATCTCGCGGCTACGTTAGCAAACAAAATTGCCGCATATGGGGCTCGGACAACCCGCACGTTATTGTCGAGAAGCCAATGCATCGACAGAGAGTGACAGTTTGGTGCGGATTGTGGAGTGGAGGCTGGGAAAAACGTTTCGGTCAACGGTGGGCGTTACAGAGCCATGTTAAGGACTTTTTTTTTACTGAAATTGAAGACATGGATTTGGACGATCCCTGGTTCATGCAAGATGGTTCGCCATGCCACAATCGGTCTTTTGCGCACCAAATTCCCAAATCGTGTTATCAGCCGTCTTGGCGATGTCAATTGGCCGCCTCGGAGCTGCGATTTGACCCCTTTAAACTTTTTTTGTAGGGAATCGTGAAGGACCGATGTTATGCCAACAATCCGGAAACGATTCAAGCACTTAAGGCCAATATCATCCAAGTAATCCGTGTGCTACAGCCCGAAACCATTAACAAGGTCTTGGAAAATTGGAGTGATGGATGCGCTACTGCGTCCCCAGCCGAGGCAGCCACTTGAACGACGTTGTATTCCATAATTAATGGGAATGTTCGCTCTTGCTAATAAAGCCATAATGTATAGAACAAATTTAATTTTGTTCATTTTATTGGATTCTTAAAAAGAAACTTGTAGTTGGCCCACCCTGAATATGACCACCTGACGCACATGCGCGCGCATTAATGCGTCGACGTACGCGCGCATATAAAACATGGGGCTACGAAATGTTGCGGTTTGCAGCAACTACCAAAATTGAATCTTACGATAAGCAGGATACATATCATACTACAGGTTGGAAGTATTTCCTTAGCATTTGATGACCTCAGGATGAATTTCAGAAAGCAAGTCTTTGCTCTCTTGTACAGAAAGTAAGTTGTAAAGAAAGTTTCATTTGAACGCAATGAATCCGATGGGCGCGGGGATATGTCAATCAGTAGCCTGGCTCTAGGGAATTCAGTTGCTATGGAGCGTTTCTTGGGAGCGGCCCGCGCATTGTGTGTGCGAGAGTTTTTGAAAAACGGTGAATCGACGACTGTAGCGCGTAGAATATTCTACAATATTCGCCCCTTAAATTATGCGCCAAACATACATCTAATCCGAATATGGGTCAAAAAGTTTGAAGAGACTGGTATAACACTGGAAAAAACAAAATCCTGGCGACGAAGATCATCAAGATCACCAAGAATAGTAGAAAACATGGAGAGTATAAATCAGTCTTTTCGTAACGATACGAATCTTCCAATTTGTAAGCGTGCAAGTGCAATAAAATTGTATAGATCATCATTACACCGTATTTTGCACAAAGACCTAAGGCAGCAACCCTATAAAATTTAATTGGTGCAAGAATTAAAGCCCCAGGATGACAGTCAGAGGCTTGACTTCGCAAAGCAGGCAATTGAGCGCTAAACGTTTACCAACATCTTATTCTGGGATGAAGCTCATTTTCATCTTAATGGACACGTGAATAAGCAGAACTGCAGAACTGGAGTGCAACGAATCTGAAACGCAAGCATCAAAAACGTCTTCATTCACCTAAAGTGACCGTATAGGCGGCGCGTGGAATTATAGGCCCTTACTTTTTTGAAGTTGAAAGGGGACGTGCAGTTACTGTGAATTCAGAGCATTATGTGTAGATGTTAGGCGACTTTTTGGTGCCTGAATTGCAAAACTTGACTGGCTATAACCAAAAACATGGTTCCAGCAGGACGGAGCAACGTCACACACATCCAATACGTCTCTTGCAACGAGTTCGTGAATTTTTCCCTGGCAAATTGATCTCCAGGAGATGTGACATAAATTTGCTTCCATGTAGTCCTGATTTAATACTATGCACTTTTTCCTGTGGGGTTATCTAAAATCTAAAGTTTACGCCAATAAACCGACTTCCCTTGCGCATTTGAAAGAAAATATTCATCACAAAATGGCAGCCATCACGGAGTCTACCTGCCGAGTCGTCATAAGAAATTTTACTGTTCGACTAAATGAGTGCCGCGAACGCGAGGGTTTAGATTTGGACGATATTGTTTTTAAGAAGTAAATTCCCAAATTGTGTACTTTACTAATTAATAAACATTTTTTTCAATAGATGGGTTTTTTTATAAAATAAAAGGAAACCCAAATCCCAAAGCACTCAGACTCTCCGGTCCATTGTACTACTAGGCAGGAACCTTCCTTTGGTACAGTAGTTGGAAAAACGTCGATGTAATTCGTTTTCCTTTACGAGTATACTCGTGTGGCTGATGATTGCTGTTCCTCGCTGGGGCTTGAACCTGCACACATCGGTTAACGAGCAAACACACTACCCACTTCACCATTGCCACTGCCAATAGATGACTTACTTTTATTCTTTTTAATACATCCATTAAATATAAACTTTCCTTTGAGACACCTTGTACAATCTGACCTCACTGTCTGCCGGAACAATATGAAGATCGTCTTCATTGGCCCCGTGGCCCCTTCGCCACCACATGGCGAAAAAAAGAAAATCATAAAAAAAAATCACAAAGCATTTTCTATGTTCAATCCATTAACTCTTGGGGTTGGTTTTTCTATTACCATGCACTTGGTACCTACCACCCGTTTGCACTCTGCAACTTGTCGTCATACCGCTCCAAAACATCACACTCCCTCATTCTATTGCTAAAATATACAATATGAACATTTTTCTGAAGGATGATGGAGCGATTTTTCCTAATTTTTTTTATACCATTTTTCTTTGCTCTGATTTTTATTCTTTATCACGATGGGTGGGTGGGGGTGTATATGTGGGGGCGGTGTGCTTTTCAGAAATTAATTTTATGCAAATCAAAAGCAGTTCCAAGCTGAGTTTTTTATTTTTTATGCCTTAGTGTGATCTTTTCGCTTTTCAATGAAAACGGTTGATTTGGAAAATTAAATGGCGGGGAAGCGGATGGCGAGACAAACGAGCTGAGGTGGGGGTTGGAGTTAAAGTCTCATAAAGAGGTGACGACAACTTATCGTTTTTTGAACTTTGTGCACTTTTATATCGGCTACAGGTATCTAATAATAATTATTCATACTTTTTTTTTTTTTTTACTTATTTTGCACTTTTTTGTTGAACAATGACATAGTTTTAAGTTTTGTTGGGTCTTGGACTTTTTGGAATTGAATTATGTTTGGTTCTGATTTATGTGCGTCTCGTTTTTATTGGAACGATGATGATGAGGGCTGTGGGTGGGAGCAAAGTGTATATCCATTTACATTATGCAAAGTGACATGCTATACACTGATATCATTGAATCGAGGACATTAAAACTTGAATAAAAATTATGCGAAGATGATTTGAATTCATGAATTCATAGCGGTCTGAAGGGTTAAAGTTTATGTAATTGCAAACGGAATAATTTTATTTTAGTGTAAAGTTCTGAAGGGGTTTGCATATAATAATGTCTTTATGAAGCGGGGTAAATGTACGGACACATTAATATTTTCTACAGCTAAGTGGTAATAGGGACTGTAGTTCCTGAAACTTATTAGTGTTCCTTTCTCTTTTAAGTGTGTTTTAGGACATTCTAAAAACTTGTTTCACAATTGTGTAAAAAAACGAGAATTAATTACACAAAATATTCGTCAGGTGTGAGTTTGTTCGCACATAAAGGGGTTCTGTTAGAAACCAATATCCTGAAGACATAAGGCAGTCCATTTTGCCGGCAATTTCCCCTTATAACTCCTGAATTTTTGCACCGGTTGAGATTTTTTTTAATTTTTAGATTTATTTGTCATTATAAATTGGGAGCTAGTTTATTCCCATGAATTTTTCCCATTATTTGTCCGTATGCGACATTCATCCACTGTGTGCGCAAATTTCATGTTAAATAAACAATCTTTGTGTTCAATCCGAAATAATTTTTAACGATAAATCTATAAAGCCAATAATTGGAGCTTATTTTGCTTACACTGGAGCCAGCAATATTCTATGTAATTTGTGTAAATATCATGTACGCTCTCATGTATGTTTATAGCTTAGGAGCTAAAGAAAGGTGAACAGATGGACAGATGAACAAAGTAAGAGTAATAAAAATTCCGTAAAATATTTTAACGGAAACCCTGGAAACAAAATGTTGGACTCATATCTATTGACATATAAATTAAACACACTTCTGCAAGGTGGCACATGGTGGTGACCACCGCCAGAGTTGAGGCACATTCGGGTTAGGTTAGGTTAGGTAAAAGTGGCTGTCCTGACAGGGTCAGGATACACTTACACCGCTTGGGTCCATTGTGATACCACATAAAGCAGGGACCGGAGGACTCACCGGTTACCGGGGGAACCTTAACCTTACTCAGGAGGATGTTGGCTGAGAATAGCTATGCCTGAAATGTCCAGAGAGGATGACTGACTCAATCAACCCTAAAGTCAAAGTGTACCGAGAAGGTATAGTGTACAAACAAGTGTTGGGAGTGATTGATTCAATCGAACCCCCTGTACTGTTGTGTAGGTTATATTGGCAGGTCTAAGTTAACCGTATAGGTGTAGAGATGCATAAGCGCCATAGAGTGACTGATTCAATCAATCTCTAGGAGCTGCTGTGCATAAGGTGTTGACTAGGTCGGATGACTGTTTCAATCAAACCTTTCATACCTAGGTGGACCGTGCAGGTGTAGAGGCATTTCAACTAAACCAGTTGGATTTCCCTATGAAGCTATGTAAGCTTATAATGTCTATGTTAGACAGGTCACTTAGGTCTTCAAAGAAGTATTCACCTAATAGTTTCTTTCTCACGGTGGCTAGTGCTGGGCGTGTGCGGAAGAGGTGGAGACTATTCTCCTCCTCCTTTTCATCTCTGCAGCTTCTACAGAAATCGTTTGCTTGGACACCCACTCTAGTGGCATGTCTGCCTAACAAATAGTGTCCTGTGATTATTCCTACTGTGAGGCTTATGTTCCTTCTATTAAACGAAAGGAGTTTTTCGGTTTTCTTTGCATCTAGTAAAGGCCAAATCTTCCTGGTCGATACGCGCGAAGCTTTTTTTTGATTGGGAGGGGTAATCTTCAAAAGACGAAACTCAGTACGTCCTGAGTAACAGTGTGGGACTCTTACCCACTTAACCCCCCTCCCACGACCGCCCCATTCCCCGCGGTACTGCCGTCAAGTATTTCATCCCGGGGGGGTGGGTTTTAGTCTGATGTATTCGACTAGTGCATGTTTGCATTTTCCTGCTCAGCATATATTGTATTTCGCCGGTCTGATTCTTTCCTTTCTCTTTCTAGGGTTCTTAGAATCTTCATTATGCGCATTGTGCTCCCAGCGACTGCGTCCCATGCCTCCTGGCTTTTGAGCATTTCGCCAACGATGTTTTCTGTCCTCAGTGGGTGGCCGAGTTCACTCCTTAGTGCATTCCTTTCGTCGAGGAATCTTGGGCATTCAAAAAATATATGTTCTGCGTTTTCTACGCATTCAGCGCAATGCCGACAGTAAGGGCTATTTTCGTGTTTATACTAATGTAAGTACGAACGAAAGCATCCAAGGCCCGTTAGGAACTGCGTTAAGAAGAACTCAAGTTCTCCATGTTGGCTGTCGAACCATGGCTGGATTTGGTGTATGAGCCTATGGGTCCACCTGCCTTTCTCAGAAGCATTCCAGCGTTCTTGCCATTCTCTTAAGCTTTCTGCTCTGTAGAGCCGGTTTTCGCTGGCCTCGTTTCTTTCTCTTCTTGCGCAGTACTGACGTTGCTGTCCTACTGCCAGGATATCTATTGGAAGCATTCTCGCTACCACGCAAGCTGCATCGCTAGAAGTAGTGCGAAATGCGCAGCTAGCTCTCAATGCACATATTCGATACACAGATGTGATATGTGATCTGTATGTTTTAATTGCCATGGCCCCGACCCAAATTGGTGCGGCGTATAGGATTATAGACGTAACCACTCTAGCCAGCAGTAACCTACGGCTATGTCTTGGTCCTCCTATGTTGGGCATGATACGCGCGAGTGCAGCACTTGCTATTGCACCTTTTCGGCCTACATACTTAAGATGATATCTAAATGAAAGTCTCGTATCTATCATGATACCTAGGTATTTTATATGCGGTTTAGATGTTATTTGATGGCCGCCGACTATAATGGTGAGAGTTTCTACCTTCTTTCTACTACTTATCAGGACTGCTTCAGTTTTATGCTCCGCCAGTGTTAGACCAACATTGGTGAGCCATTTTCGTATTATCCTTATTGTCGCATTGCTTATCTGTTCCACCTCCTCCAACAGTTTAGCAGTGACAATAATGGCGATATCATCAGCAAATCCCACTATTTTTGTTTCTTCGGGTATGGGAAGTCGCAGTATACCGTCATACATAATATTCCAGAGCAAAGGGTCAAGGACTGACCCCTGTGGTACTCCGCCTGTGATCTTATATTCCTTGGAGCCGCGGTCTGTATTGTATACCAAGATTCTGCACCTGAAGTAGTCAACAATAACGTCTATGAGGTATTGTGGAACTCTCATCCTTCTGAACGCTTGTAAGATGTGACTCCAATTTGCCGTATTGAAGGCGTTTTTTATGTCAAGAGTTATAACCAACAGTACGCGCGAAGCTAGATTACTCCATCTGTTGTTTGCAATAGCTTGCGCTTCGTTAAACATACGAAGTTTCATCAATTGTATTGGGGGTGCCGGTACCTCTCTATTGACAGCTAGAGGTAGTACGGTGCCTTGTTTAGCTAGTTCATCTGCTTTATAATTGCCTGGAATATCTCTGTGTCCCGGGACCCAGCACAGAGTAATATTGCATCTGTCCGCAATCTCGTTAAGAGATTCATGGCAATGTTTGACTAACTTAGATCTTATTGTTGGTGTTTCCAGAGGTTTAATCGCTGACTGACTGTCTATGTAAAGGACGATAGACTTACCATCTATCGGCTGCATAGAGAGTCTGTGCGCTGCTTCACGAACAGCCCATATTTCCGCTTGAAAAATACTGCAGTAGTCCGGAAGTATCAAAGTATCAAAGGTACTTCGGAAAATATACCCAATCCCGTGCCCTCCGATGTTTTGGAACCATCTGTATAGATTTCGATTGCGGCGTCATTTAGAATGATACCTTCATCCCATGCGGATCTGTCAGAGATGGTGGTGTTTTATTTGATATTGAAATCGATAAATGGGGATATATAATCTGTTCCTCTGAGATTGGAGTTTTGTAAGATTTGTATGTGGCTGATTTGTGAGCTTGTCCACTAGAGAGATTCTCTAAGTCTTAGGGCTGCTTTGGATGCTACCATTTTCCCAAAGATGTCAATGGGATAAATGTTAAGTAGGGTTTCTAAGGCGGCTGTGGGAGTCGACCTGAGAACCCCTGTGATGCATCTGTATGATAATCGTTGTATTCTTTCGAGTTTGTTCCACAGCATTTACAATGACGTTTCTCAAAACTTCTGGTATTAAATTCTCCACTTCTTGTCGGATGAACTATTTTAGGGAATCCAAAGTTTTTGGCTTATTCGTGTAAACCCATGACTTCAAAAAACCCTAAGGAAACAAGTCTGGAACAATCAAATTGTGCGATCTTGCGGACAGTGCAAATGGCCAAAATGAGAAATTAAGCCGCCGGAAAACGCTTGCAGAATGTGCACTGTCACTCGTGCTGTATGTGCAGTTGCGTCTTGCTTTAACCACATGTTCTTCATACCCAATTCGTCGATTTGCGGCAGCAAGAAATCGTTGATTATGGTTCTGTAGTGCTCACCAGTCACAGTAGCAGTGTTGCCAACGCGAGCCTCGAAAAATATAGACCAACCACCTTTCCTCCGTAAACGTCGCACCATGAGAGGATGTAATGGCTCTTCTTCTATAACACACGAATTTTCAGTGCCTCAGAAGCAATACTTTAGCTTCTGCATAGATCGAAATGCGCCTCGTCGTTCATGATAATATTCAGAACTTATTACCATTTAGTGGCTCTGCTCTTTTTAGCTTTGTTTCTGAAAACATATCAATATTCGATAAGAATTAATACAGTAGGTAGGTAGAAGTGGTTGTGTCAGCAAAACCATGCCGACACTTAATTAGCGCAGAAGCGACATTTTAATACCACAACTCAAGTGACCTGTCGGATGTACAAAGGACGTTAACTGCTAGGGAAAAAGGAAAAAGACAAAGGAGTGAGGATTATTCAAATCCACCCCGTTACATTGAGGAAACTGATAATATCCGCAATGCTTATCTCCGCTAGCTCTATTAGGTTGTCTACAAAGGGTTTACCTAAGGTGCGCTGTCTGGCCTTGCCTAAAGCCGGACACTTGCATAGGAAGAATAAGATTCTTTCTATCTCGTCAGCAGAATTGTAGCTACGACAGTGTGCATTAAATATAATGCCTATTCTGGCCGCATGAACCCCGATGGGCTAGTGGCCAGTACTAACTGCCAGAACTCTTGCGATATCCGCCCAGTTTCTGTTTAGCAGGTCTTGCGTTCCTTTCTGGGGGTATTTGGGCCACATATGCCTGGAGATGACACAGTTCCGCACCCCCTGCCATCTGCCAACAGCCTTTAGCAGATAGTGCGCGAAGATGCCTCCCTTGAGGAGCCCCAACGGAACGTTCACCTCCTTTGCAAACAAATAGCACAGTACTTTGCAACCATTACATGAAGCAAATACTTCAGCTGTTGTGTATAGTCTTTTAATGAAGTTAGTGAGATTAAGCTTTCAAGATGTGGTCATTATTCTGACTTTGACTCTTGTCTACGGCAACTGCAATCATATCCCTATTCCAGAAAAAGTTCAAGAACTTTATTTTAAAATTCTCTCAAAAGAAAAAGGAAAATTTTCGCCATACAACATCCAAACGTGATATAAATATATTCACAAGGACAAGGAGAAGGTAAACACAAACTTCGTAGCATGAGAAAAGCAAAAAAGAAAATTAAATAAATTCCATTTTAATTGCCAAGAGCTGAAACGTTAATTGGGATTATCCCAAGTAGTCTGGCACTCTGCACAGCATCTACTCTGTTGCTTGCCATACCGCACAGCAGCTCTTAGGTTACCAATGCACTCGACTTTTAGCCTCAGGGCAGTAAACCATACGTTAAAAGCACACGTTTTCGAGTTTCATGGTCTCTGTGTGTCTGTCTCTCTCACTCTGTTCATCCTTTGGGCCTTAAGTCTCTGTCATCCATTCGTGCATAGACAGAAGGAATTGACCAAAGCCACACCAGAGAGAAACATATCGCATTATAAATTATCTATGTACGGATATAAAACTTCCAACTCCAGTTTGACTTAATACTTTGGTCCATGCAAACACGTGCTGCACGTATCCCTGGCCAAAACATACGTGTGCTTTCAGCTTCCATGGGGATACACAAGCTATTTGTAAATATCTTTAAATACAAAGTTACAATGCATACAGATACGGAATGTAGCAATGCCATACGGGAGTGGGTGTGTAAAAAACTGAGGACTAGAAAATTCTCTGGTCAGTGAACACTGACTAACTCAATATCAGGATTTGGTCGATTGTGTGCTCAAAGTTCCGAGAGATAATTTCAAATTCCATGTGCAATGACATATCCTCGTTTCCATGCAAACCTTGGACCTCAAAAACTCCGCACAAACCAAAAAAATAAAAAATCTATATAGCCAACAGAACTACAAAACGTTGATGATGATGCTCAGTACTGGGGATACATTTTCGGATCATACCAACCAACCAACCGACCGAAACCAAGCTGACTAACATTTGGATTTCCATATGGCATGGTCAATATATTCATCTCTCTGTGTGGTGCACCCTCAAAAAATAAAAAATAACATCAGACTCAGTCTTTCAAGCCTGCGAGGCATAAAAAGTGAACCTGTACATGGCACATCTCCCATTCCAATCACTCAATATCTATGTGAGGACATCCCGTACTCGACGCCCTCATATCCACAGCCATATACAACTATTGCCCATGTGGGTTATGTCTCATATTGAGTTTATTTCGAAGGATTTTATGCCAGAGGCGGCTTGGAGTATATCAGTATCTCTCTCTGTATGCATCGTGTGTGTGTGTATCTGGGATACAAAAATCAGAGAGAAATTCGATTGCTGCCTTTAATTGGTATAATATGATTCACCCTCAGGTTCTCTCTCTCTCCCCCTGTCTCCTCTTGATCTCTGCTTTAAGTATTCATTATCATCGATAACAAAACAAAAACATAAATTGAAATCAAATAAATTGGAAGAGTGAGTGGTAGGCGAGGCGATAGGCTCTGGACAAAGTGAAGTGAGATCATCAGGGAGTAAATCAATTTTCATCTGAGTTTCATGTCCACACCGGCATACGTTACACCAGTATCATCATCATCATCATCATCGTCCTCCCTTCTATGGTTCTACCTACCTGTTTTCATGGTACATTTGATGCAAATCAATTTATTAGCGATGAATATTTGGGCATCGAATCTCTAGAATTGAATTAATTTTTCATAGATACATGCAATATCTGCTGGATGTTAATATCTGCAAAAACAAGTATAATTAGTGAACAAATAATTTACCATGAAATTTAAGATTTTTTTTTAAAGCAAATTCTGAACTCATTCAATTTGTTTTATTTTTTTGATTAACGTAACTTAATTAAGCAGTGAATTGGTTCGTTACCATGTGCGAAAAGCTACATTAAAGCTGCTTTCGTTAAAATAAATTTTTCATAATTGGTTGGTATTTGTTTTGAAAATGCACTTATATTCAAAATACAGTGGCAATGCTGCGTTCCATGAAGAGAAGGTAGGTAGGAAGGTGTATTTGTGTGGTCAACATGATGTTCAGTCGCTAGTTTCCAATTTGATCGAATTATATTGTATATGTATATAGAAGTTCTGGATGATACCTTATGTCCAAAACATGGTCAACAAGCCAAAGAGCATCAAAGACCTGCTGTTAAATATGGTCGTTTCGTATAAATAAACAGAGTATGCTCTTCGCACTTGGATTGAGGCAATAACCGCATCTAAAAGCACTAGAAGCACAGATGTATAAAACAAATCGTCTGGGGTAGACCTAAGCCTTAGCAAGCAAGCCCGTCCAGCTTAGTTGGTCGTGGTCTCTCTCCACTCGATCACGTCACTTGAGGTAACGCTGTTGCTTTGACCCTCCGGTGCTAATTCGAAGATTTCTGATACCGTATTTTTGATGTAGATCATTGCTTCTGTACAGGTTGTTCACCTCAGCATTATAATCCCTGCTCCACTCCCCGTCTCTTCTTCTTCTTCTTCCTATTTCGATCAGGTTATGATCCGAAAACAATGGATTAAAACCCTCCCTACCCACCCTTCTACTGATCCGTCTGTGGGGTTCTGCTATTTGACATCAGAAAATATCGGCAGGCCTCCCGATTTTGGATCACTCGGTTTTTGAGGCCAATGAAATGCCGATGTCGTCTCAATTGTGTGATCCAGGCGTTTATAGGCCTGCCTCTCCTGCCTCGTGATGTCTTTGGAACGTTCGTTGATATTGCTTTTTCAACGGGGTTCCAATGATCTCTTTTTGAACGTGGCAATACCAGCTGAGCCGGTCGCGCTCTATTTTTAGTAAGATGGTTTTCTTGACGTGACGGCTTCCACGGATCTTCGAACTTCTTATTCAATCAAGATTTGTCACTCCTGCTTTCATGCGAATCATCTTCATCTCAGCTGCCGTTAATTTACTCTCATACTTTTTGTACATCGTCCAACATTGTGAACCATATGTGACCACTGGACGCACAACTGCAGTGTAGAGCCTTCCTTTCAACTTAGGGGATTTTCCCGCCACTTCATCCATCCTACGCTTACGCGATGATTAACGTGGTCATCACAGGTTGCTTTGCTATTAATCATAGATCCCAAATATTTGAACTTTTCGCACTTGGGAAGCACTGTTCCATTCAAATAAATGTCTGGAATATGCCTCAGTAGATCAGAGAACGGGCAGCACAAGTACTCAGTCTTTTTTGAACTAATGCGATACCAATTTCCCTCCAAAACGTCCACTCACACATAAAGTGCTCGTTTCAGGGACGTAGTATCCTCACTTATGATGGCTCCATCGTTAGCAAAGAATAACTGATGTATCTTGGCGTCCGTCACTTTACCTTCAAGCAGATAGTCAAGGACTGTAATAAAAAACGAATGACTTAGAACGCTTCCCTGGTGCTCCCCGACTTTGATTGGGAACTGTTCGGTTACTCCAACCGGGCATCTTACTCTTGTCTTTGCTCTTTCGTACATGTCCATGATCATCTATACACAGGCCCCTACTAGATCTCGTGGTTGTCCGTCGAATGCCTTTTCAAAGCTAATCAATACAAAATGCTAATCCTTTGAAATCACGATGTTTTTCCATTATGATCCTTATACCTTGGATTGCATCTGTGGTTGATTTACCCGAGACAAATCCGCACTGATCATCAGATAGCCGTATTATTTTTCGCAGTCGGCTACCTAATACCCGATTAATGATCTTCATGGTGTGTGACATCAGCTTGATCGAACGGCAGTTATCACAGTTTCGCGTATCATCCCTCCCTTTGTATACAGGGAGAAGGTAACCTTCCCTCTATTGATTCTGCATTGGATCACCTCTCATAAATTTGGAGATGAAAATTCTGAACCATCTGAACCCGATGTCTCCCATATTTTTCCAAAACTCAGAGGGCATCTCGTCTGCCCCAACCGCTTTTCTCTTTTTGGACTATTTGACCGCCTCACTAACTTCTTCGACTGTAATGTTGGGTACTTCTTCACAGTTAGTGGTCGCTCTTGGAAAGTATAGCAAGGGAAACTGTTCATTCAAAAGTTCTTCACAGTACTGCCGCCACCTCTGCTGAATTTTTTCATCATCCACAAGAAGCTGGCCATGAGCATTGTTAACGAACTTTGGCGATCGAATCCCCTGAGCATTCCTCCTTCTTTGGGTGGCTATTTTGAAGATGGTTGCGCTCTTGTTCATATTATGTCTTCGCAGCTCCTGGATAGTGTGGTTTGCATCAACAACCGAGGAAGATATTTTCGCCAGCTCCCGATTGTACCACCCTTGTTTGTTAGCTTTTCTTTGGTGTCTTCATAAAAAGTTCTGTTAGCAAGAGACGGTGTTGCTGAGCGATCGCCTCTCCCAGTATCACTTTGCAATCTTTTACCAGAGGCTTCATAAAACTGGCTAAAAGAATGTCTTCACCGGGAAGGTTCCTGGTGCCGTATCCTATCACTCCACGGCAGTCTTCATAGTCTTCGTTTGACTTCCCGACATGTCCATTCAAATCTTCTCCAACAAACAGAATCTCTGCTCCACTCCCCGTCAATACAATAACGAGCACTCGGAGAAACTTTTTCTCAAAGGATCTAAGAACATCCTTATCCACTTTTAATAAGATACATGGCCTTGCATCATACAACAAGACTGGGATGATAAAAACCATAGGACTCTGCGATTTATCATACACTGTTATCAAGGAACAACAGATGTCGATAACGACTGAAACTTTGAAACTCTAGAACCCTACCCGTATTTTTTCCAATTTTTTCTACCCTGGGTGCTTAGGCATCTGGTACTTAAACTAACAAACGTTTTCGCGTCAAAAAAAAATTAATTTTTCAGAGAAAAGAGCGCTAGGGGTTCTAGGGTTAATTTTTAAGGCGACAGCTGATGTAAGAGATTAAAAACCACTCACTTCCACTATTTCCAGAAAATGTCACCCAATTGTCTTGGTATCTACATGTATGATACCCCAGACTTATGCAGATAGCTCCGCATTATCGGCCTTTACAGGTATGATAGTTAGCCTCTTTGGAACCATCCCGAGCTCAAAGAAAAATTGTAGAATAGTCTAGTTATTGTCTTCGTTAAGTTCAACGTTGATATTGGTATTTCTTTTTACTTTGTGTTGATTGATGACATTAATGGTCCTGACTTCTTAGAAACCTAGTAAAGCGCATAGTCTCCGAACATGAAGTTAGTCAAATAATGTCTTGCCTCACTATTGTTTAGGTGGGCGCCGTGGCATAAGCGGTTAGTGTGTCGGATCACTACGCGTGAGGTTCCAAGTTCGAATCCCAGAAAACACCAAAAAGTTTTTTCAGGCTCTCACCTCTCGCGAGCGTCTGACAAACATCCGAAAGTATTGCTGCCTCGCAAAACCTTCTCAAACTAAATCGACCTTCAGATACGGCACTAAACTGTCGGTCCCTTCCATTCGTTTGAAAAATATAACGCACGCAACATGACTGGTTGTGAGAAGCTAAGCCCTGCCACTTAAAGAGCTGTTGCGCCAAATATTTATTTTTTTCACTTTTGTTTAGCCTACATACCTTACTGGGCTCAGAGGTCCAGAGTAGTAGTTTAGCTTTTGAACCATAGTATCAGACGATTTACCGATTAGACTGTAGCGGTAGGATATCCATCGCGCAGGGTGCTCAGACCTCCACTACGTGTTGCGCAAAATGGCTCTTCTTTTTAAATGTTCCGCCCACGCCCTGAGCATCAGTATAAGGAAAAAACACACGATATAAATGTATAGCTTTGAGAGTTTCTTTTAATCTTAAATTTAAAGCAAGTGTATTCCCGGTTAGTTAGCTGGTAAATCGAAAACCCGCTGTTGCTGAAACTTAATTAAAAACTATGAACCCCAGTCGCATTCATTACCGACACGCACATCACATTTTCATTGCAACAGCTTCCAGCCTTTGCACATCACATATCACTCTGACACGCATACGGTTCAGCTACAACAAAGTTACGAGCATGGCAGCAGCAGCAGTAGCAACAGTAGCATCCCGTCGCCGTCCTTATTTCGTCAGAGTCGTTTACACAGACGGCACGGGTCAGTATATTAATTTAAATCCTCTCTCCCGCTCTGCCAATAACACACACCACCCCAATTAACTTTTGGATCTACATATCCCTATCAACTCTAGTGCATCCTATCTGTTCATTAAAGCTTATTCATCAACTTTTGAATTGAAAATCAGAGTGCGTCAACAGTAGGAATGGTTGCCCACCCCAAACTGAACACCCTGATAGAGGGTTAAAGAGTGGACGAGACGGTTGTGTTGTGTGTGAACTGTTCACAGGATAATAAAAAGAATATACTCAATTTTAGTCAGTTGAGCTGTACGTACTGTATATTGTCGCTTCATACATTGTACATGAGAGGCAAGTAGCATTTTGTTCAATTTAACCGCAATGTAGAAACCCTTGGGTGAGAAACTGTCACCGCTGCTGGTGCCGCCACCGTACGAGAGAACTGTGTGTAGTGCTCGCTAATACAAATGTGTTGGAAGTTTTTTTTTTTTTTTGGAAAAGGACCTTCCAACAATATTGCTGTGCGTATGCTCTCGGTGAAGTTTAGAATGTTTCTTTGTACTTGGGTATATACAGTGTGTATAAGAAGGAAAGTAGGTCTCTTCAAGATTACTTTGTATAACAGGAAAGGTAAGATTTAAGATAGGAGTAACTGTAGGACAGGACATAATGTATGTATAATAAGACTATAGGATTCAATTCGCTGTCTGCGCATTACTTAAAAATCACTGAATGAATTTTCATCGGATCTTCACTGTCTTACAGTCTGTATGCCTAGAAGTAATGTTATGCACAAGTGCTTACCGTCTGGATACACTTCTTCTTCTTCTTCTTCCTTTTTTCAACGTGGTTATGATCCGAAAATAAGGGATCACAACCCTGCCACTTCACCGCATTTCTACTGGTCTGTCTGTGGGGTTCGCCTATTTGAGCTCAGAAAATATCGGCAGGCCCGCCGATTTCGGATCACTCGGTATACTATCAGAAAGCTGACTTCTAACCAAAATACCATCAGAATGGGTTTTTATTGCTTAAAATATTTATCAACATAGACCATTTTCGTACGATGTGCTAAAGCTGGGCAATAAAAAATGAATACATTGAACGCAATACGTTTTTCAAATGCTGACAGAGCCGCGGGTATAGCTGGTATTTAGTATTAGATTGAAGAGAGTCTGACTATCATTTTCAAACACTTTTGTCATCCTCGCAGCATAGCACTGATGCTGGGTGATTTCAAAAACATCAAAAAAACTGTGCAAGCTTAGTTTTGCTGTTGCTCTGCTACTGCACTGTTGCTGTCGTCCTGCGCAATTTATTTTAACATTTATGAACAAAAAACAAAAAAGAATACATCAATTGTTTTAAGATACCTTTCATTCATTTTTGACACAATGTACAGGGTAAAATATAAATAATAAAATCCAGCGAACGGTAACAAGCGGATCTTTATGTATGTTGTACATTTATGGGCTATGCACCCTTTAATTCTCATGGTCGAAAGCTTTAAAACATGGTTCGCTGGTAGAGCAATTTAAAGAGTTTTGAAAGGCATTTCGCTGAAAACTCTTTTACTGCTCCTCAAATTCTCGGCAGACGTATTTGCCCATCTACGACTATATACCATATGAAAGTCTATGCAGTCCTTGTAATAAAATATGTTTTTCCTAAATTTTTAAACTATTATATGCATGTCTGCATTAATATCATCAAAGCAACTGTTGTCCGGATGTTTTTTTCACTTACAAAGTATGTGTTATGTGGTTTGGTCCTCTTCCATACAGAGACGGCAAGTAACATCCTCCGATATTCTCATTTTGTTAAGATGTTTCATTTTATATTTTAACTGGTAAAGAAGCTCACACGCCTTGGAATGTATATGGTTTCTGCTTTATTTAGGGATATCATATGGCTTATTTTTGAAAGGGTCAGACACCTTTTTTAGCTCGTCTAAAATCTTAATTTCATGTATCACGGCTTGAGATCTGAAACTCAACCTTCTACCGAAATGGTGTGATTTAGGCATAAAGTCAGCTACCATGCTGAGCATATCTAGCTCGAGAGAAGTCGGTTAATAAATTCATGAGATCAACGTGATCATATGTACTATATCCATCCTGCTTTCGAAGTCCGATTATAGCTTCTAAGATTGCCGTAAGACAGGTTCGCACTGTATCTGTGATTCCAAGACATGCTAATCTTTTAAGTCTATTGAGCTTGTTGATGGTTGTGACTTCCTTTGTTTTTGTCCACCACACAATGGACACGTACGTTAGGACAGGTCTAACCGCCGTGGAATCATGTGATCTTTGAGGACAGACTGAACATTTTACCATACAAACGACGACAAGCCCACTAGGTAGTGGTCGCCTCGGCAATTTTATAATGAATATGGGAGTTCTAGTTAAGTTTTTTTTTCTAGTGCAATTTCTAGGTATTTAGTTTGCTCTGAAACCTGGTTAAGTCTACTCAGTAAGCCATGCATCATGACCATGAGGGATCAAAAGAGGCAAGAAGACGCTACTTTGAGGACAGCCTTTTGTGGAAAGACCATCACAAAGATCTTTTCTAATGCAAATATTATTATGGGGCACAGTCCCAACGCATTTACTTAGGCCACCTTACAGAGCATTGCAAGAACTAACGAGCCCTTTCCTGCAGCACACATAGTCCCATCCGACTCCTTTGCCTGCAATGAATTAAGTTGACTTTATCAACCGCACAGACCGTGTTGCGCTTCAATATATGGAGCAATGGGAAGCTCAAAAAAAAGAAACTCCACCTCATAGGTGCGGGAAGAGATAACGCAAATACCATACCATAGCTTTGCTCTGTGTATGCGTATGATTCTCCATTTCTATGCAAATTGCTTTCCGAAATGATTTTGCAGTTTAATACCAAATAAAGCAGTACCTACGCAGCCGAAAAAAAAAGTATGGCCAACTTCGAAACACACGAAAAACTTTACTCTTTTGGTAGGATTGGTTCCGGTATGCCATGAAATGAGCTTGTCACACGGTACAAATATTTACAAAGTTCTCAAACAACACTCTCAACACGAGTGTGGATACAATTTTATTTTCCGACGGATTTTCTTTCGTTTTTCTCGATTTTCTGGTTTTTCATTCATTATCCACCCGAAATTCTCCTACTGTGTGTATGTTCTGTTCGAGGGGTTAATTGTATTAGGTGTAAACTTTGGCGGATTTTCGTTAGCTAAAAGTTGATTTGTGTCTGTCTATTTAGGAGGTGGAAGGACGACAAGGACAAGGAGAAAACGACGCCAAATTAAAATAAATTCAGTCAACTTATTCATGGGCAAATAGTAATTAGAAATAAGAGAGTTGCGTTTTCTCTGTGTTTGGCTGGTTGTTTGTTGTGTCCTGTGTGGGTGTGTGTGTCTGGAAAAAAATATTCAATTTATAGCTGTTAATTGAAATCAGAGCGACAGAAAACTTTGCGGGCGAACGAATAGCGAATAGAGTGTCCTTGGGTGGTTTTCCTTTAGCACATTGCTTTCTTTTGGATTTCCATTTAATCGGATTTATTTGAATTTTTGGTTCATCAAGAAATGACAAATCATGGAAATTAGGGGATTTGAATTATATTTGGGCGTCTGAAGAAAAGAGAAGAAAGCGATTTTTTTTCTATTTAAGTGGAGAAGGATATAATTTGCTTACACAAATAGACTTTTAAAGAGGAAAATAAATCGGTTTACATTAAAGAACTTCTAGGCTACTAGAAGGAAAAAGAATCAAGTTCGAGGTCGTTTACTGAATTTAAACAGTTATCCTTGAAGGCTTTGTTTGACTCTCTGAAAGATGTCACTGGAAGGCTTAAGATTGTTTTTACCTAGCTATACTGCCAGTTATTACAGGTATTGGTTTGAATTAGCATTAACGTACGAGTAGATACCCATCTCACTTCCACCGAGATCCAGATGGCAAATATTTATCAATTATTTTTTTCAAATAAAACTTCGACCACGTCACGACAATGAATTATTAACTAAGAAGACGTTTCTTTCGCTTTCTGTTGATTCAAAAAGTGCATTCCATCGTCTATGTAGAGCGCGTACGAAACAGAACAGGCAATTTCGACAGATTATCACCAGCGCAAGCTACCAAGATGCCAAGTCATGCACATTACATAGAAGAAGAGTGCCAGACGAATTTGAGATTCGGCTTGACAAGGCTTATTCTATCACCACTGATTGCTACTGGTAGTATGACGTGACAGGTTACGGAATCGTATTGGGCGATTTTAACGCCAAAATAGCAAAGGAGGACGTCTTTGGTAGGGCAGTCGGTAAGCATAGCCTACACGACATCAAGTCTGATTACGGACTAAGGCTAATTGATTTCGCTGTGGAGCGAAATGTCACCAAAGCAAGCACATGGTTTCCTCATCTCGATATTCATAAGCAGACATGGCGGTCCAATGATCATGTAACGATCAACCAAATTGATCATATTGCGATCGACGCAAGGCATGCCTCCAGTATTCTGGATGTCAAGACCTTCCGAGTGGCTAGCATAGACTCGGAGCATTACCTTATTGTAGCCAAGGTACGAATGCGGATATCCCAATCTGAGCAACAAACTAGAATCACTGTGAGAAAATTTAACGTCGAAAAGCTACAATCGCAAGAGGCCGCCAGACTCTTCGCTGAACGCGTATCCCGAAATCTCTCAACCACCCATATGCCGCCAGCACCAAGTACCGAAGACCAGTGGCAACGCTGGCAACATGCCATCAGAAACGCCGCGATTGATGTGCTGAGTCTCGCTCGCCCACCACCGAGAAAACCCCTGGTTTGACGAAGAATGCCAGCGAGCGCATACAGCAAAACAAGAGGCATACAAAACAGCGCTGCAAAGGAAGATGAGAGCTGCTCGTGAGCTCTACGAGCAAAGGCGACGGGAAGAACATCGGCTTCTCCAAAAGAAGAAAAAAGAGGATGAGAAGCACGCGTTTGAGAATATCGAGAGTTTATACTCCACGAACAATGTGCAGAACTTTTATCAACAGGTAAAAAGAACGTGTCACAGGAGCAATACCCGTACTGAAACCTGTAGAGATGAAAATGGAAACCTCGTAGTAGAATCACAGTCGGTGCTGAAAATATGGAAAAACTACTTCTGCAGACTGTATAACGGCGACGAAGACCAACATCCCGCTGTGGGGCAGAATAAACCATTTAACATAGACGATGATAGTCAAAATTTCCGTCCAAATGACCAAACCGAAGTGAGGGTAGCAATTTCCAAGCTGGAATCCAACAAGGCTGCTGCACCTGACGGCTTATCGGCCGAACTTTTCGAGGCAGCTGGTGATGAATTAGTAGAGTGCATATATCAACTCATTTCTAATGCATGATGAATGGAATCTCATCGATCCACAAGAAAGGAGACCCCCTCAACCGCGCTAAGGTGACGCGCTGTCATGTGACTTCTTCAATATTATACTTGAACGGATTGTGCGGAACTCACAAGCCAACACCGGAGACACAATCTATTACAAGTCTGTACAACTGCTTGCATACGCCGACGATATTGACATTATCGGAAGAACTCAGCGGGCTGTCACTGGTGCGTTTGCAAACATTGAGGCGGAGGCGGCCAAAATGGGTTTAGCGATAAACGAGGGCAAAACCAAGTATATGCTGTCAACAAGAAGGGAAAACCAACACCGACGAATGGGACAAAACGTCACCGTGGGCAGCTATAACTTCGAGGTAGTAAGGACTTTGTCTACCTTGGGTCTGCTATAAATTCTACAAACAAGATCAGCGCAGAAATCAATCGAAGAATAACTTTTGCCAATCGCTGTT
The DNA here is from genome assembly GCA_945910035.1 of Brachypalpus laphriformis. Classification (NCBI taxonomy): domain Eukaryota; kingdom Metazoa; phylum Arthropoda; class Insecta; order Diptera; family Syrphidae; genus Brachypalpus; species Brachypalpus laphriformis. The sequence goes on from OX246756.1 coordinate 164,224,502, forward strand.
TTTTCGGGCTTATAACACAATTCAACAGTAAAGCCCTGTCTCGAACAACTAAGGAGACTCTATATAAGACCTTGATCATCCCAGTCCTGCTTTACGGCGCTGAAACATGGACTTCTTTAAAAGGGGATGAAGATGTCCTTGGTCGCTTCCAGAGTAAGATTTTCGGTCCCGTATGCGTTGACGGGTTTTGCAGAAGAAGATTCAATCACAAACTATACGAGCTGTACAGCGACATCGACCTAGTCAAAAAACTACGTATTGGACGTCTGAGATGGCTAGGACATATAGAGCGAATGGACACCAACGCTCCGGCCCGCATAGTCTTCGAATCTAACCCCGAGGGACGACGCAGTAGAGGGAATTATCGCCGTAGGTGGCGCGCACAAGTTCAAGGGGACCTCGACCAACTTGGAGTGCGCAACTGGAGGCAATTAGCTAAAGACCGAGCTAAATGGAGAGGCTTGTTGGTTGAACCCCAGGTTCACGCTGAACTGTAGCGCCACCTAAGTAAGTAAGTAAGTTCTAATGGATAAATAATTCTTCTTTCTTTTCAAGTATGTTGTACAATTTTAAAATGTAAGGCATATAAGTATTCTTTCAAAACATACCTATCAAGATTTTTTAAATCTACGAATTATATAGCAAATACACGCAGATACTCGTGCACTTTAAACAAATTTATTTTCCTCATATAGCCACAGTTCAGTAGTTAACTTATTTAAGACTGTGATTAGCAGCAAAATGATATTTAAATGTCATTAAGCATTAACTACTGAACAGTTTGTCCAAAGAAATTTGGAACTTTTCAATCGCCAAATGCCCAAACACTACAAAAGAATTTCGTACGATCACAGTAGACTTGCTTACACTGTTTGAAGCAGAATTCAATTTTATCTTAAGTCCAGACTTGGCAGAAGATTTTCATTGATCTTAATTTAGTCAACAACTTCAGAAATCCTTTGCGAAAGACTTCAGGCCTGTGAAGTTAATGTCTTTCTTCTTGAAAACACTAGGAAGATTAACACGCCTTGTAATTTGCTCCAAAAGATATCTCACCCAACATGAAGTGGTATTATTATTACTATTTGTATAGGGTTATTTTGCACCGCGATCTAGTGGTCTATTGTGCCCCTGCTAATACCTTTGAGAGGTTTGTTCCGTCGTTAGAGTTCCCCTCGCATTGCGATTCCTTCGGAATTGTGCTTGAAAATCATACACTCTTGCTTTGCCTTGGCGAGAATAGTTCACCTTAAAGCTCTCTCTGCAAACCAGTTTCTTTTAAGAACCTGAGAATGAGAAGTGGGTCCATGGTTGGCATATCCTCTTCTGATATTTGGTATTTGCCCAAGTATTTCAATCTTTTGTGGGCCAGTGCCCCACAAGATTCTAGAGGGTGTTCCGGAGTCACACTTGACTCGTTGCAGAATCTGCAAAGGCCATCATTTGTTATACCTAGTTTCTGCAAATGCTCCCTAAGTTTGCAGTGCCCATTAGGAAGCCTATTAGGATTCGTAGATTATTCTTGCTAAGGCAGATACATGCTTCGAATCTTTTCCGGTTGTAACATGCCGTTGTTTCCTAGCTTGCCTCAGAACAGTGGTGTTGTTCCAGGTTATTGCCCTTTCTTCTTTTTCCATTTTTCTGAATTCCTCGCGTACGGTATGTTCCCCTATTCCGCAGAATGGTTCAGGTCCAACGAAGGCTGCTGCAGGCCCTTGTCTTGCCAAGGCGTCTGCTGCTTCGTTACCTTTTATCCCAACATGTTCGGGTATCCAGTAAAGCGTAACTTTATTGTTTCTGCCCATTACGCTTTGCCCTGTTAAACAATTTGCGTGTATCAGAACGTAACTTTGTTAGTTGCTGCTCCACTATGGCACATCTTCCCCACCCTTTCTATTGCTTATGGGACATTTTGATTTGAACGCGATTGTAATTGTGATATTAATGTCCTCTACCGTGTTTTCTAACTCTGGATAGTGTGCTGGAGCACCCCTATGATCGATATGCTCCAGATTACTATCTAGGGTTTCTTTGAAGACCTCCCAATTCTTGGGTTTTTGACTGGATTTCTTGTGACACATGCACTATCTAAATCAAACACAATGTTTCTATGGTCAGTTAATGACGGCTCATCTGATACTTTCCAGTTTTTGAGGTTGGTTTTGAGCTGGTACTATGCCCTGCACTCTCCTCCAGCTTCGTGAGTCCACCCTCCGTCACCCTGCCGAACCGGTAGCTCAGCGAGCTGTTTTGAGCCTTAATGGCTTCAAAAGACTCTTGGTCAATTCCGAGGGCCAGTTTCTGCCCAGTCCCCTCGTTACGAGCATGCAAAACCTTCCATGCCTTGATGTTCAGGCCATCATTCTGCGCTTCTAGGAGTGCCAAAGAGGTTTGGTAGTCCTGATCCACGCTGCGTGGTAGGAAGATGGTAATGGAATGGGCACGTGTTTCGTTACTCATCAGTCAGCCCATCCGACAGCTAAGCTCCCAAGGCTGAGTGATTCCTTCCAACTTAAGCTCTCGCACCAAGTCAAGGTATCTGCCAAGCGAGAGTACCACATGAAGCGGCAACAACAATCGAAAGATAGCTTTGCCAAAAATAATTCACACTAGCAGCGTTCCTGGACGGGGAAGAGGCATTCAATAATGCAGAAGCAAAGCCACTGGACCACCCTAAAATAAATCCCTCTCTCGCAGACTGGGTAGATTGAATGAACAAGACGAGAAAAAAAAAAAATATTTGGCAACAGCTGTTTAAAGTGCCAGGGCCTAGCTTCTCGCAACCACTCATGTTGTGTGCGTTATATTTTTTCACGAATGGAAGGGACCTACAGTTTAATGTCGAATCCGAATGGCGATTTTAGAAGCCTTTTCGTGACAACAATAATCTCGGATGTTTGTCAGACGCTCGCGAGAGGTGGGACCATGAAAAAACTTTGTTGGTGTTTTCTGGTATTCGAACTTGGAACCTCATGCCTAGTAATCCGACACACTCACCACTTACGCCAGACGAGACCCCACAAGAAGGAGTTCTCTTGCCCTTACTATGGATCTGTGTCCTTAACGAAATTTTTATTAAATTTGGGCTCAGTGGTGTAAGAGTCATTGCATATGTCGATAATTTCGTCATCCTATTGACTGTAAAATTCTTGATCACCATCACTACATTGCTACAAAGCTTGAGCGATCGGAGCCGCAGTAGCATTGCTAGATAGGCAAGGCAAGACATAGAAACCGACTATTTAATTCTAATTCCAGACTTCAGCCAAACTTTTAAAACCGTCATCCCCATAAGGGAGAACTGGACAATTGTAAAGACCATCAACTTGTCTAACATCTTAGTCTTCATCCAAAAACCGAATAAAGCGTGGGCTCGGGGTTTTACTTAATGGAATCCAAAATCTCTCTGTCAATATGAGTATCGGACCACACGAGTGTGTTCCAGGCAGAAGTGTTTACAATTATCGAGGTGGCCCAAGAATTGTGTTTAAAATTAACATTCAGACAAATGATTGGCATTTACATAGACAGCCAAGCTGAATTAAAAACTATCTCATCCACAGTCGAAACTTGTCAAACATTACCGCGATGAAGTCAAATCATTTTACTTCCTTTTAAATATGTCCCTCACCTGGGCACAGTAGAGAAGCTCATCTCGTTTAAACTTATTCAGATGCTTCAGGCTTGAATTCATGATGTCCATGATTTATCGATATGTCGATCAAAGACATAAGCCGATATGTCTATCTCTCCTTCTGCGACTGGTTTCATCGTCATTGCTATCCAATCGCATTTTTTTCCTACCCTTTTTCACCTTTCCTCGTAGAAGACTACGGTGAGCGTTCCCTCACATGTGCTAGGCTATCAACTGGCAACCTTGCAACCACCAGTATGATAAAAGTGTTTACCTCTTCGGGTTATTAATAGCCTAGGATTTCATTGTGCAGAATATACCACATAAAGACATCAAGTACTGACTCTTGCGGGACTCTGAACTGTAAGGACTAGCCAGCCTCCTAAGATTTGGCATCTGAAGTTATTAAAACTACAGATTTGGGGAGTTGAAAACCACCTGTTTCTCAATTAAGTTTATTCATTTTAAACGAACTCTGCGACCCATAGTATTGATTTACTCGCTTGATTTGAATTTCTGGCCGTTCGAAAGGCTTTCTTGCGACTTGGCCATCAACATATTTGTGTATCAAATAGCTGTAATTTCTACCAAATTTTCTGACAAAATCCCGCGGGGATTATGCATGCACGCCAACTTTGTCACCGTAACAGATGCATCCGTGAAACTGATAGTCCTTTCCTTCTACAAAAAAAAAAAAAAAAAAATATCAATTAACTTAACCCTCGAAAGGAAATTAATTACCGACCCTAAAAGCTTTCCTCCATCTAAACAATCTTAATTACCCGCCATAAATTTCTTCATCGACAAACCGCCTTTGCCAGCAAATTTTCCTAAGCCAATTTTTCCTACCTTTGTGCATGTCGTACACCAGAGACATAGAATGAGGAAAAAACCGAATACTTTCCATTCTTCCTATTATCCTTGCAACAGTTAGAAGCGGAAGCTCAAGAAGACATAAAATACAGTGCCAACCTGGAGACAAGCGAAAAAAAAGCCGGTAAAGATAACTTCCCCCTGCCACAAGTCAGGCTATAACCACAACAACAATGTATGTGGAGCATCTGCTATGTCCTCGTACCGCTCTCTCCCAAGCCATTAAAGGACAATAAGCCAATTTGTCTTCATAAATGTTGTAATTTAAAGAAAAATATTGCACATAGACCGCCCACCACAGCAGCTAGCGCGGCCATTGAAGACCATCACCGTAGAGCACCGCCAAGCACGGACCTGTCTTTTTGTATAAAATGGGCACACAGCACAGCATCAGATGAACATGAAAGAAATGTCTTTTTTTCAGTGTGTATGTGTGTATGTGTGATGCTATTTTGTTTGTGTCCCTTAGGATTGAGAAGAAATGAAAAACTTTTGCACCGAAAGAAGCAGAAAAAAAGCTAGTAAGAGACTCTTTACAGAGCAAGGACATGTGCCAAATTGAATGCACAGCATCAAGTCGCGGGCACTAGGTAGCTACGCGCAGGAGAGACAGGACAAATAATGAATGGCCAAAACGAGAGAAAATGTGAATAAATGAACGAGGCACTTAAAAGCAAACAAACTTCAGTCACTCACAAGGTAAACAGGGACGACGCGACACAAAAACAATTCTAGCAATAGAAGCAGCAGCAGCATCATCGTTAGATGCAGCGAGGCACGTTAAGGTTACCTGCAATCTATTTGTAGAATAGCACGATGTTTGTCCGAAAAATAGAATGACATCGTCGTCGTCGTCGTCGTTGTCGTGGAAGGATGTGTCGTCCTTTTGGACATTTTATCTGCCACTTTTAACAAGCTCACGTGCTACACCTTAAGTTCTTCCTCTGTTATCTATGATACTTTCATGGCAGCTTAAGTTCCAAGGTGAGTCCTGGTGAGATTGAGAAAAAAAAAACAAACAGACACCCCTAGCAAGGATCATCGCAAAATAACCGACAAAATAACTTAGAAGCGTACAGCGTTCTGCTGGCGTGTATCCTTGTACAAATATGAGAGGATATCCTTTATCTGCATGGCAGATTTGATGTTCTTTTCTTGCATCGCTCATCTCTAAAAGGGAGGTGATTTCTCCATTTGTGTATGTGTGTGTGTGTGTGTGGAAATATTTAAAAGAAGACAACCCGAACATAAATTTTATTTTATGGAAATTTATTCAATGTAGTGTAGTCATCCCATAACCTAGTACTACCTGTTTCTAAGGGAAGATCCTTGGCCTGTTCTTCTCCACCTCTATTGGTGTGCTTGCCCCAGGAGACGTTGCATCGCGTAGATATTTGATTACATTCTCTACGGTTGTATGGATTCATAAAACAACAAACTAACTACTGGAAGGAGGAGGACGAACCGCAGTTATGCACAAAAAAAGGATACCTTACTACGTACAACAACAAAAAATGAGATAAAAATATCTTTTGCAAGTTTTGCAAGTTACTGCTACTGCGTTGTTGTTTCAAAGGATACGGCCGGCGCACCATTAACGGGTTGTTATGGTTAGAATGGCCCTTTGGCCATTTTACGGCGTGCTTTGCAGTTTATTTTTGGCATTGCAGGGTATTTCCTCGATAATTTACATCTGTGGCAATGATAAACTTGTTTTCCAGGTTAATTATCAAACATTTTCCTGAACTTTTGTCTTTTAAAGTGTATATGGGTGCTGTGGCATAATCAAATGAGTAGTGGAATGATACATAACTGGAGGAGGAATAGGTAGGGTGAACTTGCTAAGTTATACAAGGAAACAAACAAATGCCATATAAGGACAATAGATGCAGACTCTTGTTATAGTTGGTAGAAAACGTGCAACAAGTAAGGTTCTGTAATTTATGTAGTCTTAGGAATGTGGCCGTTGTGGTGATGAACTATGGTATATTAGAACTCAACCTCATTATCTCGTCAGTATTCATTGGATTTCTTCCCTTTGAAGTTGTGTACTCTTTGAATACTTTAAGATTGCACTTGCTTTGTCTGTCGGAAACATGTGCATATTTGATATTGACATCACTTACTTCAAACTCAAGTCTTAAAAAGCTTTTAAAAAGGCGGTTATGTCGATGTCGCCTGCGTAACGTAACATGCTGATCGACTTGTGAGTGATAGTGATTTGTATTAACACCTACATTGCACACTGTCTATTTCATCATGAAGCGCAGCTCCATTGCAAAATTCAGAGCACCTTTGGAACAATACTCGTAGCCAGTTTTTAAGCTGCGTTTTTTCAAAGTTATGATCAGCCATCGTTTTGTAGACGCCAACGCTGTCTAATGTGGCCTTAAAGATAGTGAAATGCGTTTGAAGAAGGATTTGTCACATTCATTTTTTTTTTTTCAAAATGCCCTTGAGACCATTTCTAGATGTGCTTCAATTCCAGTGCATCAGCAATAAGATTTCTTCCATTATCTCGAGGAGCTTGCATTTCGTATTTATAACAAGCTGCAAGGTATTTTCTTGTAAGATCTCTGAATACTGTATCGCCCGTTACAAGGTAGCTCGACTGTGCGGACTGGGTGCATTCTATCTCTCTACACAGAGATTTCTATCCCAGGTCTTCTAATGCCATAGCACATCCGCTACATTGAGTACCAGGGTATTCTAAAAAGTCTTTCAGTCGGGTGCTCTCGCTTGTCTCTGGTAAATCTAGCCACCCTCAGACATATATTGATTTTCCTTTTAAAAGAGTTGTCGGATTTGCCGTTCATTTGAAATTCGCTAACAAGTAGGGGAATTACTTACTCACTTACTTAGGTGGCGCTACAGTTCGGGATGAACCTGAGCCACAACCAACAAGCCTCTTCATTTAGCTCGGTCTTTAGCTAATTGTCTCCAGTTGCGCACTCCAAGTTGGTTGAGGTCCCCTTGAACTTGTGCGCGCCACCTACGGCGAGGAGATCCTCTGCTGCGTCTTCCCTCCGGGTTAGATTCGAAGACTCTGCGGCCCGGAGCGTTGGTGTCCATTCGATCTATATAGCCATCTCAGACATCCAATACGCAGTTTTTCGACTGGGTCGATGTCGCTGTACAGCTAGTATAGTTCGTGATTAAGCCTTCTTCTCCAAAACCCATCAACGCAAACTGGACCGAATATCTTACGACGAATTTTTCTCTCGAAGCGACCAAGGATGTCTCATCCTCTTTTAATAAAGACCATCTTTCAGCGCCGTAAAGCAGGACTGGGATGATCAGAGTCTTATACAGAGTCTCCTTAGTTGTTCGAGATAGGGCTGTACTATTGAGTTGCCTTATAAGCCCAAAAAACAGCGATTGGCAAGAGTTATTCTTGGCTCGATTTCTGCGATGATCTTATTTTTAGAGTTTATAGCAGAGCCGAGGTAAACAAAGTCCCTTACTAACTCGAAGTTATAGCTGCCCACGGTGACGTTTTGTCCAATTCGTCGGTGTTGATTGTCCCTTCTTGTTGACAGCATATACTTGGTTTTACCCTCGTTTATCGCTAAACCCATTTTTACCGCTTCCGCCTCAATGCTTGCAAACGCACCAGTGACAGCTCCCTGAGTTCTTCCAATAATGTCAATATCGTCGGCGTATGCGAGCAGTTGTACAGACTTGATTCTGCCTCCGGTGTTGGCTTGTGAGTTCCGCACAATCCGTTCAAGTACAATATTAAAGAAGTCACATGACAGCCCGTCACCTTGTCTAAAAGCTTTTTTGACATCAAAGGTCTCGGTGAGCTCATTACCGACCTTTATGGAGCAGCGAGCGTTCTCCATCGTCATCCTGCACTGACGAACAAGTTTGGGATGTCAAAACTAGATACGGCTCTATATAGCTCTTTTCTATAGATGCTGTCATAGGCGGCCATGAAATCGACAGAGATGGTGAGTTTCGATTTGGACTTCCTGGGTTTTCTCCAGGATCTGTCGAAGTGTGTAAATTTAATCGATGGTGGACTTTCCTGGCCTGAAACCGTACTGATAGGGTTCAATCAGGCTATCGATAAAAGGTTTCAGGCGTTCACACAATATCGCAGAAAAGATCTTGTGAGCGATGTTGAGGAGACTGATGCCTTGATAATTAGCGCAGTTGAGGGGGTCTCCTTTTTTGTGGATCGGGGAAACGATGCTGAGATTCCATTCATCAGGCAATAGAGATGAGATGGTGCATGCACTCTATAAATTCATCCCCAGCTGCCTTGAAAAGCTCGGCCGGTAAGCCGTCAGGTCCAGCAGCCTTGTTAGATTCCAGCTTGGATATTGCTATCCTCATTTCGTTTTGCTCAGGTGGACGGAAATTTTGACTATCATCGTCTATGTTGAATGGTTCATTCTTCCTGACAGCGGGGTATTTTTCGTCGTTCTCAGCACCGACATTTTCATCTCTACAGGTTTCTGTAGGGATATTGCTTCTCTGACACGTTCTTTTTACCTTTTGGTAAAATTTCCGTACATTGTTCCTGGAGTATAAACTCCCGATATTCTATGCTTTATATGCCTCTTGTTTTGCTCCATGCACTCACCGATATGGGTGAGCTAGACCCTGCACATCAGTTGCGGCGTTTCTGATGGCATGCTGGCAGCGTTGCCAGTGGCTTTCGGTACTTGATGCTGGCGGCATTGGGGTGATTGGGGGATTTCCGGGTACGCGTTCAGCGAATAGTCTGGCGATCTCTTGCGATTGTAGCTTTCGACGTTAAATTTTCTCGCAGTGATTCTTCTTTGTTGCTCAGTTTGGGATATCCGCATTCGTACAATGGCTACAACAAGGTAGTGATCCGAGTCTATGTTGGCCACTTGGAAGGTGCGGACATCCAGAATACAGGAGGCATGTCTTGCGTCGATCGCAATATGTTCAACTTGGTTTATCGATGAATGATCATTGGACCGCCATGTCTGCTTATAAATATTGAGATGAGGAAGCCATGTGCTTGCTATGGTGACATTTTGCTCCACAGCGAAATCAATTAGCCTTAGTCCATTATCAGACGTAGAGTCGTGTAGGCTATCAATACCGACTGCCCTACCGAAGACGTTCTTCTTTACTATTTTGGTATTAAAATCGCCCAATACGATTTTAACGTCGTATTTCGAACATTGCTCGTATGTTTTGCCAAGCAGCTCGTAGAAACACTCCCTGGTGGCAGGGTCCTTTTCATCCGTGAGGAGTATGCCTTTTAATTCTGCTCTGGATAAGTTGAAGATGATAAGTTTCTGGAAATTTTTCTACCAGGAGTGTCTTCCATACAAATTTGTTCCGTAGCAATAGGATCTCACACTTCTAATGTGATAAATGCCTTCCGCCTACCAGCACGTGTTCGATTTGTTAGACGGTCTGATAATCTTGTGATGCATTTTGCAATCTCTACGGTCTATAGCCTAACTTGGTCTAAGTATTAAATGCTCTAAACTATTGGTATGCCCACGAAGCCAGCATTGCGAATACAAGTTGAAGCTTATGATAATCTCACATCTGTGCTTCAACCAATATATCAAGCCCCCATTTTGCTGAATAACCTTCTCGTATACTCATAATTCATTTATCGAAAAATCCATCCTAAATTATTGCCAAATATTGGAGAAAGATTAATTCCAATATCCAATTATGAATTATACCGTCGAATAAATCATATCGAGAATCCACTCCCATCTTCTTCCTATTTGCATAACCCTTCATCAATAATATTTCCGGACAAAAACGAACAAAAAAAAAAAAACAGGAAAACCAGGAAAACAGAGAAACAGAAATAAACTTAATTAAAATATTGATCCACTTTTGTATTACTGAGTGAAACAGAGCGACCGGGCCACCTTAATCACTCCCAATGTGATGGTGTATGCACAAATGAGTGTCATTAATCATAACACAGAGTCCTTTCGAATGAAGCTCAAAATCCTTCTTCAAACAGCAGCGCTTACCACTTGGCGGCACTCCTCCATAAAGTACTCAGTCCCATTCATCGTGGTCCTTTCTTTGTAAAGGTGTATATGGTGGTGTGGCGCAACAGCCGTCAGTGCTAACCACCAACGATAATAATTGATTGACAAACAACACCGGTATGTCGTGCATATTTCATTTTCAACTTTCGTCCTCTGTGCTATGTGTTGCATCTGTGTACACGACTACAGTATGGGTATGCAGTACATGAACTCATATGGGTATGTCATCTCGGATGCAACCTGAAGTACGTACGTATGTACATGAGTAATGGCAATTACCGGAGAGTTTCTTGTTGAACTTGAAAGAAAATTAAGAAAATTCAAGAAGAAGATTCTAATCAGACAGAGACATATAATTAAACCGAACACACAACCATAGAATAGAAATAGCTGCGAAAGGACATCGTTCGTCGGGACGAAACATTAATATTACTGACATATTTCCCATTGGGTAATCTCGATTTTTCATCAACTCTCATTTGACAAGAGAGTAATGTGAGTTTGCAGGACAAAGTTGCGCGTACACACATCCGAACATGGCTAGGACACAGAGCAATTGCAATTTTCTTAATTTAAAATGTCCTCAATGGTTGTGGAAGCTGCGAGCTACCCATCATCCATCTATCGTCGTCGTGTGTATTTTGACTTAAAATTAACTTTATCTTTTACGTTGTAGTCAAAGAACTTCAGAGCTCTAGAGAGAGGACATCTGATCATTTGTATTGCAGGAGAGTTTTTTTTTCATCTTAAGTTGAAAGGATGAGATGGAGTTATCGTGGTGAATGTGTTGAGGGCTCATTTGGAAATTGTTGGAAGGTATAGAGTATGTCCGAAATGAAACATGTGACAGGGAAGAGAAACAAAACATAAATGTCGTAGTACACAAAGTACAGTAGATACAAGAAGAAAGATACACTGGAAATCATTTTATTTGACATCAAGTTTCATAACATATTTGTACTTATTTGTACGCTATTTCTGCCTTAGATTTTCATAACTAATATTTAGGACAATAAGACTTTAAATTTAATAGCAGATATCGTATATTTAAAAACGTAGATAGAGTGAGCCAAGAGATGTTGTAGATATCGGCTGTTAATCGCTGTCATTTACTGAATTCAATGTGGTTGATCTTTTTGACAGATGTCAAGTATAATGAGTTGGCAATTTTAGTCATGGAGTCGTGTACCACGCAACAACGCATTTTTGTTATTCAATTTTGTTACGAAAATGGGTGATCTGTAAAAGTAACATTTCGTAAAATTCATGAATTTTTCGGTCAACATAATCGCCCTAGTGAGTCCGGAATTCGTGCAATGGTGAATCGATTTGAAGAAACTGGTTCAGTATCAGATCAAACTCCGTATCTGCATGCTCGGCCAGCATGTAGACGCCAAACATAACCACTGTGGGCGAAAGTGTTTAAAACCGGCCAGGTACCTCAATTCGTCGCCGAAGTCAACAATTGGGCCTCACTTATGGCACTTTACGGCGAATTTTAAAAGTTGATCTTCATTTGTACGCTTATAAAATCCAAATTACACAACAATTGAAGCCTGAGGACCAGGATCTTAAACATAACATTTAAACTGAAATTACGGCCATTGATCCACTTATTCTTCAAAATCGTTATCGTCATCGTTAATTTTGACCTTCGGACGGTCGCTTGCAACAGAAGTCGTGGTGGTCACAGGAACGATGTTGTGTTTCATTCATAATTGCCATAAACCGAACTTCATTAATCCACATTCATTTCCACACCAGCTGTTGGCTCACCCTTTATACATATTATGCATACGTGAGCACTTTAAAAGTGCTTGCTGCAAATTCTAAGCGCGCCAAGTGCGGCAGTCGAAGTTCTCGCAAAACCGACCGCGAATGCACTATGCAATATTTACACGAATCATTTCGAACCCTTTTTGATCTCCTCCCTATATCCGGGACTAGTCATGTTACAGGAGTGAGCAAGGGGGGTTTAGTTTACCAAAATTAGGTAGGGTTCCGAATTTCATATATCTACATACGTAGAAACCCAAGAATTCCAAATCGATACTCACCACCTCTTTATCGATTTCAAGGCCGCCTATGACAGCATCTATAGAGAAGAGCTTTATAGAGCCATGTCTAGTTTTGACATCCCTGCCAAACTTGTCCGCCTGTGCAGGCTGACGATGGAGAACGCTCGCTGCTCCATCAAGGTCGGTAATGACCTCACCGAGACCTTTGATGTCAAAAAAGGCTTAAGACAAGGTGACGCGCTGTCATGTGACTTCTTCAATATTGTACTTGAACGGATTGTGCGGAACTCACAAGCCAACACCGGAGGCACAATCTATTACAAGTCTGTACAACTGCTTGCATACGCCGACGATATAGACATTATCGGAAGATCTCAGCGGGCTGTCACCGGTGCTTTTGCAAGCATTGAGGCGGAAGCGGCCAAAATGGGTTTGGCGATAAACGAGGGCAAAACCAAGTATATGCTGTCAACTAGAAGGGATAACCAACATCGACGAATTGGACAAAACGTCACCGTGGGCAGCTATAACTTCGAGGTAGTAAGGGACTTTGTCTACCTTGGCTCTGCTATAAATTCAGCAAACAAAATCAGCGCAGAAATCAATCGAAGAATAACTCTTGCCAATCGCTGTTTTTTTGGGCTTATAAGGCAATTCAACAGTAAAGCCCTCTCTCGAACAACTAAGGAGACTCTATATAAGACCTTGATCATCCCAGTCCTGCTTTACGGCGCTGAAACATGGACTTTATTAAAAGAGGATGAAGATGTCCTTGGTCGCTTCGAGAGAAAAATTCTTCGTAAGATGTTCGGTCCCGTTTGCGTTGACGGGTTTTGGAGGAGAAGATTCAATCACGAACTATACGAGCTGTACAGCGACATCGACCTAGTCAAAAAACTGCGTATTGGACGTCTGAGATGGCTAGGACATGTAGAGCGAATGGACACCAACGCTCCGGCCCGCAGAGTCTTCGAATCTAACCCCGAGGGACGACGCAGTAGAGGGAATTATCGCCGTAGGTGGCGCGCACAAGTTCAAGGGGACCTCGACCAACTTGGAGTGCGCAACTGGAGGCAATTAGCTAAAGACCGAGCTAAATGGAGAGGCTTGTTGGTTGAGGCCCAGGTTCACCCCAAACTGTAGCGCCACCTAAGTAAGTAAGTAGAATAGTTTCCAAGATACGAGTGTCAAAAAATTACAACTTTTTTTTTTTTTTTTAAGACTGGCGTTACGGTTTTGCAGTGATGGGCAGCCAAGTGGAAATATCCATGGCATTACAATGGTCATTTATTGGTCTAAGTATTTCTGTATCCTCGTACAAACAGACTGTACTCTCGTACAAACACACTTTCCTAACCTAACCATGTGTTGAGTTGCTCCAGATGGTATATAACGGCATTTCTCTGTTCTAGTCCTCGAAGATATTTGAATGGATATCGTTTTCACATAAACCTACCACTCAGTAAACGAACACATTACTTTACATTTCCAACAACTGTGTACAAGTGGACACAGAACAGGACATAGGGATTGTTGTGAATGGTTTGACTTTTTAAGCAGCGGCTTTTTTGATTGACTTTGTTAAACATACTGTACACCAAATTATTTACAATGTGTGCATATCCTATTAGCAATCTTAATCCAAGGCAATTGTCATCTAAGATAACTCTTCGTCCCTGAAGTTATCGTACAAAATTCTTTCCACACCCTCGTTGGTCATCCTTATTGCTTTTTTAGACTACTGAGTCCTCTGTCCAAGTCAAAGATTGTATGACTTTTTTTTTGTCTTTGCTAGTGAAAAGAATTGAATTTTTCCCTCAGTGTCTCATGAACAAAATGCTTCAGGGCCTTGTAATTGAAGAGCAAAAAGAAAATCGTTAGAAAAATGAAAAGAAAGGATTCATGTGAGAGACACAATTTAAAAGTTACAATGCTACAAGGTGTCCTTTGGTGATGCGTGAAATCAAGTGAAATGTTAAATATGCACAAATTGCAATTGAAATTTCTATTGCAAAGGAAGTATTGTTTTTTGTAAAAAAAAATTACTTTGATGTTTCAAATTAAAATCTAGAAGAGAATTGTTTCACAAGTGAAAGTTAAACGGGCTGAAACAGATAAATGATTTTATAGTTTTTTCAAAAAAAAATATAATATTTCCCATATTTAAGAAAGGAAACCCAAATGAACCGAGAAACTATAGAGGGAAATCGTTTTTAAACACAATCACAATAATCTTCACGGGAATCGTTTTGGAACGCCTAACAAACTGGATCCAAGAAAACGAACTACTCAGCGAGTTTCAAGCCGGTTTTCGCAAGGACTATTCCACAGTGGATAACATCTTCGTACTTACAAGTATAGCCCGATCGTATTTGGACAAGGGTAAAAAATTATATGGTTTCTTTGTCGATTTTAAGGCAGCCTTCGATTCTATCGACAGAAAAGCCTTATTTTTCAAACTAAGCAACATTGGACATTCAAGCAAAATGCTAAGAGTTCTACAGCAAATGTATGAAGACAACATCACACCGGTCTGGGATTGAAACATCTTATCGCACTGGTTCCAATCGAAAACAGGTGTAAAGCAAGGATGCTTCTTGAGTCCCCTCCTATTCTCAATCTTTTTGGACGATCTTGTTGAGTTTCTACCGGGAGGAATACCTTTCGTAAGTTTGTCTATAAAGCTGTTGCTCTACGCTGCCGCTTGCGGAGAGCCCAGACATGATGCAAATCATGATAAACAAGCTTCAACAATACTGTCACATGTGGAAATTGCAACTCAATACCAGCAAATCGAAAATTATGATTTTTCGGAACGGGCGGGGTCGATATGCAAGAAATGAAAAATGGATGTGGCAAAATGATGAACTAGAGAAAGTCAAAGAATACAAGTACCTCGGAGTTCTGATTACCCCCCAGTTATCGTTCAAAAAGCACCTCCAGGAGAAACTAAGGGAATCGAAACGCGCAATTAATTGCAGCTGGAAAGGTGTCTTAAGCAAAAAGAATATTGCGCAGTCATGAGATCGATAATGTGTTACGCGGCACAAGTGTGGGGAATTTTGGAGTTTGAAGAGGTTGAGAAACTTCTAAGATATTTCGTCAAGAAATTGTTCAGACTACCAGAAAATAAACCGACATACATGCTGCACTTAGAAACTGGACTAACACCACTGTACATATTTACGCTTAGATTACACTTCCAATACATTTTGAAAGTAATGTCACAACCAAGTCATCGTCTCCCCCATAAGATTGCTATGCATCTCAAAACCAGGAACGTTCATTTCTTTGGTGATGGGCAATGCTTTGCCGTGAGCATAATGTCCCCCTGCACGAAAATCTTGTCAATGCAGCGGCCTTGGGAAATGCATTACATGAGTTACTCACTAAGATTGATGGTTCAACACGGGAGACATTTAGGATCCAAGCCCAACAAAGTCAAGCTAGAAACATGTATAAAATACTTCATCACGACCTTGGGGAAAGAAGCTATTTTCATGACCGGCACGGACTAGATGTAATTTCAACAATATTCAAAGCGAGGGGTGAAATGTTGCACTTGAACTACATGCCACATAGAATTGATAGAAATGATAGCTGTACTCTGTGTAATCATGGATCTAGAGAAGACATCCTGCATTTTATCGGAACGGCAGAAGCCAATGCTTATTGTAAATTTTGAATTAATAAAGATTACTATTACTACTACTACATGAGTTTGTGTTACAGAGGTGGAATAGGCGTTGACAGCTTTTAGGTTTTTCAAGAGTCTATTGCAGAGGTAAATATTAACTTATCGCCTCGTATTACATGATCCCTTTAAAATGGTCTATAATCCGTGAAAATCGAAGGCGATCGAGCAAAATAAAATTCTTTAAAGTATCTCCCAAATGTTGCCATTTCATGCGACTGATCAGGAGTTCAAGTTTTCAACTCGTTTTAATGACAGCAAAAGTTGCTGTTTTAAGTTCAGTTTTAAGACACAGCTGAGCTCCAGCAGGAGGCATATACACCACTTATCATCATTCTGCTGTTTCGAAGCAAGGCATTTGCATTCGCATCGAATTTTATAAATCACTCCTATTAACGCATTTTAAGTCGAATATATACGCATCTCATACAAATATCACTTAAACAACATCTCATTTGCAATGTTAAGCACGGACTACACTGAGTATACACTACACTCATTCGCCCATCGATGTCGGACGGCGGCAGGCTCTTTGCGTTGTTTGCTTCATGATTTATTTGAATTGCGTGCATGAAATAATTTTCACTTATTTAATTCATTTAATTGGAAAGCTTACAACTCGAAAATCGCCTGTCATCCACCCGGAAAAATGTATATTATGCGCGCGGTCGTCGGTCCTTTAGTTTTTTATGCCGCCCCCATAGTATCCCCAGTATCTATCTACTCGTATCTGCTGTATCTGCTGTATATCTACTTTTTCATTTTTATTTTTTTTTAATTCTTTGAAATTTTGCCACTTATCGCATAAGCCGAGCTCTTTGTATCAGGTCGGTACAAAGTCCATAATTTATGGATTTTTCAAGATTCCCCCAGCATGGGGTGGCCTAGCCTTTCCAGAGAGTTAAAATTTAATATTTATAAAATAATTTAACATTATCCGCGTTGGCAATTACCATATAAAAAAAATATAGAAACACATTCATAATAATACCCCTGGATAAATGCCAACAAACGATGGACAATTAAATCATGCAAGCAATATATATCTGCTGGGATGTTTTACTCCTTTTTTTTGTATATATTTAGTTGCATTGATAAAAAAAAAATGCGCAGTCGAAGTAAATTGATGTCGTTTGCTTCGGTATGTGTTTAATTGATTGCATGCAAACGTATTTATTTCGTTGTTTGTGGATGCAATTAAGAGGATTGCATCATAAGGATATTAAGTGTACTTTGTACTTTGCATCACTTGAGGGAGGAATTAAGCGACAAAAGGATTTGCAAACGCACCTCGATAATGAATTGCAAAATGAAAGGCTTCCCTCCCTCCCCAACCGACGAACATTGAACCTAGAGGCAAAAGAAACGTGTACATTTGTAATGAAATCAAACTCGTGTGGCTTTTGTTCATGCTATGAATTTGCATTTCGAAGTAATGAAAATATGTAAGTCTGTATGCGTTATATAAGTAGTAATCTTATCAGTCAATGCGTGTGCAGTAAAACATTTCTTTTTTTTTTTGCTAATTAACTTAAATGCACGCAATATGGTTTTTGAATTTGAAAGGGCCTCTGGAACTGATTCAATTATAATAAACTGAACATGAATAGCTAGAGAGTACTTAAAGAACAGAGGCGCCTATAGCGTATTTTATTCATTTTAATAAAAAAAAATATTTAAAATGCAAAAATATGCATATGACCGCTATGTAAAAAGCTTTTCTCTATCACCTTATTAGACGCTTAGTTACCCATCATAAACTTACCTACCATTTTGCCCTAGATGTCAAAATTGCAATGCTACCATAATGCTCTCTAGCCCCTCGGACAAAGTAGTTGTCAAGTGAATTTTTGTCCATTTCTCATGAAAACTGAAAACTGCTAGCAAAATGGAATTTACAAGTACTAAGAAGCTCATCTGTAGGTCCCTTCCGTTCGTGGGAAAAATATTGCGCACACAATTCGAGTGGTTGCGAGAAACTAGTTCCTAGACTTTTCTTGAGCTACTTGCGGCAATAAGGAGCTCAGCTCCACGCAACGAAAAGCAATAAGTTACATCCCAGGTGGGACTTGTCGTTTCCTGTTTAGTTTTCAAGCAGTACAACGCACATAATATATTCTGCAGTTCTCCCAGGTATGATTGTGTTTATTTAGACGTTTAAATTTATTTTCATTAAGTCGCGAAGATAATATCGACCAAGTGATCACGCCAGAGTTGATGCACATTCAGGCTCGTTCTACAGCGTTTTCAATAACTTTTCTCACAACCTCTATCTAATAATTTCTCCAATTCTTGTCGGACGTTCTCCGTCACCAAAGTATGTGACTTGTTCGTTTCGTATAGAGCCGTAGGTTAGGTTAGGTTAGGTTGGCTGTCCACACGGGAGTGCAGACACACTTAGACCAGTGAAGGTCCTTTGTGATACCATTGAACAAACCACACCCAAACTAACGAAACCAACCGGAGTTTTTGACAAAGCGATGGATGCTCATGACGTCCAAGGACGCCAGATCGCCGAGGTCGTCAAGGAAGGGGGACCCTAGATGAAGCATTCTTTTATTCCTAAAGCCGTAACTTCATAAGAAACCCCAAAGATATAAGTCGAGAACCGTGAAATCGGGCCATCTTGCGAGCCAGTGCAAATTGCCAAAATGAGAGATTAAGTAGGCGGGAAATGCTTACAGCGGAATGACCACTGTGGCTGTGCTCTCTGTGCGTATGCACCGTCTTGCTGTAATCACATTTTCTTCAAACCCAATTCATTAACTTGCGGGAACAAGAAGTCGTTAGTCACGGTTCTGTAGCGCTGACTAGCCACAGTAACAGTGTTACCAACGCCATGCTAGAAAAATATGGACAAATCACATTTCCTCCGCATCAAACAATGACTTTCAGAGGATGTAATGACTCTTCTTTCATTACACTTGGATTTTCAGTATTCAAGAAGCGATAATTTCGCTCATTAACGTAAATGGAAATGCACTCATGATGAATTTAAATGCAAAATGATTCTCATTACGGTCGAGGATTAGGGGGCTTGGCTATAAATTATAACCGATTCGTCGCCTGCAGGCAACAACTGATGCACTGTGTACACTCTGTACGGGTGCATTTTCAAGTCTTTTACCACATTTGCTGTAAAGACAATCTACAGGGTGACCAGATAAGAAAGGTGAGAAAAAAAATTTAAATAAAACAACAACGGTGTGGGATATCAAATTAATTAATTTATTTTGAAGCTATATTCATGCCATTATGTGTGGAATAGCATATCATTTAAATGGCAGCCTCGGCTTCGCTGTCAGTGCTTCAAGCGGTAGGTCCGATACGTACGGCATTAACCTGGCAAAAGCATTTCGAATGTTGGCATTAAGCTCGTCCAAAGTGGTTGGCTTGTTAGCGTAGACTAAAGACTTGACGTAGCCCCAAAGACAATAATCGAGTGGTGTTAAGGCGCATGATCGCCGCGGCCAATTGAAAAATGCTCGCCGTGAGATGACCCAGTCGCCAAATTTCTCTTTCACAACTCTGAGCATTTCGTCGCTTGTATGGCATGGAGCGCCATCTTGTTAGAACCACAGCTCTGATATATCGATGTTCTGAGCTCTGGCCACAGAAAGTTGGTTAACATCGCCCAATTCAGCTGATCGGTGCCGAATCGATATTTCTGGGCCTTCTTCGATACTGGCCGCTACGGTGCCTATGTTCTCTTCATTTGGCACCAATCTCTATCTGGTTGGTGGCTTAAGGTCCAAAAGAATGTACTCACGCTCAAACTTTTCCACGGTGCGACGAATTGCCTGCACACTAACGCTATGATGATGACCGACCTCACGACGAAATTCACGTTGCGTATTTACAACGGAGCCGGAATTTTGATAAACATTTTTAATAATCTCCGCACGTTCGGAGAGCATGAAACGATGCATAATGAAATGGCAAACCTTACTAAATATTTTGACAGCTGGCCGTCATTGGTAACTTTAACAGCTGCTGAAACATAACAATTGGAAAATGTATCATTGCTATCTGGTCACCCTTTATTGATGCCCAATTGTGTAGCCCGTCGTCTGGTTGATGTTTGAGGGTCCGCTTGAACGTCTACAGACACAGCACTGATATTTTACTCCATGTCTGCTACTGTCCGTGTTGTGCCAGTCTCCTCGAAGCGCGTTGTTTGCCCAGTTGGTGCCACATGACCAGGGAATCGACGAAGAAATGAATGTTGTGCCAAAACCACTGACGCGTTATTTGTCATAAACATTGAAACAATAATTCCGCGTTCTTAAAGAGTAAAGTAATCCATGGTTTGTCTATATATATTCTGCTTCTATTTACTTCACAAATGTGACATAAGACACCACTTGCAAAAATGAGAGGATTTTCGAATAGACTGATGACTTTTGCGCCACCTTGTCCATAAGTATATTCTAAAACTATATCTTCGCTATGTTGCTTGTACTATCAAAAATACTTAAATATAGACACTGCACAGAGGACTTTTCCAACTGTGAATATTCAGGATCTTTTCTTGTTATTTCTTCATACACTGTCCACTTTTCATCTTCAGTAACCAACCGGCTCTCTCTTCTGACGAGTGAGTCTTGACACATATATGGTAATCTTGTACAATAAATTCTCGTTTAATTTGTGTAATATACTCGTAGGTTAGGTTAGGTACCTAACCTAATATACTCGTAAGAGGAGAAAGTTTTGATGCATAACCAAGTCTTTCAATGATCCACAGAATGTTTTTGATGAATTGTAAGACGACATATCCACGAAAGTTAATGCTGGGCTTGTCTTGATCATACTGCGTAACGTTTTATCATTGAAGTCAGATAACCCTTCTGATAGGAGTGCATCCTTCAAACAAGGTTCTGGAAATATTTCGCATAGGAAATATGAATGAGTTTTGGTAGAATGATGTTCTTACCGTTTCCAGGTGAACATAAAAGTTGTGTGATCTAGTGGCCTGTCTAGCAGGCCAAATGTCGAAATTGTAGGGATCATTCTATTGAGAACTTCCGAATATTTGCTATGATAGTATCTGTAGAGCAGGCATAAATCTGCCACCTGCCTTTGATGAGCCAACGACTGAAGGCTCAACGTAAGTGCTGGATCTTCTATTAAGCGAACTGACTACCTCTGGATAATATCAAGTAGATTTGAATAGTGTTTTGCATGAGAGCAGTACTCAAACCCCGGTTTTACTTATGCTTTGTATAAAAGAAGAAGTTGCGGCGGTGTAAAGTACTTTTTTTTAGTTTGAAAATATAGCTCAACTTTATGGAAGCTGCTTAAGCACTTGCAATTTCACAGACATTCATCAAAACCTCTATCAAATTTTTGAATGTAAGAATTCAACTACCCATGCGGAAGAACGAGTATGCCAGGACTATCAAAAGACGTCTTTTCATACATATGTATGGGCAACCTAAATAAGCTTTTAAATAAACAATAAACAAACTTTTTTCGCTCAACAGGCTCGTATAGAGGTCTTAATTTTTCGCAACCATTCGTGTTCTTAATATTTTTCTGACTAGTGAAAGGCGTCAGTGGTTAGTGTGACGCATCACTACTCGTGAGGTTCCAAGTTCGAATCCCAGAAAACACCAAAAAAAGGCTTTTAAACGGTCCCACCTCTCGCGAGCGTCTGACAAACATCCGAGAGTATTGTTGTCACGAAAAAGATTCTCAAAACAAATTGCCCTTCGGATACGGCACTAAACTGTAGGTCCCTTCCATTCGTGTGGAAAATATAACGCACACAACATGACTAGTTGCGAGAAGCTAGGCCCTGGCACTTAAAGGGCTGCTGCGCCAAATATTATTTTAGTGAAGGGCATGATATTTATACTCGCAAAGCTTGTCAGTTGCGCAAGCGGTGGAACGTTCACAACTTGTTGGTATTTGAACCGATTGAACCTCATATTTCACGCATAATGCTCGTACAAATGATTGCACTACAGTGGCGAAGGACTTGATCCTTTTTTTTATGTATTCATAGATTTGCTTAGAGAAAAAAGTGCAGCACAAAAGCCGCTAAGAAACTGTCAAACCCCATGGTTTCAAAATCAGTCCATTGATTCCTGTTATTATCTTTGTTCTTCAAAATCAATAAAATCTATACGTAGGTTCAAGTTGCATATGTTAAAGAACAGCTCAGACGTCGGATACAGATACTAAGAGTGCACGCTGTAGCTCCTGCAGCGTCGTCTTCGTTAGTGCAATATAGAATTTCCTTTCACCCATTCAGGATGTTGTGTTCAAAGGAAACAATCATAAGCAATTCTATGTCCATAAGCAAAATATCAAAACCATAACACTGTGTTCATTTCGACCCGGGGTCCCATTAAATTCGAATCAAAATACCGCACAAAAGAATGTCACAGCGAATGGTATGCATGGTGGTGCATACTCTCATGTACTCTCTTGACAGCATTAAGGTGCGAACACATTATATAGCCAACGTATGCATTCTTCACAAACACCGCGTGTAATGGGCCCACCCGCACTACACCATCAACATCGAAACATGTATTCCACAAAACACTTTGGTCGTGTATACATCTAGCACCTACTAGCAGCCCATAATGACAGTGTTCCTTGTCATAACCGTGTGGCGTGTGTTTTGTTGTCATCGTCATCGTGGTAGTCCTCGGTGCCTAAATGCATGCACTGTTGCTCCTTCTCGTCGTCGAGAGCCCTTTGTTTGTCCATAAAACATCTCTCATGGCACACAGTAGTGGTGTTATGTTGGTATGTGCAGAAATCTCAAAACTTTACATGCAACACCTAACCTCACATTTTTGTAGACGTTTTTTTGCTTTTGTTGTGAACATTTTTTGGCAACCAAATCAAAATTGGAAAACCCATTTACAGGGTGGCCACGGTAACTGTGTAATGACAATGGTCTCACCCCTATATGTCTCCCTAGAGTGATGTAATTGTAAATGCATTTACAATTTGCTTATGTGAGTACACTGCACACCGTGTGCTTGTGAAAGCCATTTAAGCCACATATGAGAGCGCAGAGATTTTATATGCCACTGCATCCAGTACCCAGTACCATTGCCGGTTGTCGTCACCACCTCTGGTGCGCTACAGCGAAAAGCACTTCACCTGTTGTCTTTGTCGCCTTCCATTGCCGCAGCACCACAACCTTCACCACTAGTACCACCACTCACCCCCAAGTGCTATACTCTGCCTCTGATGATGGCTAAGCTATTATTTCAGCAGCTTTATAACCGGACTGGGTGCATTTAAAATGCATCAGCAAACGTTGTTCACTTCGCTTGCCTGCTTGCTTGCTAGTACCTCTCCGACCGACTACTCCTCCTTTAACAGTGTTGCGCTGTTACTCCTGATATATGTGTTTTACGTGTGTGTTCATCTGTTGTTCTTCAGCTAAGGGTTGTTGCCGTCGATGGTGCCTAGGTTGAAGTTGGTTTAGGAAAAAAAAATAAAAAAATTGTTTGTCGCTGAGTTACAGCATGAATTAAACATTTTCAATCGACACTTTTATATATGCACATTGCGTTGGAGTATGAGGCATTCATTGCGAGAGGGGCGGTTGTGACTCCAAAACTATTTTAGGTGTCACACAGCGTTCGACAAGTTTCAATGACTGAGCACCATGGGTGGCGCAATAGAGGAGGAAGTAACTCCTTCCCGGTGCTTTTGAGTTCTAGTCTTTTTCTATTCACTGGAGGGAACGTGACGTGACACAAAGTGAACTTGAATAAAAACTGTGGCACACGAAAAAAGTGCTAAATTTCTCACTTTGAAAGTTCGCTGACAACGAACGTTGACCCTTTGGATCGCTAGAGTACAATTTGACGGGAGTTGGAGAGTTTTTTTCTTACAATTTTGCTTCAGTGTTGGAGTTAGTGGTATCAACTATTGACAGTGACTCTTTAATGGATTGAGATCAGGTGGTAACACAAAAATTAAATTTCGGTTTCAAGAGATGATCTAAAACGAGGAAAAAATACAAAATCGTTATTTGAGTCAAAGTAAAATGTAATAAGGAGACTTGAGCCGATATAATGGTTCTATACAGCATCGGAGTTTGATAAAACATCCGGCTTCAGATATTTGTAAGATTTGATTATAACTTACTCAAAGTACTTCGGACCTGTGAGTGAATATCATTATCGATTCCGCTCACATTTTGCTTTTTCAAACTAGTGTTCATCTTCATATAATACAGTAAAACTTTCGGCGCAACAGCTCATTAAGTGCCTAGGCCTAGCTTCTCGCAACCACTCGTATTGTGTGCGTTATACTTTCCACCTAAATGGAAGGAACCTACAGTTTTGTGCCATATCCGAAGGGCAATTTTTATTTTGAGAAGACTTTTCATGACAGCAATACTCTCGGATGTTTGTCAGTCATTCGCGAGAGGTGGGGCCGTGAAAAAACTTGTTGGTGTTTTCTGCGATTCGAACATGGAACCTCACGCGCAGTGTTCCGACGCACTAACCACTGCGCCACGGCGCCCAAAACTATTTTCCTTGTCGTGCCATCCTTACGACTATCAGTTTGCTATCCGTTCTTAAAAGAATTTGCTATAAATGCTTTGATTTCTTCCTTATCATCCTGCACTCGACGTGGATAGGTAAGGTCAATAAAGGTCATTGTCGCTAAAGAATTGGGAAAGTCCCAAAAAGGGGTCTGGGAGCAAAACAAATTCGCAACAATTTAATGATACAAAAGTTATCAAATCCTTTCTTTTAAATGAAATGTGTTGGGCTAAAGGCTGATAAGCTTCTGTCTCAATACCGTATGAAGAGAAGGGTAACGCACGCTCCGACGAAAGTAATTACAATTGCGTCATGAATGAGGAAAGCGAAGAAGCAACAGTATGGAAAGCCAGTCAAACAGTTTCTGACTAGTTTTGGAAGGAAATAGATTGAGTATTTTCACACTATTCTAAGTGGTACTGTAAATGCAAGGACACACTAAAATCTTAGTTTTCTACCATGATGAATATACTTGGAATCTCATTGCAACCGCAAGAAATTGCATTTCCTATTTTTCCACATGTTTACTCACTCTGTCGGTGTCGTTCTTTCATTAGTAAACAAGACCTCTTCCGTTATTTGGAGGATAGATTTAAGGGCTAAGCGCTAGGCCAAGTGGTTGAAGCTTCGAACCAGTCCTTGGGAGATGGATCTATGGTCACTTGGCTTAGACCCTGTCTTACAACTTGCATTTCGATATTTTTGAAGGCCGGGCAATGTCGACGAGGAATATTTCGCATTAGTTAGACTGCCTCTTTCGCTTTATCTAGGTAGACAAAATAAATTAGAAAATATATACATTTGGTGCAAACAGCCCATGAAGGGCATAGGTATGGCCTAGCTACTCGCTATCACTCGTGTTGGATAAGTTCTTTTTTTTCGCACGAATGGCATCTTTTTTAAAAAGGTTTCTCATGACCACAATACTCTCGAATGTTTGTCAGACGTTCGCGGGAGGTGGGACCGTGAAGAGAAGTGCTCATGTTGTTGTTTTTTTTTTTTTTTTTCATTTTTCGATTCGCACATTGAAATCTCTTTATTGCATTATTGCAGTCCTTGGCTGTCTGCTTGAAGGTAAAGTTACGGACCCCAAGGTACATCAGTTATTCTTTGCTCACGTTGGAGCCATCATAAGTGAGGATCCTACATCCCTGCAACAAGCACTTGATATGTGGGTGGATGTTTTGGAGGGAAATGAATATCGCATAAGTTCAAAAAACTGCTGCCCGTTCTCTGATCCACTCAGTCCTATTCCAGACATTTATTTGAATGGAACAGTGGTTCCCAAGTGCAAAAAGTTCGAATATCTGGGATCTATATTCAATAGCAAAGCAACCTGTGATGACGACATCAATCATCACGTAAGCGTAGGGTGGATGAAGTGGCGAGAAAATTCCGCTATCTTCTGTGCCCGAAAAATGCCACATTTGAAAGGAAGGCTCTACACCGCAGTTGTGCGTCCAGCACTCCCATACGGTTCACAATGTTGGACGATGTACAAAAAGTATGAGAGTAAATTAACGGCAGCTGAGATGAAAATGCTTCGCATGATAGCAGGGGTGATAAAGTTTGATTGAATAAGAAGTTCGAAGAACGGTGAAAACCTTCACATCAAGGAAACCATCTAACGAAAGATAGGGTGCGATCGGCTCAGCTGGTATTGCCACGTTCAAGGAAGATATCATATCAACCCTGTTAAAAAAGCGCGAGGCAGGACAGGCAGGCCTATAAACGCCTGGATCAGACAAATGCGACGACATCGGCATTTCATTGGCTTGAGTAACCGAGTGATTCAAAACCGGCACGCCTGCCGATATTTTCTAAAGTCAAATAGGCGAACCCCACAGGCGGATCAGTAGAAATGCAGTGAAGTGGGAGGGTTATGATCCCTTGTTTTCGGATCATAACCTCGCGGAAAAAAAAAAGGAAGAAGAAGATTCGTACATTGAAAATTAGGCGCAGTGGTCTGACACACTGTACCTAGGAAGACAACAGAGAAGTAAATTTGGTTGTTACAAAAGAGTGGAGGGAGCTCTCTCGCGTATACTGCCTAACATCGGTGGACCTGGATAAGCCAGGCGGATTCTACTCTCTAGAGTTATCAGCTCGGTTCTAGACCCCAGTCTGGGCGAAGGTACTAAGGATGAAAGAAAACAAAAGGAGACTATCGTCAACATTAGACCTTGCGCGCTACGGACAATCAGCGCCTTTCCAACTAATTCGAATGAAGCTATATTTGTTATAGCTGGAATGGCTCCCGTCGACACCCTCGCAGGTGAGTTGTTCAGGATATGTAGTAGAAGAGCCTTTAGCCAACACGACGCCAATGCTATCAAAGTGATAGAAATTGAAGAAAAGGCAGCGGCAATAGCTATGTAGCTAGCACATACAACGTATTGTACAAGTAGATACCGACAATCCAAGACTGCGTGGAAAGTGCAACTACCATCTTACGCAGTTTCTGTCTGCTCATGGCAGTTATCGCAAGTATTTCCACCGACAAGACAGTTCATCAACCTGCCCGGAAGACCCACACGAAGGTGAAGATACGGAGGACGTAGTATTTATTGCACGCGCTTCACTCTTCCCAGTCAGTCGTTACTCCTCGACCACATGTTACGGTCGGAGAAGAATTGGATTGTTATATGTAACTTTTCAAAAACTCTTCAAAAAAGAGCAGCGGAGAATATGAAAATTAAGAAGAGAAGCAGCTGACACAAGAAGCATAACATGAATTGCTTACCAGCCCCTCGAAGTAATACCTAACAGCAGTCCTGCAGAGAGTGTCGTAGAAGTGCGCTGAGTGTGGATTAGTACGTAGGCATATTCCTTGTATCGATTATTCAGGTTTACGATTCATCCAAGCTAGTATCCTTGGCTACTAGTAGCTTTCGAGATACCACACTCATTGGCGTAACCAAAAAAAATACGCTCGTCAGTAGGTCAGTATAAGATAGTTATCTAATGTATACTGCGTGAAAGCAATGATTTTTCGCTTTATCAACACCGTACCTGAAATTAGTACTCACGTATCGTTTCTTTGATAAATTGCAGCATCTCATTAGGTTCTTACAAGGTAGTTTGTTTAAGCCCCTACTATGCTGTTAACAAAACCATTCCAAATTGAGATTTGTTTTGCTCCTGCCTTTATATTCCACATCCTGAATCCTGATATCAGAAGAGCACATTTAATTAAATATTTGTCTTGTATACTTGTATTTGTCAAATATAAACTTTTCGATTTGACAGAGACAGAAAAAATATATATTTCAACAATTAATTATATTACTTCTCGAGCCAAACATTAATATTTGCACTACACAAAGAGACATCGCATCGCGTGTAGTTTCACAGAGTCCTCACAACAAACATTTAATGTCAATAAGCGCTCCACCGACGCGTGTACACGAGCCACCACTGCACCCATACCAAAACGATTGCCTAAATTTGCATTTGGCAACGCTTCATTCGCGTCGTCCTGGCCATAAAAGGGCAAGGAAATTCAACTTAAGCAAACACAAATGCATCATCATCATCATAATGTCCGTGGTCGCTGCCAGCAGTCATCATCATCTTCATGGCAAATATAACAAAATTAATATTTCGAATAGTATGGCAGAATTCTCTCAATTTTGCGAGTACCAGACGCGTATTGGATACCTGTGATACAAGGCAAAATAAATAAAACATGCAATAATGTTTTATTTGCATACACACATCACACAGACACACACTCGGTATCATCAAAATGCCCCATCCACTGTCAATGAGAGTTGCTTTGATTCCACGAATTGTAATCCTGATTCCGGTTCTGATTTTCTCTGTGTGTCCTTCGACTGTGAGCTGATATGAATTGAATCACCAATTTCTGGTTTTCCACTACCAGGAAATTCATTTATTGCAAAATATTGAATATTGACAGGTGGAATTGGTGGTGGATGAGGTATGGAGTGCATGGTATCCTAGGTAACCTTGCAAGAGTTCTATCCACCGGACGGTGTACTGAGGATGGTGATGATGTGTTCTGTGTGCGTTTGAATATGAATGTAATATTGAGAAATTGCATAGATCTCTGTGAGTGAGAGAGATTACATTGAATTTTTTTTTTATTTCTGGTCTTCTCTTTGTAAGCAAACATCCTGTGCCGGAAGGATTTCCTTTGAAGTCAATTGGCTGCACGCTGTTGCTTCTCTATGACATTTGCAGAAATATAGTGTTTCACTGGATGGATGGGGGGGCTTATTATTTGCTCTCTGTAAATATCAATGAATGGCTCTTTGGGATACACCTATGTACGTTCATATGTATGTACAGTGGGGAAGGGTATTGGATGGTTTTGATAAATCTATTATGTAATGTCTGAAGCTAATCAAAATATACACTGCAAGCATATATGGAGAGGTTTGAAACTGAGCCCACTCCATGTAGGTTGTGGGGTATGGGCACTTGGAGAACATTTTTCTGGTCTTCTATTTCCACGCACATGAACAAAGCATTGTAGACTAATTAATATCGCATTGGTAGCACTGCCTGGGGCTGACTACTCGTAAATGCTCAATTCCGTCGGTGGGTTTAAATACCGTATTATCATTGAACGGATGTAGCGATAAGTTGGTGGGATTCTCTGAGATCAGGACCATTGATGTAATTGATTTCTAAAGTTTATCCAGGTAAAAAGTGGTTTTCAATATATCACCCATACCTATGAGAAGCTTTACGACGCCGGCCCTTAGGCAAGTTGTGATTGTGTTCAAATGGATACGTATATATATCCGTGGATACATACATACTCGGATTTAGATATTATTATTTTTTTAATTGTGGTTGGGATTGTACTGGACGTTGGAAACTTGCAGTTTTATACCTATTACATTTGATACACAAAGGCTCCGCTAATTTTTCAGGCTACATACCTATTAAATACTGGAATCGCGGATGAAAAGATTTTAAAATATGCCCGCTCAACTACACTTCAGTAACTATCATTGGAAGTTAATCTCGTTGATGTCGAATTGTTCTTTGCGGTTAGTTCTGAATGACTACTTTAGCTCTCTATTTAGCTTTAAATAAGAATAATGCAGGTCCTCTTTCCGATACTTTATCCTGGGTATGAAAATAACTTTGATTAGGATTTTGAACTATTCTTGATTTCAATGTCCACAGCCGCAGCTATCTACCATACTGCAATATATCTGAGAAGACAAGAAGATAAGTTGTAGCCTTTGCCACCAATGCAATCTCACATCATTTGTGAATAACCCAAACCCATGCTTACGAATAATTGGCATTCCTTTAATACAAGGCGTGATGTATACCGTCTGGAATTCTCTTCTGTGTGTCATTTTAAATGTTGCGATGAAGTAAATGAGTATTTACCACCGGAAATAGGAAAATTTAGTAGGTACCTACTGCAAAATATTTATTAAACTTTTAACCCTTTACTGCATAGCATTTCATATATACATACAGAGTGGGCCAGCTACAAGTTTCTTTTTAAAAGTGCAATAAAATGAACAAAATGAAATTTTTTCATGTATTATGGCTCTATTAGTAAGAGCAAACATTCCCATTAATTATGAAACACAACGTCGTTCAAGTGGCTGCCTCGGCCGGCCTCGCAGTAGCGCATTCTATCACTCCAATTTTCCAAGACCTTGTTGATGGTTTCGGGCTGTAGCTCACGGATTGCTTAGATGATATTGGCCTTAAGTGCTTAAATCGTTTCCGGATTGTTGGCATAACATCGATCCTTCACAGTTCCAAACAAAAAAAAGTCCGAAGGGGTCAAATCGCAGCTCCGAGGCGGCCAATTGACATCGCCAAGACGGCTGATAACACGATCTGGGAATTTGGTGCGCAAAAGACCGATTGTGGCATTGGCTGTGTGGCATGGCGCGCCATCCTGCATGAACCAAAAATCGTCCAAATCCATGTCTTCAATTTCAGTAAAAAAAAAAAAAAACATGGCTCTGTAACGCCCACCGTTGACCGAAACGTTGTTCCCAGCCTCATTTTCGAAGAAAAATGGTCCAATGATGCCACCACTCCACAATCCGCACCAAACTGTCACTCTCTGTGGATGCATTTCCTTCTCGACAATAACGTGCGGGTTGTCCGAGCCCCAGATGCGGCAATTTTGTTTGTTAACATAGCCGCCGAGATGAAAATGTGCCTCGTCAGAAAAGATGATTTTTCGCCCAAAATCATTGTCCAATTCAAGCTGCTCTAAGGCCCAAACTGCGAAGCGATAACGAAGCGGATGGTCGTGCGTTTTCAATTGCTGAATCAATTGGATCTTGTAAGCGAATAATCCCAGATCTTTGTGCAGAATTCTCCTCAGGCTAGTGCGTGAAATTTTGAGCTGTTGAGATCGATGACGAGCAGGGTTGCCGAAGTGACTACTAAGGGAGTATTCGTACTCCCCTCTCATATGCTATGCTCCCGTACTCCTCTCGTCGTAATTTTACTCCCTTTACAATATTTCGATTTATTTCAAACAGATACGTACTAATTTGAATATTTTGTTTATTAAATCGTACTTTCTTAAAATACTAACACAGTAACTCTAATAGTCTTTAGTAAGTTGTCACCCTCAAATACCAACGTCTCTATCTAAACCAAGAGTAGCACTAGTTGCAAGTACTTCTGCGGCAGCAGCAAGAAAAAAATCTACACCACGATACGCATCACCTCTTCATCGATTTCAAAGTTGCCTATGACATCATGTATATAGACGAGTTATACAGAGCCATGTCTAGTCTTGGCATCCCTGCCAAACTCGTCCCTTTGTGCAGGCTGACGATGGAGAACTCTCACTGCTCCATCAAAGTCGGAAAGAACATCACCGAATCGTTCGATGCCAGGAAAGGTCTTAGACAAGGTGACACGCTATCATGCGATCTCTTTAATATAATACAATACTTGAAAGAATTGTACGAAACTCACAAGCTTTGTCAAAATCGGATGAGGGTGCAATTGGAGTAGAAGGGACAATGCCGAACTAAACGGTCTATACAAGGAGATCGACTTAGCTAGAAGACTTCAAATACAGCGACTAAGATGACTAGGTGATGTAGAGCGGATGGAGCCCAGCGTTCAAGCCAAGAAAGTTTTCTTCCACCCCGGATTTACGGCGCAGTATAGGACGACCTCGCGATAGGTGGCGCAATCAAGTGGAGAGGGACCTCAACCAACTTGGCGTGGAGGCAGGTGGCTCATAACTGGGCTGGCTGGAGAGTTTTGTTGGTTGAGGCCCAGGTTCACCTCGGACTGTAGCGCCACCTAAGTAAATAAATAAGTAAGTAATATTTAAATGAAATATACAAATAAATGCAATGAAAATATATTTTTAAATGATTTACATGGTTTGCAATGTTTTTTTTTTGGACTCCCCTCGGACAAAAAATACTCCCCTGTGAACTACTAAAATACTCCCATTAATAAATTTCAAATGGTAGCCCTGATGACGAGTTGATGTTCGTGAATTGAGTCTCACACTCTCGGCTGCAGCAGCCACATTCTCATCTGTGCGCACCGTACGACGACGGGGACCATGAGTGTTGTCCACCAGCATACCAGTCTCACGAACTTTTTGCACAAACTTGCGTACAGCAGGCGCGATGGGTGCTTCATTTCGGCCAAAACTTATTTTCAAAAAACGCACTATTTGGGCTACACAGCCACTCATTTTGGAAATATGTTTTCAATATTTCCCAATGTTGTTCAAGCGTAAAGCGACTCATTTCGTTCCGCGGAGGTATGATATTGACTTTCTGGCAAGATTTCGAGTGGGAAACAGCTGTCAGTGTCAAAATAACCTATGATTTAAAAAGAAATCACTAGGTGGCCCACCCGTTATACATATATATATATTTTTTTTTCGAGGGTAGGTGAAAAATCTTCCATAGACACTATGGGAATAGCAATCGCGTGCTCATAGTAGTGTCAGATTCTTACTGACTAAAAAAATACCACCCTTCGATATAAATTTGTTAGATATCGCAACTAAGTATTAACTTATCAAGCAATTTTTCTATTATGAAATAAAAACGTTTGGCAGGTTACTTTCAACTGAAACATCGTGCATATTTCGCAATCTGTGTAAACATGTTAAAGGTATTCATAACCCTTTGAATGCGCGCAAATTATAAAAAAAAAAGCTAGACGCGATTAATCATTATCTCGCCAAGTCGAAAGGCTTCGTCCTTTGTAGTCGGCGCAGTAAATTGCTTTCATCCAAAATTTGTAGGACTGTATTGTTGACATGTTCGATTAGTTCGTTTCTATGCTTTCTTGCGAAGCTTCTAGTTTCAGCTTCGATTGTCGGAATTCCGAGATCCCTGTGGATGTCGTCGTTTCTACTATACCACGGTGCTTGGACAACTTCTCTTAGCACTTTATTTTGAAAAGCTTATAAAACATTTGCATTTGTTTTCTTGGTACAACCCCAAAGTTGTATACCGTAGGTCCACACCGGCTTTAGCACTTGCTTGTATAAAAGCAGTTTGTTCTCAGTACTGAGCTGGGAATGTTTTCCGAGTAACCAATACATTTCTCTATATTTGATTTCGAGCTCTTTACATTTCATTTTCACGTGCGAATTTCATTTCAGCCTTGCATCGAGTGCCATTCCCATGTATTTGGCCTCAGTAACTATCATTGGACGTTAATCTCGTTGATGTCTAGTTGTTCTTTGGAGTTAGTTCTGAACGACTACTTTAAGCACTATGTTATCTAAAGCTTAGCTTTAAATAAGAATAATTCCTTTAGTACAACGCGTGATAGATACCGTCTGGAATTCTACTACGGAGCTCTCTAATATTCATAAATTCAGTGTGTCATTTTGAATGTTCTGATGAAGTAAGTCAGTATTTACCACCGGAAGTAGGAATATTTAGTGCCTGCTGCAAAATATTTATTATACTTTTAAGAGCTCAGCTCTGACTGACAAATTATGGATCTCGCATGTTTCGATCAATGACAATTTTATTTCGCGTTTACCATAAAGTGACACCTTAATAGGTTGAGCCAAAATGTGGTCCGTTCAAGCAATTGTTAGTTATCATCTAAAGAATGCAATTTTTTGAAGAAGATTATTTCAGCCGACTCAAGGTAGTCATGCTGAACCAATGTTCAGTGGCAGCAAACAATAGAAAAATTGTTACAAGCTACCAATTGTTCTAAGTTTGTTAGATCTTTTTAAACAATTAGATACCGGATTTGCCTAAATTAATCGAGGCCATGGCAGACCTCAAGAAATATCAAAAACTATTTCAATAGCTAGAAAGAGTTACATACATATTTGGCGCAACGCAAAGGCCTAGCAGCTCGCAACCACTCGTGTTGTGTGCGTTATATTTTTCACACGATTAAAAGGGACCTACAGTTGTGTTCCGTATATTAAAGCATTTTTTTTTTTTTTTTTAGAAGCATTCTCATCACAACAATACTCTCGGATGTTTGTCAAACGTTCACGAGAGGTGCGACCGAGAAAAAACTTTTGGTGTTTTTGCTATTCGAACGTTGTACGACACACTAACCACGGTGCCCGCACTAAAAAGAGTTGACCAGCATACATAATT
The DNA here is from genome assembly GCA_945910035.1 of Brachypalpus laphriformis. Lineage (NCBI taxonomy): Eukaryota > Metazoa > Arthropoda > Insecta > Diptera > Syrphidae > Brachypalpus > Brachypalpus laphriformis. Next base: position 164,258,838 of record OX246756.1, read on the forward strand.
GGAATGTATGCCTTAGAATTTCTAGATTATCGCGTATCAATAATGATCAGGTACTCATAGCCTGTTTTTCAATATTTACATAATTACCCCTCGACATTTTATTACCTTTAAAGTATACACCATCACAATCGCATACATACTGTGAAAGTTCTAAAAATAACTTTGCACTCCCTCGTCTCCAATTTCTGTCTGAAATTCATTTCAAATAAAACGTACAATGAACATCCCTACAAATCCTCTCCTAATCCGTTTTACAACTAAAAACCACATGGATTTGAATTCTACATCACCAGAAAATCTACATTTATTTATCGCCTGTTCGGGGCTACAAAATTGCCACCACTAGCAGCAGCAGCAGCAACTAGCAATCCCCAACAATCTCCACCAAAAACTGGCATTCGTCTTTTCTTCTACGGGCACACAAAATCCTAACACAATCGCGATGCTCTCTAAATTAATTATGTAAAATTCCCCATAGAGACTTAGAAAACCAGTCTTTTGGTCCTTCGTGTCAGAAAAAAAAAATAAATGAAAATAAAAGAGAACCGTAAATTTGCTCCGTAAACACTTTTAAATGCTTTTCGGATCAACTAAGGGCTTAAGCTGTTGAAAGTACAGACCATTCTGCTACTACTAGGTGTCTCTTTAATTCCACTGACCACATATATTTTTTATTTTTTTTTTATTTTTGACGATGCCATCTTCATCTACCAACTCCCCGGCGTTATCCTTCCACTATCCGGCCCCCGAAATGTAATTGTCGACCATATTTCTTCTTACACTTTGCAGGTGCTGAACGTTTCCACTTGTTCCCTTCTCTCTCTCCGCCTGGTGACTTATATGAAAATCCTGCTTTCCTTCCTTTTGAAAGGATATGAATGTATAGAGATACAGAGGTCGTTTCGTATATAATTCAGCTGCAGCAACAGCAATAGCATTGCAAGATTAGAACAGCCAATAAATTGAAATAAATGTTCAAGGATATATAGACGACCGGCCAGAGGAAACGAAAACAAAAATCCTCAACAAAATAACAACAGCAGCCAACAAAAAAAAAAAGTTCCAATACAATATTTTTGTTAGCCATGTTCCTTCTTTTTTTTGGACAAAAATCCTGCTGGGTTTTCTCTACTCTAGTCGACTTCACACTTTGGCAGGTTGGTCTTTGTCCAGCAATAGAACTGTTTTCGGCTCTAGATACTTTTTTTTGTGTGCTTCCTCTCATTCACGTTCATTTCGGCACGTAAACCGAATATCACCGGAACGTGTTCCAGGATATCAATTTAAGGATGAGCATACGTGTGTGCTAGTCTAAACTCTCTACTTGCTGTGACTGTGCGAGCTATTGTGCTTTGGCTGGTGGGATAGGGGGCCTCGTCGTTTGTTTTATGTTTGCTTATTGTATTTAGTGCGACGGCGATTTATTTTGTCAATTTTGTGCAATACGTTTAAATGTTTTATTAGTCCACCGAGTGTGTTGATGTCGGTTATTTGATATTACTGGTGGGACTACGGATAGAATAGAATATAACACTCGGTGACCTCAAAGAGTATTTATCATAGGTAATCCGCTAGCTATCAGCAGTAGACCAGGTGAAATTATTATTTTATTTCGTAATATCAGTTTGCAGAAAATTGATTTAGGCGTGCTGTGAGGTGAATTTTGATTGTAAGTGTATGCACTTATGAATGGGATTCGAATTAAGGTCTTAGAAAGAGTACTTCATTTCATATGGCTATTTTCAACTGTTTTGAATACTCATATGAATATCTTTATAGAACAGATGGCTTCTAAAACATTTGGACCTTAATACTTCACTAATCCGAGCTAATTAGGCCAATTTGTACGGCGCATTAAGGATAAATAGTTTGATATCAGAGAAGTAGCGAACGAAACGGCGATAACTGCCGCACAGACCTAAGAAAAAAACAAAGTGTTGACTTATCTTGGAAGAGCAGACACTGAACTGGCCCAGGGATAATTTGGTCAGCGTATATAGGTTTAAAAGAAGATTTTACACAAAGCTGGGTAGCAAAAGGGTTTGGAACGATTAACCCTACAAGTATCAATGCAAGCACCACGCAATAGCGAATAGAATCCGGAATATCCGTAGGAATTTAGGTCGGTTTTTTTTATAATTTACGCGCACTCAGGGGGTTATGAATATGCTTAAAATGTTAAACTCAGTTCGAGCGCTGGGGAGAGAGAGAAAGATAGGTGCAGTGGTTTGAAACTCAGGTGCTAGGTTTCAGAAAAACTCTAGGGGGGTTGTCAAGATAACTGGGGAGATTTGTTACGTTAGTTTGTCTTTGCTTCCGATTCGTAGTTTTTTTTTCAGGCCACCTGATGTCATAGGCGATCGTCCAATAATTTTTGCACCCATATGATTAGATTAGATTAGATAAAATTAGATTTTATTTACTTCAGTTTTCTGTTTATACAAATTCTTTTACAACAAAATGAAAAAGAATGGCAACGCCGTCTGCCTGGTTAATAGTTATTACAATTATTTTTTGAAAGTTCGCAGTAAAAGATTTGTTAAGAGTCATACAAAATAACAAGATAAATGAACTTAAAAGTTTTCACCAATTATCCTTCCACGGTAACCTAATGCAAGTCTGGAATAGTTGTAGAGCTTGGAAACTTCTACCTCATTGAGCAAAGCCATGATTTGACTATCTGCAAGAGTATCGCTGCCGAAGAAACTGCTCCTTATTTGTTTCAGGATTGGACACCTGCCAACAAAATGTAGAATATCCTCCACCAACTTGCACAAGCAGCATAAAACAGGAAGTCCATCGCCATGCGGGATGTAGTTAAGATGGAGAAGTTCACCCCGAAGTTTAAAAATCATAGATATCTTATCCACGCTAAGTTCATCCACGAAATAATTCCTAAGCTGCAGGTTGTGACATAATCGACTGTATATTTCCTTGTGTACAGATCCCGCGGCATCTCCCAGAAATCGCTCCCTGTAATGTAGATCCACCGATGCGATAAGCCGATAGAGTTCTGATTTCCAATCGGCGAACACAGCGCTACTCAGGTTCAGTTCTATGCCACAGCCATTTGCGAGTTCCAGCCATTCTCTGTAGCAGTACCCATATGACCAATCTACTGCAAGTTGTACGCCTTCGCAATAGTGTTGACATAAGCTTTCGCAACTGATTGAACTGATTCTTTTATATTTCTTGAGAAATAAAAATTGATTGCTGACATCAGGATTTGAACCATGAACCATAACTGTGGCAACCAACGACGTCGCCACCATCGCTTCCATCATATGTACAGATCCAAAACTAGATGCTCAAAATCTTCGAGATTTTTCTATTTTTTTTTTTTTGTAGGTGGAGCGTGCTCATAGTAGTGTTGGGGCTTTTGCCCACTATAAAACCTCCCTTCAAGACAATCTTGTTTATTTTACCACAACTAAGTTTTCGACTTATCAAGTAGTTTTTTCTTGACGAAAACACGGCAGGTATCCTCCCTACTAGCTCCGAAGTTTAGGCGCGGTTACTCGCTGTCGCACTAAGTCTAAAGGTTTGGTTCTTTGTAGACGGCACAGTAAATGTCTGTCATCCACAATTTGAAGGACTTTAACGAAGGACGTGACATCCTTGCGTAGTACTTGATTTCGTCTTCAATTGTTTTATTGTCGAGATCTATTCCAACTTCCTGGTAGTTTCTTCGACCTTTTTACAGTGTAGCAGTGTCATTGGCAAATATAGATAACGCAGTGCTAACAGGCAAAGTATCAGCAAGGAATGACTCGAAAACCCCTTTCATCAGATAAGAACCATTTTGGGTGTTTGGATGAAGAAGAAGATGAAGATGAACGCTGCAAATTTTGCAGGTTAATCGGAGAAACAGCAGCAGACTTTCCCATGGATTGCGAGTCACTAATCTTTAAAATAAAAAAATGCTTGGGAACCTCCAACCAGAGTTCGCAATGCATTTACATTCCCTAAGCCCGTGTACCTATTTACCAATCTACCTTGGTACTCCAAAGTCAATCATTTCATTTCGTCAGTTATTCTAAAATGAAACAAGGTATGTTCCGCAAACTCTATTTTCTTATTTTTTAGCGAAACACCAAGCATACGTGCAGATCTCTAGCTACAGTAGTATATCGTCCGAACGACTTACTCTTAAATTCTTGCAGATCATAGCATCCATCTTAACTTCCAAGTACACCATTTACCGATCTAAAGTGGCAAAATAAAGTGACCACCTATGATTTCAATATCAGGTCAGTATGAATGAATGTTGGAGTTCCTTTGAGTGTGATTGTTTAGTTTACTATTGTCCATCCAGAATCGAAATGCTTCGTCATTTTTCTTCATGTCATATGCGACGGGAGACAACTTTCTCGAACGTTAGGGTTTTATCTGTAGTGTCGAAGCGTATGGTCCTCGAATGGGACCATTGTCAAGTGGATAGTATTTCTTCTCTTGATGTGAGGGCTCGAAAAATGTCCGCAATTGAAGCCCTCCTGTACCGCCTCTAGATAAACCATTTCTGTGTTTCGGTTTAGGCAAATCATTTCTCTGCCCACTTTTATTGTTCTGTATCTTGATCGAAGAAGAAAGGTGAGAAATCGTCTTCCATAGTGGAATGCAGAACTTAACAGTCTTCGCTGCACAAGCAGGAAACAATTCAAAAAAGCCAAACGAACAATGAACGATGGACTCTTACATCTCAACTAAAACATCTTGACTACGCAGACGATGTATGCTTACTCTCCCACAGAATTATGGACCTCCACCAAATGACAGCAGATGTGGAGAGGGAGGCAGGTGTCGTCGGGCTGAAAATCAATACGACAAAAACTAAAATCATCAGCCTTGGAACTAACTCATCGGCTCAAATATGCATTGCTGGACAACCGGTAGAGAGAGTAGAGGATTTTCAGTATCTTGGGAGTATTGTCTCGACCGATGGTGGAACCGAACTGGATATAACCAACAGGATCGCCAAAGCAAAGTCCGCGTTCGGGATGTTGTCCAAAATATGGCGAAGCAATGCAATCAGTTTGAGCACCAAAATAAGACTGTTCCGCTCCAACGTTGAATCCGTGCTGCTATATGGTTGCAGCACGTGGAGAGTGACCACTACTATCACCAGAAAGCTGCAAACGTTCGTTAATAGGTGTCTGCGCAATATCTTACGGATTTTCTGGCCCAATCGTATCTCTAACGAACACCTTTACGAGAGAACGGGTCAGGAACCAATAGGCACAACTATCCAACGGCGGAAGTGGCAGTGGATTGGTCACACGTTCCGAAAGGGTGACAGTTCCATAGCGAACCATGCTATGCAATGGAACCCTCTAACTCAGGATGGCAGAAGACCTGGAGGTCCTCGGAAAACATGGCGCAGAACAGTCGAGAAGCAGGCACGGCAGTTAGGGAAAAGTTGGGGAGAACTCAGACACATTGCCAGAAACCGTACACGATGGCGCGTAGGCGTAGTAGAGGCCCTAGGACCCACAAGGGGATACAGGACATAAAGAAAAAAGAAAAAGAAGCAGGAAACAATTCAAAAAAGCCAAACGAGCAAGGCAACCACTGGACTGGGAGATCTACAAAGAAGGTTTGCAGAACTTCAAAATAGAGGTTCGGTAAGCTAGACGCAGATCCTGGCGCGGTTTTTGTCAGAGTATTGACAACACGTCTCAATCCTCTAGACTGCGAAAAGTCCTCTCCAAAACACCAACTATACCTAGTGTCCTCATGAATCCCAATGGATCCTGCTCATGGGCACTCACTTCCCCGGCTGCACGCCTACCCCCAACGATGATCGCGCCCTGGTAAATGTTGCACGCCCACAGGCACCTTCTCATCTTATCAGCGAAGATAAGCTGAAATAAACAGTTTCGAACCATTCAAATCCCCGGGACCGGTTGGTATTTTTCCGGCCCAGATTCAGACGGCCTTCAATATAGTATGGCAGTATCTTTCCTGCATTCTGAAGGCTTGTCTTGAGCTCGGAACAACACCAACTGCCTGGACCGAGGTAAGAGTGGTCTTTATACCCAAACCAGGCAAGACATCGCACACCCTCCCAAAGGACCTTAGACCTATTAGTCTAACGTCCTTCCTTCTCAAGATTCTGGAAAGAATCCTGGACCTACACATCAAGGCCACCATTGATAGCACCCTACTACCCACGTCACAGCACGCCTACCAAAAAGGTAAATCTGTCGAAACGGCTTTGCAATCCATCATCCACCCTATCGAAAAATCACTCTCATTCAAAGAGTTCACCCTAGTGTCATTTCTAGACATAGAGGAAGCCGTCAACAACGTTGAAACAAATTCGATTACCAGTGCCTTACGTAGGCTCAACATCTGCGAACCCATCTGTTGTTTCATAGAAGGCATTCTAAAGAACAGGGTAATAACAGCATCCTTCGGAAGTAGCACTGTCAAGCGACATGCACTTCGAGGCACCCCTCAAAGGGAGGTACTGTCTCCACTATTGTGGAATTTGGTGCTCAACGAGGCCCTTCTAAAGATCGAAAAAACTGGATGCAATATTATTGCCTATGCAGACGTTGTCGCGATTCTAACAACAGGCAAATATAAATGGGGCCTCTCCGTTAACAAGACGAAGACCGAGCTAGTTCTATTCACAAGAAAACGTAAGCTACCTGACTTCACTCCGCCCAAGATAAGGGGATCCACCCTCAAGCTTTCAAATATTGCTAGCTATTTAGGCCTAAAGGTTGACCGCAAGCTTATTTGGAAAGAGAATGTCATCGAACGGGCCGGGAAATCGCTGGCCGCCCTATACATCTGCAAGAAAGCAGTAGGCTCCACCTGGGGCCTTAAACCAATCATCATGCACTGGCTATACGCGTTGGTCATTAAACCGATTCTCATGTATGGAGTATTGGTATGGTGGCCCGCCTTGGAGAAGAAATCCAACCTATCCACAATGGAAAAAACTCAGCGAATTGCATGTCTCAGTATTACCTGTGCACTGAGAACGTCTCCCACAGCGGCGCTCCAAACCATGCTCCACCTGCTTCCGATTGACATCATCAGTAAGCAATTGGCTGTCAGCTCGGCAATAAGACTGAGAGGCTCCAAGCAGTGGAAGAAGCAACACACGGGACATGCCAATATACTTCGATGCACCGTCATCTTCCCAACTCCACTGACCATCTGCCCACTGAATACGATTTTGACAAGGGCTACACGCACTCGATATCGGACAGAAGTGAGTGGACGCAACGCAATGTCCTTTACAACGAATCGCTGTCAATTTTCACGGACGGGTCCAAAACCAAGGACAGAGTCGGTGCCGGAATTTTCTCGGAAGATCTGGACATACACCTCTCCTTTAACCTTCCAGACTACTGCAGCGTTTTTCAAGCCGAAGCAAAGCTGCTGACTGGCTGGCGGCTAGCACACTATCAACACCTGATATTGTTATTTATGTCGACAGTCAGGCAGCCATCAAATCCCTCGCATCCAGCACTACGAGATCTAAGGCAGTGAAAGACTGTCGCATATCTCTTAACGAGATAGCTGGTCAGTACAACCTCACCCTTTGCTGGGTACCAGGTCACTGTGACATACCGGGGAATTGTGCAGCCGACGAACTAGCACGACAAGGCTCCTCTGGTATAGATAGCATAGGCATCGCCGACATCGAAGCGCCAGCGTCTTATGTTAAGTACCTCATTCAAATTGATGCCGAGAAAGTAGCCAATCATCAATGGCAACATCTAGACCAATGTTATACCGCCAGACAGCTCTGACCGACACTCAATATTTTCAGGTCCATCGGACTCTTGAAGCACAAGAGAGAAACCCTCTCAAAAATAACAAATGTCCTCACTGGACACTGCGTCATAAGAAGACATGCCCAAAGATTAGGTATCCCTCATAATGACTTCTGCAGAAGCTGCAGAGATGAAGAGGAAGATGACGCCATCAGTCATCTCCTGTGCGCCTGTCCTGCGCTCGTTAATATCAGGAAGGCCACTCTGGGTGAATACTTCTAAAATGATATTAATGATTTCGGCAACGCCTGCACGGCTAAAATTCACGACTTCATTCAACGAAGAAAATGGTTCCAAGAGTAAGAGGGTGATCCACCCGCCTTTCACATCGGCAGTACAATGGACCTACTTTCTGGTCTAAATACATCCTCATCGAGGGCCGATCCTAACCTAACCTAACCTAACCTATCTTGATCGAACAATTATACTGCACTAAAAAAAAAAATATTTGGCGCAATAGCTCTTTAAGTGCCTGGGCCTATCTTCTTGCAACCACTCGTATTGTGTGCGTTATATTTTTTCACACGAATGAAAGGGACCTAAATTTAGGGGACAATTTAGTGCCATATCTGAAGGACAATTTGTTTTCAGAAGATTCTCGTATCAACAATACTCTCAGATGTTTGTCCGACGTTCGCAAGAGGTGGGACAGTGAAAAAAGTTTCGGTGTGTTCTGGGATTCACGCAGCGGTTCGACACACTAACCACTTGTGCCACGGCGCCCACATTATACAGCACCAAGAACGCCCCTCTCAATGAATGCTAATTTCGATTAGCAGATGGAGATGCCTTACTCTCTAGTAGATTACACGATTTTCCTTTCTCAGTAATTCTGGAAAAAAATGATCAGAAGTCTGCATCTCTAATCTAACCTACTTGCACAGGTGGCCATAAAAAGAGTTTGCATTACTGATAGTACCTCTGCACTCTATTTAAGGATGGATCAGTCACGGATAGGAATATGGGAAAATAACTACATATGTACTCGTATCTACATAAATGGATTCATACTTGATGGCATAGCTGGAGAAGGACTGTCTGGTCTATAATCGGAATCTGGGTACAAAAACTTCAAGGTAGCAAGTCAAGATGGATGCTCTGCTACAAGCATCGTATCAAGGTCTTGGAGTATTCCATCCTACTAAACTGACGCTGGACAATCAATCAATAAGACAGACATCCAAACGAATTTACTTTGCTCTGGAGCAATACACTTGGGAATTAAAAGAAATGAAAATGTGGTCGGTAAAGTAGGGGTATCCAAACATTTGTAGCCCTAGGCAGAGAAGTGTTAAAGAATTTAATCACAAAATAGGCCACTGCTGGCAAAAGAAGCTAAAATGTCGAAAAGCTTTACCAACAGGAAGGTTTTAAGCATTCAAATAATTAATTGTGTTGGTGACAGGTCACAGTAACTTTGAAAGTCACCTGAAGAAGATATGTGTTCTGAAAGAGGATACCCGCAGACTATGCCCGAAAGACATGCGGCATGTCTAAAATGAAATAGGTGCTTAAATAATGTCGGCAGAGACAAGTATGTACATGGCATATAAGACAGAAATTCATTAGTCATTATTACTAAAGAATCAGATTTGAGAAATGAAATTAATTCAATCAATCCCACCTTGCTTCCCTGCCTGAAGCAGGAGGGTGTGGTAAATAAAATAAAATAATTAAATTTCAGTTTCAATTCCCAACGGTTACACTCCAATGGCAAAGCAAGTCAGTTGCCATTTCTATTGCTTGAGGAAATCTCCTCGCAACGAAATACAATCATTCGACTTCGAGCACCAGAAGAAATCCATTTGTAAAATTAACAAAGGTAGGAGTATAAGGAGACTACACACCCGACATGTATCCCTTAAAAGAACCGAAACAACACAACACATAGGCAAAAAGGATAGGGAAAAAGAAGCAAACATTCTCCTTTCTAATTTTCTTTCCTTTACTAGGAGACGTACCTACCAAACTCCACTCGCTATGTTTACCCTAATGGAAAACTTTATAATTTATTATATTTTCCTGTCTAATCTGTCGATGTGTGTTTCGTGTACTCCATCCTGTAGGTGTATACGTATGTATATTCTCTCTACGTTTCCCTCGAACAGTGTACATTGAGCACATGTACCATGTCGATGCCAAAGGCCCATTAATCATAAAATTAACTTTCTATATCCTTCTCTAAAATCCTTCGACTCGACCACCCACCCCACCCGCTCACCAAAACATACAATTTGCGCCTTCAGCTGCAAATGAACACAACACAAGAATGAAGCACAAAAAAAAAAAATCGAAAGAAAAAAAAAGCAATCGGCAACATTTACAAAGTCCATACACCCTACACAGATGCTACAACACTACTGCGCTCCGTTGGGTTCTGCAAAGATGAGACTTTATTGGTGGCTCGATGCTGGTGTGCGGTTGGTGTTCTCCCCCAAAAGGACCTTCTAGAGTTGAAATTAAAAATTACACGAAAAAATAGAAAGAAAATGAAAGCATTTAGAGCGAACCAATTGCACAATTGTACTCCGAGGATGTAGATATTTTCATGGAAATTATTACCACAGAATGTTGCAAGTCCTTCGGAGTGGGTACTGGGGTCAGGGAAACATACAAACACATGGCGGGCAGTGCATGCGGGTGTTTGTGCAGTGATATGAAGTCGCATTAGCATTAGCAGGAAGGATCATTTGTTTGAGTTCTAATGGTCCGTAGTATTTTTCAATTTAAAACTTCAATTGCATGGTCCGGCGTGGATGTAATAATAATTAAAAATTTTCAAAAATTACTTTCTTCTGCACTATATGGTGGGCGGTGAACTGAATTGAATTTGTGGGAATGTATGGATCAAGTAAAAATTAAGGTACGTAATTAAACCGCATGTGGTTTGGGTCGAGTAACGTGGGCAGGGCAGTCTGGTGGAATGAAATGTCTTATTCGATTTTTTTATTTTTTGTATCTGAGTTTGGTTCTATCAATATGATTTCTTCTGTGATTTGTCTTTCTAAGAAAGCCAAGCACGCACTTCAGTGATGAGGAGCTTACAGTACCAGCACTCACCATATCATTACAGAGGATCTGCCACCTGGTACGAGCAAAGGCCGGAGACTCACAGAGATAATGTTCCGCGGTGTCGTCGCTCTCACCACAAGTGCCGCAGATTGTAGCGTCACTTAAGCCCAGCACGTAAAAGTGTTTCGCAAAAGCAAAGTGGCCTGCCAAGACGCCAATAAGTTGTCTATAGTCTTTTCTGCTGAGAGACAGCAGGAATGCCGTTGATTTCTTACAGACGTTCGGGAGCATACGGTTAGTCAGCCTGCATCCTGGAGAGTCATGACACACATAATTGTGCTCGTGAGAGACCCAATCGTCAACGGAAGTCCTAACTGAGGACGTACGGAGACCCAACGCGGGTTCGGAACCTGAGAAAGCCTACTCTGAGCCTTGTCTAGCAATCTCATCGGAGATCTCGTTCCCCAAGATCGCAGTGTGACCTGGGACGCAGATAAGAGACAGACAATTCAGCCCTGCGACCGAGTTCGAAGAGTTTTTGGTTTCACGAACTATTTTTGAAGTGGTTAAAGGGTTAAGCGCAGCCTTACTGTCACTTTAGACATAGGCTTTGGAAGATATCTTGTCTCAGATATAAATCTTTTTCTAAATTAAGAAAACTCGACACACTTGGCAGTATGGCTATCTAACTGGAGCTTCCCCAGCGACGACACTCAGACTGAGGGAAGCATGTTGTATTGAGGAATTGGCCTTCTACACTGAAGGTTCCAAAATGGATGTCGGCATAGGAGACGCGGCTTACTGCTAACACAAGGCATAAACCATACAGCTTCTTTCAAGCTGAAATCACAGCCGTCACCCAGGCTGCCAAAATGATCACCAAAGGTAACAACGTGGATAATCCAATTACTGTGTACATTGACAGCCAGGCAGCCGTTAAGGCTCTAGAATCAACAGTAGTTAGATCTAAGCTCGTTAGTATTTGCAAATGACATCTTGATGAGGTGTGAGGTAAGCCAACATGGTGACCCTATGCTGGGTACCAGGGCATATGGATATACCGCATAATGAAAGAGCATACGAACTCGCTAGAATGGGATCGGCGCTGCATATCTCATAGGTCGTCCCCTAAATGAAGGTTCCTATTAGCTCTATAAATATACTCGTCGGATATGCAGCAACTAGCGAAGCCAACACACGATAGATCAATCTGGATACGTGTGTCACTGCCAGAACGCTGTGGCCGGTTATGAAATAAGGAGAACACGTTCTCTGGTTAGGCTTAGTCGAAACAGTGCGGGAGTCATCTTTGGCATAGTCCTCACAACGACTTCTGCAGGAGCTGCACAGACGAAGAAGGATTCATATCGGTCCGACACCTGTTGTGCGAATGCCCTGCCCTCAGTGATACGAATAGAAGAATGAGGACTCTCAATGGCTACTTCTTCACTGAGAACCTAAGCTACATTGATCTGAAAGACCTCCTGGAGTTCATATCGCTATCTAGGTGATTCTAATCCAGCGGTTTTCCTTCCCGAGCTGACAGACTCTCTGAGGTGGGTGTAAATTCAGAAGTTTTTCTTTGCTGGTTCGCAAACTAAAAATAAAATGGGCACAATGGACCGTGACACTGGCCTTCATCACAAGGCACCTATCTGTGTAGCTATCGTAATCTAATTAAGCCTTACATTCATCGCACGTACACGTATGTACTAACCGAATAATAAACCAAGATATGTTCAGAGAGGTGTGGTTTTGGCTAATCTTTGGTGACCTACTGCTCAAAGATAAATTATTCTTTTGAGTAAGAACACTAAATCTATAGACTTCCCCGTGCAGGGATGGTTTAAGAATAACACTGCAGTTTCGACGAAATTTGAGAGTCGCGAGTTGGAACGTTGGAAGCATGACCGGTCGAAGTTACGAACTGGAAGATATGACGAATAGACGGCGGGTGGATATCTTGTGTGTCCAAGAGACGAAATGGCAAGACACCGGAAATCGGGGCGTTCCCTGAAAGTTAGGAAAAAAGATTACAAGATGTTCTACTACGGAATGGAAAAGGCTAGGAACGGAATCGGTAACATCCTAGCCAAATCACTGCTAGGAGCTTCAAAAGGCCACCACCAACACGCCAATGAAACATGGTGGTGGAGTGATGAAGCTAAGGGAGTGATAAATGAAAGCGGCTTTAAAAGTTTGGTCAAAGTGTCCCTCTTATAATAGAGACGAAAATGCTCGCCCCGAAGTGGAATACAGATATCGCAAGAAAAAAGCGAAGAAGAAGTGCGCCCAACTTCAAGCAGAGAGTACGGAGGGCATGTATCGGAAGCTGGAGAAAATATCTTAGCCGGTAGCTGATGCAAACCAGGCTATTCAGGAGCTGCGAAGACACAGTATGAACAAGAGCGCAACCATCTTCAAAATAGCCCAAGGAGGAATGCTCAGGGGATTCGTTCGCCAAAGTTCATTAACAATGCTTTTTCTGGATGACGACAAAGTTCTGCAGAGGTGGCGGCAGCATTGTAAAGAACTTTTGAATGAACCATTTCCCGGCTATACTTTCCAAAAGCCACCCCTAACTGTGAAGAAATACCCAACATTACAGTCGAAGAAGTTAGTGAGGCGGTCAAATACTCCCAAAAACGAGACGACGAGATGCCCTCTGAGTTCTGGAAAAAGACGGCTCAGAATTCTCATCTCCAAATTTCTGAGAGGTGATCCAATGCCGAATCAATAGAGGGAAAGTTACCTTCGCCCTGTATACAAAGGGAAGGGTGATACCTACGCGAAACTGTGATAACTACCGTTCGATCAAGCTGATGTCACACACCATGAGCGTGTATTAGATGGCCGACTGTGAAAAATAATACGGAAATCTGTTGATCAGTGCGGGTTTGTCTCGGGTAAATCAACCACAGATGAAATCCAAAGTATACGGATCGTAATGGAAAAACATCGTGATTCCTTAAAGGATTTGCATATTATATTGGTTGACTTTGAAAAGGCATTCGACAGACAACCACGAGATCTGATATGGGTGGCGCTAAGGCATCGAGGGGTTCCAGAAAGCTATGTACAGATGATCATGTACATGTACGAAGGAGGAAAAACAAGAGTAATATGCCCCGCTGGAGTAACCGAAGAGTTCCCAATCAAAGTCGGGGTGCACCAGGGAAGCGTCTTAAGTAATTTGCTCTTTATTACAGTCCTTGACTATCTGCTTGAAGGTAAAGTGATGGACCCCAAGGTAAATCAGTTATTCTTTGCTCACGATGGAGCAATCATAAGTGAGGATCCTACATCCCTGCAACGAGCACTTGATGTATGGGTGGACGTTTTGGAAGGAAATGGGTATCGCATTAGTTCAAAAAAGACAGAGTGCTTATGCTGCCCATTCTCTGTTCCACTCAGGGATATTCCAGATATTTATTTGAATGGAAAGGTGCTTCTCAAGTGCGAAAAGTTAAAATATCTGGGATCTATGATCAATAGCAAAGCAACCTGTGATGATGACATCAATCATCGTGTAAGCGTAGGGTGGACGAAGTGACGGGAAAATCCCCTAAGTTGAAAGGAAGGCTCTACACAGCAGTTGTGCGTCCAGTGCTCATATATGGTTCCCAATGTTGGGCGATGTACAAAAAGTATGAGAGTAAATTAACGGCAGCTGAGATGAAGATGCTTCGCATGATAGCAGGAGTGACAAAGCTTGATCGAATAAGAAGTTCGAAGATCCATTTCCTTGGGCTTCAACTGTTTGATCTTAGGAAATATCGGCATCATTTCATCACTGACGAAAATCAAATGCTGGTGTTGTTGCATATGTATGATCGAGGAGTTTTTAAGTTCTCGTTTTTGTCGCGATATCCTTGGAACGATCGTTGATATTGCTTTTTTAACAGAGTGCAAATGATCTCTTCCCTGAACATAGCAATACCAGCTTCTACTCAGTAGAAGCAATCACCACAGATAAATTTCTACAGCAACCCCTTTGAAATTAATCCCGCCAACAGAGGTGTACGTTGAAGAATGTTTCACTATACTTTCATGACTTGGGGGAATTAGTTCAGGGAATTGAATAGTTTTGGATCATGGTAACCAGATTAGTAGCTTACTCATTCCCTGAGCAGAGTTTTCTTCTTATCATATGTAAGGCAATACGACGCACCTCAGCATGTGCTGTTTATTTAAAGCGATAAGTTCTATGATACAGTACGTCCTTTCTGTGTAAATGTAAGAAAAAGTAAAATCCAAAAATGTGCTTTGTACTCAAAGACTTCACATGGAAGGCAGGAAAAACGACTTTGTATTCAATTTGTCGACATTATTTTAAGTAGACTCTGAATCATGTTTCAATGGAATCAACAACGCTCTTCCTGGTCCAAGCTACTGTGTTAATTTATAAAGCCTAGGTAGCAATGTACTGATAATGACGCTTAGTCCTTAAAACTAATTAGTACCAACGTTCAACAGATTCCTGAAACAGATACATTCCCCGCTTTCCCAAAGGGGTTTTCCTTTGAACTTCAGTTTTTTTCCGCAGAAAATTTAATCAAATCCTACTCACGTGTCCGATAGCCTTTACATCAGATTGCTATATGCATAGCTCACCCCCCGCCCACATCCAGCATGCAGAGGGTAAAAAAAAAATCTTCCTAGGATTGGAAACTGTATCTGGATTATTGATGAATCTGTCACAAGAAAATGTAATTGGACGGAACGATGCAACCGAGCAGACAAACAGCTATTCATCTGTGAATGTATCCCAAACCGACGACAACGACGAGAAGGACGACGTGCGAGCGAAAGAGAATGACATTGGAAGAGAGTGGGTGTTGCACAAAATCACCCCCAAAATCTACCACCCGGTAATATGTCAAAAACCTTTCGGCACAGTAGTATCTTGGGGATGGGTGGGGGGCAGAACGAGTGCCAGGATGTTTCAATCTATCTCTGTATCTACACACCCAGGCGATGACTCTGTTTTTATGCTTTTGGATTCAGATGAAGCTACTCTCGCCACTGAACTCCAATGACGATGAATATGATGATGATGACGATGATGGTGATGATTCTGTTTGCTCGATATGCACTAGCACGCCATGGAGAGAAATGTTTGACGAAGGTGAAACCCAACGATCCATGAGAGCTCGGTATGGCTGTAGCCTGGTTCAGTTGCTCCAATCGTGCTGTCATGCTACCAATATTACAATATTTGAAAAATGGCATATGCCTTTGGGGTGCTTTCAGGTGGGTGGTGAGGGTTTGAGTGTGTAGCTATTGGTTACGTTGGTGAATTTGTGAAATAACCATCCAACCATCGATCCATCTTTCCTTCGATATACATCCGCCCGCGTGTACACAAGGTTGGCAGTGGGTGAGATATTCAATCTTTCGATGTATTGCATCAAAGTGATTAATGTCTGTGGAAAATGCATTAAATTCCGGTAAATGTATTACAATTTCACATCGAAGAGATGCGTCATCGTCATTGGTAACAGTAGCACCCAGTTCGTTGGTCGTATGTGGGTGGTAGGAAGGGGAACTGATGGGAGACAGATAGGCCGACAGATTGCTTTCAATGCATGACGAACGATAAATGTATGTATACTGGTTGGATGGATCTGCCTGCATCAACCAAGAATTGGCCAAATTGGAGCAAGAAATCTAATTAACAAATTTCATTGGGATACCCAAAGCGTAATATTTCACAAAGGACATTCGATGCAAGCGGCATTTTTTTTTTTTTTTTTGTTTTCGTATCTATACAGAGAGAGTGGTGGGTTCATGCAAATGGCGACTAAATGCGTGGGTTTATGAAATTACTGGCGCGCGATTTTGTTGCGTTGATTTTATGATAATGAAGTTAAACCCTATTAAGGGGTCCCCCTTATGGTTTCGGGAGTGGTTGGTCTGTTTTTCCAACGTGGGCATGCGATATCAATTAGATGGACCACTGAGATTTATGCATGGGTAGCTGTGGATTTAACTTTTAAGAGGGGATCATATTTTTGGGTAAAGAATTTAGCATGTATATGTATTACGAGTGCATTGATGGGGATTATTATGAGATAAAAAAATGTAAGTCATGTATTTCACCTGAGCATTTGGCGATGATCCTGTAAAAATCTCAAATAATGACGTTGCTTAAGCTTAAAATGTCTTTCAGATCTACTACCGAATTGAAATGAAACCAGTTCCCAATCCCTCCTACCAGTTTTGAGTTTCGGAAGTATCCTCAGCTACCGAAAGTAAACAGACAGCCGCCAAATACACAGTACCAATACATTAGTGTACTCACAGCGCCAGTACATTAGTGTTTTGAAAAGTGTTTTTGGCACAGCGTTTGAATGTGTATTGACAACTATGAATGCCATCCCAAAACACTTGCAGAAGATGAATCGTTGAATATACGGGTATGCATTTGATTTGGATAGTCAAAGCAATAGCTCTCCATCTGTTCTCGATTTCTTCTGAATTTGGTTCATATCATATATTGACTGACGTGGCTTTCTAGTAGAGGACCATTTGACCTCCTCATCAGGTGTTGACGAAAACGTTGGCCACATTTCAGTCTTTTTTTTTTATGATTCTATTGATATGTACTAGCTAAGCCCTGTACCGACTGGACTGGACTGGACTTCTCACATATTTATATGATAATTGGACTCCAGTTCAGTTCTATCCACTACATTACTGACTGCAATGCAATCTTTAAGTTGTTTCCACTCTTCGAAATGTCTAGAGGTTTCTGTGGACAGACACGTGCACGGATTTTCTGGATTGTTTCTCTTGTAACATGTGGCCTTGCATTGTCTTGGTGGATGAGTATCGCTTGACGAATGACCAATGCTGCCCGGTTTACTCCAAATGCTGCTTTCAATTAGTTTAGTTGTTGACCCTAATACTATTTTGTGATCGTTTGGTCAGGATGAAGCATTTCTAACCAGCATACGATTAGAGCCAGTTATCTGCCACACTTTTGTTGAGAACTTGCGATAACCGGTGTCGAAGTTATGCGATATGAAATCGGCAATTTACTTGTCTCCATATTCGGTGTAATAAACGCTTTAGAGATTTCTAAAATTGTTACATTTCTAAATCGACAATAGGACGCATATCCTACAAGATAGAAACCATTATCATTTTCGAATGAGGACGTACCTGAACTACTTGCTGCGGCTTATCTGAAGGACTCAGCCACTTCCTGGGACCCTTAATCCTCTCCTAAAGAATCCATTTCTAATCTCCAGTAACAATCTTGTTGCGGAATAGATCGAAATTTAAGCGAGAGGGAAACGAAGAGCACATTGTTATTCGTTGCTGCCGATTTCTTTCGCTCAAATCATGGGGTAACCATTTTTTGAACTAATCGAATTTACCAAGTGCTTGCACTGTAAGGTTAGGTTAGATTGGCTGCACGACGGTACAGACAAACTTAGACCAGTAAAAGTCAATTGTGATGCCAAGGATCTACCATTAAACCACTCAGGGACTAATAAAACCAACCGGAGCTTTTGATGAAGCGATGGATCCTCATGACGTCTAAGGACGTTAAATCGCGGAGGGAGAACCTAGATGGAGCCTTCTTTTACGTGATAGAGCAGGACATGTGCATAGGAGGTAAAAGATGGTTTCCTCCTCCTCGTTGTCCTTACAGCTCCTGCAGAATTCGTAGGAAAAAAGGCCAAGTCATTTGGTATGTTGGCCTATTAGACAGTGTCCAGTTATGATACCCATAACGCAGCTAATCTGTAATCGCTTTAGCTTTTTAACCAACTCCGCACTACGTTTCTGGTACAGCTTAGGCCAAATCTGCCTCGAAATGTGACACGTTGATGCAAATTCCCCTTTATGGTTGGTCTTGCTGAGTTCAGCTTTAGTAGATAATTACATGTAGCGAGGGGCATCCCAAGGGCCTATCAGGCAGAATCCTTAGGGTTTTTTTTTTTATAATTTGCGCGCACTCAAAGGGTTATGAATACCTTTAACATGTTTACACACAGTGCGGGCTTTGGGAAGGATAGATAGAGAGATAGAGAGAGAACGATTTTTGGTGTAGTGGTTCTTGAAGCTCAGTTGTTTATGCTTCAGACATTCTCCGGGGGTGGCGTCCAGATAACTGGGGAGATTTTTGTTATTTTTTGTCTTTGCTTCTGATTCATAGTACTTTTTTCCCGATAACCGATGTCAAGGGCAAATCATCATCAATAGAGCGAACAATTTTTCCAGCCACATGACCAAGCAAGTTGTACCCTATCTGGCGAGCTCGTCCGCCCTGCAGGTTCCTGGAATGTCTCTGTGGCCCGGCACCCTGCGTAGATGAATGTTGAACTGTTCTGTCATCTCCGTCATAGACAAACGGCAGTTTAAGACGGCCTTTGAGCACGATTCCAGGGACTTGATTGCCGCTTGACTGTCAGTGAAAATACTAATATTCCTGACAGATAATATATTACACTAGGACAGGGCTTCCTTAATCGCCATGATTAATAATCAGGGATGCGAAACGAGATGCTCAGGTTGAGCACCCAGACAGACCACCCCACACTCGGTCTTAGAGCCATATCTGTGTAGAAGTGCACCGAATTACCATCATCAGGAGAAGAGTTATCCCATTCATCCCGTTCAGGGATACTCGTACGGAAGTTCCCTCAAATCTCAGTTTCGGCGGGGTGTAGTCTGTGTTTTCATGTGTGAAGTTAAGAAGATCAAGGATCGAGGAATGGCCAATGTTATAACTAGACCACTGAGAGGAGGCTTTTAGACGAATGGCCGCACTGGCAGCAATCTATCTGCCAAAGGTATCTCGGAGTAGCAGGTTGAACAAAATGTCCAATGCCGCAGAGGAAGTAGTTCTTAGTGCACCACTGATGCACATGCATGCAGATCTTTGCACTTAAGCTAACTGAGAGAGGTGTATACTGTACAGCCCTATCAAGAGCAGGCCACCTGACGATCTCGCCAGAGAGTAGTATAGCCCTGATAACGGACACGTAAAGCCAGCGAGTGATTTCAGGTTTCATACCGCTCCTACCTATAGCCTTTTTACAGGAATATAGAGCTACATTGGCTTTTCTTACGCGTTCTAGTAGATTGGCTTTCCAGTTCAGGAAATTCAGGTATTTTGAGTTAACAGTGAAAGTGAGACTGGTTCCATTAATCATAGGAGGGTCTACGAGGGGAACTTTATATATCCTCGTGAAGAGAACGAGCTATGTTTTATGAGGGTTATCACCCAATCCACATTTGGAGGCTAACCTAGTAAGCCGAGAGAGAGCATATTGGAGGATTTCCTTGAGAGCGTCTGACGCGCTTGCCAGACGCAGCAATCGCAATGTCATCAGCATAGGCAATCACTCTACAGCTTGACCTATCCAGGTCCAATAGTAGCTCATTCACTATCAGATTCCACAGAAAAGGTGACAAGACTCCACCTTGGCGTGTTTCGCAGCAGGCGAGTCTTCTGGCCGATGCTCCGCCCAGCTGTGTGTTGATAATCCTGCATGTTAGCATTTGATTTATCAACACTCCGAGCGAAGTGTCCACTTTCAGATTTGCAAGTGCGTCTGTGATTGCTTATGCTCTGTCGAAGGTGGATATCAATCTGCAAAGGCATGAGTTTGTATAGACGAGTATCTATAGATGAGCTTAAAACCGATTTTAAGTGTTCAGTAATCACATAGAGCAATTAGGAAGAAGAGGTGTCGCCACGGCGTGTGGAACAGTAAGTCACACGGAGCAGTTGAGATATTATATTATACTCGTAGAGCAATCACAACTGTCCCCCCCTTAGTGAGAGGAACACAGCTATCACTAATAGTGATGGCAATCACAGTCTCGCATCTAGCAAGAACTAACAATTTCTGGATGCCAACAACCCAATAGTTTAAGATGCATAATGAAGTCGCATATGAAGTCAGATGAAGTCGCTTAATGCATTAGGTGCTGTCAAAGGAATCTAAGCAACAGCATCCGAACAGATGACTCGACGATAGATTCAGTGAAGGCTTAAGCACAATGACAAAGTGTCCGTTTGTTTCCTGTAATCCCGGCCACAGAATTCTCCAAGCCTAAGAGTAGATTCTGCGCAAATTATATTCGTGCCAGATATGTCTGATCGCTTGTCATACAACACTGTATTGCCGCGCATATGGAAAAGAGTAATTATTTGCGTCCATACTCATACACCAGTAAAATCCTTGCAAATTCATTGAAAGCGTTCGTCCATAAAACTGACCAATTGAGAAAGATGTACTCTTCCTTTCAACACATTTTCCATTGCTATCGTTGCTAGTCTCTAAAAGAGACATCATCTGCCACTCATCTATTAACATCATTTAACCAACTTCAATGCTTCGCAATGACAAATTAAAATTCACAACACACTCATCACATTCTCCTATTCGTCCTTTCGCCATTTTGTCGCCAGTCCGCCGTTAGTAGCATGTTCCGCTCTTTATACGCTGGGGTGTGCTAATAAAATTTAATTGCCGAAGCAATGAAAAATGTCTGTCCTCATTTCTGGTAGAAAACTTTATTACTGTCCTGTTTGTTGGTACACCAAGGACGTATGATATCCTTCTCCACTACTCTGTGTATCTCATCTTGACAGGATATAGTTTACATATGTTACACAGATCCTAATTAGATTTGCGTCAACACTATTCCCCTCGGTTGAGTGTGGGAGTGGCAGCACGGTCCCATCTCAGAGTTTCATTCAAACAAAAGTATATGTACTTGTACGAGTATTTCTCGTCCTTTTTCATCATCGTAGCACCTAAAGTCGTACACAACACAACTCACAGTCGGACTAGGTTGACAAGTGTTTCAATTGTTGTTGTGTCAATGTTATAAGTGTCACTTTTGTCACCCGAAATACTCGCACACACATCCAAGCACAGCGTAACTAAGTTTGATGACTTTGTGTACGGGTGAATGGACGATAAACCAAAAGGACACTTCACAGCCAACCACCCCGTCACACTCCCAGTGACCTCGCTCAATTGACAATCTAAGAATATGGATGAGTTGTATTCAGGTCTGTCCTTATACTTAAAGCAATTGTTACTACCCTTCTCTCCCAGGAGGGAGCCTTCTCTCTAGGATATGCTAGAATATGACTGAAGGATTTCGTTTTTTTTTTTTTTTTATCTTTCTGTGCGGATGAATGTATTTGTATTTGATGTGCCTGCCGTTGACAATCTCTGAGAAAATCTCGGACTTGGAATTTACAAAGTGGAACTCAAGGATTTGGTGTTTTCCTTTGTCAACACCATAGACTTAGGGCGCACACCCAAACCAGGTGGGTGGAGGGGGTTATATTTTTTTTTTCTGTTTGTTTAGAGTGCCAACAAAAATTATTTCATTCCAGGATCTCAGGAGGAGTTTAATGATTTTGTGGCGACGCAGACTGAAGATGTAGATTATAATGTTGATGGTAACAAATGGCGCAAGGGGGAGTGGAGTGTGTGAGGAAAGCTTAATTTTGTCGCCTCTTTCTGTTGAAAGCAATGAAAATTCAAATACTGAGGTTTTGTTCAGGGATCTCAACGAGAGTGGTGGTGGCTTGACTTGGGAATCGATTTTTTGGTACCTTTGGCGGTGGCGACGTCGGAAAGTAAAGGTATTTAAAGTTAATGGTGTGTTATTGAATTTTGTTGGCAAAGAGGGAAGGTGGAAGCAATGGTTTTTGGGTAGCGGCTATGTAATAATTTAAATATAAATTGAGGGAGACGTGAGGGATTTCTTGGGATATGTCGATTTGTGTAACGCCTGGCATAAAGTATTCAAGTGTATGTGATCTCATTAAAAGCATGAGAAGCATGAGTAGGAGTAGGGCTTGCGGTTATAACATGACAAGAGTTTTGAATTGGGTAAGGTTTTTTTTTTAATGTGGAGAGCCACACTTTGGGATCAAACTTAAAGTTGAATACTGCGCAACCAAGTGAATGTAAAGAGCTTATGTATAGGGAATCGATTAGAATGGAAACAGACCTATCATAAAACCTTCATCGGAAATTTGGTCGTTGTCCAAATTGTAGCAAGGTACACTACAATAATTCCTGTTACAACTCAAGCCAGTAGAGATCGTTGAAAGTTCTTGATCATTGAATGGTCAACATAATGCAGTTTAGTAAAGTAGGTGCAATTGATTTTGAAAGCAATTTCGATGGGCCCTTCTTCTGTTTTTTCCTCTGCAAGTTGTAGACCCATGCATGTTATCCAGTCCCGACTGCTCTGTCGTTAGCGAATCTAATGTTCTTTTGCGATCTGGGGATGTACTTGCTTACTTATGTCCTGTACCCCCTTGTGGGTCCTAGGGCCTCTACTACGTCTACGTGCCATCGTGCACGGTTTCTGGCAATTTGTCTGATCTGGGGATGTCGTCTTAGATGACGTTAAACAGAAGTGGACCTAGTATGGAGTCTTGAGGAACACTAGCAGCGACATTGTACTACCTTGTTCTATCGTCGGTGTCTTACAGCAGTTATCTATTTCTAAAATAATCAGTCATAGTCTTCTGCAGCTAGTCTTGCACATTTTTAGCTTCAAGTGCTCCAATTCATAGTGTTGAATACAGTTTCAATGTACAGTGTGATGATTGCGTAGTACTACGTATCTCCGTCCTACTATCGTCTTCCTTCGATGACCTTTTTCGCTGTTCTGACGACTTCATTAAGTATCTGGTAGGGGCTTGCAGGATTTGTCATCGTTGGTATGTGTTTCGATGCAGATAATCTTATTTCGCCACTTATTTCGACAGTATCTATAGATTTATGGGACATTCTCGTATGAAAGACTGGTAGACCAGAAAATCTTTATACGAAGACTGCAACTTACGAATAGCAGCTTTTTTCGAAAATGTCATAGTACACCGCTCTGGAAATCAAAATACATTGACACCATGTCTTTTCGTCGATATGAGTATTCTGAGCAGAATCCTGCCTGGTCAGCATCTCGAATTGAATATATATGTAACTATGTTCTCTAAGACCCTTTTCAGTTTCGCACTCTATTGGTTTTGAATGCCGCAGTCGCTCTAATGACCTTTGTATTTCTGGGGAGTTCAGTTTGCAGTGGAAAATTGAAATCCCAATTCGAGACCACGACGAATTTAAAATTTGCGCAGTTTGATCGATCTACAGATTCAAGACAAAGATACACATGTACTGCTCAAAGCCGTGCATTGTTAAGATAAAAGCTAATATTTCTCAGGTGAGGAACACATGTACATAAAACACGCGTTCAGTGGTCTACTAACAGAAAACTGTAATCGGAATCCATCAAACCAACGACGACCGTACAACTGTGCAGACTAGGTAATAGCCCATCTTCATAACATATTAACCATCCTATTCCCATAACATTCTTGAATCAACTCAGTGCATTACTTTAATTCCGTTCCACGTGAATACCTTAAGGCTTCACATTCTCCCTTACCCGGTTCTACTATGTGCCCGCGCTAATAAAGTATTCAGGATACACGAACCAATGCTCGTATATCAAACCTGCTCGCCTATATTAAGCGATAAATCTTTTCCATTTTATATTCGAATTCGAAAATGGGATGAATCTCATCTCAATTCGATTTAAACCCGCAAGCGTACCTTTGTCGTCGTCGTTGTTACTACAACTCACCGTCGCTATTCCTCATAAAAACAAAAAACAAAATAATACCGTCATGGTTTCTATACATGAACAACTAACATTGCCAAGTTTGTATTTGTAATTGCAAAAATTTCCTGATGCTCCTTTTACTGTGGTATTCTTGTCTTGTTTTCCAACTGAAATAAAAAAAAAAATAGAAAACACTGTGAGATTGCTGCGCTATCAAAGAATGGCGAGAAAAACGCAAAAAAACCTAGTAAGGACTTTCAGGACGATGAGCATGAAAAAGAAGCAAACAACCCGTGGTTATATGCGGGGGTGTTGGAAATTAAATTGGGAAAATCTCAGGACTACCCTGCATTTGAAATGGAAGGTGTATGGAAGATGGTACACCATGTCGACAGATGCACTTTATGCATACAAAAATCGACTCGAATCCAAAATGAACAGAAGACTAGTAGCGTACATAGAAAAATAAATAAAAAAATTGTCACAGAAAGATAAAAAAAAAAGAAGGAAAGTGCGCAGAGCAAAAGGCAAAAGAGTCCCAGAGAACTCGACTAATTATAGAGGTTTCTGATTTCCCCCGAGGAAATGTGTGCAAAGTATTTTCACAATTTGCAATAGCACGCGGTTTGGTCTTGGCCAGCCAGAAGGGGATGCTTCAAAGGCGACACTTTTTCCACTGACTTCATTGGGTTCAGTGTATCGGATAGAATGGAGATTGCGATTATTCGCTGATTGGAAAAGTGGAATTTAGTTGTTGTTTGAAAGCAACAAAAGAAGACATGGGATTTTGCTTTTTCTTCTTATTCTTAGTCCTTTATCGGAATTCAACAATCAAGGTCAGGCTGGTCAGGCACTTGCATATTTTTAATTGATTGTAACTTGAGAACAGCTTCATGTCATGTTTGGTGAAACAGAGCACAGAACAGATTGAGTAGAATATTTTATTATTGTAAGAGACCCTAAAAATGTCATCCACTAAATGCAATGTCTAATGGACAGATATTAGCTGGGATAAGTACCTTCTCCTCCATCCAGGCTGGTTTGGAATTGCCTCACCAAGATCAACAGTCTATGACAGGCTAAGAAATGTAACTCTCTACTGCGTACCAGGACATGTAGGAGTGGAGGGGAGCGAAGCAGCTGATACACTAGCAAGAACCGGAACCTTTTATGGGATAGGACCACATCTACGAGAAGAACTAAGGTAAGTAGAAGAGAGTTAATAAGTCATGCATTAGGATGATATCCTCCAAATAAAACAAGTGAAAGAACTTCTGGGAAACTTCAACAAGGAAACAAACAGAACCTGCCTAAGAGTTAGCAAGAATTAACTTCCCATCTTGAAAGACATGCTAACGGGTCACTGCCGACTCAAGAAACATCTTAGGAAACTGGAAATAGAAGGAAATGGACACTGCATATTCTGCAGGGACCTTGCAGAAACACCAACACACCTTCTTACGGAATGCGAAGAACTAATTCACAAAAGAAGACATCACCTAGCTGTCTAATAGGTTTGGGCGCACAATAGATATACTAAAAGTCGCAATGCACATGCACCTCATCAACCATACATCTACATACATCTAAAACTACATCTCCTCCTGATTTCTCGTCCTAAAGAGATTGACAGCACCGTAGAAAAGATATATAGATGTATATAATAATGAGGTGCAAGTTCACTGCGGCCTTTAAAAGGTCTATCGTGCCCCGTATACTACAGCTCAAGCCGATGATATACTCGGTTTGAAGCACTTCCTCCAATCCAGCTGCTAAAGCAAACCGGAGCGTCTTCAGTGGATCCAGCGAAGGTAAATTAATTTCTGATTGGTGATTTCCTCTTTGGGGATCAGTGCTTCGCATTCCATAAGAAGGTGCGCGGGTGTTTCTGCGAAGTCGCTGCAGAATCTGCAGTGTCCATATCCCTCTATTCCAGGCTCTATTCCCAGTTTCCTAAGGTGCTGCTTGAGTCTGCAGTGCCCCCTGAACATGCCCGTCAAGATGCGAAGTCGATTCTTACTAACTCTTAGGCAGGTTCTGCTTATTTTTTGGTTATATTTCCCCAGAAGTTCTTTTGCCAAATAAGACATTTGGGGGATATTTTCCCAATGTTTGGCCCAATTGTCCTATTCCTCTTTTGTTAAGTCTCCCGTAGTTTGTGGGGTCCTATCCCACAAAACGGTTCTGGTCCAAGGAATGACGTGTCTCATCCGTTTCTAACTAGTTCAACAGCTGCCTCGTTCCCCTCCACTCCTATATGTCGTGGTACCCAGTAGAGAGTTACTTTGTTTGTTTCTTCCAGTTTGTTGATCCTGGTGGGATATTACCATACCAGTTGGTATCTCATCTCGTGTGAGGTCAGTGCTTTAATAGTGCTGACAGTATTGCAATGCGTCCTGCCCGCGATATTTCATGTCTAGGTTGAATTGCGCGTTGTTTCTATGGGCTAAAACGGCAATTGAGTAGCAAAGCCCTATCTCGAACTACTAAGGTAACTCTTTATAAGACATTAATCATCCCAGTCCTGCTGTATGGCGCAGAGGCATGGGCTTTGAAAAAACCGGATGAGGATGCCCTTGGTTATTTCGAGAGAAAAGTTCTTCGATCGATCTTTGGTTCCGTCTGCATAGACGGTGAGTGGAGGAGAAGGTACAATGCCGAACTATACGGCCTGTACAAGGACATCGACTTAGCCAGAAGAGTTCACATACAGCGACTAAGATGGCTGGGTCATTTAGAGCGGATGGAGCCCAACCTTCCCGCTAAGAAAGTCTTCGAATCCACCCCGGACGGACGGCGCAGTAGAGGACGACCTCGCGGTAGGTGGTGCAAACAAGTGGAGGGGGACCTCAACCAACTTGGCGTGCGCAACTGGAGGCAGCTGGCTCGTAACCGTGCTGGCTGGAGAGGTTTGTTGGTTGAGGCCCAGGTCCACCCCGGACTGTAGCGCCATCTAAGTAAGTAAGTAAGTTGAATTGCGCGCATCTTTCAATCGCGTAAACTTCTGCTTAAAAAATGCTGGGGAATATTACCAGTAGTATTGAGTATCTTGTCCTGGGCCCGTACACTTCTGCCCCAGTGCCAGAAGATATTTTCGATCCGTCTGTGCACCATTTAATTGTGTATTGTTTGAATCGGTTTTTATGGGATTCGCTGCCCCAGTCTCTTTTGTTGCTCAGCTTTGAGTCAAATTTCCTTTCAAAGCAGTATTTCTTGACCATATCATCTCTGGGCCAGTCCAGAAGCGCCACCGATTTGGATAGGGTTACTCGCTCTTTGTTTGCGATGCATGTTCCTTTCCCGATACCCTCTTTGCTGATTCTCAATATGGTCTCCTTGGCGATTTGCTCAAGTACTATGTGTAGCGGAGGTATAAATACGAATAACTCTAGTGCTGCTGCGGGACAGGTTCGCATGGCTCGTGTTATGCATATGCGGCTAATTCTTACAATTTGTTATGGGATGTCCTCGTCGTGGTTAGCCTAGTTTTGTTAACCCATGCCACTGCCCCGTATGTGATGTATAGTCAGGTACATCCACCTCAGTGTGGCTGGGCTGCATCCTCAGGTTTTCCCTGAAACGTTCCTGCACACCATAAGTGCTCTGGTGGGTTTGATTACCATAGCTTATACATGTTCTCTCCAGACGAGTTTGCTGTCTATTGTTAGAACTAGATACTTTACCTGTTTCTGTGAGTCGATCCTGATCCCTTCAAACAGGATAGGTTGCATACGCTTTACCTGTCTTTTCTTGGTGAAGGGTATCACTGTAGTTTTGATGGGGTTCACTCTAAGTCCTAGTGTTTCACACCACTTCTGTGTGATTCTTAGGCCCCTTTGAATGATTTCACATAGTGTTTCTTCAAATTTCCCTCTTGCGACAATGACTATATCGCGTCGGCGTACCCCTGGCACGTAATGCCGGCATCTGTCAATTTGTGCAGTAGTTCATCTAATACTAGGCTCCACATGACATCGCCGTATGTTATTATAGGACGACATTATCCATATGATGACAGAGATTCCACTCACTGCGAAGCATACAGAATCTAAGGTGCATCCGAAGAATGTTACAAGATGCCTGAAATGCGAAACTATAGCGGCGTTGAAAAATCAAATATGTACATAATTCTATGAACAATTCGAGAACCAATAGAACGAAGAGAATTGTGCAAAGATTCGCCTTGAAGAACAAGCTTAAGATCCAAAATGCGGTTAAGGTTTATTTGCCAACTTTAGAGCGTAGAAACGTCACATGAATCTGTTGCTTTCATTTCAATAACTCCGATGAACTTTCTAAGGACTTCACGTATGAGCCTTAAACACACAATATCTAAGCAAGGCACCAAGAAGAGATTCAGTGTTTATTTGGGTTCGAGAGTGTTAATTTTGTGACTTGAATTCACATGAACAATTGGTCCGACTTTATAAGATCAAACTCATTTTTCCTCACATCCTCAAATGGGAGAAATAGGACGACTTAGGTAAGTTAGATGGGTGCCTTGTGACAAAAAGAGTCACTGCTCACTTAGACCAACGATTCGGGTCCATTGTGCTCAAATTATTTAACCCTAGAAACGCTGAAAAGATAGTCCGCTGTTAGAAGCACCCAGATAGTGGTATGAATATGAGGAGGTCCGTCAGCTCTACATTGCCTAAGTCCTCCAGCTCCGAGAAGAAGTAACTTCCAAAAGTCAAATAGGACGACTTCAGTAGTTGTTTCAAGGAACTGTTGTTTGCAGACTATTCGCACATTCTATGGACCCTTTGATGATTCGGATCAATAAACTAATCTCGGAAAAAAACGGTTATTACCGAAATACTCCACAATGTGTATGAGGTGGCAATATTACCTTGGGAAACGTTGCATAAGTGTCCATGACCTGGAGTAATGGTTAAGCCGTGAAACAACCATTTGCAGATTGGATGTTCCAAGACTACTATGATCTTTATCTGCATGTGAGGAGTATGAGTACGGGAACATCTTAAAATTCTGAAGAGACCAGCCATCCGATTGCACCAAAACAAAATTAGACATGGAGCGGTAGCGATAAACAGTAATAATTAGTCGAGCATAAAAGTTAAACTAATAATATCCTAGTTTCTCTAAATACTGCACTAAAAAAGGCTCCTGCTGAGAGTAGAGTACGGTGCCTTGATTTGAGTTTCCTTCTTTCTTAAAAAAAAAGAAGTTAAACAATTCGATTGGACGTGAAAAATCCATTCACATCTCTGAGTATTTGAAATACCAGCATTTTACTTGGGTTAGAGCCAGGTTGCTGGCTGCTTACTGCTTTTCTTACTAATGCAGGTACTCCCACCTTTATGAGCGCTAACATTCTCAAAGCTGTTAACTTTTTTTTTCAAATTAAGTATCTGAAATCTTCAACTGCGTACTCTGTCTAAACTGTGTTGCATTCTAGTTCTCATCTTAGACATTAGTTCAATTTTTTTTAGTAGCTATTGGACCATTCTAGCACGCGTTGTTCAAAGTTCACCCTGCTTGCATTCTTCGTTTAACAACCCCATACTCATCGTTCAAATAATCAACTGCAAACGTTTGCACGCCATTTAGCAACGTCCAAACTTTGCCGCTTTCTCTATTAATTTTCATTTCCTCTGATTCCCTCTTCTTAAATGCTGCGATGCATTCTCAAATACGAAACGATTAAATTAAATAGCTGCCGACACATGTTTAACCAATTTCATGCATTTGTACAGGTGCCCAAGTCCTTCCACCAACACCACTTGCTTTCAATCAATACTGGGTGAGGAAAACTTTTCCTCAAAAACTTGCAGCAAGGAAAATTTTTAAGTACACATACAAACATTCACATATGTATCGCATGCAAGAGGAGATTTTCCATCAGCGCAAGATAAAAAGGACTTTCAACTAACAAAATCGACTTCCTTCCCAGCCATTGGATTCATTTATAAACGAGGAAAGAGTTTTTTTTCTTTTTTTGAGGAAAACTTTTCCACCAGAGCTTGCTGCTCCTCAGCATATCCTTAGACTTTCTCTTTTTCCCTACGTTTGGGGTTTCTTTTAAAAGAAGATCGTACGTGCATATCGGTTAGGTTGGGATTTCTTTGGAATTTCATGTATGGTATCCTTGACATGTGTCAGTGGCGACGATGGTAGGTAGTATTCTATTATTACTTAAAAGTATTATCCTTACTTGTTTGTTTCCTCTCATATCCAGTGCATCCGACTGGTGAGTTTGAGTTTTGCTCATACTCTAGCTTGGTGGAATATAAATGCCAAATGTATTTCCGGTGCCTCAAAAGTTTCTTAAAATATCTTCATCTTACCCCGAGTAGAGGCGGAAGTTGTCGTCTACGTCTATTGCTTTTCCTAAAACCAACAAGGATGCGAGTCCTTTTTTTCTACTTACACTTCTTCGTTTGTCTGAAACAGAAACTCATATGTGTGAGAAACCATAATCCTAATGATGACGGGAAACAAATCCTCGGAGGAAGGAGTATTTGAATGTTCTTGGCTCCCTGCCAGGCGGTGTGGTGCCAAATTCAGTGGCGAAAAAAAAAAAAAAAAAGAATTCAATTTTGCCTGACAAATAGCGCAAACAGAAGAGGCTCTGTGTGCAAGGAAGCGAGGAATCGGGCTGCAATTTAGATAAACTGTTGCATTTGTCGGTATGACTGCGAAGTTGGGCGCAGGTATGAGAAGAATGTGCCGAGTTGGCAGGCCCGGCGGGTATAGTGAGACTTTGAAATGTTTAATTGAATAGAACGGTGTTATAATGTGCAGACTCGAAAGGACAATTAGTTGATTGCTCTTGAGATGGGTCTTCCCTGGTGTGGGATTAATGCTTTGGGAAGACTTTTTGCGGTGACAATATAATTGAAGTCAAATGAAAGAATACTTGATCCTGATATTTTTCATTGACAAGGCTTAGGTTAATCGAGAAACTAGCCAGCAACGAATCAACCAAGTTCGTGATCTGGGGGGTGGCAATGGTGTAGTGGTAACGTCGTCAATTGCCACGCTAATGGTTCATGGTTCAAATCCTGATGTCAGCAAGCATTTATTTATTTCTCATGAAATATATAAAGTCAGTCCGATCATTTGCAAAAGCTTCTGTGAACACTACTGCGAAGGCATAACACTGGCAGTAGCTTGGTCATGTGGCTGGAAAAATTGTTCGCTCTGTTGATGATGATTTGCTCTTGACATCGATTATCGGGAAAAAAAAGTACTGGGAATCAAAAACCAAGACAATAATAACAAAAAAATCTCCCCAGTTATCTGGACGCCACCCCCGGAGAATAGCTGAAGCATAAACAACTGAGCTTCAAGAACCACTACACCAAAAATCTTTCTCTCTCGCTATCCATCATTTCCAACGCCCGCACTGTGTGTAAACATGTTAAAGGTATTCATAACCCTTTGAGTGCGCACAAATTATAAGAAAAAAATATCTGGATTTCTCTTTTAGTGGTTGATTGCTTTCGACACCAGCATCCGATAAGGAATGACCACACGTTGGGGATGATTGGTTTTTGAAATGTGAAGACTGATTTTGAACCTGGAAGAGACGGAATCCATGTCAGATTTCTCGACCTTTACTTGGTGGTAGTAACATGTCCTTAATCTTCGGAATAAATGAACAAATATATTTATCTTGGGTATGGACGGCATCACCATCAACGTGAATTGAGTTCTGCTCTGAGAATAACAAAAGTCTATAGCTGGATGTACGTAACAGGTTGCCTTTCACTGCTCAGCACTAAATAGAAGCATACTCATTCTAATAGAAGGTAAACAGTGACATCCAAGCACTGAACATACAATGGCAAGGTTAGAAGTTTATGGATTGCTCCATGTACGAGCACTATGGCCTTATCAGAAGTTGGATCATAGATAGATAGATAGATAGGTAGCGATCTCTATTGTGCTAGACCTATGATATAAAGCAAGCTAGATTGTGGCTCAAGCTTGAAAGATCAACTTTGGCATTGGTGCAGGTGTATGCAGCGAACCTTCAGTCAGAGTATGCAGCTTTCTCAGATGAAGTTGATGTTGCCCTTGAAAAGGTTACATATATGGATTCTTTTGTCCTGAAGGGTGACTTCAATGCTCATGTGGGTGTAGATGTTATGACATGGGGGAGTGTGATTGGGAGGAACGGTGATCCTGATCAAAACTCGAACGGAGAGAACTTGTTGGATTTTTGTTGTGAAAATGGCTTATCCATCATGAACACTATCTTTCCACACAAAGACATTCACAAATACACATGGTACCGTCGGAGTCTTCAGCAGAAGTCGCTGATCGATTTCTTTGTGGTGCCATCGTGTCTGAAGAGAATGGTTTGTGATGTTCGCGTATTGAGAGGGGCCGAACTGTCAACTGATCATCACATAGTGCTGTGCAATTTGTGTCTTAGCGAGAGAGTGCGTCCCCTACCAAATCGTAAACCAAGGATGGTTACACGCATACGATGGGAGAGGTTACAGGACGATGAGATACGGGAGACATTTGCGCGGCAAATATCTGAAAAGTTTGAACGAATTCCAACTGTTCCATCAAATGTAGAGGAAGAATGGCAACTGTTTTCAACAGCGGTTATTGGCTCTGCGGGAGATGTTTGTGGATTGAAGCGGCTTGGTATAGCGGCTGGTGGTGAGAAAGTGACTGCTTGGTTTAAAACGCCCGGAGTTCAAGAACCCATCAGAGAGAAGAAGAGAGCCTTTAATGTGTGGATTCACTTGGAGAACTCCGATTCTAGAAATCGGTACACTGAGGCGCAAAGATCTTGAAAATTAGCTGTGAAAACCGCGAAAGAACAGTCTTGGAAGGAGTTTGGCGAAAAATTGGAATGTGACCACAGATCTGCAAATAAGATGTTCTGGCAGACCGTCCGCCGACTCAGAGGAAAAAAGTTGAATATCGTTGAAAAAGTCAAATTTAAAGACGGTACACTTCTTTCCAATGAGGAGGACATCTTACGCAGATGGAGCGAGCACTTTTCAGAATTGCTCAATCCCGAAAAGGGCACCGAAGATGACAGACTTATTGTCGAGAGTTGGGCAGAAAGTAGTCCTACGATGGAAATAGAAAGAAAGATGAAATTCGGCCAGAAATGCTCAAGGCTTTAGGTAAAGGGGGAGTGCAATGGCTCTCGCGTGTCATTAAAGTGGCCTGGGAATACAGTGAAACGCCTGGTGATTGGCAAATGGGGGTGATAGTTCCTCTTTTTAAAAAAGGGGACAAAAGAGATTGCGGCAACTATAGAGGTATACCCCTTTTAAGTCTCCCTGGAAAAGTCTTCGCTAAGGTGCTAGAAACGCGTTCCAGAGCTGTGGTTGAGAACACTTTGGGGGATAAGCAGTGCGGTTTTCGTCCTGGTAGAAGCACAACCGACCAGTTATTCACTTTTAGAAAGGTGAGAAGGCCTGAGAGTATGCTAAACCTGTCTACACTTATTTTGTGGATTTGGAAAAAGCATATGATAGGGTTCCTCGAGGCAAACTCTGGAGTGTTCTGCAGGAGTATGGGATTGATGGTTCTCTGTTAAGGACGATTCAGTCTTTATATAAAAACTGTAGAAGCTGTGTTCGGATAAACTGTGTTAAATCAATCCCTTTTACTGTGGGCGTTGGACTCCGCCAAGGATGTGTTTTGTCAGCTCTCCTCTTCATTGTATATATGGATTGGATGTTGCAGCGCAGCCGTGGCGGGGAATGTTTCAAAGTGGAAGACCTAAGGATTAGTCATCTGCTCTTTGCGGATGATTTGGTCATCCTTGGGTCCTCTCAAACCGAACTTCAGCGCGCACTCGAAAGGTTTGTACCCGTTTCTGATGATGCTGGAATGAAGATCAACGTGAACAAGTCAGAAGTAATGGTCGTTTCCAAAAAACCCATTTAGTGCACTCTGCATGTTAGTGCAGTTTCACTGAAGCAGGTGGATAAGTTTAAGTACCTCGGGGTCTTATTCACGAGTGATGGGAAGAGCAATGGCGAGATATCCTGTAGAATTGGTCAGGCTGGGTCAATTTTGAGAGAGCTCGGCCAATCTGTTGTAAGGAAGGCTCAACTTAGTGTTCAAGCTAATCTATCGGTTTTTAACTCGGTGTATGTTCCAACTCTCACCTATGGTCATGAAACTTGGGTAGTGACCGAAAGAATAAGATCGCGGATACAAGCTGCTGAAATGAGGTTCCTTGGCGGTGTTGCTGAAATAACTCGTAGGGATCGGCTGCGCAACACCAGAGTACGCGAGGCGCTCAATGTTGAGCAGCTACTTCTCCGGACGGAACGATCTATGCTTCGATGGTTTGGTCAGGTAGTGCGTATGCCCCCAGACCGGCTTCTAAGACGTGTCATGGTGGCCATGCCATCAGGTAGGCGACCCCGCGGTAGGCCTAGAAATAGATGGTTGGACCAAGTCCGACATCTCTCCTGGGCCATTGCAATGGGCCGTATGCAAAAAGATGAATTTAGCTGTGTACTCATTTTCTGAGAACTTTCTTAACATGGTATGCAAACAGAAATACACCGACCGAGTAAGTGCTCATATTGCGAGCTCGATCTCAAGTGTTTGGAATGATCTTGATGCTGAGTTACTGATATGCAAAATGATAAGGTGTCCAGTTAGTGAAGGTCCTTAGCAAGAATCGACTTCACATCTTGACGGGCATGTTAAGGCGTCAGTGCAGACTCAAGAGGCAGCTTAGGAAACTGGCAATAGAGGGAAACGGAGAGAGGCTTCACAGAAACACCAGCGCACCTTCTAATAGATTAAAAAGCACTAATCCACAAAAGAAGAAATCACTAGCTACATATCTCCTATCAGAAATGCATCTACCTTCGCTGGATCCGCTCGAGATGCTCCAGTTCATAGTAGCAGCTGGACTGGAGGAACTGCTCCAGACTGAGTGTATCATCGACTAGAACCCTAGTCTTTCTGCTTCTGATATGCAAATCTCTCGCGAACGTTGGACAAACATCCGAGAGTATTATTGTCGTGAGAAACTTCTTAAAAACAAAGTAAAAATTGCTCTTCGGAAACAGTACAAAACTGTAGGACCTTTCCATTCGTGGGAAACATATAACGCACACAACACGAATGGTTGCGAGAAATATATATGCATGGATATGCAAATGGTACTTGAGTGGACTAGTTAGGTAGCCCGTTAAATACATTTCTGTTTTGATAAGTTTAAGTCTGTTTTTGACATTACTTTGTCCTGGAATCTAGGCCACAATTGCTTTATAAATAGATGCGAGATTTTTAAGGAGATTGAGATAGTCAGAAATAAGCTCAAAGTTAGGTTGGGTTAAAGGGATTATCTACGCCAAAGGGTGCAGCCTGCACTCGGATCTCAAAAGGATCCATTGTGCTCCCCTGAAGTGGAGTTTCCTGGCTAAAACACTGCAAAAGAGAAAAAGAAAAAGAAACAAAATGGCAAGGGTTCCATGGTATTGGATCGACCTCTTCTAAACCATCCTGAACCATCCTGAAGAAGTTAGGAATTTCATGATGGTAATTGGTGGCTTTTCAGACAGGTCGCCCAGATAATTAAAGAAAGGCCATGATGATTGAGACTAGGGCATTTCCATAGGAATTGTTCTGTATTCCCGCACCCTCTGCAAAATTCATCTGTACATAGCCGCATTCTCTTCCTGTGGGTCGCCAATAGATTGTGGCGCCAAGCTTTGTCTACTTTGAGTGAGGATGAGTTTGCTTTTCAAATTATCGTGTTTTGTCCAGATATTTCTGGAGGCGCAGCATGATGAGAGCGCTCTCCATCTGCTTGTCGTTTGAAGTCAAGCGCTGTGTTTGATTTAACAAGTTTTAGGGGAGGAAGGACTGAGTTTTGAACCATTAATAAGTCTTTTTCTGATCCCTTCCTTGCCAGTTCGTCCACCATCTCATTTCCTGGAATTCCTTTGTGTCCTGAGACCCACCAGAGTGTTACATGGTGGCTATCGATGAGCGCCTTAAGCTCCTCGCGGCAGCGTTTTATTAGCTTTGATTTTTTTTTTACCGCGGATGAGATCGCCATTATAGTAGCCTGACTATCTATGCACATGCCAATTTCTATTCTCTGCCTCGTAATCGCTAGAATTTCCGCTTGCAACACACTTCTGTGGTAGTAGAAGAAGTCTTAGTAATATTGCAACATCGGGTTCTGCTGAGTAGATTCTCGAACCCACTCCTTTGCTTGTCTTGGACCCATCAGTGAAGACTGAAATACAATGCGGGTTGATGGCCCTACCATCTGCCCAGTGTTTCCTCGATGGCATGACCGCTCGGAAGTTTAAGCTGAAGTCGGGGGATGGCGGAAGATAGTCTGTGGTGTCATCTATGTGAGCCCGTTTTGCAATATTACGGTGGCCCATGTGACCCTTTCTCTACAGGTTGGATTCTTTTAGATGCAGGGCACTCATCGGGGCTAATTTCTCAACAAGTAAGTCCAGTGGAATCAGTGCAAGGATTGTTTCAAGGGCTGCTGTCGGGATAGTTCTACTGGCGCCAGTGGATACTATGCAAGCAAGTCTCTAGATTTCTGTCAACTCCTTGAGATGTGTGGACTTTTCTGCTATTGACCACCAGACAATGCACCCATATGCTACAATGGGTCTGACTATGGCTGTGTACATCCAGTGGATGATGGGAGGTTTAAGTCCCATTTTTTATTTTTTATTTTTTTAAATTCTACTGCAAGCATAGAACGCAATGAACGCTTTCTTTATTTTTTCATTTATATTATCTCTCCAGCTAAGTATGCATTCAAGTATGCACCCTAAATATCGCCAGAGACTTGGATTGGAGTGCCATCGAGCCAAAGGGGTCCGAAAGGTGTGATTATTCTCCTGTTGATGAAGTGGCGAACCTCTGTTTTCGCTGGGTTTACGTTCAGTTTAATTTTTTTCGGCTAGTTATTAAGGGTACCTAGGACCGATTGAAGGAGTTCGGTGATTGTGTCGAGGAACTTGCCGGACAATAGTAGGGCGATATCATCTGCATAAGCAATAAATTTTACTGTGTGTCCTAATTTCAACAGGATCTCATTTACGACTAGAGTTCATAGTAGAGTAGATAAGACCCCTGCTTGGAATCAGTGCATTTACTTAGCTGTCATCCAGCTCTGAGTTGATGTATCTCAACTCGAGCATACATTCTATTCAGTCGGAGAGTGTGGAATCTACCCTGAGTCGGCCTAGTGATAGTCTTATTGATTCGGTTTTCACATTGTCGAAGGCTCCTTCCAGGTCTAAAAAGGCCACTAGCTTGACTCAACGTAAGGACTCCTAAACCTACCGCACTCTCTGAAAAGATATAGATGCGGGTACCCTTGATTCTTCTCTGCAGACATTCCCGTACACATAGTTCAATTGGTCTTCATTCTTCCATTCGTGGCGGTCACCTAAAACAACTCCAAACTTACTAGATGACTTGATACTCAGATGACTTGTCAAGTAACAGGTCTTAAGGTTCGGAATCTGAGGCTCTAGGGGAGTCTTACCTAACTAGTCTTTAGTAATAGAGGCTCCGGCAAAACCTATTTAAAAACGAAGAATAATGCTTCCGCTTACAAGAAAGTCGAACGATGAGTAAGTAAGGCCAACTAAGCTGAATTTGCCACCGTTGCTCAGCATAGACACGTTCAAAAGTTTATGATAATTACACTTCTCTATGTTGCCAACTATCCATCAATATAAAAATCCTCATGAGATAGATAGGACCCACCCTGTCACCATTTCCCCTCATTATACTGAAAACAATGTCACTCCTCCGATTACAATGTCTTCTGCCGCATGCCTATCAGTGTTACCATCTAATGATGACAACATATCGAATTGAATCTAATGGATGCATCCTCGGAGAATTTCACATCACCAATTAAAATTCAAAAATACGTTAGGACACAAAAGTACACACCATCATCACTGACATCATCGATCCTGTGGAATATTTTCGAAATCAAAAATCCTTTCCAGGACAACCAACCCAAAGCGATGCATGACAATTCATCGCGCCTAATTAGTGTCAAAGTTAATTATCGAAAAGGCTTCGACATATTTTGTTACCATGTGTTTTGCTGACTAAATTCTGCTACACACAAAAGCGACGTACAAGTACTGGCAGTCCTGGCGTAGCAGGATTAACATGTACTCCCGTGATAATGATGTCGATGATGACAGTGGCATTGACGATGATGCTGGGAAAGTGAAATGTAACCATCTCTGGCAGTTTGACAAAAAAAAAGGCTTGTGTGACGAGAAATGAAATGAATATTACTCAAGGTTTTTTTTCGGTATTATGAAACGAGCTCGATTCTGGCCTAAGGACACTTTGATCATCATTCATCGGTAACGGCAAAAGAACCCTTGATGGACATATTTGTAAAATTTTGTTGAACATTTGATACGGTCAGCGTGTGCGTCATTCATTATGTGGATAGTACATAGAAAGAAAAAAAAAAATAGAAAGGTTCTGTAATTTTTCATATATCCTTGGACACATTTTACATCGTTGGATGGGTAGGAAAAATAGTTAAACTCGATTTTCAACTCTTCTTTGATCGCTGTACAGAGATGCTATGAAACTGGACAAGCTGCAATGGTATCAAATCGATGAAGATACTAGCGAAGACCGGAGGGGCACATGATAATTGAATATCAGACTGAAACGGGGGCTGTGAGGACAAAAACTGACTATCCTCAAAATATCGAGATCGAGAAATAAGTTGGTGACTGCTGCCTGGCTTTGTTGAAGGTGACGATCGCGACACTCTTTCCATTTGGAACATGGGCTTAAAGACACTGGAGCCAACGCTGCCATTGTCCATTTTGGAAAC
Organism: Brachypalpus laphriformis; assembly: GCA_945910035.1. Classification (NCBI taxonomy): domain Eukaryota; kingdom Metazoa; phylum Arthropoda; class Insecta; order Diptera; family Syrphidae; genus Brachypalpus; species Brachypalpus laphriformis. The sequence goes on from OX246756.1 coordinate 164,298,096, forward strand.
ATATATGTACAAACCCGGGAATTATGTGGTGCCAAGAGGCCTATATTGTTAAAAACTGGACGAAAATAAAGTCCTTTAGGCATGATACCTGGTATGTTAAGAAAAAATTCTCAACGTAGGTGATTCAATATTCTCAGATGGCAAATAAAATAACCAGTTTCGAGTTTAAGTATTTTAAACAGTTTTAGAGTACGCAGACCAATATTTATTGAATATTTGTTCTTTTTTGTGTAAGGTTGTTCTATTTTATTTCCACAGGAACCCCTGAATTTAAGCTATTCCACCCCAAAATATTTCTCATATTTTAGTCAACAGTTTCACTACCAGGTGTCATAAATAAAATAAACCAAAAGGTTAATCCTTTCACATTAAACTGAAGCCTATAACTGCAAAGGATATCCACCATAAAACTCTCTGACACCCTAAGCACCCCTGAAGTCATGTCTTACGTTTACATACCCATCAACAAGATTGCAATACACAAAAGCCCTCAGGCTTTAAACTTAAGTCCCATGAATCCAATCACCACACGAAACAAAGCCGACCATACTCCTCATAGGGACACTGCATCGCACTGCATCACTCCAAATAGAGAGATACAATCTTGAGTCATCCTTACAGGCACTAAATGCTTTGAAAATTTAATCATTATCTCGCACACTCTCCGTATACTCATTTATTCATTGTTGCAACACGTCGTCGTCGCCATCGTCATCAGCCAGACAACAACACATCGTATATATGTAGGTACACAGAATAGCCGAGGATTCAATTGAATCTCATTGAGAAAATCATCGTCAGTCATAAACAAAAGACGACGGGAGGAGTGGCGACGACAACGACTATAGCACACCATGCAACATTGAATCCGTTTCAGTCGTTTACGTTTGCCCAAGACTAGAGCGAATCACTGCTACAAGAAGCTTTCTTCTAAATTATTCTCCATCATTATTTGATTGAAATCAATTTCTGCTCACAAGGATCCTAGCATTTTCCCAAACCATTCAACCTTCCACCCCATTGCAATCTACTGCTCGCATCAGTCAATAAAGCAATAATCTGTGGCCATTTAGCTGATGGCTTCTGGCCAAAAGGGGTTTGGGAGAAGAACTATACATCTTGCATGTGTGTTGAAAAAGGACGAAAAACAAAAGAGATTGAAAATCGTCTGGGAATACAATTTCATTTGATCCTTTTTCTTCCTCTGCTTTAGCCTGTGAGAATATCCTCACAGAATTGAATGCGAATTATATAGTGATGATAATAATGATGGTGATGGACTTCTTCTCTATCTTAGAAAAAAAAAAAGGACGAATGTCTAACTAAATAATTCATTTGGCTAGAGCGTGGTTCACAGATTTGATGCCACAAGCACTCATTTTAAACCAGCACATTTGCAAAAAGGGACGACGCCGACGAGTATAGAAAATTTCTCACCAGAGATTTGTTACTGTTCCAAATGTTCTTCATCGTTGTCATTGTCGTCGTCCTTTTTATGGAGGGATCCTTTTTTATTGTGATTTCCATTACCATGATATGTGTTGATGCTTGCAAAGACGAAGAAGGGTGAATTGCATTCCAATCTCTGTCCGGTAATGAAGATGTAGACAAATCCTTGTCTAAAGTTTTATTTGTGCTATTAAAATAAAAGGATATCATCCTGAATCCTGTAGCCAGACACCATCACCTGTAAGGGAAATCAATGAGGATATAGTATAATGTAACAAAATGAGAGTATGAGCTCATAAAAAAAACCATTGTCAGCCACAGTTAGGGAGTTGACATGTATGGATGTGGGATATCCTATGAAAAGGAGAAGTTTGAGAAATATTTCATTCACCACAAACCCTAATCACCTGCGGAGTTGAGTGCTCTCAGGCGCCTTTTTGTGTGCTGCCCTTGGCACATGAATATTCAAATTCCCTTCACATGTTGCGCTCCGCTAGGACGAGAAAGGATTCTTTCAGTTCTTTCTCTTCCTGGGTTGTCCTTGCTCCAGCGCAGCACATCGGTTGTAATGTGTTCGAATGGGAAAAGATAGATTGCGGTGAATATGTGGATGAATGGCTGAATATATGGAATGGAAAAAATGCGGGCACCGCTGGTGGTTCCCGACGATGACGATGATGATAATGATGATGAGCACCACGACGACGACGACGTCGGATGATGATGATGATGGTGATGTCGAAGAAAATCCGGAAAATGGTTTAAAAAAGAATTCGAGCAATTATACGCCCGAATTGATTTACTTTCCACCACTTGGCATGCATCCACCACATGGGCTCCGAGCTGTTGTATCCAGGGAAAAGCTTCCCCGGCGTTTTCTTTCGCGTGCACGTACACGCTGTTAGTTTTGTTGACATAAATGAGAGAGAGTCCTGGTTGCCGTGCCGTGCCGTAGCGTGAGTGAGAAGTGGGTGAATTGAATGCGGTGCATTAATTCGTTCCGATTCTGTCTTTTTTTTTTTACTTTTATGTGAATTTACTGTCGTTCGACTGGATGTCTGAGTAGTGCCGAGGATGTGATGGATTTGGGGATGGAGAACGTGTGCAGTTGCTTAAGGCTCTAGGGGGCTTTCCATGCAAATGGAAAACGGATTTAAGTTTACCGTCGTGGTTCGATTTTTTGTTTTTTTTTTCTGTTTTCCTTTTTCAGTCTGCTAAATTTTTTTGTTCAACCTCTTAAGGTATTTTGGATGCCACAATATTTGCCATAAAAAAAAAATGCTTTTAAATGGTTTAAATAGAGATTGCTATAAAGTGATCCAAAACAGTTAGGGTTTCAACGCGGCAATAAGAATTGGACGGGGAAACAGTATGAGTATTTTCCGCGAACGATAACAACGTCTTCAGCAAAAGGATTGGAGGTATCCATTACAGTACGAGACATTTTTCATTGGATGCCTTGGATTCGGGAAAGAATGTACACCAACAGGAATAAACAAATTTTGAACGCTAGGCGTGATGATCTATTTGTCATAAGCGGTTGTTAATGAACAAACTAACACAGGCATTCTGACGGGAAGTCAATAATAATCTAGGTACTACTTGTCCAGATTTGACTTGTTTGCCATATATTGAGGATAAAATTGTTGCACTTATCATATCCTTCCAATGGACTGATGTTCCTTAAATTTTTTATTGTTTAAAGGTCTATGCCGCTCCTTTCTTTTTGAAAACGAAATCAGAGTTTCTCAATTTGCTTCGTCAAGAGATGAGCGAATGGTTCCTTAAAGTATGGGGATAGTACTCCTCTCCAATGGATACTAAAGCTCTTCATAGCTCATAGCAGTAGCTTCGGTTTGACATGATATGCAAAGCGATGTGCAAATAAAATAAGAAAAATTGATATCATTGGTATAAGACGGCTTCTACGAGTACCTCTAATGGACAATAAATAAGAGTTTCAGTTTCACAGACAGTACATGAAAACCGCTGACAAGCTTCCAAAACCTTTGGTTTCTATACCTCGATCTACTCCTTAAATTCGTATCTTACAATGTATGTAGACTAAGTAAAGCTAGATAGTGTATCGTTTTAGAATTAAGCAGATATGTTTGGCTCATTCTGATAAAACTTCGTAAATACACTGAACTACGGCAGATCAATTCGTCGTTCCAAACACGAAGTGGCGTATCTGCAAAAATTGACATTTTGAGATATTTGGCGCATATTATCTACCGATCGTTATATATTATCACACGAAGTGGCGTATCTGTATCTCAAACCTTTTTTAATTATTTTTTTTTTTTTTTTTATAATTTGCGCGTGCCAACGGGATTATTAATACCCTTATACTGGTTCTCAGGGCACGGGCGGGAATAGGAAGAGGGGGGGAGAAGACAGAGTAGATGCCGGTTCGCGTTGGCTTTAAATGTTTGAAGGTTGTAATGATTAGGAAATACAGAGGCTGGTAATTCATTCCATAAACGTGTTGTTCGGCTTATAAACGAATCCCTATATTTGACAGTACGTCCGAAGTTGGACTTGAGGGTGAACTGATGTGCATTCGAAGCGTGACGCGAATTGCGGGTGAAGTTTTGAAGGGGAGGAATGCAGCTGGCTATTTCGCTGGAGCACTTTTTATAAAAAAAGCGATAAAAAAGAGAAAGACACGAGACATTTCTACGATGTTCAAGTGAGACTATGGAGCTCACGATGTCTCTATCACATATCACTTTTAACGCGCGATTCTGTACGCTATCTAGAATGTGCAGAACGGTCTTGGGTGCACCAGACCAAAAGTGGGCGTTATATTCCAGCTTTGGGCGGATGAATGCCTTATAGATGGATGCCAGATCAGACGGCCTAAAATATTTCTTGCACCGCTTAAGGAATCCTAGACATTTTGCAGCATTTTTGGCGACTTCGAATATGTGATCGTTCCATCGAAGACGGTTATTGATGCACATACCGAGAATGACAAGTCTTTCGGATTCAGCGATGCACCATTCATGGATTATAGTTGAGGGTCTTGGTTTCGCTTGAGAGACAGAAGACAACATTGAGTTTTGGATGCATTAAATTCCACTCTATTGATTGAACCCCATTTGGTTATGCTGTCCAGGTCGGAATTTAATGTGTTTAACATACGTTGACGTTCCTCTTCTACGGCCGAAGAGCAGGGACGTGAGTTAGGGAACGAATATGAAAAACTGAGGGTACTGTCATCAGCGAAGGCATGGATTGGATTAGAAGTTGCAGACAAGAGGTCATTTATAAAAATGAGGAAGAGAGTTGGAGACAAAACGGAGCCCTGGGGAACACCAGCATTTATATGATGAATTGGAGACTTGAAGCCGTCCAAGACAACCTGTATTGAACGGCCCGAAAGGTAATTTCTAATCCATTGAAGAAGAGACTCATCGATGCCATATGCACGCATTTTCGACAAAAGACTCTGATGCCAAACTCTGTCAAATGCCTTAGAAATATCGAGCGCAACCATCTTTGTTTCGCCGAAGTGATGGAGAGATTGGTTCCACTTCTCGGTGAGATATGCCATCAAATCACCAGTGGACCTGTTGCTACGAAAACCATACTGCCGGTCATTGAGGAGTTTTCGTGAATCAAGATATTTTATAAGCTGACGATTTATCAGCGTTTCCATGACCTTGGAAAGAAGGGACGTAAGTGCAATGGGTCGGTAATTGGATGGGGAGGAAGATTCGCCTTTTTTAGGGACGGGCTGGACAAATGATATTTTTCATCTACTCGGAAAGAGCCCAGAAGAGTAGGACAGACAGAAAAGCTTACGCAGAGGTTTTGCCAGCGTGGAAGAACACCTCTTCAGAACTATGGGGGAGATGCCATCTGGAGCAGCGGATTTGTGTATGTTGAGACTTTTAAGTACTCCTGTAACTGTACGAGTGCGAAAGTGGACTTGTTCCATGGAAAATTCGACGCTCTCAAGTACAGGCGGAGACAAAGCACTATCTAGCATGGTGGAGCTCGCTGCAAAGTGAGCAGCAAGCAAGTGAGCTTTGTTTAAGGAGCTGACAGCTGGAATGTCATTGTAAATGAGCGTTGGGATGTAAAATGAGACCGAATTTTTAATACTTTTGACAAATGACCAAACATTTTAACTACCTTTGGGACATTGTAGAATTTTTTGTCTCAGTTTCTGGTCATGTAAGAATTTTACACGTTGAATGTGGGCATTGCAGTCATTTCTGGATTGTTTAAACTTCTTTCGGTTTTCCTCAGATTTGTTGGCTTTATAAGACCGAAAACTTACCTCTTTCAACCTTATAGCCTCTTTACAGCTCTGGTCAAACCACGAGTTTGCCTTCGGTTTGATGCTTTTTATTCTGTTAGGAATAAAGGCATCCATACCTAAGCGAATGGTGTCAGTAATCATATGAATTTTATTAATGCTTTCAGTTTTGACGTAAATGATTTTATATGTTTTTTGTTTTGACTCTACTATAAAGTTAAGATTTTGAACATACGCCACTTCGTGTTTGGAACGACGAATTCTTCCAGGCACTTAATTGCGCTTCAGAATTTGAATAAATCATTGCTTTGATCCCAACTCAGCCTCTTCTAAATTATTAGAGAACTATCTTCCAAGGTGCTTTAGTCTACTCCGGACAATGCCTTGTCATTCACAGAGATGATGTGTTACAATCTTTGAGACGTGTAGGTCATTGCACTATCTGCATACATTCGTATTCGTTAATCCCAATCTAATAGCGTGTTTTCTTAGAAGGCAATAATCAGAAAGTATCCCTATCGCCCCATCTTAACCGTGATCCGCATAGTTTTATTATCTCCCCAAATTTTTCGCGATTTAACGCTGGCCTTAGACACCCTAAGTTGTACCATCTTAGGTTGATGGCTATGTCGAGAATAATTCTATTAACCACCAACACTAGTGGTTTTATTCCTCCAATTATGTTACTTTGGGGGAGCTGTGTTCCTTTTTTGGCCAATGCTTCGGCATTTTCTTTGCCTTCTATATCGCAGTGTCCAGGTGAGATGAAGATGCTTCGCATCACAGCCGGAATGACAAAGCTTGATCGAATAAGAAGTTCGAAGATCCGCGGAAGCCTTCACGTCAACGAAACTATCGTATAAGAGATAGAGCGCGACCGGCTCAGCTGGTATTGCCACGCTCAAGGAAGAAATCATTTGAACCCTGTTAAAAGGACAATATCGATGAACGTTCCAAAGACATCGTGAGGCAGGAGAGGCAGGAGAGGCAGGCCTATAAACACCTGGATCACACAAATGTGGCGACATCGGCATTTCATTGGCCTCAGTAACCGAGTTGTCCAAAATCGGGAGGCCTGCCGATATTTTCTGAGGTCAAATAGGCGAACCCCACAGGCGAATCAGTAGAAATGCGGTGAAGTGGGAGGATTATGATTCCTTGTTTTCGGATCATAACCTCGCCGGAATAGAAGAAGAAGATCGCAGTGTACCTGGACAACATAATTTCACCCTGTTCTGCGTACATAATGACCTGAGCATTGTGCTGCAATTCCTGACGGTTTCAGACTTTATGACGTAAGACTCCAGCGCCTTTAGCGCAGCCTGACTGTCAATGTAGATGGCAATATTATATCAAGTAATTCCACAACTTTAACTACAGCCAGAACCTCTGCTTTTTTTTTTTATAATTTCCGCGTGCCAAAGGGATTATTAATACCCTTATACTGGTTCTCAGGGCACATTACATGTGTATGGAAGTCTCAGAGCCTTTTGTATGCTTGCATCTTTTGAATACATACCTGACTTCGTTCCCTCATTGGTCTTGGGAGCATCTGTATATATTGCAATTTCATTCTAGAAAGTGACTACCTTCCTTTGCCAATCCTCCCTAACATTAAACACTACTTCTTATTGTGTGTGGAAGTTTAAGGTACCAAGGATTTCGTCCTATTTGTCAGGGATATTGGAAAATCATTCCCTAAGAATGGAGCTGTGCCCCACATTACTAGTTTTAAAGAGCCCAACGTTAGTGAGCCGAAGCGGAATATTTTTATTTGTAGGTCTAATGGTAAAAGATATAGAATGATTTCGAGTGCGTAGAGCACCAGATGGCAAGACAGGCTGTTCTCCAACATGTCCCGTGTGTTTTTCTTGCTCCTTGTCTTCCACCACACAAGAGCCCCATGCGTAAAGATGAGTCTGACTATCATGATGTATTGCCTCATCGCTGGTTTCATTTTTTTCCCCGCAATCCTCTTGCAGATGAAGAGCTATTAAGACAAAGGGTTATTTTGAATTACCCTCTCCTGCAACTCTCCTTCTTTCTTTTGGTACCACCAAACCTGCACCCTGTAGATTTCATAGCTTCTCATCTTTTCAAATAGACCCACGAACGTTGCACAAACGTTTTAAAAAAACCTCCATGCCACTCTTTACAGTCTTGACAAATATGAAAGCATCCTTCCTGGCATTTAATGTCCTTCATTATACCGATCTTTGGAAGATGAAACCTGAAGACAGCACATCGCAACGCATCACCGATGCAAATCCAAAACGGTTTGACATGTCTAATGACATGGCAACAACAAAATGTCATATGCATAACAATGTCACACAGTGATGCTGCTGGATGAGCTGACGACGATTCTGACGAACTGACTTGACTGGTGGTTGGTGTGGCTTGTCCGTTTGGTTGGTTGGTTGCCGTTAGCATGGCTGGTTGAATGCATGCATGCATGCATGCCGATGCTTTTTAGTCCTTCGCTGAGTAATTTCATTGCATTCCACTTTGTATTCCATATGGCAGCCATCATCATCAGCACCATCTCCACCACCACCAGTAGCAGCCACCAGCAGTCTCTATGCAAATGGCTAAGATAGGCGTTCGGCACTGTATATTATCTAAGTCTGAGCAGTATTACGGTGGTCGTAGCGTGGTGGAGTTAGAAGGGTCATGGTGCAACGGTAACCATTGCTGATGTGTAGAACAATGAGCATTGAACGCGCTCACACAGTTCGGCCCCAATGATTTTACATGCAAACTGTTCGCCAGCGATAAGAGAGAGGCAGAAATTATGTAGGGTGTGAAGTCCTGTGAAGGACTTTGCCCCCTATTCGCATAAATAATGCAAAGTGTAAACCAAGTGGGTAATAAGTCAGTCAGTCACCCTCAAGTGGATTTGTGTATCTTCAAAAGTCGTCGTCGTCGTCGTCGTCGTCATTGTCGTTGCCGTCGGCATAGTCCTGAGCTGTCCTCCTAGTCGTCAGCTTTATCATAAATTCACACATGCATTTGCATATGCATCTGGCTTATAAGCGAACATCCAATATGCTGGCTTATGCTGTTGTTCATTTCGATGGTAGTCACATTGAAAGCACGTTTTTATTTTTCGCTCGCTCCCTGCATGTCTCTTTCCTCGGAGGACATCACTCTAGGCTTTCTGGGTTTTTTTCTTTGAATCTGGGCGAGGTATGAGCGTATGGCAACAAATGATATTAAATGCTTTCATCGCATCGCTTGGGACACATCACTTTGTGATTACACAGCAAAGCAACCAACCGAGTTGACATTCACGTGTGCTGCTGCTGCTATGCTCCTGTGTTGTTATTTTCTCTTGGCACAAATGTCAGAGGGAGCCTTGAAGTTGACACTTTAAGGGTTGTGCAAAATGTAATTTCCGACACAAAAGGGCTACTTTCATTGGTAAAGTACAAGTACCGAGAAGTACTGAGAACCCGCTACCGGAGGTACTGTAAGGCACAACATGTTACCCTGTGATTATCGCACCCCATTTTCACACATATACAAGTACACACGTTCTACGCAGGCAGTCTGGCAGGACTTTTACATTAATTTGTTGTGTGACGCTTTCAGCTATTTGAACTTCATTATGTATGCGAAATGGGAAGAAGAAAAAGGAAATTACAAGTCGGGATTAATGGATGCAAGTTAGAGGGAATGAGTTCTCATCACACGTTGAGATGTTATGTTGAAAGAAAAAAAATTGAGTGTGGGTGATGGGAGCCTTTGTTACATGGGTGTGTGGAACTCTTGATTTCCTTTAATTTATAAAATTGTAGAAATCGATTATGTAACACGTTTTTCCTTTTCATCTATTTTCAGGTATGTACAGACACGGTTTTTCAGAATTTGGTAAGGATACATTTTATTCTTTAAATTGTGAATATATAACTAGAACTCTTTTTTTTTGCTGATTTATTTGTAAGGATACATTTACATGTGTATTGCATGCAAAACGAAATTGTAATCTTATGAGTCTTGTAGGCTAATGATGAGGTCAGACATTCTTAGTTAGCTAATGGATTGGGAGGCAAAAAGTAGCACTCATTAATCATAGTGGAAATATTCGCCACAGCATAGAATAGAAGAATTAGAATAGAAACGTTTTTCCAGCTTAGGGTTGTATAACACCTTCAATGAACTTCAGCCGGGATTTTGGCTTACTGTTCGATGTTGTTGCGTTTGAAGACACATTTTTTACATCTCTTGAAAGTGCAAATTAAATGCTGGTTTTCTTCGCTACATCATCATTTTTAATATTATTGTCCGGACAAACTTAGGTACATATCAGTTTTGAGCTGTGTTAAGAGTCTAGTTAGATAAGGTTATCATCTAGACATTTGTTATAACAATATGCGATCTCTTGCGAATTTTTCGGGATATGTTCCAAAAGCTAGTTAAACTGGTTGGTTACTTATTTATGAAGGTGGTGCTACAGTCCTGGGTGGACCTGGGCCTCAACGTAGAAAACCTCTCCAGCCAGCCTGGTCACGAGTCAACTACCTCCAGTTACACGCGCCAAGTCGGTTGAGGTCCCGCACCATTTATTCGCCCCACCTGCTGCGAGGTCATCCTCTACTGCGACGTTCATCCAGGGTGGATTCGAAGATTTTCCGGGCTTGCTCGAAGAACTTTTCTCTTAAAGTCACCAATGACTCCTCATCGGAGAAGTCCAAAGTCCATGCTTATGCACCATACAACACAGGACTACGTTGGTAGTTGGAGATAGGGCTAACTCAATTGCCTTCCTTGCCCATAAAAACAGCGATTTGCAAGAGTAATTATTTGTTTGATCTCCACACACTGGTATCATTTGCAGAGTTCGCTATAGACCCTACGTCGACAAAGTCCTTTATTTACTTAGATGGCGCTGCTGTCCGCGGGGTATCTAGGCCTAGTCCTTTACTACTTCAAAATTTTATCTGTCTGTTGTGGCGTTCTGTCCAATGCGTCGATGTTGCGTGTCCTTTTTTGTAGACACCGTCTTTGCTGCCTCCATCTCAATACTCGCAAGTGTCCCACTGACGGCCCGCTGAGTTCTTTGGACTATGTTAATGTCACCGACGTAAGTAAGTCGTTGCACAACTTGAAATCGATGATGAGGTGGTACGAATCGATTGTATATTACTGGTCGTTTTCCAAGATCTGCCGTAGTGTGAGTTTTTGGTCTATTCTGGACCTTCCTGGCCTGAAACCGCACTGTGAACAGCTATCAGGTTGCTGATGAGCGGTTTAAGGCGTTCACATAATACGACAGACAGGATCTTAGGTACATGCGTCTGCTTTCTTCAGGATCCGACTGTGAGGAATTAAAATAATTTTCGCTCGTCTAACTAGGTTAGGTTAGGTACGTGGGCTGGCTTGGAGAGACGCTCTCTGCCACACTCAGGTCAGAGTTGATCCATTATGATACCCATAGGGGAAAAAGTAATCCCTTACACGTTAAGGCCTAGTGAAAACCGGCAAAAACTATAAAAAAAACCTCAATCACTTACTTCGCTTCTGTATACAAACCACACTGACGATTTGCTGAAGTTCAGCATCTTTCCTGTCGAAACGCCGGAGAGTTTCTCGAGATCCTGGAAGAAGTATTGACCAATGAACTTTTTTTTGGAGTGTTGAAGACCCTGACATTGGCACAGGAAGTGGGTAGCGTCCTCAAAAACTCCCTCGTGACCACAGCCTCTACAGAGTTCCTCCTCCGTCAGGCGTAGTTTCTTCAAGTGGTACCGCAGAGTATTGTGCCCCGTGATGATGCCCACGAGGGTGGAAAGGGATTTCCTATCTTTATGGATGATTCTCTCGGTCCTTACTTTCTCGAAGGATGGCCTTAGCTTCATAGTGATGACACAAGTTTCCATGGAGGTCCACCTTGTGTTCACCTCTCTAATAGCTTTATTCCCTGCAACGAGCTTGAGTGTGCAAGGCGGGATACACACAGGGGGTCAATTTGTTCTAGTATGGCAGCTGAACCGATTCTTACTAGGCTTTCTCATTGCGTGCGATACTCTCGTGTGCAGGGACCCAGCAGAGCGATACCTTGTGCTATGTTCCAAGAACCCTGAGCTCTTCTCGACAACACTTCACAAGCTTCGACTTAATTTCTATGGCAGTAATCGATTTTATAGCAGTCGATAAAGATGGTGATACTTTCTGGCAGTATTACCCTTACCGCAGACTCTCGGGCGGCTGTTGCCACTGTTAAGACCTCTGTTTGGAAGACGCTGCTGTGGTCTGGAAGTCGTATGGATTTTAATATACCTAGGGGGTCGGAGGAGATGCCTGATCATACGCCAGTGCTCATTTTTGAACCACCTGTGTAGATGGCTAAAGATTTGGCGTTAAGTATGTGACCGCCTTTCCATTCTTCCCTGCTAGGGAAGGCGGTATAAAAAGGCTTTAAAAAGTCAGAATATGGCATCATTTAGTCCGTTATGGGCCGAGCCAAAGTAATCAAGTAGGATCATCGAGTGACCTATTTTATTTGGTTTCCAGTTTGCTGACTGATTAATTCTCATGGCTTTAATGACTGCTGACGTGCGTATAAAGATATCTAGCGGTAGCAGATTGAGAATAGCCTGTGTCCTCTGGTTGCGGTTCTTCTGATTGCAGGGCCAATGCACTATACTATGGTAGTGCCAATGCACTGGGCTTTGGACTTTGGTGATAGCCCTTAAGTTTGTGGTTTTTTTGACAGATGGCCACCATACCAGATTTCCGTAAGTCAGAATAGGTCTGACTATAGCCGTATACATCCATAGTATGATTTTGGGGGATGGTCCCCAGATTCTCCGAAAAATTCTACTACATGTGTAAAGGGCTATTGTTGCTTTCTTAATTCTTTCAAAAACAAATACAAATATTTGGCGCAACAGCTCTTTAAAGTGCCAGGGCCTAGCTTCTCGCAACCACTCATGTTGTGTGCGTTATATTTTTCACATGAATGGAAGGGACCTACAGTTTTAATGCCGAATCCCAACGGCGATTTGAGAAGCTTTTTTTTCGTGACAACAATACTCTCGGATGTTTGTCAGACACTCGCGAGAGGTGGGACCGTGAAAAAACTTTTTGGTATTTTTCTAGGGTTCGAACTTGGAACCTCATGCGTAGTGATCTGACACACTAACCACTTACGCCACGGCGTAATTATTCCTCTATATTTAATCTCCAATTGAGCTTTTTGTACAGTATGAGGCCCAGGTATTTTGCGCTATCAGACAATCTGAATTGGATACCATCAACAGAAGGTATTTCATACTCTGGTATTTTCCTTTTGTTAGTAAAAAGTACTAGTTAGGTTTTTTGGGGATTAACCTTTAGCACGCAGTTCCTGGCCCATATGTTAAGAGTATTTAGGGCTCCTTCAAGTTGTTCGCTAAGGGCAGGCAGGAGTTTACCTGTTGCAAGCAGCACAACGTCATCCGCGTAAGTAATAGCTCTAAAGCAACTGTACCTTAGTTGTTGTAGTACCTCAAGAAGAACAATGAACCAAAGCAGTGGGGAGATTACCTCGCCTAGAGGAATACCCCTAGAGGCATTCGAGCTATGAACCCTTAAGTTCGGTGGTTATGTGTCTTTCCTCGAGCATGCTAACAATCCAGTTAATTACGAAGGCAAGGTGGAAAGTTATGGCTCTGACAAAGAAAGACTGCGATTTTCAGTTAAAAAATGATTTTATTTTTCTACATAATCTCCCTTGACTTCAACACACTTAGTCCAGCGTTTCTCCATCATCAGTATTCCTTCTCGGAAGTGAGAGTCTGGAATGCTGTGAAAATATTCATCTACGGCCCTCTCAACTTCTGCATTGGATGCGAAGCGCTTCCCAGAAACAAATTTCTTCAAGTCTGAGAACAGAACCCTCATAAGTCTGAGGGTGCCAAATCAGGTGAATAGGGGGGATGACCGAGCAAATCGTACCCCAAATCCCACAGTTTTCCCATCGCCAACGCAAACTTGTGTACAGGTGCTTTGTCCTGGTGAAAAACGATTTTTTTCTTCTTCAAGCCAGGCGTCTTCTCGCGAATTTTGGCATTCAGCTGGTCAAGAAGGTTGGAATAATATTCGCCTGTATTTATTCTGCCTTTCTCAAGGTAATCAATTAACAGGATCCCTTTCGCATCCCGAAACACATTGGCCATGACCTTTTCGGCAGATGCGATCGACTTCGCTTTCTTTGGCGCTGAACCACCGGCTTCCACCCACTACTTCGACTGCTGTTTCGTTTCTGGCGTGTAGTGGTGGAACCATGGCTTATCCATGGTGACAAATTGCCGCATAAAATCGGTCGGATCCCTATTGAATCGGTCGAAAGATTGCCGCGAAAATCGTTTGCGCATTTGCTTTTGATCGGCATTCAGCAAATGCGGCACCCATCTTGCGCAGAGCTTTCGCATCCCTAAGTTTTTGTGCAAGATGTTTCGCACCCTCTCTTTCGATATACACACAGCCTCAGCTATCTCACTCACCTTCACTCGCCTATCGTCCAACACGATATCATGAACTTTTTCGATGGTATCGGGTGTGGTTGCGGTTTTTGGCCGTACTTCACGTGGGTCATCTTCGAGGGACGTGAGACCACGTTTAAATTCAGCTGCCCACTTTTTAACGATTGATATGGATGGAGCAGAGTCCCCGTAAGCTTTTGTCAACTTTGGATGAATTTTCTTAGGGGTTAACCCATCCAAAACGAAGAATTTTATGACCACATGGTATTCAAGTTTATCCATTTTAACGAAAAACACGCAAGACATCTACTGCAAAAATTCGTGTAAACAAACTACTTGAGAGAACAAGTTGAAACTGTCATACGAACTAACGAGAAGTGCACCCAGGCAGGAAACATACATTTTTGCTGATTGGAGCGCTATCTCTGCGCCAGGCCGATAACTTTTTACATTGCCCTGGTAGACTAATGTCGATGTCTAGGTTTCTTAGAGGTCTAACTGTACCAAGGCATTAAGTTTAAAAATTTCAATACTGCCAACTCGCCAGTGTATAACGAACTGGAACAGAATGCCCTATTATAATGCCACAACTTCCCGACTGTTACAGTACAAAGCATTTGCGTTTGTAAAACATACGCAACAGACTACTTTATCAATGTACCACGCTTAGCTGCAGGGTTGAAAAGTAATTAATCTGCACCGGCTGACACACACCCCCCAAAAATTTCTTCACTAAATTTCAACATCCCTTCGGATAGGTCTTAGAATACGTTTGCATTATAATAATTCTTTGTTCTCTGCACCTCTGCAAGATTTAGGGTAAATCTCTTTAGGGGAAGTTGTCAACATCTTACACAGGACGAGAAATGTATGTACAATATATACGTGTGCTGCTGTTGCAAAACTATTTAACAATTTTGCACGTAGGTTCAATTCGGTTCTCACCCCCGCCCCCGTCCAGTTCTAAAGTGAAACGAAAGATGAATGCTCTCTAAGGAGATTATAATTCACATATGCATACTACAACGAGACACAACTGTGTGCCGTGCCGAGGCAAATCTGTACGAAAGGATGTTTAGCCTAGGTTACCTGTAGAGTAGTTGAGTGGAAAACTTAAATCTCGTTCTATATGCATTTGAATTTTTCCTTCTTCGCCGCCTCCGGGCCAAGACGTGTGACGGCTTGAGACTAGTGAGCGAGAGTGTGTGTCATCTGATGACAAGCATTGTAATTAATTACGTAGAGAGAATTTCAAGAAGTTATCATCAGCATCACACCATCATCACCATCATCGTTGTCGTCGTCCTGGCAAACACACATTTGTTTTTGAAGGCTTTTGAGAGGCGTTCATTTGGAAATTTTAAACGCTTTGGGGTTTTGGTTTTCTCTTTTTATTTTGAGCGTTCTTTTCTCAGAATTGTAACAAGAATCTTAAAACATATTAAAGAAATATTATAAGTCTTTGTGCGGCTCTTTAGCCATTGCCAGAGGTGGGGGAACTTTAGAAAACATCAAAAGACTTGTGTTCTTTGCAGTTATAAGACGAATTTTGTCCCAAATTTTCCTGTGAAAGATTAAATACAAAAAGAAAAAGGATCTAACCAAATGGAAAAACAGCTTACTCAAAAGTACACAAAGAAAATAATAGTGGTATGAGTCGGTGAACATATTTATTTCTGTGTAATTAGACTCTTCCACTCATTGGGGTGTCCCGCAGACTCTTTACTTTGTTTGCATTATATGTTCTTGACGTACTGACTTAAGTGACGCTACAGTTCGGGGTGAACCTGGGCCTCAACCAACAAGACTCTCCATTTGGCTCGGTCTGTAGCTAATTGCCTCCAGTTGCGCACTCCAAGTTGGTTGAAGTCTCCATGAAATTGGGCCGAAGCTTTAGTAGGTGTTCACTTTACAAGTCCTAGCCGCCTCAAATGTCCAATACGCAGTTTTTCGATGTCGCTGTACATCTCGTATAGTTCTTCATTGATACTCCTTCTCTAAAACCTGTCAACGTAAGGTAGGTAGGTAAAGTGGCGGTCCAAAAGAACCTAATTAGCGCTTAGGCTGTGCCGTTTTCTTACCACGGACTCGTGTATACCTATTGTAGTGGTTAGTTAAAAAGGGATGTTAAGTTTAAACCCAGCCCGTGGAGTTCAGGAAGAGGATTAGTTCTCCAATCCTCTTGTCCGCTATCTCTCTCAGATCCTCGAAGAAGGGTTTGCCAAGAGTTTGTTGTCTGATCCTCGCCAGGGCCGGGCATCTGCAAAGGAAGTGACATAGAGATTTTTTCTCATTAATATCCTTGCAGCTCCTACAAAAGGTGTTGTGGGGGATACCAAGCTTGGCCGCATGGTCTCCAACTGGCCGGTGACCTGTGATAATAGCAACGATTTTTGCAACAACTGGTCTTGGTTTGCCTAGTAACTCTTTTGACCTGGGTTTATTGAAACTGGGCCACGTCTTCCTAGATATGACACAGCTTGTGAGGCTGTTCCACCCGGGATTGGCTAGCTGGAAGAAGTGAAGGTGAATATAGCCCTTAACGGCACCAAGCGGAATGTCGACTCTTTCTGCTAGAGAGCCGTTAAGGGCCGACCCACGTCTGGCCAGCTCATCAGCACGCTCATTACCCTCATGGTTGCTGTGCCCTGGGACCCAAATGAGAGTGATACTCGAGTGAGTGCTTTGTTGATTCAATTCAAACCGGCATTGCTCTACCAGTTTTGGAGAGATGCAAACCTCATCAATGGCCTTGATGGCAGCCTGGCTATCTGAAAAAATAGCGATATTGTGATTAGATATTGGAAGATTGTTAAGCAGCCGGCAGGCTTCTCGAATCGCAGGAAGCTCCGCTTGGAAAACACTAGCAGAGTCTGGGAGACGGAAAGACCTTGATATATTTAGCTGGTCAGAGAAGATGCCTGCGCCGAGTCCACATTCCATCTTCGAACCGTCCGTGTATATCCCTATATCATAGTTGCAGGTAACGCTTCCCTTCTTCCATTCTTCTCTGGAAGGGAATTTTGTTAAAAAGGATTTTCTGAAGTTGAGTTTGGGTATCGTGTAGTCGGTCGAGGACGCAACCAGTTCACTTGGTATTGTCTCCAGGACCTTGCCGTGACCATATGGCCTTGTGGTCCAGCATCCATATTCCCTGAGCCGGACTGCGCTGCATATAGCTGTGTCTTTGATTTGTAGTTCGAGAGGAATCAGATGCAAGATCACACTGAGAGCATCTGTTGGACAAGACCTCATTGCTCCTGTGATACCCACGCACGCCGATGTCTGTACTTTTTTTTTATTCTGTTGATATTGTACTTTTTGCTCAAAGCGGGCTACCAAACGATAGCGCCGTAAGTAAGAATTGAACGCGCATCGGCTGTGTATGTCCAAAGGGTCATCTTTGGCTGGAGTCCCAATTTCTTACCGAATGTTTTATTACAGGCATAGAAAGCTACGCTTGCCTTCTCAATTCGCTGTTCTATATTGAGTTTCCAACTAAGTTTTGGGTCTAGAACCGTGCCTAGGTATTTTGCACTGGAACACAGCGAGAGAGGCTGACCATCTAGTTGGGGGGGGGGGGGAGGGGGGGGGGTGAATACCGGTGCCTTGGTTTTAGTGGTAAACAGCATAATTTCAGTCTTCTCCGGATATACTCCGAGGCCACAGCTCGTAGCCCATGAGTGTACCTTATCCTTATCCAGAGCGCTCTCCATGAGTTGACTTATCGTGGTTCCTCTCCACGCTTTCCTGATACTAGTATAACCATATCATCCACGTACGCAACCACCTTAAAACCGTCCCTATCAAGTCGCCCCAAGATTTTATTAATCGTTTAATCATTTAATCAAAGCAGGGGGGAGATGACTCCGCCTTGTGGAGTTCCTCTGTTCTTCAAGGCCGAATATCTTATAAAGAATTTTTCTTTCAATGCGATCAAGCTTTCAATAGAGTCCATGTTTCCGTTCCGTAAAGTAGGACTAGTATGATCAAGGTCTTATATACAGTCTCCTTAGTTGTTAGAGATGTGGCTTTACTGCTGAATTCTCTTAAGTATAAGTCAAAAAAAAAGAAAGAAAACGATTGACAAGCGTTATTCTTCGCTTGATTTCTGTGCTGATGTCGTTTTCAGAGGTGATAGCAATGCCAAGGTATACAAAGTCCCTTACTCTCTCGAAGTTGTAACTGCCCACTGTGACGTTCTATCCAATTCGTCGGTGTTGGATGTCTCTTCTTGTTGACAGCTTATACTTGGTTTTCCCTTCATTTACCGTTAAACCGATTTTTACCGCTTCTCTTTTAATGCTTGCAAAGGCACCGGTGAGAGCCCGCTTGGTTCTTCCAATAATTGCTAAATCGTCGGCGTATGCAAGCAGTTGTACAGACTTGTGATAGATTGTGCCTGTGGTTGCGTTCCTTGTTGATCTGGAAGATTTTATTCCCAACATGCATACATTCGTCTCCATTCATTAACACCATCATTTGCGATACCAGGGTCGCAGATGTCTTGAATTGCATAACCTCGTCCTGCTTATAGTATTGCCTTTTCACATGAAGACTTTGAGTGATGTTTTTTTGATAGTTTACAATGTCCATGAATATTACGCTTGAACGAAACTATGAATCTATCACTTTGACCACTCTTGTGTAAATTAGAGTCACATCTGTTTGAATTTGTTACACGACAGGTCCTTGTGATACTTTTTTTCGCCCAGCATATGCATGTACCTATTTGTTGAACCACACAAAAAAAAAATTTTGTAAACGCCTATAATTGCCACTTGTATACCCATTTTCGAAAATGTCATTGCATATGACAGCACTCGAAGAGTTATTTTGTTCGTTTATTCTCTTTGCATTGACTCTCAAAAAGGACACATTTCTCGCTTGCGAATAGGCGTAAATAATTTCCATAGGAGTTGTGGCTATATCCAGCCGTGCTGAGCAGCATACTCTCTGCCACTGACAGATCCTTTTATGTTTTTCTCACTTTTTTTTCCCATAGCTATTTCTCTTGCAAGCCATTTCATTTTTTATTTAATCCTGATGTCGAAAATGCCTAAAAAACCGAGTAAGCAATTAATATCGTTGGTATGAGGGGTTATGGTAGGCCGGCTGGGTGTTGATTTTGTCCCCTTAATTTTCGCCTATTCCTGGAGGGAATTTTTTAATTGAATTTTCTTCAGCGTCATCTTCTGTGAGAGACCGATGCAAGAGTATATCGTACCTTTTTTCATCAAAGAAAAGACATAAACACTCATCGTCCTTTGACCCCTCAGTCCATTCATTTTCATTAATTAAAAAACAAAAGGATGACGAGAACGCGACAACGTCGAAAGGCAACGTCGGCGTCAGAGAGCGAAAAGTGAAGATTTATATATTGTGTATTATCCTTAGGTCATTACTTCCTTCTTTTGTTTTAGATAACTTGAGGATATTCACATAATTTCTTTTCTCCTTGTACGCCGGCAGGATGACCTCAGTAGGAGGTACAGAGAACGGAATCTGGTTTAATAGTTTGCCTTCTCGTCCATCCGCTAACACCACAAATATCCGCTAAGACCCGACCGCTACCACCCATGTAATTAAAGTCCTCCTTTGAAACAAACACAGGGCGGAGAAAGGATACAACTCTATATACACACAAACACGTAGAGTTTTTAATTATCCTGCTTTTGTGTCATGTCAAGGGTAAAAAAAATTTCATTATTTTCAAGTACGCGAAAAAAGCTAATTAACTTAGAACGAGTACAAAATGCAACTTCACACACACACGCACACCCACACATGCCGGACGACCTCTTTCATATGTCTGCGCGATCACTTCTCTCCCCCTGTGTGTGAGAGTTTTCATGCTACGATGTCGACTTTCTTTTTAATCCAAAATCTCTGCAGTTATCCTTTCATGTATTTCATCGGGTCTTGATGGTTTTTTGACGTTGTTTTCTGCTCTCTACTACCCTTTTCTTTTTGCTCTCCATATACACTGAGTTGAACTAGGATACGGTTTTACTTTGTCCTCTGAAAAAATACACACACCTACACGTTATACAGTTAGAAGTTTTTTCCTCCGACTGTAATTAATGGCAGAGACCATTTTATGCATGCATCACATACAAGCACCGTTTCCTGGTCCTAAACTTCACATCAGGATGTTATCCTTTCAAACACCCATTCATATAGCCATAGTCCGGATTTCACACACAGCAAATGTAGAAGAGTATGTAGTAGCAGTGTGGTGGTAGTATAGTAGCCATGGAAGAGCTTAACAGCATGATTGCTTGGTCTTGCATAATATCTATTCAGTACAGAGAATTAAAACATTCTCTCTATCCAGCTCGTGTCTGTCCTCGTCTATAGTCGCAGGATGTGTTGGATGGTGTCAAACCTCATATTGTGGCGAGATGTATGTGGTATGTGTCCTTATTAGATAAATTCTAGTATGGCAACGGATTTTGTGTAGAGACTACGAACAGAAAAAAAAACAATCCTGGAAGAGGAACTTAAAAATGAAGTTAAGCCGCTCAATATAGTGTGGAACGAATGTGTACATAGATGGACTCAAAATAATATGACAGAAAAATTACATCAAATGCAAAGCGGATGGAGGACATCTAAAAGGGAGAATGGCTTAAAAACTTTCAAATCAGGATTAATGTGTTGTTTCTTTTTGGGGAAAATTATGAGGGAGGTTGCAAGTTTAATGGTCAAATCTCTGATTTACTAATGTGTCTAAGTATGGTGTTGGAGTCTTTCTATCTAATGGACGGCGCACGATTTGTGTGCCTTTCTTTTTCTTAACAATGGGACATGTTGGAGCTCCTACACGCTACACACCACCACATTCAACAGGCTCCAACACACTCCAATACCTTCTTTCGCGCTTAGCACACCAAAATAATCTCCAGCACTATCCAGCGCGCAGAAGTGGAAAAAGGCGATGATCATTAAACTTCCGAAAAAGGGAAACTTGGCAGAATGCGGAAACTGGAGAGGTATTTGCGTTCCTGCCGTAGCCAAAATAACGGCTAGAATAATTCTGAAACGAATCAAAGAGCATTTAGATTCAACTATCGACGTTGAACAGGCAGGCTTTCGTGCTGGATCCTACTGCATTGACCACATAAACACATTACGGATCATAATCGAACAATGCGTTGAGTAAAGGTCTACGTTACATTTGCTGTTTATCGACTTCGAGAAGGCTTTCGACAGCTTGAATGGAGATGCTATCTGGTTGCCCTTACGCAGTAGAGGCATCCCAGAAAAACTTATAGCTATTATTAAGGCTACATACGAGGGCGGTAAGTGTCACATCTTACACAATGTTAAGATGTCGGAGGATTTGAAGTCCAAAGTGGAGTACGTCAAAGGTGCATACTGTCGCCACTATTGTTCTTGCTGGCTATCAGCTATGTACTCTTTGCAGCATTGGCGGAAGGTAATTATGGAATTCATTGGACTATGACATCTTACCTTAAACACTTTAAATACGCTGACGATGTTTGTAAGTTTTCACATCGTGTAATGGATCTTCATTTGATGGCCCAAAATATAGAAGTTGAGGCAAACAAAGTGGGGCTAAAGATAAACACAGCCAAAACAAAAGCCCTGAATACTTCTAATCCTCGCGTTCAACTTAACATTGCCGGACAGAAAGTGGAGAAAGTTGATAACTTTCTTTATTTGGGAAGTGTGGTCTCGGCTAATCGCAGTGGCACCGAACTGGATGTGTGTAGCAGAATCGGGAAGGCTAAAGCTGCGTTCGGAATGCTATCCAAAATCAGCTAAAGAACCAAGCTGTGACGGTTCCGCTCCAACGTAGAATCGTTGCTGCTTTATAGGTGCAGTACTTGGAAGGTGGACACCATTAACACACGCAAGCTACAAGTTTTCGTAAACAAATATTGATCATCTTGAAGATTTTTTGCCCGAACCGCATCTCCAAGGAGCAACTTTATACGAGAACGGGCCAAGAACCTATAAGGATTACTATACGAAGGAGAAAGTGGCAGTGGATTGGACACACCCTACGGCGCGAAAATATCTCCATTGCAAAATACGCTATGCAGTGGAATCTGCTCACCCAGGCAGGCAGAATAGCGGGACGTTGCAGAACTCCGAACAAGATGGCGCGCAGGCGTGATTGACGCCCTATGCCCCCCAAGGGGTTAAAGGATCTAAGTACTATCCAGCGCGCACCAGCATATCCTGCACGTTCAACAGGTCCCACGCTCCAGCGTTTTGGAGAGTGCCGCAGCGTTTTAGAGCCTACTGTATCGTTATGGGGGTGCTGCTGCTGTGGAGCATATTGGAATGTGTTATGGCGTGCGTTGACGTGGAGCATTCTAGAGCGTGGAAAATGTTCCAGTGCACTGTAGCATCAAGCGTTCTGGAGGGCGGATTATTTCGCAGCACGCTGGAATATCCTGAAGTGGTCCGAGGCGTAATTCAGAGCGATAGCAGAATATACCCCAACCTGGTGGAACGCATACATACTCGTACAAAAAGCCTATTTTTGTCTGTTCAAAAGGAAATGGAACGTTATTAAGAATACAAAATACATAGCTTGCATTGTTATTTGGAGAAGACTCCCGTTAAGATATCGTCGACATAAGGTCCAGCTCATTAGTAGCTTATTTTTCGAAAACTAGAAAAGTGGAGTCGGAAACGAATAATCCCTTGTCTTCTTTGGCGCTGGAAGTGACGGGAGACCCTGGAATTCAGAACGGACTACATTGGCGAATGGAATGCGAATGCTTTATAAAGAAGTGTATTGCAGAATTGGAACCCAGGTATTCTAAGAGAACATACTCTTAAGTATGTATTGATCTATAGTCTTCTTCTGAATAATTTGCATCCAACCATACACTTGGTCCCATTCGAACTTGCATACAGGTACCTTCTAAGGAATGTGTGAATTTGTCCCAACGACCAACAAGTCATCTTTCATTAATAAAAAGAAAAGAAGTTCCGAAATGTAGTCAAAAGCATTACCAATCACTTTGATGAGGATTAATTACGACTTGGCTAAAAATTTCTCAAAAAAAATGTCCGTTCGCCCCAAATGAAAATAATTTTTCTTAAAAATTCTTCGAAAGTCCCCACCGCCATGATATTCTTTCTCCATCCATCAAAAAAAAAAAAATCAAGTTACAACTTCAAGCCCCGCAACTTGAACCAATTTATAAACAATGAGTGGAATTATAAAAAAAAAAAAAAAAAAACAAAACCTCCCTTCTTTGCCATTCCACCCCAACACTTCAGCCTGTTGCTTTACAATACCTTCTTCTGCCTCTTGCCCCGCCAGCAAACCAAAATCAAAATGGTTTCTTTGTCATGGTATTAATTAACGTAATTTATCATTATGAAAGCGAATCCGAGGGGGTTGTTGGGTTCGAACGCACAGGGAACAGTTAAACATTTTTCTTATTCGCCTGACATCCATCGTTTTTCGAAAAGCTTGTGGAATTTTGAAAATTTCATTCTTACTTATATACCAGTGTAGTGCCAGGCAACCGCAATTAATCTGTCAAAAAATGTTCCTTCGCGAGCAGGGAAGAAGAATTTTTAAGAAGAGAATGCGATACGCAAAGGACTTGCTGCTCTCATTGAGCAATTGAAGCGAAATTTAATTCCTCCGAAGTAAAATTTATGATTTGTTACTACAACTCCCTCCAGAGAGTTGGGTAGATATATTTTAGTAGCTCCCTACCGACATTTCAAATGTCATTGTCATTCCTCGTGGGGGTGTGAGAGTGACACATTTAGATACTCATTTACTTCTACGTCGTATTTATTGTATCTACACCCCCGCTCCCCCAGTAGAACACAAGAACAAATGGAACAGAAATTGTGGAAATTAATTTTCTTGAAAATATCTCAAGTTACAAGTATTTTGCCAGGTAGCAAATGGGAAGGGGATACTTTTTGTGCCATGTCAGTGGTGTATGAAGAAGCAACATGGGATTGCCACGTGGAGGTAGGGGCGCAGTTAAGCACAGGGGAGAATCAGTGGGAAAGTGTCCAATCAATGATTACTTTTTGCAAGGGGATGAAGGCGACGTGTAGTTGAATTGGGAAGATCAACAAAAGGTAGTCGCCTAGATCCTAAAATGTTCGTCAAATTTGTACATTATCTCAACGAATCATGCAAGCTTTAGAATCTGACATTCTTGTCAAAGGCTTTCAACGATTCGTTGTACCCACACACAGCAGCCTTTTGTACCTTTATTCAAGCCATTGATTCTTATTGATGTAAGGGCAAAGTAAAGTGGTATAGTTTAAATTAGGCGACAAAACATGATCCTAGTCCCAAGAGTCTTAACCTTAGAAGTCAATCCAAAAGTCTTAACATCTCCTTCATTGTAGTGCCTGTGCCACACAAAAGAATCGCAGCTTACTCGCCGAAACTATTAGTCCGATCCCACGAGGCTCACTTCCCCACAAAATCCTAAGTCTAGGCCAGTTTTATCTCTGTTTTGAAACCGGCGACCTTCTCTGAGGATGTGGTACACTACTTGCCTTCATATACAGTTATTCTGTCTGATGTCTCTTTTAATTGCTGTTAGATGAGTTAACCCTTGGTCAAGAGATTATTTAAGAATAGTCCTCAATTCGGATGGACACATAGAGTCCTAGGTTAGGTTAGGTTGGCTGTCCGTACGAATGTGTAAACATATGTAGACCAGTAGGGGTCCATTGTGATTGAATGGATCTTTCTATTTGGGTAGCCAAGGGCTAATTAAACCAATCGGAGCTTTTCATAAAGGGAAGGAAGGAAGTATTCTCATGAACCCTGAGGACTCAAGTTCTTACTTACTTAGGTGGTGCTACAGTTCGGGGTGAACCAAGGCCTCAAACAACAAGCCTCTTCATTTAGCTCGGTCTTTAGCTAATTGCCTCCAGTTGCGCACTCCAATTTCGTCGAGGTCCCCTTGAACTTGTGCGCGCCACCTACAGCGAAAAGGTCCTCTACTGCGTCGTCCCTCGAGTTAGATTCGAAAACTCTGTGGGCCGGAGCGTTGGTGTCCATTCGCTCTACATGTCCTAGCCATCTCAGATGTCCAATACGCAGTTTCTTGACTAGGTTGATGTCGCTGTACAGCTCGTATAGTTCCTGATTGGATCTTCTCTTCCAAAACCCGTCAACGCAAACGGGACCGAATATCTTACGAAGAATTTTTTTGTCGAAGCGACCAAGGATATCTTCATCCTCTTTTAATAAAGTTTATGTTTCAGCGCCGTAAAGCAGGACTGGGATGATAACAGTCGTATACAGAGTCTCCTTAGTTGTTCAAGATAAGGATTTACTATTGAATTGCCTTATAAATCAAAAAAAAAGGGATTGGCGAGAGTTATTCTTCGCTTGATTTCTGCGCTGATCTCGTTTTTCGAGTCTATAGCAGAGCCAAGGTAGACAAAGTCCCTTACTACTTCGAAGCTATAGCTGCCCACTGTGACGTTCTATCCAACTCGTCGGTGTTGATTGTGCCTCCTTGTTGACAGCATATACTTGGTTTTGCCCTCGTTTATCACTAAACCCATTCAGGCCGCATCTGCGTCAATGCTTGCAAACGCACTAGTTCGTCGAGGTTATTAAAGAAAAGAGGCCCTAAGTGGATCATTTCTTTTTGGGATGGAGGCGGACATGTGCGTAGGAGGTAAAGGATGGTTCCTCCTTCTTTTTGTCTATACAGCTCGTGCAGAAGTTGTTAGATAAGTGGACCAACCTCTTGGCATGTTAGCCTGACAGACAGTGTCCAGTGAGGACACCGATAACGTAGCTGATCTACGATCGCTTTAGCATAACCAGTCTGGTACTACGTTTCTGATCCAGCCAAGACCAGATCTGTCTCGAAATATGACACCTTAAGCCATTTTCCAATCTGTAGTAGTCTCTGCAAATGCAGGAATAATGTTCGAAAATATTACCAAAAGGTAAAAAGAACATGCCAGGGTTTCAAAGCCAGAACAGAAGCCCGCAGAGACGAAAATGGCAATATAGTAGTAGAATCGCAGTCGGTGCTGAGGATATGGAAGGAACATTTCTGCAGACTGTTAAACGGCGATGATGATCAATATTCCGCTGTCAGGTAAAATGAGCCATACAACAGTGATGATGGGAGTCAAGATCCCCGTCAACCAGATCAGAATGAAGTGAGGATAGCGATATCTAAACTCAAATCCAATAAAGCTGCTGGAGCCGACGGCCTTGTCGCTGAACTTTTCAAGGCAGGAGGCGATGAGTTGATAAGGAGAATGCACCAGCTCATCTGTAAAATTTAGTCGGACGAAAGTATGCCCGATGAATGGAACCTCAGCATCGTTTGCCCGATCCTGAAGAAAGGAGACCCTCTAAACTCCGCCAATTACAGAGGTATAAGTCTCCTCAACATCGCATATCAGATCCTGTCTGCCGTATTATGTGAACCGATCGTCAACAACTTGATAGGTCCTTATCAGTGCGGTTTCAGGCCGGGAAAGTCCACCATGAATATAAAATCGATACGCACCACCTCTTCATCGATTTCAAAGTTGCCTATGATGAGTGTATAGAAACGAGTTATACAGAGCCATGTCTAGTCTTGGCATCCCTGCCAAGCTCGTCCGTTTGTGCAGAATGACGATGGAGAACTCTAGCTGCTCCATCAAAGTCGGTAAGAACATCACCGAACCGTTTGATGTCAGGAAAGGTCTTATGCAAGGTGACGTTTCGTACGAAACTCACAAACCAACACCGGAGGTACAATCTTCTACAAGTCTGTACAACTACTCGCTTATGCCGATGACATTGACATAATCGGAAGAACTCAGCGGGCCGTCAATGTGGCATTTACGAGTATTGAGATCGAGGCAGCAACGATGGGTCTAGCGGTCAATGAAAACAAAACAAAATATGTGCTGTCTACAAAAAAGGACACCCAACATCGTCGTCTTGGACAGAACGCCACAATAGGCAGATATAATTTTGAGGTAGTAAAGGATTTTGTGTACCTAGGCTCTATGGTGAACTCCGCAAATTACATCAGTAGGGAGATCACACGAAGAATTACTCTTGCCAATCGTTGTTTCTATGGGCTAAAACGGCAATTGAGTAGCAAAGCCCTATCTCGAACTACTAAGGTAACTCTTTATAAAACATTAATCATCCCAGTCCTGCTGTATGGCGCAGATGCATGGGCTTTGATATAACCGGATGAGGATGCCCTTGGTTATTTCGAGAGAAAAGTTCTTCGAGCGATCTTTGGTCCCGTCTGCATAGACGGTGAGTGGAGGAGAAGGTACAATGCCGAACAATACGGCCTGTACAAGGACATTGACTTAGCCAGAAGAGTTCACATACAGCGACTAAGATGGTTGGGTCATTTAGAGCGGATAGAGCCCAACGTTCCCGCTAAGAAAGTTTTCGAATCCACCCCGGATGGACGACGCAGTAGAGTACGACCTCACGGTAGGTGGCGCAAACAAGTGGAGGGGAACCTCAACCAACTTGGCATGCGCAACTGGAGGCAGCTGGCTCGTAATCGTGCTAGCTGGAGAAGTTTGTTGGTTGAGGCCCAGGTCCACCTCGGACCATAGCGCCATCTAAGTAAGTAAGTAAGTAGTTGGCTCTGCAAATATCATCCAGTTTTAGTGGATCGAGGTGCATACCCAGGGTCCGCCATTTCGCCAAAATCCTTAAAGTCGTACCTTTTGTGTCGAGCTCGTCAGCCTTGCAATTACCTGGAAGGTTTTTTTGGCCTGGGTGCCAGGTGAAGAATGTGGAATTGCTCCGTCATCTTCGTGAGAGACAAGCACAGCTTAAGGCGGCCATCCAATTAATTCTACCTCCGGTGTTAATTTATGTGCTCGTGTCACGGTTTTTTTTTCGCGATAAGAGGTGTGAATCAATGTGGGATTTCCACCTACTAAAGCAATCGGTCGTTACGCTTTTTACACACATTACCGCCCCTTGACATTTCTTCGTGGGGGTCAGTCCTAGCTAAATGAGCTGGACATTAGAGTTGGATAATGTCTAACTTATCTTTGCCGTGTTTCTGAAATTTGTTTGTTGTATCTCGGATGGATATCAGTTGCAAGGAGAATTGTAATCCCGAGAACGAATTCGTTCATATCCTCAAATTTTCTATCGTAACATGAACGTTACTAGAATTTTTATTTTTTTTTTTCAGTTGCTCAGAAGTCGTCACTAGAGGTATGTTGCATGCCTCCGTTCTCCGTTGTAGATGTAGTCTGAAATTAGACGACAGTTTGGAGTTGTTTTCTAGGTTGCCTGCTGCCGAAACTCTGTTACTGTATATAGGCAGTATCTTTAACCGATTCCCATTTCACCATAAACGTGTTCACTTCTTTAGTCAGTAACAATTGATTTTGCATTACAATACTTTCAAGGACTCTTTTTGGTAAGTACTACCCACCTTGTATCCATATCTACGACAAAATAAAGACTTTTGTCCACTTTTTGATAATAATTCCCTCTGCTTTGCTTATCACAACCCTTTTTGTACATAAAATTCCTCTTCAAACAATAGGAAAAGACAAAAATTCAAATTTAAATACAAAAAAAGGGCAGGGCAAGTCCCCAATTATACCTTTGACCAGCCTATCCTTTCTTTCAAAGCCACAGGACCCCATAAAACTAATAAATTAATGTAAATAATTCCTTGCCAATGAGTTCCAAGAATTCCTTCTTCTTCTTTCGCACCTTACGTAACCTTTCCCAAACCCAACCGACTGCCCATCAGTTCCCCCCGGAAAAAAAGGATCCATAGTCCGACGAGAAGACTAAGAAAAAGAAGAAAAGAAAAGCAATTAATTGCTCAGGTATTTGCACCTCCAATTTGGCAAATTGAAATCTCCACTTCCTTCGATGGAAGGACATTGTTTTCTTTTTCTTTTCTTTTTTGGCTCACTTGTCCTTGCAGGGTATAAACTGGTTAAGATGCTTGCATTTTATTTTTCTTCTCCTCTACTTTCATTATCTTGCCAATCCCAAATAATAGATGGAGAGACCAAAAGGACTAGGAATCAATTTCCTTCATTGGGTCGTCCTGTTCGGTTGGTTTGAATAATTTTAACCAATTGCCAGGATACATTTTGTCTTACCGTTTTGTTATTTAATTAATACATACTATCTCTCTTCTGTCGGAGTATTCAAAATGTTTTGGAAAGGACATCTACTTGCATTTCGTCTTTCTTTTTTTATCCTTCGAGTATGGTATATTTTTTTAAGTACTTCCGTTGGGGTGACAAATTTTCCATCGTCCAAATAAATATCAACGGTCTTGCTGTGTGTGGTACAGTAGCTGCCATTGGCGCCAGGATAAAATATACTCAAACTTGCACCCACTACATAGACAGGAGTCATGTATGCTTTGCGGTTATGATACATTCCTAGCGCAAAACCACTATATTCGGAGGTTGCACGTATACGTACGCCCGCATATACTCGTTGTTATCGTCATCCAAAGGATGATTTTTTGACTTATCCAGAGTAAAAGGTAATTTCTGGAAAAGGACACCCCTTTACAAAGAATCTGTTGCGCGCACTATGAGCGTGTGTACCAGTGGTAGTGTACTGTGGTGCGATGTAGGTGAAGCGCTCTCCGGTCTGGCTTTTGCGGTGCGGTTGCCAACATTATAAATTTTGTGCATTAGGGAAATATGTCATTTGGATATGCGATATCCCTGTGATGTTATCAAATTTGAGATGAATTTATGTTCGTGTTCACTTTGATTGATTGTCCGGAAAATTAGGGTTAAAGTCAGATTACCCCAAAAAAAAAGTATTGAGACGTTTTGTTGACTTTTTTTTATATTTAATTTTACTGCAGCTGAAATTAACTATTTCTTAGCAAAGTATTAATTTCATTTACAAGTGCATACGTTGTCATTTTCGTGAACAATGAACGAGGCCGACGGGTAATGTTTTTTGGAGTCGTCTTGCGTCAGGTGAGTTCACTAGCTTCTGGATTCCACGGTTCTCGTGCTGGTGTAGGAGTTTTTACCTAGTTCCTCTGCTGCCTTTAGATATTTTTGGCAAGCAGATGGCTGCCAGTGCGGCCATCTGACTAAAACCTTCTCGCAGTGGTCCAGTTATCACATTACCCACTCCTCGATCCTTTATCTTTTTAACTTTACCCATGAAAACACCCACTACAACTCGCCGAAACTGATATTTGATCGTAGGTTATGTTAAGTAGAAGGGTGCCTTGTGTCAAACAGTCATTGCTCACTCAGGCCAACAGTACAGGTCCATTGTGCCCAATCATTTAACCCTGGAAACGCTGTAAAGAAAGTCCGCTGTTAGAACCACCCAGAAAGTAATATGAATCTCAGGAGGTCCATCAGCTCAACATTACCCAAGTCCTGCAGCTCCGAGAAGAAGTAACTACCAAGAGTCCTCATTCTTCTGATGGATAGGGCAGGACATATTTAATTTCTTCTTCGTCTCTGCAACTTCTGCAATAGTCGTTATACAGCAAACCGCGTGAAGGCCAATTTTGACCGTAACTTCCGAACGAGCGTCCCTGACAGCAATGGATGTGATAATGATAATGCTCGTCTTGTGAATGGTAGTTCATTTCATTTCTACACAGACGGCTCCAAGATCGAAAGTGTGGTGGATTGTGATATGTTTTCTCTGACAAGCTGAACCTAACCATCTCTTTTCGCCTTCCAGATCAATCTATGTAATTTCAGGCGGGAATCATGGAGATAAAGGAAGCCAAAACAAATATTTGGCGCAACAGCTCTTTAAAGTGCCAGGGCCTAGCTTCTCGCAACCACTCATGTTGTGTGCGTTATATTTTTCACATGAATGGAAGGGACCTACAGTTTTAATGCCGAATCCGAACGGCGATTTGAGAAGCTTTTTTTTCGTGACAACAATACTCTCAGATGTTTGTCAGACGCTCGCGAGAGGTGGGACCGTAAAAAAAACTTGTTGGTGTTTTCTGGGATTCGAACTTGGAACCTCATGCGTAGTGATCCGACACACAAATAAAGGAAGCCCTGTCCTGATTGAAATGTAATGTAATATCTTCTGGGATATTAACATTCTCACTGACATTCAAGCGGTAGTCAAGTCCATGGAATCGTGCTCTTTTACTTCAAAGGCCGCCTTAACCCATTTCTTACCCATTTCCCGCATACGTAAAAATGATACGCAAATGCATCATTGGGAAGAAATTGGTTAAACTGCCGTTTGTCTCTCATGGAGCACTTCAACGTTCACCTATGCTGGGTGCCAAATAGAAAAATCGATAGCATCACAATGGATCTTTACTGCCTCTTAGGCTAGGCTAGGTTGAACCACGGAAGTATTGGGGTTTAATCCCAGTTTTCTATCGCAGATGTATGATTCCACTGTTATGTTGACTTACTACTTGTTGATCCAAGTCCAATTATAGTCAGAAGATGGTTATTCCGCCTTTCATTTGGGCGACCAAACGCCACCCTAAGACATTCATAAGTCTGTCTAGTCCCCCAATAGAAGTAAGAACCAAACCGCTGTTGAACAGGATTTCCGAAATCCCCATTACCCAACAACTAGGTAGCTGTCAAACAAATTGCCCACCACAGACGATGGCTAATAAAATTTAATATTTCCCTACTCGCTTCATTTTGCGAAAATTGCTCGCTCATACCGTACGTGCAACAAAAAAAGCAAATGCCGAATCCTTGTTCACACAAATTTGCATGCCCATGTCCGTGAAATAAACTTTAACAGTTTAATGCAATGATTAATTTGATTCCACCGATTGGCTCTCACACACACACGAACAGGTAGCATAGCAGACAAATCCAAAATGATGGTTAAATTCACATACCTCGGTATACCATTGCGCGCACCTCTAAAGCCGACTTCCTTCCTTATTCTATCTGGCTAACTAAACCCCAACGCTACCGTCTCATTCGATGCTTGTCATTCCATCACAAGGATAGGCAATGAGCCGCTTCCTATAACAGAACAGAATGCTCACACTCTCTACTACTCGTACTGCTTCTGCCAGGACGAAAAGTTGTCATTGTAATAAAGTTTTATTGCAAGGATTTGGAATATTTGGTCGCAGGAGTACAGATATTGTTGTTGTTGCTGCTGCTTCTGAATGGTAATCGAAAATGATGTTGCACTTTGGTGAGTTAACGGAGAGGAGCCATGTGCGAGAGAGGGTTCATTTCATAGTTTAACTCACTAAATGTTGGTTGGTCCTGCAATTGACTTGGAACTCATTGTGTGCGACGCCGACGATGGGGCAGTGTGTATGTGTGGAAATAGTTTTTGTCTGCACAAAATTGATTTGGATTATGTGGAGTTTGGTATACGCACACATATAGAAATATCATTCCCGTGTGTGTACATCAATGGTGGAGATTGTTTCTGTACCGGGACCGGGACCGGAGCTCGGTGTAAAGATAATTGCATTTCTGGTTTATGTCGCTATGGTATTGTGCGCTAAGCTGAAGGATTTTACCAAATGCTTCCAGGATAGGAATGAAGGGCACTAGATGGAACGACTGATGTTGTTGAATGTTTCGTCTGTTAATTGTTATGACAGGGAATGAGGGAAAGACAGAGAGAGAGAGTATTTAAACTTTACTCATTTAATTGGAGATTTATTGGCAAGGATAATGGGAGTAGTTTTGTGTGGTAAGAAGTACCAAGTTGGCAATCACTTTGGAGTGGCAGCAATGCCATTGCCCTATAAATCCCTGCTAATAGATTAGTTTTGTTAATCAGAATACAGATGGCGCTATTTTGAATACCTCTGTAGTGGGTCGACGGCGCTATAAACGCCGCCTTGCTATCAATAAAGGTTATGCCAGTGCACAGATTAAAATTTAAAAAGTTAATTTATTTAAAAACACGAAATATTTAATTTATTTCGAAAAATCAAAACATAGAAAACACGACTTACTTTGACGAAAACTCTCGGATGACTAATTTAATTTTTAATCTTTTTTAACGTTGAAATTTTGAGAATGTGGAGCTCTGACAAATGCCACACCTCACTCAGTTAAGTCATCTCTTTTCGGTTTTGAAGTTAAATACTTAGAGTTCGACTAAATTTATGTCTTGCAAAACCTTTACATATGCCTAGTGTACAAAAAGTAGAACTTTCGAATCAAGGCCAGCTAGGAGTAGATCTTCCACAGCCTGACGTTTTTCTACAGAAGTTCAACTTTGGTTTTAGAGTTTTTTATTAAGAGCGTCCCATTTTTTTTTTAATAAATAAATAAAATAAATCAATATTTGGCGCAACAGCTCTTTAAGTGCCAGGGCCTAGTTTCTCCCAACCACTCATGTTGTGTGCGTTATATTTTTTACACGAATGGAAGGGACCTACAGTTTAGTGCCGTATCCGAAGGGCAATTTGTTTTGAGAAGCTTTTCGAGACAACAACACTCTCGGATGTTTGTCAAACGCTCGCGAGAGGTGGGACCGTGAAAAAACTTTTTGGTATTTTGTGGGATTCGAACTTGGAACCTCATGCGCAGTGATCCGACACACTAACCACTTACTCCATGGCGCCCACCTTTTTTCAATAAAGCAGCTTATATCTGAGATATAAAAAAAAAATGGTGTTTCGGGTTAAAGTAGCATTGATGTCATTGATTATGGAAAACAACATCATTCAAAACAATCATTCATCCACGGAAACGCCTGCCTCCGATTTTGGGCGATATGGCGGCAATTTCGCATTTGAAGCTGTAAAGTCTCAGACCTAATGGCATAGACCATGGACAGAGACGTCGAATCACACGAACGAGGCGGCCAGTTGACTGGTCGATTTCAGAAGATATCACGGTCACCCAAATTCGACTTCAAGTACTCGATTGATTGGTCTATGTGTGGCTAAATCATTCTTTTTCAATTTATCCCAAAAGTAGTCAGTCAACGTAGTCCGGTAGTGGTCTTCATTGACTGTGGCTGCATTGCCAGAATCATTAAAGAAGAAGTATAGGCCATTGACCCCTCCAGCATGAAACCCGCACCGCAAGTCAATTTTTGTGGGTGTAATTGCATTTCGTTAATGGATTCGGGCTACCGACTTGCCAAAATGTGACAAATTTTGCTTATTGACGAAGCCGTTCAACCAGAAATGAGCTTCATCGCTGGGAATGTTAAGTTTTCGTAACCAAACTCGAAGTTTGTTAAAAAAAATTTTTTTTAATAATTTGCAAACGTTGTTGAAGCGTGTATTTTTCCATAATTAAATGACAAATATAGATGAGTTGAAACGTCAATCAAACCGGAAGTTGACTTCATGTACAGCGGAGAAACTCTGTTGAAAAAATGAGGCATCCCGATCCATCGCAAACTCTTTATTTCTTCTGCAAAGACGGAAAACGGAGTTCAGTCACACTCTTTTAAAATTTTGTTTAGCCGGACAGGCTTTTAGCTTATCTTTCGATCGGGCCTATGACCTGAGCTTCTTCCTCATTGTAAAAGTACGAATGATAACTTCATTCATTGTGATAGTAAAAAAGACTGACCTTGTTGGATCTGTTCCTCAACCAGATCCTGCCTCCAGTTGCACCCACCAAGTTCGCTAAAGTCCATTTCCACTTGTTTGCGGCAAACCAGCTCCAAAAATGACACCAGTGGGGAGAACAAACCAAGAAAGGCTTTGCTAATCGATGCTTTTATGGGCTAAGAAGGCAATTGAGTAACAAAGCCCTATCTCGAACTACTAAGGTAACTCTTTATAAGACATTAATCATCGCAGTCCTGCAGTATGGCGCAGAGGCATGGTCCTTGTCAAAATCGGATGAGTTACTTTGAGAGAAAAGTTCTTCGAGTTTCGTCTGCATAGACGGCGAGTGGAGGAGAAGGCACAATGCTGAACTATGCGGCCTATACAATGACGTCGACTTAGCCAGAAGAGTTCACAGCCACTAAGATGGCTGGGTCATGTATGACTATGGAAGTGAATCCACACCGGATGGACGGTGCAGTAGAGAATGATCTCGCGGTAGGTGGCGAAACAAGTGGAATGAGACCTCAACCAACCTGGCGTGCGTAACTTGGGGCAGCTGGCTCGAGTGGTTCCTTAGTTGAAAGCCAGGTCCACCCTAAACTGTAGCCCTGGCTAAGCAATAAGTAAATGGCCTTAACAAGAAAAATAACACATGCCTTTATAAACGATTTCCCTCCTCTTTTCGCAATTTCTCACACCACCTTCGTTGCTACAATCTGTTGCACTGCTTTAACTCTTCAATTCCTTGCATAATTACACACACAACAGAACACCCTTCTTGTCGACCTCACACCCTCGTTGCTGTCAAATATTCGTCTATTCCTGCCCCATGTGGTGGCCTTAGAATCGATCGTTTTGCGGCCATTGTGGTCACACACCTACTCCCACACCAATCAGCAGAGCTTAGAACAGGCTTTTCTTCCTACTCAAGGTCTTTTCGTTCTCGATTCTTTTTTTGTCGAAAGAGTTTCTCCCTCATTTTATATTCAGGATACTACAAAACTTTTTCATTTTGTTCAATATCTATAGAACGAGAAAAAAAGACCCAACCAAAAAAGGAAGAAAAAAACAGGCAGAGAAAAAAAAAACTCTTCGAACTAAACTCCGCACTGGGAGTGTGTGGTGGAACCCAAACAACAAGATGAAGAAGGCACACCACCTCAAAACTTTTACCAAAATATTTACTAACTCCGTTGCATACTGAAAATGTTCATATTTGCAGATTATTATTCCCCAGAGTAGAAGTTATGTCCTCATTCTCTTCTCTCACATGTAAGTTAACATATTCCTCCCACACCGAGGGGCCAACAAGCCACAAACGACTAGGACGATGCCATTTTGGCCATCACATACTGCAGAGAAAAAAGGCTCCCTCCCGACAGTGGTTGAAGGAAGAAAAAAGTGTTTAAGTGCTCGGTTCAGTAGATTTTTAATGGTGGGATATGTTGGAAGGTTTTATTTTCTTTTGTTGTTGTTGCCCCGTTTTTTTTTTTTTTTGTTTTTATGTAGTTCGATGTGTTTTACTATTGACACAATCATAACCGTACTCAGGAAGAAAAAAACGGCATAATGTGAGCGGTGCCTCAAGGGGAAACTTTTTAAATATTCAAGCCGAGGGGTGTTTTACTGAAATGTGGATATAAAAGTTTTTTTTTTTTTAAGGCTTTTATTCACATATGAGCCTAAATTGTTGGATGGAAAAGTTTTACAAGTCCATCATATCAATTTGATTTAAATGACAGGCACATAGAGAAAACTGTCAGAACAGAGGAAGAGGGAGAAGAACAAGTGTGAACGATGTTTATGTATCTTGGACCATCTACAACTTTCCCATGACGTCACTTGTAATTTAGAGAAGAAGGATCGTAAAGGAATTAAGTTCAATTTTTTTAGAGAACAAATTCATTATGTTGTGCTGTATAAATTAATTAAGTCAAAAGAGATAAAATAAAACTAGTATATACGAGTAGGTACAGTAAGTGTTTTCAAATAGAAGAAATGAACCTACTTTTGTCAACTCCATCAGGCAAGAGGTTCTGGGTCTTACCCTATCCAGTTCCTCTCTGACCGATCTAATTAACAACTGGCATGTTTCTAAGGAGCTCTCGTTTTCTGACCATATGCACATTAGGTCTGACATCGAAACTACTCGTGACCCAATCACCCGCAGCAGGTCTCCTAAACGCACCATTTGGAATCTCTATGTAGAAGTCTTTAGCTGTGAATTCATTCCATCCTGTTCAAATATAAACTCTTCTCATTCAATACGGTTTTCATAGCAACAGGTCCACTGGTGATCCACCGAGAAGTGGAACCAATCTCTCCATCACTTCGGTGAAACAAAGATGGTTGCACTCGATATTTCTAAGGCATTTGACAGAGTTTAGCATCAGGCTCTTTTGTCGAAAATGAGTGCATATGGCATCAATGAGTCTCTTCTTCAATGGATTAGAAATTACCTTTCGAGCCGTTCAATACAAGTTGTCTTGGACGGTTTCAAGTCTGCAATTCACCAAATGCTGGTGTTCCCAGGGCTCAGTTTTGTCTCCGCCTCTCCGCCTCATTTTTATAAATGGCCTCTTGTCTGCAACTTCTAATCCAATCCATTCCTTCCCTAACTCACGTCCCTGCTCTTCGGCCGTAGAAGAGGAACGGCAACGTATGTTAAACTCATTAAATTCCGACTTGGACAGCATAACCAAATGGGGTTCAATCAATAGAGTGTAATTTAATGCATCCAAAATACAGTGCTGTCTTCTGTCTCTCAAGCGAAACCAAGACGATCAACCATTATCCATGAATGGTACTTGTATCGCTGAATCCGAAAGACTTGCCATTGTGGGTATGTGCATCAATAACCGTCTTCGATGGAACGATCACATATTCGAAGTCGCCAAAAATGCTGCAAAATGTCTAGGATCCCTTAAGCGGTGCAACAAATATTTTACCCCGTCTGATCTGGCCTCCATCTATAAGGCATTCATCCGCCCAAAGCTGGAATATAACGAATGCTGGTGCACCCAACGGTCTTGGTAGGGTACAGAACCGCGCATTAAAACTAATTGGTGATAGAGATATTATGAACTCTGTAGTCTCATTTGAACATCGTAGAAATGTCTCATGTCTTTCCTTATTTTACCGCTTTTTTATAAAAAATGGTCCAGCGAAATAGCCAGTTGCACTCCTCCCCTTCAAAACTTCACCGCGCGCGCGTATTATAAAAAAACAAAAAGAATTCTCTCGAAGAAGAAGCCTCAAAACTTAACTCTCAGATCACCTCTGCATATGAAGCCAGCTGCTATCCCAAAGCAAAACAAACTTCCACGATGTACCATGGTGGAACAATGAGCTTGACACCCTAAAAAAAAGATTAGAAGGCTATTTAATAAAGCCAAATCCATCAATTCATGGAGCGAATATAAGATAGCTCTAACAGCTTACAACTCTGCTGTAAGGAGATCAAAAAGACATACATGGAGGTCTTTCCACGAAAGCATTAACGATCTCCATTTAACTGTTAGAGCCCAGAAAACCCTATCCAAGAACCACAGCAACGGTATTGGTTTCCTACAAAAACCTGACGGCAGTTTTACACAGGTATACGCCGATACATTAGGTCTTCTTCTGCAGACCCACTTCTCTGACTCCCTTATCACTGACCCTCACACATATCTGCTGCGTGAAGTCATGCCACCCCCACCTAACCGACGCACTAGGATTATGGCCAAGAAAATATTCTCCCTCGATTCCATAAAATGAGCCATCTCCACGCAAAAACCTTACAAAGCTCCCGGTGGAGATAGCATTTTCCCTGCCCTCTTACATCATGGAATCGACACTCTTATCGAATCCTTAGTGCCCATCTTCAGATCCAGCTATGAACTCAGCTACATCCCATCAATATGGAGAAAAGTTAATGTAGTATTCACTCCTAAAGCCGGCGCCAGATCACAATCAGATCCAAAGGTCTTTAGGCCAATCAGTCTCACCTCTGTGTTTCTCATAAAAATAATTGATCTTCACATAAGAAATTCCGCCCTTATAGAACCTTCATTTGGCATATCAATCTGGTAAATCTACGGTCACAGCCCTACACCATCCAGTTAGCACTATTGAAGAAACCTTGTCGAAGAAGGAAATAGCCTTATGCTCCTGCGCCTTCGATAGCACACCTTTTCAATCAATTGAGTCTGCTGCTGATGTCAAAGGCATTGACCCGCAAACTACCAAATGGAGTTGTATAGACTTGTAATAGATTATGCCTCCGGTGTTGGCTTGTGAGTTCCGCACAAGCAGTTCAAGTACAATATTAAAGAAGTTACATGACAGCGCGTCACCTTGTCTAAAACCTTTTTTGACATCAAAGGTCTCGGTGAGGTCATTATCGACCTTGATGGAGCAGCGAGCGTTCTCCATCGTCAGCCTGCACAGACGGACAAGTTTGGCAGGGATGTCAAAACTAGACATGGCTCTATAAAGCTCTTCTCTATGGATGCTGTCATAGGCGGCTTTGAAATCGATAAAGAGGTGGTGAGTATCGATTTGGAATTCTTGGGTTTTCTCCTGGATGTTTCCTGGCCTGAAACCGCACTGATATGGTCCAATCAGGCTGTTGATAAAAGGTACCGTGATTCTACTATGAGGTTTCCATTTTCATCACTACAGATTTCTGTACGGGTATTGCTTCTCTGACACGTTCTTTTTACCTTTTGGTAAAACTTCCGTACATTGTTCCTGGAGTATAAACTCTCGATATTCTCAAACGCGCGCTGCTCATGCTCTTTCTTCTTCTTTTGGAGAAGCCGATGTTCTTCCCGTCTCTTTTGCTCGTAGAGTTCACGAGCAGCACTCGTCTTCCTTTGCTGCACCGCTTTGTATGCGTTGGATGGAATACTCCCCAGCAAACCATTACTGTAGCAGGATAATGGCCGCGCTAAGCCCAAGAAAATGTGTTTAGTTCTTTCTTAGATGTCTTTGAGTAAATTTTATAGTTTTGTTTATTAGGAATATCCTCGATAGTGCAAATCGTTTCATTTGTAGAAAGGACACTTTTGAGGCCATTGTCCGCGTGATAAGAGTTGCTTGAACCTTTCAAGCTTAATTTGCTTTCAATTATGCGTCAATAGATGTCCAGCTGAGCGACTAAAGGCTTTCATGTTGTTATCATTCCGAATGAGCATTGATATGGATTTGGTGAATATATCTAGCTCGTGCTATATAACTTTATGTTTACGAAGGGGATTTCTTGGAATTCCACCGTGCATAGCTTTTACAACCGCGCCTGTACGTTCAATACTTAGAGAACACTTCTTGGTCTGTCTTCTAATTGAGATGATTCAACAAATGGATTTATAACACGGTGCACAAATATTTTTGGTATCCCGAGCGGTTTTACTAATTCAGAAATTACTTTAGCAGTTTTTCGCACATATGTAACCCTATGTCAACGTTATAACTTTCTTTCGTACCCCAATCTATGATAACTGATGATCGAATCCAAACTAGGTAATCATATCCTTAATTCGCCTTGGCCTTCTCAACCAAATTTTTAGATACGAAATAGTAATAGAAGGCCTAGTTCACTGAGCCTCATTCCAAAGTCTAGGTTAGGTTAGATTGGTTGTCTGCACCACGATGCAGACACACTTAGACCAGTAAAGGTCCATTGTGATGCCAAGGATCTACCATTAGACCACTCAGGGACTAATAAAACCAACCGGAGCTTTTGATGAAGCGATGGATGTTTATGACGTCTAAGGACGCTAAATCGCTGAGGTCATCAAGGAAGGGAGCATTCATAGATGGAGCATTCTTTTGCGTGATAGAGCAGGACATATGCATAGGAAGTGAAGAATGATTCCCTCCTCCTCCTCGTCCCTACAGCTCCTGCAGAAGTCATTAGAAAAGAGGTCAAGTCTTTTGGTATGTTGGCCGATTAGACAGTGTCCGGTGATGACACCGATAACGCAGCTGTTATGTAATCGCTTCAGTTTAACCAACTCGGCACTACGTTTCTGGTCCATCTTATGCCAGATCTGCCTCTAAATGTGATACGTTCAGCCAATATCCCACCTAAGGTTGGTCTTGCTAATAGCGTTCAGCTTCAGTAGATGCTTACATATAGCGAGGGACATACCAAGGGCTTGCCTATCTGGCAGAATCCTTAGAGTTGTACCCTATCTGGCGAGCTCGTCCGCCCTGCAGTTTCCTGGAATGTCTCTCTGGCCTGGCACCCAGCATAGGTGAATGTTGAACTCTGTAAGAGACAAACGGCAGTCTAAGACGGTCTTTGAAGTACAAGAGTACGATTCCAGGGACTTGATAGCCGCTTGACTGTCAGTAAAAATGCTAATATCGCTGACAGATAATACATTACATTTCAGCCAAGACAGGGCTTCCTTAATCGCCATGATTTCCACCTGGAAAACGCTACAATGATCAGGAAGGCGGGACGAGATGCTCAGGTTGAGCTCATCGGAGAAAACACCACAGCCCACCCCGCCTTCGGTCTTAGAGCCATCTGTGTAGAAGTGCACCGAATTTCCATCATCACTCATCCCGTTCAGGGATACTCGTACGGAAGTGTCGGTCAAATCTCAGTTTCGTGGGGTGTACTCCGTGTTTTCTTGTGTGAAATTGAGAAAATCAAGGAACGAGGAGTGCCCAATGTGATAACTAGACCACTGAGAGGAGGCTTTAAGATGAATAGCCGCACTGGCAGCAGTCTGTCTGCCAAGGATATCCAGGGGTAACAGGTTGAACATAATGTTCAATGCCGCAGAGGTAGTTCTTAGTGCACCACTGATGCACATGCAAGCGGATCTTTGCACTTTAGCTACCTGAGAGAGGTGAACAGCCCTGTCAAGAGCAGGCCACCAAACGATCACGCCATAGAGTAGTATAGGCCTGACAACAGACACATAAAGCCAGCGAGTGATTTTAGGTTTTATACCCTAGCTCCTACCTATAGCCTTTTTACAGGAATAGAGAGGAATTACAAAGTCTAAATACGCTTGTGGTAGAAATCACAAAAACCTTTTCTGCACGAACGCATTAACAGAAAAGGAGACCAAAAGCGAACAAAAAAAAAACAAACACCTTCAACTGAAAAGTCAGAAGTCCTGTAGATAAAAGCAAAGCAAATGTCACATTCAATTCAAAAATTGAATTCTTTTTCTATCCTCCCCGTTGAAAAGAAATCAACCAAGCGACGACCAGCGATATGGGCCATCAACCCTGTTATCCATTGCCCATTCCAGTGTTCCATCAAGGATATGTCAAATGTCCTTAACAATGCACAGAAAATTCGAACAAATTTCTGTCAAAGTCAAATATCAATAAAATTCACTTGACACCCAATTATTGTGAAATCACACAGCACGCGGAATAGAGGGGGCGGCTGTTAGAGTATCCTTCTGATTTAGGGGGAACTTTTCGCTATGTCACTGGTGCTTGGTTTTTTGAAAAATCACCAAATCCCATCAATTGGATACTCACCAGATACAATCTATCAACCAACATTCTGTGTAATATTTTTCTTCGTATCATTCTTGTTTGGCGAGAAGGACTCTCTATCTCTCTCTCTCGCTCATATGATATCCTTCTCCTGTTGCTCTGGGCCACAAAAGATAATTTCATTCTTCCACTTAAATGGAAGTTATCATCAATTAGGATTTTTTTTTTTTCATCTTCTTCTAACCGTGTGTATGGTGTATCCTGTGAGATAAGCAAACGTGTGATATCCCTGACATTAGGGATACCAAAAAGGAAATAAAAAAATATACATATATCCTTTTTCTATCTGCCTTAGGCCTTCTTCATGTAGGTAATCCTGCTCCTCTCAAGGTGTTTACTTTTGGCTGAGTAAATTCATTTAATTAGTTTCAAAGGATTTCAGGATATTTTACGTGATCTTTATTAAATGAGATGCTGTACGTGGTGGGTAGTTCTAGGACCGCTCCTAGAAATTTCCCTAAATAATTTTCTATTGAAATTTGCCAATCGACCACAAGCGATGTAGTTTTAGCTACGTGTAGCTCCTTGTTGTTGTCGTTAAATCTTTAATTCGTTTTGGCTTCTCTGGAGAAAAACTTTGTAATCGCATTACGGATAAAAACCCCTTAAAATTGCAAAGCTTTTCAACTCTATTTAGAAATAGACAATGTGAAGTTGTGTACCGAGCTATTGTTGTTACTTTGCGAGGGTAAAGTCGATGTTGATGACGTTCTTGGGGTGAAATGGGTCGCATATCTACTGGGTGTGTTTTTAGGTTTTTTTGGCCGAATTTTATTGAAGCATGCATCAGGGATGAAATATTGTGTTTTATTCGGAAATGGTCCAATGGAGATTGATATAAGAAGGGATTTTTAGAACTCTTCGTTTAAAAGTTGGGGAATATAATATGGAGTAAAGTTGTCGATGGTGATGGATTTGTTGTAGACTCCTCTGAGAAAGTCTGAAAGTAGAATCATGTGCTTAACTGCGCACAATTCAGCAGTGTAGGGGGTGTAAGAATTATTAGTCCTTAAGATGTTATAGGAAAGGGTTTGGTTTGAACTTATACTTTGAATTCAAAGTTTCAAAAAACTTTAGATGCTTGAGGAACAAAAGTCCACTTTGAAAGGTGCTAGAGAGCATCACCGTACACAGGTTTGTATTAATATTTTAATTTGTTTTAGCAAAGAATTCTTTTTTTTATCGCAATTGCGGTTTACAAAGACACTTGAAAAAGGTATTTTTATTTTAATTTTTCATTCTCTAACGAATTTGTTATAGTATCGGGGGCTTTTGGGTAATTGTTCATACACCATAAGAAAGAAAAACCTTTCCCTAATTGAGTACAAAAAGAATGCGACTCGAAGTTTTTGAACGAAATCAACGAACAATTGCTTTGTATGCCGATTTTTGAAAACATTATGTTTCCAGGTGAAGATAAAGAAAAAGACGATGGAGATTCATTCAATGAAGTATCATCCGACTAATTTAAATATAAGAATTAACAAAAAAGAAAAAAAAAAAACGCTTTCATTGTCAAATGAAGAAAAATTAATATTTTATTGTATAATTACCTTTTCACGTAAAAATAATGTAATGAGGAATGACGAATAGCTTTGGCCGGGCTTTACCACAGCTGCGCACTGCATCGGTGCCACTGCGGTGCGGCTGCTGAGTGGCTGCGGTGTGACTGCGGTGCCGCTGCGATGATGCCACATTGCGACTGCGGTCTGCAGGAGTAAAAAGAAAAAAAAAAAGAAAACTGTTACATCTGTTGAGGAGTCCGAGACATTTCGCACAACCTTTCGTAACTTCAGTAATCTGCTGATTCGAGCGAAGGTCTGGACTTACATGCATGCCTTGACAAGCTATCGGTTTTTTCAACATGAACTCCATTTATATTGTAACATCCCCAAAAGTACTTTTCACACAGTATGCTTTTTTTTTCTCTTGTACAACCCATGCCCGCGTGGCAACGACACTGCGACCTGAAAGATCTATTGTATCGGAGGGTTGGAGTTAACCTCACAGACGTACTACCTCCCTTATGAAAGTTGGTATGTCTCTAGTAGTGGAGCATTTCAGTTTCACTGAAGTGAGT
Organism: Brachypalpus laphriformis; assembly: GCA_945910035.1. Classification (NCBI taxonomy): domain Eukaryota; kingdom Metazoa; phylum Arthropoda; class Insecta; order Diptera; family Syrphidae; genus Brachypalpus; species Brachypalpus laphriformis. The sequence continues at coordinate 164,342,364 of OX246756.1, forward strand.
ATCTCCTTGTGGAAAATACGTTTCCTTAACCAGTGTAGTGCCAGGCATTCACAAAGAATGTGTTCGGATGTTTCATCCTCCTCTAGGCATAGCCGACAGTCCTTCTCTTGGCACAGGTTCAACTTGTTAAGGTGGTATCTAAGGCCGCAATGGCCAGTTAGAAAGGTCACTAGCTTCCTAATGCTTTCCCTATCTAAGTTAAGGATTTCCTTATAGGAATTAGGCTTTATTAGACGTTTGGATTGTCTTAAACCTGGCCCATTAGTCCACTGATCTAGACGAAGTTTTTTCTCCCATTCGTTAATCAACGTTGTAGCTGTTGTCCAGTTGACGCTACAATAAGGTTCAGGACCTATAAACGTAAATTCTGAGCCGGCCCTAGCAAGCTCATCTGCAGATTCGTTACCCACAATTCCCTGGTGTGCAGGGACCCAACCGAGCATTACTCTATTGTGTTTGGTAAGATCTTGTAAAGCATCGTAGCAACTTCTTCTTCTTCTTCTTCTTCTTCCTTTTATCAGCGAGGCTATGATCCGAAAACAAGGGATCACAACCCTCCCACTTCACCGCATTTCTACTGATCCGCCTGTGGGGTTCGCCTATTTGACCTCAGAAAATATCGGCAGGCCTGCCGATTTTGGATCACTCGGTTACTGAGGCCAATGAAATGCCGATGTCGTCGCATTTGTCTGATCCAGGCGTTTATAGGCCTGCCTTTCCTACATCGCGATGTCTTTGGAACGTGCATTGATATTGCCTTTTTAACAGGGTTCAAATGATCTCTTCTTTGAACGTGGCAATACCAACTGAGCCGGTCACGCTCTCTTTTTTGTACGATGGTTTCCTTGATGTGAAAGCTTCCACGGATCTTCGAACTTCTTATTCGATCAAGCTTTATCACTCCTGCTGTCATGCGAAGCATCTTCATCTCAGTTGCCGTTAATTTACTCTCATACTTTTTGTACATCGTCCAACATTGTGAACCGTATGTGAGCGCTGGACGTACAACTGCGGTGTAGAGCCTTCCTTTCAACTCAGGGGGCATTTTTCTGTCACAGAAGATAGCGGAATTTTCTCGCCACTTCATCCACCCTACGCTTACACGATGATTGATGTCGTTATCACAAGTTGCTTTGCTATTGATCATAGATCCCAGATATTTGAACTTTTCGCACTTGGGAAGCACTGTTCCATTCAAATAAATGTCTGGAATAGGCCTGAGTGGATCAGAGAACGGGCAGCACAAGTACTCTGTCTTTTCTGAACTAATGCGATACCCATTTCCCTCCAAAACGTCCACCCACACATCAAGTGCTCGTTGCAGGGATGTAGGATCCTCACTTATGATGGCTCCATCGTCAGCAAAGAATAACTGATGTACCTTGGGGTCCATCATTTTACCTTCAAGCAGATAATCAAGGACTGTAATAAAGAGCAAAGGACTTAAAACGCTTCCCTGGTGTACCCCGACTTTGATTGGGAACTCTTCGGTAAGGTAACTTTCCCTCCATTCATTCGGCATTGGATCACCTCTCACGAATTTGGAGATGAGAATTCTGAGCCATCTGAACCCGATGTCTCCCATCTTTTTCCAGAACTCAGAGGGTATCTCGTCTGGCCCAACCGCTTTTCGTTTTTTGGAGTATTTGACCGCCTCACTAACTTCTTCGACTGTAATGTCGGGTATTTCTTCACAGTTAGGGGTGGCTCTTGGAAAGTATAGCCGGGGAAACTGTTCATTCAAAAGCTCTTCACAATACTGCCGCCACCTCTGCAGAATTTTGTCGTCATCCACAAGAAGCTGGCCATGAGCATTGCTAATGAATTTTGGCGAACGAATCTCCTCAGCATTCCTCCTTCTTTGGGCGGCTATTTTGAAGATAGTGGCACTCTCGTTCATATTGTGTCTTCGCAGCTCCTGGATAGCCTGGTTTGCATCAGCAACTGGGGAAAATATTTTCTCCAGCTCCCGATACAGGCCCTCCGTACTCTCTGCTTGAAGCTGAGCGCACTTCTTCTTCGCTTTTTTCTTGCAGCATCTGTATTCCATTTCGAGGCGAGCTTTTTCGTCACTATTATTAGAGGGGCACTTTGGCCAAGCTTTGAAAGCCGCTTTCTTCTCATTTATCACTTTCTTAGCTTCATCACTCCACCACCATGTTTCTTTGGCGTGTTGATGGTGGCCTTTTGAAGCTCCTAGCAATGATTTGGCCTTCTTTAAGCAAGTTCGCTGTAGGGAATCCCACATATTTTGTGCTCTGCACTCTTCATCCTCAGCTCCGTTGATGGTGTGAGAGAGGTAATTTTTCATTACGAAAACAAAAGCCTCGCCTTTTTCTTTGTCCAGATTGTACCACTTGATTTTCTCAGAGACCCTTGCATCGTAGCAACATTTTACAGTTATGGAGTCCATTTGGTTGGACGATAATGCCTTAAGTGCTGCCTGGCTGTCTGAAAATATATGAATCCTAGCGCCCCTGATTCCCTTACGGAGATTGTGTCTGACGCAGATCTCAATAGCATGGATTTCAGCCTAAAACACAGTGGGAGTCGTACCCACAGGTACCGACATTTTTGTGTGTGGTCCAAAGACCCCGGCTGCAACTCCAGAATCCATTTTCGATCCATCGGTGAACCAGGCGAGACTTTTGGGGTCCAGTGTTGGAACACCATTGGACCAATTTCCGCCGTCCAATATTTCTACCTCGAATAACCTTCTGAAGCAATGTTGCCTGACCATAATATCCGGTATAGTACAAAACATGTCTCTTTTAGGGATCGAGTTGAGTATCTTTAGATGCCCCACTAAGTCACCTGGTTTATACTCATAATCTAGCTGCAGCTTGATGGCATATCTAGCAGCCATCTTCCTAATGAAGATTGGTAAAGGTGTTAGCCCGACAATAGCTTCAAGAGCTGTCGTGGGGTAGGTGCACATCGCAGCTGTAATGCCAAGACAGGCAATTCTTTGCAACTTCTGCAACTTGTTTGCCGTTGTCTGCTGGAGGGTACATACACAGTATGCTTAACGAATTAAATGTGAATCTGGCCTGGAATCACTTCAATCCATCTCTCCTGAAAAGTTTGGATGGTAATTGGACGGAGTCAACTGCAGACTCCTTAGAGACCTTAATACACACACACTTTCCAGAATGTAAAAACAGTAGCACAGAGCCCAACAGCTCGCAATGCCTGGAATGCTGGGAACACATAATACCCATTATTACCGAGGAAAAAATATCCTGGGGCATTCGCAGCTTCGTCCCTTATAAATCACCAGGCCTAGATGGCATTCTGCCCATTATGCTACAAAAAATGCAAAAGGTAGCAATCCCATGACTCGTACCGATTTTTAAGAGCTGCATCTTAAATAACCACGTATCCCACTTATGGAGACGAGTGAGAGAGATTTTCATTCCGAAGGTAGGGAGGAGTGGCCATGAGAACGCGAAAGATTTCAGACCAATCAGTCTGACCTTCATCGTATTGAAAGCCCTCGAGCGCGTTCTAGACAACCATCTGCGAGATACAATCGAGTCATCCCTCTCTAAATCCAAGCACGCATACCTCAAAGGAAAATCTACGGGGACAGCTCTTCATAAGCGAAGAATAGAAAAATCCATAAGCTATAAGGAATACACTTTAGCTACCTTTCTAGACATAGAAGGAGCCTTTAACAATGTACATGCTGAAGTAATTCTGAAGTCCCTCACGGAGCTGGGCATAGAAAACTATCTAAGCCAATGGCTAGTCTCTATGCTCAGCACTAAAATTATTCAGGCATCTCTAGGCAACAGCACCATAACCGAATTTTCCTCTAGAAGAACACCCTAAGGTGGGGTCATCTCACCTCTACTATGGCTAATAGTCGTGACTAAAATCCTTTTACGTTTAGACAGAGAAGGAATCAAAGTACAATAGTTGGGTATGCGTACGACATGGTGATCTTAGTGTCGGGACTTTTTCCCTTTGTGATAAGTGAGATCATGGAATGTGCTTGGAATCAGCCCAAGTAAATCTGAACTGATACTTTTTACCACCAAAACCAAAATACCCGAATTCACGCTTCCTCGACCAAACGGTAAGATACTCTCCTTATCTCCCAGATCTAAGTACCTAGGAGTTATTCTAGATCTTAAACTAAACATAGATGAACGAGTAAGGAAGGCATATATGTATAGCCTTCTTTTCCTGCAACATAGTGGGCGTCGTGGCCTAAGTGGTTAGTGTGTCGGATCACTGCGCGTGAGTTTCCAAGCTCGAGTCCCAGAAAACACAGAAAAGTTTTTTTCACGATCCCACCGCTCGCGAACGTCTGACAAACATCCGAGAGTATTCTTGTCTCGAAAAAGCTTCTCAAAACAAATTGCCCTTCGGATACGGCAGGTCCCTTCCGTTCGTGTGAAAAATGTAACGCACACAACATGAGTGGTTGGGAGAAGCTAGGCCCTGGCACTTAAAGAGCTGTTGCGCCAAATATTTTTTTATTTTTTTATGTGCCTGCAACTGAACCTTCGGCAAAAGATGGGACCTGCAACCGAAATTGACCCTGTGGATGAACACAGCCGTAGTACGCCCAATCTTCACCTATGGGTCGATGGTATAGTGGCCAATAATATAACCAAACTGAGTAAGGTGCAAAAAGCAGCATGCATAGGGACCATAGGTGCCCTACGGTCAACCCCGTCAAACGTTCTAACAGTCCTGCTACACCTTTTACGCCTAGATCTACATATCATAAACATCTCAGCGCACAACGCAATTAGACTCATAGAGTCCAAGTGTTGGACTGCTAAACCCTATGAGCACAGCAATATTCTAGATTCTCTACCAGAAGAACTCATATCGACTACAACAGACTACATCATCCCCACAATGCACTTGACGAACAATTCCCTACAAGAAAAGATTGGCAAGATGGACAGGCGACCAGTGGCTTCGATCTAACAGTCTACACCTTCTTCTTCTTCCTTTTATCAGCGAGGTTATGATCCGAAAATAAGGGATCACAACCCTCATTTCACTGCATTTCTACTGATCCGCCTGTGGGGTTCGCCTAACCGTCTACCCCGATGGGTCAAAAATCAACTGTGTGGTTGTTGCTGGTCCCTGAACATCGCAAGATCGTTTAGACTTCCGGACGCTGCCAGCGTATTCCAAGCGGAATTACTCGCCATTCGCGAAGCTTGTCGCCAAATCAAGTCACACACAAATATACTACCAAGGCAAAAGATCGGTATTTTCATTGATAGCCAAGCTGCTATCAAAGCCATTGCCTTGGAAACCTTTTCCTCGAAACTAGTACTAGAATGCCGATGAGCTGGCCTCGCTAGATGGCCACTGTATGGTAACCCTAGTCTGGGTTCCAGGTCACAGCAACGTTGATAGCAACGAACATGCTGATGAACTGGCCAGACGAAGCTCAGCCCTCCACTGCTCACTTGCGGAACTTGTTCACACCGCGCTCGGAGTAATTAAGACAAACATCTCCTCAATCTTTCTTAGAAAGGCTAACCTTAAATAGTCTAGGTTAACGAACTGCGTCATATCCAGGAAGATGTAGCCCAACTACAACAAGACCGAAACAACCGCTCTATTAAAACGAACTCGCAAAGATATTGCCAGAATAATCGCGATAATCAAGAGACAATGGCTGGTAGGAGGGCACGCAGCCAAACTAGGTATCCCATATAATACACACTATCGCAATTGCAACATAGACACCACCGAAAAGGAAACAATCATCCACTACATGTGCACTAGCCAGGGCTAGACATCCAGCATTAGGCAAACCCTTCTAACACATGACACATGAGGAGTAAGAACATAAATGAGCTAATCCTCTTCATAAAACCACTGGCTAGCTTTAGATTCTCCTCACCAACACATATCAACATCCAAGGTCACATGAGTCGTGGTGTCAAAACGGCACAACTGTGCTTATTGGATTTCTGCTTATAGAACCACCACTTCTACCTACTTACCTACTTAGTCTAAGGATTCGCCGCAAACCTTCCTTTCGATAGTTACTTGTATTGAATCATGAGTACTAGAATTCTTTTTGAATAAATGGCATTGACGCAGTTTACCTTTTTCTATTCAAACTGCCTCCCTTATTTCCTCATGAATCTCTCTCGCATGCGTCCTCTGAACAAGACAGTCCAAACGTGTCATCTAAACTTTTTTGATCCAAATCTAATACGTCACTTATACATTTGAAATTATTTAAATTGGAAATTAAATTCATGCCTAACCACCATCTCCCAGTTTGAGTCGTTGCCCAGAAGTCTACTTTCGCTCACCACACAGATAGGCATGTATTCTTGTTGTTACATCACCCTCTTCCTTTACCTCATCATCGTATAAGTCTATTGAATCCCAAATGTAGACTGACAGCACCCAATTTGCCATCTATCTGCGCTTTTCATTCAAACTGATGGACGTATCTTTCAATTCGATTATGAGGAATAAAATTCGATTTGGCACCCACAAAGAATGAAAGCAGTAAACTGCAAAAAATAAAAAATAAAAAAAAAATCGAGAAGAGAAATGGAAGACGGTAAACTGCTTTACAAAGTCGATCATAGAAAGTGAAACCACCCTCGCACACACATAGAGTAACTCAACATCAAATAAGTGACTGCGATTGAAGAGTGCTTATCATCCAGCCTTTCGTCTATCTATCCATCCAATCATTCATCCTTCTATCTGCTCCCTTATATCCTTTTGCCATCATCCCATCGCGTAGCCACTTAAAACCTGCAGCACAGCATGCATAACGGCTGTTTCACTTCTTTTTTTTTTTTAAAAAACAATCGAATTTGTTACCGGAAAAAAGGCCGAAAGCCATATACTAACCAGAACAAGGTTCTTTGTCTCTAAAGCCCAAGGATATACGAGACAAATGAAATCAAATTTCTTCTCCCTGAGAAAATCCCTGACAAGACCGCATTTGATGGTACGTGGACTACACCTACCTGCATGTATGAGTGTTTACGGTACGAGTATTTATCTATCACTCAGGCTTGTATCCTTCGAGTGATTCGAGTGAATTCATCTTTATCAAATGATAATTGTTAAAAAGGGATAAGAGTGGAATCATTACAGCGGGATACCAAAGCAAGGATGAACCGTAAAACCATCGTCGTCGATGGGAGAAAAGAAAAATCGAACCGCATTATTAGATTTTATTGACTTAACTTTGCCATCGGGGTTGTGAAAGGAGCTTTCGCTGGCAGGAAGATGAGGGGGCTTACATTTTATGTCCTTTTATATATGAAGCGAAAGAAAAAATAACGACGAACCACGACCGTCGGAAAGAAATAATAATAAAGAATCATGGATACATATCCAACCGATCTCGGTACATTTGCAGTGATTCCCTGTATCCGCATGTATTTCAGTTCGATTTGATGTTGGATTCGATGTTTTTTTTTTTTTGTTAATTCCATTCGACTTGTGGTGGTACATCCTTGCCTTTATCCTCGAATTGCCAATCGCAATGATTGTAATAATCAAAAATTACCTTTTGCGAAATTCAGCGAATCAGTTTTTTTTTTTTTTTTTTTGGCAGAGGAGGATAACATCATCTTTTATTCTATCGTGCTGAATGGGACGGAAGGGCAGCACAAAAAAACAGCTCAATCCAAATTGAGCGGGTAGTAAACGAGACCGACCGAAATTGAACATGAAGATGTAAAAATGGAATGTACCTACCGCCAAACGGAATCATTAAGGGGTATAACTGAAGGCGGTTACAAGCCCATGAATTTTAAATTTTATATGCGGACAGAGCTTGGTTTGTTTTTTTTGTTTTGAAGCTACTTATCGAAGTAATTGGAGACAGATACATGCGCTAACAGACAACGTAAAAAAAAAGTAAAAACCATACAAAAATTGGGAGTCAATCTCAAGGACACGCGAGTATAATGGCAGTGGATTTTGTAAAACTGTTTACTTACCTATTTGGCGTTCGGCGTTGTTGCCCCCTTACGAGGGTTCATAACCTTGGAGGACTTATATTGCTGCTTCTCCGAGAAGGTATCACTGAAGGTATTACAAGTATATATGTTATATCAAGAGGTTATGGATTTTAGGTAACAGTCTTCTCAAAGTGACCTAATCGAAAATACCACTAAAACACAGATTTCAATATAACGATGACTTCATTTACATCTCGCAGGTATCATACCTGGTAAATAAAGTAAATAAATATTTAGCGCAACAGCTCTTTAAGTGCCAGAGCCTAACTGCTCGCAACTCCTCATGTTGAGTGCGTTATATTTTTTACTCGAATGAAAGGGACCTACACTTTAGTGCCGTATCCGAAGGGTAATTTGTTTTGAGAACCTTTTTCGAGACAAGAATACTCTCGGATGTTTGTCAGACGCTCGCGAGAGGTGGGACCGTGAAAAAATTTGTTTGTGTTTTCTGGGATTCGAACTTGAAACCTCACGCGCAGTGATCCGACACACTAACCACTTACGCCACGGCGGCGTACTTAGTAAACTTTGTAAATGCCTATTAAAAAAAAGTCTAGTACAAACATTGAACGGTTGGCTCATTTGGATGACAGACTCCCTTTGATCTTAGCTACGAATTCTTCGAGTTATGGCATTGGTGTGGTAATATCGCACAGATACCCAGACGGTACCGAGAGGCCGATCGCGTTCGCCTGTAAAACACTTGACCGTCACCAGAAGCTGTACAGTCAAATAGAAAAATAGGGATTGTCCATAGTGTTTGGGGTGAAAAAGTTTCATTGCTATTTGTATGGTCGAGTGTTTGAGATACAAACCGATCATAAGCCTTTGACGGCCATGTTCAACCCAAGCAAGCAGATTCCCGAAATGACGATGCGCCGTCTACGGAATTGGGCTCTAACGCTGATGGCCTACAACTACAACATAAAATTCCGTCTCACTGCCAAACACGGGAATGCAGATGCACTATCCTGTCTTTTGGTAGGCTCGGATACCGATTTCGACAAGTTGGAGGGAAGCTACCAAGAAGTGAACAGTATCATATGGCAAGTATACCTTGAAGGATAGAGCGCTTAGAAGAGTTGCTAGCTACATACAAAATGGATGGCCTTACAAGTTGGCCGATAACGAATTAGATGTCAAACCGTTTTTTGATCGTAACTTAGCTCTATCCATCCAAGATAATTGTATTCTTCCCAGTGTAGGAGACCACGATCGAGCCGTTATTCCGGAGTTGTTACAATCCAGAGTTATAAAGTACATTCACGAGGGTCACTGGGGTTGTTCCCGGATGAAGCAGCGGGCTCGACGATATGTCTGGCTCCCAGGCATGGATCATCAAATCGACAAAGTGGCAGCAGGTTGCGGCATCTGTCAAGAAGCGGCTTCGAACCCGAGAAAAGCATACAGCAACTGGGCTCTGGCTGAGCAACCATGGGAAAGGGTGCACTCTGATTTCACAGGGCCATTTTTTAACAAAATGTGGTTAGTTTGTGTAGACGCATATTCCAAATTTCCGTATGTGGTGTCAATGTCAGAAATCACCTCCGAAGCTACGATCAAGGCACTTCAATCGATTTTGACCATCGAAGGGCTTCCGCAGGCGTTGGTTACGGACAACGGCACTCAGTTTACTGCAAAGATCTTCAAGGAGTTTTGTAATTACCACTCAATCCAGCATTGGAGAACTGCACCGTTTCACCCAGCGTCAAATGGGCAGGCCGAAAGATTTGTGCGGACACTTAAGGAATCGTTTAAGAACAACTAAGCGGAAACCAAAAATCCAGAGACTGCTCTTCGCTCTTTTCTTTCCACTTACCGATCTACACCAAGAGCAGCATGTCAGAAATCTCCAGCGGAGTTACTTCATGGTCGACAGCCCCGAAACTTTCTTTCGTGTTTCATTTCACACTGTTCGATGATAATCCGCAGGGTGTTAATGTGGTCGGCACAGGAGGATCCAGAGCGGAAACCTGCTTGTTCGGCATCGAGTGTGTCTTCGAGATGTTGTTTGATTCGCTCCAGGATGATTTTAGCTATTATCTTAGCTACAGCAGGCAGCACGCAGATACCCCTCCAGTTTCCGCACTTCATTAATTTTCCTTTCCTTGATGATCATTCCCTTTTTCCACTCGTTAGGAAAGCTCTCAGCTTCCCAAGCTCTCTCTATAAGTGGAAGCAGAAGCTCAGCCGATGTTGTTGGTGCTGCTCGTAAGAGCTCTGCTGGAATACCGTCAAGTCCTACCGTCTTGTTGGTTTTGAGTGCCTTGATCGCGGTAATGATATCATCTTTAGTGGGAGTCGTGGTGCGTATTCGGAAACTTCTCACCTCGGGCATCTCAGTTTGATTTGGGAGCATATCGCTAGCTAATGCACGGTTCAAAACCGTAGCAAAATACTCTTTCCATCTCTTGAGCTGGCCCTCATCCGAAATGAGCAAGGAACCGTCTAGGCTTTTCACTGGGTGTTGGCTTGAGCTGCGACCACCTGTCAGCTCTTTCGTGATTCTGTAAACGGTCCTGCTATCGTACCTCCGTGCTGCTTTTTCTGCTTCTGTAGCCAGCGCGTTGATGTAGTTGCGCTTGTCATGTCGCACACTACGCTGAACTTCTCTCATTTTCATGCGATATAGGGACTCTAGCTCGCTTCTCCTTGCTGCTGGGGTAGCTGCAACGCGAGCTTTCAGCTGTTTTCGTTCGTCAATCCGTCTCCAGGTATCCTCGGAAAGCCATGCCCTATGTCTTCCTTGCGATCGACCAACAATTCTTTCAGCACCAGATGTAAAAACATTTTTCACAGCACAAGTACCTAATCTACGGAGTCAAGATTCCTTTTAAACAGGAAAATAGGTAGTGAATGTCATGAATAAAAACGAGTAGTTCAAAGATAGTAGGTTAGGTTAATTTTTTGGATTGCCGTAGGAGGTAAAAATCCTCTACACTACACTCAAGTCAATATAGACCTATTGTGATAGCTATAAGGGAAAACCATCCGGGGGATTTAATAAAGTTTCCGATGTTGTTCACTGAACTGTTGGACAACTCTTGTAAATCCTGAAAGGGGTAAATATTGTTCGAGGAACTTGTTTCTTAGAATGGTAAAGGCCTGGACAGTGGCAAAGGAAGTAGGTTGCATCCTACTGAACCTCCTCGTCACCATAGCCCCTACAGAGGTGAGAACTTTTTTATGTGATACCGCATAGTGTTATGCCCTGTAATGACTACTGTAAGAGTGGAGAGGGATTTTCTACCCCTTTGCATGAGCTTCCTAGTGGTAATATATGTAAGTATTTAGATAGATCTACCTATTGTTCGCTTCCGTAAAGATTTTATTTTTTGCTTCGAGTTTAAGTGTGCAAGGCGAATGTACACCGAGTTGGATTGATTCGGACTTAGTGTCGAACCTATTTTTGCCAGTTCATCAACCAGTTCAAAACCATGTTTGTAATTAGATTATCTTGGGAGCTGCTTTTCAATTGGAGGATTGTTTTATTTCGATGGTTAGATCTAATTTTCTTGTTTGATTTCCTTGATTCGAACGGAGGCTGGGCATTCACTTATAGGAAGTTTGAGGTTTCATTTTCCCCGAAGCACGTTTCATAAGACCCCGTGCAAGTCCTATGATATTCAGCTGTTTGTCTAATAGATTGGAGTACGACCATATATTGAACGGTTTTCCAGCCTTTTTTTTTTTTTTTTATGTCAAATTCCCTCTGCACCTATGCTAATAACAAGTTTATGTTAGCAGCAGTCCACTGAATCCATTTATTTTTTAAGGAAATGGTAATTACTGACAATCGCTGAGCATTCCTCGATTTTTATGTAATGTTTGTGGTCAGATCAGCATCACGAGGTTACAAGTCGCAGTTCTGTTCCGCAATATAATTTTCCTTTTCACCATTTTCAAGGCAAAGTTGATGAGTTTTTCCTCCTACGTCTTTCACGCGAAATACACTCTTTTCTAGCTTTCACATTTCATCGCAACCTTGCCAGAGAATGTTAGTAGATTCTTCAGTCTCAACAAATTTGCTAAAGGTAGCTTCTTATCCAGAACGATGCTAAGAAGAGTATTTGTCTTTGTTAGTTGGTAAAAAGAAAAACTGACTTCACAGAATACCAAGTCTCAAAAGCATTAAAAACTGATTGCATCTGTTAACAACGTCAATTCATTACCAGTGAACCCTGTAGATATCCTACACAAGTAGTAAATTCCACAGGGGGGTTGTCCACAATGCTGTACAATGCCTTTGAAGACTGCTGAGTATTTCTGCAGTTGACCAAAACAAGTGCTAGTAGATCGCCAACCAATCTCTTACTCTGCTTGTCAACCCAAGCAATATACGTATATTTAATTGGCATGCAGATGGTGTTAATTGACGTGAAAGCCAACATTAAAGTCAATACCTGCTTCAGTCGCACTTTTAAAAATATCACCTGCCATTTTTCCTCAAAAAATATCGGCCTTGGATAGATATGCTTAGGTTAGGTTAGGTTAGGTTAGGTATGAGGGCTGGTATAGGGGATAGAAATCCTCTACTACCACACTCAGGGCAATATAGACCCCTTGTGATACTCATCGGGGAAAGAAGATAGATTAGAGAATCCCTTCCTCGTGAAAAAAATTAAATAAAATGTCTTTTGTACATGTCCTAAAGAAAGTAGTAGTAGTACTTTCTGTGCCCGAAATACAAACCATTCAGAGGATTTAATGAAGTTTGCGATATCGTTTATCGATCTGTTGGACAACTCTTCTAACGTATTAAAGAAGTATTATGCAATGAATTTATTTCTTAAATGATAGAAGCATTGGCAGTAGCAAAGATAGTGGGTAGTGTCCTCCTGAACCTCCTCGTCACCGCAGGTTCTACAAAGATCTTCGTTCGTCACACTTAGCTGCTTAATGTGGTATCGCATAGTGTTATGCCCCATAATGACTGCTATGGGAGTAGAGATGGATTTTATATCCCCCTGCATGAGTCTATTGGTTCTTGCTCTGTCTAATGTCGGCCATAGCTTTCTCGTGGTGACACAAGTATCTAAAGTGGTCCACCTGTTGTTTGCCTCCCTTAGAGCTTTATTCCCTGTTTCAAGTTTGAGTGTGCAATGCGGGACGTAAACTGAGGGGTCGGATTGGTCCGAGTTTATTGCTGAGCCTCCTCTAGCCAGTTCGTCGGTTTTCACATTCCCTGGTATGCCTTCATGACCAGGGACCCAGCAAAGCTTTACCTCGTGCTGTGTTCTAAGAACCTTGAGCTCTTCTCTATAACACTTCACAAGCTCCGATTTCATTTTTATAGCAGATATTGCTTTTGTCGCTGCCTGGCTGTCGATGGAAAAGGTGATATTGTCTGCTATTGTCACTGCTAGGACTTCTGCCTGGAAAAAGCTGCTGTTGTTAGGAAACCGAGCTGATATGGAGAGACCAAGCGGGTCAGAAAAGATGCCTGCGCCTACACCTATTTCCATTTTTGATCCATTGGTGTACACAGCTTTCTATCGCTCGTTAGGCGTTCTGTCGTTTTTTCATTCTTCCCTGCTCGGATAGGAGCTTAGAAATGGTCTCGTGAAGTCAAGCTAAATCGTTGTGTAGTCTGTACTACGAGTAGATACATTGCCTAGATACCTCTGGAGGATCGTGCTATAAGCCATTGTATTTGGTCTCCAGCTATCTGTCTGGCTTAATCTTACGGCACTAATAACCGGCGGTGCTCGTATAAAGAGGTTAGATTACATTAGTATATGAACGAGTGCTGATAATATGCAGTCTTTTATTTATTACTAGCTGATACCCGCGACATTACCTGCATGGTCCACAATGCAGAAAGAAAAATATCAGACGCTATCGTTATCGCCTGCGTCAAAATATATATGCACAAAGCTATAAGTAGGCAAGGAAATTTTTAGTTTTAGTTTTTCGTAACATCCCAATTTATCTAATGTGTAATTTTATAATGACTGGTTTTATCTGTTTTTTATTTTTATTTTAATATCTGAATTCCTTTGAGGAATATTGTGATAGTTCTAATTGGAGATACGGACCAATTCCCCAAAGTAAAGAATGCCAAAGTTTTATTAAAATCTGTCTAGCAGTTTTTGTGTGATGCGCGCCGGGAATGGACCCTTACTTTTCGCTACAGCCAGTGGAGGCAAAAGTTTCAGTTGTGTAAATGGAAATTTTGTGGCAAATCCTTTATATTTGTACTATTTTTTCGCCCGCGCATTAACTAGTTAAAACTTTATGATTAAAGTACCTGGCACCACCTACTCTCACTGCATAATAAGATTTTGATGAAATGTGTGGTTGACCATTATATCCGCTATCACCTACTTTGCATTGAAACCATGAACCAATGAAAACTACACGTTAAATTTCGGCATTTATATATGTATACGTGCTTGTTGAAGTGAAAACAATAAGCTTCTATTATTATTAATACATATTATAAAAGCCGCACGTACATTGGCAAAGCTAATGTCAAAACCCCTAGCTCATTACCGAAAAGGATGTAAAATGCAAATTCAAATGCCAACTAAATTGTTTGTATACATTTTCATATTCATGCAAATATGGTGGGGATATGGGATGGATACACCTTAGGTGTGTTTTTTAAACCCCAATCATCCCTACCATCGAGCATCCGTCTAATCAGTTTATCACATCATAATTATCGGTCGCTCTCTGGTTTCTCTGGATGCATTCGCTATCTGTTTGATTCCACGCACACACCGCTAACCACCAGACCTTTATCAACCAGAGACTGTAACATTATGCGGAGTAATTCGTTTTTTTTTTTGTATGTTGCCGGGGGAAACTCAATGAAAAGCGTCAATCAATATGATTTCCCGGAACGTCAGTCAAGCATAATCTGAATCCAATATAATTACAACGAAGGACGAGAGGTTGAGGTTGTGAGAGGACATTGCATGAACTGAAGCCATACGCACGCAGACAATAGATAACGCAGAGCGGTAGGGGATGAATATTTGTTGAATACACACAACACCCACCCGGCCCATTCTTCTTATTGCATTTTGACGCCATAGCAATGCAACCAAAGTTCAAACAAATGTCCTGTGGTAACTAATTAAAATAGTCATTCATCACCAGGATAAGCACACACACACATACACAATGCGCTCTATATGTTTGTGTGCAAATAAACAGGAGCAGCAACAACTGGAAAATGATGAAAGCCAAAATGAAAAAAATTAAATAGCAACAGAGAGTTCGTTTTTGCCTTGACTCGTCTACCCACCCCCATATCCACACATGTGTACGTACGACAACGCTCAGTCAGTCGCATTAAAACTGTTGAAACGAAATTAAATTCTTGTCAACTGTTTCATCAAAAAGTCTCGTAGTCCTGGGTTGCAGCAATGAATTTTCAAAAGCACGGGAACGGTTGAAAGACAAGGGATGCCAAACCGTATTTTGTATATGGTGTACATTCACAAAAATAAAAGGCGAAAATATGTTTCCCTTGGCAGTGTGGAGTTGGGCGTAAAAGGATAATTAGCATACAACAGCAGCACGACGATGACGACGAAGCATATATGAGGATCGAAGGTCCGGCTTTTAATTATCTGTCCGCCAATATAATACACTTTGAGTTTTTCAAGCTAATTAATTTGAAATTCGCTACTCATTTTGTACTGCACAGGAGGGGATGAAGGACTTATTCGAATAATATTTGGGGATTATGATGAAAGTCAATGGCGAGCTGCTATTAAACTTTGTTAAAAGATACTTATGAGGCTTAGCGAGTTGTAAATGAGAATAAAACTAAATTTATTATTACGAGCTAAGCCACTTGTTTCGTATTTCTATGCAACATTACGCTAAAGTGAGCTGTATCATCACTACATTACTACATATGTTAGTATAAAAGGAAGTCCCCGAAACGTGTATGAATGCGCTAATCTCTAGAGCCACTCAACGGATTTAGAGGCGGTTTTCATTGCTATGATCTGCATTTCCCGTGGAAGGTTATTGCATATTAAAAATTGCTCTACCGCTTACATGAACTAAGCATTCGAGGTCTATGTGACAGAAAGTGGGTTAAAATAAAATTTACACGGTCCTAACTCGACAATAGCTTTTTGGATTTAAAAACAAAAGATATCGTTTTTAGTAAATTCTTCTCAGATTCATTTGATTTTTAAATGATCCTTCTGCGATATCCTGAAGCTGGGTTTTGCTCAAAACAATTCATGAAATCATGCCAACAATTTTCCATCAGTGGAGACCGCAGCAAGCAATCATGCGCAGTGGCTAGTGCCTAACATTGCGATAGTGTTTTTTTTTTTTTTTTTCGTTGCGCGAAGAGATTACCACATCTTCGAAAGATTCTAGTAGCCCGGGCTACTATGTACTATCCGCAAGCCCAAATAATCGATGCCAGGAATGCGCATACGCACTAATCCACACTCTGCACACATCTACCACTCTCCCCGCGGGACTGCCGTTAGGTATTACTTCGCGGGGCTGGTTAGCAATTTATACTGTACTTTCTGCTTCTCGACGTATACATTCCTGAATTCGAAGTTCTTTTTGCACGTGTGTAATAAATTCGCAAATTTCATCCATTTTTCCTCAGATTGTACCATATGGTCTATGAGCAATGAAGGACTGGGAAGGTCATTTCCCCAGTTTTCAAATCGCCTACAGTAGAAGAATGCATGCTACGTATCTTCCTCCTAGTCTGGACATTCTGGACAGAAAGGAGAGCTATTGTGTCCAAACCGGTGAAGATATTTGCGATAGCCCCTACATGGCCAGACAGAAACTGTCTGAGGTGGTAGGTGCAGTTGCATTTGCTCGGTTTATCCAAATGTTTATGGTGTGGATTAACTTATAAGTCCACCTGCCTTTAACCGTATTATCCCATCGAGCATACAACACAGCTGTCGAAGCTGCTTTTTCATCTTCTTTAACGCTTCTTCTTTCGCTAGCCTCTTGATAGCTCGAGCCTCTTCTATTGTAGATTCTCTGCATTTTGTTCACGAGGATGTCAATCCGAACGATTCCTGCTATAACAAAGGTTACCTCGTCAAAAATAGTTCTAAAACCACTGATGGTCCTTATAGCGCAGAGTCTGTAGACTGATGTCAGTTTCGTCCTTGTTCCTTTGGTCTAGAGAGCCTCCGCCCAAACCGGAGCCGCATAAAGAAGAACTGAGCTGACAACTCTGGATAGTAGGATCCTCCTAGCATATCCAGGTCCTCCAATATTGGGCACTATCCTTGAGAGTGCTACCTGAAGTCTTGACGCTTCTTTGTTCGAATAATTAACATTTAGTTTATACCTGCAGGAGCATTACTCCGAGGTATTTGACGGCTTCTTTGGATCTAACGATTTTGGTTCCAACCTGGACATTCACATGTTCCACAGATTTTCGATTGGTTATTAGAACAGCTTCAGTTTTGTGGTCAGCTTATTCTTAACCGGCGGATCCTAGCCAGCTTTTGATTTGACTGATTGCCACATTTGTAGCTGATTCTACTTCACTGATTTGTTTTGCTACTGTAACAACAGCGATGTCGTCAGCAAATCCAACTATATTCACTTTAGGTGGCAGTGGTAGTCATAAAACTCCGTCGTACAATATGTTCCATAGCAAAGGGCCCAGCGCCGATCCTTGCGAGACCCCAGCTGTGACATCGTAGTACTTCACTCCTTCGTCGGTATCATACCACGGTTTCCTATTAGTAAATTACCTCGCCATTATCTGCAACAAGTAAAATGGTGTATCCATCCCAGCTAGTGATCTTCTTATAGTGGGCCAGTCTGCCGAATTAAACGCATTTTTAACATCTACAGTCACTACTGCGCAGTATTCCTTGGTGCCGTATCGCCATCCTTCTCCTTCAATCGCTTCCGCTGCTATGTATATTAACTACCGCTTTAATGGCGTCAGTTGTTGAGCGCGACTTTCGGAATCCAAACTGGTGGTTAGACAAACGCCCTTTCTCCTCCGCTATTGTGGGAAATCTGTTATAAATGACTCATTCCAAGATCTTTCCCATAGTGTCCAGTTGGCATATCGAGCGATACGACGATGGGACTCCTGGGGGTTTGTTTCCTTTTGGTAATAAAACAAGATGTTGCAGTTTCCATTGATTAGGCAAAATTCCTTCTTCTAGGACCTTTTGCATCATTGCAATAAAGATGTCAGACATTATTTCAACAGCAGCCTTCACTGCTTTGTTGATGATGATGATGCCGTCAGGTCCGGGCGTCTTGTTGGCACTTATCTTTCTGGACTCGATTGTCAATTCCTCTGCTGTAATCACTGGAATTACCTCTGT
Organism: Brachypalpus laphriformis; assembly: GCA_945910035.1. Taxonomy (NCBI): domain Eukaryota; kingdom Metazoa; phylum Arthropoda; class Insecta; order Diptera; family Syrphidae; genus Brachypalpus; species Brachypalpus laphriformis. The sequence goes on from OX246756.1 coordinate 164,360,653, forward strand.
GAAGTTTTCTTTGGTGATAGCGCACATAGTAGATGATCTCTTTGGAAAAAGATGTTCTACTATTGACTTCAGCATTGTCGGGCACGTTATCATTGCGATAGTGTGTGTATGTGTGTATGTGGTCTTATGTACACAGCGTGTACTCTCTTTATAGGAGCTGAGCACTAACTGTATTAGTGAATTAAATCGAGGAAAAAGTTTGCTGCCAGAGCGCTCTCTTTTGAAATATGCTGACTAGACCTATAAAGTCCGTGGTAGCACATAGGCATAACATAACATATGTTTTTTTTTTTTATTTTTAAAAAAAAGGAAACCCAAATCCCAGAGCACTCAGACTCTCCGGTCCATTGTACTACCAGGCAGGAACCTTTCTTTGCTGCAGTGGTTGGAAAAACTTCGATGTAATTCGTTTTCCTTTATACTCGGGTGGCTGATGATTGCTGTTTCCCGCTGGGGCTTGAACCTGCATGCATCGGTTAACGAGCGAACACACTACCCACTGCACCATTGCCACCCTTACATAACATATGTACATATGTATATTTGTGTAATTTTTTTTTATTATTGCATCGCTGTAAAAATTAAATTGTACCCGGGCGAAGTCGGACCGGACCGCTAGTATGCATATACTACCTTGAGTAAGAAAGCCGAATTATGAAGACTACGGCTGCCAGCGCCGCCTTATAGATCCATTTTCTATGCAACATTAAAACATCAGATGTATTTCTCACCAGCAGTATGCATGATTTCATGCCCAAAAAGATCCATCTGAGTTGCCGTATTGAAATGGTAATCCCTGATCGGATTTTCTGGGATAATTATCAAATCCCTTAAATCGGAATACCGACGGTTCAAGAATTAACGAAAGTAGAATATCAAAATCACTACAACGATCTACATACTTCAAGTTCTTAAGCTGAGGTTCATGCTATTGAACTTTACTCCAGAGAATACATCAGAAGAAACATAGGCAGATCTTACGTAAAGTTTCTTTCAGGAATCCAAGCAGCCATTAAAGCATTCATGTCATAGAACTTTGAGTCTAAACCAATTTGAAAATGTCTGCTTACTCTCCTGCAACTTGCGGCGCAGAACAAAATCACACTCTATTGGGTCCCTGGCCATAAGGTGTCAGTGGAAATGAAGCTGCTGACGAACTAGCCAGTTCTAGTACTCAATTTCGGTTCGCTAGCCCCGAACTGTTTTGAGGCCTTTCTACCACCCAAAAAAATACGTAAATGAGCAGCGTAACGCCAAGAACTTAACTGACTTCCTTACTGGTTATTGCTCTCTCAAATACCACCTCAAGCAAATCAGTATCAGTCATTCTGATACATGAAGGCTTTGTCTTGAGGACACCGAATCAGAAAGGGTTCACTTTCCCACCTGACGTTATTTCTTTCCCAGTTCGAGAAATTCTAAGCTTTCAATGTGAACTTGATTTCGGCTACGAAGCAAAGGGGACAGCACAAAAGATCTCAATGAGGTCGAAGTGCTCTGCATGGTTATCTATTGTGCTTGCTTATCATCCCTGTTCACCTTTAAAAAAAGAAAGATTCGAAGGGTACTCTATGGCCGTAGTAACTAGAAAATTTACAAGCCGAACTTGCGTATAAAAGTAGTGGCTCCCAAGCTCTTCGAGAACGCCACCAAGTGGTTCACATGCTAGTCCTTAACCGACACCAGGAAGAATATTTTGATTGATTGATGTCACAAAGTCCCACATTTCTATTTGTCAAATAAAACAAATGAGCGCTTGCAGGCTATTTATGGAACTAATGTTCCTTCATTTTCCACTGTGAAATTGTGGGCACACAAAGCCAAGTTCAACACCGAGTCACTGAACGACAATCCTCGACGTGGATGCCCGGTGGACAACAAGACTAACAGGCAGTTGGCTAAGATGCTACGCATCTCAACTGGAAGCGTATTGTGAATCGTGCGCGACAAAATTGACAGGAACAGAAATAGCTGACATTGTGTGCTTAGAATATTGACAGACAAGCACCAATGACTATGGCTAGAAATTAATTTTTCAAATTCAAAATCTTTCATCATATTGTGACATGTGATGATGCTTGGAAATAATAAACTATCTAGGAGCAACGACGCGGACACCGAGCCCCATCAAGCTTAAGCCTCAATCCAGGACCGGCAAGATCATTCTCCATCTTTGTTCAATATTACTGACTGTTTGCTTGCCGCATAAAACGTTGGATGTCTAAAATACTGGTCTATTTGAAAAATTGCGCTACGCAATCCTTTGGAAAATACGTGGACGTTGGCGATGTTAAATACGAGTATGTGGTTGTGCCATATTACCCGAGCTTTCTTTCAGTCTGATTGCTTAGTATTTATTCTGGAAAAGCTGGTAAAAAGGGGGGGTTTCTATGCATTGAATTTTCATTCCTCACTTCAAGAATTTCTGCAGGCCTTCACAGGCATCTCTGACGTCTCTGAGACGTGCATGCTCACGAAATCGTTGTTCAAGAAAGTTTCTATTATGGGACTTATCTGTTCATTTCTGTTCATTTCAGCAAAAATTATCTGATTAAATCTTATTTGTTCATTTCAGCAGATAATTAAAATGAAGAAGGAATAAAAAAGCAGAAAGGATAAATCCTGGGGTATTCCAGTGCTTACAGCAAAAGTATCGGAAGATGTGTCATGCTTTCTATCCAACCGCCGAGCTGTTGTAATAATCCATCTAAAGAGCTTTTCCGCTTTTGAGATATCTAGAGTAACGTCACTAGATTCTGCATATTTTCGACGATTCACCTTCATTGCTGAACAGAGCCTTAGTATTGCATAATAGGATCTTGCTACCGAAATAGCCCAACATAGTTTCGCTTTCTGTGATTGCTGCATTGACGACTATGCTCGGGGTGTTGCAAGGATCCGGTACATATTTGCTTCCGAATTTGAAACAGATTTCGATTTTATTCATTTGTACTTTCATGATGTTTTGACAACCCTTCCTATGACGATGCTGTGTAGAAACTCAGAGCAATTCAAAAGTGCTGGCTATCATCTTGTAAAGTTTTCCGCGATGACCTTGTGGGCCATACTCTAGCTTTGGTCAGCTTTGTTGCATAGTTCTAGCAAGTACTTCATTTTCCTTTTGTGACTATTTTGATCTCCTTGCGCAGTGCCTTGTACCTCTTCCTGATTTTATATTAGAAATACAACTTATTTCTTCCCAGCGTGTGCGGATACAGTGCCTTACTCGTATCTGCTTCTCCTTTCTTCTAAAAACATTTTAAAAGCCAGCCTATCCCATATCAATTCACTTCCGTTTTCTTTTGCATCACCAAAACCAAAGAAAACAAAAAACGTTTCTCCAAACACATTTGGACACATTTCACATTTCTCCCTGGTGATTGGTTCCGAATAAAATCCCATTAAACCTAATAAACTGGTCCCGCATTAAATATTTAATTTAACACGTTTAAATGTGCGGAAAGCCCCCGCTAAAGATATACACACCAAGAACATGATTGAAATAGAAATGAACATTATTGCAAAGTGCATGCCAGAACGAACTGAAGGGTAAAACGTGTTGGCCAGGACGACGACACTGGAATATTGAAATCGTCCAGCAACCCAAAGAGAGGAAGGCAGATCTTAAAAGCGAATCAAAAGAATCAGAATGAAATTGGAATAAATGTTACAGGAAATGACAAAGTAGCTTGAGCGGGGTCGAAGTAGAAGGGCACATATAATAATATCGTTCGAAGGAACTTTTAACCCCCACCTTTCATAGAATACGAATGGTTCACTGATTGTTTTCCCTACCTCTCTCTATCGGGTCGGGCATATGAGAAGAAGAAGAATCCACTTCAACGCGAATAAGGAAGGTCCCAATCCAAAACAAACCAAACCGAGATGGTAGGAAAAAAATACACAGAGATGTGCAAAACTAAGTAAAGGAGTTCAAAAACTTTCAACTTCTCCTCTAGATCCTTATGGCTAGCGCAAAACTAACGAACGTAATGGATTTCATCGGAACGTGACATGCAGACAGCAAATAATAATGGAAAATGTGTCCTTTTCCTCCCATACCCACCAAATCAGTACCCACTAGAACCCAGCTCAGAAGAGAGATAACAGAATAGAGAGAGAGAGAGAGAGAATGGAATGTCCTGGATAGTATTATTGTTATTAAAAGAAATGAAAGAAACTTCAAGATACCTTCATCGTCCTTGGATCTGATGGGGATGGAAAGCCGGATAGATCTATAATTCTGTTCTCGTCGTTCGTTATTTTTGCGCACCGCAAATCCATAGGAGTTCATTTATCCTTTCGCTGTCTGTTATCAATTGTCTTCAGATACTTTTAGTTGTCTTTCGGATCATCTTTCAGAGTGCAGGAGTATATGAGTATGTTTGTGTTTGGGACGAATAATCTTTCTCAATCCAAAATATTTCTTCATCCTATCGACACAAGAAGTGGAGGCACAACAGAGTAAGATATGCGCAAAAGGAAGTGAGAAGACGACGACAAACAAGAACAAAGTTGCCATTAATTAAATTCACTCGGAAGGACGAGGGAGTGAATCTTCAAATTGCAACGCGAGCACACGCGCTAGGGATTATAGTGCTGCTACTGCTGTTGCTTGGTTTGCTTAAGTCAACTTTTACTTGCCCGCTTGCGTTGTTGTATCCTTTTTGGTCCTGTCTGTCTGTTTATGTTTGAAGTTTCTGCTCGTCAATGATATCCTTGCTCCTTTTTCTTTTTTTTTTGCTTTGTTGTGCTCGCTCCAATTTCTTCCCAATTGGCAATCGCAATCATAATTTTGTTTTCCTTTTTATCGTTATATACACTCCCACCCCCACGCGCTGCACCCTCTGGAGAGCATTTGTTTACACTTGTGCTTTTGTAAAGTGGTTCGCTATTCAGTAATTTCGTTGGTTGTTGCTTTTTTTTATTTTTATTTTGTTGCCTCGTTCATCGTTGGTCCTGTCGATTGTTTGCAGCTTTTCTTAAAACACAAACATGGAGCGACGATGGTGGATGATGAGGCGCGCTCGAGGAAGGAAGGAAGTTTTCGTAAGGCTTAAGTGGTGCTACTAGTACCCTCAACACTCAGAAGGATTTGCTCGCTCGCTCCCTGGCTGGTGGTGTTCGTGGACAAAGTAATAACGTAAGAGGGCTTCGTACAGAAAAATTTGTATTCGTGTCACGTAGCCCCGGTTATAACCCTTCTTCTTCTCTGTGCATAGTGTTTGGAGTCCAATATTTGATATCCTTGGTTTTATATTCGTTGTTGTTGGTTTTTTTTTTCGGTTTTTTTGGTAGCAGAGGAGGTGGTGGCTTACAGCACCACTTATGTGGCTAGTCATGCCTATACGTGGGTCTCGTGTGATATAACATTATGGAGGGTGTTTAATGGCTGGCGGTTAGTGTCGATTTAAATTTATTTTTGTGCACTCAAGAGCGGGTGCTCTAAAAATAGGGCGTTTAAATACTTATTGCATCTCACCCTTTGCCTTGGTAGTAGGATTTAGTGGGTAATTTAGTTGTTGTTGAAAGGAGAATGGCAAACAGTTAGATTTTTATATAGGGGACGGGAAAGATCTTACAGAACGCCTGCGTTTAAGGCGTCCTGACTGACAGTTTTAAATATATGTTCGTGATACTCTCCTTCCTTGCCATACATATATGTGCTTGGTGTCGACATTATGTTTCTCTGTCTGAAAGTATTCTCCAGATGCTGATTATAAACTTGTACTTATACATGGACTAGGAATAAGGCAGTGCATTTTATAAATCTTTTTCGGTGGTATCGAGTTGAACATGCACCCCAATTGGCTAAGCCAAGGCCGCTTTTGGTGTACTTTCAAAGGTCTAGACTAGGTGTACCATCAGCTTAATTACCAAATTGCCACTACTCCGTTCAAGTGTTGAGTCAGTCTTGCATTATGAGCGAAGAACATGCGTCTATGATCCCCCGAAAGAACTACCCTTAATACCAATTGGAGCTTGTTATAAAACACTGGAGGCTACTGATGGTGACGTTAGCCACTTCACCTAAATTGTCGAAGAAGTAGGCCCCTAAGAGCAATCTTTTGCGACACGCACAAAGGAGGTTGAGTATGGTATCCTTCTCTTCCTCGCCCATAAAGCTTCTACAGAAGTCATTTGTGAGAAGGCCTAGCCTGATGGCATGTCTTTCAATGATGCAGTGCCCCGTAATGACACCTACTCTAATCGTAATGAGCGACCTCGCCTGTCTAATAAAACCGTTGGAGCGTTTCTGATTCAGTTTAGGCCAGATCTGTCTAGTGAGGCACGAAGTGCCGTGTTAATTTCAATTTTACTGTAACGGGAAGCATGCCGAGATTCATCTTGTTTGGTAAAATCGATAGGCTAGTACCCTGCCTGATGAGTTCGTCGGCCATGAAGTTCCCTGGAATGTCTTTTTGTTCCCGCACCCAAATGAGGTGAATATTATATTGTGTAGCCATCTCGTTAGGAGACAAGCGACAGTTTAGGACAGTCTTTGCGTTGAAGGGTGACAGATTCCAGGGATTTGGTCGCGGCTTGACTGTCAACAAAAATGGTAATATGTCGATTGGATATCACATTGTACCTAAGCTACTAAAAGGGTTCCTTTATCGCCATAATCTCCGCCTGGAAATGCTGCAGTGATAAGGAAGGCGAAAAGAGATACTTATTTTTAGATCATTGGAGAAGCGACCGTCTTCTACTCCCGATCCTGTTTTAGATCCATCTGTGTGGAAGTAGATGGATCCCTCTTGTAACCCCTCCTGCCAACCAACTCTGGAGAGAGTGAGTGCGGCTTTCAATGGCATGTACGAGTAGCAAACCTGAACATCTTATGACTTTTTTACTGAAATGTTCATTATATTCTGCAGCCAGCTTGACACAATTGTTCGGTTGATAGCTGCTAAATGTTGTTATAGGATTCATTAAAAGCCACGGATATTCCTCATTCTGGTTATATGGTCTAAGTCTTGGATTATTTTATGTAAAAGGTAAACTCCGCCTTTGACAAACCTTAAGCACATGCAAACACGATTAGAAGGAGTTGGTAAAATCAATGTTTGTACCAAAATTTTAACGATGGACTGCTTAATTCGCACCATCCTTTAGTTCAAAGCGATTACAAGCGAAACTTTCTTATCCGTCGTTCCACACACCTGTCGTACCAACATAAATAAGTTCTTATCTCTTTTGCTAAAACAACATCCTTCCCATCTCAATCTACTTCCAAACTATAGTTCACATGACAGCTGAACCGACTTAATTGTTTTGTATATACCCAGGGCTCTGCCGACTACTGTTCAATGAAATCCTAAAAATATTTGTTTTGACGAGGATAAACCTCCTTGCTAGAGCAATCTCATTCTCATCCCGTAAAATTTCATCTTAATTTGCATTTGCCTGGCAGTAAAAACTTTCACTTCATTTCGCGTGGAATATAATTCCAATTCCTGGTTAAGTCGTTGATTTTGCCCAAAATGTTGACTATCCACAGGATACCATACAAATATCCTCCATTGCACTCCATCTCAGGTGCGGTGAGGAGTTGAGAAGGATACATAGCACACACTTTCAAAACTCCAACCACAAATATGAAAGACCGTGCCTGTTTTGGAAGTATATTCTCCAGTTTGTCTGAGAATGGGTCCTTGCCGGATAACACACAGCGAGTTATTTACGTCAAAACATCTAATAAGGATGTGGGATGGTTGTGCGGAAATTGCTGTCCTGTCTGCATTATATACTCAGTGCAACGTCTAAAACTGAATTCGTTTTTCTTGCCTTTTTGTGGGATAAGTGATGATAGCAACTAGCACCTTGGTAACCATAACTGAATCCGGTTGTTGCTATGACCGAAGGATAATATCAATTCCATAGAGCCGTCTAGATGGAAGGAGGAATTTGTAAATGACCAATGAAATTCACAGTGGCTTCTGGTGCTGTTTTTGGAATGTTGTGACGAGAGGAAGTGGTTTGCGAAATTTCACCATAACTAGAGGAGGTTTACCTGTTGGAGAAGGCAATTTGAGGTTAGGACAGCAGGACGGTGCATTTGAACGGGGCCACAATGCACAAATTAACTCATCCAAGCCACATGAATTAATTAGTTTGGAATATTTTTGACAGAAATTCCTTTGTGGTTTCATCGAAACAAGCAACTAAAGGTGGTTACGTTGTTTGAAGAGTTAAAGTGGATATTGTTTTGAACATTGTTACGTCATGGTTGTTTAGATTTATTCTTTCGTAAAGTCCAGCATTAGGTTGACTTAGTTCTACTTACTCCAGATACTAGAGGAATCTTTGGATTTCCATACCATTATATCTGCTAAGCTATCTGCAAGTCTTATGAGGGCTTATCCAAGAGAACTGCCTGCAAATAATTTTTTTTAAGGCCTAGACAAAGGTAGAAAACAAAAAAAAGTTTTCTCTTCCCTTCCTTAGTCGCCACTGAAAATTGTTTGAGAAAAAGCTTTTAATTTTAAAGTGTCACGTACCTTGCAATAATGTGTAGATTCTTAGAAAGATTAACAAGACGTGGATTCAAGTGACCTGTTAGGACTTCCCTCCTCTAGAGGAATTATTAACTTCATGTCATACCTTACAAGTTTGTTAATTCACCCCGATTGTTTGAATCTATCTAATCGAAGTGGTATTTCAATTGAAAGAGGTAGATTCCAAGGATTCTAGAATTTTAAAATGCTAATTCTCATTTCTCATGTCGTTTTCGTAGTTCCTTCTTGCCTCAAATACAATAATTGTATAGAATTATTCGTTAACGAATGTTCTAGTTGGGTGCCGATGTTTTTTGAAACAAATTATATAGCCTTCAGTATAATCGACTAGGTCTTATAGACGCTGGCTAATTTCAACTCTAAACATTGCAATGATGGTCAGGACGACCATCGACTCTCAACCATCATTCAACACAACGTGTTTCCCAAACATTAGATTACTTTCCCCTTAGAGACGTCTGGGAAAATTTCAAACCCCGCCACATCTAGTGCAATGAAGAGCTGACCAAAACTGCATTCTACGAGTAAGCCTAACTTTATCATTACATTTCTGTAGAAGACTAGTAAGACTTTGACAACTCCTAGCGGAACATTACCATGGACGAGATGGCTAAGGCACTCCTTTATAATAATGCCATCTGAAAAGGGACTAAGTTAAGACCTTTTCACGTCACTTCATGCCCAACCGGATAACTGGTCATAAAAGATCAAAGTGTAGCAGAGAAAGGTGATGCTATGCATTTGGAGGGACTTGTACTCGAACAATTAATTTTTTCGAGATATAGAATCAAACCACTCTCTCGGTCCCTTATCGTTTCTCTCCCACAGTGGTCTTACTTACTTACTTAGATGGCGCTACGGTCCGGGGTGGACCTGGGCCTCAACCAACAAACCTCTCCAGCCAGCTGCCTCCAGTTGCGCACGCCAAGTTGGTTGAGCTCGCCCTCCACTTGTTTGCGCCACCTACCGTGAGGTCGCCCTCTACTGCGCCGTCCATCCGAGGTGGATTCGAAGACTTTCTTAGCGGGAACGTTGGGCTCCATCCGCTCTAAATGACCCAGCCATCTTAGTAGCTGTATGTGAACTCTTCTGGCTAAGTCGATGTCCTTGTACAGGCCGTATAGTTCGGCATTGTATCTTCTCCTCCACTCACCGTCTATGCAGACGGGACCAAAGATCGCTCGAAGAACTTCTCTCCGAAATAACCAAGGGCATCCTCATCCGGCTTTGTCAAAGCCCATGCCTCTGCACCATACAGCAGGACTGGGATGATTAATGTCTTATAAAGAGTTACCTTAGTAGTTCGAGATAGAGCCTTGCTACTCAAATCCCTACTGATGTCATATGCGGAGCTGACCATAGAGCCTAAGTAGACAAAATCCTTTACTACCTCAAAATTGCATCTGTCTATTGTGGCGGTCTGTCCAAGATGTCGATGTTGGGTGTCCTTTTTTGTAGACAGCATATATTTTGTTTTGCTTTCATTGACCGCTAGACCCATCTTTGCTGCCTCGATCTCAATACTCGTAAATGCCACATTGACGGCCCGCTGAGTTCTTCCGATTATGTCAATGTCATCGGCATAAGCGAGTAGTTGTACAGACTTGAAGAAGATTGTACCTCCGGTGTTGGCTTGTGAGTTACGTACAAATCTCTCAAGTACTATGTTAAAAAGGAAAAGTCGCATGATAGCGCGTCGCCTTGTCTAAGACCTTTCCTGACATCAAACGGTTCGGTGATGTTCTTACCGACTTTGATGGAGCAGCGAGAGTTCTCCATCGTCATTCTGCACAAACGGACGAGCTTGGCAGGGATGCCAAGACTAGACATGGCTCTGTATAACTCGTCTTTATACACGCTATCATAGGCAACTTTGAAATCGATGAAGTGGTGGTGCGTATCGATTTTATATTCATGGGTTTTTTCCAAGATCTGCCGTAGTGTGAATATTTGGTCAATGGTGAACTTTCCCGGTCTGAAACCGCACTGATAAGGACCTATCAGGTTGTTGACGATCGGTTTTAGGCCTTCATATAGTACGGCAGACAGGATCTTATATGCGATATTTAGGAGACTTATACCTCTGTAGTTGGCACAGTTCAGAGGGTCCCGTTTCTTCAGGATCGGGCAAACGATGCTAAGGTTCCATTCATTGGGCATACTTCCGTCTGACCAGATTTTACAGATGAGCCGATGCATGCTCCTTACCAACTCATCTCCTCCTGCCTTGAAAAGTTTAGCGGCAAGGCCGTCGGCTCCAGCAGCTCTGTTAGGTTTGAGTTTAGATATCGCTATCCTCACTTCATTCTGATCGGGTTGACGGGAATTTTGACTGCCATCGTCACTGTTGAATGGCTCATTCTGCCTGACAGCGGAATATTGGTCATCATCGCCGTTTAACAGTCTGCAGAAGTATTCCTTCCATATCCTCAGCACCGACTGCGATTCTACTACTATATTGCCATTTTCAACCCTGCAGGCTTCTGTTCTGGCGTTGAAGCCCTGGCATGTTCTTTTTACCTTTTGGTTAATTTTCGAACATCATTCCTGCAATAAAGTATCTCAATCTCCTCGATCGAGCGCTTCTCATGCTCCTTTTTCTTCTTTCTGAGAAGTCGATGTTCCTCTTTTCTTCTGCTCACGTAAAGCTCGTAAGCAGCTCTAGTCCTTCTATGCAGCGCCGCTTTGTACGCCTCTTGTTTAGCTGCATGTGCTTGCCGGCATTCCTCATCCATCCAGGGGTTTCGTTTTGGTGGCTGAGAAAAACCCAGTACATCAGAGGCGGCATCTCTGATGGCTTGTTGGCAAGGCTGCCACTGGTCTTCCGCATTTGCTGCTGGCGGCATAGGACTTAGATTGAGATTAGAAGAAACACGATAGGCAAAGGTTCTGGCGGTCTCTTGCGATTGTAGCTTTTCGACGTCAAATTTCCTCACAGCATTTCGCTGATTTCGCTCCGTTGTGGATATCCGCATCCGTACCTTGGCTACAACTAGGTAGTGATCCGAGTCCACGTTGGCTCCTCGGAAAGTCCGGACACCCTGAATACTGGAAGAGTGCCTTGCATCGATCGCAATGTTATCGATTTGGTTGACAGTTTTACGATCAAAAGAGAGCCATGTTCCTTTGTGAATATCGAGACGTGGGAACCACGTACTAGCTACGACAAAGTTTCGCCCCGCCGCAAATTCGATTAGCCTGAGTCCGTTGCCAGATGTGTTGTCGTGCAGGCTGTGCTTTCCGACCACCCTACTAAAGACGTCCTCTCTTCCTAGCTTTGCGTTAAAGTCGCCGAGGATAATTTTAACGTCGTGGCTAGGGCATTGCTCATACGTCTTGTCCAAGAGCTGGTAGAAGTCATCCTTTGTCGCGTCGTCCTTCTCCTGGTGAGGGGCGTGAACGCATATTAGGCTTATGTTGACAAATTTACCCTTGATACGGATAGTCATGAGGCGCTCGTTCACATGCCGGAAACTCAAGACTTCTTGCCTAAGTCTGCCTCCAATGACAAATCCGCACCCGAATAGACGCTGTCATTTTTGTCTGTAGCAATCGCCGTAGTAGATGTCGCAGTTTTTCATACTCCTTTTGCCCGGCCCATCCCATCGCACTTCTTGGATGGCGGCAATGTCTGCTTTGAGACACTCTAGGGCCTCCGCAAGTTGTTCGGCTGCACGTGGTTTGTAGAGGGACCTAACATTCCATGTGCAGACACGAAGATCGTTGTCCTTTTTGCGTTTGCATAGGTCGTCAACAGTAAGATCATCCGTATCCGAGGCTGTTGGTTGCTTCGTAACCAAAGGTTTTTTACGTGGTAGGGAAGTAAACCCGACGGCACAACCCCCAACCTGGAGGGCCAGATAATTTTGTTTGTACCCCTAGGACAGGAGGCCGAATACACCGATGTCAGTAACCCACTTCGGGGATATGAGCGCTGCCATTGGCCCATTAAGGGTTCATCCGCCACCATCTCTTTTTCAATACCCTGACGTAGTATCGAAAATCCTTACAAACCTCAGCTCCAAATATGTCGAAGTAGCTCCGGTAAGGTATCCGCTGGTCTGTAGACGTCACCGTTGATTCCATCGAGAGAATTCATCAACCGCACGTCCTCCTTCTGAGGAGCTCTTGCTACACTTCTGAGGCGCATATTTCAGCCGATCAGGTCAACAACAGATGCCTCGTCCGGTTAGACATATGCGCGCTGAAGTTCACCCAGATGTGCTTACGCAGGTCTGAGTGTTAAGCTGCACATATATCGTCAGACTCAGCATACGCTCATCGTTAGTTCACTATGAGATAGCTATCCAGCGGGCACCGCGAGGAGGTGATGATGCGATTTTGCCCACCCACAGTGGTCTTAGCCAGAGATTTTCATTGAATTCCTCCAGAGTTCTCTCCTGGCCCCGATAATTGTTACCGCTAGCGTTTACTTGAAGTTTATCCGGCTAATCATCTAATTTTCTTGCCAATGAAAGCACTGATGGATAGGATATTGGCATAGTAGTATTTGTGCCGCTGTGTTCACATTTCCCAGGCACAATCTGCAGGCATCATCTTCTAGAAGACCCATCTTCTTCAAATGATATCTGAAGTTACCATGTCCTAAGATCAAGCATTTGAATGCCCCTTCACCATGCTTGGGATTATTTCGATGCTTTAACCGCTAATTTTGCGAGTCTATATCGATCTATATTTAACCACCATTTATGATATTAAGTACTGACCCATTCCTGGGTCAAGCCCATTACTATTCCTCTGCCTAATGTATTATAGAGTTCGGGACCTAGACATTCTGACACTGAACTGTACTTAGCTGGTTTGTCAGCTTTTCTATTTTCTTCCATCCTTCCATCCCCAGGTATCCCTTGCAGTGCTTTTTTATATTATTATACCTCTTCCTTTGCAGTGCTTTTTTATATTATTATACCTCTTCCTATGCCTTCCTTCTTCAACACACTCGGATGTCAGTAAAAACTCCAATTGGTGAACTGAAAAGGAAAATAGATCTAAAATCAAGAGAACTGCTTAACTCCGATTGGCACGCCAGAAGCGACTGTGTCATATCTCGCAGCTTATGGCCGACAGTGAATGAAAACAGAACAAAAAGCCTTTTGGCGATGAATAAAAAAGAGATTAGCATCTTGACAGGTGCGCTAACAGGACACTGCGTGATAGCGGTAATGGCTGCTAGATTAGGCGTCAACACACCCGACCACTGCAGAAGCTGTCAAGATATAGAGGAGACAGAACCCGTCAAACACCTGCTATGCGATTGCCCAAATCTTCAAAACCGCCGCCTCCATCATATGGGAAACCGGTTTTTGACGACCTAGGGAATCTCATACAAGTCCCACGAAGGAACATGATAGGCTTCATAAGGAGCACAGGCTGGTTCACAACAGAACCGACCGCAAGATAATTTTTTAAGTATAGGTTCCACACTACAAAGGGAAACACAATAGACCGAATGGCCCCCGTGATAAGCACTTAGGCGCACTTCCCTCCATCCTAACCTAACCTAACCTACCTTTTCCTTAAAGGCTGGTCACAGAATACAACAGCTGCATCTGCATTGTACTGTGACCAATGGATTCAAATGACATTGCCTTAGAGCAAGGCAATGCTAGACCTCATGTCCCTTTGGTGACCATGCAAATAATACTATGCTCTCTCACACTCAACATAATGCTCCAGACTTTGGACATTTGGGCTACTGTCTCTTCTGATAAATAGATGCATTTAGGAATTAATAATGCCATCCAGTTTGCGGAGGGCGGTATCTGACCATACAATCCAGATCAATCGGTTTTTCTGGTATTGGCAAGCTTCTACGCCAATAAAGTTTTGTTTTTCTAAGTGGAGGCCTGTATGTTGAGGGCTAAGACCTCTCTCGCAGTAAGCTTTAACGAACGACGAAACTTTCTTAATAAGCATTTGTTCTTATTAACAAGTGGATGACGGCCCAGTTATCAGTGTGTCAGGGACAGTGTCAGTGCCTGATAGCAAATTAAGTACCATAATCTGCTAATAGGCAATGAACTTGTGGACTTAAGAATCTCTTAGTCTATGAAAAAGTACAGAGTACTAAACGCTGAATGTTACCTGCCCATGATCCAAATTTTCCAAGTTTGATAATGTCACTTCGACTAAATTCCTCACCATCAACCGTGTCCTTCGAGACTTGTTGCATTTTCGAGAAATGTCTCCCAAAACCCCCGTTTTCACTGCGAAAGATTACACCTAAATTGTTTGCTTAATTTTCTTCACTCTCCAAAGGTGTGTCGTGTCGGCTGGTATTTTCAACACTTAGAGTCCTCTCGGTATTCTCAACATCTACCCCTCTCGACAAAGTGCATTCGTTCAACCATTCCGGAGTAAGTATCGTTATAAGCGATTGTATGAGGGCAGAGGCGTTAATATGACTGTAATGAAATATGCAAATTCCCTATGGCAAATTTCATGTAAGAGGATAAAAGTCTGTTAAGGATATACACACAGAGAGAAATGAATTGAGTGTGAGTAGTCAGAGAGCGAGTTAGCCTGAGTAGGATACTCAGTAAGTAACTCTGGCGGAGGCTGGCAATGGAGCAACAAGAGGGTAATTTTTCTTCCATAGAGCTTCGGCTATAAAAGTATAAATAAATAAATGTACAACATCCTGGCATCGTGGAGGGTTCTTTTCATTCGTTTATTGCTCCAGGGCACACTTGGGCTTGCAAAAATCCAGTCCTCGAAGGCGGCAGTCACAACCCTAGCTTCAGTGGGATAAGTAGCATCATCATTTTGTGGGCTGATTCTGCTTGCTTCCTGTACGAGTGAAGCTGGTCACAAAGGTACACTTTGGTGGCATTATACGAACATTTTTTTTTGCGATGCCTGAAAGTCCTTGTACTACATTTTCTCCTTCCTTTGCTAAGTGGGGAGGAAGGTGGTGGAAAAAATGGCTCAGAGTATTTATCAAAGTGACTCACTTAAAGATGCCTTGAACCGTTGCCAAAACAGAGTGTGAACCAAACCGCCACCGAGAGGAAATATCCTTTCGTTGGAATTAAAAGTGCCCCTGCTACCAAAAAGCAGCGTTCAGTGGTGAAAATAGAACTCCCCACACAATGTATAGTTATCTGCTGTGATATTAATTTAATTGCATTGTAAGAATGGCAAAGTGTTTTCTTTGTCAAGGATAAAGGACTTCCAATTTGGTTACCACCACCTTCGTCTCTGCCTTTTGGCTGTCACCTCTTTGTCTGGTGGCGTGAATTGCAGAAGCGCGTTCATGCTTAATTATCCTTTTTTTCGGCGTCGTGGTTGTTTTGGCTGTTGAAAGGACGAGATAGCGTTTGTGAGCTACTTGAGTTGTTTGCTACCCCGTGCACACGTACCGGCAGTCGGGCAGCAGCGGCATTTTTTTTTTTTTTTTGATTCGCGTGTACGGAATTGAAGAGGATAAAAGAATCCTCCTTGAAAATGCACGAGGTGTGAGATCGAAATAGTAGAAAGGACAAGAAGGTAATATTTCTTTTCAGCACATTTTTAGTGGGTCCTTTCTCGCTGTGCTCGGAATGAATCCCTTTTCGGCGCGAAAAAATGTTAAGTGTCTGCAATAATTTTTCATTACGAATCCGGTTTAAGTTTTTTGATGGTAATTTCTGGGATGCACGAATGCGAGTGAGTAAATTTTGTTGGGAGGAGCGGCAACTTATGCTTTGTTGGCACAAAGCTGTTTAGGAGGATTATAATGAATTATGGGGCAGGTTGTTGCACTTTTGGCAGTTAAACAGCTTGTTTCATTTCAAAAGCACTGTAGAACATGAGTGCCAAGGGTCCTTTGAGGTATTTTATTGGGAAACTTTTTGACCTATGGGTTGATGGGTAAAGTTTGCAACTTAATTATCTCTACTTGAGTGTGATTTGGAAGTAGGCACCCTTGCATCTGTATCTAGCCACTAGTGGTCAAAATGTGGTGATCGGGCTAAAGTAATACAAACCAGTGTGGGTGAAGAGATATGTACATATATCAGGTCACTCGAACAACAGCTAGTTCGTAAGTACAACAACAAGATTTGGTCGGACAATTTTTGTCATCTACTTTTGTGCAGTGCAAAAGTCCACAATGTATATCAGCATTAGAGCGGAACTGGTACATCTTCAATCCATCCAACTGTCTGTGCAATAGATACGATTAAAACTATTTTCTTTAATCAAACTAAGGATAATATGTAAAGCGTAGGTGTCGGTCCTTAAATATTTTTGCCGTTAGCTTACATATCCCCAGTGAAGGAGACTTCGAATGCAATACTATATGCAACACATTGTCGTTTTGGAATCGCACAGGTCACCAACTAGTGAAAGTGGCAGCTGCTAAAACTGAAGCTACAGAACAGACCAAAATGTTTACTTTATTTTGCACAGAGCCACAAAATCACATCTCACCCTCGAAAAAAAGGCTTAGTTCATCTGTTATAAACTAAAAACCCAAACTTTTGTCAAAGGTAAACTCTCTATTTGTTCCAATCCTCACCTGTAATCATAAAATCTGGTTACTGAGGGAAAGAATAATACGGTCTCTTCTAAGACTTGCCTTAAATGCCCTGCCATCAGGTAACTCCCTGATGAACCTAAGATGAGGTGGGTTGGATCAAGCCGTATATCTCTCTTGCATCCGTTTAGAGATACCTCCTTATTTATTGGAGTATGTGGCGGAGGATCAAAAAGGATAGAGAGTACCTGAGCAACATGGCCCCGCCACCCCTGTGAAGCTACGTCCAGCTTTAATTGTTTTTAAATATTAGTGTCCCAGCTTGCAAGGCATACTATTCATAGTTGTGACCATCTAGCCACGATTTTCGGCTTCTTTGACTGTAACGAATAGATTCAACACCTCGTCAGACGACCTTTTTTTTCGAATCTGCAGGAATTATCCTTTTGGGTCGGCTCTTTATTGCCTAGCCCGACAGCTCTACAAATCTTGTAATGTTTTGTTTCCATTGTTTGAAAGTGTTGATTCAATGGATGGTGCCTTGAATGAGCTATGTATTTGAGTATTATACCTGACCAAGTTGGTAGATAATCTTCTTTTTTTTTTATTGCTTCCAGATTATATGCTAAGTTTATGTAAATCCTTCCAGGAAAAATATTATCTTCTTCTTTCTCCAATTTTGGTGAGTTAATGATCCGAACTTAAGGGATCATAACCATCCCACTTCACAGCATTTCTACTGATCCGAATGGGGGGTTCCCATGTTTGTGTAAAATGTTCTGCAGTTACTCTCCATCTAATCAGAAGCGGTGTTGTTGGAAAACGAAGAGAAACCCAATACCAGTGTGAGCGAAAGAGTCCGTTCTTAATAGCTTCATCTCTTTACGTCAGTAGGAGGTATTATTATTATTCGTGAAAATGGTGCAACACACTGCGACCTTAGGGTCTATTGTGTTCCCTTCTTATTCCGTGTAAAGGTTTGTTCCCTCAGTATAGTTTCCTTCGCATCCAGAACTAAATTTGAGAGTCTTGCACTCTTATTTGTTTACGGCGAAAATAGACCACCATTAGAACACCCCCTCCAGTCCAGATTCTTCAAAGAAATTGAGAATCAGAAGCGTGTCTATGGTTGGTGTATTTTTATTCGATATTTAGGACTTGCCCAAGCATTTGATTGTTTTTTTGGGCTAATGCCCCATAAGACTCTAGAATGTGCTCCGAAGTCTCGCTGGACTCGTTGTAGAACCTGCAGAGTCCTTCAACTGCTATATCTAATCTCATTAGGTGTTCCTGTAGTCTACAGTGCCGCAGGAAACCTGCTAGGGTACGTAGGTTATTCTTGTTCAGATTGATATAACCTTTGTGGGCGCCGTGGCGTAAGCAGTTAGTGTGTCGGATCACTACGCATGAGGTTCCAAGTTCGAATCCCAGTAAACACCAAAAAGTTTTTTCACGGTCCCACCTCTCGCGAGCGTCTGACAAACATCCGAGAGTATTGTTGTCACGAAAAAAGCTTCTCAAATCGCCGTTCGGAGTCGGCAATAAACTGTAGGTCCCTCCCATACGTGTGAAATATATAACGCACACAATATGAGTGGTTGGGAGAAGCTAGGCGCTGGCACTCAAAGAACAGCTCTTAAATATTTTTTTATTTTTTATTTTAGTAGTTCATTCGCTTGACTTATATTTTGAGTTTTAATCTAGGTACTTGCCATATTTACTCTGCCTACTTTCCTGAATTCTTTTTTTAGAATATTGCCCCCTTTTCCACACAATGGTTCTGGACCTGCTGCTTCATTACCATCTATTCCGACATGGCCCGTTATCCAATAAAGTGTTTCTTTAGTTCTTCTGCCTGCCCAATTCATTAAGCTTGTGTAGGCACTCTTACACAAGCTTGGACTTAAAGATATGGGCTTCATCAAATGCCTTGATGACTGCTTGACTGTCTGACATTATTGCTGTATCGCAATTCCCGTAGTTTTTCTAAGACTGATTTGGAAGCAACTGTCTATGGCAGATATTTCGATCTGAAAGTACCCATGGGTTCGAAATACTTTGTGCCAGCCCAAATACTTCTGATCCATCTGTATACCACCTTATCGTGTGGTTATTTATCCTGTAGACTGTGGATACACGTTAGGTTAGGTAGATGAGTGCCTTGTGACAAAAGAGGCACTGCTCACTTAGACCAACAGTTCGGGTCCATTGAGCCTAAATTATTTTACCCTGGAAACACTGTGAAGATAGTTAGCTGTTAGAACCATTCAGATAGTGAATCTCAGAAGGTGCGTTAGCTCTACAGAGGGATTAACAAAAGTTCGCTTAGTTGGTGTCAATTTAGTCTTTAAAAAAAAAAAAGATGCTTCATGTGGCTTATAATCTGACAAAATTTATTTCCAAATTTCAGAACAAGAGGTAAGAATGGAGACGAAAAAAAGAAAAATTAGTGACGTAAGCTCGGTTGAAGTTCCACCGCCAACACCGGAAGAAATTCATTTTGCCATTCTCTTCGGATTTCGACGTCAACCCACGCCAGTCAAAATCTTGCACGAATGCCAAAATGCATACGGAATAAATGCACCATCTCTTGTTACTATTTCAAATTGGTTTCGAAGATTCAGACTGGCCATTTTTCTGTGAAGGACGAATTTCGTGAAGGTCGGCCCAAATCCTCGACCGACGATATAAATGTGGCCCTGGTGAAGGCTAAAATTGACGAAGATGCCAGGATGACACAGGAGATGATTGCGGATGAACTGGGCTTAAATGCCATGCCTATATCATTAGTTTTAAATTATCACCTGAAATATTCCATCAGCTCGATGGGTTCCAAAATTTTTGAAAGGAGAGCAAAAAGAGGCTCGTGTTCGTTTTGCTCAATATTTCGTGGATAAGTTTGAAAGTGGAGAGTCAAGCTGATTCAATAAGATCGTTATAGGTGACGAATCTTGGTTTCACAAGTACGACCCGGAAACCAAACAGCAGTCCATGGTATGGAGCCCAGAAAGTGCAAAAGATCCAGTAAAGGCTAAACAACAAAAGGCAGCGACAAAAGTTATGATGTCGATGTACTTCACTACGGCGAAAATGGTCGCCGTCATCCCGTTTCAAACTGGTCAGACAGTCACTGCTAAGTAGTATACTGAAACTTGCTTACCACAAGTTTTCCAAAATTTACTAGGACACCGACAAAAAGAGGAGCTGCGCCGCTACTTTTTGCACTACGACAATGCGCCTGCGCACACTGCTGAAAAAGCCAAGGACTTTCTTGCGCTCTCAGGCATCAATGAAATTCGCTCAGCACCTTATTCTCCGAATCTAGCGCCGTGTGACTTTTGGCTGATTCCAAAAATAAAAAAAGATTTGAGGGGAAAAATCTTCACATCTAACGAGGAGATTATTAATGCAGTTAAAGTCGAAATCCAAAAGCTCCAAAAAGAAGATGTTGAAAGCTGTTTTGAAAGATGGATCTATCGGCTGAAGAAATGTTTTGAAATCAATAAGAATTATGTGAAGAAATTAAAAAAAGATGAAGATTAAAACTGTAAAGTTAAATTTATTTTTGTGTTTTATTATTCAATCAACTAAGCGATCTTTTGATAGTTCCTACGTACATTGCCTAAGTCAGTCACCCGTAGTCAGTCATAAGGGAAAACGAATAACATCGAAGTTTTTTCCAACCACTGCACTAAAGAAAGGTTCCTGCCTGGTAGTACAATGGACCGGAGAGTCTGAGTGCTCTGAGATTTGGGTTTCGTTTTTTTTTAAAACACAAAAAAAAAAACTTTGCCTAAGTCCTCCAGCTCCGAGAAGAGTAACTACCAACAGTCTTCATTCTTCTGATGGAAATGGCAGGATAATCACACAGCAGGTGACGAATAGATTAAATTTCTTCTTCATCCCTGCAACTTCTACAATAGTCGTTATGCAACACACCCAGTCGCTCCGCGTGGACGCCAATAGCTCAATGACCAGACTGTGGATAAAATATAGTAAACTGTGAATACGGTAACAAAAATTGCCTATTGCGTAGAGTACTTCCTAAGATTGAGACGAATGATTGAGGAAAAGCTCAACTTTTTTTTTTTCTTTTTGGTTCGTACAACGAAACTAAATTCTAGCCAAAATGTGGATAAAATTTTTTGTTATTAGCTTTAAACCTGCGCGTTTTTAGTGGTCCCTGTCATTGCTTCCCAAAACTGAACACATCCTTGGGCTTCCACCAACTTTCTTTTTTATCTGACCCTGGCTTTCCAGGAAAATTTGACCCTGGAATTTTATATGCCAATAATCTGCCAAGTTCTTCGCTTAGCTTAGCTTAGCTTCGTGTTGACAGCTTCTAGATGTCTCTCAGGGACTTTCCGGTCCGGACATTGGCCCTTTTTTTTTTAGTAGTTTTCAAAGTTCAATTTCTGTCATAATGTTGTCACCCCCAGGGATCGCCAGATCGATAGATTGTTATCAAGCACTCGAATTAAAACCTTACTCCGATATACTTCTGCCTTCCGATTCCTTCTTTCGTCAGCACTGAGATCGTTCGGTTTGCGCAATCCTCAACCACAACGGATAAGCAAGTGAGTTCCAGGCGTACCTCCATGGCTGCGGTTGAGCAAGTTTTGCCCTTAATTAAGTGTCTCTATATTAATTCGTTCATGTTGCCCATGCTATGGCCCCATAGATAATAACTGGCCTCACAATGTCTAGGTGAATCCATTTTAGGACGCTTGGACTGCATCCCCAAGATTTGCTCGCTAGGCTCCTGCATTTCATAAAAACGCATTTAGACTAAATAGATATATTTTCTGTATATTTTTTCCAGATGAATTTACTGTCTAGGTATAGTCATAGATACGAGATAGATTTTCTTTGACTGGTGTCAGTATCGTGCCTGCCTGGCAATGCGTAGGTTTGATTCGTTCGTGTCTTCTTTTTCTCGTGAACTATCGTTGTTTTAGCCAAGTTTATGTTTAGCCTAGCCATGTAGCTTTATTCATGAGTTATTTTTAGCCCACGTTGTATGATATCACACAGGGCATCTTCAAACTTACCTCTGGCAATCAATACTATGTCACAGTAGAAGGTATCTCTGGATGAAAAAACTCGGCTAGAACAAATTTGCATCTTGTGCATGGTGCGCATGTTGGTGTAGAGGTGCAGATATAGGGTTGACATGGTGTAAGTGCACCGCGACCTAAGTAGATCTTATTGCATCTCCTTACCGAGGGCCCTAGTCAATGAGATACTCAAAGTAGAGCACCTTACCCAGTCCAATTGCTTCGTCAAGTCAAGTATGTATATCAGTTTTGGTGAGGCTTGTAGACAAAATTGTTTGTTCGTTACAAGAGTCCGCTCTGGTTTTGAGTAAAGAGGTACAATGCTATGCATTCTTCACCTTCAACTTCATCTTTAACTAATAAACCCGAAAACCGTCACGAAAATCACAAATTCTTGTAATTTTCTGTCGTTTAAATAAACTTTTTAGCGAAACCCTAACAAACTTTTTGTATATGTACTTCTCCAATCTTTTGTTGGAAGAAGTTTCGCTTACCATAACCTTTTCATTCACAAAGCATAACAAGAATCTCAAAAAGAACTCCGCTCACAGCGAATTTTTAAAAAGTCATTTTAAATCAATTTACTGTCACTCTTCATAAAAAATTCAAAGTGAGAAAAAATGTTTAAACTTCATCCGTCTCTCCCTGGTGTCTGCGTGCTAAAAAAAAATAAAAACAGAATCGACCCGAACCGCACTGTCAACTGTCTCTAAAGCCATACAGAACGAAGGAGACACACAAGACGAATATACAGGACACTGGTTTTTTTTTTAAACAAAATCAAAACTGGTCATAAAAGTTTTCATGTTGTTGTTGTTGTTACAATTATTATTACTAAAAAGGACACTCGCAAGGAGGAGCATTCATACATCCGTCTCGCAGGACATACCTACCATCCAAAAAAAAGAAAAATATAAAAATTCTACAAAACTACTTTGCAAATAGCATTTCCTCGTTCGTTTCATCCTTCGCTTCATCTTGCTGCTTGTCTTTCATTTGGCTTTTTGGACAGCGTATACAGATATATAAAAATCCACCGGGAATAAACCACCTAACGCGAATAATAGGCATGGAATAAAACTGTCAACTTTTTTTGTCGTGTCCTTTTTACAACCAAAGGAAGTTGCAAAAAAAAAAAAAAAACGAACAAAAATATATCTCTGTCCTCATCTTCAGGTTGACTGAATGTGAACTAAAAAGTGATGCAAAGGAGACAAAAAGAAAAATTGCCCAAAGATTTTTTTTTCTTTTCCAGAGGACACTATTCTACTGGTAAAAAGGGAATGGAAGCCCTCTGTAACGTACGTATGCTGCTGCTACTGCTGCTGCGTCCTCTTGTTGGTGACTTTTACAAATTTGTCTTTGAAATTCGTTTTATCTGCTGGTCCACTGGTGATTTCTTTTTGCTTTTTACATGTGCAGGTTTTTAGTTGGTAGGAAAGGACATACAGGATACCACCGTCTTTATATGAAAGCTTTTATGTTTCATGTTTTATTACTTCAGGGCGCAGTAAATGCATTAAGTTTTGCTTTAGAACTTCGTAGGCGTTGTTTTTACACATAGCTCTGTATTATCTTCCCCATGTATCTCTTACGGTGTAGTCATAGATACGGATACGTCTCGACGTCCAAACGTCGTCATATATTGTATATTCAAGGAGAATGGATCAGTGAATGTTTCTGCACTTAGATTAGTTCTATTTATGACGTTGAACGTACCCTTCAAATCTTTTTCATTGCCCGGTAGATTCTTTGACAATTCTAGTTGTTTGTCATTGAATTTAGTGAGGATGTTAATAGGATATAAGCTGCACAACATAGTAGGTACTTTTGCACCCTTTTTGAAATATTCTCCTTTCACTTGTGGACTACTATCGTTACTTTGTTAAATAAGAATATCCTGCAGATACTATATTTAAGGACTTACGAGAGGATTATTTGTACTTTCATGGCTATATTCTCCACATCTGCTGTGTTCTAGCTATCTTATTTCGAAACAATCTTAGTTCAAACCACTAACATGTAGCATATGCTCCTTATGGCACATCTTAACTAAGAACTTCTCCTGCGCCAAAAACATAAGAATATTCACCATATTGGTGCACCATACGTCATCTCGATATAGCCTTCTTTGCCCGAAAAAATTGCGGTTGATGATTCGTGTTTCCAATGCCTCTGGCGGGGCCAACAACTGAGCTTAGGTAGACAACATTGTTGACTTTCTCAAAATTTTAGATATCAGTCATTGTAACGATTTATTGAATACGTCGGTGAATAAAATCGTTCTTAACAGACATCGAGACTGAATTTATTTGCTTCGTTCTGTCGAAGTTATTCATTTACTTGGAGTGTAAAGCAAGCCCGTCAAATTCTCATTAATTGTATCCTTATACGAATTTCTAAAAAACAAAAATCGAAAATTGATGCCCATTCTCAGTTTCGGAAAGAGGAGCACATATCATACCGACGCACGCAGTGCGATCTAGACAGATGTTATTGAATAACAAAGTCCCTTCTCAAGCAACTGAGTTAACCCAGTCCGACTATATGACACAGAGGCATAAACCTAATAAAACGTGAAGAAAGATACTCTTTGTTACTTCGACAGAAACATTCTTCGAGTGATTTCCGGTTCCAGACATAGATAGGCTGTAGGGCAGAAGAAAACCAAACTTCTCTCAACTAATAAGGCATATGCAGTTACTGAAGTAAAAAAGACCCAGTAAATCACACCACGGCTAATACCTCAAGGAGTTAAACAAATCCACTGACCTGAAGTTCCTTTGATTGGAACTTTTTTCAGATGAGAGTTTTAGTGAGTTATTGGCCTCTTTTGAGAAAGAAATGGATGAATAATGTACGAACACCACTCGTTCAAGATCATTTGCATTCGAGCAATGAATGTCTTAATACTGTTTTCAAAACTACTCTAAAACAATCCCCAACACCCCACAAATGTGTACCCAAACACCACCACTACACGGCACAAGACAATAGAGTGTTTCCAGCTTTAAAGGCTTAAATAGCAGTATAGAAAGCTAGAGGTGAAACAGAAGTCTTTATTTTAAGCAAATGAGGTAAACAGCGAGGAGGTAAGCAAATCAATGCCCACGCAAGTCTATGCAACAAATTCAAGGTTTTGAGAGATGCCACCCACATCTTGGTGGCTTTAGGTTCCCTAATGTGTTTTTATGATTACATGTCTGAAGTCTCTGCTTTATTTGATGAAAGACTTGATTTGACTTCAGTTGAGAAAGGATACTTTCACCTTTGAAGTGCGAAAAAATTCAATTCCTCACCCCAATTTCAGTGAAAAGAAAGGGAAAAATGGTTTATTGTATGTACTCATGCAGCAATTTAAAAAAATAAGGTGTTCCAAAGAAATAATTCACAATTGTTTAACGTACCAATATTTAGACGATTTAATTTTGTAAGATTTATTTTTTCAAATGTAAATCACTTACAGTCGTCTTATTCGCTCACAAATAAGATGAGATTCTAGTAAAATACAATAGGATAAGCATACAGTCTGGTTCAAAAGCAAAATGCTTTCGTAAGACGTTAAAAATGCTTTTAAAAAGTGTAAAAAATCTTATCACCCTCAAAGACTCTAAATATGTCCTGCATCACGATGATATCTCTACTTCTTTGATGATTCCACCAACATCAACTTTCCCTCTGATCTGGAAAACTGCAAGAGTTTTGCCCATTGGAAGGAAGCCAATTCGTCTTCTCCGTCTGAGTTAGACCGAGTAGCATTCTACCTTTCTTGTCAAAGGAAGAAAACTTCTAAATAGGTCACTCAAGACAAATTTAGAAGGTGACTGAGATCTTTTTAGATCGAAGCAAAAAGACTGTAAGAAGTTAATTCGGTTGTCGAAAAGTACTTATAGAGATTTTTTCTGAAACGATCGAGACACTCGGTGAAACCGGCAAGTTGGTCAAGGTCCTCAAAAGGGGGAAGCCGACCAAATCGGAGTCACTGAGAAAGTCTGATGGCAAGTTTACTGAGACGAAAGCGGAAACTTTTAATCTTCTGCTGAAGACTCGCTTTCCTGGCAATCAGATAACCACTGGGTCGCAGCTTGGCCCGCTTACCCAGGCTGGGTTTGATCTAAGTCAGAAAACTCGGCGCAGCTGGTATATTGCATTAGCCGTGGTAACAGATGAGGCCATCAAATATGCTATGACATATTTTGTTGATTTCAAATCGCCTGCCACCGATGGAATATATCCAGCTATGCTGTAACAGGGTATAGATCAGCTATTGCGAACTCTGAAAAGAATTTTCACCGTTGGCTTGGCGCTGGCATATATTCCTACACCTTGGCGGACAGTCAGAGTAGCTTTTATACCGAAAATTGGTAAGGAGGACTATTTGCTCTCTAAGAGTTTCAAGAGTTTCAGACCTATAAGTTTGACATCCTTCTTACTGAAAAGTATAGAAAGACTGGTAGAATTTCGCGTGCGCAAAGTTGCTTTGAAGCTGCATCCACTATCGGAGATGCAGCATGTATATCAGCGTGAAAAATCCTGCGAGACCGCACTTCAAAATAATTTAGTGCCCAGAATTGAATGCGCGCTTGATAGGAAAGAATACGCGATTGGTATCTTCATCGACATTGAGGGTGCTTTTGACAATGCGACTTTTGACCGCATGTGCGACTCGGCCAGACAACACGGGGTAGATGAAACATTAGTGTTGTGGATTAAAGCAATGCTAATGAATAGAACTTTGGTAGTGGATGTGGATTGTGGCCGATATGTTATGACAGGGGTAAACAAGGGCTGTCCGCAAGGTGGTGTTCTGTCTCCATTGTTATAGTGCATGGTGGTCGACTCTCTGTTGACTCTAAATAGTTCTAACATCTAATCTCCGGCATATGCGGATGATGTTACCGTACTTTCTGTTTACCATGCCTGGTGACGATCTGTGCTAACGCGCAGACGGACCTGGACCTGATCGATGAATGGTGTACTAGGAGTGGGCTTTCGGTGAATCCTCTTAAGACTGAGGTTGTGCTCTTTACGAAAAGGAGGATTCTGGCCAGTCTGACTCAGGCAGTGCTAAAAGGCGTCACCATTCGCATTTCCAATGAAGCCAAATATCTGGGAGTGATTTTAGATAAGAAACCTCATTAGTCTAAACACGTCGAGTCGAAAACATCCAAGGCGATCTCAATCTTCTGGTAGTGTAAGGGTGCTTTTGGCAAGACTTGGGGCTAGTCACCGAATAAGGTTCTCTAGATCTACACGGGTATGATAAGACCATTCCTCGCATATGCGTCGTTTGTTTGGTGGAAGGGGCTCTCGCGTAAATATGTGGTTCCTTTTTGCGCCAAACTCCAAAGCACGACTTGTCTCCGCTGCAGGGGAGCTTTTTCGAGACGCCTGACTCTGCTCTAGACGCTTTGCTGAACTTACCTCCCCTCGATACTTATATCATGGGTTGCACTATCAAAGCCATCCATCGTCTTAGGCGGGGCGGTTTTTGATATACTCCACACTGGAATTTTGATGAACTTGCGCGACACTTATCTTACGACTCCGGTCTTATGGATACCATATGCCGGCTGACGCAATGACATCAGAACTCCAGCTGATGCGCAAATTCAAAGTCGACTTTCCTTGTGTTCAGGACTAGCTTCGGCCAGAGTCTGAGCCGGGAATGGAATGCAGTCGTATTTGCATGGATGGTTCCAAAACTAGTCAAGGGTCTGGTGCTGGTGTCTTCGTGGAAGTCGACAGCACTAGACTTCTTTTCTCGTCTGTTTTTCAAGGGGAAACTTATGCAATCCTAATGGCCATGAACTATGTTGCGAAGAACTGGTGGAAGGGACGTAGCATTTGTGTCTGTAGTGACAGTCAGGCTGCACTTAAGGCTTTGCTTAACCCTTTAACCACTTCCAAAATAGTTCGTGAAACCAAAAACTCTTTGCACTCGGTCGCAAGGCTGAATTCTCTGTCTCTTATCTGGGTCCCAGGTCACACTGGGATTTTGGGTAACGAGATCTCCGATGAGATTGCTAGGCAAGGCTCAGAGGAGACTTTCCCAGGTTCCGAACCCGCGTTGGGTTTCTCTGCGTCCTCGGTTAGGACTTCTATTGACGATTGGGTCTCTCATGAGCACAATTGTGTGTGGCATGACTCTTCAGGATGCAGGTTGACTAAACGTATGCTGCCGGACGTCTGTAAGAAATCAACGGCATTCTTGCCGTCTGTCAGCAGAAAAGACTATAGACCACTTATTGGCGTCTTGACAGGCCACTTTGCTTTCGCCAAGCATCTTAACGTGCTGGGCTTGAGCGACAGTACAATCTGCGGCGCTTGTGGAGAGAGCGACTACACCGCGGAACATTATCTCTGTGAGTGTCCGGCCTTTGCTCGTATCGTATGCAGATGCTATCCAACTACATCTATCGAAACCCTTCAATAAAATCGCTCTTCTTATCAACGAAGATTTGAAACATATACATACTTGGTCAGTAACTAATGGATTAAAAGAAGAGCTTGAACCTTTAACCCGACATATAACTCAATAATAATGAAATTTAAGCTGTGGAATCTGTCACAAGTCTTGGCTAAGCAATAAATCGTAATTTACTTGGTTACAGTCACACGAATGTAGTCTTTGGTCGTATCTGGATACCTACGCGAATTGTGGCTCAGAGCATAGTGCATTTAATGTCGTTAGTTTTACATCAAATAACGTATTCCGAGGCTGTCTACAGTAGCCTTGACTCGTTTTGCCAGCATAAATTGCCTGGTATGACCATATCTCTGTGCATGCAAGCGGCTGCTTACTCGGTTGTACTCTACAAGAATGTATCAACGCCGGGAATTGTACATTTTTACACAAAATTGTTTATTATCAATGTTCCTCCGATTTGTATAAAAGACTTAGTTTTACTTATTCCACTAGAATTATTAGCTATTATTCCTTTCCGTTGCAATTACCTAAATTCATGGCGTTTATTATGTTAGACTGTTGAACACTTTACCGTCATGTATCAAATCTATTCCAAGTCCTTCCTATTTTAAGGACACTATCTTGCTACATTTTTTCACTTTCAGTTCATCCCCATCCTATGTCAAGCCTTGCTTCTACTTTCAGGGTCGTGTCTCCTAGATTGAAGCATCTAGTATATTCGATCCCCTATTCTCTGATTTTCTATGTGGCTCTCCCTCATATCATGTTGAAGTCTAGCCTTGTTGTCATCGATTTAGGCATTTGCATGTTTTTCAGATTTTTTTACGGAATGTACTTTAGGCGTCCCTCAAACATGTTTATTACCTCATTTGCCTTTTAAAGTTACGCAAATGGACTACCTTAGCCTTCGCATTTCTTCAGTGTGGAGTTGTTACTCATGTGGTTTCAGTAACGCTCAGCTTCTAGAATATTTCATAGATGTTCTTTCTGTAAATCTTTGGTAAGCATCTCTATCACTTCATTCAAAGGAAATGGACTTAGGGCAGATACTGCAAGTCTGCTGTCAATCCGATACACTCTTTGACAATATTCTCAGCTTTTAGTGATCCCTAAGTCAGCCCTTATGGAACTCTGTTAAGGATCTTTTCCAGGTCGATAAATATCTTACTTTTTGGTTTGATGCCTATTACTAATCTTTATACTTGAATAGCACCTATTCCGGAGATACCCGCTGTTCCTTGAATACCGTTTCAAAGTATTGAGTTAGTTCTGGCCCAATACTTCAGCATCCGACTGTATCATCAAGAAACAAATTTGAGCAATCTACCAGACAGAGCTGTAATAAAGCACCTAGGGAAAATTAATTTTCCGCTAGATGCCGTATTATCAAGAAAAGACACACGGCGCGGCGCGGCGAAAATCGGAGGGGTTGACTCAAAAACTCGTCGTCATCGTTGTTGGTTGGTGCTATAGCTACCCAACCGTGTGTGTGTGGGTAGGGATGGGTAACCCAACACTTTTTTCCACACCCACGGCAACAACAGCGGGGCGACGGAGGAATCATTGCATCGCTGTTTGCCTGTACATGAGAGCACCTGAAGATAGATTTGTCGGTGTATCGAAGAAACAGAAGAAGGCACACAATGTTAAGGAACTTTTCTTCTTATTTTCCCCATCCAATTTTATTTTGTTATCCTTCTTCGCTTTAGACCCTAGCCGAGCCGTTTTCCTTTCGCGTTCACCTTTAAGAAACTTCACACTCTCTTAAACACATGCTCATATAATGAGCAAACGGATGTTGTTCAGAGCTGAACATGAAGGAAAAAAGGACGAATGAGCAGAAACCAACCAAAGAAAAAAAAAAAAGAAAAACTGCTCCGTTTCCTGTTTCAGAATATTTTATATCAAATAAAGAGTTACCGACTTCTTCATTTGGTTTTTCTTTATTTTTTTTTTTTGTTCATCTCCGTCGTCTGTGTATAGGTACGTGAATGTGTACATACATCGTTCGAGTATATTCCTGAAGGCAACATTTTTCGACATCGTTTGGTTTTCTGTTTCGCCTTTTTTTTTTTATCCTGCCTTCCGCTTCTGCTTAAGGATATTAAGGTGTGTCCTAGTTCATTTTATTTTAATTTACTTTACGATACAACTCACTTAAGAAAAGTTTACGCTCTCTGCTGTTCGCCTCGGAACACACATCCTTCCTATGGCCCTTACCAAAGCCCTTTCACATACTACCTATCTAGTTTTCTTATGTTGCATGAGGTGCGTTTTTGCAGTACACTTGTTCCGCCGGAGAGAAGTCGTTACCTTTTTCTTGTTGCATCCTTGAGGGCATATGTGGAAAGTCATGTGATTTTATCGTTCATTCCTTGAGGGGTGGTTTGAGGTCTTTTTTTATGCCATGGTCCTCTTCTCATTCAAAGATAAAAGCTAAGGGTAGAAAGTGTCTGTCTTGTGTTTATATTAAGTTACGGCCAAGTGTGTGGCAGAAAGATGCTGCTAGCAGACACCATGTGAGTAGTTAAACAAAACCATAACCATGCACCTAAATACTCGTTTTGAGCTTAAGTAGAATTTTATGTGAAGGAATTAAAATATATTTGAATTTTTTAGTGTCGAGAAAGTTTTTGCTTACGTGTGCTTCAAAGAGAGTACCTGAGATAGGGAGTAGCTCTTAGGGTAGTAAAAATTTATCTAGCACTGGACTGGGACAAGTAGCTTCAATTTTGGTGGAATAATTGACCTTAGTGAGTGCCTGAAATGGCAGGTGATGTCAGAGCAAGAGTTAAAGGTAAAGCCAAAGCTAAGATTCCAGGGCCCATTTTATGATCAGGGCCCATAGCGTGATCATCACCTTCTTGCGATCGTTTTTGTGTGACATTGCGATCGTTTTACGGAGAGCTAACAAAGTGTGATCATCAATTTTGACTGTCAAAAGTATGACTATCAACTATCTCCTTAGAGGATTCGACTCCTGATCCTGATACCAAGGTGGTCTAGGTAAACTTTCGATCACCCAAACTTCGGTCAGAAGATCCTGCGAATAGTTCACAATAATTTCCAGTTTTTAGTTCTAGAAACGTACATACTGACCTCAGCACCTGTGGATGTCTTAAATCTATTTGTACACCTTTTCTTTGCCTTTTGTTTAGATTGCTACTTGCACTTTAGTTTCTTTTGATCAAGCCTTCTCCCAAAGCAATGTATCTTGACGACATCATCTCCAATTCTTAAGCAGGACAGATTTAAAGAGGGTTTCTCCTATTTCAATTATTTCTTGGATTATCCTTAACATGGTCTCTTTGATAATCCTTTCAAGTAATATTTGCCTGGTGTTAGAACCCTATCTATATCAACTTTTCAGCTGATATGGACAGATGAAAGTCAATCTGGATACTTTTTAAGGCTCTTGTCATTGCTCCGCAACCACAATAGTATGCATAGCCTTCATTCTACTAGTGTTACATCACCTGATTCATGCTCCTGCACAGAATGTATGACCGAGTTCTTTTTCCATAGAAATGAATTATATAGAATACCTAAAACCTCCTATTGCATGACGATTCCAAGGATTGGCTGCATGTGTTGACTGCACTTTCTTTGAGAATGGCGCCGCAGTCGATTTGACAATGATAAGCCAACCAGCAAAGCATCACTCCCGTAAAATTATTTGTCCGCTCTGCTATCTGTTAGCTTTTGCAGGAATTGCACAGGATTGTGTTCTATATTGGTATTTGAATAACTCTTCGCAGTATTCTGCACAGTCTCAGCTACCCCAGTTCCCATTTTTCTTCGTTGATTTTAGCCTCGTTATTTTGTGCTCCCAAAGACTTCTTCCATATCTTAGTTACAAATCGGTAGCTGTGAGTTTTGATTATCCGAACAAGCTGTTTTCTATGCTTAGTGAAGAGTTAAGGTGTTTAAGAAACGTCAATTAGCCTAAACTAGGTACAAAGACTCCAAGCCTCATTGGACGCCGCATAGCTTACGATAAACAGAAACTTATGCTGTTAAACATATCGTTAACCATAACTTTTCCTCTGTTTCTTCATTAGGCCACTCATAAATAGTCTTGCAGTATCGTACCTAAACTTGAACCATAACTCCTCTTTACTCAGGTTAAGATATTTACTTAACAAGCAATATCTTCATTCCTACAAATTTATATTTCAATATGCTATTTCCAATCTTACATTTCTGAACTAAATAACTTTCCTCTCCCCTGCAGCAAAAAAAAAAATCTGCGTACCTTCTTCCATTTAGCCACCCTTAGTTATACTTTACTTTAACTGTATTAAAGGACAATGCCCGTTGATGAAGATTTTAACATCACAAAACCTCCCCAGATAGAAAGCAGAATATGGATAGGTGATGTGTACACGACATAAGCTTCGCACTGAAGTTTGCAACGTTTCGCAAAAAAATACCCTAAAGCTGGCTGTGTTTCCCATTTCCCATTTTCCACTTATGAACTTTTTCATTTTCGGGAAGTTTTCGCCCTCCCATCCTGTCGTCCTTTTATCATGTCAAAGACGAGTAGTAGGAAAAAAAGCGAAAGAAAACTAAGCAGGAAAAGCAAACGAGGAAATCGCAATGTGGAAGTTTTCGACTTCATTTTTGGAGCATAGCCTTACGCATGGTCCTGAGTCATCTATGAGAAAAAAATGTGCGTATGGGTAAATGAAAAACAATAAATTTTCATTTAAGAAGTTCTCCCAGTGTGCAATTTCAATTTAATAATTAGCAAGTGAAACGTCAGGGGAGGGTGTTCCTAAACGTTTGGTGTTAGCATTTCTGTTGATACTCGTAGATTCTTATTCCCATTTATTCCCTTATGGTATATTAATTTCGATACATAGCTTTTAACATGGAGAAATAATGGAGATAGGCCCCGTAATGTAAACATATATTTTTATATTTGTTTTTTACAAATAAGAAAACTATAGAAGGCCGAATGGTTTTGTCTGTCTGTGCACGCATCACGCGGAAACTGCTAAACGGATTTCGATGAAACTTGACATAGTGATAGCTTATGTTCTAAGTCAACATTAAAGATAACTTTTATCCCGGGAAATGAAAGGGTTCCTTCGCTCTGTTAATGTAAACGTTTTTGAACACGCATCACGCATAAAATACGGCAAGAAATTGAATAAGGTTTCTGCAGTTGCTTTGCTCAAAGCAAACTTCAGAATTTAGGAGTAATCTTTTTTTTTTTCTTTATTCTTATTTCTGTGCAATCTTTAAGAGATTGGCCTATGGGCTAATGGAAGGGTAATAAACCTGCTTGGTGTGTGTGTTTGCGCTCTACTGGGGAATTGAGATTATGCATTTTCAGTATTTTGTCGGTGTACGTTCAACAAGCGTGTTCTGTGGGGAAAAAGAAAGATCATCACAGCAATCTGAGTCTACAGAAAGGTCTTAGAAAAAAAAACCTTTTTTCTAGAAATGGTAGGCGGGCGAAGGAAAGCTGGACGGGTCATCTAATTATACGGGTTTTCCAATAGGGATTTCCGAACTTTGACAAGTGGTTGCGGCCATATTGTTGAAGCTACATCTGTCAAATTGGCTGTCATTTATTTAGTCTGTCTTGCCAAATCAACATGGAGAGTTATAGCGTTCAACAGCATGTGCAAATGATTAAATTGTTTTATGAAAGTTCGTCTTCTGTCCGTGCAACATTTCGCGCGCTTCGCCCATTTTACGCTCGAAAAATCATATTCAGCGACGAGGCCAATTTCTGGATAAATGGGTTCCTCAACAAGCAAAATTGTCGAATTTGGGACGATAACAATCCACACGAGACCCACCAAATTGCAATGCATCTAGAGAAAGTCACTGTTTGGTGTGGATTTTGGTCTGGCGGCGTCATCGGTCCATACTTCTTTGAGAACGACGTTGACCAGGTCATCACCGTCAACGGCGAGCGCTATCGGTCGATGATAACCGATTTCTTTTGTCCCGAATTGTGTGATATGGACACCGACGACATGTGGTTTTAACAGGACGGCGCTCCATGCCACACAGCTGGTGCCACGATTGACATTCTGGAGGAGCAATTTTCTCACGCGGAGGGGATGTGAATTGGCCACCGAGATCGTGCGATTTGACCCCGTTAGACTTCTTCTTGTGGGGTTTTCTTAAGTCATAGGTCTATGCCAATAAACCACAAACCACTACTGGCCTGAAAGCCAACATAATCAATACCATTGGTCCAATTCACCCTGATTTATGCACCAGAGTTATGGAAAACTGGACGTTTCGGATGTTCGCCACCCAGCGAAGCTGCGGCGGACATTTGAATGATGTTATATTCCATACATTATGGCATATATGGGCCTTCTAAATATATAAAAAATGTTAATGATGTCTCAATCACGGTTAGGTTAGGTTAGGTAAAAGTGGCTGTCCTGACAGGGTCAGGACACACTTAGACCACATGGGTCCATTGTGATACCACATGAGTAATGACCGGTCGAGTCACCGGTAACCAGGGGAATCTTAACCTTTCTCATAAGGGTGTTGGCTAAGAATGCTGACTGAAAAGGATAGAGAGGGTGACTGACTCAGTCAACCCTGAAGTCAAGGTGTACCGAGAAGGTATAGTGTGCAGCAAGTGATGGGGGGTGATTGATTCAATCGAACCATCTATACTGTGTGTGCAAGTTATATTGGCAGGTCCCATAAACCGTGTAGGCGTAGAGGTGCATACGTATATTAGAGTGACTGATTCAGTCTAACTCTAATTACTGTTATGCATGCTATTGACTAGGTGGGGTGACTGATTCAGTCAAACCCTTCATACCTAGGTGGACCGTGTAGGTGTAGAGAAGCATAAGCGTACATAGAGTGACTGATTCAATCGAACTCTAAGTACTGCTATGTATAGAGTGTGAACTAGGTAGGGTGATTGTTTCAATCGAACCCGTACCTAGGTGGACCGTGGAAATAGTGGGGAATGCAAAGTAGAGCGAGATGACTGATGCAGTCAATCTTGCTCTAGTATGCAGTCGAACTTTAGGGGATGGTTTGGCTAGGTAGGGTGACTGCTTCTGTCAAACCCTTAATACCTAGTTCACCGTGTAGGTAGTGTGCATGTGAGTAATAGGGGGATTGATTGACTCAATCAATCTCTGTTACCTCTATGCAGTAATGTTACTCACTCACGGTTTGTTTTACTCAAATTTAAAGATAGGAAACGTTTAATGGAAAACCCTTTACATGACCCACTTCGAAAATCTACTTTGTTAATGTTGTGTTAACTAAATATGTTTCGATTTTTCTATAATCCATCTCTAAATTATATAGGCCCACGCCTACGTTTTGGGGGCGTTTTCTTTAACAAAAAAAAAAACAGATTTTAATTAAATCTCTAAAAAGCCAGAGAAAGTTGGTACAGTTCAGCTGAAAGTTTTCATTTTGCTCAACTCAATGCCCAATTTAATAGAGTTTGGCTAAATCACAAAGGATAAAGTATCACTTCATCGCAAAAAGCCTCTAAAATTTGAGCTTCAATGGCGCTCAACATCGTTTCAAGAATGGTATGATGTAGCAAACAAACATGGCATGATTTTGACCTGGATGAGTTAAACCTTAACGATTGGCAAGATACTCGTATGTTTTATCGAAGCTTAGCAAAGGTGTTCTACCAAGCGGCTCTAAGCAGAGCCCGGGAGTGAACAAGTAGGCTTATTTCTAAGAAACTTTGTCACTCTCAGATACAAGCAACTATTTTGGGAGGGAGTTAACAGCAGATAAGCTTAGTTTTTAAAATAAGAACGGAGGTCTTAGATGAAACGCCGCAGAAATGTAAGGCTTCTTCAATGTGTTTATAACCCCGCTTTACGGGCCACAATTACAAATTCTTTGTCCTGTAGTCCGATAGTTAGTCATCGTTCAACAGAGGTCAAGTTAATAGTCTTTCAAATTGGGAACCTGGACGAGAAAAAATGAACGATGCTCGTCACCTTAAGCGCTGTCGTTAAATGAAAATAGTATACCCTACTTTCTGGCCCGAATGAAGTAAGGTGGAGTGCAAACGGGGACACTTTTTAGTTTTCTTTATTAGTATCTACACCTAGGCGACCTTCTGTTGTAATTATTTTTTCAGGTAAAAGCTAGGATAGAACTTCGACCATAATGAAAATTTTATTGATAACTTCAGTTGCAACGTAAAGCTTTAAAAATAAATTTTGGGCTCTTGAGACTTAGGCTCAATACAAACGGAGCAACTGGAAAAAAACTAAACCGGTTGGCAAATCGGGTTACAGACCAGTTACGGACTCAGCGGTGACTTGACTCCACACACGAGGAAACTCATCACCAATCAAAATCTCTAGTTCGTTCAGTGTCGTCATGGATACCGGGCGTGAAACCTCCTTTTCAACCCCCCACGAGCAACAGGTTGGTCTATTGTTCGCTCATCTTCGACAAACTAGGAACTGAAATCAATAGGCAACCCGACATGCAAATCAACAAACGACTGGTTACAAACTGGTTCTTGAGAATCGCAAACGAGTTTCAACCAGTAGCGTCATGTGCGGCGTCCCATTTGATTACACACGGTATGACTCAAAGCAAACTAGTTGCCAATTCGAATCGCTGATCAGTTTTTTTCCAGTTGCTCCGTGTGTATTGGGCCTTAGAAGATTTTGAGCTGGTTTTGGTGGGAAAAATATGTTGTGTCTATTGCAAATAATGCGCTGCGAAAATGCTACCAGATTATAGCTACCTTCACACTTATTTTTGATTAAATCTGACCTGTTTAGTGCATAGCTGCTCAGATCGTCAATGGTCTGGTGTTGTTTCTGCTGGTTCCACATTTCCTGTCACATTTCCTGGATTCACACTTCGAACTGGACTCGCAGTCGGGTGAGGTGAATCTAGATTGATGTTGGTTGGCGGTGAATCTGAATACATTAAAACGTCGGAGTCGGAGTTCAAGTTACGCCGCTCATCGTTCGGTGCTGCTTGAATGACCCCTGTGTTGTGTTTCTTGATACGGCTTGATAGTGCTACAAAAGCGTAGATGTCTTCATCTTCAGACGGAGAACGAAGTCGCATTTAATCCTGGTGGCGCCGAATATTCTCAATAACTGCAGCAATTCACTTCTGTTTTCGTTGAACTTGACGTACAAAAACTTGTTGATCAGCATAAAGCTTGGTTCCTCCTTCAGTTTCTTAGCTTCGCAAAGAGAACGGTGCTTTTCTGCAGGCAATGAAATCGATACATCGAGAGAACAACCCACCCACTGTGGTGTATCCAGTAAAAATGTTCGAAGTGCGATCTTAAATGTACGCACCATACTTTCAGGTACTTAGTTAAAATCTGGGTTAAAAGGCGCTGACGTCTCGTGTTCAATGGAGTTTGTTCGGCAAAACTGCTTGAAGTCACTCGAAATAAATTGAGTTCCGTTGTCAGACACCAAGGTTTTGGGTACTCCCTCTATTGCTTCTGACGTGGTAGATGCAACTCGAACAACAAAAGGGAACTTGGACTTCGAGTCGACCACAATCAACTACATTTGCTTCTGAAAATATCCAGCGAAATCAATGTATATTCACTCCCACACTTCTTCAGTCGACGGCCAGCTGGTGTACTCCGTCTGTGAACTGATGGCATTCGTCTGACATGCGACACTTGCCATCACCGTAAGTGCGGGGCCATCAACAATATCGGCCTGACATCTACTTTATGTGGGTCAGTCGCCAGTGTCAATGGTGAGGAAGTGCCAGTACCTTCAGTTGTAGCTGCTCTAGGGCTCCCCTATTACATTATTACATATTTAAAAATGGCCAAGTCTTCGCGGCTCAGTTGCCCATCTCTTTTGGACCTAAGTGTAACCTTGGCTAGAGTGTTGGAATACATACATACATACATTAAATACATTTTCAATGGCCCGCTAATCCTTTATGAGGGTCGCGGGGGTAGGATGCTCAGGTGGACTCTCCATCCTTCTCGATCCTCCGCCATTGACTCCAACTCATCAGGAGGAATCCCTAGACGACTCCAGGAGAGATGCCGGACTTGGTCCAACCATCTATTTCTAGGCCTACCGGGAAGTCGCCTACCTGATGGCACGGCAATCATGGCACATCTTGGAGGCCGGTCTGTGGCATGCGCACTACGTGACCAAACCATCGAAACATAGATCGTTCCGTTCGGAGAAGTAACTGCTCAACATTAAGCGCCTCGCGTACTCTGGTGTTGCGCACTCGATCCACATGAGCTATTCCAGCAACACCGCGAAGGAACCTCATTTCGGCAGCTTGTATCCACGATCTTATTCTTTCGGTCACTATCCAAATTTCATGACCATAGGTGAGAGTTGGAACATACACCGAGTTAAAAACCGATAGCTTAGCCTGAACACTAAGTTGGAATCTATAGGAAAACCTTCTACCAGTGAGAAGAAGATTTCATCCATCCAATAATTGATGATCAGACTCTTGGGTGCCATCAAAAGTCTCATCGGGTTCAGCTGTCAACCGCGACAGACAGTCGGCATTCCCGTGTTGTTTTGTGGTATTTGTGTATCCCATAAGAAGAGTGCCGATCCTTAAATACTATCCATCCACCATGTCGAAGTAGACAGAATATTTTCAAAACTTTTCTTTGTACTAGGTTTTGATTAGGCTTTTGAATTTTATCTTCAGAAAAGGTTACAGAATAAAACAGACATCGCCTGGACTAAGGGTCAACATATCCTTTTCTGTGACTCCAATCATGCTGCATATAGAAATATACCGAAATCTTTTAGGACTTCACTTGTTAATCAATATTAAAAAACTTTTTAAGCAAAAGTTACATGAATTCGTCTACCTAATCCAAATTGTTCTGGCAGGACAATTAATTGGAATTTATGCGAAAAGTTTCATGCAGTGAGTCCTTGTGAGCCATTTAAGTCCTTCTGACATGTTTTAGACTTTTCATACGTTATGTATTTAATTTATATGAAAACAAGGATTTTACCTCACATCCTTTATGATTTTTGTTTGCAAAGAAAAGCAGCAAAAAAAAAATGACTCCACTCACTTTGCTGGTGGTAGTCCTTGGTAACTGAAGTCAAATTTCTCTTCTCATCTTTCTGCCACTATACGGTTACTGCTGCAAGTGACATGAGTTTTGTTTCCACAGCTTATTTAACCGGATATGCAGTGGGAATGAGTGTATCCCTCTGTTTTCCTTTGGTAAACCCGAGCTCTTTTAAGAAAAACGCCTTGCGGATATGTGAAACGACAGAGAGGGGGTTTACATTCGGTTATGATGCCAAAAGATAATAATAAAGTGTAAGCAAGCACTTAAACTTGCTGTAGACCAGCAACAATCCAGATGCTGACTTTGTGTACTCCTCCACAGTAGTTTTACTACACTTCAAACCAAACTGTGGAGGAGGCAGATCCTTGAGAAAAATTTCGCACACACACACATAAAAGGGATACGAAAGGAAATTACTTAGATACACAAGGATATGTACAAGTTAAATCTGCTAATGAGCTTAAAGTGAAGTGAGAATTGTGGTTTTGGTTCGTCTGCTTTTTGTGTGTTTCTCTCTTTGTTGTCCTTATTATGATTATGATGTTAATAGAGTGTTTCGAGGGAGTTTGTTTTTTCTTTTTATCATTCTAAATCCTTTAAGATTGGCGTTTTTAGTTGAGTAGATGGGAATTTAATTGGTTGCGGTAGAAATTGCAGTTTTGTGGGTTTGTCTCGCAAAGTAAGAACATCTGGGATGAATCTTGACTGCTTCACGTTTGATGATGTGAAAATTCTAAAAGACTGGCTTTGGTGCTCTTGGGATAACTACTACGCACAGCTGGTGGTACTAACGGACAGCTGTTAAGAAACATAATCGCATTTAAGTCATTGAAAATGTGAAGTTTATGGTTTCCTTCCATTTAACAAGTTGAATTGTTATTTGAGGATTTGTGAAAGTTGTTCTGGATTTTAGACGTCAGGTGGGTACTCTGCAAAAAGTTGAAGTGGTCTGCAGTTAAATGAGATCTGAATATGAAAATGGAAACATGAACCACTTATGTACGAATAGTTTACTTTGCAAATTTTCGTCAATCTAGACTTATCTAGTTATAAGCCGGGAAAAGTGTGTTTGAAATTATTATTTTCAGAGGCAACAAGTAGCATTTTTTGTCTGCATTGTTGCAAAAACCGATACTCTTTGCTACAACTAGAAATATTGGACAATGAACACTGCGATGTCATTTGATGGTCTGTTTTCTTTAGCGTTCATTGCATATCATTGTAATATCAAAACGAAAGACGCTGGACAAGGAAGAATATTTAGATAGTCATGAGGCTAAAATTACAAACCAGTACTATGACCTGCTGTCCTTCAGACTGAAGCATCTCTGAGACTACGTTTAACCATAAAAAATGATGTCTTCTTGCCATAGAAGAAGATATCCATATTTGGCAAAGTATTAGCCCAGCTTTGCTCCCAACATGCGTACTGCAAAGCAAATCGGTTGAGACAGCCTTACATTCGCTTGTGCGCATCATTGAAAAATTCGTGCGTATCAAAGAATACAGCATGATGGCTTTCCTTGACATTGAGGGAGCATTTAACAATGTCAAATCAAAGGCGATTATCGAAGCACTTGCAAATCTGAAAGTGGATACTTCACTCAAAGTGTTGAGCAATCAATTGCTTACATGCAGGATTATTAACACACAGCTGGGCAGAGCATCGGCCAAAAGAATTGCTCGCTGCGGTACACGCCAAGGCTGAGTCTTGTTACCTCTTCTGTGGAACCTGGAAGTAAATGAGCTACTGGTAGAACTGGATACGTCAGGTTGTAGAGTGATCGCCTACGCTGATGGCATTGCTATTGCTGCCTCCGGTAAACACACGGACACTCTCAGGAAAATCCTCCAATATGCTCTCCTTCGGCTCACCAGATGGGCCTCCAAATGTGAACTGAGGCTTAATCCCCATAAAACGGAACTCGTTCTCTTCACAAGGAAATATAAAGTTCCCCTCATAGACCCTCCTAAATATGGATAAATGGCACCAGTCTCACCTTCTCTAAAAACGCAAAATATCTGGGTCTTATTTTGGATAGGAAATTGAACTGGAAGGCCAATCTACTAGAACGCGTCAAGAAAGCAAATGTAGCTTTCTATTCCTGTAAAAAGGCTATACGTAGGAGCCGAAACCTCAAATCACTCATTGGCTTTACGTGTCCGTTATCAAACCCATACTACTTTACAGTGTGATCGTATGGTAGCCTGCTCTTGACAGGGCTGTTCAAGTCACTCAACTAGCTAAGGTGCAAAGATCTGCATGTATTTGCATCAGTGGTGCACTGAGAACTACTCCCTCCGCGGAACTGGACATTTTGTTCAACCTGCTACCTTAAGATATTTTCGGCAAAAAGATGGCTGCCTGTGCGGCCATCCACCTAAAAGCCTCCTCTCAGTGGTTTAGCTATTGCTTTGGCCACTCCTCGATCCTTGATCTTCTCAACTTCAAACACAAAAACACGGACTACACCCCGCCGATACTGAGATTTGACCGTAACTTCCGTACGAGCATCCCTAATAGGGATGAATGGGACCCTTTCCCCCTCCGTCGATGGTAGTTCGGTTCACTTCCTTACAGATGGCTCTAAGACGGAGCTTAGGGTGGTTTATAGGGTTTTCTCCGAAAAGCTCAATCTGATCATCTCTTTCCGCCTTCCTGATCATTGTAGCGTTTTCCAGGCGGAAATCATGGCGATTAGGGAAGCACTGTCTTGGCTGAAATGTAATGTACTATGACTGAGCAGTTCAACGTTCGCCTATGCTGGGTGTCGGGCCACAGGGATATTCCAGGAAACTGCAGGGCTGACGAGCTCGCAAGATATGGTACCACTCTAAGGATCTTGCCTAACGGACAAGCCCTGGATATGCCCCTTGATACTGTATCTACTAAAGCTGAACGCTATTAGCACGACCAACCTCATATGGGAAAATGGCTTAACGTGTCACATTTCGAGACAGATCTGGCCTAAGCTGGATCAAAAACGTAGTGCCGAGCTGGTCAAGCTAAAGCGAACACAAATCAGCTGCGTTGTCGGTGTTCTCACTGGACACTGTCTTATAGGCCAACACAGATCTGGCCTAAGCTAGATCAAAAACGTAGTGCCGAGCTGGTCAAGCTAAAGCAAACACAAATCAGCTGCCTTGTCGGTGTTCTCACTGGACACTGTCTTTTAGGCCAACACGCCAAAAGGCTTGACCTCTTCTCCAACGACTTCTGCAGAAGCTATAGGGACGCGCAGGAGGAGGAAACTATCCTTTACCTCCTATGCACTTGTCCAGCTCTGTCGCATAAAAGAATGCTCCATCTAGGATCCCCCTTCCTTGACGAGCTCGCGATCTGGCGTCCTTAGACGTCATGAGCATCCATCGCTTTATCAAAAGCTCCGGTTGGATTTGTTAGTCCCTGAGTCGCCTAGACCTAGACCTAGACCTTCACTGGTCTAAGTGTATCTGCACTCTCGTGTGGACAGCCAATCTAACCTGACCTAACCTAACCTGCCATAGGCTGACCATAAGCTTCTTTTCGTTGCGAATGTATTCTCTTGAATCCAGCCCCTATTTCGTACACCAGTCTTAACGCTTTCTGACCAGTAATGTACACGATAACTCTACCTTTTCGACGATATTGTCCTTTTTGCTCATTTTTGCCCTGTAAAAGCTGGGATCATATTAATACAATAGGGTTCTGTCAAGTTGTCCACTGTCTTCCCACTGGAATAAAATTAAGGCATAGGCGTATGGTGCTGATGAACACAGTCCACTTTCCTCAGCCTAAATGCAGTTTAAGGCTCCATGCTGTAGGGAGTGTTGTTTTGAGGGATCCTGTGATCCCGACAAGTGTTGAAAGATGGCATTGCTTCTCAAGGACCTTCCACCATACCGCCAAGCCATTCATTAGATAAGTCTCATGACCGGCTTGTACAGCCAATATACCAAAGCTATTTTCGAACGCCCTTTTGCGTGCTTTGAAGGCTACATATGTTTTCCTTATATGGTGAAGAATCTTATAGTATGAAAGTATGAAATTATGTGTCATATGAGAATTTATTAAGATATCGTGACACTATAAGGTACAGACCTCAATAAGTTTTACTGGATAATTGTGGTCTCTCCACAGGAGACTATGCGTGGAAGCAGGGGCACTTACCTAACAGTGTGGAAGACACCACATTTCTTTCACATGAATCAACGCAAGCTCATTATACAAAAGATGTCCCGGTTTTGCTAATTCTGAAACTTGCAATAATGTTAGTAGTAATTAGTAGAAGTCATCGCAAAAATGAGGTTGGGACACCACCTGATGTAGCACCACTTAAGCACTGTGAATACGATTCTATGAATCCTGCGACTGAATTGATTTATAAAGAAAACTGCGGGACCAACGTTTACGATATATCCCAACAGAATAGTAATATCTATGAGCATAGGGGCATTTCAGACTTCAAGGACAAGACGATTATAGATAGAAAAGTTCATGTTACTAAAGGATACCCAGAGCACTAATTAAGGATAGGTCAGTCCTGACAATGTAGATGGAATAAATTCCTACCACTAGGTTAGGTATAAAGTTAGAGCAGATGTCTTCTCAATTTGTCCTGCCGTTTGGGACTTGTTCGAGAAAAAGAATATTTAAATATCGAAAGACATGAAATACCGAACGTAATTGCAGGATTTAGCCGGAGTTCTTGATTTTGAACCACTTTCTGCATTAAGTAGAGAAATGGTTTGTCGCTTGGTGGATATACGTATGTGCCACCATAAAACAAAATATTCTATGGTCAAGTGGTTATAAGCGTAGACTGGATCTAGCCAATTAGGGAAGCTCACGTGACATGGTAAATTCAGATATCACTTTGAGAAGATGGATCTCCCAACGGATAATAACTTGCATACTGTACTTGAAAGACGCAGACAGCTGAAGAGAATTGCAAAAGGTTATTAAGCACACTTGGTCTTGCTTATTTAAACAGGTTAAGTGTATGCCCTACCTTTACTAGACACTGATTAAAATAGACTTCTACCAGTATAAGCAGATCAAAATTGATATAACAACATTTAATAAACAAAAAAGTGGGTA
This sequence comes from Brachypalpus laphriformis, assembly GCA_945910035.1. Classification (NCBI taxonomy): domain Eukaryota; kingdom Metazoa; phylum Arthropoda; class Insecta; order Diptera; family Syrphidae; genus Brachypalpus; species Brachypalpus laphriformis. The sequence continues at coordinate 164,405,259 of OX246756.1, forward strand.
GACTAAGGCTATAAAAAAACTTTCTTTACTTTCCAAAATCTATAAACATCTCTCTGTTTCAAAAGTCCGTCAGAAGTCAGTTAACTTTCATAAAAGCATAGAGCTGTACGTACAATCAACCATCAAGTACTTAGCTTCTGTTTTTTTTTTTTTTGTTTTTTAGAAACTCTCCACAAAACTAATGCCCGCCCGACCCATTTAATGTCGTAAATTGTAACAAAAGAAACTCACAAAGATACTAGGGGTCGCAAAAAGATTAAACTATTGTTAAAGTAATAACAACAAAAAAAATTAAAGAAAAGTCCTTTTTCTATGCTTTTTTCCATGCACCAGCAAACTCCCCCTATCTAAAACCGGTGAGACATCATCGTATCATAGAACTTCTTTATTTTTTTGCTGATTTCGTGAATGTGTTCTTTCTTATTCTTCTATTTTCAATAATATCCTTCGCGCACACACCTTTGTCAGAGCGACATTGAGAAACACATCAAGGACTCGACTAAAAGAAATGAAAAGTAAGTTCCCATTTGTACGTCTGGCAAATTCACACACCCACACACGCTTACATACATTTATATATTCCAACAAACTTCAGTTAAGCGATCACACACAAAACGTGAATGAAGAACTCAAAGGACTTTCAGCAGATTGAGCAACAGGATGGGGGCGAAAGAGATGCTGCTGAATAGAACGGGAACAAAAAAAAAAAAACTTACGAGGAAAATTTTATTTCCCAACATAATCGGATTTAAAGAAAATATCCTTTCACTTATTTCCACCAGCAGAACGTACAACATATAGATGTACATATATGTGTGAATTTTGTGACTCACAAAAATTACCTCTACCGAGGCCTCTGTTCGATAAACGTTGAGAATTTTCTTTTCTCTTCACCTGGATATCCGTATGATTTCTCAGATAGATTAGGGGCTGGTGGTGGGCCAAAGTCCTTGCACCTTATAATGATGGACCATGTGTATATGGTCGTAAAATTGGCTCTCATCAATAATTGGATAATACGATTGCTATAAGAGTTTATAAGTAATCCTTTCTGAACAGGAAAAAAAAACACACGCACATACAGGATACTACAAAGGGTAGGGGTTGGTTGATGCTCTGGAAAAGTAAAAGAAAAAAACTTTTTTTTTTTTTGTTTGATGTGAAGCAAAAAATTTTTTCAACTCAATTTAAAATCAATGAAGATAGATTAGCGGGGCGAGAAGAAACCCTTAATCCTTGGCGAAATTGAAAAAGAAAAGTTATATTTCTTCTTCCTGCTGTAACATCCTTCGATGTACATTCTCTCTCTGAGAAAAATATAAAGACTTCCTTAATGCGGGCTTTATTAAGTATATATCGAAGGAAGTTTTAAAGGATGTGGATTAAATTTTGGGGGCGGCTTAATGTTTTATTCAGATACAGATTTTCAATGTCAGCCGTGTATTATAAGTTATATCGTTTTCTTTTAAAGAATAATTTCATTTGGGTACATTTTAATGGATTTTTTATTCTCTTTCTCTTTTCAGGTATGTTGTAGAAATTAAGAATCAGTTTACGACATGGGTTCGGTAAGACAAGTATTCAATTAAAATGTACACATAGACTTAACGAGTATAAGGATCAACATTTGTAAAGCCGTATCAACCTTTTCAGTTGTTTAATATTCCACCAAATGATATGAAGAAGCTTTGAAGCCTTAATGTATTTAAAGCTAGACTAAATTCCTTCTTAAAAAGGACTGGCTTCAGTCAGAGTTTTAGCCAGGAATAGAATGTAGTCGTATTTTCACAGATGGATCCAAAATCAGTCAAGTGTCTGGCGCCCGCTGGTGTCTTCGTTTAGGACGACAACATTATACTTCTTTCGCGTTAGGCAAATACGTATGCGTCTGGTTTCCAAGCAGAAACTTATGCAAGCTATGAACTATGTTGTAAAGTACAGGTGGAAGGGTCATAGTATTTGCGTCCGTAGTGACAGTCAGGCTGCGCTAAAGCCTTACTTAACCCTTTAACAGATTTTAAAGTAGTTCGTGAAACCAAAAACTCTTTGAACTCGGTCGCAAAGCTGAATTCTCTGTCTCTTATCTAGGTACCAGGTCACACTGGGATCCTGGGGAATGAGATCTCCGATGAGATTGCTAGACAAGGCTCAGAAAAGGCTTTGTTAACTAAACAAATGCTCCCGGATGTCTGTAAGAAATCAGCGGCATTCTTGCTGTCTCGCAGTTGAAAAGACGGCAAACAACTTATTGGCGTCTTGACAGGCCACTTCGCTTTCGCCAAGAACCTTAACGCAGTAGTAGTAGTAGTAGTACTAGAAATGATTTTTATTGAAAATTGTTACTAATACATAATTAAATAATCACAAAATATGCATTGGCGTTTGCCGTCAGCCAGAAAAGATAGATTTACAAAATTTTAAAATAGAATTCAAAAGATCTTAATTACTTTATCTGTGTAAAGCTTCATGTAATATTTGTTGCCTGTATTTTAAAGCGGACTTTAAGTAGCTAAACAGATCCTTCCAAATTTGACCGTTTAGTATTGCCCTGACTTCAGCTTCCGATTTCACATGTTTATCCCAATGGGTTCGCCTTATCGCCTTTAATATTGGGCATACTCCGATGAGATGGAAGACGTCTTCTAAGACATGTAGTGAGCATTTAGAATTTCGTTCGGATCTATATGGCATGTAATTCAAACGTAGGAGCTCTCCTCTAGCCTTAAATAATGTTGAAATAACTTCCACACTGTTTTGGTCTTGGAAGTAGTTGAATTCCCCCAAGTCATGTCGAAGAGTTCGATATATGAGTCTGGTTTGACTCTCTTGTGCTTTTACTTTAAATGCATCACGGGTAGATAGGTCGATCTTAATCAACAGTTCCTGTAGTGCCTCTCTCCAAGATGTAGGATTGTAATCCGCTAGTTGAATATCATGAATGCCGCAGAGCCTGGACCATTCGAGGAAAAATTGTTGCCTATGGTGTATTATGTGCATTGCAACCAAATTTGGAAGCCTCTGACTTGAGAGTGACATTACTTTTAAAATGTAACGAAAGTGCAGCTTTACTGTGAAGATGTACAAAGGGGACAGTCCTGTTTCCAGGTGAGGCATATACGTTAGCGTGTTTTCCGGTAGCCTGAAGATTTGTTTGATAAAGTATCTTAGCAGGTTTTCAACTTCTTCAAACTGAAAGATACCCCATACTTGGGCGCCATAGCACATGATGGACCTAACCACTGCCTCATAGACATTATACTTTGTACTAAGCGGAACGTTATTTTTAGAAAATATGCCCTTCCAATTACAGTTAATTGCCTTTTTTCCTTCCCTTAACGTCCTGAGCTTAAGTGACACTACAATCTGCGACGCTTGTGGTGAGAACGACGACACTGCGGAGGGTCCGGCCTTTGCTCGTATCAGGTGGCAAATCCTTGGTGCTGATGTGGTGAGTGGTGGTACTGTAAGCTACTCACTACTAAAGTAACAACTAAATTCCAATAAAATAGGTAAATCGGGGTTTGCTCTTTGTTAGTACAATGAACCAGTTGCGTCTGTGTGCTCCAGTCGAGCGTGTCCTATTCCGACAAAAAAAAAGCCTTGCCTTGTCTTGCTACAATCTGTACGGTTGTAACATATTAAGGATTTGCGGGACACGTAACCCGATAGTGTGTTCTGGTCGTGTATTGCCATACTGTATATTAGCACAGACACCCAAAGTCCTAGCCGAGCAACTTATTGCTTTTCGAATTTCAAAAAGGCTAAAGCAAAATACAATTCCAATGTTCGATAATTCAATATTTTTTGAATTATTATTTTTTTGATACTTGAAAGCAAACGCGATTCGTCCAAAGAAGAAACAAAGCTTGTTTGAAAACGTTATACATTTATTTATAAACTATAACAAATGATGCTTGCTGCTTTGTTTGACTTTCAGAAATCGAGTCATCACTGTCAGACAACCACCAGATGATTGTAGGCTTAGAAAATTTGCGCACTTTGGACTTTCGATTAATTTAAATCCAGTGTCCCCTTACGGAGCTTAGGGCATCAAACACGCCTATGCGCGTGTTCGATTCCCAGAGATGTCTTTACATAGGGTGTGATCAATCCACTTCCACGTTCGCTTTTCTATAATCGCATCTATACGCTCCTGGTCCGATCTCTTATAAAGCTGTTGGTTTGAAATACAATTTGCCACAACACTCGTAATATGCTTCTTAGATAGCGAATAACAAAAGTTTGCACCCTTTTTTTGCGACATTGACGGTCACTTCCCAGGTAATATAGCCAATAAGAGTACAGATGCTGTGTTGAAGCGGTCTTTAAGCTGATTGCACTACTTCTCCATATTTTAAACAACATACCGAATACAGCCTTAGCTTTAGGTATGCGGCTACTAACGTCTTATTCGAACCACCGTCAATCGAAACTGCATTTCCAACGTCCAGCAAATCTGATGAGAGTTGTCAATGAGTTTCGAAAAAGTCTTGGGATTTTAGTTTTGCCAGAGTTAATCCTCAAGTCTACTAAGTTGGATCTGTCACTAAACCAGTGGTCATTTGGTGCAGGTCCATGATTCTGTGAGATAGTAGGCAAACATCGTCAGCATAGTCGAGCTTTTTCAGATGTTGTAAGGCTCCATTGGATTCCGCGATTTCTTATCGACAGACCGCTCCGCAAAAAACCGCTGACCACCACCAAAAAGAATAGTGATGATTGTATGCAACCTTGCCGAGCGCCGCTTCGGATCCCACATTCTTACGATAACCTACCCCTTTGCAGTTCGTAGCACTTTGCACCTTCATAACTTGCTTTTATAATAGCCACGCATTTCTTTGGTATGCCTCCCCTGCGTAAGCTATGTAATGTAAACTCTCTATTTATACTGCCGAACACTTTTTCAAAACCAATGAGCGGATATCTATACTCAACGCATTGTTCGATGGTGACCCGTAAGATAGACATGATCAACGAAGGAGGACCCAGAATGGAAACCTGCTTGTTCAATGTCGAGAGTACTTTCTGGATATTCTTAAATGCGCTCGAGGATTATGTTGGCTATTCATTTTGCAACTGCAGGAAGCACGCAAATGCGTCTTCAATTTGCTCACTCTGTTAGGTTACCTTTCATTGGCATCTTGACAAGCATGCCTGTCCTCCATTCTTCAGGGAAGGTTTAGCTGTTCCACACCTCTCCATTAATTGAAGTAGTAGGTCGACACAGTTACTGCGGACGAAGGCTTATACAGCTTCACGGAAAGTCCGTCAAGTCATACCACTTTCTTTTATGTGAGTGCTTAAATCGGGGCTACGATCTCTTCCTTACTGGGAGAAAAGATGCGAATTCCGCCTTCGTCCACCATGTTGCTTAACACAGCAGAGAAGTGTTCTGTTCATCTCCTTAGTTGATCTTCATCAGAAATCAGCAGACACCCGTCGAAACTCTTTATCGAGTGTTGGCGCAAGCTGTGAATACCTACTTCAAGATCTGGGTGTACCGAGAATATTTAAATCGACTTCCCAGCGAAATTGCGTAAGTTTTTGTACCTTGCAGAGGCTTGGGTTATCTGAGGAAATAAATAGACAAGTCTTTGCATTCTAATATAAGGGGCTATTGGCCAGAACTTGACGCAAACGGGCTTCAATCTTCCTCTCAACTGTCAGTTGCTTCATGAATTCATGACTTTATCTTTGCACAAGATTTTAACAATTCCAGTCATAGCTCTTAAGTCTCTTGAATTTACCTCACTAACCTCTGTCACTTTTACCACAACTAACGCAATTGCTATGCATGCAAAGTTGAATGTCTATGTCCTTCATAATACTCATAAAAGTTCATTGAATCCTGTACATTTCTTTAACTGGTTCTTGAAATGAAGGGAACTTCTATAACCAAATAATGCTCAACTAAAAGCCTTATTTGCTGTTTACAAATTGTAATAAATTTTCCCTGCGTCCTTTCATGTCTAATTGTGTGACCCTAAACGAATATATTCGAGAACTCTGTCACTGCCTCTGAGACATTAGGTGGTCAAAAACTGCCTTGGTTCAAATGCAGCCAGCATTTGCATGATTTACTACTATTGCATCTTATATGAGACAGCCTACGGAACCGATTCTGAACCATCGCCACCATTTCTACGCACATCACCACCACTACGAGTGTGCAACACAAAACCACATCCTTTAGTCAAACCGCTGAATTAACACCTTAGTCAAAATGTCAGGAAATGTAACCAGAATCTATTTATCATTAAGGATGGGTCGCCGGTATGTGGGTGGTTACACCTCCACACGGGCAGTGGTGGTGGCATTTACATTGTGACATATACTCATGCATTCGGTTATGCTGGTTTTGGGTTATTTTCAGGTTTTGACTTATTGGACATTCTTGCGCATTATTAAAAGGGTTTGCACGGGATAAAGCCACAATGCTTCGTTTTCGTACTCATTCCTATTGTTTACTGGAGGTTGCCGCTATAGTTCCAGGTTTACACCACCAATTCTACGTGCTGGATGGGTATACGTATATGACTACTTTTGTAATTAGTGTTCCTTTTCTATGTCATCTTTGCTGGTAGGTGTACCTTTATATCTGAAACGTGAACATATTTCGATATTAGGAACTACTGTATCACAGTGTGTCAGAATTGTTTTTTTTAGATTTTAAAATAAACTGAGTTATGATCTTGAAATAGTACTGGCCCGTTCGCATTGAACTAAATGACATGATATGGGCGAGATGAAGTAACCTTTATCCTAATCACTTAAGCTCCAAATTGGTCTATTGTGAATATCTCTAAGAAACAGGTCCTGGAATGTCTTTGCACTTAATGAAGTGATGATCAGAAACTGAGGTATTAAGGCAACCCTGTATGAGTACTGTATTCAAATACATAATTAGCCATACCGCTTTCATTATCTATCTACGAGTATACTTATTTATTCTCCACGTATGATAAAACTATAGAGGGTCGAATGTTTTTGTCTGTCTGTGCACCCATCACGTGAAATATTCTGCGCGGAATTTCATTAAATTTGGCACAGTGATAGCTTATATCCTGGGTAAAACATTAAGAGTACATTTTCCTGTGACATGAAAGGGTTCCTTAAAACTGTAAGCGTAAAAGGGTTTGAACACGCATGGCGCAAAAACCACTTCACGAAATTGAACAGGGTTTTAACAGTTACATTGCTTCGAGTTGCCTAGTTCTTGTATCCTTGATATCATTTTCAGTGCAAATCCTGGCAATATGGGCATTTAGGGAGAATAGAAAGGTCTTAGAAGAAAATCATTTGCTATCTTAAAAGTGGCCGGCGAGCAAAGCCAGGCGTGTACGGTCAGCTAGTCTTAAGTATGAATAGAGTTAAGTCAGCTAAGTGATTTTAAACTTCTTCTGCTCTTCTTTCGATTAAAGTTTACCTTTACTTGTCGATAGAGGCTTAGGTTAGGTTAGGTTAGATTGGCTGTCTGCACCACGATGCAGACACACTTAGACCAGTAAAGGTCCATTGTGATGCCAAGGATCTATCATTAGACCACTCAGGGACTAATAAAACCAACCGGGGCTTTTGATGAAGCGGTGGATGTTCATGACGTCTAAGGACGGCAAATCGCTGAGGTCGTCAAGGAAGGGAGCTCCTAGATGGAGCATTCTTTTGCGTGATAGAGCAGGACATGTGCATAGGAAGTGAAGAATGGTTTCCTCCTCCTCGTCGTCTCTACAGCTCCTGCAGAAGTCATTGAAAAAGAGGCCAAGTCTTTTGGCATGTTGGCCGATTAGACAGTGTCCGGTGATGACACCGATAACGCAGCTGATCTGTAATCGCTTTAGTTTAACCAACTCGGCACTACGTTTCTGCTCCAGCTTAAGCCAGATCTGCCTCGAAATGTGACACGTAGAGCCACTAAGGTTGGTCTTGCTAATAGCGTTCAGCTGCAGTAGATGCTTACATGTAGCGAGCGGCATACCAAGGGCTTGTCTATCTGGCAGAATCCTTAGAGTAGTACCCTGTCTAGCGAGTTCGTCCGCCCTACAGTTTCCTGGAATGTCTCTGTGACCTGACACCCAGCATAGGTGAATGTTGAACTGTTCTGTCATCTCTGTAAGAGACAAACGGTAGTCTAAGCCGGTCTTTGAAGTAACGGAGCACGATTCCAGGGACTTGATAGCCGCTTGACTGTCAGTGAAAATGCTAATATCGCTGACAGATAATACATTACATTTCAGCCAAGACAGGGCTTCCTTAATCGCCATGATTTCCACCTGGAAAACGCTACAATGATCAGGGAGGCGGAACGAGATGCTCAGGTTGAGCTTATCGGAGAAAATACCACAGCCCACCCCACCTTCGGTCTTAGAGCCATCTGTGTAGAAGTGCACCGAATTTCCATCATCAGGGGGAGAGCCATCCTACTCATCCCGTTCAGGGATACTCGTACGGAAGTGTCGGTCAAATCTCAGTTTCGGTGGGGTGTAGTCCATGTTTTCATGTGTGAAGTTGAGAAGATCAAGGATCGAGGAGTGGCCAATGTTAGAGGCTTAGTATTGACTGAACATTTTTTATATGAGACACCTTCTCGTGTTCACTTTTTATCATAGAGAAGGATGTTTCTCATCTGCATTTAGTGGTTTGGTCCTTTATTTTTTTAATGTAAGACATGTATCCCTATTTTTATCGGCAAAATACCATACGAGACGGTATTTAGTAGAAAAATAATTTTCTGCTATACGCCCTCAATATATCAGTTATCCAATTAATTAGAGCGATTGGAACTATCGTCAGCCATAGCATTGTGTAACTTATGCCACTTGGGTGAAACTAATATTTCTATAGAAGTTTCTAATGATACGTCTGAAAACTTTCATAAATTTATAGTTTTGCTGTTCCGTAGTTAACTTTTTTTTATCCCACTATTTATTCAGAAGAGTCTATCCCTCTGATAGGGTTGTCGATTGCTTCTAATCCAGCCTAAAATGCAAAAAAAATCTTTAAATGAAAAATATTCAAGACCTCTTTGAAGCATATTATTCTTGAAAGTCTATTACAACTATTACATCTACAGAGTACCGACCTTTTAACTTGATATTTACGTTAATTTTTAACGTTTCTGGATGATTGAATGTCTACATAGAAGCAATGCTGCCTATATCTTCAAGTATTTCTGATTCAGTTCAGTCTTGAGGATATTGTATACCCAAAGGGTTTATATTTCGATTTGTTCTATTAGCTTCAGCCCACTCCTGTAAGTATACTTGTACTCTCCACTGTCCCCACAATACATCATACACCAGTGATAGATATTATTACACGAAACCATTAATATCTGCAACAGCCATCCGACCGTTGTTGGATACTGTGACAGGACGTAGGTACCGGCCTACTCCTCCGGTGCTCTGTACACAACATGTTTCTTTATACGATTTTCTCGTAGCGAAATTCCGAGATTGGGTTATTTCCGGACTTAAATCACCTGTCGACATTTTAAGTAAGCTTACCACATAACAGTGTCTATAGAGTGTATAGGTATATATCTGTACACCCAAAAGTCGTTCGGGTGTAGAAACGAAACAAACACTCTGCAATACACTGTGATCCCCTACTGGGAAGGCTCTCCGGGTTGTTAATACTGCGATTGCCTACGTGTGGATTTGACCATTTCCAGAAATGGGCCCAAATAGGTTTTCCATCTCCATCTAGATAATTCTCGTCTGCAGAGTATTACATTGTGTACGGACTAGGGGGACTTGTAGCCATGGTGCTGTTTCCGTTGTTGCTTTTTGATGATTATAGATCATTGAAGCGTACTTTGATTGGATTCCAAGTGGAACATGTAATAGAAGTGCATAGAAAGAGGTGATATCTGATTTTTTTTCATCTATTCCGTTCCCAAGAGTAAATATTGTGTAATTATTCCTGTCATGGATGATGTAAGGAAGAGACATTTTGTAATTTGAGATTCTACCACCCTCCTATCGAATCGAATTTCGCCCTACAATGAAGGGAAGGATATTCTGTTGATCTGTATGTGTATGCCTGGCAGTTGGAGATTTCTCATGATTTTAAGCTTCTTGTGGTTGATGGTATTTTTGGAATTAATAATTACTGCCTAGGGTGTGTAGAGGTAACGTAACTGAATGGCCTATACGCATCGGTTATCACTGATTCACACATTGGGAAAGTGATGATTCAGCTTACTTCGCTGGTTGGAAGCACCATGTTTATGGAACACGACTCCAATAGACTTCAGTGAAAGCTATGGCAAAAAAGCTTTAGACCACCTGAGCAGAGATTTTTTTTCTCTTGCACTGGGTGGTGCGTATGCAAGAAGCATTAACTCAGAGTTAGGTGGGTACTAGCCACATACTCTAAAACAATGGTTAGAGATGGCTGATAATTCTGTTCAGGAATTACTCTAGATTACGGACTTCTGGAGAAGCAATCAGCTCCAAACTTTGCTGCTTTTGTAACAAAAGGAGTTGGTGTAATTTAGTGGCGTTCCTGGTAGGATTGCAAATTCAATGTTAGTACCGCATCTTCTATTGATCGGACCACCTTTCAACTTGTCTCTCAGTTACGTATTTTAGCTTTGCATATACGATTACTCCTCGTCATATTTCCAACCTATATTTCGGCACAAATTAGCGAACTTTCTAAAATACAAAGCATTCACAATGCTTTTCAATATTATTCACAGGAAACAACCTGCATATACATATATTAATAAAATTAAATTCTCACAACCTAAGGCCATTGCTAGACCTGATCTCTCCGAATCCTTGTAGCTAGTTCTAAAATCACAGATGGCGCCATAAGATAAACTTCGGCCAGAAACTATTGTATATACAAGAAAATAGCTACAAAAAAAGTGGCTTTCATTTAATCTCCAATCATCTAACTCCTGAAAGAGGGGTCAGGTACCTGGTCAGTGACTGACTACATAATATCATATCCTGTTTTCATATCTAGTCAGAAGAAACAGACCTCTCCAACCAGCACGGTTACGATTCAGCTGCCTCCAGTTGCGCACACCAAGTTGGTTGAGGTCCCCCTCCACTTGTTTGCACCACCTACCGCGAGGTCGTCCTCTACTGCGCCGTCCGTCGGGGGTGGATTCGAAGACTTTCTTGGTGGGAAGGTTGGGCTCCATCCGCTCTAAATGACCCAGCCATCTTAGTCGCTGTATGTGAACTCTTCTGGCTAAGTCGATGTCCTTGTACAGGCCGTATTGTTCGGCATTGTACCTTCTCCTCCACTCACCGTCTATGCAGACGGGACCGAAGATCGCTCGAAGAACTTTTCTCTCGAAATAACCAAGGGCATCCTCATCCGGTTTTGTCAAAGCCCATGCCTCTGCGCCATATAGCAGGACTGGGATAATTAATGTCTTATAAAGAGTTACCTTAGTAGTTCGATATAGGGCCTTGCTACTCAGTTGCCAATTTAGCCCATAGAAACAACGATTGGCAAGAGTAATTCTCCGTGTGATCTCCCTACTGATGTCATTTGCGGAGCTGACCATAGAGCCTAGGTAGACAAAATCCTCAAAATTGTATCTGTCTATTGTGGCGTTCTGTCCAAGACGCCGATGTTCGGTGTCCTTTTTTGTAGACAGCATATATTTTGTTTTCCTTTCATTGACCGCTAGACCCATCTTTGCTACCTCGTTCTCAATACTCGTAAATGCCCCATTGACTGCCCGCTGAGTTCTTCCGATTATGTCAACGTCATCGGCATAAGCGAGTAGTTGTACAGACTTGTAAAAGATTGTACCTCCGGTGTTGGCTTGTGAGTTTCGTACAATTCTCTCAAGTACTATATTAAAGAGATCGCATGATAGCGCGTCGCCTTTTCTAAGACCTTTCCTGACATCGAACGGTTCGGTGATGTTCTTACCGACTTTGGTGGAGCAGCGAGAGTTCTCCATCGTCATTCTGCACAAACGGACGAGCTTGGCAGGGTTGCCAAGACTAGACATGGCTCTGTATAACTCGTCTCTATAACTCGTCTCTTTGAAATCGATGAAAAGATGGTGCGTATCGATTTTATATTCATGGGTTTTTTCCAAGATCTGCCGTAGTGTGAATATTTGGTCAATGGTGGACTTTCCAGGCCTGAAACCGCACTGATAAGGAGCTATCAGGTTGTTGACGATCGGTTTTAGGCGTTCACATAGTACGGCAGACAGGATCGTATATGCGATATTTAGGAGACTTATACCTCTGTAGTTCACGCAGTTCAGAGGGTCTCCTTTCTTCAGGATCGGGCAAACGATGCTGAGGTTCCATTCACTGTCCAGTTAATAAGCCCTCCAAAACGCGGCTTTATATTCTTAGGAAAATTTATTCTTTCCTTCACCTAGGCTTCCTGAGAACTATCCTCCTTGAATTCTCTGAACCAATATACCGATACGTTGTCATATTGAGCTGATGTTTCTTAACTAAAATCACAATACCTCATATTGGATACCGTAATTAAGGGGTGTCTACTCTTAACTGATTTCATTTCAGTTCTGAGCACTTATTTGCTACTAAACCATTTCAGCATATGAAGTGGAGCGGACAAAAGGACGACGGTCCATCCGAGTGTTTTCCGCTGTTTCAAACTTTAAGTTGGAAAATCAGTGAATTATGCTCTTCAGGGACTCACAACTAGGATTGAAAAATCCTTTAGGGAAAAAGAGTTTGCGGTGGGGTGCTTCCTTGACATCGAAAGATCTTTTGATAACACCGAATACGCCCAACAATACAAATGCATCCAGTGCGCAGGAGTAGATAATACAACATGTAACTGGATAAAATGCATGCTAGAAGACAGCAAAATGAACATCTCACTAGGCAGCAATAAACTCAGAGTCACTGCTGCGAAAGGATGCCCCCAACGAGGAGTTCTCTCCCCATTATTGTGGTCTATCAGCAACGAATGCTTCTATGTCCAAGGCTACGCAGATGATATTGCGATTTTAATCAGAAGAAATTTCGATGAAAAAATCTCGGATCTCCTCCAGAGCTCCTTGAATATAGTTGCTGACTGGTGCCAAAAAGTCGGCCTTAACGTCAACCCAAAAAAGAGCACCATAGTTGCTTACCAAAAGAAGGAAGCGATAAACATTAAAAGCACCCACACTCTTTGGTGAAAGAATAGAATTTTCCAATGAACTCAAATACTTTGGCTTAACAATAGATGAAAAACTCACGTGGAATTCTCACCTAATAAAATCCGTAGACAAAGCCAGGATCTATTTATGGAGCAGCAAAAGTCTCATTGGTAGGAATTGGGGCCTAAACTCCAAAATGATGCTATGGCTCTACACGGTATGGTGACAAAAAACAAAGCAAAGGTCTTCACAGGACAGGCTCAATAAATTACAAGGACTAGACTGTGTATGCGCAACAGGTGCAATGAAAACTGCTCCTACTGCAGCGTTGGAGGTTATTCTAAGCCTACCACCTCTATATCTTCATATAAAGAAAGAAGCTATGGTTTACGCCTAACTCCAAACTAGTTCACTCGGATATTGCGCATGAACTCAACAACAGTGAACTACTAGGAATATCAATTACGGAAAAATGTCTGCCAAGATTCACCTTTAGTCACAACTTCAAGGTTACATTCTCAGATCACAATAACTGGGAACAGAACAAACCTACATTTGCCAATAACTCTCATGTAGGGAACACAGGCGGATCCAAGACAGATGAAGGAGTTGGGGCTGGAGTACACGAAGCTACTACGAAAACCTTCATTCAATCGTGCATCGAAAAAAGTAGCTCCATATTCCAAGCCGATATATTAACTATAGAACTGTGCATCAGAGAAAATATAAACAGATCTCTAACCAACAAGAACATTTATATTCTTCCAGATAGCAAGGCTGCTCTACTAACAATTAAGGCTTATAAAATAACATTCAAACAAGTATGGGACTGCCTTCAACTACTCATGTCACTAGCCAGCACAAACAGAGTTCATCTCATTTGGGTGCCAGGACACAGCGGATATGAAGGAAATGAAATAGCTGACCTGCTAGCCAGAACAGGAGCTGCGTCAAGCTTTATAATGCCAAGACCATTCTGTGGAGTGAGTACGGCAAAAATCTGTATCAAGAATTGGCTAAAAGAAAAAACTCGTCATTAGTGGATGGAAACTGAAGGTAACAGACAAAACAAGATCTTTCTGCCAAATACTTCCCTCAAAAGAACGAAACAACTCCTACAATTAACTAGCAGTCAGATTCAAATAGCCACATGTTTCCGTACAGGGCACTGTCAAGTGGAAAAACATCTCATGGCTATGGGAACAGTACAAGACAGCATCTGAATGAATGAATGTGCAACGAAGACGAAGAATCAGCAGAACACATCTTATTTCACTGTAACTGTCTAGTCAAAAGACGTCATAGTTATTTGGCTAAATTCTACCTTGAAGCAGAAGACCTATCGGCAAGGTCAATCAAAAGCATAGTAAAGTTCATCACCAAATTGGGTATATTGAGTGAGCTTTAATATCAGAGTAAATCGTAATAGGCCCAATGTGGTCGCAGTGATAAGGTGACCTAATCACACCTCTTCAACAATCTACAATCTACAAGCTTTAGGTTGGTTGAAATAATCTTTTATTTGCACATGCTTTGGCATGGCCTGCCTGTGTGGCCTGTCTGGAGTAGATTCAAAAACTCATCGGGCCTGATAGGGTATACCTTCGCTCTAAACAATCTAGCTACCTCAAGCAATGAATGTGCAGCTTCAACAGTTCCACCTTTAGGTTAGGTTAGGTTACGTTAGGTAGGGTTGTGAGGTTGTCATAAAACACTAGGCACCAAAGTGGGCCCATCGCGATCCCTAGGAAAGCTTCACGGCAAAGACATAAACCCAAGCCTCCAAGCAATTAATCTCCCTACAAAATCTGAAGAGACCCTTGATATGGTTCAAGGACCTCACCTCCTCCAAGTTATCGAAGAAGTATCTAACCAGGTACTTTAGCCTTATCCTGGCAATTCCTTGACATTCACAGAGTATATGAGTTATATCCTCTGAGACATGTAGGTCATCGCAGTACCTACAAACATCCGTATCGGATAACTCTAGTCTCATGGCATGCCTCCTTAGGAGACAGTGGCCAGAGAGTATTCCTATCGCTGTTCTTATCCTCGATCTATCTAAGTTAATTATCTCCCCAGATTTTCTGCGATCTAACACAGGCCACAAGGCCTTAGACACCCTGTGACCATCTAAGTTTGACCATCTTAGATTAGCCGTGTCAATGATTTTATTCCGGATAATTCCCTTAGCCACGCACCCTGATGGTTTAATACTACCAATTGTATCGCTACGTGGGAGCCCCGCTCCTCTTTTAGCCAGCGCGTCGGCTTGCTCGTTGCCTTCGATATCGCAGTGTCCAGGTACCCAACATAATCTGACTCGGTTCTGCGTACATAATGCCCTAAGCATTGTGCGGCAATTCCTGATTAACTCAGATTTGGTGATGTAAGACTCTAGTGCCTTTAGCGCAGCCTGACTGTCAATGTAGATGGCGATATTCTTATCGGATATTGATCCCATCTCAAGTAATTCCTCTGAGAACCTCTGCTTGGAACACACTGCATGTGTCCGGAAGTCTCAGGGCCACCTGTAGGTTCGTATCTCTCGAGTAAATACCTGACCCCGTACCCTCACTGGTCTTAGAACCATCTGTGTATATTGCAATCTCGTTGTGGACAGAGACTGTCTTCATTTGCCAGTCCTCTCTAATAGGATACAGTACTTCATATGCAGTTCCACCTTTACTTCAATTTTGTTTTTTTTTTGTCATAATTTTCGCGCACTCAAATGTTTTTACATAGTGCGAGCGGAAAGATAGAGAGAGGGAATGATAGGTATAATGGTTTGAAAATCGGATATATATGTTGCAGAAATTCTCCGAAGGGTGGCGTCCAGATAAATGGGGAGATTCTTGTTATTGTTTGTCTTTTGCTTTTGATTCACCGAATTTTTTTCCCGACTTCCTGTTAACATAGGCATATCTATCCTCCAAAGAAGCGAACAATTTTATCATACATATGACCAACCTGCTGCCAGTGCTATGCCCCCTTCATAATAGTATTCAAGTAATTGATCGGACAGATTTTACATACTTCATGGGAAATAAATAAATGCTTGCTGATATCAGGATTTGAACCACGAACCATTAGCGGACAACCGGTGGCGTTACCAGTACAACATCACCACCCGCGATACAGCTCGATATTGTACAGTACATATATGTAGCTCTTGATTGAATCTTCTGCTCTATACATTGTTAGCATTGATACGTCCATAAATTGTACGAAGAACTTTTCTCTGGAAAACTTCCATACCTCTTTCGCCCAACTTTGATATCCAACTCTCCCCATCCGTTCTTCTTGCCTGCAGACACCTTCTTACGGATACAAAGGTAGTAATTGTGATAGTCGATTAGATTTTCTCGATCTAGTCGTTGGAAGATTTTACTATGGAACTTAGGTAAACACATTCTTTGATTAAGTCTTGGTTATGGCCATCCATGGGAAAATTTTAGCAAATGCGTATCATATGATATATTGACAGAATGTAGGTCACCTTTTCCAAATTCGACGGTCGCTACGACGTACATAATATGATTAAGTTTGGCTGTGATGTCAAATGACACTCCGCGGTATAATCCATCCCTATTTACCGAGGGTGGTCCTTAAATCTAGCTTTTGGTTTTCTACATGACGTAACGTAAAATGAAAATTTGATTTTCAAGACTTTTGCGACTCCCAATCATCTCTTTGATACATTTCACAATGCAGATCCTTGCAAACGAATTACTGCCAATCGACAAGGACAATTTTCTGAACAGTTTTTCAAACTTACTAGAAATGTCTTATATCTAAAAATAGTCCCTCTTCAGGCGTTTCCTACTTACACTGTTCGCACATAGAACTTATTATGCTTACAAAATGTTTACCATGAAAGCTGTTTTTGCCAAAGTCAACAACGAGTCTCCTAACTGTCATCGATCTGCTCCTGAATGCTGCCATCACCTGTCTCCTACACATACGACTACGCCTTCAATTTTCCATTCCATTGCAGCTTTTTTTATTTCACTTTCAATACATGACACAGCAATTAATTACATTTGTTTACAGTCCTCTATTCTTAATTAAACAATGTCACAACATTTCTCTGCCACAGGCACCATTTCTATCGTATATGTACATAAGTACCCCTACCCCAATGTCCTTGTGTGTCGTGTTTTACTTAAAAAATGCCCTTCAATTGATTGGGGGTGAGGGGTCCGCCATAGTGTTGTTACTTCTGGTATAATTCTTGTGTTTCCTTCCTTCAGTTATTGAGTTTAATTCAATTTATTGTCGCTGTCCTCCTGCCCATCTGTTATAATTAAAAAAATGTCAATAATTGCTACGACGACGACGACAACGCAAAAATAAAAATCTCTGTCGTCTCTCAATGGAACGCATAAAACAATCGCATTCAGCTCCAGGACATTATCGTCCTTTCACCCGCCTGGACTCAATGCGCGATGTCTTGTATGCGAAAATCACCATTTTCAATATGCGGCGTGCTGGACAACAAACAAAAATGGAAAAAAAAAACTTTTAATATAAAACTTGTTGTGTCCTCGACAGGACCTCACTCAACACCCACTCAGCGCCTTCGACTAAAATCTAGGAGTTCTCTCTCTCTCTTCAGCCAGCCATTCCACTGTTCTGTATACAAACATGTGTGTGTGTTTGCGTATTGGCATCAATACAATTATTGAACCAAATTCATTGGATTAATGGGAAATCACGTACCGAGGATTGTACGCAGTAGGTGGGCACAGATACTCCCACTCCACCCACGTGAAAATTAAGTGTTATTTGTTTGTTATTATATTGTTTTCAGGTTATATTTGCTTTAACATAAACCTTGTTTGAGTATTTTTCATTGAGCTTCGGTTTTTTTTATTTATTTTTGATTTCATGGACGCATCCTGATAGTTCAATACCATGCGGAAGGCTTTGTTTAAAAAGAAAACAGTCACAAATTGGAATGAAGGTTAATAAAAAGTTTTTAAAAATTCGTAAAAAATATTATTTATTGCTTTCGAGTTGGGCAGAAAGTTTTATGGTAGCGGAAAACAGTTTAATTAGCCAAGAGCTATTGGATGCGCACTCAAAAGGACTTATTAACCTACTTTTCTGGTGGACAGATGAGTTTCTGGACAAATAAAGATTGTTTATGATTGTGTATTTTTTTTTTTTTATATTCACATGCATGCATGTAACTGAGATTGCATTATATGTATATTCGAGTGAAACTGTATTGCAGTACAGGGAGAACAAGTAGTTTTCAAGCGTTTCTAGATGTAAAAATGTATTACCTTTGTCGATGAAAAACTAAACGTAGAGCAAACCCTCTCTAGCTGTATTAACTCCGTCTTTAGTAGCAGGACATCAATGTAGAAATACGAATTAGCAGAAGTGAGGTGTTAAGTCTACATAATACTTCTTACTTATGTCCTGTATCCTCTTGTGGATCCTAGGGCCTCTACTGCGGCTAGACGCCATCGTGTACGGTTTTCGGCAATGCGTCTCAGCTCTCCCCAACTTTTCCCCAACTGCCGTGCCTCATTCTCGACTGTTCTGCGCCATTTTCTCCTCGGACCGCCAAGTCCTCTGGCATCCTGAGTCAATGGAGTCCATTGCATAGCGTGGTTCGCTATGGAACTGTCACCCTTTCGGAAAGTGTGACCAATCCACTTTCGTCATTAGATGGTTGTGCCTATAGGTTCCTGACCCGTTCTCTCGTAAAGGTGTTCGTTAGAGATACGATTGGACCAGAAAATCTTTAAGATATTGCGCAGGCACCTATTAATGAAGGTTTGCAGCTTTCTAGTGATAGCAGTGGTCGATCTCCACGTGCTGCATCCATATAAGAGCACGGATTCAACGTTGGAGCGAAACAGTTTTAGCTTGGTGTTCAAACTGATTGCATTGGTTCGCCATATTTTGGACAACATCCCGAACGCGGACTTTGCTTTGGCGATCCTCTTGGCTGTATCCAGTTCGGTTCCACCATTGGTCGAGACAATACTCCCAAGATACTGGAAATTATCTACTCTCTCTACCGGTTGTCCATCAATGCATATTTGGGCCGATGAATTTGTTCCAAGGCTGATAATTTAAGTTTCTGCTGTATTCATTTTCAGCCTGACGACGCGACGCCTGCCTCCCGTCCCACATCTGCTGTCGTTTAATGGAGGTCCAAATTCTGTGAGAGAGTAAGCATACATCGTCAGCGTAGTCAAGATGTTTCAGTTGTGATATAAGATTTCATCGAATTCCTCAGTTTCCCGTCGACAAAGCTGCACGAAGCACATCGCTAATCACCAAAAGGAATAGTATTGGTGAAAGAATACAGCCTTGTCTTACCCCACTTTGGATCTCAAATTCCTCAGACAACCTTCCTCTGTGCTGAACGTGACATTTGGAGCCTTCATAATATGTAGCTTTGATAATAGCAATTAATTTATCGGGAATACCTCTTCTACATACGGCACGCCAAATAAGCTCCCTGTTGACACTATCGAACGCCTTCTTAAAATCGATGAATAGCAAGTGAAGTGGCGATCTATATTCAACACACAGTTCGATTATAATCCGCAGGGTGTTGATGTGGTCGATATAGGAGGATGCAAAGCCGAAACCTGCTTGTTCGGCATCGAGTGCGTCTTCGAGATGTTGTTGTCCAGGATGATTTTAGCTATTATCTTAGCTACAACAGGCAGCACACAGATACCCATTTAGTTTCAGCAATCCGTTAAATTTCTTTTCTTAGGAACCTTGACGATTATTCCCTTTTTCCACTCGTTGGGAAAGCTTTCAGCTCTCCAAACTCTCTCTATAAATGGAAGCAGAAGCTCAGCCGATATTCTTGGCGCTGCTCATAATAGCTCTGCGGGAATACCGTCAAGTCCTACCACCTAAGTGTTTGGATCGAGGTAGTGATCACATCCTTACTGGGAGTCGTGGTTCGTATTCGGGCATTTCTCAGCTTGGGCATCTCAGTCTGATTTGGGAGCATATTGCTAGCGAATACACGATTCAAAACCGTAGCAAAATGCTCCTTCCACGTCTTGAGCTGGTCCTCATCCGAAATGAGCCAGGAACCATCTAGGCTTTTCATTGGGTGTTGGTTGGAGCTGCGACCACCTGTCAGCTCTTTGGTAATACTGTGGACGGTCCTGCTATCGCATCTCCGTGCAGCTTCTTCTGCTTCTGTAGCCAGCGCGTTGATGTAGTTGCTACTGTCACCTGTCATGATCCCTTGTTTTCGGATCATAACTAGGAAGAAGAAGAAGAAGGTTGATGTCTTTGTATAATCCGTAGAATTAATTGTTGAGTCGTTACCTCCTTTTTCTCTTTACACCAGCCAGGCCGAAAATCATTTGAAATCCATTCCATCCAAGTAGCCAAAAATACTTCCATCCACTTTACGCTTCAGTAGTTAGAGCATTTTAGATGGTCTCCTTTCTTCTCTTGCTAAAAAAAAAAAAAATAACGCTATCAAAGTGGTGCCTATTTATTTATTTATTTAGTACAAGCAAGCAAGAGCTTAAATCTAAACTTAAGAACTAACAACAAGGAAGCTTAACTCAAAGCTTAAAAGTATTTGGTTTTTTTTTTTTTTGGGCCCCTTGGGGCCCACACATTTTTTATCAAACTAGGTCTTAAAAACTAGAGAGGGAAAAGAAAAAGTTGAGGGAAAGACGAAGACTGGTTAGTGGAAATATGAGAAGAGAGGTCATGAAGAGGTGTAGAGGGACTTTCTAAGGGCGGATAGACTCGAATGAAAGTCTAGGGTGTTCTGTGAGTTATTTGCCAGGCGTTACATTCTGGAAATTGGTTCGAAATGTCCGTAGTTGGTGTGGTGGTGAGGGAGACGAAAGAGTGGTACGGACCTAAGGTTCCGAGGGTTAGTGCGAAGGGAAATCATTTCCAGTAGTGCGGTGGAATCGATCATATCGGTTAATAATTGGTGCACGAAAAGTATGTCAGCGACTTCGCGACATTTTGTTAGGGTTTGCAGGTTAATCAATTTTAGCCGGTCTTCATAGGGAGGTAAGATATAGTTGTCGGCCCATGTCTCCCCCGCGTAAGGCAAACCGGATAAACCTACGCTGCACAGCTTCGATTCGAAGGAAGTGGATGTTGTGATAAGGTGACCAAACTTGGCTGGCGTATTCCAGGAGTGGTCTGACAAAGGTGATATAAAGGGATTTAGAAACGTAAGTGTTCGAAAATTCTTTAGACCAGCGTTTTATTAAACCGAGGGAAGAATTGGCCTTGTGTACAATATGATCAATGTGGGAACGGACGTTTAGCTCCCTGTCACAAATAATACCCAAATCGCATATAGAGGAGACTGAAGAAACGGGCTCGCTAAGAAAGTAATAGGTTCTGAGGGATGGGGGAGGCGTTTACGAGAGAATGTTATGGATTGACATTTGGCGACGTTAAGTTCTAGTAAGTTTTTGTCGCACCATTTGTGGTGAATTTAGATCGTTTTGAAGTAAGAAAGAATCGGTGGGGGTAGATATTACCTTAGTGATTTTCATACCATCCGCGTTAATAGACAGATCAGAGTCTTTTATGACGTGACCAACATCGTTTATAGCTAAGACAAAGATCAGCGGACCAAGATGACTGCCTTGAGGAACCCCTAAAGTGGCGTTAATGGGGTCAGAGACTGAAAATCTGAAGAGAACCTTGTACTGGCGTTTTTCTAGGTACGATCTCAGCCATGAAATGAAAGAGGGTGGGAAACCGAGGGCTTTAAGTTTAAGGTAAATTGTTAAGTGACAGATTTTATCAAATTCCTTGCTGAAGTCGGTGGTAATGACATCCACTTCATTACCTTTCTCTAATGCTTGTAGTGTTTTGGAAACGAATTCGGTCAGGTTAGTCGTTGTGGACCAACTTTTTAAGAAACCGTGCTGTTGTGGGGAAAAAATGGATTTGCAGTGGAAATACAGTGAGTCGTAGACAATGCTTTCGAAGAGCTTAGGGATAGAGGAAAGTTTGGTTATGGGTTTATAGTTAGATATGTCGTTGTTACTGCCTTTTTTATGGATAGGGAAAATAAAGAGTCCTTCCATAATTTTGGGAAAACGGCTTGAGAGAGTGAGAGACGAAATAGAGTTGTAAAGGGCTGACACACTACATCTACACATTTCTTTAGTAAGATGGCCTAATGCAGATTATATCGCTTTTATTGTGAGAGCTCTCACATCATATTGCGAAATAAGTTTAGCTTACAGAAAAAGAATTATGGAGGAGAATTTTTAAATTTTCTAAAGTGAATCAAATGTAAAATTATGCTGTTAGTCTTTGGCAGACAGCTTTTAGCCATGTCACTTAAGATAGATTTAGTACATTTATTGTTTTTGTAATGAATTTAAACTAATTGAAATTAATAAAATCTAATCTAATCTATCTAAAAAAAATCTAATCTTGTCTGTGTCAAGCACTTGCCCATACTAACCGATGTGTTGAAGTCGGTTTTAAACCAAACTTATGGGTGGTATAGAGTAGTGGCAATGTGTTCGGTTCAAGTACCCACATATAGTAAGACTTAAATCACAGAAAATTCTCCGCTACGAGTTCGGACACCAACCATGGAGTAATTCTGCACTAAAATCTGAGCTTCAGACCACCGCACCAAAAATAAAATCTATTTCCTACTTTTCTTTTTATTTTCTTTCCAACTTAGGTTGAGCATCAAAAGACACACCTAAACTTATTAAAAAGAAAAAATCTTGTTCAAATCGTAGAAAATCGGTGCTAATCCTTCCAATGTCAAGTTATTCATTTTCACAAGGAGATAGACTTTTAATTTTTAAACCTACAAGTTGAAGGGAAGCAATTTTAGACCTTTAACATAAGTGGAAGGCAAGGACGAGATAGTCTAGTATCAGTGCTCGACTGTAAATGACCATACAGCTTCGTTGGATGTACACCATTATCCAGAGGGGGAAAAAGCTAGGATCACAATCCTCACTTTTTCATGTGCTCTTCAGGCATAGATCTTGAGCAAAGTTTGGCTGATGATTGTTGATGAATCCATTTCTGCGTGCAGCTTTATGGCTTTTACCGACAACCAGGCTCTGTAAAAAAAACCCAAGAAATTTATATGTCTTTATGTATATATGTATGTTTGTTTCACAAATGTTCTTATAACGTTCAAAGTATTTGCCCCAAATTTGGCGTGAATAGTATCCGTCACTACAGAAAGTCCACAGCCTAAAAGAAGCATAGCAACGCCTCTTATACACAGCTAGTTAAATATTAAAATATAGAATGAGCTATACTTGTAGGTCCTTTCTTTTTGGAGCCGTCTTATCTTCAGAACACATCAACAAGTTAAACAGTTCTTTGATGTGAATCGAAAGCAGTATGAAGGATGTTATAGTCCTCATTGTGATTTAGTAAATCTTTAGAGAATACTCCTAAATCTGCCGATTCATTGGGAGTGCTCCTCTGGTGGTCTTTTGTACTAGAAAGCTCAATTCAGTAAATTTATCAACTTTAGCTAGAAGTCCATTAAATCAGTGATACTCAGAACCATATGGAATATTTTTCATACAGCTTTCAGAGAATGACGAACGTATAGCACAGCAATATCATTTGTGTTCTTGTGCGTAACTCTTTGAACTGTTGATACAGCAAAGACTCGACAAATACCTTGCATCACAATGCTAGCAAATTATTATACATACATATAATAACCGAAATTTGAAACAAACCTTTTTCGTGGACTTCATCAACGTTTGATTGCGCAGTAGACCATAAAAACTATCGGTCAATTGGACAATCCAATACAAGCCCTCTGTAGGTATACATATAAAACTGAAAGGTTCTTCCTAATTTGTGAGTTCATCGGTCGTGGTTCACTTCACTTCTAAAGAAAGCTTAAACTGGTCGTTACTGTTGCAACCCGTGTGCGCTTAGCTTAGATGTAATCTTGGTATGGATCCACCAGTATTTTAGAATGAACCGGAACATACTGCCACGAATTCTTCGAAACTTACTACACGCTTCTAAATCTTCACAAACTACTAAGTGCATGTCGAACTGTTAAATAAAATACATCAGTGGTACCCCTTCCTCAACCATCTTGACATCCATTTGCGTTACTCATACCCCAAAGTCCTGCAGGTCAACCTATTTCTAAAATATGAGAACCAACCGAACATAAATATCTGGTATCAGCTTCCTTATTATCAGCTGTATTATGTACTTGAACCTCCAAGCTTACAGCAACTGGTCGTTAAAATCTCTAGTGGTTTACTTTACACCCTTTTAAATGTCAAATTTAAGACCATTATCTGCATGAAGTTCTTTTTAATTAAGACCCCGAAAAATGTTCACCGATTCTTTGGGGGGAAAACTTTTTTTTTAAGGCTCCACCCAACCACGTTTGTTTATAGACCGACTTCATATGACTTAATAAACTCCTTTAGCTGTTGCCCTCTGCTACCAGGGACATCATACAACCCACACATCATTTCATTCGAAGCTATTTAGGGGGCCATCATGTGCACATGGTCACACACATATCAGGGAGGAGAGTCACGATATGAATATTCTCCCTTGCTCCTTCGGTATCATATTTCCATTATATATATATGTTTGTGTCTGCAGGTGTTTTGCGGCGCAACCAAAATACCATCCGACTTTCCTAATTAACATTCCTGGGGGCAGGCACCAAGAGTAAACGACCAAAAAAAGAGAAAAAAAAAACTCACCGAACTTAATATTAGCAACAGCAACCCAAGAAATAAAGAAATGAAGCCAGAAAAAAAGGATACACCAACATGTGAGCGTATAAAATTAAAGTTAAGGATATTCGTATTCCCTGGTGAAGCTTACATCTAGCTAGGGTTGAAAAAAAAGGGGCCAGAGGTGTTATGCGAGGGAACGAAAGCACCACTTAATGAGACTGTGAGACCGAGAAAAATATGAAAGTTTATCTTTCAAGTTCAACCTTATCACGTACGTGACGACGACGATGGTGAGAAATGAGAGTCTGGTGCGGATAGTATAGTGGGAAAGGATATCATTTAGCTTTGTGTCTGTCCGCTTTGAACTGGGATGTCGTCCGTCTTTTTGGCACCCATTCTACTGGACAATAACGTTGAAGGCGCAACACAAAACAATTCAAATTTTTTACCATTAGACGGCATACACATGTCCTAGCATTTGGGGTTGTAATAGGTTTGATAACACTGTCCAAAGGTTAAGGTAACAGTCAGTGTCCGAAGTTGTCTTTCATGCAGAAATTTTGTTTAGAGACAGTGCTCGTAGAAGAGGGACAGAAGATAGTTAGCCTATTTGAAGTAATTATATACATATCAAGAGCTTGTGGTCGTACATCCAAAGCTGATTTTATTGTCCCGGTACAGTCCGTTCTTCCTGGTTTAGTGGCAAACAGAGCATTTACAGTTTCGTGTTAAAGCTAGTTGCACTTCCTCCAGATCTTTAATTTTGATCTCGCTTTCGATATTGCTTACGTTCATTTTGGTACCAATGCTTAACCAAGTCAAATTACTTGAAATTCTCTACTCTCCCATCTTGCAAACCTATGTGTATATGTATCTAGCTTACACTTACGGTCGGGGGTTTTTGTAGATTCTTGAAAAGTTCATGTTTAGGCCCTAGTTACTTGCTTCTGTCACCGCGAACATTTGGCAACGAGAGCGTATTCGTGACCGCTGAAATCTAGGCCTGAGAAATACATTGGCATGATGCGGTCGACCAGTAAATTTTTTAGTTATTTTAACTTATAAGAGAGTTACAAGTATGTATTTGTTTTACGCAAACATGGTAATCTGAGAATTCTACTTTCTTGCACTCATCAGAAATAGTATTGGAATCTCAGGCCTTGTTTTATTAGAGCAAACGAAAGATCTCGACGCTGCTACAAAGCTGTCAAACACTGCTGTTTTGTTTCTTTTAAACGCGGCGAAAATGTCGTTCTTGCTGGAAGGCACTTTAACGATTCTGAATTCTTGGGCATCATAAAACTTATCCTGATGCACAATATGAGTATGACTTAAGGAACATAACCTTTTGTGGACGGTGTACGAAGGTCTGCTGTGGCACGCTACGTTTGTATTCCTATCATATATCTGTGTAGCTGTACAAGTTAAGCTTGCGATGTGCTGATCAGAAAGTTATAAAAGGACTACGACTGTGAAATGCATGAGAAATAAAAAAAATGCTCCATAACACGCGTCCAAAATAATGTAATCCTTCCAAATACAAACTAAAGTCTGTCGAAGAAATATTTCTGAATCTATCTAAGAAACTAGGTTGTATTTAACCAGCGCAATTCGTTAACGTAAACGAAAACCCATTGGCAAATAGATGAGGTATGTCGAATGCTACCGGGGGATCTGCATTGCGATTGATCGGGAAACTACTGACTGCTCAAAATTTGGCTTGGGCCAGTAGCACAACCATCAAGTTCGTGATGAAGTGCTTGCTTTACCTCCTAGTGGTGGTCCCCGGGCAACTATACGTATAAACCCTTATACGTGTAGGCTAAACTTTCAAGTGCGGGTTGTTTAGCGCCTTAATTCTAGACTAGGTAACGTGGGCCAGCAACCTGCGTTACTGAAAACCAACCGCTACAGAACGCGCTCTGCCTCGGATAAGGAATGATCACATGCTGACGACTTTTGGCTATTGTATCCAGACAAAGATAGGTTTCTAGAATGTAGAGACGCTCCTCGACTCGGGAAGTAAAGGTTCTTACAATTCCAGATTCCTTTAACTGGAAAAAGAATTCATGCGATATAGACTGGACATTTTGGAGGTAAGTGAAATCAGATGGTTGGAAGCGAGCGAGTACAAGCCGGCAACGCGTAACACTGTACAACTCTATTCTGAAAAACCATCCGGAAGTCCGCGGGAATATGGAGTCGGACTACTGTTAGCAACAGGTAGGGCCAGGGCCTAATTTCCTGGCAGCCTCATGGTAATAGGGTTATTACGGCCAGATTCCGAACTAAAGTACGACGCGTCATCATCATACAGTATGCTCGTCTGAGGGCGAAAAGGAGAGCTTCTACAATCTCTTAATTGCCGTCTTCAACACAACACCAAATGGAGACATTGTCTTAGTGATGGGGGATTTGAATGCCAAGGTAGGCAACGACAACGAAGGGCTCAAACATGTAATACGGAAGCATGGACTAGCCAACCGCAATGACAACGGCGGATGGTTTGTGGATTTCTGCAATGCAACCGCCTTGTGATAGGTGGCATCATGTATGAGCACACGACCTGCCACAAACTAACCGAACCTTCCAACGAAAGGCAAGCAACCTCCAATCAAATTGACCATTTTGCCATCAGCCGCCGCTTTAGAAGTAGTCTCCTGGACGTCCGAAACAGACGAGGGGCAGACGTGGGGATAATACGAGATCACCATCATATGATAACTACTCTCCAACTACGCACTGCCGCAGTTCGAAGATCCCACGACAACACAAGAATGCCCAGGTTCAACATCGATAGACTTAGTGATCCCTCAGTGCGCCAACAATTAAGAGAATACTTTTCGCAAGGTGCGGAAGCAATCAGCAGCTCACTGCCTGCAACCATCCAAGACCGTTGGTGTGCTGTGAAAAATATTTTTACATCTGGTGCTGAAAGAATTGTCGGTCGAACGCAGGGAGGAAAGAGGGCGTGGCTTTCCGAGGATAGCTGGAGACGGATTGACGAACGAAAACAGCTGAAAGCTCGCGTTGCAGCTATTCGAGCAGCAGGGAGAAGCGAGCTAGAGTCCCTATATCGCATAAAGATGAGAGAAGTTCAGCGTAGCATGCCACATGACAGGTGCAACTACATCAACGCGCTGGCTACAGAAGCAAAAGAAGCTGCATGGAGGTGTGACAGCAGGACCGTCTACAGAATCACCATAGAGCTGACAGGTGATCGCAGCTCCAGCCAATACCCAGTGAAAAGCCTAGACGGCTTCTTGCTCATTTCGGATGAGGACGAGGTCAAGAGATGGAAGGAGCATTTTGCTACGATTTTGAACCTTGTATTCGCTGGCGAGATGAGATGCCTGAGGTGAGAAGTTCCCGAATACGCACCATGACTCCCAGTAATGATGAGATCATTACCGTGATCAAGACACTCAAAACCAACAAGGCGGTAGGACTTGACGGTATTCCAGCAGAGCTCTTACGAGCAGCGCCAACAACATCGGCTGAGCTTCTGCTTCCACTTATAGAGAGCGCTTGGGAAGCTGAAAACTTTCCTAACGAGTGGAAAAAGGGGATGATCGTGATCGTCAAGCTTCCTAAGAAAGGGAATTTAATGGAGTGGGAACTCTGGATGGGTATCTGCGTACTGCCTGCTGTAGCTAAGATAATAGCTAAAATCATCCTGGAGCGAATCAAACAACATCTCGAAGACACACTCGATGCCGAACAAGCAGACTTCCGCTCTGCACTCTTCTGTATCGACCACATCAACACCCTGCGAATTATCATCGAACAGTGCGTTAAATATATGGTATGTTAGATCGCCTCTCCACCTGCTGTTCATCGATTTTGAGCAAGCGTTCGATAGTGTCAACAGGGAGTTTATTTAGCATGCCTTACGCAGGAGAGGTATTCCCGATAAACTAATTTTCATAATCAAAGCTACATACGATGGGTCCAAATGTCACGTTCTGCACAGAGGAATTTGAGATCCGAAGTGGGATAAGACAAGGCTGTATTCTTTCACCAATACTATTCCTATTGGTGATTAGCGATGTGATTCATGCAGCTTTGCCGGCGGGAAATGGAGGAATTCGATGGACTCTTACATCCCAACTGAAACATCTTCATTACGCTAACGACGTATGCCTACTCTCTCACAGAATTTTGGAACTCCACCAAATGACAGCGGATGTGGAGAGAGAGGCAGGCGTCGTCTGGCTGAAAATTAATACGGCAAGAACTAAAATTATCAGGCCTGGAACAGACTCATCGGCTCAAATATGCATTGTTGGACAACCGGTACAGGTAGTAGAGGACTTCCAGTATCTTGGGAGTATTGTCTCGACCGAACTAGATACAGCCAACAGGATCGCCAAAGCGAAGTCCGCATTTAAGATGTTGTACAAAATATGGCGAAGCAATGCAATCAGTTTGAATACGAAGATAAGACTGTTCCAGTCCAACGTTGAATCCATGCCGTTATATGGATGCAGCACGTGGATAGTGACCACTACTATCATCAGAAAGCTACAAATGTTCGTTAATAGGTGCCTGCGCAATATCTTAAGAATTTTCTAGCCCAATCGTATCTCTAACGAACACATTTACGAGATAACGGCTCAGAAACCAATAGGCACAACCATTCAACGACGGAAGTGGCAGTGGATTGGTCACATATTCCGAAAGGGTAACAGTTCCCTAGCGAACCATGCTATGCAATGGAACCCTTTAACTCGGGATAGCAGAAGACCTGGCGGTTCAAAGAGAACATGGCGCAGAACAGTCGAGAAGGAGGCACAGCAGTTGGGGAAAAGTAAGGGGGAGAACTCAGACATATTGCCAGAAACCGTACACGATAGCGCGTAGGCGTAGTAGAGGCCCTAGGACCCACAAGGGGATACAGGACATAAGTAGTAAGTAAGAGTAGATTATGGTAGTTAATATGCTAAATAGGTTGCCCAAACTACCACATGGTTTATTTGCTTACCTAAAGTTGGATAGTGTCGCAACCATGTTTAGTTATTCACGCACTTCGACTTATAGCCAAACTCATATGTACCTGTACCTCGAATCCAAACAATATCATCAGAATGAGTAAACCTCTGAAACAATTAAAGGACCTTTGGTCGAATGGTTATCAGGCACGAGACGTGTCTCATTAAAAGCCCTTTTGCGATAGATACTCATGCATGTAGATGTGGAATTAATTTATATCACCGGGTATAGCTAAAGGAGTTTTGTCGAACGGAAAGGTGGACCAGACTCCCTTCTTCCTAATGAACATAAGCTTTTGATGTCAGATATGAAGGAATCTTACATGATCCTTCTCATTGTTATACATTACTACTCGAATTTTTTACTTTGGTCAGTTAACTTTTGTGTCCCTCTGTCCTAAATGACAATTTAAGTCACCCAACATAAAAAAAAAATAATGATAAAAATCTCCAAATACAAAACAAGCACCATCCTTTCGTCCAAATATCAACAAAATGATGAACCTGTTTCCAGGCAATCGTCTCTGTCCTTTGCCCTTATGTCAATGTCACAAAAGTCATCACCAACACCATAGAGATGCGGTCAAATTGTATATGCTCCTCGCCCCCGACATCACTTGTACGTGATGTCATCAAGAAAAGGTAAAAATCTCGTTTAGTCTATTTGACATTCCAAATAGAGGAGGGAGATGGACCGTTTCATGTTTTTATATATATTTTTCTGACTGTCCTTTGGACCGAAACACGGACAATTAAAACTCACACACAAACTGTCATCTATACCCAGGTAACCAGGAGACAGAAAAAAAAGAGCATCCTTAACCATACTGTATTGTCCTCGATTGCATATAAAATTAGATTTTCATTAAGAGCGGTCAAATAGCGTACGACTTGGGTGAACGAAAAAAAAAATCAGTTCGTGACATTAATTGGATTGCAATTGGCCAAAAGAAAAAAAAAAATGCTAAAACCCAGCCGCTCGCTAGTATGGTCATCTTCAGGATCAATTATTCAGTTTGCACACACAGAGTGAAGGCAATCACGTCTCGTTTCAGTTCACTATATCGGGAGGGTAATAAGACCTAATGACCCATTCTGTGTGCTTTAGGTTATGTACAAGGACACCTTGAGATTCTTTTAATTTGCCCAAGCAGCGCACCATTTTGCTGCCACTGCAAGAGGTAGTATCTATAAAGGATCCGATATTAGTTTCGGTACTTCAATGGCTGGTAGTTTTTCAACTATTTTATTGAAGTTGAACGGAAACTATTTGCAGATTTTATGAGAGACTTAATTAGATAAAGGAATCCTTCGAGCGAGGGGTTTTGGTTTGTGTGCGATTTTTGTTTTTTTTTTTTCTGTCTATAAGAGTTCGTAACTCGTTTTAGGAATTCCTTATTAAATGGAATATGTTGGAGAAATATGTTAGAAAAGTTACGTTGCCTAGGGGTGAAAATTAATGGAGGAGAGCTTGACTTTACTTCTACACTTAAGTGAACTTGATTTCATGAGGTAAAACAGTAAAATATTCATGTAGTTTCTTTTTCTGCTGCTTGGATTATTATTAGTATTCACAGCTGTTGAAGAACTAAAGAAGTTATGGATAAGTCGGAGTCATTTCAGAAGATTACTAACGACTTTCATTTTATTTTGGAGGAGAACATTGCATTCTTTTTACGGGTACAGTTAAAAACTTAAGAAATACCTGTAGTTTTCGTAGGGTAATAAGTTTGGTACCTACATACAGGTATCATTTAAGTAATCGAGTGGCAATAAGACTGAAAGTATAGGTATCCGCTACTACGGGATAAAGACATGATTCTTAAAAGGAGTTCCAAAAAGCCGACTTGTTGTATTTGGCTCCATCACTTTCAGTAAGGAAATTCGTCCATTTGGACTTGCTGTAAATCCTTTTGTTCAGCCAGATACATATGACTGTCATCCTGTGTATTAGAACGTCCCCCCCGATGAAGTCTACTGATACCTCGTGGGTGACACACTAAATATCTGGTGTGTTCCTTAACATCAGGATGGACAATGGATCCGTGTGAGATTCGTTGCAGCTAACCCCTTGAACCTAACCTAACACCAGGATCACCTCCTTAGACATGCTATTAATAAATTATCTCCACTTTTAGAAACAATATATGTACACAGCAGGTTACGTTCTATTATAACTTCAGTCAGCGAGTGTATGCGACTGTGGAACACAGTAACATTTTGCCATAGTTCTATACCATATTGTGAAGCTAAATATGATAAATTATCCAACGCCCGAAATTCTCCAGCAAGGAAGAAATAACTTAAAAGATTCTTGTTCTTCTTCCTATTTCGGCAAGTTATGATCTGAGCTCAAAAGATCATACCGTTCCCACTTCACTGCATTTCTACTGATCCACGACTGTGGGTTTTGCCTAATATTTGGATAATTAAAGCGATTAGAGTGCTCAAGGGATTTAAGGTGCAGAACTTGATGGTATTCCTGCCGCAGGTTTCATATGTCTGCTATTTGGCTAGTTGATCTAATCTTTCAATACCATTATGGCATGCCATCCGTTTTATTTGGACCTTGTTCTGACTACTTGGAACCTGAAGCACTGATCTTCATAGTTTCACTATCTTAGAAGTTATTCTGGAACCTTTTGGATGGCTTTATTTATACTAGAATCTTGCTGCACGAGTTCATTAGCATTATTGACGTGATTAATGTGATATCTTCGTCCATCGATCCATCAGTGTACATTGCTAAATACAATTCTGAATTGCTGGTGTTAAAAGTACATTCGTTTCTGCTAGGCATCTTAAATACCATCGACCTCTATGTAGGAGATTACTTATCACTTCGTTGACATATGACGTAGAACGAAGCGTTAAACTGTGATTCCATGTATAGTCGATGTTTAGTTGTTTGTTACTTTGAGGCGAATTACAGGTTCTTGAATAAATGGAAGAAATGGCAATGCTGAAAGCTATTCGCCAATGAATATCCACTTCATTTCTTAATGATTTCACTAAGAAGCCTGAGGTATCTTTGCTAGACATTATATGTTACTACCTCATTTATCAAAGATATTAAAAATTCTGCCTCGTCTGCCATCCCAATGCTTACAATAACATTCCAGCTGTCAGCTCCTTAGACAAAGCCAATCTGCTTGCTGCCCACTTCGCAGCGAACTCCACCTTGCCAGATAGCGCTTTGTCTCCGCCTGTACTTGAGAGCGTCGAATTTTCCATGGGACAAGTCCATTTTCACACTCGTACAGTTGCAGGAGTACTCAAAGGTCTTAACATATACAAATCCGCTGGTCCAGATGGTATCTCCCCTATAGTTCTGAAGAGGTTTTCTTCATGCTGGCAAAACCTCTGCGTAAGCTTTTCTGTCTGTCCTACTCTTCTGGAGTCTTTCCGAGTAGATGGAAAACAGCATTTGTCCAGCCCGTCCCTAAAAAAGACGAATCTTCCTCCTCGTCCAATTACCGACCCATTGCACTTACGTCCCTTCTTTCCAAGGTCATGGAAACACTGATAAATCGTCGGCTTATGAAATATCTTGATTCACAAAAACTCCTCAATGACCGGCAGTACGGTTTTCATAGCAACAGGTCTACTGGTGATTTGATGGCATATCTCACCGAGAAGTACATATCTCACTTCGGCGAATCAAAGATGCTTGCGCTCGATATTTCTAAGGCATTTGACAGAGTTTGGCATCAGGCTCTTTTGTCGAAAATGCGTGCATATGGCATCGATGAGTCTCTTCTTCAATGGATGGGCCGTTCAATACAAGTTGTCTTGGACGGCTTCAAGTCTGCAATTCATCATATAAATACTGGTGTTCCCTAGGGCTCCGTTTTGTCTCCGACTCTCTTTCTCATTTTTATAAATGACCTCTTGTCTGCTACTTCTAAACCAATCCATTCCTTCGCTGGTGACAGTCCCCTCAGTTTTTCATATTCGTT
The DNA here is from genome assembly GCA_945910035.1 of Brachypalpus laphriformis. Lineage (NCBI taxonomy): Eukaryota > Metazoa > Arthropoda > Insecta > Diptera > Syrphidae > Brachypalpus > Brachypalpus laphriformis. The sequence goes on from OX246756.1 coordinate 164,439,004, forward strand.
CTCCATCTCACGTTCCTGCTCTTCCGCCGTAGAAAAGGAACGACAACGTATGTTAAACACATTAAATTCCGACCTGGACAGCATTACCAAATGGGGTTCAATCAATAGAGTGGAATTTAATGCATCCAAAACTCAATGCTGTCTTCTGTCTCTCAAGCCAAACCAAGACCCTCAACCATTATCCATGAATGGTACTTGTATCGCTGAATCCGAAAGACTTGCCATTCTCGGTATGTGCATCAATAACCGTCTTCGATGGAAGGATCACATATTTGAAGTCGCCAAGAATGCTGCTAAATATCTGGTCTGGTGCACCCAAGACCATTCTGTACATTCTAGATAGGTTACAGAACCGCGCTCTAAAACTTATAGGTGATAGAGTCATTGTGAACTCAATAGTCTCACTTGAACATCGTAGAAATGTCTCATGTCTTTCCCTATTTTACAGCTTTTTTAATAAAAAAATGCTCCAGCGAAATAGCCAACAACATTCCTCCCCTTCAAATCTTCACCCGCAATACGCGTCATGCTTCGAATGCACATTAGTTCACCCTCAAGCCCAACTTCGGACGTACTGTCAAATATAGGGATTCGTTTATAAGCCGAACAACACGTTTGAGGAACGATCTAGGCTGGTAGATCGTATTTCCTAATCATTACAACCTTCAAACATTTAAAGCCAACGCAAACTGGCATCTCATCCGTTCCTCTCCCCCCTTTTCCCATCCGCCCGTGTCATGTGCATCAGTATAAGGGTATTAATAATTCCTTCGGCGGGCGCGAATTATAAAAAAAAAAATATATATATATATATGACAGGACAAGCATAAATTTAGGGCGAAGTCACTCTTACAATGCTATACGACGCAATATGAACGCTGTATACATCTTCCTCGAAAAAGACCATATCAGGACCCATGCAAAATGCTTAAAAATATGCTACTACCTGGACTAGAAATTTCTGATAGCTTTGCTCACAGTTTTACTCGAGGTGTAGAATCATATTGCAAGGAGTTCCCCAAGACAAACAATGAGTGAATTGCGCCTCTTCTTCCCTCTTCTGTAATAGACTGGCTCAAAATAAAAATATTCCAACGAGTAATACGTCTGCAATGGCCGCTTAATCCTGATTAATATATACATACATATGAGCAATTGATCCTTCGAGTTTCTAATAAAAAATTTAGGACACAAATCCATATAACATGGTTTGCCAATTAAATACGTAAGAAATCATTGAAACCCATACATGTGCTACCATAAAACATTTCAAAGGCCTCGTGTTACAATATACTGACCCCCAATTAATTTATGGAATAAGAAGAATGCGCACAGACACAATCTCACTTTCGGTTCCATTAATGTCGTATCTATCGGAAGTATTTAGTTAAATGGACATTTTCCTTAATTTATGGTCAAACTTAAATGGAATGGCAAATGGAATGTCCATCTCTTTGATTGAAAACTGAAGGCCCACATGCTTCCAGATACCCGACTAATGACACAATTCTATTTACCCCCCCACAGAAAAAAAAAATATCAAAAACCGATTAATTCAAATGACAAGGAAAACCTACATGTATTTAGACCATTTAGACCAGGACTCTACCTGTACAAACCAATTATCCTAACGAGTTGTGCTTCCAAACGCACACACACTCACACTTATAGCCAGACTTGCTGCAACTAATTTTCCACCAATCAACTAGGAAAAAAAATAATTGTTAACTAAACTCATTATTCCAATTTAACAAATTGATTTGCGTTCAATTGATAGAAATAACTTGGTCATAAATTTGACCCCTACCCCATCACATTATTATACAGAAGAAGGAGGGGAAAAAAAATATGAAAATAAAAACAGGACTCATTAGTTTCGTAAACAATTTGTGCATGAGAATGAGGGCACAAGGACACCCCGAAAGTACAATACAAATATTGACTTGTAAGCTAATTACCTGTAAACATCGTGATAGTAGTATACTCGTAAGTCAACCCTTGTTTGTTGGTATTCGGATGGGACATCACAGTAATGAAAACTTTATTATGTCTACAGGATAACAGAAAAATATGTAGGAATGTCAAATAATGTTGCACATATGCAAACATATCGAAGTAGAAATTAATAAATATTTTTGTCAAGACTTTTTTGGGCTTTTATGCGTAAAAGTGCTTAGGACATAGTTAAGGGTTGATTAATTAGTGAAGGACATACGCATTCGCGTCTATTTGGCGGCGGATATGTGTGTCAATTAACGAAATTAGAAAATACATTAGGCATTCATGACAACAGAAAAGGGGACCTATTTTGGCTATTTATTTATTTTATTTATTTGTTTAGTCTTACACTGTAAGATACAATATCTTTTAAAGTATTGCAAGATTCAGTATTACATACAATACTTTTAGTGCATATTTCCATTCATGTTACTAAGTGAAAAAAAAGTTACAACTGTATTCTAGATTAAGAAAAGTAAAAGTGGAAACAAATTATGCAAACACTTCAAAACACGATAATAATATTAAATCAGCAAGTTATTACAATTTAAATTTGAAGCCTAATAAAACCAATCTTCATTATCAAAACGCATCCAAGTGCTGTCTCAAATCTTAAACTGGGTTGAGCTGCTTATCATTCGGGCAGCTCGGGCAGTTCCATAGCCGAATAGCGTTCACCAAAAATTGGCGCTCTGATACTAAACATAAGTAGCGTACTGTAACAAGATCATAACTTCTAGTAGAGCGCAGAAAACGAATTTTATGATAAAGGTAGGAGGGTTGACGTGTTTGCATTATATTGTGAAGCATGGTTAACGTTTTGAATGCAGAAAGTTTCTCGAGAGTGAGGCCATGGATAGATTTGAAAAAGGAGATAATATGATCATACATCCGCCGTCCATAAATATACCATGCTACACCATTGTAGACAACATTAAGTCCTCGCATGTGGCCATAGCCGCAGTTAGAAAAGATTTCGGATCAGAACAATAAAACCCGAACAAGCAAGGTTTTAGCAAGTATCATCCTTGTTTTTAATGGAGTGATACACTGAGCAACCCATAGCATACGAAGACCTCCGTAAACTTTTCCTATAGTCAGTCGTACTTTACACATTTTCAGTATTATATGCAGTTGGCAATTGTATTTTAAAGAATAAATAATTAAAAGTAGAGTAGAATGATGAGTAGAAGACCGTCTAGTGGTCTAAAAATAAAATACATTTTTGTCTTAAAAGTGACAGGTGAGCGAAACAAGGCGAGCATGGGTCAACTAATTATATAGGGTGGGCCAACTACAAGTTTCTTTTCAAAAATGCAATAAAATGAACAAAATGAAATTTTTTTTCATGTATTATGGCTTTATTAGTAAGAGCAAACATTCCCATTATTTATGGAATACAACGTTGTTCAAGTGGCTGCCTCGGCTGGCTTCGCAGTAGCGCATTCTATCACTCCAATTTCCCAAGACCTTGTTGATGGCTTCGGGCTGTAGCTCACGGATTGCTTGGATGATATCGGCCTTAAGTGCTTGAATCGTTTCCGGATTGTTGGCATAATATTGATCCTTCACGGTTCCCCACAAAAAAAGTCCAAAGGGGTCAAATCGCAGGTCCGAGGCGGCCAATTGACATCGCCAAGACGGCTGATAGCACGACTTGGGAATTTGGTGCGCAAAAGACCGATTGTGGCATGGGCTGTGTGGCATGGCGCACCATCCTGCATGAACGAGAGGTCGTCCAAATCCATGTGTTCAATTTCAGTAAAAAAAAAGTTGTTAACATGGCTCTGTAACGCCCACCGTTGACCGAAACGTTGTTCCCTGCCTCATTTTCGAACAAAAATGGTCCAATGATGCCACCACTCCACAATCCGCACCAAACTGTCACTCTCTGTGGATGCATTGGCTTCTCGATAATAACGTGCGGGTTTTCCGAGCCCCAGATGCGCCAATTTTGTTTGTTAACGTAGCCGCCGAGATGAAAATGTGCCTCGTCAGAAAAGATGATTTTTCGCCCAAAATCGTTGTCCAATTCAAGCTGCTCTGAGGCCCAAACTGCGAAGCGATAACGAAGCGGATGGTCGTGCGCTTTCAATTGCTGAATCAATTGGACCTTGTAAGCGAATAATCCCAGATCTTTGTGCAGAATTCTCCTCAGGCTAGTGCGTTAAATGTTGAGCTGTTGAGATCGATAACAAGTTGATGTTCGTGAATTGAATCTCACACTCTCGGCTACAGCAGCCACATTCTCGTCTGTGCGCACCGTACGACGACGGGGACCATGAGTGTTGTCCACTAGCATACCAGTCTCACGAACTTTTGCACAAACTTGCGTACAACAGGCGCGGTGGGTGCTTCATTTCGGCCAAAACTTCTTTTCAAAAAACGCACTGTTTGGGCTACACAGCACTCACTTTGGAAATAAGTTTTCAATATTTCCCAATGTTGTTTAAGCGTAAAGCGACTCATTTCGTTTTGCGGAGGTATGACACTGACTTTCTGTCAAGATTTCGAGCGGAAAACAGCTGTCAGTGTCAAAATAACCTATGATTTAAAAAGAAATCACTAGATGGCCCACCCGTTATATAAATAAGTGTGCATCCATGTGCTATAATAGATTATTGCACCATTTTGTTGCTTTATATAGCTTAGTCATCGCTATTGTTAGTCTAAGTCGATTACTGAGTAGGAATGTTACTTTAAAGTTTTCGAAGCCTGATGATTGTTAAGGTCAACTCATTGTTCATCGAGAGGGTGGGTAAAGTATTGAAGCTTTCCTATGGTACTATTGTGTGCTTCACCGAGTCAGATTAAATGAAAAAAGGCAATCAAAAGCAGAATCTCTCATGATGTTCTAATTAATAGAATCTTGCCGACATCTTTTCAAGGGGGTATCGGCAACCAGGTTAGTATATTGCATCTTCATTTTCTTTATCTATGTACATAGTCTGCAGACAAAAACACGGTCGTCGATAAAAGAAGTTTAGAATAGTAAGGTTAGATTGTGGGAGCCTATTCCCATTTCTCGCCAGATCGTGTCTTTGAATTTTCCAACTCTGATACGCTTCGAAGAATCGGGAGCGTATAGTTGAAAAGCTTCGTCTTACTTAGGCAGGACAATATCGTAGTTGGGTCGATCCCGTTTCTTTCTCGTCTCCTTAACTCATGCAGATATCCTCGGATCTAGTTTGTTAATTGCGAAGCATGATTCTAATGATATAGTGTTTAGTGACTACCTTAGTAATCATGCGATTGAAAGGTCTGTTTAGATGTAGCAGTCGAAGTTGTACCTAGAATGCCAAACAAATTTCGTCTCATTCTTCACTATGTCTTCAATCAATATTGCTGTGCGGCTTTCAGATGTGCATCTCATCCATAGGTTCTGCATCGGTTCTAGTTCTAGTTTCTTTCACAGATCGATTTTTTCTAAGCCTGAGAGCACCCCTGCTGCTACACAAGTGCAAGAACAAATAGTGATGAATCACATCGATTGCTGCCTGTGGTATACTTCTAAATCTGTCGCTAGCCTTTGTATCTCTGTGACACTACCTTTATTGTCAACTCTTGCTGCAGTCAACGACACAAAAGACTTTCGGAAATTATTTTTTTATTATATTTTACGATTGTAGACCCATTCTATCCATAAGGCTATTTTACAGCAATAACAAGCGTTTAGTATGAGTTTAGGTACATACCTTATTCGCAAAATGGGCCAGCACGTGGCCTGAGTGGAAAGGATAATTCATCGCATCCCACATTGCATGAGTACTTCTTTCATTTTCTATTTAACGTTTCGCCTTCAAGACACTTTGGTGTCTGAAATAGTTCCAAGGTGCTTAGCCTCAGTGTCTTTCCGTCGAGTCTTAGGTTAGGTTAGGTTAGGATCGGCCCTCGATGAGGATGTACTTAGACCAAAAAGGAGGTCCATTGTACTGCCGATGTATAAGGCGGGTGGATCACCCTCTTACTCTTGGAACTGGACTCCGTCGAGTCTTGGTATTGAAAAGTCAGTCGAGAATAGTCCTCATTGTATCTATAGACCATCATATCATAAGATTTAAGCGGAGGCAGTCATGTATGCACTCAAACGTTCGGTACGTCAAACTTTTTTTCTAGCCATGTAGCCGCAGTTATATTGCTGCTTCAACATTACCTCACATATCTCGAATATCTCTTAAATGTAGAAGTTTCGTGTTACAACAAGTTCAAGGCCCCATACAGTATTCACAAAACAAGAAGGGGCCTTAGTCTCTAGAAGGTTCCATTGGCAAAACTTGCACTTGCAAAATTCTTCGCTGCCGTCTTTTTCGTGCCATAGCTATATACATATATATGTTCGCATCCCAAAAACTCTTCGACTTTTTAACTTTTCGATTACAAATTCTCAACATTATTCCTAATCGGCCAGTGAGAGTTTGCTGGACAGCCTTTGGATTTCCAATATCTATTCGACGCTTGATGGAATCCTGATAATGCCAGAATGTTTGGTTGTTACAATTGTTCACTATTAGCCGAAAGTAGTTAGGTTAGGTTAGGTTGAAGTGGCTGCCAGCTAAGAATCGCCAACACACTTAGACCAATAATAGGCCGAAAATAGTTGCAAGAGCTTGCAATGCTCAATGTGAAAGTAGCATCCAAATTGGCTTGCATATTTACATGGGTCGATACCCAAATCTGACCAAATCATATCTCCCGATTCGTACACAGAAAAGTTTGCTCTAAACATAGAGAGTCCTACATTTTTTTGGGAGTGCATCAAAGATTACATATGAACCCAATCTAACTTATAGTCGTTGCTAAGGCTCTAAGTGGACAAAGCAAACAATGTTTAAAAGTCTTAAATTGTTTTTAATTTTTGAGTAAAACAAATGCATTTAGATTCAGTAAAGCGAGTAGGATAAGGAATATCTGCTTCCAAGTCATGAACATAGATAGATCTTCATCAGAAACTTCCCCAAATCTTCAAAAATCAATAAACTCACAATATTCATCTCAACAGCTTACCATCCTCCCACCTGACACAATCTCACTCCAACCACACACACATGTCTGATCAATTTTAATAAGGATATGAAATTTATAACCCAGAATCCCATTAGTTACGGTACCATATTTACTGCGCACTTTTTCTACAAATTAAAGATCAATTTGTCACCCTGTCAATTGCCATTCACCTTTCACATAAAATGTGTGTGCTGCTCTCCCCAACTCCACCCAGCAAGATACCTTTTGCTGTCACGAAGTTCTCCAAGCCAAACACACATACTTACATAAATAAAAACCAAAATAAATTACCATAAAAGGTTACAGCCTATTTAACAATTTATCCAAACACATGTAGATATGTGACTGATTAGATACTTAACTCCTTTATATCACCACTGCCACAGCCATTATTTCAGAGTATAAGCTCCCGAGATACTGAAAGTACGACAGTAATTTATATAGAGAGGGCGATGGTTGGATATAGCATGCTCGTGCCAGTACAAGATACCTATTCCAACAACCTAGTTAGACATAGAGATGAGCCTCATTGGTTCACTTCACGCAATATTGTCATTCAACCGCAAACTACTACTCCACTAGGGATAAAAATAAATACAAGCCACATTGGAAATTCCATCAACTTACATCACCAAGAATTTATTTCGACAGTCATCATTCGCCACAGGAGAGGGGGTTGCCTGTAGGCCTCACAACTGCCTCATAACTTATTCAACCCTATAAAAGAAAAAAAATTAGAGACAAAAACCAAATTAACCATAGCACCTTTGCTTATTGACTGAGCGGTACTTGAGCAATTTATGGCCTTCACCTAGCAAATTTTTCTCTAGGTTGTTCGGCTGTGAGGGATGTTAAAGGAAACCCCCCATAGACACGCACATCCGATGAACTACGCTATTTGATATTGTGACGCGTTGGCGTGTTTTGCTAACCAAATTAACGTAAATATAAGAAGTATGAGCATACTTGTGTTGTAATTTAATAGTTGAATGTTGTATTTGTTATTCCTGCAGTAATTGACTAAAAACGGTCTCATTCGGGTGAAGAGGTTTGGCGGGATTGATGCATTGCCTCAGGAGACTAATAAACTGCCTGTTTATTATTTTTAGTTAGAAATGTACTACCAGTTTCGTCCATAGATGTAGGTACTAGACATATTTATTTACAAACCAGGTATATATAGCAATCTAGGCCTGCCTTGCACGGTCTTGTATATACAGTCTCTGAATGAGTTTTGTTATCCCAGACTATTCCTGGTATTTGGTGAAATCTGCGAATTGGCAAACCATGCCTTCGAGTTTTGATGAAACCAGTCTTTATTCATCCATTTGACTACTTTGCTCAGGGCTGATTCCATCAGCTGCTTTTTTGTTAGGGGAAGCTTCGCTGAAATGGCTAGGTTAGGTGGATTGCCGCTAGAATACCTGGTGGCTCGCATAGGCCTACGTGGGCTCTTACCGATACCCAGATACATGTTGGAGCGAGGGATAGAACATTTTTTTCTGAGTAATGTGATGTTTGTCTGTTTGATGTGGTTGAGCCCGTCTCGAATAGGAATCTTGTCCATCCGAATTTGTTGCAGAAGCTGATGATAATCGATATGGATATGTCTGCCAGTACCTCTAAATCGTCGAAAAAGGTTTGCCTTGTAAGTTTCGGCGAGTCTACTGATGCCTGCACAATAACATAGAAAGTGTCCGGTGTTCTCCTCAAAATTCGGGTCATCATCTTTTCTAAGTATTTACCTAACAAGACATAATTATTATAACGTTTGTGACTACTGCTGTAAAATGCCAGTTTAGGGCAAACAGTGTTTTAGATTTACTAATGATAACCAGAGGGCATTGATTTCCTACACGTTTGGCTATATGCTCACCTGCTTTCAGCTATGCTTAGCATTATATTTGTTATTTTAATTTTTACGTATGAAATTGGAAACTGATGTCCGTTGATGATGTTCTTATTCCCGCTTATGCTATTGTGGCCTGGTACCCAAATAATTTGGACGATAATCTATCCAGGATGTAAAAATGAGATTGCTCTCCCACCAATTTCTCAGGTCGCGCAATCTTCTTCCTGGAATGACATTAAGATAACAATTACAGCAGTTAATACCTCCTGTGCTATTAACAGTTTCTCGCCCTATAAATCGGCCAGCCTTGACAGCATTCTCCCGATTATGCTGCATAAAACATTGGACCGGGTGGTCCCATGGCTAGTATCGATCTACAGAAGCTGTAGTCTACTAAACCACGTTCCACTGAGCTGGAGACGTGTTCGTGTTGCGTTTATCCCGAAAGCTGGGAAGCGGGCTCATGGATCCGCAAAGGATTTCAGACCCATCAGCTTATCCTCTTTTCTTTTAAAGACGTTGCAAGGCATCTTAGACACACGTATTCGAAATACCCCAGATAAATCCCTTCTATCGAAATCTCAACATGCGTACACTAAGGGGAGATCGACAGAGGCGGCACTCTACGAAGCTGTGCGAACGATAAAAAAGACAATTCACTTCAAACAATATACCCTATGTTAGCTACCTTCTTAGATGTTGAAGGTGACTTCAATAACGTCAGTACGGAATCGATTCAGGAAGCTCTGATCCAACTGAGTTCGGAAGAGTTCATTAGCGAATGGATATTGACAATGCTAAAAACTAGAATCATTCAATCGACTTTCGGCAACAGCAGCTCAACCATATCTGCTGTTAGGGGAACTGCTCAAGGTGGGGTCTTATCTCCTCTTCTATGTCTTATGGTCATCAACAAAATCTGGTGTAGACTTGACAGAGATGGAGTTAAGGTTGTTGCGTATGCGGCTGACGTAGTAATACTGGTATCGGCGATGTTTCCATCCGTAATCAGTGACATATTGGAAGGAGCCTTGAACATGATTAGCTTATGGGCCACTGGATGTGGACTCAGCAACCAAAGCAAAACTGAACTGATGCTCTTTACCACTAAAACCAAAATACCGACCTTCACGCTTCCACGGCTTAACAATCATCTACTCTCCCTATCCTCCAGTGCCAAGTCCCTGGGTGTGGTAGTTGATCCAAAACTAAGCTGGAAGCTTTGCATTGAGCATCGGGTAAAGAAGGCCTGTGTGGCTTTCTATGCCTGCAGCAAGACCTTTGGTAAGAAGTGGGGACTTCGCCCGAAGATTGTCTGATGGATGTACACTGCCGTGGTGTGTCCCATTCTTTCCTATGAATCGCTAGTCTGGTGGCCTGCATTAAGGAAAGCTTATAACATCAAGCTTATCAACAAGGTACAAAGAACTGCAGTTATAGGCGCAACGGGTGCCATGAGAACATGTCCAACGGAAGCCTTCAATGTTAGCCTACATCTTTTACCACTCAGTCTTCATATTATACATCTATCATCATGTAGTGCGGCCAGGCTAAGGAAAACAGGATGCTGGTGCACCAATCCTTATGGTCACAGCAGTATCCTGAATCTGCTACCGCAGGATCTGGCAGCTAACCTGACCGGCTATATAACTCCCACAGTGAACTTTAGAAATGACGTCACGTCAATGGACTTCGGGGTAGGGGCGGGGATATTCTCTGATTCCTTTAATATTTCCAGGTCATACCGGCTTCCTGATTCGTGCAGTGTCTTCCAGGTGGAAGTTTTTGCTGTACGTGATGCCTGCCGCCTACTTAAGCAAACCTCTACACCCCCATATGCCATTGTCATCCTCATTGACACCCAGGCCGCTATCAAGGCTATAGTATCTGCCACTACATCCTCGAGGCTAGTAGAATAGTGCAAAAAAGAACTCGAATCGCTAGGTCATCGGTTAAGGATCGGTCTCCTTTGGCTTCCGGATCACAGCAACATTGAGGGAAATGAGCGAGCTAATGAACTCACGAGGCAGGGATCTACCCTTGATGCTTCCCTAGCAAAGGCGATGAATGTCCCGTTGAAGGTCCTTAAGGGTGGCATCTTCGCCCAAATACTTCCGGAAAAGAACGCAAGATCTACTAAACAGAAACCGTGCAGATATCGTAAGAGTTCTGACAGTACTGGCCACTGGCCCATCGGGGTTCATGCGGCCAGAATAGGCATTACATTTAAAGCAAACTGTCGCAGCTGCAAGATTACTAACGAGAAAGAAACAATTTTACACTTCCTTTGCAAGTGTCCGGCTTTAAGCAGGGCCAGACAGCGCGCCTTAGGTAAACCCTTTATCGACAACCTAATAGAGTTAGCGGAGATAAGCATTGGGGATATTATCAGTTTCCTTAATGTAACGGGGTGGATTTGAATAATCCTTACTCTTTTTCCCTTTCTCTACAAGTTAACGCCCTTTTTACATCCGATAGGTCACTTGAGTTGTGATATTAAAACGGCGCTTCTGCGTTTCGGCATGGTTTGCTACCTACTTATCTATCGGAAGAGTCCAACTAACATTTTAGTGGTTACCAGGGCCGTAATAGGTCCTTGGCGATCAGTGTAACTGAAGATATTCTCTTGTGATTTGTCTAGTACTCTTGCCCTTAGGGCTGTACCGTTTATTGCCGGAATCTCAGTTTGGGAAACACTGCATGAATTCAGAAGTCTCTTGGACGTGGGTACGCCAATTTTTAGCTGCTCAATGGTGCCCATCATTGAATCCGTTCGTATAAATTGCTATTTCAGATTATTAGATACCCACCCATTCATCCCTATTGGGTATGCTTACCGAGTAATTATGATTGAAACCCATAAAGGGGATCACATATTCAGTTTTCTTATCGACGTATGAGATCGAGTGAAGCATTGAGCTCTGACCATGTGTTCTAGATTTTCAGCAGTCTCTATTCCCGCAGTTGGGTTTGACCTACGAGTAGAAGCACCCGTTGTAGCTAGACATGCTGCTCTTTGTACCTTTGTTAGTAGCTGGCAGTTTTGCAATTAACACGTTCCCATCAAACATGCGGTACCACCATATGTGAGCTTAGTTCTGACAGCTACTGTATACAGCCAGTGGATAACTTTCGGCGACAGATTCTGTTGCAGGTATACAGGGAAACGCGAGGTTTTTCCGATGTACAAAATCTTGCATGCGTAAAATCTCGCATGGAAAAATCACAAAATTTTAAGAATCCCGCAGTACATAATCTCGCAGGCTTAACATGGAAAAATCTCGCGGCGGGATTGTAGATGTAGCTGTATATTATTGAGAGGTGCCAGTGCACTGCGACCTAAAAAAGATCTATTGTGCCACCCTTACTAAGACTCTAACCGATGATATACTCGGTCTAGAGCACTTCCTCCGGTCCAGCTGCTACAGCAAACCGGAGTATCTTTAGTAGATCCAGCAAAGGTAAATCCGTTTCTGATAGGAGGTAGGCACCAAGGTGATTCCTCCTTTTGTGAATCAGTGCTTCGCATTCCATAAGAAGGTGCGCTGGTGTTTCTGCGAAGTCCCTGCAGAATCTGCAGTGTCCGTCTCCCTCTATTCCCAGTTTCCTAAGGTGCTCCTTAAGTCTGCAGTGACCTGTTAACATGCGCGCCAAGATACGAAGCCGATTCTTACTAACTCTTAGGCAGGCTCTGCTTCTTTTTTGGTTGTATTTCCCCAGAAGTTCCTTTGCCTGTCTTATTTGGGGGATATCGTCCCAATGCTTGGCCTATTTGTTCTCTTCTTCTTTCCTTAAGTCTTCCCTTATTTTGAGCGGTCCTATCCCACAGAAGGGTTCTGGTCCAAGGAACGGCGTGTCTGATCCGTTTCTAGCTAGTTCATCAGCTGCTTCGTTCCCCTCCACTCCTACATGTCCTTGTACCCAGTAGAGAGCTACTTTGTTTGTTTCTCCCAGTTTGTTGATCCTGGTGAGACATTCCCATACCAGTTTGGATCAGATCTCATGCGAGATCCGCCGCAGTGCAGCACCTACATGCAACTATAACAATACACCATCTTCTGCGAATGACAACGCTTCTATTAAAAGACCCTGTACGGACGGCAAATTTGTCAATCATCGCAATGAAACAAACCAACTCAGGAATGTCTGGACTAATAGTCAAGCTCTATGTTATCCAACAAACGTTTTCAAATATCGGTCAAGTGATCATCATCACTTTATTATCCCAGACGCAATCAAGAAACTTCACTCTATTATTCTATCTCAACCCATTCCAAGCAATAAATACAATTTTTATAAAGTTCCCGCAGTAGATGCTATGTGATCTCCAAAGGCAATGCAAAATTTTCTTCCGAAAACTTTTATCCAACAAAAATACTGTAGTACTTCGTCAGAAAGCCAACAAATTAGTATATCCACAATCCGTGCACTCCCATACTTAAAACCACAAGCGGAAAAGGAAAAATCCATTGCAAACGCCATCGTAAAAAAACTTAAAATATTCCATCAACTTTATGAACTTGTCTGCGGTTTAAAATGCTTTTGGCACAATTCCGCTTTATATAATTTTTTATTTTTTTTTCTTACCCCATTTTACTTTGCTCACGGGCCTGATCCTTCAACGCGAAGAGTTATGGTCTGATACACTCTCAGAATGGTAAAAAAAAACTTTCCCCAACTAAAATGCCAAAATTATTTGCATCACAAAAATTGCTTAAGGTTAACACACAGGCAGAAAAAAAACCACACCGTGCCGCGTACCCCATAATTAGCCAATCAATTCCTTGGGACAAAAAAAAAAAACGGAACGAAATTTTCGAACCCCTTTAGAGAGACTGTCGAGCAAATTTCCGGGCATAATAACAATATAATAGAATCTAGCCAAGGAGCTGAGGACTATCTTCGGCAACTTCCGCCACCTTTTCTCTCGCTTTTCTGTCATCTTAAGCCGAGAAGGAGCAGCAAGTAACCGAGAAGAAAAAAAAAAACTTGGGTTCAGTGTAGATCCACTCTGGGCTCACTGTTTTGCGCATAAATTATTTTATGACAGCGCTCAGACATTTTTTCGGAACTACCCCTCAGGGGGTGGTGGTGGCTGGTCGTCGTTTGTGTCGAGGAAATTGTTATGAGTGGATGAATTGGGGATTTTTTTTTCTGTTCCGTCCGCCCGTCGTTCGTTGTTCTGCTGTGTTGTGTCCTGCCTTTGTCCTAGCGCCGCTATTGTGCGTTGGACACAGCGCGCACAGTTTGATCAAAGGATTTAAAAAAAAAAAATAGGAAACGCGGTGGTTTTTTTTTCTGCCTCTCGTCTGTTTTTAGCTTAGGGATGTTTTGCATTCTATTTTTTGTTTTGCTGAGTGTGCCTTGTAAAGAGAAAATGATTGATGCTTATAATTTATTTTGGTTTTAAAGGTGATTGGGGGTGGCGGCCGGTGGTTAAGGGTTGGGGGTTGTTACGGCTAATGACTGCGAAAGAGGGAAGCGAATCTCTTCAAAAAGTTGTCCTTTGTGATAGGATTTCTTTTTTTTCTCCCTCTCACTCTCTGTGGAATTTTTCGAGAACAATAAAGCTAGATAGGTGGGCGGGGAGAAGCCGCAGTTGTGACTTATTTTATAATTTTAATGTCATAATAATCCTGTAAGACACATTGTACCAGACGCGTAGTGAATACGCAGTATTTTTGTCGAAGAAGAGCAATTAATTGGTTGTGCAAAAGGAATTATTGGTGAAATTTTCCCGAAATAGGATTATATTGAACAGCAAGTGGGTTTTAATTAGGCTTAAGTGATGGGCGGGTACAAAATATTAATGAGCAATGAAAAGGGGTTTCGTTTTGAGAAATGGTTGTGTGAAGTTAATCCTAGCTTATAGCTTTTCAATGGCCATTGAGGAATATTTTTTTACCTTTGCTTGTATTCGAGAATTTGCGTGAGGCTTATAGCCAGAGGGAAGGGTAATTCTCCTCCTCAAGTGAAGAACCACAAGGTCTCGTGAAAATATCGAAGTAGAACTACTGATTAAGTTGTTAGCTTCAATTACAACTTATGTCCAAAAGTGATTAAAAAAGTACTATAAGTGTTCGAAACCCATATAATCTGACGCATTCAAATTGGAATCCATTATCAGTATGTATCCCCGCTTACCTGGCAGCTTCAATATTAATTAGATGGTTGAAATGGCTTCCCTTAAAAATCAGTGCCATACCCACGTAACTAACAAATTAGGAAAATGCCAACACAGATATCCATTGGAAACTACTCAAATCCCTAGAAACAATTTAATATTCTTAAAAGGGTCATCTCCAGTACGAGTGAACAGCCCAACCCTATCCAAGAAGCATCAATGTACACTACACACACACACCCCATCCACACCAACCGGTTCGATGTTGATTGCGAAAACCTTTTTGCACGTTTTACCTTTATTTCTATTTTAAGTTTTCCTCCCGCGTCCTGCTGCCACCTTTCACAGTAGTTTCACTAACCATCGTTCCGCAAAACAAATAGCAAACGAAATCACATCCAGTAGGACGACCAGTAGCCCACAACGATCTGAGAGTGTGCTGCTGCTACAAAAATGTGTGCGTTCTTAATCCAATGGAAAGCTTTTCCCTATATCCTTTTATTGCGATTATCTTGATCAAATATTTATTGAAGAGCCTTTCGAGATAGAAGACTAAAGCAAAAGGAGTAAACCTTTTGCGCTTAGAGAGATGCCTAACTCAATTGTTATCGCTCCGCACATGGTAATAACATCCTGAGGTAACTCCCTTAAAAGTACTTAAAATCAATAACGTTGATGTTTTTCACTCTGAAACGGAAAAGAGTCCTTTTTACTGTTGATTCTGGTGATTTTAGTAGTTCGACACGTTGTCATGTGCTTCAAATGCAACCGTGATGATGATCCAGCATCCAAGCGCAACGACATTCGCTAACATGCACACATGCACAGGGAAGTGTTTAACGAATTGATCCTTTGCACTGACAGAATTGTCAACACATGGGCCTAGTGTACGTGGTCCTGTGAAATGTCAACGTCGCGCGCGGTATGTCGTGTGAATCTAGTGATTTATGCCATTGACAGGATGTAGGCCTACATTGCACAAGTGTCAACACAAGTGGTACATGTCATTCATGGTAGTACATCTCACCGCCCGCCTATTGCTGAGAAATATCCTTTATGCCCGCCTGGACGATGACGTTGAGATTTATGCCCGTTTCTTTTGCGCCCTGTAAAGGAGCGATTGGAAATTCAATTTTTCGCCAAAAAAAATATAGACGAGAGTCCTTTTTTGTTGGTTATATCGTCTAAATGTCAATGTACTTCATTTCCTTTTTCAATTTTCATCAAAATTTGTTTCCACATTTCTTGCGTTCGGTCTTTTATAGGAAAAGTTAAATCCATGCATGTATCCCATAGATACGAACCAACTCAAAGGCGTTTCGATTTATTCCCATCGGTCGTCATTTGGAGTGGTTAATTTTTTTTTTTTTGCGCGAGTTTTTGCCTCGTTCTTTCTGTGAGTCCTCATCCTGATGAATGACGACGACGATTCCCAGTAAGGGAATCGATTCGACGTGTGAAATTGAAGGATGGGACCAGACGTCGATGGAAAATGTCGCTCCATATGCATGTGGGTGGGTGTTTGTGTGTGCGTGTAGGGCGACATTTAGACGATCAGCATTTATTGAAACGCGATGGGGTGCAAATCAAAGTAATGCGTTTTGGGGGGCGGATCAGAACGGCACGGCACGGCACAGGAGCGACGAACTGGATAACCTATTTTTTGTTTGATGTTATTTTGCTGATCCGAGCCGTATTGATGAAGTGGATTTATAATGACATCCATCGCCCTCTCCCTTAGCGGAGTCTTTTAAGATTCAGATTGATAATCAAATAGCATATGGTAGTGGGTGTCAGTGGTGGTGGTGATGATGAGTCGTGGGTGTGCTTGGATTTCAAGTGAATTCAAGGTTATTACTGTCTTCGAATTTTATAATGACTCTGATTCGGTTTTGCTCACTCAGGCATGACATCTAGGGAAAAGAGAGGCGTAATTCTGAGGCAAATATGATATTTGGAATATTTGGCTTCTTACTTAAAGATACCAGCTGTTGTAAATAGAAAGTTCAAAGATGATGTTGCTTCAAATATCATGTTTGAAGTTCGTGGGGACACGATTCGAGGTGAAATCGAAATTTCCACTTAAAGTCCGGAAAGGCCTGCGCTGAACCCTAATTTCGATTACCTTTGCGCACAAGTCGGCGATTTGCCGGTAATTACGCGTTCGATGTTAGTCCTGAGGTCATCTAATGTCTCTTTCTTATTGGCATAGACCATAGACTTGACAAAGCCCTAAAGAAAAAAGTCCAGAGGCGTCAAATCACACGAACTAAGCGGCGAATTGACTGGTCCATTTCTGGAGATAGAACGGTCACCGAACTTCAACTTCAATAACTTTATTGTTTGGTCAGCTGTGTGGCATATTGTGTCGTCTTATTGAAACCACATATGCTCCGAGTCATTCTCTCCCAGATTATCCCAAAAATAGTCAGTCAACATGGTCCGATAGCGATCGACTTTGACTGTGACTGTGTTGCCAACATCATTGAAGAAGAAGTGTGGGTCAATGACCCCTCCAGCATGAAACCCGCACCAAAAAGTGGGTGTAATTGTATTTTTTTCATGAATAGCTTCGGGTTGCTGACCTGTCCAAATGCGACAATTTTGCTTAGAGATAGATACAGACTTCATCGCTGAGAGTGAGAAAATTGTCCCAACCGAACGCGAACTTTGATACAAAATTTGCATAATTTGTAAACGTTGTTAAGTAAGGTTAAGTTAGGTTGAAGTGGTTGCCAGGTTGGAAGATCTAATGTTGCATACACGTACCTCCAATGTACTTTTAGTACGAGACCTAAATGCGAGACTGGGGACTGAACCTGCCACAAAAAACACACTAGAAGGAACAATTCGACACTCCAAAGATATATTGTGCAGTGTTAGGGGTTTCAAATTGTTGGAGCTCTGTAATTCATTTGGGTTACGAATTCAAAATGGAACAAGTTTATCTGATAGTGCTGGCGAGTTCACGTTTGTGGGGGGGCAAGGAACATCAGTAATCGATTTCAGCCTAATTGGAGGAAAATGGGAAGAATATGTTACGGACTTTAAGGTGGAACATGTGCCTTTCTCCGATCATCTCCCAACAATCGTATCATTTAGTCTCAGAACAAATGGAACCGATATGAATAATAGCTTAATGCTCCTACCCAAACTCCATTGGAGGGAGGAAAAAGCTCTCATCTACCAAAGGAACCTAGATACGCTTTTACATACGATCTCAAGCGAATTGGAGAAGCCATAAAAGCATCTTATCCAGTTTGTAACAGCAGAAGCAACAGGCGGCAGTGTGATGAACTATGGTTTGATGGCAACTGCAAAAGAGCGAGACAGCTATCATTTGCATGGCTACGAGCATTCCGTGACGCCAACGAGGATTTCTTCAGAAAGTTATACGTGGAAGCCAACAAAGCATATAAAGCATTGTGCGCAAGCAAAAGAAACATCATTTCCAAATGGAATCTCGTAGGTTCGCACAGTGTAAAAATGCATCTGATTTCTGGAAACTGGCAGCAAAGCTGAATGGGAAGAAATTCATCATCCACCGTGATTTAACCTGAGACATGTTTCGTACTCACTTTAAGAGACTACTGAACCCTCCAATAAATAGCTGGCCTCATCATTATGCATCACCTGCTTTTGAAAATGAAATTTTGGATGGAGCTATTTTTCAGTCTGAGATAAAAAAGGCTTTAACTAGGCTCAAAGATGGCAAAACTCCTGGCTCAGATGGAATTCCTGTGATGTTTATAAGTATGGTTCTCCAGAACTCATAAAGCAGCTACAATGCATTTTTAATAATGTGCTGGAATTTGGAGAAATTCCGAACCATTTTTAAGAAGCACTGATTTTTCCGATACATAAGAAAGGTAGTACGGGGGACCCGTCAAACTATCGTGGCATTTCGTTCTTGAACGCATCATACAAAATTTTTACTTCGATTCTGCAATGCCGATTAAGCACGTGGATAGATATAAATAACTCATTAGGAGAATTCCAAGCGGGCTTCAGGCCAGGATATTCCACTGCAGATCATATTTTTGTCCTGAGGAGCATAGCAGATTCATTCATCAGGAAACAAAAAAAGTTGTACGTCTTTTTTGTCGACTTTAAGGCAGTATTTGATGCAGTTGATCGCGAGGCTCTTATGTATAAGCTGTAGGGCATGGGAATGTCTCAGAAATTTGGCAGAGTAATACAGAACCTCTACAGAGAAACAGGAGCAGCGGTATAGAATGGCGAGACGTTATCTGAATGGTTCCACACAAAATCAGGAGTAAGGCAGGGATGCGCATTAAGCCCGTCCTTATTTGCGCTGTTCATCGAAGATATAACTCATTGCCTGCCTGGAGGTATTGAGTTCGCGAGTCTCCTCATGAAGGCGCTACTATTTGCTAATGACATAGTTTTGCTTGCATACACACCCGAGTCGCTTCAACTTATGATAAATCGACTGCATCAGTATTGTAAAATGTGGAACTTAGTAGTTAACCTCGATAAATCTAAAATACTTATTTTCAAGATCGGTGGTGGAAGATATTGCGCCAATGAAAGATGGTGTTATAATGGTGAGAAGATAGAAGTAATTAATAAATACAAATATCTAGGCGTTATTTTTATCAAGAGTTTGTGCATGGAAATGCATCTAAAGGAAAAACTATCTAAAGCTAAGAGCACAATCAGTGCCACATGGAAGAGTTGCTTCGCTAATCGGAACATTGCACGCAGTTGTAAATTTAAAGTCTTTGAAGCAGTATCTGAAGCCATCCTGTTTTATGGAGCACAAATTTGGGGATACAAGCATTACGAAACTGTAGAGAAGCTGTTGAGATATTTCATCAAACGAATTTTTCGCTTACCATCAAGCACACCGAATTACGTGATTATGCTCGAAACCGGCTTGTCCCCTGTTTGTGAAAACACTTAAGATGCAGGTAGATTATATAGTAAAAGTACTAAATATGAGTAATGGCTACCAAAAAAAGCAGCTCTTCAAACTATTCAGAATGGGGCCAGTTGGTACGGCGAGTGGCTGGAATTAGCAAGTGACTGTGGAATGCAACTTAATTTAAATATCGCAGAAATGACAGATTGGAAACCAGCACTTTATCAACTAATCGCAGCAACAGACATGCATGTCTAAATGCGGCTTCAGAATCACAGCACAGGATGATTTACAGCCTATTATGCCATAACCTGCAGCTCAAAAACTACTTTCGAGATGAACTCAGTGTGGACGAAATCTCAATGATGGTCAAGTTACGAGGAGAAATGCTTAGTTTGAATTATATGCCGCATCGTGTGGATCTTCCAAATTAATGCGGTTTATGCAACCTGGAGGAAAGAGAAGGCGTTCTACATTTTGTTGGAAGGTGCCCAGTTCTGAAAGTAATAAGGATGTATTTCTTGGTCTGTGATTTAATAAGTGATAATGAAACCTTAGTTTTACTCAACGAATTGGAAGTACCTAAACTATATCAGTACTGTAAAGCTGCCCTAGTGTACAGACGAAGGATATTAAATGAGAACTTCTAAAGGAAAATTGATTATCTTATTTTGATAGATACATATTATTTAGTTTTGTTTTATTTGCTATTTTAAATATTAAAAACAAGTTATTAATTTAGTTGTCAACTTGGCAGACGGCAGTGCCATGCCTAATGATTTAAATGTATATTGATCATGTATTTACAATGTTCACATCAATAAAATCAATCTAATCTAATCTAAATCTAAATCTGGCTGCCAGCTGAGAATCACCAACACACTTAGACCAATATTAGGTCTATTGTGATACCACGTGGATCATGGGAGAAAATCTCTCTACCTACTCGCTAAAATCATTTTGAGCTTCTTATGAAGCGTAGGAGGTTCTTAATAACGATAGGTCGCCTAAATAGTTGAAATAGGGGGCTCCTGAGTGAAGCTTCCTTCTACGATGAAAGCTGGGCAGAAACAAAGAAAGTGAGGGGCAGTTTCTTCGTCCTTTTCATCCATGCAGCTTCCACAAAAGTCGTTTGGAAA
This sequence comes from Brachypalpus laphriformis, assembly GCA_945910035.1. Classification (NCBI taxonomy): domain Eukaryota; kingdom Metazoa; phylum Arthropoda; class Insecta; order Diptera; family Syrphidae; genus Brachypalpus; species Brachypalpus laphriformis. The sequence goes on from OX246756.1 coordinate 164,460,006, forward strand.
GAGCCCCAGGTCTTGTAGCATGCTTGCCTATTAGACAGAGTGCAGTGAGTGCCTATTATAGCGCCGATATGCGTTCTATTGAGAAAAATCAAATTCTTAGAACGTTTTAGATCCAGCTTTGGCCAAATCTCTTTTGTCGCTAGACATGTTGATCTTGACATTTGTGATCTTGTACCGACAGTGTACCGGATCTTAAAGTATATTATGTATTGGGAAAACGCAGAAGGATTTTTCTAGAGTTGCCAAGACGCTCATTAAGCACTTCCTGTGGCCTTGTACCGTAATAAAGCAATTAAACCTTTCGGTGCTACAGGCAATCCAATATTTTAATTGCAGTGGAAATGGTAAAAATGACAGCAAAGTGAAAGCTCTATTGGCGATAAGGTTGGCGATAGATGGAATGTCATGAGAGCATCTATCGCTTGCTCCAAAAATAAAGCTGCTATAATGGGCTCCACTTGCGATACTGAAAGTATGTTTATGCATGCTACGGATTTATTGGTAGTGGAGACCGCATGCAAGGTGCCTTTATACGACCGGATGGGTTATTCTGGCGAGAAACGCTGTTGAAGCGTGTACTTTCATCAAATGGCAAGTACAAACGAGTTGAAATGTTGGACTGGCAGCTAACTTCACGCATAGCCAAGAAACCCTATTGGAAAAATGAAACGTCCCATTTGGGAAACCCTTCACTTACCAAATATTTAACAAACTTATTGGGCAGTTCTAAGTCTCCAGCAAATACCTTTTCTTTGAAATGATACACTCTCCTGATGAAACCACATATTCAAAAGTTTTCAAAGCTTTTGAATTTACATCATATTTCACTCTATAACATTCCAGCAATCTAAACATATGTATATACGTATATGTACATATGTTGATTTAAATATTTCATCGTTATTGCCTTTTCCAGTTCAACAAATATGTTCCATGTTTTGTTGGAAATCAAAAACACACATCCTGAATTTACACAAGAAACTATTCCACAGAAATGTCATATCACATGGAATTTTGTGCAATCAACTTTTGAATAAACAGCACACGTCAGTTGTACGAACTTACACTACACCCACCCGCCCAGCACAAGGTGTCCTTATGGAAAAATAACTTTTGTTGCATATTTTGTCAAACACAAGATTGACTGTACTAGACAGAGCTCTTTATTGTGCATTTCTGGGTATTTCATAAGTCAAAATGTACTTTTCAAAGAATATTGATGAAATCGGTTTCACAATGACATTTGTGCTCTAAAGATATTTGATGACGAAATTGATTGATTGAGGATGCAGTGCAGTTTCCTTTTGATTTTCCAAATCAACAAATACAAACAAACGGTGCGTGTGCTTGTGCTTCGAAATTGATTTTTTGTTTTGTTATTTGAAATATGTATGTAATGAAGTTTTCTGTGACTCAGGGCTTTTAAAAAAGGCGAAGATGATCTTTCAAAGCTTTATAGTCAGAAAGGAAGAATATAACTGGTTACCACCTTCAATAATTACAAATCTTTGAATATTCTGTCACAAATGATAAATATCTCAATGGTTGTACGCAATTTCATATGAAGCAAGCAGTCAAAGAAGTTTTGTTCATATTTTGAGCAAGGATGGTTCCGTATCCGAAGAATACCACAATTTATGAAATGTATCAAATGTGGGCTGTCAAAAGGATTATAAAAAAAAAAAACAAATACAAAATGTTTACAATCAGGTTGCAAAATTTTATTAAATAAGCCCAACTCTGGAGGAAACGATTTCAATCTAAAGTCAAGCTAAAGCTGCTGCAGCGGATGGACAAGCTGACTCTTTAAAGCAACGGGAGATGATTTGGTAGGCAGCATAGGCTAACTCATCTATAAAATATGGCCGGATAAAAGTATGTCTGATGAGTGGAACCTTAGCATCGTTTGTCCGATCCTCAAGGGGATCGCCTTCTTCTTCCTATTTCAGCGAGGTTATGATCCAAAAACAAGAGATCATAACCATCCCACTGATCCGCCTGTGAGGTTCGCCTATTTAACCTCAGTAAATATCGGTAGGCCTGCCGATTTTGGATCACTCGGTTACTGAGGCCAATGGAATACCGATGTCGTCGCATTTGTGTAATCTAAGCGTTTATAGGCCTGCCTTTCCTGCCTCGCGATGTCTTTGGAACGTTTATTGATTTTGCCTTTTTAACAGGGTTCAAATGTTTTTTTCTTTAAACGTGGCAATACCAGCTAGGCCGATCGAGCTCTGTCTTTTGTACGATGGTTTCCTTGACATGAAGGCTTCCACGGATCTTCGAACTTCTTATTCGATCAAGCTTTGTTACTCCTGCTGTTATGCGAAGCATCTTCATCTTAGCTGTCGTTAATTTACTCTCATACTTTTTGTACATTGCCCCGTGCAGGGACGGGTTAAGAATATCACTGCAGCGCCCCCCAACAACTAGCGCTTGTCGTAAAAGGCGACTAAGGGGACAAATCATATCTAGGCAATATAACACCCAAGTGAGCCTAGCGACACATATACTACCATAAAAACCCTCCCACAAGTGTGCATGCGAGTCCGTGGGTTGACACGACTGGAGATCACCGGTGTCATAAAAGAAAGATCAAACAATACTAAAACAGGAGCATGCACGTGTCAAACAACAAACACCATCGCAATATGGTGCAAAAATTGTATTGCAAAACTGTATCATTATGATAATACTTGCAAAAAGGAAAGGCACTACCCCGCCAGGCACTACCACTGCTGTGCATGGTACTGATCCTGGACCGAGCAGAAATGTTCGGGTCAGAGCTATACGGATTCCGGGGGCTAGCAACATAATGAAACAGTTTGGACGCAATTTAAGGGTCGCGAGTTGGAACGTTGGAAGCATGACCGGTCGAAGTTACGAGCTGGAAGAGATGATGAATAGAAGGCGGGTGGACATCTTGTGTGTCCAAGAGACGAAATGGAAAAACACCGGGAATCGGGCGCGTTTCTTGGACGTTAGGACAAAAGATTACAAGATGTTCTACTACGGAACGGAAAAGGCTAGGAACGGAATCGGTATCATCCTTGCGGCAGAGCTACTTGGAAACGTCTTGAGCATTTCGAAGTCCAGCGACCGTTTGATGTCTCTCAAACTAGTAATACAAGGAGAGGTGTGGAATATTGTCAGTGCATATGCTCCCCACAATGGGTGCAATCAGATAGATAAGGATGCATTTTGGCTAGATTTCCACAATCTCCTTAAGAACATCCCAAAGGAAGAATTTCTGTTTGTGGGAGGAGATTTGAATGGACATGTCGGGAAATCAAACGAAGACTATGAAGACTGCCATGGAGGACTAGGATATGGCACCAGGAACCTTCCTGGTGAAGACATCCTAAGCATGTGCAAATCACACGGTCTTATCGTGTTAAATACCATGTTCATCAAACAAAGCCGACACCTGATCACTTACAGCAGTGGTGGAGATGAAACTCAGATTGACTACCATTTGGTAGCCAGTTTCATGAGCCTCGGGTAAAAGATTGCAAAGTGATCCTGGGAGAGGCAATCGCTCGTCAACACCGTCTCCTGCTAACAGAAATTTTTATGAAAACACCAAAGAAAAGCAAACAAACAGGGGTCTCTGAGAAAATCAAGTGGTACAATCTGGATAAAGAAAAAGGCGATGCTTTTGTTTTCGTAATGAAAAATTACCTCTCTCACACCATCAACGGAGCTGAGGATGAAGAGTGCAGAGCACAAAATATGTGGGATTCCCTACAGCGAACTTGCTTAAAGAAGGCCAAATCACTGCTAGGAGCTTCAAAAGGCCACCATCAACACGCCAAAGAAACATGGCGGTGGAGTGATGAAGCTAAGAAAGTGATAAATGAGAAGAAAGCGGCTTTCAAAGCTTGGTCAAAGTGCCCCTCTAATAATAGTGACGAAAAAGCTCGCCTCGAAATGGAATACAGATGCTGCAAGAAAAAAGCGAAGAAGAAGTACGCTCAGCTTCAAGCAGAGAGTACGGAGGGCCTGTATCGGGAGCTGGATAAAATATTTTCCCCGGTTGCTGATGCAAACCAGGCTATCCAGGAGCTGCGAAGACACAATATGAACAAGAGTGCCACTATCTTCAAAATAGCCGCCCAAAGAAGGAAGAATGCTCAGGAGATTCGTTCGCCAAAGTTCATTAGCAATGCTCATGGCCAGCTTCTTGTGGATGACGACAAAATTCTGCAGAGGTGGCGGCAGTATTATGAAGAGCTTTTGAATGAACAGTTTCCCCGGCTATACTTTCCAAGAGCCACCCCTAACTGTGAACAAATACCCGACATTACAGTCGAAGAAGTTAGTGAGGCGGTCAAATACTCCAAAAAACGAAAAGCGGTTGGGCCAGACGAGATACCCTCTGAGTTCTGGAAAAAGATGGGAGACATCGGGTTCAGATGGCTCAGAATTCTCATCTCCAAATTCGTGAGAGGTGATCCAATGCCGAATGAATGGAGGGAAAGTTACCTTCTCCCTGTATACAAAGGGAAGGGTGATACGCGAAACTGTGATAACTACCGTTCGATCAAGCTGATGTCACACACCATGAAAATCGTTGAGCGGGTATTAGGTGTCCGACTGCGAAAAATAATACGGCTATCTGATGATCAGTGCGGGTTTGTCTCGGGTAAATCAACCACAGATGCAATCCAAAGTATAAGGATCATAATGGAAAAACATCGTGATTCCTTAAGGGATTTGCATATTGTATTGGTTGACTTTGAAAAGGCATTCGACAGACAACCACGAGATCTGATATGGGTGGCGCTAAGACATCGAGGGGTTCCAGAAACCTATGTACAGATGATTATGGACATGTACGAAGGAGCAAAGACAAAAGTAAGATGCCCCGCTGGAGTAACCGAAGAGTTCCGAATCAAAGTCGGGGTGCACCAGGGAAGCGTTTTAAGTCCTTTGCTCTTTATTACAGTCCTTGATTATCTGCTTGAAGGTAAAGTGATGGACCCCAAGGTACATCAGTTATTCTTTGCTGACGATGGAGCCATCATAAGTGAGGATCCTACATCCCTGCAACGAGCACTTGATGTGTGGGTGGACGTTTTGGAGGGAAATGGGTATCGCATTAGTTCAAAAAAGACAGAGTACTTGTGCTGCCCGTTCTCTAATCCACTCAGGCCTATTCCAGACATTTATTTGAATGGAACAGTGCTTCCCAAGTGCGAAAAGTTCAAATATCTGGGATCTATGATCAATAGCAAAGCAACTTGTGATGACGACATCAATCATCGTGTAAGCGTAGGGTGGATGAAGTGGCGAGAAAATTCCGCTATCTTCTGTGACAGAAAAATGCCCCCTAAGTTGAAAGGAAGGCTCTACACCGCAGTTGTACGTCCAGCGCTCACATACGGTTCACAATGTTGGACGATGTACAAAAAGTATGAGAGTAAATTAACGGCAGCTGAGATGAAGATGCTTCGCATGACAGCAGGAGTGACCAAGCTTGATCGAATAAGAAGTTCGAAGATCCGTGGAAGCTTTCACATCAAGGAAACCATCGTACGAAAATTAGAGCGTGACCGGCTCAGCTGGTATTGCCACGTTCAAAGAAGAGATCATTTGAACCCTGTAAAAAAGGCAATATCTATGCACGTTCCAAAGACATCGCGATGTAGGAAAGGCAGGCCTATAAACGCCTGGATCAGACAAATGCGACGACATCGGCATTTCATTGGCCTCAGTAACCGAGTGATCCAAAATCGGCAGGCCTGCCGATATTTTCTGAGGTCAAATAGGCGAACCCCACAGGCGGATCAGTAGAAATGCGGTGAAGTGGGAGGGTTGTGATCCCTAGTTTTCGGATCATAACCTCGCTGATAAAAGGAAGAAGAAGAAGAAGATACTTTTTGTACATTGTTCAACATTGTGAACCGTATGGGAGCGCTGGATGCACAACTGTGATGTAGAGCCTTCCTTACAACTTTGGTGGCATTTTTCTGTCACAGAAGATAGCGGAATTTTCTCGCCACTTCATCTACCCTACGCTTACGCGATGATTGACGTTGTTGCTTTTTCTATTGATCATGGATCAAATATTTGAACTTTTCCAACTTGGGAAGCATTGTTCTATTCAAATAAATGTCTGGAAAAGGCCTGAGTGGATCTGAGAACGGGCACCACAGTACCCATTTCCCTCCAAAACATCAAGTGCTCGTTGCAGGGATTAGGATCCACACTTATGATGGCTCCATCGACAGCAAAGAATAATTGATGTACCTTGGGGTCCGTCACTTTTCAGGATCTCCTGAATTGCTCCAATTAAAGGAGCATCAATCTCCTAAACATCGATTATAAGAACTTTTCCGCCGTGTTGTGTGAACGTCTAAAGCTATTTGTAACCTGATTGGTCCATATTCAACCTCCATACAACAGATCTTAGAAAAAATCCAGGAACACCAAATCGATATCCACTACCTCTTTATAGATTTCAAAGCCGCCTATGACAGTATACGAGTATGTAACGGGTGGGCCATCTAGTGATTTCTTTTTAAATCATAGGTTATTTTGACACTGACAGGTGTTTTCCGCTAGGAATCTTGACAGAAAGTCATTATCATACCTCCGCAGAACGAAATGAGTCGCTTTACGCTTGAACAACATTGGAAAATATTGAAAACTTATTTCCAAAGTGAGTGCTGTGTAGCCCATACAGTGCGCTTTTTAAAAAGAAGTTTTGGCCGAAATGAAGCACCCACCGCGCCTGCTGTACGCAAGTTTGTGCAAAAAATTCGTGAGACTGGTATGCTAGTGGACAACACTCATGGTCCCCGTCGTCGTACGGTGCGCACAGACGAGAATGTGGCTGCTGTAGCCGAGAGTGTGAGACTCAATTCACGAACATCAACTCGTCATCGATCTCAACAGCTCAACATTTCACGCACTAGCCTGAGGAGAATTCTGCACAAAGAGCTGGGATTATTCGCTTACAAGGTCCAATTGATTCAGCAATTGAAAGCGCATGACCATCCGCTTCGTTATTGCTTCGCAGTTTGGGCCTTAGAGCAGCTTGAATTGGACAACCATTTTGGGCGAAAAATCATCTTTTCTGGCGAGAGACATTTTCATCTCGGCGGCTACGTTAACAAACAAAATTGCCGCATCTGGGGCTCGGAAACCCGCACGCTATTGTCGAGAAGCCAATGCATCTACAGAGAGTGACAGTTTGGTGTGGATTGTGGAGTGGTGCCATCATTGGACCATTTTTCTTCGAAAATGAGGCTGGGAACAACGTTTCGGTCAACGGTGGGCGTTACAGAGCCCACTGAAATTGAAGACATGGATTTGAACGAGCTCTGGTTCATGCTGGATGGCGCGCCATGCCACACAGCGCATGCCACAATCGGCCTTTTGCGCACCAAGTTCGCAAATCGTGTTATCAGCCGTCTTGGCGATGCCAATTGGCCGCCTCGGACCTGCGATTTGACCCCTTTGGACTTTTTTTGTGGGGAACCGTGAAGGACCGATGTTATGCCAACAATCCGGAAACGATTCAAGCACTTAAGGCCAATATCATCTAAGCAATCCGTGAGCTACAGCCCGAAACCATCAACAAGGTCTGGGAAAATTGGAGTGATAGAATGCGCTACTGCGAGGCCAGCCGAGGAAGCCACTTGAACAACGTTGTCTTCCGTAATTAATGGGAATGCTTGCTCTTACTAATAAAGCCATAATACATGGAAAAATTTCATTTTGTTCATATGTTCATATTATTATTGAATTTTTGAAAAGAAACTTGTAGTTGGCCCACACTGTATATCGAAAAGAGCTGTGTCTAGTTTTAACATCCCTGTCAAACTTATCCGTCTATGCAGGATGACACTGGAGAACTCACGCTGCTCCAACAAAGTCAGCATCGTACTTAAGTACCCCTTTGATGTCAGAAAAGGATTTAGACAATGTTTCGCTCTGTCATGCGATTTCTTCAACATCGTACTTGAAAGTACTCACCTACGCGGACGACATTGACATTATTGCGAGAAGAGAGCCTGAGGACGGCCTTATCTTAGGTGGGGCGTAGAATTGCAAATGCACCTAAGTCAACTTGAAGGACGCAACTGAAGGCAGCTGACTGTTGACAGAGCCGGCTGGATAGGCTTGTTGGTTGAGGCCCAGGTCCACCCCGAACAGTAGCGCCATTTTAATAAGTAAATTACCCTAGAGGAAACTCAAACATCTGACACAAGCTCGTACGGAAGTTCGCCTGGAAGAGTACTGAAACTTGCATTCTCAAAGCAAACTGTGAGAACATCTGACAAAGTTAAGCCTGCAAGCGGGATATGCAGATTGTGCAATCAAACAGAAGAAACTTGTGACTATATTCTATGGATCTACAGGCAGATAGACGAGAAAAACCCTTAATTTTTATATTCAATCCAATGTCTTGTGAAACTCATACTTATTTAACGATGTGCTTTTGCCTAGATATGCTTAGCTAATCACAAATACTACGCCATGGTGGGCAGATAGTGTACAATTTCTTTCGGGGATGATACTCCACTATAGATTGCCAGTAGCCTCTAGTATTAGGAGATATGTCATGGCTTAAGCTCCTCCATCAAGAAGATTTATACAGGGTGACCAGATAAGAATGATAGGAAAAAAAATTTAAATAAAACAACAACGGTGTGAGATATAAAATTGATTCTGACTTTATTTTGAAGCTACATTCATGCCATTATGTGTGGAATAGCACATCATTTAAATGGCCGCCTCGGCTTCGCTGACAGTGCTTCAAGCGCTCGGTACAATTTTTGATGACTCTCTGCAATACGTACGGCGTTATTCTGGCAATAGCGTCTCCAATCTTGGCCTCGTCCTCGTCCTCGTCCAAAATGGTTGGCTTTTTAGCGTAGACTAAGGACAGAAAAAATAATCGAGTGTTGTCAAGTCGCATGATGTGTCCGAAAGGATAATATAAAGGAGATATGTTCTCTCCCAAAATCAAAGAAAGCTTCTTAATTGACGTTCTGCCTTCTCACTCTTCAGTGCAACCTCATTGAGGGGTTGAGATAATTCTGAATTATATACATCCATCAGCCTTTATTGAAATAATATATTTTTATAAGCATGTCCCGGGAAGGGCGAATCTATAACGTTGAGCCAGCCCCCCGAGATGCCGACAGACGTCTGCTAACTCTGCCTTGAATTTGTTACAGATTATGCATACCTTCCTGGAAATATTTCGCTTGAAAGTGAGTTCCAGAGATTGCTTGTTTTGTAATAAAAATAATTTGAAAATGAAACATAAAATTGTGTTCTTTAGTGGCCTGCCTGGTAGGACGCTAAAAAGTTTCGAGTTTCTAGGAACCATTCTATTAAGATCTTCCGAACATCTACCAAGGTAGTATCTGCCACCTGCTTTCAATAAGCAAACAACTGCCCGCCTTTGGGTTCTATCAAGTAGATTCAGATAGGGTTTTGGAGCCGAACTCCAAACATAAGAGCAGTTCTCAATCTCCAGTCTAGCGTATGTTTTATATAAAAGAAGGAGTTGCGGCGGTATAAAGTCCTCCTTTGTCCTAAAAAGATAACTCAACTTCGTGAAAGCTTATTTTGCGGTACTGGATATAAGGTCATGGCTTGTTACTCTAGAGTTTACTGTGACATGGTCTCCTTGAGTTCGATTATTTGGTTATCCATTTGAAGCTGAGAAACAGTAGATGTATTCTTCCTTCGTAGGAGGACAGGTCAGTGTTCTATTGTTATCTACAAAAGGTCAAAGGTCCACTTGCTGGATTTGGCTTCAGTGGTGATGCCAGTCATTTCAATCTTGCCGTTCAATTAAGACTTCATCGGCTAGCTGCAGTAAGTAGGAAGTCTGTTATTTTCGAGCAGATTGATACGTACAGTTCAAATGCTGAGTTCGGTTTAGGAGTTTTTAAGACTTAGAGTAAGCAAGGAGACGATACAGGACGACCTGTCCGCGGGGATTTAATACTTTCTCGTATTCCAAATGTTAGCTAAGGGACGAAACTAACCCATTCTCCATTACTTCATTTCAAATGCAATTTGATTAAGATGTCCTTAGATATGTTGAATAACCACAAATTGTAGCTCTTCATTCTCGTTGCATGAATAAAAAATTCCACTTCATATACCCCTTAATACAAATAATGCTTCACTTTCACACCATTCCATGTCGATGGCACTCAAGTTGAGAGCTGGAAAAACTACTAGCACCACAGGACATTCACACACGCTCCATATATCATCGTATTGTTGCCACTTTTATTAACATAACCCTCTCTCGTCTGCATATGCAATATACTCTCATTCGATTCGTCGTCGTCGTCGTCCAAAGTGAATGAATTATTTTCCATGCGGACTGGGTTTTCGGAATATTTTGACAAGAATGTGTTGAAAGGATTAAGGATATATATGCGATTTCAAAATGTAACCAGTACTCATGTCATATCCCCATTCATCTATCACAAGGATATGTATTTCTCCTGCAAGTAGTATTATCATCTTTTGGTTTGAAGTTGTTCTAGTACGTCGAACTATGCAGAGTTCGTACCGGCAAAAGATAACCTCTCCCCCTGGGGGTAAGATTCCGATACATTATTTTGAAACGCATATGAGATGTCCTTTATTTTTATTCATCTCTTTAGTCTACTCTTGATATCCCATGGTAGCCACCTAGGTTATTGTTGTTATTATTGTCCCGTGTCCCCCTTATAGAGAATCCAACTGATGGAATATCTTATTCGTAAGGAATAACATATGTGTGTGGAGGGTCCGAGGTATTACATGGAAATGAACTTTACATTTTTGGACAAAATGTCCTTTTTTTTCTTCATCTGGGGTGCGGTGTGAGTGGGCTCTCTCTATTTGAGTTGTAAAATAAAACTTGTGTCCCAAAAAATAAATCATATTTTCAATCTGGAAAATGTAATTCTATTTGAATTGAAAAATATCCCTCGAAAGAGGGATACACTTTCCTCTAAATATCCCCCGCTTCAAAACGTAAATTTTCCAAACTGTTTGTGAATGTTCTTAAGTAGACGACCAATCGATGGGTTGGAGTTTGATGGGGTTTTTATTTTCCGTAAATGGAGGGTGTACGCATGTGACCAACAGAGTGTAGCTTACTTGGGCCGTACATATATTGAGGGGGATGAAATCATTTTCCATGGAAACCTATCATTGAATTTGACCAGCAGAATTGTAAATAAAAAAAAAATACTTGCTTTGTAAGAAGTCAGAGTGCCGGTGATGGGGAAAGGGGGAGAAAAGAAATCTCGATTTAAAAGGAAAATAAATATGAAGAAGAAAAAATAGAATAAATATTAGAAGGAAGACAAGTCAAGGCGGGGAGGTGGGGGTCGCTCCGTTCGTTTGAACGAAAACACATCTCGACCTGAAAAGGACATGGATACGCTTCCGATATCCATTTCTATTCAATCTTTAAATATTTGATTAATATCAAAGCGAAAAGTATGTTTTTTTTTGAGAAATTTCTTCCTGTTTTATTGCTTTTTTGCTGGTTTAGCAAAATAGCAATAAATGTTTCTCAGGGGGGTGGTGGTGGTGGAAGACGGGAGAATAATAACTATAAATATGCCAAGAAGAACCCTTATACATAAAGGACTCTCACTTTAACTGAGGCTTTTGAAGAGATTTCAATCGGGCGCGCGTAATTCGAAGGATATACCTAAACATAAAATGAATTGATGCTTTTATGACTTATTTAGGACGGAAATTCACTTTTGATAGCCAAGTAGCCATTATTTCAGCAAACAGGTAACAAATTGTATGCTTTAATGAGCAGTATGAGTTGCTGAAACGATTTGCTTTTCATAGAGAATAATATCGAATGGGATAGTCTTCTTCTTCTAGAGCCTTAAGTGGGTGTTACATCTTTCCGTACTAATTGACTACAAAACGGGACATTGTTGTGGCTTTTTAGCGATCTTTCTAACACGAAAATTTTCTTATTTCTTTTTTGCAAATTATTGATGAATATTTTCTTGCATTTCCTTCATTTTTGCATAAAGTGCTTAAAGGACTCTCTATATCGATATTTCTCTAACATAACTTTAATAACAAACTGAGTTCAAGTTAAAGTGATTTGCCTGCGAACATGTCTATATCAATTCATATTCCATTTTGAAAAAAAGTCATGTACCAAGGATATTGAAAATAAATGTTAAGTAGGGGAACAATAACCCTAAAGAGAAAAGGAATTCATTGGCATGTCTGATGCCATGTTGTTTCAATCATCACTTACGTATCACTAATTCTCTGTAAAAATCTGGGTCGGCTTCTACCGAAAACATACTGCAAGGACTACAAAAGCACCCTTAGGTAAAGTTAGGTAGATGGGTGCCTTGTGACGTAGGTCACTACTTACTTAGACCAACAATGGCCCCATATTATTTCACCGTGAGAACCTATAAAGAAAAATGTCTGAATACTCATACGAATATGAATCCCAGGAGGTCTTTCAGCTCAATGTGACGTAGGTTCTCCAACTCAGTAAAAACGTAGCTACCGAGAGTTCCATTCTTCTGTCGGCGAGGGCAGGGCATTCACGCAGCAGGTGTCGGACAGATTCAATTTCTTCATCGTCCATGCAGATCCTACAAAAGTCGTTGTCAGGAACGTTGATACGCTCTGCATGAACCCCAATGGCACAGTGCCGCGTGATTATGCCAGAGATGACTTGCCTACTGTTACGACCAAGCCTAACTAGAGAACGTAATCTCCTCAAATCATAAGCCGGCCACAACGTTCTGACAGTAACGCACGCACCCAGACAGATCCATCGTCTGTTGGATTCGCTAGTGGCTTCAGATCCGATCAGCTTATTTATAGAACTAATAGGAACCTTCATGCAGAGGAGGGTGTGCGAGATGTGTATCGCTGACATCATTCTAGTGAGTTCATCTGCTCTTTCATTACCCAATATGCCCATATGCCCTTGTACCCAGCATAGGGTCACTTTGTTGGCTTGTGATACCTCATTAAAATGTCGTTCGCAAATTCTAACGAGCTTAGATCTAATTACTGTGGATTCCAAATCCATAAGGGCTACCTGGCTGTAATGTGGATTGCAGTTGATTTACCAGCTGTCTTATATTTGGTGATAATTGAGTGTAAAGCTTTATTTCTCTTGGTTTCAAATAGTGTCATATGCGAGTACCCTGCTGTTATGTTATCCTGTTTCGTTCAGGCATTGACGAAATCATGCGAGACCGCGCTTCAAAATTAAGTGGCTTGAGAAGAAAGAATACGCGATGGGTATCTTCATCGACATTGGGGGTGCTTTTGACAATGCGATTTTTGATGAAACATTAGTGTTGTGGATTAAAGCAATGCTAATGAATAGAGCTTTGGTAGTGGATGCGGATTGTGGCCGATATGTTATGACAGCGGCAAACAGGGGCTGTCCGCAAGGTGGTGTTCTGTCTCCATTGTTATGGTGCATGGTGGTCGACTCTCTGTTGAACACTCCAAATAGTTCTAACGTCTACGCTCAGGCATATGCGGATGATGTCGCTGTACTTTCTGTCGGGCCATGCCTGGCGACGGTTTCTGCTAATGCGCAGGCGGCGCTGGACCTGATCGATGAATGGTTTACTAGAAGTGGGCTTTCGGTGAATCCTTTTAAAACTGAGGTTATTCTTTTTACGAGAAGGAGGATTTTAACCGATCTGACTCAACCAGTGCTAAAAGGCGTCGCCATTCGCATTTTCAATGAAGCCAAATATCTGGGAGTGATTTTAGATACGAAACTTCATTGGTATAAATACGTGGAGTCGAAAATATCCAAGGCACTCTCAGTCTTCTGGCAGTGTAAGGGTGTTTTTGACAAGACTTGAGGCTTGTCACCGAATAAGGTTCTCTGGATCTACATGGATATGATAAGACCATTCCTCGCATATGCATCGGTTGTTTGGTTGTTTGGAGGCGAACCTCACAGGCGGATCAGTCGAAATGCGGTGAAGTGGGAGGGTTATGATCCCTTATTTTCGGATTATAACCTCGCTGATAAAAGGAACGGTTGTTTGGTGGAAGGGCTCTCGCGTAAATATGTGGTTGCCTTTTGCGCCAAACTCCAAAGAACGACTTGTCTCGGCTGCACGGGAGCTTTTCCGAGTACGCCTGGCTCTGCTCTAGACGCTTTGCAGATCTTATCTCCCCTTGATACTTATATCATGGGTTGCACTATCAAAGCCATCCATCGTCTTAGGTTTTTGGTATACTCCACACTGGAATTTTGATGAACTTGCGCTACACTTATCTAACGACTCCTGCCTTATGGATATGCCGTCTGATGCAATGACACCAGAACTCCAGCTGATGCGCAAATTTAGAGTCGACTTTCCTTGTGTTCAGGACTGGCTTCGGCCAGAGTCTGAGTCGGGAATGGAATGTAGTCGTATTTTCACGGATGGTTCCAAAACCAGTCAAGGTTCTGGCGCTGGTGTCTTCATGGAAGTCGACAACATTAGACTTCTTTTCTCGTTAGGCAAATATGCGTCTGTTTTCCAAGCGGAAACTTATGCAATCCTAATGGCCATGAACTATGTTGTGAAGAACAGGTGAAGGGACGTACCATTTGTGTCTGTAGTGACAGTCAGGCTGCGCTTAAGGTCTTGCTTAACCCTTTAACCACTTCTAGTTCGTGAAACCTAAAACTCTTTGAACTCGTTCGCAAGGCTGAATTCTCTGTCTCTTATCTGGGTCTCTGGTCACACTGCGATCTTGGGGAACGAGATCTCCGATGAGATTGCTAGACAAGGCTCAGAGGAGGCTTTCTCAGGTACCGAACCCGCGTTGGATCTCCCTGCGTCCTCGGTTAGTACTTCCATTGACGACTGGGTCTCTCACGAACACAATTGTGTGCGGCATGACTCTCCAGTAAGCAGGTTGACTAAACGTATGCTCCCGAGCGTCTGTAAAATAATCAGCGGCATTCTTGCCGTCTCTCAGCAGAAAAGACTGTAGACAATTTATTAGCGTCTTGGCAGGCCACTTTGCTTTCGCTAAGCACCTTAACGTGCTGAGCTTGAGTGACGCTATAATCTGCGACGCTTGTTTAGAGAGCGACGACACCGCGGAACATTATCTCTATGAGTGTCCGGCCTTTGCTCGTATCAGGTGGCAGATCCTCGGTGCTAATGTGGTGAGTGCTGGTACTGTAAGCTTCTCATCACTGAAGTGCTTGCTTGGCTTTCTTAGAAAGACAAGGAAATTTCAATAAAATGGGTAAATCAGGGTTTGCTCTCTGGTAGTACAATGGACAAGTTGCATCTGAGTGCTCCAATCGAGCGTTTCCTATCCCGAAAAATAAAAAAAAATCATAACTTCGCTTGAGAAAGGTAATTAGAGGGATAAGCACGCTATAGCGAACAGCCTATGGGTTAGCATTACGGCAGCTAATAAATACCCTCTTCAGCGATCAATGTAGCAGTATTTTTTAGAGACAGGCGGCGTCATAGTCATATTATGATTGTGTAGATTATTTACTTTAAAAATGCCATTAAATCAAACGTTATTCACCATTTGAAATCGAGCCGGCAATGCAAATGCTGTGTTTGTTATCTTAAGATAGCATCTAGTGCTAATTTTTTCACAGAACCGCCACTTCTATCTAACTATAGATGGCACTACAGTGTGCATCAGTTAGGTTAGATTGGATAAAATGGCTCCTCATACTATGGCTAGGAGACATATAGATCAAGTCATAACCACAACACAAGATTTTTGCTTAAGAGACTAGACTATAAAGCTTTTAGTTGAACTATCTATACAGAAAGACGAACTTTGTTGCCGCTGCTACTAACCATTTTATATCACATTAGTCCACAATTTGGGCTGGGATGCTGTAGTGGTAAAGTCATCAATTGCAGTTCATGGTTCGAATCCTGATGCCACCAAGCATTTACTTTTATATTTCTAGTGAAATATAAAAAAGCTTGTGTCAACACTATCACGAACGCATAACACTGGCAGTAGGTAGGTCATATGGCTGGAAAAATTGTTCGTTCTATTAAATGTTTGATATGCCTTTGACATCAGGAGGTCGGAAAAAAAAATACTGTGAATCAGGAGAAAAGACAAAATAACAAAAATAATCTCCCCAGTTATCTGAACACCGACCCCAGGGTCTTATGAAACCCTAATATCTGAGTTTCAAACCACGACACCAATCTTTCTCCCTCTCGGTCTATCTTTTCCAACATCCGCACTGTGTAAAACATTTTAAGGGTATTCATAACCCCTTGACTGTGTGCAAATTATAAAAAATAATAAACACAACACCCTCTAGCATGATCAAGCAATGCAATATGAATGTCCCTATGCACTGTGACTTAGCATTGGAAGTCCACATATGCATGCGATCTTGTTAAGAAATTCAGGCAATTGCTTAAATATCTTAAACCATGTTGGTGATTCCAAGGCCACTTACACGAATATACGATTATAGTACGATATCAACACCGTCTGCTAAGTGTTCTGCAAACCAAGCAATAATTTCTATCATTGCATATCGGCATTACTCACATTCTGCATGAAATCTATGCATGGCCGTGGACACCGTGGTAATTATTTTGCTCAGAATAATTAATCTTCAGTTACCGAAAGGGCGGATGGACTTGCTAGGCAATGGATTGGGACTTCAAACCTTCGATGGCTTAAGCTGTACATTTACCAAAGCTTATAGACGGACAACAACTGAATTGAATGTCCAATCTGCAGGTATACCGGACGTATCTATTAGAGTAAACATGCTTGTAGGCTAGAGGTAGTTTATTTCATAATTCCGTTGTGCTGCAAGAAGAACAAGATCTTAAGATCTAATTATTAAGAAAACATCTTCTGCTTATCCTACATGGAGGATAAGAAGGGCGTACTTCACCGCGTCAACACTTTTAACGTGAATCACACATAGTAGGAGATACTCAAGTTTTATTTAATAAAGGTGTTAGTAGATTCCACAGGTGTGGCATATATGCTCTCGGCTTACGGAATTTTCTCTATCAATATACTCTGCTCAGTAGCATTTTCGTCATTCGCTTTGATTTGTCGCTCTAAGGGGCATGTACGTTAGTGGTTAGGTTTTATGTTCAAGAGCTTATTAATATGCGTTAATTATGATTGAATTCTTAGACTTAGTAGTACAATAGTATCCGCCATTGGACAAGGTCAAGTTTAAAAGAAAGCTATCCAAGATAGTAATTCAATCAAATTTCCCACCACTGTTCCTGTGAACTGCTGAATAGATGAACAGACAGCTCCGCTATACATATATGCCAGTTACTACCTGCTTGTGAAATTAATTAACGAAACATACATGCACAATTCAAATTTGACCATCATAGCTGTAAACTTTGACTTATTCAATAATTGGTCCCCCCGGTTACATCATCAATATTGCTGAGATTTCACAAAACTAATACACTTAGCACATCGCTTCTAATTACAATTGTCCACATAAAACAACTTTTTCTTCGGTGCTCCGGCTCCTTTCCTGCGCGTCACTGCACACAGATAGTGAAAAAGGACAACTTTTTGAAAACTACAATAAATAAAATTAATTTCCATCATCCTGTTATGTTCCCGTTTCACTCTCCATGAGATGGGAAAAAGTGCACAAAAAAATAAAAGGGACGAAAGAAAGTCATGCGAACCGGAAAAGTTTTTAATGTCATATCCTTAGCATACTGCATGTATTTTGAGCTCCACTACAACAACCAACTATGGCGCGCCATTCTGAG
The DNA here is from genome assembly GCA_945910035.1 of Brachypalpus laphriformis. Lineage (NCBI taxonomy): Eukaryota > Metazoa > Arthropoda > Insecta > Diptera > Syrphidae > Brachypalpus > Brachypalpus laphriformis. Next base: position 164,477,768 of record OX246756.1, read on the forward strand.
CTTCGAGTTGCCGTTGTTCGTTCTCATTGCCGTAATACCCGAAGCCGAACGTTTGAAATTATAATTTTAATGAACTTTCCTCGGAGCATTGTACAACATGAAATTTAATTATATCGCCGGGTTAATGCCGATGCCAAAAGGGACGACTTGGGTAAACGTGGGCGGACTATATGTATCTACAACGTGTGTATGCTGCCATAGTTTAAAGCAACCCCCGCTGTGTTATGGATGTGACACTCTAATACACCATCGAATATTACTTTTCAAAAACAACTTTCGCTGTAGCGGAAAGCAATAATAGATACGAAAGAGGAGACATTCGCGTTACGCATACATACTCGTACTTGTAACTCGTGTGTAGTCAGCATAAGCATTGTCCTAGTTTCTTTCATCTGAAATCGAGATATTGTTTGAACTCTAGTGGGACTACCTTCAATTGGGTGGGTGGAGTCAAAGGATCACTGGCTTTTGTTTGACTAAAGAATTTACAGAATCTTGCATCCCATGCTCGGAATAGCTGACCGAAGTGGTTATTATCCTTGGTCCTGGTCATTGGCACTGGGTAAGATTCAAATCGAATGTAGGTGCTGGAGATTTTGCAGTGTAGGGCGATAAAATCTCATATTTATATTCATTTCTCAAAAAATAGAAAAAGCAGGAGCAGGAGTCACAGCAATATCCTGTGGTACTATATCACCTTCGATGAAATTTATTTCCACTTGAGCTGTTTTTCTTCATTATGTCAGAGAGAGAAATACATATATCTTGATTTTGTTAGACAGTATCCATTGTTTGTGGGCGACTTCTTGTCATCTACAGAATGGAAGATGGTTGAGGGAGGAAAGAAATATGTACGCTTTCGCATGCTTTTAGATCTGGATACTATAAAAATGGATGATGACATTGGCAGCATACTTTTTATGTAATAGATGCATTACGGTTATTGCTAATGCAGTGAAGACAAAACAAAGTCATTGGGTTGGAACTTGTGACTCACTCCGTTGTATTAAATTTGTATTCGTAGCGATAGGCTTGAGTATAACTTGGCATCTGCTTCAGTGAAAAATTATGTCAAAACACACTTTGATTACAATTTCATAAAGCTGCAAATCCTGGCAATGATACTCACCCACGTGATGCAGAACGCTAATATTAGGAGTGCCTTAATTTGTACGTACTTGGGAACGAGATATTTGAAACACTTTTACTAACACATATTAAAACTCTCCGAAACGATCACTAGTCAAACGGTTGACGTCCAAAGTCATGGCAATTACAAAGAAAATGTTGTGCGGTGTCCTTGCCCTTTTCAAAAGAGTCACAGAGTACTTGTTTAGTCTTCCCGCATCCTAGAGAGTCATGGCACCTATAATACAGAAAGGTTCAATGCAGGTTTAGTTCTTGAAAAATCCTCCTCTGAGCCTTTCGCATCGGAAATCCATATGATCACAGTTTAACTTGGGACCCAAGTAAAATGATCTCAACCTTTCGACCCAACTCAGGGAGTTTTTCCTTGTTGAACTACTTTAGAAGTGGCTAAATGGATCAATAAGGCCTAAATGGAAGCTTTTCTACCGCTGCAATCGCAGATACTCCAATCCTGCCACCTATTCCTTACATTATAGTTCATGGCCATTAGGATAGCATAAGTCTCCTCTTGGAAGATACATGTGATGCCTAACGTGTAGTAGTATATGTGGTGCATGTGCACTGCGACACTTAGCACATCAATTGTGCTCCCAAACTAAGGCGCCTGTCGATGGCATGCTTGATTTAGAGAGCGTTGAACCGGAGTATCTGAAGTGAATCCATCGAAGGTAGATTCGTATCTTAAAGGACATAGGCACCTACCTGATGTTGAATAATAATTCGAGGGCTAGTGGACTGTAACTGTACTTATATTCGAAAACTAATATAATAAAAACACACAAAACTCTTTTATTGTGCCACGTACTATAACACGTCTTCTTTATTTGAAAATTCCTTATGAAGTCATAACAAATGGTTTGCGAGAGAGAGTGATCCCACATGCACACACACAGGACCAAATGATGGTGCCCAGCCGCGTCGACCTCTCATTTAATGATGTGCGTGTGTATGTGTGCAGATCCTTTCTCTCGATATTTACAGAATATCGAAGAGATGTCTTCTTTTGTGAATTAGGTAGGTAGGTAAAGTGGCGGTCCAAAAGAACCTAATTAGCGCTTAGGATGCGCCGTTTTGTTACCACGGACTCGTGTATACCTATTGTAGTGGTTAGTTAAAAAGGGATGTTAAGTTTAAACCCAGCCCGTGGAGTTCAGGAAGTGGATTAGCTCTCCAATCCTCTTGTCCGCTATCTCTCTCAGATCCTCGAAGAAGGGTTTGAAAGAGTTTGTTGCCTGATTCTCGCCAAGGCCGGACATCTGCAAAGGAAGTGACATAGAGATTCTTTCTCATTAATATTCTTGCAGCTCCTACAAAAAGTGTCGTGGGGGATACCAAGCTTGGCCGCATGGTCTCCAACTGGCCAGTGGGTTGTGATAATAGCTACGATTTTGGCAATAACTGGTCTTGGTTTGCTTAGTAACTTTTTTGACCTGGGTTTGTGGAAACTGGGCCACGTCTTTCTAGATATGACACAGCTTGTGAGGCTGTTCCACCCGCGATTGGCTAGCTGGAGGAAGTGAAGGTGAATATAGCCCTTAACGGCACCAAGCGGAATGTCGACGCTTTCTGCTAGAGAGCCGTTAAGGGCCGACCCTCGCCTGGCCAGCTCATCAGCACGCTCATTACCCTCATGGTTGCTGTGCCCTGGGACCCAGATGAGAGTGATTCTCGAGTGAGTGCTTTGTTGATTCAATTCGAACCGGCATTGCTCTATCAGTTTTGAAGAAATGCAAACCGCATCAATGGCATTGATGGCAGCCTTGCTATCTGAAAAAATAGCGATATTGTGGTTAGATGTTGGAAGATTGTTTAGCAGGCGGCAGGCTTCTCGAATCGCAAGAAGCTCCGCTTGGACAACACTAGCAGAGTCTGGGAGACGGAAAGATCTTGATATATTTAGCTGGTCAGAGAAGATGCCTGCGCCGACTCCGCAGTCCATCTTCGAACCGTCCGTGTATTTTCCTATATCATAGTTGCAGATAACGCTTCCGTTCTTCCATTCTTCTCTGGAAGGGAATTTTGTTAAGAAGGATTTTCTAAAGTTGAGTTTGGGTATCGTGTAGTCGGTCAAGGACGCAACCAGTTCACTTGGTATCGTTTCCAGGACCTTGCCGTGACCATATGGCCTTGTGGTCCAGCATCCATATTCCCTGAGCCAGACTGCGCTGCATATAGCTGTGTCTTTGATGTGTAGTTCGAGGGGGATCAGATGCAAGATCACACTGAGGGCATCTGTTGGACAAGACCTCAGTGCTCCTGTGATACCCACGCACCCCGATCTCTGTACTATTTTGATTCTGTCGATATTGTACTTTTTGCTCAAAGCTGGCCACCAAACGATAGCACCGTAAGTCAGAATTGGACGCACAACGGCTGTGTACATCCAAAGGGTCATCTTTGGCTGGAGTCCTCATTTCTTACCGAATGTTTTATTACAGGCATAGAAAGCTACGTTTGCCTTCTTAATTCGCTGTTCTATATTGAGTTTCCAACTAAGTTTCGGATCTAGAACCGTGCAGCCCATGAGTGTACCTTATCCAGAGCCCTCTGCATGAGTTGACTTATCGTGGAGAGGAACTTTCCTGATACTAGTATAACCATATCATCCGCGTACGCAACTACCTTAAAACCTTCCCAATCAAGTCGCACCAAGATTTTATTAATCGCCATTAATCACAGCAGGGGGAGATGACTCCACCTTGTGGAGTTCCTCTGTTTACCGTCTGAGTTGTACTACTGTTGCCTACTGTTGCATGAATTATACGAGTACTGAGCAAAGAAACTATCCATTGGCTAATAAAGCCTTCTACACCTATTTCGGTGAGAGATTCCTGAATAGATTCAGTGAAAATGTTGTTGAAGGCTCCTTCTTTGTAGTGAAGAGTTTTTTCCACTGTACGCACGACCTCATGAAGAGCAGTTTCTGAGGACCGCCCTTTGAGATACGCATGCTGGGATTTTGACAGTGGAGAACTCAGGTTATCGCGGATATGGAAGTCTAGGATACGTTCTAAGGTTGTCAAAACAAAGGAGGGCAGGCTTATGGGTCTAAAATCCTTCGCGGATTCATGTCCTCGCCGGCCCACATTGGGGATCAAAACCACTTTGACACGTCTCCAGGTTTGGGGAACATGGTTTAGGTTTAAGCAACTCCTATAAATCGGTAATAGCCAGGGAATTGCTATGTCTTGCAATTTCTGCAGCATAATAGGCATGATGCTGTCAGGGCTCTTTTGTGAATTAGTGCTTCGCATCTCATAAGAAGGTGTGCTAGTGTTTCTACTAAGTACCTGCAGAATCTGCAGTGTTCGTTCTCTTCAATTCAAGTTTCCTAAGGTGCTCTTTGAGTCAGCAGTGACCCGTTAGCATGTCTGTCAAGATGCGAAGTAGATTTTTGCTAACTCTTAAGCAGGTTCTGCTTCTTTTCTGGTTATGGCTTCCCAGTTCTTTCGACTGTATCAGTTGGGGGATATCATCTCAATGCTTGACCCATTTGCTCTTTTCTTCTTTTCTCGGGTCCTCCGTATTTTGTGCTGTACGACCACAAAATGGTTCTGGTCCAAGGAACGAGATATCTGAGCCATTTCTTGCTGGTGCATCAGCTGCTTCGTTCTCCTCCACACCCACATGTCCTGCTACCCAGTAGCGAATAACTTCGCTATCCTGTCCCAGTCTTTTGATCTTTATAAGCCACTCCCAAACCTGATCTCGTATGAGCTCAGAGCCTTGATTGCGGCTTGGCTATCTGACAGTATTACTATGTCCTTCCCGTGATATTTCCATTCGAGGTTGGATTGCGCGCATCTTTCGATCGCGTGGAATTCTGCTTGGAATATGCTGGAGAAAATTCGCAGAAATTCAGAGTACCTTATCCTGGGGCCGTGCACGCCTGTCGCTGTGCCTGTAGATGTTTTCGATCCAGCCGTGTACATTTGTTAGTATATTTTTTGGAACACCTTAGTGAGACTCGGCTAGACCTCTAGGTTTTACCTGAGATGTTTCTGAACATAACCTAACGAGTAATGTCTACATATATATAAATGTAGCGCAACAGCTCATTAAGTGCCTAGGCCTAGACTCTCGCAACCACTTGTATTGTGTGCGTTATATTCTTTGCACAAATGGAAGGGCGCTACAGTTTGATGCCGTATCCGAAGGATCTTCTTTTTTTTTTTTTAGAAGCTTTCTCGTGATAGCAATACTTTCGGATGTTTGTCGTGTTCCCCAAAAACACACTTTATTGGTCTTAGAGTCGTCGTTAAGGATACTACTACAATCCATTCTTACTTACTTACTTAGGTGGCGCTACAGTTCGGGGTGAACTTGGGCCTCAACCAACAAGCCCTCCATTTAGCTGAGTCTTTAACTAGTTGCCTCCAGTTGCGCACTCCAAGTTGGTCGAGGTCCCCTTGAACTTGTGCGTACCACCTACGGCATCGTCCCTCGTGGTTAGATTCGAAGACTCTGTGGGCCGGAGCGTTGGTGTCCATTCGCTCTACCTGTCCTAGCTATATCAAACGTGCAACACGCAGTTTTTTGACTAGGTCGATGTCGCTGCACAACTCGTATAGTTCGTGATTGAATCTTCTCCTCCAAAACCCGTCAACGCAAACGAGACCGAATATCTTACGAAGAATTTTTCTCTCAAAACGACTAAGGATAGATATCTTTATCCCCTTTTCATAAAGTCCATGTTTTAGCGCCGTAAAGCAAAAACAAATAAACAAATATTTGGCGCAACAGCTCTTTACAGTGCCAGGGCCTAGTTTTTCGCAACCACTCATGTTGTGTGCGTTAAATTTTTTACACGGATAGAAGGGACCTACAGTTTAATGCCGAATCCGAACGGCGATTTGAGAAGCTTTTTCGTGACAAGAATACTTTCGGATGTTTGTCAGACGCTCGCGAGAGGTGGGACCGTGAAAAAACTTTTTGGTCCTGGGGATGATCAGGATCTTATACGGAGTCTCCTTAGTTGTTCGAGATAGGGCTTTACTGTTGAATTGCCTCATAAGCCCAAAGAAACAGCGATTGGCAAGAGTTATTCTTCGCTTGCTTTCTGCACTGATCTTGTTTTTAGAGTTTATAGCAGAGCCAAAGTAGACAAAGTCCCTTACTACCTCGAAGTTATAGCTGCGGACTGTGACGTTCTGTCCAATTCGTCGATGTTGGTTGTCCCTTCCTGTTGACAGCTATACTTGGTTTTGCCCTCGTTTATCGCTAAACCAATTCTACTACAGTCAAATTTTCCCCAGAGGTAATCCTGAACATATAGAAAGTCGGCCCTAAATATGCACATATGTCATTGCGTCAGACGGCATATTCAAGAGATATCGCTGCAGGACATAGACAGACAATAATTTCTAGATATCAATAGGTTTCTAGGAGCCACTCTGCTTTGGCTTTTTCAACGTTTCTATGTTCTATTCGTTAAATTGAAAATTTCTCGAATCCATTTAAATCCAAGCAACCATGACGATTAATCATCAACGAAGCTTGCTTACCTTCCACATTTGATAGCTATCTGCGGTTGATACTCTGGTAAGAGCTTTTGGTTTCTGGATGTCATTCTTGTTTGATTCTCTTGTAGTTAGCCTAGTCTCAGGACGAACAGCTATTAAAGTTTTGTTTTTAAACAGATGCCCGCTTATTCTGCTCCTGACTAGCTGAAGATTGAAAGGCATATCTCTCCTGGGAGAGTATTACAAAGTTTACTTGTTGTGTAGTGCTGTAGCGGAATCAGTCTTCTGAATTGGAGACTGGATGGTAGTATTCGATTTTTATTTTTATTTTTTATTTTAATTTTAATTTTTTATTTTTTTTTTAAATGATCTGAACCCTTGGCGCCAAACTAAAAATACCGCATGCAGCCGTTCATTACAACAGTAGCAAAAATCAACACTCCAATCATTAAGCAGCTTCGGAGCAATCCTGTCAGCTTACAGTAGATCGCTTGAAGTGATAGAATATTGTATACGTAGCTTAGGAATTCATATATTCTTCTTCAGTTGGGCGTAGTTTTTTTTTTTCATATGGTACAGACGTGTATGGTATTATGCCCAATGCCCACGTCTACTAAAGCAGATAGGGATTTTCGTTGATGTAACCAAAGAACACCTTGTAGTGAGCCCCGTGCAGGGACGGATTAAGCGTATCACTGCAACGCCCCAACAATATCGCTCGTCATAAAAGGGGACTGAAGAGACAAATCAGATCTAGGCAACTTAATACACAGATGAGTCCAGCGGCACATAAAATACCAAAAATCTCTTCCATATATGAATGAGTGATATTCTGACCGCAGTCTCACGAGTAAATATTGCTAGGATCTCCGCTTGGAAAACGCTACTTAAACAGCAGACCGCAAACGACATTAATATTGTGTTTTTGAAATGATTATAACGAGTAAAGCTTCCGCTTCTCAAATTTACATTCAGCTTTGGTGATACATTTGCACTTTCATTCAAAGAATGTGGGTACACTTTGAACGGCTTAAAGGTCCCCGGAAGTCAGCTTATTTCTTTAATAATCTGTTACAATACACGTACAGATACACCTACCTAGGTTACAAAAATTTACCCATTCCTCGTGCTGAATTTATCTCGAATCAATGTCACCTTCTCAGCATCAATACCACATACAACCCTGAAACAGATACCATCTCCAAAAAACACTTGTTTATAAATACACCTCTCGCACATGTGAACAAGAAGTATCACGCGCTAATCCTCTATTAGGTCATCCCAAAAAAACATTCCCCAGTCACTTTATCCGATTTGAAATCTTGATCCCAATTTCAAACACCGTAATCCGGTTCAATTACCTTATAGCCCGTCGCCCGCCCGCCCTCTCTCCACCACCAATCTTTCAGTTTTATTCACTCTCTCCTCTCTACGAGTATCTGTATCTGATGCATCATTCCATTGAATTCGAATGGATTAAATGTTTAGATTTCGACAGACCAAACATATTGTTAGGTGCTGCCTAAAAATAGATCTTCGTACATAATAACAAATCCGCTCTAATTGAAATGGGTTTTTCGCTTCTCTCTGTTCATCCTCGGCATCTTAGCATGCGGATGTAATGTAAACAATAGCAGAGTAAAAAAAGAACAAAATCTATGATGATATAAACAAACCCATAACAATTACAGAGAAACTGCTGTAATAATAGTTCGAGATACAAATTCGAAAAATGTTGTATCTCTCAAGATACGTCAATCATGTGCTCACCCCTAAAATTCTGATCGATGATGAAGGGCAGAAAAAACAAAAAAAAAAACCGATGCCTTTGCAAAACTTTACTCCACAACGAATGACAAATCGAAAGGAACAAGTGTTGATGTCTAACGGCGGTGTATTTATGAAAAAGTGGTGAATTTCTCCACGAAAATTGGAGAAATTCAGCAGAATCAGAGAAGTGGAAAATGTTGGGGAAAGTACTCGTATCTACTGAATGAATTTACTGGAATAATTTTGAAAAACTTACCCCAAGTGATGTGTGGAACGTAAGTAAGGAACCAGCAAAGTTTTCTGTAGAAAGCATTGGTGAACGAAGAAGGATAAAGCGGAATGCGATAAGAATAAGGCAAATGAATTTTCAATGGTGGTACCGCCCCAATGATTTTCACCACAACAACAACATTGAAGATATACCATCCTGGTGGTGTTAAGGTTTGCTTGTTTTTGAGTGTTTCCCCATGGAATTGGAGAACTAAACACCCACCATGCCGGTTTGTAGTTTTCCCTCATACACTCACAGAGAGAACTGAATTTTCGGTTTGTACATTTCAAAATGTGTGTTCAAGTGGTTGTGGCAAAAATTATTATTTATTTTTTGTTTTTCCAAAAAGAAATTATAAAAGTGCATATTTGGCTTCGTTTTTTTTTTTTCTTTCTTTCTTTTGCCAGAGATTGAAAGAAATTTTCTTGATTCCCATTTTGGGTGAATTAGGCAATGTAGAAGTGGATTTTAATTTATTTATTTATTTTTTGAGGAAGGAGTCACGTTATTCAAAACAAGAACATAAAAGTTGACGTAACGTAGAATATATGAGGAATGTACCTATACATAGTGTCGGTGCGCAGATATCTTTTGCACGACGGCAAAGTTTTTTTATGCCATTTTAATGAGGCTTGGATGCTTAGACTGGAGACAGTAAGTAGGTGCCTTTGATTGCTGTGAATAAACCAGCTAGGATTAGGAATTGGCTTTTGTGTGGAGTGGCACTTTGGCTGAGAGTTTAGTCGACTTTATTAATGTCTTTGCTAATTTCTGGTTATATTGTTCAAATATCTGTTCATGAAGAGATTTTAGAAAGTCAATTTGTGGTAAAACTTTGCATATGAATGGAAGTGTTTGAAAGTTTTTTTTTTCTTTTTTTTATATCTTGTTGTCAGCATCTAATACGTTTTGGAAAGTATTTTACAATAAAAAAATGTTCAACGTATAGCGCAGATATCGATCCTTTTTAAGGTACTCCAGCAATAATCTAGCTTGCCCATGCGCTTTTAATTCATTACTTAATTACTTAGATACTTTAACCCCGCGGAGGGCATAGGGCGCCATTAAGTTCGGAGTTCTGCAACGCGTTTGAGCTGCCTCGAACTCATTCCCAAAGAGATCAATTCCTCCTCAACTGTTCTGCGTTACGTTTGCCTAGGGTGCCCGCTATTCTGCCTACCTGGCTGAACGCATTCCGCTGCATGGCGTATTTCGCAATCCAGTTGTCTTCGCGCTATAGGGTGTGATCAATCCACTGCCACTTTCTCCTTCGCATGGTAATGTTACCAGTTTCTTGGCTCGTTCTCATATAAAGTTGTTCGTTGGAGATACGAGTCGGCCAAAAAATCCTCAAGATTATTCTTAAAGATTTGTTTACGAAGACTTGCAGCTTGCGTGTGTTAATGGTGTCCACCTTCCAAGTACTACACCCGTAAAGCAGCACCGAAACTACGTTGGGGCGAAACAGTCGCAGCATAGTTCTTAAGCTATTAACATTACCTCTCCAGATTTTGGATAGCATTCCGAACGCAGCTTTAGCCTTAGCGATTCTGCTGCACACATCCAGTTCGGTGCAATCGCGATTAGCCTACAACACACTTCTTAAATAAAGAAAGTTATCAACTGTCTCGACTTCTTTCCGGCAATGTTGAGCGCGGGTATTAGAAGTGCTCTGGGCTTTTGTTTTGGGTGTGTTTATTTTTAGCCCCACATTGTTTACCTCAGCTTCTAGATTGTGGGCCATCAAATGGAGGTCCATTATCCGATGCAAAAGTAGGCAAACATCGTCAGCGTACACGGAGTAAATCGTTGATAACCACCAGGAACAATAGTGGTGACAGTATTCATCCTTGACTGGCTCTACATCTCGGTCATTAGACCGATACTTACATACGGGGTGATTGTCTGGTGACCAGCCTTAGAAAAAGCTATATATCACGATTATCTAAGTAAGGTCCAGCACACAGCTTCTCTGTGCATAAGCGGAGCTCTACGTACAACTCCCTCTGCGGCACTAGACATTATGTTTCATCTATTATCCCTCGATATACTTAACAAGCAAATGGCAGCGATTGCAGCCGTGCGCCTTAAAGCTAGCCAACAGTGGTCAAGAAAAGAATTTGGCCACGCTTTCATTCTGAATAAATTCGAAATCCCTCCTGAAAACACGGACTACAACATCCCACGTCTAAATTTTGATATGAACTTCTTGGTCACTATCCCTGCCAGATCACTCTGGGAAGATGATGCTTTTTAAGAAGATGAATCTATTCACTTCTACACTGATGGGTCAAAAACCAAAGACGGGGTTGGTGCAGGTGTTTTCTCTGGCAGGCTTAATCTTAAGCTCTGCTTCTCGCTTCAAAAACATTGTAGCATGTTCGACGCGGAAATAATGGCGATTAAGGAAGTCTTATCTCGGTTTAAGAAAAACGTGATATCTGCAAGGGATATCCGCATCTTTTCAGACAGCCAAGGAGCAATCAAATCCCTGTGATCAACCTCTTTTAATTTCTTAGTAGCTCTAGATCGTCTCTTGCGGAGATGGCTGAGCAGTTCAATATTCACCTATGTTGGGTGCCGGGGCATAGGAACATTCCAGGGAATTATAAGGCCGTTGAACTCGCCAGAATAGGAACAACTATACCCATCCGGGCGGATAAAGGCACCTTAGGTATACCACTGGTATACCAAATAGGCGAACCCCACAGGCGCATCAGTAGAAATACGGTGAAGTGGGAGGGTTGTGATCCCTTATTTTCGGATCGTAACCTCGCTGATAAAAGGAAGAAGAAGAAGAAGGTATACCACTTGCTGCTCGCAAACTTAAACTTAAGCTGGATGCTATCGATAGTACAAATCTTAGGTGAACAAGTGGATCAACATGTCTAGCGACAAAATAGATTTGGCCGAAGCTGGATCTAAAACGTTCTAAGAATTTGATTTCTCTCAACAGATTGCATATCGGCGCTATAATAGGTGTCACCACTGGACACTGTCTAATAGGCAAGTATGCTACAAGGCTGGGCCTTTTTGTGAACGACTTTTGAGGGAGCTGCATGCATGAAGAAGAGGAAGAAACTATTCCTCACCTTCTTTGTTTCTGCACAGCTCTCTCCCGTAAAAGGAAGCTTCACTTAGGAGCCCCCTATTACAGCGACTTAGGGGACCTGTTAGATATCGATATTAAGAGCCTCTCACGCTTCATAAGAAGCTCAGAATGGTTCTAGCGAGTAGTTAGAGAGATTTTCTCCCATAATCCACGTGGTATCACAATGGACCTATTATTGGTCTAAGTGCGTGGGCGATTCCCAGCTGACAACCACTTCAATACATTGCTCAATTATGATCCGTAAGATGTTTATGTGGTCAGTGCAGGAAGATCCAGCGCGAAAACCTGCCTGTTCGATGCCGAGAGTTGAATCTAAATGATCTTTGATTCGTTCCAGAATTATTGGTTTAAGCAGATCCACGCACAATGGTTTGATAGGTTGCAAGAGATCTTGGTGTAAGCATGATCAGCTGTTTCCGTTTACTTCGAACGATTTGGAAACAAAAATGCTCGACGAACGGATGGCACATGAGTTGAATGATTTTCAGAAAATCATCGACACGAGATGGCTTCTGCACATCTTTTGCATAACAGAAACGAGCAATTTTTCAATCGAATTGTGACGTGCAAAAAAAAATTGAATCTGTACGGCAATCGCCGCCGTAAGTCGCAGTTGTTGCATCGAGATGAAATACCAAAGCATCACCCTAAGCTGAAGCTCCATGAAAAAAGACAATGGTGACTGTTTGGTGGTCAACAGTCGAAATAATCTACTTTAGTTATCTGATCCAGGCGAAGCCATCACGGGAGAGAAGTACTGTCAAAAGGAACTGTCGTATCTATATCCGAGATCATTCAACAGGATATCTCCAATCCTCCTATATGACAATGCTGGACTACACGTTGCACAACAGACGGTGCAGAAGTCAAACCAACTGGGGTACGAAAGAATGCCGCTCCCACCATACTCACTGGACCTTTCATCAACCGACTACCACTTCTTCAAGCGTCTTCTAGACCAAAATAATCGTAGAAAAGCAAACTTTCTGCATAGTGTCTTGCTGGGTATTTGTCGTGTATGGTTACGAGTATGCTGCTGAGAGGTAGTAGCCGAATGTCTCTTTAGCCTGTTTAAAGTCTGAGATAATAATGCACTGGGATATTCGACGTACGCTCATATTGGACGGCATTCTATTGTCCTAGTCATGGACCCTTTTCTTGCCTGTAAGGCAGCATTTTTATGACCCGAAACGATTTCAGGATTTCGTTACAGGTTGCAAAAGCTCAGCTAATAATTTTATAAAAAAATGTACTGCGGGATCTTGCTAAATCGAAAAAACGTATGCATGAACTTTGGGATCATTTTGATTGCAACTACTCGTAGCTCTAGCACGAGTTTTTTTTTAGGGTGAGGTTTGGGGTAATAAGAGGGCTCTAAGAAACGAAGAACTGCGACATATATAGTGATCTTTTGTAAAAATGAAAAATATTTGGCGCAACAGCTCTTTGAGTGCCAGGGCCTAGCTCCTCGCAACCACTAATGTTGTGTGCGTTATGTTTTCACACGAATGGAAGGGACCCACAGTTTACTGCGGTATCCGAAAGGCAATTTGTTTTGAGAAGCTTTTTCGAGACAACAATACTCTCGGATGTTTGTCAGACGTTCGCGAGAGGTGGAACCGTGAAAAACTTTTTTGGTGTTTTTCTGGAATTCAAAACTTGGAACCCCACGCGCAGCGGTCCGACACACTAACCACTTACGCCATGGCACGGTGATCTTTTGTACTATCACCTAAAGGAGGCGTTGTGCAAACTGTGTCCTAGCTGAAATCAAATTCCCGAAGAACGGCTACGAAGGTGTTTATATCAGATGGGTTGGTGAACCCTTTGAAAATGAAAATGTTTTAGTTTGCTACGAGCAATGGCGGGACATTCAGACAAAATGTGCTCGAAAGTTTCAGTGTCCTCAAGACATAGTCTGCCTATGTCTGATTGGCTAATGTTTTTTTTCTTAAGGTGGTATTTGAGAGAACAATAACTAGTAAGAACTAGTAAACCAATAGAATCTCTACTCTCTCTCTCTCTTTCGATATTTTGCTAGAGAAATCTATAGAATTCTTTGCATGTCAAATACATAAGTCTAATTTGTGAGACGCAACGATCTATCACTATCATGATTTGGCTGATAGGTAAGCCGCAAAAGGGTTCAGGAACTATGAATTTCAATTTGGAGCCCTATCTGGCTAGTTCATCAGCACTACCAGCGATGCCCTTGTGACCAGGGACCCAAGTGGGTGAAAGAGTATTCTGTGCAGTACTTGTAAGCTGAATAGGGGTTAGGAGACAGTTCCAAACTATGTCTGACTCAAAGCTAAAAGGTTTGAGGGTTTTTATAGCTGCTTGACTATCTGATAAAATGTTTATATGTGATCTTCGTAGGTTTCTTCTGATGTATTCTCTGGCACATAAACCTCTGCTTCGAAGATGGAACTATTGTGACTTAGTAGTACCACAGATTTGAAATTGGGACCAAAAATTCCAGCACCAACACCATTTGTCATTATCGGCAGTTTGCCCATGATTCTATGTTATTACTTTCTTAGAGAAATATGAATGGAACGCAACTGGATGCAGATAGGTCCTAACCGGGTTAGCTGAAGAGCTTAGTTGGTTGAGACCTAGGTCCAAACCCGACTGTATGTAGCTCCAGTTAAGTAAATAAGTAAGTAATATGAATAGAAGCATAGAGACTAACATAAAGTGAAAGTAGGACTATTCATGCTCGAGGCATTGTTTGATTATTACTACGAAAAACATCTATAGATAGTATAAGCATTAGCATAATGCTGCTACTGAGGGATAAACTGGGACCGTGGAAGAGGATGAACAGTACGAATGTCTACTAAATTAGTATCATGATAATTTGAAGCACCGTCGTGTCAACAGCAGCACGATTTTGAACTAGATTTCACTGCTAAAAGTGCACAATAGACCGCGTCGATTCTGAGTTGTTAGGAATTTAGGTTCCTTTGAAAATAAAAATTACTTTACATGGCTTCACATTGTAAAGTTTAAAATCACCTACACCTTTGTGTCGCTTCGCCCCATCGCGTACGCCTCTCTAGATGCATTCGACTTTCAGATAAATTTATTTTATTTTATTTTTCATTCTAATTCCCTATTCTAAGAATTAATTTGTTCCTCCTCCTTATTTATGTGAAATAATTGAATAACATAATCCGGCAACATATCGCCTGAATAAGCAACGACAATCAGACAATATCCAAACGAGGGTCGCAATCTGAGATCTGATGGTGTTAAGCAAGCTTCGCCTTTTGTGCGACGTCATGTTTAGCTAAAGTATTTTTCATGTTTTTGTCTTAAAAGGCTTGAAATGTATTTTATCACGAAATTATGTAGCAAAAAACGCAGTTACTAAGAATTTTCTCTGATTGTGTTTTATGTACAAAATCAATAAGTGCCTCGCTTAAGTTTTATGCACACATTAGTATAAAACTGAGCTAGCTTTGTAATAACGAATTCTAAATCTTAAGTTTCATAACATCAAGCCCACTATCACAACACCACCCTATTTTTTTTCCTGGTGTGTCCCAGTAGTATAACAAAATAAAGACACTAACTTGCGCACCCTTAAACCAACAACAAATAGTCTGGCTATCGCAAAATATTGCAAAGCAAAAATCCCCTAAAAGCAAAAAAAAAAAAAATAACCGGCATCCATTTAATAATATCACCACAAAAGTATCTAACCCAAATAACCAAATCCAAATGACAATTGTATGCCATCATCAACAGATTGCAGGATAAAATATAAATATAAACATACGACTCTATATATATGTATAAGCGTACTAGATACATGAACTGCGTTTGGCTTACTCACCATAGACAAGACAACTCACATTCAAAAAAAAAAAAAAAGTACAATTCGAAAACTTTCGGTCTCTTGTGTTGGTCTGTGGTGCGTTGGTCTATTTTACGTTTTACTCACTCTTTTTCCCCTAAAAGTGCGTTTCATGCGTGCTAGGGTGGATGGATTTTCTTTACGAAAAATCGTATATATTCTCGATTTGTGAGGTGAGTTTGGCTGGGAATCTGAGAGAACGAAAGTGATTACTTTCTACTTAAATGCTTTTTTTTTAAAGATGATTCATTTATTGATTGAGCTGATAATTGTATCTACCTTAAAAAGACGGTGACTTCAAAGATCTGTCTTAGATCAATAATCCTACACATTTTTTAAGATCCTTACATAATCTGAAACAGGTAGACAGAGGCAAGGACTGCTTTTCTAACGATTGGCAAATAGAGTTAAGAAATTAAGCCGAATTGACTCAAATAAGTGCATTTTACCAATAAATCCACGAACATATAGACGATCTACTATGAGTAATTCTATTGGATTGTACCAAACATCATGAGGTTAGGTTAGGTAGAATGGCTGCCCCAAGCTAGATCTAGGACTTATTTAGACCAAGAAGTAGATCCACTGTATCTCCATTTATAAGTAGTCCGGAGCGTCCGACACTCATAACTTAAACTGAACTAATTCTTACAGGATTGAACTCTAAGTGTTATACTTACTGTGTTTGTCTATTTGACTTTGCGTGTGTAGTGCAATCCTCTATTAAGTGAACCAATTTAAAGTGGAAACAAAACTGCTAATCCTGCAGATGTCAAGACCCGAGAGATCGTCTAGAAAGCTATAGAAGTACTCTCCTAAAGGTTTCCTTCTCAAAATGCATAGCGTGGGACAGTTGCACAGAAGATGGCCTATACACTCTTCCTCGTCTCTACAGCTTCTACAAACATCTTTGAATGGAACAGCTATTTTTCTTGTATGCGCACTTCTCAAATAATGGCCCGTTAGGACGCCGATTGTAGAGCTAATGTTTTTCCTACCTTTTGAAGTTGATCTGATTGTCTTCCCATGATTTAGATACGGCCAAACTTGAGTAGATATAAGAAAGGTGCTAATATTTCTCCGCCTTACAATTGGCAGTTCTTAGCGGTTTAGTGTTCAGCTGGAATTTGGAAACATTAATAGGGGCTAATGGAGCTTCACTATTTTCAGTGAAGTCTCGACTGGTACCGTTTTTTTCTAGCTCAGTTATCTGTAATAATCCTATGACCTACGAACATTCAGGGACCGTTTGCATCTATCTGTGATCTTGTTTCGGCTTAAAAAACTTGGATCTTATCGGTGGTAATTCTAAAGCTTTAACTGCTGCCTGGCTGTCTGTGTATATAACTACAGCAAGCGGGAATTACGGCAGCTCCTGGACCTGGATTTCTATGAATACGACAGATGAAACATGCCACATGGATTCAGAAGTCTAATGTTAATTTTTATATCAGGTGAGCTGGAAAAGATTCCTGCTCCCGTACGGTATGCTATTTTGAATCCATCTGTATACAAGTATATCTCTATCGCAGACGAATTTAGAATTCGACTAGATTTCCACTCAGCTCTACTTGGAATTCCAGTTTGGTAATCTATGTCCTAATCATAATGTGCTAGGCGAGTATTCATTTCTCATAACTGGTGCGATTTTCTTAGTCTTAATATGCTTTTGCAGCTAAAAGTTTCCCAAATATATCTGCGGGTAGAACGTGAAGCATTGTTTCCAATGCAGCAGTTGGAGCTATTCTCATTACAACCGTAATAGTGAAACAAGCTACCATTTGTACTTGTTCTAGAAGAGCAACGTAGCATTGTTTCTCCAGTGCCGGAACACTAGGATAGTTCTGAAAATAGCCGTATACATCCAGTGGTCTGCATGAGTATGATACCGGAGGGATATTCTCGAATTAACTCAGAGCTCTTAATTTCTACTAACATGTCATCCATCGGTACTGGAACTCTTTACGTTTAATTCGAGATTGATGTGATTCAATAGGCAATTTCGAATTACTGATAATCAAAGTAGAGACGTTTGTTAAAATTGAGGCCAGGTAGCATTTAGCGGTACTTAAAGCATGTATGGATTTGTTCTCTAAACTTTTCCATTAACTTATAGATTGTTGGCAATGCGAATAGAGCTACCACTTGATATATCTGACTAATCCCCTTTTAGAATAGTTTTTAAATATTCTTAACCATATTTTCTTCAAAGTTATACGATATGCACGTCAAACGATATGGATGGGGTTACCATTATGATAGTCATTCTGACTATGCGAGTGTTTCTAACGACGCAAGACATCCCTCCAGTATTCTGGATGTCTGGACCTTCCGAGCGGGCCACATAAGGGGTTATCGTGAATAAATGTTCCCTCGGAATTTTTCCTCCAAAAAAAAATTACCTATCTTCAAAAATAGGGAAAAAATTCACCAGGAAAAAATTAAATACCGCGATTGCGTTGCAAATTCTCCTGAATTGTGTTTTATGATACCTATTTCTTTTCCGCGGAGTTATTTCCTCTTTTTTGAAGGTACCTAATTTTTGTTCGGGGGAAAAATTCCAAGAGAAAATTTATTCACGATAACCCCTATAGACTCGGATCATTACCACGCTGTAGCCAAGGTACGAATGCGAATATTCCAAACTGAGCAACAAAGAAGAATCACTGTGAGAAAATTTAACGTCGAAAAGCTTCGATCGCAAGAGACCGCCAGACTCTTCGCTGAACGCGTATCTCGAAATCTCTCAATCACCCCTATACCGCCAGCATCAAGAGCCGAAGACCAGTGGCAACGCTGCCAGCGTGCCATCAGAAACGCCACGACTGATGTGCTGGGTCTCACTCGCCCACCACCGCGAAACCCCTGGTTTCTCCAAAAGAAGAAGAAAAAGCATGAGAAGCGCGTGATCGAGAATATTGAGAGCTTATACTCTAGGAGCAATGTACGGAAGTTTAACCAAAAAGCAAAACGAACGTGTCAGAGAAACAATGCCCGTTCAGAAACCTGTAGAGATAAAAATGCGAACCTCGTAGTAGAATCACAGTCGGTGCTGTGAATATGGAAAAACTACTTCTGGAGACTGTATAACGGCGACGAAGACCAAAATCCCCCTATTAGGCAGAAAGAACCATTCAACATAGACGGTGATAGTCAAAATGTCCATCCACCTGACCAAAACGAAGTGAGGATAGCAATATGCAAGCTAAAATCCAACAAGGCTGCTGGGCCTGTCGACTTGCCGGCCGAACTTTTTAAGGCAGCTGGTGATGAGTTGGTAGAGTGCATACACCAACTCATCTCTAAGATTTGATCAGACGAGTGTATGCCTGCTGAATGGAATCTCAGCATTGTTTGCCCGATCCACAAAAAAGGAGACCCCCTTAACTGCGCTAATTATAGAGGCATCAGTCTCCTCAACATCGCATACAAGATTTTTTCTGTGATATTGTGTGAACGCCTGAAACCGTTTATCAACAGCCTGATTGGACCCTATCAGTGCGGTTCCAGGCCAGGAAAGTCCGCCATCGATCAAATCTTCACACTTCCGCAGATACTGGATACAACTGCTTGCCGACGATATTGATATTATTGGAAGAACTCATCGGGCTGTCACCGATGCGTTTGCAAGCATTGAAGCAGAAGCGGCTAAAATGGGTTTAGCGATAAACGAGGACAAAACCAAGTACATGCTGTCAACAGAAGGGACAATCAACACCGACAAATTGGACAAAACGTCACAGTGGACAGCTATAACTTCGAGGTAGTAAGGGACTTTGTCTACCTTTGCTCTGCTATAAACTCTGAAAACAAGATTAGCGCAGAAATCAAGCGAAGGATAACTCTTGTAAATCGCTTTTTTAGCTCATAAGGCAATTGAGCAGTAAATCCCTATCTCGAACAACTAAAGAGACTCTGTATAATACTCTGATCATCCCAGTCCTGCTTTATGGCGCTGAAACATGGACTTTATTAAAAGACGATGAAGATATCCTTGGTCGCTTCAAAAGAGAAATTCCTCGGAAGATATTCGGTCCCGTTTGCTTTGACGGGTTTTGGAGGAGAAGATTCAATAACGAACTATATGAGCTATACGGCGACATGGACCTAGTCAAAAAACTGCGTATTGCACGTCTGAGATGGCTAGGACAGGTAGAACGAATGGACACCAAGGGTTCGGCCCGCAGAGTCCTCGAATCTAACCCGGAGGGACCTCCTCGCGGTAGGTGGCGCGCACAAGTTCAAGGGGATCTCGACCAACTTGGAGTGCGCATCTGGAGGCAATTAGCTAAAGACCAAGCTAAATGGAGAGGCTTATTGGTTGGGGCCCAGGTTCACCCCGAACTGTAGCGCCACCTAACTGAGTAAGTAAGTGTTTTTAAAATATGAAACTATTGCTGACCTGGTCGAATTTCTGAAAGATTTCATGAAATTTTATCATCTATTTGTCTTCCTTTGTGCCTTCCTTGTGCCCATAACTTCCAATGGAAGTATTGCTTCAATGGATGGATTCCTTGGGCTGGTGGTTAAAATTTGTTTAAAAGAACATAACCCGCTATCATACCAATTTTTATACCTACCTATTCGCCATACCACATTCACACAGCTTTCCTATATATTTTAAATTTGAATGCAACAACAGGCAATTTAGTGTTTTGAAGGAAAAAGTAGATGTACAGGGTAGCATTGTGAATAGTTTCTTCACCCTTCGGTCCATCTCTTGGATGGTTTGAAGCGCTCATGAAGTTTAGCTGTTTCTCTTTCGTATATTTCCAGAAACCTAGACTAGTCTTGGTCAAATCGAAGAACTCAATTTGTTATCTCTTGCGCATGTGATCTATAAGTCCCCTATTTGCTCCGAAACAGACCAAAGCACATGAGATTGGCCGATAAATAGTACATGAAGACATACAGATTAAGCAAAACTAATTTCATTTCTTAAGGTGGCCGGCTCACCGAATTAAAATTCGCCTTCACATACACGATAGCTATGGATTCGCATCTGATTAGGCAGAACTATGATCTTCAGTCTCGTCTCATCGACAGAACGCATTTCGCCTCTCGCTAGAACTGACGCAGAATTAGCTGTTGATTGTAACGAACTCGATCAGGCAGAACTGATAGAATTGCTTCGATTTGGCCTGGTCAGTTCGGCATCTACATTTATGAAAATATGTACCTCACAAGTATAATATGGCTTTTGGTTTTTCTTTGATACAAGAATCAATTGCGAATTGTATTCAGCAGGCGACTAGCTGCTCCACCCCAAAAAGTTCTGTGCTGTATTTATTTTCAACCCCAAGTGCGTTTGAACCATAAGGGACAATTTAGCAATATGTTAGATATTTCAACTAAACTTTCAGAAATTTTTCGACAACAACACAATTTAAAGCAATCAATCGAATGAAACTAAAATATTAATTGACTACGGTAAACCTGTCAATAAAGAATCCCACTCAATGTACTCGGGTGGAACCCTCTTCCTATGAAAGCTTAGTATACGTTTCAATTAAAAATGAAATAGAAATTTAATACAATACGGTCTCAATCCTGAAACCTGACCTTTAGTCTAACTACCAGCCCCAACGCATGCCCTCAGCGGTGACTGTCAAATGTGCTTTCACTTTTTTTCCTTTTCTTCTATTCAATGTTTTCCTAATTTTAGAGTCACTTATCAGGATTCTAATTGACACACTTTTCCTTCAAAAAAAAAAAAAGAAAAGAAAACAACATGTCCTCTTCATTCCTATTTTCTGAGAGAGTAATTTCCCCGACGATTTTATGACTTCCATGTCTAGCAGGATCTCCTATCCTCCCCCGCCCTGATTTCGTCCTTTCATCACAATTGTTTCACTGATATAGTCGACAAAAATTGTTGCGTATTTTATCCCCCGCTACAGAGAGAGTTTTTCTTATTTTTCTCATTTTCCCTGTCAAAGTTGGCACTTTTTTTCAATTTTCTCAATATTACTTCACCCAAAGAGATAGCAACGAACCGAGAGTGGGCGTACGACGACGACGACAACGATGACGAAAAACCGAGGGTTGAATCACATTTTCCACCCCTTATCATGAAATTGCTCGCTTTTCTTCTTCGTTTTATTTTGCTCCACTGACTTGCGTAAGGGACGATTTTCCCATCGAGTCTCTGTAGTGGTGTATTTGTGTATGCTCCCCTTTGCAAGTGTATTGACAAATCCACCACAATTTTCAGGGGGTGGCTGTACAATCACATGGGATCCAATCTACAGAGAGTGGAGAAATTTTTCTCACATACACCAATGTATATGTTGAGTTTGCCCTCCTCATATTCACTCCGACTGTAGTAGTGGTCGACATTTTCCACGTTTTCCTCTCAAAGCGGAAAAAAAGAAAATGAAAATTGTATCAACAACAACAACAATAACAACATCAACAACAACACATACACTGAGTCGAGTAGAGTAGAGTAGAGCAGATACTCCTCTATACACCACATCGACATCGCGCAGTGTGTAGAGCCCAACACAGCTTTTTCTGACTGGGTATCCTAGTATCTCATTGAATATTCGGATATGATTCGTTGTTCGTCCGTCCTTTTAGTATGATATTGAGTTTTGTGTAGTTAAGTCAGAAAAAATATTTCGATATATTTCAACAAAAAGTAAATTTTCAAAATAAAAATAAAATATATCTTTTCCATACACACTCTCGTTCATTCTTATCCGTCAACCATTCATAAGATCCTGTTGTGTATATTCAAATTTATTATTTATTTATCGTTAACTAGTTTATGTGATTTTCTATACTTTTTTTCCGAAATTAATTTCGTAACATTACTTCTGATTATATTTTACGAACATATTGCGTTATTAGTATTCTACTTGTGTTCCATTCTCAATCGAAATCGAAACGGAATTGTTTAAACAAATTCTTTTCCTCTTTTTTTTTGTATTTTTAATAAAGTTTGCCGCGGAAATTTTGTAAATTTTATTCCGTGATAAACATCCAACAACTCCAAAGCAAGGGTATCTCTCATATTCTTTGTGACAAGTGCATCAAGTGGTTCTACAAGTGATGCACATTAAATAAAAATAAAAAATTTTACATTCCCATGGAAAGTGTATAAAGGAAAAAAAAATAAATTCAGTGATCAATTGTGATAGCAAAAGAATAAAAAGAAAAATTTATTCAAAGATACAAAAATCGTATCTTTTGTTTTGAAGTGATATTTGTGAAAATATACCATACGGTAGATATAATATCTAAAAGATATTGAAAAGAAAAATCGAAGAAGAAAAAAGTATCATTACCTTGATTTTTTCTTCTCCTCTCGAATCGAATTTGAATTCGAAATAGTTTCAATTTTTTTTTTTTTTTGGTTTTTTGGTATAAACAAAAGTTATAGAAAAATCATTCCATATGGTTCATATTATTGAATTTGTCGGCCAACCGAAGGTTGAGTTTGCTCAACAAGTTACTGTGAGTACATACAACATGCATAACAATTTTTTTTTTTTGTTTTCTTTCTTTTTCTATATACACTGATAGATAGGTATAGATACGCGTATCTTGCGTTTTGGTAGTACTTTAAGCAATTAATCATTTGGCGAAATCGTCATCGTCGACGTGTGGGTGTGTTAGTGTGAAATATATATATATTTTTTTGTAGGGGGATGATGAGATGAATCTATTTGAATTTTTCGTATTTTCAATGGGGGGTCTGGAAGTCTTTGCGTAGAAGTTTAACAGCGGCAGGTTGCTTAGAGGGTTTATCTTATTTGTTAAGAATTTGGAAAGAAAAAAGGCTGCGGGGAATTTGAATGAGAAAGAGAAAAACAGCTAACAAGTTTATTTTGTAGACACAGATACAGGATAGGCAGATCGATGAAAGTCTTGAAGAAAACTTTTTGCATTTGCAGATTCAGATGGTTGTGTAGGGAAGAGTTTTGGATGCAAATCTCAGCATAATTTGCAAATGAAGCTCAGTTCATTTAGAGAAAAAAATGTTAATCAGTTGTTGGTAGATTATATTTTCTTTACTCGCAGTCAGGTTAGTTAATGAGGTGACACAGCTTTGAATTTTGCTTGAAAATAAATAGAAACATTATACCTTAAGTGTACTTTCTAACATTTTATCGAAAACTTTCTTACTATGTATTTACATACATAGAAGCAGTTATTGGGTCTACACCAATTGATTTTGCCTTGTCAGATGAGCAACATGCCTGATAAAATTGTATCTGCAACTCTTAAATATTCTCATATCTCATATAAATAATAAAATAAACCGTTTCTATGAAAGAGCTGTATGTTTAGATTCGAATTCATTAAAAAAATTGATATAAAGGATTATTCTCTCTAAACATACTTTTTTCCGACTTGTAAAACAAAAAAAATAAATGTGTTCTAATTTGTGATATATAAAATCGAATAAGTGCATATTTCTAAGAAATGAAATTTGCTAAGAAATAAGTAAAAAAAATACCGGGATTGAAAGTTTCAAAAAATTATGTTTGACGCATATTTTTCTATGCAATTGGCATTGCAGAACTACTCACTGAAACTATAAAAGGATTTATGTGTTGAAAACATTTAATTTTTCATTTATTTACAACAAAAAACCGTAAGAAAAAAAAAACACGTAAAACATATGCATCAGCTTATATCGTTTTAATAAGAATTAACAAAATCATTGTGATTTGTTTATATTATTTCAACCGTGTAGTTCGAAAGAAGGTTAGCTGCACCGATTTGCTAGTATTCAATATAATAAATCGAAAGTGTATGCATATATGTAGATGACCTAGTTTCATATGGCCCTAACCTACATTTATTATTTAGCCAGGTACATAGATAAGTGAAAACTTTATTCAATATGATCTTTTGTCATATTTAACTCGAAATAAATTTAGCTTTCGTAAGCCATTATATTGTCGCTCTTATCCTAAAATTTAAGACGCTAGTGTTAACTTTTCAATTTTAACTATTAACAAATTTAATTTTATTTTTTTATGCAATAATATACATCCATACATTAGTTCGCCAGAATGTTGCCAATTTTATCATTGAATCTTTAAAAAATGACGGGTTTTTTTAAGTGTTCAAAATATGTGAATATTTTTAAAATGTCCCTTCCACCAATTCAAAAAGTGCATTTTCTAGCTAAGAGAATATATATAAAAACACAGAACAAGCTCTTTAAATATCAGCTGTTTGAGAATACATGAGTACGAGTTTTTTAGTGAATTTTATAAGCATCATCTTTTATATATACATATTGTATAATTTGTTGTGTCAAGGAAAAATCCAAACCATAGCAAATATGTTCAAAGTTAAGTTTCCTTAAGAGCAGGAATATGTACAAATTTAATGTTTGTGTAGTTAGTTAGTTAGTTAGTTAAAGGTACTTTATTTTCCAATTCATTTTCCAAATTACAATAAATATAGTACAATTTAAGCAATGGCTTCGCCGTCTTCCGTGGATTGGCAATTGAATAATTTGACTACATAATTGTCAATTGTGACTACAAATTATTATTAACAAGTCTATTTATTACTTTGATTAAAATTAAAAGTTTTCTTCCATAATTCTGTTTCTATAATTATATGCTACCTGACAGTATGCTACTAGGGAACTCCAGTTACTACCATTCAGCAAATTCTCAACCTCATTACTTTCAAGGCGTTCAACTCCAAGATGTAATCGTCTGATTTCCTTGAGAATTGGACAGGTGCCAATAAAGTGTGCAGTATCTTCTGGTTCCGTTGTGTTGCATAAGCTACAAATTGACGAAAGGTCAGTGCGATATGGCATGTAATTCAGCACGCCAGATCAGTGAAATTTGGGAGATGCTGAGGTTGGCGTTCAGATAGGTGATGTCATCCTGTATAAGTCTTTTATAAATTAATCGTGCACTTGAGTTTTTTGCTGCTATTGTGTGGTGCCTTTTTATTGCCCGGCCGACATTTTATATAAACTCCTGTGCAAATCTTCTTCACTCTGAAAGGTTTGATTCCGTCATTCTTAAACTTGTGCTATGTTTAGACGCTAAATTCTCCCAGTTTCTGTAAAATTGCGAACGATTTCTCAACGCACTTGTTGCCAGGATTTTGGTAAGCCTCATCTCGTCTTCTCCACTTTTAACTTTAACTACATACTGCATGTTTAACTTGACTTCATGTTTAACGGTAGAATTCCTCTTTCGATATGCAACATGTAGTTAGGTGTGTTTGATTACAGTCGGAACAGTTTTTTCACAGACAAACCTAAGCAATTTTTCGACTTCATCATACGGTTTGCTTCCCCATACTTGGGCTCCGTAACACATTACCGAACGCATAACATAATATTTGTGTACTTTTTTTGTTATTCAGTTTCCTACTTTATTTTATAAAGAAACGACCAATTGCCCATTAATTTATTTTGAGATGATTTAAGTTTCCATATTTTTATATTTCTTGATTTATTTAATTTTTCATATTGTTTTATTTCTGTTTTTTTTTTTTTACAACCGCCAAGGGTGATAGAACATTTACGAGTACTTGTTTCGAAGGGAGATTGAAGTTGGATTTAGAATTTGAGGAGGCGTATAAATGCAAACGTCTCCTATCAAGGCGAGCTATGCGAAAACGAAATAAGTGTAGATCGAAACGTCGACGATATATTAAGGCAGCGATTCTCAAACTTATTAAGCTGTGGAACCCTAAACAAGGCCCAAATATATTTCGGAACCCAAACTCTTAACGATATAAAAAATGAAAACAACACATTTCAAAATCAATTTTTTTATTTAAGATATTTTTTTCAAGGTTAGTGTGAAGAATGAAACTGTTTCATTGTTTGATTTATAATTTTTTTAAAATTGACTTCTATCTTCGAAAGCTGTATTCGCATATCTGGGGCAGCGTCCAGTCTCGATCTGCATTTAGTCTTTGCATAAGTATACGCTGAAAAGCCTGCTTCACAGCGATACCTTGTGACAATAATGAGCAAATTTAATATAGCCTGTGTTCAGGGTGTTCACTCCTAATACCAATCCAAAATTCGTTCAATGATACAGAATCAAATACATGTTTTGATGAAGAAGAACTCTACAGATCTATTAGAGACTCGTTTTCCGGAATGCTTAGTGTCGTAGGCTGGGTTTTCATTAGAAATAGATTTTGTACCCACTCGATGTCAGTTTTTGTATCTGGAAAGTAATCTAATAAAGATATTTCTAGACTTACCAAATGTCGAGCGATTATATTGCCAATATCTGCTGCAAGAATTCATGTAAAACTGGAAAACATTCAACATTGTTCTTCTGTACACAGGTAAGCCAGAAATTAATTTTTCTTTTTAAAGCTGTCAGTTTGTCTCTCCCAAAAAATACTGTTATGGATTTTCCCTGCAAAAGCAGTAGCAGTTTCGTTAAACTTTTCAAAAATGTCTGCAAGATAAGCTAATTTTGTTATCCATTGCTCATCATGCAATACATCAAAAATGTTTGCAGATGAAGACATATTTTTATCCAGTTGGAAAACTTTCAACTCATCACGAAGTTGAAATAACCTAAATTAAGCTTTTCGTCTGGAAAGCCATCTTATATCCGTGTGCAGAATAAGTGATTCGTACTGATTTCCCATATCTTTGCACACTTTTTTGAACAATCTCGATTGGAGAGGACGACTTTTTACTTTTAATAATTAAGGGACCGACGATAAAATAAATGATGGGGTTTCGGGGAATGGGGTTTACACTGATGGTTTTGTATAATTAAACATTAAGCTTTAATTAAGTTTAGCTTTTATATATTTTTTTTTTGTAATCAGTTTTATTCTAATAAACATTTCTACTAATCGGCTTTATTCCAAAAGAAAAATGAATCGTTACGACAAATGCTTTAATATAATTCACTCTTATATAGAAATTATTCCGATTGGTCTAAATTAGACGACGACGAACCCCACAGGCGGATCAGTAGAAATGCAGTGAAGTGGGAGGGTTATGATCTCCTGTTTTCAAATCATAACCTCACCGAAATAGGAAAAAGAAGAAGAAGAAGGTTTAAATTAGACGCCAGATTTGAATTAAATAAATTGAAGGGGCAGGTGGAAGAAGGGCCTATGTAGCACTTTCAATTTTTTTTTTTTTTTTGAATGCATAGACGGTGCTACGAATTGTTACCCTCATCGACTCATAGACTTATCTAGCGGATAGTTTGAAAGTTACAGAGGTGCAGAAAGCGCTATGTGCAACAAATTATAAAGAAAAATTACCAGTAGAAAAACTTAAACTGCAATTATCTCAAAACATTGTTAATGTCACGTAGGCCCTTCTTCCTCTTGCCCCTTCAATTATTAGATATTCTGTCTTATCATAGTCAAATTGCGCTAGTAAAGGTGCACTATTCCAAGCAATCTTTCATTGCCAAGTCATCTCATTCCAGCAAAAATTTTTTTTTTTTTCGAGTAAACCACAACTTTAAGCCGACTTAATTGCCACAGATATAATAATAATAAAATTAAAAATAATAAAATTGTTTTGTTTATTTTTTCAAAAAAAGTTTACAAAACATTACAGCTATGACAAATTGTCGTCTGTTGGAGAGAGAGAGAGGCTATTTCTATAATAAGAACTTATGAGTTAAACTCATCTACCAAAGTTTAGCGGTACCAAAATGCTTCTGCAATGAATTTATGCAGTGTTAGCCATTTGCTTTCAGCTTGTCCATTGAGTAGAGTTATTATTTCGTCTTCCTCCTAAAAATCGATGACGAATGCGTTTTAAAATTGCACATTTCCCTATGCGCTATGTGCAACAAATTATAAAGAAAAATTGCCAGTAAAAAAACTTGAACGGCGATTATCTCAAAACATTATTAATGTCACGTAGGCCCTTCTTCTTCTTGCCCCTTCAATTATTAGATATTCTGTCTCATCATAGTCAAATTGCGTTAATACAAATTTCTTCCTCATACAAATTACATAGAGTGCAGATTCTTCGTTCACCTATCCTTAACCGGTTAGCATTGAGTCCTATCAATCCAGCACGCGCTTTAAACGTCCATGCAATTAAACTTTTGCTGCTTGCATCATCAAAATACGAGTAGCCTGCGGAGTGATTCAATTTTGCGTAGATTCCGTGCGAGCTTAATAATGCATCTTGCAAATTCTGTTGAATTTGGGCATTTCTTAGGTTCTCGAGTGTTTTTTCTATATTTTTTTCCATATATCTTGATGTAAAGGCAGCTCTGTCCATCGAATATTCGCATTGTCTCCCATTTTACACCAGACCTAGTACCAGAAAATCTTCTTCTCCATAATTTGCTTCGATAGAATGTGCGGCAAACGATTAACCCCATATTTGAACAGAGTTTTGTGGACATACTCCATCTTCTTCTTCTTCTTCTTCCTTTTATCAGCGAGGCTATGATCCGAAAACAAGATCACAACCCTCCCACTTCACCGCATTTCTACTAATCCGCCTGTGGGGTTCGCCTGTGGACAAAATCAATATGCAACTTTAAAGTATAAAGATGCATGTCCGGCACTCCAGTTTCTAGGCTTATAATATAATTCTGCGTGATGACCGGCAGCCCAAAAACTCGTTTTATAAAATATCCTTGGATTTTATCAACCTGATCGAAGCTCAAAAAACCCCAGACCTGAGCTGCATAGCAGTAAATTGCTTTCGCGACTGCATTAAACATTTTATATTTCGCAGAGCACTTTACTTCCTTTTTTTCCATAAACACTTTCCAGGTACTGTTTAAGCTCCCTTTGGCTTTTGGTTCTATTTCTTTGAGTTGATCCACTAGAGAGAGTCTTGGCGTCATAATTACGCCTAAGTACTTATATTTGCTAACTAATTCTACTTCCACGCCATTATAAAGCCACTTTTCATCTTTAGCTCTTCTGCCACCTTTACTAAAAATCATAATTTTTGATTTACCAAGATTTATAGTGAAATTCCATATTTTGCAGTAGTTTTCAAGCCTTTGTATCATTTCTTTTAATACTTTTGGATCTTCCGCTAATTTTATGATGTCATCTGCGTACATGAGAAGTCGAACAAGGACACCATCCAGCAACGAACCGTCTCCCAAAGCATAATGCAAGTCATTAAGCAACACCGCAAACAGCAGCGGACTTAGTAAACAGCCCTGCTTTACACCCATAGAAGTGGAGAAATATTCTGATAGATGCCCTCCATCCCAAACTGCTGCAGTTGTTTTTGCATACAAGCTTTTTAAGAGTGTGAGATATTTAATAGAAACTCCCATATTACTTAGTTTAAAGAATAGTGCTCTTTGGTCGATTCCATCGAAGGCGGCTTTAAAATCGACAAAGAAACCATACACCTTCTTTTTCTCGCTTTTTTTATGTTGATTATGCACATTAAGTTGTAGACATTGTCTACGGTGGAGAACTGCTCTCTTAACCCTGCCTGATATTCATTTAATATTTTGTGCTTCTATTCCCATTTAGAAAGTCTGTTTTGCAAAATTCCCATTAATATTTTGGCCACACAGTCCATAAATGAAACTCCTCTATAATTCCCTACTTCGTTTGGGTTTCCTTTTTTAAAGATAGGGAAGATACTTGTTTTACGGAAGCTGTCCTCGACAATTCCTGTTTCCGTCATATTGGTAAATGCTCTGGCTAGCAGTTTTATATAATTATCGGGTGCGTTTATAAAAACCTCATACGGCAACCTATCCACTCCTGGTGCTTTATTTTCTTTAACATACTTCAGCAAAAATGTGTATGTTACGCTTGCAAAGAGAGAAATTGTTAGAATTTAAAATAGATTTCGTGAATTTAAAGAAGATATCCGCTTTCATTGTGAATAGTCTTTTGGGTCAGAAATAAACTTTCACCTAAGTCGATCACCTTACATTTATTGTTTTGGAATCAGTCACAAGTTCCTTGGCAGTAGAAAATATTATTATTTGCCTATAGCGCAAGTATTCTCTTCTGTTAAAGTACGAAAAACTACACAGCCATAGAAATCCATATAAGGATATCCAATTACACACTTGCAATGATATACCAAAATGCTGCACCACAGAGTATTGTATTTAATATCACTGCAAATGTAGGTCAATATAGACTTATTTCAATTCGAATATTTCGGACGAATTTATTTTCATTAATTGTCAATTGGTTATCCTATTTAAAATATTTCACTTTACAAATCAAATATGATTAAATTGTTTTCAATAAGGAATTTAGAAAATTTGGGAATGTTATTTTAAAAATGCGGTCAAAAAAATTCGTGAACATGTACTAAATTTTAACTAACATTTTTAGAAATTATTGCGTAAATACATGCACAAACATATATAAAAGAACATTTTTCACTCTGTGCATCATTTGGTTCTCTTTGAAACAATTGATATTGGAAGCAAGTGTTAACACATAGTATAGACTAAAATATGATAAATTTCAAATATTTAGGCCTATCATTTCTAAGTTATATCTTACACATAAGCATCAACTTATTTTAAGGATATTTATACTATCAAGCATTTGTTAGATGTACAGCATATGTTCATAGGCAAGTTAAATGTGTATGCTAGAGAACTACCTCTGCTTGGTGTTAATAGACCACCTTCATGTTACAATTCCTCCTCTAATGTGGTAGATACTCGTAGATAGTTTATTCTTATTTATAGTAGAATTTTTATTTATGTATATTTTCTTGAATAATTAAAGGCATGACACATGCCATCTGCCTAAGTGGCAATTCAATTGACAATATGAACAACTTTAATTATTTTGGACTATAATATTATTACTTTTACTTTAAGTTTTACATTTCCGGTGAAGAAAATGCAATCAAAAATGCAACTATAATGAAACATGTTGATTTGAAAGCTTTCGCTGATAATTTTTATTCTGAGTGACGTTTCCTATTTACAATGCTCGTAAAGCTGAATCTAGTTGGCTCCGTTCAAGTACTCATACTCCAGTATAATATACTTTCCGAAAAAAAAATTCCTTAACTCCATCAGGATTGGAATGTGTCCGATATCTTCTTCTTCCTGTTTGTTGCTCTTAGTTAAAATTCCTTAGTTCTTCTCTCAAAATAGCCCCTATTATAGTTAGTTAGTTAGTTTAGTTTAGTTAGACCATTTATTTCATAAAAAAAAGATATACAGTTACAGTTTTCTAGTTCTCAGTTTATATGGTTTGGCTGCAGGCCGTCTACCAGATTGACATCCTAATTATACTCATAGTGTTATTATTATTATTTTATTTTTTTATTTTTTTTTTTTTCGTTCATTAAAATAGAATGGATTTCATTTTTAAAAGTTTTCTTCGATAATGTAACTTGTGTAGCGCAGTGCAATTACCGTATAGTTTTACAGTACATCCCAGCCTCGGTCACCATTTAGTACGCTTATTGCCTCCTCTAGTTCGAGTACCTGCGATCCAAAGAAATTAAGGCGGAATTCCTTTAAGATGGGACATATCGCAATGAAGTGGAACACATCCTCTCGCTCCTTCAGGTTACAAAGGCTACACAAAATTACGAGTTCCGGACGGTGCGGTATATAAATCAGATTGGATAGTTCTCCTCTTATTTTAAAGATGGCACTTAACATATCCGTTGTGTTTCTACCCATAAAACACGTATTATCCTCCAAATTATGTTTCATTTTGCTATAGTATTGTCGGTATTGTGACGACTGCGCTTCCTTTATAAATTTTTCGTGCATACTATGACCAGTTTTATCCAGCAAGGTATTGAATTTTTGTTTTAGGGAAGTGGGCTGATTATTTGATGTAACTACTAGACTAAAATCGCAATCCGATACATTTTCCTGATATACCAAAAAGAAAATCCTTTTCCTGATATTTCCAGAAAATACGAAAAAGTTTTTTTCACGGTCCCACCTCTCGCGAGCGTCTGACAATCATCCGAGAGTATTGATGTCACGAAAAAAGCTTCTCAAATCGCCGTTCGAATTCGGCATTAAACTGCAGGTCCCTTCCATTCGTGTGAAAAATATAACGCACACAACATGAGTGGTTGCGAAAAGCTAGGCCCTGGCACTTTAAAGATCTGTTGCGCCAAATATTTGTATTTTTTTTTTTTTTGATACATTTTCCTCCATTTAGTAACATTTGGGAAAGCACTAACTTGGGTATCCTTTCTTGATTCATTGTCATGACTCTTACCACAAAATCAAGATGGAGTTTGAGGGTATCCAGGAAAAGAGGAGCAATTCCTGTCTCCAGGTGGAGCATGTAGTTTGGTGAACTGCTCGGAAGTTTGAAGACTCGCTTCATGAAATAACGCAGGAGCCTTTTCACGGATTCGAAAGAGCAGTAACCCCATTACTTGCACTGCGTAATAAAGGATAGATGTCGCCGTGACATGGAATATTTTTTGCTTCGAGCTATGGGATATACTTTTGTTATTGATACATCTACCCCAAACTGCACATATCGCCCGCTTAGCTTCGCCTAGTTTTATTTGTAGATGTTAATTCATATTTAAGCTAGATGTCAACAAAATTCCAAGATACTTGTACTCTCGCACGATTTCGATCTGTTCACCTAGAAGCGTCCACTTTTCATTTCGAGCGTACCTGCCACCTCCGTTCCTGAATATCATAATCTTTAACTTCGTTAGGTTTGCTGTTAAGTTCCAAGTTTTGCAATAATTTTCAAGCCTATTAACCATGAGCTGCATAGTATGAACTGCATATGCGAGGAAGACAATATCGTCTGCAAACATTAGAGCTGGAATTTTAGTCCGGCTCAGCTCAATTCCACCCTTAACATGATCTGTTATGTCATTTATATATAAAATGAATAACAATGTGCTTAGGGCACACCCTTGCTTTACACCCATCGATGTGCTGAACTCCTCCGACAAGTTGTTGCCATCCCAGACGCGTGGCACGTTATTTTTATACATAGATCTTAACACACCAATGCGAACCCCACAGGCGGATCAGTAGAAATTCGGTGAAGTGGGAGGGTTTTGATCCCTTGTTTTCGGATCATAGCCTCGCTGATAAAAGGAAGAAGAAGAAGAAGAAGATCTTAACACACCAATGACTTTAGATGACATTCCATATCTGTAGAGCTTGACAGTCAAAAGACGATTGAAAATCTACGAAGAATGCATATAGTTTTTTGCGTTTCTTCTTATATATCTCTACAATGTTAACAAGAGAGGATATTTTGTCAATCGTCGAATAATTTCGTCTATTATAGTGCAGGTCTACTTATTCTTGAATTAATTCAGTTCCTTAAGATTATAATTGACTTTCGAATGAAAAGTTCATTCCATAGAACATCTAACTTTTTCAGTGAAGGAGTATATATCATTATAATATGTGGTCCTAATTATTTCACACAAGGAGCTTCTCCACTCCGTGAGACCCATCCAAAACATGTCGAAAGTAATACCAGTGTTCGCGGCAAGACTAATCCAATCCTTGTAGATGCAATCTTTGAGACTGCAACAGCTGCTTTGTAAGTCTTGTATCAGCCATTTCCATTACTCATACTTGGTAGCATGAGTTCAATTTTAAGTGGCGGGATATGCAAAGATGACAGACCTGTTTCGAGAATGTGCACATATTTTGCAGTATTTTTCGCAAGGCAGGATATTTTCCTTAGGAAAAAGTACAGCAGATTTTTCACTACCTCATATCTGCCAATTCCCCATATTTCTGTAGCATACGCTTATGAATATTGAGGTTATAAGTCGTCAATAAATTATAGCTAAATTCCTTTTTTTTCCTCTTGTACAACCCATGCACATGTGGCAACGACACTGTGACCTGAAAGATCTATTGTATCGGAGGGTTGGAGTTAATCTAACAGGCGTACTACCTCCCTTATGAAAGTGAGTATGTCTTTAGTAGCGGAGCATTTCAGTTCCATTGAAGTAAGTATCGCCTTGTGAAGAATACGTTTCCTTAACCAGTGTAGTGCCGGACATTCACAAGGAATGTGTTTGGAAGTTTCTTCCTCCTCTAAACAGAACCGACAGTCCTTCTCTTGGCACAGGTTCATCTTGTTAAGGCCAGTAAGAAAGCTCACAAGCTTCTTAATACTTCCCTATCTAAGTTAAAGATTTCCTTATAGGAGTAAGGCTTGATTAATCGTTTGGATTGGCTTAGACCTGGCCCACTAGGCCAATGGTCTAGACGAAGTTTGTTTTAGCTAAATACTTAGTACAGTTCGTCAATATAATTGAAGTATTAAACAGATACCATTTTCTGATTTTCACCTATCTACATACCATTAACTTAGGTTACAGCTTTAAAGAAGTATTACATAAAAGTCATCCAACTTAAGATCATGAAAAAAGAATAGGACAGCATATACAGCCCTGATGCACTCAAGCTTTCATACTAGTAATTTATAAATTTTTAGGAATTTTATAAAATCGCAGTTAACTTGAATCAGTTATTTATTTTACGTGTTGCAATAAACTAGATTTTGAAAAACATTTTCGAGACTTTCTCCTCAATGTGATAGCGTCATCGATTGTCACGCTCTTGGCTCACGGTTTGAATTCTAACATCAAATTTTTTTTTATTTCTTATAAAATTAATAATTTGATTTCGATCAATTGTGAAAGCTTATATCGACTATACTGCGGAGGCATAATACTGACAGAAGGGTGAGCATATGGCTGTAAAAATTGTTCAAACTGATTGACGATTGATATGACATCGAATGGTCAGAAAAAAATACTGTGAATCATAATGTAGCAACGAAATAATTCTCCGCAATTATCTGAACTCCTCCCACCGACTTTTTCTGAAACCTAATAACAGATGGATTTTAAACAACTGCGCCAATCTTTCCCTCTCTGCTTATCCCTTCGAACTAATGCTATGGAATCATATAATTGCATTCAAGGGATTGCACTCTAGGCGTAAGTTAATATCTAAAGAAAGGAAAAACTAACAGAAGTTGTGTCCAAAAATGCAATAGGTGCTATAAAAATGGCGTATTATGTAGTTTTAAAACTTAACTGTTATACCATTAGTCGCAAAGCCTTACAATACTTAATTTTTTTGACTGTCACTACCAGTTCTTACACCACAAACGTGGAGCCTGGATCGGGTTTGTAGGTTTCACGAGAATATCCTAGAATCCTACACACTTCTGAAAGCATTTGATTTGCCTTTTTTTAATTTTGACGTGTACCTAGAAATTGAATTCTTTTAATTCAACTGCACGGCCTAGTTGGAAACGAAAGGAAAAAAAAAAATGTTTAGTGAGATAGTTTGAGACTCAGGTGCTATTTGGCTTCAGTGCCGACATATGGGTGGTGTCCGAACTACTCGGGGAGAATTCGCTGTAATTTTTGCACCCGTTTTGATATCGAGTAGGGTTTGGTTTACTCTACCGCATTATTTCATTTTATTGCCAGGCAAATGGCTGGTGCTTGAAGTCTGATGTAAAAACTAGAAAAATATGCAGTGATGTATTTAAAAATTGTAATTCTTAGCTTTGTACGTAACTCCCTTGACCACACCTTATTCGGAGGTTTGTGAATATTGTATAAGATTAATTTCGACTTTCTATTTGAATGCTTTTAACATATAATAGTTTATGGAAGACAGATTTTTGCAAGTGCTTAATGCACCTTCTTCTATAAACTGCATGTATTATTTATGTTGGACAAAACCATTTCGATGAGATACGTTTTCTAAGCTCGTTCTCTGTAGGACGGAATCGCATCCGTAATTTTCTTATGAAAGTAAAATTTATCTTCTTTTTCTACTTTTATAATTTCGCGTAGCATTTCATGACTTGTTGGTAAGTCAATAAATTTTAGTAAGATATCCTTAGACATAAATACATAAAAATCCTCAATGGCAATAGTACTCATGTGACTAACAAAAATATTCAAATGCACGCTTTCTCACATGAGGAATGTATTTTCTAAGAATTATTACCTTAGCACATGTAAACTTTGCTCCTTTCTTTCATTAATTGTATACAATTTAAGTCATTCACTTAAAACTCAAGTACCAAGCAAAACTTTACTGCACAAGTAGAGAAGTACAATACTTCATGTCCATGTCCCCTTGAAATAAAAAAAAAATCTAAAAGCGTAACCGCAACACATTCCATAAAAAAAAAACAAATGTCGTGCTCATTATTACTTAACACTTGTAGATTTAATTCTTACACCTTGTTCCGTGCCGCTTTGGTAATCACGAGCTCAAAATAAAACCAACTAACTAAGAATAATTCCGTCTAACACCTCCCACCACCATCTACCACAGCAGGGAGCATGAGTATACACTGCAAAAAATATAAAAAAAATTATTTCTAATTTTCTGGTTATGTTCCGCGTGACTCACGCACGCACTCCGCCAGCAACCAGCTCACCCTTCCCGTCTACCCACATAAGGGATCTCTATGCATTAGCATAACGTCACCCTTAGCGCCAATTTGAGTGATACCTAATACCTGAAGTCAATTTGCTTACCCTTCAATGTGGTGTAAAACTACGACCGGGACATTATATTTTTGCACCGCAAAATACTTTACCCGTGGAATTGTGGTCACGCTCCTTGAGTTTTGTCGCCAATGGAATTTGCCAGAGTTCTATTGTGACGGTTGTGATTTGAGTTGTAATGCCGTGTCATGATGAATGCGAAAGACGCCGTTCATGCATAAATAAATCGGCAATAAGCGTATTTGTTAATAGGTATACATGCACTGCATACGCACACAGGACATTCCGAGTTATCCTAAGGAGACATTCATTTTAATTGTGACCAACACACCTCAGGCGGGAAATATGTTAAGTCTGATGAAGTGTGCTTTGTCTGAGTGCTTAAAGGGTTAATGGAGGTGTGTTTGAGAAAGAGTTCTTATTTTATTGTCAAGGCTTTAGGGGAGACGTTTGTTTAAATTGTGATATTATGCAAAGCGGCGCTGATGGCAATGAGCATTACCAGATATGCGAGGTCAATGGCGAACCTCTTTTAAAGTCTAGGAATGAAATATCTATAAAGTGTGTTTTGAATGTCAATGTGGACTATTGGGCAATATCTTTTCATTCCTTAAATCAATTTCAAATATTTTTTAAAGTAGATGTACCCGCGGCTCTGCTTGCGTTTAAAAATGTATTACGTTTCCCATTTCCGTTATTTCACAGCTCCAGGACAACGTGCTAAAATTATCCATGGTTTTGAATCTTTGATAATATTTACTTTAAAGCATAAAATTGCTTTTGTTGAAATCGTTTTTTAATTAGTAGCTATCTACACATTTCATAAAGATTGTAATAAGCATTTTTATTCTACTCGGGCGAAGCTGGGTACCACAGCTAGTGCAGTAATACTGCTTTATCGACACGCACGATCATGACGTTAGAGTCATCTATTGTTTTCTTGTGAACCTGAGTTATTCGCACAAGGAAAAAAAAAATAGATGATTGCTTACAGTACTTTGAACCTCCATTTCACCCGTTAGGGGTTGAATTTTGAAAAACCCTTCCTAAGTAGATGCCTATGATGTATGAGGAACCTCTGCGCAATGCTTCTAGACCCGATCAGTTTCGTCTGTGTATTGATATGTCAGTCAGTCAGTTTCTTTTTTTTTTTTTTAGATGATATGCTTTTTTTGAGGATAGCCTATGTGCTAACTCAAGATATACACTATCTACTCACTAAGTTTCATCCAAATCTATTCAGGTGGTAAGGCGTGATAGAGCAACCAACATTTAAACATCCAAACCTTCACATTTACTCGTATATACGCGTGACCAGATAAGAACAATAAGAAAAATATTTAAACAAAACAACAACGGTGTGAGATATAAAATTGATTCTGGCTTTATTTTGAAGGTACATTCATGCCATTATGTGTGGAATAGCACACCAATTAAAAGACCGCCTCGGCTTCGCTAGCTAGTGCTTCAAGCGGTCGGTTCAATTTTTGATGGTTCAGTCCAATATGTACGGCGTTATTCTGGCAATAGCATCTCGAATGTTGGCCTCGAGCTCGTCCATAATGGTTGGCTTGTTAGCGTAGACTAAGGAAGCCCTAAGCCCTATCTCGAACTACTAAGGAGACTCTGTATAAGACTCTGATCATCCCAGTCCTGCTTTACGGCGCTGAAACATGGACTTTATTAAAAGAGGATGAAGATATCCTTGGTCGCTTCGAAAGAAAAATTCTTCGTAAGATTTTCGGTCCCGTTTACGTTGACGGGTTTTGGAGAAGAAGATTCAATCACGAACTATACTAGCTGTAGAGCGACATCGACCTAGTCAAAAAACTGCGTATTGGACGTCTGAGATGGCTAGGACATGTAGAGCGAATGGACACCAACGCTCCGGCCCGCAGAGTCTTCGAATCTAATCCCGAGGGACGACGCAGTAGAGGGAATCATCGCCGTAGGTGGCGCGCACAAGGTCAAGGGGACCTCGACCAACTTGGAGTGCGCAACTGGAGGCAATTAGCTAAAGACCGAGCTAAAAGGAGAGGCTTGTTGGTTGAGGCCCAGGTTCACCCCGAACTGTAGCGACACCTAAGTAAGTAAGTAAGTAGACTAAGGACTTGACGTAACCCAAGAGAAAATAATCAAGTTATGTCAAGTCGCATGATAGCGGCGGCCAATTGATGAACGCTCGCCGTGAGATGACCCAGTCGCCAAATTTGTCCTTCATAACTTCAAGCGTTTCATGGCTTGTATGGCATGGAGCGGCGTCTTGTTGGAACCACAGCTCGGATATATCGATGTCTTCGAGCTCTGGCCACAGAAAGTCGGTTAACATCGTTCTATACCTGTGATTGACGGTAACGATGTCTCCCTCCTCATTTCCAAAGAAATGAGGTCCAATGATGCCGCCATGCCATAAACCGCACCAAGCAGTCAATCTTTGTGGATGCATTGATGCCTGATCGAACACTTGTGGACTGTATTCGTTCCAATAATGGCAATTTTGTCGATTGACATAGGCGCTGCGCCAAAAATGGACCTCGTCCGAGAAGATAATTTTTTGGCCAAAATCCGGATCTCGGCCGACATTTCCAGTGCCCAATTAGCGAACTTACGGCGTTGTTTTTCGTTCAACTCTTGCGTCGGCACAATTAAATATGGATGTAGGCCCAAATCCAACCGCAAAATAAACAGGGTTGACTCTCTGGCGATGCCCAATTCAGCTGATCGGCGCCGAATCGACATTTCTGGGTCTTCTTCGATACTGGCCGCTACGGCGCCTATGTTTTCTTTAGTTCGCACCAATCTCGGTCTAGCTGGTGGCTTAAGATCCAAAAGAGTGTACTCACGCTCAAACTTTTCCATGGTACGACGAATTGCCTGCACACTGAAGCCATGATAACAACCGACCTCACGACGAAATTCACGTTGTGTATTTATAACTGAGCCAAGATTTCGAAAATATTTTTTTAATATTTTCCGCACGTTCGGCAAGGGTGAAACGATGTGTGCTGAAATGGCAATCAATTCAACTTTATTGAGACTTTGTTTGATTGCATAAATTACAACGGATGGAATATTACAGAGTTGGATAATTAAAGTAGTCGACTTAGAATTGGTCTGACTTAACTTATTTAAAATTTTACAAGGCACTTTCTTCGTGAAAGGAACAAATAAAAATGTATGCTAACAATGCAAAATAAAATGGACAGTGTCTGCTCAAATGACACTAGTATCCTGAAATGGCAAGCCTTACTCAATATTTTGACAGCTGGTTGTCATTGGTAACTTTGACAGCTGCTGAAACATAACAATTGGAAAAAGTATCATTGCTATCTGGTCACCCTTTATGTACAATATAGTAGAAATTTATTGCTCGGTTTGTACATCTTGTATATCTTAATTTATATTGCTCGGTTTGTACATCTTAAGAGATACATACATCTAGATATTTTATTTTAATAATTTCGTATTTTACTTATTTTTTCACTTCTCGAAAATTTCCACAAAAATCCAAAAAACAGAGCATGTTTCAAACTTTCATAGTCTCCTTACTCATGAAGTACAAAATATGTCACCAATGTCACCTAAAGATGGACGCCATGGCACAGTGGTTAGTGTATCGGATCACTGCGCGTGGGTTCAATGTTCGAATCCCAAAAAACACCACGATCCCACCACATTGACAAACATCCGAGAGTAATGATCTCAAGAGAAAGCTTCACAAAATTAAATAAAAATTGCCCTTCCATTGTGCAATGAAAACTATAACGCGCACAGCACGAGTGGTTGCGAGTAGTTAGGCCTAGGCTTCACATGGGCTGTTGCACTAAATATCTACGAGTATCCTTAACACAATTTTCCCTTCATAAAGTCAATATTTTATTCTTATCAGAATACGAGTACATTACCACCTACATATTTCCACATAGTATTCCCGAGTGCAATTTTGTTTTAATTAATGAAACTGTCTGACGAAACAATCTAATCGCACCTTATTCCCACTTGAAAAACGCAGAATTACAATATATTATCAGTAAACATTTCTATTCGTCCTTTTGTTAATCATTTCACTATTATCACAAATTAAATGGAACACTTATTACTAAATTATACAGTTACATACCCATAAGTCAGAAAATATTGTAGGTTAACACATTATTCACTCAACCTTGTCAGCCGCTAATTTGTTTATTTGTATAAATTGTAGGAATTGGGAATAGGAAAATTGTTCGTTTATAAGCTGATAAATTATTTTTTTGCTGGTTTCTTGTATTTTCTTTTCAATTAATTCTCAGTCTTCCGAGGGCAGACTATATTTGAAAAGAAAAACGTGGAAAACGTTTTCGTAGCAGAGGAACATGCAATCACGACAAACAAATGTGATGGAAAAAAAATGCTACGAAGGATACATAAATTAATTTAAAAGTTTCATACCATTAGAGTACGCTAAAAGTAAACAATTATTTATTTCCAAAAAAATAATTTAATAATATCTTGGAAAAGTCTGTATCTACTTACGAAACTTAAAAGTTAAAAATATTTCTGGAAATTTAATCGAATTATAGTCCTTTTGGAAACACGCGAACGAACAGTAGATGTTAAATTCGAAGCTTTGTAGCGAAACTAATTTCCAAAAGGATGTAACAATCTCCGGTTTATTAGTATGTTTAACTTGATTTTCCTTCAAACAAATTTGAAAACTCAAAATGCATTATTTTTACAGAAAACATTGTTAAATTATATGAGAAGGCGTTGATGGAAGAGGAAGCTCGGTGGATGGTATAAAATGAATGTAGAGAGAAAATGAAAGAAATAAAAAAAATATATATTTGGATGCGACAAAAATATGTTCGCAGCTAAGATTATTGCTCAGAACTATAGAGAAAAGTGTTTGGCGGAATTTAAATATACTCAAATGTTTTTGTTTTTTTTTGATACGCGGGTATCCTTTATAGATACTTGTAGCCCAAGCTACGAGTTATGCCCGAATCCATGCTCCTGCATGGTTACGGGCTAAACAAAAAACTGCTCCTGTTTCCCTATCTTGTTGCTCCCCATGCCGCACCGCCAGGCAAGGGCATTCCTATGCAGGGCAGGTTTGAAATGTCGTAATTTCTTTTTTAGCTGTCAGAGTTGGCAGGATCTTCGTTTCTCGCGATACTCATTGCTCGTTCCTCTATGCCCAGTTGCTTCATCATGCTCGTGATTACTTCATTTGCCGTTTCCCAGCCTTTGCTTCTCGCCAGCATAAATGAGATCAGGCTTCTTGGGGTCACTTGGCCGCCAATTGCTCTTTCTAGGATGTTTCTAGCCCTTTTATAATTTTGGCATTCCATGAGTACATTCTCTGCATTCTGCACTTTTCCTTCACAGTGCTGGCAGAATGGGTCATCCGCGTGCTTGTACTTGTAGAGATACTCCCAAAGGCATCCATGCCCTGATAGAAATTGTGGTAGGTAGTAGTTTACCCCCCGTGCTTTCTGCCAATTCATTTATCAACTTCGGTGATCAATTTGTATGTCCATCGCCATCCACCTATGTCGCCAATCTGCTTTTATAGCTTTTACCGTTGTTGTTCCGTAATCCTGCTCGTTTTCACGTAGTGCCGCGGTCTTACAAAACAAATACAAATATTTGGCGCAACAGCTCTTAAAAGTGCCAGGGCCTAGCTTCTCGCAACTACTCATGTTGTGTGCGTTATATTTTTCACACGAATGGAAGGTACCTACAGTTTCATGCCAAATCCGAACGGCGATTTGAGAGGTTTTTTCGTGACAACAATACTCTTGGATGTTTGTCAGACGCTCCCGAGAGGTGGGACCGTGAAAAAACTACCGCGGTCTTCTTCGCATCTACATCGATGGGCATTCGGCCTGATATTACACTTATCGCATCCGCTGACACAGTTCTAAAGGCGCAGTATAAACTTAAAGAAGCGATTCTATGCGCCGAGTTAATCGTTCTCATGTACGACTTACGGTGCGTCACTGATGCCCATATTGGGACCGCATACAGGAGTATTGACTTACTCACGTTCGTTAGAAGATTTCTGCTTGGCTGTCTTGGCCCCCCAATATTTGGGATCAGTTTGCATAGTGTCACTATTGCCCGAGAGGCCTTCTCGCCTGCGTACGTTAGGTGACGGACGGTTCCAAGACCAGTCAAAGGTCTGGTGCTGGTGTCTCGTGGAAGTCGACAACATTAGACTTCTTTTCTCGTTAGGCAAATACGCGTCTGTTTTCCAAGCGGAAACTTATGCAATCCTAATGGCCATGAACTATGTTGTGAAGAACAGGTGGAAAAGCCGTATCATTTGTGTCTGTAGTGACAGTCAGGCTGCGCTTAAGGCCTTGCTTAACTCTTTAACCACTTCCAAAATAGTTCGTGAAACCAAAAACTCTTTGAACTCGGTCGCAAGGCTGAATTCTCTGTCTCTTATCTGGGTCCCAGGTCACACTGGTATCTTGGGTAACGGGATCTCCGATGAGATTGCTAGACGAGGCTCAGAGGAGGCTTTCTCAGGTCCCGAACCCGCGTTGGGTCTCCCTGTGTCCTTAGTTAGGGCTTCTATTGACGATTGGGTCTCTCATGAGCACAATTGTGTATGACATGACTCTCCAGGATGCAGGTTGACTAAACGTATGCTCCCTGATGTCTGTAAGAAATCAGCTTCATTCTTGCTGTCTCTCAGCAGAAAACACTGTAGACCACTTATTGGCGTCTTGACAGGCCGCTTTTCTTTCGCCATTCAGATTTGAGACGCAACTGGAAAAATTTGCAAATAGTGAGTTCTAATGGTCATCGCATTGAGTCAAAGACTGTTGTGAAGCATTTAGATATCCATTTACATTTCTACTCCAACTATCTTAGAACCGAAGTGGAGATCGATTGTTACCAAGCGTTCGTTCGTCCAATTTTGACTTATACGGGTCCAGTATCCAGTATCCAGTTCCAGTGGAACATAAACCATTTTTATATGGAAAAACTTTCGGCATTGTGTTTCTAATAAGAGGATATTAGATGCTTCCGGTATGTTTATTCTGGACCTTATGAAAAAACAATTTCACGCGGTCAGCGAGTGTTAGAGAAAACGAACTTGTGTCGGGCTTACGAGTATTTTATCCTAACCCTGTGTATTTCCGAAGCCCTATGTTGATTAGGTTTGCGGAAAGTATGCGCCTAAACCTGAAAACCTAAACTCGTACACTTTTCTTCGAAGATGAAGATGGCGACAACGTTACGGTGCATGGACAGCCCTACAGAGGCATGATAACCATTTCTGTTTACCCAGAAACTGAGGAAATTAACTTGGTCATTCTTTGGTTCCAGACATATGGTGCTACGTGCTATAGGATCTGTCCAACAATCGATCTTTTGCACACAAAGTTAATTAATCGTAATGTTTCTTGGCCTCCGCGGAGCTGCGATTTGAAGCCATTGGACTTTTTTTGTGGGATTCTTTTAAGAATCGATGTTATGCTGATAATCCGGAAACTGTTCACGTACATCAGAAAAATATTGATCGACTTAATCGCTAAATAGAGCCCCGAACCATAGAAAATATACTACAAAATTGGGTTCACAGGATGGGCTATCGTACTGCTAAGTCAGCAGCGGCAGTCATTTAAATTAAGTTATTCTCCTCGAATTACTATTCCTTCTAGAATTAGATTTGAGAGTCTAGCACTCTTAATTATTTTCGGCGAGAATAAACCACCCTTAGAGCGCCCTCCCCAGTCCAGCTTC
The DNA here is from genome assembly GCA_945910035.1 of Brachypalpus laphriformis. NCBI lineage: Eukaryota > Metazoa > Arthropoda > Insecta > Diptera > Syrphidae > Brachypalpus > Brachypalpus laphriformis. The sequence goes on from OX246756.1 coordinate 164,522,558, forward strand.
CTTGAGTAATTCGAGAATGAAAAGCGGGTCTTTAGTTGCTGTATCCTTACCTGATTCTTTGGGTTAGTACCACATAAGACTCCAGAATGTACTTTGGAGTATCGAACCACATAAGACTCCAGAATGTGCTTTGGAGTCTCGTTTGACTTGTTGCAAAATCTGCAGAGTCCTACATCTACACCTTGTTTCCTTAAGTGTTCCTTGAGTCAACAGTGTTAGGAAGCGTAGGTTATTCTTATTTGGGTTGATACATACTTCGAACCTTTTCGGTTATAGTTCCGAAACCATTCCGTTAAACTACCTTCGCTTGCCTCATACCTTGATTATTGATCCAGGTATTTGCCTTGCTCGCTCTCTCTACCTTCCTGAATTCTTCTTCTAGGGTATGGTTTCCTATTTTCCACAATGCTTCAGAACCTATAAAGGGTTCTGCTGCACCTTGTCTTGCTAGTGAGTCCACTGCTTCATTACCTTCTATTCCGACATCCAATAGAGGGTTATTTCTTCTGGCGAATTCCTGGAGCTCGTGCAGGCATTCCCACACAAGTGTAGACTTGACGACATAGGCGTCAAGTACCTTGATGGCTACTTGACTGGTTCAATATCTGACATAAGCTAAAATACAAAGCGTTCTCCCTCACCTCGTGTCACGTCATTATTTTGTGGCATTCGCACAGTCTAATCCTTATCATATTTGACTTATCTGCTAAAGTATAAAATATTTGAACATATATGACATTAGGATAGAGATAGATATTTTCTGAGGTCAAATAGGCGAACCCCACAAGCGGATCAGCAGAAATGTCGTGAAGTGGGTAGGTTATGATCACTTGTTTTCGGATCATAACCTCACCGAAATAGGAAGAAGGAGATGACATTAGGATAGAGTACCGACTATGCGTAGGTACATGGTGCAAGAAGTTCGTTTCTGTTCCATTCAATCCACCCAGCTAATCCAACAGATACTCAACCAGACGTATAGCGAAAGAAAGCATCGCATTAAGTACTTTCAAACAATTAGTATGGATCAAAAATCAAAATCTACACTATGCACCTATTTACGATCAAACAATGAACAGTGTACCATCTTTGGAAAGGGAGTACTCTCGACTGAAAATGCATTTTATTTGATTCTCTTCACAATCCCATTAACGAAGTTTCCAATGCTCGGTCCAGTTCCCTTTTTAATACACGTGGATGATTCATTGAAGTAATACACAGGGATCTAGTGTCGTTACATGCATATTTGGAAACTTTTTTTTTTTGTTATTGGCCCTGCGTTCAAGTTAGGTTATTATCCTTCCGGTTCTTTGTTGGACCTTTTAATTTAAGTATAATAGATATTCTCTATGTAGTTGCTAACCATATCTAATCGATCATCTTCGGATTATAGCGACGACCTCTTTAAAATCTTAAATTTCCTAACCCCATGCCCTAGAACGTGCTCTGAGTAAGAACTTACATAAAAAATGTGTCAACATGTAAATAGATCTTCCACGTGCTTCATTTCCTTCTCAATCCTTTTACCTACCCTACTCCAATTAGCAAATATGTATCTATTTAACGCAAATGTAACTTATAACCGGGTGGACATTTTTTTTTTTTTTATTAAATGAGGTCAATGCACTAGACTTCTCTAGTAACGTATACAACAACAAAAAAGGAACACGTTTTTTCCAAAGTAATCTATTGAAAAAAAAAAATGCTTTTGTTTCATTATCCTTACCGGCAAGCATGATGAATTGCATCCTTACAACTTTTTTTTTTCCTTTTCTCTCTCTCTCGGTTTTTTGCTGTTGCAAAATAGAACGCATGTCCTATTGCAATGGGACTTTTTTTTTTTCTTCTATATCCTAGTACAACATCAGCACACAAGTTGTAGGAGGAGTTGAAATTCAGTGCTGCTGCATACAACAACTGCTAACTATCTATGCATATATAGTTCGTCCTTTTTCATAGTTTTGTTTTTCTTCTTTTTTTTTTTGTTATTATCCTTAGTTCTCTCCCAACTCCCAAAGAGCAACAATGCACCCGAGACCATATGGAGGGGTATGAAACTCATTTTGAATGCGCGCACATCCATCTCCATGGTTATGCCAGAGCAACGACTGCCATTACCCATACCATGCTGCCGCCTTGCCTGTGCATCATAGTTGCCGTCCTCGTTGTCAGTGATGTAGCTTATGGAGTATCAGTTGTAGGTCTATATCCTTAGCGCTAGGAATGAGGGATGAGCAAAAAATGAATTCGCATGCTTGCAACTGTTATTTTGCAACAGGTAAAGCATTCCATTCAGTCTTCATGTAGTATGTAGATAAAGTTGGCAACATGTTGTTAGCCAATGCCAGGCTACTTCTTCTCGTTTGCCATTTTCAATGATGGGGATGCTGGTGTTATCCTTTTTTTCTCTAAATAACTCGGGGTGGGTTTGCAACATATTTATCCGTCATGCACACATATCCTTAGAGCTGCGGTGAGGGTAGGGACAAAATGCATCCTACCGAGGGAAATGGCTTCTTTTTGTTTTTGGAAAAGAATACCTATGTATCTTTTTTGAGGAATTCTTCTTGGTTAACATTTTGAGGATTTCTTTTTTTCCAATTCAATTTGCATGCCATCTGTCAGTTTCGAAAGAATCGACAGCGGCAGATTCCCTTGATAAAATTCGTCGTCCTTTTTCCTTTTTGTATCTTTCATCCCTCATACCGTTGCTGTCGCATTATGAGAAAAAAAAAAGGTGAAAACTTTTAATGATGAAAAGCATAAACTTTTAGGATTCCTTCTTACTCTTGTTAGCCTGGCTAAAGTGAAACTTCCCGGCCAAACTGTTTACGCTAAGCAACGTTAAATTGTATTGATGATGCTTTTGCGACTTTCAACGAGATATACAAAGTATCTTTCGCGCGTATCTGTGGAGTGTCGTAAGGAATTTTATACTTTCCTTTCATAAAAAAAAAAACTTCCGCATAACAAAAGGTGCAAAATGCAAAATGGTGTTTGTTGTGAAATCTTTTTTGCACGATGAAGTTTTACGCCACCATCATCTTCCCACATCCTTATCAAGTAGCGGCCACATTCCATAAACCCAATCGGCTGAAGTAATTCGACGTAAGTGGTGCTGCTATGGAGAACTTTTTCTCCATAGTGTTGCGAAAATCAATCGATAGTTAATGGAAAATCGTTATTAATGGAGAAAAGTTTCTCTTTTAAGAGGTGGATTTGCGCCCCCACCCCATCACCTCCTCTACAGTTAAATGGGCGTCGTCGTTGTTATCGCCTTTTTACATTTTGCAATTGTGATTGTGTCTCGACAGCAATAGTTTTGATGTGGAAAATTTTTACAGTATTTTTCTCCCTTTTTCCTGCTCCCTGCTTTACTCAATTTTCCAACGATTGAATGTGTATGCAACAGTGGCAATATGGCACGGAGACGCAAACAATGAACGCCCCCGATGGCGATGTGAAACATGATAGGATTGAGTCAAGTGTTTGTTAAGTTGCAAGCTTATTTCTGCTTTAGTTTTTTTTTCTGTCTCTCGCTTTTAGCAAGGACTAAAAGGAGTCTATTGTATGCAATTAAATTGTTGCAATACTTCTTATTCGATGACTGGTTATTAAGATGGATGACAATGGAGGGGAGTGAAAGAAAGTCAAGCAATAGTGCTCATTTGCTAAAGGTATCTTGAAGCGGAAAGTCGAATTTCCTGGTAAATCATTGATGCTTTCTTGGAGGGGAGTTACTATTTTCACTGAATTCAATGGTATCAAAACAGCTGGAAACTCTGTAAGCCATCATTCTTAATTCCAAGAAGTATCTCAGTAGATACTTATACTCAGTAGAATGTCTCCAGTTGAACTCCAATTTCATGGAATTATGTCTTGAAATTCAGGGACATATCTCTATCTCTCAGTATAAACTTTCATTAGGCGCGTCAATTTATCTGTATCAAAACACTTAAAGTCATCATTTTGAACTTCTGAATACGCTGGAGTTTTGCTCAATTCTAATTTCTTGAAATCGCTTCTACTCATATCTTGAAACAATTACTTTAAATTCACGGAAATTCTCTTGCTATGGTATAACGTTGGGGACCAGTTAGTCAGAATTCTATTCACTGTCTTGAATTATAGATAATGAAAAGTTAATAGTAAGATAAGATAATAATAAATAAATACGCATTTAAAGCAGAATACATAAAAATCTTCCACTGAACCGCTGCTTCTTGTAATCATGTGATTCTCAGAAACTAATCTTCAGAATGAGTATATCTTTGCATGACGTATTTTGCGTGAATCGATTTTTTTTACGTATGTACTCAATATACACATCCTTCATTTGTATTCGGAATCAACAGATTAACTTCAAGCTGAGTATACAAGTATACCGCGTCGAATCATTGAGTTGAGATAGAGTCCAAAAGAGGTCAAATTTAGAGAGTGTCTTATGTATTTATCGCATAACTTTCTCAGAAAAACTACTCAGGAATGACGACACCGATTTAAAGAATTTTATCTGCCACAAGCAAAATCTCGAGCAACAGAAATAAGAGCCGAAATTGCATAGCATGGTTCGCTATGGAACTGTCACCCTTACGGAACGTGTGACCAATCCACTGCCACTTCCTCCGTTGGATGGTTGTGCCTATTGGTTCCTGACCCGTTCTCTCGTAAAGGTGTTCGTTAGAGATACGATTGGGCCAGAAAATCCTTAAGATATTGCGCGGGCACCTATTAACAAACGTTTGCAGCTTTCTGGTGATAGTAGTGGTCACTCTCCACGTGCTGCAACCATATAACAGCACGGATTCAACGTTGGATCGGAACAGTCTTATCTTGGTGCTCAAACTGATTGCATTGCTTCGCCATATTTTGGACAACATCTCGAACGCGGACTTTGCTTTGGCGATCCTGTTGGCTATATCCAGTTCGGTTCCACCATCGGTCGAGACAATACTCCCAAGATACTGGAAATCCTCTACTCTCTCTACCGATTGTCCAGCAATGCATATTTGAGCCGACGAGTTAGTTCCAAGGCTGATAATTTTAGTTTTTGCCGTATTAATTTTCAGCCCGACGACGCCTGTCTCCCTCTCCACATCTTCTGTCATGTGGTGGAGGTCCATAATTCTGTGGGAGAGTAGGCATACATCGTCAGCGTAGTCAAGATGCTTCATTTGAGATGTAAGAGTCCATCGAATTCCTCCGTTTTCCGTCGACAAAGCTGCATGAAGCACAATACGAATAATATTGGTGAAGGGATACAGCCTTGTCTTACCCCACTTTTGATCTCAAATTCCTCAGACAACCTCCCCCTGTGCGGAACGTGACATTTGGAGCCTTCATTTGTAGCTTTGATAATAGCAATTAGTTTATCGGGAATACTTCTCCTGCGTAAGGCACGCCAAATAAACTCCCTGTTGATACTATCGAACGCCTTCTCAAAATCGATGAACAGCAGGTGCAGTGGCAATCGATATTCAACATACGATACGATTCTTGGGCCTTAAATATTGTAGGCACCGCCTATCGGTCAAATCTATTCGGAGCTGAATAATGAGACATTTCTAGATCCTGCAGAGGAACCAAACAACATAATGACAGATTTTGAAGTTAGCCGGATGAAAAATAATAAAGCCCAGTGCTCCCGACCGAACCCCATCTTAAGTCTTAAAGCTGTTAGGAGACGAAGTTTAGCTTACAGCACTATTCAATAAAATAAATAACACACGGTATCCCAAAGACGTGGCGAACTAACATTTTTGTTCCATTTTATAAGAATAAGGGCGATGCAAGGTGGGCGCCGTGGCGTAAGTGGTTAGTGTGTCGGAGCACTGCGCGTGACGTTCCAAGTTCGAATCTCAGAAAACACCAACACGTTTTTCACTGTCCCACCTCTCGCGAACGTCTGACAAACATCCGAGAGTATTATTGTCTCGAAAAAGCTTCTCAAAACAAATTGCCCTTCGGATACGACACTAAACTGTAGACCCCTTCCATTCGTGTGAAAAATATCTGTGGCAATACCACAAAATAGCTTATGTCGATTTGTACGATTTTTTAGGAGAAGCGTTTAAAGTTGTGGCTTACGCGAAAATCGTATGAAATTTTTGAATTGCACCTCTACTCTAACACCCATAACTCAGCAGTCTTTACAGGTATGTAACTAAAAAATTGAGCGAAAATAATCTATGTAATTGGGAACATTTCGCTATAATTAACTCATTTTTGGCTTAAGTCGACTTAAGCTGTTATGTCGTATTGCCACAGATATAATGCGCACAACATAAGTGGTTGCGAGAAGATAGGCCCAGGCACTTATAGAGCTGTTGCGCCAAATACTACCGAAGAATACCGCGGTACACTACCTGAAACTATGGCAGAGAACATTGGAAAATCAGTTCGGCTTTGTGAGCAAAAAATTAACAACAGATGCAATCCATACCCTTCGAACAGTGGTTCAAAAAACATAGATACAATAAGAAAAACAGCTGCAGAATTTTCATAGATCTACAGAAGGCTTTTAACCGCATGACACTTCGATCAGTACCAAAATCACTATTAAACCTTATCCAAGAAACTTACCTTCTGGACACAATTCAAGTCCAAAGCATCATCGGCCGAACCGAAACATTCGAGATTAAAATCGATGTATCATCAAGGATCTGCCCTTAGTCCGGTCGCTTTTAACATTTTAACATATTTTCTTACACGTGATATTTAAGATGACATACCGTGGATACGCTTCTGACGTCGCTTTTCTATTAAATGATTCAGGAGACTTACAGGGTAAATTGAATCAGTGGACGGAAATACTAGAATCCAATGGACTAAGGATAAACCGGACAAAAACCGAGTATGCCATATACATTTTCACGACAGAAGATGTCCAAATACCAGTACAAGGAGGAAACGACTCCGTGAAGCAAGTCGGCAGTTTAAAATATCTTGGTTCCTACATAACGCCGACGGTACAATCAAGAGAGAAATTTCACATCGAATCCAGTGTGGTTGGCAAAGTTGGCGTTCGGTTTCAAGCATGCTATACGACAAGAAAATATCGCACTCACTCAAGGGCAGAATATATTTACAAATCCATTATCAGACCAGGGCTTATGTACGTGTCAGAGTGCTGGGGAATCCAAAAAACACCAAGAGCAGAGACTACATGTGACGGAAAGGTGCGTGCTGAGGTGGGCCAATAGAGCTAGTAAGCTTGACAAGGTGAAAAACCAATAAATAAGGGCAGTTCGAAGGTTATACCGATAACGGAAAAATTCCAATAAAATCCTTTGCGCCTAGGCAACCGGGTGAACATCCCGCGAGGAGAGCAGTACAAATCTCAACTATTCAAAGAAGACCTGGAAGACCACCCAAAACTGGAAGCAGCACAATCGGAAATATCCAGATAGAAAGATCGGGCGTTTATATACAAGGACAGCCGACCGCAGATATGAAAGTGGCTAGGACCAAAAAGAAGAAAATTAATATTTGGTTTCTTGTCGATCTGCTACATAGAAAATGATCTACTATGTTTGATAATACATTGTATGCGTCATTTTACAGGGACATATATATTTGGCACAACAGTCCATGAAAGGCCTAGGTTCTATCTTCTCACAACCACTCGTGTTGTGTATATTTTCTTCACACGAATGGAAGGGCCCTAGAGTTTTGTGCCGTACCGAAGGTAAATTTTTATTGTGTTTTTGAGAAGCTTTCTCATGACAACAATACTCTTGGATGTTTGTCAGACTTTCGCGACAGGTGGAACCGTGTCCTTTTCTGGAATTCGAACATTGAACCTCGCACCTAGTGGTCCGACATACCAACCGCTGCACGCTACACTGATATGACTTTTACATTTTTTTAAAGACTTTATTACCTTACATGGTGATGGTTTTTTTTTCCTCTTGTACAACCCATGCCCGCGTGGCAACGACACTGCGACCTGAAAGATCTATTGTATCGGAGGGTTGGAGTTAATCTAACAGACGTACTACCTCCTTTATGAATGTGAGTATGTCTTTAGTAGCGGAGCATTTCAGTTCCACTGAAGTAAGTATCTCCTTGTGAAGAATACGCTTCCTTAACCAGTGTATTGCCGAGCATTCACAAAGAATGTGTTCGGAAGTTTCATCCTCCTCTAAACAGAACCGACAGTCCTTCTCTTAGCACAGGTTCATCTTGTTAAGGTGATATCTCAAGCCGCAATGGCCAGTAAAAAAGCTCACAAGCTTCTTAATGCTTTCCCTATCTAGGTTAAGGATTTCCTTATAGAAGTAAGGCTTGATTAATCGTTTGGATTTTCTTAGACCTGGCCCACTAGTCCAGTGGTCTAGATGAAGTTTGTTAATCAGCGTTGTAGCTGTCGCCCAATTGACGCCACAATAAGGTTCAGGACCTATGAACACAGATTCTGAGCCAGCCCTAGCAAGCTCATCTGCAGATTCGTTGCCCACAATCCCTTGGTGTCCAGGTACCCAACCGAGTTTTACCCTGTTGTATTTGGCAAGGTCTTGTAATGCATCGTAGCAGCATTTGACGGTTCTGGAGTCCATTTGGTTGGACGACAGTGCCATAAGTGCTGCTTGGCTATCTGAGAAGATATGTATTCTAGCGCCTTTGATCCCCTTGCGGAGATTGTGTCTGGCATGGATTTCAGCCTGAAACACAGTGGGAGTCGTACCCATAGGTACCGAAATCTTTGTGCTGGGTCCAAAAACCCCAGCTCCAACTCCAGAATCCATCTTCGAACCGACGGTGAACCAGACCAGACTTCTAGAATCCAGTGTTGGAGCACCATTGGACCAGTTTCCGTGGTCCAATATTTCAACCTCGAATAACCTACCGAGGCAGTGTTGCCTGACTAGTTAATGATGGTTAATGGGGCAAGCTTTTACTACCTTTAACTGCGTGTGGGCTTCCTTCGTGTCTTATAATATTTTAGTATTTATTCAATGAAGTAATGTAGTTGCACGTAGTAGTCTTAAAGCTATCTCTTTCTTTTTTGTGTCAATGTTTCTACTATTATATAGGTATGCCTGTCAGTGACAGAATACAGAACTATAAATTGGCGCCCAACGTGAAACTTTACAAGGAAAAATAAATAAAATAATTGATTCATATCATTTTGCTTTCAATACATAAATTTGAGAATTCCCTGCCTCCTTCCTCAGGAAGCACTAACATCTCCACTCTTAACACTCTATAAATCTAATTAAATTGACTCCTCAAAAGAACTTGAAACAATTAAAATCCCCTCAACCTCGACTTAACGTTTTTTTTCTATCCAACACAAATAGACTCAGTAAAAGCGGAAAAAAAAGTCTCCACCCCCTCATTCATTGGCTTAAACACTTCCAGACACGAAAATAAAACTTGCCGCCGCAAAAAACTTCCGGCGTCAAATGCTTAACCATGCTAAAGTTCAAAACTATAAACGTCACACGAAAATCCTCTCGCTCAGAAATCACCTTTTCCCTCGAGGCACAAGGTGAACCCTTTTATTTTCATGTCTTCTTCGTTTTTAATTCCCTTGGAACTTACACCAAAAAAAAATTAGTTAATGAATTCACCGCAGCCAAACGTGGACAACTATCACCATCACTCCTCAAAATTTCCATACGCCCAAAACAGACCTTTTTACTTAGAAAAACCAAAACCCAGAAACCAAGAAGGGCCTTTGTTCATCTTCTTCTATCACTGTGTATATGTATGCCTTCCACTTGGGTGAGGATATTATTTTTATGCCAAAGAACAACAACAACTCAACGATGACTGCCGTCCTCGGACGACCAAAGCCGCATTTGAATGCCTTCATTTATATGCAAATTTTTGTTTCACCTCAGTCCTCTAAGAGAAAAAAAACCTGCCGGACCTAAAGTCTCGCAAAAAAAAAATACCGCTGCTAATAATGGAATGAGAACTTTGAACCTAGATACACACATACAGATACGCATAGTGGTGAAGTAAAAAGCAGCAGAAAATATTTTTGTGGCTCGCCCGAGTGAGAGGCAGCACAAAAAATATGCGGGCGATGCCTTAATTGAAAAAATGCTTCAGGGTGCGGGTCGGTACAGTGATGAGTTCCATTTTTTTTTTTTTGGACTAAAGTTCGTTTGCATGGCTTTTAACATCTAAATTTTGTGGATAGTTTGTGTGGCAAGGGTGCCATGAAACTATGTACTCATAGACATCTTTATCGTTACTATCCATCTCCAGCTATCGGTTAGATTCAATTGCACCCAACTTGTACAAACTTTAAAAACTAAGAAAAAGGACTTTTCAAGGATACCAATTGCATTGGTCCTTGTTTACCCAATAAATTGAAAGTCATTCGTGCGCTATTTTGTATGTAGTTTTTCCCATTTACTTTATATCTTAGATCAAATTGTATCTGGACCGCATTCTAACTACTCACCCACACAAAGAAGCACACTCGACACGTATGTGATGGAGTGCATGTTAATTACATCTGCACAGATAATAAACTAGAGAATCAACACATGAATAACAACATTTCCACAAGAATAGCAACAGAAGGATATGTGTTCTGTGTTCAATGAGCGGGCAAACTACCGGGAAAGGATATTGCGAATGTATGCAGCTAGCTATGTAGAAAATTATTCAATATTCACATCACGTAGTAATTGAGATCTAAGAGAGTTTAGTTTTAGTAATTTTACTTTTTTTCTTCTTCTGATGTATGTATGTGTGCGTTTTGATGTTAGTTCAAATGGAAAATTGTCTATACGCGTGCATATGTATGTTGAAGGATAAAAGTGATTCAACCGCATAGAGAGAGAAAGAAAGGAGAGCGGGATAACATTTAATTTTTTGCAATTACGAGTACACTACTGTCACGAATATTGATTAAAAGATATGTATATGTAAATATATGCGCACTTAGGAGCAGGATATTTTAAGACCTTGTACATTAGCAATGAAGTCGATCAAATTTTCAATATTTCCAATTGATTTCCGACGCTACAAAGTGGAAGTGGAGTATGAGTAACCACATAACGAGGGTTTGGATATACTTAGTTTGGATATGATGTGCCCACACCGGGGTATAAGCCGAGATTATTCTCGAACTAAAGCACCTAATCCAGTTGAATTCCTCTTAGAGGCCTAGATCGTTTCGCCTTTACCGATAAAAACTTGCAAAGGTTTCTATCAGGTTAGTTTAGGTTGGATAGAAATACACCTAAGTGCTTATCACGTAGGCCATTCGGTCCATTGTGTTTCCTTTTGTAGTGTGGAACCTACACTTAAACTATTCTATTGTGAACCAGCCTGTGCTCTTTATGAAGCCTATCATGTTCCTTAGTGGGACTTGTATGAGATCCCCTAGTTCGTCAAAAAACCTGTTTCCCATATGACGGAGGCGGTGGTTTTTCAAGATTTGGGCAATCGCATTTTTTTTTTTTTAACAGGTCTGTGGACACGCCCAAATGGCGTGTAGGCACTGCGACCAAGGAGATCTATTGTGCCTCTCCTTATGAAAGCTATAATTACGGCTGCGGAGGAGTTTTTTAGATCTTTTGGAGATATGATCTCTTTAAGGAAAAAGCTTCTCCCGGTGCTACACAGAGCTACACACTCACATAGTATGTGTTCTACGGTTTCGTCCTCTTCTAGGCAGAGGCGGCAGGTGATATCCTCCGAAATTCTCATTTTGTTAAGGTGGTAAAGAAGTTGACAGTGACCGGTAAGGAAGCTCATAAGCCTTCTTATGTCATTTCTGCCGTATTTTAGGATATCAACTGCCTGTCAGTTGAAGGGTCAGAGAAGGGTTCGACAGCTCTTTTAGCCTGCCTGAGACCTCGGGAGTTATTCCAGTGGGAGATGCACATGTTGCATTACCAAATGTTTAGGGTAAGTTTGAAGGCGGAATCGGGTATCCCGCAGAAGGGTTCAGGTCCAGTGAACAACTCAGAGGAGCCCTTCCTAGCTAGCAGGTCTGCAGTTTCATTGCCGTCAACGCCTACATGACCGGGATACCCACCACAATTTTACTTTATTGTGTCGGGCCAGATTTTGTAAGCTGTCGAATCAGCTTAGAACTGATTTTGAACTGATCAAATGGGAGATCAGTGCTTTGAGCGCCGCTTGACTATCGGTGAGTATATGGATAGAGGCACCTTTGATGCCTGAGTGCAGATTAATGTTAGTACAAGTTTCAATGGCGTAAAGCTCGGCCTGGAAAACACTAGGACTCTTTCCGAGTGATTTCGAAATTTTATGGTTTTGTCCATACACACCGGCGCCAACTCCTGAATCCATTTTTGATCCATCGGTGTACCACACTATACCTGGATCAAGCGACGGTCCGCATAGCAGCTGTTTGGTCGGGTGTGTTGACGCCTAATCTAGCAGCCATTACCTCTATCGCGCAGTGTCCTGTTAGCGGTGTTTCTAATAAGAGTCTTAGCTCTTTGACTTCCTCTTTCATCGATCACTAACCGTACAAAAGGATAGTCTTATGTGATAAGAATTTTTTTTTCTTAAATCAGGACTGCTAAGCACAGTTTTATACCTTCCTATAAGCTGACCAAGATGATATGCGTGATATGCGACCATCCGTAAGAGCTACACACATTTTTAAACGACTATTATTGAGGTTATATGAATCGAATGCTGAACGGGTGCTTAAGGCAAACCTGAGAAATGGCCTTACACTGGGAGCCAAGGCTATAGACGACTGTTTGTTTGTTTTTTTTTTTTTGACAGCAATGAATCTGTGAATGCTAGTAGTGTATTATAGTACAATATTTCTTATGCAGCACTCGAACCTTCTTCACTTTAAAATAATGGTTATGGGTACCTCTGATAAGGATGAAGGCCTTATAAACAAGATTGGTGGCCAATATGAAGCCTTTGTATTCCGAGTGACATAATTATTCCTATTGCCACTTTACTTGATAGGATCCCAACCCATGTAGATGCCTGAGAATCAGAATCCTTTCATCTTCGTCGATATTGTGCACATTGTTTCCAGTTACGCAGACCAAGTTTACGCCCATTCGGAATTACTCGGTCTTTAAAGCGGAGGCTCAGTGGTTTTCGTTGTCTCAGGCCTGGGGGTTGTGATTCAAAGATTCTCTTGGCTGGAGGATTGTTCTCCATTCGGTCCATCTGATCAAGCCAATGTAGTTGACGTACCCTAGCTTTTTGAACTGCGTTCACATCTTGGTACAGTTCATAAAGTACACGGTTAAATCTCCTCCTCCATTCACCCTACTCGCACACGGGACCTTGTACTTACTTACTTACTTATGTACCGCTAGAGTTCGCGGTGAACCTGGGCAACAACCAACAAGCCTCTCCATTTAGCTCGGTCTTTATCTAATTGCCTCCAGTGCCGCACTCCAAGTTGGTGGAGGTCCCCTTGAACTTGGTCACCTATGGCGAGAAGGTCCTCTACTCCATCGTCCCTCCGCATTAGATTCGAAGACTCTGCCGGCCGGACCGTTGGTGTTCCTTCGCTCTACATATCCTAGCTGTCTCAGACGTCCAATACGCAGTTTCTTGACTAGGCCGATGTCGCTATACAGCTCATATAGTTCGTTATTGAATCTTCTCCTCCAAAACCCGTCAACGCAAATGGGACCGAATAACTTAAGAAGAATTTTTCTCTCGAAGCGACCAAGGATATCTTCATCCTCTTTCAATAAAGTTCATGTTTCAGCGCCGTAAAGCAGGACTGGGATGATCAGAGTCTCCCTAGTTGTTCGAGATAAGGCTTTACTGTTGTATTGCCTTATAAGCCCAAAAAACCGCGATTGGCAAGAGTTATTCTTCGATTGATTTCTGCGCTGATGTTGTTTTCAGAGTTTGTAGCAGAGCCAAGGTAGGCAAAGTCCCTTACTACCTCGAAGTTATAGCTGCCCATTGTGACGTTTTGTCCAATTCGTCGGAGTTGATTGTCCCTTCTTGTGGACAGCGTGTACTTGGTTTTGTCCTCGTTTATTGCTAAACTCCTTTTGGCCGCTTCTGCTTCAATGCTTGCAAACGCATCGGTGACAGCTCTCTGAGTTCTTTCAATAATGTCAATATCGTCGGCGTATGCAAGCAGTTGTACGGACTTTTGATAGATTGTGCCTCCGGTGTTGGCTTGTGAGTTCTGCACAATCCATTCAAGTACAATATTGAAGAAGTCACATGATAGCGCGTCACCTTGTCTAAAACCTTTTTTGACATCAAAGGTCTCGATGAGGTCACTATCGACCTACAGACGAACAAGTTTTGCAGGGATATCAAAACTAGATATGGTACTATAAGGCTCTTCTCTATAGATGCTGTCATAGGCGGCCTTGAAATCGATAAAGAGATGATGAGTATCGATTTGAAATTCTTGGATTTTCTCCAGGATCTGCCGCAGTGTGAAGATTTGATCGATGATGGACTTTCCTGGCATTAAACCGCACTGATAGGGGCCAATCAGGCTGTTGATAAAAGGGACCTTGTAACCGACGAAGTATTTTTCTCTCGAAAGAGTTCAATACTAGCTCAGCTTTCTTACTTACGGTCCAGATAGATTTTTGTTTTTTGGTAACATATAGGTATTTGGTTTTGTCCTCATTTACTTCAAGACCAACTCGTCTCGCTTGATCTTCAACTGCCGAAAATGCCTCTACGACTGTGGTTATCAGATTCCCTAAGAAGATTTTTATAAGAATTTTACGAAATTCTTTCAAACATGATATTGAAACAGATACTCAAAGTCCTTTCCGATTTATTAATATAGAATGTCCGTGTTACAATCGGATATATCATCGTTTAAGAAATCAATCAGTATCTCCTTACATTTTGGCTCCTTATTCATCTGAGAGAACCCTCTCTGCTCCACCGTTGACTTTGTTGCAAACAAGACATTCAACCCACACCATTCCTCCAAAGAAGTAGTAGCATCACAAGAATTCTATTGTAACTACATATATATTCGAATTTCAAAATAACGAAATGAAGGACGAACGAAGGGGAATGCTTTGTCATTATCAATATAAGGTCAATGACATTCTTATCCGTTTTACACACACATTACGCTCAGAATCCTTGAAGAAGGGTGAGTTCTTCTTATATCGACATTTCAATTTTTTTCTTTCCTTCTGTCATTCCCGACCTCCTTCACTCGTCAAACTCTCAATATACAATATTAGATAAAAGGAATGAGCGAAATGGAATTTCATCCCTTGGCGAACGAAAAATATTGCAAATATCAGATGGATGACAGGACTCTTAAGATTTACTTCTTTTCTCTGTACACTTGCTGAGTTGTTGTAGTCGATGTCGTCGATACCTCAATAAGGGATGATTTCATCTCTTTCGTTTCATGCCCTTTAATAAGACCGACCATATTGGGGAGGGAGAGCTTCACCCGCCCACTCAATGTGCATTTTTTCGCATCAAAAAGGATAAACACTTCGATCGCATGAAGGTGAATATTGCTATGATGTGTGTCTGGGATACATCAAAACGGGTCTCAGACTGGTAATCGTAGTAAAATAACTCCTCACTCCCCCATGTCGTCTTCTTTACGTTTTATTACATCGAACCCTTACCCACTTAGGGGAATTTTTCTTTTAGAGTACTTGTTATTTCCTTGACAAGTAGTATGGGAAAACCCGTAAAGTAAAATGCAACCAAGGACCTGTGTGTCCCTTGTCCTGTCGTATATCGTGAATTCCTATAACATTGCCTTTTGTGGTTACATAAATACATACCAGATATTTTTTTTTTTTTTTTGATAAATCCTCTCGCGACAGGGTGAACTCATAAAAAATGCACACGAAATTCTGTGTGTGAATATCTTGACACCATGTTCATCCGGAATGGTTGGCCAGAAAAAAAAAGACAGAACGAACGCGAAAAACCAACATTGACACAAAATGTATAAAAAAACGACTATGACGGGTCTTTGTTTAATGTAGATTTGCTCAGAGGATGATGGACGTGTAAAACGGTTTCCATTAAAAATTTATTACAACTGGGATTCGCGCTTCTCTCTCCTGCTCCACGAGTATTACTTAGCGATGCTATTTTAAATTACATTAAAAAAAATTAATATATATATTTTTTGTCATCTTGGTTACGACATTATGAAGCACGTGCCGACCTTTAAGTGGGTAGACACGCTGCATTAAGTTATTTATAGAGATACCCCACGAGATTGCCACTTAAGTGTGATGGGCTTGAGAGCTTTAAGTAAATATTTAGCAATTGTGGGGATTCCTCCTTCTCCTCTTTCATGGCTTACCTACCTGAGGTTTAGTTCAAAATGTTCTCTCATCGTACAGTCTTTGCCATTCGCATATATGTATATTTGTAATGTGCCAATTAATAATTAAGAAAGTAAAATTATGGCTTTTCAATCTGCTATCTAGTCCCACCTTCCAGTCATTTAACTTCTTGGGCTTATCTCGCCATAGCAGTACCAAACGTTCTAGGAATACAAATTAGAATTAACTTTTCGATTCACGCATTCAATTTTTTTCTTTTTTTTACAAATAATCCGTTATCGGCATAAGAGATCGATGTTAGCTTTAAACTCCAGTAGTATCTCCACAAAATCCCTTTAATTCATATTCAACAGTTTGGTGACATCCCTGACCAATTGGTCCCCTTAGGTTACCCATTGAAGTTTTTCTGAAAATTGTGACTCCTGAGGAGGCCTTCTGAATACGCATTGTTTCCTCAGACTGCTGGTGTTCAACATTGGCTATGTTCTGTTCCTCTGAACCGATGTTAAACCTGTCACACTTTATGAAATCCGCTTAACGTTTCATGTAATGAAAGAGTTCGAAGCCGAGCGGCATCATTACAAGACCATGACTGATTACTTTTCTTATAAGTTTCCAGAACTTGCTCTGCAGTCAAACTAATCAACAAAATTCATCTTTGGATTCAAACAGCGGAAACAAAGTGTCATTAATTTTCTTGGATTTCTCTACATAAAAATGTATAACCAATGCGTCCTACCCAGCCCACATATCCATATGTTCGTACTATGAAAAGCTAGATGACACTTCTAAGAAATCTCTCCAACATAAACACTCACACAGATCAGAAGTCAGAAAATATTGGCCAAATATCTTGAGTCTCTTATGCACTGCAGTACGATATCAATGTTTATTAGTGATACATTTGCGGAACCGGCTTTAACGAAAAGATTTGAAGGAAATGGACCATCTATTTATGAAATGAAACTGAAATCTTCAATATTTGCGGAGTACTAGTACTACTTTGGGTGGCGAACCCCACAGGCGGATCAGTAGAAATGTGGTTAAGTGGGAGGGTTGTGATCCCTTGTTTTCGGATCATAGCCTCGCTGATAAAAGGAAGAAGAAGAAGACTAGTACTGCTTTCGGTACATCATGATGTAATGAAGAAGAAGATTTTGTGAAAAAAAATATAGGGTCGCCTAACATGGAGCTTGTGCTAAACACTATGCCAAGCCACCTGGCATCCCGGAGCCTGGGATTCGAAGAGCGTCTTTTGGGCTTTTTTTCAACTTCATCCACATACCTATTGATACGGCTCATAGAGTTCTCATAGAGCTATCCTTCCTCCTCGCATATGGATCCGAATACCCGATGGAGTATTTTTCTTTCGAAGGAGCTTATAGTATATGGTATACGGTGCTTTCCTTCTAAAAGTCAAGCATTCCGCACCATACAGTAGTCTTTTCGAGCGCCTAACCGTTAACACGCATTTTTTTTCTCTCTCTACCACAATTTTTCACAGTTATTTTCTTTTTCTCGGTTGTGTTTTTTTACCCATCGCTAATCGACCTACTTTTCGACAAAAGCTGCTTAAAAGACGGAGTCTTCCACAAAAACTGGAAAATGCAACGCCTTGTACTGATCAGCAAGGGAAAAGGCGATCCGGGTACCACATCAGCGTATAAACCCTGGACACGGCAGGAAAACTCCTAGAGAGATTGCTGAAGCCGCGACTCTCTACAGCCGTTCAAAGAGCAGGCGACCTATCAGTGAGGCAGCATGATTTCAGAAGGAGCCATTCTTCAATTGGGGGAGTAGAGGACGTGGTCACAGCAGTTTAGTTTGGCCTACGGGGAAACCATTACTCCAGAAGGATCGTCGTGTTGGCAACATCGGATGTGAAAAACACTTTCAACTCGCCAGGTGGTGTAACATGTTGGACGACCTACAAGATACATTTAGGATACCGTAGTATATCTTACGGATGGTGAAAGATTACCCTAGAGATCGAGAGCTTATCTACAACACCACGCAGGAAGATAATCACCGCTGGAGCAGCGCAGGGCTCAATTTTGGACCCGGACCTATAGAACATCTCATACGACGGGATTCTACGCATGGAGATGCCGGAAGGCACCTTCTTAGTCGGTTAGGCAGATGATACTGCTGGAGTTATCACTGCACGGGACACCGAAGATTCCCAATTAAATTTTAATCAAGTTATGAGACGGGTGCATCCCTGGATAGAAAACCACAGATTAAGGCTAGCGACTGAAGAAACGGAGATACTATTGCTAACAAAGAGACGAATTCCCATGAATGTTGAGTTCCAAGTAAGATCAGAAGCTGTACTAGCAAAAGAAGCAGTGACGTGTTTGGGAATAACACTTGACACCAAACTCACTTTCTGGCAGCAGATAAAATCCGCGTCGGACAATTTGACAAAGATCACCGCAGCACTGAGCAGACTTACGGCGAACGTAGGAATCCCAAAAATTAGCAAACGGAAGCTTTTGATGTCGACTACGTACTTTATACTGTTGTATACAGGAAGTAAATGGCAGCAGTAAAGAGAAAAGGAACTTTCCGAGTATCTAGTTCTTACCGCACAGTGCCTGAACCGGCCGTCCTTGTAGTTGCAGGAGTGATGGCCATTGCAGAAAGGAAGTACGTCCACGACAAAAAGATGGAAATAGGAACGGTTTCTAACCACACATGATTTTTTCAACCGGTTGCACAAGATGGGAAAAGTAGAGAGCGCAGTCTGCCAACATGGAGACTCTTTGGAAGACGATGCGCATCACACCATTTTCACCTGTAACAGATGGGCAGAAGAAAGGAATAGTCTGGAATCGGAGATAGGCAACTTTTCCCCAGAAAATGCCATAAACAAGATGGTCTCGAGTATCCACATGTGGGATAAGATATCATTATTCATTGAGAAGGTACTCAGATCGAAAAGAGAGAGGAGGAGCTAAACATACCCTCAGTAAGTTTACCAAACTGATGAAAGCCTTACCGGCAAGATACTATGAACCTGCATCAGGAGATAAATGAAAAAGCCCCAGAGGGGAAATAAAACGACGCCACTCTGAAGTAAAGCTAAAGCGGTCCCGGAGTGCATGGTGTCGCGTTGAAAAGGGCTTAAAAGTAGTTTTTTAGTGAGTAGGAGTCTCACATTACTTGCAACAGACATTGTGAATTATATCGTCACATAATTTTGCCTCTTAACTCGGCGGCGCATGAGTTTGTCCACTGTTATTCCTACAAATGTAGTTCGAACAAAGAATTTAAGCATTTTGATCACTGCCCCGTAGGCAGGAGTGGTTTTGCCAGCAAACCATGCCGACACTTAATTAGCGCAGAAGCGCCGTTTTATTACCACAATTCAAGTGACCTAACGGATATTAACTACTAGGGGAAAGAAGAAGAAAAAGGGGGTAAGGATTATTCGAATTCACCCCGTTGCATTGAGGAAGCTGATAATATCCCCAATGCTAATCTCCGCTAGCTCTATAAGGTTGTCGAAAAAGAGTTTACCTAAGGTGCGCTGTCTGGCCTTGCTTAAAGCCAGACACTTGCAGAGGAAGTGTAAGATTGTTTCTATTTCATCAGCAGTATTGCAGCTACGGCGGTGTGCATTAAATGCAATGCCTATTCTGGCCGCATGAACCCCGATGGGCCAGTGGCCAGTACTAACTGCCAGAGTTCTTGCGATATCTGTACGGTTTCTGTTTAGTAGATCTTACGTTCTTTTCAGGGAGTATTTGGGCCACATCTGCCTGGAGATAACATAGTTCTGCAACCCCTGCCATCTGCTATCCGCCTTTAGCAGATAGTGTGCGAAGATGCCTCCCTTAAAGGGGGCGTTCACCTCCTTTGCTAGGGAAGCATCAAGGGCAGATCCTTGCCGCGCGAGTTCACCAGCCCGCTCATTCCCCTTAATGTTGCTGTGACCCGGAACCCAAAGGAGACAGATCCTTAGCCGATGACCAAGCGAGGCGAGTTCTTTTTTGCACTGTTCTACTAGCCTTGAGAATGTAGTGGCAGATACTATAGCCTTGATAGCCGCCTGGCTGTCAATGAGGATGGCAATGGTATTTAGGGCTATACGTGAGGCCTGCCGCATACTCAAGCAAACCCCGAATTATATCATTTTTCAGAGGACTGGGTTGCTAACCTCATTTTTACATAAGATATGTGGACCTTTCAACGGTTAAGTGCCGCATCAAACCTTGATTCATCTCTAGATTTTTCTGTCCTTGACCCAGATATTGTTAAGTGGGCTTTTCATCCTAATAAGGGCGTCACCCTTCACCTTCTCCGCATCGAACCCATCTCATCCATTTTAACTTAGATATAGAGAATTCAAATGGGAAAAGGTAGGTACTCCCAGTCTGATAAATTGTCTGACAAAACATACGACAACCCTTGGGACTGCCAACCACTAACTGACACCCAAAAACTTCGAGTCACTCCCAAATATGAAGTTGAATTTCAGGAAATTCCTACCGACTCTATACAGAAACTTTTCATCTCCCCAAGGACTCAATCTTTATCTCACCCCACAGGACCTAAACCTAAAACCAAAATAATACTCGACCATATTTCATGACAAAAGTTAACTCTTCTCGCTCCACTCCTTACCCACCCCCAGCATCGGCACAATGAATAATGAAAATGTCCGTTTTGGGTTTTTGACGAAACAACCCGCCCATGGCCCCACACACACACACGGGCACTTAAATCCAACGACAACTCTATATATCGCAGAGTATTTCAAAATTATTAACTACCATCTAATATTTCAATCCAACAAAATTTCAACTCACTATAATTTATCAAAAAAAAAAAAAAAAAAAAACAGTTCTCGTCCTTTCCCTATTCACCATCAGCACCCGAGAACCGCAGCAGAGGAGGAAAAATGTCATGACAAAGTGGAAACCCTTAAATGATACCTCAGAACCACAAAGCAAGAGACCGCCAGAACAGAACGCCAGAAGCGGAATTGTTAGAGTCACCCAGCACATGTGTATCTCTGGTGCTCCGATTCTCGAATTTCAGAATCATTAAAAAGCAAAAGTATTATTAACATAGCTACGCACACACGCACGCACTCACACATTCAATCCTAAGGATTGAAATTGTTTTCACGCTCAATGTGAGGGCGGTCGCGTTTAGTCCTGCGTGTTCCTCTTGTTCAAAAAAAAAACCGAAACAGGACACACACATATGAATAATGAATGATATCACGTAAGCGGAATTATTTCACGCTTTCTCTTCATTTCGCACCCTCTCATCCTTGTCAGTCCTCCTTCCTTTTCCAGGGAATAATCTCTACAAAAAAAAAAATTTTTTTTGATATTTATTTGTTGTTATGTTTCATTGATAGGTTGGGCTTTCGGAATCCGACCGCATGTGCTATTGTGCATATTAATTTCGGTTCAGATACTGAAATTGTTTTTCATCCTCCTAGACGCACCAACTCCCCAGCCCCAGAGTTGGAGGAGGAATTTTTGGTATTTCAATTATAGTACCGTTAGTTATTGAAAGTAATATTTTGGAATGCTTAACATCGCGTACGAACAGCTGCGTGTAAAAGGAACTCTCGAGGATATAAAAACAAATTGAGATTAGGCGGTGAGGAGGTTGGGGTAGGTGGGTAGATGGGAATTATCCTTGAAAGCCGCCGCTGGATGATTTTGTGTTTTTTTTTTTATATTTTTATTTTCTAATCGCTAATGTAGCTACATGCGCTGAAGCACAATGAGCTGAATGTTGGGTGGGAGATTTTTGGAAAATCTCACGCCTTATCCTTATCAAAAATTTACATAAATTTTGTGATGTCGTAGCACTCATCTGCGACTTTACGGCTTCGCTTCACAGATATGCGCAGCCCTCGTTTGCGCTCGCTCTACACACAGGTGACACATACTTTGGATTTATTTTTAAAAGCTTCTTCTTTTTTTTTGTTCATGAGATGAGAATATATTTATGATGTGGTTAGATGTAGAACAGTATGTGCGGGAAGGAAAAGATTTTTGAGAAATGAATGTGAAAATAATGACATAGGAATGTTAGAAGGGGTGAAATGAATTAAATCCCGAATCTTCTGTTGGGTCTGCTATGGTGGATGTACCATGTTCAACCAGATTATAACATGCGTTGTCTGCTTCAGCTTAGAAACTTGGTTATCCATTTGAAGCTGTGGTAGAAAAGGCAGGACGAGGGCAGCTTCTTCTTCTTCCTTTTTTTCAGCGAGGTAATGATCCGAAAATAAGGGATCATAACCCTCCCACTTCACCGCATTTCTACTGATCCGCCTGTGGGGTTCGCCTATTTGACCTCAGAAAATATCGGCAGGCCTGCCGATTTTGGATCACTCGGTTACTGAGGCCAATGAAATGCCGATGTCTTCGCATTTGTGTGATCCAGGCGTTTACAGGCCTGCCTTTCCTACATTGCGATGTCTTTGGAACGTGCATTGATATTGCTTTTTAAAAGGGTTCAAATGATCTCTTCTTTGAACGTGGCAATACCAGCTGAGCCGGTCGCGACGTGAAAGCTTCCACGGATCTTCTAACTTCTTATTCGACGAGGACAGCTTGTTCACCCTAATGGAAATCATGCAAACGATGGTGAGTTACGGTATTGCAATAGAAGCTAAATGACCTTATAGATCTCTTTGTTAGACTCGATCGAATTCTTTTAAGATCTTCATGGCGAGGGTTTCCAGTTTCTATTACTTAGTCCACCAATGCTATGTTTGACAAGGTATTATCTGTTTGAATCCTGGATACTGGACACATGTAGTCATTTAGATGGTCAGCCGACCACAAAGGCAACAGCAAAACCGAGGACATAGTCGAATATGTAGAGTTGTACTATGAAACTGAAACCTCTACGTTTCACGGTCCACACCAAGTGGCATTTTGCAACATTTAGTAGTGCTTAAATCTGGTTCACACACATACGTTCCCCGAATTTTTCCGAAGATGACCTGTGTGCTATGACGACTAAGATCTATCAGAGGAATGGATCTCTTCTTGCTAAGGGCCAGTAATAGCGTCCTGACCGTTGTACATGCGTTCAGATGAACCCAGCATCGGTTAGCTCGGCCCGTGGTTTCATCTTCTATTTTCTTCTTTTCTTTTTTTTTTTTTTGGATTGCGCCAGGGATGTGTAATCCTCATAGATACTAATAGCCCGAGTGCTACTAGCATGCACGATTCGCAAACCTGAGTAACCGATGCCAGGAATACGCCTACGTACTAAACACACACCCTACACACTTCAACCACTCTCCCCACGGGACTGCCGTTAGGTATTACTTCGCGGGGCTGGTTAGCAATTTATGCTATACTTCTTATGTCAGCTTCTTCCGCTGCTTCAGCTGCTCTTCTTAGCTTTTCTATTCTCCGCAGCTCTTTTTGTAGAGTTGTTACGAAGGAACATATTGCCATCCAATTCTCTTCCGACCGTAACATATGGTCGAGGAGTAATGACGGACTTGACAGAGTAATTCTCCATGCCGTGAAACGTGTGCAGGAAAACACTGCGTGCTCCATATCTTCATCTTCACCTGGGCATTCCGGGCACGATGATGAGCTGTCGTGTCCAAATCGGTGGAAGATATTTGCGGTAGCCACCGTGGCCAGACAGGAACTGCGTTAGATGGTAGTTGCAGTTTCCATGCTTTCGACTTATCCAGTCTTGGATTGTCGGTGTAAGTTTTTATGTCCATCTGCCTTTTGTTGTATTAACCCAACGAGTTTGCCACATAGCTGCTGACGCTGCCCTTTCTTCAATTTTTATCACCTTGATACCAGTGGCGTCGTGATGACTCAATGCTCTTCTGTTATATATCCTCA
Source organism: Brachypalpus laphriformis (assembly GCA_945910035.1). NCBI lineage: Eukaryota > Metazoa > Arthropoda > Insecta > Diptera > Syrphidae > Brachypalpus > Brachypalpus laphriformis. The sequence continues at coordinate 164,546,652 of OX246756.1, forward strand.
GCATTTCATCTGCGAGAATATCGGTGGGAACCATTCCAGCTATGATAAATGCAGCTTCGTCAGAGATGGTTCGAAAGCTGCTGATTGTCCGTAGCGCACAGAGTCTGTATGATGACGATAGTCTCCTTTTGGTCTCCTTCGTCCTCAGTGCATCCGCCCAGACTGGGGCGGCATATAACAGAACTGAGGTGATAACTCTAGAGAGTAGAATCCTTCTAGCGTATACAGGTCCACTGATGTTAGGCATGATACGCGAGAGAGCTCCTTGCATTTGCGATGCTTTTTTGGTAACAAAATCAACATGCGTTTAAAACCGTAGCTTGTTGTCCAGCATTACTCCAAGGTATTTAACCGCCTCTTTCGACCTGATGGTTTGGTTACCAACCTGAAAGTTGGCAAATTCGACGGTTTTCCGGTTGGTTATAAGAACAGCTTCTGTTTTATGGTCAGCTAGTTCTAGTCCGGCGGATATTAGCCAATCTTTTATCCGGGCAATTGCTTCATTTGTAGCTGATTCTACTGCATGGATCTGTTTAGCTACTGTCACGACTGCAATGTCGTCGGCGAATCCAATTATAGTTACTCCCCCGGGTAGCGTTAATAGCAGGACTCCGTCGTACATGAGGTTCCACAATAGTGGCCCTAAAACCGATCCCTGTAGAACTCCCGCAGTTACGTTGTAGTATTTTACCCCTTCATCGGTATTGTACCTCAGCTTCCTGTTGTTGAAGTAGTTCGTCACTATCCGTAGCAGGTAATATGGCGTATCCATCCTGGCAAGTGACCTTCTAATAAACGACCAGTCCGCAGAGTTAAATGCGTTTTTAACGTCCAGCATTACTACTGCACAATACTAATTTGTGCCATAGAGCCATCTTTCGTATTCGATGGCACCTTTGGCGATATCAACTACCGCTCTTATGGCATCAACAGTAGATCGTGCTCTTCTGAAGCCAAATTGGTGATCTGAGAGGGCTCCTTTCTCTTCTGCTACTGCGACTAATCTATTATAGATTATCTTCTCGAGGATCTTTCACATGGTGTCCAGTAGGCATATTGGACGATAGGATGATGGTTCTCCTGGAGGCTTCTTTCCTTTTGGTAGTAGGACCAAATGCTGCGTCTTCCATTTTTCGGGAAAGGTTCCTTCTTCAAGGCACTTCTGCATTGTTGACTCTATTTTCTTCCTTAAGAAGCTACAAAAGGGAGAGCCTGCGTTGCGTGCAGTGCTGACCCCTTTCTTACAAGCTCATCAGCCCTTTCCCTTCCTTTGATATGTCACTGCCGCTGTTGGTGTTGTTTTTATTGATCCCATGACTCTGAAAACTGATGTTGCTTCTCAAGTAGCTTCCATCATACTAACGAGCCATATGTAAGAATGAGTCTTACAGCCTGCATCTATATCCAGTACACCACGGCTGGTGTGAAACCTCACGTATTATTGAATGCCTTTTTGCAAATGTAGAAGGCTACGTTTCATTTCTTGATACGTTCATCAAAATTGTCCTTCCAGTTTAGTTTGGAGTCCAATACGCCCAAGTATCGTGCTGAACTTGACATATTCAGTTGCACACCACCAATATTTAGGAGTTTAAAGGCAGGGACCGACCTCTTTTTAGTGAAGAGAACTGTCTCCGTCTTTGAGGGGTTCACTCCCAGCAATTTGATGCTGACTCAATCATCCACTATTTATAATGCGGAGTTGAGCCTTGCAGTTAGGACCGAATGAAATTGCCCAAAGCCAGGATGGGGAAATTCGACAGTGTAAGCCTTCTCATTGAAGCCGTTATCCTTCAGTATTACCAAGATCCCATTCGCTACAAGGAACTATATTAGGAGAGAGAGAACTCTGCCTTGGGTGGTTCCCCTGCAGACCCTCTTCCGGATGGTTGGGTTTATTGTGCTGGACTTCAGCATCATAACAATCCAGTTACAGAGGCCGGTGTTTAGTTGTCATTTTTGGAAAGTAACGGATGAAGGGTTTTCCTTTTCTACGCCGTAGTTCAGTAAAATTTAAACTATTTGCTTCAATGAATTTCTTGAACTGGTTCATTTATTGTCTCTTCAGTTCTTCTTGTTATCTCCATTGAATTCCCTTCATTAAGCAACGGGTTTTGAAAATCCGATTCGATAGTACCTATACTATATGCGTTTAAATGTAAAGCAAATTCGAAGCATTCACCTTAATTCAAAAGTCTCGTCGTCCTTACATACTCGTACATCCTACCAATAATAGGATATTTTGGATTACGTAGGTTTGTACTGGCAAATGGACCACCAAACATACGCGGCTACGTAAGTGGAAGCTCATTTGTTTTACATACTCGTACTCTTGGTTTTAGTATCAAAATATAATCTATTCATTACTTTTTGGAAATCGTAGATAATTTGAATGTATGAAATAAATTCTTGAAAAGTTATACAATGAATCAGTTAAGATGGTTTGACAAAATAACTGAATCAAATCTTAAAGCTTTCTTAGATGTGCTCAATATGCCTAGAACCCTATGTTATCAGCCTTCCTCCTCACATTAAAGCATATTCCAAACCAACTTCGACATAATCGAAAACACTATCTCGATTAAATTCATTCCACTGATCAAAAGCAATGTTTACTCATACAACACCAAAGGCAAGACCCCTTCCCGGACAGAATGACGAAAACCCTTTCGCATGTGTGTCAATTTATTTTTCAGCCCACAAAACAACAACCACTGTCTAACATCGTGCCTCTGTCAATGCATGTAAATGTCAAACAATCCCAAGACTTTCAATCAATTTTCCATTTCATATTCAAGCCGTAAATGTTGTCTTAGGAAACAAAGCAGTCGGTGAAAAATGAAAGAACAGAAAAGGGCCCCAAAAACCCAAGTCTTGAATGACAGTTTTCCTTCCTAGCATATTACACGCATTTTCAGTTTCACCCACATTTCCATTCGACATTCGACAGATTGCTATTAGCGGGCGGAGCAAACCAACCCTTTTTTGCTCCTCACCTAGCACCCAAATCAAATTCAAACACACACACACATGTACACAGTGAAATATTTTGGAACCTTATCCACTTTTCAATTTCGATTATCCTTGCATATGCCACACCTGTCAAATATTGGCACTTCGCACCAACGTTAGTAAACAAACGAAGTGTCGGGATGTTTTTCTCTCCTTTTTCGGTCGAATCCTTTTTTTTTTCTTTTTTGTAAACACATGTAACACATACATATTTGCCCATCACTCAGTCATGAAATTCAATTGGAAAATGCATTGGAAGATCTATCATTCCTATGAAATTGGAAATATGTGTTTTCTGATATAGAAATCGTTTTTTTTTTTTTTAATATCCTTGAGTGTTAGGTACCCTTGTGGTGTATATCCTTGCTTGCGCCTATGATGTGCAATGTCACTTTCAATTTTTCTTCATCATCATCTTCTGTCTGATTACATTTAATATCCTGGCTAGGAGTAGGTGATGTGATTGGCAAAAAAAAAAACCAAGTCAAACAATATGCAAAAGGAAAAGACATTTCTAAGCCCAGGACGAAAAAGGAAGGAATGATAATAAAAATAACCACCACCACCGCCATCTAGACCCCTATTCGCAATTTTACTGCATTAAAACACCTTAACATACTTTCACATATCATTTTATGGGCGAAACACATATTTCATGTATACACCGCTGTACATCGCATATCGTAAGGAGCCAGAGAGGGAGGGGCGAGGCGGCACATAGGATAAAGGCGAGCATGGGATTCACATGATAAGACGAAAACTGATTTAGGAAAAATGGTAGGAGGCGAAAAAAATGAAAGTAAAATAAATAAATAAGGTGACATGAGTGAGAAGGCAAAGTATACATAAGTAAAGCATGGGGCTGTTCATTGTACTCGTAAGCTTGCGGTACACACATGGGAACAGTATGTGTCGAAAGCGAAGGAATTGGTTAAGTAAAGCTTTTTGAATTAGCTGTAGAAAAAGAAACAGAGACATTACAAGTCCTAGACCTTTAAAGATATTTTCAGATATTTCAGGTGAGACAGTTCCACGGGTCGTCTACAAAACTGGGAGTCCTTACTACTCACTGGGGCTGCTTTACTACAATAATTCTCTTCTTCAGGATTACCATACAACTCGGAAAGCATATCATACACTTTATTAATAGCGATTCAACTTTTGTCAGCATCTTTCTAGCACTACTATCACCAGAAAGCTGCAGACCTTCGTTAATAGTTACCTGCGCAATATCTTAAGGATTTTCTAGGCCAATCCTATCTCTAACGAACATCTCTACCAGAGAACGGGTCAGGAACCAATAGGCACAACCATCCGTTCTGAAAAGGTGACAGTTCCGTAGCGAACCATGCTATGCAATGGAACCCTTTAACCTAGGATGGCAGAATACCTGGCGGTCCGAGGAGAACATCGCGCAGAACAGTTGAGAAGGAGGCACAGCAGTTGGGGAAAGTTGGGGAGAGCTCAGACACATTGCCCGAAACTATACACAATGGCATAGTAGAGGCCCAAGGACCCATAAGGGCATAAAGGACATACGTATCTTCCTAGCCGCGAGTCGACGATTCCTGGCAAAATTTAAAGCTGATTGCTTGGCTTCACTTCCATTCAAGTGACAAAGATTTCAAGAACTTACCGTCAACAACCTGCAGCTGCATACTAAATCGTCAGCCATGGAGTCATGTTGTGTTGTTTTGTGACCATTGCATAGAACGCAGTATCGCAATATTTATGCAAATGGTCTTTAGACTTTGGTTGGTTGGTTAGCATTGAGGTGAAGATACACTCAGACCAGAAGTACTGGTACTACCGATATGTAAGGTTAGTGGGTCGCCTCTTACTCTGGGAACCATTTGCTTCGTTGTATGAAAGCGTTAATTTTAGCCGTGCAGGCATTGCTGAGATCACTAAGGACATGGAAAAAGTATTTAACTTGGGTGGCCTTCCTAATGTTGGCGAGCACAGGAATTTAGGTGCGCGATGAACAAGTTGACTAACTGGAGTTTGACCGAGCTCAGCCAACTCGAGTTCTTCTTAAGGTCTTGCCACCCCACATGTGACATAGGGCGTCATGCTCATATGACCTTCGTTTCTTCTCATGCATATGCAAGTCTTTGTTAGGTGCCTTTCTTCCTTCTTAATCGCGATCAGATTGAATGAAGATTTACTTACAGAAATCGCGGGTCTCTCTATTTTTAGACCCTATAACATACGATACGACATGATGATTGGGGTCCAGGTGCACTGCGATCTTTAAGACCTATTGTGCTGGCCCAATGGTTAACCAGAATTAAAAATGGAGGCTCTTGATAAACCTCATTGATATCTTGGGTTCCAAGTTCCATGTATCCGCTGGGCCCATCGAGATCCGCGTTAGATGCGGTAATCGTTTCTTTGCGGCCCCTGAGCATTCAAAAAGAATGTATGCTGTTATTTCTCATTGTTCCCCGCAGAGTCTGCACATGGCCGTATCTGAAAGTGTCATTTCATTTAGATGGTACCTGTATGGATAGAGGCCAGTTAGGTAGCCCGTGAGAGTTCGCAGATCGTCTTTGCTTAGTTCAAGTAGCTTGCTAGCCCTATTTCTGTTCCGATTTATGAACTTCTTCGCTTGCCTTAGGCCCTTTTGGTTGGCCCAGTGTTTGGCGAGTCCTTTAGCTTCCCATCTTGTTACTATGGAGTGGATATCACTGGGTGGTACCCCGAAACAGAGTTCAGGGCCGATGAGTGGGCGTCCAACGCCTCGCCTCACCAGACAGTCTGCTCGTTCGTTCCCCTCAAAATCTTCGTGTCTAGGAATCTATGCTACAGTAACCTGATTTGTGGATGCGAGGTTATCAAGCCCGTCGAGACAGTCCTATACGAGCTTCAACCCTACTGTATAGGAGCTAAGGGCCCTTAGCTCTGCTTGGGTGTCTGAGTAGATACAGATGCGGGTTCCAGTAGTGTTTCTCTGCAGGCATTCCTGAATACGCAGTTCTATCGCGTGGACTTCTGCTTGGAAGATGGTAGCGCTGCCGCACTCTGGAAGTTGGAACCATAGACCCCAGCTCCGTTACTACCATTTTCCAATTTGGAGCCATCTGTGAACCAGATTTGTGCGTTGGGTGGTGTCTTGAGACCTTTGTTTCTACATTCTTTGACGGTCACTAATGACCACTTCGAATTTCCTGGAGAACCAAAATCGTATCTCTTGAACATCGTGACTGGAATCTTGAAGATTGGGTTGTTTTGGACATTACCAAAAATACTCAGACGGCCTGCGAAATCGCAAAGTTTCAGTTTTTGTATCTGAGGTAGCCTAAGAGCACTTAGCAAAGCTTGTTTCTGCACTGTGACATGTAGCGGCGTGAGGCTAAGTATTGTACCTAATGTTGCCGTCGGGCACGTTCTCATTACCCCGGTAATGCCGACACAGGCTTATCGATGCAGTCGATTTAGGTGTTCCATAGCTTTGATTTGTTTTGTTTTCAGGCCACCATACTAGAGAGGCGTAGGCATTCATTCATTGGTCTGATGATTGTTCTATACATCCAGTAAATCATCTTGGGCTTTAGACCCTATTTTTCACCATAGAGGCATTGGCTCGTGAACATTGCCCTGGTCGCCTTATTGATAACTCTGTTTAGGTAAGAGTTCCAGTTAAGCTTTTTGTCCAGGATTATCCCAAGTAGGTATTTGGCTTTCCCTGTAGGGCTGATGGGTAGTTTTTCCAGGGTTGAGGGTAAGGCACTTAGTTCTACACCATTTTGAGATCAGGTTGAGGGCACCTTGCATCATTTCCGACATAATGTTTTCGAATTTGCCCACAACGCTGATGACGACATCATCTGCGTATCCCTGTATTCTGTAACCAGATTTGGTTAGTAGCTCTAGGAGTTCATCTATAAATAATGTCCAAAGCAGAGCAGACAGTACTTCCCCCTGCGGACAACCTCTGGTGGCTATAATAGTTTTCAGTGATCCTCCGCACTCTAGCTTTATTTTTCTGCTTTGTAGCATGGATAGAATCTAGTTTATGATCAGGGGTGCGATACTTTTCCTAGTCATAGCCTTGTTTATTGCTTCATACGAAGTGTTGTCAAAGGCTCCCTGTATGTCAATAAAGGCACACAGGGCAGTTTTTTTTGCAGCCAGGGTTTTGTTTGTCTCTGTGGATTTGCCAGATTTGTATGCAAGTTGGTGTGCATGTAATGGATCAGGAATAAGGAACGTATCCATTATGTAGTGATCAGCGATTTTCTCCATAGTTTTTAGAAGAAAGGAGCTGAGGCTGATGGGACGCTACGATTTGGGCGATTGTTCCGCCTATTTCGCCGGCTTTGCTATAAAGAATACTGAACTCTCTGCAGCTTTCTGACCCTATAACATAGTGGAAGGCCTTTTCAATTATACAGCTGTTGGCGACAGCCTATTGTGCCATTTTACTAGTGTTCCGGGCTAAAGAAAATAGTAGAATCACTGATAATCGAAAAATATACATATGCAAGCAAGTCTACATCGCTGTTATGAACAATGCTCTAAACTGTCCATGAAATGTTATCTACGTAGTATAGATTGGATCACCAAACTCTTGTGGACTGCCAGCATGTACACATTTTTTTTAGATCCCCTCGTACTTCTTTTAACAGATACGGGCAGTTTCTTATAGACCTGCTAAAGTCGAGGTAATACCCTGGCTTCGTAATTATCTCCCCCAGCTTGTGTCTAACTTTTTAATCTCTTTCTTGAGTAGCACCCAGCTATGGGATAAGAAAGTCACGAAGAGATTATAAATCACAAGCGACTATCTAAAATGGAATCCCTCCCCTTGCATTCAGTTAAAATGTGAATCAGGGTCTAGGTCACACACGCATTCCCTTGATATCGTACCTCACGTACTTAAGTGCGAAGCGTTTTCATATTTCCTTTTCTGTAAGGACTCTTTTCTTTTATCAGCTAAGACTTTAAGAACTCATATCCTTATCAGAATTTGAGCTTTAATTTCTACTCTGATTCGGTAACACCCTCCTTACTTCAGTTTTATCCTGTGTGTAATTTTATTCCAGCTTCTTCTTCTTCTTCTTCTTCCTTCATCCGCCCCTTCCTCTGTTTCTTCTTCTTTTATCTTAAAATCTGGAAAATTCCCCAACTCTATTGCTCATATATCAAAGTGCTAAATGAAAAGTGACAGAACGGAATGCAATTTATAAATTACTAACACATTCCGGATCCTTCTTTAAGTTTTTTTTGTTCTCTCTACTCCCTGTGTTTCTTTTTCTCGTTTCATTCATTCGCTGTATCAGCATTGGTAGTATTCTTTTGTATATATGTTTTATTTGCATTTCTTCTTTTTTTCTTGGGAAATATCCTTTAGCATTCATGTTTTTCTTATGAATTCAGTGGAAGTTGTTATGGTCCTTATTACTCGTTCCCTTGTGTGCGGTGCGATAATAATTCTTTCTCCTCAAATACTATGAGAAGCACAACACTATAAGTAGAAATAATTATGGTAAATAAAAGGACCTGTTTTTCATTTTTATGCAACGAATGGGCATAGTTGTTAAGGAAATTGCTGGGCTGTAGGGAGAGATTAATGTGGCGCCCGGTGCTGGTTTTTAATGTGGCAATTATAATATTTAAAAAAGGACCTGTTATTAATTCACACAAAGAGTTGTTTCGTTAGTTTGGGAAGTAACTGAATGTAAGATTTGTGTTAACTTGTTAACATTTTTATTTCTTGGAACAAATCACATGAAACAGTATTCGATTGAATGAGGTCAACTTCTTTGGCGGGTTTCCACGGTGGTCTGTTGTCCTTTCGGGCCTCAAGGGTATAGCGCGTCAGCATTCCCTGCACGCCATCTTATTCGGAGTACTACACCGAGCTTGAGCTACCACCAACTAGTTGCCAAAGAGCTTGATTCCTCCCCAACTATCCTGCGCCGCGTTTCCCTAGGACATCCCTTCAGTTCCGCCTGACTGAGTGGGCGGATTCATATTTCGCAATGGAGTTGTCTTCGAGCCGTAGGGAGTGTTCAATCCACTGCCACTTTCTCCTTCGCGCAGTAATGTCTATAGGTTGTTCGTTGGAGATACGGTTGGGGCTAGAAATCCTCATGGTGATTATTAGACATCTATTCACCAAGGTCTGCAGCTTGCGTGTGTTAGTGGTATCCACCTTCCAAGTACCGCACCCGTATATCAGTACTGATTCTACGTTACGCCGTAACAGTCTCAGCTTGGTTCTCGTGCTGATAATATTGCTTCTCCAGACTTTGGGAAGCATTCCGAACACAGGTCTTGCCTTTTGGAGTCTGTTGCACACACTCAGTTAGATGGTAATGTGGTTAGTCGATTCTGGATGTGGAAAGTTGCCCATTTTCTCGACTTCCTGTCCGGCAATGTTGAGTTGGGCGCGGGTGTTTGAATTGATCAGGGCTTTTGTTTTGGTTGTGTTTATTTTGTTTGCCTCAGCTTCTAAATTTTTAAGATTAAGGTCCATTTAATATTAAGGTCCATTATCCGATGTGAAAGTAGTCAAACATCATCAATGCAGTCGAGGTTTTTAAGGCAAAATGTCATAGTCCTTGACCAGACAGGATAGATAATCTGTTTGATGTTCAGAAGCGCAAACAAGGCGGAGCATCCAAGAATGATGACCACTGACAATGCAGAATTTTTACTTAAGCAAAGCGTGTGATCACAGGAGATATCAAATGGTTGTACGAAAAATATCCCATTTCATCCGACAAATACGAACATTTTTACTGCCTTAGCGATGAATTCATTGGAACTATCCCTATTGTGGACCTCTCCGTCCACTAGAAAGCGGGAACCAAGTCATGACTCAAAATCGACTCAAAAGTCTTATACATCTCTCCTACTCAAAGACGTATTGAATCAGAGTGTATGCCGTCACATACATGTCTTATCGACAAAAATATTTGACGCAACTGCTCTTCAAGTGCCTGGTTTTAGCGTCTCGCAATCACTCTTGTTGTGTGCGTTATATCTTTTACACGAATGGAAGGAACCTACAGTATAGGGCCATATCCGAAGGGCAATTTGCTTTTTAGGAAGCTTTCTCGTGACAACAATACTCTCGGATGTTTGTCAAGCGTTCGCGAGAGGTGAGACTGTGGAAAACTTGTTGGTGTTTTCTGAGATTCGAACATGGAACCTCACGCGCAGTGGCCCGACACACTAACCATTGCACCACGGCACTCACATGGTGTATAATAAGTATATAACCTTTGGAGAAAAACTCCAATTTCGCCATTCATTCGACGACAAACCCCACGTGGCTGTAATTGCATTGGCTTTTTTTTCCGTAGCCAAGAGCAACCACTTGATCACCATCACCAAATTATCTACATAACTTAAAGAATTGTAGCCTAGGAGGAAGGACGCCGCCTACCAGCAGTTTTCTGCTGCTACTACCATCACAGACACCAAACAGAGCCGTCTCTTAGCCTATATCCTTGAGAAAGCTCTGTAATTTCCCTGAATCGTTTATCTTCTTTTCACAGTCGGTGCTCAGAATATGGAAAAACTACTTCTGCAGACTGTATAACGGCGACGAAGACCAACATCTGTCAGGCAGAAAGAACCAATCAACATAGGAGATGATAGTCGAAATTTCCGTCCACCTGACCAAAACGAAGTGAGGATAGCAATAGCGAAGCTAAAATCCAACAAGGCTGCTGGACCTGACGACTTACCGCCCGAACTTTTCAAGGCAGCTGGTGATGAATTGGTAGATTGCATACACCAACTCATCTCTAAGATTTGGTCAGACGAGTGTATGACTGATGAATCTCAGCAATGTTTGCCCGATCTACAAGAAAGGAGACCCCTCAACTGCGCTAATTATAGAGACATCAGTCTCCTCAACATCGTATATAAGATCTTTTCTGCAATATTGTGTGAACGCCTGAAACCTTTTATCAACAGCCCGATTGGCCCCTATCAGTGCGGTTTTAGGTCAAGGAAGTCCACCATCGATCAAGTCTTCACAATTCGATAGATCCTGGACAAAACCCAAGAAGTCCAAATCGCTCGCTGCTCCATCAAGGTCGGCAATGACCTTACCGAGACCTTTGATGTCAAAAGAGGTTTTATACAAGGTGACTCGCTCTCATTTGACTTCTTCAATATTGTGCGGAACGGATTGTGCGGAACTCACAAGCCAACACCGGAGGCACAATCTATCAAAAGTCCGCACAACTGCTTGCATACGCCGACGATATTGACATAAATGGAAGAACTCAGCGGGCTGGCACCAATGCGTTTGCAAAAATTGAAGCAGAAGCGGCCAAAATGGGTTTAGCGATAAGCAAGGGCAAAACCAAGTATATGCTGTCAACAAGAAGGGGTAATCAACACCGACGAATTGGACAAAACGTCACAGTGGGCAGCTATAACTTCGAGGTAATAAGGGACTTTGTTTACCTTGGCTCTGCCATAAACTCGAAAAACAAGATCAGAAGAAATAAAGCGAAGAATATCTCTTGCCAATTGCTGCTTTTTTGGGCTTATAAGGAAATTCAATATTAAAGCCCTATCTCGAACAACTAAGGAGACTCTGTATAAGGCTCTGATCATCCCAGTCCTGCTTTACGGCGCTGAAACATGAACTCTATATACAGAGCAAAATTCTTCTTAAGAATTTGCGTTGACCGGTTTTGGAGGAGAAGATTCAATAAGGAACTATACGAGCTGTAAAGTGACACCGACCTAGCCAAAAAAATTGCGTATTGAACGTCTGAGATGGCTAGGACATTTAGAGCGAATGGACACCAACGCTCCGGCCCGCAGAGTCTTCGAATCCAACCCGGAGGGACGACGCAGTAGAGGACCTCCTTACGTTAGGTGGCGCGCACAAGTTCAAGGGGACCTCCACCAACTTGAAATGCGAAAGTGGAGGCAAGTAGCTAAAGACCGAGCTTAATGGAGAATCTTGTTGGTTAAAGCCCGGGTTCACCCCGAACTGTAGCGCCACCTTAGTATGTAAGTAAGTAAGTTTATCTTCTTTTCATTTGGAGATGCCCTTAATTGAAACACCGCGTGCAGATCTTCATGTTTGCTATTATTAGGCTTTTGCAGCTTTAATTTGTCTGGTTCGTCTCTCTTTTCCTTTTCGATTCTTCTTCATTCATAACCTGAGAATATTAGAGGGCAATAAACCCAAATTTCCATTGAATGCTCTTCAGAATACAAGACCCGGCTGGACCTCCTTTCATAAGTGCCCCTTTAAACTCTTGAAAACATCCCCTAGACATAATCGTTTCTCCCCGAAAAAAAAACAACAAATTGCATCAATTTTTCCTCGACACGTACCATAACACAAAAAGTCATAAAAAAACAGAAACCTTTTCATCCAAAGAGCCGCAGTTACCATCACCTAAATGCCCGGCAATTTGAAATTCGTTGAGAAAAAAAAAAAAAACAAAACGAAGCGAAAGCTCATTTTATTGCCAAGGATATTTACGCGAATTGTAAAATATTTAGCCCCCTCACTGCCGCGCCGTGATGTGATTACATACCTATATATAGACGTAATATCAAATTTTTAGCCCATAAAATATATAATACATCCCCATCCGCACGCAGATAAATACCTCAAAGATGCGTTCATATCCTTGAGTCCCTGTATAATTCTACACCCTGTCTGCCATTACATCTACCCATTGGCTTAATGGTTCGCTGCGCCGGCCCACCGTCCTGCTGAAAATAACTCGGGTATAGGTCATTCTCAATGAAACCCTAATAATACTCGGCCTTTTTAACCACTGACCCTCATTAAAAATTTAATACTAAGCTCGCTCTGGTCCTCGGTGCTGCTGCCGGTTTTTTTTTTTTTTTTTTTGGTTTTCTTGGTTTGAAAATTTATTGCATTCTTCTTCATTTTTATTCCCGGTTCTGAATTTATGGCAACGAGATGCGCGTGAGGATACACATCCTTCCTTCCTTCTGCAGCCGTTCACTTGCTCACTCGCCCGCCCGCGCCACCCATCAAACAAATTACAGACATTTTAGGTCATAGCTGTCATAATACACAAGATAGATACATTCTCGAATCTATACTTTGAGGTTAAAAATCAATAAGAACCTCATATCGTAAAAAAGAAGTAGCACGCAATGATGGTGCCACCCCTCACACAGAGACGACTGTGATGAGTAATTGAGTAAGTATCTATGTATCTTTGACGATTTTAGTGCCGTAGCCATTGAAAGAAATAATAAATATCGATTTGGCAGATAATTCCGAATGGAAATGTGTCGTCATCGTCGGCAGAAAGGTACGAGTATATGGACACCGCGTCGTCGTATCTCTAAGGATAATCACATGTTTAAATTGTCTCAAAGGAAGAGAGACAGACATGTACAATACTTTAGTTGCATGTCTAATGACTTATGGGACGACGTAGTCGCGTTGAATTGCAATTGATTGGTGACAGCGGGACTAGCCCAGCGGGGCGGAGTGAAACATGACGAAGCAAATGAAATACAAGTTGGATGTAGGTCAGAGTAGTTAGATGTTGTCCATGTTTGTTAGACGAGCTGACAAGTGTGTGACGGGTGAATATCCCATAATTGAGTATGTTGCTTTGTGCGGATGTTCGAAATGGGGATTGTTGAGAAGGCCTTTCCGTGGAATTCATTGATCATGATTGAAAAGAGCTTATTGGGAGCAAATGCCCTGAAGAGGGTTCTATGAATGAAATCCAATGAACGTTTGGAGGAGCTGTAAATTTCGTCGGTTGATGGCCTATAATTCAACAACTCATGACGGGGTATTAGAGAAAAGATGAATGTGTTTGTTCTGATAATGAATACGACTTCCTTTGACAAGAATTGGCGACGAAAAATCATTATTCTAAACTAAGTAACGATCAAAGCCAAATCAAAGTGGAACATAAACTCGAAGAACATTTGACGAATGATTTCAAAATCAATGAAACTTCTAAATAATCTTAAGTGTGTTTCAAGCAAAAGTTCTACCACTTGCCGAGCTTCAGAACTATCCTGACTAACCATTCATTCCTAATTTCTGCTGCAGAATTTCAGATCCTTCTGGAACGGCTTCCATCAAATAAATAGTCGCTGCGTACAGTGTCCTAAAACTCATTTACATTCAACTGCTCATTCAAACCAGGCGATTAAACTGGACACCTACGGATCCTGAATCTTGCTTGCTAGTCCAGCACGTGTGTCATGGATATAATGTCAAGAACCATCAACTATCATCACCCTCTTCATATTTCTTTCCAAGACCGCAGATCGCAGAATGTCTTACGACCTTGAGTCGAAACTAGTTCAGAACTGACCAAAGTCTATGAAGCAGCTTTTGTAGATACCTAGACATCAGAGTACGAAATCGCTGATCAACTAGCAAGACAGAGTCTCAAACTCTTCCATTGGCCCTGAACAATTATGTGATCCATCGCATAAGGTCAGTGCACCTACATGAATGGAACTCTTCTCAAGGTCTTCGCAAAGCCAAGGAAGTTAGCAAATTCCGCGACAAAAGAAGAACACAAGAGACTCTCTCGTTAAGTAAAGGTAACCTAAAGCTAATTAGAGACTTCCTCACTGGTTATTGCCATCTTATACGTATATACGAGTACTTGTAGTTCGAGTATGTCCTGCTTGATTTTAAAGATGAAAATTCGGTATTTACAATCGTCTTAAAGCTAGGCAAGACCATCTTAGTAGTAGTATCGCTAAAGTCCAGTTGCTCTACATATCCATAGCATATAGCGTCATCAGATTCCAGCTTTCTGGGCTACATTTACTTCTGGATCGATGTGTTCATACATATCTTCTCCACTTTTCGCACGCAGGACCTAATAACCGACGAAGGATTTTGTTTTCTTTCGAACGAGTATATAAATGCCTCCTACCAGCATAAGATACATAAATTCGAATAAAAGATACGATGTGTATCCTCGTATATTAAATATGCAATAAAAATGCCACTAAACATTAGCTGGGCGAGGATATATTATTATTGTTCCTTTTGTGCAAACATTCTGCCAACCAACATGCTTGAGGCGCGATTTAATGTTCATCCTCGTCCTTTTGATTATGTAAGCTGATTTTTTTTTTTAGCTTTACCTTGAACAATGCATTCATTATGTGTACCCACTGTATGTATCTGTATCTTTATACTGCAAACGATTAAATATTTACGAAAGTAAATTGCAGATAGCACTTAACACGTAATAAAAACCCGGATTTGTATCCGAAGGGTACACCTTGAACTGTCCTTCGTCGTTCTCATTGCGCTGGTGTCGAAGGGTTGTTGGTGTTCTTCTCCAGCAAATCTCTCAATTTGTTCTGCGTGCGTAACAATTTGGTCCTCGTCATTGCTTAATTGTATGTGACATAGGTATAGACCGGCATAACAGCGCGGTGTTGTTCCTTTTTCTATTTATCTCAAAACACGGTGTGTCACCAGTTTTGAGAAGGGTGGAAAATTATAGGGCACGAGTTGATGGAAATGCTGCTTGGGGTTTCTTTTTTTAGTCGTTTTTTTTTTCGTATTTAAATTCGGTGAAGAGACAAAATTGGGGTTAATGAGATACACGCTGAAAGGAAGGCTGGGCGCAGAGTGCGTGGGTGGAGGAGTGGCAGATGATTTATTCAAATATATTCCAAAGCTCTAACAAAACTTGCTGATCAATGTGAAATTTGTTCGTACATAGGCTGTTCGTACTGCTGCCTTTCTTGCTGGTGAAAGTGGGTAGTGGTATTCTTAGAAAGAGGGTGGGTTCGACAGTTGGGGTTGAAAATGTTGCCCTTCAGGCGTATTGCCTTTCGATAAAATTTTCGGGAATAAATTTGAGTTTTTTTGCAACTAAAATTTTCTGCTGGCTGGTGATTGTGAATGTGTTTGTACGCAGTACAGTGTGGCTATAAAGAAAAGAGATACTGTATATTGGGTGTGTTAGCCATAATATACTATACTATACTAGGGCCCATGTTCGCACTACGACCTATAAGATCTATGGTGCCAACCCGGTTCTTAGCCGACAACTGGGGGAAGGCTCTTGATAAACCTCAACAAATCTCCAGGCTCAATGTTTCAGATGTCAGAGGGACTCAATAAAGTCCTCCCGAGATGGAGAAGTCTTTTTTTTTTTGTGGCCATGGGGCATTCACAAAGAATATGTTCTGCCGTCTCTTTTTGCTCTCCACATAGCCAACATTCTTCTGTATCTGCTACTCCTATCTTGTGCAGATGGTACCTGAGTGGGCAATGACCCGTCAAGTAGCCTATTAAGGATCTTATGTCTGCTTTTCTAAGCTCGAGTAGCTTTTTGGCCTTGCAATGGTTGAGAATAATGAATTTCTTTGCCTGTCTTAGCCCCTTGAGTTTGGCCCAGTACTCTGCATGATGATCATCCTCCCATTTTTTTATTTTAATGTTTGAGCTACTTTGTGTGACTCCAAAATAGGGTTCAGGACCGACTAGTGGGCGACTAGCGCCTCTTCTCGCTAAGAAGTCCGCCTGTTTGTTGCCCTCGAAGCCACAGTAATGGTGTTTTACGATGAGAGATATTGGAGTAGGGTTAGACAGTTCAATACAAGTTTTGATCCTGCCGTGCACGATTTTAGAGTCATAAGTGCTGCCTGGCTGCCCGAGACAATGTAGATACGAGTACCCTCGACCCTTCTTCGTAGACAATCTCGTATACAGAGCTCGATTGTATGGACTGGAATTCCCAAGCACTGCTGCACGTTGGAACCTGGGTCCATAAACCCCTGCACCAGTGCTACCATTTTCCAATTTGGAACCATTCCAATTCGTCTGAAAATGTATGCATGGCATTCATTTAGCTAAGATTGTCGTTCATTTACTGAAAGCGAATCTGCCGGTAACTAGGAGATTATTTAAGAAATTATTAACCACCTTAATGGTAGTTTGCTATTTGCTTCAGAGATCAATTAGCTTGGATCTTCTTGAGAAGATCGTTGCTAGTTACACAAACTCGTCCTCAAGTATTACCCTTCTTAAGTAAAAACGTTAACAGCTCTAATCGTATTGGGAGTTTCATCGATCATTTGTACATCGAATTGCTTTTAAGGAAAGGCTATCAGCAATACTCTTGGTCGGTTGTTAGTTGAGAACTGTATCAGCGAAGCCTTCCCGACTTTCGACCTCTTCCCGAGTAATCTTCATCTTCGTCCTACTGGGGTGGGAATGGTGTAGTGGTAACGTCACCAATTGTCGCGGTAATGGGTCATTGTTTAAATCCTGTTGTCAGCAAGTGTTTATTTATTTCTCGTGAAATATATGATCTTCTTCTTCCTTTTATCAGCGAGGCTATGATCCGAAAACAAGGGATCACAACCCTCCAACTTCACCGCATTTCTACTGATCCGCCTGTGGGGTTAGTCTTTATATGTATGATATACCTGTAAAGTCAGTCGGATCAATTTCGAAGGCTTGTGTCAACACTACTGTGAAGGCTTAACGCTGGCAGTAGCTTGATCATATTGCTGGAAAAATTGATCGCTCTGTTAGATGATTGATATGCCTATGACATCGGTGAAAAAAATTCTGTGAATTAGAAACAAAGATAAAAATAATAAAAAATCTCCCCAGTTATCTAGACGCCACCCCTGGAGTTTTTCTGAAACATAAAAAACTGAGTTTCAAACCACTACACCAAATCTTCTTCTCTCTTTCTCTCTATATCTATCCTTTCCAACGCCCACACTGTGCAAAAGCATTTAAAGGGTATTCATAACCCCTTGAGTACGCGTAAATTATAAAAAAAAACATAAGCGAATGAGTGTAGCAGGGATAAGGAACCTAAACATGGCGCCACGTGTGATGGAATAGATATTCTTGGATCCCTTCAAGAAAGCTTGGAATATGTGGCTGCACCTTTGACCACTGAGCGCTTTAAGATCTAACTCTGCCTATCATGTTCAGAAGTCACTAGTAGTTTTATTACGAGAGAAACAAGATACACTGGAGCCAACTATACAGTAGATCCATGGCTTAAGTATTAAATCTGAAAGAATGTTGCTCCATATGAACTGGAAATTAAGCAGTTTTGCCAAGGTATTATCCGCAGCAAAAGCACATTTGGGTCCTTAAGCATAGCCTGCATTCTTGAAGTCTTGTCTCTATTTAAACTTGACGAGCAATTTTAATCACTCTTGTCAAAAAAAAAGCCTACATACCCTTCTCACAAACAAGGCTCAGTATTGGTGAATGTGCAGTCCCTCGAGATCGTAGTGTGTTCGGTGTTGGGATCCCATATATTTCCTTCAGTTATTAGTAACCAATTTATGTAAAGAAGTTGAAAATGGTGATTTCGTCTTTTGCAAAACATACTGTGAACCACAACTCGTGCGTACCACAACTCGACCTTCCGCCGCCACTCATACCAACAAATTCCTGAACGAGTTCTGCAAAGTTCGTTTGCATTTTTAAACAGAGAATCTCATACTTCACGGCAATGCTGGTGGTTTAACCTCACCTCCGGCATTGTCCCCCTCATAAAAATCAGCATACATATGGGTTAGTTACCATCTCACCGAAAGATTGTACCCTTACCTTTTAGCCACCCTAAGTTTATTTTTTGTTTAACCTAAATACAATGAATTTTCTTTTCCTTCCTCTCGTTTCAATTCACTATCAGTACTTTGTCGGCTTGGCGGAGGAGTCCTTGCAATTAAAAATGCTATTTCCGTTTCGTTTTATCATCTCTGTGCCGTCATCATCATCAACATCATCGCGCGTATAGTCGTTATGATTATTGTCTTACAGTTCGGGGGTGCTGTGCACCCTTTCCAAAGGTGTATAGGTAAATATAGTCATTACTTATAATTTTTTTTTTCTTTTTTGCTAAAGGAAATGATAGAATCGCTTTATAATCTTCGTGTGCCTTTGGTAGTACAGAATGTTTGATTTATTGCTGCAAGATTATTTCATGATAACACACCGAGTCCTGTGTGCGCCTCAGAGGTAAGATGGCTTGGTTGGGGTATCTGTAGAGGGGTGGCGGACCTCATTTCGTTTAAATAATTCATAATAAGCAATTTTGGGGAAAAAGGATTTTCTATAATAAATTGATGAGTAATTTTCTTCGAAGAAGGAGTTGATGGTAGATACAAACTTTTTCGTTGATGGATTCAAAATGAGTCTATTTAGGGGTTTTAATAAAATAAATGATCTAGCTGCTGCAGATATGAATGATTGGCTAGTTTTGGCTGTCAAGGGAATAAATTTATATTGAATGATTGTCCTTTTTGTGATAGAAGGGAAATTAGGCCTCAGGACCTTAAGCAAGGTATGCTCTATATTGACTTGTTTATATTATGTCTCGGGGCATCTATAATCAGGATTTCTGAGTTTAAATGTTCAAAATCTTTAGGACGAGAGCTGATTGCAAGATTGCCGCCTGTACCCCACTTCGGACTCTGACTCAGTCCTGGTAATCCATAATGACCTAGACTCCAAATAAGTTGAAGCATCTCACTTCAGTACTAAAGTTTACCCAGATGTGCTGTGTGAATTCGAATGGTCAACTTTGCACGTATAGTCAAATTCAGGCTACCCTCATGGTTAATGGAGGATCAGATAGCTATCTAGCGGGCACCAGATGGAAGTGATAATGCTACATTTTTCTATGATCAATGAAAATAAAAAGCTGCAGTGTTTTACGCATAGGCTTCATGGTTTCGAGAGATAACTCCTATGGAAGAAGCGCCCCATTCACACCATCGTAGCTTATCTTCATAACAGACACAAATTTGCGCGGTATGCCTCTTACGGTTTTGACGCAAGCGTCAAACATCTATCAGCTCTTTGGTAAACTCTGTGCACAGCTCGGTTGTGGTATCTCCTTGCTGCTTATTCGACTCGTTTATCTTCTATATTGATGGAAGTGCTTGAAAGGCGAACCCTACGGGGGGATCAGTAGAAATGCGGTGAAGTGGGAGGGTTATGATCCCTTTTTTCCGGATAATAACCTCGCTGATAAAAGGAAGAAGAAGAAGAAGATTGATGAAAGTGCTTCTGTCACGGTGTACGCTACGTTGGACCTTCCGCATCCTTTTACGGCGTTAAGACTTAAGCTCACATCTACACATACTTTACTATGATGCGAGTATCAAGCAGTTTTTTTGATTCATTTACACGTATTTCCAGATATCTGTTCGGTTACCACTGCATGTATAACAGGATTTCAATAATGATTCATTTCATTTCAAAAATATTCAATGGCTTACCTCTAGTGCTTGAGCAAAGTAGTTCTTAAGCTATTGACGCACTGCGGAATCCCTTGGTCTCTCGATGTCATACCTAACTCCTCGAAGCATGGTGCTCCCACTTTAAAGGACGGCTGTACGAAGGCGAATGTAAGCCCGGTACATCCTGCCTAATTTAAATTTGATATCCTTTCAAACTCGCGCATTGGGGTGCTCTAATTTCCCAATTACTTTCAATTAAAACAAAATCACTCCCAACTGAATGGAATGTCCTTCGTCGTCCATTTCAAATTTAAAGGGTTTCCCTCTGCATATCCCAATCAACGGTAATGAAACTACGGAATTTGTACATTTCAATTATTGTGTCCTCCAGACACATTAAAATTTGCCATTTCCAATACGGTATCCCAAATGAATTCCATAGGACAACATTTTTTTGTTTGCCATAATATTACTCGTAAAACAAAAATTGTTCGCAAACGCAAATATAATTTCCCGCAGAAATTTTCCTCCAACCAGGAGAGAGAGAAAGGACATAGAACGGAAAACTCAATTTCGAAATTAGTTTTCCTAATTAGTTTTAAAATAACACCCAAACAGCATTAAAGCGCCGTTTCGCATAAATGTTCAAACCGATGTATGCATCCTGCTGTCCTGTGTGTCGTCTCCCAGCAGCATTTATGCGGTTCAGCGTGGACGACATGGACATGTGGTAATTATCCGCGCATTTGTTTTTATATGGATTCCCAATAAAATGTGAAATTTCCCTCACCAATGTCCTGTTCATACAAACACACACACATATTGTGTAGAGAGTTGAAATGGAAATGGAAAAACCATTGAATTGCGTACCACAGAAATGTCGACCCCCATTGACGCCATTCGGCTCTGTGCGGTGGGGGAGAGAGAGAGATCTCGTCCTAGAAACCCCCAAATGGAGGTAGATGGGATGAATTGTGATTGGTGGTATGTGCCCAATCGAATCAAAAATTATAACTAATGAACCCATAAAATGTGTACAAATCGACGTTAAAAACGATTGCCTGAAATGCTCAACAGTGCGTAGTTGTTACGAGGGGGACAAGGGTGGTAAATGCAGTGGACAGCGCAAACTGGAGTAATTACGTAGCGTTGACTTCAATGAGCTGGAAAAATATGTAAAGCAAAAATAACCCGATACAACATATTCTGCGGGAAATTTTTCCAACGCCCTTTTTGAATAATTTACGGGATTTTATGGGGGTGAAGGCGTAATGGGTTTGTTACCAAAAAAAGCGGAATTTAAGAAAATTTCACAAATAAGGATCCAAAAATATGAGGTTTAGCACAGTCTCACTTACCGTTACGGGTGTCGATCTTGTGGCCCAATGCAAGTTGCCGTTTGGTTCCTTGGCAGACTAAGACTGCGGTCTTCATCTTCTTCTTCCTATTTCGGCGATGTTATAATCCGAAAACAAGGGATCATAACCCTCCCACTTCATCGCATTTCTACTGATCCGCCTGTGGGGTTCGCCGACTGCGACTAAGGTAGGTAGGTAAAGTGGCGGTCCAAAAGAACCCAATTAGCGCTTAAGGTGCGCCGTTTTGTTACCACGGACTCGAGTATACCTATTGTAGTGGTTAGTTAAAAAGGGATGTTAAGTTTAAACCCAGCCCGTGGAGTTCAGGAAGAGGATTAGTTCTCCAATCCTCTTGTCCGCTATCTCTCTCAGATCCTCGAAGAAGGGTTTGCCAAGAGTTTGTTGTCTGGTCCTCGACAGGGCCGGACATCTGCAAAGGAAATGACATAGAGATTCTTTCTCATTAATATCCTTGCAGCTTCTACAAAAGGTGTTGTGGGGGATACCAAGCTTGGCCGCATGGTCGCCAACTGGCCAGTGACCTATGATAATAGCTGTGACTAAGACTGCGGTAATTTTCGAGAATATTTCTCCACTCAGCAGAAGACCTGACACATCGTGCATCTTCATGCCTTTTGAACGTTTCGAAGACTTCCTTTCAGTTTGACGTATCATCTAAATTTAGGTGAAAAAACTACTTGCTCGGGTCAACTTTACTGAAGAGTATACAGGAAGTGAACTCACACGAGATCAGATCCAGCCTGGTTTGGCAGTGTTTCACCAAGATTGTTAGGCTGGGCCAGCCTAACAAAGTGTCTTTACTGGGTACCAGGACATGCAGTATTGGAAGGAAACGAGGTAGCTAATGAACTAACAAGAAACGGCTCAGACATCCGTTCATTGAAGCAAAACCTATTTGTGGGATGGGATAGAATCACACCCAATACGGCAAGAGCTGACAAAAGAAGAAAAGAGCATTGGTTCGATATCCCCCGATTGGGACAGGCAAAATAAATTCTCGGGAATTACAACCAAAAAGAAGTAGAACATGCCCAAGAGTTAGCAAGAATCGACTTTGCATCTTGATAGGTCACTGCAGTGCAGACTCAAAAAATACAAATATTTGGCGCAACAGCTCTTTAAAGTGCCAGGGCCTAGCTTCTCGCAACAACTCATGTTGTGTGTGTTATACTTTTCACACGAATGGAAGGGACCTACAGTTTTAATGCCGAATACGAACGGCGATTTGAGAGGCTTTTTCGTGACAACAATACTCTCGGATGTTTGTCAGACGCTCGCGAGAAGTGGGACCGTGAAAAAACTTTTTGGTATTTTCTGGGATTCGAACTTGAAACCTCATGCGTAGTGATCCGACACACTAACCACTTACGCCACGGCGCCCACAGTGCAGACTCAAAAAACACTTTAAAAACTTGAGAAAAATAATGGATACTGCAGATTCTGCAGGGACATCGCAAAAAGACCAACGAACTCTGCTATGGAATGCGAAACAGTATTCCATAAAAGAAGACATCACCCAGGGGCTTATCTTCTATCAGAGATTAATCTAGCTTCGCTGAATCCGCTTTAGATACTCCGGTTCATCAAACCAATTGGACTAGAGAAAGTGCTCTTAATCGAGCACATCATCAACTAGAGTCCTAGTTTGGAGAGTACAATGGATCTACTATAGGTCGCACCTCACACTTCACCAACCATACATCTACATACGAGAAGTGATCGTATTAAAAAGCGTGAAATTAATCTTTGAGTATCTGACCCAGAAAACTCTGTCCCTTACCACATAGTATAAACATGGTTCAAGTAGGCTACACTTAAGCTATAAGGAAAAGTATTCAGTGGGAAGTAACGGATGTTGTAGGCCCAGGGACTGCCTTAGCAGACATTGAAGTACACCTTCATCTTACAAAGTAAGGCACGCGTCTTCTGTCGGTCCTTACCAATGTTATCACCTGACCTAGAACCTCCGAAATTTCTTCATGATCCATTGCAATAGCCCGGTGATAGATGGCTTGGAAGTCAAGGACTTTTTGTTCCAGCAGCTGATATGATATACAGCGCTGATAACTGCCTGGGAATACTAAAATCTTTGACAATAAGAAATCTTGGAAATTGTTGGCCGCATGACTATATTACAGAACACATTCAGTTTTCCAATTGAGCCACCCGCAGTAGCAGAATACATGCGCACAGCCTACCAAATATGCTAAGGTCTGTTTGTAAGAAGGCTTTGAAGGACTGCATTCATGAAGACGACTCCGATGCTGTCGTATGTCTCGGTAGCGCAGCTATGTCCAGCCAAAATGTGTGCATGTAGAGCATCCTACCCTAGTTTAATTCCCAGCCTTTTAGTGTCTACCTTGCCGTCCACAATGTATCCTTATGCATGGAAACGAATTAAATTACACTAATTACCGAAATGGAATTATCACAGACCACCAACCTGGCTCTTTAAAACCCCAAAAGTGGGGCAAAATTATAACAAACAACCAAGGACACATGCGAGCACAATAATTGCACTAGGATCCATCCCACACATCCACGCAGAGCCTATATATGCGCATACCTACAGTTTTGTAGCTAAATTAGTTCGTAATGTGATTTATTGGGTAAATCATGGAAAATTATGCTAACAAAAGATTTTTTTTTTTATTTCATGTTGTCCGTAACGCGCAAGCAAACAGGGTGAAACCTAATTACGGTTCAGTATTTTACTGTCCAAATAAAATACACATCGGGAGCAAGCTCGCGCTGTACATATATGTGATGTAGGTCCTGTCACAGTAATTTCATTTTGTCCCGTGTGTGTTGTGTATTTGTTTGCGTAAAAAAGGCAAAAAAAAACGAACTATCATTAATATTTAGATTGGTGTACGTATCTAATTTATTTAGAGTAGGTACACATAAAGCCGAAAGAGAGAAAAAGGACATTCTGATGATATTGACGAGAAAAAACAACACAAAGTCTGATGTTTCAACAGGAAAATTCCCTTTAATCATGAAAACACAAACACAGATGGAGAGAATTTATTAGAAAAAGAAAAGGAAAAAAGGAAAACCATAGGGAAATGGGAAATAAAAGCAACGAACATAGAAGAAAAAACCGCTGTGTTGGTTTTCGTAGAACGATAAACGAAATCAAAAGCGAATTGCAAATGAATATATGGCTTGCGGTGGTGTATTCGTTGGAAGGATAACATGCAAACAATTGTTGCTCCTCGGAATTGTTGACACACGGAAAGCAGCCAAGTGGCGATAAGTAGTGGAGATAATTAAATTAAAATATACCACACGCTGTACAAGCTAAACAAATTTATAATGGCAACCTTATGGTCATTGTAATGAGGCTGATGGCTCTCTCAAGTTACTGTACTTTTTGCTTGGAGTCGTGCTGCAACTAAGGGTAGACTGGGGCGTCAACCAAACCTTGAGCTTAAGCAAGCTGCCTTTAGTTACGCATGTTAAACTGGTTTCGACTCTTCGACTGCGGTCTTGCTTTACTGCCTTGCCTCCTCAAGACACGGCTGGTGCACTGGTTTGCTTACGCTCCATATGTTCTAGACGGCAATGTTTCTGTAAAGAAAGAAAGCCATTCAAAGAAGAATTATATCTGCAGTTGATCATGTGAATGCCTAAAACCACTCGTCAGCAACCTGATAGGTCCTTCTCAGTGCGGTTTCAGACCAGAAAAATTCACAATTGACGAAATATTCCCACACGGACATAAAATCGATACGCGCCAGCTCTTCTTTGATTTCAAAGTTGCCTATTATAGCGTGTATAGAGACGAGTTATATAGAGTCATGTTTAATCTCAGCATCCCTGCCAAGCTCATCCTGTACAGGATGACGATGGAGATCTATTGCTGCTCCATCGAATTCGGTAAGAACACAATCGAACCATTCAACTTCAGGAAAGGTCTTATGCAAGGTGACGCACTTTCATGTGATTTCTTTAACATAATACTTGAAAGAATTGAACGAAACTCACAAGCCAACAGCGACTACATCAATGATACTGACATAACTGGAAGAACTCAGTGGGATGTCAGTGGGGTGTTTGCGAGTATTGGGACAGAGATAGCAACGGTGGGTTTAGCGGTCAATGAAAGCAAAACAAAAGGTATGCTGCCAGAAAGCTACAATGGACAAACATAATTTTAAGGTGGTTGGTCTACCTAGGCTCTATGGTGAACGCCGCAAATCAAATAAGGTAGGTTAGGTTAGGTTAAGTTGAGTATGGTTATAAGGTTATCATAAGATACTAGGAACCAAGGTGGGCCCATCGTGATCCCTAGGGAACCTTTACGGCAAAAAGACCTAAACCAATTCTTCCATATACTTGATTTCCCTGCAGAATTTGAAGATGTCCTTATTACGGTTCCGGGACCTTACCTCTTCTAGGTTATCGGAGAAGTATTTTCCAAGGTCCCTTAGCCTTATTCTGGCAATGCCTTGGCATTCACAGATTATATGTGTTATATCCTCCGAAACATGTAGGTCATAACAGTACCTGCAAACATCCATATTTGATAAACCCAGTCTCATAGCATGCTGCGTTAAAAGACAATAGCCAGAGAGTATTCCTATCGCTGTTCTTAGGCCTGACATTTCTAGTTACATGATCTCCCCAGATTTTTCTTGCGGTCTAACACAGGCCACAAGGCCTTAGACACCTTATGACCATCTAAGATTAGCTATGTTATGTTGATGATTCTATCCCGAATAGTTCCATTAGCCACACACCTTGGTGTTTAATGTTACCGATTATGTCCCTATGCGAGGGCTCTGCTCCTCTTTTGGCTCCCTTTTCATTGCCTTCTATATCTAATCTGACGCGATTTTGCGTACATAATGCTTTAAGCATTGTGCGGCAATTCCTGACGATCTCAGGTTAAATAAGGTAACTTTGTATAAAACAGTAATCATCCCAATCCAGCTGTATGGCGCACAGACATGGTTTTTGTCAAAATCGGATGAAAATGCCATTGGGTAGGTTAGATTGACTGTCTGTACAAGAGTGCAGATATACTTAGATCAGTAAAGGTCCATTTTGATGCCATAGATGTACCATTAGTCCACTTAAGGACTAATTAAAACCAACCGGAGCTTTTGATAAAGCGGTGGCCACTTATGACGCCTAAGGGCGCCAAATCGCCGAGGTTATCAAGGAAGGGGGCCCTTAGATGGAGCCCTTGGTTGCTTTGAGAGAAAAGTTCTTCGAGTAATCTTTGATCCGTCTACATAGACGTTGAGTGGAGAAGAAGGTACAATGCTGAACAACACGGCCTATATAATGACGTCGACTCAGGCAAAAGAGCTCACATAAAATAAGTAGGATGGCTGGGTCATGTAGAGCGGATGGAGCCTAACGTTCCAGCCGTATGCTACTATTCCGAATCCACCCCGGGTGGGCGGAACAGTAGCATATTGCATCGTGGCAGGTGGCGCGGATAAGTGGAAGGGGTCCCCCTCAACTATTCAATTACACCCAAACTATTAAGTTACCCTTTTAACCCAACGCCGATTGGAGTAATTCTTGGTTTATCTCTGCGCTGGCTGGTATCATGTAGAGAGCCTACAGCGGAGCCCATGTAGACGAATTCCTATAAAAAGATGGTGGACATCGATTTAAAATTGCTGAGGTTTTTCCAACAACTGCCACTGTGCAAAAGTGGGATCAATAGTCAAATTTCTTAGCCTAGAACTATTGCACACCGCAAATACAATAAAGTTATGGACAACTTAAGGCCATATAAGCTCGCGCGGGATATTAAGGGGATTACCCTCTAGTTGACACAGTTAAGATGGTATTCTTTCCTTGAGATATGCAAGATGGAGGTAAGATTCCAATTATTCAGTATTTTTACATTAAGTCAAGTATGGGTCCGTGGGTATATGGTCCTTAGTTGCATATGCATAATGTGTCGGATGGCCAACTCTTCTGTCGCCTTTTTGATACCTCCATAAAGGTGTCAGTTCGAGATACAGTTCGGCAACAACATTTTGAAAAGTATTTTCTATGTGAGTGCATGGAGTCAAGATTGGAATCGAACAGTCATTGCAGCTCAGTGTGATTTGTTCACTGGGAAATATGCGGTTCAAAGAGTCTTAACTTATTACTGCTGGTGGTAGCTGCAATGCTGTCTTTATATAGCTTACTTTTGCCAACCCTACTCCAGCTAGCTTTAGTAAGCCATTTGCATTGCTTTCGCTGCGATATACTGAACATATTTTTGGTCAACAGCAATTGAGCTGCTTTATTCTGATCTTTGCGAACATTTTTGGTGCACTGAGGGATCCTTTAACTAAGCTTCCTCATATTCTCGCGGAGTATTCAAAAGAGCAGAGTACGTAGTTGCATTATAGCTACCATATGATGTTGTCTTCGTACGACCCCTATGTCGACTCCTGGCCTGTTCTGGAGCCCCATGACGCAATTTCTAAACGAAACCGGCAATTGGTTCATTACAAACGCTACTGTCCCATACTACGTTTCGAGCAGTCAGTAGTTGCCAAACTAATCGCAATCCAAAGCCCCACCTTTTATCATAAAGCCAACAAAAAGCCTTTACCAAATCAAGATAAATACCCACAATTAGCACGTCCTTAGCACACATTCCACAGAAGAACTAATAAAAATAATAATATCCATCTGCACAAAAACCAGATCCTTGCAGAGTACATTATCTATATACAAGCTTCCTCTGCACCAGACAACACACTCCTAATGGCCATCTATAAATAATTTACCTGGGTGTTTCATTCTTACTACTGCAATGTGGTACACCTCTGGGGTACGTCCTGTCCAACAATTGCTGCCATTTAACCATGGCAGGCATTAAAGGAGCTTCGTTTCGGTTCGGTTATTTAGACATTTTTAGCTTTCTATTTATTTTTATTGTTTTTTTTTTTTTTTTTTTTTTCTCCTCTTTTTTTGTTTTGTCCTGGATGCCTGGATGGTCTATTGAATCCACTCCCTCACTATTGTTCTGAAAAAGGATTTCAAGGGATAAGTAGCAAAAATCGTTGTGCTTAAAATACTAAGCTAAATACAGGATTAATAGAGGATTTGAAAACGAAAGATAGAAACGGTCGTCGCCGGTCTGTTGGGAGAGATTGCATTGAATCTATGAGGTGGAGATACTGCGATGTATAGGTAGTGGCATACACCAGAGAGAGAGAAAATGGATTCCTGTTGCTGGTGCCTTTGAATAGTGAATAATTATTTTCGTAGGAATAAGGAAAATTAACAGCTGTAAGCCGATCTAATTGAAATGGACGATTTAGGAGGACTATTTGTTTCTATGGATTTAGTGCGATTTGACAGATGGAAACTAATTGAAGCGATTTGAATGAAGGGATGCAGGATATTTTGCGCATTTCTATGAGAAATTTGTATAAAGACCTACAGGTAATAATGCAGTGCAAACTATGAGTTGAAAGGATCTTGCTTACATCCCTTTGAAGGCTTATAATGTCATCAAGGCGAGGGTGCATTTTTTTTTCGAAGTTCTGTAATAAACTTCTGCTCTCTCCACTCCTTTTCAGGCCCTTTGGGGTTAGAACGGTCCACTCTTCCATCTGATTGGATGTGTGGATTCCACTGCATGGCGTATTTTGCGGTGAAGTTATCTTCTCGCCGTTCGTATACCAATTGAACGCCGTTCTTCTCGCCGTTCAATTGGTATGCGATTCGGCCAAAAAATCGTTAAGATAGGTTTGCAGCCTACGAGTGACAATAGTGGTCACCTTCCAATCCAAATTCGAAAACTCACTCACATTTCAATGGTAGGTTGGTGGCCTTTATGTGTTATGAGAGTACTGTTCCAGCAAATTCTTTGTTGCAGTTTGAATAGCCTGAAGATACGAAGCGATGTTTGGGACCCAAGTATACTACGACCTGTAAAATCTATTGTACTGTCCAAATGGCTTCTGATAAACCTCAAAACTTAACTTGGGTTCCTGGTTTCAGGTTTCCCCTGGGCTCATTGAAACCTGCGCTAGATGAAGTAACCGATTCTTTGTGGCCCCTGGGCATTTAGAAAGAATGTGTTCTACTCTTTCCGATAGTCTTATTTCATTCATGTGGTACCTGAGAGGACAATGTCCGGTTAGGTAGCCCGTTAGACTTTTTAAATCGTCTCTGCTGAATTTAAGCAGCTTGCTTGCTCTATTTTTGTTGGATTTATGAACTTCTTCGCCTGTCTTAGGCCACTTTGATTGGCCCAGTTTTTCGCCGTCCTTCAGCTTCGCATTGTGTAATTATGGATTGAATACTACTAGGTGGTACCCCGAAGTAAGGTTCAGGTTCGATGAGTGAACGCGCAGCATATATACTCGCCAGAGGGTCTACTCGTTCATTTCCCTTAAAGCCGTCGTGTTCAAATAGATATAGGTGTGGGTTCCATTAGTGGTTCTCCACAGGCATTCCCAAATGCGTAATTCTATTGCGTAAGCCTTTGCTTGCTAGATGGCAGTTGATTTACCAAGCGCTGCCACACGCTGAAAGTTGTGACCATAGACTCCAGCTCCGGTATTGCAATTTTCCAATTTGTATCCATCTGTGTTGAACGATGTGTTAAGACCTTTGATTTTCCATTCCTGGCGATCACCAATTACAGCTTCGAATTTCCTGGAGAACCGAAATATCTTGAGCATTGTACCTTGGGCATTGGAATCTTGAAGATTAAGTTATTTTGAATGGTTTCATGAATGCTCAGATGGCCTGTAAAATCACCAAGTTTTAGTTCTGTATCTGTGGTAGCCTAAGAGCACTCAGCGTAGCTTTAATCTGCACTGTGGAGCGCAGTGACGTTTGACTAAGCGTTGTACATAATGCTGCTGTGTCGGCTAAGTTTTCGTTGACCCGGTGATGTCCACACAGGCAAGCCTGAACACCACGTTCTCGAGATACCATGATTGATTTCCATCTACTATAGTTCCATTTACAGAAATTAAGCCCTATTCTCCACCGGAAGAAATCTGCAAAACGAATTTCTCCATTTCCAGCGAATCCGTTCGAAATCCATTTACAACCTCTCCGAGTTTCATGTTTATGAAATCATAAGTAAAAGCATTAATTGCAAAGCACGTTCACAATAAGACAACTAAACCCACTAAAAGCTATTTTCCATCACTCATTTTGGGCTCAGACAAAACCGAACGGATTTCAATTCCATTAACAGAGGACTCCCATTGAACACGAAAATGCATTCCCATTGCATGGCCATTACAAATATTTGTAAATACCAATTTTTAAGCTCGACATAGCAAAAATTTCGTTCGCAATTAAACTAAAATCCATTGAGGAATTCATTTTCCCACCATTACTCAAACAAGGACATATCCGATGGACAACTGCTGCACACG
Source organism: Brachypalpus laphriformis (assembly GCA_945910035.1). Classification (NCBI taxonomy): domain Eukaryota; kingdom Metazoa; phylum Arthropoda; class Insecta; order Diptera; family Syrphidae; genus Brachypalpus; species Brachypalpus laphriformis. Next base: position 164,577,610 of record OX246756.1, read on the forward strand.
CCATCGTCCATTATCTCAGCAACATCCATTACCAGTAATTTTACAGAAGCCCACCATTGTCTATTTGTATCTATTATTTGTTAAAGTTTTTGTTTTTTTTTTGTTTTTTGTTGTTGTTGTGTATATTTTCAATAACACAAAACTTTGTTGTTGCATGAATCGGTCTATAGATACAAAAATATCGATGGTGGTTATAGTCGTACATATGGTAGTAGGTATTGAAAATTCATTGATTTTGATAGATAAAAATGAAACGTTCTCGAACAATAGCAGCATGCAACTTTCACTTAACTTTTGATTACATATAAACGTATATATAGATACTTTCCTGAGGGAACGCTATATGTACATATACGGGTATATGGCACACAACACACACAGCGGGTGGGTAAAACTGCTGGGCATGTTGATAACACTCAATTTTCGAAAACAATAGAAAGTGCTTTACAAAAGCTATAAAACGTTCTTTTAATTGCATTTCGCTATAGAACGAGTATATGCTCGTACCTACCGCTGGGGATGAGTGGGTGAGTGTGAAATGTGAATATGATAAGGGAATGAGGGGCTGTATGTTTTTTTTCCACTGGACAAAAGGATTTCACATCCAAAGCACCGTGCCATACACATTGATTTCAAGTGCTAGAGAGGACTATGCACTCTCTCTCGTTTCATGCATTGCAGGACATCGTTGTTTGTACGTTGCAATAGTTTTTCCATCTTTTGTGATTTTTATTCGTCGCTCCCTTTAGTCGTCGTAATTTTTATGTTTTATTTTTATTCCATGACTCGGCATGGGGGGTGAAACTATGAAAGAATATTTACTTCCCCCATCCCTGGTGGTTCGTGTCCAAACCATAAAAATTCAAATTTAAAGAAAAAAAAAAAACAGGATCTAGAAACAATAGAAAACGTGAATGTGTCCCGTACATTTTTTTCCCCTCTGTGTCCATTGTTAGAATTGTTAACAAAACTCGTAACAAAAAATAATCCTTTCAATGTGTCCTTAGGCTACATGCAAAATAAATTCTCTCCACCGCCACCGTTCGGCAAAAAAGGACCTCTCTAGACTTCACACGAAACAAACATTAACAATTTAAAAACAGAAAACAGGCAAAAAATGTCGCCGATTAAACTGCGTTAAAGCGGTTACGGGTGTTAGCTGCACATTAGTTTAAACACCACCCAGAGCTCCACATGAATTGACGTGGATTCGTGTCGCCTTCAACCCCCATCTGGATTTGGGGACAACAACATTTTCGCTTATTTAGTTTTGTATATAATTAAATTAAAATACAGTACTCATCGGATAAGTCGTAATAATGCCATTAGGTAAATGCGGTCTATCTGTACCTGTGCCTGTGTGTGTTCGGGGTTGTGTGAGTAAATTGCAATTACTTAATTTGTACGTTTTCAGAGCCCGTGAGCTGTAAGTACCTACATGCGACACAGTTTAGTTGCTGTTTTGTCGTTGATAGGGGGCTATTTCCGGTTGCTTAGAACTAAGTTAGGATGAAGTTGACATTTTGTTTTTTGTTCGTTTTTGCCTGTCGCACAAATTTGCTTAAATTGCTCTAAAATTGTTGACCTGAATTAACTTTGAAACACGCAGGAGTCTATTAATTTTGATTGCTGTAACAATGTTGTTATGTAGATGGGGGGTGGGAGGCTATCTTATCATCTGTAATTTACAGGCTTAGCTTTTGTTACATTGACCCTCAGTGTGATTGCTATTTTTGTATGATAAAGCTGCTAGAAAACATAGGCATGGTATAGATGTTTCAATAATTTTGCATTATGAACCGTTCTCCGTTCGAATATCAGGTGTGACTTCAACAATGAAGTCAAACCTTTTTCGAGTCTATCGTCGGATCTGCAACGAGTCATGTGAGACTCCGGAACACCTTCTGGAGTCTTGTGGGGCACTAACTCACAAAAGATTGAAATACTTGGGCAAATACCAAGTATCAGAAGAGGATATGCCAACCATGGACCCACTTCTCATTCTCAGATTCTTAAAAGAAACTGGTCTGGAGAAAGAGCTCTAAGGTGAACTATTCTCGCGAAGGCAAAGTAAGAGCATATGACCTTCAAACACAATTCCGCAGGAATTGCAATTGCGAAGGGGACTCTAACGAGGGAACAAACATCCCCAAGGTACTAGCAGGGGGCACAATAGACCATTAGGTCACAGTGCAAAATAACCCTACACAAATAATAATAATAATAATAATCGTCGGATCTTATAAACGATGGCGTGCAGTCTAAAACTTAATCTCTGGTTTCTTCTGGGTCAGGACATATTAAAGGCGAAAGCTATTCAGCATTTCCGCTCGTCATGTGAAGTGCTACAGAACAGATACTATTGCACGACAAAGCTCTTAAGCATTAGAGGCATGTTAGAATGGTTGCACAACTTCTTCTTCTTTCGCCTATTTCGACGAGGTTTTAATCTGAACTCAGGGGATCATAACCCTACCACTTAACTGCATTTTAACTAATCGCCTCTTTGACCTCAGGAAATATCGACAGGCCTGCCTATTTTGGATCGCTTCGTTACGGGGGCAAACTGAATACTGGTGTAATCCAGGAGTTTCTAGTCCTACCTTTCTTTCGCGATATCATTGGGACATTCATTAATGTTGCCTTTTGAATGCGGTTCAACTGATCTGTTCTTTGAACATAACAATACCATTTGAGTCAGTCGCGATCTATTTTTCGTGAGAAGGTGACTTTGATGTGAAGGCTTCTTCTTCTTATCCGATCAATCTTTGTCACTCCTGCTGCTATGCGAAGCATCTTAACGAACTAATTGGGCACTTTTTCGCCAAAATCTTGCCGTCAAGGATGACATGCTGCTCACATCTTTAAGATCTAAATGTGATGTTGATGTGGCAGCCTGCCAAATAAATGACTTCCTAATCTCTTTCTTCAGGAGAAGCTGTGTACCGAAAAATGACAATACAGGTAAACGGAGCGTACCGTGGTGGAATGACCAGCTAGAGATACTCCGCAAAACGCAGTAAAAATTGCGACGAATATAGGCCCGCTTTGACTAAATTCAACATAGAGTTGAGGAAATCCAGGAAAACAGCATGGAAAAGAACTGCGAAAAGATTGAGTCCCTTCCAGTTGCAGCCCGTCTCCAAAAGGCTCTCTCAAACGATCATTCCAATGGGGTGGGATTGCTCATCAAACCTGATTGCACCTACACTGCCAGTCGAAGGGAAACCCTGGAAACTCTGCTTGAAGTTCACTTCCCTGGCTCAACAATTCTAAGCGACCACGTACTTGTTGCCCCTGAAGGCTCCACATGTGGCACCTCCAGAAGAGTCAACAGCTTGTCTGGAAATCTGTTCAGTCAAGAAAAAATTAAATGGGCAATCGGTTCATTTAAACCCTTTAAGGCACCTGGCAGTGATGGTATTTTTCCAGCTCTCATACATAAAGGTCGTCAAGAAGTCAAAGCTGCCTACCGTTCCAAAGAAATTGCCCTTTGTGCATTCCTTGACATAGAAGGTGCTTTAGATAACACTGGTTATGAATCCATCACTAGTGCTATGAGACGCAGTGGAATAAACGAACCTACTACCAGATGGGTTAGGAACATGCTCGATAGCCGCATAATAACATCTTCGTCTGGAGAAGTCTCTGTGACGGTCTCCGCGGCCAAAGGTTGCCCCCAAGGCGGCGTCCTCTTGCCTCTCTTATGGTCACTCCTGGTGGATGACTTATTGAACACACTTAATAGTTCAGGTTTCACAACCATAGGCTATGCAGATGATCTGGTGATCATTATTAAAGGCAAACATGAAGACAATGTGTGTCAACTCATGCAAAATGCACTCCTTGTAGTCTCGGACTGAAGCCATAATCGGACTTACTCCGTTACATATATTTATAAAAAAAAAAGTGGCAATCCGCAGTGCAGTTAGTCTTAGAAAATCAGATGCTAATAGTACACGGGATCACGTGGATCTCATGGAGCTATTGTCCGACTTCCCCGAGCTAGATATGCTCAGCACGGTCTCCGACTTTAGAAGGTTTGAGATTGTGATTCCAAGCCGTGATATATGGAATAATGGCGGACCGTCGCTTGATCCAAAAGATATAGTGTGGTACACCGATGGATCAAAACTGGATTCAGGAGTTGGCGCCGGTGTGTACGGACCCAACCATAAAATTTCGAAATCACTCGGAAAGAGTCCTAGTGTTTTCCAGGTCGAGCTTTGCGCCATTGAAACTTGTGCTAACATTAACCTGCATTCAGACATTAAAGGTGGCTCTATCCATATACTCACCGATAGCCAAGCGGCGCTCAAAGCACTGATCTCCCATTTGAACAGTTCAAAATCAGTTCTAAGCTGCTTCGACAGCTTACAATATCTGGCCCAACACAATAGAGTAAAATTGTGGTGGGTACCGGGTCATGTAGGCGTTGACGGCAACGAAACTGCAGACCTGATAGCTAGGAAGGGCTTCTCTGAGTTGTTCGCTGAACCCTTCTGCGGAATATCCGATTCCGCCTTTAAACTTACCCCAAACATTTGGGAACGCAACATGTGCATCTCCCACTGGAATAACTCCCAAGGTCTCAGGCAGGCTAAAAGAGCTGTCCAACCCTTCCAAAGACAGGCAGTTGATATCCTAAAATACGGCAGAAATGACATATCAGCTGCCGTTAATTTACTCTCCAACATAGTGAACCGTCTGTGACACCTGGATGTGCAACTGCGGTGTAGAGCCTTCCTTTAATCAATTTAATTTAGTTAAGTGCTGCGTTGGTCTTAATTTTGTATGCTTTCTTGTTCGATTCTCTTGCGATGGGCCAGTAGATTTCTTAGCCATTATTTGTGGCTAATCGTTGTGAACTACAGATACATGATTTTTGTATTGATTTTAGCAATCAATTTCTAGTAGGAAGCCAATTAATACCTCCTAACAATTGCAACGTTATTTATTGGGCCATTCAAGAGGTTATAGAGTTTATCTACCGGTTTCTCGTTTGGTTGTTATAGGTGCTTCCACAGAACGTGCTAGGAAGATGCCTTTCAGGATGCTTCTTCTAAAATAAATATTTGGCGCAACAGCTCTTTGAATGCCAGGGCCTAGCTTCTCGCAACCACTCATGTGCGTTATATTTTTCACACGAATGAAAGGGACCTACAGTTTAGTGCCGTATCCGAAGGGCGATTTGAGAAGCCTTTTCATGACAACAATACTCTCGAATGTTTGTCAGACGCTCGTGAGAGGTGGACCGTGTTTGGTGTTTTCTGGGATTCGATGCGTCCTCTACATACATTAATTTATCCAAGATACATTTCTTCTGCTGCATGTTTCTTAGTATGCAAAACCTTTTCTTCTTCTTAACTCTTGTATGTATAAATCAGACTGTTTTGGAGTAATTCAGTGAATTTACAGGACCAGTTCCTAGAGCGTCACTTGATATCGAAATCACTTCTTTAGCATCAGCGTTATCCTCTTCTTTGTTCTGCAGATGTAGACCCAAAAAATATTGATAACTCTACAGATGTTCCTTGATGTGTCATGCCCTAACGAAAACTATCCAAAGCCAAAAATGATTGCCAGGACATGCTATGTTTGGTCATTATTACAGAGTGAGTTGGAACACTTCATCGGAATCTATTGCCCATGTCCATTGAATTTTGTCTTCTCGTAGAAAAATTGTGATGATTGCATATGATTGCTAATAAGATCACTTTCTAAGACATCTTCCATTCATGGTGCACAATAGCAGTGCAAGTGAGCGAAATGTGTCCAAGAAGGGGGAAAAATCAGCGTCGGACTGCAGTGATAATTTAACGATCGCATCCCATGAACAGCATGCATCTTTAAAGGAAAATGTAGGTCTTTGTTGACGAAAATAGGACGCAGAATATATCATCGATATGTGAATGAAACTCAGTCATCACAATATAGATTGTATTATAGCCAGCGTCAGTATTACTTCCGGGAAAGGACATACTTTATGCGCAAGAGCTCTATAAATCCTATAAGTACTATTTTTAAAATAAGGGCCGAATTATTAGCCCTTAATTATATACCGCAGCGCCCGGAGCTCCCAACTTAATGCGACCTCTGCAATTTGACAGAGCGAGAAAATGTGTTTCAGTTTATGGCGAGATGTCCAATTTTAAGGAAGTTCGCATCAGCCACTTTCAATCATACACACTCGAGATGAAGCAGACATTGAGTATTCTAAATAGGGACCAACGTTGAGGACTATGTTTTTTTACATACATACATACATACATACATTTTCAATGGCCCGCTAATCCTTCATGAAGGTCGCGGGGGAACGATGCTCAGGTGGACCATCCATCCTTCTCGATCCTCCGCCATTGACTCCAACGCATCAGGAGGAATCCCTAGACGGCTCCAGGAGAGACGTCGGACTTGATCCAACCATCTATTTGTAGGCCTTCCGCGAAGTCGCCTACCTGATGGCACGGCAATCATGGCACGTTTTGAAAGCCGGTCTGGGACATACGCACTACGTGACCAAACCATCGAAGCATCGATCGTTCCGTTCGGAGAAGTAGCTGCTTAACATTAAGCGCCTTGCATACTCTGGTGTTGCACAGTCGATCCCTATGAGTTATTCCAGCAACACCGCGAAGGAACCTAATTTCGGCAGCTTGTATCCGCGATCTTATTCTTTCGGTCACTACCCAAATTTCATGACCGTGGGTGAGAATTAAAATATACACCGAGTTAAAAGCCGATAGCTTAGCTTGAACACTAAGTTCGGCCTTCCTTATAACAGATTGCCCAAGCTCTCTCAAAATTGATCCAGCCTGACCAATTCTACAGTATAACTCAGCATTGCTCTTCCCATCGAGGTACTTAAATTTATCCACCTGCTTCAGTGCGACTCTACTAACATGCAGAGTGCACTAAATGGGTTTTCATTTGTATGAAGTCTAGTGAAATCTTTTACTGCCTTATATGCTTTACTTTTAGTGAATGGAGTAATATGATTTGGATTTAGGCGAACCCCACAGGCGGATCAGTAGAAATGCGGTGAATTTGGAGGGTGGTGAACCCTTGTTTTCGGATCATAACCTCGCTGATAAAAGGAAGAAGAAGGAGTAATATGATTTGGATATAGTTTAAGGATTCTGCTTGTTGCACTAATACAGAAGTGTCTATCAAATTCTTACAAGCTGAGTTAAAATGCAGCTCTTTCTCTGGCATTGACAGCTTCTAAGACATATTTCAGATCACAGCTTTAAAATCATTAAGCCTCTCAATAGTGCCCAATAACAGATGTTTTGCTTCTCAAAAAAAATGGGATAGTTTATGCATCTTTGCAAGGTAACCGAAGGTCTTTGCGTTCAACTCTATTACAGTGCTACTTTTCAATCAGATTCATCATCCTCGAATAAGACTGACTTCCTTATAGTTTCTATTGTACGCCGTACATCTATATCTTAAATGCCTAATCTTTAATCGTATCAAAGACCTACACACCTTACCTACTATTTTCAATCAATGAAATAATTGGAATCGCAAAGAAGCGACAATTTTCGCCACCACTTTCACGGCCCATTACCCACCCCAGCTATCTAGCGTTTCAAACTTAATTCGCTTTGAAATTGGATTCTCTCTTCTCATCGAAATTCTAATCTTCAAAGGAATTCAGCAATTTGTACCTAACTATAGGGCACCAGTTTATTCTCATTAAGGAAGTAAATTAGTGTCACCCAAGCAGTTGTGTAAGAATATTTCTTTTTTTTTTCCTTTGCCTTATATAATTCGAATACCTATTTAGTTTATTTGTATACAAAGTCAATGGTATATAACCAATTTTGCTATAAATCAACTCTTTTTTATTTGCAGATGAACCGTGCCCTTCAGCTTAAGCCAGCGGATAGTGAAAGTCGTGGCGGTAAGTCCCCTTCTAAAGAAATACTTATAAATTTTAAAAATTATTTTTTAGATTAGATTTTAAGTTTTGTAGTTATTGTGAGTTTTTGTTTAAATTAGCCGTTGAATGTTTCTGTCTTTTGTGAAAAATTAAGAAAAAAAAACAAATGTTATGGGTACAAACAAAAATTTAAATTATTTTTGAATGAGATTATAATTTATTTATTTTTTTTAGTTTTTGTGTAGAAATTGGTTGAATGTTATGCTTGCACAAAACTGCTGCTTTGCACATCAATACTGTTATTATCTATCTATTATTTAGATTTCAAGCAAAAGAATGGTGAAAGCCAGATATGCGTATTTTTTCCCCATTTGTTTAGATAGTGAAATTCATTTCACACATACGTGATTATGAATTGTGTTAAGCTTCTATAGCAGACATACTTTTTTTTTTACTGATTGTGGTGTATGTGGGGTAAATGATATATGGCTTGGGATAATTTTCTGTGCTGGGAATATTTATTTCCCTTGGGGGTTGCAGAATAAGAAATGTAACCTTGACGCGATGATGTTCTGCTACGTTTCTTATTACCTTGTCGCGTGTATTTGGGGGTTTGTAAGCATTGATTAATGTGGGCTTCATTAGGAGGTGGATTATGACGATATAAGGTAGGGGAATTATGAAATGGATGAATTATTTTCGTAGAGTATCTTAGGACAGGTATGCCATGCATTGTACAGAAAATGAAAGCTGGCAAGTAAAAGGAAAGAAGAGTGGTTAAAATGGCGTCCAACTTGAGCGTGGGATTTTTTTTTTCCAGATTAGAAATTATTTTATTTTTACCTCAAAGGGAGCCTGGATGAAAATGACCTTGAAAAATATTCCTACCACGACGAAAATATTTTCCATAAACTGCAGATAGTTTCGATTCTGAGAAAGTTATAAACAGTTCCCTTCAGATGCATTAAGCATCGGAATTTTGTTCAACATACCGGACAAAGCTCACACTTTTGTTTCATGGGATCTGTACACTCTTGTGGCTCACTCACTGCGGCTTCGCTCCCCCTCAAATATTTTGCTGAGTTTTCGAGGCCCATTCGTCACAACTTACGAAAGAAAAACAATTTCCTTTTGTTAAGAAATGTCCACGAAAAATGTACAGTCAACTTTGGCTGGTTCTGATTTTAAAAATTTAAACGAACTTGACCCCAAATTTTGCCAAAACATGTTTGTTTACATGGCGTCACGATCAAACGTTTAAGAATACCATCAATCTCTTTTCAGAAAGCCTTTCAAGTTGAATTCATCTCATCCAGAAAATTATCAGCAAAGGTAACATCGTTGGTGAATCAGTGGCTATATACATTGACTGCCAGGCAGCCGTTAGGTCTCTGGAATCCGCCGTAATTAGATCTAAGCTCGTTAGTATCTGTAAATGGCATCATAGTGAAGTATTACAGACTAACAGTGTGACCTATGCTGAGTACCATGACATATGGGTATGCCGGGTGATGCGGTCGGCGATGCACATTTCACAAGTCCTCCTCTTCGTGAAGGTTCCTACTTGTCGGAGATGAAGCCAACAAACGATGGATTCATCTGGATGCGTGCTTCATAACAGTACGCGAGTCACCAGTGGTATAATTTCGGAGCACTGTGCCATTGGCATTCATACAGAGCGTATTGTATAATGACTTCTGCAGGAGCTGTAGGAGTGAGAAAGATATTGAATCTCTCCAACACCTGCTATGTGGATGCCCTGCCCTTGCCGGCAGAAGAATAAGGACTCTTGGTCGCTGCTTTTTCAATGAATGAGAGGACCTACGTCACATTGAGCTGAAAGAACTTCTGAGATTCATATCCCTATCTAGAAGATTCTAAACTAACGCTTTCCCTTTCCGAGCTGACAGAGCCTCTGAGATTTATATCCTTATCTAGATCTCTTTTCTAGTTCCCAGCGTAAAAATGAAGTGTACACAATGTACCCTTGTTGGTCTTAGTGGGAAGTGACTTCGTCGTAAAGCACCCATCCATCATTAAATTTATCGCATCCTATGACTTATTATAGAGCTCTTTACTCACATTACATCCTGTTTCCACTGTGATGTTTTAAACAAATACTTACAAAATACAAATATTTGGCGCAACAGCTCTTTAAAGTGCCAGGGCCTAGCTACTCGCAACCACTCATGTTGTGTGCGTTATATTTTTCACACGAATGGAAGGGACCTACAGTTTAATGCCGAATCCGAACGGCGATTTGAGAAGCTTTTTCGTGACAGCAATACTCTCGGATGTTTGTCAAACGCTCGCGAGAGGTGGAACCGTGAAAAAACCTTTTGGTATTTTCTGGGATTCAAACTTGGAACCTCATGCGTAGTGATCCGACACGCTAACCACCTACGCCACGGCGCCCACAGATACTTCGTTTCCTTATTTACCTAGAATCTGAAGACTTTCTCCTTTTGCACAGATGTGTTTGCAACGGGTTTTGGTCGATCGGCTCTTGGTTTTTGCAAGTTGGCGGTTTTATTTTTGTCGGGATAGGAAACGCTCGACTGGAGCACTCAGACGCAACTGGTCCATTATACTACCAGAGAGCAATCACTGATTTACCCATTTTATTGAAATCCCTTGTCTTTCTAAGAAAGCTAATCAAGCACTTCGGTGATGAGGAACTTACAGTACCAGCACTCACCACATCTGAACCCAGGATATGCCACCTGATACAAGCAAAGGCCAGACACTCATGGAGATAATGTTCTGCGGTGTCATCGCTCTCTCCACAAGCGTCGCCGAGTGTAATGTCACTCAAGCTCAGCACGTTAAGGCGCTTGGCGAAAGCAAAGTGGCCTGCCAAGACGCCAATAAGTTGTCTACACTCTTTTCTGCTCAGAGACGCCAAGAATGCCGCTGATTTTTTACAGAAGCCCGGAAGCATACGTTTAGTCAACCTGCTTACTGGGGAGTCATGCCGCACACAATTGTGTTCATGAGAGACCCAATCCTCAATGGAAGCACTAACCGAGGACGCAGGGAGACCCAACGCGGGTTCGGGACCTGAGAATTCCTTCTCTGAGCCTTGTCTAGCAATCTCATCGGAGATCTCATTCTCCAAGATCTCAGTGTGACCTGGGACCCAGATAAGAGACAGAGAATTTAGCCTTGCGACGAGTTCAAAGAGTTTTTGATTTCACAAACTATTTTGGAAATGGTTAAAGGGTTAGGCAAGGCCTTAAGCGCAGCCTAACTGTCACTACAGACGGAAGATCTTATTATCTACCCTAGTGTCCTGCACCTGCACATGTCTTACTTTTTAGAATGGAATTGTATTGCTATTTCCTACGTTTTCAAAGTAGGTCTCTAATACGTAACATATGGGTGGCGCCCAACGTCAAGCCGTTCTGAGCCTTAAATAAGGCGCATGTATTTGTTAATTCGAAAAAAGAATATTTAAAAGAAATGACCATCATTACTTAAAATATTGCCATTGAAAAGCGCGAGCTCTTAGTTCACATCTGAGGGATTAATTTCGGCTCGTAAATGGCGCCCAACGTCGGGTCAATACTATATACATATATATATATATATTTTTTTTGGCATTCGATACCAAATTTCATTCACACTGTATAAGCCTCCTCATCATCTCAAATATCTTTGATTAATCTCTCTTTTGCCACAAGTCGTAATTCAGTTCATAATTTGCAATCAAATTCAATGTTTAACGTTGCGCGTCTTTGACTTCTTCACATGTACGCCAACAATAAGGAAACGAAAAAAGAAGCCTGAACCAAAATAGCAATAAGAAACCATACAACTGAGCGGCAAAGACATTACGATTTGATAGAAAACCTCCTTTTCAATTTACGTGACATCATTACACAAGGACAAGGACAAATTACGCGCGCGTACACGTACGTTTATTTCTATACTTTTTGCTCTATGTGAAGCTATTTCGCTTAGCGTAAAATAAAAACGAATGATGGGGTGGGCCGGGGTTAAAATGTGTAACCATCCATTCAAATGGATGAACTTTAGATGGGAAGGTGAGTCATAATAATTCTCGTCTACGCTACGAGATGACATCCCCTCAAGGAGTCGTTTTCACTGTATATTTGTATGTGTACACGTGTTGGTTACTAACAATTGTCATCGTATTACGTCGAAATGGTGGAGTGTGAGACGAGGATGTGAAAATTAAGGTTCATATTTCTATCGTTATAATATCCAGCAAGGGAATTTGTCGCTCTCATGGATAAAAGAAGAGGGAAAAACTTTTCTATCGCAAGTACTTTCGCCGGAGATTGTGCACCCCCCATTGTGCAATGAGAAAGATAGTTTCTTGCCAGACCCTATAGAGTCATATCGAGTGCAGTGGCATTATTGAATGACATTTGGGATGTCATTTAAGTGAAAGAAGTTAATTGCTTTGAAAGTTCTCGCAAAATTGCATCGTTTGGGGAGACATTCTTTTGATGCGTTTCTTTTTCATTGAAGGATTCACCTTGCTAGATTGTGGAAATGTCAAATTGGCGTTTCGTTGAAAAGGGTTTTGAAAACTTTGAATTCCTTCATCATGAGCATGCAATATCGAAAGATAGTAAAGAATGTGGATTTCATTTGGGATTCTCCGTATTGCTTGGTATTAGTGCAATTTCTTGACAATTTATTTCTCTTTGAGAACCAGGAATCTGAAGTTTGTCAGAACCAAAGTTATTAGATTTCAGAGAATACACACAGTATCGTTCATTTCATAAATCGCTTGATTGTCGATAAATTTTTCCTCAGAGAAATAAAAGCATAAGCTTTACAAGGTGCAGAGCAATTATAGAGTAATAGTCAATAAAGATGACTTTTCATTTCATGCCTGAAGAATATTTTTAATACGTAAGGAGACACTGGCGCCCAACCCAAGGATGACTGGGATCTTTAAATTAAAACTTATTTCATCTTGGGCACTTGTCTTCTTTATGTCGATTGACTATGTACCACTCTGTATACTGTACTGCAATAAGGTCCAACTAAACACTGTTTAAAAATCCCTTTAGGACTTCAACCAGAAAAATCGCTCCATGCTAAAGTTTTGGGGTGACATAAATTCAACTCGTGAGAATGACTTTCAAAGACATTTGCAGCAAATGTTGCTTAACCTTACCGTCAACCCTCCGTTAAAAAGTCACCCCTACACTTTCCACCAACTAAAAAATCACCATGCCGAAACTTGTCCTCCAAATTAGCTCAAAATACGAAAACAATATCCAGCAGACCCGCCCAGACCAACATAAATGTCAAAAAAAAAAGAAACAAAAATCACCAACAGACACATTTTTCATTATTTTGACCTTCACCGCGGTAAATGTCCTTCATGAAAAGTCATTTTCTCCTTGATTACCTTCGCACAAAGGAAAGTATATTTCTAAATAAAAATGTATACAAACTTTTTGACATATATTTACGGTATTTCTTCTAAGTATACGTAATCCACTCTGGCATGACCTTCATTCTAAATCCTAAAGGACATTCATGCATTTCGCACGATATCTCAATTTTTTATTTTTTTTTTTCGAAAAAGAGAAAGTTTTTTTTTCTTTCGATGATCCCCCCAAAAAAGGACTTTAAAAAGGAGCCAACGACTTCCACTGCTGCTTCATATACTCGTATCCTTCCCAAAAAAAAAAAAAAAAATCATTTCTTTTGTACAACTTTGGATTCGACAACTTTATCGATTTAAGCAATCACCAGATGTTTTCTCATCTTCTCATCTCTTTTGAGATTTTTCAGAGTAAAACATCCAAATGAATATCCTCCACCAGATATACACCAGTCTGAGAGTGTGTGCCATCTCCCCTATGAAAAATATTAAGAGAATGATTCGCATAAAATGGATTACCCCCAAACAACCGCCACACCCACTACACATAACGTACCCAAACAACACAGCACACACATAACCTTTACCATTTGGTTAGAAGGAAGACGTAGAAGAGAAAAAAAATCCCCAAAATCACGATAATAAGACGAACATCCCTTTCGGAACCATTTAGTGAGTCCTTTTTTCATTTCGCCTCTTATACTGACTACGAGGGATAAAACATTCACATTTCCCTTGAATCCTGTTCTCGCTCGAATGATGGTCGTTAACTAAAACTAAATAATATCAAGAAAGGATTTTTCGTTAAGTTGCCCTTGGATATGTACTGCAGAGAGAGTCCTGTGTAGCTTTAAAAAGCCACCAACGAACGAATGGTCTTTTAAATTATGGATAAAATATTCACACACAAAAATAGTAGTGGGTGATTTCTTTTGTGTCCTCCCAAACCAATGGTAGATGATGTTGGGAGCAAGGATTCTCCAAATGCCAATGAAACAATGTTTGAATTTTTTTTCTTTTATTTTTTCTCAACAAAAAGAGAGATTTTTTTTTTAACCCATTTTGGGTTGTTAAATTCAAGGATTTTAGTGCTCTTGGACAGTGAGTGCAACAAGTAACACTGCTTGTTGATTCCTATAATTTTTTTTTTTTTATGGTTGCGCCAAAGGGTGTGTAATCTTTTAAAGATACCAGTAACCCGAGCGACTGGCATGCACGATTCGCAAACCTGAATACTCGATGCCTGGAATACGCCTACGTACTAAACCACACCCTGCACACTTCAACCACTCTCCCCGCGGGACTACCGTTAGGTATTACTTCGCGGGGCTGGTTAGCTATTTATGCTCTTCTTTCGCTGTCTTCCGCTCCTTGTTTCAAAAGTGTTGCCGGTTGGACTTGGTTGCTCTATCTGACTTTTTCCAGCCGCCTAAGTTCCTGCAAGATTATCGCTGCAATTTGTTTCACCGCGTCCCGTATTGCATTCGATGCTATCATATGGTGCACAATGTTTTCGGGGGTTGGTATTTCTCCAATTTTTTTCCTCCAGTTCTCTGTGCGCTATATGAAAACGTGGGCACTGAAAAAATACGTGCTGAGCGTCTTCTGAGGCCACTCCGCAATTTGGACAGTTGGGAGATTCATCGAGCCCAAACCTGTTGAGATACGCTCGAAAGCAGCCATGTCCGCTTAGGAACTGGCTAAGATAGAAATCTACCTCTCCGTGTTTCCGGTCCATCCATTTTTGGATATCCGGTATAAGTCGATGGGTCCATCTTCCCTTTAAGGACAGGTTCCATCGCTCCTGCCATTTTTGACTGACGCTTGAGGTTCCTGAATTTTGGCGTCGTAGGTCCTTTGTAGCTCGATAGCCAAGATATCTACTGGAAGCATTCCCGCGATGACACATACTGCCTCGTCTGACACCGTACGGAAGGCACAGCATACTCTTAACATAGTCTGTTGACAGAGTTTATCCTCCTTGCGTAGGTCTTTTTCATCATAGCTTTGGCCCATATGGGTGCCGCATTCATAAGGATGGACTGCACCACCCTTGATAGAATAAGTCTCCTTTGTTGCCTAGGTCCTCCTATATTTATCATTATTCTTGATAAGGCACCGCTCACCCGAGCCGCTTTGTCACATGTTCTTTCAAGGTTCATTTGATAACCGATTTTGATGTCGTATTATGATCTCCTACTCTGATGGTGATTTCCTCTCTTTTCTTGCGGCTGCTTACCAACACTGCCTCTGTTTTATGTTCGGCGAGCTCTAACCCGACTGCTGCCATCCACCGTTTGACTTTTCGGATACATTCATTTGCAATATCCTCTATTTCCTCTAGATGTTTTGCAACCACGACAATTGTAATATCATCGACGAAGCCTATGATTTTTGCCTCATTTGGGATTCCAAGCCTTAGAACCCTATCATACATAATGTTCCAAAGGATAGGGCCTAATACCGATCCTTGTGGAACTCCGCCAGATATGTGGTACTGCTTTACTCCATCGTCGGTATCGAAGAGCAGAAACCGTTTCTCGAAGTATTATTTTGATTAAGAACCATGGCACCTTCATTGACCTAAGCGATTGCACTATGAGTGCAGGATTGAATGCGTTTTTGACGTCCAATGTTATTACGGCACCGTATTGCTTTGCACCGCCTCTCCATCTCCTGCCCTCAATAGCTTCTTCCAAGGTTGTAGTTACCCTTCTTATTGCGTCTACTGTAGATCGAGTTTTCCTAAAGCCGTACTGTTGGTTGGAGAGTCCCCCGGCTTCACCAATTGCCACTTCTAATCGGTTGCATATGATTCGCTCCAGTATTTTACCCATTGTGTCTAACAGGCATATGGGACGGTATGACGAGGGCTCGTCTGGTGGTTTTTTCCCTTTAGACAGCAGCACTGTTAGACTCTCGTTCTAGAGTTCCACAAATGGTTGCGTATTTGTTTTAATGGCTAATAATTTAAGGGCCTTGCTCGGTATGCCATCCAATCCAGGTGACTTGGTATCCTATTGATGAGAAGAGACATAAGTGGCAGTCAATCGTTTGACATATGAATATCTTTTACCGGTAGTAAGTTACGTTTAGTTACATTCATCCCAAGCGATGAATTGGCGGAGTAAAAACTGCCGATGATGAATCTTTCTGAAACGCTTGTACTTTACCTATGTCCTGTATCCCCTTGTGAGTTCTAGGGCCTCTACTACGCCTACGCGCCATCATCGATGGTTTCTGGGAATATGTCTGAGCTCTTCCCAACTTTTCCCCAACTGCCGTGCCTCTTTGTCGACTGTTCTGTGCCATGTTCTCCTCGGACTGCCTGATCTTCTGCCATCATGAGTTAAAGAGTTCAATTGCATAGTATGGTTCGCTATGGAACTATCACCTTTTCGGAACGTGTGATTAATCCACTGCCACTTCCGTCGTTAGATGGTTGTGCCTATTAGTTCCTCTTAGAAATGCTTACCTCTGTCTAATTATTTACGAGTATCATGAGAGAACATGTTATCAGATAAGAGTCGTGAAAATAGTTTTATTAAAGATTTGTACCTAAGTAAGCTGTACGTACTCATTACCTTTAGTGGTGAATTTGCGAAGTAACATCAGCCGCTAGTGAGAAACATGCATGTTTTGCCTCTGACGAGCACGCTGAGTAAGTGGGAATTCTGTTCTGTCGTGAAAGTAAGCTTGGTGGAACTCATTATTAAGAATTTGCGGCGAAAAATAAATCAATCTAGCGTTAACTGAATGTCCTGCACGGACACCATGACAATTCGCAGATGGAGGTCAAAAACAGTCCGGAAAGATACTGACAAAGCTTTACGGTATGGCTTTGTTCAGATAACGTAATGAGCTCTTGCTTAGTAAACACCTACTTGTCTGACTGTCCTTGTATTTGGCATCTATCTAGGATAAATTGAAGAAGTTATGGAAATATTAAGATACAACCAGCGGTGTATTTTTAAACGATGCGTTCACCCAATTCAAAAATGCAACCCAAGTTCGCATAGGTAGTGTATGCCCTGGAACATCTGGCATAGAATAACATAGGCCACCAAATAGTGAAACAGCGCCAACAAAAGTTAAACTGTCAAATCAGGAACGCGCGAAGATAAATATATAAATTTCACGAGTTCATCAACTCAGTCTGCGTAGGTCTTTGAGTCGAGTGATTAATTGAGGTCCAAGTCCGATTCAAAATCAAAGTTCAAATATCAGTCAAAATTCCGGTCAAAGTCCAAAATTTGTTTCCAACTTAAAGCCTAACTAAACTACAAACTTAGATCCAAGTTGAGTTTCAAATTGAAGTCCAAGTACAATTAAAAATCAAAGTCAAGGCATTAGTTCAAGTTCAAATCTAAGGCAGAAACCAACTTCTTGACTAAATCTAAGTCCAAGTTCATATATAAGTCAAAATCCAATCCCAGGCTTAAATCCAAATCTAAGTTTAGAAGTTGGGTTCCAGTGCAATTCCATACAATTGCTTCCTACACAGCCATAACTATAGTATGGTTTCTATGCCAAGTCAACGTCCAAGCCTAGGCTCAAAGCCAAGTTATGTCATAACCAACCACCCAACATCAACTCCAATATTATACCAAGATGGCATCTTTTCCAGAAGCATAACAGGCGTCAAAAACACCCTCATGCTGTGCATAAACTAAATCCTTCTCCTTTCTTGTTCGACATCCTGTCAGATAATATAATATAAACTCTATCCCCCTTTGATCCCCGTTACATCTAACTCTGCCCTAAATGACAGCGCTGATATTTCAAAATGAGCAGAGCGGAGTTGAATTTTTATCATCCCTTCGATGGGAAAAATTCAAGCACAAATCTGTTCCCCATTTTTCATGAGGCGCGGGGCTAGAAGGCTGGCAAGGTTCAAAACCGGAAAGAGACGGACGGAGAGAGGAAAAAAGCACACAAATTTTATATGAAATCAATGAGTGGAAATTGCTGTTGCGTATATTTGATGGCGAATTCCGCCAATTCCTTTTCGCAATCTCTCTCTCTTCATTCGTACGTGCTACGCGAAGCGCCAAGGTCTTGTCGTTAAAACTACTCGTCGTACATGGTGGCT
The DNA here is from genome assembly GCA_945910035.1 of Brachypalpus laphriformis. Taxonomy (NCBI): domain Eukaryota; kingdom Metazoa; phylum Arthropoda; class Insecta; order Diptera; family Syrphidae; genus Brachypalpus; species Brachypalpus laphriformis. The sequence continues at coordinate 164,595,961 of OX246756.1, forward strand.
CTACACAGATTTTCCAGGCCACACATGTTTACGTCAAAAGACGGAGGGGGTTTGGCAAGTTTATAGGAGAGAAACGGATAAGATAATTGGACATTGTCAACGCAGTAGTCGTCGTCCTTCTTTTACGATCCGACCTAAGAGGACGAGGAAAAAATTAATAATAAAAAAAAAAAAAAAACTTCGGAAGACACGCAAAGTGGTGAAAAACCCTTTTTGTCAGGAAATAAAATATCCTCAAATGAGGGTGCATATGAAATTTATGAAGAAATTCCAATTTTTTTTTTAAAGTTCAACGTATGTCATGTGTACGGAATTATTTTCAGAAATTGATTTTTTTTTTTTTGTTATCCGTTTAGGGAATGATCCTAAGTACATATTTGGACATCGATTTGATTGATTTTAGATTGTTTAGAAAGTTTAGCTAAGGGATTGGTAAAAAAAAGTATAGATATACGGGTGCGTGTTTGTTGTAAACACGTGTAGGACAATATTGGGATTTTTAGGGATTTATTTGAAGAATTAGGCAGACAGGATTCAGATGTAATTCGTGTATCATAAAATGAGTAATCGTAAAATAGACATGAATTTTAATGATGGCTTTAAATGACACAAATGGACAGCACTATTTTCGTGTTTAGCGCAGATGTCCTGTAGCTTTTATAGTTGCTCTTAGGACATAAAACTGTAATCACACTAAGTTCTTCAAATGCGCTAAACAGGCAAATTAGTGTTCTTGTTTATAAAATAAAATAATGATAGCAGAATGTCATAGACAGTCTTTTTGGAAAAAACTGAAGCGAGCAAAATATTCGTTTGCGTTGAAGTTTAAACATGTTTAAATGCTGTTACTTATTGAACAAGATTTTCTTTAAATTATACATAGATGAATCTGTGACGTAGAATCTCCAATTATTGTCTGATCAGCGCAACCACAGTTCTGCAGTCCTTCCTACTCATATTCATAGGAAAAAACGTCGTTAACTGCTGTGTTCGATTTTGATCAAAAGTTAATTGAATGTCAAAATATCCATTCTTCCGATCCCAATTAATGATCATATCTACTTGTTCTTGAACTGTTTACTCACCAAATGTAAAAAACCAATACCACCACCCTATTGCTTACGCCCCAACAAATCACATCATCTAAACTGAAAGAGATGCACAGGGCAAGTCACTTTGACACAAGACGTATTGAGCACAATACTGTTTTTTTTAAAATCCCTTTTTGTAAAGTCTAGCTTTTTATAATCCCGTAAATCCAAATGCAAGTATGGCGCTCTATTCTCCTAATGAAAGTATTGTTCCTAAGACTAAAGTCGCGTTACAGTTGTTTATTACAGGCAAAGTTATACTGAATGCATTCACGATAAGGATCTTGCATGAAGCTCAAATCCGTGTGAACTTTTCCAAAGATTTGGCAAAAGACTAGCTATCAATTGCTACAGGCTTTTGCCAACAATTGTGTTCTTGTCACCTTAATGAGTTTGTAATATAATCGTAAATTGAGGGAACAGCTACAAACAGTAAACGATCGGCAACATATATGGGTGACCAGATAAGAACGAATAGAAAAAGAATTGAAATAAAAAAACAATGGTGTGAGATATAAAATTGATTCTGACTTTATTTTGAAGCTATATTCAGCCATTCGGCTTCACTGGCAGTGCAGCAAGCGGTCAGTCCAATTTTTGATGGTTCAGTCCAATATGTACGGCGTTATTCTGTCAAGAGCGTCTCGAATGTTGGCCTCGAGCTCATCCAAAGTGGTTGGCTTGTTAGCGTAGACTAAGGAATTGACGTAGCCCCAGAGAAAATAATCGAGTGGTGTCAAGTCGCATGATCGCGGCGGCCAATTAATGAACGCTCGCCGTGAGATGACCCAGTCGTCAAATTTCTCCTTCACAACTTTGAGCGTTTCGTCGCTTGTATGGCATGGAGCACCGTCTTGCTGGAATCACAGCTCGGATGTATCGATGTCCTCGAGCTCTGGACACAGAAAGTCGGTTAACATAGCTCTATACCTATGAACATTGGCGGTAACGATGTCTCCTCATTTCGAAAGAAATAAGGTCCAATGATGCCGCCATGCCATAAACCGCACCAAACAGTCAATCTTTGTGGATGTACAGGGTGGGCCAACTACAAGTTCATTATTAAAAATACAATAAAATGAACAAAATTAAATTTTTTCCATGTATTATGGCTTTATTAGTAGGAGCAAACATTCCCATTAATTATGGAACACAACGTTGTTCAAGCGGCTGCCTCAGCTGGCCTCGCAGTAGCTCATTCTATCACTCCAATTTTCCAAGACCTTGTTGATGGTTTCGGGCGATAGCTCACGGATTGCTTGGCTGATATTGGCCTTAAGTGCTTGAATCGTTTCCGGATTGTTGGCATAACATCAGTCCTTCACAGGCCCTCACAAAAAAAAAGTCCAAAGGGGTCAAATCGCAGCTCCAAGGCGGCCAATTGACATCGCCAAGACGGCTGATAACGGGATTAGGGAATATGGTGCGCAAAAGACCGATTGTGGCATGGGCTGTGTGGCATGGCGCGCCATCCTGCATGAACCAGAGGTCGTCCAAATCCATGTCTTCAATTTCAGTAAAAAAAAAGTCCTTAACATGGCTCTGTAACGCCCACCGTTGACCGAAACGTTGTTCCCAGCCTCATTTTCGAAGAAAAATGGTCCAATGATGCCACCACTCCACAATCCGCACCAAACTGTCACTCTCTGTGAATGCATTGGCTTCTCGACAATAACGTGCGGATTTTCCGAGCCCCAGATGCGGCAATTTTGTTTGTTAACGTAGCCGCTGAGATGAAAATGTGCCTCGTCAGAAAAGATAATTTTTCGCCCAAAATCGTTGTCTAATTCAAGCTGCTCTTACGCCCAAACTGCGAAGAGATAACGATGCGGATAGTCATGCGCTTTCAATTGCTGAATCAAATGGACCTTATAAGCGAATAATCCCAGGTCTTTGTGCAGAATTCTCCTCAGGCTAGTGCGTGAAATGTTGAGCTGTTGAGATCGATGACGAGTTGATGTTCGTGAATTGAGTCTCACACTCTCGGCTACAGCAGCCACATTCTCGTCTGTGCGCACCATACGACGACGGGGACCATGACTGTTGTCCACTAGCATACCTGTCTCACGAACTTTTTGCACAAACTTGCGTACAGCACGCGCGGTGGGTGCTTCATTTCGGCCAAAACTTCTTTTCAAAAAACGCACTGTTTGGGCTACACAGCACTCACTTTGGAAATAAGTTTTCAATGTTTCCCAAAGTTGTTCAAGCATAGCGCGACTTATTTCGTTCCGCGGAGGTATGATACTGACTTTCTGCAAAGATTTCGAGCGGGAAACAGCTGACAGTGTCAAAATAACCTATGATTTAAAAAGAAATCACTAGATGGCCCACCCGTTATTGATGCTTGATCAAACACTTGTACATTGTATTCGTTCCAATAATGGCAAATTTGCCTGTTGACATAGCCGCTGAGCCAAAAATGCACATCGTCCGAGAAGATAATTTTTTGGTCAAAATCCGGCCAACATTTCCAGCGCCCAATTAGAGAACTCATGGCATTGTCTATGGTTGTTCGACTTCAATTCTTGCATCAGCATAATCTTATATGGATGTAGGACCAAATGCAACCGCAAAATAAGCCGGGTTGACTCTCTGGTGATGCCTAATTCAGCTGATCGGCACCGAATCGACATTTCTGGGTCTACTTCGATACTGACCGCTACGGCGCCTATGTTTTCTTCATTTCGCACCAGTCTCTGTCTGGTAGGTGGCTTAAGGTCCAAAAGAGTGTACTCACGCTCAAACTTTTTCACGGTGCGACGAATTGGCTGCACACTGAAGCTATGATGACGACCGACCTCACAACGAAATTCACGTTGCGTATTTACAACTGAGCCGGAATTTCGAAAATATTTTTTAATAATTTTCGCATGTTCGGCAAGCAGGAGACGTTGTGTGATGAAATGGCAAACCTTACTGAATATTTTGACAGTTGGGTGTCATTGATAACTTTGACAGCTGCTGAAACAATTGGTAAAAAGTGTCATTGCTATCTGGTCACTCTTTAGACATCACAATATGGCAAAGAAAGCGGCTATAGATTGATCATATCCTACAATTAAAGGACAGGATCTTCATATTTATATATACTAGTATCACGTCGGATCACTACGCATGAGGTTCCAAGTTTGAATCCCAGAAAACACCAAAAAGTTTTTTCACGGTCCCACCTCTCGCGAGCGTCTGACCAACATCCGAGAGTATTGTTGTCACGAAAAAGCTTCTCAAATCGCCGTTCGGATTCGGCATTAAACTGTAGGTCCCTTCCATTCGTGTGAAAAATATAACGCACACAACATGAGTGGTTGCGAGAAGCTAGGCCCTGGCACTTTAAAGAGCTGTTGCGCCAAATATTTTTTTTTTTTTTAGTATCACGTGTGGTCGAAATTCGACCAAGGAGAATTTACCTAACTTATTAGTAATATGCGCACCTAATTTTTTTTTTCTGCACATCTATGGCATAGTATGGCATAGTACCTTTCGAATGATATAAGCTTCATCCCCCTCCTTTTATAATAGATACTAAAAAAACGTACGATAAATTTCGTGTTCACGTATTAATATATAAGATTTCATTAATGTACTAATATATTTTCTGACATTCGAAATAATTCATGAGCTTATTTATATTTTGATTTAAACTAAATGTCCAATATTTGCATATTTAAATGTCAAGACCACTGTCCATCCGAAACACCTAAAACCGGACCACATGTTACCTCGTCATGTAATTAATGAAACTGATCAATTTCGTTTATTCTACTTCCCGCTGGTCACCGCTGTTGGTCAGCTCCCCTCATTAGAACAAGAGAGTTCGAAAAACAAACTTCATTTCCAGGCTGTCACTTGTCAAACTGAAAAGGTCCTCAATCTGACTCAATGTCAGTTCATTACACGCTACGCATATTTCCTTAATGTAAACACCACATATGCCCACATTAACTTAACCATTAGTTTCTCGGCTCAAGTAATTCATTTCCTTTTCGGGAAGTAAAACTACCTCGAAAGAAAAGTTTTCCATCTCCCATAGGACACCGTACAGGGTCGATCACAAATTATACTTTGAAGAAGCAAAACTTTTCATAGTCCATTGCTCTTCGATTGATGGATGTGTATAATTTTCCTTCTATCTCGGACAGTGTTGCCAAAAATAGTCCTTACCATATATCCCTGCCGCTGAATTATTAAGTTCGATTGAACGCACTAAGCAATATGTAATGAGCGTGTATTCAATTATCCTGTGAGACAACTGCTGATATAAGGAAAGGACAAGAACGCAATAATAAAATTGAATCCTTCTAAATGAAGTAAAAAAGGATCTGCCTCTGCCCGTCAAAATCAAAATGATAAATTCAATATCAATCGAATTTAATGATGTGCTCTTCAACTTTTTTTTTTTTTTTTGGTTTTTATATGCGTGGGTATGTGTGTGTGCACTTTATTACGCAGCAGGAGAATAAGAATAAGAAGTGAAAAAGGAAGAAAAAAAAAATACTTGACATCTATATTAAGGAAGCCAATCAATACTCCTGTTACGACTTTTATTCAAGGATAATATCCTTCTTCACTTTCTTTTTGGTACATTCATATATACCCACCTTCATCTCTCGCCCTCTCTTTGACCCTAATCAATGATAAAATGTCCTGAGAGAGGGCCCCAGCAGTATCAAAATAAATGCAATCTAAGCAAAAGTGATTTTGATTTGATATATTATGTGTGCGTATGAAGACTTTATATTCCCAAGGACTCAGGATATCTTTTCTTTTGGCTCAGCAAAAGGTGAAGGAAATGATTTTTTTCCCTTACAAAGTATATTCACAAAAAAAAAAAGGAAACGAAAGAAAGAACTGATAAAAGGAAGAAAGAATGAAAAAAATCGCAACGGGAACTGAAATTGACGGAAAGGTCCTTAACGAACACTGACTGACATTTTAATCGACAGTGTACTACTTCTTCTCCTTTGGCTTTCAATTCACTCTCTGTATCAATAGAGATTTGAAATCGGCATATAATCCTGTGTGTCTCGCAAAAAAAAAAGGATGACGACTACGCACATTTTTGCGTTAAAATTATTTTGTAAGGCAGCCGACGACGTCGCGCGGGATAAAAGCACGCACATATTGAATGGATACGTATGGGTGGGGAGGTATAAGGATATTTTCACCCCAAAAGGTTGTTTTTCTTTCTTTTTTTTTTTTTACTCTGTACTGGTGGTTGATGCTGATGCTGTGTTGTTTATCTATTTCTGTCTCGTATCCTTTTGACCTAGAAAATTAAAAGCTATAGAATAAATGTGTGATGGTATGTGTCTGCGTGCGTGGGTAGACGATACTGTTGTGTTGGGTGTGTGCATATCTATTTGTTGGGTGTGTACTGATGTTATGTAGCTAAAAATAGATTTAATGAAATGTCTTCGGAGGAATGGGGGATGGTTTTCAAACTAGTATGAGGTCAATATATTCCAAAATGTTGACCAACGTGATTTGAATAACAGGAGCTGACCATACAGAATACCCATGGAATAAATTTATGTATACTTACTCTCTGTGTTTTGGACCATTATGACTTTTAACATCGTCCAGTCCGATGATCAAGGTTTGAGTGTCACCGGGGCATGCATTCAGTTTCTGTTCTCTGTGAGCTTAAGATGATGTCCATAGTTTGGTCAGTCTATAGACTATACCGAGGAAATTATTGTTCTTAAATAGATCGACGCTGGTCTACTTTCCATCCTACGTATGTATATCCTCTTCTGATTTTTATTGCTTCATAGCTAATTACGAGTATGAATGCTACTTAAAACCTCTTAATGAAAAGGAAGACTGTCCGCATGTGGGAAGTGCTTAATCCCCATAGACATGGACACTTTTTCCAGAGCGTTTCCACCTGATTTTGCGTAGAGCCAGGCACCATGGTATACATTCTTCCCTAAGTAGAATCTACACTCAGTTGCCCGAGTTCAGTTTAGCGGCCAAAGAGAAAGCCCGATTATCCTTCCTCATACACTCCATTATTTACGAGGCCAAGGTGAAAAGTTCTCGGCCTGACGCAGAGAAAGCGTTCCAGTCAGCAAAAATGTATATTTCCTGCCTGGGTGCACTTCTCATTAGTTCGTATGACAAGTTTTAACTTGTTCTCTCAAGTAGTTTACTTACGCGAATGTTTGCAGTAGACGTCTTGCGTGTTTTTCGTTAAAATTGATAAACTTGAATATTGTGCGGTCATAAAATTCTCCGTTTTGGATGGGTTAACCCTTAGGGAAATTCATCCAAAGTTGGCAAAACTTTACGGGAACTCTGCTCCTTCCATGTCAACCGTTAAAAAGTGGACAGCTGAATTTAAACGTGGTCGCACGTCCCTCGAAGATGACCCACGTGAAGGATGGCCAAAAACCGCAACCACAACCGAAACCATCGAAAAAGTGAATGATATCGTGTTGGACGATAGGCGAGTGAAGGTGGGTGAGATAACTGAGGCTCTGTGTATATCGGAAGAGAGGGTGCGAAACATCCTGCACAAAAACTTAGGGATGCGAAAGCTCTGCGCAAGATGGGTGCCGCATTTGCTGAATGCCGATCAAAAGCAAATGGGCAAACGATTTTCGCGGCAATCTTTGGACCGATTCAATATGGGTCCGATCGATTTTGTGCGGCGATTTGTCACAATGGATGAGACATGGGTCCAACACTACACGCCAGAAACGAAACAGCAGTCGAAGCAGTGGGTGGAAGCCGGTGGTTCAGCGCCAAAGAAAGCGAAGTCATGGCCAGTGTGTTTTCGGATGCGAAAGGGATCCTGGTAATTGATTACCTTTAGAAAGGCAGAACAATTACAGGCGAATATTACTCCAACCTTCTTGACCAGCTGGATGCCAAAATTCGCCAGAAGAGGCCTGGCTTGAAGAAGGAAAAAATCATCTTTCACCAGGACAATGCACCTGTACACAAGTGTGCGTTGGCGATGGGAAAACTGCGGGATTTGGCGTACGATTTGCTCGGCCATCCCCCCTATTCCCCTGATTTGGCACCTCAGGCTTCCATTTGCTCCCAAACTTGAAGAAATTTGTTTCTGGGAAGCGCTTCGCATCCAATGCAGAAGTTGAGAGGGCCGTAGATGAACATTTTCACAGCCTTCCAGACTCTCACTTTCGAGAAGGAATACTGATGTTGGAGAAACGATGGACTAAGTGTGTTGAAGTCAAGGGAGATTATGTAGAAAAATAAAATCATTTTTTAACTGAAAGTCTTCATTGTCACGCCGAGAACTTTTCACCTTGGCCACTGTGGAGTCATCCAATCTGTTAGGGTTTGCTTAATATGCGGATCATGGTGGTATAGCATATATATGGTATGGTGGGTGGAAAGGCGCAGTGATTAGTGTGTCGGATCACTGCGCGTAAGGTTCCATGTTCAAATACCAGAAAACACCAAAAAGTTTTTTCACAGTCCTACCCTTCGCGAACGTCTGACAAACATCCAAGAGTATTGTTGTCACAAGAAAGCTTCTCAAAAACAAATTGTCCTTCGAATACGGCACTAAACTGTAGTCCCGTCCATTCCATTTGAAAAAGTATAACGCACACAACACGAGTGTTGCGCCAAATATGTTTTTTTTGTCCAATAACACTTGTCGGGGATCCTTTTCCAGCTAATTGGTCGGCATTTTGATTGCCTTTAACACCAATACGCCCCGACGGCCACCAAAGTTCGATCATTTTTGAGTTCGTCATAAACAAATTGCACAGTCTCTATCGCAATCCGTTTGCCCAAATAGGAGAAGCTGGACTTGATGTCATAATGATGATACTTACTTGAAGGCTTTGGAGACTGCGACACATATTATAAAAATATGCATCCCTAGCTAGCTGAAGAACAGGAATCAAAACAGACGAAATGCGAGCATTGAAATAATTCAAATCAGAAAAAAAAAACTGCAAAAAACCAGAGAGCATTACTGACAAAGCATGTATTACCTGGCTATATGGAAGGATAAACCTGAACAATTCCGAGATGAAAATGTCTCTCGACAAATAAGCATACGAGTACGAGTATACCATAGGTTTTCCGCTTGCAGCATCACTTTATGACTCAAACTACCAAGTCAAAGGCAGCACAAATCAAAACTCATGTGCCAACACAAAGAATCTTAGAAGAAAACGTCTTTACAACCGCATTTGCTTAACGAGACGCAACAACCACCCACCAATTGTCCTAATCTCATTTCGTTTTAATGAAAACAACAAATAAAAAGTCCTTCTTTTCATCACATCCTTTAACAAAAAAAATTGACCCAGTTATGTTTTTTTTATGGTCCCCCTTTGTGCACGTCTAAAATTGCTTCCAAACTTTGTGTTAAGGTAGGCGTTTGGTCCTTATATTTTCTTTCCCTTTTTTTTAAGCAATGTCCTTTCGGCAATCACACAAATTTATTTCGTGTTCCCAGTCTCCCGCATTATTCCCTTACCACTTTCATTTATACTTTGAAAGGCTTTTAATTTTGAACTTTTTATTCTTCGCTAACAATTTATTTCTGCAGCACAGCGAACGGCAGCAAGGATCTTCAAGTAAATTTTTCCCCAGAGAAAAATCTCAGCAACTTTCGACATACTTTGCTTTCGGGTTTAGTTGGCGGGTTGGGGGTGGCCTTCGCCAGACACATCTAAGGATATACGCAGCGACATATACTATTGTTCCAAATAAAAATGTAAACCACCATCCCCCTCTGCTCGCAGCCATCACCATCATCACCATCGCCATCAGAGAAACACCCAAATAATCTCTGCGTGAGTGTTGGTGATAATAGGGTGTTTCTGTGCTGTGCTGTTCTGTTTTGTATTTTACTTTCGGACTTTGGGTGGTTTTCTATTTTATGTGAAGGGGTGGTGTTCGGTGTGTTAGTGTGATGTTAGAAAATCGATTTTTTTCGATTTTCTTCGTTTGTATTTTTTTTTTTTTTAGGGAGTGTATGAGAATTACTCCGGCTTTCATCTCTCTAACACGCATCCCTGGTGGCGCGCGGTCGTGGTATATGGATTGTTGCTTTTTCGAGATAAACAAAAGCGATGGTGGCAGATTCCTTAAAAAAAACACTCACTGTCGCTTCTAGTGGCAACAAAAAAAATTCTAATCGATATGTTTTGTAGCGCACAACACCAAGAGGCAAAACAAAAAAGACGAAACGAATGAAAATGATTAGAGGCCAAACTGTGTGATGAAAAACTGAAAAGGATCAAAGTCTTTTCAGTTGTTTTTTTTTTTTTTTTTGCTCGGGCTGCTTCTATTCCTTCTCACTCTCTCCTCGGATTCACAGTAAAATAGGGAAAAGGAAAACTCGTGCTTATTTATTTGTTTGAGGAAAATCTCGGAAGGAAATGAATTCTTCAAAATTATTTATTTATTTATTTTTGCTTTCAATAAATGATGTCCTTTGTGTGTTTTATTTTTCTGCTCTGTTCAAGGAGGCTTTAATTTTATTTTTTGCTTCTCTTTGAGAAGGTCTTAAGAGGGAACATTGTATATTATGTTGTGTGGCTCTAAGGGGATTTCCGTGTGTATTTAGCGAGGAAAATGAAGGAAAAACAATTTTCTAAGCTTATTTGTGAATTTACATTGATTTTTTGTTTTCGTGCTGCCTTTAAAAAACACACACAACCAATAATGGTATTTATGCGTAGACTTAGGAGTGTTTGTTTTTAGAACTTAGGTACTCAAGAGATGGGACTAATAGTTGAATTTAAAGTGAATATTGTTGGTAATTTGTTGGCAGTTCTAAGTCGGCTGGTCTAGAGTCTGGAGGTTTTCGTCCTCAATCCTGACCTTGACATATTCCCACAAAAAGAATTCTGGTGCCGTCAAATCGGACGATCTCGCAGGTCGTACTAATTCTACTCGGAGCATACGCTTCCAAATCTCGATCGTTTTTCAACCTGTGTGTGCCGTAGTGTTATCTTGCTGGAGCTACACGTTCTCGAGCCCCTGCTTTTATGTTTCGATATCTAAGAAATCATTCAAAATTTCCAATAGTACTTCGCAGCGATAGAGATGGCATTGCCTGTGGCGTCTTCTAAGAAATACGAGCCCAATCATCCTTCTTCCACTAATTCCTTATCAAGCAGACGTTCTTTTGGGGATCTTAATCCACATACTCACCGACAGCAAAGCGGCGCCCATAGCACTGATCTTCCATTTGATCAGTTTAAAATCAGTTTTAAGCTACTATGACAATTTACAAAACTTGGCCCAACACAATAAAGTAAAACTATGGTGGGTACGCAGCAACGAAGGTGTTGACGGCAATAGAACTGCAGATCTGCTCGCCAGAGAAGGCCTCTCCAAGTTTTTCATTGGACCAAAATCCTTTTGGAAAAAATCTACATATACCCTAAACAAATATCTAAATAGCGCTAAACTACCCACGTCTCGACATTCGCAAGGCAATATGGCTCTCCATTGATCGAAAAACTGTTAACCAAATCGATCACATTGCGATCGAACCTAGGTACTCTTCCAGTATTCTGGGTGTCCGTACGTTTCGAGGAGCCAACGTGGAGTCGGATCACTACCTAGTTGTAACCAAGGTACGGATGCGGATATCCAGAACGAAGCGAAATAAACGAAACGAGAAAATTTGACGTCGGGCAGCTACAATCCGGCAGAGAGAGAGAAAGAGAAAGAGACAGCCAGAACCTTTGCTGATCGAGTTTTTTCTAATCTTAATCTAAGTCCTATGCCGCCAGCAGCAAATGCGGAAGACCAGTGGCAGCGTTGCCAACAAGCCATTAGAGATGCCGCCCCTGATGTACTGGGTTTCTCTCGCCCACCACAACGAAACCCCTGGTTTGCACTACATAGAAGGACTAGAGCTGCTCGCGAGCTCTATGAGTGGAGGAGAAAAGAGGAACATCGAATTCTCAGAAAGATGAAAAGGAGCACGAGAAGCACTTGATCGTAAAGAATGAGATACTTTACTGCATGCACTAGCATGCATGTAAAATCTGGTCGAACGAAAGTATGCCCGATGAATGGAACCTCAGCATCGCTTGCTGAGGAGACCCTCTGAACTGCGCCAACTACAAAGGTATAAGTCTCCTCAACATTGCATATAAGACCCTGTCTGCCATATTATGTGAACGCCTAAAACCGATCGTCAACAACCTGATAGATCCTTATCAGTGAGGTTTCAGGCCGGGAAAGTCCACCATTGACCAAATATTCACACTACGGCAGATCTTGGAAAAAACCCATGAATATAAAACGGATACGCACCACCTCTTCATCGATTTCAAAGTTACCTATGATAGCATGTATAGAGTTGAGTTATACAGAGCCACGTCTAATCTTGACATCCCTGCCCAGCTCGTCCGTTTATGCAGAATGACGATGGAGAACTCTCGCTGCTCCATCAAAGTCGCTAAGAACATTACCGAGCCGTTCGATGTCAGGAAAGGTCTCAGGCAAGGTGACGCGCTATCATGCGATCTCTTTAACATAGTACATGAGAGAATACTACGAAACTCACAAGCCAACACCGGAGGTACAATCTTCTTCAAGTCTGTACAACTACTCGCTTATGCCGATGACATTGACATAATCGGAAGAACTCAGCGGGCCGTCAATGGGGCATTTACGAGTATTGAGACCGAGGCAGCAAAGATGGGTCTAGCGGTCAATGAAAGCAAAACAAAATATATGATGTCTACAAAAAAAGACACCCAACATCGGCATCTTGGACAGAACGCCACAATAGACAGATACAATTTTGACGTAGTAAAGGATTTTGTCTACCTAGGCTCTATGGTCAGCTCCGCAAATGACATGGGTGGAGAGATCACACGGAGAATTACTCTTGCCAATCGTTGTTTCTATGGGCTAAAACGGCAATTGAGTAGCAAAGCCCCAAAGCTCCAACTAAGGTAACTCATTATAAGACACTATTCATCCCAGGCCTGCTGTATGGCGCAGAGGCATGGGCTTTGACAAAACCAGATGAGGATGTCCTTGGTTATTTTGAGAGAAAAGTTCTACGAGCGATCTTCGGTCCCGTCTGCATAGACGGTGGGTGGAGGAGAAGGTACAATGCCGAACTATACGGCCTGTACAAGGACGTCGACTTAGCCAAAAGATTTCACATACAGCGACTAAGATGACTGGGTCATGTAGAGCGGATGGAGCCCAACGTTTCCGCCAAGAAAGTCTTCGAATCCACTCCGGATGGACGGGCAATAGCTTTTTTTTTCAACGAGATCATATTTCCAACAGACTAAAGGAACTCCTTCGCAGCTGTAATTATTACTTTCATAAGGAAAGTAGAATTACTGCTGTTCTAAAATTCGCCCCCTGGTACAATAGATCTATCTGGTCGGGGTCTTCCACCATGCCTCACATCTGCCAGTATCCCATATCCTTTTCGCATTGGAAGCCGCAAGACAATGGTATTTTCTGTAGAGTTCGTGAAAAATGTTTACATATCGCAGTCTTCCATCTACAACAATCGCAGACAGATAAGATTAGAATAGAGGTTCTGTCCCAGGCAGAGAATATAGTATTCAGTATTTGGTGACAACATGTATACCCAGTTTTATTCTCATTCACTTCAAAACATTTCAATTTCCGTAAAATGATATGATGGTATAGTCAGATAATGTTGATATTTATGCACATCTTTTCCGAAATCCAATACATAGTTGGAGTATATCCGAATAGCCGTTTATACTCCGCGCAGGGTAAGTGTGCTTCCAGAGCTAGGCGTCATAGGTAGCTCATTCAGGCCACTAAAGCAAACCATCTTTTCCGAGACTGGGATGAGAATCTGCACCTTCATTTACTAGATATTCGTACAAATTTTGTTGGTTTATCAAGTTCTTACCGAACTCTAAACCTTCTACCAACCAGTTTCTCTTCGGACATCTACATAGCCTTGGTCATCTAGTTCGCTTTGAGACTCTTACAGCAATCTGTGAAAGCATTGGTTTATGTATCGCTAGATCGCAATCTTTCCTTTGTTCCACGTACTATTTCACACTTTATGCTGATCCCTTGTTACTCAAGTTGTAATAATAACCATACGCAATAAAAAGAAAAATAAGATCTCAATCCAAGCCCGTTCAATAAAAACTTTCATGGTCAAATTTAAATGTCTCACGCGAAACGATCCTCATAACAATACTTTCTGCCGTTTAATGCAGACGCCTCTCTCCATGCATTTAAATCGCCTTCCAGATGTTGGTTTTGCCTTAAATTTTTATGTCACATTTCGCTTCATCTTCGATTTAACTTTAACCAACTGAAAGAACATCGCAAAAAAAAAAAAAATCTCTTACACAACACCAACAAAAAGATACAACATCTTAGATACATCGTTGTATCCCCTACAAAACAGTTAATGGCCTGTGAACATTCAAAATGAGATCTGCATTAAAATGCTGCTGCTTTTAATATCTTTCCTCTTCTCCTCTTCTATCCATTTACTGTTTCCCTATACAGGTCCTGCTGATAACAAGAGAAAATGATTTCAAAGTAGAACCCACCCAAAACCCCCGAAGAATAAAAGCTAAATCTGCCCTGGATAACTGCTGAGACACAGTAGAAAAGACGTCCAACAGAAAAAGTAGAGGATGTGCAAATGGTTAACAAATTCTTGAGTAATGCAGTTGTGCTGAAGCGCCCCGCTTTGGCTATGACTACTTTTTTCGCATCGTTAATTTTATATCGTTTAGTGATTCCGATTATATATTTTTTTTCTCCTTTTCTTTGGGAATGTCCTTCGTTCTAAGCTATTGTGGAATGTGTCAATGATGGTGAAATCATTTTTTGGAAAGTTTTTATGTCATCATGTTTGGGTAGGGTTGGTGGCGAGTAATAAGACGTAGTTCCAGTCTTTTTGAAACAGCAACACCCTAAGTGATTCTAATGCTTTTTGAAATTTTGAATATCCTTTCCTTCAAACGGGATTTTAAATTACGGGACAATTGAAAAATGATTTTCATCAGATGAAATTCTGTAAGTAGGTACGTTTACTGCGAGTCCTTGTGGGCAGCTAAGTTCGTATTTTTTTTAATAGAAGCGGGGTTATACCCAACTGAGGTGGAAGCTAAGGTTAACGGCAATAGATTTTAGTAACAAGGCTTCCAGTTCTAATGCCAAGCTACTACCTCAAGGCAGAGAACAGTTTTCAACTCCGTGAGAGCCGTGAATGAAAACTTAGCATTCCTGATCTGCGACTTGACCAAAAGGAGATCCGCGTTTTTTTTAGGAGACTATAAACTTCCCATCAATAGGAAAGACTGAGAAGATGTCCAAGGGAAAGTCTTTGAAAATGGTAGTGTACTTTACTTGTACTAAGAAGCTGTTATGTTGACAGTCTCTAAATCATATGTTTCATCCACCAAACTTTTAGAAAATAGTCCATTGGGAAGTTTCTTCAATCGATCTGCCCTTTCTTGTATTGCCTCGCACAGCTGACGATGTTTGACAAACTCTGCTTCAAGAACAATAGAGCAGCTTTTGCAAGTCTCCTGTTATGAGTTGAAGGTCATATTGGTTTCGTGTTTGAAAGAAACGTGAAGCCATCAGTCTAATAAATCTTTCATTTCCATAAGCTCCAACATCCACACAATTTCATCCAACGCTTCCATACTACACTTAAATTCAGACACATTGTCAGCCTACTCACAACTCCCATTGGATCAACCACCTACAACTTGTTCTGTGTCGGCAGGTCGTCTTCTGGAAAAACATCTCAAGTATAGTATATCAGCAGGTATACAGGTCAACGAACTCAGTGAGCTTATCGGTCTATTCAGAGGACACACAAAGCCCACACCATACATTTTGGTTTATTATTAGCAAAAACTATGGCTAACGTGTGAAAGGGAATACAATATCACAGACTCCCCAAGTCGAAAATCCCTGTCAATGTCCTACCAAGAAACAAGTGCTATTTCAATGTTTTCCCCAACCACCTCAGGAAACCAAAGAATTTCGTATTCACCATCAATCATCACGCCCAGACAAAGAATCAACAAAATGAATGCGAAATTTCATAGGTCAGGCTTTTCTCTTTCCTCCTCCTCCACCAAAAAATGCTTCGTCCTTTCAGATTAATGTCCATCCATTCATATTCAGATGCAGTCATATACGCTGTATCCTGGTGATTACGCTCTGGGGTCACCACGGAAACGAGTCCGGTGTGCTAGAGATAAGAACGCTTTAACCCTTTCCTTGGCGATTTTTTTTTCTCTTAAACCAGAAACCTAACACCAATGAATGACACGAACAAAAAAATAACAAAAAGGGTGGACATTCTACGAATAGGCAAACACAAGGAGTTGAGGGATAAAAATTCCCAAAATATGACAAATGACATTCAATCATGCTACAATTTCAGCTTTGCTTTTTTGTCGGTTGCTATTTTTTTTTTTTTTTTTTACGTCATCTCATCGTCCTTCCATTGTATTCGATAAGCTAACTTTATGGTGGTCTTTCAAAGGCGTGTCTCGCCTTTTAGTGCTCAATTCTCTCACTCTCCGCCCTCGAAAACCAACCCATTTCCACACCAGTTCTCGAATTGAGACTAATAAAGTCGTTAATAAAAATTAAACGAATGATTTATGTAAATGTATTAGGCCGGTGGTTAAGAAGGACGAAAGGAATGACCGATTGGCAAGGTCATTAATTATTTTTTTCCGTTCTTGGATTACAGGCACATATAGTGCAATTGCTTATTATTTATTTGTCGCCTTTTAAAGGGAAGAAATATTTATATACAGTCGTTCATCTTTTTGGTAACAAATCCTCGAAGGATGGGGCTGATTTATATCGGAAGTGGGTGTTGTAATTCGCCGTTTAGAAGGAGCAATAGGAAATCTTTCTTGTGGTTCATGGTGGCGATTTTTTACACAACTCAGCCACTTGCTGACACGTTAACTTCCAAGAAATCATGATACGAGTATCTACTAATAGATAACGAGTATCTATAACCTCATTTAAAATTCTGGCAGCGTTCTTTCCCATGAAAATGGTAAGTCTTGAATATTTTTCTTCAATCATTAGCGAAGTATAACCCCAAAACCTCTGTATACCCAGACAAAGTTGAATTATTATTCAACTTGATATCCAAGAATTGAATTCTACTCCACTTCTCTGAATACAGTAGACAGGTCCTTTCTGCTAGTAATGTACCTTTCAATGCAAAGTTTATTTGAAGCATCTACAACAATACTTGAACAACTGATTCCCTGCTGATGATTATGATTATAATGTCCTTTCCGGTACGGTAATATTCCAACTCAAGATGGAGTACAATATGGCCATGCAGTTAGCATAGTCCGTAGTCGTTGTAGTCTCAGTCCATTAGGAACAGAGAGAGAAAAAAAAGAAAAGGATTTTGACCTTTGTGCTGTCATTTCACTGGCTCATGCACTTCTTGTACTAGGTATAGCTACCTCTGTGCGACGACAGGTAAATTATTATTTCAATCACTCAAAACCAGACAAGACTACGAAAACCAGGAGAGAAGATGAAATGCACAGAAATAAGGAGAGGATATCCTTAGAGAGGAATTGAACGAGCTTCAAACAATCAAATGTTATTTTTTTTCATTTTTTTTTTTCTTTTATGGATATCCTGCCTTGAATTTTATTTCATATTTTCGGTGTTCTATCCGAGAGCATTCGTTTTTTTTTTTTTAATCGTTTCTTTTCTCTTTTCGGTGGGAAACAAAAAAGGACTAAGAAGAAAAAAAAAATCCACTTAATCCGATGAAAAAGATTTGAACAACTGAACACAGAACAGAAGGTACTTGCCAAGGATGAAGAGAAGAAAAAATAAGTTCTTGACAGTAAATTGATTGTTTGCTAAGGATGCCTTCCTCGTGTACCTACTTGTAGTAAAAAACGAAAGAAAGTACGAGTTTGCTACTAGAAACAGAGAGTCTTCTTTCCGACTGAAAGCATAAAAGTTGTCGTTTGTATTTATTTAAATGAAATTTACAATCCAACGATTTGGTTTGAAATAGCTGTGTGGGGGGCATTATTGGGGATCTTTTAGGCGATTCGGGATATTTTTTTGTTGAGTATCTTCTTCATGAATGAAAAGTTTTAGATGCGGTTAGAGAGGGAAGCTATAATTAGCAAGGAAAATGGATTGATTGTATTAAGAGAGTCGTAGTAAGAAGTGGCGAAGAATTTGAAAAAAAAAATATCTTTCGTATTTGTATAGAAATTAAAATTACCAAAGGGTTCAGTATAATTGTGTGCATCGTCGACAAACTCTATTCAAAGTCATTGGGACTGCGGCACCAAGAAATATGCAATGAAATCTGAACTTATAGCATTCGGTATTATAGTTCCAGGTGCTAGATGTTAATACAATTTTTGTTTCACAAACAAAATTTCGCCGCAAGTTCTAATCTCTTTCAAGTAGAGTTTTACGTTCTCCTTGTAAGTGGGCTTAATTAACAAATGAATCCTCTAACCGCCATTTCATATATTTTCTTCCTGCCGACAAAAAGCTTACTCGAATTGCCCCCAAATTTGATACCATAATACACCCGAATAAATATGATTGCCCTCTATATTGTATCCGTAAATAGGACGCAATTATAAAAAAGCCCACAAGGATCTCCTCGCACTCCCCATTCACCTCAGCAGGCCGAAGGACGAAGGTGGCAATTTATTAAACGACAACGCGCCAACAGTAAAATCAACAAAACCAAATTAAATGCAAAAAATTACTGGCGAAATATACTGCCAACTGTCAACTGTCACTTTATTTTATTAAATCCTATAAAAACCAAGCAAACGACTCATCTGGGTAACGTCAAAACAGCACCATATCCCAGGCGCAGCCACATAGCCTCACAAGTCCATAACTCTCCCGATTGCACACATAACATTTACGACTCTGACATAATTGTCACGCTGTCTCCTATTAAGAATTTTACAAAAAAAAACGAAAGAAACCGCTACCATTGCAATAACCATTGTGTGTTGCCTCAGGCGTAACCTACCCACCTACCCGCCAATCCAGCGCCACTACTTTTATTGTGCAACCAACTTAGAAGTAGCGACGACCCTGCCTCCCTCGGTATTTGTGGTTTTTATGCGCTCTTCCAATGACGTTGATTGCTGTCTGCCTGTGGCGGGATCGGTGGCAGGAGTAGTGAAGCCTTATTTTTAATAAAGATTTAATTTGGACCACATTTTAACGATTTAATTAAATATTTTGCACGTTTTGACATCTGATACTATACAGTGCCGCACGGCGCGGTCTTATTGTCAGCACCGGGTGAGGGTGGTGGGCTCGGGCTTAATGTTACTGTTTTTATTGTTATTATAACAATTACTTTGCTTTTACGAGATGTGTATGTATCATCTTACGTTTAAACACAGTAACAGCATCAGTTCATTCCTTCCGGCGCGGCGCGATAGCGGAAAGAGTAAGAGATTTTCGAAAAAACCGCCCTCAATTTTATACACTTGAAGCCTTTCATCCCTTGGATGGCTCTCTACTTCATTACCCGAAGCCGGTCTTATTGTGTTATACTGGTTGTTGTTGCTGCTGTTGTGAATTGAAGTAGCACTGTAGAAACCCTTCAGTTTAATTATAATAACGTCAAGCAACAATTTCCTGATATGGCTTTTATATTGCAACTTATATGCCAGTTACATACTCTACAGAGGTTTGAGTTTTTTTTTCTCTTTCACTCTACGTACGCCCACCCACCCACTGTACAATCCTTTTGATATCAAGACGTTGTCGTGTCGTTGTCGTTGTAGTTGCCTGCCATCATCGCTCCGTAATCAGCGTCGTCATCGTACTTGTCGTCGTCGACATCGTTAGTCATTGTTATATGATATCCACTTACAGACACACCTACACACTGTCGGTGGATGCCTTTGCCTAAGTCGGTTTTTAATGCCATAAATTGCATTATTTTCAGGATGAAACAGTATTTGAAGGAGAATTATTACAACACATACATGTAGAGGAAGAGAGTGAAAGAGGAACATCCTTGATTGATGGTTGCTTGTGCTTCTGCTGCTCGTTGAAAGGATGGTATAGTTATGTGTATCCTTTGTGGCATCGCATGTCATAAGTGAAAACCGAAACCGTCGTGGCATACACACCCCTTAGAACTAAAACTTACTTAAGGATATAAAACAGACCACAAGTTATATAAAATGGATCTGCATAGTGAGGGAGTTATGTTGTAAGCATCTCATTTTGGTGTCCTTAGACGTTTACAATGATGGATACGATTTCTATTACAATAGAAAAGGGGTGAGTGAATTTTGATGCTAGAACTCATTATTTCCAGATGAAGCTGCCCTAACCCATAGTATTTGATGCTACGTGTGGCAATTTCAATGATATTATTGTATTTTGAACAAGTATTGAAAGTCACCTTCAGGAACCCGTTAAGCATATGATTGATACAAAATTCAATTAATAGATAGGAAGGCTCCTGCGGGCTTATTTTGATTATATTTCAATGTATGTATATTGTACGAAAGTGCCCCTTTGACACACGAGTAACTAGGTTCATCCTAGATTCTTCAAGCTGAAAGGGACCACGACACTATCTTCTTAGGTTTTTTTATTCCTTGAGGAGTACGCGTCTGTTTAGACCTCTGCATAGCATTGCAGTTCTATCAAATCCCTTTCATGTATCCATGGTTTGTGCTTAACTCATATCCAGCGCATGTCAAGTTTCATACGGCAGATTATTTCGCGTCTTAAGGTTGAACCAATCCATTACTACTTCCGGTATCGTATTTTAAAGTCTGAAGGTATGTAGTGTTTCTAACTTATTTTAGTTTAAAACTGTTCATTTGAGATATGATTTGGCCAAAAAGTTCTTCAGGTGATATGCGAAATGTCACTTGTGGCCATGGGAGTACTACACTCCTTCCAAGTACTATACTCATACAAGTAACAGTCTAAGCTTGCGCAAATAATGATGCAGTTGATCGGCAGATTGGCGTTAGAAACGTTTCTCTACCTTGTTCCGCGGGTAGAAACACCCAAAACAGCTTACAATACTTATGAAATTTAATATTATAAATCCTGATACGGAAACAACAACGTCACATGATTCAGGAGTACTCCAAAGCAGACAGAATCATGTGCCGCGATCCTAGAACTCCTCTTTAGAGCTCACTTCCCAGGGTGCAGTATTATAAATCCAGATACGGAGACAACAACGTCAACGTAATCTAGGACTTAGCGCAAATTGCGCTCTATTCGCCGAAATTGTGGATAAATATAGACTGAAATGGGCAATTGACTCCTTTTCTCCTTACAAGACGCCCGACCCGGATGGTATCTTCCCCATGATACTACAAGGCAGCAGCGAATACGTCATTCCGAGGCTAGCGACCATTTTTCGTGGGTGCTTAAGCTGTAATTATGTACCTGAGATCTGAAGGAAAGTTAAAGTCATATTCATAGGTAAAGCTGGTAAGCCGACCCACATGAACTCAAAAGACTTCAGGCCGATCAGCCTGTCTTCATTCGTGTTGAAGATTTTCGAAAGACTAATAGATCTACACATTCGCTTCAAATTAAGGCCTAGGGACATGTCCCTAACACAACATGCCTATAAAAGGGCTCATCAGTCGAAACAGCCCTGCACGAAGTGGTAGCAACGATAGAATAATCACTCTACCACAAAGAATTCACTTTAGCGGCCTTTTAAGACGTGCAAGGAGCCTTTAACAATATGAAAACCGAATCAATAAGACTATCACTATACCGCCTCAGAGTAGATTCCACACTCTCCAACGGGTTTGTATGTATTGTTGCGTATTCGCGGATTTTAGGGTGCTCAACGAAAGGATGGCAAAGGAAATAAAAGATTAAGAAATCGAACACGAGGCTTAACTTTGAGTATGACTTTATTGGCTGATGACGAAATAGAGAATCACACCCGTCATGACATCTGTGTAAGTGCAAGGTCAAACTTCAGCTGGACTTCCGGAGTGCGTTCACCCGTGCGTAACAGTATGGTCAAAACAAGACACATCAACTCGGAGCTGGGTGACAGTCAAGTAAATGCACTGGGCTCTAGAGGATCCCCGCAAGGAGGGGTCCTATCTCCTCTACTATGGACACTAGTCGCAAACGAGATCCTTTTAAAATTAGGACATAGCGGAGTAAAAGCTGTTGCTTATGCAGACGACATCGTCCTACTTATGTCAGGCAAATTTCTCGACACAATCACCGAACTTCTGCAATCGGCCCTGAATACCCTCCATAACTGGGCGAGAAGTTGCTGAACGTAAATGCAGCGAAAACATAAATGGTCCTCTTCACCAACAAAAGAATAATCCCAGCTTTCGGCCCCATACGACTCGGTGACACTCCACTCCAAGTCTCGGATAAAGCACGGTATCTAGGGTGCATACTTGACCGCAAACTGAGCTAGAGAGATAGCACAAATGAAAGAATAAAGAATGTGTACATTGCGTTCTATGTTTGCAGCAGAAATTTTGGTAAAAAATGGGGACCCAAACATGCCATCATCCACTGGATGTACACAGCCATAGTCAGACCCATTTTTACATATGGGTGCATTTTCTGGTGGCCAATAGCTGAAAAAAGCACACATCTCAAAGAGTTGACTAAAATTAAGAGACTTGCCTGCATAGCACCCACTGGAGCCATTAGAACCACCCCGACCGCAGCACTTGAAACAATTCTCCCACTGCGATGAGTGCCCTACGTCTAAAAGTATCCAACCTATGGAGAAGGGGCCATACGGGCCACCGTAGCATCTCAAGATGGGATCACCTAGACGCCACCACAGACTACCTTCCGCCATCTTCCGACTTCAGCCTAAACGTCAAAACAGTCATCCCATGAAAGGAACACTGGGAAGACGTTGGGGCCATTAACCCGCATAGTATTTCAGTCTTCACTGACGGGTCCAAAACAAATGAAGGTGTGGGTTCGGGTATCTACTTAGTGGAACCTGATATTGCAATAGCACTAAGGCTTCGAAACCACTGCAGTTTGTTGCAGGCAGAAGTCATAGCGATAGCAGAGGTGGCACGAGAACTATCCACAAAACTGGTTACTAGGAAAGAGATTGATATTTACATATATAGATAGTCAAACTGCTATAAAGGCCATCTCTTCTTCTTCCTTATATCAGCGACGTTATGATCCGAAAACAAGGGATCACAACCCTCCCACTTCACCGCATTGCTACTGATCCGCCTGTGGGGTTCACCTATAAAGGCCATCTCATCCGCGCTAATAAAACGCTGCCGCTTAACATGCTCATCCATAGCCACCATGTAACACTCTGGTGGGTCCCAGGCCACAAAGGAATTCCAGCGAACGAGATGGCGGATGAACTGGCAAGAAAGGGATCGGAACAAGACCTGTCAATAGTCCAAAACTCAGTCCTACCTCCCCTAAAACTTGTTAAATCAAACATAGACTTGACTTCAAACGACAAGCAGAAGAAATATGGATAGCGCTCCCATCATGCCGCGTCTCCAGAAAAATCAGGACAAAACATAATAAGATGAAAACCAAGCTCATCTTCACTCAAAATAGACAAAACTTAGCGCTTCTCATAGGTATCATTACCGGCCACAACCTATTGGTAGCCCACCGGAAGAGAATGCGGCTAAGTACAGATAAACTCTGCAGAGGATGCGGAAACACAGGCGTAGATGAGGGCACGGTACACTTCCTTGCAAATGCCCTAGTCTCTGCAATACCAGGAAGACGGCCCTTTGGGAGTATTTCTTCAAGCATCCGGACGACCTGTCTGAAAAGGCACCAACGGCTATCATGAAATTCGTAACTTCTTCAGGGTGGTTCAGAGGGGGCTGTTTCATTAACACAGAACTCTAGTCATTTTGTTTTTCATCTCTTTTCAGTTCTTCAGCCAGGAAACTCCACGTCAGAGAAGAACAATGGATCCGTTTGTGATCCGAGTGCAGGCTGCACTCATTCGTTGCAGCTTACCTCTTTAACCTAACCTAACCTAACCTAACCTAACCCATGGAATTTAATACATTTTTGGTTACATAGGGAAATCTTAATTTATCAGGTCTAACGCACTTTTAAGATTTTACGCGGAAATCAAGTGTTTAAAAGGTTCTCCGTGGATCAGGATGGTCTCATTATGGCTGCCTTTCGTACTATGAAGACTTTCTTTTATAACCATGTGTAGCCTTACAGAACTTTCTCATTTGTCTTGCAGCCTTCTGTAAAGTATATTCCACTGTTTCCGTTCTTCTGTGAACTGCTCTGTTTAAATAGAAAGAAGTCCATCTTCACCCTATTTATCTTTCTATTTCAGTCAAATACAAAGTCAGGATGTTAGCCTTTTCCAATGCTTGGATAAGTTATCGTTCCCCAACTAAAACTATCGATCTAAAGAAGATCACCAGGGAAATACCAGCGCTGGCTTATACTAGAGCTACGAATTTCCATTTTATTTTGTAATTTTGTGTGCATCAATCTTCGTCTAGAAATCTATATACACATAATAAAATTATAGCAAGGGTCGTCTTTGGGCAGGTATCACGCAGAAACTGCTTTACAGATTTTAACAAAACGTTGGCATTCTATAGCTTAGAAGTGTTGTCCTTATCTGCAATTAGAATTATCTCCATATGCCTCAAGGGAATTAAGGTATTAAAATAAGTTTACACAGAGATTTAAAAAACAGACAAAACCAGGCATTATGAAACTATACATTTGAGAAGTTTGAGAAGTACTGATTTGTTTGTGTACTTTTGGATATGGATTTATTTCCGTACCTACCTATGAGGCGCAAATTTATAGCTGCATGTTAACTAAATATAATACAAACATACGAGTAAATAATTAATATTATTGTGGGCCACGCTGACAAAGTCGCGGGTATCTGCTAGCTAATAAACAAGTACGTAACCTTGCAACCAATAATTAGATATCACCCTACCTAGGCTTCAAAATGCATTTATTCCAAGCGCACAATCTATAGCTGGATCCAAGAGGAACGTTGGTTTACTTCTCTTCAGTCATACTTCCGATCTTCAGCAGCGTTTTCTTTAGTTGTAGGTCTTACAGACATCATCCTTGGAAGGAATTTCTTACAAGATATTACCGAAGTATCCAGTAGTCATGTGAGCAACATTTTTAGGTTTATCAACACTTCAAAGTAGCTAGAAACCCGTGGAGAATAGAGTCGTGAAACGAATCGGTTCTCCATTGGAAATGGTAGTGTCTCTACTGTGGCGCTCTACCACTACCCTTCGATAGCCAAACTTGGCCTTACCTAGGCATCCGCCTAGCTGGTTTGGATATTCTTCTTCCTTTTATCAGCGAGGTTATGATCCGAAAAGAAGGGATCACAACCCTCCCACTTCACCGCATTTCTACTGATCCGCCTGTGGTGTTCGCCTAGCTGGTTTGGATATTCCTACTTTTTGGCTTTAGTTTGAGATTCTATTGGGTTTTGATTTAATTCGACCCTCTAGCTATCCGCTGAACTAACTTTGAGGTCAGAACAGATTTAACCTTCATCAACCCCAATACATAAGCAGAAGGATACCGCTCTCAATTAAATATAACTTTCGCTCTGTGAATACGCACAAACGGTTCCCAGCTCTTTTCTGTTTTCATTTTCTTAATCTAATTATCGCTAAGGAACCCTCTATAGCAGAAAATTGCACATACAATTCTGTCACACGAAATAGTCGTCTCGAACACCCTGTGCTTCTCCATATAAATAGCGCATTATCACAGTGGCAACGTGTGTCCCAAAGAACATACTTTTATCCAAAATACGTGAGCCGAACAGAGCACACACACACAGGCATAGCACACCCTCTCTTTGTTCTCTACCATTCTAATGAGGATATTGCCTTCTAATCTAATCCTTCTCGTCACTACTGTGTATAATAGCAACTACCATACACACAAAAGGACGTTCGACGGTTTTTCTGATTATGGTCCTGCACGTTCATTTGTGTGCTCTTCACCGAGGTATCAGTCGAGCACAAAAAGTTCATTTCTAAGCAAAGCTACCAGGGGAGTGGACGACAACTCAAAGGACAAAGAACGATTCTGACTAGATATACCCACGAAGAATGAACATTATTGAATGAAACTGAAATAAATTGCCCTCGCTATGGATAGCAGTTTTCATAGTATTACTTCTCTAGTAGTTTTTTCGTGTCTTCTTCTATTCACAATGTAAATTGCTGGAATCGTGGTGTTACGTACGAAATGATTTTCTCTTTTTCAAAAGGACACGAATGTAGAATATAATTTGTGCTGGCTTGTGTGGCATTCTGGGGTGTGTGTGACGTTTGCTGCTCACAATTTATCTGCCATTTACGTTTCGAAGCTTTGGTCGGTGGTCTTTCTCTCTAGATTTTGACTTGAAAGCAAATAAGTGTAGCAATTGTCCTTTGCTGTTTGGCTGTGTATATGTGTGTGCTATAGAGAGTCATTGAGTGAATCCATTCACCCGACAAAACACATCCTGCGTTAGGTATAATCTTCAAAACCCATTTCTAACTCACATAGTTCCCCGGCAAGGATATCTTATTAATTTCTTTAATTTTTTTTTTCTTCGTGGAATTGTGGGTGAATCAGGACAATGCTCCCTCGTTACTCTTCTCTCAAATCGTTTGTGAGGGGATTGTCCTTTTTTTGTGAAGGGTACAGTGTGTAAACTGGGTAAATTTTAGTCATTCAGTTGTCCTTGCTTTTGAAGTGCTCCTTTTGCTTTAAGGACAACACATACATAGCTGTGCAAGGATTCCCCAAAACACACAGCTGTGAGAGTGTGTAGTATTATTATTTGTTTTTTTTTTTTTTTTTGTTTCTTCATCTTCGTAATGGACAAATGAAAATTTACTCAAAAAATTAAGTAAAATGGAAAAATGAATTGGTTGGCGGAGGGGGTGGGAAGGTATATTCACATGAAATGTTGTTTTCGTGTTTTGTTTTGGCTTCTTTTGTTGATGTTTTCTGAGGACTTTTGTTCTACTCGTGCACGTACCTGGCTGTCAGTCACATTTGTCGGGGATGCTTGTATACAGTACATGAAGGGATTTATCTGCGGAATTGCTGTGTAATGTGTTGGCATTTGTTCTAGTTAAAATTTTTCTTCTCTGGAAATATTATTATGCAATAATAAGCAATTGGGATGAAAGATGATATATACGTTTGCAACAGATCAAAAGAGCAGAGTATGGCTTCGTAAGGGGTTGTTCAAAAAATATTGCTCTTCTGAGGGATGGATGAAATTTAGACAGAGCGTGGCAGAAAGATGAATA
Organism: Brachypalpus laphriformis; assembly: GCA_945910035.1. Classification (NCBI taxonomy): domain Eukaryota; kingdom Metazoa; phylum Arthropoda; class Insecta; order Diptera; family Syrphidae; genus Brachypalpus; species Brachypalpus laphriformis. Next base: position 164,623,349 of record OX246756.1, read on the forward strand.
CATTTGCAAATTTGCAGCCTACATGGTCTCACTGTAATTTAATCAAAACCAATCTTTACGAACGGATAAGACGCAAACCAAAAAGAAATGTTTGGCCCATAAATAGCCAGCGGCTTAGCTTCTTGCAGGTATTCATGATGCTGCTCCCGTCATATATTTCGTAAGAATGGAAGGACCTACAGTTCTATAACATATGTGAAGGTTAGTTTTATTTATGAGAAACTTTCTGATGACAGCAATGCTTGCGGATTTTCGCCAGATGTTTCCGAGAGGTGAGCCATTTAATCTTTAACTTCACGCTCAGGAGTCAAACGTGGTAACTTTGGAAGGAATGTGTACTCTTTGAGTGTAATTTTCCTAGTAGTTTCAATGAATTCTGACTTTTTAAGAAAGCGCCTTCATAAAGTAGGTGTGGCCCTATACAAAGTACTGATATCCACAAATATATTGTATGCCACATTTTCGGATTACTAGCAAGAATATTGCAAAAAAACTAAAAGTGGATTTCAATGTATATTGGCACAAATTTGTATCGACCTCAATAACCCTACACCTGAGCTTACACTCATAGCATGCCTCAAAGAGTATTTGTTCGTATGACTGTATTCCGACTGTATTTCTGTTCGTAGGACATAATTCCAAAATAAGAATCCTTTCAAAAATGGCATTTATAGAATGAATCCATTAAAAAACAATGATATAGTGACTTAAAGAGGCGAACCCCACAGGCGGATCAGTAGAAATGCAGTGAAGTGGGAGGGTTATGATCCCTTATTTTTGGATCATAACCTCGCTGATAAAAGGAAGAAGAAGAGGATAGTGACTCAAAGATGGGTGGAATTCTAAACGTAAGAACAAAACTCAAACCCTGATCAAACTTGCGACAACTCGCGGTTACAGAATCGTATCAGTTCTACCGCATGTGCGTGGTCACAAAAATCGTTTGTAACTGGATTGCTTCTCACACATTTAAATAACAGAGGTGTGTCATGGATATGCTATGTTAACTCAAATCATGAAAAGTAAGGCACAATTTTAAGATTCTTTCTTATTAGTAAAAGGCTTGCCATTGCAGAGGTACATTATTGTTCTTTTTAATACTGCTGCCGTTCTCAAATTTCAAGAAATATATTGTGTTTGTTGAGTCAAGTAAAGAAATGAAAATACAAACACTGAACTTGATATCCGATTTTTTTTTTTTTTAAGGAATCATGCATCTTTACTTACTTACTTACCTAGATAGCACTACGTTCCGGGGTGGACCTGGGCCTCAATCAACAAACCTCTCCAGCCAGCACGGTTACGAGCCAGCTGCCTCCAGTTGCGCACGCCAAGTTGGTTGAGGTCCCTCTCCACATGTTTGCGCCACCTACCGCGAGGTCGTCCTCTACTGCGCCGTTCATCCGAGGTGGATTCGAAGACTTTCTTAGCGGGAACGTTGGGCTCCATCCGCTCTAAATGACCCAGCCATCTTAGCCGCTGTATGTAAACTCTTCTGGCTAAGTCGATGTCTTTGTATGGCCCGTATAATTCGGCATTGTACCTTCTCCTCCATTCACCGTCTATGCAGACTGGACCAAAGATCGCTCGAGGAACTTTCCACTCGAAATAACCAAGGACATCCTCATTCGGTTTTGTGAAAGCCCATGCCTCTGCGCCATACAGCAGGACTGGGATGGTTAGTGTCTTATAAAGAGTTACTTTAGTAGTTCGAGATAGGGCTTTGCTACTCAATTGCCGTTTTAGCCCATAGAAACAACGATTGGCAAGAGTAATTCTTCGTGTGATCTCCCTACTGATGTCATTTGCGGAGTTCACCATAGAGCCTAGGTAGACAAAATCCTTAACTACCTCAAAATTATATCGGTCTATTGTGGCATTCTGTCCAAGACGCCGATGTTGGGTGTCCTTTTTTGTAGACAGCATATATTTTGTTTTGCTTTCATTGACCGCTAAACCCATCTTTGCTGCCTCGATCTCAATACTCGTAAATGCCTCATTGACTGCCCGCTGAGCTCTTCCGATTAGGTCAATGTCATCGGCATAAGCGAGTAGTTGTACAGACTTGTAAAAGATTGTACATCCGGTGTTGGCTTGTGAGTTTCGTACAATTCTCGCAAGTACTATGTTAAAGAGATCGCATGATAGCGCGTCACCTCTTCTACGACCTTTTCTGACATCGAACGGTTCGGTGATGTACTTACCGACTTTGATGGAGCAGCGAGAGTTCTCCATCGTCATTCTACACAAACAGACGAGCTTGGCAGGGATGTCAAGACTAGACATGACTCTGTATAACTCGTCTCTATACATGCTTCTTCTTCTACTTCTTCTTTCTTTTATCAGCGAGGCTATGATCCGAAAACAAGGGATCACAACCCGCCCACTCTCTATACACGCTATCATAGGCAGCTCTGAAATCGATGAAGAGGTGGTGCGTATCGATTTTATATTCATGGGTCTTTTCCAAGATCTGCCGTAGTGCGAATATTTGGTCAATGGTGGACTTTCCAGGCCTAAAACCGCACTGATAAGGACCTATCAAGTTGTTGACGATCGGTTTTAGGTGTTCACATAGTACGGCAGACAGGATCTTATATGCGATGTTGAGGAGACTTGTACCTCTGCAGTTGGCGCAGTTCATGGGGTCTCATTTCTTCATGCATTTTTAAATAAGCTTTTTCAGTGTCTTATTCTCTAAAATCCTATCTAGATCATACAGACCTCAATTCAGTCCGCTTGTGATCTTCCTTATCGTATCACTATACAAAATATTTGCAAGGAGATGATTTCTTTGTTAAAGCTTTTTGCTCTTCGTCCTTTTGTTTTCAATCATCAACCGAAAGCAAAGCACAACTCACGCCTAGCCTGGATAACTTATCGAATCTGTATAGCTAATTACTCGACCTTAACCATTTGTCTACGTATGCCGAGGGTGTGGATGAAGACGTCGATGTGAGGTTGCATGTACCTATAAAGTATTCATTTCCTTTCTTTTCCAACGCTTCGACTTTCTTCTACAGGAGCATCGGGCTGTAGGAGGCCAAGGTATCCAGAGAAATACTAAAAATTAGCCATTGCCATTGGACACACTTGACTTGTATATTTTTTCGCATTAACTGACAACCTATCTAAAGATATCCTGAATTCCTGAACTGTTCAAATCGCTGGCTATCTTAGTTGCTGTATAGTCTAAGTATCTACTTCTCCATAAAAAAAAGGTAATAGGATTCATCTCTGCCATCACTACTTCCTTTCCTTCCATAGAGCATCTGGATGATTATTCCTCCGACACGCCCTAACAGAACAGCCAAATTTGTAACTTCTACCGTCATTAGCATGCTAGATTTATATCTCAAGCTACACGAAAAATATCACGTCCATTTATTTGAAAAATCATTTTCCACACGTGGAAATGGAAAAATATGTAAACGAAGTTTTTATGCAAAAAAAAAGAAGAAAAACTGTACATCCCCACCGCACAGAACAATCTTCCATTGCAGACGAAACTTTCACACCCTCATACTTACAAGTCCACGCGAATTTATATCAATTTATATAATATAAAAATGCGAAGCAAAATAACTCTCCTAACAAGGATAAATGTGACCTTTCACACCCACACACAGTGACTAGCAAATGCCCAACCCCTCTCTAATCCATCTTAGTTTATCTGCGCCGAAAAAATCCCCCAAAATAGTCTACTTTCTTCTAACAGTCCACAGAGCCGGAAAAAAAATTGCATTGCCCCTGAAAAAAAAAAAAAACTCTTGTCCTTTATCAGGACAAAGGGCAACAATCAAGCCCTTTATTCATTCAGTCACTCACATGGAGTCTGGTTATATGTGGACCAAATACATACATATCTTTCTCTCTCTGCATGTAATATAAATAAATGAAACCTTTTTCACTTTCTACCCACCACCCCAACCCGTCTCTAGCCAAACGCCTATCAGACAAGGACGAACAGCATATAGCACACAATAAGATGATGCGATGGTATTCACTTTGTACACTCGCTTCTCGCTTGTGACCAAAAGGATTTATGTGTTATATTACAATTTAATACAGAGTGAAAGCTGTCAGGCAAAAGTGAATTTAATATTCATTCATGTGAAGGAGGGTAGCGCATAGTTGACGACGACGAGCTGGGAGTTGGTTTTCGTCCTCCGGAGAAGGAAGGAATATGAAATAAATTTTCTGAAGTTAATAAAAATCCAACCTATTATTACATTTTCTTTCACCCATCGTCAGCACCTTTTAACAGTGTGCATACAATATTATATGCTGCATCCCCCACCCCTATCATACCACCCAACCCACCCATCCCTGTCACATTTCTTTTTTGCTGTTCCGCTTCCTTTGCGCTTCATCAAATATTGAATGAATGGAGAGGACCTGTTCCACACATTACTTCCAAGGAAACAAGGAAGAATATGAATGAGAGCAGGATATGAATAACATCCTTTGCGTATAGGCATTTAAATGATGTGCAAATGTTAATAAACAAACAGTTCTCATGTTACACACAATAAAATATCCTATCAAGCAATAATTCTGTCATCTAAATTCGGTGGGCCTTCACATAGGGATGGATGGATAAATTGAATTGTTTTTTTCTTTTTTATTTCTCCCCTGTTCGTCCTTGTTTTGTTATGTTCAAATTTATTAAAGAAGGGATGTTTTAATTCCCAGTATGATGGGAAAATTCGGTCAAATTTGCATTTGGAAACACCTGTGCGTGTGCAATATGATGAAAAATAAAAAAAAAAACACAGCAAACAAGTCGTCTGTAAATGTTTCGCTCAACAACAGTTGATGAAGTCCTTAAAATTCATCCACCCCGATGACGAGTGAAGACGACGACGTCGCGGTACCATTATGGAATCCCAAGAAGCTTAAAAGAAAAACACAAATTGTTAGCAAGGTTCAACGAGAGTGGTGGGGTGTGAGATCTACCCGATTTCATTTTTTTTTTTTTTTTTTTTGGAATAAAGAAAAACTTTCTATTATGTTATGCAAATCGGTATACAAAATGAGTATCCGAACAGGAGATTATGCCGTTGAGTGGGTCCCTGATTGTGTTTTCCTTGCTGTCGACCACTTTACGCAGATTGCCAATTTTCCAACGCACACGGACGGACGTAGGGATAAATTTAAGTTTTCCTCCTTTTTTTTTAATTTTTATGGCGCCCAACGCGAAGCCCATTGCTTACTTCCACACAAAGTTGATGGGAGTAAAGAAATTATTATGTTTTCGCACAAATTAAGGTAACAAAGGCAAACTGGGAGAAAAAAAAACGGATTTCCCATCTCAAAATCAAAAAAAAAAAAAATCTTTCTAAAGAATGAGGTGTTACTTGAGATTTTTTTTTTTTTTTTGTTTTCTCCACTTGCCCTGGATGCAAATAAGGACTGTGGTCAAAACGCCACCATCACCATTACCAACACCCGCAACCATGGTCCATTTCTATTTGGCAGCTTTTTTTTTTATGGCACTAGTCAGGTACATATTCTACCTCAGGGTAGGTACTTTATCTACACATTTTAACGCCGTAAAAAGACGAGAAGAAAAAAAATAGCGTTTTTGATATTCCAGCGGCTGTTAGGTCACACAGAAAAGAAAGAAGAAATCAAACGAGAGACCAAGTGAGCTTAGAAAGGACATGACAGGGTATGAGTACAATAAGAAGAAAAAAACGAATCCTTTTGGCGTAAGGTAATTGAAAATGCTTATTAAGTTTTACCCTTAAAAGGACGGAAATTGCTTTTTTGCCTTTCGATTCCATTTTCGAAAGTTCTTGTTCCTTTTTTTTCATTTTTTTCTTGCACTTCTCTCTAGTAGTGGTTGTACCACGTTTTTATTCACAATCCATCCTCAAAAAAAAAAAAAAAGACAAGAGAACACGAAAAATGTTTTCTGACTCTTTGCTTTCATTTTCATCATCATCACTTAGGACACAAAGTATTTTAGCTTCGGTGGTATAGTACGAGTATGGGGTGGCTTCTGGGACAGTGGTTTGAGGATGTGCAGGAGGACTATCAAGTCCATCAAGTAACGATGATTTCTTTTATGATTCGTAGGCGGGAGCGCTGTGATTTGCATTGGAAAACAGAAGAGATTTTATGTTTTGTTTTATTGTTTTTAGATTCTCGTCTTTTGCTATAAGCCATTTCTTTTTAGTTAAATCGAATGGATTGTACTCGTAGACATAGAAAGATATCTATGCTTACTAATAACGAAATTCATCGAAAAGTCTTTGGAAAAAGGTTAAAAGAGGATGGTGATCTTGAGACGTGAAACTCGAAATCGAACTAATAAATCATCTGCACACTTTTGAGGCTATGGTTATGCGTTGGGTGGCAAGTATCTCTAGCAATGGGTATTGCTATGAGTAGCCAACACAGTATACAAACTATTACAACTCTTTATCGCCTAAACATAAACCGTCTATGATAGTCCATTTGTCCTCATAGAGTGTTCTTCTACGGCAAACAAATATATATGTCTTTCAGCACGGTCCCACTACGTCATACTTTATATAGACTTTCACAAGAAATACTCCATTTATTTTCCCCGGAGACAGTAAGGGGAATCCAATGCATTAAACAATGCACAGGACTTTCAGCTCTACACTGAGGCGTCTAAAATGCATAAAAAAAATCGGCGCTGGATTTTCTGTGAATCACTTAATATCAGCGATTCATACAAACTTCCGGGTGACTTGACTACCTTCAAAGCCGGAGTCTTCGCCATTGAAAGAGCAGCGTAGACTATACACACATAGAAACTAAACCTATCAGTGTAGGTAGGTAGGTAGGTAGAAGTGGCGGTTCTGTAAGCAGAAACCCAATTAGCACAGTTGTGCGGTTTTGATACCATGCCTCATGCGACCTTGGATGTTGATGTGTGTTGGTGAGGACAATCTAGAGCCAGCCTGTGGAGTTTAAGAAGAGGGTTAGCTCATTTATGTTTTTACCCGAGATCTCAAGTCAATTGTAGAAGGGTTTGCCTAATACTTGATGTCTAGCCCTAGCTAGTGCTGGACAAGTGCACATGTAATGGATAATTGTTTCCTTTTCGATGGCTATGTTGCAACTACGGCAGTGTGTATTATATGGGATACCTAGTTTGGCTGCGTGCTCTCCTACCGGCCAGTGTCCCGTGATTATCGCGATTATACGGGCAATGTCTTTGCGCGTTCTGTTCAATAGGTCGGTTGTTTTGGTCTGGTTCTAGTTAGGCCACATCTTTCTGGATATGACGCAGTTCGTTGACCTAGACCATTTAAGGTTAGCTGTTCTAAGAAAGATTGAGGAGATGTTTGCCTTAATTGCTTCAAGCGGGGTGTGAACAAGTTCCGCAAGTGAGCATTGAAGGGCTGAGCCTTGCCCGGCCAGTTCGTCAGCATGTTCGTTGACATCAACGTTGCTGTGGCCTGGAACCCAGACTAGGGTCACCATGTATTGGCCATCTAGCGATGCTAGCTCCTGTCGGCATTCTAGTACTAATTTCGAGGAAATGGTTTCGGAGGCAATGGCTTTGATAGCAGCTTGGCTATCAATTAAAATAGCGATTCTTTGCCTTGGTAGTGTATTTGTGTGTGACTTGATTTGGCGACAGGCTTCGCGAATGGCGAATAATTCCGCTTGGAAGACGCTGGGAGCATCCGGGAGTCTATAAGATCTTGCGATGTTCAGGGACTCCGAGAAAACACCCGCACCAACCCCACAGTCCATTTTTGACCCATCGGTGTAGAATGTTAGATCGAAACCACTGGTCGCCTGTCCATCTTGCCAATCTTTTCTTGTAGGGAATTGTACATCGAAACGCTTTGTGAAGATCAATGTGTTCAATGTAGTCTGTTGGAGTCGATACGAGTTCTCCTGGTAGAGAATCGAGGATATTGCTATGTCCATAGGGTTTCGCAGTCCAACACCTGGACTCTATGAGTCTGATTGCGCTGTGCGCTGAGATGTTTGTGATATGTAGATCCAGGGGTTAAAGGTGTAGCAGGACTGTTAGAGCGTCTGACGGAGTTCACCGTAGGGCACCCGTGGTGCCCATGCATGCCGCTCTTTGCACCTTATTTAGTTTGGTTGTATTATAGGCTTTTTTAGGGGCCGGCCACCATACTATCGACCCGTAGGTGAGGATTGGGCGTACTACGGCTGTGTACATCCATACGGTCAATTTTGGTTGCAGGCCCCATCTTTTGCCGAAGGTTCTGTTGCAGGCATAGAAGGCTATACGTGCTTTCTTTACTCGTTCGTCTATGTTTGGTTTCCAGTTAAGTTTAGGATCTAGAATAACTCCTAAGTACTTAGCACTGGAACATAAGGAGAGTATCTGACTGTTTAGTCGAGGAAGATTGAATTCGGGTATTTTGGTTTTTGGTGGTGAAAAGCATCAGTTCAGTTTTATTTGGGTTGACTCCAAGTCTACACTTTCTGGCCCATGCGGTGACTTTACTTAGAGCACTCTCCATGATCTCACTTATCACGGGAAGAAAAAGTCCTGACACTAAAATCACCATATCGTCCGCCTACCCAACTACTTTAATTCTTTCTCTGTCCAAGCATAAAAGGATTTTATTCATGACTATTAGCCATAGTAGAGGTGAGATGACTCCACCTTGGAGCGTTCCTCTACTGGTAAATTTGGTTATGGCGCTGTTTCCTAGAGATGCCTGAATGGTTCTAGTGCTGAGCATAGAGACTATCCATTGGCTTAGGTAGGTTTCTATGCCCATTGAGGGACTCTAGAATTACTTCAGTGTGTACATTGTTAAAAGCTCCTTCTATGTCTAGAAAGGTAGCTAAAGTGTATTCCTTATACTGTAGGGATTTTTCTATTGTTCGCACTACTTCATGAAGAGCTGTTTCTGTAGATCTTCCTTTGAGGTATGCGTCCTGGAATTTGGAGAGAGATGACTCGATTGTATCTCGCAGATGGTTGTCTAGAAGGCGCTCGAGGGCCTTCAAAACGAAGGAGGTCAGACTGATTGGTCTGAAATCTTTCGCGTTCTCATGTCCGCGCCTCCCCACCTTCGGAATGAAAACCACTCTCACCCGTCTCCATGAGTGGGGTACATGGTTATTTAGGATGCAGCTCCTGAAAATCGGTACGAGCCATGGGATTGCTACCTCTTGCATTTTTTGTAGCATAATGGGCAGAATGCCATCTAAGCCTGGCGAAATATAAGGGGCGAAGCTGCGAATGCCCCAGGAAATTTTTTCTTCGGTAATAATGGGTATTATGTGTTCCCAGATTGCAGGCATTGCGAACTGTTAGCCTCTGTGTTACTGTCTTTACATCCGCGAAAGTGGGTGTGTATCAAGATCTTTAAGGATTCTACAGTTGACTCTGTCCACTTACCATCCAACCTTCTCAAGAGAGATGGATTGGAATGATCCTTCGATAGAATCTTGCTGAGTCTAGCGGAGTCTTTGACGGTATCAATTGATTGGCAATATTCTATCCAGGACCATTTCTTGGCCATTCTGATAGCTTTTTTGTATATTTTAAGGCTGTCCGTGTAAGGCTGCCAGTATTTGCACTTGTTGCAGGTATTGAAGGTCTCTATAGTCAGTTTCCTGAGGTTAGAGAGTTCTTCGTTCCACCACGGAGGGAAGGTTTCTTTTGCTGTATTTGACCGGAGAAGCAACTTCAAAAGCATTATTGAAGGCTTTTTCAAAAGTCTTTACTTTTGTGTCTAGTTCTGCAGTGGAGGTTATTAAAGCGTTTGGAGTTCTACGTAGCTTGGATCTAACGACTTGACTAAACTTTATCCAGTTGGTTCTTTTGGGGCTTCTGTAGGGTGTGGGAGACTCGATCTCGAGATCTACATTGAAGAGGATCCAATTATGCTCTGATAAAGACTCTCCAGTTCTCGACTTTCATACTACAACTGTTATTAGAGAGTGTAATGTCTATGACATCTTCCAAGCCCGTTGAAATTTTGCGTACTCGGAAGGATATATTCGAACAAGGACTCACCTCGCTCGTTGCTTTCGGAACTGCCCCATAGCACGTGCCTGGCATTTGCGTCGCAGCCCATAAGCAGGTTGGTCTTTGCTGTGGAGATAGCCGTCACCATATCTTGAAATTCTTCTGGCGGTGATTGGCGGTCGTGTGCCATGTAGGCAGTGGAGATGTATAGGTCTGCACTACCTGCGTTCTCTATTTTGACCGTTGTTAAATCGGACGAGCTAAAATTTGGACAATGTGCTAATCAGATAGAAAACAGTCTCCGCATACCGACAAACTATAAACAGAATGTGCAACACCCATTAAGTCACTCCCTGTTAGGTTTCCGGACATAGTTACTCGTATATAGAAGCGAATGAAGCAACAGACGAATAAGCATAAAAAGGTTCAGCATTAAATGAGGAATTTACCCATGTATCGGTATCTATCCCTGTTGGTGTACTGAAAACGAAAATAGACCTACAAGCTAGAGATAAGGCCAGCCAGGGGCGACTGTGTAATATCTTGTACCTTATGGCCAACTTTGAACCAAAAAAGAACCAAAAAGCCTTTTGTCCATGAACAAAATAGAATCCAGCAACATGCCAGACTGTGCATCAACTCACCTGGTTACTGCAGAAGCCGTCATGATACAGAACAAATCGAAACTATCAAACACTTGCTGAGTAATTGTCTAATTCTTCAAACTCGTCGCTTCCGGTATGAAGAACTGGAGGATATGACTCAAGTCTCACTTCGTCAGGAGTACAGGTTAGTTTGATTCAAGACCAACCAAGGGGCAACCAAATTAGAGATGATACCACAATTTATAGGAAATCACAATGGACCAAAGGCCCTCGTGCAAACACCCTCTAAGGTGCACTTTCCTCATACCATACCATACCATATTATTAATGTCAGTGATTTCCAAATTCTTGAAGTGCGCGGCTAATTACACCCTTGGTTCCTTCTAAACCTTTGGTGGAGGTAGTCGGGTAGTTAATCGAGTTCCAACCTGAGTAGTAGAGATGATTTCTATAGTTTCACGTCTTTTGGAATCATTCGCCGCTCGTCTATAGTAGTCACTTGGGATTCATACTCTATTCTAAATGGTTGGAATTCTCCTGCCTGTGGTAACCATAGGGAACATTATTTTTTATTGATATTAATGCAGCCGTTAACAAACCTTAGGCTCAGTGTTGCTTTCTTGTGAGTTATACGGGTTTTCACAGGTTTTCGATATCCATTCCGTATACTTGTTTGACCCCTGAAAATAATAGTTTTCGTTAAGCAACCACAGTTTTAATCTGCTCAACGCTTGTGTGGGATAGTCGCTGCTAATTGCAATGCTTTGTTATATCATCCATAGCATACTCTCTTAGCTTCTGCAGGTTTGGGGCGTTTAACCTCTTCATCGGGTCTTTAGTGATTTTGTAGACAGTTCTACTATTACATAATCACTTATCAATGAATGCGTTTACTTTCTCTTGCGGTCCTTAGATTCAGGTTATAAATTCTTGACATCTAGCTTCGAGCCTTCGAATTCAACCCGAAAGAACGACGCAGTAGAGGGCCTCCTCGCCGTAGTTGGAGCGCACAAATTCAAGGGAACCTCGACCAACTTGGAGTGCGTAACTGGAGGCAATTAGCTATAGTCCGAGCTAAATGGAAAGTCTTGTTGGTTGAGGTTGAGTTCACCCCGAACTGTAACGCTACCTAAGTAGGTAAGTAGTAGCTTCGAGAATGTCATTCAAACTCTTACGACTTTGTCATATAGCCTGCTGTAATACTGGTAAAAAGTACCTGTCGGCTCAGCACCGGTTGGAAAAACTAGTTGTATATCAATCTATATATGGATTGGTTGCGGAAATTCACGAACCTTTATACATAAAATACCAGAGCGTTTCGTTGGAATTAGTAGTTTTAGCTTTGGCAGTAAAATATCCAACGATATCTAAATTCGTCGAAGCGTAATACTGGAGATGGTGGTGTTCTTCAGTCTGGTAGTCTCGTCCTAAATCTTAAAGGGCAACCATTCGATCAAAGAAAGGCTTGCAGGAAATGAAGCATTTTGTACACACCTTCCGCAAAAGTCTGACTAATATTCAATAGTATAACTCATTTCTTTCCTTTTATATAAATTTTAAAGAACTGCTGCCTTCTGTGATAACAAAGACAGTGCAGAAATGCAATTAACTTTTCATTCGTTGCACACTGGGTTTTGATTTGATTTTTTCGCTTGTAGATGGATAAATAGAGTTCCTTCAACGAGCTCATCATAATCTATTTTGCGCCATTGAAGGGATGGCAAATCGCAGGGATAGACATGATTAAATAGAGCCGTCAAAACATTCGAAGTGTTTGCCATTTTTAATGCAGATTAGTAATTTATTCAACAAAGACATTCCATGGAATCGTAAGAGGGCTTCAAGAATAAGTGCTATATGCCCACAGTCTCCTAGAAAACAAAAACAGATTTTCACCTCTGCAGGTTAAGCTGAGACACGTTTTATTGGAACTCTCTTGAAACATGTCACAAAGCTTTTGAACGTCATCACCATTTGATTCAAAACGTTAGCCTTGCTTTTATGGCGAGCAACTATGTATATATATTTCTACCAAAAAGTTTTTTTTCCTAACAAAGTAACATTTAGTTTCAAATTTGCTAACAAGCAGTAGCCCCCTGAAACTTTCATAAAAACCGAACACTTCTAAAATTGGGCGTCGTCTCGAATAACCCTCATCAAAAAATCACCATCCAGTTACAGTTCCTATATGCAAAGCACTTGAACAACTTTGATGTTTAGATGTTCTCTGAGCGAACCATAAAAGGCTCCCAGTTCGCAGGATGTCTCTTCAAAGAAAAAAATCCAAACACAAACCCATTGTATCTTAACAGAGCCCAGAACTTTGTATCAAACACTATCCTCTCCGGTAGCACTTAGGACAAAACTCATCCGAAAAAAAGGCTTCTTTCGAAAAATCCAATCCGACAAAACTCCCCAAGCCACACACCATCATCCAGAAGGTGTCACACAAAGTGCTTCACTCGACACACAATAAAAAAAAAAGGACGAAAAACCATCCAGCCAAACGCCGTCGTCGTCGTAGCTTCAAAAAGCCGAATGGAAACCATTAAACGAATTAATATTTACTTAGGACTTAAACACGACTCCTGGAGGTCCTTTTTTGCGTACAATATGGGCCTGCCACCCATACCTTTCGGCTTCAAGGATTGAGTAATGAAATGAATGTCATTATTATTCGCCTTTGACTCGTTGAATTGAATATGCATGTGTAGGATAAAACCGATTTCTTAGCTAAGGATAACCCAACAAAAAATGAAACCCCAGTTGCCCACCCTCCTGCACTACTTTACTAACTACTCTTGATGTCAGAGTCAACTTAGGGATCCTTATTTACACACACACATACACACACACCTTGAAAGAGATGTGTTTACCATTCACAAACACATGCTGCTGCGCCAGAGAAACTGTTTAAGTCAATTTAATATTTGCACTTTAGTGGGAATTTTGAGTAAATAAAATGAAATAATTGTTTGGCTTTATGGATAAGGATAAGGACTCAAAACTGTAGTTGACATATCAAGTGGGTGGAGTAGAGAGAGTCCTTGAAAAACTGGTTTTGATGAGTACTAGAGCTGATGCTCTTAAGTGGGAGAGAAAGGAAATTAGGCTGAATTGGTGTCATTAAAGTTTTTGATTTTTGCGACAGACGGCGGGCGCTGGGGGTGACCCAATTTTGACAAGGACCCACTATAGCTTAATTGACGAGCAAATGAAGCCTTTGAACTATTAAGTGGTACAAGAAGAATGGTGAATCGATTTGTTAGCGACGAAGAGCTGAAGGAAAAGCTGTGCACTTCTTTGAATGTGGATGTGCATATGGAGAGGTGTCGAAGGCTTATTGACGCGTTCTGAAATTAATTGGTCCAATCTGTCTGAGCAGAATCCTGTGGCATACAGTTGATTCGAAAATGTATTCAGAGGCTTGAGCCTACCGTCATTGAGTCCAGCCATGATGTCTCGAACCCACACGTAAAATGTCGCACTATCAGCCTAAGCCTTATCCATCCCGTAAGTTAGATTAGGTTAGGTTAGGTTGGCTGTCCACACGAGAGTGCAGACACACTTAGACCAGTGAAGGTCCTTTGTGATACCATGGATCAACCATTAGGCCACTCAGGGCCTAACAAAACCAACCGGAGCTTTTGATAAAGCGATGGATGCTCATGACGTCTAAGAACGCCAGATTGCAGAGATCGTCAAGGAAGGGGACCCTAGATGGAGCATTCTTTTATGCGACAGGGCTGGACAAGTGCATAGGAGGTGAAGGATGGTTTCCTCCTCCTCCTCCTTGTCTCTACAGCTTCTGCAGAAGTCATTGGAGAAGAGACCAAGTCTTTTGGCGTGTTGGCCTATAAGACATTGTCCAGTGAGAACACCGACGACGCAGCTGATTTGTGTTCGCATTACCTTACCTAGATCGGCACTACGTTTTTGATCCAGCTTAGGCCAAATCTGTCTCGAAATGTGATACATTGAGCTATTTACCCATCTGAGGTTGGTCGTGCTAATAGTGTTCAGCTGTAGTAGCTTTACAAGTAGCGAGGGCCATACCCAGGGCTTGCCTGTAAGGCAGAATCCTTAGAGTGGTACCCTGTCTGGCGAGCTCGTCAGCCCTCCAGTTTCCTGGAATGTCCCTGTGGCCTGGCACCCAGCATAGGTAGATGTTGAACTGCTCTGACATCTCCATAAGATATAAACGATAGTTTAAGGCGAGCCATCCCGTACACTCGTAGACGATCAAGTACCTCCTACTTCAAAGAAAATTTCACTTTGCGCCTTGTTTTAGTAGAAGGATCTGGAGAAAAATACTTCAGATTCAGACGTTATGTAAGAATCTGATGATCATTTCTGTAAACGAATGACTAATCGAGAGTTCGAGATACTCTTAATTTCCTAGTCTTCGAAGAATACCACAAGCATATTTACCTCCACAAAAGTGCCTCCCCCAGGCCTTAACACATATTCAATTCCCTGAATCAAAAGACCCTCCTTTCCTTAATTGCATTTCAATTTACCGCCAAACAGTCCTAAATAAAAGAATTTAATCAAGCTCCTTAATGAGTCACATTTCACTAGTTCCAGTGAAGGCCACCCTCCGACAATCATTAAAACCCAACCACAATACACAAAAAAGAAAAAGAAAAAGCATGTATACTAAGTAGTTTATAGGTTGTACGCGAGCTTGTGGTGTTTGGGTAATATCCTTAATTCCCCATGCATTGTCTGAGCTGTTGTATTATAGGCCACATGTACACCATTGGGGTCTTATGGTATAGCCAGGTGTATATCATCCAGGTATCCTTCATTCACACATTATGTAAGGATATGTATAGACATACTCGTACTCACGCTAAGCGCGCCTCGCTCTGCTTCTCTCTTGTCCCTTATGTGGCGAATTATTAAGTGCACCAGCACCGTATCGCATATAGTACATACACGCCTGTACGGCTAAGATGGGGTTTTATTAAACGGGTAGAGAGCGTTAATAACTCAGATGGGGATTAAATATACCAGCGTAATTTCATGGTGAGTTAATAATCCCCGATAGACGACTTATATAGAGCTCGTAACTTTGCCGTTCTGTAAGGATGGTGATAATAACAGAAGGATGCTACTACATGTATACGAGTACAGCCTGTCGGGTGAGATCTCGGTGGGTAAATATGAGCTTGTTAAGTAGTGATATAATTAAACTGTCTCTGAAGCAATAGTGCACTTAGGTTATCATCTTAAAATTAAATATATGTTTTACACAAGGATTGAAAGTGTAGTTTAATTGACTTCAAATTGGGAACTAATGACTTGGAGCAAAGGAGTGCAAGAGTTTTGTTTTCCTGGCAAAAGGTTGGCCATACGGATTTCGAAAACTATGTAAGCCTTGCTATTGCAAAGTAAAGTAGTTGTACTCATTTATGCGTAGGCCTGTGACTATCGTTCTATTTTTTTGATGTCTAAGGATGTAAAACTACAAATGGCCTTCCATCTCGGCGATAACTTTCCGAGCTGTTCCGAGTTTTCCAAACTACAAAAGTGAATAAATTCGGTCTGCTTTATAATTCGAGGAAAAAAAAGAACATTTAGTTAGTTGTACATCACAGCAATTATGTGTCCAAATGTCAGTCATACTTTCATTCAATGATGTCTAACAGAGAAGCTACTGCATGGTAGCTAGCATCTCCTGCAAGGCCAAGTAAATACCTAAGGATGGTCTAGGTAGACGGCTTTATTTGACTGATGTGGTACAACGTTTTGTCTGTTTACGTGGCGAAATATCAAGACTTTTTATTGCGTATATCTGATTCTGACGACAGTTTGCAACCAATAAAAGATTTTGGCTACACCTCCCATTCTGAATGATTTAATTTTTTTTTATTTCCGAAAATATAGACTACACCACTCTCAAGTTAAGTTTTGCAAAATCTTCCGGGTTACCAACCCTTCCAGGTCATTCTGGGAGGAAGAGATCTTGTAGATGTATATTATTGAGAGGTGCAAGTGCACTGCGACCTATAAAAGATCTATTGTGCCCCCCTTACTAAGGCTCTAGCCGATAATATACTCGGTCTAGAGCACTTCCTCCAGTCCAGCTGCTACAGCAAACCGAAGATCTTACTGAAGATAAGTCGATTTACTTCTACACCGAAGACGGATCGAAAACTAACGACTGTTAGATATGTTCTCTCATAGGCTTCGTCTCAGTCTCTCCTTTCGTCTTCCAAATCATTGTAACGTCAAACGTGTTCTAAGTGGAAATAATGGAGATCAAAGAGGTATTATCGTGGTTTAAGAAAAAATGTGATATCCGCAATCAGCAATCAAGTCCTTGGAATCTTTGCCTCTTAATTCAAAAGTACATTCAGATTGTCAATTATACTATGTCATAGGTACATACCTTCTTCGCAAAATGGGCCAGCATGTGGCCTGAGTGAAAAGGATAATTCATCACATCCCATACTATGTCATAGTGATGGCGGAGCAGTATAATATTTACCTATATTGGTGGCCGGGACATAGAGATATTCCAGGGAACTGTAAGGCTGGTGGATTCACCAGACATGGAGCAAGAATACCCATTTAATAGGTAATAGGCAAGCATGCAACAAGACTTGGTATGCACTCAAACGATTTCTGTCGATGCTGTATAGACAACCTATTCTCCAACTACCTTATATCTGCCCTGCACTCTGCTAGAAAAGAAAACGTGTTTTAACAGCTTTCTACTATAGCGATCTATTTGATCTGATAAAAACCGATATAAGAAATCTCCTACGCTTTATCTGGAACCTCCAATTGGATCAACGCGTAGATATGGGAAATTCGTCCACGATCCATGTGGTATCACAATGGACATATCATTGGTCTAAGTGTGTGGGCTTTAGCTGATATCCACTTCAACCTAACCGTCAAGCTTCCCAAGAAAAGAAATTTAATGGAGTACGGAAACTAGAAGAATATCTTCGTGCTGCCTGCTGTAGCTAAGATAATAGCTAAAATCATCCTGGAGCAAAACAAACAACATATCGAAGACACATTCGATGCCAAACAAGCAGGTTTCTACTCTGGATCCTCCTGTGTCGACCACATCAACTTACTTACTTACTTACTTAGGTGGCGCTACAGTTCGGGGTGAACCTCGGTCCCAACCAACAAGCCTCTCCATTTAGCTCGGTCTTTAGCTAATTGCATCCAGTTGCGCACTCCAAGTTGGCGAGGTCGCCTTGAACTTGTGCGCGCCACCTACGGTGAGGAGGTCCTCTACTGCGTCGTCCCTTGGCGTCAAATTCGAAGACTCTGCGGGCCGGAGCGTTGGGGTCCAATCGCTCTACAAGTCCTAGCCATCTCAGACGTCCAATAGGCAGCTTTTTGACTAGGTCGATGTCGCTGTACAGCTCGTATAGTTCATGATTGAATCTTCTCCTCCAAAACCCGTCAACGCAAACGAGACCAAAAATCTTACGAAGATTTTTTCTCTCGAAGCGACCAAGGATATCTTCATCATCTTTTAATAAAGTTCATGTTTTAGTGCTGTATAGTAGGACTGGGATGATCAGGCTCTTATACAGAGTCTCCTTAGTTGTTCGAGATAGGGCTTTACTGTTGAATTGCCTTATAAGCCCAAAAAAACAGCGATTGGCAAGAGTTATGCTTCGCTTATAGCAGAGCCAGGGTAAACAAAGTCCCTTACTACCTCGAAGTAATAGCTGCCCTCTGTGACATTCTGTCCAATTCGTCGGTGTTGATTGTCCCTACCCGTTTATCACTAAACCCATTTTGGTCGCTTCTGCCTCAATGCTTGCAAACGCATCGGTGACAGTCCGCTGAGTTCTTCCAATTATGTCAATATCGTCAACGTATGCAACCAGTTGCACAGACTTTTGATAGATTATGCCTCCGGTGTTGGCTTGTGAGTTCCGCACAATCCGTTCAAGTACAATATTAAAGAAGTCGCATGGTAGCCCGTCACTTTATCTAAAACTTTTTTTGACATCAGAGGTCTCGGTGAGGTCATTACCGAACTTGATGGAGCAGCGAGCGTTCTCCATCGTCATCCTGCACAGACGAACAAGTTTGGCAGGGATGTCAAACGCAGACATGGCACTATAAAGCTTTTCTCTATAGATGCTGTCATAGGCGGTCTTGAAATCGATAAAGAGATGGTGATTATCTATTTGGACTTCCTGGATTTTCTCCAGGATCTGCCGAAGTATGAAGATTTGATCGATGGTGGACTTTCTTGGACCACATCAACACCCAGCGAATTATCATCAAGCAGTGCGTTGAAGATCCATCGCCACTTCATCTGCTGTTCATCGATTTTGAGAAGGCGCTCGATAGTGTCAACAGGGAGTTTATTTTGTGTGCCTTACGCGGAAGAGGTATTCCCCATAAATTATTTGCTATTATGAAAGCTACATATGAAGTGCCCAAAATCACTTTCTGCACATGGAATACTATTCTTATAAGTGATTAGCGATGTGCTTGATGCAGCTTTGTCGACGGGAATCGGAGGAATTTGATGGACTCTTACATCCCAACTTAAACATCTTAACTACGCTGACGTACGGTCACTCTCTCACAGAATTATGAAACTCCACCAAATGACAGCAGATGTTGAGAAAAACATCGTCATCCGGTTGAAAATGAATACGGCCTAAACTAAAAGTATCAGCCTTGGAACAAACTCATCAACTCCAATATGCATGACTGGACAACCGGTAGAGAGAGTAAAGGATTTCCGCTATCTTGGGAGTACTGTCTCGACCGATGGTGGAACCGAACTGGATACAGCCAAAAGGATCGCCAAAGCAAAGTCCGCGTTCGGGATGTTGTCTAAAGTATGACGAAGCAGTGTAATCAGTTTGAACATCAAGCTAAGATTGTTCCACTCCAACGTTGAATACGTGTTGTTATATGAATGGAGCACGTGAAGAGTAACAACTACTATCACCAAAAAGCTGCAAACGTTCGTTAATAGCTGCCTGCGCAATATCTTAAGGATTTTCTGGCCCAATCGTCTCTAACGAACACCTTTAAGAGAGAACGGGTCAGGAACCAATAGATACAACCATCCAACGACGGAAGTGGCAGTGGATTGGTCACACGTTCCGAAAGGGTGGCAGTTCCATAGCGAACTAAGCTATGCAGTCTTACCCTTTAGTTCAGGATGGCAAAAGACCTGGCGGTCCAAGGAGAACATGGGGCAGAACAGTCGAGATGGATGCACGGCAATTGGAGAAAAGTTGGGGAGAGCTAAGACACATTGCCCGAAACCGTAAACGATGGCGCGTAGGCATAGTAGACGCCCTAAAACCCACAAGTGGATACAGGACATAAGTAAAAAGTAAAGTATCTTTGGTCTAAGTGTGCGGACTTTAGTTGGTAGCCACTTCAACCTAACCTAACCTTACTTTAAGAAATTTAAGTCTTCTTAGACCCGATGTTTCAGAACAATGAAACAGACGCTAGGTTGTACTCAGTCGGCAACTGTCTCTGAAGGAAGTGTCGCACAGCCGCAATTTTTATATATTCAATAAAAAAACCGTGTGCACTAAAAGATGTAAATCATGTGGGATAAATAGCTTGGACACAAAATGCATTTTTGAATTCGCTTATTTTCTGCTGCATAAACTAGTTTCTTCCTTTGACAGGCATTCACCGACGATCTGCTCATGATTTCTTCTCTGTAGCCTCAATAGCGTAAAGGCGTACTTAAGAACAAAATAGAAGCCAAATCCCGAACGTATTTGGCGTTGAATATTTGGTAATGCTCCAATACAGCTATCATCCTTTGGTAGTGCACAACATGTCACCGCTTCTAAGCTGAATATAAGCTTCCCGCCACATGAGTGTAGAGCAGGATATTCCAAGCTTAGAGATTTTAGAGGATTTGGATAACATTACAAATCAAGCATTTTTCAAAGGCCTTTTGTGTCGAATATAAAGCTTAAATATTTATTGCTTTTATTTTACCATTACAACTAATTCCCTTAAACAAACATTAGCTGATAGTATTTTCAAAAACATTAATCCGCAAAATATTCTCTTATTCATATACGAGTACTATAATATTCAAATTAAATCCTTCCGCATAAATCGTCTATGGAAACGAAAACTATAGGTATTTGCTTTTATTTATAATTTGTTTTTTTTTTAAATCAATACTTTCAAAATAATAAAACCCACGTTTGAATTTTATTTCATTCCTGTCCAATACCCTCTGCTTATACTCAATAAACCTCGAGTAATGGTAATTCTGGTCACGCAGAAAAAAAACATAATAAAACAATGAAATTCTCCAATCAAAATTCCAATTAAAATTCGAAATTCGAAACGCAAAAATAATCACGAAAACCCCGACAAATAAAAACAAAACCAAAAACAAAGTTATGAAAGCAAACGAGAAAGATGAAAACCATGGTAACAGTTATGAGTGGCTTTTCACCAACAATTGGGAAGGTTTTGTTTTTTTTTTTTTACATTTTATCTGTATAACATCCTTTTTAATTGTTTATTCTTTTTATGGGTTATATACTTTACAAACGCCTATTACGGATAACCAAAGCGGCGGTTTCATCAAGTTTACAACTACAAATATTATATAGGTATATTTTCGATTAGGAAGTAAAAAAAAAAAAAATGCAATAATAATGGTAAAGCTTAATTACTATGCCTTTGTGTGAATGTATTTGAGTCTCTATGACCCGGACATTTTTATTACCGCTGTTATGAACTTTGTAGAATTAATAGCCCAGAATTTGTTATTAATTTTCCGTTTTTATTTATATCCATGTTTTCGAAGATGGGGGACCGATCACTCTGGGTGGACATAAAAGCGATGTAACTCGGTCTGAATTTTTCCCTGAAATGAGTCAGTACTGTGAAACAAGTTTTGGGTTTTAAGCGGTTTTAGATATATATGAAAAGGTCTATTTTTTTTGTTGTTGAGGAATGGGCCATTTTTGGAATTTCTTTCTTCATTTGACATTAATCTCAAATTGTATTGGAAACTGAGTACTTGTGTGTACCGCATTTGACAGTTCCTCTTTCTTTTTTTTTTTTGGTTGCGCCTGGAGGTGCAGGAATCTCCAAAAGATACCAATGGCCCGATTCATATATCTGACAATGCCATCAGTGGTAGTCAGTATATGCCTACGGGCTAAACCTCACCCCTCAGAGAAGCACTATGAGAACCGGCTGCGCGTACTCTTAATAGTAGGAAATTCGTCCCTCTCATTTTTTTCATTTTTGTTATGACTACGACTAAGTTGCCTTAACAAGTAGTTTACGCTTCTGTAGTGTTAATCGCGTTAGGTAGGTATCTTTCCAGTGAAGGAACCTACTAATACCGTCATTAAATGCGGTTTTTCCTTATGGCGCTAGGTCGAAAGGTCTTGTTCTTTGTAGTCGGCGCTCAAGGTTTGTCACGTCCATAGTACGGATTATTTCGTTATTGCAGTGAATTCATGTTCATTCGGGTACGAAGTTTGCGAGCAAAGTTTGTTACTTCGTCCCTCACGGTAGCAATTCCTAGATCTCTGTGAATATCACTATTTCTTATATACCAAGGAGCAATCACGATTGCTCTTAGTACTTTGTTTTGAAATGCTTGCAGTAGAGCCATATTGCTTGGTTTGGTACAACCCCAAAGTTGTATACCATATGTCCAAGACGGTCTTAGGACTTGCTTATAAAGAAGCAGTTTGTTATATACGCTTAACTTCGAGTATCTTCCGAGTAGCCAATACATTTCTCTAAATCTGATTTCGAGCTCTTCGCGCTTCTTTTTAACGTGTAGTTTCCACTTAAGTTTTGCATCTAGGGTCATTCCTAGATATTTTGCCTCGTTTGCGTACGGTATTTGCACCAAGTTAATGAATATAGGTAAGTTGTTTATCTTTCTTAACGTAAAATTGACATGCGTTGATTTTGTCTCATTGAGGACTATTCGCCAGGTTTTTGTCCATTCGCATACTTTGTTCAAAGCTCGTTGGAGTTTTCCCGTTGATGATTCGACTGACTCATCCGTTACGAGAATAGCCGTGTCGTCTGCGAACGTTGCTACAACGGTCCCTTTATCTTGTGGTATATCTCTTGTGTAGAGCAGGAACAGGATTGGACCGAGAACACTTCCTTGTGAAACACCGGCGTAGATTTCTTTGAAGTCGGAATATTCACTCCCGTGTCTAACACGGAAAAGTCTGTTTTCAAGATAAGATTCCAATATTCTGTACAACTTTTCCGGTAAGATTGCCCTTAGCTTATACCTTAGGCCCTCGTGCCATACCTTGTCGAAGGCTTGCGATACGTCGAGAAAAGCGCTAGAGCATATTTTTTTCCCCTTCTAGAGCTTTTTCAATTTCGTTCGTTATTCGATACACCTGATCGATTGTGGAATGTTTGACCCGAAAGCCGAATTGATGATCCGGGATCAAGTGTCTTTCTACAATTACTTGTTGCAATCGTTTCAGCGGAAGTTTCTCGAAGACCTTAGATATTATTGGCAGAAGTGAAATAGGTCTAAATGATTTCTTGTCATTTGCACATTTTACCGGCTTTGGCGATTTCCATTGCCTTGGAACATATAATAGTCTTAAAGAAGCATTTATTCTGTAGAGCAACTTAACCAGCACTTTTTTCGGTAGCTCTTTCAAAATTTCGCCAGTGATTAAATCATATCCCGGAGTCTTGTTATTTTTCAATTTTTTTATTGTCATTCGAAGTTCGGACAGGGATACGGTTTTTACTTTAAAGTTCTCGGGTGCCGTATTATCATTCGGATGTTCGATCAACGGTTGTCCATCGAACGGCTTGAACGTTTCCTCTAAGTGATCGGCAAATAATATTGCTTTCTCTTTGTCTTCTTTTGCGCATTCCCCGTTAGCTTTTCTAATTGGCGGCGAGTGCATTACAGGTTTCAAGACAGTTCCTCTGATGTATTTCAAAAAAAAAACACAAAAATAACGACTTCTGTGGAAAAAAAGAAATGCCTACACAAGTAAAGGCAATGAAATCAAACTGTTAGAATAAAAGTATTAAACAATCCGAGTAAAAGCCAAATTGTCTACAGCCCAAGTATTTGCACACACTTTGAACTCGATTTGGACGACTCTGCTCGCATATTGTATCGCATTGTGTTAGCCCTGGTTGACCTGGACTTACTTACTTCCTTATTTTCTATATCACCTTGTTGGTTCTATGGCCTCTACTAGGATTACACGCCATCATGGACGATATCTGGCAATGTATCTCAGCTCTCCTCAACTTTTCCCCAACTGCCGCGCCTCCTTCTCGGCTATTCTGCGTCATGTTCTCCGCGGATCCCCAGGTATTCTGCCATCCTGGGTTTAAGGGTTCCATTGCATAGCGTAGTTAACTATAGAACTGACATTTTTTTGAAACGTGTGACCAATCCACTGCCACTTTCGTCGGTAGAGGTGTTCGTTAGAGATACGATTGGGCCAGAATATCCTTAATATGTTCCGTGGGTACCTGATAATGAACTTCTTCTTCTTCTTTTTTATCAGCGAGGTTATGATCCGAAAACAAGGGATCACAACCCTCCCACTTCACCGCATTTCTACTGATCCGCCTGTGGGGTTCGCCTATTTGACCTCAGAAAATATCGGCAGGCCTGCCGATTTTGGATCACTCGGTTACTGAGGCCAATGAAATGCCGATGTCGTCGCATTTGTCTAATCCAGACCTGATAATGAACGTTTGCAGCTTTCTTTTGATTGTAATTATCACTCTCGCCCAAGGACTAGGCATCCCGTATAATAACTAGGGATGAAGAAGAGGAAGAAATCATCAGTCACATCCTATGCGCTTGTCCTGCACTCGCCAACATTAGGAAGGTCACCAATATTTCAATGATCTAAATGATCTCGGCAACGCCTGCACGGCTAAGATCAACTCCTTCATACAGAAAAGCAAATGGTTCCTATAGTAAGAGGGTGACCCATCCACCTTACACATTGGCAGTACAATGGACCTATTTCTGGTCTAAGTGCTTCTTCATCGAGGACCGATCTTAAGCTACCAATGGTCACTCTCCACGTGCTGCATTCATATAATAGCACGGATTCAACGTTGGAGCATAACAGTGACTGCATTACTTACTTACTTACTTAGATGGCGCTACAGTCCGGGGTGGACCTGGGCCTCAACCAACAAACCTCTCCAGCCAGCACGGTTACGAGCCAGCTGCCTCCAGTTGCGCACGCCAAGTTGGTTGAGGTCCCTCTCCACTTGTTTGCGCCACCCACCGCGAGGTCGTCCTCTACTGCGCCGTCCGTCCGGGTTGGATTCGAAGACTTTCTTAGCGGGAAGGTTGGGCTCCATCCGCTCTAAATGACCCAGCCATCTTAGTCGCTGTATGTGAACTCTTCTGGCTAAGTCGATGTCCTTGTACAGGCCGTATAGTTCGGCATTGTACCTTCTCCTCCACTCACCGTCTATGCAGACGGGACCAAAGATCGCTCGAAGGACTTTTCTCTCGAAATAACCAAGGGCATCCTCATCCGGTTTTTTCAAAGCCCATGCCTCTGCGCCATACAGCAGGACTGGGATGATTAATGTCTTATAAAGAGTTACCTTAGTAGTTCGAGATAGGGCTTTGCTACTCAATTGCCGTTTTAGCCCATAGAAACAACGATTGGCAAGAGTAATTCTCCGTGTGATCTCTCCACCCATGTCATTTGCGGAGCTGACCATAGAGCCTAGGTAGACAAAATCCTTTACTACGTCAAAATTGTATCTGTCTATTGTGGCGTTCTGCCCAAGACGCCGATGTTGGGTGTCCTTTTTTGTAGACAGCATATATTTTGTTTTGCTTTCATTGACCGCTAGACCCATCTTTACTGCCTCGATCTCAATACTCGTAAATGCACCATTGACTGCCCGCTGAGTTCTTCCGATTATGTCAATGTCATCGGCATAAGCGAGTAGTTGTACAGACTTGAAGAAGATTGTACCTCCGGGGTTGGCTTGTGAGTTTCGTACAATTCTCTCAAGTATTATGTTAAAGAGATCGCATGATAGCGCGTCGCCTTGTCTAAGACCTTTCCTGACATCGAACGGTTCGGTGATGTTCTTACCGACTTTGATGGAGCAGCGAGAGTTCTCCATCGTCATTCTGCACAAACGGACGAGCTTGGCAGGGATGCCAAGACTAGACATGGCTCTGTATAACTCGTCTCTATACACGCTATCATAGGCAACTTTGAAATCGATGAAAAGGTGGTGCGTATCGATTTTATATTCATGGGTTTTGTCCAAGATCTGCCGTAGTGTGAATATTTGGTCAATGGTGGACTTTCCAGGCCTGAAACCTCACTGATAAGGACCTATCAGGTTGTTGACGATCGGTTTTAGGCGTTCACATAGTACGGCAGACAGGATCTTATATGCGATATTTAGGAGACTTATACCTCTGCAGTTGGCGCAGTTCAGAGGGTCTCCTTTATTCAGGATCGGGCAAACGATGCTGAGGTTCCATTCATCGGGCATACTTTCGTCCGACCAGATTTTACAGATGAGCTGGTGCATGCTCCTTACCAACTCATCTCCTCCTGCCTTGAAAAGTTCAGCGGCAAGGCCGTCGGCTCCAGCAGCTTTGTTGGATTTGAGTTTAGATATCGCTATCCTCACTTCATTATGATCGGGTTAACGGGAATTTTGACTGCCATCGTCACTGTTGAATGGCTCATTCTGCCTGACAGCGGAATATTGATCATCATCGCCGTTTAACAGTCTGCAGAAGTGTTCCTTCCATATCCTCAGCACCGACTGCGATTCTACTACTATGTTGCCATTTTCGTCCCTGCAGGCTTCTGTTCTGGCTTTGAAACCCTGGCATGTTCTTTTTACCCTTTGGTAAAATTTTCGAACATTATTCCTGCAATAAAGTCTCTCAATCTCCTCGATCGAGCGCTTCTCATGCTCTTTTTTCTTCTTTCTGAGAAGTCGATGTTCCTCTTTTCTCCTGCGCACGTAGAGCTCGTAAGCAGCTCTAGTCCTTCTATGCAGCGCCGCTTTGTACGCCTCTTGTTTTGCTGCATGTGCTTGCCGGCATTCCTCATCAAACCAGGGGTTTCGTTGTGGTGGGCGAGAGAAACCCAGTACATCAGAGGCGGCATCTCTGATGGCTTTTTGGCAACGCTGCCACTGGTCTTCCGCATTTGCTGCTGGCGGCATAGGACTAAGATTGAGATTAGAAGAAACACGATCGGCAAAGGTTCTGGCGGTCTCTTGCGATTGTAGTGACTGCATTGCTTCGCCATATTTTAGACAACATCCCAAACGCGAACTTTGCTTTGGCGATCCTGTTGGCTATATCCAGTTCGGTTTCACCATCAGTCGAGACAATACTCTTAAGATTCTGGGGGTGGCAATGGTGTAGTGGTAACATCGTCAATTGTCACGCTAATGGTTCATGGTTCAAATCCTGATGTCAGCAAGCATTTATTTATTTCTCATGAAATGTCGAACAACGTTGTGTTCCATAATTAATGGGAATGTTTGCTCTTACTAATAAGGCCATAATGCATGGAAGGAATTTCATTCTGTTAATTTTATTGCATTTTTAAAAAGAAACTTGTGGTTGGCCCACCCTTTATAAGCGTTAAAAAAACATGCGGGATAGGACCTTACCGCAACATGCTCCTCACGGTAGTACATACACATGACTCAAAATTAACGACGGCATTGGCCCTACTTTGTGCACTATTTTACACTATTTCTCTCTACCCTTCTTTCATCGCTCGTCTCAATTTCTTAAATTCCCTGATATCCATTTCAATATACCCAAACAAAACGAGAAGTATCATTTGAAACACTTTCATCACTTTCTGCTGCGCTGTCGAAGTTGAACTTCAAATCATACAGTGAATTTCCCTTGCAATTTATTTACTACCCTCTGCAAAAGTTTATTCCATATTTTCATTACTTTCTCTCTCAGTTTTCCTATATAACTTCCCATTTTTTTTCCTCATCCAGGAAATCACCTACAGATTCAAGAAGGATGTCGATGGAAAAAAAAACTTATGAGAGCTATTGGAAAACTTAGTCCATTAAAGAAAATATCAAAAGAATTGACATTTGTTTTTGTTTCGAGAACAAAAACGAAAACGGACAAGTTTTACCATTCGTCCTACTTCGTAGTATGCTTTGTCTTTATTTGTCCTGTAACCTGATAGAGGAAGAGTAATTTGGAAAGTATATGACAATATATGAGGATATTTTCGGGTTAAAAGTGTTTTTTTCTAAAAAAGAAAAAAAAAGGAAACGACAACTTGGTCTCCGAAAAACTTTGTAATTGAAACGATGACGTATTTTTCTATCGTCTTGAAATGTGCTGAAGGACATTTTGGGCGGCAATCGCTATTTATGATGACAATTCAAAGGTGAAGGTGCAAAGTGATAGATGATTGTAGCACTGAAGGTTGAAGTTGGAAACAGAAGTGGAACTTTTATTGTGGGCTGTCATGGATGTAGCCAATTAAGTTTTGTATGTCTTAGTCTGTGGCATGTGTTATGGTTTTGAGTACGGTCCAACAGGGACTAATTAATGACATGAGGAGGAGATCGGAGAAATCACAATTGAATTGTCACATTTAATTGTGCTCAAAACCTAGAAGATCAAACCATCGACAGATTCAATCGAACACTTCGGATCTGCCGCCACATCTATGACAAAACCTGAGGGACTTGGTTTCAACATGATGTCAAGCCTGCCCTATCCTGTGCGACGGTGGTTTTTTGGACTAAAACTAAGAAATCTCTACCGTAGAAAATCTGGAACTAGTCCAATGTCTAGCTGGAATCTGCATTACGCACTGTCTGTGTTCCACCTCCACGGCTTCGCTTAACGCTTTCTATAGCCTACCTACATATTATGATTACATTAGAATTGATGCTAAAAAAAAGTCGGCTTCAGACATTATTATGATGGTCACCTTGTCTTACTTAGCTTCCTGGGTGAAAGCAGTTAGTTCCGCATCCCTTAGACAGATATATTTCTCACGTAGTGCTTTAAGCAGGACTATTAGGTAGTCATTTCTCCAATGGATAAATGGGAAAATATGGCACATGGACGGTTTCTAGGTCTCTAATCTGTAGTAATATACCTGACAGCCCCCAAATTCGGCGTTCTTGGATCAGTGCAATGCTTAGCATTTTACCTTTAACTTATTAGCAGGCAGATCACTGGAGGAATAGGAAAAATGTTAGAATATATAAGCATCCCCAAAAGAAGGATTTTTGCTCATTCGGCCCATATTGGGCTTCAAGACATTCGCAAAAGTTTTTGGGTAAATTTTCTTTTCTTCGTCTCTTAAAGATTAAATGCAACACCCATCTGTATTGGTGTACCTTTCACCGCAACCCCATGGCATATTCGCTGACTCTCAGAAATTTATTACGAAATTTTATGACATGGAAAATCCTTTCGAAAATTTCTCCGATAATGCGTTTCTTCTCCTCTAACATCATGATTCCATCCCCATTCCATCCACCCGTTTCGCTAACATTAATGTATTCCTAATATCACATGGCTGACGCTTAAGATTTTTGCCCCATAAAACCAAACTCATAAAGTATCCCTTCCTTGCATCTCACCGACCTTTTCAGACTATCGGCTTCAGTATATAGTATATGAAACAATTTTCCTTTTTATTGTTTATGCATCGTAAAATGTTCATTTTTGTGCGTGAATATTCCCAACAGACACTCTGCATGCAGATATGACTACACATGCAGCAGGACATACCCCAATAATTACCTAACAATAGGCTATCTCGCTCTGTCTGAACAATAAAACCACAAAGGATACTCCCCATAGTCTTACTAAAGTGAAAATATTAAATTGCAATCAATAGAGCACACGATATCCGGCGACGACTTTTTACAGTGTTTCAAAGTGTTATACAATTTTGTTAATATATCCTGGAAGCTCTCCGGTGTCGTTTTGAATTATGCCTTTCGGTTGAGAATTACACCCTTTTTACGGTGGTAGATAGCATCAGCAACAAAATGCGCCAGCCACGGACATAGGAAGTAGTAATTTGATTAAGCCAAAGTTTCACATTATCCTGGCTACCTTTTTGCGAACATGTATCTACGAGTATCTATGTATGTCTGACGTGGGGGTGTTGTTAATTATTTGATGGATTTTAAATTGAAATTTCAGAAAAATTTACTTTATGTATCTGCTTGTGTAGGTGTGTGTGTGTGTGTGTTTGCGAGTTGATGAAATATTTAAATTAAGATAAATCACCGCAAAATAATGTTCTAGTAGAATTGAGTCAGCTGGGACTGTTTACCGCGAACAATTTACTAAATTGCACCATGGTGAGCGAACCGAACGCGTTCAGGGATAATGATGATGAGTTGGCTAGATGTAGATATGTGTAGTCAATCGTACATATGTGTTGGATGGTGTATACCAACATGAGATCCGAAGTGAGTTATTGCATGATTTTAGTATTTTGGGAATGATAGAAGTGGAGAGATGGGTACGGCTTCCAAAATTCGTATTCGTGTTTAATTAATGCTTTTGAAGCGAAAGTTAAAGTGGAAACTACAAGGATATTAATTCATTCAGAACTAATTAGTGCTTCAAAATTGATGTATGTATGTGTAACCGCAGATGAGATGATAATATTGATATGGGATGGTTGTTCATGAATTGAAGGAGATTGAATTTCAGAAGATTACAAAGTTGTAGTAGAAATCCTTAAGGAGTTTTGTACGATCTATATGTAAAGGAACTTCAATTGTTTGATTATCGACCTCGAGATTTCATGCGAATGTCTAAGCAACCTCCCCATTCACTCTACAGGAGGTTCAATAAACGTTTAATTAAATTACGAATTATTGCCATTATACCCTACATCTGAATTTTATCCACCACCCCCCCCAACTGAGGGGTTGAAACGAATTTCTTAATTTTGGCTAATCAATTTTTATTGCCAAACTTTTCATTGGCATTTCGTGAAAACAAAACCATCTACAGAAGTCCATTCATTGATATTATCGTCTTCTATCCATTTAGTGCAATGTTTGTGGTTGGTTAGTAATTGTTGGGGATATTTTTCTTTTTGTTTATCATTCCTTCTGTGAGGCGATAAAAAAAGATGTGGGGAGGAAAAATAGGAAGAATATAACAAAAAGTGTTCATTTGACTTAGAAGACTGAAGAAAGTTTTAGTCATAAAATTAAGGACGCAAATTGGTTGGTTTTTCTTTCGCTCTAAATAGGGTATCGAACAAATTGGGAAATTGTACTTAAATTTAGAGTCGATATTTGTTATGGTACGCAGTCAAGGAGTGGTTGCTAAGTTTGCCAGAATATCTGCTAGATAAGTTTTACACTTTGCAGAATTCGATTCGATCAAACAGTGAGTAAGAAATTGAATGGGCGCAATTTCTTGAAGAAATCGTACTTCTGCAAACCCTTTATTCTACTTCTTTTATTTTAGAACCTTCTTTGTGTCTTCACCGCGTGAATGGCTTCAATTTGCGAACTATTGGTCTTAAACTACATGGCTACACCTCAGTTTTTTAATGGCTCAATTTTGTTACTCCGATTAATAAGAGTTTCCGTCTGTAGCTCGGTCCTTCAATTTGGGCATTTTTTTTTTTTTTCCCAAGGGAAGGTGAAAAATTGTCCATAGGCACTATGAGAATAGCAAGCGCGTGCTCATAGCAGTGTCAGATTCTTACTGACTAAAAAAACACCACCCTTCGATATAAATTTGTTGGATATCGCAACTAAGTATTAACTTATCAAGCAATTTTTCTATCATGAAATAAAAACATTTGGCAGGTTTCTCTCCACTGAAAGATCCTGCATATTCCACAATCTAGACGCGATTAATCATTAACTCGCCAAGTCGAAAGGTTTCGTCCTTTGTAGTCGGCGCAGTAAATTGCTATCATCCAAAATTTGTAGGACTGTATTGTTGACATGTCCGATTAGTCGGTTTCTATGCTTTTCAGCTTCGATTGTCTGAATTCCGAGATCCCTGTGGATATCGTCGTTTCTACTATACCACGGTGCTTGGACAACTTCTCTTAGCACTTTATTTTGAAAAGCTTGTAAAATATTGGCATTTGTTTCCTTGGTACAACACCAAAGTTGTATACCGTAGGTCCACACCGGCTTTAGCACTTGCTTGTATAAAAACAGTTTGTTCTCAGTACTGAGCTGGGAATGTTTTCCGAGTAACCAGTACATTTCGCTATATTTGATTTCGAGTTCTTTTCGTTTCATTTTCACGTACGAATTCCATTTCAGTCTTGCGTCGAGTGTCATTCTCAGGTATTTGGCCTCGTTGGCAAAAGGTGTTCGGACCGAGTTTAGGAAAATTGGCAAGTCATTAGTTTTCTTATAAGTGAAATTCACGTGAACAGATTTAGATTCGTTGAGGGCGATCCGCCAGTCCCTCGTCCATTCATTTACATTATTCAGTGCGTTTTGCAGGTTTGCAGTCGTTTCTTCGATTGTTTTACCTACTGCTAGGATAGCGGTGTCATCGGCAAACGTAGCAAGGATAGTGACATCTTCGTTCGGTATATCACGAGTATATAGCAAATAGAGAAGCGGCCCAAGAACGCTTCCTTGCGGCACGCCTGCAAAAATTTCTTTAAGCTCGGAGTATTCGACTCCATATCTAACACGAAAGAGTCTATTCCCGAGATATGATTCTAGAATATCGTATAAGCGTACATGGAGAACTTGTCGTAGTTTGCATTTCAAGCCATCATGCCACACCTTGTCAAAGGCTTGCGAGACGTCAAGAAATACGCTTGAGCAAATCTATTTTTCTTCAAGTGCTTTCTCGATTACGTCAGTAATTCTATGCACCTGGTCAATCGTCGAATGCTTACTTCTGAACCCAAACTGGTGGTCAGGGATAAGATTATTTTCTTCTATAACCGGTTGGAGACGCCTTAATAATATCCTCTCGAAAATTTTCGATATGATTGGAAGAAGCGAAATTGGTCTATACGATTTTAGTTCATTTGGCGGTTTTCCTGGTTTTAAAACCATTATGACTTCCGCAACTTTCCATTGGCTCGGCACGTGTCTTAATCTGAGTGCAGCATTTACAATATAGAGAAGCTTAATCAATGCTTTTTTAGGTAAAACTTTGAGAATTTCTCCGGTAATCAAATCATAGCCAGGAGATTTCTAAGGTTTTAGATTCTCGATCTCATGTTTGAATTCCCTTAGCGTTGCACTTGTGAGCGTCAAATCGTCAGATGGTAAATCCAGCCTATTGCGGTTGTCGTAAACCACTTGACCATCGTACGATTTAAAGGTTTCTTCCAGGTGCGCCGCAAAGACGTCCGCTTTTCTTTATCAAATTGGGCATGATGCAGAGGATTGCTTTACTCGCATTTGCTGACTCCTAAATCAGTTATACAAATGCAATCATGCATATATCATTACTCTGCTAAGAATGCGGTTCGATGTTCGTCTACTGCGATCGTGATCGCATTCATGTTCTTCCTATTGCTAAGGAATATTGACTTTTGACCATAAGAGCGGCTATTATATGCATCCAATTTGCCATATTATATATCAGTACCACAGAACTGCTTGCCTTCAATCTCACCCCTTAATGACTGTAATATTTTCATCGTCTGCGATTGCGTCTATCGCTGATCGTTTGTCTCAGAAATCGTACTGACGTTTCGCTAGATCACCTGCAATTTCAGTGGCGTCTTGAAGCCTTTTATAAATTCATCAAGTTCGAAATCGATATGATGAGGGATGTTCTGAAGGGTTGTTTCCCTTATGGATTAGCACAAAACAATGTATCTGTTTCTTGAGGGCTACAACCCAAAATAATATATTGGACGTACAGCGCCACTATCAAACCCTCAGGAACTCAGGAACAGTTGAACAAAATCCATCGTCTAGCCTGTCTGAGTATCACAGGGGCAATGAGAACGTGCACCACGGCAGCAATGGGAGCAATGCTTAGCCTCACACCGTTGCACCTTGCAGTTACAAAAAGAAGCTATGCTGAGTGGTCTTAGGCTGCCCAAGACTTCGGATCCTAAAATCGGCAACTTTGCAGGCCATCTGAAGATTCTAGAGTATATTCAAAATGACCCTCTTCTCAAAATCCCAGATACTATGCTCAAGAAATACTGGTTCTCAAGAAAATTCAATGTGGTCATAGGTGACTGCCACACATGGAGGAATGATGGGCTTGTAGTCTTACCAAATTCTCAAACTTGGTACACAGATGGTTTCAAATTTCAATATAGAAGCACTGGCGGAGGGATTCCAACGTGCAGCAGCACTTGGGAAATCACCAACAATATTTCAGGCAGAAGTCCGTGCGATCGAGCTCTGTGTACGAGAATGTCTGAGAAGAACGGCCGAGGGTACTCGTATCTGCTTCCTCTCGAATAGCCAGGCAGTACAGTTGGCTCTAAAATCTTACACGGTAGGATCCAAACTTGTATGGGACGGTCTAAACCTACTCGAAGATCTCGAATCGAAAAACACCGTCACTGTGGCCTGGATACCAGAACACGAAGGCTTCGAGGGCAAAGAACGGGTGGACTGCTTAGCGAGAAGAGGCGCTAGTCGCCCACTAGTCAGTCCTGAATCCTATTTTAGAGTCATACGGAGTAGCGCAATTATCAAAATAAAACAATAAAAAAAAATAGGAAGATGATCATCATGCAGAGTACTGGGCCAAACTCAAGGGCCTAAGACAGGCAAAGAGGTTTATTAATATCAACTGTTGTTAGGCTAAATAGCTGCTCGAGCTTAGGAAAGCAGACCTAAGAACCTTAACAGGCTACTTGACTGGTCATTACCCATTCAGGTACCATCTGCACAAGATAGGAGTAGCAGATACAGATGCTGCCGGCTATGTGCACAGCAAAAAGACACGGCAGAACATTATTCTTTGTGAATGCCCCATGGCCGCAAGAAAAAGACTTCTCCATCTCAGAGGGCTTTATTGAGCCCCTCTGACTTTTGGAACATTGAGCCTGGAGATTTGTTGAGGTGTTGAGGTTTATCTTCTTCTTCTTCTTCTTCTTCTTCCTTTTTCAGCGAGGTTATGATCCGAAAATAAGGGATCTACTGATCCGCCTGTGGGGTTCGCCTATTTGACCTCAGAAAATATCGGCAGGCCTCTCGATTTTGGATCATTCGGTTACTGAGGCCAATGAAATGCCGATGTCTTCGCGTTTACGTTATCTAGGCGTTTATAGGCCTGCCTTTCCTACATCGCAATGCCATTGGAACGTACACTTATATTGCCTTTTTAACAGGGTTCAAATGATCTCTTCTTTGAACGTGGCAATACCAGCTGAGCCGATCGCGATCTTTCTTCTGTACGATGGTTTCCTTGACGTGAAGGCTTCCACGGATCAAGAGCCTTAACGAAGTTTTCGGCTAAACACCGGGCTGGCACAGTAGATCTTATAGGTCGCAGTGCGTTCAAGGGCCCTAGTATAGTATAGTATAGTATCTGTAATAGGTCGCAGAATACTACTTTCCGCATAGGTCACTACCGGCTACATTGAAGGTAGCAATAAAAACAATGGACAGTGTATTTGTTTGTTACCTCATGCCTGCAGGTTCATGCTTCAGTAGAGAACAGCCGCCCGAGCATAAAAGGAAAGCGGATTTTACTCAACAAATGCGGCACCCATCTTGCGCAGAGCCTTCGCATCCCTAAGTTTTTATGCAAGATGTTTCGCACCCTCCAACCATTGCACGAAAGAAAAATTCCTGTCTTATAGTACAATAGACCGTTTCGTAACAGCTGTCGATGTCTGTCTTCTGTCTGTCTGGCTGTCTTCCTATTATAATTGATCTTTCGAAAATTTATTTTGCTCATTTTACCGCGGATCTAAAAACCTACTTTAAGTCGTTAGAACCTGCAGAACTACCAAGCGCATTCTGCAATTTAATTAACTAACAAGCAATATACATAGATCAATGAATTCTATTCAATGAGCTGTCTTTCAACTGTAGGTGTATCCTGTCGTATATTTACTCTTTCCACATCCTCGTACTTCCTTGTTTATAATCCCCTTTTCCCAACGCCGCCGTATACTAAGTTTTATTTAGTTTTTCTGTCTGCAGAAATATCAAAAAAAAAAAGAAGAACTTATTCCCTCTTGTGGGTGACCTGTTTATTACTTTTTTTCATTGTTTGACTTTCTTGCATCCCTATAGCAAGTAATCCGATTCCTGCACCACCCTGTGCGTAATTAAAGTCATTCGCTAATTAAAATTTGCTCATCACTGCGAACCCAACTTCTCCTTAATGGAATTAGAAACCATTTATATAGTTGGTTTGTACACCTATCCCCTAGTATCATCTACCGCACGTTTTATTGCCTTTCGTTTTTCTTCTTCGTTACAAAAAGAAGAAAACAAAAAGAAAAAAAACTCAAATAAGACGTTGGGCGATGACCTAATTCAACAATCGATTCCATTCCCCTTTAGTTAAAGTTCTCGCTTTCAGTCTTCGTAACTAAAACACCGACCTCATGATTAGCTATGAATCTCTCCTTTGCACAAGGCCAACAAAAATGGAGCTATTCATCCTTTTCAGCACTACACTCTCACTCAGAATGTGTGTGTTGTAAAACGGAATATATTGCATTTTATTGTACGAGGGTGAGCTACAAGGTATTAACTTGCCTCGGTGGGTGGTGATTTGCGTTACGCGATTTAATGACCATCAAAGTCCCCAGCTTGCCATTGCGCCCACAAATGAATACAAGGTATCTATGCGTTTAGAAATTGTTTATAGCCAAACAATATGTTAAGTAGTACACAGTAGAGAAGTAGTTGAACGAAACACCATATAAAAGATACATACATACGATACACATAGGTTCTCCCAAGAGATGTAATCAATTACTTAGTGTTCTCTCACCCTCCTTCCAACTTCCTTTGAAAGTGTGTATATTATGTTGCTACTGTAATAGAAACATGGGCTAGGGATTTGTGTAGAGTGTATATCGCCCCAAGGGGTATTACGTGAAGCTTTCAAGAGCTCCGCTCTCTTACTCTGTTGCCATCGTCTATATGTATGTGCGAGTATATCCGTGGATTAATAATTAACTTCGCCAGGATGAATTCCATTTCCGATGAAGTTTATTTCCATCTTAGCCCCCCGCTGTCACTTCCTTGGAAGCCAGCGCTCCCTCAACTTTGATTACAAACGCAAAAGAAATAGAAATAGACATAAAATGACCTAAAAAATACAAGAAAGGGGTGAGAAATAAGAAATCTAACCTAATTATCTTATTTTTATTTCTTTTTTCTTTTTCTTCGTTTTGTAATGTGATACGAGATGTCATCAGATCGGTTGGGTATCCTCATATACATTCTATTTAAATTAAATATATATATAATTTGGAATTCTCTTTTAATTGTAAATTCGGCGTTTAATACTTTGTGACAAAATGTCACAGGCTCTGTCTCACTGACTAATCTTAACTTTTCAGCGTTAATTAATGTAATTATCGTTGAGGATAATTTTCATGAATCCTTTGTGATAGGCAGCTCGGGCATGGGTGTATTATAGGAAGAAGAAGAATATCTTCAAGTGTTCTTTTGAAGAGGGTGATACAAGTTGACGTCTTTTGTTACAATTATCTGGGCCATACAGGAGAAAGAGAAGGAGACTTGTAAGTAGGTATAATGAAAAGGATACCAAAAAAGTGTCAAATTGTTGCGAGTTTTCATTGATCTTCCGAATTATACCTTGCTTAATGCGTTTCTGTCATTTGCAATTAATTTTAATGGAATTCTATTTTAAGAATGAGATACCGGCAAAAAATATTTTGTTAGTTGTTTTGAAATTGTCATGACTTGAAGTCATGGTCCTTCGAGCCGGAAAGTGAATGGCGCACTACTCACACCTGTTAGCTGTTAAATATTTTTTTTACAAGCCTCAGGTTTGGCTTTTTGAAGGGCGCAATATATGCATTCTACGTCGCCTGAATACCTGTGTACTCCATGCAGTGCTAGTTGGCGGATGTTTATTTTTTTAAGAGCCTCAAACGGCATGTTGTCTCCCGCTCTTGCATTAGCATCTAGACTGCCTTTAAAGGGTTGCAATTGCATTTGATTGACAAAATATAAATAGACGCTTATCTACTATCGAAGCCTCTCAAGGAATCCGGAACGCTATATTCCTATATTCCGATTTAGAAACCTCCGATATCAAGTGTAGACTTGGTTTTTAGAACAAAAATGAGAGCATATGCTATTCGAAGTCAAATTAACGACAATGGAAGGGATTAAGCATGCATTAGCCGGACACTGCTGGGCCCAGATATAACGAGACGAAGTCATTGTTGTCAGCATGCTTTGGAACATACGTACCGATAAGTAAGCTGCCGAGAAAATAGCCAAGAACTTTATTTTTTATACTAACTTGAAAATAAGAAGAGATAGAAGAGATTTATTTTTGGTACGGTAGCTTGAAATTCATGTGCTATTAGGTCCATTAAAAGCGCCAAGTCTCTTGCTTGAAAAGACTACTGTCATTCCATTGAGACCATAAAAGACTCTGCTAGGCTGAGTTAAATTCTGTCCAAGGAGCATTCTAGCCCGTCGTTTATTAAACGGACAGATGGGACTTGGACGGACTCCTCTAGCGAGTCACTGGAACTTTTAATGCAAACACACTTTGCAGGATGTAGTAATCAGATTGCCCTCCCACCAGTAGCTCAGGTCGTGCAATCTTCTTCCTGGAATGACATTAAGACAACAATTACAGCAGTTAACACCTCCTGGGCAGCTTCTCTCCCTATAAATCGGCCGGCCTTGACGGCATTCTCCCTATTATGCTGCAAAAAATACTGGACCAGGTGGTCCCGTGGCTAGTTCCGATCTACAGAAGCTGTATTCTCCTAAACCACGTTCCCCTGAGCTAAAGGCGTGTGTTATGTTCATCCCGAAAGCTGGGAAGCGGGGTCATGGATCCCCAAAGGATTTCAGACCCATTAGCTTATCCTCTTTTCTTTTAAAGACTTTGGAACGCATCTTAGATATACATATCCGAAATAGCCTAGATAAATCCCTTCTATCCAAATCTCAACATGCGTACACTAAAAGGCGATCGACAGAGACGGCGCTCCACGAAGTTGTGCGAACGATAGACAATCCATTTCAAACAATATACCCTTGCTACCTTCTTAGACATTGAAGGTGCCTTCAATAACTTCAGTACGGAATCGATTCAGGAAGCTCTGATCCAACTGGGTGTGGAAGAGTTTACTAGCAAATGGATATTGACAATGCTAAAAACCAGAATGATTCAATCGAATCTCGGCAACAGCAGCTCCTCCATATCTGTTGTTAGAGAAACTCCTCAAGGTTAGAGAAACTCCTCAAGGTTAGAGAAACTCCTCAAGGTTAGAGAAACTCCTCAAGGTTAGAGAAACTCCTCAGGGTCCTATCTCCTCTTCTATGGCTTATGGTCATAAATAAAATTTTGTGTAGACTTGATAGGGATGCAGTTAAGGTTGTCGCGTATGCGGATGACGTGGTAATACTGGTATCGGGGATGTATCCATCCGTAATCAGTGAGATTATGGAAGGTGCCTTGGGCAAGATTAGCTCATGGGCCACTGGATGTGGACTCAGCGTCAACCCAAGCAAAACTAAACTCATGCTCTTTATCACTAAAACCAAAATACCGACGTTTACGCTTCCACGGCTAAATAATCATCTACTCTCCCTATCATCCAGTGCCAAGTATCTAGGTGTGGTACTTGATCCAAAACTAAGCTGGAAGCTTAATATTGAGCGACGGATAAAGAAGGCCTGTGTGGCTTTCTATGCCTGCAGCAAGACCTTAGGCAAGAAGTGGGAACTTCGCCCGAAGATAGTCTTATGGATGTACACTGCCGTGGTGCGTCCCATTCTTTCTTATGGATCGCTAGTCTGGTGGCCTGCGCTAAGAAAAACTTATAACATCAAACTTATCAACAGGGTACAAAGAACTGCGGCTATAGGCGCAACGGGTGCCATGAGGATATGCCCAGCCGATGCCTTGAACGTTATTCTGCACCTTCTACCACTCGATC
Source organism: Brachypalpus laphriformis (assembly GCA_945910035.1). NCBI lineage: Eukaryota > Metazoa > Arthropoda > Insecta > Diptera > Syrphidae > Brachypalpus > Brachypalpus laphriformis. The sequence continues at coordinate 164,663,002 of OX246756.1, forward strand.
TTCACATTATGCATCTATCATCTTGTAGTGCGGTCAGGCTAAGGGAAACGGGATGCTGGTGCACCAATCCGTATGGTCACAACAGTATCCTGAATTTGCTACCGCAGGATCTGGTAGCTAATCTGACCGACAGTGAACTTTAGAAATGACGTCACGGTCAGATTCCCAACCAGGGCGGAATGGGAAACTGGTGTACTGATAAATGATTTCGAATCAACAATTTTCACCGACGGTTTAAAAATGGACTGCGGGGTAGGGGCGGGGATATTCTCTGATTCCGTCAATATTTCCAGGTCGTACCGGCTTCCTGATTCGTGCAGTGTCTTCCAGGCGGAAGTTTTTGATGTACATGAGGCCTGCCGCATACTCAAGCAAACCTCTACACCCCTAAATACGATTGCCATCCTCATTGACAGCCAAGTGGCTATCAAAGCTATAGTATCTGCCACTATATCCTCAAGGCTAGTAGAACAGTGCAAAACAGAATTCGCCTCGCTTGGTCACCGGCTAAGGATCTGTCTCGTCTCCTTTGGGTTCCGGGTCACAGCAACATTAAAGGGAATGAGCGGGCTGATGAACTCGCGCGGCAAGGATCTGCCTTTGATGTTTTCCTAGCAAAGGAGGTAAACGTCCCGTTGGGGGTCCTTAAGAGAGGCATCTTCGCGCACTATCTGCTAAAGGCGGATAGCAGATGGCAGGGGGTGCGGAACTGTGTCATCTCCAGGCAGATGTGGCCCAAATACTCCCTGAAAAGAACGCAAGATCTACTAAACAGAAACCGTACAGATATCGCAAGAACTCTGCAGTTATTACTGGCCACTGGCCCATCGGTGTTCATGCGGCCAAAATAGGCATTGCATTGAATGCACACTGTCGCAGCTGCAATACTGCTGATGAAATAGAAACAATCTTACACTTCCTCTGCAAGTGTCCGGCTTTAGGCAAGGCCAGACAGCGCACCTTAGGTAAACTCTTTTTCGACAACCTTATAGAGCTAGCGGAGATTAGCATTGGGGATATTATCAGCTTCCTCAATGCAACGGGGTGGATTTGAATCCCCTTTTTCTTCTTCTTTCCCCTAGTAGTTAACATCCGTTAGGTCACTTGAGTTGTGGTAATAAAACGGCGCATCTGCGCTAATTAAGCGTCGGTATGGTTTGCTGACACAACCACTCCTACCTACCTACCTACCTACGTCCACGCGCAGATATCGGCGGATTTTGTCTTCCGAGTTTTAAGACGCTGCCATACATACTGTTCCATAATATAGGTCCAAGCGCCAATACTTGCAATACTCTACCGGATAAGAGGTATTTTTCCACTCCAATATCGATGTTGTACAGGGCACCCTTGCATCGAAATAGTTCATTAACAATTTGATTAGGCACCATAGTACCATCATTGTCATAAAGGACTGACTTATTGTAGAGTTTTCACCATGATGTATGTTTTGTTTCAAATACTTGTCCGATGAAGCAACAATTGTGAATTGACAATGTTCAAATGATTCATTGATGGTTTGTATTTATGGCAATAATAATTTAGCAATGCCAGGGCAAGCTTAACTTCACAGTCTTCCATAAAAACGGAATCAGGTTGTTACAGTCATTTTAAACCGCACGTTTCATTACTATCCCCTTTGCACTTTCGTATATTTGCGGCGAACTTCTTTCACAAATATTGTTCTTATTTCATTCTCAAAAGTATGATGGCTTCATCCTCCTATCCCAGTAAGGCCTCCCATGCCTTTATTTCGATCATAGTTCTACCACTCGTCATGATTTCAAATTAGTATTCGTCGAACGTATTCTAGGTCCTGTTCTCCCCCGAAGTCTATTACCCAGACCCACACAGGAGAGTGAATTTTAAGATTTCCACTTGCTACTTACTTTCCAGAAAGTTTCTGAAGGCAGAATGACATTGTTTACTTATTTCATAAAACTAAGTACACCCCCGGTATATTCTTTTGCGTGTGTCATTTGACAGGACTCAGAGAGAAAAAAGGAACAACCACCATAACTTGATAAGGGTTCCGTATTTCTTTTTTTTTTAAGGTTTTTTAGGTCTTAGCCTCTTATATTCTGATATAAAATTTATGAACGTTAGTTGAAAGGGCCTTTTAGAGGACATAAACAATTCAAAAACGAGAAAACCCCGAAGTGGAAGAGGAAGCAAAAAAAAAAAATTGACAGACTCCCCAACAACCCCCTAGTGAGAGTGTGCGTTACGCCACCACCAGGAATGAGGCTTGAGTTGAGAGAGATTCTTGCCAAGGCAGTGAGTTACAGTGTGCAGACTATACGAGGTGAGGGACATTTTTTTTCTTTGTTTCATTTAAAATTCCAATTGAACTGCGAACAGAAGCAAACAAAAAAAAAAAAAAACCTAGAGGAAATTCAAAAGCCTTTCAAAGTCTTATTGAACCCTTAAAATCCTTTCGCAAGGAATCTCTTAATTAAAGGCCCCGAAGGCGTTACTTCTAAGCTTCAAATCAATGAAATGCTCCTCACATACAAGGAGCAACAAAAAATAAAAAGAATTTTTCACAAAGCCTACTTAGGTACCTGGCTTCTACCTGCAACAGTGGTAGGGAGCACTCAAATAGTACAAAGAAAATTAATCAACACAGACAGACACAAAGAACACATCACAACCAGAGGAGAAAACCAAAACCAGAAAAGAAGATTTAGGATTTTACAACGAAATGTCGGTACAGAATTAAAAAGCTTGACGTGAAGATACACACAGAGCGGGAGAAGCGTTCGTTCTCTCTATTATTTGTGGAGATGGAATTGGGGATGAGTATGCAGTATAAGGGATGCAGAAGGGATACCAGTGGAATCAAGAACCCAACAAGTTCAATTAATTTCTGAGCGCATAAACCACAAAAATTAAATTAAAATCGACGACAATACAACTTGCGGCATGAGAACAGACAGCGTAGAGGCTTTCTGTCACCCCCATCTGAGGTTTCTTCATCTTTCGAACCATTTAAGCCACCCTATGCTACTCACACTGTATTTCACTGCGGCAGAAAGGAAGAAAATCATTTCATTTTCTCTCCAAAGCTGAAAGGAATCAAGTAAACATTTCTATGGATAGATGGGGTAAAATAGGTGGAGTGGGGCTTAAAGTGCAGAAGATCTTGGGGTCTCTCTCTGCCTTTAATAAATTCTTCACTTCATTACAATTGGCATTTATTATCAATAGATGAGGAGTTATTTGTACAGAAGTATTGTTGGGTTGTTGTTTGTACAATGTGCGGTGTACACAGCAGGTGGAAGGGTAGATGTTAAATGGATGTTGTGTTTGGCGCCTAAAGAAATCAAGTCAAGAATTACAGAAGATCACACCTACATCATTTGGAATGGGTTGGAATGTGTTTTTGATATATTACAACTTTTCTGTGTATTAATTCTTAGACTTATATAGGTATATACCGGTAGGTTGTTCTCACATAACGCTAACTTGAATATCTGGTATGAATTTTAAAAGCGGTCTATCTAGTGTAGTGGCCGAATCTTTCGATTTATTCTTCTTTCAGTGGGTCTTCCCAGGTGAAGTGTTCTAAGTACTAACGCTCTTACGTGGCCTGATAGAGAGAACAGGGTGACAATTTTAACCCTGCTTATGCCGGTGCATTTGTTTTGGGGTTGCCAAACCTTTTTTTAATTTTTGCTTGAAAATTGCTGGAGGTCTTTCTCTTATTCACTAGAGTAGTTCCCTTAGCTGTGACCTTTGATGACCTTTTTTTTGTAAGGTTTTAGTGGATCAGTATAAATATTTCCCCACAAATCCTCAACCTTTAATCCTCAGCCGAATCTTCCGGTTTTTTTTTATTTATAGGAAGTATATCGTTAACTAGATCGCACACAACTATTATGCTCGTAAGCTGTACAATTTCCTTAGCAACAGGCGCCTCTGTACTTGTGTTCGTTCCATCCCTGGCTCCTTTCTAACATGCCATCGTTTTACTAACGATTCTAAGCCTTATTACCGTGTCAATAGTCTTGTACCGAAAAAGCCTTCTTCTGCCAACCGAACGAGGTATGTGATTAGTTCGTGTAACAAGGCATACACACGATTCCCATACCATCTATGAATGGTATGCATTCCTGTGTGCAAAGGATGATACTCATCCTACAGGATTTATTCGAAATCGCTGTACCATAGTTGAGTTGTGTTCTCTTTCAGTTCGCCTCCCTGGCTGATGCCTTCTTCAATTTCATATACTATGCACAGTAAGCCTTCTATGAGCTTAAAATCCCTTTGGCTTTTTCATTAGATGAAGAATCTCTGTTCACCTTTATGAAGGCGCTGCTGTTCAGTATATAGTATCTGTACGCTTCTTCCCAGCTTCACTCATCCCTTAGCCAAGCGACCGAAGTTCAATTTCCTTTTGCAGTTAAGTGTCGAACAAAGGATGATTCGTCCCCGTTGCCGTCGTCGTCTCCTGTGTGCACATAAAATCCTGTTGCAGTACACGACTAGATGAAAACCACAGGTTCAAGTGATGTATGAAACTACACATGTTAAGCGAAATCACTTGTAATGACTTCAGGTATCTCTGAGACAGGTCTGCTGTCGTGGTGGGTTGGTGAAATCCCATCTTTTACAATCTACTTAACCTCCGTACAACCCGGAGTTTATGAATTGTGTGTAGTCGTGTGATGTAGTGTATATAGTCAAGTCAATTTTCCTTTTTATGATTATACCGTGCTTTTAGTTCTTTTTCCTAGTCTTCGTCCTTCAGTTCCTCTCTCCCTTTCAATTTCAATCTCCGTTCTCATTCAACACTTTTATTTTATGCAACCAGGGGTGGTTGCTGAGGGGTGTATATTTCGGAATCAAAGTTCTTGTTATGAAATTTTAATTGGTATTTGCCATAAGAAGTCATTTGAAGTTTCAGGATAAATGATAATGAAGCTGAAAGGATAGCATAAATAGTGTAGTGGTTGTACGGGTATCGTTGCGCTTTGATCTGATGTTTGGTATCTGGGTGATTAAGAAAAACGAAAATTAGTACAAGAAGGTTTAGGTATGGATAATCCATTCAGGAGACCAAAATACGTTGAAGACAGCAATACATAGACTGAAGTCCAACAACGCTGGGATGATGACGGTCAATTTGGTAAACTATTTTTACAGCATCCGGAGATGAACTGATAAGCAGCGTACACTAAACTATCGGCAAAACGTGTTAACAAAGTGCGCATGATTTAAACAAAAAAAAAGAAATTCTTTTATTGAGATGGCTGAGTCATTTACTGCAAACGACAATAATGTTACAGTCCCCAGAGCTTTTGAATCCAATCCGGCAGAACAACAAGGTAGAGGCTAGCTAGGTTAAGTTTGATATGTGACGTTAAATGAATGAGTGCCATGTGATTACGATACCGTTTACGTTAACAAGCAGTTACTCTTAGAGCCTCACATTTGGCTTGCAGCGTTTCACCTTGACTTAACTGTTGGCCACTGTAGAGCCTTAACGGCCTCCTGACTCTCAGTATGCGGTGTTATGTATCTTTCCACTCACATTTTTCCGGCTGCATGTATGGCTGTGACCTGGACCTGGACCTTGAAAAACACTGCAATCATTCTCAACTATATTCGAGCAAATAAGCCCTAGGAATTCACAAAATGAATGAAGCCAGCTACAGGAATACGACAAGGTGTATGAGTGGACGTGGGCTACTGTTCAACAAAAACCTCGCTCTCCTAAATCTTAGTACATATGAAAACACGGACTACACCCCACCGAAACTGAGATTTGACCGACACTTCCGTACGAGTATCCCTGAACGGGATGAGTGGGATGGCTCTCCCCCTGTTGATGGAAATTCGGTGCACTTCTACATAGATGGCTCTAAGTCCGAAGGTGGGGTGGGCTGTGGTGTTTTCTCCGATAAGCTCAACCTGAGCATCTCGTTCCGCCTCCCTGATCATTGTAGCGTTTTTCAGCCGGAAATCATGGCGATTAACGAAGCCCTGTCTTGGCTGAAATGTAATGTATTATCTGTCGGCGATATTAGCATTTTCACTGACAGTCAAGCGGCTATCAAGTCCCTGGAATCGTGCTCTTTTACTTCAAAGACCGTCTTAGACTGCCGTTTGTCTCTTACACAGATGACAGAGCAGTTCAACATTCACCTATGCTGGGTGCCAGGTCACAGAGACATTCCAGGAAACTGTAGGGCGGATGAACCCGCTAGACAGGGTACTACTCTAAGGATTCTGCCAGATAGACAAGCCCTTGGTATGCCCCTCGCTACATGTAAGCATCTACTGCAGCTGAACGCTATTAGCAAGACCCAACCTTAGGTGGGATAGTGGCTCTACGTGTCACATTTCGAGCCAGATCTGGCCTAAGCTGGACCAGAAACGTAGTGCCGAGTTGGTTAAACTAAAGCGATTACAGATCAGCTGCGCTATCGGTGTCATCACCGGACACTGTCTAATCGGCCAACATGCCAAAAGACTTGGTCTCTTTTCCAATGACTCTGCAGGAGCTGTAGGGACGAGGAGGAGGAGGAAACCATTCTTCACGTCCAATGCACATGTCCTGCTCTATCACGCAAAAGAATGCTCCATCTAGGAGCTCCCTTCCTTGACGACCTCAGCGATTTGGCGTCCTTAGACGTCATGAGCATCCATCGCTTCATCAAAAGCTCCGGTTGGTTTTATTAGTCCATGAGTGGTCTAATGGTAGATCCTTGCCATCACAATGGACCTTTACTGGTCTAAGTGTGTCTGCATCGTGGTGCAGACAGCCAATCTAACCTAACCTAAATCTTAGTAGAGACCCACATAGATAAGATTAATCCCATCTTTTTTTTTTAAGGTAAAGGGGGAGGAAGAACAAAAATGACCCCCGGAGCACTGCAACCTAAAAAGGTCTTTTGTGCTATTCCCGGGTTGTAGTTATCAACCAGCTGAAATCTAGTTCATTAATGAAGAATGAAGATAGTTCGAGCTGAGGAAGAGGTGACATCAGAAGGTGATGTGACGCCTTTGTTAAAGTGATTTAGCCTCTGTCTGGCTTTGGCCGGCCAATCACAGAGTATGTGATGGGCGGTTTCGGTGTCGCCAAGACAGAGACGGCACGTTTTCGATTGAACACGGCTTATTTTCTTGAGATGGTAGTTGAGAGAGCAGTGTCCAATTAGAAAGTCAGTAAGGATCCTAGGATTTTGTTTGCTCATTGATGTCTCAATGAATGTCTCAGTTCTATTTGTTTTCTAAATTTCTTGGAATGCCTTAGACCAGGTTGTGCATTCCAATGTGAGAGCATTTGTTCGCGTTCCCAGCGAAATATCTCTATTTTAATCTGGCTAGTGGGTAAACCACAGAAGGGTTCAGGTCCAATGTAAGGAGATTGGGCACCTAGTCTGCCAAGCTCATCAGCCGCTTCATTACCAGGAATACCTTTGTGTCCGGGGACCCACATTAATGTGATTTTATTGTGTGCAGCAAGCTGCAAAAGTCTTACCTTAGTATATTTCTCTAAGAATCGATCTTAGAGATCAAGTAATTCTAATGCAGGCTACCCCTCAATTTCTAGTCAGGCTAGAAAGGTGGTACTTCTTCTCAAGATCCTTCCACCAATTTATCGCATCGAATAAATCTCACAACCGCCATATGCAACCAATATAGCACGCTTGCTAAGTTGTTTCCAAACGTTCGTTGCTGGAGAGACTCCCAGGGCCAATTAAAAATGAGAAGCACAGGAGGAGTACCAACACCCCTTCCACACAGGAGGGTACAAATGAATCTCTATTTATTTTATTTTCGCTAAAAACATTTCCATCCATTTAACATCAAAAAGTTTTCTTGAAAATTAAACCTCCCATAGGAGCACACGCCCCCTGCCAACCAACTCCAATAACTAAATATCCCTCTGTTCGCAATATTAAAAGTGATATCTCACAGAAAACGACTTTCCACTTAAAATCTTTCCAGGCATCTGCGTAATTTTTTTTTTTTTTTTTTTGTCCTCATAATTACATTAGATTCCTTTTAAGAGTAACATATTTCTCATTACGCTCTATACACACAATATCGATGAACAATTTTGATATTCCACACGGATATATAGTTAAAGATACACCGTATCTGTGTGTACACGCAAAATTATCCAAAATGAAGAGCGAACACGCATACACACCCTCGCGCCAGAGATTGTGAAACTTCAAAGGAACTCATTAGACATGCTAAAAAGGACCAACGAAGAAAACAAGAAATAATAAGAGTAGAAGAAAGATGAGGAGAAAAAGTAAAAAAAATAAAAAATTATACAAAAATAATATTTAAATTAAGTCTGTCAAACAAAACACACCAAGCGAGTGAGTCTTGGGGGGCGGGGTAGGCAGAAAAGAAAAACATTTCGCCATGCGTAAAATTTTCTCTACAAATAAGGACCAAAGTAATTATTGGAAACATTTTGCCAGAGAGAGCAACCAATTTTCATTTTATTTTTTTGGGAAATAGGACGTTCTTATTTTTGGCTCTGTGATTTGAAGAAAAACCATGGGAACTAGGCACACACACCGAGGGTAGATACTTTGAAGTCCTGATCTGTGTTTGTCGAGAATTTTTGGTTCTGTTGACATTGTTGGTAGCTTGCTGCACGCGTACGACAAAGTTTTTGAGGATGTGTGTATATGCACACTTTAATTTTTGGAAACAGTAAAATAATTTTTGGTAAGGACCTGTAAGGACTTGAGAACATTAATATGAAATTACTCGGAAAAGGACTCTTTATGTAGAATATTGTGGTTTGAAGTAGTTTGTATCCATGCAACGTAAAAGTTGAGGTTGTCGATAACACAAGTGCTTCTTTCTTCTTTAGCATTTCTGTGCATTGACTTAAGTGCCTTTGTTGTCTCTGAAAGCCTTAATGTGTTGTTGAGTATTTATTTCATAAAACACACATAACAAGGTATTCATGATCATATCCCATTCATTCAGCATTTTCAATTGAAGATAAGTGTTTCTAAAATGCTCAAGAATTAATTGATCACTTTACCTTAAGTGGAGGCACAATCCTGGGGAGGATATCCCAAAACGGTTTCGATTATTTCACGAGTTACTTTTTCTGTTTAACGCTGGCCAATGATGTTGATTGAATTGCCTACAGCAACCTCTAAGAAATGCTGCCCAATCGCCTTTCCTGCATTAATTCAACTCCAAACGGTCGCGATTTGAAAAATACATTCAGAACAAAATGGGCTTCGTTGCTCATGATGAGTTTCTCGTCCCAGCCAGCAAATTATTTTGTAAGGTTTAGTATAGCCTGGGCATAGGTAGGTAGGTAGGTAAAGTGGCGGTCCAAAAGAACCCAATTAGCGCTTAGGGTGCGCCGTTTTGTTACCACAGACTCGTGTATACTTATTGTAGTAGTTAGTTAAAAAGGGATATTAAGTTTAAACCCAGCCCGTGGAGTTCAGAAAGAGGATTAGTTCTTCAATCCTCTTGTCCGCTATCTCTCTCAGATCCTCGAAGAAGGGTTTGCCAAGAGTTTGTTGCCTGATCCTCGCCAGGGCCGGACATCTGCAAAGGAAATGACATAGAGATTCTTTCTCATTAATATCCTTGCAGCTCCTACAAAAGGTGTTGTGGGGGATACCAAGCTTGGCCGCATGGTCTCCAACTAGCCAGTGACCTGTGATAATAGCTACGATTTTGGCAATAACTGGCCTTAGTTTGCCTAGTAACTCTTTTGACCTGGGTTTGTTGAAACTGGGCCACGTCTTCCTTGATATGACACAGCTTGTGAGGCTGTTCCACCTGCGATTGGCTAGCTGGAGGAAGTGAAGGTGAATATAGCCCTTAACGGCACCAAGCGGAATGTCGACTCTTTCTGTTAGACAGCCGTTAAGAGCCGACCGTCGCCTAGCCAGCTCATCAGCACGCTCATTACCCTCATGGTTGCTGTGCCCTGGGACCCAGATGAGAGTGATTCTCGAGTGAGTGTTTTGTTGATTCAATTCAAACCGGCATTGCTCTACCAGTTTTGAAGAGATGCAGACCGCATCAATGGCCTTGATGGCAGCCTGGCTATCCGAAAAAATAGCGATATTGTGATTAGATGTTGGAAGATTGTTTAGCAGGCGGCAGGCTTCTCGAATCGCAAGAAGCTCCGCTTGGAAAAAGCTAGCAGAGTCTGGGAGACGGAAGGACCTTGATAAATTCAGCTGGTCAAAGAAGATGCCTGCGCCGACTCCGCAGTTCATCTTCGAACCGTCCGTGTATATCCCTATATCATAGTTGCAGGTATATGGCCTGGGCATATGGTGCCGCATATTCTTGAGGTACATATGGCTCTGTAATTAGTTTCCGAATACTCCAGTGCAGAACAAACTTGTGACAGATAAGATTATTTGCGAAAGAACGATAGGTCTTAGAGCCTAACCGGTATGAAAAATTCTCCTTTGAATGAAATAAAAATGCTGAACGTCCTCGTCATAGTACCGTGGTACGTAAGCCTTGTCACATAATGCAAAACGTCGCAGCTGTAGGTATTTTGTGTAACAAACTCACCAGATTACAGGAAATTAGGTGACCGTCACAATCCTTGCGCTTTTTATTTGACAGTTTCTATGCAGAAATACTCAGAAGTAGCATCAAATGAATTGGTATTGCATGTAGGAAGTGCGAACAAGTGTTCTCAAGCTTATCTAATGCATTTAAGCCATCGAAAAAGTATTCCGAAGTTTATCGCCATCGCTATTGAACTCTTTTCCTCGAGGGTCAGACTTGAATTTGCTGAATAAAAAATAATCTCTACGGACCTTTCGATAAATTTCTATATGGGGATCCGTGCAATAGTAGCGGTGTGAACGGGTGCATTGTCGTGTAGGAGGAGAACACTTCTTGCCATTTTCCCGCAACTTTTGTTTTTTTTATTATAGCCACTCGAAGTGTATGCAGCATTGAGGCATACTGTTCACAAGTCATCACTCTTTTGCGCTTTCTAAAATCAATTATAAGGATTCTTTCACAAAAGGAAAAAATTGTCGCATAACCCTTCTGACGCTTTTTGGGAACTTCTCATCAGGACATCGATACTCCATCGAGTACCTTTTTGTTGTCAGACTATAATAAAGCAGCATTATCTCGTCTCCAATAACATACCACCTAATGGGTCCACTTTCGTCTTCACCATGGAGCTGCAAAAGTCGCTTACAAACATCTTCAATCTATTTTATTCGTGGCATCCATCCTGCGCTGACGAAGATGATCATGTAGGATCCTGAAAACGGTTTTTTTTTTTTTTGATAATCGAGTTTGTTGCTGCAATTTCTATACTTTTCAGTCTTCGGTGTCACTCTGTTTTACAAATTTAATGTATTCTTTCTGACCCCAGTTGATGGTCGATCTGAACGAGGGTCATCTTCAAGAGACTCCTGTCCCCAACGAAAGCGCTTAGACCAGTCCGTAATGACTGTGTATGAAATGAAGATTCCCCATAAACAGAATCTAGCTCATCATTTATTTGCTTTGGAGTAAGTCCCTTATTTGTGATATTATTACCGCACAATATTCAATCTTAAACATTTTCGAACGAATTTCTTTGACTTGTACGCCCACGTTAATTCCCATAAACCAGCCTTAGTGAAGCACAGGTAGTTAAAGAATCATCTGATTTGAAGCTATCTGGATATAACCTAGTGCCATTATTCTTTTCCCATCGCGGCCTCGCCATTTATGTCCGTATTGGTAGAGCTTACCAAGTTCCACCACAGTATGGCCACTGTTCTAATCCGGAATTTGATTACAAATGGCTAAAATTCACCATCCGTAAGCCAATAATTCACTGCTGTTTCATTTACAGAAGCCCTAGTGCGGATAGTAACTCAACTTTTAACGAATTTGATGCGCTCTCCGATTCCATCACACGAATTGTCTCCCTGTATCCTCAATGACTGAAGTTGTCATTGCGGGTGATTTCAATATACACAATTCGCTTTGTCTTCAACACTCTGGCCAGACAACACCCGAAGGAAGGTATGTTGAACTATTCGCTGAGAATATTCCCTAAAAAAGCCGAATCTTCTTCCCCGTACAATTACCGACCCATTGCACTTACTTCCCTTCTTTCCAAGATCATGGAAACGCTGATAAATCGGCAGCTTATGAAATATCTTGATTCACGAAAACTCCTCAATGACCAGCAGTATGGTGTTCGTAGCAACGGGTCCACTGGTGATTTGATGGCATATCTCACCGAGAAGTGGAACCAATCTCTCCATCACTTGGGCGAAACAAAGATGGTTGCGCTCGATATTTCTAAGGCATTTGACAGAGTTTGGCATCAGGCTCTTTTGTCGAAAACGCGTTCATATGGCATCGATGAGTCTCTTTTTCAATGAATTAGAAATAACCTTTTGGGCCGTTCAATACAGGTTGTCATGGACGGCTTCAAGTCTGCAATTCACCATACAAATGCTGGTGTTCCCCAGGGCTCCATTTTGTCTCCGACTCTCTTCCTCATTTTTATAAATGACCTCTTGTCTGCAACTTCTAATCCAATCCATTCCTTTGCTGATGACAGTTCCCTCAGTTTTTCATATTCGTTCTCTAACTCACGTCCTTGCTCTTCGGCCGTAGAAAAGGAATGACAAGGTATGTTGAACACCGACCTAGATAGCATTACCAAATGCAGTTCAATCAATAGAGTGGAATTTAATGCATCTAAAACACATTGCTGTCTTCTGTCTCTCAAGCGAAACCAAGACCCTCAACCATTATCCATGAATGGCACTTGCATCGAAGAATCCGAAAGACTTGCCATTCTCGGTATCTGCATCAATAACCGTCTTCGGTGGAATGATCACATATTTGAGGTCGCCAAAAATGCTGCAAAATGTCTAGGATTCCTTAAACGGTGCAAAAAATATTTTACCCCGTCTGATCTGGCCGCCATCTATAAAGCATTCATCCGCCCAAAACTGGAATATAACGCCCACATATGGTCTGGTAGGTACAGAACCGCGCATTAAAACTTATAGGTGATAGAGACATTGTGAACTCCATAGTCTCACTCAAGCATCGTAGAAATGTCTCATGTCTTTCCCTATTTGATCGCTTTTTTTATAAAAAATCCTCCAGCGAAATAGCCAGTTGCATTTCTCCCCTTCAAAACTTCACGCGTAATACGCGTCATGCTTCGAATGCACATCAGTTCACCCTCAAGCCGAACTTCGGACGTACTGTCAAATATAGGGATTCATTTATAAGCCGAACAACACGTTTGTGGAACGATCTACCAGTCTCTGTATTTCCTAATCATTATAACCTTCAAACATTTAAAGCCAACGCAAACTTGCATCTTCTCGTTCTTCTTCCCCCATATTTCTATCCGCCCGTGTCCTGAGTATCAGTATGAGGGTATAATTTATCTCTTCGGCGCGCGCGTATTAAAAAAAAAAACCTGGACTAATGAATTCTTCGAAGTTTTTAGAAATTTACAAATGTTTTTCTATACCGACTTCTAAAGAACATACACCTCTATTGTTAAAACATTTATCGGGAAAAATATACTGTGAATCAGCAGCAAATGAAAAAAAGTTATCTGGACGCCACCCCCGGAGTTTCTATGAAGCATAAACAACTGAGCTTCAAACCACTTCACCAAGTCTTTCTCTCTCTCTTTCTACCTCGCTTTCTCTCGCTCTTTCTTTCTCTCTCTCTTTCTTTCTCTCTCTCTTTATCTATCTCTCTCTCTATCTACCTAATCTTTCAACGCCCGTACTGTGTGTAAACATGTTAAGGGTATTCATAAACCCTTGAGTGGGCGCAAATTATAAAAACAAAAAAAAACGTGTACGGGAATTTGGGTAATTTCAAAAAAGTTTTGAAATTATAGAATCCCTCTGTTGATTCCCTAACTTACTGCACCAAAATCTAAAATCCGCGGTTTTGACACAACAGATATCCAGAAAGGGATTTTGGTTTTGTTTCTAAAATGTATTTTCCTTGTGATTTAACAACCTTCAACCGCTTACTTTCTTCGTATTTTCAACTCAAAATCACTCCGAAATATACAGCCATTTGCGTATCATTTTGTCAGAAATTCATTTTGAAGGGTTTGTACTTCAAAATTATTCAGAAATAACCACTTCTCAACGAACAGAGCTATCCAAATTAAAGAAAAGAACCTTAACAACTTTAAGGTTCTCAGTAAAAAAAAAATAAATAAAAACTCTCAAACTCAGACAAAAAAAGACAATTGGTGCCTTAAAATGCTCACCTCAAAACTTATAAGAAAACAAAGAAATTAAAATCACTCCAAATGCACAAACTATAGCATTTGCATCGTTGTCGTATGTGTAAAATGAACGAGAACAATTAAAATTGAGAAAAAAAAAAAACATTTGAAAATTATTTGATGTTGTTTACTATGGTGCTGTTGTCGATGTTGTTTGTAAAAGAAAAGTTTAAGCAAAATATATATTTATTCTATATATGCTAGTTGAACAAAAAAAAAAAAAAACGAAATTCAAAATTTAACAACAAATCAATTGGCAATCAAAAAACTCGAAAAAAGAAAACGAACAAAAAAAACTACAAAAATTGGCTAAATTTCTGTGTAGTGATTCAATGTGTATACCAATGTATTTTATTCTATAACTAAACAGAATAGAATATAATTGAGAAGTATACAAAAAATAATTAAATATATATTTGGAGATTTTTTTCGGATTGTTTGTTATATCTAATATATACCTTTTCTTTGGAAAATAGTTCTTTTAAATGTCTTTTTGAACAATTTTTGTTGTTTTATAAATTATTATAATAAAAAAATATCTTTATATATAAATAAAAATCCATTACAGAAATTCAATTAACCATGAGGTCGTTGATGATGAAGTATCGCCATCTCGAGACTTCCATGGAGATCTGAGTGAATGGAATGGAAGAGAGTATATACATCAATTAAAAACTTAAATAACAAAAAAAAAAAAACACAATATATAAATAAGAACACAATTCAATTATTCGAAATAACATAGAAAAGAAAAGAAAACGATTAAATCAAAATAAATTAAAGATAAACGTCCATCAAATCGATAGAGTACCATAGTATCCAGCTAATGATTTCATGTATCAGATACAAGTTCAACAAACTGCGATAATTACAATTTTCGTCTTGCTTTAAAGAAACAAATAAGCAAAAAACGAAAGCAATTAAAGTGGATTACGCTCATCTAAAGATACGGAGATTATCGTCGAACAACAACGGAGATCTACATCAAACTTGACTGACTCGAAAGAAAAACAAAAAAAACTAATAATAATAGAATCCAAAGCGTAGAAATAAAATCGCTTCAAGGATCTACACCGTCAACGTCGGACAGAAACAAGAGAAAAAAAAAAATACAAATCCCATAAAAACCAGCCAACACAACAAAAAGAAAATGCACACACAGTAGCAAAACGACGACAAAAAACATCCGTATATCGCTTTTGTTTCTTCGACGCGCAATTATTAAGTTCTCACGCCTCTGTATCCTGTATGTGCCTGACGTAAGATGAGCTAAAATTAAATATATATACTTCTATAGATAAATTATTGTAAAATATTTATATAAGAAATATATATACACACACATGCATATATGTAGATAAGTTTGACAAAAAAAATAAAACCAAATCAAAATTAAATAGTAAACTTAAATATAAATATCATTAATTTTATACAAAAAACAAAATTGATAAAAGCCATAAAAGAATTTAAGGAAAAAAGTTCCTCGACAGTGTGTTGAATGTGCTGGTATATCAATCAAATCTTCGACCAAAATTACACAAACATACAGCAGAAAGGATACACATGTGGCAGCCAAGGAACATTTAATGCTTAACGCTAAATTTTAAATATACCAAAACAAAAAAAACGGATACAGGGAGAAATACATTTTTATTCAAATTATATGCTTCTTTGCTTCGTCTATAATTAATAAGGAATTCTTAAATAAATAAATTAAAGTCAAAAAAACAGGAGCGCGGTATCAAAAGTTTCTAAGTAAGAATCTAAAACAAAATGAAAATTAAAAAAAAAAAAATGTAGTTGAAAACTGTGGAAATGTTAATTTTGTTTTTTAAATCTCGTTGTTTTGGCAGACTGCAGGGCTTTAAATGTGATATCTATAAAAAAAAGCGAAGAAATTGGATCAAAAAATATTGGCAAGCAAGAATGATTCGAAGGGAGAAATGTATTCAAAAACGAATAGAAAGATTGTATGAGCAAGGATATCACATCCCTGAAGCTGTGTAGTGTGGTAAACTTCCAGTGTCTTCATGTTGTGACAAGTGTCGTAATCGATATTTATTTTTTAAGAAATCAGTTTTTGGGTGTAATGAGTTTTTTAATAAAAAAATCGAATCGATTGGCTTCAATAAATTTTTCAAAAAAAAAAAATAAATAAAATATTTCACTTTTTTTTTATCAAAACGAAAACGTTTTGTTTCTTTTTTTTCAAAATTCAAAATTCGAATGTTGTGATGTGGATTGATGTTGTGGTTTTTTGTTCTGTTTCAAAATTCTGTTGTGCTCTTAGCGAGTGTTTTTTGAATGTAATTTTGGTTTTCTTAAAAAAAAAAAAAAAAAAAAACACAATGATTGGCATTCCTTGGTGTATTTTGTTTGTATTTCCTAAAGCAGAAGAAATTTATATATAAAAATAATATTGTTACTGTAAGTTTTTTGTAGAAACCATTACATTGTGGTCATAGTTTTAAAAGGGCTGAACACGTTCAGAGGGTACGGATGCACGATGGATCTAAGGAAGTCATACTGATGGCAAAATTCTGCAACTAAAGGAGATATTTGTACCACAATACGTCGGAATTCTAAGTGTCATGCAATAATGTAGGTAACAAACTTGTAAGTAGATCATAGGGGAGGTAGTATCTTTTATTAGACTCCAATGACTCATATAAAAGCATAATAATTCATATTTCAGTCCATATTCTTCAGTTTGAAGAAAAATCGATGGCACACACCTTACAAAAATATAAAGTGTTAACCGTTCTGCGATCATGGACTCAAAAACTTTCCCAAGGAAGAACACGAATCCCATGTTTTGAAATTCTGATTTCATGACCTATAGACCACGTACTAGCGGTTAGCAAGACATCCTCTATTTACACCCGCTCTGAGAAACATATATTTGCCAGAGTTGAGTAGTGTTGGGCAGTTGCTAACCCTGTACACTTTTCTGAAGTCATTAATCCGAGAGATGAGCACAATTTACGTGAATGAAGCAATTTGTTTTTTATTAATTACGTATAATTCCTAAGAGTATGACTTTCGTTATAGCACATACTATACATACATATACTAGCTGTCTAATAGCTAACTTATTATTCAACTGTGTTATTGGACGAAAAAAGTTGAAAATGAAGAGGAGAGAAAACAAAGACGCATATTTTCAAATCGAGTGGCATTAGTTTTCATTGGATACTCCTCGAGGAAATAACTATTTTTTTCGCACTCGTTTTTGATTCATATCGTAGCAAAGGGTTTTTTTTAAAGTCTATTGTCCTTTACATAGTCAGTCAAAAAATAAAAATAAAAAATAAATATTTAGCAATTTAGCTTCTCGCAACCACTCATGTTGTGTGTGTTATATTTTTCACACGAATGGAAGGGACCTACAATTTAATGCCGAATCCGAACGGCGATTTGAGAAGCTTTTTCGTGACAACAATACTTTCGGATATATGTCAGACGCTCGCGAGAGGTGGAACCGTGAAAAAACTTTTTAATGTTTTCCGGGATTCGAACTTGGAACCTCATGTGTAGTGATCCGACACACTAGACACTTACACCACGGGGCCCACATAGACAGT
Source organism: Brachypalpus laphriformis (assembly GCA_945910035.1). Classification (NCBI taxonomy): domain Eukaryota; kingdom Metazoa; phylum Arthropoda; class Insecta; order Diptera; family Syrphidae; genus Brachypalpus; species Brachypalpus laphriformis. The sequence continues at coordinate 164,680,855 of OX246756.1, forward strand.
CAGTCAAGCTCTGGAAACGCGAACAATAAGATCTAAGTTGGTCAAACATTACCGCGAATCTCTTAACGAGATTGCAGGGGACACAGAGATATTCCAGGCAACTGTAAAGCAGATGAACTAGCTAAACAAGGCACCGTACTACCTCTAGCTGCCAATAGAGAGGTACCGGCACCCCCAATACAAACGATGAAACTTCGCATGTTTAACGAAGAGCAAGCTACTGTAAACAATAGATGGATTAATTTACTTACTTACTTAGGTGGCGCTACAGTTCGGGGTGAGCCTGGGCCTCAACCAACAAGCCTCTCCATTTAGCTCGGTCATTAGCTAATTGCCTCCAGTTGCGAACTCCAAGTTGGTCGAGGTCCCCTTGAACTTGTGCTTATGGATTAATTTAGCTACGTGAATATCGACCAGAAAGATCTGGCCTCTACTAGACGTAAAGAAAACCAAAAAAGCTCCTAATCACAGGACACTGCTTATTAGGTAGACACGTTATTAGAATGGGAGTCCCATCAAATGATTTCTGTAGAAACTGCAGAGATGAAGAGGAAGAGGAGAACAGTCTCCACCTCCTCGGCACATGCCCAGCGCTAGTTACTCTGAGGAAGAAACTTTTAGGTGAATACTTCTTTTAAGACCTTAATGATCTGTTTAACATAGAGATTCTAAATTTACATAGATTTATATTAAAATCTAACTTAGCTGAAACAACATCGGCTGAACCAGTCACCAACCCTCCCCACGCCGTATTGTTTACTTTTGACCCTCAAGAACTACTGTATCAGACACCCCAAAAGATCGATAGTTAACCTTATAAAATACTAATAACACTAGTATATGCAGATTACTTACTTACTTAGGTGGCGCTACAGTTCGGGGTGAACCTGGGCCTTAACCAACAAGCCTCTTCATTTAGCTCGGTCCTTAGCTAATTGCCTCCAGTTGCGCACTCCAAGTTGGTCGAGGTTACCTTGAACTTGTGCGCACCATCTACGGCGATGATTCCCTCTACTGCGTCGTCCCTCAGGGTAAGATTCGAAGACTCTGCGGGCCGGAGCGTTGGTGTCCATTCGCTCTACATGTCCTAGCCATCTCAGACGTCCAATACGCAGTTTTTTGACTAGGTCGATGTCGCTGTACAGCTCGTATAGTTCGTGATTGAATCTTCTCCTCCAAAACCCGTCAACGCAAACGGGACCGAAAATCTTACGAAGAATTTTCCTCTCAAAGCGACCATGGATATCCTTGGTCACAACTAACACTAGTAAATGCAGATTACATGCATAAGAGTAACAGAGATTGATTGAGTCAATCAACTCTATTACTCCCATGCACCCTACCTAGACGGTGTAATCGATTGATTCAGTCACCCTACCAGCCAAACCAATTACCCATAGTTCGACTGCATAATAGTGCAAGGTTTGATTGTATCAGTTACCTCGTTTCTCTTATGCACCCCCATTACCTCCACGGTCAACCTAGGTATGAAGGGTTCGTTTGAAATAGTCACTCTACCTAGGCAACACCTTATACACAGCAGTTCGTAAAAAAACATTAAGAATTCGGCCTCGTCATCTATACCGACGCTCATTCATAACGATGTACCAACTGTCAGCTCCTTAGACAAAGCTAATCTGTTCGCTGATCACTTTGCAGCAAACTCCACACTGCCAGATAGTGCTTTGTCTCCACCTATACTTGAGGTCGTAGAATTTTCCATGGGACAAGTCCACTTTCGCAATCGTATAGTCGCAGGAGTACTCAAAGGTCTTAACATACACAAATCCGCTGGTCCAGATGGTATGCCCCTATTGTTCTGAAGAAGTGTTCTTCTTCGCTGGCAAAACCACTGCATAAACTTTTCCACCGATCCTACTCTTCAGGTCTCTTTCCGAGTAAGTGGAAAACAGCATTTGTCCAGCCTGTACCTAAAAAAGGCGATTCTTCTTCTCTCTCCAGCTACTGACCCATTGCACTTACATCCCTTCTTTCCAAGGTCATGGAAACGCTGATAACCCGTCAGTTAATGAAATATCTTGAATCACGAAAGCTCCTCAATGACCGACAGTATGGCTTTCGTGGCAGCAGGTCCACTGGTGATTTGATGTCATATCTCACCGATAAGTGGAACCAATCTCTGCACCACTCTGGTGAAAGCGAGATTATTGCGCTTGATATTTCAAAAGCATTTGACAGAGTTTGGCATCAAGCTCTTTTGTCGAAAATGCGTGCATTTCGGATCGATGTCACTCTTCTTCTATGGATTAGAAACTACCTTTCGGGCCGTTCGATTCAAGTTGTTTTGGACGGCTTCAAGTCTGAATCTCACCAAATAAATGCTGGTGTCCCCCAAGGCTCTGTTTTGTCTCCGACTCTCTTTCTTATTTTCATAAATGATTTTCTGTCTGCAACTTCTAATCCAATCCATTCCTTCGCTGATGACAGCACCCTCAGTTTTTCATATTCGTTCCCAAACTCACGACCCTGCTCTTCGGCCGTGGATGAAAAACGACAACGTATGTTAAACACATTAAATTCCGACCTTGACGGCATATTCAAATGGGGCTTAATCAATGACTCAATGCTGTCTTCTGTCATTAAAGCGAAACCATACTCATCAGCCATTATCCATGAATGACACTTGCGTTGTAGAAACCGAAAAACTTTCCATGTTCGGTATGTGTGTCAACAACAAACTCTGTTGGAACGATCATGTATTCGAAATCGCCAAGAATGCAGCGAAATGTTTAGGTTTCCTAAAGCGGTGTAAGAAATATTTCACCCCTTCTGATTTGGTTTCAATTTATAAGGCGTACATTCGCCCTAAGTTAGAGTATAACGCTCAGATCTGGTCTGGCGCACCAAAAACCATATTACACTTGCTAGATAGGATACAAAAACGCGCGATAAGACTTATAGGAGACACGAGTATTACAAGCAATTTTGCTTCGCTCGAACACCGTCGTAATGTCTCCTGCCTATCCCTGTTTTGTCGATATTTCCACAGAAAATGCTCAATTAAAATAGCCAACAGCATTCCTCCCCTTCTTCGTTTTAACCGCAATACTCGCCATGCCTCGAATGCTCATCAGTTTACCCTTAAGCCTATCTTCGGACGTACCGTGAAATAAAGAGATTCATTTATGAGCCACACAAAACGTTTGTGGAATGCTCTCCCCGAGTCTGCTTTTCCTCTCCATTATAACCTACAGACATTTAAGACCAATGTGCATCGGTGCCTCCTTTCCCCCTAGCTCCTCTTTCTTAACGCTCACGCTATGTATTATGCCTAAAAAGAATAGTCATAACCCCTTTAGCGCGAGTAAATTATAAAAAAAAAAAAAAGTACTTAGAGTTCGATTGAATCAGTCACTCTATTACGCTTATGCATCTCTACACCTGCACGGTTCACCTAGGCCCATACCTACCTATAACTTACACAACAGTACAGGAAGTTCGATTGAATCAATCACCCCCAATACATGTCTGTACACTATACCTCTCCGGTACACCTTGACTTTAGGGTTGATTGAGTCAGTCTCCCTTTTCAGCCACTTCAGGCATAGCTATTCTCAACCAGTATCCTCCTGAGAATGGTTAAGGTTCTCCAGTAACCAGTGATTCCTCCGGTCCTAATCTACGTGGTATCACAATGGACCCAAGTGTTCTAAGTGTGCCCAGACCTTGTCAGGACAGCCATCTTACCTAACCTAACTTAACCTGTAGGGTTTTTCATTAAGAGCACACCGTTTTGTTTTTTAAATAAAAAAGCTTATGTTGAGGAAATAAAAATAAAATTGTTTCGAATTTAAATACAATTGATGCCATTAATTATGGAACGTAACATCATTCAAATGAGCTTAACCCAATTTTCCATGACTTTTCCCACAAATTGGGTGATATTCCGGCAATTTCGCTTTCAATGTTGATCGCGAAGTCGTCTAAGGTCTCTGATTTATAGGTATAGACCATGGACTTAACATAGCCACAAAGAAAAAAGTCCAGAGACATCCAATCATACGAACGAGGCAGCCCATTGACTGAGCTATATCTTAAGATAACGCGGTCACCGAACTTCCACTTCAATATTTCGATTATTTGGCCAGCTATGTGGCATAAGGTCTTATCTTGTTCAAACCACATATGGTGCAAGTTCTTCTAATTTATCCCAAAAACAGTCAGTCAACATGGTCCAGTAGTGATCTCCATTGACTGTGACTGTACTGCCAGCATCATTGAAGAAGAAGTATGAGCCAATGACCCGTCCAGCATGAAACCCGCACCAAACAGTCAATTTTTGTGGGTGTAATTCTATTTCGTGAATAGCTTGGGGTTGCTGACTTATCTAAATAGTTTTTTTTACCTAGCCATTTAAACGATTTCCGAGCCAGCCAATTTTATACGAGCATATCTCTAGGAATCAAGCAACTTCGCAGTGGCAGCAACAACAAATAACTAAAAAACATTCGTTTTTGCGCCGCATGAAATTAGGCATCACTAAATTCCCAGCCAGTCACTTTTGGCTGGGGATTAAATCAAGAGTAGTAGCCAGCCGGTGTTTGAATTTATTTTATGTGTAAAATTTGACTTTACTAGCAACTACTGGCTGGCTAGGTTTCAAAAAACAGGGCTAATGTGACAATTTTGATTATTAACCAAGCCGTTGAGCCAGAAATGGACTTCATCGCTAATTTTTTTAGTACTGGAATATTTAAATAGATATAATTGTAAGTTGAACCAATTAGTTCATCTAATTTCTTCCATTGCTGGTCCAAAAAGCAGTAAAAAAAAACACACCACCAGTAAGAACGATAATTTCAGTTCAGCCTTGGCGGACGCCAGGTTGGATTTCTAACAACACGTCTATCAAAGGCAGTTATTCGAAAATCAACATGTTAGTCCAGTCTGTGTTCAAATTCCTTGGACATTAAATTTTTAGCAGGACCCTTTTGGAAGTCGTTGAGTTACGTTCTAATATTTGAAAGCCCAAATAACTTGAAATAATCAACCTCTGAAGTAACAGCTCTAAAACAATGTTTTTAATATAATTTTTAAAATTGTTTGTTAAATCACATTGTTGTGATCTCTGCTGCCTAACAGACTTAATAAGGCTACAGGCCTGGATGGCAAATTTGTAGTACCCCTTGTGGTTTTCTAAATCTCCAACTTCATCAACCGAAGGATTAGTTTGATTTGACTATCTCGTAAGTAACCTTTTATTTCCCGGAATAAAAGGTATCCTTAATGTCAACCTAAGATGTAAGCTATCACTATGCGAAGTTTCATCAAAATTCATGTGGTAGTTTCCGTGTGATGCGTGCGCAGAAAGACAAAAACATTCGGCCCTTATAGTTTTATTACATGTGTACATAGAAAAATTGAAGGCTTATCAATGCGTTTGAGTTCCCTCTGCTGAATCTATGAAAAATATAGTCTAGAGATACGATGTACTCCTGCATAGTCCTTTATCTTCATTTTCAATTCTTCAGACCAAATTCTGTGGAAAATCTGAAGGAAGAGGTGTCCGAGTACCAGGTTTTTTTTTGTCCTCTTGTACAACGCATGCCCACATGGCAACGACACTGTGACCTGAAAGATGTATTGTATCTGAGGGTTAGAGTTGATCTAACGTACTACCTCCCTTATGAAAGTGAGTATGTCTTTAGTAGTGGATCATTTCAGTTCCACTGAAGTAAGTATCTCCTTGTGGAGAATACGTTGCCTTAAGCAGTGTAGTGCCGGGCATTCACAAAGAATGTGTTCGGATGTTTCATCTTCCTCTAAACATAACTGACCCTTCTCTTGGCACAAGTTCATCCTGTTAAGGTGGTAACTCAAGCCGCAATGGCCAGTAAGAACGTTCACGGGCTTCTTAATGCTTTCCAGTACCAGGTTTAGTTTGTAAGTTCGCAGAAGTACAGCACGCATTGCTGGCAATAGAGCAAAAACACTATTCGAATTTACTATTCAAGCTCCAAAGATAGACTTAAGAACGAGCTGACATATTAGAAGGGGGATTTTGAAAAGCCGTATAGAATAGGCAATGTGCTCCATTTTTGCAACCCTTTTCTTAAATACTGGTATGTAATGGCTTAACGTCGATGAGAAAATTACTAACATGAAGTGAGGAATCCTCGGTCTACCTATCCCATTGATATCTGGCTTCGATAGCACGTAATTAAAGTGATGAAATGTCGTTTGATTCAGGTCTTTCTATCACTAGCAACGTTCAGTCTTCCGACAGAGCAAAAATGTTTTGTTGGTCCCTCAAAATTGAATGGCATCTCTTTAAGCGACAAGAACACAAGCCAACCCATTAAAACATCGCACAACCGGCACATCTGTTTGTACCTAATTTGAGTCCTAAATAGAAACGTAACACTAAAGAAAATCTTTCGACAGGAAAAATACCCAAGCAGAGTGATGAGATGGTGAAAGGAGGAAAGAAGTAGAAGAGGAAAAATCATAACAAACTTTCTTCTCTCAAAACTCAAGTGAAATGATGAATTACCACCACCAGCCGCGGCCGCAGCCGCTGCTGTACCCCTCAGAAACTGGCCAAGTAATGATTTCTGATCCTTAGCACAGGAAGAAGAAGAACCCTGAAATGGTTACCAATGGTTAAGATGGATTAGTATGCCTCTTATACAAAGCCTGCTAATCAAATTTCATTTCAACAACATCCCTCCAGGGATTCATAAACATTTTTTTTCTGCGTGCCCTGGAATGTTTCTCTTTAATCCTTGATAGGAGAGTATTCATGTATACATACAAGGAGTAGCAGCAGGAGTAGGTAAAACTTGAAAATTATTTGCAATACCTATGGGTCCTTTTAAATGCGTACACCCTGAGACGGTATGGAGGATGAAGTAAGCACTTTACTGTCTGGAGGGCAAAATTCAGATTTTCTCTAAAGCAGAAGCCAACTTTCATTCCGTTGTACTTTATATCTATGAGTATCTGTATATACAGAGGAGGATACATTTCTCAGAGCTCTTCTTAAAATGATAATTTATTTTGCGGTCTTGCGGCTCTAATGGAGGGTGGTTAATCTATTTTACTTGAAGTATGACTGGTACTCTGCTCTGCTGTTGTGCTGTTTTAGACACGCAACGCGCAACACAGCAATGGCGGAAGTCTTTCCTTTAGTTCGACCGTTCTTCCCTTCATCTCCTCTATCTCCACGTGGGTCTTCTTCTTTTACTGTCGGTTAATTACTGTCAAAAGTATTATATGAGAGGCCTGTTCAAAGGAAAAACGTCGACTAAAAACTTTTAACTTAAATGTTAATTAATATTGAAAGATTTCGTATTCCGGTGAGGATTGACGTCTAGAGAGGGTACATGCGAATGACGACGGTGATGGTGAACTAGGTGCGGTTTTTTTTAATTTTAAGCTGTTTATGGAGTATTTTGATGGGGATACGCAAAACTTTGATTGCTTGTTTAATAGAGGGTTGAATACTAAACCTTTAATGGATCAACATTTTGTCAGTAAGGCGTCCTTTAAATCGATACAAATTGTTAGGCAAACCGTGTGTGTAGTCCTGGTGCCATGAGAACTGCTATTTGGAGGCACTTAAAACCCTTTTAGTGTTTTCTTTGATATATGCTATGACCTATCATAAGTTTATAAGTTATCTACTCGTTTCCATATTCCATTCCACCCATACCCCAACGGTCTGTCATTTTTATGTCAATAACCTAGAAGCATTAGTAAGCTTTTAAGGTTTTTTTTTAGAATAACTCTACATCGGATAAAGGTCATGTCTTCCTCTCTACTCCAGAAGGAATAACAAGCATTTTTCTTATATCCCTCCCATACTGTCGCTCACCTCAGTGACATATGATTGATGATATGTTTGCATTTCTAAAAATAATTCAATTCCTTTAATGGATTAAATTGAAGAACACAGAAAAATTCCGATATTCACGCACTCATCTAAGAAATAGACATTCAAGCCAAGGTAACCTTAACTTCTATTTTAATGGCAGCTATATCCTATGCGATACACATACAAAAGAAGGGTAGTTTTTCCAGTTGACGTAACTATTGATTGATTAATCGAATAAATGAAGAATTTTACCTTCCAACTTAAAGGTTGAATTTTAGAGAAGAATTTCTTGAATCCAACCACCTGACTTGGTTTTGAAGAGAAAACTATTGTTGAGTGTGTCTGTGTGTGTTTATGTGAAAATAGAATCCATAAATATTTATGTGAAACTAAAATAGGTGCCGTAAGAATAAAGCTGATAGATTTGGACTCATGTGAGTAAGCAGAAGGAGAGAGTGACATCATATAAGGAAAGTTGTCATTGGCCTTATATGCATGTATATGTACATATATTTTTTTTTAAATTGTTGCAACGCACATTGCATAACTACCTTTAAAGATGCCAAGTGTAGGACGTTTCGATGTTGACAAGTACTCGTATATCAACACATTTCTTTTAACCATGATGGATCTTTTTCCTTCCTTCTTCCGCCTCTCGCTCTGTGTGCTTCGCTCAACTCGGAGTCTACCACGGATCCCTTCTCGAGTATTTATCCATCAACTTATATTTATATTTAGTTAAGTAATCCAATAAAGTGAAGTTTTGAAGTTTAAGTCTTTGCCAACGTACCATTATTTCATAAATGAAACACAAATCCCAGAGCACTCAGACTCTCTGGTCCATTGTATTGTACTACGAGGCAGGAACCTTTCTTTGGTGCAGTGGTTGGAAAAAACGTCGATGTTATTCGTTTTCCATTTTATACTCTGGTGGCTGACGATTGCTGTTCTCCACTGGGGCTTGAACTTGCACACATCGGTTAACGAGCAAGCACACTATCCACTGCACCATTGCCACCCTTAGTCTATATAAATCAAAATGAAATGCTGTTCGTTGGTCATCGCATCACTTGAGAACGGCTGAACCGATTTCGCTCATTTTCCTTAAAAAATGTTCGTAATAGTCTGAATAAGGTTCTTACGGAAAGAAAAATTGAAAAAGTTGCCCGGAAAATTGGAAAATTTGGTAAAAACTGAAAGTGCTTTTTCCATGGGGAAAAATGTGTGCACCTATGTTTGTATGCTATGGACTCCGAAAACACGAAACCGATTAAGTTCAAATTTTTAGGCAATCTTTGGTATTGGCATTCCTATGAAGTTTGAATAAAATCGGTCGACTACTTTAGTATCAGAGTACTTTAGTACTAAGAAAAAATCTCTTTTGTTAGTCGCAGCAAAGCACGCCGGGTACCATCGGTCCAGCAGTTTGTCAACTACTTTAGTATTATAGTACCTACTTTAGTATTACAGTACTTTAGTGCTATCAAATTGTTGATATATACATATTTAAGGTTGGACCACTTACCCACTGTTGGCCGGCACAAAACTATTCTCTAATATAATTAGCCCCAGGCGCCTGCCTGACAGTTGTTGCTCCGGGCGCCTACCTGACAACGCTCGCCGGGTACCCGCTGGAATATAATATTTTTGTATATTATATTCATATTAAATCGTTCAAACATTTCGTAAGGCATAGATACAACGATCTAGCGCACGAAGAAATAGTCCTTTTAGCGCTTGCAACGAGTCTTAATTGCGCCTACGAGACCAATAACCAACTTTTTTTGTATCATTACAATTGTCTTATGCAAGGACGATGTTGGGTGGGAACACTTCTCTTTGTTTCGATTATACGATACGATACGATGATTGGGGCCCAAGCGCACTGCGACCTATAAGATCTATTGTGCTGGCCCAATTGTTAAAAAAATAAATATTTGGCGCAACAGCTCTTTAAGTGCCAGGGCATAGGTTCTCGCAACCACTCATGTTGTGTTTGTTATATTTTTCACATGAATGGAAGAGACCTACAGTTTAGTGCCGTATCCGAAGGGCAATTTGTCTTGAGAAGCTTTTTCGAGACAACAATAGTCTCAGATGATTGTCAGACGTTCGCGAGAGGTGGGACCGTGAAAAACTTGTTGGTGTTTTCTGGGATCCGAACTTGGAACCTTATGCGGAGTGACCTGACACACTAACCACTTACGCCACGGCGCCCACATGTTAACCAGAATTAAAAATTGAGGCTCTTGATAAACGTCAATAATATCTTGGGTTCCATGTTCCAGGTAACCGCTGGGCCCATCAAGACCCGGTTAGATGGAGTAATCGTTTCTTTGCGGCCCCTGGGCATTCACAAAGAATGTGTTCTGCTGTTTCTCTTTATTCCCCACAGAGTCTGCACATGGCCGTATCTCGAAATTTCATTTTATTTAGATGGTACCTGTGTGGACAGAGTCCGTTTAGGTAGCCCATCAGAGTTGTTTCGATTACACTTGCCCAGATCTGTCATAAGTTGTATTTCGGAAAACTGTTCTTCTTCGGTATCCTATTCGATATCATCCTTCGGTGATCTCACAAATGCGAAGCTCATGTGCAACTCCTGCTGGCTGAATGGGTAAAGCTACGAATTTTAAGATCCTTGTTACTGTAGGTCCTGCTCTCGTCGTGTCAACGTGTGGATTGAACACGTCCACTCTAATCAATTATAATTTTCTGTTGAATCGTTTCCTGTCTAATTTAACTAGACAGCAATTAAAGACCTAAAAGTGCTACCATCACACCTTACTTTAGGTTGACTTCATCTGAAAACCCTTCATTACTTATGTAAGGAGTGATAGCCTCTGTGCTGTATATCAGCAAATTGCTATCGCAGATAACATTTCATCACCGACTAGTCGCTAAACATACCTCCTAAGTTCATCTCATAAGTTCAGATGTTGGTGCCCATTAAAAGGTGATCCACAAAACTTGTCATACAAATATTCTCTCCCTCTCTCTCTCTCGCCCCCTCTTCGTTTGACTGACCTTCATGCCAATCGCCCAGTCACCCAACCAAATGTCCTATTAAAAACAAACACATTCAATTTCCCGATGCCACTCGCATAAGTCCTAACGACACATTTCTATCTCTAATGTCATCCATAAATTTTTTCATTGACTCAGGGTTTTCATAAAAGCCCACGATACACACACAGACTTTTATAGAGATATACGATTGCATTTCCATGCCATTCACTTGGTATATATCTCTAAAACCAAATTATATTCCTTTTAAGTTTATGTTTATTATATCCAATAAGGCACACGCTGCCCTCCAACTTGTCACACTTTTATATTGCTGCAGCCCACCTTTAATGCCACTGCAAATATTTTATGGCAAACATTTTTTCTTTTCAAAGAATAGGTATACCCCAACAAGAACACCCAATATAAAGGACCTTTTTCGCGCGACAGCAATGCGCGCAATCACAGGCATTAAACCGAAAGCGACAATTTCGCATAAATAAAATTTTCTACGACCTTTTTTGTGCAGGACTTGTATTTCACACGCACACATACAGGTGGTATATGGTCTTATAATATAATTTTATAGTACAACATATACGAGGCAGAGAGACACCCATATACATTAGGTTTATTGTGCAATACAAACTGACGATGTCCTGGTGGCCGCTTCACTTCACTTCTGTTGGAGTAATAAAATAAATTTACAAGTGCAGTGAAAGGTACTACTCTCAATAAAAAGCAAAGTCAACCATCACCGACCGACCTCGCTTCTATCCACTTAACTACCCCACAGTGATTTTTATATACAATGCTAAGAGCGGAAAATGGAAACAAAAATACGAGAAAAAAAAAGAACTTCCTAATCCTTGACGACAAAAATACACCAGAGAATGGAATTTATTTTTGCTGTTGTTCTTAAATTTAAATAAAAAAATAAATGTAAAGCTTAAGTAAAGGCAACACAAGCTTCTATCGATTGGTGCGGTAGTAAAAATTAATTTCCCAAAAAGTAATTAGATACATTTTTAACTACTCCAAGGAGAGATAGATGCATAGGCACACAAAAGGACGAATATTGCGAATTTTATACACGCAAAGTGATACAAGAGATAAAACGACTTTATTAGGCTCTCCGATGTCAAGTTGTTATGTTGGGTGGGTGTTTAAAATTCAAAGCATGTCCTTTGACTTTTGTCCTTTTTTTCTGTTTTGATGGCATAGTCTTCTTAGAGAATAGTGATAGAGAGTCTAGTCGCGTGCATAAGGAAGTATCTATCATGACGTAATGGTTGAGTGGGTTTTATTTTGATTTAGTCGTCCTGCAAGATGAACGATTTGCGTTGTAACTATTGAAAGTCTATCAAATTTGGGGAAAATTGTATCGAAATTTTCCAGGGGGTGTAGTGCTATTTTAAGGAGTCATTGTGTTTATAAGAACGTTTAGAGGATTTCCGAAAAACTTGAGAGAAAGTAATTTCGCATTTTAGCTAGCACTACTCGTATATTGGAGGTCAATAGATATTTGGTGTATCTACTCGTAGTTCATGATTCTGTTAGAAATTATTCAGCAGTATGATTGGACCTTAGTGCGGATGTTAAACTTACTAATTTATTCTGGCATATTCACAAACGAGCACCATCCATCCACCAGAAATTAGTCGAAGAGGATGTTAAAATTGTAACGATCACGACTGTTAGGTTGGGTTAGTTTGGGTTGACTGTCTGTATGAGAGACCTAGAGGTTCATTATGATGCCATGGATACTTCCATTTGGCTCAGCTGATATTGCCACATTTAAAGAAGAGATCATTTGAACCATGTTAAAAACGCAATATCAATGAACGTTCCAAAGACATCGCGAGGCAGAAGAGGCAGGCGTATAAGCGTCTGGATCACCCAAATGCGACGACATCGGCATTTCATTGGCCTCAGTAACCGAGTGATCCAAAATCGGGAGGCCTCCTGATATTTTCTAAGGTCAAATACTCGAACCCCATGGGCGAATCAGTAGAAATGCGGTGAAGTGGGAGGGTTATGATCCCGTGTTTTCGGATCATAACTTCGCCGAAATAGGAAGAAGAAGAAGAAGGATACTTCCATTGGCTACCCAGGGACTAAAACCAACCGTAGCGAACCGTATAAAGCGAATGATGTTCATGACACCAGAGGACTCCAGTTCGCCGAGGTAATCAACGAAATGAGCCCCTAGATGGAGCAGTCTTTTTGGGCCAGGGCCGGTCATATGCATAGGAGGTGAAGGATGGTTTCCTCCTGCTTTTCGTTTCTACAGCTCTTACAGATGTCGTTAGAAAAGAGGTTCCACCTTTTAGCATGTTGGCCAGTCAATTAGTATCCATTGAGGACACCGGCAACATAGCTAACTTTTGATCGCTTTAGCTTAACCAGCCATACACTGCGTTTCTGATTTAGCGTCAGCCAGACCTGTCTCAAAATATCTCTCGTTAAACCATTTTTCTATCTGAGGTTGATCTTACTTATAGCGTCCAGCTTTAGTAGATATTTACATGTAGCAAGAGGCATACCCAGGGTTCGCCATTTTGGCAGAATGTTTAGAGTCGTACCCCGACGAGTTCGTTAGCCTTGCTGTTACCCGCAATGTCTCTATGGGATGGCTCCCAGCATAAGTGAATGTTGAACTGTTTCGTCTTTATGAGATACAATTAACAGTTTAATGAAAGGACTTGATTGCTTCTTGACTGTTAGTGAAATGCTAATATCCCTGTCACATATTGCATTACATTTCCACCAGGACACGGCTTCCTCTATCGTAATGATTTCAGCCTGACATGCGCTACAGTGATCTTGGACGGGAAAAGAGAGGTTGAGCTTTACAGAGAAAACACCACAACCCATCCCTTTTTCGGTCTCGGAGTCGTCTGTGTAGAAGTGAACTAATCTACCATCCCCAGGGGGAGCATTATACAAATTCATTGCCGTTAGGGATGCTCGTTCGGACGTTATGGTCAACTCTCAGTATTAGCGAGGTACGAGTTTAGTCGATATTTTCATGGGAAAACTTAAGAAGATCAAGGATCGAGGAGTGGCCAGTGTGATAACTGGACCACTGCGAGGAGGCTTTTAGTCGGATGGGCACACTGGCCACCACTGTGAGGCTGTTGTTTCGATACAGTATTTGGGTTAGGAAAGAGTAAATTTCTTCGCTTTTGTTAAGGAATTGCTGCAGCTTAAGACGGTAATGATAGTCGTTTTGAAGTGATTTTGTTGTAGCAAGACAAACGGAACCTTTAAGTCTTTGTATTCAAGTGCCTTATCATTGAAATCCATCAGGATGCAAAATCGATAACTATTGTGGAGAAAGGAAAACAGTGCTAGTAAGAAACTTCCGGCGTCGGATCACCTCTTCTTCTCATAAATATTCGCTGAAATTGAATCGGCTTTTCTTTTTTTAGGACAGGACAGGAAACTTATGCGTACAACAGGAAACTGAATTGAATAGTATACGAGTACTTATTCTTCCCTCACCGGTTCCCTATTCTATGACTTCAATTTTTCATCGCAGCACTAATCGTCTGAACTTTCGAAGAAAGTAAAGCTTGCTATCGTCCCTAGACATCGTCCAGGTATAATCTGCAAGTATCCTTTTTGAGAAAAACCATCTTCTTGGAATAGTTATTTACGTTAGGCTAGGTAGACGGGTGCCTTGTGACGTAAGTCACTGCACACTTAGACCAACAAGGAAGGGCAATTGCGCACATTTTATTTTTATCTTGGAAACCTTCAAAGAAAAACTGCTGAACCGTCAGCCATCTAGACAACAATATGAATCTTATAGAGTCTGTCAGCTCGGGAAGAGAAATCACTAGAACCTTCGAACCACTTAGATAGGAATCTTAATCCCGCGAGATCTTTCAGCTCAGTGTGGCGTAAGTCCACGGACTCAGTGAGGAAGTAGATACCGATAGTCCTCATTCTTCTATCAGCGAGAGGAAGGGCATTCGCACAGCAGGTGTCGAACCGATTCAATTTCTTCCTCGTCCCTGCAGAAGTCGTTGTGAGGAACGTCAATATGCTCTGCATGAACTCCCATAGCACAGAGTTTGATTGTGTCAGAGATGAACCGCATACTGTTACGACTAAGCCTAACCAGAGAACGTGTTCTCCTCAAAGATGGCCACAGTGACGCACGCTTCCAGATGGATTCATCATCTGTTGACTTGGCTAATGCTAGATATGGAGCGCTCACCCCATTCTAGGGAGTTTGTCTGCTCTTTTATTACCCAGTATGCCCTGCCCATACGCCTTAGTACTTAGCAGAGGGACACCGTGTTGATGTGTGATACCTCATTATGATGTCATTTGAAGATTCTAACGAGCTTAGATCTAATTACTTTGGATCCAGACTCTTAACGGCTACCTGGCTGTCAATAAACATAGTAATCGATTTATCGACGCTGTTACCTTTGGTGATAATTTTCGCAGCCTGGATGATGGATAATTTACTTTACTATGGCGGATACTAGTACTACAAACTCTGTTGGATTTTTTTCATAAGGAAGAATAATGCAGCTTACCTTCGAAGGTTATTAAAGTAATTCGCAATTAACCTTTCAGTTCAGATGGCCGAATTCCTGTATTCCTTTATTGGTTAACTTATGGAGTTCTTATTAAATTTTAATTAATCTCAGTTAAATTTGTTAAACAGCAACTAAAAATTATCCAACCATAGTATCTGTTAATCTTGTCAGCTTATTTCTAGACCAATGTACGCAAGTACCCAAGCTTCTCCCCTCATAATTTGTCTCCTACTCTCGCTGTGTTCTCAACTTCTCAAAGGCACTCATAAAAATGTAAACGCCACCTTGATCCTTCTTTACTCTTATAAGCGATCCAAATCGTCCAAAAATCCATTCAAATGAAGTAGTTTACATGTTCCAAGCCTTTACATCCCCAATTGTACCCAAAATCGCTTATGTCTTTGCTATTAAATGTCAATCTACATCTCATTGAAATGCTCACCTACAAACGATGTCAGTACTCCTTCATATCATATTCTTCTATTTTTCTGGATTTCCCATTTAAACTGCAATTATGTATATTTTTTTCTTTTCTTTTGCGTCACCCATACAATCTCCTAACCATATCAACCCCATATCTATCCATGATCGTTGAAAATTGCCCTCCCATTTCGACTAGCTAAAAAAAAAAAGAAGGAAACGAACGTAATTTTCACCCTTTTTCGAACACTTAAACCTAAAGGGAAAGGTCTCACAGAGACATACAACACATAACCACCCCTAAGAGCCAAAAAAAAAGAAAGAAAAAGAAATAAAATGTTAGCACACCCTGGGGGTACACTGGCTAACCATATGTACCTGCTTGTGTGCAGAGCCCAGGTTAACCCCTTTAACTACCAACGAATATCTTTTCGGGTCTTGAACTGCCTGACTATAGGGACACCATTTCCATGGAGAATCACATTAGCCATATGACGTTAAGAACCACTTAACTTGTCTATATGAGCCTAATGATCTTTTCAGCCCAAATGTTTCCCATGTTGGCATGTGAAATGAGGAAGAAAAGCTGCACAAGGATACAAAATGGCGCAAAAAAAGGTCCTTTATACATTATTCTGCACAAATTGCACACGGGACACACAGCTAGACAGAAAGAATTTTCTATGACATTTAATCGCTTTGTCTCAATGGTTCGAAGAGGAGGGGTTCGGTTAAACTGAAGTTTCTGGAATAGGGATACAAAGAGCCGAAATGAAGTTATTTCGGTTAACTTTGTGAAGTTTCTCGTTCTTTTCTTTTTGAAAGAGATAATAGAAGAAAAAAAATGTCAGACTTAATTTAATTTGAAAATACCATGTGGTTGGAATTAAGCTGGTCCGGGATTCTATGTGGATGAAGTCAACTAGAGTATTATGTTTGGAGTGTTCTTGGAGTAAAGTTTTTTTGTCGACTTGTATTTCTACACATAGGAGTATATCCTTCTTCTTCTTGCTTTTCTCCTGTTGAAGAATAAGTTATACCATCGACGGTAACACCGTGTACCCTTGCAAACCCTTTATTAGACTTAATTTTTGCGGAACAGCCCAGCACATGTTGGTGAGGTGTAAGTACACTGCAACCTATCAGATCTATTGTGCCCCCAAACTAGGACTCTAGTCGATGACGTGCCTGATTTCGAGCACTTCCTCTAGATCAATTGCTTTGATGAGCCGGAGTTTTTTTTTTTTTTTTGCCTAAGGGGTAGTGGAAAATGAGGCATGAGGTTCCAAGTTCGAATCCCAGAAAATACCAAAAAGTTTTTTCACGGTCCCACATCTCGCGAGCGTCTGGCAAACATCCGAGAGTATTGTTGTCACGAAAAAGCTTCTCAAATCGCCGTTCGGAGTCGGCATTTAAACTGTAGGTCCCTTCCATTCGTGTGAAAAATATAACGCACACAACATGAGTGGTTGCGAGAAGCTAGGCCCTGGCACTTTAAAGAGCTGTTGCGCCAAATATTTGTATTTTTTTTTTTGGTAGTGGAAAAGCGCTAATGCGCAAGAGAAATAGTCCCTCTTTGGCATTACTTCAGAATGGTGTCGTTTTCTTTCCCCTCTGGGGACCGATTTTTTCACATTTTTCTCCTGGTGCGGGTTTATAATATCTGCCGGTAAGGCTTTCATCAATTTGGTAAACTTACTGAGGGTATATTTACTTCCTCCTTTCTCCTTTTCGATCTGAGTACTGTCTCAATGAATAAAGATATTTTATTCCACGTGTCGATACTTGAGACCATCTTGTTTCCGGCATTTTCTGGAGAAAAGTTACCTATCTCTGACTCTAGACTATTTCTTTCTGCTGCCTACCTGTTGCAGATAAAAAAACGTGTGATACACATAGTCTTCCACAGAGTCTCCGTATTGGCAGGCTGCGCTCCCTACTTTTCTCATCTTGTGCAGGTACCGGTTGAAGTAACCATGTCCGGTAAGGAACTGGGTGATATAATAATTCACTTCACCATGCTCCCGCTTCGTCCATGCAGCAACGTCTCTGATCAACCGGTAGGTCCACCTTCCCCTCGTTTCGGCGTTCCATCTGTTTTGCCACTTCTGCTTCGAGAGCTGCTTCGCTTCTCTAGCTGCTGTTGTCGCACCTACTTCCGCCTTCTTACCGTGGGCGTACTTCCTTGCTGCTGCTGCGAGATCAATGGGCGTCACTCCTGCGACTACTAGGGCTGCTGACTCCAACACTGTTCGGTATGAACTCGTTATCCGAAGAGCTCCTATACGTTACACCGCAGCCACTTTCTTCCTGTATATCTCCTTTTTGAGCGCGTCAGCCCGAGTATCTAAAGCGAATTTAGCGAAAGTAGATCCGTCTCTGACACAAGATAGGCTCCACAAGAAGAAGTGCTCGTATTTCTACGAGGTCCCTGTAGAATCTGCAGTGTCCATTCCCTTCTATTTCCAATTTCCTAAAGTGCTCTTTGAGCATGCCTGTCAAGATGCGAAGTCAATTTTTGCTAACTCTTGTACAGGTTCTGCTTCTTTTCTGGTAGTAAAACCCCGGAATGTATTTCACCAGTCTCAGTCTAGTAATATCATCCCAATGCTTAACCCATTTGCTCTCCTCCTCTTTTCTCAGTTCCTCCCATATATTGGTCCTTTCTCACAAAAAGGTTCCGGTCCAAGGAACGGTGTGTTTGAGCCGTTTGTTGCTAGTTCGTCAGCTGCACTCCTACCTATCCTGGTACCCAGTAGATAGTTACTTTATTAGCCTGGCCCAGTTTGTTGATCTTGGTGAGGCACTCTCATACTAGTCTGGATCTGGTCACGTGTGAGTTCAGTGCCCTGAGAGTATTGCGATGTCTTGGCCGTGATTCTTCCTGTCGAGGTTAAATTGGGCTCATCTTTCGATCGCGTAAACCTCTGCTTGAAATATACTGAGATTCGAAGTATCTGCTCCTTGGCCCGTACACGCCTGTCACAGTGCCTGTAGATGTTTTCGATCCGGCCGTGTATCATTTAATTGTATGTATGTTCTTTGGATCGGTACTAATTGGAATCACTGCTACAATCCCTTTTAATGCTCAGCTTTGAGTCGAATATTCTTTCAAAGCTATATATCTTGACCATATCTTCTCTGGGTCAATCCAGAAGCGGCACTGATTTGCATAGGGTTTCTCGCTCTTTGTTTGTGATGCATTTACCTTGCCTGACACCCTCTTTGATTATTCTTAATATGGTCTCCTTTGTGATCCTTTCGAGTAGCATACCATATGTAGTGGAGGTTGTCCTACAAACGCCTCTGGTGCTGCTCTAGAACAGGTTCTCATGGCTCCTGTTATACAGAGGCTAGTCTTCGCATTTTACTTAGAGATGTCCTCGTCGTGCTTAGCCTTGCTCTGTTGACACATGCGCCATATGTAATGATAAGTCTGACGGTCATCATGTACATCCACATCATTAAGGATGGGCTGCAGCCCCCTTAGACACATGGTATGATGAGGAAGGAGCTCAAGCAATTTACATCATTCTTCTTTCGGAAATGCCATCTAGATTATGATCAATGAACAGAGCAGTTCAATATTATGCTGTCGTAAGATATACGGAGTATTGCTTCGTTCAGCCATGGTATAGTGCCACACTCTCTCGCTATTCAGAGCTCAATCGTATATATTAATGCGTGAACACGAAATTTATCGTACGTTATTTTAGTATTTATTATGAAAGGAGTGGGATGAGTCTTATATCATTCGAAAGGTACTGTGCCATAGATGTGCAGAAAAAATAAATCAAGCTCGTATGTTACCGTTATGTATTACACACATGATTTTTCCATACAAAAAGCTTAAACCAATTAAATGAAATCATTTTGATCACGGTCATGGCTGTATGAGCTTAGATCACTCTGCCTTCCCTTCATGTGAGGTCAAATTTCGACCACAAGCGATACTAGTTTTTTTAAATCGATGCAGATTTAGATTTCTTTTATTATAAGCATATAAGCTTTTCAAGGCTATCTACGTAGCTTTTGATAAAACGTGTGCTGGCCTTTGCAAGGTCTGTAATCATTACGCTAAAGGCGGCTGCTCGACAGATTTAAATGCCCTGCCTGTGATAATGTAGTGTGTGATACTCCTCACGGCATCACACGAAAACTCATTTTCTATGCCTTCTTTTGCAATCCTCTGCCCCCATAGTAATCTTCTCCTTGGTCAAGAATTGAACTTCAATTAGAAGTGCACAGTGCAAATAGGATCCAATCATCATGAAGTTGCATCCAATCAGATATTCCCCAACGGTTTTCGGTTTGCGTAAATGGTTTTAATTTGGAAACTTGGGAAGCTGGTTCTTTTTAGGAAACACAGCGCGACTAGGTGTTTCATGTGCGAAAGTCAGTCCTATTTTACAGCAATCTTTGTAGCTTAGGGCAGCAATTTTACGGATAAAGTTTTTTTTCGAAATTAAGGATTTTGAACCTTCTTCATATGGAGCTCAAGAAATATATCTAATTTGCTTGCATTGCTATCTTTTTCTTTACAATTAGCTAATTTTTTTTATTTAACTTCTTTTACATAAGAAATTCTAAATTATAGATGTTCAAAATTGTTGTACTTATGCCTATGTGTGTGTATTATTGTTAGCACTATTATTAATGTATTTATAATAATTAATAGTATCTTATATCTCTCTGTTTCTTTTTTCTTTCTCTCTTTTCCTTCTACGAATTCATTCTCACTCACGTACACTTTGTGTCCTATCCACCTGATCACATCTGACAACGCACACACACACATGAAATCGAATCGAAATTTCACCTCTTCTCCATGCAAATCACAATCGAACAACAACAACAACAACATTAATGACAACATGAACATCATCATCTGTACATGAACATGGAACAAAATCATCATGTGTATCTCATGTCATCGTCATTGTCGTTATCATCACTTTACTGGCTTTGGACGTAAACACAACTACCCCCCGCTGCCTGTGCCCAACTCCACCCCTTGGGACTAACAACACATAACCATTGTTGGTCGATTCAATTCAATTGAATGGGGATATTGGATGTATCTCTGGATGCATGAACATACGCAAATGGTTCTCATGTACGACGGTATCTAACAACAAAAAAAAAAAATCTATCTACGACATTAAAAACAATCGAATGCAATGATGCTGCGTATGGATTTTGTTGTTGTTCGTTTTAATGATGACGATGATGATGATGCTGGTGGTGGTGGTGCTCGTGGTGCTGCATCCTTATCATGGACATGGAATTGGCGTACATTTGGATGACAATATGCAGATCGTAAACTGTTTGTTGGTATGCTAAGTAAGCAGCAAACGGAAGAGGATGTAAGACAATTGTTTAATGCGTTTGGAACAATTGAAGAGTGCACCATCCTACGAGGACCAGACGGCGCCAGCAAGGGTAAGTCACTAATATAATTAGAAAACAAAAATCTTTAAAATTTATTAACATTGTCGCACTTTTATCTACATATACATGGAGTGTCATTTTGAAATATCTGCCTATTTGCAATTGTATTTGAATTGTATTTGTAAGTGGTGCTGATGTGCAGTATCTATTAAGTGGTTTTGGTATTTCAGTGTTGTTGAGTGTGTTACTTTTTGTATCGATTGATGGGTGTTATACAAGAGTTAGATAGAGCTCCATTGTCTTCATGATCATACTTATTCTATTTATAATGATGACGCTCATAATACTGTCAAAATAAAAAGAAATATCAATCTAGCATTAAGATTGTTTGGCCAAAAACATCAGCTGTATCCAATATGATTGTTGACTGCCCTTGATGCTGATCTGATGCTCTACTACTAAGTATACTGGTAGACCTAGGTTTGAAATTTAAGTGAAGGTCTAGCCCTAGAAAATTGGTCTTACTGCGCGCGAAAAAAACAGCTGGTTCTTTAGCTCAAAGTATAATAGTTTGTAGAACTGTAGAAATCAATAATCCTTCAGGATCCATTTGGCGGTGGCTAATTTTGAGAGATATGAAGACATGAAACGAAAACCACAAAATTCAATCATTATTCGTTTACTTTTCGCTAAATTACCGGACTAACGCAGGCTAAGCAGTGAGCCTAAAATTCAAAGGAAGGAGGGATCCCTCGACTGTTCGTCTGAATGAAGACAATCCTTTATTCTTGACTATCGGATTAATTCGTTTATCTTCCTTCAATTGATCAGCATTTCAATTTCTTTGTCTTGCAATTGCAAGTACGCGTATATGTACAGGTGTCAGCAATCTATACCTAAATGGTAAACTGAACTGAATACATCTATCAAAGGACCTACCACTTCTTTTCAAAAACCATTTATTGGAAACCATTTTTCCATATTATATTCCTCTGACTAAGCGGTTAAGGAGATGATGGAATAATTAATTGAAGGTCTTCCTCTACTTTTTCCAAAATATGGTGACGTGAACGAATAGTTTATATAATATTTATAACTGGTGGTCCTTGATGGGGTACACTTAGAAGAACATAGGCTCATTCGATACCTATCTACTTCTGAACCCATCAACATCTTGAAAAATCCGTGTCAATTCAAATTAGATCCTTTAGTTCCTTTAGCTTGCTTAGGAAGTCCACTCCGTTTCTTATGCGGGCAGGAGTAGGACATGTGCGGATGAAGTAAACGATAGCTGCCTTCTCCTCCCTACACCTTTTCCAGTAATAATTGCTTACAAACTCATATGTCCAGTGATCATGTTGAATTCGCAGATGTATCTTCCTCAGCTAAAGTTAAAATTCACCATGGAAGCTTGGCATAAATTATTGTCACTTCGCCGGCTGTTTATATGGATAGGACCATATCTAGCCGTTCGGTTTCTCGGCATATTCAAATGAACTAGTACTCGCCTTGCAAAAGCTGATATTAAGCTACGCATCTTGCTAACTGCATATGAGCTGTAGTTTTTTACTGCCTTAGATTTTACGGATTTAACTACTTACTTACTTAAGTGGGGGCTCCAGGCAGTGGAAGGAGCAACACACGGGACATGCCAATATGCTTTCGATGCACCGTCATCTTCCCAATTCCACTGACCATCTGCCCATTGAATATGATTTTGACAAGGGCTACACGCACTCGATACCGGACAGAAGTGAGTGGACGCAACGCAATGTCCTTCGCTGTCGCTTCACGGACGGGTCCAAAACCAAGGACGAAGTCGGTGCCGGAATTTTCTCGGAAGATCTGGACATACACCTCTCCTTTAACCTTCCAGACTACTGCAGCGTTTTTCAAGCCGAAATCGGCTGGCGGCTAGCACACTATCAACACCTGATATTGTTATTTATGTCGACAGTCAGGCAGCCATCAAATCCCTCGCATCCAGCACTACGAGATCTAAGGCAGTGAAAGACTGTCGCATATCTCTTAACGAGATAGCTGGTCAGTACAACCTCACCCTTTGCTGGGTACCAGGTCACTGTGACATACCGGGGAATTGTGCAGCTGACGAACTAGCATGACAAGGCTCCTCTGGTACAGATAGCATAAGCATCACCGACATCGAAGCGCCAGCGTCTTGTATTAAGTACCTTATTCAAATTGATGCCGAGAAAGTAGCCCATCATCGATGGCAACATCTAGACCAATGTCATACCGCCAGACAGCTCTGGCCGATACTCAATAAATCCAGGTCCATCGGACTCTTGAAGCACAAGACAGGAACCCTCTCAAAAATAACAAATGTCCTCACCGGACACTGCGTCATAGGAAGACATGCCCAGAGATTAGGTATCCCTCATAACGACTTCTGCAGAAGCTGCAGAGATGAAGAGGAAGAAGAGACCATCAGTCATCTCCTGTGCGCCTGTCCTGCGCTCGCCAACAACAGGAGGGCCACTCTGGGTGAATACTTCTACAATGATCTTAATGATCTCGGCAACGCCTGCACGGCTAAAATTCACGACTTCATTCAACGAAGCAAATGGTTCCAAGAGTAAGAAGGTGATCCACCCGCCTTACACATCGGCAGTACAATGGACCTACTTTCTGGTCTAAGTACATCCTCATCGAGGCCGATCCTAGCCTAACCTAACCTACTTAAGTGGCGCTACAGTTCGGGATGAACCTGGGCTTCAACCAACAATCCACTCCACTTAGCTTGATCTTTAGCTAATTGTCTCCAGTTTCGCCCTCTTAGTTACGTTAGGTATGTGGGCTGACAGGGAGAGACGCTCTCTGCCACACTCAGGTCAGCGTTGACCCATTGTGATACCCATAGGGGAAAAAGTAATTCCTTACACCTTAAGGCCTAGTGAAAACCGGCAAAAACTACAAAAAGAAAAAAAAACTCAATCACTTACTTCACTTCTGCATACAAACCACCCTGATGATTTGATGAAGCTCAGCATCTTTCTTGTCGAAACGCCGGAGAGCTCCTAGAGATCCTGGAAGAAATATTTACCAAGGAACTTTTTCCTGGAGTGTTGGAGACTCGGACAATGGCACAGGAAGTGGGTAGTGTCCTCAAAAACTTCCTCGTCACAACAGCCTCTACAGAGTTCCTTCTCCGTCAGGCGTAGTTTCCTCAAGTGGTACCGCAGAGTGTTCTAAAATAGGCGAACCCCACAGGCGGATCAGTAGAAATGCGGTGAAGTGGGAGGGTTATGATCCCTTGTTTTCAGATCATGACCTCGCTGATAAAAGGAATAAGAAGAAGAAGAAGAGGGTACCGCAGAGTGTTGTGCCCCGTGATGATGCCCACGAGGTTGGAAAGGGATTTCCTATCTCTCCGAGTAATTATCTCGGTCCTTGCTTTGTCGAAGGATGGCCATAGCTTCATGCTGGTGGAACAAGTTTCCATGGAAGTCCATCTTGTGTTCGCCTCTTTAATGGCTTTAATCCCTGCAACGAGCTTGAGTTTGCAAGGCGGAATACATACAAGGGGGTCAACTTGTTCTATTAGGGCTGCTGAGCTCATTCTTGCTAGCTTGTCGGCTTTCTCATTGCCTGGGATACCCTCGTATGGTCGGTGATAGATGGTGTTACCTTCTGGCAGTATTGCCCTTACCGCAGACTCACGGGCCGCTGTTGCCACTGCTAAGACCTCTGCTTGGAAGACGCTGCTGTGGTCTGGAAGTCGTATGGATCTCGTTATATGTAGGGAGTCGGAGAGGATGCCTGATCATACACCAGTTCTCATTTTTGAGCCATCTATCTAGATGGCTATAAATTCGGCGTTGGGTATACGACCGCTTTTCCATTCTTCCCTGATAGGGTAGGCGGTAGAAAAGGCCTTACAAAGTCTAAATATAGCAACATGTAGTCCATTATGGGCACGAGGCCAAAGTATTCAAGTAGGATCATCGAGTGACCTATTCTATTTGGTTTCCAGTTTGCGGAATGGTTAATTCTCATAGCATTAATGGCTGCTAGAGTGCCTATAAAGATGTCTAGCGGTAGCAGGTTGAGAATAGCCTCGAGTCCTGCGGTTGGGTTTGTCCTCATTGCACTGGTAGTGCCAATGCACGCTAGTCTTTGGACTTTGGTGATAGGCCTTAAGTTGGTGGTTTTTTTTACAACTAGCCATCATGCTAAATTCCCGTAAGTAGTATAGGTCTAACTTTAGCCTTATACTTCCTGTGGGGAGGCCCCCAGGTTCTACCAAAAATTCTACTGCATGAGTAAAATGCTATTGTTGCTTTCCTAATTCTTTCCTCTATAACGGGTGGGCCATCTAGTGATTTCTTTTTAAATCATAGGTTATTTTGACACTGACAGCTGTTTCCCGCTCGAAATCTTGACAGAAAGTCAGCATCATACCTCCGCGGAACGAAATGAGTCGCTTTACGCTTGAACAACATTGGGAAATATTGAAAACTTATTTCCAAAGTGAGTGCTGTGTAGCCCAAACAGTGCGTTTTTTGAAAATTAGTTTTGGCCGAAACGAAGCACCCACCGCGCCTGCTGTACGCAAGTTTGTGCAAAAAGTTCGTGAGACTGGTATGCTAGTGGACAACACTCATGGTCCCCGTCGTCGTACGGTGCGCACAGACGAGAATGTGGCTGCTGTAGCCGAGAGTGTGAGACTCAATTCACGAACATCAACTCGTCATCAATCTCAACAGCTCAACATTTCACGCACTAGCCCGAGGAGAATTCTGCACAAAGATCTGGGATTATTCGCTTACAAGGTCCAATTGATTCAGCATTTGAAAGCGCACGACCATCCGCTTCGTTATCGCTTCGCAGTTTGGGCCTTAGAGCAGCTTGAATTGCACAACGATTTTGGGCGAAAAATGATCTTTTCTGACGAGGCACATTTTCATCTCGGCGGCTACTTTAACAAACAAAATTGCCACATCTGGGGCTCGGAAAACCCGCACGTTATTGTCGAGAAGCCAATGCATTCACAGAGAGTGACAGTTTGGTGCGGATTGTGGAGTGGTGGCATCATTGGACCATTTTTCTTCGAAAATGAGGCTGGAAATAACGTTTCGACCAACGGTGGGCGTTACAGAGCCATGTTAACGACTTTTTTTTTACTGAAATTGAAGACATGGATTTGGACGACCTCTGGTTCATGCAGGATGGCGCACCATGCCACAATCGGTCTTTTGCGCACCAAATTCCCAAATCGTGTTATCAGCCCTCTTGGGGATGTCAATTGGCCGCCTCGGAGCTGCGATTTGATCCCTTTGGACTTTTGTTTTGTGGGGAACCGTGAAGGACCGATGTTATGCCAACAATCCGGAAACGATTTAAGTGTTTAAGACCAATATCGTCCAAGCAAACCGTGAGCTACAGCCCGAAACCATCAACAAGGTCTTGGAAAATTGGAGTGATAGAATGCGCTACTGCGAGGCCAGCCGAGGCAGCCACTTGAACGACGTTGTGTTCCATAATTAATGGGAATGCCTGCTCTTACTAATAAAGCCATAATGGATGGAAAAAATTTCATTTCGTTCATTTTATTGCATTTTTAAGAAGAAACTTAGTTGGCCCACCCTGTATTTAATCTTCAATTGAGCTTTTTGTCCAATACTCGTATGAGTTCTAGGTATTTTGCGCTATCAGACAATCTGAGTGGGATACCGTCAGCAGAAGGTGTTCCAAACTCTAGTATTTTCCTTTTGTTCGTAAAAAGCACTAGTTCGGTTTTTTGGGGATTAACCTTTGGACCGCAGTTCCTGGCCCATATGTCAAGAGTATTTAGGGCTCCGTCAAGTTGTTCGCTAAGGGTAGGCAGGAATTTACCTGTTGCAAGCAGCGCAACGTCATCCGCGTAAGCTATAGCTGTGACGCCACTGTACCTTAGTTGCTGTGGTACCTCATTAAGACCAATGACCCAAAGCAGTGGGGAGATTACCCCGCCTTGAGGGGTACCCCTAGAGGCGTATGCTTCGAGCTTTGAGCCCTTAAGTTCGGTGGTTATATGTATGTCTTTCCTCGAGCATGCTAGCTAGCACTCTTAGTGAGCTGAGGTCCCTTTGAACTTGTGCGCGTCACCTACGGCGAGGTTACCTTCTACTGCGTTGTTGTCCATTTGCTCTACATATCCTAACCACCCCAAAGGTCCAATACGCAGTGTTTTTGACTAGGTTGATGTCGCTGTACAGCTCGTATAGTTCGTCATTTTATCATATCCTCCGAAACCCGTCAACGCAAACGGGACCGAATATCTTGTGAAGAATTTTTCTCTCAAAGCGACCAAGGATATCTTCATCTCCCTTCAATACAGCCTAAAATTTCAGCGCCGTAGAGTAGGATTGTGATAATCAGGATCTTGTATAGAGTCTTCTTAGTTGTTACAGTTGAATTGCATTATTAGCACCAAACAACGGCGATTGGCAAGTACTATTCTATGTTTGATGTTGTTTTCAGAATTGATAGCAAAGCCAAGATAGAAAAACTCCCTTACCACCTCCAAGTTGTACATAGCAGCCCACTGTGACGTTCTGTAAAATGCATCGGTCTTGACTGTCCGTTTTTGTTGAGTATTCCCCGAAAATGTTGCAAATGTAGTTTGTAAAGGCTTTGAAGCTTCTGTAATTTAATCTGTTACATTCTCAGGCACCCATAGTTGGTGTGACTGCATTAAGGAAAGAGCTCACATTTCTTTCCAAGGAAATTTGCAAAATTTTATTACCCCCAAAGTGCTGTAAGACGCCCATAACAATAAATCTTTTAAATTTGAATTTTATATGAACTACATAACCAGCTATTAACTGCGTCTCCTTAAATAGATCCTAAAAGCTAGTGCTTATACTATAAAACCATTTTTCACTCTCCCTATGAAAACTCAAATATTTTAATGAACTTTAAAGGGGATAATTAATGTCTCCATATCATTTTTCTATTATTTTATGTAAGCACCACCATAAAAATCATTAACAGCAGTAAAATTGAGGGGGTCATCCCTTACCTACTCAGCGGGTGTATAAAATTTCGCGGCGCCTTTCAAAAAAAAAAAGCTCACATTTCCATGGAGAAACTTTTGTAATTCAAACCCTTTTTACGTAACCAACAACCCCCATGGCTAACCACAAAAATCTCGTGGCAGGGGGTTGCAGATTGCAAATGTACACATTTAATGTAAGCTACCCCGCGTCATTATGCGGCGTATTTTGTTTCTTCTATGCGGTTTGCTGTTAAAGGCCAAATGTTAATGACGTCATTTAATGTATTTTTTAATTCCATTTTTGGTTGTGAAAAAATTGTGTTTTGTTGTCAACAAGCAAGCCACGGTTAGCCAAACGTTGAAAGCAGGGTCTGACATTTAAAATGGGTAAGCAAGCTGGAAAAAAATGACTCCGAACGATTGCATGACTACCTTCTCTAGAAAGTAAAAGGTTACACTCAGTGACATAGAAGTGGGTATAGGTACTTTTCCTTTTTAGATCCCATGTCCTTATGCTTCTCAATTGTCTGCGTTTCATCCTTTTGATGGCAATGATTCTCTCTATTTTCTACCGCTCTCATACCGATATTCAATAGTAAATTCCACCTTTGAAGTGAACTTAAACTCTTGTCCCGAGAGTGGTACATTCATTTCAAGGCTTTTACATTAATTAAATTAATAAACGTATTGCGGGCGCTATTGCAGAAAGTTCTATCAACCGAGCACGACGGGGAATTCGTTTTATTGCGATGTGAAAATACCCCAGCGACACTTTCATTAATCCTTTTCCAGCAGATGTGGCTTTCCCCCCCACTTTCTCTGTCTGTCATTTTAATAGTTCCCCCGTCAATCTCAGGATTTCCTCTTTTATTTCGTATTTAATTTGTTGTTTCATTACATTTATAGTTTTCCGCCGTTTACTATGTGGACACTTAAGTGACACTTTCATGGGTTGAGATACACGCTTTTGAATGACAATCGTTTCACTGATTTAATGAAAAACTTTATACATCTCGATGTAGATACAGTGTATCTATGCCTACCAAACCTCGACAATTTATGATTCCTTTCAAGGAATCAATTAGTATTTTCCTCTTAAATTTAATTTACCTTGATGTCTTGAAACAGAGTACACAAATTTTCATGGCAACCTCAGTCCAGTAAAAGTTAAATTGAAATCCTTCCCGCTGTGAACGCATTACAGACATACGAGTCATATACACATCCAACTTCATTATGTTTTGTACAGGATTACCTGTGTGAACATTAAACCAAAATTCTAGATGGACGAGGCATAAATAAATGGGAAAAACGAAAGAAAAAAGTTTGTATCCTGAAATGAAAATGTCCATCAGGATGTCCAAAAACCACTCAAGAAAGCTGAAATTATATTTTTTTTTTGTTTTGGGTTTTCTGTTTGCCTCTTCTGTTGGCTGCAATTGGGCATCTGTGTGTGAAAGGATCTCTCAGAGGGAAGGTGAAATCTGTTTTTGAAATTAAAAAAAAAAAAGTATACAGCACTGTGTGTTTTTTTTTGGGGTAAATGCGGTGGAAAAAGGGAAAATCATTCTGATGTCATATTTTATTTTCTTGGATAAAATTAATTGCTTCGTCATGGGCGGTGTAAATTTTTAACAGGTTTTTTAAAGTCTTGCATAAATGTATAAATTTATAAAAAGTAAATCTTAAACGCTAACAGAACGCTCTGTGGACCTAGGCTTAAGACGGTAGTGTAGAAGGCGTCACCTCTCTACTTGTTATACATAAGTTTCCTTTGAAAGCTGTTACTGATTTGATCAATTTGTTTATGGAGACGTAAAGATGTAAGCACCTCCCTTTAAGGCACTTACAGAGGATACCACAATTGAGGGTTGTGGGCAACCCGCTAGGTGCGAAATGATAGGTAGGTAGGTAGAAGTGGTTGTGTCAGCAAACCATGCCGAAACTTATTTAGCGCAGAAGCGCCGTTTTATTAACACAAACTCAAGTGACCTATCGGATGTAAGAACGACGTTAACTAATAGGGGAAAGAAGAAGAAAAAGGGGGTAAGGATTATTCAAATCCACCCCGTAACATTGAGGAAACTGATAATATCCCCAATGCTAATCTCCGCTAACTCTATTAGGTTGTCGAAAAAGGGTTTACCTAAGGTGCGCTATCTGGCCTTGCCTAAAGCCGGACACTTGCAGAGGAAGTGTAAGATTGTTTCTATCTCGTTAGCAATATTGCAGCTGCGACACTGTGCACTAAATGTAATGTCTATTCTCACCACATAATCCCCAATGGACCAGTGGCCAGTACTAATTGCCAGAACTATTGCGATATCTGCACGGTTTCTGTTTAGTAGATCTTGCGTTCTTTTCCGGGAGTATTTGGGCCACATCTGCCTGGAGATGACACAGTTCCGTACCCCCTGACATCTACTATCAGCCCTTAGCAGATACTGCGCGAAGATGCCTCTCTTAAGGACCCCCAACGGGACGTTCACCTCCTTTGCTAGGGAAGCATCAAGGGCAGATCCCTTTCCTTAACGCAGGCCACCAGACTAACGATCCATAGGAAAGAATGGGATGCACCACGCCAGTGTACATCTATAAGACCATCTTCGGGCGAAGTCCCCACTTCTTACCAAAGGTCTTGCTGCAAGCATAGAAAGCCACACAGGTTTTCTTTACCCGTTGCTCAATATTAAGCTTCCAGCTTAGTTTTGGATCAAGTACCACACCTAGGTACTTGACACTGGAGGATAGGGAGTGGATTCACTTCAAACAATATACCCTGGCTACCTTCTTAGACGTTGAAGGCGCCTTCAATAACGTCAGTACTGAATCGATTCAGAAGGCTCTGATCCAACTGGGTGTGGAAGAGTTTATTAGCAAACGGATATTGACAATGCTAAAAACTAGAATCCTTCAATCGACTCTCGGAAACTGCAGCTCCACCATATCTCTTGTTAGAGAAACTCCTCAAGGTGAGGTTTTATCTCCTCTTCTATGGCGTATGATCATCAACAAATCTTGTGTACTTGCGAGATACTCAACCGCCCATTTATAAGAGAACTGGAATAGTGCTGATTTCATTTACAGGCCAGACAAATTATTTTCCTACATTCAAATTGGAAAACATTGTAATATTCTCTTCATGTCACCGTCATTGAGTATCTTTGAGAGCATATTTGATACCTTAGCCTTGAACGCTTTAAACCGATTCAGATTTTTCTCTAAAACCTCGTAAAACCACTAAGTTTTAGGCTAGATAGCAAAGGGAGTGACGACGCTTAAAGATTTTCTAAGAAAACTTCAAAATATGCATCACACTGAAATTTAAAATTTTACAGCCTGTGAATGTGCCTAGGAAATTCCAAGGTTTTATATTCAGAGGTTTAATAATATAAACCAACATAAACCCCTGAAATATTGACATAGGTTGAGCTAGTCTGAATGGATAAAGCTTATTAATTTCAAGACAAGATACTAAAGCATTGTCAAGCGACATGCAGACCAATTAGGTTTACTGTCCTCGCTGCTGTGGAATCTTGTGCTTACCAAAGCTCTTCTGAAAAACAAAACCTGGATGCAAGGTTATTGATTATGCAGATGATGTCGCCTTCTTAATAACAGGCATCGACGCTTGCCGATGTCATGCTGTCTGCTCTTAACGAACTGATCATATGACCAGATGCGGCCTTTCCGTTAACTCGATGAAGATCGAGGTAGTCCTATTCACTAGAAACACACAAACTCCTTGACTTCACTCTACCCAAAATAAAAGAATCAGCTCTTAGACTTACAAATCGGATATTCTCATATAGATCGATAGTCAGGCAGCCATCAAATCCATCGCATCCATGACTACAAGATGAGACCACTTAGATCTGTCTAACCCTCTGCACTCGAATCAGTATGCATACAGGAAAGGCAAATCTGCAGTAGGTCCCCTACATTATCTCGTCAAAAAGATAGAGGGAACACTCAGTTCAAAGGAAATAGCGTTGTGTGTATTTCTTGACATCGAGGGCACGTTCGATAACACTGGTTACGACTCGATCGCAAGGGTGATTAGTAGCAGAAGTATCGAAGAATCGACCAACCAATGAATTAGGGCCATGCTGGTAAGTCGGTTCAATGCCTCCCTCTCCGGGGCAGTGTCGGTGTCTATAACTGTAGCCAAAGGCCGTTCTTAAGGAGGAGTTCTTTACCCCCTGGTATGGTCAATAGTCATCGACAACTTGTTAGTAGATCTTCACAGATAAGGCTACACCACCGTAGGTTATGCTGATAACTTGGTGGTTTTTATTAGAGGTAAACACGGCACGATAATTTCCAACGTCATGCAAAGTGCAATATCTCAAGTTGTAGAATGGTGTAACAAAGAAACACTATCCATCAATCCTAGTAAAACCGTTCTGGTGCTGTTTACAAGGAAGACACAGGTCAACCTTGAACCTATTATAATCAGAGGCACCACACTAGTTTATTCCAGCGACGTCAAATATCATGGTGTAACTCTTGACAAACGACTTAACTGGAATTCACATATCAAGTCCGCCACAGAGCGCGCTACTAGAGCACTGTGGGCCAGTAAACGCCTATACGGCACAACTTGGGGTCTCTCTCCTAAGATGATACATTGGTTGTACATAATGATGGTAAGACCCATTATCACATATGCAGCCATCGTCTGGTGGCCAAAAACTCTCCAACAGACAACGGCAAACAAGTTGCAGAAGTTGCAAAGAATTGCCTGTCTTGGCATTACAGGGCGATGCGCACCTGCCCTACGACAGCTCTGGAAGCTATTGTTGGGCTTACACCCTTACCAATCTTCATTAGGAAGATGGCTGCTAGATATGCCATCAGGCTGCAGCTAGATCACGAGTATAAACCAGGTGACCTTGTGGGACATTTAAAGGTACTCAACTCAATTCCTAAAAGAGACATGTTCTGCACTATATCAGATATTATGGTCAGGCAACATTACTTCAGTAGGTTATTCGAGGTTGACATGTTGGACCGCGGAAATTTGTCGAATGGTGCTCTAACACTGGACCCTAGAGGTCTGGTCTGGTTCACTGACGGTTCGAAAATTGATTCTGGAGTTGGAGCTGGAGTCTTGGGACCCAACACAAAGATTTCGGTACCTATGGGTACGTCTCCCACTGTATTTCAGGCTGAATTCCATGCCATTGAGACCTGCGCCAGACACAATCTCCGCAAGGGGATCAAGGCTGCCATAATACATATCTTTTCAGACAGCCAAGCAGCACTTATGGCACTATCGTCCAACCTAATGGACCTTAGAACTGTGAAATGTTGCTACTATGCATTACAGGACCTTGCCAAATACAACAGCGTAAAACTCGGTTGGGTCACTGGACA
This sequence comes from Brachypalpus laphriformis, assembly GCA_945910035.1. Taxonomy (NCBI): domain Eukaryota; kingdom Metazoa; phylum Arthropoda; class Insecta; order Diptera; family Syrphidae; genus Brachypalpus; species Brachypalpus laphriformis. The sequence continues at coordinate 164,714,447 of OX246756.1, forward strand.
CCAAGGGATTGTGGGCAACGAATCTGCAGATGAGCTTGTTAGGGTTGATAGCGCGTCGCCTTGTCTAAGACCTTTCCTGACATCGAATGGTTCGGTGATGTTCTTACCGACTTTGATGGAGCAGCGAGAGTTCTCCATCATCATTCTGCACAAATGGACGAGCTTGGCAGGGATGCCAAGACTAGACATGGCTCCATATTCCTCATCTCTATACACGCTATCATAGGCAACTTTGAAATCGATGAAGAGGTGGTGCGTATCGATTTTATATTCATGATAAGGACCTATCAGGTTGTTGACGATCGGTTTTAGCCGTTCACATAATACGGCAGACAGGATCTTATATGCGATGTTGAGGAGACTTTACCTCTGTAATTGGCGCAGTTTAGAGGGTCCCCTTTCTTCAGGATCGGGCAAACGATGCTGAGGTTCCATTCATCGGGCATACTTTCGTCCGACCAGATTTTACAAATGAGCTGGTGCTCCTTACCAACTCATTTCCTCCTGATTAACGAATGGGAACACAAATTTCGGTTAGACCACTGGATCAATAGAACATGTCTACGACAATCCAAGCGCTTAATCAAGCCGTACTTCTACAAGGAAATCCTTAACTTAGATAGGGAAAGCATTAAGAAGCCCGTGAGCTTTCTAACTAGCCATTGCGGCCTGAGACACCAACTTAACAAGTTGAACCTGTGCCAAGAGAAGGACTGTCGGTTATGGTTAGAGGAGCATGAAACATTCGAACACACTCTTTGTAAATGCTCGGCACTGGTTAAGGAAACGTATTCTCCACAAGGATATGCATACTTCAGTGGAACTGAAATGCTCCACTTCTAAAGACATACTCACTTCCATTAGGGAGGTAGTACGTTTGTTAGATTAACTCCAACTATCCGATACAATAGATCATTCAAGTCGCAGTATCGTTGCCACGCGGGCAATGATTGCACAAAAGGGGAAAAAATAAAAAATCACTACAAGATCTAAGGCAGTGAAAGACTGCCGGGATAGTTGGACAGTACAACTCACGTTGAACAGTATCAGATCACTCCGACATACTGAGGAGTTGCGCAGCTGATGAGCTGGCTTGCAGGGGCTTCACTGGTACACATAGCATAATTATCACCGACATCGATGCCAACGTCCTATGTTGAGTATCTTATCCACGCCGACGCGGTGGGTGAAGCGAATCACCGGTGGCAGCATCTAGGCCAGTGTAAAACCGGCGCTGGTCTACTTTGGTCAATAACGAGCAAAACCAGGTTCATCCAGCTCCTGAAATACAAGAAAGGAATCCGCTAAAAAGCAAAAAATAAACTGCTTCACCAGACAGTGTGATATAGGAAACACGCCCAGACATTGGTCATCCCCTATAATGATTTCTGGTAAAGCTGTACAGACCAGAAGGAAGAAGAGAACATCATTCACTTTCTAGGTTAAGGGAAATGCTGTAAACCTTATTCACTGATTTGACAACCAACAAATTTATTCTATTTGCTTGCATTCAGTATGAATCCAGATCTTAATGCAATCGTTCCCTTAGTTTTCGTTCACCCCTGCAGATAGAAGATGTGACTACTTATCAGCTAGTAAAGAATTTATCTTTACCATATGTGAACGAGAAGTGCATCAGCAGCTAAGACTCGCATCTTTATTAAAAATGGAAAGATGAGATCCTGCCTCATTAGTCTAAGTGATCTAGGAACGAAAAGCGCAAGCACTCAACAACTTGGCAAGCAAGAACATAGAACTTAGCAAGTTCAGGTGTCAGTTGGGGGTGACTATGGTAATCGTGAAAAAAATACTGTGAATCACAAACGAAGTCAATATAACAAAACGAATCTCTCCAATTATCTGGATACCACCACTGGAGTATCTGGAACCTTAAGTCTAAGTTTTAAACCCGCACTCTGTAAGGTGTATTCATAACCCCGTAAGTGCGGGCAAATTATACGTCATAAGTGGCTTCAACTCCTTCTGTTGTGAGTAACAACTATTTCAGCATTATGGAGCATGTTTACTTAATTTACACACCAACCTAATCTAATCTTACCGCGATCCTTTAAATCCTCTTCAATCTAAATTGCTCTTCCTCCTATCTGTATACATCAAAATCTTTTAGTTCTTGTCCAGACCAGATTTTTACTGCATAACAAAAGTCCATAAAAACCCGTGCATCACGATACTCTAATGATATCCTCTTGCAAAGTGCATTAACTTTTGTGGCTTATATCATAAAAAACTCTTCAATCAAAAATCACCCTTATTGCGAGTACACTTGTGTGTGCCCTTTTAGACCCGACAATATGTGCATCTTTCCTTGCAAACGCATTACGTATCCTTCATCTTCGCCCATAAAACACAAAATTACTTCCATATTCTTGGTAGATATTTTTTTTTTAATATGTATTCCCATAAAAGAAATGCAAATATCCTTTCGCCTTTCCCAAGGAGTACTTAACATTAACTCTTCAAATCCATAAATGACACTCTTGAAAACTACAACCCTACCCAGCCCAGTCAGGCTGAGTCTTCCCACTTTTATTAATCGTAAAAATAAATCTGAAACTATATCGCATCACGCTGTGGTGGTCATTAAGACCACCAGTGTAATATACCATATACAGCAAGGATACACAACACCATAACCAACATGATATCATCATCGTCGTCTTCACACACAAATACTACAACACTAACGCCAACACGCCGAAAAACACAAGAGGAAGAATTCAATTACGAAAACTTTTACTTATTATCCCTCGAAGAAAAGAGGTTATACACAAAAACGGTGTAAGGATATAATCCTTGCCAAGGAATTAATATAACTCCATCGGCGGTATGGAGGGGGCGAATGTATACAAACTCAATATCCCTTGTGAAGGTCAACGCCAGGTCACAGTAATTTACACACTAACGGAAATGGAGAGAGAAAGGTGCATACCGCACCTTGCCAGGACGACGAGGACACTAAAGGAAATGTTTTGGGATATTTCTTTTATTTTGTTTCTCCTTTTTTTTTTTACTCCCCTCTGTTTGTATAGATGATAGGAAAAGTTTTGTCTCTCTGAATTTATGTAGGTATATGTGTCCGAACTATCTCATTACTGTCTCATAATTTAGGTGCCAAACCAACCAACCAAAAAGGACGAAAGAAAAAACTTAGTTTATCCTCTACGAAGGTGAAATCCAATAAAAGTGTCCTCTGTGTAAATTTATTCCATATAATCGAGTGCCTTCGAAGGATAACCCCGACGCAGAGGAGTCAAAACAAAAAATAAAGGGTAAAGTGGATCTCTGAGGGGTGGAAGTAAATGAAGTCCTTTTTTCCCCTCCAACCACCCACCTCGACTGATATTGAAGTTGATATGGGTCCGTACTAGTTGGCATTGCTTCAAAATTAATTAAACATTCGAAGGAAGAAAAAAAAAAAAGTAGTAGCAGTACTCGTACACTATGGATGGCAAAAGTCAACCTCTGTCTAATTAGATTTATTGGCCAAGATAACCCTACTTTATCGTCAGAATCAATTTCGAGTTACCAACCAGGAGTCACGAGTAGGTAGTAGTTCTTAGGCGGCCATCTAATGGGATTAACATTGCTAATTGTTGACTTTACGTGTCGCATTTTATTAAGGCACTAAGGCTAACACCTTTATTATTAATTTTTTAATGTAACTTGCCATTGTCACCCCAAAAAATGTCCGAAGCGACCATCCCTTAAATTTTTATGTGCAGATAATTGAATACATAGCCAATGATTACATCGGACGGAATCGTTAAAAAGGATTTATATCTCTCAGCGCTGTTGTTGCCAATGGTTTGTGTATAGTTATATTTATATCTTTTTCGATTTTTTTTTTTATCTTTTTGTTATTTTAATTAAATACGGAACTGCCTATGGCGATTAAACGGTAACAAAGTACATTTCGCGTAGTAATTGTTAATGACGCATAATGAATGAGAAAGGACGTGGCTGGGTAAAAAAAAAAAATAAATGGAAAAGAGACGAGCGAGGGGGGAAATAATTAAAGGTCTGGTATTGTGTTCGACGGATTTTTATCGGATTTTTAATGGTTCGGAAGTTAAAATGGACACAATGTCTATGGGCGGTGGTAACTAGTCACTACCTTGGTTCTTACTAACAATTTTTTTTATTTTTTTTTTATTCTTTCATGTCTAATTATGTTAATTCAGATTTAATTATTTAAAATCAATGCATGCATGAAAATTGTTAAATAAAAAAAAATAATAATAATACGTTGTATGGTTTTAAGCCTAAATGGAAACATAGTAGCTATAAAAAGCTACAAAAAAAAAAGTTAATAAGCGGTGTAATTAAAAAATATATTTATGTAGTAACATGTAATGTTAAAAAGTGGAATGCAGATTGTGGGAAAGCCATTGAGTACACTCCATTTACTCCAATTAATTTAAGGGCAATTTTCTACTTAATTCCAGTCAACACATTTGTATCGTTTTTGATATTTTAATAACTCAAACCGTGCGCGTTTTTACGTCGCACGTTTTTTATATCTGCCGTCTTAGGCCAAGGCCATGCAATAAGCGGCAGAGCCACAAGTTTTGAGCGGCAAGTGACCACTTATTGAGCCGCAATTCTTGAGCGATTAGTTGTGGAAATGTTTAAAATGTTTTTGCATAGTGCGGACGTCAAGAAGGATAGATAGACAGAATTATTGTGAATAAATTTTCCCTCGAAAACTTAGGTGCCTCAATAATAGAGGAAATAAATCCGCGGGAAATAAGTAGGTATCATGAATTGCAATTCAGGAGCATTTTCAACACAATCGCTATACTTCATTTGTCGCCGATGAATTTTTCCCCTATTTTTGAAGATACCTAATTTTTGTTCGGGGAAAAGTTTCGGGGGAAAATTTATTCGCAATAACCCTGAGAGAGAGATAAAGATTTGGTGTAGTGAATTGAAGCTCTGTTGTTTATGGCTTCAGAGAAACTCTGGAGGTAGCATCCGAATAACTGGGGAGAGTTTTGCTATCTTTTTTTGTTTGTCTCTGCTTCTAATTCACAGTATTTTCTTCGCGACCACATGTCATAGGCATATTGATATTGCCTTTTTAACACAGTTCAAATGATCTCTTCTTTGAACGTGGCAATACCAATGGAGCCTGTTGTGCTCTATCGTATCTTTTGCACGATGGTTTCTTTGACGTGAAAGCTTCCACGGAGCTTCGAACGTCTTATTCGATCAAGCTTGGTCCCTCCTGCTGTCATGCAAAGCGTCTTCATCTCAGCTGCCGTTAATTTACTCTCATGCGTTTTGTACATCGTCCAACATTGTAAACCGTATGTGAGCGCTGGCGCACAACTTCGGTGTAGAGCCTTCCTTTTAACTTAGGTGGCATTTTTCTGTCACCAAAGATAGCGGAGTTTTCTTGCCAATTTATCCACCCTACGCTTACGCGATGATTAATGTCGTCATCACAGGTTGCTTCGCTATTCATCATAGATCCCAGATATTTGAACTATTCGCACTTGGGAAGCACTCTTCCATTCAAATAAATGTCTGGAATAGGCCTGAGTGGATCAGAGAACGGGCAGCACTCTGCCTTTTTTTTTAACTAATGCAATACCCAATTCCCTCCAAAACGTCCACCCACCCATTAAGTGCTCGTTGCAGGGATCCAGGATCCTCACTTATGATCGTCAGCAAAGAATAACTGATGTAGCTTGGGGTCCATCACTTTACCTTCAAGCAGATAATCGAGGACTGTAATAAAGAGCAAATGACTTAAGACGCTTCCCTGGTGCACGCCGTAACTCGTTGGTTACTCCAACGGAGCATCTTACTCTTGTCTTTGCTCCTTCGTACATGTCTATGATCATCTGTATACAGCTTTCTGGAACCCCTCGATGTCTTAGCGCCACCCATATCAGATCTCGTGGTTGTTTGTCGAATGCCTTTTCAAAGTCAACCAATACAATATGCAAATCCCGTAAGGAATCACGATGTTTTTCCATTATGAACCTTATACTTTGGATTGCATCTGTGGTTGATTTACCCGAGACAAACCCGTAATGATCATCATCATTTTTCGCAGTCGGCCACCTAATACCCGCTCAACGATCTTCATGGTGTGTGACATCAGCTTGATCGAACGGTAGTTATGACAGTTTCGCGTATCACCCTTCCCTTTGTATACAGGGAGAAGGTAACTTTCCCTCCATTGATTCGGCATTGGATCACCTCTCACGAATTTGAAGATGAGAATTCTGAGCCATCTGAACCCGATGTCTCCCATCTTTTTCCAGAACTCAGAGGGTATCTCGTCTGGCCCAACCGCTTTTCGTTTTTTTGTAGTATTTGACCACCTCACTAACTTCTTCGACTGTAATGTCGGGTATTTCTTCACAGTTAGGGGTGGCTCTTGGAAATTATAGCCGGGGAAACTGTTCATTCGAAAGTTCTTCACAATACTGCCGTCACCTCTGCAGAATCGGACAGACTTTATACATATTTATCATGAGAAATAAATAAATGCTGCTAACGTTGGGATTGCCTAGACGGTAACCTTCTGACCTCGAATGGGGACCAGCTCACTAGATGGAGAGAACATTTTGCTACTGTGCTAAACCACTTAGACGATGGTGGTATGATCTTAAATTCGAATGAGCAGTTCGAAGCAACAAATTCCCGAATTCGCTCCGTACCTCCCAGTAAAACCGAGATAACATCAGCAATCAAGTCCCTCAAGAAGAACAAGGCTGTGCATATTGATGGCATCCCTGTCGAACTATTTCAAGCGGCGCCAAATATATCGGCAGATTTGCTGCACCCTCTAATACGGAGAGCTTGGGATAGTGAACTATTTTCGCAGCAATGGAAAAGGGGGATGATCATTAAGCTACCGAGAAAAGAAAACTTAACGGAATGCGGAAACTGGAGACGTATTTGCGTTCCTCCAGCCGTATGATTGTGAAACGAATCAAAGAGCATTTAGATTCAACTCTCGACGTCGAACAGGCAGGCTTTCGTGCTCCTGCAAAAATGTCTCTCTCTAGGTATTTTAAGCTTATGCTTAGCATTGGCAGGCATTCAAACTAGTTAAATGCTCAAGAACGATGTCACTGTCCAATTATCATTCGCTCTTCTCCGTCACTCTTCATCTAAGTAAATGGAAACCAGTTTACTCACAACAAGGGAGGCGCTCAATAAAGTGCAACGACTGGCGTACTTCTGCATTACCGAAGCCATGAGAACCTGCCCAACGGCAACCATGGTGGTACTCCTGGAACTCACTCCCTTGAGGTTGAGAATTGCGCAAACAGAATGATCTTAAGGATATCGAAGGAATGAACCGGAAAAGAGAAGTGCATCGGAGAAAAAGAATTCGACTCGCTTGGTAGAAAAAAAAATTCCTCTTCTAAGATACGAGTAGTATACAGATGAATCAATAACTGAGGAAGGAATTGTTGCGAGAGTATTTGGGCCAAGCACAAAGTACTCCGAGCCCATGGCTAAGTATGAAAAGAATCTACAGGAATTGTAATATGGCAATAATATCAGACAGTCAAGCAGCCATTAAGGCACTTGATGCCCCTGTCGTCATTTCCAAACTTGTCTGAGAATGCCTACAAAAGCTTAACGAATTGGACAGAAGAAATGAAGTAACCCTATACTATTGGATACCAGACCATGTGGGAATAGAAGGTAATGAAACATCGCACTTGCTGGCAATACAATGGGCAGCAAAACACTTTATAGGTCCTGAATCATTCTGCGGAATGGGAGACCATACCCTAACAGAATAATTCGGAAAAGTAGAGAAAGCAAGCAGGGCAAGCACCTCGATTAGCACTCAAAGTAAGATGCAAGCAAAGAAACTACCAGAGAACTATAACCAGCAAGGTTCGTAGCATGTATCAACATAAATAAAAATAAGCCACGCATCCTAACGGGGCACTGTAGACTCAACGAACATCTAAGGAAACTAAGTGTAGCAGAAGAAGTATTTCTGCAGATGAATGATATGAATCTGCAGCAACGAGTCCAGCGAGACGCCGAAGCCGAAAAATAGAATGAAATATCTATGCAAAATAGACCCGCTTTTCGTGCTCAAATTCCTTAAAAAAGCTGGTCTGGAGAGATTGCTCTAATATTGGTCTATTCTCGCCGAAATAAGTAAGAGTACAAGAGTCTCAAATCTAATTCTGTAAAGAATTGTAATCCGATGGGAACTCTAATGAGGGAATAAGGCAGTACTAGGGGATACAATAGACCATTAGGTGTAACACACCCTTCTCACAAATAAGACTTAAGGTGACTTTTTTCTTGATACCAGCGTTGGTGTCATTACTCGAGCTTTTAGCAGAAATTCCAGAAACAAGTCCTTAACGCTGTTGGTGGTTTGAAGAACAATATTGAAGAAATCACATGACAATTACAAAGTAGGGAGTTACAATCGCGATAAAAGCTGTATGTAACGTCGGTTGTTCGTATTTATTGTGCCGAGACTCTCTGAGACCAAAAAGTCTGTGCTTATCTCATCAATTCCATTAGGTATTCATAAAAAAATGCATCTCTATTGTAAATCGATAGACCCCATTTCATTCCAATTTGACAGCCCCTGTCTGTGCGTTGCCTTCATCAGCTGATTTCCGTTTTAAAGCCGCAAAGCTGTCACGAACGTGACAAAATCTATTCCATTCAACTTTATCATATTGAAAAAGAAAATAACCATCGCATTGCAAAGAAAGTCATCAAATTTTGTGTTGTGTTGTTGAATTATGTAAATTTTTTTGAGCGCACCCTCTCCTGATATGCGCCATCCAAATAGACACAAACACCACCCACATATGAGTAGAGAGTATATCCTGTCATGCTGTAAAGCGTCAGTAACGATAAAATTTCGAAGCATCACAATCCAACTGACAACAGACACATTCACAACGCACACTCCTACTCATGGGGTTCCGCTTATACAATTTTTTTTTTCTTTTACTTTCGAAATTGCCTTTGTCGTTCTCTAACTAATGCGATAGATTTCACAAAATGTCAGAATGGGTAGCTTGCAGAGGATGGAAGGGGTTTATATTCCAACAGATTCCCTCTATGATGACTGACAATATCCTGTCAGCTGGCACATTTACATATTCATGCATTTTTACGCGCGCGTTGCTCCTCGCTATACGTCATGAACATAAACATTTCCCAGGATACATATATATATTATTTTTTTAAGGGGTTTTCGCTGTGAGTGGAGCAACAAAGCGAGGTAACCCAAGCACATCCCCATTGGAGTCCAAACTTTCTCGCATGATGGCGTTTTTGAAACGCGAATTTTAAAATACAATACGCTTCTGCAGACACTACCCATACACATGTCATGGCCAGTTCAGTCAAAAAGGGGGTCACATCCAAAAAAAAACCCCTCCTCCCCTCAGAAACGTTATCAAACAAACGAAACGGAAAAATATTAACATAACATTTTCGTACCCACGATGCCCAAACAACACACACATGCAGGTGTATGTAGACAATAAAATGCGGAAATGTTTGCGATCAACAACAGGACCAAAACAAAACAACAGCAATGCCGATGAACAAAAAAACAAAACTTGGGTGAAAATAAGCGGAAACGTTTTGTTGTTTGTTCAGAGTACAGTGCAAATGTTTGCACTAGTTCTAGTCGTATCTATTGGCCGGGGTTTATATGAGTCGAAGAGGAGAATGGTTGAAAAATAACTATTCGTCGGATGGGAGCACGTTGAGTGCTTAGAGACACATATGTAGCAATTGGGTCAAGCTCTTTCTATTGTGGCACTTTATCGTGAGAAGCACCAACTTAACCGTTCTGACTTAGGATCAGCTGTTCACAGAGTAGAAGACCTAGTGCAGCTGGTGTGTTTATAGGTGCAGACAGAGTCCCAGATTATTACGTCTTTTTCAAAGGACTCCCAATATTAATTGACTAAGTGAATCATTCCGACATTTCTGAAACGCACAGTCGATCAAACTTATCCTTTCGATATGCTTCTAGACTGTTGTTACCCATTCTCTCAAAGTGTCTAGGAAAAAATTGCAAACCAAGGAATCTTCTTGCTGAGATCCATTGCGTTTCTGGAAGAGCTCCGTTCAAGTATTCCCAAATTATCCAGAATAACGTATATTTTCGAGTACTTCACTGCATAGGTTAGGTTAGGGTGGCAGGTTTCACTTAGACCAAGAAAGCTCCATTGTGATACTAGATGGATCTATAATCCCCAGAAAGAACTACCTCTAGAACTGGAGCTAGTTATAAAGCGCTTGGGGCTACTGATGTTGACGTTAGCCAATTCGCCTAACATGTCGAAGAAGTAGACTCCGATGTGCAATCTACTACGAGCGGAGAGAATCTCTCATGTACAAAGGAGGTATGGTATGATTTCCTTCTCTTCCTCGTCCATACAGCTTCTACAGAAGTCATTTGCTAGGAGGTCTAGCCCGATTGCATGCCTTCCAATAATACAGAGCACCGTAATGAAACCTAATATAGTTGTAACGAGACTCCTTTTCAGCCTAACAAGGCAGTTGGAAAGTTTCTGATTCAGCTTAGACGCGATCTGTCTAGTAATAAGGCACGTAGTACCGTCCGTCCATCTGCGATTGGTTACTTGGTAGTATTGAGTTTCACTCCAGGTCGAAGCATGCCAAGATTCACCTTGTTCGCTGAAATCGATGGGCAGGTACTCGCTTGGCGAGTTCGACGGCCAAGCAATTCCCTGGAATGTCCCTGCATCCTTGCACCAAAATGTGATGAATATTGAATTGTTAAGCCATCTAGTTGAGAGACAGGCAACAATTAAGGGCAGTTTTCAAGTTGAAGGCGACAGATTCAAGGGATTTGATCGTGGCTTAAATGTTAGTGGAAATGGTAATATCCCGATTAGATATCACGTTGTACTTTGGTCAGGACAAGTCTTCCTTTATCGCCATAATTTTCGCCCGTAAAACGCTGCGCCGATTGGAAAGGCGGAGAGAGATACTTATGTTTAGATCATTGGAGAAAACCCCGCATACTCCCGGTGCTGTTTAAGATCCTTCTGTGTAGAAGCATCTGGATCCTTCTTGTAACCACAAATCCTCCTCCCAATTAGATCTGGAGGGGATGCGGGTTTCAAGGTTCTTATCCAACAGGTGTTGTGGAAATACGTAGTCGATGGCTTGTGGAAGGAATTTGGGATTGTTAAGAATAAAAGAGTGCCCGATGCTTAGACTAGACCCCTGAGATATAGCCTCCATGCGAGTGGCTGTCACTTGTTTGCTATATATATCCAAAAGTTGGCAAGTGAAATGAAGTATCTAAATCCATAGGTAGGTAGGTAGGTGTGGTGGTTCTCCTAAGAAAAAGGAGAACCCAATTAGCATTAGGTGCCGTTTTGATACCACAAAACTCGTGTACCTGAATATAAAAGGTGTGTTGGTGTGAAGTCTCTAGATCCAGCCAATGGAGTTTAAAATGATTAATAAATCTTAAAGGTTTCTCTCTGAAACTTCCCCAAGGAATCGAAAAAGAGTTTTCCTAAAGCTCGTTGTCTGGCCCTAGCTAGTGCCAAACAGGCGCATAAAAAGTGAATAAGGGTTTCTTTCTTAGTTGGGACATTGCAACTGCGACAGTCTGAGTTATGCGGAATACCTAGTTTGACAACCCTCCCACTTCACCGCATTTCTACTGGTCCGCCTGTGGGGTTCGCCTATTTGACCTCAGAAAATATCGGCAGGCCTGCCGATTTCGGATCACTCGGTTACTGAGGCCAATGAAATGCCGATGTCGTCGCATTTGTCTGATCCAGGCGTTTATAGGCAAGCCTTTCCTACATCGCGATATCTTTGGAACGCGCATAGATATTGCCTTTTTAACAGGGTTTAAATGATCTCTTCTTTGAACGTGGCAATACCAGCTGAGCCGGTCGCGCTCTATTTTTTGAACGATGGTTTCTTTGATGAAAAGCTTCCACGCATCTTCGAACTTCTTATTCGACCAAGCTTTGTCCCACCTGCTGCCATGCGAAGCATCTTTATCTCAGCTGCAGTTAATTTACTCTCATACGTTTTGTACATCGTCCAACATTGTGAACCGTATGTGAGCGCTGGATGCACGACTGCGGTGTAGAGCCTTCCTTTCAACTTATTTTTTATATTTTGTGAGCGCTGGGCGCACAACTGCGGTGTAGAGCCTTCCTTTCAACTTAGGTGGCATTTTTCTGTCACAGAAGATAGCGGAATTTTCTCGCCACTTCATCCACCTTACGCTTACGTGATGATTGATGTCGTCATCACAAGCTGCTTTGCTATTGATCATGGATACCAGATATTTGAACTTTTCGTACTTGGGAAGCACTGTTCCATTCAAATAAATGTCTGGAATAGGCCTGAGTGGATCAGAGAACGGGCAGCACAAGTACTCTGTCTTTTTTGAACTAATGCGATACCCATTTCCCTCCAGAGCGTCCACCCACACATCAAGTGCTCGTTGCAGGGATGTAGGATCCTCACTTATGATGGCTCCATCGTCAGCAAAGAATAACTGATGTACCTTGGGGTCCATCACTTTACCTTCAAGCAGATAATCAAGGAATATAATAAAGAACAAAGGACTTCAGACGCTTCCCTGGTGCACCCCGACTTTGATTGGGAACTCTTCGGTTACTCCAGCGGGGCATCTTACTCTTGTCTTTGCTCCTTCGTACATGTCCATGATCATAAGTACATATGTTTCTGGAACCCCTCGATGTCTTAGCGCCACCGATATCAGATCTCGTGGTTGTCTGTCGAATGCCTTTTCAAAGTCAACCAATACAATATGCAAATCCCTTAAGGAATCACGATGTTTTTCCATTATGATCCTTATACTTTGGATTGCATCTGTGGTTGATTTACCCAAGACAAACCCGCACTGATCATCAGATAGCGGTATTATTTTTCGCAGTCGGCCACCTAGTCACCTCTCACAAATTTGGAGATAAGAATTCTGAGCCATCTGAACCCGATGTCTTCCATCTTTTTCCAGAACTCAGAGGGCATCTCGTTTGGCCCAACCGCTTTTCGTTTTTTGTAGTATTTGACCACCTCACTAACTTCTTCAACTGTAATGTCGGGTATTTCTTCACAATTAGGGGTGGCTCTTGGAAAGTATAGCCGGGGAAACTGTTCATTTAAAAGTTCTTCACAATACTGCCGCCACCTCTGCAGAATTTTGTCGTCATCCACAAGAAGATGGCCATGAGCATTGTTAATGAACTTTGGCGAACGAATCTCCTGAGCATTCCTCCTTCTTTGAGCGGCTATTTTGAAGATGGTTGCGCTCTTGTTCATATTGTGTCTTCGCAGCTCCTGCATAGCCTGGTTTGCATCAACAACCGGGGAAGATATTTTCTCCAGCTCCCGATACAGGCCCTCCGTACTCTCTGCTTGAAGCTGGACGCACTTCTTCTTCGCTTTTTCTTGCAACATCTGTATTCCATTTCGAAGCGAACTTTTTCGTCACTTTTATTAGAAGGGCACTTTGACCAAGCTTTGAAAGCCACTTTCTTCTCATTTATCACCTTCTTAGCTTCATCACTCCACCACCATGTTTCTTTGGTGTGTTGATGATGGCCTTTTGAAGCTCCTAGCAGTGATTTGGCCTTCTTTTAGCAAGTTCGCTGTAGGGAATCTCACATATTTTGTGCTCTGCACTCTTCATCCTCAGCTCCGTTGATGGTGTGAGAGAGGTAATTTTTCATTACGAAAACAAAAGCCTCCCCTTTCTCTTTGTCCAGATTGTACCACTTGATTTTCTCAGAGACCCTTGCTTGTTTGCTTTTCTTCGGTGTTTTCATAAAAATTTCTGTTAGCAGGAGACGGTGTTGCCGAGCGATTGCCTCTCCCAGGATCACTTTGCAATCTTGTGATCCCTTGTTTTCGGATCATAACCTCGCCGATAAAAGGAAGAAGATGACCTAGTTTGACTGCATAGTCTCCTATAAGCTAGTGATCTGTGGTGGTCGCTGTTATCCTGGCGATGTCCCTACGCGTTCTGTTTAAGAAGTCGGTTGTTTTTGCTCTTGTAGTTTGGCCACAACTTTCTAGGTAAGACACAGTTTGTTAGCCTAGTTCATCTGAGGATATTTCTGCTTTGACTGCTCCAAGCGGAATCTGAACTGATTTCGCAAAGGAGGTGTGGAGAGGTGAGCCTTGTCTAGGCAGTTCATCAGCAAGTTCATTTCCATAAACGTTCCTGTACCCTGGAATCCAAATCAGGGTTACTTTGAGTTTGACATCTAGCGAAGTTAGCTCATTTAAGCATTCAAGCACCAGCTTGGAGGATGTATGTAGTAGCCGATGCAATGGCTTTGATGGCTGCTTGGCTATCAATTGGCGTTGTATTGGTGTGTGTTTTGATTTGACGATGAGCTTTCCAGACAGCGAGTAACTCTGTCTATAACTCACTGGGAAAATCCGGAAGCCTATATGATTTAGAGATGTTTAAGGATTCGGAAAACACACCCGACTCCACGGTCCATTTAGAACCATTGTTGGGGTGTACATCGACCGACCTTTGTACATCGTTCACAAGATGATGATGTCGGGCGCATAGAGGAATTAGTGACTGTAGTCCCCATTTATTTTCAGTTTCTTTCTTACAGCAGTATAGAGCTGTAGGCGCTTTCTTTGCATGGTCTTCTTGGGTTTCCAGCTAAGTTTTTTGTCAAGAATGAGATCCAAATATTTGGCTTTATTTATAGTGTCAGACTAGTGCCGCATAGTTTTGGATGGTCGAAATGCGGAATTTTGTATTTATTTAACTGTTTGCCTCAACATGATAGAAGCAGAAGATGCCGCCTTTGTTTCAGGACACTGATCTGGTGAACTCGTTTTAATTCACTACCGTAACTTCGCACCGCTATATCTGACAAAATTAATTTCCAATTGATGACTTAAGTTATTTAAAAACCTGGACAATGTGTATGTAGATGTTTGAGAGGCTTTTAAAAGTCGAAATGAACCACTACACCACTGAGCAGATAGCTTGGTCAAACATTCACAGCTTAGCAGAACGCCGTTCAAAAAAAAATTCACTTAAAAGGTTGTTAAGGGATTTTCAATATTCTTCGACGATAACACTATTTAATCTGGGCGAGATTTAAAAGGCGTATACGCGGCCCGATTCCTTCACTTCATTACACCTAATACCCTAGTGCTCCTATTAAACCATCGTCAATATTCTAAGAGAAACCTATTAGCAAGATTTTTAATCCATTAAATTTCATGTTGACTCATCGCAGGGCAAACACAAAACACAGCTTCTTCAATATTATTGTCTACACTCATCGCCTTGGGATCGTCACCCCCATTGTGTGTCTCGAGAAAGCACTCTAGCGCACTACAATCTAATTAAATTCGCCCATTAACATCATTAGATACTCTCCATTCTAATGGCATTGGAAATTCCATTCAACAGTACATACACTCCATTCACTCCTACTGCCGCCACCGCTATCGCTGCCGGCTAAAACTAAACATCTATTAACCCATCTTAAAATCTCCTATTCAATGGTCCTAGATCCCCATTCATAATATTATCCTTCCTCCGGAATAACAATTTATATTTTCCGCGTCATGATAATTCAATTGCCTACCGAAAACAATGTGACACCGCGAAAGCAATTTTAATCCATAAAACAGTGAAACACATTCCAGTCCTTCACGAGCAAAAAGGATGTTTTCCTAGAAATGAAAATCCTTTCTTTTTTTTTTTTATTTCTTAGTGTGACTACACAATAAAATCTCGTTAAAGTGTTAACACAAACCATTCCTTCTAGTTCATAGTCTTCAGACGAGCAAGGATATTCGGTTGAGTTTTTTTTTTTATACTTTTGTTAGAAGGAATACCCCCCGGAATGCTATGCATCCATTTGATCCTTCCCCGCGAACTATTTGTTATAAAGTGCGCGCATAAAATTAATTTACACCATCGTATTTAGTTACACTGACACAGGATGGTGGGTAGGTCCTGGTGTCGTCGAAAGATGCTGAAGAAAAATTACGCTAACAAAAATTCCATCCGCACTTCTTCCAAGATGGTGTATGAGTAAGAGCGAGAGAGAGTTGGTGGAAGAAAACTTCCTTATCCATGACAACAATATGCCTATGTGCACGCCGGTAGAGAGTGCCTCCCTTGTAATGGCATTTTAAATTGGAATTTATATTGCTCCTGTGGGCGGGCCAGAGGGGAAGGAGAACATAGACAGTACACAGGCTTACTAAACGTTTTGAAATTATTTCGTTGAACGAAATTCAACACTTTTTCGCCGGAATCAAATTTCCAAGGAGCGCCAAGGATAAATGGACTAACACCAACACTGACATTAACACCCACACCAATGCTTTGCTGTCTTTGAGTTCAGTTGTATATTTTACCGCGATGTTGACAACAACAGTAGTAGCGCGGTAGCAGCAACAGCCGGATCCAAGGACAATGAGGACAAAACAAAAGGAATGTTTCCGCTTGACAAAAGCACAATACTCCTCCACCTCCTTCTCCACCCCCAGACCGTGCTCCTGCTCCTCTATGGCATCGACTCAAAGAAACTCCTCAAGAATAGCGCTAAACAATTTATTTTATCTCATTCACACCTAAGTGCTATATAAACAACAATTTTCCTTTAATAAAATTTCGTATCCTTAAAACACCTTTTTTTTTTTGTTGTTGTTGAGGGAGCACACAATACAAAGGAGTCCTGTTTTGTGTTGTGCAGCAGGAGTAGAAAATCTGAGAGAAATAAATTTCCGTACACTAGGCGACAAAAGATGTTAACTAGGATCTTCTCTAAGACAACAGGAGACTCGGCGGAGTAATAATAGTTGTCCTATTTTTCTAGTCTCTCTCTCTCTCCCTCTTCTGTGCTGTAGATAGCCTCCTTAATGTAATGACGAGAACATTTAATTTCAGTCGACAATCTAAAGTACTTGCAAACATTGTAGTGGATTGTGTTTTTGTCTGACGAAAATGCAGACACTGCTGCAACAGAGAAGTAATATGTATCCGGGCCGGGATTTTGGAATCACAAAAAGGACACAAGTAGTTGGTCTATGAATTTCTTTCCTTTTTTTAGTTTTCTCTACTCTTGATAAAAAGTTGATGAAGTAGTTAGAAAGCCGAACAGTCAGACAGAGACAGAAGGCTGAGATCTGCCAACTGATATTCAGGGGTTGAAGGAGGGATGAGTTTCGAGTAAGGGTGGTGATTTTTACGTAAGCGGATCATCAGAAAGTCATTTAATTAGAATCTTGATTTAATTAAGCGTTTGTTTTGTAGTCATACCCGTTCTGCTCCTATTTTGCTGCAAGGGTATCACGATGGTCGAGATGCGAATATTTCAGAAAATTTATTGCAGCGTTGAAGTTTGCTGTTAATTTTGTTTCCGTGGAAAGTTTCACTTAGCTGATTTGAGGGGGGGTGAGTGCAATTTGTAGCGACCTTGTTTTTAAAGTGGGTCTTGCTATCGATTTTCTTCTGTGAAAGTTGGTAATTTGAAATAAATTTTAACCCATTCAAGAAGCCCAGTGTACTTTTTAGCGCTTTCAGTGAATTTGTCTCACTTATGTGACAATGTACCAGATGTGGGACATAGCATCACAAACATCTATTCTTCCTCTTCGTCTTCCTATTTTGGCGAGGTTATGATCCGAAAACAAGGGATCATAACCCTCCCACTTCACCGCATTTCTACTGATCCGCCTATTTGACCTCAGAGAATATCGGTACGCCTCCCGATTTTGGATCACTCGGTTATTAAGGCCAATGATCAATGTCAATGATCCAGGCGTTTATAGCACTACCTCTCCTGCTTCGCGATGCCTTTGGAAAGGATATTGATATTGCCTTCTTAACAGAGTTCAAATGATCTTTTCTTTGAATGTGCCAATACCAGCTGAGCCAGTCGCGCTATATCTTTCGTAAGATGGCTTCCTTGACGTGAATTCCTTCCACGCTTCCACGAATTTTCGAACTCGATCACAAACAACAATTGATCTATCTTAAACAGGTTACGAATTCTGGATGCAAAGTTTTTTTTTTGATTACTCGTTGTGACGGACCGATTCGGAAAATAATATTTCTCAAAACTTTCTATGGAAATCTTCTAACCAACAAAATCTTGATGAAAGTGGCCCAATAATTCAGATGATATATTATATAACAGCTCTACCGCAACTGCTCTATATGTGAGCTGCTAGTATTACTTACAAACTAGGTTAGATTAGGTTAGTGGGCTGGTGTAGGGACGGAAATCATCTACACCACACTCAGGTCAGTATAGACCCATTGTAATACCCATGAGGGAAAAGAGGATAGAAAAGAGAAATCCCTTCCTCGTGAAGAAAAAATAGAAGTCTCTCTAGGTAGCCTAGTAGAAAGCAAATAGGACTTACTGTGCCCGAGATACAAATCATCCAGAGGACTTGATGAAGTTTACGATATAGCTGATCGGTCTGTTGGACAGTTCTTCTAAATCCTTGAAGAAGTATTGTCCAAGATATCTATTTCTAAGGTGGTAGAGGTCTGGGCAGTGACAGAGAAAGTGGGTTTTGTCCTCGTGAACTTCTTCGTCGCCGCAGCTCCTACAAAGGTCCTCGTTCGTCACACGTAACTTGTTCATGTGGTATCGCATAGTGTTGTGCCCCGTAATAATTCCTATGAGAGTAGAGAGAGATTTTCTATCCCTCGGCATGAGTTTATTGGTTTTTGCACTGTCAAATGTAGGCCATAGCTTCCTCGTGATGATATAAGTATCTAAAGAGGACCATCCATTGTTTGCCTCCATTAGGGCTTCGTTCCCTGCCTCAAGTTTGAGTGTGCAAGGCGGGATGTACACTGAGGCGTCGGATTGGTCCGAGTTTAGTGCTGAACCTCCTCTAGCCAGTGTGTCAGCTTTCTCATTCCCTGGTATGCCTTCATGTCCAGCGACTCAGTAGAGCTCCCGCTTGTGCAGTGTTCCAAGAACCTTGAGCTCTTCTCTACAACACTTCACGAGCTTCGATTTTACTTCTTCTGTAGCACTTCTTCTGTAGCAGATATTACTTTTATAGCTGCCTGGGTGTCGATGAAAAAGTTGATATCCTCACATGGTATTGCCCTCATCGCAATCTCATGGGCTGCTGTTGTCACTGCAAGGACCTCCGCCTGGAAAACGCTGCTGTAGTTCGGAAGTCTGACTGACATGGAGATACCAAGCGTTTCAGAGAAGATGCCTGCGCCGACACCCGTTTATATTTTGGATCCATCGGTGTACACGACTATGGTTCTCTAGTTGGGCGTTCTTTCAATTTTCCATTTTTCTCTGCTCGGGTAGGTGCTTGAAAATTGTCTTGTGAAGTCTAGGTGTGGCGTTGTGTAGTCTGTACTAGACACATTGCCTAGGTATCTGTGTAAAATCATAGTATGGCCCATTGCATTTGGTATCCAGCTATCTGTTTGGCTTAACCTTGCGACACTAATAGCCGCCGATGCTTGTATAAAGATATCTAGCGGAAGCAGGTTGAGGATGGCTTCGAGTCTTGCTGTAGGTGTGGTTCTCATTGCACTGGTCACGCCAATGCACGCTAGTCTTTGTACTTTTGTGTTACATACATACTAAGATGGTGCTACAGTTCAGGGTGAACCTGGACCTCGGCCATCAAGGCTCTTCATTTAGCTCGATCTTTAGCTAATTGTCTCCAGTCGCGCACTCCAAGTTGGTTGAAGTCTCCTTGAAATTTTGCGCGCCACCTTCGGCTAGGAGGCCCGCGCTATGCCTCTAAATTAGACTCGAGACTTTGTGGGTCGGAGAATTAGTGTCCATTCGCTTTACAGGTCCTTGCCATATCAAATGTCCAATAACGACTTTTTTTTTACTAGGTCGATTTCGATGTGCAGCTGGTATAGTTCATCATTGAATCTTCTCCTCCAAAACCCGTCAACGCAAACAGGACCAAATATCTTACAAAGAACTTTTCTCTCCAAGCGATCAAGGATATCTTCATCCGCTTTTAATAAAGTTCATATTTCAGCGCAGTAAAGCAGAACTGGGATAATCTATATAGTGTCTCCTTAGTTATTCGAGATAGAGCTTTGCTATTAAATTTTCTTCTTACCCCAAAAGAATAGCAATTGGCACGAGTCATTCTTCGCTTGATTTCTACGCTAATGTCGGAGTTTATGGCAGAACCAAGGTAGAAAAAGTCCCTTACTGCCTCGAAGTTGTAGCTGCCTACTACGTTCTCTCGCATTCGTCGGTGATTCCTTCTTGTTGACAGCATATATTTGGTTTTGCCTTCGTATATCGCTTAACCCACTTTCGCCCACTACTACAATGCTTGCAAACGCACCGGTGATAGCCCGCAGAGTTCTTTTAATAATGCCAATATCGTTGGCATATGCAAGCAGTTGTACAGAATTTTTCTGAGCCAAGAAGTACTCCAAGTGCATCTTACAAGCTTCCAGCGAGGCAAAGTTTTTCCAGTTAAGTGGGTTCTGCAGAGACCGGAATTAATGGGAATCGGAAAGGGCAAGATCAGATGAATACGGTGGATGGGGTAAAACATCCCACTCAGACTGCATCAACTTCTACCGAGTCTGCAAAGAGACATACGGTGTAGCATTATTAAACTATTCCAAACGTTTTTGATTGATTGCAGCCTTCAGTCTGTCCAATTGAGAATAGTACTTATCGGAATAAATGGTTTGGTTATACGGAAGGAGCTCATGGTACGCAATTTCTTTCCAATCCCACTAAATAGCAAGCCTTCCTCGGATAAAGACCATCTTTGGAATTGCTTAAAGTGGCTCACGTCTTTTGCTCCATGATATTTTCTGTTCCACGTTGTTAGAAAGAATCAACTTTTCATCGCTCGTTTTAAGAATGGTTCACTTTCGTTGCGTTTCTGCAAGGAAGGGCTGATGGAAACCAAGATCCAATAACATTTTTTTACTCACGCTGTGTGGGAGCTAAATATCGTATCAATTTACGTATTGCAGTTTGCGCAAATAATTTTCACGCCTGGTTTCCATATATCCAATTTTTCTGCTATGTGCCTGGTTGTGTAATTTACATTATTTTCGATTAGAGCTTTAATTTGGTCCGCATCGATCTCAACCAGTCGTCCAGAATGGGGCAACTCAGAGCATGTGAAATCGATAAGCAGATTGAACTAATTTCCCAACCTAATAGATAAATAAGTATTCAATACCAAAGACCGAGTCGAGTGAGTCATGTAAAGGGGTTTCCAATAGGGATTTCTGAACTTCGACAGGTGATTGCGGCCATACTGTTGAAGCTACATCTGTCAAATTGGCTGTCATTTATTTAGTCTGCCTTGCCAAATCAACATAAAGAGTTATAGCGTTCAACAAAATGTACAAATGATTAAATTGTTTTATGAAAGTGGGTCTTCTGTTCGTGCAACATTTCGCGCGATTCGCCCAATTTCGGTCGAAAAATCATTATCAGCGACGAGGCCCGTTTCTGGATGAATGGGTTCGTCAACAAGCAAATTGTCGAATTTGGGACGATAACAATCCACCCGAGATGCACCAAATTGCAATACATCCAGAGAAAGTCACTGTTTGGTGTGGATTTTGGGCTGGCGGCATCATCGGTTCATACTTCTTTGAGAACGACGTTGGCCAGGCCATCACCGTCAACGGCGAGCGCTATCGATCGATGATAACCAATTTCTTTTGACCCAAATTGGATGATATGGACACCGACGACATGCGGTTTCAACAGGATGGCGCTGCGTGCTACACAGCTGGTGCCACGATGGACATTCTGCACGAGCAATTTCCGAATATGGCTATCTCACGCGGAGGCGATGTGAATTGGCCACCGAGATCATGCGATTTGACCCCGTTAGACTTCTTCTTGTGGGGCTTTCTTTCTTAACTCACAGGTCTATGCCAATAAACCACAAACCACCACTGCCCTCTACTACTTACTTACTTAGATGGCGCTACGGTCCGGGGTGGACCTGGGCCTCAACTAACAAACCTCTCCAGCTAGCACGGTTACGAGCCAGCTGCCTCCAGTTGCGCACGCCAAGTTTGTTGAGGTCCCCCTCCACTTGCTTGCGCCACCTACCGCGAGGTCGTCCTCTACTGCGTCGTCCATCCGGGGTGGATTTGAAAACTTTCTTAGCGGGAAGGTTGGGCTCCATCCGCTCTAAATGACCCAGCTATCTTAGTCGCTGTATGTGAACTCTTCTGCCTAAGTCGATGTCCTTGTACAGGCCGTATAGCTCGGCATTGTACCTTCTTGCAGACGGGACCAAAGATGCTCGAAGAACTTTTCTCTCGAAATAACCAAGGGCATCCTCATCCGGTTTTGTCAAAGCGCATGCCTCTGCGCCGTACAGCAGGACTGGGATGATTAGAGTCTTATAAAGAGTTACCTTAGTAGTTCGAGATAGGGCTTTGCTACTCAATTGCCGTTTTAGCCCATAGAAACAACGATTGGCAAGAGTAATTCTTCATGTGATCTCCCTACTTATGTCATTTGCGGAGTTCACCATAGAGCCTAGGTAGATAAAATCCTTTAGTACCTCAAAATTATATCTGTCTATTGTGGCGTACTGTCCAAGACGCCGATGTTGGGAGTCCTTTTTTGTAGACAGCATATATTTTGTTTTGCTTTCATTGACCGCTAGACCCATCTTTGCTGCCACGATCTCAATACTCGTAAATGCCCCATTGACTGCCCGCTGAGTTCTTCCGATTATGTCAATGTCATCGGCATAAGCGAGTAGTTGTACAGACTTGTAAAAGATTGAACCTCCGGTGTTGGTTTGTGAGTTTCGTATAATTCTCTCAAGTACTATGTTAAAGAGATCGCATGATAGCGCGTAACCTTGTCTAAGACCTTTCCTGACATCGAACGGTTCGGTGATGTCCTTACCGACTTTGATGGAGCAGCGAGAGTTCTCCATCGTTATTCTGCACAAACGGACTAGACATGGCTCTGTATAACTCGTCTCTATACACGCTATCATAGGCAACTTTGAAATCGATGAAAAGGTGGTGCGTATCGATTTTATATTCATGGGTTTTTTCCAAGATCTGCCGTAGTGTGAATATTTGGTCAATGGTGGACTTTCCCGGCCTGAAACCGCACTGATAAGGACCTAACAGGTTGTTGACGATCGGTTTTAGGCGTTCACATAATACGGCAGACAGGATCTTATATGCGATGTTGAGGAGACTTATACCTCTGAGTTGGCGCAGTTCAGAGGGTCTCCTTTCTTCAGGATCGGGCAAACGATGCTGAGGTTCCATTCATCGGGCATACTTTCGTCCGACCAGATTTTACAGATGAGCTGGTGCATGCTCCTTACCAGCTCATCTCCTCCTGACTTGAAAAGTTCAGCGGCAAGGCCGTCGGCTCCAGCAGCTTTGATGGATTTGAGTTTAGATATCGCTATCCTCACTTCATTCTGATCGGGTTGACGGGAATCTTGACTGCCATCGTCACTGTTGAATGGCTCATTCTGCCTGACAGCGGAATATTGGTCATCATCGCCGTTTACCAGTCTGCAGAAGTGTTCCTTCCTTATCCTCAGCACCACTGCCCTCAAGGCCAACATAATCAATGCCATTGGTCCAATTCAGCCAGATTTATGCGCCAGAGTTATGGAAAATTGGACGTTTCGGATGCGCGCCCCCCAGCCGCGACGGACATTTGAATGATGGTATATTCCGTACATAATGGCATACATGGGCCTTCTAAATAAAAAAAAAATTCAATGATATCTCACTCACAGTTTGTTTTATTCAAATTTAAAGATAGGAAATGCTTAATGGAAAACACTGTATGTCAATATAACTCCAGTTTTTGGGTATTGAATTTGAAGTTAGAGAATTCCTGGTTCCTGAGGAAGTACAAGTATTAAAATTGTTAAAATTCTTCCATTTTTCAAAAACTCTCCATTTTCATTATTTTTTCTAGACACTGTGAGATTCCTTATTCTGTCAGTATTGAACCTTAGTCCTCTAAGATAAGTCGAAAATAAAACTTAACTTCTGGACTGTGGTGATCTCCAAGCTACAGTGACTTCGTAACTTCGTAACTGATCAGTCTTTCTATGAAATTCTGAACACGCCTCGCGCTACCTACTTTTAATTAATTTCATTGTCCTTTTGCCCACAAATATTTCATTATTTCACATAACTACGACCAATATTAAATGAAGTGCAAAATAGTGGTTCTT
Source organism: Brachypalpus laphriformis (assembly GCA_945910035.1). Lineage (NCBI taxonomy): Eukaryota > Metazoa > Arthropoda > Insecta > Diptera > Syrphidae > Brachypalpus > Brachypalpus laphriformis. Next base: position 164,738,693 of record OX246756.1, read on the forward strand.
CTGCTGCACTTACCGCGTTTGATACATAATTTGTGGCCACTTTTGACTTCACAAACACCTTATACAATTTTGAAATTGAAATTGCTTTTTGATTATGCACGCTTCCTTGCAAATAGCTTCTGACCACAAGCCGATTGATATCATTATCACTCCTTGGGATATGTGTCCTCGACTTTAGATTAAATTTATTAACAAATTGTGTTTGTCAAACCACAGGAAATTAATTACCATATTGAAATTGGCCCCCTTGAGAAAAAACCAAACGCAATCCTCCGCCTCAAGGCGGCGCTCTTCTGCACTACAAACACACACGTATGTATTGTACACTCCTTCTGGTTAACCACTTCATCACACAAATAATGCATCTGGCAAGGACTTGTGGTTGCGACTTGGGGTTATTTGCTTTAACTTCATGTTCAATCTCTTTGTGCGCACCAAATCACTGTTGCCTAACGTTTGCCCACAAGTTCACACACGTAAATTGTTTAAAAAAAAAATAAATAAAAAATTAACGTGAACACGAGTTGTTCCTGGGGAGGATATAAAATGTAACATGTACTTTGCAATATAATTTCCGATCTCAATCATAAGCTTTGAAGAGGGATACTTCCGCCATTAAGCCTTTTTTCCGGCGTAAGCCTCTCTAATTTATATTTGGAATCCTTCTTCTGGGATAATGCCGTCCCTCTCGAATTTAATTATCCTTCCTACCTGTACATATTTTATTACTAAATGACCTTTAAGAAGCTTTCAATTGGGAAGCGAAGCTGATAATAGTATTGTCAGGCAAATGTATGCATAGAAAAGGATAATTGCCTTATGACGAAGGTTATGGAAATGTCAAAGTTGAATTCGGGAATCGGATATATTTCTTCTAAATCAATAGAAATACAAATCTGCAAAGAGGCAAAGGATATTGAAAGGCCAACGTGTAATTCAATTTATATCAGATGTTGACGAAAGTTTTAAAGAAGAAAAAAAGTCATCCTGATCCAGAAAGGCTGTTGGCATAAAAGGGGTGGTGTTGTGAAGCAGGTATATGTAGAACGGTTCTTCTCAGGATCACTTCAATCCCTAAAGCACAGTTTTCTTTAAAGAAGCACACAATCCCTCTAAAACCTTCGAAAATTGCTGACCACGTTTGACAACACAGTTTCTCTGTCAACAAATTGATTTGCTGAAGGAAGGCGAATTGATGATGCAGCAAATGTTATCGATGACCCTGCACACGCAGCATACCAGCCTATACAACAGCAACACACCCTCTTCTCTCGAAAATGCAAATTAATTCAATTGGAAGTATGTTAAGCCCACTGACTACTAAATTCGCATCAACTGAACGCACCAACCAACCAATCACTATGTCACACACAAAGTGTCCGCCTGGGTATATAAATCATCCTAAGCCACCTTTACCAGGATGCTATGGCGGCCGGCCGGCATGGCCAGGATACGGTTAGTTGATTTGTTGTTGAAATGACACTCACGTTGTCGGAGATAGATTTCTCACTCTAGTTTCCTATATGAGTTCATCCTCCCCCGAGTCCTCCAGCCGTACATTGCATTCATATATTTATATTTGAGAGAAAATATCTCTCCTGTATCAGGGCTTGAATACGAAATTATCTATCAAACCCCCTCCGCAAAATTTCCATCAAAAACTGATCAAATTGCATGTCCTGTGGCGACCAGAGAGAAATCACAAATCGCATAACATCGATTTTTAATTAGATTTTCGATTCCCGTATCCTGGGGATTATACAGTCTCATTCGTTCGATAAAAAAGAAAAACTGTTCTGTTCAATTAAACTTTATGACGTTAGGCATCCTTGAAGCGGTCGAATGAAAAATTAAATTTTCCCTGTATATGTCCACTTTGATTGGGAATGAGAGTGTCCTCCTTTCAACTGATGACCTGACTAATGGGTTCGTAAAATCTTTTTTAATATGTATCTCACAAATATTGAGATAAATACCTGCCCTCAGGATCTGCGCAACCCTCTGAATTCATCGCCTTTTAATCAGGATCCGTACCAGTTTTTTTTTTTTTCCTGGCCAGCAGGAGTTCAGCTTTCGGGCGATAAACCCAAGAGGCAGGAAATATAGTAATATTATTATTTTTAATGGCTTCATATAGTAAAAATGCTTTTTAACAGTTTAATTGAAAGTGGTTGGTGGTCGGTCCAAGCGGGGGATCAGACGCGTGGCGCTGGCTCTTTTCGTTAATGAAATCCACTTTCATAGTCGTCCGCCGATGTTTGCGTTAAAAGTATACGTAGGAGTGGGAGTGCATACTAATAAAATTGCAACTAAAGTGAAATGACGCCTCCTGCGAGGGGCGGGCTCATTAAACGTTATTTTTTAATTAACTTCATTTCAGCAACTGGAATATATTAAAATTCGCGTGGTGGAGGTGATTTCAATTTGTAGTGCATTCAAGGGATGAATATGAGCGCGCAGATAGGCAGCAAACATTCATTCATGGAATTAGTCACTCTTCAGGGCTACCACTACCTTCATCTGATTTCACTTGAATATGTTAGCAGAGTCTTTAATCCAATTAAACTGTTTCGCTCTCCCTAATTACCCACCATGCTGCATATGTAAGTAAACAGCTTGCAGGTCGGCCTCGTTCCAAACCAAGTTTCCCAAAAGGTGTGAGCACACAAGCAAAGGTAAGCCACCTACCAATACCACCGCCGACCGCAAGCACATTAATTTTATAGCTTCAAGAGGTGCACCACTAGCTAATTGCCAAATATTAAATGTACAGTACGTGCTTGGGAAACATCCTCCATCTCGAAGGAGCAATTTCGCGTTAGAAACTCTCCTCCAAATGAGGTGCACTCTTGTATTATAAGGATCTTCCATGTCTAAGTGCAACTACATACCATATACTGATGAACTTTCACGCAAAACTTTACCACAAAATTACCCTCAAAGGTGTTTCTATTTTGTTGCAATTTGGTTTTGCGGGGTGACTAACAAAATAAGGATATTTCTATGAGAAATCACAAGGATAAGGCTAAATTTATTGCGAATTAAATAAGATTACATACTAGAGCTCCACACATACAGAGATTCAAATGATTTTCAAATAAAATTAAAATAAAGACAAATCTCCCCTCGAAGGATAAAAAAAAAACGAATTAAGGTTGAGGACTTATATCTCCTAAGTACCTTCAAATCACATAAACTTCTGCACCAAAAAAAGGGAATAAATTTTGCAGGAGATATACATACTCGTAGGTACAACCACTCATCCTCTTCGCCCAAAAGCGACGAACAAATCCCTTCAAATTGATTTCGGTGCCGGAAAAAAAGGTAGAATGGAAATACAGAGGAGAAAGTACATACATATGTACATACATATGAAGTAGAGGTAAAGGTAGGAAAGCAAAAAAAAAAAAAATGTTTGAAACTCCCAAGGATATGAATAAAATACGCATATCCCTTCTAAATCAGCCAACAAAAAGCAATTCTCATTTATGTCACAAACCGTAATGCAATACATTCCTTATTACGAGTAAAATAAAAAGTTCTGCATGTAAATCAAGGAAATGAATAAAAGGACATATTTTGGAAATTATATGTGAGTTTAAAGGTAAATTGGAAACAATAACTGTCGCCGATGGTAGGCAAAACAAAAGAGATGTTCCTTCTGCGAAAAGTAGGGGCGGAATGTTTGCAACAGAAATAGGGACCTCAAGACTGACTGAGAGAAGCATTTTAAAACAAAATAATCTTCAAAGGACTCTTGGTACGAATTACTTCGTTGACGCTAGAATCTAGGTAACTTCACTTTAGAACCGTAAAAACACCAAAATACGTTACATACCTCTTCCTTTCTAATAGCTTATTTTAGAAGGAATGCTACCTGTTGGATGATATCGAGAGTGCAAATCTTAGACGAACAAGTGGACAAAACAAATTTGACCAAAGCTTGATCTAAAACGTTCTAAGAATTTGATTTCTCTTAATAGATTGTATATCGGCACTACAATAGGTGTCATCACTGGGCATTGTCTAATAGGCAAGCATGCCGCAAGGTTGGGTGTTTTTGCAAACGACTTTTGTAGAGGCTGCGTGGGTTTAGAAAAGGAAGAAACTATCCCTAACCTTCTTTGTTTCTGCCCAGCTCTCTCCCTAAGAAGGAAGCTTTACTTAGAAGCCTTCTACGACAATCATAAATTAAGAGCCTCTTACGCTTCATAAGAAGCTCAAAATGGTTTAAAGAGTAGTTAGAGAGAAACTTCCCTCTATGGTCTAAGTTGGTCTAAGTGTCTTGGCTATTCTCAGCTGGCAGCCATTTTAAACTAACCGAATCTAGTGCTAATGTGGGCGGCGTGGCGTAAGTGATTAGTGTGTCGGATCGCTACGCATGAGGTTCCAAGTTCGAATCCCAGAAAACACCAAAAAAGTTTTTTTCACGGTCCCACGTCTCGCGGACAAACATCCGAGAGTATGGTTGTTTCGAAAAAGCTTCTCAAAACAAATTGCCCTTCGGATACGGCACTAAACTGTATGTCCCTTCCATTTCGTGTAAAAAATATAACGCACACATTATGAGTGGTTGCGAGAAGCTAGGCCGTAGCACTTAAGAAGTTGTTGTGCCAAATATATAAATTTTTTTTAACCTAATACTACCTGTTTAAACGTGAACCACGCAGGCGGGTCAGTACAAATGCAGTGAAGTGGGAGGGTTATGATGGCTTGATTTCAGGTCATAACTTCGCCGAAGGAAGGAAGAAGAACCTCCCTGTTTGAATCCGTCTATTCTGGAACTTTCACACTTTCAGTACCCATCGACTCTACTTCAGTGTATACTTGGCTACCGAATATAGGGGAACGGTCTATCAACCATAAATAGTCACCGTATACAATAGAAAGTGTGATAGGACACTCTCTCTGCACAAGCTGTGTAAAAGAATTTAGAACAGAAGCTAGAACAGACATCTAATCCATATGGAAGTAATCGTCACTACCCTATCTCCTTTTTGGAATCCCACCCTTTTAAATTGTACAAGGCGTAGGAATATATTGATATAATAATAGGTACAGAGGTATGAGTGGCGGTTCTGTCAAAAGAATCCAATCAGCACTAGGTTACCCATGTATCCTGGCTGTTGAGGTGTGTTGGTGAAAAGTCTCTAAATCCAACCTGTCGAATGAAAGTTATTAGTTCTTTAATATTTTTCCCTGAGACCTTCTAAGTGAGTTGAAGAAGGGCTTGTCTAAAGCTTGTTGTCTGGTCCAAGTAAGTATCGAACATACGCATATAAAGTGATTAAGGGTCTCTTTTTCGGCAGTATTTGTTTTGTAAGATACCTAGTCTGGCTTCATAGTCTCCTATCGGGCAGTTTTTTTTTTTTTTTTTTTGCTAAGGGGTGTGATAATCTTCCAAAGATACTAGTAGCCTGGGCTGCTAGCATGCACGATTCGCAAGCCAGAATAATCGATGCCAGGAATGCGCCTACGTACTAATCCACACCCTGCACACTTCTACCACTCTCCCCGCGGGGCTGCCGTAAGGTTTTACTTCGTGGGGCTGTTTAGCAATTAATGATATGGTTCGTGTATTGCTCCTTCTGCTCTCCTTGCTCTCTCAATTATTCGGAGCTCTTTTTTCACATTCCTTATGAGTGTACAAATTTCCAGCCAATTCTCCTCTGATCACACCATTTGGTCTAAAAGGAATGGTGGACTTGGCAGGTTATTTCTCCATTCCGTGAAGCTATTGCAGTGGAATATTGCGTGATCTGTATCTTCCTCCTAGTCTGAACAATGTGAGCAGAGAGGTGAGTTATCATGTCCAAATCTATGTAAATATTTGCGATAGCCACCGTGATCCGATAGGAAATGCGTAAGGTGGTAGTTGCAATTCCCATACACTCGCTTGGTCCAGACCTCAATGATGGGAATCAGCTTCTAGGTCCACGTACCTTTTGTACTATTATCCCACCTGGCTTGCCTTCTCCTCCTCCTTTATTCTCATGACAATTCCTGCTGACAATACCTCTTGATGACTCGAGGTTCTCCTTTCGTAGATCCTTACCATCTCATTTGCAAGGATGTCAATGGGGAACATTCTATGACACAGGCTGCTTCATCCGATATTGTTCGGAAACCTCTGATTGTTCTAATCGCACATAGCCTGTATGTTGACCATAGTTTTCTCCGTGTTTCTATCGTCGCTAACGCCGCCACCCAGACCGGTGCAGTATATAGAAGAACCGAGCTAACCACTCTGTATAGTAGAATCCGTCTAGGTCCACCGATGTTTGGTACTATTCGAGAAAGGGCTGCCTGCAGTAATGAAGCCTCCTTGCTCGAGTATTCCACGTGCGTTTTAAAACTTAACCTGTTCTCGAGCATTTCTCCGAAATATTTGAATAATTCGCCCAGTGTCCCATGGTAATCGCTGTTATTTTGGCGATGTGCTTATGCGCTCTGTCTCGGAAGTCGTCTGTTGGCCACATCTTTCAAGATATGGCACAGTTTGTCAGTCTAGTTCACTTGAAGTTGGCTTTTGTGAGATAGTTTGAAAAGATTATTGCCTTGATTTCTGCAAGTGAACAGTGAAGTCTGACCAGTTCGTTAGCGTGTTTCTTTTCCATAAAAGTTACTGTGCTCTGGAACCCAAATCAGGGTTGCCTTGAATTGACCATCTAGCAAGGCTAGCTCATTTCGGCATTCTTATACTAGTTTGAAGGATATACTAACTGCATTACATTTGTGTAATTGTGGTTGCTTGATCTGAAGACAAGCTTCGCCGATAGCAAGTAACTCCGCCTGGAAAGCACTGGCAGTGTTCGGATTCAACGATTCAGAAAACACATCTACACCGACTCCAGAGTCCATCTTTGAACCGTCTGTGTAGATTATTGGATCGAAATCCTTAATCACCTATCCATCTTGCTATTCTGTTCTTTTACGGAATTGTACGTCGAAACGCTTTTTGAAAATCATAAAAAAAAAAACTTAAAACTTAATCCAGTCCTCTTTTAGCCATAGGGTATCGAGGTTTCATCCTTATTTAGGTCGCTCTTTTCCTCTGGAAGTTCCTCCATATGCATCTGTCTCTAGCTAATTGTTTGGCCGAGTACCAATTTTCTCTCAAAATTTTTTTCGACGGAGTTATTACAAGTCGTTTTGGGCCTTCCTCTTTTGTTTTTCCCTTCAGCTTTTGCTTTCCAAACTTTCTTTACCTGCCGGTTATCATCCATACGAACTAAGTGACCAAACCTTCGAAGTTTTTTATCATCCCGAATTCTACTTGTCGATTCCAAATTTAGTGTTTTTCTTATATCTTCGTTTCTTATCTTGTCGATTCTCCTAACTCCTAGCACTCTCCTGAGGTATTTCATCTCCATGGCTTGGATCTGGCTTTCCTGTTCCTTAGTAAGTGTCCAATTCTCTCCTCCAAATAACAGGATCGGACGGTACATTGTGTTGAAAATTTATATTTTTGTACTTTTCGTGATTTGTTTATCGTCTAAGAATTACCTTTGCAGGGTCACGTACAGAGCATTAGCCGACTGGATTCTCGCTTTCAAGTCATCTTCAGAGTTGCCTTTGCTGTTTATTATACTTCCCGATTACCATCACTTTAATCTTTTCGACATTGAGTTTGAAAACAACACTATGTCATCAGCAAATGCACATGCCTTCAGATAAACTGATTGTAGAAGTCTGTATCCTACTCTAATGTTTTCCATTCTCTCTTGGCATTGCCTGATTGCATCACCCATGGCGCAAATGAAGAGTCGAGGGCTCAAAATACTTCCTTGTCTTACTCCTTCTGATGTCAAGAATCTTTCCGACAATATATTACCAGTCCTTACCACATTGTAATTTTCTTTATATATACTCTTGATCGCTCGTATAAGATCATCTTTTACTCCCTTAACTGTAAGGCTTTCCCAAATTGTTCTTCTGCTTATTGTGTCGAAAGCTTTTTTCATGTCTATAAAACAAGTGTACACTTTCTGTTTTTTTGCCAGCTTTTTCTCCAAAACCTGCTGTACTGTGAAAGTATGGTCTTGTATGCTATGAGCTGGTCGGAAACCGCTTTGAACATCTGATAGTTGCCCTTCTACTTTTCTTCTAAGTCTTCTTTCAAGGATTGACTCATAAACTTTTAGCACTGAAGGCAGCAGTGTAATGCCTCTGTAGTTGTTACAATCTTTTGTGTCTCCTTTTTTGAATATGCGAAGAATCACACCATATTTCCAATCTTCTGGGACCTCATTGCTTCTCCACACCATGTTTAATATTTCAACAAGTTCTCTTCTTCCTTCTTCTCCTAAAAATTTGATACACTCAGGCGCTATCTCATCGATTCCCGGTTTGGTTTTCTCTGGGTTGCTCATTCCCAACAATTTCACCTACATCCCGACTTTCTTCTGTCACTATTACTTTATCGGTTATGTCCGTATTTAAAAGTTCATTGAAATATTCCTTCCATCTCTTTCCTATTTCTTTTTCTTCTACCAGGACCCTTCCGTCCTTGAATTTGAAATCATTTTTAGAATAATATAATCTGTTTGGAATTGTAGTCGACACGAGTTCTCTCAGTAGAGAATACAGAATATTACTATGGGCGTAGGGTTTCACAGAGTTTCGCGGTATGTACTGTGATATTTGTTATGCGTAGATCTAGGGGTCAAGGATGCAGAAGGACCATTATAGCATCTGACAGGGTTGACCGTATAGTGCCTGTGGTGCATAAACATGCTGTTTTTATACCTTTTTAAGTTTGGTTATATTATACTCTTTTCCTCCATAGTATTGATCCATATATGAGGATTGAACATACTACAATTGTGTTCAGCTATAGGGTTAATTTTGTTTGCAGGCCCCATTTTTTCCGAAAGTTTTGTTACGGGCATAGAAGCCTACACATGCTTTCTTTACCCGTAGTTCTATGTTTAGATTCCAGTTAAGTTGAGGTTCTAGCGTGACTCCTTAATACCTAGAATTGGGCGATAATGAAATTAGTTGACTATTTAGTAGGGGAAGTGGTATTTTTTAAGCGATAGGTGTGTCGGTCTACTGGGCGGGAGGTCCTGGGTTTGAATCCCAGGCAACACCAAAATGCTTTTCGGCAATCCCACCTGTAGCCAACGTCTGACAAACATTTGAGAGTATTCTCAGATACTGCATAGAAGTGTAACTCCCTTCCATTCGTGCGAAAAATATAACGCACACATCTAATATAACGTCTAATCTTCGAGGGACGTGCGACCAAGTTTAAATTCAGCTTCCCACTTTTTAACGGTTGACGTGGAAGGAGCAGAGTCCCCGTAAGCTTTTGTCAACTTTGGATGAATTTCCTTAGGGGTTAACCCATCCAAAACGAAGAATTTTATGACCGCACGATATTCAAGTTTATCCATTTTAACGAAAAAAACGCAAGATGTCTACTGCAAAAATTCGTGTAAACAAACTACTTGAGAGAACAAGTTGAAACTTGTCATACGAACTAATCAGAAGTGCACCCAGGCAGGAAACATCATTTTTGCTGATTGGAACGCTATCTCTGCGTCAGGTCGAGAACTTTACACCTTGCCCTCGTAGCTTGGCTTAGTTTTACGAATAATTTTGGAGAATAATATGTTGTTTGTGGTATAACAAAGCTAGTATTGCACTCTGGTACAGACAGCCACTCAAATCTTCTTATAAAGCACCCACCTTTCACATAGCACTAGATTCAGAAATGTATCTTTATAATTCGTCTTATTGTTGCATTCTGCCTTTAAGAATGTCATTGCTGATCTTGACTTTAGTACGCGTTCAAACACGCGATTGCTAAGTTATTGATTTAGTAGTATTGCGGCAACATTTATTTGCCTTTTAGTCTTGCTACCTTGGACTTTAGCGTCATCCATACCCAAAGTATTGCCGACATTTTATTTCAGCAAGCATCAACCTATGTATTTATTATGACGTTACCCCCCGTAGTTTTTATATTAATTCTTTCCCTCTTCATTTGTTCAAATATTGATTGCCTCTGGAAGAAATTGAATGGTTTCTTGGCCTTGTCCTATGAAAAGCTACGCCTACATTGCTTTCAAAATGAAATCTTCAACAAATTGAGCTCGTAAAAGCGGTTTTTTTTTAAGATCGCCTCGAAAGTAAGTCTTTAAGGAAAATGAGAACCTCCTTAAAGTTTCTTTCTCTTTAATATCGAATTTTATTTGGCATCCAATACCAAGTGCCTCCCACATATCCCCCGTGTGCCTTCTGCCTACATTGATTGGATATGTGCGTATAAGCGGAATTTATTTGGGTCTATTTAGGCTGACTTCCTCGCCGAAAAAAATACCAAAATACGAAGGGAAAGGTATACTTCCCAGAAGAATCCATATAAAAGACAAAAAGGACATTCCAATAAAAATGCCTCTCAGTCATATATACCAGCTTCAATGCTTAACTGTCACTTCAAATAAAATTCACTTCAGTGATCGAATATTACGACAACGAACAGAAGCGAGATGCTGAAGATGATATCAATGGCATTCACTTATTCCCAAGGATATGTATGCGAAGTCGTTCTCTAACAAAAAAAAAATAAATAAATTCCAAGGATGATGAGGCTTACATACGAGTATAACAAACTGCCAAAACCTCCCCAATTGGGAATAAAGGGACAAAACTTCATCGGTTTCCAAAAACAAAAAATAACTTTCTTCTTCCGAGTTTCTTCATCATTCCTATGAGTTTTTTTTTTTCTATGGGGATATCCCTCGGGAAACGCACAACCCATACATCTTCTCCAGAATCAAAGGGAACTTTTTTCTTTTTCAAAAACAGCATAGTAGCGCGTTGGTTAAGCCCAAACTACCTCTAGACTAAAAGATGGAAGTCTGTTTTTTGTTTTGCAAGTTGTTAAGGATAACCACGAGCAGCAAGTACAGTGTAGTACCCAGAAGCCCTGCACGAACATTAATTTTGGGTGAATTTTCCAAAAAGGACATCATTCGTCGAATGGTCTACTTTCTCTGCGTATATGCTTCTCTATAAACATAATCAAAACATGCCCACTGGTCGTGTATCCTAGAACGGAATAAATATCCTCACAGAAAAAAAAAAAACCTACACACATCATTCGAAATCGAGTTGTGTATGAAAAAGAATTCTTGCCCCCCGCCCCCCCATCCAAGGCTTTGGGTGTATTTATTTTCATATGCAGATACGGGGATTGTTTGGTTTAACATGTTTTTGTTTGGTTGTTTGTTTGCCTTTTGTTTTGTTTGTCATCCCTAAAATAATTGGAATAAACGCACAGGATATCATTCATTATAAAATAGGACAACGCAGAGAGAGAGCAAGCTATTCCGAAGTGAAAGAGAAGCAAACATATTGCTACGGCAATCTTTGGCTCTTGACTACTAAGCGTTGTTGTATGTCTAGGCCGGCACCACCCACCCGCCCATCCGTTGATCAGAGTGAATTTGAATTCGAAATAGAAGTAAAATGTGCGTATGTGTGTCTGAAAGGACGAAAGGAACAAATCGAAAAGTGTAATAAACATCAATTAGGGAATTTCATAACATAGCCCTGACTTGAGGCCATGAAAAGATGTAGATTTTCCAGAGAGTTATGTTGAATAAGGTCAGAAAGTTATTGCCAACATACCGTCGTACGGTTGAGTGGGAGGAATATTGTGTTTTGTTTATAGAGAAAACTTTTGAATTCTTATTTATTTGTTATACGAATATGGTATGACTTTATGAGGAGGGAGTGCCCGTCTGAAGTTCTTTAGATGGGTACACACACTCGGGGCGATGTATCAATTGAGAATCTATACCAATTGGAATCCTTGCAGCGATATGTGATGAAGGGAAACTTATTCATTGATGAGATACATATATGGAACTGATTGGTTGGCATATTATACACAATCCCGGTGAAGTAAGGAGAAAAAAACCCCAGTGGAGTTTCTAAAAAATATGTTCTGCGTACAAGAAAATACTATTGGACATTTTATCGAATATATATCAAATCAGAATGTCCATGTCCATGATTGATCTTAAGCAAAAATGCTCTCAGGGTAAATTTGACGTTCCTTTCTGGGCTGTTGCTAAACCAATCGTCGTCAGATACGTCAAGATATATATATTATTCTTCATACTCATCGTATCCACTATACCCAAGTCTTTCATGTGAAGAGACTTTTTGTCAGATCAAGTATGATACAATGCGCAACCAATATATTGCAATCTTCCGCTATCACAGCCACTGACTTAGTAACCATATCTTAAGAACTGGTGCAAGAGTATCCAAAGAAGCTAGTCTGTCTAAACGGTTAGTTCAAAATAACTCAGCTCTGTATTTCAAGTGGTAGTGACACTTAAGGAAACGAGGACGCTGACGAACTGGCCAGCCGGATGGGGTCTTTTAAAGGAAACCAATCTTTCTACTTACTTTACGTATATCCTTTAACCCCTCGGGAGGCATAGGGCATCAACCACGCCTGTGCGCCATCGTGTTCGGAGTTCTGCAACGCGTTTGAGCTGCTTCCAACTCATTCCTAAAGAGCTCGATTCCTCCTCAACTGTTCTGCGCCACGTTTGCCTAGGGCGTCCCACTATTCTGCCTGCCTGGGTGAGCGGATTCCACTGCATAGCGTATTTCGCAATGGAGTTGCCTTCGCGCCGTAGGGTGTGTCTAATCCATTGCCACTTTCTTCTTCGTGTAGTAATGCTTATAGGTTCTTGGCCCGTTCTCAGATAAAGTTGTTCGTTGGAGATGCGGTTCAGTCAAAAAATCCTCAAGATGATTCTTAAGCATTTGTTTACGAAGACTTGCAGCTTGCGTGTGTTAATGGTGCCCACCTTCCAGGTACTGCACCCATAAAGCAGCACTGATTCTACGTTGGAACGAAACAGTCGTAGCTTGATTCTTAAGCTGATAACATTACTTCTCCAGATTTTGGACTGCATTCCGAACGCAGCCTTAGCCTTCCCGATTCTGCTGCACACATCCAGTATGGTGCCACCGCGATTTACCGAGACGACACTTCCTAAATATAGAAAGTTATCAACTTTCTCGACTTCTTGTCCGGCAATGTTAAGTTGAGCGCGGGTATTAGAAGTGTTTATTTTTAGCCCCACTTTGTTTGCCTCGGCTTCTAGATTTTCGGCCATCAAATGAAGATCCATTATCCGATGTGAAAGTAGACAAAAATCGTCAGCGTAATCTAGGCGTTTAAGGTAAGATGTCATAGTCCAACGAATTCTATAATTAGCTTCCGTCAATGCTGCACGGAGTACATCACTCCTCGGTCCTCTGACACCTTACCATTGTGCACAACGTGGCAATTGCCGCCCTCATATGTAGCCTTGATAATAGCTATACGCTTTTCTGGAATACCTCTATTGCGCAAGGCCAACCAGATAGCATCCCGATTCAATCTATCGAAAACCTTCTCGAAGTCGATAAACAGCAAATGTAGCGGAGACCTATACTCAACGCATTGTTCGATTATGATCCATAAGGTGTTTATGTGGTCGATGCAGGAGGATCCAGCGCGAAAGCCTGCCTGTTCGACATCGAGAGTTCAATCTAAATGATCTTTAATTCGTTCTAGAATTATTCTAGCTATTATTGTGGCTACAGCTGGAAGAACACATACCATATACCTTTCCAGTTACCGCACTCCATCAAGTTACCCTTCTTTGGAAGCTTAATGATCATCCCCCTTTTCCACTCCTGTGGAAATTGTTCGCTATCCCAAGCTCTCCGTATTAGGGGATGCAGCAAATCTGCCGATGTATTTGGCGCCGCTTGAAATAGCTCGGCAGGGATGCCATCAATACCCACCGTTTTGTTCTTCTTGAGGGACTTGATTGCTGTTATTATTTCAGTTTTACTGGGAGGTACGGTGCGAATTCGGGAATTTGTTGCTTCGAACTGCTCATTCGAATTCAAGATCATACCGCCGTCGTCTAAGTGATTTAGCACTGTAGCAAAATGTTCTCTCCATCTAGTGAGCTGAGCCTCATCCGAAATCAGAAGGTTACCGTCTAGACTCTTCACTGGATGTTGTTTGGAGTTTCGACCACCAATGAGCTCCTTAGTGATGTTGTAAACAATCCTACTGTCGCACCTACTCGCTGCTTCTTCAGCCCTTGAGGCCAGTGAGTTGACATATTGACGTTTGTCACGTCTCACACTACGCTGCACTTCTTTCTTCTTCGCACGGTATTGGGCTTCAAGCTCGGTTCTCTCTACTGCTGAGGCCGCTGCAATCCGAGCCTTGATTGCTGTACGCTCATCGATCCGTCTCCAGGTGTCTGTAGAAAGCCTTGTGCGGTGGTGTTTCTGCTTTTTACCGACATAAGTGCATGCCCCAGTCGCAAAAGCATTTTTCACAGCACTCCAGTGGTCATCCATATTCTCTATGCTGCTGATTGCTTCTGCTTCTAAGGCAAGATGGTCCTTGAACTTGGGGAACCTTGGGCCTGTCGATATTAAACCTGGTGATGTTAAGTAGGTTTGAGCGGTTGCTGTTGACGGATGCAGTACGAAGGCGTAAATGAGTATGATTTAAGTCCGGCCAAATTTGTCTAGATATGAAACAGGTGCTGATGTCTCTCCACCTGACATTGGTCGATCTTACCGCTTCAGTGTTCAGTTGGAATTTGGTCAGTAGGGGCTGATGGAAGTCTCGACTGGCACCCCTTTGGCTAGCTTATCCGCTTTGCAGTTGCCTGAAATACCCAATGGCTCTTTAATTTTTACAATTTATTGAGACGTTTCAGTCTTTAGATCTTGAAGCAAACGTGGCAAGCCTTGAAAAAGATTTTGGAAACCCACTCCCAATTATATTCCCCCTATTACGATCCAAAACAAAGATAAAGTTTCCCAACATCATTAAGAATATTAAATACATTTTTGTTTTCTTTGCTGTTCTATCCCCAAAAAACTCTTCAATAACATCATTATCCTTTTATGAGTTTGCTCACTAATTCATCCTTAGGCAAACAATCCACCACCATTCCAGGTTTCGTCTGTGTCAACATCCTTCAATATATTTCTGAGCTACAAAAAAAACGATACGTATTCGAAAAGTATCTGGAATCGCGCGCGTCACCTGAAACTTATCTCATTAAATTAATAGACCAAGGGTTGTTCCATGAGTGGCCCCTCTCTCTGGTAATCATCGCATACTGTATGTCTTTATGTCTTACAACAAGTATGTGCTCTGCATGTTTACCCGAGGACATATTTTTTGGACAAATTATTTTCCGAGTACTTCTATTTTTTTTTTTTTTTTTATCCTTAATGGGAAAAATGTAACATGGTTCGAACATACTCCTATGATTCGATATTTTCTTTCTTTTTTTTTACCCATTTGCACCCTTAAGGGTTGTGATGAGTTGTGAGCGTGTGTGTGTGTCTAGTATGTGTGGATTTATGGAAAATTTTTGCACCGCCTTGTATTCGATTACTCAAACCCCATCCGAACCCCCAATGGGAGAATGCGTTTGGGAAATTCGATTTTACCTTTCGGTCAGTTCAGGATTTTTAATTGGATTTTAAAATACTGGAACTGAGTGGTGTTAGCTTCGGGTGAAAGTTCACAAAAAATGAGAACGAGACTGGATTGGTAATTTTCATCCCTTGTTTGTGCCGGGTTCACTCAGATTGCATATAGTAATTGAACTCAATACCAGACATTTCGTTTCGGGGCACAATTGTTTGATAAGAATTGCAGTTTATAAATTCTTTTTCTTATTTTTTTTTCTGGCCGTGCAACTCTCTCCAGTCTCGATATTTTGTCGGTGACATGGTCTTTTGTTGTCAAGCGCAGGAGCAGGGGTTATAGGAACTTGCATGTTTGAGTTGCAGTAAGTGATATCCAGCGGCGAAGTAGGTTCGAGGTTTTTTTCTTATTTCTGTTAAATCGAATCTGGTTGTACCTTTAGGGGTATGCTGGTTGATTACTTGCTTTCTACTTGGGGCCACTTGGAGGTTGTTTTTGACGTCAATCGTCGTTACAGCAAAGACCACATCTATATGTTTCGATCTCTAAGCATAGAGATGTAACTGTCTAGCTGTGTAAAAGTTCTCCGTAGTTGGATGCACATACCTGCTCATGTTTTCTCACAAGACATTTGCAGTAACCATGCGTCAATTTTGCAGATCAAACCATCCCTATAACTTGGCTTGTATTTTTGGAAGGGATTCTATAAGCCATGCATAATGATGTCCCAACACGTCCTTAAAAAACTTATAAGTTCAAATTTAGTTACAGAAGGAGGAAATTTCACAAAGAGTTGCCTAACTTCAAGCCGCGTTTATCTAGCTTAGTGTTAGCTTTTGGATGAGTGACTGCCAAAAAATGTATCTAAGAAATTTGGGGATCGCGAAATAGACTGCATTGGCACATAATACTGGCAAATGATATTTTAGACCACAAATGTGCGCTGTAATCTATTTTTTCTCAAGCTTTTGCTCTAATCGCTAATGTATCAGACCAGATGTTCTGATGAACCGAAGCATCTAAAGTAGGTCCAGCGAAGGTAGGTCTATCTCTCATAAAATATAGACTTTATGAATTATTCCATAAATATGTATCCTGGTATTTCCTCGAGATCCCTTCAGTATCTGCAGTGTCCATCTTCTTCTATACCCAGTTTCCTGAGATGCTCCTAAAGTGCACAGTGACCCGTAAGCATCTCTGTCAGACTTTAAGCTTTCGCACATTTACTTTTACTTCTTCTTCTTCTGTTCTAATTTTCGAAGAATTTTGGCTACCTCTGTTGAAGAACATCATCCCAAAGATTGGCCGGTTTGCCCTCTTATTTCTTTATCTCTTCTCATGTTTTTGCGATATTTGCCGTAGAATGCTTCGAGCTCCAAACCACTGAGTTTCTGAGCCATTTGTATCTATGCATTAGATGCTTCAGTTCCATCTACTCCCAGCTATGATGGTATCCATAACAGGGTGCCTTTATTGATATTTCATTGATCTCATACGAGTCAAACGCTTTGATTGCGATCTGTCTCTCTGACAGTATTGTGATGTCTATTGTGAATTTGCCGCATCTTTCGATCAAGTGAACCTCTGCTTTGAAAATGCTGGGAAATGTTCCCAGAGATTCTGAGTATTTAACTCTGTTTCCGCATACTCCTACCCCAAATCCATTCCCCCGTTTACAATTCGATTATGTGCTGTTTAAATTGGTCGAATTCACTGTCTCTCAATTTAGTGCGGATGTTTCGCTCTTAGTGGGCGCCGTAGCGCAAATGATTAGTGTGTCGGACCATTGCGCGTGAGGTTCGAAGTTCGAATCCCAAAAAACACCAACAAAGTTTTTTCATGGTCCCACCTCTCGCGAACGTCTGACAAATATCCGAGAGTATTGTAATCATGAGAAAGCTTATAAAAACAAATTGCCCGGATACGACGTCACTAAGGTTAGGTTAGGTTAAAGCGGTTAGTTGCAACGAATGAGTGCAGCCTGCACTCGGATCTCAAACGGATCCATTGTGCTCCCTTGACTTTCCTGGCTGAAGAACTGAAAAGAGAGGAAAAACAAAATGGCTAGAGTTCTGTGTTAATGGAACGGAACCACACTGAAGAAGTTATGAATTGCATGATGGTGGTTGGTGGCTTTTCAGACATGGGCATTTGCAAAGGAAGTATTCCGTGTTCTCCTCTACATCTGTGTTGCCGCATCCTCTGCAGAGTTCATCTGTACTTAGCCGCATTCTATTCCGGTGGGCCGCCCATAGGTTGTGACCGGTAATGATACCTACGTCACTAAACTGTAGGTCCCTGCCATTGATGTGAAAAATATGACGCACACAACACGAGTGGTTGCAAGAAGCTAGACCCAAGCACTTAAATAGATGTTGCGCCAAATATTTATTTATTTTTGTATCCCACTCTTACACGGCACCCTCTTTGATAAAGAAGGGTGAGACTTATGATCACCTCTAGTGCTGCTATGGGACAGGTTCTCAAATTCCTATTATTATACCGGTCTTTGCACTTTTCCTATGGATATACTCGCGGGCTTATGATTGTAGAGCTGGCTTATGCCATTGCTCTGTATGTAATAATGGATCATGGTGAACATCCACCTGAGAGAGGCTAGATTGCATCTCCAGGTTTTACCCGACATGTTCATGCAATTGAGTAGCATAGGCTGCTTAGGCTTTTACGTGTCCAGAAAAGTATACTATGTAGTGACCTAGATTAAAGCCCTAAATCAGGCTCGATTAAAAGCTTTTAAAATGTCCTGGGCAACGACTCTTGATTCCCCATCTTCTTCTATGGCCAATGTCCATTCGTGAGCTCAGCATGCAAACAATGCTATCTAGTGCTTGGGCTTTTTTGCAATCCAAACGCATGCCTTGAGTTACACGAAGTAGAAACATCCCATGAGACATCAAATGAATCTGCCTCTTTCATCATTGTCAGTCAGCCTGTTAATTTTTTTTAGAATTCCAAGTGCTTTCGTGGAAGGGGATGACATGCTCTTTATTTAGCTCAGCCTACCCAACAATCCTATGTTTTTCCCTTTTTTTTTCTTCGTAAACAGGAGATATTGAACCTCCATTACTTTTTAAGGATATAGTTAAAGTGCCAAAAGTAATTCGTCATTACTTACCTCCTATTGACCAATACGGTTCAGAGTGTCCTTAAGTACTTGCCTACTGAGTTATGGTGCAATATCTTCACGTAAATTCAACACCGAACACATTTAAGAATTCACTTTTACTATAATAACCATTGGTCACACATGTTGCCAACTCAATGAACCACTCTACCTTCCTCGACTGATGTCGATTAAAAATACATAAAAACTCGCTCAATCATTCATTGCATGCACATGAGTATCTAAACCACAACAAAAACACAGTCTGTGGATAAAAGACCCCAACTCTGGACGCAAAGCATACCCAACCAGACGCGCAGACCCATTGAAGGCAATTAAGCATCAACACGGATGTTTATCTTTCCGACTAAACCTACCTTTCTTCTTTCACTTAATTCACTCTAGCAAAAATGTGAATAATAAAAGCGAACAAAAGCCAGAGGAGGGGGAGGAGCAGAATAACCAAAACGAACTTCATACAAAGTAATCACGTTACCGTGTGCAGATACGAAGCGAATAATCAAAAATTTCCGTGTAAAGAGTTCACCCCTCCATGCTACGTACACTAGTCCTGAATCCTGTGTCTGTTTGTAAAGAGAATTTCATTAGGGTGACCACTGGCCGCCGCCAACGCCGCCGTCGACACGGCTCAAACGGAAAAATAATAACAAGAAATTCTAAAGGAGAAAAAAAAAGAAACAGAACATTGGAGGGCGAGAGAAAAAATCCACCCTAAACCAAAGCGACCCACTAGGACATGGCATCCTCGGCAACAAGGGTGGCAATCAGATTTTTTTTTCTTTACTTGGACAAAAACACAACATATACACAAGAGAAATACAAAAAACACAACTGACCACTTGCTGATGCCAGATCCTGACCGCCTCCTTTCAAGCTGTTGATGCGCTTCTACTTCCTCCCTCGGGGGAGACCATTCGTCCAATGATGGGGCGAGGGATGATTTGGACGCATGAATAAACATTAAATCAACTCAAATTTTTGTAACCAAAAAATAAAAAGAAGAAACAAAAGCAAAATCCTGGAACACACATTAAAATCATTGTTTCGTGGACATTGTCCAAAAGGACGAAAAAAGGAAAGCAGTCGAACGAAAGCGCAGAGAAAATGGAAAATTAAATTCTTTTCGCCGACAGCTATTTGTCCACATTCATACATGTGTGTGGCTGGGTGGTTGGACGGGGGGAAGTTTTTTTTTTTTGTTCTTATTTATTCATTTTAACATTTTTGTTATCCATTTTACTGATTGTGTGACCAATTCGATTCGGTTTCGTTTAATGTGACAGTGATTGTATGCATGCGAGTGCAGATAGACAATCGACGAATAAATGAAAAAGTAATGGATAAAAGATAGGGAAGGAGGGCGAAAGATACCAGAAGGAGATTGTATATGCACCTACAATTGTTTGTTGGCGCCCTTAACTATGGGGTGGCTGTATTACATGTGCACTTATCCGGTGATTTCGGTGATATATCTGTCGAAGGACATTAAGTGAATTTGCATGGCTGGTTGTCATCTGGGGCGGTACAATGTGTCGCGAAAGAAAATGTGCAGAAACCTTCGCGGACAGCGTTTATCGTTCAGTGTTCCTCTACTCAGACACTTATCTTGACCGTCCAGACCTTAATGTGACAAGGTTATACTGAGGCTGAAAGCTAGCCAATACTTTGTGGCAGCAACTTCATGGAAATCTCTCAACTATTCGAGATCCATTATTCCACTTTATACACGAATTATTCATTATTATTATAAATCCTACAGCAGCTTCACATCTGCATCAGTCAAATTTTCGAAATCCAATATCCCAGCAGGTCGTACAACACTTCATGCTTGGAAAACACTGCTGTAGTTCGGGAGGACGCGAACTGATTTAGATATGCCCTGAACCTACGTCTGTGTCCATCTTCGATCCATCTTCCTATAGACAGAGATAGATTGCGTGCTAGTTCGCTGAGCACTTTTCCATACTTCTCTGCTCGGGTATGCGCTAGAGAAATGTCTTTTCAAATCCAGTCATGGTGTCATGTAGTCCGTAATAGGTACTCGTATATTACCTTGGTATTTCTTTAGGATCGTGGAATAATTCGTTATATTTTGTCTCCAGCCATCTGATTGGCTTGATCGTAGGGAACTAATGGCTGCTGAAGCTTGTGTAAAAACATGTCTAACGGAAGCAGGCTACTGCTGTAGGTGAAGTCCCCATTAGACTGGTGGTGCCAATGCACGCCATTCTCTGTACCTCCGTGATCGTCATTAAGTTGATAGTTTTGTTAGCGTATTGCCACTATAAGAGATTGTCATAAGTCAGTATAGGTCTTGCTATAGCTGTGCACATCCATAATATAATTTTGGGTTTTGAGCCCCAGGTTTTCCCAAATATTTGGCTTCATGCGTAGTGAACTTTCATTTAAATTTAACTTCCAGCTTAGCTTCCTATCAAGCACAAGGCCTAGGTATCTGGCGCTGTTCGAGATTCTAAGGGAAGTTCCCCCAATGGAAGGTAGTACAAACTCTGGTATTTTTCTTTTGTTTGTGAATAGTACCAGCTCGGTATTCTGTGGATTGACTGCTCATTCTTGGTAGAAGTATCTTGGATCTTTAGCATTGCTCTTTACAATTGCTTACTAAGAGTCGGTAGGTATTTACCCGTAGCCAGCAGTATAATGCCATCCGCATATGCAATGGCTTTGACACCGCTATATCTGAATTGTTGAAGTGCTTCATTTAGAACAATAGATATGGTTAGGTTAGTGGGCTGGTGTAGGGACGGATATCTTCTAGACCCATGTTGGTACCCATGGGGGAAAAGAAGAATCCCTTCTTCGTGAAGAAAAAATAAAAGTCTCTGTCCGTAGCCTAGTAGAAAGCATATAGTACTTACTGTGCCCGCGAAACAAATCATCCAGAGGATTTGATGAAGTTTGCGATGTCGTTGATCGGGCTGTTGGACAACTCCTCTAAATCCTTAAAAAAGTATTGTCCAAGATATCTATTTCTAAGGTAGTAGAGGCCTGGGTAATGGCAGAGAAAATAGGTTGTGTCCTTGCGAACCTCCTTGTTGCCGCAGCCCCTACAAAGCTCCTCGTTCGTCAGACGCAGCTTTTTCATATGGTATCGCAAAGTGTTGTGCCCCGTAATAATTCCTATGAGAGAAAAGAGTGACTTTCTATCCCTCTGCATGAGTTTATTGGTTTTTGCACTGTCAAATGTAGGCCATAGCTTCCACGTAATGATGAAAGTATCTAGAGAGGACCATCTGTTGTTTGCCTCCATTAAGGCTTTGTTCTCTGCCCCAAGTTTGAGTGTGCAAGGCGGTATGTACACTGAGGGGTCGGATTGGTCCGAGCTTAGTGCTGAACGTCCTCTAGTCAGTTCGTCAGCTTTCTCATTCGCTGGTATGCCTTCATGTCCAGGGACCCAGCAGATCTCTAACTTGTGCTGTTTTCTCTACAACACTTCAAAAGCTTCGATTTTACTTCTGTAGCAGATTTTGCTTTTATCGCTGCCTGGCTGTCGATGAAAAAGTTGATATCCTCACATGGTATTGCCCTAATCGCAGTTTCATGGCCACTATTGTCACTGCTAGGACCTCCGCCTGGAAAACGCTGCTGTAGTTCGGAAGCCTGACTGGCAAGGAGATACCAAGCGTTTCAGAGAAGATGCCTGCGCCGACACCAGTTTACATTTTGAATCCATCGCTGTACACGGCTATGGTTCTCTAGTTGGGCGTTCTTTCAGTTTTCCATTCTTCTCTGCTCGGATAGGTGCTTGAAAATGGTCCTGTGAAGTCTAGGTGTGGCGTTGTGTAGTCTGTGCTAGACACATTGCCTAGGTATCTGTATAGGATCATATTATTACCCATTGCATTTGGTCTCCAGCTATCTGCTTGGCTTTACCTTACGGCACTAATAGCCACCGATGCTAGTATAAAAATGTCTAGCGGATGTTTAGATCAATAACCCACAGTAGTGGGGAGATCACTCCGCCTTTAGGGGTACCTCTGGAGGCATATACTTCTAACATTATTCCTCTGAGTTCAGCTTTTATATGTCTTCTCTCCAGTATGTACAGGGTGGGCCAACTACAAGTTTCTTTTTAAAAATGCAATAAAATTAACAAAATGAAATTTTTTTCATGTATTATGGCTTTATTAGTAAAAGCAGACATTCCCATTAATTATGGAACACAACGTCGTTCAAGTGGCTGCCTCGGCTGGCCTCGCAGTAGCGCATTCTATCACTCAAATTTTCCAAGACCTTGTTGATGGTTTCGAGCTGTAGCTCACGGATTGCTTGGATGATATTGGCCTTAAGTGCTTGAATTGTTTCCAGATTGTTGGCATAACATTGGTCCTTCACAGTTCCCCACAAAAAAAAAGTCCAAAGGGGTCAAATCGCAGCTCCGAGGCGGCCAATTGACATCGCCAAGACGGCTGATAACACGATTTGGGAATTTGGTGCGCAAAAGACCGATTGTGGCATGGGCTGTGTGGCATGGCGCGCCATCCTGCATGAACAAGAGGTTGTCCAAATCCATGTCTTCAATTTCAGTAAAAAAAAAAGTTGTTAACAGGGCTCTGTAACGCCCACCGTTGACCGAAACGTTGTTCCTGCCTCATTTTCGAAGAAAAATGGTCCAATGATGCCACCACTCCACAATCCGCACCAAACTGTCACTCTCTGTGGATGCATTGGCTTCTCGACAATAACGTGCTGGTTTTTCCGAGCCCCAGATGTGGCAATTTTATTTGTTAACGTAGCCGCCGAGATGAAAATGTGCCTCGTCAGAAAAGATGATTTTTCGCCCAAAATCGTTGTGCAATTCAAGCTGCTCTAGGGCCCTAACTGTGAAGCGATAACGAAGCGGATGGTCGTGCGCTTTCAATTGCTGAATCAATTGGACCTTGTAAGCGAATAATCCCAGATCTTTGTGCAGAATTCTCCTCAGGCTAGTGCGTGAAATGTTGAGCTGTTGAGATCGATGACGAGTTGATGTTCGTGAATTGAGTCTCACACTCTCGGCTACAGGAGCCACATTCTCGTCTGTGCGCACCGTACGACGACGGGGACCATGAGTGTTGTCCACTAGCATACCAGTCTCATGAACTTTTTGCACAAACTTGCGTACAGCAGGCGGTGGGTGCTTCATTTCGGCCAAAACTTATTTTCGAAAAACGCACTGTTTGGGCTACACAGCACTCACTTTGGAAATAAGTTTGCAATATTTCCCAATGTTGTTCAAGCGTAAAGCGACTCATTTCGTTCCGCGGAGGTATGATGCTGACTTTCTGTCAAGATTTCGAGCGGGAAACAGCTGTCAGTGTCAGAATAACCTATGATTTTAAAAGAAATCACTAGATGGCCCACCCGTTATATCAATCTTAATGGTGAGTGTGTTGTGGATATTAAGATTTGTGAGTGCCCCATATATCTCATCCGTTCAGTAGTGTTACGTTGAGCATTACAAAAGCTAAATGAAAATCCACCTTATTATGAAAATATCCAATAAATTCTAAAAGCTTTCGAACCCAGTAGCAAACATTTCATACATCTATTCTAGACTATTGCAGTAGTTTCATCTAAATCTGATAGATTTTGTAATATTCCTCCACTTCGTACACCAATTCTTTAACATGGCAGTTGAATCCGAAAAGTATTCGAACACATGCAGCACAGGTCTCCGTACCCAAACATCATTCGGATGACCAATTAATCCGCCACTTCTTCAGCATGATGGAATCCTCTTGAATCCTGAGAACTATTCCATCAGTATACCACTCTATCCATCATGTCCTCTTGCACAAATTGGGCCAATGGGAAAACGAATTACATATCAATTAATGCGAACGTAAATGTTCCTCATCTCAGTATGCATATGACATCCTGTGAGCACCTCCTGAGGGACTCTTCCTTCATTATTATTGTACCACTGGTTAAAAACTACCAATTTCATGGATATTTTATTTAATATTTAACCCATACAACAGGAAAAAAAAAAGTAAAAGATTAATAATGCAGAAAAGGATATATGCACCATTCCAGCGCCACGTTGCGGTAAAGTGAATTTTAAAGCATTTTTAATGAGTACGCCCAGGACTAATGGAATTTTTGTTTTTTTTTGCACTCCTTTCGTCCCTCCAACCTATCTTACTTTGCATATTTTACTCGCATAGCCAGAAAAAGGGTGGTAGATACACATCACACTTCTCTCTGGTGACAGTGAACGGTGTGGCATGGTAGTGTACCAAGTGAATGGACGATCTGAATCATTTCATTATTCGCATTGTTTTTCCATTTTCAATTTGATAACAATTAATTCAAGTGGCAGAGGGGCGTTTTCCTCCCACTTTCAATGACTTTTCGGGGGTTTTTTCTCTTTTCATGACATTTTGTAGGCATTAAACATTTTTAAATTATCTTCAAATTGACTTTATTTATGCGTGGTATTCGCTTTATAATTATATGAATATTTATGCCTTTCCTGGAGGAAGAATTCAGTAATTATAGATTTTTTTTTTTCGTATATACATTTATACTCCCCGGGTTTTTCTGTTCTGGCTCACTGGTGTCGTTATTAACTTATTTAAATGAGGCGGCAGTTGATAGAGACGGAGAAGTAAGAGTGGAAAAGGTAAAAATGTAATTAATTTTTAATTTTTAATTTGTATTGAATTTATGAAGTATTATATGATTCATAAATTCTCAGTGTATATTTTTTGCTTTTAATAGTGGTGTACCAAGTGGGGCAAATATTGACGTTAAAATTATGACGATCTCACTTATCAATTTGCAAACCCATCAGAATTGATTTTTTTTTTTAAAAAAAAAGGATCGCTTGTGTACTGTTTTATATGCAAGTCTGTTTTAGTTAAAAATAGAAATAAAAAATAAACTGCTTGGTATTGTATATACCTTTGGCAGTATTGGTTTGTTTACTTCAAAGGCGTCTAAGTGTTCACTGTTGTAAAATAAATTATTTAGGTAGGTCACGTTGAAATTTGTTTTTTTTTCGAGGGTAGGTGAAAAATCTTCCATAGACACTATGGGAATAGCAAGCGCGTGCTCATAGTAGTGTCAGATTCTTAATGACTAAAATAACACCACCATTCGATATAAATTTGATAGATATCGCAACTCAGTATTTTTTTTTTTTTTTTGCCTAAGGGGTGGTGGAAAACGCTACTGCTCACGAGAAACAGGCCCGCTCTATTTCAGGTAGTGTGCGACTCTCTACTACTTCTACTCACTAAAAAACCACCTTAAACACTTTTTCATCTTGCCACCATCCACTCCGGAACCGCTTTTGCATTACTTCAGAGTGATGTCGTTTTCTTTCCCCTTTCGGGGCCGGCTTTTTCATATTTGTCTCTTGCTTGCGGGTTAATTCTTTCTTGTACATCAGGCTTACATAAATCTCATGAGGGTGATTATTATGTCTTCCTCTCTCTTTTTTGTTTTAAGCACTTTTTCTATAAAGGAACGTACTTGATTCCAGCTCTGGTCACTCATTGACATTTTTGTCACAATGTTTTCCGGGGTGATGACGCCGATTAGAAATTCTAGCGCCCTTCTTTCAGCTTCCCATCTGTTGCACTCGAAAAACGCGTGGTTTGCGTCATCCAGCTCTAAGTCGCCATATTGACAAGCTCTGCTCCCTGTTTTGCCCATTCTGTGGAAGTAGGCATTGAAATAACCGTGTCCGGCAAGAAATTGGGTGACGTAATAATTTCTATCCCCGTGTTTCCGTTCCTTTCATTCACGATGTTGCTGATCAGCCTCGTGGTCTATCGTCTTCTGCTTTCTGAGCTCCATCTCTCCTGCCATTTCTGTTTGGTGAGCTCCTTTGCCTCCTCAGTTGCCGCTTCGACTCCAATTTCCGCCTTTTTGTCGTAGACGTATTTCCTCTCTGCCGCAAGGAGATCAATAGGGGTCACTCCCGCGACTGTGAGGACGGCTGGTTCCGACACCGTTCGGTACCATTTGTTTCCTGTATTTCTCTTGTCGTAGTGCATCGGCCCACATCTCGCACCCATACAGGAGGATGGCGTGGGTGACTGTCATCAGGAGCTTTCTCTTGCTGGCTGTTGGGCCTCCAACGTTTGCCATTAATCTGCTCAGTGAAATTGTGACCTTCGTAGCTCGTTCCGAGGCAGATCTTATTTGGTGCCAGAAAGTGAGCTTCGTGTTTAGGACCATCCCTAGGTACTTCACCGCTTCCTTGCTGGTTATTATGGCAGACCCTACTTGGGAGTCGACAATAGTTGGAATCCTCTTCTTTGTCAAAAGGACTATCTCCGTCTTTTCTGTGGCCAAACCTAAGCCATGTTCTTCCATCCAGAGGTGCACCCGCCTCACCACCTGGTTGAGTTTTCTTTGTGCGCTCTCGGTGTCTCTTGCCGTAATCACCGCGGCGATATCATCTATATACTCTACCAGAAAGGTGTCTTTGGGCATTTCCATACGAAGGATGTCATCGTAGGAGATGTTCCAGAGATCGGGTCCCAGGATTGATCCCTGCGCTGCTCCAGCAGTAATCTCCTTTATTCATGGTCCGTCTGCGGTGTTGTATAACAGCTTCTGGTCCTTGAGATAGTCCTTCACCATCCGCAAGAGATATTCGGGAATCAAAAGTGCTTTCGAGGGCGTTCAGCATATCGCTCCATATGGCCGAATTGAAGGCATTTCGCACGTCCAGAATTGCTAGCAATACGATTTTTCTTGAATAGTGGTTGCACTGTTGAGCCAATTGCACGGTCATTACCTTTTCTTCAATTGCTCCGATCGTAGAGTGGCCCTTTCTGAATCCGTGCTGTCTTTCGGACAAATCTCCTGCTCTCTGCACGGCTGCTGTAAGCCCTGGTTTTAGCAACTTTTCTATGAGTTTCCCTGCGGTGTCCAGCATACACAGAGGCCTGTACGCTGATGGGGAATCCGGATCTCCTTTTCCTTTGCTGATCAGTACCAAGCGCTGTAACTTCCAGCTCCTAGGGTAAACTCCTTCCTGGAGACAGCTATTGTACATGTTCAGCAGCAGCTGAGGACATGTCTGCCTACTGTGGGTTCAGCTTGTCTTCTTCTACCCCTGGTGACTTTGCGTCTAAGATGTAGGCATCGTCTTCGAAGCGCAGCTATGTCGTCGTTCCACCAGTACACCGGTTTCCTGTTTCTCCGCTCACTCTGGGCATCGAGGCATCACATGCCAGCCGTATGTTTTGCATCGTGGCCTCAACTTTTGTTTCAGCAGCTCCCGCTGTTTCTAGGACTGCGCTTTTTCCTTCCTCGATTGCGGATGTGAAAAGCTCTTCGTTGAGTTTGCTAACGTTCCATCGCGGCGTTCGGCTTTGGTTTTGGTTCGGAACGCTTTGCTTTTCTCGTAGGTCAAAAACGATGTACTGGTGATCGCTGCCCGTGTAGTCTTCGATAACTCTCCAATTTTCAACCCTTGCGGGTGTCAGTTCGGATGCGAAGGTTACGTCCGGGATAGTCTCTGCGTAACCAGGCCTCCTAAATGTGGATGTGTTGCCTATGTTCGCAGTGATAAGCCCGCGTCTTGCAGCCATCTCGAGAATTTGCTTTCCTCGTGAGTCTGTAGTCGGCATACCCCACTCCTGTGCTCTTGCATTGAAGTCTCCAGCGACCAGAATCTCTCCCTTGGTCTCTTGAATGAAGTCCTCTAGTCGGTCCAACTTTTCTAGGAACTCGTTTATTCTTTCGTTTGGCGTAAAGTAGCCGCTGATTATCGTAAGTCCCGCGCATTTCACCCAAACGAAGCCTCTTTCTGCGCCTTGGCTTTTCACGGGGAATGTCCTTGCGTTTGGGATCCAGATAGCAGCTGTACCTAGCGTGTCCGCCATCCAGCTAGGCCCATCTTTATTCTTGTACTGTTCGTTGATGATAACAATATCTGCTTCCAGATCTATTCTAAGTTTAACGAGGAGGTCGTCTGCCGTTCGGCTCCTGTGAAGATTTCCTTGGAGTATTCTGGTCATTGGGCGCTGTCTTTCGTCGCTTTCTCAAGTGCATCCCTGAACACTTGGCAGGTTCCCGACCCCGGCATATGAGACAGCAAAGCTGGTGTGAGATTCCACTCGGCACATAAGCAGCACTTTGGGCTTGCTTTGCACTCTAATTTTCTGTGTCCTTGTGCTCCGCAATTGAAACATAGGCCCTTGCTTCTTCTATCCGTTCCCTTGCAGGTGTTTTGCTGGTGTCCATAGCCGAACAGGGCAGGAATAGAACTCACGTCTAGTCTACAAAGAAGTAAGCAGTATCTCCACCCAGCTTAGAAGAGGTTGGTGCAGCTATTAGAAAATTGAAAAATAACAAAGCCATTGGCTCTGTTGGCCTACCTGCGGAGCCTTTTAAATACGAAGGAGTGTACACGAAACTATCGCCCAAGTGTAGGTAGACGAAAGCATGCCCGTTGGCTGTAATATCAGCTCTATGTTCCTCATCTTCAAAAAAGGCGATCCCATGTCTTGCAAGAATCGAGGCATATCCCTGCTTAAGGTCGCATGTCTTAAGCGCTACAGTCCGGGGTGGACCTGGATCTCAACCAACAAGCCTTTAGCCAGCATGGATACGAGTCAGCTGCCTCCAGCGCACGTCAAGTTGGTTAAGGTCCCCCTCCACTTGTTTGCGCCACCTACTGCGATATCGTCGTCTGCTGCGCCGTCATCCGCGGTGAATTCAAATATTTTCCGGACTGGAGAGTTGGGCTCCACTAGCTCTACATCACTCAGCCATCTTAGTCGCTGTATGTGAACTCTTCTGGATAAGTTGAAGTTCTTGTATAGGCCGTATGGTTTGGCATTTTACCTTCTCCTCCACTAGCTGTCTATGCAGACAAGGCCAAAGATCACTCGAAGAACTTTTCTATCAATGTAACCAAGGGCATCCTCATCCGATTTTGACAAAGTCCATATCTCTGTGCCAGTCCATTGTCCATTGCCCTTCTGCAACACAATAATCGACACGTAGCAGCATGGTTTCAGGCCCACCAGATCGACGGTAGAAGAAATTTTCACACAGAGACAAATCCGCGAAGAGACCAACGAATCGGAAGTCGAAAATCATCGCCTATTTATCGACTTTAAGGCCGCATATGATATCATTCATCGTCTTTAAGCTCTATAATGCGATAGCTGAATTCGGGATACCATCAAAGCTGAACCAGCTTTGTTGCGTAACCCTGGTAAAATATGAGCTGCTCTGTTCAATTTAGAAATAACTCCTCTGAACTATTCCGAAATTGCAGCGGATTTCGGCAAGGAGACGTGCTGTCATGTACTTTCTTCAATCTCGTGCTGGAACATACAGTGCGCAGAGCGGCCGTTAACATTTGAGGCACTATCTTCCACAATTCTGTTCAGTTGTTGGAGAACGTAGATGATATTGACCCAGATCTCAGCGTGCTGTCAAAGAGGGATTTACTACAATGGAAGGTCTGGCGAGGCTAGTTGGTCTTGAAGTAAATGAGGACAAAACCAAGTACATTTTATCAAAAAAAATCGGTCTGTTCGGAACATAGGACAGAATATCACTGTTGATCTCTTTCACTTCGAGGTGGTCAAGGAATACAGCTACCTTGGAATGAATATTAATCCCACAAACAACATCTTTATTAAGATTCGACGAAGAATAGCCCTAGGATCACTTCTACTTCAGCTTAGCAAAACAACTGGGCTCAAAACTCTTAACCGGATGGACTAAATTAATAATCTACAGAACACTAATCTTACCAGTCCCAGCGGGGCACAGCAATCAGCCACCCGAGGAAATAAAGGAAAACGAATTACATCAAAGTTTTTCCAATCACTGCACCAAAGAAAGGTTCCTGCCTGGTAGTACAATGGACCAGAGAGAGTCTGAGTGCTCTGGGATTTGGGTTTCCTTATTTAAAAAACAAAAAATAATAATCTTACCAGTCCTAGTGACGAGTGCTGGATGATAAGTAAGAAAGCTGAGCTAATATTTAATTCTTTCGAGAGAAAAATACTTCGTCGGATATTAGGTCACATGTGTGAGGATAGCGATTGGAGGAGATTTAACCACGAACTTTATGCGCTGTGCGGAGATATGGATGTGGTCCAAAAAGCTAAGATACGTCGAGTACATTGGCTCGCCCACATCAGGCGAATGGGCAACAATGCGCCGGCTAACAGAATTTTCGAATCACAGCCCATAGGTTTGAGACGATAAAACCACCGAACATCGGATATAAGGACCAAGTAATCGCCAGTAAAGCTAGAAAACTTGGTCTGCGTAGCTAGAAGTAGCGTGCCCGTGAGGAGAGGAAGGGTTGGAAGGATGCTATGTCTCAGGTAGAGACTCTACCTATGCATGTGTCGGAAGCCCATTAAATGGAAGTAGTGATGACTGCTATTGTAGTGCTGATATGCAATCTGTTGAGAGAAATCAAATTCTTAGAGCGATTCAGGTCCAGCTTTCACCGAATTTGTTTAGTCATTAAAATACGTTACACGATACAGACTTATGTATGTATGTACAGAAAAACAAATTGTAACTTATTGACTGTACACTATTAAAGCATTTAGTCATCCGTTACCTCGCCACTAAGTACTTGCAAGTACTTCGGAAGAACTTCTAATTGTTCACTGCATTTAGAAGCACGAATGAATTTTGTCCAATCCATTTTTCAATATGACCGTACAGCTTTATTCGTTTGCTATCGACCATTCCACCAAGTCCAAGTAATGAACTGTGGTCTGTTGGAAAACATTTAAGAGCCTTATCTGAAAGCAACTGTAGGAACTTGACAAAATTACATCACGACCATTCCTCACGAAGAAACAAACTTGCCTACCCACTACTTCCTTTGCCAGCGGCACTACCTCTCCAAATTTCACACCCTAATTACCCCCACCTGACTTCATCTCTGTTTTGTAAAACAAGAAACGTTTCTAGCTCTACTAGTCCTCCGAGTTTTTTGCATTCAGTGTCTTTGTGAAGTAATTAAATTACAAGCCTAATTGATTCCACCTTTTAATCAAGCGAATTCCTTCACATCTAGTTTTTTTCTTTTCAGTCCAATTCATTCAAATTCCTCCTCTTCTTGGTCTTTTTTTTTTGCTAACTTCAGTTTTTCACCAGGCTCTTGTGTCCTTTCTTCCTTTTTTTTCAAAGTAATTACCTTCAACTAAAACCAATCCCTCTTTTTTTTCTCCTCGCCCCCAGCCAATTCCTTTCTCAAAAGTTAAGAATCCTTGAAATGAAAATGAACTATAAAATCTCCTTGTCAACCCGCACTCAAGTTCTTTTCACGAAAAAAAAAAAAAAAAAAAAAATGGAGGGACATTTAAATCTTTAATTAGGCCATTTCTCACAATTACTTGTAATTACAAATTCTCCTTCAGTTCTTCTTCATTTCGTTCACTTCCCTTCTGTTTTTGAGTTTTTTTTTTTCCAAGAGAAAGGAGGAAAAATCTATTCATAGGCAGCAGGTATCAAGGACATCCAAAATAACAACTGTACCCGGATGAGGAAGGAGAAAATGATGAACGCAAAGCTAATGACAGAACGAAATCAAAAGTCATTAGAATAAAAAATGATTCGGAAATAATTACAAAATCCTTTTGCTGGACTTTAATCAAGAATGCTAATGAAAATTCCCCAACCAAAATGGATGATCCTGCGATCCTATTTTGAATACCTTTTCATGGAGAGAAGATAGTAATTTGTTGGGGTGCAAAGAAAAGTCGGGGGCAGGACTATAGGCAATTGAAATTTGTTGAGCTGAAGAGGGGGAGCATGCTGTAGATAATTTAATCGTTTTTGCGGATTCGAAGACGGGATTGATTGGGTTTAATGAAAGATAAATAAAAAAAGACAAGTGTCCTACATATGTTGTGTCAATTTGGGTAGGTACTAGGCAGCAAATTCGGCAACATTGTAATCTCAGGCTTGAGAAAAGGGACAATTCTTTCCTTCAAACATGGACATTGAAATATAATGGTACTCATCTCCACTTACATCTCAATTGAAACATCTTGACTACGCTGACGATATATGATTACTCTCCCACAGAACTATGGACCTCCACCAAATGACAGCAGATGTGGAGAGAAAGGCAGACGTCGTCGGGCTGAAAATGAATACGGCAAAAACTAAAATGATCAGTCTTGGAACAAATTCATCGGCTCAAATATGCATTGCTGGACAACCGGTAGAAATAATAGATGATTTAAAATATCTTCGGAGTACTGTCCTCGACCGATGGTGGAACTGAACTTTATATAGCCAACAGGATCATCAAAGCAAAGTCCGCGTTCGGGGTGTTGTCCAAAATATGGCGAAGCAATGCAATCAGTTTGAACATCAAGTTAATACGGTTCCGCTCCAACCGAATCAGTGCGTTTATATGGATGCAGCACATGGAGAATGACAACTACTATCACCAGAAATCTACAAACGTTCGTTAGTAGGTGCCTAGGCAATATCTTAAAGATTTTCTGGCCCAATCGTATCTCTAACGAACACGTTTACGAGAGAACGGGCCAGGAACCAATAGGCACAACCATCCAACGACGGAAGTGGCAGTGGATTGGTCACACGTTCCGAAAGGGTGACATTTCCATAGCGAACCATGCTATGCAGTGGAACGCTTTAACTCAGGATGGCAGAGACCTGGTGGTCCGAGGAGAACATGGCGCAGAACAGTCGAGAAGGAAGCATTGCAGTTGGGAAAAAGTTGGGGAGAACTCAGGCACATTGCCAGAAACCGTACACGATGGCGCGTAGGCGTAGTAGAGGCCCTAGCGCCCACAAGCGGATACAGAACATAAGTATCTCCACTAGTATGAAAATAAGTTTTATTTCGTCCCATATTGGTCGCTTTGGACGCTATGGATAAGAAAATTAAATAAATGTGTAGCAGTACTACTTTTCATATTTTCATATAATTTTTTATTCTTATCATTTTTCATTTACATATTGCACTTTTGTTAACTTTAATTTTTCTTTGCCAAACTCGGGTAGATCAACCTACAAAATGTCATTTAAACATTCGCTAAAAAGCTTCATGTAAGCTGTTAAAACTTTTTTTTAAAGACCGATTTTGTAAAAGCTCCATTTCGATGCTATAAAAGAGCAGCCGAAATGTGGTTCCTTCTTTCAGTTTAATCTTCATCTATGAGCTTTCGAGCAAACACTTTAAGGTGACCTAGACGGCTTTGCCCGATTGTTTTTGTGTTTTTTCTGCGATTGTGAACTAGTCTTCACCACTATGACTGTTCAAAATAGTTGAATTTGAATACATAGAGGAGTTATACTCAGGTATCTACATTTGTAAATTTTTTTCTAATCCCTTCTTTTCTCCCGAAAAAAAAGGAGTTAAAACGAAACCCAGCCTTTTACTGAGTTAAGGATACCTACAAACAGTTTTAGTGCGATTTCGCCATTCGAAAGGGTGCTCTGTCGAGGTTGTCTTGGGCCATCAATTACCGCCAAATTTATAGTCCTTAAAATTTCGCAATGATTCCTTTGTCAAATACGGGTATTCTGAGATGAAAACTGCTAGGCATTGCATTTTATCATTCTCGATGCATAGTCTGCAGAGCTACAGGGCTGCTGAAATACAAGGTAAGGCCATCTATTTCTGGTCAGACTGGGTGATGACGAACAAAATTATGAAGTTATTCCGCTCAAGATTCATCAGGAAGCTCCCTCCACGAGTATTCAGGGATAATAAGTTTTGTTTACCATGCTCCTCCATGCTCTCGTATGTCATTAAAGTGGCCTGGGAATGCGGTGAAACACCTGGTGATTGGCAAACGGGGGTGATAGTTCCTCTTTTTAAAAAAGGGGACAAGAGAGATTGCGCCAACTATAGGGGTATATCCCTATTAAGTCTCCCTGGAAAAGTCTTCGCTAAGGTGCTAGAAGCAGACAGTTTCGGGGCATGAGCAGTGCGGTTTTCGTCACGGTAGAAGCACAACCGACCAGTTGTTCACTCTCAGAATGGTTCTTGAGAAGGCCTGGGAGTATGCTAAACCTGTCTACACTTGTTTTGTGGATTTGGAAAAAGCATATGATAGGGTTCCTAGAGGCAAACTCTGGAGTGTTCTGCAGGAGTATGGGATTGATGGTTCCCTGTTAAGGGCGATTCAGTCTTTATATACAAACTGTAGAAGCTGTGTTCGGATAAACGGTGTTAAATCAATTCCTTTCACTGTGGGCGTTGGACTCCGCCAAGGGTGCGTTTTGTCACCTCTCCTCTTCATTGTATATATGGATTGGATGTTGCAGCGCAGCCGTGGCGGGGAATGTTTCAAAGTGGGAGACCTAAGGACTAGTCATCTGCTCTTTGCGAATGATTTGGACATCCTTCGGACCTCTCAAACCGAACTTCAGCGCGTACTCGAAAGGTTTGTACCCATTTGTGATGATGCTGGAATGAAGATCAACGTGAACAAATCGGAAGTAATGGTCGTACCCAAAAAACCCATTCAGTGCACTCTGCATGTTAGTGGAGTCCCACTGAAGCAGGTGGATAAGTTTAAGTACCTCGGGGTCTTATTCACGAGTGATGGGAGGAGCAATGCCGAGTTATCCTGTAGAATTAGTCAGGCTGGATCAATTTTGAGAGAGCTTGGGCAATCTGTTATAAGGAAGGCCGAACTTAGTGTTCAAGCTAAGCCATCGGTTTTTAACTCGGTGTATATTCCAACTCTCACCTATGGTCATGAAATTTGGGTAGTGACCGAAAGAATAAGATCGCGGATACAAGCTGCCGAAATGGGGTTCCTTCGCGGTGTTACTGGAATAACTCGTAGGGATCGAGAACACCAGAGTACGCGAGGCGCTCAATGTTGAACGGAACGTTCTATGCTTCGAACGATCTATGCTTCGATGGTTTGGTCACGTAGTACGTATGCCTCCAGACCGGCTTCTAAGATGCGCCATGGTTGCCGTGCCATCAGATAGACGACTCCACGGAAGGCCTAGAAATAGATGGTTGGACCAAGTCCGACATCTCTCCTAGAGCCACCTAGGGATTCCTCCTGATGAATTGGAGTCAGTGGCGGAGGATCGAGAAGGATGGAGAGTCCACCTGAGCATCCTACCCCCGCGACCCTCATGAAGGATTAGCGGGCGATTGAAAATGTATGTATGTATGTATGTATGCTCCTTCGTTGGAATAGATTTTCGTGAGCTTGCAGCAGTTATCATGATGAGCGCCATTTTTGACTAATAAGTCAGCACATTAATGTCAAGAGCACCTGTGTAAAATATTTACCGAGACTAACTGAAAGGTTTACAGCAGGTGATTCTGTCGTGTCATCCACGAACCTGCTACATTCGTTCTAAAAATATTCGAATTCTTGTTCTAGCCTGGTCTAGCAATTTGAATCGTCTCAACTTCACAGGCTGATGTTTCCATGTTAACCGCACTAGTCTAGCTTGTTCTTCCAATACATGCATATCGACATAGGATATGATCTATCTATAGGCAGGTGTAAGCAGATTCTTATTATCAAAGAACATGTTGATGAGCTGAGATCTACAGATGTGCGAACATGTTCCCTTGTAACCTGCTTTATGGGCTGTGTGTCCTGTGGCACCATCTTTGGCTTGTAGCGCAGTCCAATAACAGTGAGTCCTCGAAAAAATATATCCCAATCACTCTTCCTGCAAAAACGCTGTGCTAAACAGTCGCTCTTTAGGAATGTAAAGCCATCTTGTGTATCCTGTGTAAGATCTCAGTTCTCCTAAAGTGGGTGTTCCACTGGTTAACAAATCTATTAACGTCGAATCATCCTTAAAAACAGCTCATACATAACAATAAGGAGAAGTTATAAAAGCCGTCGAGATGCGTAAGGCTGTGCACTTTGAATTTTCTCTGGACTCAAATAAGTATACCATTTAAACTGGATGCCAATTTTTCATGACTACAATTCTTGCTAACTATGTGAGAAGTTCAAAACTACCCTACAGTTTGGTTTTGAGGGATTTTGTTGTTGGTGTTTTCGAATATATGGTCGGGTTTTTTGTTCCGAACCAAAAGGTTACCAAAGTCACCGTATACGTCTATGGTTGGGTAGCAAAGTGGTAGCACATAGTGCGATCAGGGTTTGTTCGATGATTTGCTGGCATCTGGGTTCTATTTCTAAGCGTTATACTTCGCTTGTTATGCAAAATATGTTCGTTTACCGATAGTCAGGCTTAGTATTCAATTGTGGTATAAAATTCTTGGATGGTCTTGCCCCTGAAATTCTTGCTAAAAATTTGCCAATTAATTTCTTGAAGGAAATGAAGAGGTTCCATGGTATATTATCTTTTTTGCAAAATATCGTTGGTAACCTAGTCGTGAGGCGTAAGAACGTGCCCCAAAATTCTCAGTAAGTCGTTGATTTTAGAGTGCAGCCCAGGGTATGTGGGTTTTGATTGCTTAATGAATTGACATTGATGTTATTATGAACATACTTTCGGAGTGGATGTAGGCTACATTACTAGTACTGTACACAATTCCTTTTGAAATAAAAAACTTCAAAGGATATCTTAGCTTTTCGTTACTCTAACACGCTTACCAGCTTCTTAAAGTTCACAACTCTAAACTCTTAAAGCCTCAGCTTTCGTTAATTTTCATCCTCAAACCACACTTAAACTCATTAGAAACTCTCATACTCTATTTTCTCCACAAAGTAGATTATAATATCTATATCGTCCAAAATACCGTTATAACTAATTAAGCTCTCTTTATCCTCTATCTCTGTATATCTGTCTATTTTCAGGTTGTGCTTTCGTAAAGTTTAGTTCCCATCAGGAAGCCCAAACAGCTATAACTAATTTACACGGAAGTCAAACTATGCCGGTAAGTGTTGCACATTTCACCTATAAGATACATATACATGCATACATATATACAGTACATCTGAATCTACATCCTCTGATAATAAATTGAATTAATGCTACTTTAGCTGCTCAATTAAGTTGTGCAGAAGTTGTTCACTGCGGCCAAACGGACGACACGGCCGGCGCGCAACGGGACGCTCTCTATATATGTATAGAGGAGTGTGCTGCCTTTGGTTCTAAATAATTGAGGACACTCCTAAAGGTGTTATCTATGGTGTATCCTGTGTGTTTGCAAATGATTAATTCGTTCTAAGGAAGATTTATATTTGCATATTTTTGGGGCTGGGTTAGATTCCTCTCTCTCTCTCACTCCAGGTTTCATTTAGTTTTATGATATGTGTCAAAAAGTCAATTAAAGCCGCAGATTTATTTAGGGATTGTGTTACTTTTAGTTAAAAGAAAAAAAAAAAAAAGATATTTTTCATCATGTACCTACCTTCTTTGAAGGTGAATTTGTAAGAAAACTTTGGCAATTTATTTTGAATAAAGTCCTCAAGGGATTTGCGTTGTGTGCCTCTGTCTTTTGTTGATTGTAGAGGAGATATGTCTATGCAAGGGACCTTTTTGGGACACCAGTGTGCGGATTGAATGTATCTTCATTTATCACAACTTACGTGTTAGTATCTTTAGTGATTTTTATGAACTTTTATGTGATTTGTCACACGGTAGGTGGGGACAAATGAATTTTTTTCCTTAGGGTGGACTATAAAGGATGAAGATGTAGTTTGGAAATGAGGCGTTAAATGAGAAACTGAGGGAAATAGAGAAATTATACATGTAAAGGTTGACATGGAGTATCACGCGCCCTGAGGCTTAAGTCTAGAAAACTTGTTCTAGAAGTGAATATGGAGATTAGTAATTGAATTGCTCTCAAACTCTCGAAGCATTTCCAATCTACCTCTTTTCAAATCTGTATTATGGTACCACGTGTGATGTCGTTTGTCCATCTACCGTAATGTAGTGAAGTTGTTTAGATTGCTTTCAATAAAATAATAGATAAGACATCTGCAAGGACTGATAACTCTTCTTAAAAAAATTAACGTGAGCGAAAGGAAGCCATCTAGTAAGACGTTGTCCCCGACTTTCTACTGCTTAAAGATTCTATATTGACGGATGCTACCAGTGTATTGCTAAAATTATGCCTGTTGTCTATGTAACTAGCTGCGTAAGCCTTTCTTCATTTATCCTTCTTCTTGTAAACCAAGTTTAGCTTTCTTTATTTAAAATCTTACACCACAAAATCAAAGGCATAGGCACAGGCATTTTTGATGACGGAGTCTTCTTGATGACAAAAGTTGTATACCATCAAATCTAAGCAATTGGTATTGGGCTTCGAAGAAGTACTCAAAGAAGAATAACTATTTGTTATTTCCCGAGCTTCATTACACCATACCTCATCATTCATTCCTATATTTTATAAATCTGCATTATGTTGGTTACTTTAAGTAAAAATCTTTTCAGAAGCAAGCCAATCACTTTCGCTAGGGATTCTACTTTATTGGTTCTGGAAAACCAACTCCATTGTAACTGAAATGCTCATATATTAGAATTAGACATCGGTGAGATACCTCTTGGTACTAGTACTGGTCTGGAAGCATCATCTTCATTGTAGAGGTGACCATTATTTTAAAAAATTTGCGCAGACAGCCAATTAAATATCTGAAGCCTAGCGAATGTTTGTCAAGTTCGCGAGAGGTAAGACCGTGAAAAATCCTCTTGATGTTTTTCGGGCGAACACTGAACTTTACGCGCAGTTATCTGACGCACTAACCACTACACCGCGGGGCCCACGAAGTCCAAACCTATCTTGATTGTCTTAAAATAACTTAAAAACCAATAAACGGCATTCAGTGGGGTGTTCATTCTTATACAGCTTATATTCCTAGAAGCAACCTTAGGTCTGTATCCTCTCGATAAAATACTATGAAGCTAATAACCACAGAATATATATATATATATATATATATATATTTGGCGCAACAGCTCTTTAAAGTGCCAGGGCCTAGCTTCTCGCAACCACTCATGTTGTGTGCGTTATATTTTTCACACGAATGGAAGGGACCTACGGTTTAATGCCGACTCCGAACGGCGATTTGAGAAGCTTTTTCGTGACAACTATACTCTCGGATGTTTGTCAGACGCTCGCGAGAGGTGGGACCATGAAAAACTTTTTGGTGTTTTCTGGGATTCGAACTTGAAATCTCATGCGTAGTGATCCGACACACTAACCACTTACGCCACGGCGCCCCCCACAGAATGGCTTCATCGATTTCAAAGATATAGATCGTTTTCACACGTTGTCCTGAAGCTGAATCTGAGAAATATACAAATGCTGGCATAATACTTTTTTAAACGTGTTCAGAGCCACGGGTACACCTCAAAATATTTTAATTTTTGTAAAATACGAATATTTTATCCTTTATTATAAAAAACTTAATGAGCAGTTTTGGCCGCCAACGTCTTGTCGCGCTCCTCGGAAATGCTCAACTTAATACCCTTGCCCTTTGGCAGCGGGATGTATGGCTTATTACCCTTGCCGCTGCACCTGAGAATCCTTGACGTGGACAATATCGAAGGAACCTGGATATCTCTCGCGATTGACGACGGTACCAACACGACCCAAATTTCTACCTTTAGTGATCATGCACAAGTTGCCTGAATCAAATTTGATGTAGTCGGTGGTCTTGTCGGTAGAGATGTCCACTTGCACAGTATCGTTTGCCTTAATTAATGGATCAGAGTAGCGAATAGTTCTACCATCGTGTGTAACGAGGAATGGAACTTCCTTGGTACCCAACCGAGTCTTGCGGACCTTGCACAGCTTGTACTTAGCTTCCTCGGCAGAGATGCGGTGGATAGTGAAACGTCCCTTGACATCATAGACCAAACGGAAGTATTATCCGGTCTTCTCAATGGTGATCACATCCATGAATCCAGCCGGGAATGTAGGGTCCGTGCGTACTTTACCGTCAACTTTAATAAGACGCTGCATGACAACTTTGGTGACTTCAGCCCCAGTCATGGCATACTTTAGACGATTTCTCAAAAAAATCATCAAGGGAAGTGACTCCCTCAGCTTGTGTGGGCCGGTTGAAGGACGAGGAGCAAACACTCCTCCAAGTTTATCCAACATCCATGCTTTTGGTGTTGCCAAACACTTCAAATGTTTTTTAGGTCCTCGCGCCATCTTGAAAGACAATAAAAAAGGAAATACATCCGCTATTACCAACTTCAGTGGTGTTTTGTGATTTTGCAATTTTGACACCAATTACGCTAATTTTTTTTTTATAATTTGCGCGCACTCAAAGGGTTATGAATACCTTTAACACGTTTACACACAGTACGGGCGTTGGAAAGGGTAGAGAGAGAGAGAGAAAGATTTTGGTGTAGTATTTCTTGACGCTCAGTTGTTTATGCTTCAGAGATTCTCCGGGGGTGGCGTCCAGATAACTGGGGAGATTTTTCTTATATTTTTTGTCTTTGCTTCTGATTCACAGTACTTTTTTCCCGATAACCGATGTCAAGGGCAAATCACTATCAACAGAGCGAACAACTTTTCCGGCCATATGACCAAGCAATTCCCAGTGTTATGCCTTCGCAATAGTGTTCACACAAGCTTTCGCAAATGATCGGACTGACTTTATATATTTGATGAGAAATAAATAAATACTTGCTGACATCAGGATTTGAACCATGAACCATTAGCGTGGCAATCGACGACTACACCATTGCCACCCCCAATTACACTAATCTGGATAGGTTTGGAGATTTTCAAAGATTTGACAAACAAGTTAGCGGAACTTGCGCGACACTTATCTTACGACTCCGGTCTCATAGATATGCCGTCTGATGCAATGACATCAGAACTTCAGCTGATACGCAAATCCATCGGCTTTCCTTGTGTTCAGGACTGGCTTCAATCAGACTCTGAGGAGGGATGGAGTGCAGTCGTATTTTCATGGAAGCCTCCAAAACCATTTAAGGGTCTGGCGCTGATATCTTTGTGGAAGACGACAACATTAGGCTTCTTTTATCGGTAGACAAATATGCGCCTGTTTTTCAAGCGAAAATTTATGCAATCCTAATGGCCATGAACTATGCTGTAAAGAACAGGTGGAAGGGATGTAGCATTTGTGTCTGTAGTGACAGTCAGGCTGCGCTTAAGGCCTTGCTTAAGCCTTTAACCACTTCCAAAATAATTCGTCAAACTAAAAACTATTTGAACTCGCTCGCAAGGCTGGGTTTTCCATCTCTTTTCTGAGTCCTGGGTCACACTGGGATCCTGGGCAACGAGATCGCCGACGAGATTACTAAACAAGGCTCAGAGGAGGCGATTGAGTCTCTACGAACACAATTGTGTGTAGTATGACTCTCCACAATGTAGATTGACTAAACGAATGCTCCCTTACGTCTGTAAGAAAGCAGCAGTATTCTTGCTGTCTCTCAGCACAAAAGACTGCAGACAACTTATAGGCGTCTTGACAGGACACTTCGCTTTCGCCAAGCAGCTTAACGTACTGGACTTAAGTGACTCTACAATCTGCGACGCTTGTGGAAAGAGCGACAACACAGTGGAACATTATCTCTGCAACTGTCCGGCATTTGCTCGTATCAGGCGGCAGATCCTCGGTGCGGATGAGGTGAGTTCTGGTACTGTAAGCTCCTCATCACTGAACTAGGGTTTGCTCTCTGGTAGTACAGTGGACCAGTTACGTCTGACTGCCCCAATCGAGCGTTTCCTACCCCGAGGAAAAAAAAAAAGAAAACAAGTTTGGTAGTCACTGTCCTGGGCTTTAGTTAAGGTTACGCTTCTATTGTGTCCTGTTATAATATTCAATTCCTGTGTAACTTATAAGGGCCAATTGCTGTTTAATGGCGTCTGTGGCATGTGGACATAATTTGATTGTTGTTGGGTGGGACATTATAATTTCTTCCATGTGGGTGCTCCAGTAGATGCCTATGTCAAGAGAACGATATCCTCAGAACTAGAACGTCTCCAAGCAAATTTCATAAGGCAATATTAAAGCTGGTGTCCCTAGTTAAGATCTATGGCATTTCCCACTGCAGCAAGCCAGTAACACCCACTCCACTAGTCACCAGACTATTCTCCGCCAAAACACACTCAATTATCCTTAATTTATACCTCCAAAAAGTATTATGAAACATTCTCTGTAAAAGAGTGTAACAGCACTCTCAAACATCCGTGACAATGCATATAAATTCCGCACCCGCCCATCTAGCCGGAACGACGACGACACAAGACGCAACTAACAATCCAATTTCGCCTAGAGAAGCAACACATGTGTTCCAAAGGACCATGCGAACAAAATATAAAAAGCTCTCCTCGAGAATATCTAAATAAAATATGAATGTATACAATTTTCGTCCATAAATGACGCCATTACTCGAAGATGTTCCGTTCCTCACTTGTTCACATTACTGCCATTGTTCCTGCTACTATACCAACACACGAATCCTTGAAGGAGGCAAGGTGACACCAGGTGTAAGATATATTCTTTTGTTTTTATTTTTATTTCTTCTCTTTCGTCGTATCGTTCCTTCTTGGTGTTTGTCTCATTTTTATGGATATTTTGTTTTTTTTTTTTTTATTTAAGGAGTGGGTAAGGATGTGTGCATAACACTCAATTTAGCCGCCCATTATTTTCCCATACCCGTACAGACTCACCCACACAGATGAGCATTTATATTCGGTTTGACATCTATTTTTCAAGAAAACGCGATTCGTGAAACGCGAAACGGGAAACGGAAGACTTCCTTTAATTTGTAACCTCGCCAAGGATAACAGAATGATGTCTCAGGACGAGGATTCTTTTCTTGTGCTGCCAAAATCTGAGAGAAGGGAGTCCTTTCTTTTGTTGGACAGGTGATTGAAGATTATTTCAACTGTGCGCGACTCCAAATTGAAAGGAGACCCATGGAACATGTGTGTCGGTCGCCCCTTCTTTGTGTGAGTGGAGATTTATGTTGATGTTTATTGAAAGCGAATTTAAGGAAAAAAAAAAACAGAAATGAATGCAAAGCACAGTGACGATGAAGAAGGAGAAGACAAAAAGAAAAGAAATTGCAAACCAATCTCATGGGACGTGACTGTAATAGGCAACACACTCACTGACAGCAGTCACGAGGGGGTTTTGGGTGTTTTGAAACAAAACGCAA
The DNA here is from genome assembly GCA_945910035.1 of Brachypalpus laphriformis. NCBI lineage: Eukaryota > Metazoa > Arthropoda > Insecta > Diptera > Syrphidae > Brachypalpus > Brachypalpus laphriformis. The sequence goes on from OX246756.1 coordinate 164,782,378, forward strand.
AAAAAAAATCACTTTCGTCCTTTCTTCCTGTAGATTCTTTGGAATGTAGAGCGTCTCCTGCTGTTTGTTTTATTTCCTTTTATTGGATACCGCACCATCATCAAGTCAGGTGGTGGTTTTATCAAATTAGTTGCGATAGAGATTATGGGAGCGAGCGAGCGTTATTCCATCCAAAGGCGAAGATCCTGCCAAGGTAAATTGAAATTGATGGCACAATCTGTCTGCTTGTAACCTATGATTTTTTTTTTGGTTTTCGAGGCACATTCGAAACCGCGCACAGTATGGTGGGTGTATGAATAATATGTGTAATTTGCGCAAGGCTATACATTATCCTGTGCATTTGCATGAGGGACACGCGAAGGAAACAGCCGCGGAGAAAGCCAATATAAGCTTCAAAGTGAAAAATTAAAAGAAATATTATCTTTTTCCGGTATCGCGCATTTGGAAGGGATAATTAAGCGGAAATGGGAATGTGTATTCATCAGTAGAAGACCTGTGCATTAGGCTGCAGGGGATTTGGTTTTACTTTGAATAAAAAAGGGCGCTTGGTTTTAATCCTACGAACATGGAAGTCGATTGGTGATTTAGCCGGATTGAATACGGAAATGTTGTTGAAAAAAAAGTTCTTCATCGTATAATGACTTGTTCGATGTGAAGGAATAGGTAATTTGCATTTTACAAGCCTACAATGCATTAAACTTGGTTATAAAGCTCTTCTAAATCAAATGCCTCCACTTTCCAGAGCGGTACCCACTCACTCAGTTATTTGAAGAATAGATTAACACAAAACGGGTTCGCGAAACAAAATACAAGAAATTGAAACAAAATACGAAATTCGTAGCGAATTCTCCCTGACGAGTTCAGACACCACCCATGGAGTATGTTTGCAATGAAACTTGACACTACTTCACTTTCAAACTTTCCTACCTCTTCTATTCATTTCCAGCTTACGTCATGCAATTGCATTACTGGAATTAAACCCGTAAGCGTTAGAATTAATAAAGCACAGATATACACTTAAACACTGGATAAACAATTTTTTGTATGAATCAAGTGTCAAGTTTCAAGCCACTGACTCAGCCTGCAGAGGCCGTCCAATACAAGCTCGGACATCCGATGAAGAGTCTTACGAATTTTTTGCACTGTCTTTATGTGGTTTAACTGGTCGATAGCGAAATGGATGCCGCCAATGATATGATTTCTGACACCATCATATTAGGTGCCAATGACTATATTACTAACAGAATAAATAGCATCAAACAAAAAGCAAATTCGTGGTTTGACCAGAGCTGCAAAGAGGCTGGAAAGAGTAAGTTTTCTGTTTTATAAAGCCAACAACTCTGTTAAGTTTAAACAAGAAAAGCCTTCAATGCCCGCATTACAAAAGGCAAAATATTCTACAATGTCCCAAAGGTAGAGAAATGTTTGATCATTCGTCAAAAATGTTAAAATATTCGTTTCGTCTGCTATCCCGGCGCTCATTTACAATCAGCTGTCCGCTCCCTAGACGATTCCAATCTGCTTGCTGCTCACTATGTTTTGTCTCCACCTGTATCTTGAGAGTATCGGATTTTCCTTAGGGCAAGTCCACTTTCGCACTCGTACAGCTGCAGGAGTACTCATAGGTCTTAACATACTGCTCGTTCAGATGATGTCATCTCTGAAGAGGTGTTCTACCTCATTAGTGAAACCTCTGCGTAAGCTTTTCTGTCTGACCTACTCTTCTTTCGAGAAGATGGAAAATAGCATTTGTCCAGCCCGTCACTGAAAAAGGGGAATTTTCTTCTACCTCCAACTACAGACCCATTGCACTTATTTCCCTTCATTCTAAGGTCATGGCAACGGTGATAAATCGTCAGCTTATAAAATATCTTGAGTTACGAAAACTCCTCAATGACCGACAGTATGGTTTTCGTGGCAATAGGTCCAGTTTTGATTTGAGGACATATCTCACCGAGAGGTAGGACCAATCTCCCTTATTCTGGTAATAGTAAGATTTTTGTCAAAAAGAAGCTATGCTGAGTGCTCTTAGGCTGCCCAAGATCTAGGACCTTAAAATCCGCAACTTTACAAGCGATTTGAAGATTCTAGAGTAGATTAGATTAAATTAGATAGATTTTTATTTTTATACTAAAAAAAAAATAACAAAACAGTGTATAAACAAAAATCGGTTAGCATGGCATTGCCGTCTGCCTGGTTGACAAAAGGCTAACAATTATTAATTATAGCCTAATAGCACAGAAATTAATTAATTCTTTATTTTTCTCCTTTTTCTTTTTCTTCAGAAGTTTCCATTCAAAACTCTTTCTCTGTATTGTAAAGCAATTTTGCAGTACCTGGTTAGTGTTGTGACGTTATTTTCATTAAGGATTTGCAAGACTTGGTTCTCCGATAAGACATCGTTTCCAAACACAGAATTCCTTGTTTCTCGCAAAATTGGGCACCTGCCAACAAAGTGAAAAGTATCCTCCCTCTCAGATAAATTGCACATGCCACAGACTATCGGTAGCTCATCCCTATGGGGTACATAATTCACTTTCAGGAGCTCTCCACGCAGTTTTAGGACCGTTGCAATTTCTTCTATGCTGTACTCATCCCGGAAGTAATTATTGTGCTGCAAGTTGTGGCATAACCGGCTGTAGACTCCTCTATGGAGTGACCCTGATGCCTCCTCTAGAAATCTTTCCCTGATCTGCTCATCCACACGCGTGATTAATTGGTAAAGTTTAGGCTTCCAACTCCTCGCATCTTCCACACTAAGCTCCATTCCACATCCACTAGCTAATTCCAGCCACTCTTTGTACCATCCGGTTTTATTTCTTATAGATTGTAGAGCTGCTTTCTTCGGAAGTCTATAGTCTGGCATGTTTAGTACTCTAAGCACGTAATCCCCTTGTAGCTTTAGGGTTTTTACAAAGAGTGGTGATAGGCCTGTCTCCAACATGAGCATGTAATTTGGCGTGTTCGGTGGCAGATGAAATGCTCTCTTTATATAGAACCTAAGGAGTTTTTCCACGGTTTCAAGCTTGAAGGACGGTTAGGTTTAGTGCCCTGTCTATGACATAATTTCCACCATTTAGTTTTTTAGCCAATTTCCAGAATTCTGAGGGATTATTACACTGCACTAGTCTTCGAGCCTCTGATTCATAATGCATTCTCCTTTTTGCTGCGCAAAACCCTTTAAACTCTATATTAGCCTTAATGTATGAATTTTTCATTGCAGATTCATTAAAAATTCGGAATAATTTCAGCCATCTGAACGACAGTCGCCTCGCCTTACTGCACTCATTATCAAACCAAGGTTCTTTGTATCGTTGTTTTTTGTAATTTTGTTGGTTGTTGATTGGGAACAATTCCTTTATAATATGTTCAATTATGTCAAAGTCCACATAATCCCGGGATTGTAGCTGCTCCTCCAATTGCCTTCTATATGCCGATGCTTTAGCCTTGTTCCATATTAGCTTCGGGAGAAGATTCATATTCCTTGCACCCAAGTCATCCGTTACTATCATCTTCGAAGTCTGTTATAAGGGTGCCCCATTGCTAAATAATAATCGTTGACGAATGTCTCTGGTCCTCCCACAAATGTGAACTCTCCCTGTTTGTCACTCAGACTTGTACCATTCAGTACTCGTAGTCCAAACGAATCACAAAATTCCAACAACTGCGTACCCTTTGCATTACAAATATGATCCTTAGGTTGACGAGTTATTCCAGCTAATCTGTTTCCCATACCTTCTTCTTTGCCCACTCTTGCGTTCAGATCTCCTCCTTCTAGAGTATATTCAAAATGACCCCTTTCTCAAAATCCCACATACTATGCTCAAGAAATACCGCTTCTTCAGGAAATTCAATTTGGTCATTGGCCTTACCAAATTCTCAAACTTGGCACACAGATGGTTCCAAATTGGAAAATGGTAGCACTAGCGCAGGGGTTTATGAACCCAGGTTCCAACGTGCGGCAGCGCTTGGGAAATCACCAACAATATTTCAGGCGGAACTCCATGCAATCGAGCTCTGTGTACGAGAATGTCTGCGAAGAAGGGTCGAGGGGACTCGTATCTATATCCTCTCAGACAGCCATGCAACACCTATGGCTCTGAAATCATACACGGTAGGTCAAAACTTGTATGGGACTGTCTAAACCTACTCGAAGATCTCGCATCGAAAAACACCGTCACTGTGGCCTGGATACCAAGACTCGAAGGCTTCGAGGGCAACGAACTGGCGGACTGCTTAGCGAGAAGAGCCGCTAGTAGCCCACTAGTCGCTCCTGAACCATATTTTGGAGTCACATGACATAGCGCAAACATCAAAATAAAGAAATGGGAATGTGATCATTATGCAGAGTACTGGGCCAAACTTAAGGGCCTAAGACAGGCAAAGAAGTTCATTAATCTCAACCGTTGCAAGCCTAAAAAGCTATTCGAGCTTAGGAAAGCACACTTAAGAACTTTAATAGGCTACTTGACTGGTCGTTGCCCACTCAGGTACTATCTGCACAAGATAGGAGTAGCAGATATAGACGAATGCCGGCTATGTGGAGAGCAAAAAAAGACGGCAGAACATATTCTTTGTGAATGCCCTATGGCCGCAAGAAAAAGTCTTCTCCATCTCGGGAGGGCTTTATTGCCCTACTCTGACTTCTGGAACATTGAGCCTGGAGCTTTGTTGAGGTTTATCAAGAGCCTTAACCAAGTTCTCAGCTAAATACCGGGCTGGAACAATAGATCTTATAGGTCGCAGTGCGTACACAGCCCTAGTATAGTATAGTATTTAGTATAAGATTGTTTTCCTTGATATTTCTAAGACATATGACAGTATTTGGCATCCAGCTCTTTTGTCGAAAATGCCTGCATTTGGTGTTGACGAATCTCTTCTTTACTTGATTAGAAATTACCTTTCGAGCCGTTCAACTCAATTTGTTTTGGACGATTTCAAGTATGGATCATACCAAATAAATGCTTGTGTCCCCCAAGGGTCCGTTTTGTTTCCGACTCTCTTTCTTATTTTTATTACCGATCTCGTGTCTGGTACTCCTAATCCAATACAATCCTTCACTGATGACAGTACTCTCAGATTCTCATGTTCTTTTCCAAATCCATGTCTCTGCTTTTCTGTTGTGGAACTGGAGCGACAGCATACGATAAGCTCTTTGAATTCCGATCTTGACAACGTAATTAAATGGAGTGCAAAGAATAGAGTGGAATTTAATGCTTCGAAAACACAATGCTGTCTTCTATTGCTCAAGCGAAACCTAAACCATCAGCCATTAACACTGAACGGCATTTGCATCTCTGAAATCGAAAAAAATAATTCAATTGGTTAATCAACCAGAGATATTGGAGAGAAATTCTACCAAGATCAGCTTTCTGGATGAGTTGAGGCTTTGGTATTTACAGAGAAAGAAGGCCCCTCTGTATCGCATTTTTTTCAGGCCGGCTGCCAAAAAATGATATCCTGTTAAAAGCCTATTAGAAGTGTGTTTTCTTAATTGTTTCCTACGCCTTATCTCCTTGGTTAGGTTAGGTTAGGTAGATGGATGCCTTGTGACAAGAGAGTTGTGCCCAATTATTTAACGCTGAAAACACTGTAGAGATGATCAGCTGTTAGAACCACCCAGATAGTAATATGAATCTCAGGAGGTCTAATAGCTCAACATTAGTCCTTAAGCTCCGAGTAGAGTAACTACCAAGAGTCCTCTTTCTTTTAACGGATACTGCAGGCCAATCACAATCACAATCAATCATGAGAAGCGCGCGTTCGAGAATATCGAGAGTTTGTACTCCAGGAACAATGTACGGAAGTTTTACCAAAAAGTAAAAAGAACGTGTCAGAGAAGCAAAGCCCGTACAGAAACCTGTAGAGATGAAAATGGAAACCTCGCAGCAGAATCACAGTCGGTGCTGAGAATATGAAAAAACTGCTTCTGCAGACTGTATAACGGCGACGAAGACCAACATCCCGCTATCAGACAGAATGAACCATTCAACAAAGACGATGATAGTTGATATTTCCATCCACCTGATTGAAACAAAGCAATATTCAAGATGAAATCCAACAAGGCTGCTGACGGCTTACCGGCCGAACTTTTCAAGGCAGCTGGTGATGAATTGGTAGAGTGCATACATCAACTCCTCTCTAAGATTTGGTCAGACGAGTGTATGCCTGATGAATGGAACCTCAGCATCTTTTGCCCGATCCACAAGAAATGAGACCCCCTCAACTGCGCCAATTATAGAGGCACCAGTCTCCTCAACATCGCATACAAGATCTTTTCTGCGATATTGTGTGAACGCCTGAAACTTTTTATCAACAGCCTGATTGGACCCTATCAGTGCGGTTTCAGGTCAGGAAAGTCCACCATCGATTAAATTTCCACACTTCGGTAGATCCTGGAGAAAACCCAAGAATTCCAAATCGATACTCACCATCTCTTTATCGATTTCAAGGCCGCCTATGAAAGCATCTATAGAGAAGTGCTTTATTGAGCCATGTCTAGTTTTGAAATCCCTGCCAAACTTGTTCGTCAGTGCACGATGACGATGGAGAACGCTCGCTGCTCGATTAAAGTCGGTAATGACCTCATCGAGACCTTTGGTGTCAAAAAAAGTTCTAGACAAGGTGCCGCGCTGTCGTGTGACTTCATTAATATTGTACTTGAACGGATATTGGGGAACTCATAACCCAACACCGGAGGCACATTCTATCACAAGTCTGTACAATTGCTTGCATACGCCGACGATATACATTATATACATTATCGGAAGAACTCAGCGGGCTGTCACCGGTGCTTTTGCAACCATTGAAGCGGAAGCGGCCAAAATAGGTTTAGCGATAAACGAGGGCAAAACCAAGTATATGCTGTCAACAAGAAGGAACAGCCAACACTGACGAATTGGACAGAACGTCACTTCGCGATAGTAAGGGACTTTGTCTACCTTAGCTCTGCCATAAACTCTAAAAACAAGATCAGTGCCGAAATCAAGCGAAGAATAACTCTTGCCAATCGCTGTTTTTTGGGGCTTATAAGGCAATTCAATAGTAAAGCCCTATCTCGAACTACTAAGGAGACTCTATATAAGACCTTGATCATCCCAGTCCTGCTTTACGGCGCTGAAACATGGACTTTATTAAAAGAGGATGAAGATATCCTTGGTCGCTTCGAGAGAAAAATTCTTCGTAAGATATTCGGTCCCGTTTGCATTGACGGGTTTTGGAGGAGAAGATTCAATCACGAACTATACTAGCTGCACAGCGACATCGACCTAGTAAAAAAAACTGGGTATTCGACGTCTGAGATGGCTGGGACATGTAGAGCGAATGGACACCAACGTTTCGGCCCGCAGAGTCTTCTAATCTAACGCGGTCGGTCGACGCAGTAGACGGCCTCCTCGCCATAGGTGCTGCGCACAAGTTAAAGGGGACCTCGTCCAACTTGGAGTGCAGAACTGGAGGCAATTAGCTGAAGACCAAGCTAAATGGCGAGGCTTGTTGGATGTGATCCAGGTTCACTCCGAACTGTAGCGCCACCTATGTAAGTAAGTACAACTTCTACAATAGTCATTCCGCATTAATGCCAATAGCACAATGACCAGTAATTATGCTGAAAATTATCCGTGCATTATAACGACTAAGTTTCACCAGAGAGGTTGATCTCTTCTTCCTGCAGGCTGGCCATGGCACCGTGGCCGTTGCACATGTGTCCAGATGAACCCAACATCTCTTTGCACGACCGGAGTCTTCATCTTTTAGAATATAGTATTTTCTTCCGTAATTAACTAATGGGGATCACTACAAAAGGAAGAGCCCAACCAACCTCCTTGACATCCAGGTTGTTTTGAATGCGCCACATTTATCACTAGTGAGCTTTTGAAAATCCTAAGTAATGCTAGCAGATGTGGAAGCCCTGCTTCATTTCCGAACGGCTGTAAGGATCAGTATATTATTTCGGTCTATGACCCTACCTTCAGTTCATTCTGATGGGATTCCTATTTGGACGTTTGAAGTCGGAATATGAAGGTAGGTAGTCAGGTTCCTTCCTATATAGCGATATATAGCTTATACGTAACTAGCCCGTTTTTCAGACGTTGGATTGTGATTGTTGGACCTTTCGCAACTATTATACTTAATTTGTGTGGTATAAGTGCAAGAATAGTTTTGAAACCCGCAGTCACAGTTGCGCAGCTTCTAAATCTCAGATGTCGGTATCCTTTATTTTATTCGTCACTCAAAATTCTTTTATTTTTGGAAGTTGACGTTCGGCCCGCCTTCTTTTCCCTAGTAATTCAAGCTTAAGGGAGCTAGCTCTAAAAAAGCTAGAACAACCAAGTTAAATTTACGTGGATAAGTCCACATACTTTGAGCCTGCCATAAGGATATATTTCTTTCTTAGAGAATTATTTATAATTACTACTGGTCTGGCTATGAGGGCATCGTTAACTTTCCAATTTTCTACACACGACCCACCCATCCATACAAGTAAGACGTTAAGAGAATCCGCTGTCAGTACTATAAATCTTCGGACTTCATTTCCCGATTCAATCCCACGCGCATTCGGTCAAATGAGCGGCTATTTATACCAACTTCACGCAAAAGGCAATTAGAAGATTTATAACCCAGAAGAAACCAGAAGCCACCAGCTGCACATCAATTATGTTAATTCAACAGAAAAATCACAAGTTAATAACCAAGGACGTGCCAGTCAGGTAAAACTTTTTTTTTTATCTAAACCACAACGCGCGTAAGTCCATCCCCTATATCGCAGGCAATTACTCAAATCTTTTGATAAATTTCGCATACGACTATCAGACATCCATTCTCATCCCCCTGACAGATTACAATCATCCCCTCCCAGACGACGACATTTCATTCTAATTTCAGCCGCGGAAAAAAAGTCTTCAAAAATAATTTTTCTTGTTGGACATTTTTATTTGACTTTGTCCTGCCCACCCTTCGCTCATCAACTACCCTCTCATGGAGGAGGCGAATTAAATTTTATCCCACGGGGTTGTCTCCATTTAACTCTACAGTTAAGCACATTCTCCCCACCCAGCCAGTACACCCAGAGAGAGAACAGAAGATTAATTTTTGAAACATTTGCTTCAAGTACAACAGAGAGGATAAAAAAAATATTCGCTGGCACACCGAACTTTAATATCCTTTCCGACAGCTGCAATTTTTCACCTGGCTAATTTTCTAGATGAGACGACGGCTTTCTATGGTTTTTCTTTTTTTTGTTTTTGCCTGGTTCAACTTCAGTCGGGAGGTTCGTTACTTTTTTTTCCTAGAAAGTATCTGAAGGCAAGAGAAATAGGTAATTAGTGTTCCTACGCAGCAACAGAAGAAGGAAAGGAGCAGGAGGGATACAACAACGAGGAGTCATCAACAATCTGTGCTCCGGGACTTGCTATGTGCATAATACTATATACCTATGTGTAATTTTTGGCAATTATTTTTATTACAAAGAAAAAAGAAAAAAAAAAAAGAAATGAAAATTCCTTGCGTAAACACAGAGGAATATTTAATTTGATTGCCTTTGCTAAGCCTAGAGGGGCTAAATTAAAAATTCCTGCTGTAGAACTTTTCTTTCCAAAACTATTCATTCATATGTTCCAACACACAAGAGTCAACACAAACCTCATGGTTTTGTTCTGGCTATCCACTATGAATCCGTTAATCTCAATATTTATTCAGGAAAAAAAATGAAAGCGATGTATAAAGTTACTTTTACTTAGTAGTCCTTGGTGGCACACACCGCTAGGTAGAAGTGAATCCTTTAAATTACAACAAAGTCAGAGGAGTTTTACAATATTTAAAATTTCAAACGTACCTCCCTTCTGTTGCGAATAATTGAAAAGTTAAAAAGAGTTTTATTTGAATTTACAGGACTCGTTTTTTGCCTTTTAAGGCTGAAGCCAGTTTTCAACTTGGACGGTTTACAACGAAAGAAAGAATAGGAAGACTTCTTTATGATGAAGCAGTAGACTCTCTAAAACTTAGTGCAGAGTTTAGTTTATTTTTCATTTAGCCAAAGTGCACATTAAGTAGTTCTTAATGTAATTTGCGGTTTAATTTTATGATTTTTTGCGCGGATGGGTGCTATTTAATCGTTGGAAGACGCACAGAAGTTGGTATATTTATTGAGCATAAATGCTGGGAAGTTTTTGGATCCTATTTGACCATAAAACGAGGGAGGTACTAGGTATATTGGCTTAAGTTGGAAGAAAATAAAGTCGGTGGATTGTTTTTATGGGTGATGGCATTTTAAAGTTATAATCACCTTAGCACGCATCGATGGGATGGTAGTAATCTGCAGAAGATGGAAAGTTGTAAAAATAATTCAAGGAGAAAGTATTGCTTATCGAAAAGCACTTAACTTTTAACTTATGTTGCTGATGGGGCTGACTAAGTGGCTTAAAGACGGCGATAGCGAAGGTTTTTGTAGGTTTTTCCATTCACGGATTTAATAGGTTTCAATATCATATGTAGTGCAAACAAATTTTTAAAATTTACAAATAACTAAAAAATTCTCCTGCGGCATTCTTGCACGCTTTTCTGATTGAAACTTTTGCTGAAAAAATCGGATTAGTACGAGCCTAATCCTCACGAATGGAGCATACATTCATATGATTGAGGTCAATGGAGTATGGAAGCCATTTTTCAGTCGAAATGAAGTCTGGAAAATGTTTTCCTTACCTACTCAGGTATCGCTACAGTCTGGGGTGGACCTGGAGCTCAACCAACAAACCTCTCCAGCCAGCTGTCTCCAGTCGTGCACGCCAAGTTGGTTAAGATCACCCTCCACTTGTTTGCGCCACCTGCTGCAGCGTCCATTTGAAGATTTTCCAAGCTGGAATGTTGGGCTTCATCCACTCTACATGACCCAACCATCTTAATAGCTCTAAGTGAGCTGTTCTGACTCAGTCGATGTCATTGAACGCGCCCTATAGCTCGGCATTGTACCTTCTACTCCACTCGCTGCCAATGCAGACGGGACCCAAAATCACGAAGAACTTTCCCCTCAAAGTAACCAAGGGCATCCTCATCCGATTTTAACAAAGTCAATACCTCTACGCCATACAGGAGGGCTGGGATGATTACTGTCTTATACAGAGTTGCCTTAGTAGTTCGATATAGAGCTTTTTTTACTCAATTACCTTCTTAGCCTATAAAAACATCGATTGGCAAGAGTAGTTCTTCATTTGATTTCCCTCTTCTTCTTCTTCCTATTTCGGCGAGGTTACGATCCGAAAACTAGGTATCATAACCCTCCCACTTCACCGTATTTCTACTGATCCGCCTGTGGGGTTCGCCTTTGATCATTTGATCTCCCTACTAATATCATTTCCGGAGTTCACCATAGAGCCGAGATAGACAAGGTGCCTTACTACCTCAAATTGTGGCGTTCTGTCCAAGGCGCTGATGTTCGGTGTCCCTTTCTGAGCATACGCATATATTTATTTTTTTTGCTTTCATTGACCCCTAAACCCTCTGCTACTGCCCCTGTCTCTATCGTAATGCCTCACTGACGGCCGGCTGACTTCTCCCGACTATGTCAATGTCATCAGTGCTGGTGTTCTTACCGACTTTGATGGGGCAGCGAGAATTCTCCATCGACATCCTGCACAGACGAACGAGCTTGACTAAACATGGCTCTGTATAACTCGGCTCTGTACACGCTGTAATAGGCGGCTTTGAAGTCGAAGAAGAGCTAGTGCATATCGATTTTATATTCGTGGATTTTTCCCAGATCTGCCGTAGTGTGAATATTTGGTCAATGATGCACTTTCTCGCCCTGAAACTACACTGATAAGGACCTATCAGCTTGTTGACGAAAGGCTTAAAACGTTCACATAATATGGCAGACAGGATCTTACGAGTATATGCGTTGGATCAGTTCACACTCTTTGCGACCCACCCTCTTAGGGGGCAGGAGGTCTCCCCTCATCAACAAAGTGAAATTCCGCTGTTCAGCGGAGAAGAGCTATTTCAAGCCGCAAGAGCCATGCAAGACAAGAAGGCCCCCGGACCTGATGGTATTCCAGCGGAAGTGTTAAAAGTGATCGCCCGTACGTGCCCCCAACTGTTACTAAACATATACAACAGATGCTTAGAACACGGAATCTTTCCCAAAGCTTGGAAAACACAGCGGCCAGTACTGATTAGCAAAGGAAAGGGAACCCAGACTCCTCGTCAGCATACAGACCCCTGTATATGTTGGACACAGCAGAAAAACGCTGTAGCAGTTGAGAGAACAGATGACCTATCTGAAAGGCAGCATGGATTTAGAAAACGTCATTCTACAATAAGTGCTGTGGAAGAGGTGATTAGGACTGCCCAAGTAACCCATCAGGGCAGCCACTACTCGAGGAAAGTTGTTGTGTTGGCAACTCTCGGAGTAAGAAATGCCTTCGACTCGGCCTGATGGTGCGACATGCTGAACGCCCTGGAAATAAACTTTCGGATACCACAGTGTCTTCAACGGGTGATCAGGGACTACCTTAGCGACAGAGAGCTAATTTATGACACCACAGAAGGACCCCACAGAAAAGAAATAACGGCCGGAGCAGCGCAGGGCTCAACTCTGGGACCGGATTTATGGAACATCTCCTACGATAGAATTCTTCGCATGGAGATGCCCGAAAACACTTTTCTGGTTGGCTATGCAGACGGCATCGCTGCAGTGATCACCTCACGGGACATCGAAGACGCTAAGAGAAGACTAAATCAAGTCATGAGATGGGTGCACGCATGGATGGAGCAACACGCCCTAAGCTTAGCAGTGGAGAAAACCGAAATAGTGCTGCTGACGAGGAAGCGGATGCGCACAATAATCGAACTCCAGCTGGGTCCGAAGTCATATACACTGTTCATTCATTCATTTTCAATGGCCCGCTAATCCTTCATGAGGGTTGCGGTGATAGGATGCTCAGGTGGACTCTGCATCCTTCTCGATCCTCCACCATTGACTCCAATTCATCAGGAGGAATCCCTAAGCGGCTCCAGGAGAGATGTCGGACTTGATCCAACCATCTATTTCTAGGCCTTCCCCGAAGTCGCCTACCTGATGGCACGGCAACGGGCACCCCTGGCGGAGTCCAACGCCCACAGTGAAAGGTATTGATTTAACACCGTTTATCCGAACACAACTTCTACAGTGTGTATATAAAGACTGAATCGCTCTTAACAGGGAACCAGCAATCCCATACTCCTGCAGAATACTCCATAGTTTGCCTCGAGGAGCTCTATCATATGCTTTTTCCAAATCCACAACAGGTTTGGCATACTCCCAGGCCTTCTCAAGAACCATTCTGAGAGTGAACAACTGGTCGGTTGTGCTTCTACCGGGACGAAAACCGCACTGCCCATCCCCCAAACTGTCCTCAACCACAGCTCTGGAACGCTTTTCTAGCACCTTAGCGAAGACTTTTCCAGGGAGACTTAAAAGAGATATACCCCTACAGTTGGCGCAATCTCTTTTGTCCCCTTTTTTAAAAAGAGGAACTATCACCCCCATTTGCCAATCACCAGGTGTTTCACCGCATTCCCAGGCCACTTTAATGACACGCGGGAGCCATTGAACTCCCTATTTACCTAAGCCTTGAGCATTTCTGGCCGAATTTCATCCACACCAGCAGATTTGCCAACTTTTAGCGCTTTGATCGCCAAAGTTACTTCCTCTACCGTAGGACTACTTTCCGCCCAACTCTCGACCATAGGTCTGTCATCTTCGGTGCCCTGTTCGGGATTGAGCAATTCTGAAAAGTGCTCGCTCCATCTGCGTAAGATGTCCTCCTCATTGGAAAGAAGTCTACCGTCTTTCGATTTGACTCCTTCAACGATATTCAACTTTTTTCCTCTGAGTCGGCAGACGGTCTGCCAGAACATCTTATTTGCAGATCTGTGGTCACGTTCCAATTTCTCTCCAAACTCTTTCCAAGACTGTTCTTTCGCTGTTTTCACAGCTAATTTGCAAATTCTTCGCGCCTCAGTGTACCGATTTCGAGAATCGGAGTTCGCCAAGTGAATCCACACCTTAAAGGCTCTCTTCTTCTCTCTGATGGGTTCTTGAACTCCGGGCATTTTAAACCAAGCAGATCTTTTCTCACCACCAGCCGCCACACCAAACCGCTTCACTCCACAAACATCTCCCGCAGAGGCAATAACCGCTGTTGAAACAGTTGCCATTCTTCCTCTACGTCATATACACTAAGGAAGTAAAAAAATATCTAGGAGTTAGGATAGATATGAAGCTCACGTTCGGGGAACAAATTAAGTTCGCATCCGGAAGAGCCACGATAAAATGCCTATTGCTAACCAGACTGATGGCGAACATACTAGGTCCCACGGCAAGTAAAAGAAGACTCCTGATGTCGGTTACGCACTCAATACTCTTGTATGGTTCCGAGATTTTGGCTGACGTGCTCAAAAAAGAGATACACAGTAAGAAAGTGGCCGCGGTGCAACGTATAGGAGCCCTTCGGATAACGAGTTTATACCGAACAGTGTCGGAGCCAGCAGCCCTAGAAATCGCAGGAGTGATGCCCATTGATATCCTAGCAGCAGCAGGGAAGTACGTCCACGACAAGAAGGCGGAAGTAGGCACGACAACAGAAGCTATAGAAGCGAAGCGAAGCAAGTTTACCAAATTGATGAAAGCCTTATGCCGATACCAGAAGAAAAATTAAAAAAAAAAAAAGCCGATCCCCAGAGGGGCAGAAAAACGCCACAACTTTAGAGTAATGCTACAGCGGTTCCGGAATGGATGGTGTCAGGTTCAAAAGAGTTTAAAGGTGGTTTTTTAGTGAGTAGGAGTCTCACACCACTTGAAACAGAGCGGGACTGTTTCTCGTGCGCATTCCACTACCCCCTAGGCAAAACAAAAACAGTTGGATCAGTTCAGGCGGCCTCCTTTCTTTCCTACACAAGTCTATGTTAATCATGTCTTATAGGCAGGACCGTCTACAGAATCACGAAGGAGCTGACAGGTGGTCGCAGCTCCAGCCAACACCCAGTGAAAAACCTAGACGGCTCTTTGCTCATTTCGGATGAGGAACAGCTCAAGAGATGGAAAGAGCATTTTGCTATGGTTTTAAACCGTGTATTCGCTAGCGATATGCTCCCAAATCAGACTGAGATGCCCGAGGTGAGAAGTTCCCGAATACACACCACGACTCCCAGTAAAGATGAGATCATTACCGCGATCAAGGCACTCAAAACCAACAAGGCGGTAGGACTTGACGGTATTCCAGCAGAGCTCTTACGAGCAGCGCCCACAACATCGGCTGAGCTTCTGCTTCCACTTATAGAGAGAGCTTGGAAAGCTGAGAGCTTTCCTAACAAGTGGAAAAAGGGAATGATCGTCAAACTTCCTAAGAAAGGAAATTTAATGGAGTGCGGAAACTGGAGGGGTATCTGCGTGCTGCCTGCTGTAGCTAAAATAATAGCTAAAATCATCCTGGAGCGAATCAAACAACATCTCGAAGACACACTCGATGCCGAACAAGCAGGTTTCCGCTCTGGATCCTCCTGTGCCGACCACATCAACACCCTGCGGATTATCATCGAACAGTGTGTTGAATATCGATCGCCACTGCACCTGCTGTTCATCGATTTTGAGAAGGCGTTCGATAGTGTCAACAGGGAGTTTATTTGGAGTGCCTTACGCAGGAGAGGCATTCTCGATAAACTAATTGCTATTATCAAAGCTACATATGAAGGCTCCAAATGTCACGTTCTGCACAGGGGAAGGTTGTCTGAGGAATTTGAGATCCAAAGTGGGGTAAGACAAGGCTGTATCCTTTCACCAATATTATTCCTATTGGTGATTAGCAATGTGCTTCATGCAGCTTTGTCGACGGGAAACGGAGGAATTCGATGGACTCTTACATCTCAACTGAAACATCTTGACTACGCTATGTATACTTATTCTCCCACAAAATTATGGACCTCCACCAAATGACAGCAGATGTGGAGAGGGAGGCAGGCGTCGTCGGGCTGAAAATTAATACGGCAAAAACTAAGATTATCAGCCTTGGAACTGACTTATCGGCTCAAATATGCATTGCTGGACAACCGGTAGAGAGAGTAGAGGATTTCTAGTATCTTGGGAGTATTGTCTCGACCGATGGTGGAACCGAACTGGATATAGCCAACAGGATCGCCAAAGCAAAGTCCGCCTTCGGGATGTTGTCCAAAATATGGCGAAGCAATGCAATCAGTTTGAGCACCAAAATAAGACTGTTCCGCTCCAACGTTGAATCCGTGCTGCCACTATCCACTACTATCACCAGAGAGGTGCAAACGTTTGTTAATAGGTGCCTGCGCAATATCTTAAGGATTTTCTGGCCCAATCGTATCTCTAACGAACACCTTTACGAGAGAATGGGTCAGGAACCAATAGGCACAACCATCCAACGGCGGAAGTGGCAGTGGATTGGTCACACGTTCCGAAAGGGTGACAGTTCCATAGCAAACCATGCTATGCAATGGAACCCTCTAACTCAGGATGGCAGAAGACTTGGCGGTCCGAAGAGAACATGGCGCAGAACTGTCGAGAAGGCGACACGGCAGTTAGGGAAAAGTTGGGGAGAACTCAGACACATTGCCAGAAACCGTACACGATGGCGCGTAGGCGTAGTAGAAGCCCTAGGACCCACAAATGGATACAGGACATAGGTAAGTAAGTAGGGATAAAGTCCTGTTGAAACAAATCTCTATCGACAAAGAGGCTCTTAGCACAAGCAAGCACTGAGGAGTCTAGCATTTCTGTAGTGTGCCTGTGGTGTATGTCAGTGGACCTTTTACCAGGAGAACAAATGCCCACCCAAACCATGACCGATTCAAGTTTTCGAATCCAGCCAATAATAGTGCAGCCGAAAAGACTAGCATAAAGTACCCCTCGTCTCGGCTCTTGGTTTGTGCACTACGAGGCATTTTTTCATCGAAAAGTACTTGGTTCACTTGGTTTGACACACATAATCAACCTCTATTGAAAACAAAAAACCCTTCAGTGATATGCCATCGCAACCGTCAGCGGCTTCGTTGATTTTTGATAGCTGCGCCAACTTTCAATACTGAGCGTTGGGACATTGAGTGGATTTGACTTTGCTATTTTGAATAGCCTACATTCCTTGTCTATTCCAAATATTGTTACAAGATTCTTCAGAATCCTTAAATCAGCAAGCATTGCTCTCTAGAAATATTTGTTTTCTTCAATTCAAAGTATTTCTATTTATTAGTTTACAACATCTTCCAGCAAATAGATGTGAGTGCAAAATAAAGTTTGATTTTACTATTGGAAGCTCTATATAATCGTATTTCATCTTCCCCGTTCGTCTGTTACAATTTACAGTTTGTTCCTATTCATTGTTTATGAAATATTTCGATAAAATGGTCAAAAGTAAATTTACACAATTTTAATGAAAATTGATATGAAGCTGTAGTGATCCGTAACTCAACATCTCACTATGTCTGTCTTCAGATACAGTTTGCACACATACTCAAACGCAAAAGATACATATTTAGTTGGTTGTATTGAAAACCCAAAGGTTATTCAATTTCAAAATATCTCCCCTTGCCATTCGCTCGACGTTCGGAACTTTCCACTTGTGGTTTCGGAACATTCCATCTTGTATCATCATCATCATCATCATCATCAGGAGCCAGGGCATCAATCTGGACGTCGATCTTTGTTATCAGTCTGTTGTATCTATCTATCGATTGTGTGTAATGCGAAATACTTCTCCTCATCGGTTACACATTGTTTTGTCAGTTGCTCCACCAGCCTTCCTTCGGGTGGAATATACACGTATACATCGTAGAAATGCCTTATAGTGTGTTTTACTTAGTTTTTTAATTAACGAATTCCAATGAAACTTTGAATTCTAAGAGTTGGAGATCTACTACTCCGGCTAGTCGGTTGGTTGGTTGGTTGGTTTGGTCGGTTGCAAGGCGAATTTTTTGGTTATAAGTATCTATCCGATATCAACCCCCCTGGCAGGAGGGCTAGAATGTTTGTGCCTCTCTCACGCCTTTCAATCAAATTGAGGGGCTTTCGCCAGTGCGAGCGGGTGAATAAAAGCAAAAAAAGTTACTTTCAGGATGCGAATCCTTCCTGCTTCCTTCCTGGACTAAAAGTGGTTGTAGAGTAACGTCGATTCGGACAAATATTGACTCAATCGGATGTGTATATCTTGTGGAGAGAACACGAAGAACAACCTTCAACCCTTTTATCCGCGTGGAGTTGAGTTTAGGTCTTGTGTGGCTGTGTGAGTGTTGACATTAGAAAACGATTCTTTCTTTCTTTGGCTTCCTTCCTCTCTGGTTCTGGGTTTGGATGATTTTTTTTTTTTATTATAACTTCTCGTACTTATGTTTGTCCTTTGGAATTGCTGTTGCGCTTGGCAACTTCCTCTTCTTCTTGAAAACTCCCGAGGGTAGATTCCTGTTCTTAATTAATTCCCAAAAAAAGGGTGAAAATCCATGGAAAATGTTCGCTCCCCATGTCGGTCTTCGTCCCCCTAAAACACAAACACCCCGCGCGAGCGATTGATAGCATAAGTATGAGAGAAGTACTAAGAAGGAGGAGTGAACCCTTTTTATTTTTTTCTGGTTAAATCCACAAAGAATATAATATATTGACGAAATAAAATGGCACAGAGAACGAAAGAGAGGCTGATCCTGGGCTCTGTTGAATACATGTACACACACTTTGCTTTTATCGGCTTTTTAATTACTTAATTCTTTGTGTGGCAGCACTGGCGGCGACGACGCCACGGCGGTGGTGGCGTTAGTGAAGGAGTCCTTTTGTTGTTGTGGACGTTAATTAATCATATATGTTGGAATAACATCCAAATGATTGAAAGGGGGATCCTTTTGTCTATTGCGTGTATGTCTACTTGTGTGGTTCTAAATTGATTGGAGGAGAGGTGTGTTGCATGTGTGTAGATTATTTTGTCCTGGTCAGAATGGAGGGTGTTGTTTACTTTTTAATAATTGGATTGTTGGCAATTAAGAGAGATGCTTCACTCTGGTGGATATCGCACGTGAAGGACTAGCCGTCGGTTAGCTACTTGACTGATAGTTTGACGTTGGAAACAAATGAGTTTAATTGACTTGGGGCTAAGTTTACCAGTTGGTAGCATGGGAGATTAATGCTTTTGGCTACTGTTCAAGTACAAACTATATTCATCACCCAGAGTAAACAATTGTTAGAATTCAAAACCGAAGCAAAGTCTCCCGACTAGTTCGGACCCCACCCATGGAGCAAGTATTTACGGAAACCTTAAATCGCGTGAGTTTCACAAGAATATGGGGTTTTATCACCTCTTCTACGGCTTATGGTGATAAAGAAAATCCTATCAAAACTTGACAGAGACGGTGTTAAGGTTGTCGAATATGCGGATGATGCGGCGATGTTAGTATAGGGAATGTGTCCTTCAACGATTAGTGAAATCATAGAAGTAGCGTTGGAAAAGATTAGCATTTAGGCCATTAGTTGTAGAATCAATGTTCTTCTTCTTCCTTTTATCAGCGAGGTTATGATCCGAAAATAAGAGATCATTGCCCTCCCACTTCACCGCATTTCTACTGATCCGCCTGTGGGGTTCGCCACGTGGAACGTGCATTGATATTGCTTTTTAACAGGATTCAAATGATCTCTTCTTTGAACGTTGCAATACCAGCTGAGCCGGTCGCGCTCTATTCTTTGTACGATGGTTTCCTTGATGTGAAAGCTTCCACGGATCTTCGAACTTCTTATTCGTTCAAGTTTTGTCACTCCTGCTGTCATGCGAAGCATCTTCATCTCAGCTGCCGTTAATTTACTCTCATACGTTTTGTACATCGTCCAACATTGTGAACCGTATGTGAGCGCTGGACGCACAACTGCGGTGTTGAGCCTTCCCTTCAACTTAGGTGGCATTTTTCTGTCACAAACGATAACGGAATTTTCTCGCTACTTCATCCATCCTACGCTTACGCGATGTTTGATGTCGTCATCACAAGTTGCTTTGCTATTGATCATAGATCCCAGATATTTGAACTTTTCGCACTTGGGAAGCACTGTTCCATTCAAATAAATGTCCGCAATAGATCTGAGTGGATCAGAGAACGGCTAGCACAAGTACTCTGTCTTTTTTGAACTAATGCGACACCCATTTCCCTCCAGAACAACCACCCACATATCAAGTGCTCGTTGAAGGGATGTAGGATCCTCACTTATGATGGCTCCATCGTCAGCAAAAAATAACTGATGTACCTTGGGGTCCATCACTTTACCTTCAAGCAGATAATCAAGGACTGCAGTAAAGTGCAAAGGACTTCAAACGCTTCCCTGGTGCACTCCGACTTTGATTGGGAACTCTTCGGTTACTCCAACGGGGCATCTTACTCTTGTCTTTGCTTCTTCGTACATGTCCATCATCATCTGCACATAGGTTTTTGGGACCCCTCGATGTCTTAGCGTCACCTATATCAGATCTCGTAGTTGTTTGTCGAATGCCTTATCAAAGTCAACCAATACAATAGAATCAATATTAATCCAAGCAAAACTGGATTGATGCTTTTTACCACCAAAACCAAAATACCGACCTTTATGCCTCCACGGCTAAGCAACCTTTTACTTCCTTTATCCCCCAGCGCTAGCTTTTTAGGAGTCAGGCTGGACCCAAAGCTCAACTGAAAGTTAAACTTCGAATGGCGATGAAAAAGCATACACACACTGCCCTGAGTAAAGACTACAATATTAAACTAATAAGCAAAATGCAAAAAACACCCGCCATATGTACCACGGATGCCTTGTAGACATGCCCGATGGAAGCTCTGAATGGGCTATTGTATCTTCTGCCACTTGACCTAGAGAAACTTTGTGTTGGTCTGCTAGGCCATACGGACACTGTACGATTCTATTTTCGTTACCAGGAGAACTGGGGAAAACTCTAACTACGTCATGGTTAGGTTAGGTTAGATTAGCTGTCTGCACCACGATGCAGACACACTTAGACCAGTAAAGCTTCATTGTGATGCCAAGAATCTACCATTAAACCACTCAGGGACTAATAAAACCAACCGGAGCTTTTGATGAAGCGATGGATGTTCATGACGTCTAAGGATGCCAAATCGATGAGGTCATCAAGGAAGGGGTGCTCCTAGATGGAGCATTCTTTTGCGTGATAGAGTAGGACATGTGCATAGGAAGTGAAGAATGGTTTCCTCCTCCTCCCCGTCCCTACAGCTCCTGCAGAAGTCATTGGAAAAGAGGCCAAGTCTTTTGGCATGTTGGCCGATTAGACAGTGTCCGGTGATGACACCGATAATGCAGCTGATCTGTAATCGCTTTAGTTTAACCAACTCGGCACTTAGGCCAGATCTGCCTCGAAATGTGACACGTAGAGCCAATATCCCACCTAAGGTTGGTCTTGCTAATAGCGTTCAGCTTCAGTAGAAGCTTACATGTAGCGAGGGGCATACCAAGGGCTTGCCTATCTGGCAGAATCCTTAGTGTAGTACCCTGTCTAGCGAGTTCGTCCGCCCTACAGTTTCCTGGAACTGGCACCCAGCATAGGTGAATGTTGAACTGCTCTGTCATCTCTATAAGAGACAAACGGCAGTCTAAGACGGTCTTTGAAGTAAAGGAGCACGATTCCAGGGACTTGATAGCCGCTTGACTCTCAGACTACATCATACTCAAACTGAATTTTCAACACGACTTCAGAGCTAAGTTTCCGTCCAAAGCCGACTGGGGAAAAGGCCAAGTCATGAAGAAATTCAAAATAACAATTTATGTCGACGGTTGAAATATGGGCTCTGGGGTCAGTGAGGGAATCTTTTCGGAAACACTGAAAATATCAGTATCCTTACGCCTTTCCGATTCATCCAGTGTCTTCCAGAAGAAAGTTCTAGCAATACGTGAAGCGTGTCGGATAATACGACACAATCCTACACCCATTGATAATATCGCCATTTATGTTGATAGTCAGGCTGCTATTAAGGCCCTGATTTCAACACCATCGTTTCAAAAGTGTAGGGAAGAGCTCTCGGCGGTAGATTGTCGGACCAAAATCAGTCTTCTCTGGGTGCCAGGGCATAGCAACATAGAGTGGAACGAACTGTCTTAGAGTGGGTCCGCCCTTGATAATTCCCTTGCCAAGGTAGTCCTCGTTCTGATTGGAACTATCAAGATCTCTTTCCATATTTTATATCAGTGGCAGACAAAAGGTGGAAGCGTCTGCAGAGTTGCGTCATTTCTAAGCAGATCTAGCTGAACTCGGGCATAGAATATAATATTTGCAGCTAAAAGCGCAGGTCACTGGCCAGTAGGGACGCATACGTCTAGACTGGGTAACTGCCGCAGTTGGCAAAATGTTAATAAGAAGGAAACTATATTCCACTTCCTCTGTGGGTGTCCAACTTTAAGCCCAACATCGAACTCTAGGCAAAGTTTTCTAAGCTTGTATCACCCATTACTTTGTGTTATGATGAACAAAGTACTTTTAAATGATTCCACATATGTTTTAATAACGTTTTTCCATAAAGTTTTTAAGTGAACTAACAATTTTGTTTTCTTCTCTCTTTTCAGGTAAGTTTAAACAATCGTTCTAAGTTGATATTCGTAAGTAAAATCTGAAATATGTACAACATACTATCATCTATTTTGCTTAAACAAAAAGCATAAATCACTAGGTACCTCTAGCGGAAAAGATATAATAGTGGGAAGAATGCAAAATGAAGTCTCTTATATAAGGCATCAGGCGAAACAGACTACAATGAAGTTTATAATCGTGCTGATATTATCCAGTGTCGGCGCCGTGAAGCAGTGGTTAGTCTTTTGGACCACTGCGCGTGACGTTCCATATACGAATCCCAAAAAACAGCAAACAGTTTTTCACGGTCCTACCTCTCGCGAACGTCTGATAAACATCCGAGAGCATTGTTGTCACGAGAAAGCCCCTCAAAACCAAATTGCCTTTCGGATACTGCACTAAACTGGGCCCAGGCACTTAAAGATCGGCGATGTTAGTATAGGGAATGTGTCCTTCAACGATTAGTGAAATCATAGAAGTAGCGTTGGAAAAGATTAGCATTTAGGCCATTAGTTGTAGAATCAATGTTCTTCTTCTTCCTTTTATCAGCGAGGTTATGATCCGAAAATAAGAGATCATTGCCCTCCCACTTCACCGCATTTCTACTGATCCGCCTGTGGGGTTCGCCACGTGGAACGTGCATTGATATTGCTTTTTAACAGGATTCAAATGATCTCTTCTTTGAACGTTGCAATACCAGCTGAGCCGGTCGCGCTCTATTCTTTGTACGATGGTTTCCTTGATGTGAAAGCTTCCACGGATCTTCGAACTTCTTATTCGTTCAAGTTTTGTCACTCCTGCTGTCATGCGAAGCATCTTCATCTCAGCTGCCGTTAATTTACTCTCATACGTTTTGTACATCGTCCAACATTGTGAACCGTATGTGAGCGCTGGACGCACAACTGCGGTGTTGAGCCTTCCCTTCAACTTAGGTGGCATTTTTCTGTCACAAACGATAACGGAATTTTCTCGCTACTTCATCCATCCTACGCTTACGCGATGTTTGATGTCGTCATCACAAGTTGCTTTGCTATTGATCATAGATCCCAGATATTTGAACTTTTCGCACTTGGGAAGCACTGTTCCATTCAAATAAATGTCCGCAATAGATCTGAGTGGATCAGAGAACGGCTAGCACAAGTACTCTGTCTTTTTTGAACTAATGCGACACCCATTTCCCTCCAGAACAACCACCCACATATCAAGTGCTCGTTGAAGGGATGTAGGATCCTCACTTATGATGGCTCCATCGTCAGCAAAAAATAACTGATGTACCTTGGGGTCCATCACTTTACCTTCAAGCAGATAATCAAGGACTGCAGTAAAGTGCAAAGGACTTCAAACGCTTCCCTGGTGCACTCCGACTTTGATTGGGAACTCTTCGGATACTGCACTAAACTGGGCCCAGGCACTTAAAGATCTTTTGCTCAGAATATTTATTTATTTTACTTAATGTGAACATAAGCTGTATTTTAAAAACAAAAGGACATTACATGACTATCAATCAATGACTTCTTGAAGTCTTTCTGGCATGGAATCAATGGGGTTTTTGCAGTTGTCCAAGATCTGGTTATTCCGGAATCATAGCTGAATTAATTCTTCTATGAACTTAATTTTGTTTGTACAGTCCATCCTATGGAGTCTGGATTTGTTAGTAGCCCACAAATTTTCAATTCGATCTAAGTTCGGTGAGTTTTTTGCCCCAGTGCAGGCACGCAATCCTCTTAGCTTTGAAATATTTCATCACATGCTTCGATTTGTGGCATGGGGCTGGATCCTATTGAGAAATGAATTTACCGCTCGCATCAACTTTTTTCAGCCCTGCGGACAGTTTTTGTGCCACTACCTCCTTGTAGTTTTCGCTATTCATCATTCCTTCAATTGTACAAGAGGTCCTTATGTCGAATCCTCTAAGGTGATAGTTGATTGCTGACGATCACAACCAACACTTTTGCTCTCTCTAGGGTGACCATCAGCGTGATCATTACATTTTTGCGATCATTTTTGTGTGACAGCTATTTACGTGTCACTTCCGTATAGAGTCATTTTGTTTTTTTACGATTATTGGTGAAGAAGTGCTATTTGCGAAGTGCTACGGAAATGTTAACCTCTCTTAAATTATTTTTTGTATAACGCAAGTGCTGATAAAGAATCCAATTTGAGAAATAACTCAAATATTTCGGAACTTCCAAATCCAATATAAGTATCAGCAAATGCATATTCTTTTTGTTGTTGTTCTTTTAGATTAAAAAAAAAATTTCGCTTGACAAAAGTTGAAACACGGGCTTCACATACTCGTATACCATAAATTCTTCAATTGGCTGCTACACAAAATTTACTTGGTGGTGGAGGTTACCAAAAGCAAGTTGGTGCTGATTGGGCTGGACAAATGGGTCAAAATGTGGTCGCAAGAGTCTTACATTCTCTTATTAATGTTAAAAGTATTGTAGTACGTCATCATACAAGTATTAAATGGGTTTTATATAAAATTAGATAGAATCTATAATTGCTTTTTCATTGATAGTGCGGAAGGCCTACAATAATTTATACGGTCCTTTAGATTTGTCTGAATATATCAATTAATTCTTGTACATACATATTTTAAACTAGGTCTATTTTGTTTCAATATTTTGTGTGCACAAATCAGTACAAATTGACACAAACAGCTGAGACCGGCGATAGCATTGATCAGATAATTACATTTCAAAAAGCTGTGCTACCAAGTTTTAAATAATTCTTTGTGATCGTTTTACTGAGAGCTAATAAAGTGTGACCATCAACTTTGACTATCAAAAGTGCGACTATCAACTATCACCTTAGAGGATTCCACTCCTGTATCAACATAAAAGAAACAGCCCACAATATCTTCTTTTGTGGGTGTTCAGTATTTGATCAATATAGGCAAGCTTTTCGTTGTCAATTTTCCTGACAAAACATGATAGCTATCCTTGCACCACAAAGTCTATCTCACCCGAGAACAAAACCTTTCTTCAGTCTTCTACTGTCTAGCTGGCATATTTTTTCGCCCAAAGAAGCCTTTTCTTGATCATTGGAGCAGTCAATAGTTATTGTTTCTGCGGCCTAATGGCCTTTCTTCCTCGTTCTATCACCCCTTTCCGTATGGTTGAGACATGAATTCTGACTCCAGCTTTTGTAGGAACTTATTTTATGTTTACTTTATTATTTTTGAGTAAGAAGGCGTCATCCCTTTCAGCGGTCTTCCTTATCCACATGCTTACCTTCAACCGACACAGCTTCCATTTTATTGTTTAATTTTCAGTATGGCATAGCGCACCGTCTTGTTGAAACCAGTAACCGTCCAGACCTTTTTCACACATTTGTGGGCAGACATAGTGAGCCAACATCCAACGATATCGATTCCCATTGACTTTTTCGTCTTCTCTGAAGAAAAATGGCCCAATGATGGTTTTGGCGCAAACGCCGGCCCAAATAGTCACTTTTCGGTCATGCAATGGTGTTTCATGGATCTCGTGTGGATTCTCCATTCTCCAAATGCGGCAATTTTACTTGTTAACGGCGCCAGAGAGTATGAAATGGGCCTCGACGGTCATCAAAATTTGCTTACAAAAATCAGGTTCAGTGTCAACGATTCGAGCGACTGTTTGACCGTATTCCAAGCAACGTGGACGGTCTGTCGGCAATATTCTTTGAGTCAATTGCACTTTATACGGAAACAAATGCAAATCATCCTTCAAAATGCGATGCAAGGTGGTTCCACTGGCGCCAAAATGCTGAGCGCGGTGACGATACGACACACATGGGTTTTCGGCAACACTCTCTCTTACCGCTTCAACCAGTTCATTGGAACGTCTTGGGCGTTGATGAACGGCATGTCGACGATCTGCCATTGTCCCGTGCTTAACAAAATTCGACACCAAATGACGAATAGTGTTGTCAGACTGTGCTTGTTGGCCACGATATTTTCGACGACATGCACGTTGAGTTAACACAACTGAACAACTATTGGTTTGTTTTGTAAGCATTTTTTGGTTGCTACTTAACTTTTGTTGTACCTCGCTTTAGGGGGATTACACTTGTATGGATCCCACAATTAAGGAATGCGGTCAACCTATGAGGTGTGCGATATCAGACCGCCCAACTGAACGACTATTTTCAATGTACAGCGTCACTATTTCGGCGCGTTGTTTCGGTGTGAAGCGATTCATAGTTCATTCATGTACTGAATTAACCCTTTAAAAACATGTCTATTCAAGTCAATCGGTTGATAAATGTCAAAGTTATTCAATGTTTACATACCGACATAAAAGATTTTTTTTTTTTTTCGATCTTCAACAATTTTCAACAAGACACTATGAGGATCGACAGCGCGTGCTCATAGTAGTGTGGGATTCTTACCCACTAAAAAACCTCCCTTCAAAACAGGCTTGTTTTTATTTTTACTACAACTAAGTATTCGACTTATCAAGTAGTTTTCATTTCACGAAATAAGGACGTCTTGCAGGGACCTTCCCATTAGAAGTTCCTGGCGGCTCCGCAGTTTAGACGCGGTTACTTATCGCGCTAAGTCTAAAGGTTTGGTTCTTTGTAGACGGCGTAGTAAATTTCTTTCTTCCAAAACTTGGAAGGAGGACTGTAATATTTACGTGACTTTCTAGTCGACTTTTATGCTTTCTCGCGTAGTTTTTGATTTCGTCTGCGATTGTCTTAATGCCAAGATCTCTATGGATATCACTATTTCTAATATACCATGTCGCATTAACAATACCTCTTAGCAGTTTGTTTTCAAAAGTTTGTAAAATTTTAATGTTACTTATTTTGGTACAACCCCAGAGTTGTATACCATATGTCCATACGGGCTTTAGCACTTGCTTATATAAAATCAGTTTGTTATATATATTAAGCTTGGAATATTTTCCAAGTGACCAATACATTTCTCCATATTTATTATCTAGTTCTTTGCGTTTTTTCTTAACGTGCGTTTTCCATTTCAGCTTTGTATCAAGTGTCATTCCAAGATACTTAGCCTCGTTTGCAAATGGAATTTGAACCGAGTTTGAAAAGATCGGAAAATTATTTACTCTCTTATATGTAAAATTTACATGAACAGATTTGGTCTCGTTGAGTGCAATTCGCCAAATCTTTGTCCATTCATTTACTCTATACAAAGCTTCTTGCAGTTTTTCTGTAGTATCTTCGACCATTTTGCCTACTGTCAAGATAGCAGTGTCGTCGGCAAATGCAGCTAGCTCAGAGCCTTCTACTTGCGGTATATCACGAGTGTATAATAGATACAAGACTGGACCAAGAACGCTTCCTTGCGGCACCCCAGCCATTATTTCCTTGAAATCTGAATATTCGTTTCCACTTTTGATGCGGAATAGTCTATTCTCAAGGTAGTTCTTCAAAATATTATATAGGTGCTCTGGCAGAACTTGTCGTAATTTAAGCTTTAAGCCTTCGTGCCAGACCTTGTCAAAGGCTTGAGAGACGTCAAGGAATACGCTTGAACAAATCTTTTTTTCTTCAAGTGACTTTTCGGTTACATGTGTTATTCGAAGTACTTGTTCAACTGTAGAATGCTTACTTCTGAATCCGAATTGATGATCCGGAATCAGATGCCCTTCTTCTATTACCGGCTGTATTCGCCTAATCAATATTCTCTCGAACACTTTAGATATGATTGGAAGATTCGAAATCAGTCTATAAAACGTTTTTTCATTCGGCTGTTTTCCGGGCTTAAGGACCATTATGATTTCGGCGACTTTCCATTGACTGGGAACATATTGTAGTCTAAGCGCGGCGTTTACAATGAACAGAAGCTTGATTAGAGCTTTTCTTGATAGGGCCTTAAGAACCTCTCCCGTAATTAGGTCGTATCCAGGAGCCTTCTTAGGTTTAAGTTTCTTTATTTCTTCCTTAAGTTCGGTAAGTGTTGCATTTCTTATTACGCTATTGGCTATATAAGACGTATTTATATTTTGAATAAGAGCTTGTCCATTCAACGGTTTGAAAGATTCTTGCAGGGGGGTGGCAAAAACTTGCGCTTTCTCTTTATCATGCCTGGCCCATTCGTCTTGATTTTTCCTAATTGGGGCGGCTGGAATTTGAGGTTTTTTAATGCCTTTTATAGCCTTCCGAAGCGAATAATTAGAATCTTTTTCTGCCGTTAAGCTTTCTAGGTAAGTTTGCATTTCATTATTCTTAAGGTTTTTAATGGATCTTTTTAGTGAATTGCACAAACGGTTAAGATGTGCTTTATGTTGCGGAGCCCGAGTTTGTTGCCATTTTTTTCCGTGCTTTTCTCTTCTCCTTAATCATCTCTTTTATTTCCTGCGGATAAGTTTGAATGTAGCTTGCCGGCGTTTTCTTTGGTTTGGGAGTATTTCTCCACGCGTAGGATTCCGATGAAGCGATCAACTTCAACTTCAAGTTTATATGGCGTTTAAAGTGATACGCTCAGCTCAGTATTTGCTTCAATATCTTTTTTAAAGCCATCCCAATTAGTTTTCCCGGTGGTTAATCTGACTGATACTTTTTTAATTAGAGCATCGCTTATCGTCATAATGATTGGAGAATGATCAGAGGAGAGATCAAAGCTTTCTTCAACTTGTATACAGTTGCCAGATATTCCTTTAACAACAAAGAAATCGATAAGATCTTATTTCTATCAGTCGGCCAATATGTTGGTTTACCCGTCGAGTGAAAATCACAACTGAATTGCATGCCCGCATTATAAAGCTTTCTACCTTTCTGAGAGGCGTACCTTGAACCGCAGAATGGGTGTTTCGCGTTGAAGTCGCCACCAATAATAAAATTTGGTTTAAGGAAGTAGAAGATGTTTGTGAAATCACTTTCTTCAAGTGTACATCGCAGTGGACAATATATAGACGAAATGTTGAAGGCAAAATGTCTATTTCTAACACGTATCGTGCTTACTTGCATTGCTTCTAATTCAATCTTTACTTCCGCTGAGTGTTCGATACATTCTTTTATAAACAAGGATGATCCGCCTCTTGCTCTTTCCGATGGGTGGAAGGCGTGATACACGCTATAGCCTCTAATCATAACATTCGTTTGTTTTGTCAGATGAGTTTCACAGACCAAGCATACATCTTCTTTTTCTTGTATAAATATTTCTAACTCGTCGAGTTTTCGTATGAGCCCGTTGGCGTTCCATGTAAGAATTTTTAGCATTTCTTTCATATTCGGGTTGAAGTGCGCCTGTTATGAATGTTGTTTTCTAATACAACTAGTCTCTCGAAAATAAGTTTGTTTGTTTTGCATTGCTCTTCAAGTTTTGCAAGAATTAAGGAGAAAACATTGGATACTGGATTTTGTGAGCTACCTCTATCACCGTTTTCCAATGTCGCAACTTGAGCAGGAGTCTTTACGCTAGAGCTTGGACGGTTTTTTGCCTTGATCTCCCGTGGGTTGTCGGTCGTATACTTGCCATTAGCTGCCATCGCTGCTTGAGCATAAGACTGTGCGACAATAATATTCGAAGATTTTGCTTCTGTCACCTTTTCTCTACTACGCTTGGGTTTATCTTCATTACCCGATCTTAAGTCAATATTGACGGATTTCCTATCTTTCGCTGCTTTTTTTGTAGCTATTTTGGGTCTGTTCTTAATTGGTTTCGGATTAGGGCGCATGGAATATTTAAGCGTATCGCGCCTTTTTTGGAGCTCTTTCGCCACTTCGCAACCTCGATAGTTCACAGGATGTTTTCCTTTGCAGTTTATACAAGTGGCTGGGGTTTGCTTATTTAGGTGATACTCTTCTGAGAGATGTTTACCTGCGCATTTAACGCATCGCGGTTCTATCTGGCAGTAAGTCTGTAGGATTGAAACCTTGACAGCGTTTACACTGCGGGATCGATCTGGAGGTCTTACGCATGGGTTCGATTTTGACCACGATGTTTAGAATAGTCTTAATACCATATATAGCATCTTTATTTTCATCTTTATCGAAACTAAGCATGAATAGTGGAAGTCCACGCTTTACCAATTTTTCATGATCTCCCTCCGACTACTGACATAAAAGACGGCGCACCCTTGGCTGAGCAAAGGATAGCCAAATATTCTCATAAATCATACGAGAACCGTTTTCTACATTAGAACCTAGAGTTACATCATTCTCATTGGCCCCAAATTACCTTCGTTACTTACTTGACTTCTTATCTAAAAGTAGCAAAGGTTTCGAAGATTGATCCTTCATTGGATTGACAATGAACATACAATATTCGTACAGTTTCCTGAAATAAAAATACAATCGAATACCCCACGTCATAAAAATCAGAAAAGCGTAACATAAAAACCGGATAACGTCTCATACACTCAGGATATATACGATCACCATTCTTAAGTCTTATCACTTGTTTAGACAGAAATACAATTCGCCCCCCTCAAAATGCACAAACAATGGTAACCTGTTTTCTTCGTTGTCCTACCCAACCGAAAAAAAAACAGCATCCATCAAATTTTTGACATCCATTTTGTGATGAAAACTCACTTGACCGCAAACTTAAATGCTGAGAGCCCGAGCGAATAAATGAAATCCTTCTCAAGTAAGCATTTCCTTTGTTCGCCTTGACCTCTGCCATTAATCCTTAAAATTTATGAAAATTACTCGAAAATACCTCGTTTCGTAAGTCCATAAATACGATTTTTTTTTCTCTGCTCTCCAACATCCCAATTGTTGAACAGTCAGCAAAACGACAGAGAAAAAGACATTTCCTTTCACCAATCGATTCATTTCAACAGATAAACACAATAAAATGCGAGAAATATCCTTCGATTTCATCCTTTTGTTGGAGTTTTTTCTCTCCAATTTTTTTATTTTTTTTTTTTTTGTGAGGAAGCTTTATAAAAGGCAGCAATAGCAGCAGGAGCAGAAAAGAGAAAAACCGGGATTCTTAATAAAATTTTATTGATATTGCAGACAACGTCATCGCATTTTTATCTGAATTCTAGTATTGTCACCATATACACATACACACACATATGCACAACTGTCGAACTAAAAATCATCACATACCGTTGATATTTCCTTCAAACAAGGACAATGGATTTAAGGATGACCAACTAAGACAGGCAAAAAAAAAAAAAGTTTGCAAAGGAAAGGATATTTTTTTTTGCAAGGACCTCCCGCAAGCACACACTGAATGAAAGAAAGTATCTTGCATTTGGGTTGTCTTAAAAAAAAATCAGCTAAGGAAAAAGAAACAAATTTATTGGTACTTCTGTATCCTTATGATGTGATGTTCATTGCTTGAGACTGGAAAATAAAGGAAGTTGCAGTGTACTTAGAGATATAGAAACGTTTCTCTTGGTTGGTTCCCGAATATTCACGCAAAGAATATCAGAGAAATGGCAAAGGAAACACTCATAAAAATAACAGTGGGCACACGACAATGACTGGTTGCAATGCGAAATGACGCTGTCAGAGGTAGACAGTCAGACAAGGATATCCTGTTGCGAGAGAGGAAGTATCTACTACAGTAGGTTTCGAAAGAAAAGTCGTTTCGAACTTCCGATGGGCTTTGACTAAGTGAAAACCATTTGTAATCTCTTCAATGCTCATGTATCCTCTTTAAAGTTGCTGCATCTTTTAGTAGTAGTGTCTCGCTCCTTGTCTCGCTACGGTATTCTAAATAACGCGATGAAATGAACTAACGCTCACGAAACCCTACCCATCCTTTATATAATTTAAAGCAAATTAAATGCAACAGCAGTAGTCGCTCCAACTCCTTGAAACTACAACAAATTAAAAGTAACAAGCATTTCCTTTCAACCTATTAGCCTATGCTAATGAACAGCCGCCGCCACCACCGACCGCTGCTGCTGTGCTGATTCACACAACACACAGCAGAGATTACAAGATTTCATCTTTAGAAACTATGTACCATCAACAAAGCGAAACACGAAGAATGCAATCCTTTTTCGGGCCAAGAAGGATAAAGTTCCATCCATCCAAAATGTCAAGGCTTTTTCGGGGTGATAATTTACCATAATTACAGTTCTCCAGTCAAAGATACAAGCAACCGAACAGAAGATGGCTTCTGTTGGAAACAAAAAGGACATTTATTGCATATCTATCAAATTATACTCCAGTACATAGGTATAGGTATAGGTATACAGAAGGACCTCTCCTCAATGCGGATTAAAATTTTGTAACTGAGTTAATTCGTGTTTTTGAAGGGGGAAAGGAAGGTTTTCTCTGGACATTTTTCGGCGAAGGGAATCCTCCTAAGTACTGATGTTGAATGTATCAGAAAGTCAAAAGTCCTAAAGGCATATCTTAGTCAGGGATATAATTCGGACAGGAGTTGGAGTTAGCTCTGTGCGTACATTTGGGATAGAGGAGCAAACCGAAGTAATCCTGTATTTTGCGGATGTTTTCCAACAGACATTTTCTCGGTTTTGCAATAGAAATTTAATCTAAGAACTTTTTTACTACACAGACACACCCGCCCGACGATGCTGTATAGTAGTTTCCGACCGACTGGACCACCAGTTGTGATTTCTGTACATTTGGATGGAATTTATACAATTGGTTCGGTAATTGCATGTGTACTCTGCCTGGGGGAAGATAATGGAATATTTATTTGTGTTTCTTCTTTTTTAGAAGTTTTGTATCTGAGATTAGAATTTAGTTTTTGGTAGGAAGTAGTATAGGAAGAGGAGATTTGACACAAAAG
This sequence comes from Brachypalpus laphriformis, assembly GCA_945910035.1. Taxonomy (NCBI): domain Eukaryota; kingdom Metazoa; phylum Arthropoda; class Insecta; order Diptera; family Syrphidae; genus Brachypalpus; species Brachypalpus laphriformis. The sequence continues at coordinate 164,815,645 of OX246756.1, forward strand.
TTAGACGAATCATGGGTATATTAGCAACCAGTTGGTACACAATCCGCAGGGCTTCTCCTAAAATGTTTTCTCTACCTTTTCTGCCAGGTCTGTGGGGGCACCAGCTTTAAAATTGACCCGTGACTATGGTAAAACTATCAATGACATATTGTACGAGTATGTCTGCAAAGAGCTTGTTGTCACTTAATGCTTTCTTACTTTCAATGTCCTGCAAACAATTCGGCTTCAGATACGCAAACATCACGACCGTAGGTGTAGAATGTATATTTTGCCATCGGTCATAACTATATGGTCGTTGGGATGGCAACATTTTAAGAGCAAGTCCTGCAGCTGACTAGAACCGGTTATGTTCTTAAGGTCAGGCTACCGTTAAATAACCCTCATTTTTAGCGACTGGAACTCTGGGATATTGTCTTCGAATCCTACAATATTAGATTCTTGTCTCAAGACTAGATTAAGCGATCAATCATACTTGACGTTCTACACTAGTGGACAGAAAACTGAAATCCCTGGTACCTCTGCTGTAACCGTATACTTCTTTGCACCATAGGTTAGGTTAGGTAAGTGTGCTGGTGTAGGGGTATAGAAAACCTCCACACCACATTCAGGTCAATATAGACCCATTGTGATACCCATGGGGGGAAAGGGGATAGAATAGAGAATCCCTTCCTCGTGGAAAAATACCGTCTTTGTAAATATCCTAAAGAAAGCACTTAGTACTTACTGTGCCCGAGATACAAACCATCCAGAGGATTTGATGAAGTTTGCGATGTCATTTATTGGTCTGTTGGACAACTCTTCTAGATCCTCAAAGAAGTGTTGTCCAAGGATCTTATTTCTCAAATGATAGAGGCCTGGGCAATGACAGAGAAAGTGGGCGGTGTCCTCCTGAGCCTCCTCGTCGCCGCGGCCTCTACAAAGGTCTTCGTTAGTCACACGTAGTTTTTTTCATGTGGTACCGCATGGTATTATGCCCCGTAATGACTCCTATTAGAGTAGAGAGGGATTTTCTATGCCTTTGTATGAGTCTATTGGTTCTTACTCTGTCAAATGCAGGCCACAGCTTCCTCGTGGTGACACAAGTATCTAAAGAGGTCCACCTGTTGTTAGCCTCCATTAGGGCTTTGTTTCCTGCTTCGAGCTTGAGGGCGCAAGGCGGGATGTACACCAAGGGGTCGGATTGGTCCGAGTTTAGTGCTGAGCCTCCTCTAGCCAGTTCATCGGCTTCCTCATTCCCTAGTATGCCTTCATGACCAGGGATCCAACAGAGATTTACCTCGTCCTGTGTTCCAAGAACCTTAAGTTCTTCTCTACAACACTTCACAAGCTTCGATTTTATTTCTATAGCAGGTATTGCTTTTATCGCCGCCTGGCTGTCGATGAAAAAGGTGATATCCTCTCGTGGTATTGCCCTCATCGCAGTCTCACGAGCTGCTATTGTAACTGCTAGGACCTCCGCCTGGAAAACGCTACTAGAGTTCGGAAGCCGGGCTGACATAGAGAGACCAAGCGTTTCAGAGAAGATGCCTGCGCCTACACCTATTTCCAGTTTGCATCCATCGGTGTATACAGCTAAGGATCGCTCGTGTTAGGCGTTCTGTCATTTTTCCAGTCTTCCCTGCTCGGATAGGTGCTAGAAAATGGTCTTGTGAAGTCTAGGTAAGGCGTTAAGTAGTCTGTATTAGATACACTGCCTAGATATCTCTGCAGGATCGTGGTGTGACCCATTGCATTTGGTCTCCAGCTATCTGTTTAGCTTAATCTTACGGCACCAAGAGCCGCCGATACTTGTATAAAGATGTCTAGAGGAAGCAGATTGAGAATGGCATCGAGTCCTGCTGTAGGTGTCGTTCTCGTCGCACTGGTTGAAGCGATGCACGCTAATATTTGTACTTTTGTGATAGCAGCTAGGTTGTTGATTTTGCTGGCTACTTGCCACCATACAAGGCTGCCATACGTTAGTATTGGCCTTACTATAGCTGTATACATCCATAGGATGATTTTGTGGTTTGGTCCCCAAGTCCTCCCGAATAGTCTATTGCACGAGTAGAAAGCTATCGTGGCTGTTTTTACTCTTTCGTTGATGTTTAGTCTCCAGTTCAGTTTCCTATCGAGCACCAGGCCAAGGTATCTCGCACTACTGGAGCTACTCAGGGGAGTACCCCTTACGGAAGGTGTTACGAATTGTGGAATTATTCTTTTGTTAGTGAATAATACTAACTCTCTTTTCTGGGGAATAACCGCCAGCCCACATCTCTCCGTCCAGGAGTCAATGATTTCCAGCGCCCCTTCGATTTGTTCGCTCAGGGTCGGAAGAAATTTACCTGTTGCTAGCAGCACAACATCGTCCGCATAGGCTATGGCCTTGACGCCGCTGTTTCTCAAATTAAGAAGGACTTCGTTCAGGACAATTACCCACAGCAGTGGGGCTATAACCCCTACTTGAGGGGTGCCTCTTGAGGCATAGACTTCAAGCTTTGTACCTCCGAGTTCAACTTTGATATGTCTTTCCTTTAGCATATTGACGATCCATTTTATCACGGAATTGTGAATATTAAGGTTCGTTAGATTTCTATTGACCGCGTCCGTTTTGACATTGTTAAAGGCACCTTCAATGTCTAGGAAAGCGGCTAGTATATATTCTTTGTTTTTCAGTGATTTTTCTATTGAGCCGACAACACAGTGCAGCGCTGTCTCTACGCTTTTTCCTTTCGTATATGCGTGCTGCGCTGGGAATATGTCACCTGGGCGTAGTTTACTACGGATGTATATGTCAGCTAGTCTTTCAAAGGTCTTTAGGACAAAGGATGTAAGGTTGATTGGCCTAAAGTCCTTCGCAGTAGTGTAGCTTGCCTTACTGGCCTTGGGTATGAAGACCACTTTGACCTCTTTCCATGATCTAGGTATATACCCCCAAATGAGCAATCCTTCACAGAGGCACTTTTGTAATTTAGTCACTTCTTTTCCAGCAGCCAGAATTGGCAGATCCTTTGCTTCTCGCATTTCTTGCTGCTCGTTTTTCTACACGCAGTTGCGGCATCATACTCGTAATAACTTCGCTTGCCTTCGCTCCTCGGCAACAAAAATGTGATCAGGCTTTTAGGAGTCACTTGGCCACCAATTGCTCTTTCTAAGATGTTTCTAGCACTGCACTAACACAGTTTTGTCATTTCATCAGTACATGATCATCTGCGTTTTGCATCTTTCCTTCACAGTACTGGCAAAATAGATCATCCACGTGCAGGTGCTTGTAGAGGTACTCGCGGAAGCATCTATGCCCCGATAGAAATTCTGTTAAGTAATAGTTCGCCTCCCCGTACTTTCTGCTCATCCAATCATCCCAAACAGACTAGGTGCTCTTATACATCCGAATCTGTTGCAAATCACTATTATTTCTTCCGTTATGACCATGGAAATTGCTTATGTTTCTTGTTTCCTGAGAATGTTTGCAGCAAAATTTGAGCAATTGAGAGCTTGTAGGCGAAAGATTCTTTTCAAACTTTTACTCTACCGCGTAGGATTCAGGAACCTTTTAAGCATTGTTTCCTTCTCCTCAGAACACTCGGATACACAGAATTTGATAGTGTGTACTTCGGCTTGGAAAATACGAAGTGACAGTAAATTAAGCCCATTGCATTTGAGTACATTCGCTTACCATGATTAAAATATCTGATAGATACAACGAAATAGAACTCCCAAACTTCTCTAAAGCTCCCAAACGATTCCGTCCAAATGTGTCTTTCAAGCACTTCGATGTCAATCTTCTATATTTTATTCACATCTCGAGTCAATGTATCCCACACTAATATCAATGCAGCCACAAACTTGAGAACATTCATTCAAAATTATATCCAATTGTGTCCGCAGGATCATAAAACAAAAATTTGTTTCCGCATAAAATTTTACTACTTCCCGTCTACGGGTACATAGTCGAACTCTCTCAAAAATTGTTACAAAACTAGTCATCCTCGGAATATATAATCTTGGAAAGTCTATCTTGCTTATATCCTGAAACGCGTCAATACTGCATAGCACTGTATCCTGGAATACTCGTACATTCATTCAACTCTGTCGATGACCATTTCTATGCAAGTGCAGAAACTTGGAATGTCAAAAAGTTTTCCTTTCCTCCAACCCCCCCACATACACACATCAACAAACACATATTCGCAAATAATCTTCGCGCTAAGAAAGTCTATAAAATGCGAACGGAAAATCTTAGTTTAATAATCATGACCATGACTACTATGATGATGACGATGATCACGACAAGGATGACGGTGCTGCGCTGCTCCCAAAAACTGATGGAGTCAGTAGAAGGAAAACTTTTCGGTTTTTTATTACCACAATTCCGCGCGCACCAGCAACGAATACGAGTTAACTTTGTGTTCTACTCCTGCTGCTGGCTGAAATGATGCATAGAGTGTGTAATAATAATAAAAACGGAAACGAAGTGTTGCTCCAAATCATGTTGCAAGCACGAAACATCTAACATTGAATGTACAAATGCGAGAGTATCGTATCTACAGCGAAAAGTCCTTAAAATAATAAAAAGAAGGATCTCTTCCAATCTTCCATGTTATATTAGCAAAACTACTTCCAAGACACGCTATACTGGCTAACATATACGTACACAGTTGTAATGGGCGGTGTATGTGCGAAGTAATTGCTTTCCGTCTGCAGAAGGAAATATCCTTCGCTGAAGTAAATGTGAATGTTTTTTTGAGGATGAGTTCAACTTGGGGTATTTTTTCATTTTTTTTGTACTCTTTAACTTGTATCTAGATAATAGAATCGTAAAATTTTACCAGCATGCACTGTGCAACTACTGATTTTTATTTTTACTTTTGGATGCGAAACAATGTGTGAAACAAGAAAAATGATGTCTAGAGGGAGTTCGCTCACAACGTGGAATTTGAGAAAGAACTTTTTTTTTTAAGTATAAGACAACTCACTTTGAAATCAATTCTAGCGCAATGAAAGGAAGAGTGGCAATGAACCTTAATCAACGTGATACATTATATTTTAAATTGAAACTATACCTACGTCCTACACAACCACCTAGAGTAACTTAACACGAACCGAAAGCAAAATACTGTGAATCAAAACTGAATGAACAATCCGTAAAAAATTCTGCGCCACTAGTTCGGACACCACGCAAGTAACGTCACAACGTACATATGTACACATTTACATATGTATGTATATATACTTATGTATGTAAATGTCTTTTATAATAGTTAGGTCTAGTTGTTAAGCTACCAAATGTATAGCGTGGGTGTAACGGGATTACTCTCTCAGAAGAAATAGAACAACATCATCTGATGTTGGCTTTGTTTCTATTTCATAATGTTCTTTGATAAGAAATAAAGTACAGCCAAGGCACTCTTATCTTGACCTTTCTAATGAAAGCTTTGTTTTATTTCGCTCCGAATAAATATTAAACTCGCATGGAGTAAATATGAAACCTATTATCACCTGAGTTTCAAACCACTACACCATAAGTATCTCTCTTTCCTATCTCTTCTCGTCGTTTTCAATTTACTTGTACGTCGTGAAATTGCCATTAAAAATGTAACTCTTGAACTCAAGTTAAATATTAAAAGGGACATCTGGCTTGATGTATTCGTAGGGTAGCTAGGTTATAATGCCAAACCATCTAAGATTCTCAGGAAGATTTAACGAAGAAACGTACCCCTTATGAACAACTTCAGGATAGCCCCTGAGCTTCTTTGCGCACTCTCCCTTCTTTTCGCTAATTTGCAACATTGGGCAGTTGCAGATTATATTAAAACTATTTCAACTGAATCACAAAATAGCAGAGTATACAGATAGGTAGACATCTACTGCGGTTTCCTTACAGAAAGCTTTCCCATTATGCTGGAAAACCGCCCGCATCCAGCCGATTTGGAAAAAAAGCTAGAAGTATCTGTCACCAAATAACCGCCCCAAAGCCCTGCTACCTATGTCCCCTGAAGTTATAAAAAATCCATAAATGCATATATATCAAATATGTAGAGGGTCGTAGACAAATAAGTGATCGGCAGTACGTTTTTCTTCTGAATTACGCAACCCATCTATGGACCTCTGCTATTGAACGACATGACGAATGAAGAGCGGTCTCGAAAACATTTAATCGAGTCTGACATAGGGCTCTACTAAGCAAACTAGCTTCCTATGGACTACCATAACAACTCCGCGGATGGGTGGAAAACTTTCTTCAGAACAGATCAATTAAAGTTATTGTCGAAGGTGTGTCTTCCGACACACTTGCTATTAACACGGATGTACCTCAGGAATCCACTCTTCTTCCAACATTATTCTTACTCCATATTTATAATCTAATAGGATGAACGTATAATAAGATTTTTAATTTCCCTGATGACAGCATCCGAGTAGCATCTTGCTGAAACAACATAGCCGTGAGTGCTAATGCCCACACAGTAAACGAAGATCTACAGGAAATTTTGCAATGGAGAGGAGTAAACCGTGTGGAAGTCAACCCGAAGAAAACACAACGCACCATCTTTTGATCTGGAAGAATACATCTTCTGTTCCCTAGCTTCGAATGGAGAGACTAATAATCGAATCCAATGAGACCATTCACTAATTGGGTGGCACACTTACTTATTTAGGTGGCGCTACAGTTCGGGGTGAACCTGGGCCTCAACCAACCTCCAGTTGCGCCCTCCAAGGTCCCTTTGAACTTGTGCGCGCCACCTACGGCGAGGAGGTCCTCTACTGCGTCGTCTCTCCGGGTTGGATTCGAAGACTCTGTGGGCCGGAGTGTTAGTGCCCATTTGCTCTACATATCCTAGCCATCTCAGACATCTAGTACGCATTTTTTCGACTAGGTTGATGTCGCTGTAAAGCTCGTATAGTTCGTGATTGAATCTTCTCCTCCAAAACCCGTCAACGCAAATGGGACCGAATATCTTACGAAGAATTTTTCTCTCAAAGCCACCAAGGATATCTTCATCCTCTTTTAATATAGTCCATGTTTTATCGACGTAAAGCAGGGCTGGGATGATCAGAGTCTTATACAGAGTCTCCTTAGTTGTTCGAGATAGGGCTTTACAGTTGAATTCCCTTATAAGCCCAAAAAAACAGCGATTAGCAAGTGCTATTCTTCGCTTGATTTCTGCGCTGATGTTCTTCTTAGAGTTTATTGCAAAGGTAGACAAAGTCCCTTACTACCTCGAAGTTATAGCTGCCCGCTGTGACGTTCTGTCCAATTTGTTGGTGTTGGTTGTCCCTTCTTGTTGACAGCATATACTTGGTTTTGCCCTCGTTTGTCGATAAACCCATTTTGGTCGCGCCTCAATGCTTGCAAGCGCACCGGTGGAAGCCCGCTGAGTTCTTCTAATAATATCAATATCGTCGGCGCATGCAAGCAGTTGCACAGACCTGTGATAGATTGTGCCTCCGGTGTTGGCTTGTGAGTTCCGCACAATCTGTTCAAGTACGAATCACATGACAGCGCTTCACCTTATCTAAAACTTTTTTTGACATCAAAGGTCTCGGTGAGGTTATTACCGACCTTGATGGAGCAGCGAGCGTTCTCCATCATCATCCTGCACAGACGAACAAGTTTGGCAGGGATGTCAGACCTAGACATGGCACTATAAAGCTCTTATCTATATATGCTGTCATAGGCGGCCTTCAAATCGATAAAGAGATGGTGAGTGTCGATTTGGAATTCATAGGTTTTCTCCAGGATCTGCCGAAGTGTGAAGATTTGATCAATGGTGGACTTTCCTGGCCTGAAACCGCACTGATAGGGTCCAATCAGGTTGTTGATAAAAGGTTTCAGGCGTTCACACAATATCGCAGAAAAGATCTTGTATGCGATGTTGAGGAGACGGATGCCTCTATAATTGGCGCAGTTGAGGGGGTCTCCTTTCTTGAGGATCGGGCAAACGATGCTAAGATTCCATTCGTCAGGCATTCACTCGTCTGACCAAATCTTAGAGATGAGTTGATGTATGCACTCTACCAATTCATCGCCAGCAGCCTTGAAAAGTTCGGCCGGTAAGCCGTCAGGTCTTGCAGCCTTGTTGGATTTCAGCTTGGATATTGCTATCCTCACTTCATTTTGGTCAGGTGGACGGAAATATTTACTGGGTGGCACAGTAAACCACATATCAAACAGCTTCCATGAAGTTGAGTTATCTTTGCAGAGCAAAGAAGTATTTTACTCCTCTGCAACTTCTTCTTTTATATTAAGCACAGGTAAGACCGCGGCTTGAGTGCTGCTCTCACGTTTGGAAGTCGACCTCAAAGCATTTTCTAAATCTACGAGACAGCATCCAGAGGCGTGCAGTTCGCTTAATTAAATATCCAGCCCTTATGTCCCACCTGGGATGCCCTTGGCGCATCGAAGGCAAGTGCCTGTTCCACAGATACTACCGTGGCAAATGTTCGGAAGATCTCAACATAAATGATCCCCAGAAACTTGAGTTTTCGGCGTCCTACCAAGCAGAAAACATTCATGTTCATCGGGCAATCGCAAGAGCAGTATTCTATCAAAATTTATTTTGTTGCAGAACACGCAATCTTTGGAAAGCTATATGTGCAAAAATTTAAATGCAGAACTAACAGAGATCTGCAGGCATCTGGGCGCTGGCTCAGTGTTATAGGTTTGCCTTTCCCGAGAGGTTTATAAAAAATAAAATAGTTAAGGAATTCAAGACGAATTAGTCTGCTCCGGATAAGTACTTACATACATCGTTGGTCAGGACTTGTGCAAATATGATACTAAGATGATGTTATGACATGACAGATTACAAATTTATTATGAAATGATAGACTATCCCCATGCGATATTGGGGCAATAGCTCTCAAAACGGTGCTGATATTTTTTGCATCTGTTGCTTATCGTTTGAAGTATTCCTGATCTTATCCAAAGCATTCCCTGGCCAAGGCACTAGACCCCCTTAGCCAATTGCTTCATTTTATATCAGCTTAGTATAGCTATTCGGTGCTGCAAGGTAGATGAGAAATTCGATCCCCATCTATCTTTTGGTCACTAAAGAATGAAATACGAATGATTCCCAAAGACAGGAAACACTAGTCCATACACAAGTCGAAAACGCGGCTGACTATCAGACAACCAGACTTCAGTGCAAAACTGGCTTAAGTTTTTTTTTTTAATTTTTAAATTCTTTTCTGCTTAAATATTACTAGATTGAAATTTAGCAGCCACAGGCAATATATCAGCTGAATGCAGTGAAGTGGGGGGTTATGGTCGCTCGCTTTCAGATCATAACCTCTCCGAAATAGGAAGAAGAAGAAGAAGGCAATATACCAGCTCCCAGCGATGCAATTTTTTGGAAAGCTCTCTAAACTTTAGAGTTCTGAATGTTGACCTTAGTGGACGTACTATCAGGACAATAACTCTATTTTAGCACCTCCAAATTATATATCAGGAGAATTCCGATTCGATTCCCAATAATCCTTCCAAAGATTTCTACGCTTTTTATTTTAGGGTTCAGATCTCTAAAGACAGCCCTGCTATCTCGCACATTTGTCATAGAATTGAATTGTTTGAGCTATTTGATCAGCTGCAGACTACCTTGTATGGTAACACTGTGCGTGTATGTTCGAAAATCGTCGACTTTCATGTCAAATTTGAAATTAATTTCTTTGTCCTACGTTGATGCCTTGTCAAATGGACGCAACGCATGACGTTGGCTCCGGTCCTGGCCCTTCTTGCATACTACGGTGTCTTTTTTTTTTTTTTTTTAGGTTGCGCCAGGGATGTATAATCTTCATAGATACTAATAGCCCGAGTGCTACTAGCATACACGATTCGCAAACCTGAGTAATCGATTTCAGGAATACGCCTACGTACTAAACACACACCCTACACACTTGTACCACTCTCCCCGCGGGACTGCCGTTAGGTATTACTTCGCGGGGCTGGTTAGCAATTTATGCTGTACTTTCTGCTTCTCGATGTATTCTTTCTTGAATTCGAAGCTGCATTTGAACATGCGTAATAAACGCGCAAATTTCCATCCATTTTTCCTCAGATTGTACCATATGATCTATGCAGAATGGAGGACTGGGAAGTTCGTTTCTCCAGTTTTCAAATCGCCTACAGTAGAAGACTGCATGCTCCGTATCTTCCTCCTGGTCTGGACATTCTGGACACAACGGAGAGCTATCGTGTCCAAACCGCTCTCCTTGATAACTCTGCTTAACTGTTTTCGCGCCAGCTTAAAGGACGATAGGTACTCTTGAAAGTTGGGTGTGTTTCGCGATCTTTGTACTTTGCGTCTTGCCCGTAGACACTCTGCTCTAAGTAACCTGATCTCGTCGTTCAACCAGTAGCAAGGCAGGCGTCTTCTACTTGGGGCCCTCCTGGGCATTGATGCATCGCACGCCATGTTGATGGACTGGGGGAGGTGGCGAGCTGAACTTTCTGCCGATCCTTGGACTAGCGTGAAGGTGTCAACCACGTCCGCGAATGTATCTTGTCGAAGAGCTTATCCTGCCATTTCGGACCAGTCAATCGCGGGCGGTGGGTGCTTCTGGGGTTACCGATGTCAATTATAGCAGCTTGGTAGTCACTGTGGGTATAATCTTCACTGACTCTCCATTTAATTCCCCTCAGGATGGAGTTACTCGCTAACGTGATATCAATTATTGAGCCCATGCCTGCTCTGCGGAAGGTGTTAGCCCTACCTACGTTTGCGATGCCTACGTTGAGCGCTGCAAATGTTTCCAGGAGGGCATGACCCCTTGCGTTGGTAAATCTACTGCCCCATTCCGTCGCCCATGCATTGAAATTTCCGCCAATAATCACTGGAGTTCTTTCCCGAGCATCGACCACGAGGTTATCTAGCATCTCCTGATATTCAATTATAGTCCAGCTGGGTCAAGCATAGCAACTATAGAAGTGTATACCGTTGATTTTGGCCCGAACGAAGCCCTCTGACTCTTTATGGCATCCTGGAACGCATGTCTCCCACATGACCATATTGCAGCCCGCTTCGAACGATCACTGAGCCAGATGCTGCTGTTGTCCGGAATTTTATATGACTCGCTGATCAAGATTACATCTGCTTTTTCGTCCTTGATGGTTTGTGCCAGGATATCCTGAGCTGTCTTACAATGGTTGAGGTTAATTTGGATAACCTTCATGGTTTCTTGCTGCAGATCGCTTTCTTGAGGACAGGGCATTTATTGCCGCCGGCTATGTGCTTTGCATTTTCCGGGTTGACTTTCCTGCAGAACATGCAGGATGGTTGCTCGTTGCAATCTCTCGCGATATGTCCCTCTTTACCGCATCTCCTACAGAGTTTGGAGCGGTCTTCTTCGCTCTTACAATGCTTGGCCAAATGTCCGAATTCGAGGCACTTAAAACATTTCTGTAGCAGCGTCCGCTCACGAATGCGGCAGACTACCCAGCCAATTTTGATGCGTCCTGCTTCCAATAGTTTCTTCGCGCTTTCTGCAGGGAGATTAATTATTGCCATTTGAGTCTCACCGTACGCCTTGTGCAAAGAAATGATGTCAGTAGTCATGACCCTGCCCAAATCGAATTGGGCTCTGATCACAGCGCATACGTCCTCCTTGGTAATGACCTCGTCGATGTCTCTGACCTCGATCGTGCTACGATGAGTGACGTTTTGTAATCCGTCATTTTTTCTCCTGCTTCCTTCAGTTGTATCAGAAGATCCCCTTTTTTCGTTCTCGTGATTCTGGATACCGCCTTGCACACAGCTTCCAACTTAGGGTCTGCTTTTACGCTGCGGAGTATCTGGGCGTAGGAAGCCTCCCCTTTCGCTTCGATGACGATGGCATCAGGTTTTGGTTTTCTGCCGTGCTTCTTTTTGGTGGCCTTCTTGTTTTTGACAGCTGACCAACCATTGTCTTCTTCTCGCATCGTACTTTCCTTATTGCCAGAGGTACTGGCTTGTTTAGCCTTTGCCATAGCCGTTTCTGTGACTTTTTTTTGGCTCTTTCTTCTTATTTTCCTCGTCTGAAGGGCGCTTCTGCTTGCTACTACGGTGTCTAGCACGTTGTGCACGTTATATTTTTCACACGAATGGAAGGGACCTACAGTTTAATTCCGAATCCGAATGGCGATTTGAGAAGCTTTTTCGTGACAACAATACTCTCGGATGTTTGTCAGACGCTCGCGAGAGGTGGGACCGTGAAAAAACTTTTTGGTATTTTCTGGGATTCGAACTTGGAACCTCATGCGTAGTGATCCGACACACTAACCACTTACGCCACGGCGCCCACGTTGGTTACACAAGGTACCAATTTCCTAGCAGGTACCATAAGGAGATTCATGCATTACTCTCAGTAATGGAGAGTCCTTGCATAAGACGCAGTGTAGTAGCATGGAGTGTAGCACTTATTTTCATTATACGCGAAAGAGTTAGGGATTTAACTTTAAATAGTTACCAGATACCTATTTAACACAACATAATCAACCTTTCCCTCTCGTGCACGCCCTCCATATATTTTTAATCAGACGATTGTTCGCCTGTTAAAGGATGCCTAACCATGCACGCCAAACATACTCTACTCGTACAACCAGTACCCGCAAGAACAACAGAATCCTTTTTAGCTCCCACCACTGCTCTGACTAACTCGCTCCTCTTTCAATTACAACAGCAACAGAGCGACAGGATATTACACGAAAAGCAAGCAAATGCACTACATGAAGGGTGAAAAAATGGATGCGCCTCATCCTTGCTTGTAATATAAACATCGCTGAGGGATTTAACTTTCTTAAACATAGAGCGCACACATTTTTTCCGCTATTCGCCTTTTGTGTACATCCTGCTGTTTCCATCCTCTTGCACATTCTAAAAAAAAAAAACACACTTTGCTGTGCTTGGTCTGAATTTTTAATTAACACTTTGAGTCTACGTTATTGAATTAAAAATCGTACAGTTTCCTTAAAAAGCAAAAAGGACCTCTTTTAGCAAAAAACTAAATATTCACCAAAAAAAAAAGAAAAATTATTATAATTAAAATAAAAGGGATACACAAAATACAAATCCATTGACCTCTCTTCTTGTGCGCCTGCATCCTGCTGTTACGTGCACTGCCACAGGATAAAGGATAAATAATTGCTGACCATTGAAACTCGTTGTATAATTATCCACAAATAAGAGAAAAAGGGTGCAAAAAAAAACAGAGTATCCCTACAAAAAGGATCAATAAAGTACACCATCGCCGCCACCGACTCCACCCACAACCACCTTCGACGGAAGGATATATAATTGTTGTGCTCATTTCTTGTGTTGTTTTGTTTGCAAAGCAGTAATAAACAAACAAACGGAAAGGATAACCGACGAAGTGTGTATTAATAGTTATTTCTGTCGAACACAAGAGCTGTATAGAACAGTGACTGGTTAGCGGGGGTGGCTTTAGAGGTGGCTGAAGTGGCTAGAGAGACCAATGTGGCTTTGTTATAAGTTCTTTCTCTCGCTCTCGTGGACGCTTGTGCACTTGAAGGCAGCTAGACAAATTGATGGCGTTTTTATCTGATGTCTGCAATTAATTATTGAGACATTTTATACTCCCCCATTGTCCCCTCCTGAGGGTAAGTGAATGTGGTGAAATGTTTTTACAGACTCATTGAAGTTACAATAGGAGACAAACAAATAAAACAATGTTCTTAAGGACCTAACTGGTGCTAGTGGGAGTGCAAACATTGCACAGACCACTCAACACATTGATCAGGAGAATACGTAAGCAATTAGTTTCAAACAGCTGTTGAGTTGGGTTTGGTTAGTTCAGTTGGTCACTTGCATTAAGGATATGCACGCAGGATAATTAGATATGTAATTAGAATACAAATGAATTGTTGTTTGCCACTGGCAATTAGGAGGCGACGATTTATATGAGAACACATTTGGAGTTGAAACTTTCCAAGGGCATTTGGTTACTAAGCGAGCGGGTAAAAGATGAATTGGAATCTTGATGAGCAGATTGATTCACTTATCCTGCAACGATCGATCGTCGTAATCAGTTCAGTGGACCAGATGAACTTGGTACTGCAAGACGACGTATTTCTTTTTCAGTAGTCATCCAGAAGTTCCATCCTCACGATTTGGGTCCTCGGTCGGTTGATTCACTTTCTTTATTCCAGTTGAAGAGCAGCGACCTTGTAGATCGATTTGAAAATGATTGTGAGGAGGCTTGATTTGTCTCTGAGCTTTCTGATTAGTCTTCTGTAGAAGACCGCGACACATTCGCATATTCTAGCACGTGGACATATCTAATTAAATCAACATCTTCTAGGTTTTCCGGATGAAATGTGAAAATCATTAATCAACCGCCCCACTGGGGGCATTGCCACCAAAGGAATGTATTATATCCCTTTATGACAAAACTAGGAACTACTCAAACAAAACCATTTACGACTATCATCATCTCACACACATCCACACACAGATATGTTAAGTAAATCCAAAGGTTTTTGTTTAAAGTGTCAAATCCCTTGTCAGCTTAAGGGGATTTCAATTCAATTTAAATCCAATAATGGAAACAGGAGGCAGGCGGGCACCTCGAGATACTAAAGCGCAACGTAAATCCCCTCGCAAAATGAACAAAGGATCTTAGATCGGTATTGTAAGGCATAGCCCCCTCTATCTGCCATCCACCTACACATGACATGTGTCAAGGATATCCGATCCTTGAAGTCACATGTCAATTAGTATCGACAAGACACACATTCACAGTTATTTTGTTCGCCTTCAGCCATTATCGGGCGAGGACATTCGATTCAAAGTAATTATTCTCTCTATCTACACAGAGTGCATAGGTCAACTGTAATACAGGATGCACTGCCAGACCCTAAGGACATGTAAAAGATTACTATTAAGTAATTACAAATATTTGTACAATTATTAATAATATTTAATGCCTATCTCTGTGTGGGTGTAGCTTTAGTCCTTCATGTAATCGCAATTTCATGATAGAGAGACGAGAGTGCTTACCGTCGGCGTTTGTCTCCCTATTGTGTGAAGGATTAGAAATTTTCAGCAAGCAGCACAAAATTCATAGGCTGGCACGTCCTTTGCGTCTGTGTGCCTGGGATTTGCGTCGGAAATCAGAGCAAAGAAAATTATTGTTTACCCAGTTTAATGTATCAATTAAAAATGATTGAGTGTAATATGTTGAGGCACGTACCAAGGATAACGATTTTATTTGGTCTCTGCTTCAGTCTTAGAGAGCAAAATCTGTGTGTTTATTCGGTCGGCGGGCTGGGATACTTGAGTGAGAGATAAAATCTCTGAGGTGGGTGGCTCTGCCCTATAGTAAACAGAAAAAGGACATCATTGACAGTGTGTCTCCGGCGTAGATTTTCTTTGTTATTTTAAGAAGAGCTTTGTTGTAGTTTTTTCGTTTGGTTTTTGTGATATAATGCAAAGGATGCTTGTTGCATGACATGGTCTTTCTCATCCTTCACCAGTTCAGTGAGTGTGTGCTCATTACTTTTTTGCGAAACGATACGGTCGGTCGGTTGTGTGTTTCCGAACTGTTGCTTCGCATTGTGTAAATATTTGCGAAGCGAATACGCCACTCATACAAAACAAATTTTTATCCTTTTTGCAGAGAGAGAGAGAGAGAGTGGGTGGATGAAATAGGACTCGACTGTTTGCTGAAATGCACTGCTACCCTATTCAGGATCAGAAACTTTTGAGATGGGTGATGGTCTTTTCTTTTTTTTTGCTGTTATTTGATGTGAAAAGGATGTGTGGCTTGAGCCTATGCATGCATATAACTTTTGTTTGCTTAGAAGTCTGAGTTGAGACTCTGTACAGAAGAAAAAAGGAGTGAATTGTGCAAATGGTGGCTAAATTTGATGAGGAGACTCATCGGAGCGAGAAAATGTTTGCTGTTTGGTTGGGATAATGGAATGGATAGACTGGTGGTGGGTGTAGTGTGTTTAATGTTTATAATGAAAAAGTCTCCTTAAGAATGAAAACATTTGAAAATTGTGGTTTAACACGTTTGTTGGATACGAACGTGACATGTGCCGTGACGGATAACACTTCGCAAGAAAAGTGGGGAAGGGTTTAATAAAAGATGAAGTACGTGCTTCGATGCGTCTCCTTAGATATTTTTGACTTAAAGCCAGGATCTATACAAAACTACACAAGTACTAAAGATCTAAGAATTCAAATCCTTTTTGCACGATGAAAGGTGCAGTGGTTCGAAACTCAGATGATATTAGGGTTTGTGTGCAAACTTTCGCCAAAGGTTGTACCCGAACTACTCGAAAAGACTGCTGTGGTTTCTGCATTCGGTATTCAACTCTAATATTTGTTGGAAAATTAAGATGCAGCACAACAAGGAGCGAAAAACCTTATATAAATAAATCGATGCCGCTTCTAGATTGTCACAGAGACGATATGGTCAAAAACGACTGCTTTGATACGAAGCTGAGCAGTAAATCCGACGAGTACCAAATGGTATACAGATGAATCGAAAAGATCTAAAGAAGCAAGGGCGGGCGTGTATGGTACCAGAAAAAGCTACTCCAAATCTTTGGGAACTTCCCCAAGCAGAAGCTCATGCGATCGAAGGATTCCTGAAATTCAAACTTGACAGGACATCTCGCAGTAAGGCAATACTCTCAAATAGCAAGAACGCAATCAATATCGGGTCCAGACTAGTACTAGACTGCGCTACTTAGATCAGCAGACTGAGCCAGGCTAATAAAGTAATCCTCTTCTGGTTACCAAGACATGTATGAGTGGAGGGAACTGAAGCAACTGCTGCAGTAGCAAGAAATGATTCGGAAACCACTATGGTGTCAGATCGCACACTGTAAGAGAAGAACTTAGAAGATATCAAGAGATCAAATGGGATTAACTCAATAAAAATAGCTTTGGCTTGTCGTCTGCGAAACTACAACCAAAAAGAGGTAGACCCTACCAAAGCACTTCGCACTCTCATAGGTATGCTAACGCGTCATTTCTGACTTAATGAGCGTCTCAGGAACTTGGGTGTAGAAGAGAATGGATACTGCAGATCCCAAGAAAATATAAACACACCTTATGAAATATAAAGCATTAATTCACAAAGAAAGGACACCACATGTGAGTCTATTTTTGGTCAGAGACTGGATCCAATTCAGATGCCCGGTTTCATTAGAGCAGTTGGATGAGAGGAAGTGCTTTAACTCGAGTATCTTATCCACTAAAGCCCTGCCTTGGGAAAAAAATAAATCAATCCTGAAGAAAGGAGACCCTCTGAACTGTGCCAACTACAGAGGTATAAGTCTTTTCAACATCGCATATAAGATCCTGTCTGCCGTATTATGTGAACGCCTGATAGTCCACAACCTGATAGCTCCTTATCAGTGCGGTTTCAGGCCGGGAAAGTCCACCATTGACCAAACATTCACACTACGATAGATCTTGAAAAAAATCCATGAATATAAAATCGACACGCACTACCTCTATATCGATTTCAAGAGTTGCCTATGACAGCGTGTATAGAGATGGGTTATACATGGCCATGTCTAGTCTCGTCATACCTGCCAAGCTCGTCAAAGTCGGAAAAAGCACCAAGGAACCGTTGGATGTTCAGAAATTCTTAGACAAGGTGACGCGATATCATGTAAGAATTGTACGAAACTAACAAGCCAATACCGAAGGTACAATCTTTTAAAAACATAAACGACTCCTCGCTTACGCTGGTGACATTGACAAGGTCGGGAGAACTCAGCGGGCCACCGTCAGTGGGGCGTTTGCGAGAATTGAGACAGAGGCAGCAAAGATGAGTTTAGTGCTGAAGGAAAGCTGAACAAAATATATGCTGTCCACAAAAAATGACTCCCAGCATTGGCGTCTTAGACAGAACGCTACAATTTGAGGTAGTAAAGGACTTTGTCTACCTAGGCTCTATGGTGAGCTTTGCAAATGACACCAGTGAGGAGATCAAACGAAGGATTACTCTTGCCATTCGCTGTTTTTATGGTCTAAGAAGGCAATTGAGTAGGTAACAAAACATAATAAACTGGATGAAAATACCCTCGGTTACTTTGAGAGAAAAGATTCTTCGCGTTATCTTTGGTCCCATCTGCATAGACGGCGGGTGGAGAAGGTACAATGCCGAACTATACGGCCTATGCAAGGACATCGACTTATCTAAAAGAGTACGCGTATAGCCACTAAGATGGCTGGGTCATTTAAAATAGATGGAGTCCAATGTTTCAGCCCGGTAGAGGACGATCTCGCGACAGATGACACAAACAAGTGAAGCAGGACCTCAACCAACTTGACGTGCACAACTGGAGGTAGTTGACTCATAACTGGGCTTCTTTTTTTTTTTTGGATTGCGCCAGGTAATCTTCATAGATACTAATAGCCCGAGTGCTACTAGCATGCACGATTCGCAAACCTGAGTAATCGATGCTAGGAATACGCCTACGTACTAAACACACACCCTACACACTTCAACCACTCTCCCCGCGGGACTGTCGTTAGGTATTACTTCGCGGGGCTGGTTTGAAATTTATGCTATGCTTCTCGTGTCAGCTTTTTCCGCTGCTTCAGCTGCTCTTCATAGCTTTTCTATTCTCCGCAGCTCTTTTTGCAGAGTTACGAAGGAACATATTGCCATCCAATTCTCTTCCGACCGTAACATATGGTCGAGGAGTAATGACGGACTTGGCAGAGTAATTCTCCATGCCGTGAAACGTGTGCAGTAAAACACTGCGTGCTCCGTATCTTCATCTTCACCTGGGCATTCCGGGCTGGATGGTAAGTTGTCGTGTCCAAATCGGTGTAGATATTTGCGGTAGCCACCGTGGCCAGACAGGAACTGCGTTAGATGGTAGTTGCAGTCTCCATGCTTTCGACTTATCCAGTCTTGGATTGTCGGTATAAGTTTATATGTCCATCTGCCTTTCGTTGTATTAGCCCAACGAGCTTGCCACATAACTGCTGACGCTGCCCTTTCTTCAACTTTTATCACCTTGATACCAGTGGCGTCGTGATGACTCAATGCTCTTCTGTTATATATCCTCAGCATTTCATCTGCGAGAAAATCGATAGGGACCATTCCAGCTATGACAAATGCAGCTTCGTCAGAGATGGTTCGAAAGCCGCTGATTGTCCGTAGCGCACAGAGTCTGTATGATGACGATAGTCTCCTTTTGGTCTCCTTCGTCCTCAGTGCCTCCGCCCAGACTGGGACGGCATATAACAGAACTGAGGTGATAACTCTAGAGAGTAGAATCCTTCTGTGGCGTATCCAGGTCCACTGATGTTAGGCATGATACGCGAGAGAGCTCCCTGCATTTGCGATGCTTTTTTGGTAACGAAATCAACCGTAGCTTGTTGTCCAGCATTACTCCAAGGTATTTAACCGCCTCTTTCGACCTGATGGTTTGGTTACCAACCTGAAAGTTAGCAAACTCGACGGTTTTCCGGCTGGTTATAAGAACAGCTTCTGTTTTATGGCCAGCTAGTTCTAGTCCGGCGGATATTAGCCAAACTTTTATCCGGGCAATTGCTTCATTTGTAGCTGATTCTACTGCATGGATCTGTTTAGCTACTGTCACGACTGCAATGTCGTCGGCGAATCCAATTATCGTTACTCCCCCAGGTAGCGTTAATCGTAGGACTCCGTCGTACATGATGTTCCACTATAGTGGCCCTAAAACCGATCCCTGTGGAACTCCCGCAGTTACGTTGTAGTATTTTACCCCTTCATCGGTGTTGTTCCTCAGCTTCCTGTTGTTGAAGTAGTTCGTCACTATCCGTAGCAGGTAATATGGCGTATCCATCCTGGCAAGTGACCTTCTAATAAACGACCAGTCCGCAGAGTTAAATGCGTTTTTAACGTCCAGCGTTACTACCGCACCGTTGTGTTGGCCTCTTTCCTTTGTGCCATAGAGCCATCTTTCGCATTCGATGGCACCTTTGGCGATATCAACTACCGCTCTTATGGCATCAACAGTAAATCGTGCTCTTCTGAAGCCAAATTGGAGATCTGAGAGGGCTTCTTTCTCTTCTGCTACTGTGAGTAATCTATTATAGATTATCTTCTCGAGAATCTTTCCCATGGTGTCCAATAGGCATATTGAACGATAGGATGATGGTTCTCCTGGAGGCTTCTTTCCTTTTGGCAGTAGGACCAAATGCTGCGTCTTCCATTTCTCGGGAAAGGTTCCTTCTTCAAGGCACTTCTGCATTGTTGATATAAAGAGGTCTGGTCTTTTTTTTACAGCTGCCTTTACTGCCTTATTCGGGTTGCCATCGGGTCCCGGCGCCTTGTTGTCACCTATCTTGCTGCATGCCCTTTGCAGCTCCTCGTGAGTAATTAAAGGAATATCTTCTGGATTGACGCACGCTGTGGTGATGGTACCTGTGAGGTGGTGCGCGAGGGTCTCCGCTGTTCCACTTGGAGTTTGATCACCGTTCAACATCTCTTCGAATGCATCCTTATCGAAAGATCTGTCGTTCCATTTTGGGCCAGTAAGTTTTGGGAGCTGGACTGGTTTTTTCCCTTTTATTTCCAGTATTATCACCTGATGGTCGCTGTGTGAATATTCCTCACTGACCCTCACTCATAACTGGGCTGTCTGGATGGATTTGTTGGTTGAGGCCCAGGGCCACGCCAGACTGCAGCGACGGCTAAGTAAATAATCCCATTTAGCAGTGAAGAATGAGTAAAAAAATAAATTAATTAAGGACACTGCAAGTTGCATGTTCCCAAATTTCTCTAGTATTTGAAGCGTTGTGCTTGATTTAGAAGCAAATTTGATGTCCAGAAAGGAGAAAGTGTGAGATAGTAACACCTGGAGATACAAAGCAAACCAAAGCTTGTAAAATAAATGCCCCATTGCTGCCGCAGGATGTCCCTCCTCCACAGTATTGCCCCATCAGTTCCGACAGAGAAAACAAAGACGAACCAGAATTTTTCCATTACAAAATGCAAATATTTGATCAAACACATCCCATACACAAATATAACCTTTCTCTTTGCATTTGCAATTTAGCTCTATACCCCGCCCTATTGGAGCATCTCGAAAAGAAAACGATATTTTAATATCCTCTCTGCATATATTTGTACTTAGTCCTTCGACTAAAAATAACACCAGAACGGGGGTAAGCAAATATTTCACAAAATTTCTGACACTTGAAAACAATTTCACAAAAAGTGTTAGGAGGAGCAGCAGGCAAGAATCCTTGCAGCTCCTCCTAGATGCGTTCCCATGTCTTACAAGAAATACCTCAATGTGTGAAGGCATTTTTGTTATTTTTTTTTTTTTTGTTTGCAGCTCAGTTAGTGTAAACTTACTTTCTCATGCAAAAACAAGGACGACGACGGCGATGATGATGCATGCATATGTGACTCAGGCTCAGACGGTTTTGTTTGCGTTTTTATGCATTCATAACATCTCCCTTTTTCGAGAGATAATTTATTGCTTAAATTCCGAAACTGAATTTTGATACTCTATACTCAGAGGAGTGCTAAGGAGTTCCTTAGAAGAATTCCTCCTTTTCCATGTGGTGTCAGCAGCGTTGTGTTGGCCTCTTTTGTTTGTTACATGTCAGCAATGTGTCCTCTAGCTACATACCAGTTAGACAAATGTCTTTCCTGAGCATGGGAGCGAGCAGGGACTGTTTTGCCTGCATTTTTGGATTGAGTGTGACAAATAAATAAATTTGCCAAAAGTGTCGCCCTTCAGTTGCACACAAAGTGTAAAATTCTCACACAAATGGTAATAAATCATTGCATCCTGTGTGAAAGCGATTCGAGTAACAAATCTACTAACACACACATACAGTCAAGTTTTGACAGAAGCCAGAGTTTGGGGACTGAGAAGGAAAAAGGATTTCAATGTTTGGGGACAACCACCTTGGCATTTTTTTCGATTGTGTTGTGGTTGAAGGTTTTTTTTTTTGTTGCCAGCTTCTTTTACCGGGACCTTTTTTCCAACCCAGCAAGGATGCAGATGAATTGCACGTTTTGTGTGAGTGACAGTGGATTTTCGCTTAAATTGCTGCGGTATGCCTGTTGCTTATCAGAATTTGTTGCCAAAAATCCAGTGACAAATTGCTTAAAGGTGAAGTTGGAGTTCAGAAACCCTGCCTTACACCCTAGGAAGTACTTAACAGAAAAAATACACTCCCCCATTACAAAACAATAAAATAGAACGATATCTCACGCAATATCCCATCGATTGCGTTTGTTATAATTCTCTTTAATTGCGCTGAGTACATTTACACGCGAACTTTCTTCCCCACCTCGTCCTTCTAAGATACCTCATGATGATAGCTGAGCCACCTTTGTATCTAGATACACAAACTCATTCACAACGATTTCAATTCCAATTGCTTGGCAATAATTTTCAAATTGCAAGCAATACATACAGACACATGGATTAAATTGTTGTTTGTCTGTGTGCAGAGTGCGCGCGTGTTACAAGTGGCTCGAGGTGATGGTAAATGAGTATAGTGAGGTCCTTGACGCTATTGAACTTTCAAAAAGTTGTCTCTCTATTGGATTTTACCGCACATACATAAGACGACGACGACGACGACGACGACGATAGTTGAACGGAGTTGGTGAAAAGTTTAATTGACTTGAAATGTTTTCAACGCTCCTTGCGCAACGGTAGACAACCGCTCAACTGTGAGATATGCTTTCGGCACATGCACAGGTATGCACTCGGTAACCTATCCATACGAGAGAGCTAGCTCTCGGAAAGTCGATAGGTTGCTGGAATTATTAATGCGCTAAAGCGTTTGGAAGAAGGAGCCAGAGGAAACACAAGTATTAGTGCCACAGGAGCAATTTAGCAAATTTTATTCCTTGTAATTAGTTTAAGGAAATGCGTGCGGATAAATTGAAATGTAGATTTGAAGAGGTACTGAATGAAAGTGGATTTTAAAATGGGTTTTCCGAGAGACCGTTTCACGAATGATGGCTGTTAAACGCGGCAAACTTGATAAGGCCCTAATTGCGAGTTATGACTGCAATAATGTTTTATTCGAAAGGCTTGTGTAATACAATACTTTTTATAGGCAGCGGAGTTTTATGCCAGGAGAACAAGGAAGCGAGAATTAGGTCGTGGGTAGGAAGTGGACTTCATACGCACACGGAAATGCTGCCAGGAAAGTGATCGCATAAAAGTGTGCATATGCTTAAAAACCTTTTAATGTCAAGGTAAAATGAATCACAGTAACAACGAAACTTAATGGAGAGGCATCTTAGTTACGTAAAAAGGAGAAGAAATACGGATTAAAGTGCAAAGTTTCACTTTATGAAGATTTACATTTGCATTCTTAGCCCTCGTTTGGTTACCGAAGCATTCCGCTGCAGAAAGTAAGCTCAATGCTTCGGCATTGCCTTTTTTAAATAAACATTAGTTTTAGCCATCGTCTAGGATGGACATTAAGACTTAATTAAACTGTAGGTTCCTGAACTCGGTTTACTTCAGAGAAAGGTCTTTTCTTTATAAAAGGCAAGTTGGGCGAAAACAAACCTAAAAAAACGGTTGACCACCAAATCCACAAAAACCACAAAATTTCAAGAGTGTACCAGAAAGTCGTCAGATTACAAAGTAGGCCGTTGCTTCTTCTTCTTCTTCCTTTTATCAGCGAGGTTATGATCCGAAAATAAGGGGTCATAACCCTCCCACTTCACTGCATTTCTACTGATCCGCCTGTGGGGTATGTAGGCCGTTGCTATTTTTTCTATAACCACATAATCAGGCATGTTTCTGGAATTCGGCTTACAAATCCTTTCTTTTGATATCCCCCCACATGCTAGATCTTAAACGACATTGACTTTTCGAATCAAGTAATATAGCGTCTCCTTGTCTCGTCAGCTATGTTGTTGTCTTATGTAATAGCTATACGAGAGATAGATTAGGTTAGGTTAGGTTGGCTATCTGTATAGGAGTACAGACACACTTATACCAGAAGAGGTCCATTATAATGCCATGGATCTTTCCATTTATCTACACAGGGACTAAAACCAAATCTTTTAATAAACCGAAGGATGCTCATGAAGCCTGAGAGCACCAGTTCGCCGAAGTCATCGAAAAAATGAATCCCTAGATAGAGCAATCTTTTTTGGGACAGAGCCAAGGAGATGAAGGATGCTTTTCTCCTCCTCTTCGTATATACAGCTCCTGCAGAAGTCGTTAGAAAAGAGTACATACCAACCTTTTAGCATGTTATCCTATCAAACAGTCAGGACATCGATAACGTAGCTAATCTGTAAATGCTTTAGCTTAACTAACCCAGCACTACGTTTCTGATTCAGTTTAGGCTAAATCTGTCTCGAAATATGACATGTTGAGCCGTTTTCTTATCTGTGGTTGGTTTCGCTAATAGCATCCAGTCTTAGTAGATGTTTACATATAGCGAGTAACATCCCCAGGTTCAGCCATTTCAGCAGAATCCTTAGAGTCGTGCCCTGTCTTGCGAGCTTGTCAGCCTTGCAGTTAGCTGGAATATCTCTGCAGCCTGCCACCCAGAATAGGTGAATGTTGAACTGCTCCGTCATATCCGTGAGAGACAAACGGCAGGTTAAGGTGACCTTTAAGGTGAAGGAGTACAATTCCCGGGACTTGATTAATGTTTGACTGCCAGTGAAAATACTAATATCACTGACAGAAATTGCATTACGTGTCAACCAGGACAGGGCTTCCTTGATCTATAAATATTTGGCGCAACAGCTCTTTAAGTGACAGGGCCTAGCTTCTCGCAACCACTCATGTTGTGTGAGTTATATTTCTTCACATAAATGGAAGGGACCTACAGTTTTGTGCCATATCCCAAGGGCGATTTGAGAAGCTTTTTCGTGACAACAATACTCTCGGATGTTTGTCAGACGCTCGCGAGAGGTGGGACCGTGAATCTGGGAGGGATGTTCAGATTAAGCTTTTGAGAGAAAACGCCGCAACCCACTCCACTTTTGATCTTGAAATCGTTTTTGTAGGAGTGAACTAAACTACCTTCCGGAAGAGGAGCATTATTCCATTCATTGCGGTCAGGGATGCTCATGTAAAAGGTACGGTGGATGGGGGATGAAAATGACTTTCTTTCACTTGTGTTTCATTGGGCGAATATTAACAATTTTTACAAGTCTATCAGCAGCTTAATAACTTGAAAGTCATCCACTCTAAATTTTAACATATTATAATATCAGGTGTAGTAAAAGGAAATCTATTATTTTTCCAACAGATAGCTTTAGCAATCTGTATCTCGCGTTGAATAAGTCCTATCGACGTACACTAAATGGCGTTAGAAAGATGAAATTTCGTAGAAGAATTCGTATATTTTGTACTTTTTGACAGTTTTGTGGTTGGATTGGTGATTGGATTCTCAGTTTTGTTTGAGCGCGCGTCAAAGTTGGACACCAGCAAAGAGAAAATACACCATTATTTACTGTTTTTCTTCGATAAAGGCGAAAACGCAAGCCAGGTGGCTGAAAATGTAAATAGTGTTTATGGTCCTGATGCTGTAACAGCCAATCACGAGCAATTTTGGTTTCGTCGGTTCCGTTCCGGTAATTTCGATATCATAGATGCACCTCGCTCTGGAAGACCAACTGTCGAAAATGTTGATAAAATCATCGAAATCGTTTAGTCTGACCGTCATATAAGCATAGTTTCGATAGCCCAGGAGCTAAGCATTGCACAGAAAACCGTTTGACGCCACACGAGTTAACGCAAGAAAACCTCATGGACCGATTTTTCATCTGCGAATTGCTGCTGAATCGCAACAAAATCGACCCATTTCTGAAGCGGATGGTAACTGGTGATGAAAAGTGGATCACTTACGACAACTTAAAGTGAAAACGGTCGTGGTCGAATCGCCCTGAGCCGGCGCAAACGGTCGCCAAGCCAGGATTGACGGCCAGAAAGTTTTGCTGTGTGTTTGGTGGGATTGGCAAAGAATCATCTACTATGAGCTGCTCCCCTACAGCAAAACTCACCTGTGCTGTCAGTAATTGGACCGTCTGAAGGAAGCAATCGCCCAGAAGCGGCCAGCTTTGGCCAATAGGAGAGGAATTGTGTTCCATCAGGACAACGCAAGGCCACATACATGGATAGCGACTCGCCAGAAGCTCCGGGAGCTTGATTGGGAAGTTCTTATGCATCCATCTTATAGCCCGGACATGGCACCAAGCGATTACCACCTGTTCCTGTCCATGGTGAAAGATTTTGCTAGTGAAAAATTCGCCTCAAGAGAGGCTTGTAAAAATCGACTGTCCCAGTTTTTTGCCAATAGGGACAAAGGCTTCTATGAGAGAGACATAATGGAACTACCTACAAAATAGCAACAGGTTATCGAACAAAACGGCGCATATTTGACCTAAATTGGATTATTCTAACTATTCTTCTAAGGCCTTCAATTTCATGCAAAAATAATGGATTTATTTTTACTAAACCTTTTTATAACTCAAAGGTTTAACCATTTTTGCTGGCAATTAAGCTAAAATCGTCATCTTTTGTATACAAACGTTTGACCATTTGTCGTAAAGTGGAATCGTCTAAGGTTTTTCATTAAAATCATCCCATTTAGATTTATTTTTCTTTTTAATAAAACAGCCTGCATTAAACGTACCACTGATGCCATTAATTATGGAATACAATATTATTGAAATATCGTCCATGGAAATGCCTGCACGTGTGAATACGCTAAACCCAATCTTTTTCGCACAAATCGTGCGATATGTTAGCACTTTCACGTTCGATATTGGCACTGACGTCATCTCAAGTCTCTATCTTATTAGTATAGACCATGGACTTGATACAGCTCCGAAGAAAAAAGTTCAAAGTCGTCTCATTACAGAACCGAGGCGGCAAATTGATTGGTCAATTTCTTGAGATAACACGGTAACCGGACTTCGACTTCAATAACTCGATCGTTTGAATAGCTGTGTGACATGTGGCGCCATCTTGTTGAGACCACATATGATCCAAATCATCTTCTTCCAATAGTCAATTCACATGGTACGCTAGCGATCTCCATTGACTATGACTGAGTTGCCAGCATCATTAAAGAAGAAGTATGGACCGATTGCCTCTTCATAAGGAAACGCACACCAAACAGTCGATTTTTGTGGGTTCAGGTTGCTGACTTGCCCAAATGCGACAGTTTTGCTCATTAACGAAGCCGTGACTGGGTAACGTGACTGGGATGTGCATATGGTGTATCTTAAATAGTTATTCTAATCCATACAATCCAGTTACGGCTAACAAAGCGCACACCCCATGATGACAAGAAGAAAACGACCGGCCTCGGATATTGCCAAGCCTGGTAAGCCAGGGCATCCTTTGGAGCCAGGCCTGAAGCGTGTCAGTATGCGAGCGTCTGGTGGTCGGCCTGTCCCGCTCGGCAGCCGGCCGGGTCAAACCCGAAATGGGTACGAGCTTCCTGTCAATGGTCTTGCGAACCATTACGGGGGTCAGCGGGTGAGCGCGCTGTGCACCGATAGGGGCACAGATGGACTCTCTGAATTTCGACAACGGCATCGACTTAGGATAGGCACATGGAACATCTCATCGCTCACACGGAAGGACCTTGAGCTTGTTGGGGAGGCTGTTAAAAGTCGACTAGATATAGTTGGCATCGCGTTGGACAATGCGAGGAGTGCGTTTTGTCACCTCTCCTCTTCATTGTATATGGGGATTGGATGTTGCAGCACAGCCGTAGCGGGAAATATTTCGAAGTGGGAGACCTAAGGATTAGTCATCTGCTCTTTGCGGATGATTTAGTCATCCTTAGGTCCTCTCAAGCTGAACTTCAGCGCGCACTCGAAAGGTTTGTAGCCGTTTGTGATGATGCTGGAATAAAGATCAATGTGAACAAGTCAGAAGTAATGGTCATTTCGAAAAAACCCATTCAATGCACTCTGCATGTTAGTGGAGTTCCACTGAAGCAGGTGGATAAGTTTAAGTACCTCGGGGTCTTATTCACGAGTGATGGGAAGAGCAATGCCGAGTTATCCTGTAGAATTGGTCAGGCTGGATCAATTTTGAGAGAGCTTGGCCAATCTGTTATAAGGTAGGCTGAACTTAGTGTTGAAGCTAAGCTATCGGTTTTTAACTCGGTGTATGTTCCAACTCTCACCTATGGTCATGAAATTTGGGTAGTGACCGAAAGAATAAGATCGCGGATACAAGCTGCCGAAATGAGGTTCCTTCGCAGTGTTGCTGGAATAGCTCGTAGGGATCGAGGGCGCAACACCAGAGTACGCGAGGCGCTCAATGTTGAGCAGCTACTTCTCCGAACGGAACGAACGGTTTGGTTTGGTCACGTAGTGCGTATGCCCCCAGGCCGGCTTCCAAGACGTGCCATGGTGGTCGTGGCATCAGGTAGGCGACCTCGCGGTAGGCCTAGAAATAGATGGTTGCTCCAAATCCGGCATCTCTCCTGGAGCCGTCTAGGGATTCCTCCTGATGAGTTGGAGGCAATGGCGTTTGCAACGTCAAACAAACGGGCAGGTAACTTAACGAATAGCCGAGAAACCGTAGTGGAAAAATTGGGCGTCCCAATTGATAAACCATCTAACTTTAGTACTGACCCGCATTACGGACTCGCTTATATTTCAGGTGACTTAAAAGTGCGCCTCTACATTCCGAACAAATTATCTAAGCACATACTCGTATATTTGCTTTTACAGTTTACTCGTATCATTGACACTCAGCAGTAAAATATCGCCTTTGCAACCAACACCAACACTTCAAGCCCTAAATGCTCCAAAAGCATATAGATCAGCTATCATCAAATTATTTAGCCACTCCCGTTGACAGCAGATATCAATCAAATTATATAAAATGATATATGTATCTATTCAATTATAGTCTTAAAATATCCTTCACTCCTTAACATTCTGAACTAAAAGCCTTTCTATGCTTACACAGATCCCAATCAATTTAAGAAGAGATACTTTAAAATTATTCAATTATTGACTTGGAAAAAGAAAATGTATCTGTGTATCTATTCTGTGCATCTTGACTTTTGTTGTTATTAATTTATTACATCCTTCGTCTCGAAAAAAAGACGTACTACATACCTCATGCCACCCTAATGAGGGCATTACATCTATCCAAATGGACCCTTTAATCGTAATATTATGCCATCGACAGGCGAATCGCAAGAGATATAATAAAAAATCAAAGTAAGACGAAAACAAAAAAGAAATCCATAAAATATAAAATACACATCGTAAGGAGAAGAAGCTAAAAAGAAAAAGAAGTGATTACCCTTAACGAAAATTGGGGGGCGGGTTACAGTCGCCCCCAACCACCCAGCGTAGGCGACGACGTCATTAAACTTTAAGACGAATATAATACTCGCGCGACTCGCTCTCCCCTTCTCTATCTAACATACATATGTATCTCAGTACGCGTAGTCTCTTACTTTTTATTATTCATTAAGTTGGAACAAAAACATGGACAAGTACCCGGTAACCGGGTCCCGATCGTCGTCGTCGTCTCTACGTAAACGTTGTAAATAGGCGGTGATGGTGGGTGCTTTTTTTTCGTCTTGTCTCTATTTTGGTGTGCCCTATCTTTTATGCAAGGACCAAGGCAGGAACAAAAAAAAAAAAAAAAAAAACAAGGAAAGATATAAACGCAAAAAGCTTTTAATTTTCCATTGCCTGCTTCCGTTCCGTGCCGTCTTGTCGTTTCGTTTCATTCCAACGAAGTAGAAGATGATATGGTGGAGGAGATGCAAGCCAAAAAAAAAAAAAAAAAGAAAAAACTTCAACCAAACGAAGTACCTTGGATATTATCGTCCTGGTAACAACAGACTGAGAGTAGTGAAAGATTCTCAAGTAGGTTCGTATTCTTACAACCTCGGGTGGGTGGGTGTTGTTATTGGATGGAGGGGTTTCCTAGAGAAACCTCTTAGGATCATTTTCTTCTTAGTACTTGGGATTTTGATTTCAAGTGAATCTTTTCGAGAAATACTACATGTTTCACATACAGGCAGAGTGCGCCGTGCAGATATACACTTGAGTCAGAGAAGTCACCGGGGCTCATAGTAAGTGGTTAGTGAGCTTCAAGATAACGATGATGATGATGATGATGATTTTATTGTAAAATGAAATGACGACAAAAGGAGGAAATCATTAAACCACCAGGCCAGGAAGATATTTCCTTTGAATGAGTTTTGCTTTCCGTTTTTACTCGCACAAGTGCCTAGACGTAAGGACTTCGTAAGGAAGTCGCTCGATAGTGAAACACGCCCACAAACTGCACACTATATAAATCTTTAGTTCGGGATTTACTTTGTTTTCGCTAATAACTTTTTGACGGGATGTGGCGCAGAAAGGAATTCCTACTAAACGGATAATGACAGAGAGGTGGTTCTTAAAACTGGGAAATCTTATACAATCTTCTGTTCAAAGAACTTTCTTTTTGCCACAAAATTATGGGATTTAAACCTACATATGTGTACATACATAGGTACTTCTTTTAGAACAATAATAAGGAACTTCACGGAAGGTGTAAATGGTTCTTTCCTTAAACTCTTTTACTATGACACTGAACCAGTGGACACTTCTGAGAGCCCCATTCTATGGCGCAATGAAAGGGCATAGTTGTCGTTAAGTAAACGAGGATATTTCCACAACAAAAATCGTTACATAGACACATATGTATAATTACGTATGTTGGCACCGATAATATGCTGATGGTCAAGCTGTTGTTTGCTATATACCTAATATACTACTTAATATTAAAACAGCACGAAGTAATTAAGAGCTTTGGCATGAGCTATAGATAGCTGGACATGTTTCATAGATGGCCTATGCCATCTTCCAAAGATGTCATCTGCTCAACCACATCAGACAATGCCATAAAAAAACCGAAATAGCTACAGAATTGCTAATCGTAGTTATATCAGTACTGGAAAAGAAGGGTCAAACAATCTACCGTGGCATATGATATGAGTCACTGACCATTTCTCTGCCGATGTCAGGAAGTAAACATAAGTTTTATAGTAGACTAGAAGAACCAAGAGGATTCGTCCAATCTAAAAAAAATTGTTGATCTTATGTACCTATTCACCTGGAGTACAGAGAGATATTTTCTTCTATTTGATGGTTCCTATTAATATTTATCTCAGATTATGGGATTAGAAAAGGCACCAGCAGCTTGCGCTGCTAGAAATAATTGACAATAAGCTTCGTCATTTTACGCGATTTCTTATTGTTTTTCCTTGTTAATATGCGTTCACTTCATGTACAGGTACAATAGAAGATTGAGACTGTTAACAGTACATCCTAAAGGAACTCTTCAAAACGTGTGACCAATCCACTGCCACTTCCATCGTAAGATGGTTGTGCGTTTTGGTTTCTGACTTGTTTTCTAGTATAAGTATTTCTTGGAGATATGGTTTGACCATCAAATCTTTAAAATGTTGCGCACAAATCTGAACGAACGTTTGCAGCTTTCTGATGATAGTAATGGTCACTCTCAACATGGTGCATCCATATAACAACGCGAATTCAACGTTAGAGTGGAAAAGTCTTACGCTGATGTGGAAACTGATTGCATTCCTTCGATATATTTTGGACAACATCCCGAACGCGGACTTTGGTTTGGTGACCCTGTTACCTATATCCAGTTCAGCTCCACCATCAGAGGAAACAATGATTCTCTTTCGAAGAATCACATGCCCATTTTCATCTCTCAATCTCGACCATTTATTGGAGCTGACATTGGACTAGAATGAGATCACCATCTTATGTTAGCTCATATACGCCTTCGTACTGCATCCGTCAATAGCAACCGCTCAAACTTACTTAACATCAGCAGGTTTAATATTGACAGGCTCAAGACTCAAGTGCGCCAACAGTTCAGGGGCCCCTTGGCCTTGGAAGCATTGGAATACTGTGAAAAATGCTTTTACGGCTGGGGCACGCACCTATGTCGGTAAAAGGCAGAAAAACCATCGAACTTGGCTATCTGCAGACATCTGGAGACGGATCGATGAGCGTACAGCAGTCAAAGCTCGGATTGCAGCCTCAGCAATAGAGAAAACGGAGCTAGTAGCCCAATACCTTGCGAAGACGAAAAAATTCCAGCGTAGTATGAGGCCTGACAAACGTCAGCACATCAACTCACTGGCTTCAAGGGCTGAAGAAGCAGCGAGCACGTGCGACAGTAGGACTATTTATAGCATCACTAAGGAGCTCACTGGTGGTCAGAACTCCAAACAACACCCAGTGAAGAGCCTAGACGGTGACCTTCTGATCTCGGATGAGGACCCTCTCACTAGATGGAGAGAACAGTGCTACAGTGCTAAACCATTTAGACGATGGCGGTATGATTTCGAATTCGAATGAGCAGTTCGAAGCAACAAATTCCCGAATTCGCACCGTACCTCCCAGTAAAACCGAAATAATAACAGTAATCAAGTTCCTCAAGAAGAACAAAGCGGTGGGTATTGAAGGCAGCCCTGTCGAACTATTTCAAACGGCGCCAAATTCATCCGCAGATTTGCTACATCCTCTAATACGGAGAGCTTGGGATAGTGAACAGTATCCGCAGGAGTGGAAAAGGTGGATGATCATTAAACTACCGAGAAAAAGAAACTTGATAGAAAGCGGAAACTGGAGAGGGATTTGCGTTCTTCCAGCCGTAGCCAAAATAATAGCTAGAATAATTCTGCAACGAATCAAAGAGCATTTAGATTCAACTCTCGACGTCGAACAGGCAGGCGGTGAGTTCTGGATCCTCCCGCATCGACCACATAAACACCTTACGGATCATAATCGAACAATGCGTTGAGTATAGGTCTCCGCTTCGTTTGCTGTTTATCGACTTCGAGAAGGCTTTCAATAGATTGAGTCGAGATGCTATCTGGTTGGCCTTGCGCAGGAGAGGCATCCCAGAAAAACTTATAGCTACTCGTATTATCAAGGCTACATACGAGGGCGATAATTGTCACAATGGTAAGGTGTCGGTGGAGTACGTGGAGTACGTCAAGGGTGTATACTGTCACTACTATTATTCTTGGTGGTTATCAGCGATATACTCCGTGCAGCATTGACGGAAGGCAACTATGGAATTCGCTGGACTATGCCATCTTACCTTAAACACTTAGATTACGCTGACGATGTTTGTCTACTTTCATATCGGATAATGGATCTTCATTTGATGGCCCAAAATCTAGAAGCTGAGGCAAACAAAGTGGGTCTAGAAATAACAATTCTAATACCAGCGCTCAACTTAACATTGCCGGACAGAAAGTCGAAAAAGTTGACAACTTTCTTTATCTAGGAAGTGTGGTCGCCGTGGCGTAAGTGGTTAGTGTGTCGGATCACTACGCACGAGGTTCCAAGTTCGACTCCCAGAAAATACAGAAAATACCAAAAAGTTTTTTCACGGTCCCACCTTTCGCGAGCGTCTGAAAAACATCCGAGAGTATTGTTGTCACGAAAGAAGCTTCTCAAATCGCCGTTCGGATTCGGCATTAAACTGTAGGTCCCTTCCATTCGTGTGAAAAATATAACGCACACAACACGAGTGGTTGCGAGAAGCTAGGCCCTGGCACTTTAAAGAGCTGTTGCGCCAAATATTTTTTTTTTGAAGTGTGGTCTCGGCTAACCGCAGTGGCACCGAACTATATGTGTGCAGTAGAATCAGGAAGGCTAAAGCTGCCTTCGGAATGCTATCCAAAATCTGGAGAAGCAATGTTGTCAGCTTAAGAACCAAGCTGCGACTGTTTCGCCCCAACGTAGAATCGGTGCTGCTTTATGGGTGCAGTATTTGGAAGGTGGACACCATTACAATACGCAAGCAGCAAGTCTTCGTAAACAAACGTTTAAGGATCATCTTGAGGATTTGTTGGCCGAACCGTATCTCCAACCAACAACTTTATTAGAGAACGGGCCAAGAACCTATAGACATCACCGGTGAAAGAATGCAGCCTTGTCTTACACCACTTTGAATCTCGAATTCCTCAGAAAAGGTTCCTCTGTGCGGAACGTGATATTTGGACCCATTTTCATTTCAAATGCAGGCCCCGCACGTCAGACCGATGAAAACCGCGAGGTATTGTATCGACCTGGAACTCGTCCAGCACTTAGACATAGGAGAGAACACAAACTACATCCCTAATACTGTTCCTGCATAGACGTACACGCTTTATTCAAAACAAGCCTATTGAAAACCACCTTTTCAGATGTACAATTCCCTCGCACTCCCATTATTTCATGGAACAATTATTCTCATTATTTGAAAAAAAGCAAAACCTCCTCTTACGAGTATGCGTATACCACCCACGACTACGCGCCGCCCCAAGGGGTTTTTCATACATAATGCATCAATTTCCTGTATTCCATTGACGGATAACCAATAAACCTATTATACCCGAATACAAACCATTTCCTGACCTCACACTCGTCCTTTGGGGCCAGCTAAAATGTGGTAATAATATTTCTCTCTATCTATCGGCCGCCGGCCGCACCGTGTAATTTTGTTTTCTTTTTGTATTATTTCCGCTCTATAAAACACGACCATTTCCTATCTACAATACACCTCGTTTGGGTATGCATGTAATTAGTCCTTTATACTCCTTTTCCATTCATTCATTCTATTCATCGTGTTCCGTACTTATACTATACCTACTGCATGAGTGTTTTTTTTTTTTTTTCACCTCCTACTCTCACCGCCCCCCGCCCCCCGCCCCCCGCCCCCCGCCCAGATTCTTTTATCCATCGACACTGATTTTATTGATGATTGATTTTTAATTTATTTTCCATTGTATACGCATTTAGTATATATGTACATATGTATGAAAAAAAAAATATGATTTTCAATTAGAGCTGGGAAAATATCAATTATATTTCGGTTGCATTCACACGCATAGTCGTGTCGATGTGTTACGCCCCATGTCCGCATGTATGTCCATGTGAAGGCGATTATTATTTGTGCGTGTGATTGATATTTATTTAACAGGATTTAGCCATTATAAATGATTAATGAAATATTGCAATTACATCCTGCCGAAGCGTAGTCCAACGCAACCCTAACCGACCGGGGCGTCCGACGGCGTCGTCACTTACCAATGCTTCCGCAGACTAAATGTAACATTTGCGGTACGAAAAGCACAGGAGTGAACATTATAATCCTCTTTAATGCGTCATGTTGCATTATATGATAATTTCTGAAATTTTATATTAATTAAAAATATTAGCTATTTAACGCGCAAAAAAGGACAATGTGCAATGCCTTTTATTGGGGTTGCGATGTATGATTGTTTGTTGTCTGGATGTTTCGATTAATACTCTACAATCTCGGTTTAATTTTACCCAGCCTTCCAGATATATTTGGGACTCAGATAGCAAGGACATCAGCCAATTCACCTAGCTTTGAGCGCACTTGAAATAAATAAATCATTACGGGGAGGTAAAACTACAGGCTGTACAATAGCCTTTATACCCTTAATGAAGCGAGAGATTGAGTGTGATCCTGTGATATCAAGACCTAAAAGTGATAATTTTTATTAAAGGACAGAGAAAGTAATCATATGACAAGCTCATGATTTTGCCTTATCCTCTGATTAATTCATCCCGTCACGAACGTGTGGGGTGGGGTTATGAGAGGGCTCAATAATGTCCATCGAAGTACTGCGACCTGCATTGTGATCTTTTGTACTATTCCCTAAAAAAAGGCGTTGTGCGAATTGTGTCCTAGCTGAAATCAAGTTTTTGAAGAAAGCTTAAGATTGTTTAGACTAAGGAGGAGATTATATCAGATGGAGTGGTGAACTCTTTATGAAAATGTTTTAGTCTGCCACGAGCAATGGCGGGACATTCACATATAATGTGCTCGGCAATCTCAGTGTCCTTAAGACATAGTCTGCATATATCTGATTGGCTAGTGCCTATTTTCTTAAGGTGATATTTGAGAGAGCAATGGCTAGTAAGGAAGTCTGTTAGAAACTTAGCATTATGTTTTTTCATTACTAGAATCTCTTTCGAACTTTTGCTAGAGAAATTTATAAATTTCTTTGCATGCCTTAGACCTATCTGTAAGTCACAGTATGACTGCTTTTCATCATGATCCCAACGATCTAGATCGACCTTAGTCTGGATAGTAAGTAAACCACAAAAGAGAATTTCGATTGGCACCTAGATCTGGCTAGTTCATCAGCAATCTCATTGCCAGCAATGCGCTTGTAACCGGGGACCCAAGTGAATGAGAGAGTGTTATGTGCAGCAATTTGCATGAGGGTAAGAAGGCAGTTCCAAACTAGTTTTAACTCAAAGTTAAAAGATTTGAAGGCTTTGAGAGATGCTTGGCTCTCTGATATAGTGTTTATGTGTGATCTTCGGAGGTGATGCATTCTCTAGCACTCTATAGCATAGACTTTTGCTTGGAAAATGGAAATATTCATCACTATAGTCCTTACTTCTAAAATTCATTACGGTGTCATGCCATGTTTCCTTATGTTTTTTTTCGCACTTCACAGAGAAGTTATTTTATTTTTTTATTTAGACGTGGAACGAGTCACTTTTATAGAAGAAATACTCGACGATTATTTTTGTTCTTATACGCCATACCTATCAGCCAGGTTGACTAAATTGGATCTTCAATGCACATGATTCGACCTTGCATCTGATATTGTAAGTTACGGAATCTGCTTTCACGAGCCGACATCTAACCAAATCGTTCCGACTACCACCTCCTATGGACAATTAGCCTTGGAAAAATAAATAATCATGGTTTTCACGTGTCTACCTGCCTTAAGGGATAAAATTATCTCTGTTGAATCTAAGATCTTCAGCGCTTCAAGCCAATCTAAAATAAATAAATATAAATGCCTGGGCCTAGCTTCTCGTAACCACTCGTGTTGTGTGCGTTATATTTCTTCACACAAATGGAAGGGACCTACAGTTTTGTGCCGTATCCGAATGGCGATTTGAGAAGCTTTTTCGTAACAACAATACTCTCGGATGTTTGTCAGACGCTCGCGAGAGGTAGGACCGTGAAAAAACTTTTTCGTGTTTTCTGGGATTCGAAGATGGAACCTCATGCGCCGAGATCCGACACACTAACCACAATCTATTAGCCAATAAATTTGTGCCAACTTTCCTTAAATCTGTGCCGGTCAAGACTTCGCTGAAAATAATGAAGCTTCATCAGCCACCCCCCCTCCAAAGTCCAACTGAACACTGAAGCGGTAAGATCTGTCAATGTCAGTTGGAGAGCACCTGGAGCACCTCTATCATATCTAGGAAAATTTGACCGGGCCTAAGTCATATCACATTAAACATTTAAACCTCTAAGGATTATTTGAGTTTTGGTTATGAGTGTCGAAGGCTCCTAGCTACTTATAAATGGTAGCGCAGTCGACCTATTTATTGGTCTAAGAGCCTTAGCCTTAGCTTTGGGACAGACATTCTACCTAACCTAACCTTTCTAAAATTTGCTGAAGGTTGGATATTTCTTTTAACGGATGTATATGAACGTAGATATACTTACTTACTTAGATGGCGCTACAGTCCGGGGTGGACCTGGGCCTCAATCAACAAACCTCTCCAGCCAGCACGGTTACGAGCCAGCTGCCTCCAGTTGCGCACGCCAAGTTGGTTGAGGTCCCCTCCACTTGTTTGCGCCACCTACCGCGAGGTCGTCCTCTACTGCACCGTCCGTCCGGGGTGGATTCGAAGACTTTCTTAGCGGGAAGGTTGGGCTCCATCCGCTCTAAATGACCCAGCCATCTTAGTCGCTGTATGTGAACTCTTCTGGCTAAGTCGATGTCCTTGTACAGGCCGTATAGTTCGGCATTGTACCTTCTCCTCCACTCACCGTCTATGCAGACGAGACCAAAGATCGCTCGAAGAACTTTTCTCTCGAAATAACCAAGGGCATCCTCATCCGGTTTTGTCAAAGCCCATGCATCTGCGCCATACAGCAGGACTGGGAAGATTAGTGTCTTATAAAGAGTTACATTAGTAGTTCGAGATAGGGCTTTGCTACTCAATTGCGGTTTTAGCCCATAGAAACAACGATTGGCAAGAGTAATTCTTCGTGTGATCTCCCTACTGATGTCATTTACGGAGTTCACCATAGAGCCTAGGTAGACAAATATCTATTGTGGCATTCTGTCCAAGACGCCGATGTTGGGTGCCCTTTTTTGTAGACAGCATATATTTTGTTTTGCTTTCATTGACCGCTAGACCCATCTTTGCTGCCTCGATCTCAATACTCGTAAATGCCCCATTGACTGCCCGCTGAGTTCTTCCGATTATGTCAATGTCATCGGCATAAGCGAGTAGTTGTACAGACTTGTAAAAGATTGTGCCTCCGGTGTTGGCTTGTGAGTTTCGTACAATTCTCTCAAGTACTATGTTAAAGAGATCCAACGATAGCGCGTCACCTTATCTAAGATCTTTCCTGACATCGAACGGTTCGGTGATGTTCTTACCGACTTTAATGGAGCAGCGAGAGTTCTCCATCGTCACAAACGGATGCCAAGACTGGACATGGCTCTGTATAACTCGTCTCTATACACGCTATCATAGGCAACTTTGAAATCAATGAAGAGGTGGTGCGTGTCGATTTTATATTCATGGGTATTTTCCAAGATCTGCCGTAGTGTGAATATTTGGTTAATGGTAGACTTTCCAGACCTGAAACCGCGCTGATAAGGACCTATCAGGTTGTTGACGATTGGTTTTAGGCGTTCACATAGTATGGCAGACAAGATCTTATATGCTATGTTGAGGAGACTTATACCTCTGTAGTTGGCGCAGTTCAGAGGGTCTCCTTTCTTCAGGATCGGGAAAACGACGCTGAGGTTCCATTCATCGGGCATACTTTCGTCCAACCAGATTTTACAGATGAGCTGGTGCATGCTCCTTACCAACTTATCCCCTCCTGCCTTGAAAAGTTCAGCGGCAAGGCCGTCGGCTTCAGCAGCTTTGTTGGATTTGTGTTTAGATATCGCTATCCTCACTTCATTCTGATCGGGTTGACGGGAATCTTGACTATCATGGTCACTGTTAAATGGCTCATTTTGCCAGACAACACAACATTGGTCGTCATCGCCGTTTAACAGTCTGCAAATGTGTTCCTTCCATATCCTCAGCACCGACTGTGATTCTACTACTTTGTTGCCATTTTCGTCCCTGCAGGCTTTTGCTCTGGTAAAATTTTCGAACATCATTCCTGCAATAAAGTTTCTCAATCTCCTCGATCGAGCGCTTCTCATGCTCCTTTTTCTTCTTCCGGAGAAGACGATGTTCCTCTTTTCTCCTGCGCACGTAGAGCTCGTAAGCAGCTCTAGTCCTTCTATGCAGCGCCGCTTCTTACGCCTCTTGTTTAGCTGCATGTGGTTGCCGGCATTCCTCATCAAACCAGGGGTTTCATTGTGGTGGCCGAGAAAAACCCAGGACATCAGAGGCGGCATCTCTGATGGCTTGTTGGCAACGCTGCTACTGGTCTTCCGCATTTGCTGCTGGCGGCATAGGACTTAGATTGAGATTAGAAGAAACACGATCGGCAAAGGTTCTGGTGGTCTCTTGCGATTGTAGCCGCCCGACGTCAAATTTCCTCACAGTATTTCGTTGATTTCGCTCCGTTCTGGATATCCGCATCCGTACCTTGGCTACAACAAGGTAGTGATCCGAGTCCACGTTGGCTCCTCGGAAAGTCGAACGTAGACATATGTATATATTTTTATAACTGGTTGTGTTACCCATCTTCGCCCGGGGATAATAAGAAAACGCTTATTCAAGCATATTAA
This sequence comes from Brachypalpus laphriformis, assembly GCA_945910035.1. Classification (NCBI taxonomy): domain Eukaryota; kingdom Metazoa; phylum Arthropoda; class Insecta; order Diptera; family Syrphidae; genus Brachypalpus; species Brachypalpus laphriformis. The sequence continues at coordinate 164,855,370 of OX246756.1, forward strand.
AATTTTGGAACAATTGCTTGAAATAAAAATGTAAGCATATGTGTAACCATTTTATTTCGAACAATTCTCACAAAATTTTAATATGCTCGTATGTACCTGTAATGGTTTAGCTAGCGTTAGAATTATTCATCCGAACATCCAACTTTTCTATATTATTCCGAAGACAGCGCCTGCATATCATCCAAAGTGGCACTGGAATTTTGTGTTTTTGTGTTGTAATGATGAGGGAATTTAGGGTTGACTATACTAACATTCGTGGGCTTAGAACAAATTTCTTTGACTTATACGCCCACTCTCATTCTCATTCCCTGTTTTGGTACTTGGTGAAACACAGGTAGTTGAAGAATCATCCGATTTAAAGCTGCCTGGATATAACTTAGTGCCATTATTCTTTCCCCACAGCGGCCTCGCCATTTATATCCATAGTGATATAGATTACCAAGTTCCACCACAATATGGCCACTGCTCCAATCTGGAATTTAATTTACAAATGGCTAAAATTCAGCGCCCGTAAGCAAATAATTCACTACTGTTTTATCTACAGAAGCCAGTGCGGATAGCAACTCAACTTTTAACGAGTTTAATGCGCTGTCCGATTCCATCACACGAATTGTATCCCTGTATCCTCATACTGAATCGTCATTGCGGGCGATTTCAATATACACAATTCGGATTGGCTTCGACATTCTGGCCAGACAACACCCGAAGGAAGGTATGTTGAACTTTTCGCTGAGATAAACAATTTGACTCAGATCTTAGATGAGCCTACACGCATAGGCTCATTCTGCCAACACTCTGGACCTGTTTCTTACCTCACACCCCGATAAATACAACATTGATGTGTTAGCGCCTCTAGGCCTGTCTGACCACAACATCGTATCGGCTAAATTCTTGTACTCTGACCACTCAGCTAAAGAAAAAGCTCCCAAAAGAAAACTATGGCGTTACGAGAAAGCCAATTGGGACGGCCTTAATAGATTCTTTAGGAGTTTTCGCTCGTCGCTATGCTTCCTCGATAGCGACGTGGATGCCGCCGCCGACATGATTACTGACACCATTCGCTTAGGTATGGATGCCTTTATTCCTAACAGAATAAAAACCCATCAAACCTAAGGCAAACTCGTGGTTTAACGAGAGCCGCAAAGAGGCTATCACGTTGAAAGTGGTAAGTTCTCGGTCTTATAAAGCCAACAAATATGAGGAAAACCGAAAGAAGTTTAAACAATCCAGAAATGACTGCAATGCCCACATTCGACGTGTAAAATTCTTACATGAGCAAAAACTGAGACAACAAATTCTACAATGTCCCAAAGGTAGTAAAAATGTTTGGTCATTCGTCAAAATTGTTAAAAATTCTGTCTCGTCTTCCATCCCAACGCTCATTTACAATGATATTCCAGCTGTCAGCTCCTTAGACAAAGCTAATTTGCTTGCTGCTCACTTTGCAGCGAACTCCACCATGCCAGATAGTGCTTTGTCTCCGCCTGTACTTGAGAGCGTCGAATTTTCCATGGGACAAGTCCACTTTCGCACTCGTACAGTTGCAGGAGTACTCAAAGGTCTTAACATACATAAATCCGGTGGTCCAGACGGTATCTCCCCCATAGTTCTGAAGAGGTGTTCTTCCACGCTGGCAAAACCTCTGCGTAAGCTTTTGTGTCGGGCGGGCGCCGTGGCGTAAGTGGTTAGTGTGTCGGATCACTACGCATGAGGTTCCAAGTTCGAATCTTACAAAACACCAAAAAGTTTTTTTCACGGTCCCACCTCTCGCGAGCGTCTGACAAACATCCGAGAGTATTGTTGTCACGAAAAAGCTTCTCAAATCGCCGTTCGGATACGGCACTAAACTGTAGGTCCCTTCCATTCGTGTGAAAAATATAACGCACACAACACGAGTGGTTGCGAGAAGCTAGGCCCTGGCACTCAAAGAGCTGTTGCGCCAAATATTTATTTTTATTTTATAAGCTTTTGTGTCTGTCCTACTCTTCTGGGCTCTTTCCGAGTAGATGGAAAACAGCATTTGTCCAGCCCGTCCCTAAAAAGGCGAATCTTCCTCCCCGTCCAATTACCGACCCATTGCACTTACGTCCCTTCTTTCCAAGGTCATGGAAACGCTGATAAATCGTTAGCTTATGAAATATCTTGATTCACGGAAACTCCTCAATGACCGGCAATATGGTTTTCGTAGCAACAGGTCCACTGGTGATTTGATGGCATATCTCACCGAGAAGTGGACCAATCTCTCCATCACTTCGGCGAAACAAAGATGGTTGCGCTCGATATTTCTGAAGCATTTGACAGAGTTTGGCATCAGGCTCTTTTGTCGAAAATGCATGCATATGGCATCGATGAGTCTCTTCTTCAATGGATTAGCAATTACCTTTCGGGCCGTTCAATACAGATTGTCTTGGACGGCTTCAAGTCTTCAATTCATCATATAAATGCTGGTTTTCCCCAGGGCTCCGTTTTGTCTCCGACTCTCTTCCTCATTTTTATAAATGACCTCTTGTCTGCTACTTCTAATCCAATCCATTCCTTCGCTGATGACAGTACCCACAGTTTTTCATATTCGTTCCCTAACTCACGTCCCTGCTCTTCGGCCGTAGAAGAGGAACGACAACGTATGTTAAACACATTAAATTCAGACCTGGACAGCATAACCAAATGGGGTTCAATCAATAGAGTGGAATTTAATGCATCCAAAACTCAATGCTGTCTTCTGTGTCTCAAGCGAAACCAAGACCCTCAATCATTATCCATGAATGGTACTTGCATCGCTGAATCCGAAAGACTTGCCATTCTCGGTATGTGCATCAATAACCGTCTTCGATGGAACGATCACATATTCGAAGTCGCCAAAAATGCTGCAAAATGTCTAGGATACCTTAAGCGGTGCAACAAATATTTTACCCCGTCTGATCTGGCCTCCATCTGTAAGGCATTCATCCGCCCAAAGATGGAATATAACGCCCACATCTGGTCTGGTGCACCCAAGACCGTTCTGCGCATTTTAGAGAGGGTACAGAATCGCGCGTAAAACTGATAGGTGATAGAGACATCGTGAGCTTCATAGTCTCACTTGAACATCGTAGAAATGTCTCGTGTCTTTCTCTTTTTTATCGCTTTTTTTATAAAAAAATGCTCCTGCGAAATAGCGAGCTGCATTCCTCCCCTTCAAAACTTCACCAGCAATACGCGTCACGCTTCGAATGCACATCAGTTCACCCTCAAACCCAATTTCGGACGTACTGTCAAATATAGGGATTCGTTTATAAGCCGAACAACGCGTTTATAGAACGAATTACCAACCTCTGTATTTCCAAATCATTACAACCTTCAAACATTTAAAGCCAACGCAAACCGGCATCTCCTCTGTCTTCTTCCCCCCGTGCCCGTGCCCTGAGAACCAGTATAAGGGTATTAATAATCCCTTTGGCATGCACAAATTATATTAAAAAAAATATGTAATTTCTGAGTGAAAGTATTATGATCAAACAATTTTACATCTGCAAACACTTTTCCTCTTTATAATATTTTATTTATTTTAATGACATACTCCGATTGACAAGTTGTTTTTCCTTTCTCTCTTTTCAGGTAAGTTCCAACAGAGTTTCAATTACGTCTCGAACCAAAATCGTAAGTCTTAAAATTCAAATAATATTACAAAAAAATAATTTGGTCAAATATATTGTATTACCAGTGAAAGAACAAAGCAAATATGGTAGCTACTATGCGCCATTTTGTTTATTTTAAAACTCAAAGTTGTGCATGGGGCGAGGTTATGATCCGAAAACAAAAGATCATAACCCTACCACTTCACCGTATTTCTACTATTCCGCCTGTTGGGTTCGTCTATTTGACCTCAGAAAATATCGCCATGAAGGTTATATGTACTCCAATATAGTACTCTACGCATGGAGAGGCGCTTTCCAAAAGGTTTTCTATGTCCCGCCATAAACAATGAAATTATACAGAGATCTTGTGATGATTAAATATTATATAAACTGAAACCGTGTTTAATATCTGGCTTTCATTCAAGAAATTAATATTTGTACATGAGCATCTTAAATGTTTCTGTAACGAAGAGTTTGAACAAATTCTTCTGGGAAATCTTATTCATATCAAATATTTTTAAACTTCAGAAACAGAATTTAAAATATGTTTAGCCGTCTGTTTAGCCCTTGCCTTACCAACAAATTCCGAAATTTGAATTCCGAAAGAGGTTATTTGGCACCACTCTTAATTGAAAGCAACCACTTGCAAATTCTTTTGTATTGGGTTTCTGCGTATTGCTGAATTCTGTGGTTTTTTAAAGGTTAAAGTTTTTTAAAGGGTTAAAGTTGATCATACATGTTTTGTATAAAAGCTTCTATTTAATCGACCATATATTGTCCATCATTGTCTATTAGTTTCCTTCAGCGTCCTGGAAGAGACAAATGCTTCTTTTGTGGAGTTTTTTTTTTGTTTCTTCTTTTTTAAACAGATGTGTGGCCACGCCCAAATTGCGTGTAGGTACTGCGACCAAGGAGATCTATTGTGCCCACTCTTCAAGGCAGCACTCCTCCTTGTGAAAGCTATATTTACGGCTTCGGAGGAGTTCCTTAAATCTATTGGAGATATGATCTCTTTACGAAAAAAGCTTCTCCTAATTCTACACAGTGTTCCGCGGTTTCATCCTCTTCTAGGCTGAGGCGGCAGGTGATATCCTAATTATTCTCATTTTGTTAAGCTGGTGAAGTAGTTGACAGTGACGGGTAAGGAAGCTCACAAGCCTTCTTATGTCGTTTCTGCCGTATTTCAGGATATCAACTGCCTGTCTTTGGAAGGGTTGGACAGCTCTTTTAGCTTGTCTGAGACCTTGGGAGTTATTCCAGTGGGAGATGCACATGTTGCGTTCCCAAATGTTTAGAATCAGCTTAGAAGCGGAATAAGATATTCCGCAGAAAGGGTCAGGTCCAGTGAACAGCTCAGAGGAGCCTTTCCTAGCTAACAGGTCTGCAGTTTCGTTGCCGTCAACGCCTATATGACTCGGTACCCACCACAAATTTACTTTATTGTATCGGACCACATTTTGTAAACTGTCGAAGCAGCATAAAACTGATTTTGAACTGATCAAGTGGGAGATCAATGCTTTAAGCGCCGCTTGGCTATCGGTGATCATGTGGATAGAGGCACCTTTCATACCTGAGTGCAGGTTAATGTTAGCACAGGTCTCAATCGCGTAAGGCTCAGCCTGGAAAACACTAGAACTCTCTCCGAGTGATTTCGAAATTTTATGATTGGGTCCATACACACCGGCGCCAACTCCTGAATCCATTTTTGATCCATCGGTATACCACACTATTCCTTTTGGATCAAGCGACGGTCCGCCATTATTCCATATATCACGACTTAGAATCACAATCTCAAACCTTCTACCAAAATAGAGTGATTTGAGCGTAAAGTCGGAAACCGTGCTGGGCATATCTAGCTCAGAGAAATCGGTTAATAAATCCATGAGATCCACATGATCCCATGTACTATTAGCACCTGACTTTGTAGAGGTTACCCAACTTTTGAGCAATAAGTGTTTCCAGGTTCCAAATTGTTTTGAAGAGACCGGAAAATATGGTAGTAAGAAGGCACAAAATCTGAAGAAAACAATGGGTGTTGCGTAACTTCACAGCAGAGCTACATAACTTGTCACAAAAGCTGTGTGCGGTTTAGTGTTGACGTGGTGGAAAAACGTCCTTTTATATTTCTCACTCCTACCTTAAAATCGTAACTATTTATATAACTATTTCTTTGTATTGTATACTCTAAACATTTTTCTTTTTTGTAATTCTAACTCTTTTGATTTGTAAATTTTCCACTTTTAATTGAATTTATATTCTCATTGTATAATTCTAAGAACTATAAAAGATATTTATCTTAATGTACCTATAATATATATATAAATAAATAAATTGAATAAATTGAATTGAATTGAATTGAGTTATTCAGTTATAAATTAAATTATCTTTCCAAATAATAGTCATTAGCAAATTTTCAAAATTAAATTTTGCTTTATCTGGCGGTTATAATCACATTTATTTATTTTTTTTAACATAATTACAATTCGCAGCTTATTGATATGTAAATAGATTTTTTTTTTTTATGAAAGTCTAAAACATTTACTCAATTCTATTAACACATTTGCATTTGTACTTACGACCACATATAAAAAATTCATACAGGAAGCGGTTTATATTGTAAAATATAATTTAAACAGCACAGCCTACATCTGTTTTTGGTCATAACGATACAATTTCTCTTTTTTTTTGGTTTCGTCAGATTTCTTCTCTAATTTTCAGTGTGCACAATTAATTTTAAATTATTCAGCATAAATGAGGTATTTAATTGCAATCGGTATAATCAACTTGAATAAAATATACATGTAGGAAGGAAACAACGAGCTTGGGGGTTACCGTGAAATTAATTTATGGTTGAAACTGGTGCTGTACTCTTTGATGTACTTTATTATGTTTCCGTATTTTTGTAGGGTTTTTTAACTATGAAATTAAAGTGCGGTTTCTCTGGCATATTTTTCATTTCCTGCAATAAAAAAAGGATTAAATTGACTAAAGTAGAATAATATACATGAGAGGAAAAAAATAAATAAAGTGATTGAAACCATACATATGTATGTAGCTACATATATTTTTTTATGCGTTAAATTTTATGAGGATAATTAATTTGATTTTATTGGGTGTATAATTACCTTAGTATTGTATGTGTGAAAATAAAAATCGCCAAATTGGAGTGGAAATTAAAATGCTTTAAAAATTCGATTGTAGGATTGTACTACTCAGCAGTGGTGCACGAAATTCTCATTTTTGTCAGCTCAAATGAAATAGTACTGACGGTATATATAAACAATTTCTGAGTAAGAAAACTGTATCCCATCTTATATAGTTTTTTTCGTTCCAACTAATCTCTGAATCGGTTCTTCCACTTGCCTCCCAGTCAGGCACTTAGTTCATTAAGTAATCACAAAGGCATCCTTAATAATAAAGCTGCTGATGAGCTTGATAGACTTCGTGCTCAATCTCCTCTCATTGGAACTTAACCTTTCTATGGTTTACCTACCAGCCAGATAAAAATAGAGCTATATCGCGAAAAAATGCTCTCACATCGGAATGCACAATCTAAAGCCTAAGGCATTCCAAGAAACTTATTAATTTCTTCAAAAATAGAACCAGAGACATTCTTACAATGAGCAAACACAATGCTAAGATCATAACTATATTCTTAACTGGATATTGCTCTCTTAATTAACATCTCAAGGAAATGCATTGTATTCGATTGGATACATGCCCTCTCTGTTTTGAAGACACCGGAACAGCTCATCGCATACTTTGTGATTACCCGGCCATAGTTCGGTTTAGGTTAAAGAACTTTAATAAAGGCTTTACATTACCTTCTGATATTACCTCTTCCTCAACTCCAACTATCCTTAGCTTCATCAATCAACTGGATTTCAGCTAACAGGAAACAGATTCTTAAACAACTGACCAGGGGACAGCAAAAAATATCTCTTTAGGCCGTAGTGCTTCATGGGTTGTTCGCTCTAAAAAAAAAAAAACGTAATCGGAATTCTTTTTTTTGAAGAAACGTTCTTCCTTCCACTTCCCGTACTGCATATTCTCCAATATAATATTATAATAAATTATTGACATCAAATAATTCCTTAAGAAAGCCTCGAAAGAAACCATCTCCAAACAAACTTCAGTACGTAGTATGGTGTGTAGTAAACGACTAAGACTAGATCAGAAAAGCCAAAGAACATTTTGAAGCACAATAGAAGAACTATGGTTTACAAACTGAGTATGTCTATTTCGCCAAGCAATATTTTATTTCACCAAGCAAGCGTAAGCCCGGCTTTTCGTATACAGAAAACCAAACACAAACCAAGTAGAAAAGTGTAAAACTAAGCAAAGTAGCTCTTTTAAGTTCGCCTCTTTCTCTTTCTCTCTCTCTCGAACCTGGTTTTTAAATAGTCTGGCACACCAAAGCAATGGAAAAACTGTTTGAACCTTACTTCACAAGTTTTTCATAAGTCTCTCTGTCCAAAATTGCATAGTACTCTGACACAGCAAAGACAAAGCAAGTGAGAGAGCAAAGTTTCCCAATTAGGTTAGGTTAGGTACATAGGTGCCTTGTGACAATACAGCTACTGCTCCCTTAGACCAACAGTTTGGTCATAAATTTAACCCTGGAAGCCTGCAAAATTACATATATATCTGCTGTGTTAGCAGCACCCTGACTTGGACATGTATACAGATGAATCCAGCGACGGTTCTATTTCCGTCCTTAAAGAGCTAAAGGGAGTACCTGCGATGCATGCAGCGCAGAACCCTTTTTGCAACCTCATCAGCCCATTCGTTTCCTGTGATATCCATATGCCCTGATACCCAGCAGGTGATCACTGCAATGACTCTAGTAGATATCTCGTTTTAAAGCGATTTGCAGATCCTCACAGCTTTCGATCTAATTATAGCAGAGTCCAGAGCCTTAACGGCTGCCTGGCTATCTGTAGAGATAGTAATCGTTTTACCAACGACATTCCTCCTGTGTATGGCTTCCGCAGCCTGTATAATGGTCATTATTTCGACTTGAAAGACACTGCAGTCATCGGTTATTCTAAAGGAATGGTTCATTCTTAGGGCCTCACAATAAACTTCAGCTCCTGTACCAACTTCCGTTTAAGAACCATGGGCCAACCATAATCGGCCTTCCCTCAGCATTACAGTGTTTTGGCCGCCCGACTGCTGCAGTGTATATCTAGCGGAATGAAAGTAAGCATGGTTTCCATTGCCGCCATTGCTGTTGTTTTTATTGAACCCATGACTCCGATGCATGCTGTCCTCTGGATTTTAATAAAGTTCCTCTGCAGATCTTCCGGGTGATTACGTCTCCTTACTAGTTCTTTCTCTAGATTTCTCTATCAAATTCCTCATACAATCGTTATAATTCTAATACAATCCTTACATCTCCAAGCCTTTCTAATTTAAAAACTACTCTGGTAGTGAAATTCTTCTGCTATATTACCAAATGATACATTTCACACATACAATTGGAATAAGTATGTACCTACTTTTATTCCAAAAGATAGCGTCGCTATGCATTTTCTCTAATTCTTCGTACCTATGCATAATAAATGCGTTGCTATAAGCTATATGCTATACCTGTATGTTTTGCATTCTTCTTCTTCTTTTTCTTCTTTTTCTTCTTCTTCTCCTTCTTCTTAGGTGGCGCTACAGTCCGGGGTGAAGCTGGGACTCAACCAACAAGCCTCTCCATTTAGATCGGTTTTTAGCTAATTGTCTCCAGTTGCGCACTCCAAGTTGGTCGAAGACCCCTTGAAGTTGTGCCTGTCACCTACGGCGAGGAGATCATCTACTGCGTCCTCTCTCCGGGTTAGATTCGAAAACTCTGCGGAGGATGGGTGTCCATTCGCTCTACATGTCCTACTCATCTGAAACGTCCAATACTCAGTTTTTTGACTAGGTCGATGTCGCTGTACAGCTCGTCTAGTTCGTCATTGAATCTTCTCCTCCAAAAACCGTCAACGCAAACGGGACCGAATATCTTGCAAAAAATTTTTCTTTCGACATGACAAGGATATCATCATCACCCAGGACGATTTTAACATCGTGGCTAGAGCATTGCTCATACGTTTTGTCCAAGCGCTAGTAGAAGTCATCCTTAGTCGCGTCATCCATCTTCTCGTGAGGGGCGTGAACGCATATTAGATTAATGTTGGTGAATTTAGCCTTGATACTGTTTGACATGAGGCGCTCATTTACATGCCGGAAACTCAAGGTTTCTTGCCTAAGTCTGCCTCTAATAGAAAATCCGCTGTCCTTGCTGTCTGTAGCAATCGCCGTAGCAGATATCACCGTTTTTCGACCTCCTTTTGCCCGGCCCTTCCCATTATATTTCTTGAATGGCGGTAATGTCTGCTCTGCAACAGTCCAGGGCTTCTGCAAGTTGTTCGGCTGCACGTGGCTTATAGTGGGACCTAGCATTCTATGTACAGACACGAAGATCGCTGCCCTTTTTTACGTTTGCAAGAGTCGTCAACAGTAAAATCATTCGTACCCGAGACTGTTGGTTGCTTCGTAACTAAAGTCTCTTACTTGGTAGGGACTTTACCCGGCGGCACAATCCCCAACCTGGAGGGCCAAATCCTTATATGCAATCCCTTGGACAACGGGCCAGTTACACTGATGTCAGTAACCAACTTCGAGGGTATGAGTGCTGTCCTTGGCCCAGTATGCTCAAATTCTCGGTCGAATAGGCATAGTAATGAATTTACACTAAACAAACATAACTCCGACTTTCCACGTCCGTCCTACCAGATTAATGAGAAAAATATGATGATCTCAACTGGGGTCGTTCTAAAACCATAAACCAACCACTTCCATTTTCTAATTGCTTGTCTAGGACTATAAAAATGTCCTTTCACTCTACCACAGCATATAACAGAAAAAATACGACAAACAACCTCTTCCATTAATCATCGAGGGTGCAGAATTTACTAAAGGCATCAACTACTCCGATTCCACCTCTACGCAAACGTCCACCCTTAGAACAGAACTTGTCAAAAGTATTTAACCACTTGGTGCAAGGATAAAAAATGCTTTCCAACCTGATAAATATCAAAGAATCATTTGTCACTGTAAAACATCATGTAATGTCAGAGCGTTTTCTTTTCTCTTTCTCTCCCTTATACCCGTCCCCAGTTTATTTTGATGAGAGAAAAAGGATAACACCAGCAGGTGTGAAAAAAATCAATATACATTAGCCAGGACCCTAATCACTCTGAAACGTCTCTGTGTAACTATAATTCATTGGACAGTGAAAATAAAAATTTATCTGTCCAAGTGACTCATGTGTAATGACGAGTATCTTAGGGAATATATCGAAGCTCCCTCGTTCCCCAGCGGTGTCCTGTGGCCCTTAATCATGTTTATATTTCAAAGATGTAATCTATTTTCAGTATATACTCGTATACTCGTACTTTATCGTCGTATTTTTGTGTATGGAACATCAGTTTGAATTATATTCCCACACACAATCTCACACAACTCTCCACTCTAATTCACCATCAAATTATATTAATAATGCATGTCATTTCGATTATATTTTTCGCCCACAACACCCCAAAAGTGGGTGGACAGAAGGGAGGGGAGGAATCCTGGTAGCAAAAAAGAAACCAAAACGAAAAATGACAAGTAACTTTGACAGAAAATTATTGGTGTTGGCAATTTCATCGAAAATTACTTGGAATTCATTTTCCTCAACCATTCACATACAACAAAATAAAGGACACCCACTACACACATGTTAAAAAAAAACACAGAAAGGACGACGAAGACACTCTATAAGCTAAATTATAGAAAAGAAGAAGAGAAATAGAGAGAAACGAATACCATTTGTAATGACAGAGAATCGAATGAACGACGAAAAGATTGTCAACAATTTGACAGGGAGAATGGTAGTAACACAAGTGATGGGTGGAGATGGAGCAGATCCTTTCGAGTGTTGAGGTAAAGAGTCTCTTAGAGATGGGTATACAGAGATAATAAGAAAATCGAATTTCGTTTGGAGGTTTTTCTTTTTCAAATAAAAGACACCTGGAGCTTTCACATAATTTACTAAAGAGGGTGACTCTTTTTTTCTATTTTTTCTCTCTATTCTGTTGCTTTCATCTTCTTCTTCTTTTTGTTGTTACCTCCTTTCATTCTTTACTTTTGTTCGTGCTTTTGGGGTTTGGTTTTTCGTGTGTGGCTGTTGTAGCCTGGTGTCCTTAAAGTAATGAAAAATTGTTATCTCAGGAGAGAGTAGGTGCTTTAATTTGAGTTGAAATTGCAATTTATTAGGTTAAGTGGATGAATGACAACTAAATTTGAAAGTACATGATACTAGTACTTTTAATCATCTATACTAATTTACCGGGAACGTAAAGTATTAAATGAAAATGTAAAACATAAAAATTTTGTATGGGGAAATTGTTCTCCTCCACAATCGCTCGCATATTTTGTGATGCATGCCTACTTTGGTGACGGTTTTCTAAAGAAAGAAAATAGTTTGTTCTGCAAGTAATGATAAAAAAAACGTCTTGCAAGAACTTGAAGATAGACTTACCCGTAAACCAAACTTTAACCTTTCGATGTATTAATGTCAGTACTGGGTAAAAAGGAAGCCATACCCTTCCTGAAGAAAGGAGCCCTTTGAACTACGCCAACTATAGAGATGTACTAAGATATAAGTATCTCAACTTTTGAAAGGCCCCTATCAGTGCAGTTTCAGGCTGGGAAAGTTCATCATTAACCAAATATTCGCACTACGGCAGAACGTGGAAAAAACCCATGAATATAAAAATGATACGCACCACCTCTTCATCGATTTCAAAGATGCCTATTATAGCATTTATAGAGACAAGTCATGCAGAGCCATGTCTCGTACGGAATCCCTGCCAAGTATCAGATTATAATGAATCACCACCAGCAATAATGAATCGGCACCATCTCTTCATCGATTTCAAAGTTGCCATGATAGTGTGTATAGAGGCGAGTTATACAGAGCCATGTCTAGTCTCGGCATCCCTGCCAAGCGTGTCCGTCTGTAGAGGACGACGACGAAGAACTTTCATTGCTCCATCAAAGTCGGAAAGAACACCAGCGAGTCGTTCGATGTCAGGAAAGGTCTTTGACAAGGTGACGCGCTATCCTGCGATCTCATTAACATAATTCTGGTACGGAATTGTACGGAACTCACAACCCAATCCGGAGTACAATCTTTTACAAGTCTGTACTACTACTAGCTCTCTATAATTTCTACAAACAAGATCAGCGCAGAAATCAATCGAAGAATAACTCTTGCCAATCGCTGTTTTTTTTGGGCTTATAAGTCAATTCAACAGTAAAGCCCTATCTCCAACAACTAAGGAGGCTCTATATAAGACCTTGATCATCCCAGTCCTGCTTTACGGCGCTGAAACATGGACTTTATTAAAAGAGGATGAAGATATCCTTGGTCGCTTCGAGAGAAAAATTCTTCGTAAGATTTTCGGTCCCGTTTGCGTTGACGGGTTTTGGAGGAGAACTATACGAGCTGTATAGCGACATCGACCTAGTCAAAAAACTGCGTATTGGACGTCTGAGATGGCTAGTACATGTAGAGCCAACGCTCCGGCCCGCAGAGTCTTCGAATCTAACCCCAAAGGGACGACGCAGTAGAGGGAATCATCGCCGTAGGTGAAGCGCACAAGTTCAATGGGATCTCGATCAACTTGGAGTGCGCAACTAGAGGCAACTAGCTAAAAACCGAGCTAAATGGAGAGGCTTGTTGGTTGAGGCCCAGGTTCATCCCGAACTGTAGCGCGCCACCTAAGTAAGTAAGTAAGTACTACTACTAGCTTACGTTTATGATATTGACACAGTCGGAAGAATTCAGCAGGCCGTTAGTTGGGCCGAGTATTGAGATCGAGACAGCAAAGATAGGCTTAGCGGTCAATGAAAGCAAAACAAAATATATGCTGTCCGCAAAAGAAGGACACCCAACACCGGCGCCTTGGACAGAACATCACAATTTGAGGAAGTAAAAGCCCTTGTCTACTAGTAGATTGTAGATTGTTTTTAAATAGGTGTGTGGCTACGCCCAAATGGCTTGTAGGCACTGCGACCAAGGAGATCTATTGTGCCATATTGTAGATTGTTAAAGAGGTGGGATTAGGTCACATTATCACTGCAGCCACATTGGGCCTATTGTGATTCCGTCTGGTCTTAAAGCTCACTCAATATACCCGATTTGGTGATGAACTCCGTTATGCTTTTGAGTGAGCTTGCCAATAGGTCTTCTGCTTCAATGTAGTATTTACCCAAATAACGATGACGTGTTCTGATTAGACAGTTACAGTGACATAAGATGTATTCTGCTGATTCTTCGTCTTCGTTGCACATTCTGCAGATGCTGTCTTGTGCTATTTCCACAGCCATGAGATGTTTTTCACTCGACAATGCCCTATAAGAAAACATGTGGTTATTCGAATCTGACTCCTAGTTAATTGTAAGAGTTGTTTCGTTCTTTTGAGGGGAGTATTTGGCAGAAACATCTTGACTTGTCTGTTACCTTCAGCTTTCATCCAGTAATGATGCGTTTTTTTTTTTAGCCAATTTTTGATACAGATTTTGGCCGTACTCACTGGTAAATCCACAGAATGGTCTTGGCAACATCAAGTTTGACGCATCTCCTGTTCTGGCTAGCAGGTCAGCTTTTTCATTTCCTCCATATCCGCTGTGTCCTGGCACCCCAATGAGATGAACTCTGTTTGTGCTGGCTAGTGATATGAGTAGTTCAAGGCAGTCCCATACTAGTTTGGATGATTGCCAGTAGAGCAGCCTTGCTATCTGAAAGAATATAAATGTTCTTGTTGGTTATAGATCTGTTTATATTTTCTCTGATGCATAGTTCTATAGCGAATACTTCGGCTTGGAATACGGAGTTACTTTTTACCATGCATGAGTGAATGAAGGTTTTCGTAGTAGCGCCGTATATTTAGGCTAGAGTCTGCTGTGAACTCCGTAAATGTCATCATTTAAAACTTGCAACTCTTCTAGCTTGATCTATATATTTTTCCTTAGCTGCAAAAGGGGTCAAGCGATTTTCTGTAGGTTATTCGATTGTGCTTACATTTAGCTCTTAGTATATTTTTAAGGGATTATCTAAGTAAGGTCCAGCGCACAGCTTGTCTGTGCATAGGCGGAGCACTACGTACAACCCCCTCTGCGGCACTGGACATTTTGTTTCATCTGGTACCCCTCGATATATTTAGCAAGCAAATGGCAGCGAATGCAACCGTTCGCCTCGAAGCTACCCAACAGTGGTCAAGAAGAGACTTTGGCCACACTTCTATTTTGAATAAACTCAAAATCTCTCCCGAAAACACGGACTACACGATAAAATAAATAAATAAATAAATAAATATTTGGCGCAACAGCTCTTTAAGTGCCAGGGCCTAGTTTCTCGCAACCACTCATGTTGTGTGCGTTATATTTTTCACACGAGTGGAAGGGACCTACAGTTTAATGCCGAATCCGAACGGTGATTTGAGAAGCTTTTTCGTGACAACAATACTCTCGGATGTTTGTCAGACGCTCGCGAGAGGTGGGACCGTGAAAAAACTTGTTGGTGTTTTTCTGGGATTCGAACTTGGAACCTCATGCGTAGTGATCCGACACACTAACCACTTACGCCACGACGCCCACTACACCGGACTACACCATCCCACGTCTAAATTTTGACAAGAACTTCCTCGTCACCATCCCCTCCAGATCACTCTGGAATGATGATACATTTTTAGAAGATGGGTCAATCCACTTCTACACTGATGGCTCAAAATCTAAGGACGGAGTTGGTGGAGGGGTTTTCTCTGACAGGCTTAATCTTAAGCTCTCCTTTCGTCTTCCAAATCATTGTAGCGTGTTCCAGGCGGAAATTTTGGCGATTAAAGAAGTCTTGTCTTGGCTTAAGAAAAACGTGATATCTGCTAAAAATATCCGCATCTTTTCAGACAGCCAAGCAGCAATCAAATCCTTGGAATCGACCTCTATAAATTCTTTAGTAGCTCTACACTGCCGCTCGTCTCTTATGGAGATGGCTGAGTAGTTCAATATTCACCTGTGTTGGGTGCCGGGGCATAGGGATATTCCAGGGATTGTAAGGCCGACGAAATCGCCAGAATGGGAACAACTATACCCATCCTGCCGGACAAAGGCTCCTTAGGTATACCAATCGCTACCTGCAAACTCAAATTTAAACTGGATGCTATCGAAAGTACGAACCTTAGGTGGACAACTGGACCCACATGCCTAGCGACAAAAAAAATCTGGCCGAAGCTGGATCTAAAACGTTTTAAGAATTTGATTTCTCTCAACAGATTGCATATCGGCGCTTTAATAGGTGTCATCACTGGACACTGTCTAATAGGCAAGCATGCCACAAGGCTAGGCGTTTTTGCGAACGACTTTTGTAGAAGCTGCATGGATGAGGAAGAGGAAGAAATTATTCCTCACCTTCTTTGTCATTGCCCATCTCTCTCCCATTGTAGGAAGCATCACCTAGGAGCCCCCTATTACAACCACATAGGCGACCCGAGAAACATTGATATTAAAAGTCTCCTACGCTTCATAAGAAGCTCAGAATGGTTTAACGAGTAGGTAGGAGAAATTTCTACCATGATCCATGTAGTATCACAATGGACCTATTATTGGTCTAAGTGTGTTGGCGGTTCTTAGCTGGCAGCCACTTCAACATAACCTACCTAACCTATATTTTTAAGAAGAATGGTGAGTCAATTTTACAAAATCGAAGTACGCTATGCTTATTTTATTTATTAAAGACTGAAACTTCTTACGCAAAGAGAAGGCAGTTGCAAGCCCTCCTTTTAGTAATATATTGTCACGGTTACGCCCAAGCCCTCAGGCATGCACTTAACTATAAAAATGAAAAGCTACGACTTTCATAATATACCAGCAAATGTGAAGCAAATTTTACTTGGATAAGTTCCTACAAAATATGGTCAAGGACAATCTGCATTCGCTCCTAAAATATAATCCATATCAGTACTCTCCTATTCAAAGAGCTATAACTTCTTGGAAGACCAACAAATTTGGTCGCAAATGGGAAAATGAAAATATCCAAAAATTCCTAGCCTTCAGCATGCAATTTCAAACCCACAGATCCATGTAGAAACACTACATGAATACTGCTATTTCATGGTATACAGTCCCAACCGTCCACTAGTAGCCTTCCTTATTCCAAAGTTCATTTCAATTATTTTCTAACTTTATGCAATGCACTTTAGAAGTAATGTTCGTTTACAGTAGTGAATCACTAAATTCTTGTGTCACAACATTCATTTTCTCATTGAAGAAGACCATACATGACAAAATGCATTTTACCACTCCACTCTGGCATAAATATTTTAATGTCCTTCATAATAAATTTACTCAAATGGCAACACCACATATTGCATGTGAAAGGACCCGTCGGAATCTGTTTACTTTACCCACTCAAATAGCTTAATGCGATTTAAAATCATTTTCAATTCCTTCCAAATAAAAGCAGGACCGAAAAAAAGGCTACCAGTGAATATGAATTTTCATTTTTATTCGCGTTTTCGAAGGATTTCTTTTTCCAGTGAAAACAATGTTATTATTACTTGCTTCAAGATTTCGTCCTTTCATCGATGATTTTGATTCCACTTTTGGATCTTTTTTTCCCCCCGTTCAGTGTTCCATTCCACACTACACTTTGCAGCAATATTGAAAATTCCAAACTTTGGCATTTTCCCATCGTCTTATTAAAGGACGTACCAGGAGTAGAGAAAAAAATTCTTATTACTACTACTTGGTCACACAAAGCAAAATACCAAAAAGGATAAGACGAAAAGCAAAAAAAAAATAATAATAATTCAATGTTAAGCAAAAATAATAGAAGGATCGATATAACCGAGACTCCGCCGAGAAACCAACGCCAAGCGATAAGGACGACTTTGACTACCAACAACCAAGTCGAATGGTTTCCTTGGAAGCGCGTATATAAAAATATCTCATTTTGAAGATTATACGATTTTGGCATTTCAATAATATTCTACTTAAGTATTCAGCGAATGTCTGGTCCGGGTGAGGGGGTGGTGGTAGTAGTAACTAGTAGTAGGACACCAAGGGAATTGGTAAAAGGACGAACAAAAAAAAAAAAAAACAAAAAAAACTCCGAAATTGTATTAAGCACAAACCCATCGGGCTGATGATGCTGCCAAGACGTAAAAGAAGGAATTTTTCTTTTCTTATTGATTAAAGAATGTGTCAAGTGTGAGTGAGTATAATGGAGAGGTGAGTGTTTTGTAGCGAGTCAGCAGTCTTGGATTTGAGAACTCCCAAGTGGGATCATTGAATGGAATTGATTGAATGGGGGACCGACGAAACAAGATTTAGTTGAACACTGGTTAGCATGACAGTGATGAATATGACATCAGCAGAATAATCATGTCAGGACCTTAATTTAGGTCACTTGTCCAAAAGCTGTGATCCAAGGGGAGTCGTCGAGATGTAGCAGGGATTATGTCTTTTAGGCTATGCTGTGTAACTAGTGCTGCTGATACTTGTAGTTCTGGCCGACTTTATGCTAGTGTGCCACTTCTCTGGCAATCTGTCAGACTTTGATGAGGAAAAACGTCATTTTCATAATTTTTAATCATTACAGATCCATTTAATTTGCAACACATTAAGTCTACGCTAATATTTTATGTCAATTGCGAAAAGAGACTCTGTAGCAAAATTAGATCGATTCCCTCGGTAGGTATAAACATCAAACTAACCAGGACATTTGTGTTAACTTTTCCAGGATAGACTTCTATCATACTTGAGGCTTATCTGGCTAACAGGCATTGATCTTCTTCTTCCTTTTGTCAGCGAGGTTCTGATCCGAACACAAGGGATCATAACCCTCCCACTTTACCGCATTTCTACTGATCCGCCTGTGTGGTTCGCCTAGCTAACAGGCATTGATATTCATAAATAATAATTAAAATAGAAATATTGGAATAGAAAAACGCTGGATACTTACATACACTATGGTTGTGAGAATAATAATCATTTATTTTAGCTGGTTTGACTTAAGAGAGCTAAGCTCAATGCGATAAATAAAATTGTCGAGAGGTAGCTATCCTGATTCCTCCCTTCTGTTCCATTACTGACAGCTTCTTGGTTATTTGTTCCTCGTTCTAAATGTTCCTCATACAATTTATGCTAATTCTTCCAGAAGGACTGTTATAAACTTAAGCAGTTGGTTAGGCAACCCCATTCATTTTGCCCTGACTAGATTCCAGCCCTGACATGCTTCCAAATGAAAAAGCTGTATAAAAAATATAGATCCTCCAAGTGATTCGGAATGGGATGTTGGAAACTACACCTTATATCCAATTAAAAACATGCTCGTCATTTTACCATTATTCAATGTCAAAGTCCAGAAGAGCACCTAACTGATTGCCTTTGGCTAGATGGCATTAGGTTAGGTTAGGTATGTGGGCTGGCAGGAAGGGACGCTCTCTGCCACACTCAGGTCAGCGTTGACCCATTGTGGGACCCATGGGGGAAAAAGTAATCCCTTACCCAATGAAACTAAAAACTACTAACTCAGTCACTTACTTCATTTCTGCATACAAACCACCCTGATGATTTGACGAAGTACAACATCTTTTCTGTTGAAACGCCGGAGAGTTTCTCGAGATCCTGGAAGAAATATCTACCAAGGAACTTTTTCTGGAGTATTGAAGACTCGGACAGTGGCACAGGATGTGGGTTGTGTCCTCAAAAACTTCCTCGTCACCACAGCCTCTGCAGAGTTCCTCCTCCGTCAGGCGTAGTTTCTTCAAGTGGTACCGCAGAGTGCTGTGCCCCGTGATGATGCCCACGAGGGTGGAAAGGGATTTCCTATCTTTACGGACGATTCTCTCGTTCTTTGCTTTGTCGAAAGATGGCCATAGCTTCCTAGTGGTGGCGCAAGTTTCCATGGAGTTCCATCTTATGTTCGCCTCCTCAGTGGCTTTATTCCCTGCAGCGAGCTTGAGTGTGCAAGGCGGGATACACACAGGGGGGTCAACTTGTTCTGTTGGGGCTGCTGAGCCGATTCTCGCCAGCTAGTCGGCTTTCTCATTGCCCGGGATACCCTCGTGTCCAGGGACCCAACAGAGCGATACCTTGTGCTGTGTTCCAAGAACCCTGAGTTCTTCTCGACAACACTTCACAAGCTTCGATTTAATTTCTATGACAGTAATCGCTTTTATAGCTGCCTGGCTGTCGATAAAGATGGTGATACCTTTTGGCGGTATTGCCTTTACCGCAGACTCACGGGCTGTTGTCACTGCTAAGACCTCTGCTTGGAAAACACTGCTGGGGTCTGGAAGTCGTATGGATTTTTATACACCTAGAGGGTCGGAGAAGATTATTGATCCTACACCAGTGCTCATTTTTGAACCATCTCTGTAGATGGCTATAGATTCGGCATTAGGTATATAACCGCTTTTCCAATCTTCCCTGCTAGGGTAGGCGGTAGAGAAAGGCCTTGTAAAGTCTAAATATGGCGTCATGTAATCCGTTACGGGCATAAGGCCAAAGTAATCAAGTAGGATCATCGAGTGACTTGTTCTGCTTGGTTTCCAGTTCGCTGACTGACTTATTCTCATAGCATTAATGGCTGCTGATGTTCGCATAAAGATGTCTAGCGGTAGCAGGTTGAGGATAGCCTCGAGTCCTGCGGTTGGGGTTGTCCTCATTGCACTATATGGCATTAACGTTGAGCCCATAATTACTAGCTTAGAGCCGATATTCTTTGAATATTTTATGGGCAACGTCTTCAGATGACAATATCAAGTGCAGATTGCTCCCAAACTGAATGAAAGCGCATCTGTCCTCGTGGCAATGAGTTCCTCAAGGTTGTAGATTACTATGCCTTTTTCTTTCTTTTCTTCCTAATTAGAGTAGTAATTGGAGTTGTAGTTAGAAATGCTTCAATCCTGTCAAAGGTAGGGAGGTTTGTTGATGTCGAAAATCCATGTTTTAACTTTTCAATGTATTTTGCTTGTCAACTCAACTAGTATTTTTTTTTTTTTGCCTAAGGGGTGGTGGAAAACGCTACTGCTCACGAGAAACAGGTCCGCTCTGTTTCAAGTACGAGTAGTGTGGGACTTGGTACTCACTAAAAATCCACCTACAACCCTTTTATTCTACTTGAAACCATCCACTCCAGAATCGCTTTTGCATTACTTCAGAGTAGTGTCGTTTTCTTTCCTCTTTCGGGGCCGGCCTTTTCATATTTGTCTTCTCTTGTGGGTTAATTCTTTCTTGCCGGTATGGCTTACATCAGGCTTACATAAGTCTCATGAGGGTGATTATTAGGTCTTCTTCTTCTTCCTCTCTCTTTCTTGCTCTAAGCACTTTTTCTATAAAGGAACTTTCTTGATTCCAGCTCTGGTCACTCATTGACATTTTTGTCACTATGTTTTCCGGGATGATGACGCCGATTGGAGATTTTAGCAGCCTCCTTCCCCCCATGTGTTGCACTCGAAGAACGTGTGGTTTGCTTCGTCCAGTTCTGAGTCGCCATATTGGCGATAATAACTTACTTCTCCGTGTTTCCATCCCTCCCATTCAGCAACGTTGCTGATCCGCCTCGCGGTCCATCGTCATCTGCTTTCTGAGCTCCATCTCTCCTACCGTTTCTGTTTGGTGAGCTCCTTCGCCTCCTCAGCTGCCGCTTCCACTCCAATTTCCGTCTTTTTGTCCTAGACGTACTTCCTCTCTGCCGCAAGGTCACTCCCTCGACTATGAGGACGGCTGGTTTCGACACCGTTCAGTATGAACCTGCAACCCGTAGTGCCACGCGCCTTTGTACTGCGGCCATTTGTTTCCTGTATTTCTCTTGTCGTAGTGCATCGGCCCATATCTCGCACCCATCCAAGAGAATGGCGTGGATGACTGTCATCAGGAGCTTTCTCTTGCTAACTGTTGGAACTCCAACGTTTGCCATTAATCTATTTAGTGAAATTGTGACCTTCGTAGCTCGTTCCGAAGCAGATCTTCTTTGGTGCCAGAAAGTGAGCTTCGTGTTTAGGGCCATCTCTAGGTACTTCACCGCTTCCTTGCTGGTTATTACCTCAGACTCGACTTGGAAGTCGACAATAGTTGGAATCCTCTTCTTTGTCAAAAGGACTATCTCCGTCTTTTCTGTAGCCAAACCTAAGCCATCTTCATTCATCCAGAGGTGCACCCGCCTCATCACCTGGTTGAGTTTTCTTTGTGCGCTCTCGGTGTCTCTTGCCGTAATCACTGCGGCGATATCATCAGCGCTGCCTAGTGGGCGCCGTGGCGTAAGTGGTTAGTGTGTCGGATCACTACGCATGAGGTTTCAAGTTCGAATCCCATAAAACACCAAAAAGTTTTTTTCCACGGTCCCACCTCTCGCGAGCGTCTGACAAACATCCGAGAGTATTGTTGTCATGAAAAAGTTTCTCAAATCGCAGTTTGGATTCGGCATTAAACTGTAGGTCACTTCCATTCGTGTGAAAATATAGCGCACACAACATGAGTGGTTGCGAGAAGCTAGGCCCTGACACTTTAAAGAGCTGTTGCGCCAAATATTTGTATTTGTATTTGATATCATCAGCATACCCTACCAGAAAGGTGTCTTCTGGTATTTCCATACGAAGGATGCCATCGTAGGAGATGCTCCAGAGATCGGGTCCCGGGATTGAGCCCTCATCAGCATACCCCAAACAGAGATATTGGTTATTAGGAATTGTGGAAGCCAACACTACTTGTTTCTAGATTTTCAAGATTCTTAAACAAGAATAAGGAAAGGATATAGCCCAAGCGCTAAAGGTTTCAGTCAGCACTATTGGTATTTTTTTTATCGAGGAATACTTGGTAAATTCTATCCAAGCGATTGGTAAGCGATTGGTTGGGAAAGATCATGCAAATTATTGGACTATCCATAAAACTTTTCGCATAACTAAGTAATTTTGTAGAGTTCATGACTAGACTATGTTGTCTTAGCATTTTTCTCAAAATTGTAAGATTTGTCATCTCTGAATAGTATTTTATCGTCAAAAATTGCCTAACATTCAGTAATAACTTCAGCGTTCAGGGAATTTCGGCAACTGCTGAAGGAGTTCCCACTGCTATTGACGAAGTTTCTGCAACAGTTCGTATAACTCCCACTTCAGTTCGTCCAACTAGCGTAGGTTGATGATGGACTCGGAGCGTATGTGGATTGAGTTTTGGAGCATCTGTTGACGGTATTGTGGCATCTGTTGATAGTTTTGGAGCTTATATTGATCCTGAAATGATAACAAATCTTCGAGTATTATTAGCTCCATTTCGCACGTTGCACGTTGTTAAGTTCGTCATGTTACATATGTTAAAACTAAGCCAATTCTTACTACCGCCACCACGAATACTCTAATCAAAAGTTATCGATCTTATTATTTTTCATTGCAAATCATAAGAAACTGTACAAAAAATTCAGCACGATCTTCCGGCAATGCTGCCTAGTAAGTACATGCTCACGAGATACCCTCTCTTCATAATACCTTGTGCTCCATTCAATCGCTGATTTCTTAGTTAACTGAAAATTAATGAAATGCCTACGCTCATTAGAGCTGGAATAGTTAACGCAATGTGTAATGCAATACTCATGTAATGTAATGTAATACTCATCATACCCTACCATAAAAGTTATACACGGCATTCAACTCCTTAAACCCCCTTAGCCACCTACTGCCATTTGCTTTTGCAGACGCATTCCTTTCTTTGAAGCTACTTTGCACGGCGCCCAATAACCTCTTCCTAAAGTCATTCCAAGTCATCACATAACTCTTCCACATTTTATTACAACATATCGAACATACATTAACCATATCTCATTTCCATCGCATTCAACAGGCCCTGCATGCATGAACACATTATAGCCCCTTGGCAATAAAATTTGTCCTCCTTTTTTGCCAAAGGGTCACAGGGCAGTAGCAGCCAAGCCCTAGAAAGTATACAACTCCTCCAAAACTAACCATGCGGAACAAGAAATCATGCAACCGATTATAGTGCTTCTGAATAAATTTTACAATCCCACTCATCGTCCTTGCTATCGCCAGTGCGCCGCGCCATAGTCCATCGTCATTCGTCCTTTCTGTTATCGTATCGTCGTAGGTAATATCGGAAGGAAGTGGCAAGCAAACAGGTCCAATAAAATATATAGAATGACTTTCAGAATTCTATGTAAGCGCATATTATACACCCAGCAGCGAGTACACTTGAAACTTTGCCAACAGCTACGCCACCGCCACCACAGAAGGGCAATCGAGGGCAATTTTATTTCTGCCTTCCTGGCTGTCAGAGCCTGTGTGTTTGGCTGGATATTCCTTCTTAGCATGAGCCTGTTGCATTTTTCATGAAACAATGCCAAACCACGTTTTTGTATTTAAGTGTCGATTTGATTTGGCCTTTTGTTCTAAGAGAAAATGTCTGCTGCAAAAAAAGGACGAAAAAAGAGTAGCAATTCTCGAGCCGAGCACACACACAAAAGCCAAGCAGGAAGGAAGCACGCTAACGCTTTAAGTTGCACAACGAACACAGAGTGTTTGACTGAAGTGAGAGAGAGTTATATTGTTCTACCGCAAATTGCCATAAGGATATTTCATCCTTCTTCTAGTTCCTTAACAGTCGGTGTTAGGGTTAGTGCGGCTCGGCGGCGGCTTGGCTTTTGTTGGCAAAAATCCATCCTGTTGCGCTGTTCAAGTGCTCGACTGCAAGTGGAGTACTCTTACTTAGTGATTATTTAACTTTTAATATAACAATATATATGCATGTGGGTGTAGGTACATCATTCAAGCGAACATAATAGCATTCAACAGGATTCTGATTCGGATTTCAACGAAAAAAAAAGAAGGATTAAAGTGCTCTATGCAATGGCTTTGATTTATGATAAATTGGGACGGGAGGGCGGCGCATTCAAATGGAATCCGTGTGTACGTGATTTAACTGTGGAATGTTGGAATAATTATGGATTGTCATACCTATGTAGTTACAGGAGGGAAATGATTTTATTATAATCACGGTTATTGTGTGTGATTATGTTTTAATTAAAATGCAGTGCAACGAGATTAATAATCGAATCAATTACACACGGTGTTTAGATATCGATTGCAAATGATGTTGTGTGACTGCTGATGAAAGGTTCCCGAGAGGTTTGCTATACATAATATGAACCGAATGATGGGAATGGGTTTTCATTAAAGCTGTACGAAAATTAAAGAGATTCTTTGAGGAAAAGGACAAATAATTCTGATTCTGAACAGAAGCTTCTTCATTATACGAATCATGCAGCTTGAAGTATGATACGATACTATGTTTGGATCCAAAGTGCCCTATGACCTATAAGATTTATTGTGCAGGTTTCCGCTGGCCATCGGGACCCGCGTTAGATAGAGGAACCACTTCTCTCGCAAAAAATGTGTTGTGCTGTTTCTCTTTACTCACCGCAGAGTCTACCCATGGCTGTATTGGATAGTTTCATTTTATTCAGATAGGACCTGAGTGGAGAATATCCGGTTAGCAAAAGTTCCCAAATCCTATTTGGTGAGTTTAAGCAGCTTGCTTGCTCTATTTTTGTTGGGTTTATCAACTGTTTCGCTTATCTTAGGCCCAATGTTCGGCGAGTCCTTCAGCTTAAAAAGAAAAATATTTGACTTAACAGCTCTTTAAGTGCCAGGGCCTAGCTTCTCGCAACCACTCATGTTGTGTGCGTTATATTTTCACACGAATGGAAGGGAACTACAGTTTAGTGCCGTATCCGAACGGTGACTTGAGAACCTTTTTCGTGACAACAATACTCCCGGATGTTTGTCAGACGCTCGCCAGAGGTGGGACCGTGAAAAAACATTTTGGTGTTTTCTGGAATTCGAACTTGGAACCTCACGGGCAGTGGTCCGACACACTAACCACTTACGCCACGGCGCCCACAGTCCTTCAGCTTCCCATTGTGCAATTGTGGATTGGACACCTCTGGAAATGGCATTCAAAATACAGTATTTCACCAAAATTACGCTTAGCTGAAGCGTTGAGAAAATTAAAAAGCTTTCAAAATGTCCACTTGATTGGGTTGCTTCTTTAACTCAATGCGATCTGGCCTAAGCTGGACCAGAAACGTAGTGCCGAGTTGGTTAAACTAAAGCGATTACAGATCAGCTGCGTTATCGGTGTCATCACCGTACACTGTCTAATCGGCCAACATGCCAAAAGACTTGGCCTCTTTTCCAATGGAGCAAACCACTCTTCACGTCCTATGCACATGTCCTGCTCTATCACGCAAAAGAATGCTCCATCTAGGAGCTCCCTTCCTTGACGACCTCAGCGATTTGGCGTCCTTAGACGTCATGAACATCCATCGCTTCATCAAAAGCTCCGGTTGGTTTTATTAGTCCCTGAGTGGTCTAATGGTAGATCCTTGGCATCACAATGGACCTTTACTGGTCTAAGTGTGTCTGCATCGTGGTGTAGACAGCCAATCTAACCTAACCTAACCTTAACTCAATGTGAAGAAATCACTGATCTCTTAAGATACTTTCAGCCTACATTTGTATCCTTGATGTATAAGTCATGGATTAAACCAATAAATGAGATAGTCCGCAGTTTTCATATTGCGTTCCAAAGAAAACTTGTTGTTAAGATAAACAAGGTGTTTCGCCTCAATCGAGGTCCTTTGCTCTGCTGACTTTTCGGTAGTGTAAAGCAAAGGATCTTGTTTACCTAGTCAGGAGAGTCAGTAATTAATATACTCACAGCGACCACCTTGCCATCCTGTTTGAAGTACAACCTAGGAGACCAACCCAGGAACGCCCAAAGAAAGCACAACGAATGGGATAGAAAATAAGCACCATGGACAAAGACACTTTTGCCCTGATTTTTGCAGAGTCAAAAATAAGCCCAGGAACAGCAAACGCTATGGCCGCTGAGGTTACCAAATAAGTAACTAGGGCTTGCGACGCATCCATGGCCCGGAAAACGTCAACAAATCGCCGGCCAGCAGTATACTGGTGGAACCAAGAGATAGCAGAGCTACGCAACAAGTGCCATAGATCCAGAAGACTATTCCAGCGACCCAGAGGTTTGTCCCCACATCAGGACCTACGGGTGCAATTCAAAGATAGGCGAAGAGAGCTAAAACTAGCCATTCGCAGAAGTAAGAGCAATAGCTTTAAAGAACTCTGCGAGCAAGCAGATGTAAATCCTTGGGGCACCGCCTACAGAACAGTAATGGCAAAACTCAAAGGCACTAGGGCACCCTTCGCCTCATGCCCTCTCCTTATGCAGAAAATGTTATCGGGGTTGTTTCCACCTCAAATACCAGCAGAGCATATAGAGCCACCTTCGAAAGTACAGGACATCCCAACTGTCACGCAAAGGGAACTCCTGGATGTATGCAGACGATTAAAGAATACCAAGTCACCTGGATTGGATGACATACCGAACAAGGCCCTTAAATTAGCCATTAAAAGAAATACGCAACCATTTGTGGAACTCTACAACAAGTGTCTAACAGAAGGAGTTTTTCCAGACCAATGGAAAAAGCAACGGCTAGTGCTGCTGTCTAAAGGGAAAAAACCACCAGACGAGCCCTCGTCATACCGTCCCATATGCCTGTTAGACACAATGGGTAAAATACTGGAGCGAATCATATGCAACCGATTAGAAGTGGCAATTGATGAAGCCGGGGGACTCTTCAACCAACAGTACGGTTTTAGGAAAGCTCGTTCTACAGTAGACGCAATAAGAAGGGTAACTACAACCTTGGAAGAAGCTATTCAGGGCAGGAGATGGAGAGGCGGTGAAAAGAAATACGGTGCCGTAATAACATTGGACGTCAAAAACGCGTTCAATTCTGCGAATTGGAGACTCATAGTGCAATCGCTTAGGTCAATGATGGTGCCATGGTTCTTAATTAAAATAATACTGAGCTACTTCGAGAATCGGTTTCTGCTCTTCGATACCGACGATGAAGTAAAGCAGTACCATATATCTGGCGGAGTTCCACAAGGATCGGTATTAGGCCCTATCCTATGGAACAATATGTATGATAGGGTTCTAAGGCTTGGAATCCCAAATGAGGCAAAAATCATAGGCTTTGCCACGACAGGTTGCAACCACGACAGGTTGCAAAACATCTAGAAGAAATAGAGGAAGGCATTTTCCAAGGAGAATTGCCTATTTCCAATTCCAGTCTGCTCCTCTGCTCTGTCCATCTGCTAGAGACGAAAAGGGTGTGGAAAGCGTCGTCTTCCGCTGAGTCTCCATATTGGCAGGCTGCACTCGCTACTTTACCCATCTTATGGAGGTATCGGTTGAAATACCCATGTCCGGTTAGGAATTGAGTGACAAAGTAGTCCACTTCGCCGTGTTTCCGCTCTGTCCAAGCCGTGACGTCTGTAATCAGCCTCGTTGTCCACCTTCCCCTCGTTTCAGCGATCCACCTTCTTTGGCAAGCCAGCTTGGTAAGCTCCTTCGCTTCCGCGACTGTCAATTTTGCTCCTTATTCCGCCTTCTTGTCGTGGGTGTACTTTCTCTCTGACGCTAGAAGGTCGATGGGGGTCACTCCCGCAACAACGAGGACAGCTGGTTCCGACACTGTGCGATAGGAGCTTGCAACTCGGAGGGCTCCTCGCCTTTATACTGGAGCAATTTGTTTTCTGTACTTCTCCTGTCTAAGTGCATCCGCCCATACAGAAGAATGGCGTGGGTGATGGACATGAGGAGTCGTCGCCTACTCATTGTTGGGCCTCCGATATTTGCCATTAGCTTACTCAGTGACGACGTGACCTTTGCAGCTCGCTCAGATGCGGACTTATAGTTGGCATGACTGGAATCAATAGAAATCGTGGCAATGGACTATGATTTGTATGTTAGAACTTTTTGTGCATGTAAGATCGAGGTCGTAAATTGCTTACAGCAGGAGAAATATTTACATATGACCCTATAAGTGACTTCAGTCATAAATTGCTTTCCCTACTAACTTCAAATCAAAATTGAATTAAGTAGTTTCCTTGCCTTAAATAAATCAGAATGTTACCAAATTCAATACACAAAAATGATGCTCCCCCGAAAAATAACTCATCGAAACTTGTTGAATGAAATCATGCAAAAATTATGCAAATTATAACTGATTCACCATTAATTTCATAACCAAACGAAGATGAATAAACTGCTGGGCACTGAGCAAGAAGTATCTAGAATCCAGCTTTCCCAGCATCAAATTGAATGATAACTCAAATGTGATTAAACATCCTTTTTGCAGAGCAAATCACAGTTAGGGTATTTCAAATTGAATCTCATTTCAAATTCCCTCCAGACGAATGCCATTCGACTTTATGACCATTGATTTGTGATAGAGTCGCTTCGTTCTGTGCTAAGAAATCACCATAAGTCATCGTATTAACTTATGAAAGTCTTAAATGTCCTTTTCAACGAAACACTGGTTCAAATTATTATTTGTATAGATTATTTAAATGTTGATAAAGTCTCTCGAAGACAAGCAGAATGCATCCCTAGGGAGGCGGTGGTTTTCTTTTCCTTCAGAGAAAGTCCTGCATATGTTGGGCATTTACCCAGCATACCATTTCTAACCGCATTAGTGTGCTGTTGCCAAACAGAAAGTTTCTTCATCGTCGTGTTGCAACATATTCAAAGGGATATAACAAATCGGTTTGGCAAATAGTAGTGGAAACAGTGAAGCAACAGCCGTAGTCCTAGTCCTGGTCTCTCTTTCAAGAACTTCCAGAACAACATATCATTTGAAAAGTGTATATACAGCTAGGACTACTGCTACAGCTCTGTGATTTCAGAAACTTGGGTTTCTTTTCTTTTTATTTTTTTTTTGGTAAATTCCTTTTGCTTGAATGAACCTCAGCTACAAGTCGGAAGAATTTTCTATGCCTGTTGCATTATCCTGCAAGTCTCCCCTAATGGGAATGCTTCGGCTTGTTTGTAGTCAGCTAAGGGGAGTATGGGGTAAAGTCAGAGTAGAAAGGATACTAAACTAAATGCAGAGAAATCATCGAAATGGCTTCGAAGTGTTTTATAGATGAAACTGTGTGTGGAAGTCCTTACAAAAAGGACTGCTCCTGCTGCCGCAAGAAGAAAATCCTCCTCCTCGGCAAGGTTAAACGAATTTACGAGATGGAAGCAGCTGCAGCTCGCTGCCTTCTGTGTCGTGCCTATTATTTTTTTTTTTTCTGCTGTTTGTGTGGCACTCAAAGGACGACGACGACGAAGCAATTGGTATGCATTTGTGTCTATGTAATCTTTTTGAAATCTATTGAAAAGCATGTCGAATCGTTACGCTTGAGTTGGGTATCCCCAACTGCAATGGAGAATTTGTCCTTGCTTAGTGTAGTTCCTTTTTATAAATTTGTTGGCACCCATGCAATGTAGGAATGATTTGAATGCAAATGTATCTTAATATCTGAAAGTGTTGTCTCTTGGGAGGATATGTGTACATTCTTTTTCAATTCACATGGAGAGTATGAAATTCTTTTAAGTGAATTTAAAATGATTGAATAGCAAGAAGGATGCCACATTTGTTGTGAAGTGGATTAACAAACTAACTGCAGAGTGAATTTTTAATTCAATTATATTTGAGGCAGGCTCTCTTAAAAAAAAAATAAGAGCTCGTCCTGAAACTTTAAAGTAAAATAAATTTTCGACTGGATTTTTGCTTTTGCCTTTTTTTCCTGATGGGTTTCGGATGTGAATTTTATTGAAATAGTTGGGTGTAACCCAGGTAATGTCAAAGGGAAAAGTTTTTGTTATCCTTTTGGGCGAAAGCAAGAAGAATTTGTGGCACAACTTTTTTAATTTCTACTGCGGTCAAGTCGATGGGGCCTTACTTGAAATATATTAGATTGTTTAAGGTGTCCTTTTCCTTGCTGACAACAGTGGAGGTAAAATTTGAATAACGACTTTTAGTTTAATCGTTTAGAAGGGAATATTGATGATGGTGACATAATTGTAATTGAATAGAGTGGATCTCTTACGGACGGCAATAAGGGTTTATTATTTATAATTTGGAATCGTAAAATCAGGGCCTATACAGGGTGGCTCAACTACAAGTTTCTTTTTAAAAATGCAATAAAATGAACAAAATGAAATTTTTTCCATGTATTATGGCTTTATTAGTAAGAACAAACATTCCCATTAATTATGGAACACAACGTCGTTCAAGTGGCTGCCTCGGCTGGCCTCGCTGTAGCACATTCTATCACTCCAATTTTCCAAGACCTTGTTGATGGTTTCGGGCTGTAGCTCACGGATTGCTTCGCTGATATTGGCCTTAAGTGCTTGAATCGTTTCCGGATTGTTGGCATAACATCGGTCCTTCACGGTTCCCCACAAAAAAAAGTCCAAAGGGGTTAAATCGCAGCTCCGAGGCGGCCAATTGACATCGCCAAGACGACTGATAACACGATTTGCGAATTTGGTGCGCAAAAGACCGATTGTGGCATGGGCTGTGTGGCATGGCGCGCCATCCTGCATGAACCAGAGGTCGTCCAAATCCATGTCTTTAATTTCAGTAAAAAAAAAAGTCCTTAACATGGCTCTGTAACACCCACCGTTGTTCCCAGCCTCATTTTCGAAGAGGAATGGTCCAATGATGCCACCACTCCACAATCCGCACCAAACTGTCACTCTCTGTGGATGCATTGGCTTCTCGAAAATAACGTGCGGGTTTTCGAGCCCCAGATGCGCCAATTTTGTTTGTTAACGTAGCCGCCGAGATGAAAATGTGTCTCGTCAGAATGATTTTTCGCCCAAAATCGTTGTCCAATTCAAGCTGCTCTAAGGCCCAAACTGCGAAGCGATAACGAAGCGGATGGTCGTGCGCTTTCAATTGCTGAATCAATTGGACCTTGTAAGCGAATAATCCCAGATCTTTGTGAAGAATTCCCCTCAGGCTAGTGCGTGAAATGTTGAGCTGTTGAGATCGATGACGAGTTGATGTTCGTGAATTGAGTCTCACACTCTCGGCTACTGCAGCCACATTCTCGTCTGTGCGCACCGTACGACGACGGGGACCTTGTTGTCCACTAGCCTTGTTGTCCACTAGCATACCAGTCTCACGCACTTTTTGCACAAACTTGCGTACAGCAGGCGCGGTGGGTGCTTCATTTCGGCCAAAACTTTTTTTCAAAAAACGCACTGTTTGGGCTACACAGCACTCACTTTGGAAATAAGTTTTCAATATTTCCCAATATTGTTCAAGCGTAAAGCGACTCATTTCGTTCCGCGGAGGTATGATACTGACTTTCTGTCAAGATTTCGAGCGGGAAACAGCTGTCAGTGTCAAAATAACCTATGATTTAAAAAGAAATCACTAGATGGCCCACCCTTTATATGCTTTCCCTCTAAAATAGGTAGATTTTCTTAAATGACTCACGAAAGGGCTGTTAAATAGCGTCAACTCAAGCATTATGTGCCGAAAGCGCTTGCGATCTCATCCTTGATATTCGTGTGTTATAAAGACTAAAATTCCCGACAGCACACATCCTTGTGGCAGCCCACTTTTAAGAACAAAACTCTTGACGACTTACTTATGCTAACACTTCTGTGAAAATGTCAATTTGTTTGTCATGATAACCCCCAAATAGTTTGTTTCCATAAGGTTGCACAGCATACGACGCCCTTAGGTCGTTCCTTACAATTGTTCTCAAAACCAAATAAGTCGTCATCCCTTGATATTCAAATGCTTAAAATTCAATTTAATACAAATTAAACCCATTCAATCCCACACCCCCCACACCACTACCAATTGTCCACCCAAACAATTCAAAATAATCCAACTCTACGGATTCCATTCCACACTCTGAACAACACCACCATATCCCATGGCAACAATTAGTTAAAAATATTTTCTACACGAAACCGATGGCACATTTACAACGAAATATGTCACCCATATACCCACTCCGCAGTCCAAATAATACCCAACACAATACTCGTCGTATATACTAATTAGACCGATGCCAACTGAAGCGTATAAATACATTTCTAACGTCCTAACAAATACTGAAAATTTACTGAAGCATAAATCAATTCCTTTTCACAATAACTGAACGCAACACGCCGAACACAGGACATCACGAGAATATGGTGTGTTTCGACCATAAAAGGTGTATTATCCTAGCGTAATGCAACTGTGTGGGTGTCTATATTTGACACAAATTGTCCTTCATTCCTATTGTTTCA
Organism: Brachypalpus laphriformis; assembly: GCA_945910035.1. Classification (NCBI taxonomy): domain Eukaryota; kingdom Metazoa; phylum Arthropoda; class Insecta; order Diptera; family Syrphidae; genus Brachypalpus; species Brachypalpus laphriformis. The sequence goes on from OX246756.1 coordinate 164,888,246, forward strand.
ATAATTAATCATACTATTATGTGACAAAGCACCCCCCTCCCCCCAAAAAAAAAAAAAGGATTTGTGGGTCCTAAAACGCTTTGTAGTTTTCAATTAGTGCAGAAACTCATCTGAAAATGTTATGAATTACACCACCACACCACTGTCCGCTACACCGCTATACGAGTACGAGTAGAGGAAGGCATTTGATTAATGGTATTCGAAAAATTTATTTATTTACGAATCGTAGGCCTGTTACGGTTATTATTAATATTATTGAGCATATTTACAAAATTACCAACAATGACAATGAGTAAAATTTTGTAAGCTCCTTGAGCGTCTCTAATTGTTGCTATGGCGTGTCATTATGGCATTGACTGCATAGTGTGGTAAGATTTTGCGTGCTGATGTTGGCGTCATCGTCAGGACTACGGGTATCATAAAAGTTGCTGAGAAATGAGTGATTACGATGAAAATTCTAATTGAATATAAATTACATGAGAGAGATGGAGAAAGATGATGGCTTATGGCGTAGCGTAGGTATCATATTTTATTTGGGGTACTTATCTTCGCAGGATTTTCTGGAGTGAGGCGCAGAGACAGAGACTCTAGCACATTGTCATTGTGGCGTAAAATTAAATTTTCTTTGGATGCTGGATCCAGTGTCAAGTTAATTACATTTTGTATTTTATATACATATGTACAAACGCATGTATATATCTCTTATAGAATGTCATAACTGAGCGCAATTAGTCCGAGGTAGAAGAGTGCGTTGTCACTGCTCACTTAAACCAACAAGGGTCCATTGTGCAAAGGTCCATACGTTTCTGAAGGATGGAAGATGATACAGTCCCTCTACTCGTCTTCTGGTGTCGAAGTTGTGATTGGCTAGAGTTCGGAAACGTTCATCGTCATAGTACTCCAACGCTGCTGTCATACTGAATATCTGCCTTACTCTGAGAATCCTCACTCTGCCATCTACGCTGTTTCTTCTCGATAGTAATTTGATTGCCTTGTTTTGAATATCTTGAAGCTACGCTATGTGTGAATTTGCAGCACATCCCCACGCCAGTATGCCGTATCTCAACCTTGATTCGACAAGAGCATGGTACACTTGTTTTTACACACAGCTTGAGGACTTATTCTTCAGGCAAGCTAGTGCAAACAGAGAAATTTTCAGCTTCTTTCGCAAATCGTGTATGTGAGGTTCCCATAAGAAATAACTATCGAGCGTTACACCCAGATTTTTTTCACACCCAGGTATCCACGACCTCTATAACCTGGCACTTGCCTGGATCGGCGCAATTGAATGTCTTAATATATTATTTGTGACTTTGGGTACTGTGAACTACGAATATGCAATAGTTTTGTTTTTGCTGCATTAATTACGAGTCTATTATCGTGACACCATTTCCCTTTCCGTCAAACTCTGCCTGCATTATCCTGATTGCTTCTACGATTGATTTTTGGCAGACAACAATCGCCGTGTCATCTGCATATGCGAAGGAAATGCTCATCTTGAAGGATTTTAGTAGTTCGTTGGTGTACAATATGAACAATAGGGTCCAAGTTTAGAGCCTTGTGGTACTCCATACTGCACTGTATTGGCTTTGCTGCAGTGGCTTTTGATTGTTTGTTTGTGCTTATATCCTTTAACCCCTCGGGGGGCATAGGGCGTCAACCACGCCTGCGCGCCTTCGTGTTCGGAGTTCTGCAACGCGTTTGAGCTGCCTCCAACTCATTCCTAAAGAGCTCGATTCCTCCTCAACTGTTCTGCGCCACGTTTGCCTAGGGCGTCCCGCTATTCTGCCTGCCTGGGTGAGCGGAGTCCACTGCATAGCGTATTTCGCAATGGAGTTGTCTTCGCGCCGTAGGGTGTGTCCAATCCATTGCCATTTTCTTCTTCGTGTAGTAATGCTTATAGGTTCTCCGCCCGTTCTCAGATAAAGTTGTTCGTTGGAGATGCGATTCGGCCAAAAAATCCTCAAAATGATTCTTAAGCATTTGTTTACGAAGACTTGCAGCTTGCGTGTGTTAATGGTGTCCACCTTCCAGGTACTGCACCCATAAAGCAGCACTGATTCTACGTTGGAGCAGAACAGTCGCAGCTTGGTTCTCAAGCTGATAACATTCCTTCTCCAGATTTTAGATAGCATTCCGAACGCAGCTATAGCCTTCCCGATTCTGCTGCACACATCCAGTTCGGTGCCACCGCGATTAGCCGAGACGACACTTCCTAAATATAGAAAGTTATTAACTTTCTCGACTTGCTTTCCGGCAATGTTAAGTTGAGCGCGGGTATTGGAAGTACTCAACGCTTTTGTTTTGGCTGTGTTTATTTTTAGCCCCACTTTGTTTGCCTCAGCTTCTAGATTTTGGGCCATCAAATGAAGATCCATTATCCGATGTGAAAGTAGACAAACATCGTCAGCGTAATCTAGGTGTTTAAGGTAAGATGTCATAGTCCAACGAATTCCATAATTAGCTTCCGTCAATGCTGCACGGAGTACATCGCTGATAACCACCAAGAACAATAGTGGGGACAGTATGCACCCTTGACGTACTCCACTTTAGACTTCAAAATCCTCCGACACATTACCATTGTGCACGACGTGACACTTGCCGCCCTCGTATGTAGCCTTGATAACAGCTATACGTTTTTCTGGAATGCCTCTCCTGCGCAAGGCCAACCAGATAGCATCTCGATTCAATCTGTCGAAAGCTTTCTCGAAGTCGATAAACATTAAATGTAGCAGAGACCTATACTCAACGCATTGTTCGATTATGATCCGTAAGGTGTTTATGTGGTCGATGCAGAAGGATCCAGGGTGAAAGCCTGCCTGTTCGACATCGAGAGTTGAATCTAAATGTTCTTTAATTCGTTCTAGAATTATTTTAGCTATTATTTTGGCTACAGCTGGAAGAACACATATACCACTCCAGTTACCGCACTCCATCAAGTTACCCTTCTTTGGAAGCTTAATGATCATCCCCCTTTTCCATCTTTGATTCCCACGCGAAATATCCTCCTTCTGAGATAGTCTCTCAACCAACTAATTTCGTTTCCCATACAGCGCTTAAGTATCTATACGTTAAACTCAAAAATGATCAAGTATTTGTTAGTTATAATGCTGATACCTACAAAATAAAATCAAACTCTGGTGAATGCAAGCAATCGCTAAAAAGTTTCATAGAATCCAGAAGCGTTCTGTGGTATTCTAGAATTTGCACAGTAGCAGCTGGAAAACTAGCTCTTTGCTACAATTTATTCACATTCTTATGGAATTTTCGGCAGAGTTTTGTGTCACAAAGCGTCAAAAGTAAGCCTGGACATCGAATCTGTCTACCCTGTAGCATCTGAAGTAAAATATGCAATAAAAGTGACGACACCACAAGATTCTTGTAAAATCGCGAAGCCTAAGCTTCTCAGACGATCCTAATTCAATGTAAGTTCCTTCATGTAGTTTTTCAGTCCGAGCTAAAAGGCCTCCAAACCGGTGGCAAACTTTCCGATGCAATGGCTAATACCCATTCTAAAGACACTCACCGCAGCTGTATATGCATGTATTCAATCGAAATGAAATAATCCTCGAATGGTCGAAAGACCAAAACTCTCACGATAAGCTGATTACCAGCATATGATTTCATTTCATCATTAAACTTCCCAAGCGTCTCTTATCCTTGAGCAGTGAATAACATGCCCATTACACATTCATTACATTCACGATTCATATTTATATCGAAAGTGCAAGTAAAAGCTGTTTATTACTGTACGCATCAGAGTAAATGCGCTGCTCCTCGAGGATAATTCATGCTCATGTACTTGTTCAACATACCCCATCTGCCAACCCTGTTATAATCCGAAAACTAAGTGCATTTCCTGTCTACGACTTTTTTTCACATTACGAATATTTCAACCCTCTCTCTGACTTAAATTATGGCCTCAAAGGTTGCCGAACCAGAAAAAAAAAAGTTTGCCCTGGCGCAACACATCTCTGTATCCTTTTTTCCTGCAGTTGATTTTCATTTCAAGCCCTACGCTACATGGTGATATCGTGTTAACATTTCTGGATGGGTTAATGGTCGGTTGGAGTTCGGTTCGGTTTTTTGCTTTCATCGTTCTTGTGGGTTTTCATATGTATATGCAACATGTTTTCATCAACAGGTATACGGTGTTGAGCAATTTTTCCAGGCTTTCAGTTTGTCCTTGTATTTTGGGGTTAAATTGGTTACAACCTGGTGTGTTATTTAGCCAATGCAGAGGACAAAAAAAAATCCTTCTGACACCTTTGACAAATTTAATGGATCTTTTTTTGGTTTACATATACCACATGTCAACATTATAACTAATGTGTTTGCAATTTTTTTTATTTTTTTATTTTCAGGGTGCATCATCAAGCCTCGTAGTGAAATTTGCTGATACTGAAAAGGAAAGGCATATCCGGCGCATGCAACAAATGGCGGGACATATGAATTTATTAAATCCGTTTGTATTCAATCAATTTGGACCGTATGGTGCTTACGCTCAGGTAAATGCTTCGCCCTTTCTCCAAAACGTGTACTTGACTGACTGTTTCTTTTTTTTTTCTTTTAAATAGCAACAACAAGCCGCACTAATAGCAGCTGCAAACGCCCAAGGGTCTTACATTAATCCAATGGCAGCATTAGCAACGCAAATACCTCACGCTCTAAATGGTAATGGTCAGCCAGTTAATGGATCGATTCCATCACTACCATCGCCGACAATGCCAACATTTAATATGGCTGCACAGACTCCGAATGGCCAGCCGGGTGGTACTGAAGGTGTTTATACGAATGGAATTCCACAAAGTTATCCAGGACGTAAGTAAAAAAATAAAACAAAAATTTAAAAGGTTTACATTTTGTGCTTTTGTTTGGCATTCCATGGTTCTTTTTGTTTATGGTTCTGCATAGCTATACAATAATCTCTTGTGTTGTGCTAATGGACGAAAGGATTTCTAGGAAATATCTTTTGTATTAGCATTTATGAATAATACGTAGTGCGAAGAGTTGTAGGAAGGTGTAGTAATGCAATTGCATGTAGAAAAGATATAAAGCCGGCTTATAACTGTTACGGATGGCTTGACATTGGAATTAGTGCTCTCTCTCGGATTAGTCGAGTATGAATCGCAAAAATAGTGCACTTCATCGGGACACTATGAGACGTTTCTTTAATTTTAAAAACTGGAATTTAAATTATGTAAAGTGGCAAGACGCCGCGCATTCATAGCTGTGAAGCACTGATGGCACCGATTAGGATTCCTGAGTGGTTACTGCTCATATTCACAAGAAACTTCCATTTCTTTTGTAATAGTACTAAATGCCATTGGCTGTTCCCTGATATGATCTACTTTCTAAGAAGATCAGTACTTACTCTAGAGAAAGCTCGGTCATCTGAACAGGATTGCTGTGACGTAATGGTCTACCAGTCGATCCGGCCGTTTTGTTGCCCATACGGTACTGGTATCCAAAAACTGTGTTAATGATGACAAAGTATAGGAATATAGGAATTCATAGTCTCAAGAAAAAACAATAATAATTTAATTCTTTTCTTTTTGTTAGTCATGTTGTTATCTGGACACTGTGATATAGAGGGCAATGAAAGCGCTGACGCATTTGACCAAAGAAGGAGCAGAGCTTCCACAAATCAACCTAATTGGAGGCATAATACTACCAATGTGCGTGGTTAAGATAATTATTGTCGATAGAATCATCAATATTACTTATCTAAGATGGTCCAACTTAGAAGGGCATAGGATGTCCAGGCCTGCGTCAGATCGCAGGAAATCTGGGGAGATTTTAAAATCAAGCATATAACGGTTAAGAGCAGTGATGGGGATACTCTCTGGTCATTGCCTTCTAAGGAAGCACGCTATGAGATTAGGATTATTGAATACGGATGCATGTAGGTACTGCAGTGACCTACACGTCGCAGAGGATATAACACATCTACTCTGTGAATACCAAGACATTTCCCGGAGTAGACTAGAATACACCTTTGATAACCTGTAAGAGGTTGGGTCTTTGAATCAAAACAATGATTTATTTCAATTCTGTGAAGACATTAAGGGCATGGAAGAATTGGCTTATGTTTTCTATCGTGAATGTTCCCTAGAGCACGCAATGGGGTCGCGATGGTGCCTAGTGTTTTATGATAACCTCATAATCCTGCTCAAGCTAACCTAACCTAAAATACTTTAATAAGCTTTCAGTGTTAATGTTGAGTTCATAGCGTAAGCAAAGCGAAGCGTTTTGCCGCAGGGCCCTTTCTTGCATACTTTACATACATTGTTATACATGCCTGAATGCTAATTTCGGAACTTCACCTCATGTGACTATTTACAGAGCTGAACAGCCTAGTATTATATGTATAGGATGCCAAAAGGAACTACAGCTGCACTATAAATAATGCTCCATCTTCTTCCCATTGATATCTTTGGGAAGCTGATGGTGGCCAAAGCAGCATTACGGTTTAGGAAATCCTCGCAACTGGCTTGTGGAGATATGGGCCATGCAAGCATGCTAAACGGCTATAACACTATTCCTAGTAATTCAGACTACATTGTCCCGTATTTGAACTTTAACGTCAAGTATAATACCAAGATTCCTAGTAGAAGTGTTTGGGAATCGGGAGAAATTCTAAACGAATCTGCGATAGATATTTACACAGATGGATCCAAGACAGCGTCTGGAAAAGGTGCGGGAGTGTACTCCAATGCACTGGATATCTGTATCACCAGGAGACTGTCGGACCACTGTAGTGTATTTCCAGCAAAAGTCACAGCAGTTCGTGAAGCCACGACCTTGCTTTCAAATCATTTGATAGAATGCAGCGCTATTGTTTTCTACATAGACAGTCAAGCTGCGACAAAAGCCTTGGAATCGCCAATAATTCGATCCAAGTTGGTAAAGCAAAACGGCGAATCTCTTAATGCTGTCAGGTCTGACGTATCCCTGTGCTGGCTTCCAGCCCACACGGATATTCCAGGCATTTGCAAGGCGGATGAGTTAGCTAAAGAGGGTGCAGACTGGAGCCCCTGATAATAGGGGAACCGTCAACACCTATTAATTCGATAAAAATCCAATTAGATACCGCAGTTATTAGAATGGCAAACAGTAGGTGGAGCAGTATCAATACAGGGTGGGCCAACTACAAGTTTCTTTTTACAAATGCAATAAAATGAACAAAATGAATTTTTTTTCATGTATTATGGCTTTATTAGTAAGAGCAAATATTCCCATTAATTATAGAATACAACGTCGTTCAAGTGGCTGCCTCGGCTGGCCTCGCAGTAGCGCATTCTATCACTCCAATTTTCCAAGGCCTCGTTGATGGTTTCGGGCTGTAGCTCACGGATTGCTTGGATGATATTGGCCTTAAGTGCTTAAATCGTTTCCGGATTGTTGGCATAATATCGGTCCTTCACGGTTCCCCACAAAACAAAGTCCAAAGTGGTTAAATCGCAGCTCCGAGGCGGCCAATTGACATCGCCGATACGGTTGATAACACGATTTGGGAACTTGGTGCGCAAAAGACCGATTATGGCATGGGCTGTGTGGCATGGCGCGCCATCCTGCATGAACCAGAGGTCGTCCAAATCCATGTCTTTAATTTCAGTAAAAAAAAAGTCCTTAACATGGCTCTGTAACGCCCACCGTTGACCGAAACGTTGTTCCCAGCCTCATTTTCGAAGAAAAATGGTCCAATGATGCCACCACTCCACAATCCGCACCAAACTGTCACTCTCTGTGGATGCATTGGCTTCTCGACAATAATGTGCGGGTTTTCCGAGCCCCAGATGCGGCAATTTTGTTTGTTAACGTAGCCGCCGAGATGAAAATGTGTCTCGTCAGAAAAGATAATTTTTCGCCCAAATCGTTGTCCAATTCAAGCTGCTCTAAGGCCCAAACTGCGAAGCGATAACGAAGCGGATGGTCATGCGCTTTCAATTGCTGGATCAATTGGACCTTGTAAGTGAATAATCTCAGATCTTTGTGAAGAATTCTCCTCAGGCTAGTGCGTGAAATGTTGAGCTGTTGAGGTCGATGACGAGTTGATGTTCGTGATGTTCACGAACTTTTTGCACAAACTTGCGTACAGCAGGCACGGTGGGTGCTTCATTTCGGCCAAAACTTCTTTCCAAAAAACGCACTGTTTGGGCTACACAGCACTCGCTTTGGAAATAAGTTTTCAATATTTCCCAATGTTGTTCAAGCATAAAGCGACTCATTTCATTCCGCGGAGGTATAATACTGACTTTTTGCCAAGATTTCGAGCAGGAAGCAGCTGTCAGTGTCAAAATAACCTATGATTTAAAAAGAAATCACTGGATGGCCCACCCGTTACATGTCTCTCTTCTAAACAAATCTGGTAAGTGCTGGATTGTAGGAAAACCAGTAGACTTTTAGACGGTTAATAGGACAAATCTATGAAAGATAATTGGGGCCTTCACGGGGTATTGAATGGTAGGCAGACATACCACAAGACTTTATGCTCCCTTCAACGATTTCTGCAGAGGCTGCAGAGACGAGGAAGAGGAGGAAACCATGACACACCTTCTGTGTACCTGTCATGCCCAATTGGTCTTAAGAAGGAGAACCCTAGGGGAATACTTCTTGGAAGATCTTAACGGTCTGGCTAGACTCGACTTAAAAAGAAATATATTTGGCGCAACAGCTCTTTAAGTGCCAGGGCCTAGCTTCTCGCAACCACTAGTATTGTGTGCGTTATGTTTTTTTCACACGAATGGAAGGGACCTACAGTTTAGTGCCGTATCCGAAGGGCGATTTCTGAGAAGCTTTTTTGTGACAACAATACTCTCGGATGTTTGTCAGACGTTCGCGAGAGGTGGGACCATTAAAAATTTGTTTGGTTTTTTCTGGGATTCGAACTTGGAACCTCACGCGCAGTGGTCCGACACACTAACAACTTGCGCCACTGCGCCACTGCGCCCACACTCGACTTAAGCTAAGTAAAAAGGTTCGTCTCCGGCTCAAACTGATTTAATGCAGAACGGCGAATCATACTTTTTCGGCATGGGTTCACACCGAAACCGGTTGCCCTGCCTCCTATTCCATTCTCTCGGGAATTCTCCATATAGGTCCCCGGTGCTGGTAGTCCAGTTTTCTGCATAGTGGTATCACAATGGACCTTCTTTTGGTCTGAGTGTGTCCCTGCTGAGCGGGGACAGCCACCCAACCCAACCAACCCATGCCAAAACATACGTAGTGACTAACAAAAGTTCGCGTAGTTGATTGAATAATAAAACAAAAAAATAATTTTAACTTAAGATATTTAATCTTCATCTTTTTTTTTAATTTCTCCACATAGTTCCCATTTATTTCAATAGATTTCTTCAGCCGATAGATCCATCTTTCAAAACAGCTTTCAAAATCCTCTTTTTGGAGCTTTTCGATTTCGACATTGACTGCATTAATAATCTCCTCATTAGATCTGAAGATTTTTCCCCTCAAAACTTCTTTTATTTTCGGAAACAGCCAAAAGTCACACGGCGCTAAATTCGGAGAATAAGGTGCTGGGCGAATTTCATTGATGCCCGAGAGCGCAAGAAAGCTGTTAGTTCTTTCAGCAGCGTGCCCAGGCGCATTGTCGTGGTGCAAAAAGTAGCAGCGCAGCTCCTCTTTTTGTCGGTGTCCTAGTAAATTGTCGAAAACTTGTGGTAAGCAAATTTCAATATACCAATTAGCAGTGACTGTCTGACCAGTTTTAAGCGGGATGACGGCGACCATTTTCGCCCTGGTGAAGTCCATCGACATCATAACTTTTGCCGCTGACTTTTGTTGTTTGGCCTTTACTGGAGGATTTGCACCTTCTGGGCTCCATACCATGGACTGCTGTTTGGTTTCCGGGTCGTACTTGTAAAACCAAGATTCATCACCTGTAATGATCTTATTGAAGCAGCTTGACTCTCCATTTTCAAACTTATCCAGGAAATATTGAGCAAAACGAACGAGCCTCTTTTTGCTCTCCATTTAACATTTTTGGAATTCATCGAGCTGATGGAATATTTCAGGTGATAATTAAAAAATTCGTGACACAGCCATGGCATTCAAGCCCAGTTCATCCGCTATCATCTCCTGTGTCATCCTGGTATCTTCGTCAATTTAAGTCTTCACCAGGGCCACATTTATATCGTCGGTCGAGGATTTGGGCCGACCTTCACAAGATTCATCCTCCACAGAAAAATGACCAGTCTGGAATCTTCGAAACTACTTTGATATAGTAACAAGAGATGGTGCATTTATTCCGTAAGCATTTTGGCATTCGTGCAGAATTTTGACTGGCGTGAGTTGACGTCGAAATCCGAAGAGAATAGCAAAACGAATTTCTTCCTGTATTGGCGGTGGAACTTCATCCGAGCTTACGTCACTAATTCTTCTCTTTCTCGTCTCCAGTTTTACCTATTGTTCTGAAATTTGAAAATAAATATTGTTAGACTATAAGCTACAGAAATGGATCTTTTTTTTTCAAAAACTACTAAATTGTTAGGTAGTTCACCTCCAGTTCATTGAAACTATCTAGGAAGTCACAAGGCTCAGTAATATCCTGTAGCAATACATCGCTCCTAAAGATAGATACTCGTAGATGGTGGCTCGACATGCATCATCGCTGAATTTCTGGAGCTTCTAATATATACAGTGGCCCCCAAAAGTCGGTTGAAATCACCATACAAGACACAAAATGGCTGATAGAGGTGGCAAATAGTTAAATTTTTTTATTGTTTTTTATTGCTTTTAATAATATCTACTTTCAGTAGTACAACTATACATAGAAAAACAAAATAATAAAATTTATTCGGTTTAAATAAAAAAAAAGTCTTTCTAAATTTCACAGCCTTTTGGAGATTCAGTATTTCGTATGACCGCCTCTATTTTGCAAAACAGCCTCAATGCGTTTCGGCATTGATTCCACCAACTTCTGCAACACAGTATTCGGTAAACTTGCCCAGGTTTTTCAAAATCTTTTCCAAGAAAACTGCTTTGCTTTTTCTAACGGGTGGGCCATCTAGTGGTGTCTTTTTAAATCATAGGTTATTTTGACACTGACAGCTGCTTCCCGCTCGAAATCTTGACAAAAAGTCAGTATTATACCTCCGCGGAATGAAATGAGTCGCTTTACGCTTGAACAACATTGGGAAATATTGAAAACTTATTTCCAAAGCGAGTGCTGTGTAGCCCAAACAGTGCGTTTTTTTGAAAAGAAGTTTTGGCCGAAATGAAGCACCCACCGCGCCTGCTGTACGCAAGTTTGTGCAAAAAGTTCGTGAGACTGGTATGCTAGTGGACAACACTCATGGTCCCCGTCGTCGTACGGTGCGGACAGACGTGAATGTGGCTGCTGTAGCCGAGAGTGTGAGACTCAATTCACGAACATCAACTCGTCATCGATCTCAACAGCTCAACATTTCACGCACTAGCCTGAGGAGAATTCTGCACAAAGATCTGGGATTATTTGCTTACAAGGTCCAATTGATTCAGCAATTGAAAGCGCATGACCATCCGCTTCGTTATCGCTTCGCAGTTTGGGCCTTAGAGCAGCTTGAATTGGACAACGATTTTGGGCGAAAAATCATCTTTTTCTGGCGAGGCACATTTTCATCTCGGCGGCTACGTTAACAAACAAAATTGCCGCATCTGGGGCTCGGAAAACCCGCACATTATTGTCGAGAAGCCAATGCATCCACAGAGAGCAACAGTTTGGTGTGAATTGTGGATTGGTGGCATCATTGGTCCATTTTTCTTCGAAAATGAGTCTGGGAACAACGTTTCGGTCAACGGTGGGCGTTACAGAGCCATGTTAACGACTTTTTCTTGTGGGGAACCGTAAAGGACCGATGTTATGCCAACAATCCGGAAACGATTCAAGCACTTAAGGCCAATATCATCCAAGCAATCCGTGAGCTACAGCCCGAAACTATCAACAAGGTCTTGGAAAATTGGAGTGGTAGAATGCGCTACTGCGAGACCAGCCGAGGCAGCCACTTAAACGACGTTGTGTTTCATAATTATTGGGAATGTTTGCTCTTACTAATAAAGTAATAATACAAGGAAAAAAGTTCATTCTGTTCATTTGATTGCATTTTTAAAAAGAAACTTGTAGTTGGCCCACCCTGTATAAGTTATTGGTATTCTTCTGTCGATGTCATCCCATAAATGCTCAATAGGATTAAGATCCGATGACATGGAAGGCCAATCTAACAAATTTATTCCTTTTGCGCTAAAATAATCCTTTGTTGTTTTGGCCGTATGTTTGGGATCATTGTCTTGTTGAAAGACGAATGATCCACTCAATCCCATTGAAGCAGCAGAATCTCCCAAGTTGCTTTCCAAGATGTCACAGTACATCACCGCATTCATTCTGCCATCAATAACATGCAAGTTTCCCACGCCAAACCAAGAAAAACACCCCCACACCATAACACCTCCACCACCATGTTGTACTGTGGGGTGGAGATATCGTTCACTGTAGGGGTTGTCGCCTTTAGAACGCCAGAACAGTTTGCCTTCTACGGTTTCCAAATATCTCAAACTTAGACTCGTCGCTAAAAATCACTTTATTTCAAAATTCCAGCGGTTGGCTTTGATATTTTTTAGCAAACTCTAGGCGGCGTTTTTTGGAAACCTTGGTTAGCAACGGTTTCCTCCTTGCAACATGACCTGTAAGCTTGGCATCATGAAGTCGTCTTCTTATGGTGGTTTGAGAAGCCGTTCTCCCTGTTTCTTCAAGTTCTTCTTTAATTTCACGAACAACTAACCTTGGATGTCGCTTGCAGAGTTGCACCATAAGTCGGTCATCTCTAATTGACGTTACCCTGGGACGTCCAGATCGGGGTTTATCGGCCAATGTAGCAGCTTCCCTGCTTTTAATTATAATTTTGTTGACTCCTTCAGGGCTAATTTGAAAGAGTCTTCCGACAGCATTGTAATTTTTATGCTTTCGATGTTCAAAAACCACGTTCTGCCTTTCCCCCACAGTAAGTTTTCTCCTTGAAGACATTTTGAATACAAAGGGCCTAAAGTAAGATTATTTCACACATATTTTTAATTTTTACTTAATAAAAAACAGTTACCAAAGAGAAACAAATTTTAATTTACTGATCAGTTTTTACAAAAAAACAAGTTCACTTCGTCAATTCGAACAACTTCAACTGACTTTTAGCGATCGAATGCAGCGCACTCATTGCAAATATTAGCGATTCGTAAAAAGTTAACTGTAGATTTTCGATCTACTGTTATCTGTGCAAGAGAACACATATTGTAGATACTGAAAAAGATCTTAGGAGTAATGGAACACCACATTTCAGTTGATTTTGTGAAGGTTAGCATGTATCCTAGCTGATTTCAACTAACTTTTGGATGGCACTGTAGGTATACCCACGTCCCTCTCTCTTAATTGCAAAAACTTCGGAAATGTATTACCAATTCCACTCATTAAAATTTGCTTTCTACGTATATCAGTATTGTTAACTAGACTGCTTATGTTGCAATTTTCTCCAAGATTTATTATTAAATATAAAAAAAAAATAGATCGATCTTCGAACACAAATATTTTTCTTTTACTTATAGACAACGGAATATTGCAGCAAGAATATTTATGTTTTCCAGATGCGTTGCATTTATCAATTCCTCCACAAGGTTTGCCTAATGGTGAAGCGGCACTTCAACACGCTGCTTATACGGGAATGCAACCATATCCAGGAGTTGGTAAGTCGAATATTTATACTTATTCTAGTTCATTAAGCAAAATCAATATAAGTGAAAGGAACTTATTTCCTTATTCCCAAAAACAAAATAAATTTCTAAATCAAAAAGTCTCCAAACCTATTTAGCAAATTTTCTAACCATTTATTCCAATTTGTATTATTTATATTTTTTTTATTTAATATTATTTTATTTTTCATATATTTTTTTTTTTATTTAAAATCCTTATACTTTAGTTTTCATCATTGCATACAAATTTATTTTTTTATTTTATGTGTATAATCATCAATCGAGTGTTTATGGATGTAGCCTATGTTGGATGTTTTGTGTTAAATCTATCTATATATATATATATTTTTAAATGTTAATTGTATAAAAAAAAATTAAAGAAAATATCCAAAAATGTTTTCACAAAAAAATATGATTTGCACTCAAAACTTAACTACTTATTACATGATGTCTGATATTTACTATTAAGTGGACTTGAGTGGTTCTGTGCTATTCTTTCGGCTATAGTTTTTCTTAAAACTAATTTTTATATTGTTAAGGTGTTATAATAAAATGTATGTTTTTTTTTTCAATGTTATTGTGTGCATATTTGTTTGGTGTTTCTATATTATTATCAAGAGCTTATTGCAAATGGTAATGTTTAAAACAAAATATATTTTTAAAACAAATTTTAAATAAAAATTTGCAATAAACTCAATTTAATTGTTAAATGTTAAAAATATAAATAATCAATGTGATGTGAATTGGTACATTTTGCAAAATTTAGCTTTATTTTTTTTACAAGGTAAAAACAATTGTTTGTAGACGTACACTTTTGGATGTGACGGAGTTATAGGGGGGAAGAAAGCAAATGATATTTAGACAACACTTCTTGTATTTCTGCTTGAATATTGCTGCATAAACTTGAATGTAATTCATTTTACGACTTGATAGGAAGACGTTTTTACACATTTCACTGCTGAGTCCGTCCTGAATGCACATGCATTTGATATTACGTAGAACACGCTGCATTATATGATTTCCTTAATTTATTAATATGTTTTATAAATTTAAGTTTCGTCTTCAGACTCGACAAATGGAACTGCTTTTCAACAAAGCTTTCGACATCTGTGAGGGTCTAATAGACACACAAACTTACTTTTTTCGTCACCTGATATCCTTCCACTTCCTTGTTTTTACTTAATTTACTGACAGTTAATACCAAATTCATACGACAAACTCACATATAAATAGTTTATACATAAAAACGATTTATTATATCATTTCTTAAACTAAAACAAAAAATAATTAAACTAGATTTATGTTCATAAAAAAGTAAATATTGTTTGTTAATTATTATTTTTTATTTTTTTTTTTATTTTTACTAAATAAATGTTATTTACGTTGTGATGTCTCCTAAATGTGTTTTTTGACTATGTGAACAAATTATTTATAATGCAGCATATCCAGCCGTTTATGGACAATTTCCACAGGCTATACCAGCACCAATAGCTGCTGCGGTTGCACCTACTCAAAGAGAAGGTAAGACATAAGAAAACAACAACAAAACAAATAGCAAATTCAAATTAAAAAAAGGGAAAACTATTATATAAAGAAATAACCGTATAGATGTTAATTTTATGTTTTTATGTTTAAAAAATATATTTATTTTGCCAAATTGTGCGCTACTCTATGCATACACAAGTCGAAATGGAGGCTTAACATATTTCCTTTATTTTTTAATAAAAAGAAAATGTTTTATTGCCTAAAACATTAGAGAAAATATTAAAAACCATAAAAAATGTATTCATTGGAGTATAAAATTGAAATTAACACAAAATTGAAAACGACAAAAAAAAGGGGTGCCGAACAAAACCAACCCCTGTACGACGTTTTAACCCTTTTTACGCTGAAATATGAGATTTTAAGGAGACATGGATAAGGAAATCAGAAGAGAAGATGCAATTTATTATGGCAATAAAAAGCGATTTATTTAAAATTTAACTTTATAGGAGTTACATATATACAATATTTGGCTGCCACCACATCGACTTGTGTTATCATAAAATAAAATAAAAAATAAGTGAACGCATTTTGTGTTATTGTTTTTGAATTTACGTTTAATGTGCATGTTGTATAACTCTCGCCCTATTCCCACCCGATATTCAATATAATATATATATATAAATATTTATCTATGTTATATTAATATTTATATGTTATGTAGGCATAAATATATTTTTATGTTCTCCTTAAAGAAATATTGCACGCTTTGTTTTAAAAAATATATTAAAGTATATTTTTTTGTATATACGTATAAATATATTTGTTTATTTATTTAGTTTGTTTTATTTTGTAGCTTTTTTAGGAAATCTGTAGGGATAGATCTTTCTTTATTTTTCAAAGAAGTATTTTCTTTTCTTTTTTAATTTCTTCTCCTTAATTTAACTCAATTTTTATTTTTAAAACTAGTTATTCAGGTTGTAACATATAATAATTTTACAATACATGACAGAAAGGTAAAGAAAAGTGAAAAAAGATATAAAAATAAATAAGGTCCAGTGGTTGGAGACAGTCAGTCTATTCATTAAATTGGCAGTCTTAAGTGTAGAAAAGTTTTGATAATTCATGACGACTTACAACTGGGAAATGTTAAAATTAAGCTCAATCTTCTTCTTCTTCCTTTTATCAGCGAGGTTATGATCCGAAAACAAGGGATCATAACCCTCCCACTTCACCGCATTTCTACTGATCCGCCTGTGGGGTTCGCCTAAGAAATTAAGCTCAATATAACGATGAAAACAAATCACATTGTATTGCACATTATACGAGGGCAAGGTGAAAAGTTCTCGGCCTGACAATGAAAGACTGCGATTTTTAGTTAAAAAATGATTTTATTTTTCTACATAATCTCCCTTGACTTCAACACACTTAGTCCAGCGTTTCTCCAACATCAGTATTCCTTCTCGGAAGTGAGAGTCTGGAAGGCTGTAAAAATATTCATCTATGGTCCTCTTAACTTCTGCATTGGATCCGAAGCACTTCCCAGAAACAAATTTCTTCAAGTTTGCGAACAGATGGAAGTCTGAGGGTGCCAAATCAGGTGAATAGGGGGGATTGCCGAGCAAATTGTACCCCAAATACCGCAGTTTTCCCATCGCCAACGCACACTTGTGTAAGATGATTTTTGGTGAAAGATGATTTTTTTCTTCTTCAAGCCAGGCCTCTTCTCGCGAATTTTGGCATCCAGCTGGTCAAGAAGGTTGGAGTAATATTCGTCTGTAATTGTTCTGCCTTTCTCAAGGTAATCAATTAACAGGATCCCTTTCGCATCCCAAAACACACTGACCATAACCTTTCCGGTAGATGCGATCGACTTCGCTTTCTCTGGCGCTGAACCACCGGCTTCCACCCTCTGCTTCGACTGCTGTTTCATTTATGGCGTGTTGTGGTGCACCCATGTCTCATCCATGGTGACAAATCGCCGCACAAAATCGGTCGGATCCCTATTGAATCGGTCCAAAGATTGCCGCGAAAATCATTTGCGCATTTGCTTTTGATCGGCATTCAGCAAATGCGGCACCCATCTTGCGCAGAGCTATCTTCCGATATACACACAGCCTCAGCCATCTCACTCACTTTCACTCACCTATCGTCCAACACAATATCATGCACTTTTTCGATGGTTTCGGTTGTGGTTGCGGTTTTTGGCCGTCCTTCACGTGGTTCATCTTCGAGGGACGTGCGACCACGTTTAAATGCAGCTGCCCACTTTTTAACGGTTGAAATGGAAGGAGCAAAGTCCCCGTAAACTTTTGTCAACTTTGGATGAATTTCCTTAGGGGTTAACCCATCCAAAACGAAGAATTTTATGGCCGCACGATATTCAAGTTTATCCATTTTAACGAAAATGTAAACAAACTACTTGAGAAAAACTTGTCATACGAACTAATGAGAAGTGCACCCAGGAAACATAAATTTTTGCTGATTGGAACGCTATCTCTAGGTCAGGCCGAGAACTTTTCACCTTGCCTCGTAGCTGCAAGTAATAGGCTCAAACTTAGTGTGCTTATTCGAGTAAGTAGAGCAGGGAAATCTCTGAGCAGATTTGCGTGCCTTTAAATATGGGGATGGCAATGGTCTAGTGGTAACGTCGTCCATTGCCACGCTAATGGTGCATGGTTCAAATCCTGACGTCAGCAAGCATTTATTTATTTCTCAAGAAATATATAAAGTCAATCCGACCAATTGCGAAAGCTTCATCACTACTGTGAAGGCATAACACTGGCAGTGGCTTAGTCATCTGACTGGAAAAATTGTTCATTCTGTTGGATGATTGATTTACCTATGACGTCGGTAATCGCGAAAAAAATACTGTGAATCAGAAGCAAAAGCAAAAAATAATAAAAATCTTCCCAGTTATCTGGACGCCACCCCAGAGTTTCTCTGAAGCATAAACAACTGAGCTTCAAACCACTACACTAAATCTTCCTTTCTCTATCCATTTATCCTTTCCAATGCCCGCACTGTATTGTACTCGTATGACCATTGACTATGGACATTTGCTCTTGGGTTTTGTCCTTTTTGTCCTTATTAACCGCTTCCTTACACCATTTTTAAAATATCTTTATTGATTGTAGTTGGGACATTGTCTAATAGGCAAGTATGCTACAAGGTTTGGCGTATTTTCAAACGAGTTTTGCCGAAGCTTACTACTTGCTTACTTACTTAGGTGGCGCTACAGTTCGGGGTGAACCTGGGCCTCAACCAACAAGCCTTTTGCCGAAGCTGTATGGATGAAAAAGAGAAAGAAACTATTCATCATCTTCATTGTGCATGCCCCGCTCTTTCCCACAAAAGGAAGCCTTGTACTATTAGTACTTATTTCTACTACAACGATTTAGGCGATCTGACAAAAATAGATATTGTGAGCCTCTTATGCTTCATCAGAAGTTCAAAATGGTTCCAACATCAAGGTATGGATTACACAATCCATGTGGTATCACAAAAGAGCTATTTCTAGTCTAAGTGTTTTGGCGTAATCTGGCAGCCACTTTAACCTAACTCTTGATTGTAGTGGGTGACGTACTTAATTGCCGATTGGTTGAAGACCTACTAGCAAAAGAAAGTATTTTTTTTTAAGAAACAAAAAGCAAAAACAAACAGCTCCTACTGCGACCCGAGACGTAACCCTCTAACCAATTCTTTAGCATTGGTCCTATTAGTGTTTGAATCCAGGATTTGTGAAATTTGATTTTATGGTAGACTAGCTGGTTGTACGCGCTCCACTTGGTCTTTGAAATTGTGCAATTTAATGTATCTGCGCTTCCTTAAAGCGCACTCAGTTTCCGGAAACAAAAATGCATAAGTCTCTGATTTGACCCACCCACGTTCGTCCGCACCCAAAAATATAAGTCGTTATGCTTCAGTTCATTTAGCCAATACTGGTGCCCTGTTGAGTGCAATGACAAGCGATTGACTTGCCTTTGCGCAAGTACTTATATTTTGGTTCATTACTTCGATGTGGGCGCTCTGGCGTAAGTGGTTAGTGTGTCGGATCACTGTGAGTGAGGGTCCAAGTTCGAATCCCAGAAAACACCAACAAGTTTTTTCACGGTCCCACCTTTCGCGAACGTCTGAAAAACATCCGAGAATATTGTTGTCTCGAAAAAGCTTCTCGAGACAAATTGCCCTTCGGATACAGCACTAAACTGTAGGTCCCTTCCATTCGTGTGAAAGATATATAACGCACACAACATGAGTGGTTGCGAGAAGCTAGGCACTGGCACTTAAAAAGCTGTTGCGCTAAATATTTATTTATTTTTTTACTCCGATTCTAGAAAGCACAGATAAACGATTGATATCTCAGTCTCTTAAGTGATTATTGCACTAATCACACAATTCTATTATTTTCAAATCGGTTCGGCCATTTTTAAGCTAGAAGAGTGGCAAGTAAAAAAAATGTGTTTTAAAGGACATTAAAGGATACATAAATGCATTAGGAGGGTAAAAACAAATATATTTTATATTCTAAAATTAATTTCTGGTCCTCCTTCTCTTCAAAGCAAATCGATCGACACATAATAACCGTAGGGTTTCGTTAGCCTACTTACTTATTTTTACGGACAAACACAAAATATGTCTTCTAAATTATACTCGTAGACATAAAAGATAAAGGATTTTGTAAGCATTTTTTCGGCCGACTTTTTTACAAACTTCATTTTGGTAATAAGCTTGTTGAAAAACTTCTAAGAATTGTAAGCCATTCAATCTGAAATATTGCATAGTTTACATTTTAACTTTTCTCAGTTTCCATGTTCACCTGGTCATCACATTTATACCATATATGTATATAGATGCCAGTGATTCTGTTCCTGGATAAAGAGCGTTCATACTAGGAATTTATGGGAATCGTGAATGCGCAACAATGCTTCAGATTATGCTCCTGCAGAACAAGAGATTAAAAGAACCAAATGTCTCCTATTAGTGAAAAAGGAAAATGATCTTGTTTGAGTTCTTGCCCCTAATCTGAATCTTATCTTTCTTCCAATGTCATCAGTCTTTGTTTTTCTTCGAACTTTGTAAATGTTTGCTTCAATTCTTTATTCTTACGTACTCTAACAAAGTTCTTGACCTCATGATTCCACAAATAAAATCCTGCAGTTGGCACTTCTATCGCAAAAATTTGTCAATTTATTACAATTGGGCAGGACATTCCTAACTTTCTTTCCAAAGCACTTAAGTTTACTTTTAAAAATCTAAAAATCAATTTATCAACCCTGGACCTTGTATATTTAAACACAAAATCATCACCTTGAGTTACATTAACATGAGCAAGAATTATCAGCCAAAAAAAAATGAATAATAATAATACCCATTACATAGAATTCGAAAACACAATTGACGTGGAATCCCTTTCAATATACTTCATTTTAGATTTTCTGATGTTCCCAGGATGTTCGATTTCTGGCCCAGAGGGTTGTAATTTATTTATCTATCATCTACCACAAGAATTTGGTGATGCTGAACTAATGCAGATGTTCCTGCCATTTGGTAACGTAATCAGTTCGAAAGTTTTCATCGATCGTGCTACAAATCAGAGTAAATGTTTTGGTAAGTCAACTTAATAAAAAAAATCAGAAAAAAAGGGTCTGATATGTTAAGTCCCCAACCCCAAACCTATTGACATTACTAAATCATTTTTCCTTGTATATGCCTACATATCCCTTCCTTTTTGACCTGCCTGCTGAAGATAAATGTGATTTTAATGTGAATCCTTCACGCATATGTAAAATATATTATTTCCGTTTTTTTTTTTACAGGATTTGTGTCATTTGATAATCCTGCCAGTGCTCAAGCTGCCATTCAAGCAATGAATGGCTTTCAGATTGGCATGAAAAGACTGAAAGTTCAATTGAAGCGGCCAAAGGATGCTAGTCGACCCTATTAACAACAGGAGTTCCCCAGAGGGAAGAAAGTACTACCAGGTAAGAGTTTATCTCTAATACATTAGCTTGTATAGTGAAATTGATAAAATTAACTGTCAAAGGGTAGCGAAAATGTTGGGGGAGGGGGACAGGGATTTGTTAAGCTAAATTTAGAATTCTATAAATCGGGTATATACCTGGGAATATTCACCTGATATTAACTTCCCTCACCTGTAGGCCCACATTGGAGATTTATTTCTAATTTCCTGTCAGCGAATATGTATGAGTTGAAAATGGTGACATCTATTGGAAGAACATTAATTTACTAAAAAAATTGCTGATTCAATTCTTCAAAATAAAGACCATTTTTACTTGGGCCAATTTATATCTGCATTAGAGTCAAACTAGGTGGAAAAGACACGAGATTTCAGTAACTAACTCCTCAAGGAGTAGTCCTGTTGAAAATGTTTTTGGTCTTGGACCCATCATTTTGGGTCAAATCAACAGTGATTCGTTATAAAATTTCATTTCCCTTTATGAATATGAAGTACGAGTAACACAAATTGTATTGTTTTCTGTGGACCAGAAGATCAGTGAAGTTAGCATAGGTACTTCAGGTAATGGTAATATAGCATTTTAACAAGAATTGTACGTACAGCAAAATATTATGATTGTAGCTTGGGTTTTGAACAACAAGGAATAGGAATTACACATGTCACCAAGAGACGCTATGTACTAGTAGGATGCTTAACCTTTACGAAGCGGATAGGAAGGAACCTTGATCTTTGGTAGCAATGCTGACATTTTATTAGTTAAGGCCTAGAACGTTAAGTTTATTCTTCTATGAGGTTTTTAACTGCCCGTATTCGTATAACCATTAAACAACTTATCCAGATGTTACTTACATACTTATGTTCTGTATCCCCTTGTAGTTCCTTAGGCCTCCGCCTACGCCCCATCGTGTACGGTTTTTGGCATTGTGCTTCAGCTCTCCATGGTTTCCTCGGACCGCGTATTCTGGATTAAATGGTTCCATTGAATTTTTCGGAACGTGGCACCTATCAAATGCCACTTCCGTCGTTGGATGACTGTGCCTATTGATTCCTAAACCCTTCTCTGGTAGAAGTGTTCGTTAGATACGCTAAAAAAAACCCCTATGTTAATTCGCAGGTATCTGTTAAGGAACGTTAAGAGCCTTCTACTGGTAGTAATGGTCTCCACGTGTTGCTTCTATATAACAGCAAGGATTCAATGTTGGATCGGAAAACTTGTAGCTTGGTGTTCAAACTTATTGCATTTCCTCGCATATTTTGGATAACATCCCGAAGGCGGACTTCGCTTTGGCAATCTTGTTGGTTATATTCAGTTTGGTTCCACCATCGGTTAACACAATACTCCCAATATATTGGAAATCCTCTACTCTCTCTACCGGTTGTCCAATGCATATTAGAGCCGATTAGTTTGCTCTAAGGCTGATAAATTTTTGTTTTGGCCGTATTCATGTTCAGCTCGACGACACCTGCTTCCCTCTCCACATCTGCTGTCAATTGGTAGAGGTCTATAACTCTGTGAGAGAGTAAGCATACATCATCAGCGTAGCACAATAAATATGTTTCAGTAGGGATATAAGAGTCCATCTAACTCCTCCGTTTCACGTCGAAAAAGCTGCACGAAGCACATCACTAATCACCCGTGGAAATACTATCGGTGAAAGAATGCAGCGTTGTCTTACCCCACTTTGGATTCCGAATTCCTCAGACGACCTTCCTCTGTGCAGAAAGAGGCGTTTGGACCCATTGTATGTAGCTTTGACAATAGCAATTAATTTATCGTGAATATCTCTCCTACGTAAGGCACACCAAAAAAGATCGAAAAAACTGGATGCAATGTTATTGCCTATGCAGACGATGTCGCCATTCTAACAACAGGCAAATACCCGCAGACGCTGGCCGATGTCATGCAGTCTGCTCTTAATGAACTGCTCAGATGGACCGATAAATGCGGCCTCTCCGTTAACCCGACGAAGACCGAGCTAGTTCTATTCACAAGAAAACACAAGCTACCTGACTTCACCTGTCAAGGGCTCAAGCTTTCAAATAGTGCTAGCTATTTAGGTCTAAAGCTTGACCGCAAGCTAATTTGGAAAGAGAATGCCGTCGAACGGGCCAGGAAATCGCTGGCCGCCCTATACATCTGCAAGAAAGCAGTAGGCTCCACCTGGGGCCTTAAACCAAGCATCATGCACTGGCTATACACGTTGGTCATTAAACCGATTCTCATGTATGGAGTATTGGTATGGTGGCCTGCCTTGGAGAACAAAACCAAACTATCCATAATGGAAAAAACTCAGCGAGTTGCATGTCTCAGTATTACCGGTGCACTGAGAACTTCGTCAGTAAGCAATTGGCTATCAGCTCGGCAATAAGACTGAGAGGCTCCAAGCAGTGGAAGGAGCAACACACATGCCAATATACTTTCGATCCACCGTCATCTTCCCAATTCCACTGACCATATGCCCACTGAATATGATTTTAACAGGGCTACACGCACTCGATACCGGGCAGAAGTGAGTGGACGCAATGCAATGTCCTTTACAACGAATCGCTGTCAATTTTCACGGACGGGTCCAAAACCAAGGACGGAGTCGGTGCCGGAATTGTCTCGGAAGATCTGGACATACACCTCTCCATTAACCTGCCAGACTACTGCAAGCCAAAATCACCGCAGTTCGCAAAGCTGCTGACTGGCTGGCGGCTAGCACACTATCAACACCTGATATTGTTATTTATGTCGACAGTCAGGCAGCCATCAAATCCCTCGCATCCAGCACTACGAGATCTAAGGCAGTGAAAGACTGTCGCATATCTCTTAACGAGATAACTGGTCAGTACAACCTCACCCTTTGCTGGGTACCAGGTCACTGTGGCATACCGGGGAACTAGCACGACAATGCTCCTCTGGTACAGATAGCATAAGCATCATCGACATCGAAGCGCCAGTGTCTTATGTTAAGTACCTTATTCAAATTGATGCCGAGAAAGTAGCCAATCATCGATGGCAACATCTAGACCAATGTCATACCGCCAGACAGCTCTGGCCGACACT
The DNA here is from genome assembly GCA_945910035.1 of Brachypalpus laphriformis. Taxonomy (NCBI): domain Eukaryota; kingdom Metazoa; phylum Arthropoda; class Insecta; order Diptera; family Syrphidae; genus Brachypalpus; species Brachypalpus laphriformis. The sequence goes on from OX246756.1 coordinate 164,912,488, forward strand.
CAATAAATCCAGGTCCATCGGACTCTTAAAGCACAAGAGAGGAACCCTCTCAAAAATAACAAATGTCCTCACTGGACATGCCCAAAGATTAGGTATCCCTCATAATGACTTCCGCAGAAGTTGCAGAGATAAAGAGAAAGAAGAGACCATCAGTCATCTCCTGTGCGCCTGTCCTGCGCTCGCCAACATCAGGAAGGCCACTCTGGGTGCATACTTCTACAATGATCTTAATGATCTCGGCAACGCCTGCACGGCTCTCATGTGCGCCTGTCCTGCGCTCGCCAACATCAGGAAGGCCACTCTGGGTGAATACTTCTACAATGATCTTAATGATCTCGGCAACGCCTGCACGGCTAAAATTCACGGCTTCATTCAACGAAGCAAATGGTTTCAAGAGTAAGAGGGTGATCCACCCGCCTTACACATCGGCAGTACAATGGACCTACTTCCTGGTCTAGGACCATCCGCATCGAGGGCCGATCCTAACCTATCCTAACCTAAGGCACACCAAATAAACTCTCTGTTCACAGTATCGAACTCCTTCTCAAAATCGACGAACAACAGGTGAAGTGGCGATCGATCAGCGCACTGCTCGATAATAATGCGCGGGATGTTGATGTGTTCGACACAGGAGGATCCAGAGCAGAAACCTGCCTGTTCGACATCAAGTGTGTCTTCGAGATATTGGTTGATTCGCTTCAGGATGATTTTAGCTATTATCTTAATTACAACAGGCAGCACACAGATACACTTTCAGTTTTCGCACTGCATTAAATTTCCTTTTTAGGAAGCTTGACAATTATTCCCTTCCTTTATATATGATATCAGGAAAGCTCTCAGCTGGCCAAGCTCTCTATTTAATTGGGAGCAGGAGCTCAGCCGACATTGTTGACGCTGCTCGTAAGAGCTCCGCCGGAATACCGTCAAATCGTACCGCCTTGTTGCTTTTCAGCCACATTTTACGAGTATGTAAATATGGTTTGAGGCTTAGGAATAAGCTTCTCAGCTCGTTCGCCATAGTTTCCAAACAGTAATTGGATTCCAAGTCACACAAACATTTGGGAAGAAAAATTGAAGGAATTTGCAACAGATGCATGAAAGGTCGACGGCTTCAAGATTGTAGATTGCTGAAGAGGTGAAATTAGGTCACCTTATTACTGCGGCCACATTGGGCCTATTGTGATTCAACGGCCTCAAGGACCTGCAGCGGTTGAATCCTCAAACATTAGACTTCTCCTTAGACGATTGCTCCTAATTTGGCTCTCTTCGTTAGTTCGTTAGTTCCAGATACTATACCATTTCATATTTCATCTACATTACAAGTTTTTTTAGCCAATCTCTCCGAGTACTTACTTACTTATATCCTTTAACCCCTCGGGGGGCATAGGGCGTCAACCACGGCTGCGCGCCTTCGTGTTCGGAGTTCTGCAACGCGTTTGAGCTGCCTCCAACTCGATTTCTCCTCAACTGTTCTGCGCCACGTTTGCCTAGGGCGTCCCGCTATTCTGCCTGCCTGGGTGAGCGGATTTCACTGCATAGCGTATTTTGCAATGGAGTTGTCTTCGCGCCGTAGGGTGTGTCCAATCCATTGCCACTTTCCTCTTCGTTTAGTAACGCTTATAGGTTCTTGGCCCGTTCTCAGATAAAGTTGTTCGTTGGAGATGCGGTTCGGCCAAAAAATCCTCAAAATGATTCTTAAGCATTTGTTTACGAAGACTTGCAGCTTGCGTGTGCTAATGGTGTCCACCTTCCAGGTACTGCACCCATAAAGCAACACTGATTCTACGTTGGAGCCGAACAGTCGTAGCTTGGTTCTTAAGCTAATAACATTGCTTCTCCAGATTTTGGACAGCATTCCGAACGCAGCTTTAGCCTTCCCGATTCTGCTGCACACATCCAGTTCGGTGCCACCGCGATTAGCCGAGACGACACTTCCTAAATATGGAAAGTTATCAACTTTCTCGACTTGCTTTCCGGCAATGTTAAGTTGAGCGCGGTTGTTGGAAGAAGTGCTCAGGGCTTTTGTTTTGGCTGTGTTTATTTTTAGCCCCACTTTGTTTGCCTCAGCTTCTAGATTTTGGGCCATCAAATGAAGATCCATCATCCGATGTGAAAGTAGACAAACATCGTCAGCGTAATCCAGGTGTTTAATTTAAGATGTCATAGTCCAACGAATTCCATAATTAGCTTCCGTCAATGCTGCACGGAGTACATCGCTGATAACCACCAAGAACAATAGTGGGGACAGTATGCACCCTTGACGTACTCCACTTTGGACTTCAAAATCCTCCGACACATTACCATTGTGCACGACGTGACACTTGCCGCCCTCGTATGTAGCCTTGATAATAGCTATAAGCTTTTCTAGAATTCCTCTCCTGCGCAAGGCCAACCAGATAGCATCTCGATTCAATCTGTCGAAAGCCTTCTCGAAGTCGATAAACAGTAAATGTAGCGGAGACCTATACTCAACGCATTGTTCGATTATGATCCGTAAGGTGTTTATGTGGTCGATGCAGAAGGATCCAGCGCGAAAGCCTGCCTGTTCGACATCGAGAGTTGAATCTAAATGTTCTTTAATTCTTTCTAGAATTATTCTAGCTATTATTTTGGCTACAGCTGGAAGAACACATATACATCTCCAGTTACCGCACTCCATCAAGTTACCCTTCTTTGAAAGCTTAATGATCATCCCCCTTTTCCACTCCTGTGGAAATTGTTCACTTTCTCAAGCTCTCCGTATTAGCGGATGCAGCAAATCTGCCGATGTATTTGGCGCCGCTTGAAATAGCTCGGCAGGGATGCCATCAATACCCACCGCTTTGTTCTTGTTGAGGGACTTGATTGCTGTTATTATTTCAGTTTTACTGGGAGGTACGGTGCGAATTCGGGAATTTATTGCTTCGAACTTCTCATTCGAATTCAAGATCATACCGCCGTCGTCTAAGTGATTTAGTACTGTAGCAAAATGTTCTCTCCATCTAGTGAGCTGATCCTCATCCGAAATCAGAAGGTTACCGTCTAGACTCTTCACTGGATGTTGTTTCGAGTTTCGACCACCAATGAGCTCCTTAGTGATGTTGTAAACAGTCCTACTGTCGCACCTACTCGCTGCTTCTTCAGCCCTTGAGGCCAGTGAGTTGACATATTGACGTTTGTCACGTCTCACACTACGCTGCACTTCTTTATTCTTCGCGAGGTATTGGGCTTCAAGCTCGGTTCTCTCTACTGCTGAGGCCGCTGCAATCCGAGCCTTGATTGCTGTACGCTCATCGATCCGTCTCCAAGTAATACATGTAATAGTAAAACAGTACACCCTCCAAAAAGTTATAGGTACAGGTGTTAATATATAAACAAATTATAAACAAACTACCACATTTAAATATTTAAACTAATTCAAAACTCTTCCACAGCCCCATTCTTTCTTTCCAGATGAGTCTCCGGAATTGAAATTTCAATAAAACTTCATTTGATATAAATAGTAAAGTTTGCCAAATATCGTATTTAAATTTAAATAAAAAAAAAACAAAACACAGCATGAACAAACAACAAAAAATCTTTAAATTAAATAAATCATTTGTTAGCGTATTTAATTAATGATAATTATAATATATAAAAGAAACACAAAACCAATATTATATTGTATAAAAAATATATATATTATACACTGACTGGAGAGCGACCAATATGATCTGGGGTTTTCAAACATTTTTATACAAAAACAAGAAAAAAACATTAAAAATAATTAAAAAGGTGGGAATTTGAAGGAATTTAATATATCTTTAAATAAAAAACAAAATTAAAACAAAATCACATACAAAAACCTTAAAAGAAAAAAACTGTATTATAAATTCACTTTCATCAGAATATTTGAAAGCTACATTATTATATATACATATATATATATTGAAGAAAAACCTTAGTAATAATATATAAGAGAGAAGTAAAAACCAATTCGAATTTACCTTAATGTTATAACATTTGTTTAAATATTTTTTTTGTTTTACATTTTCACTTTGTTTCAATAACAAAACAAAAAAGAACGTTGATTTAAGATTTTTTCTAATCTGTTGTTAAATTTTTAATCGCAAAAAAACCTTAAAAACATAAATCTAGTTAGATTTAATTTCAAATTAAATTTAAAACAAATATAAACATATAACAAAATAATGAAACAAATATTTGAAAAAAAAAAAATAATAATTCAAAGAAAAAAAAACAAAAAAGCTTAACTATTAAATGTAAGTCAAGAAAAAAAATAAAACAAAAATTATTAGATATTACACTAACAAACAAAAAAAAACAAAAAATTATTAATTATATTATAAACAAAAATATACTATATTATATTACCATATATACATTTAAACAAGAAAATATCTTTAGTATTTTTATAAAATGCATAATGATTATGCCGTTTTTTGTTCTTTATTATTCTTTTAGTTAAACAGTTTGTTTATTTTTTTATTAACCAAAGAAAAAAAAAAAAAAAACATAAAACAAATAATTATAATTAGAGAAAAATGTACAAAACAATTTTTAAATAGAAAAGAAATTGAATCTACAGCTAACATAAGCCAAATTAAAAAGTAAATTTCAATGAGGGAATGAGAGTACTTCTGTAATAAAAAAAACTTGTAGATATAAATTATTTAGTTTGTAAAGAAAAAAATAAAATTTGAAGGTAGCCATATAGAAAAACTTTCAGTTGGGTACGGTTGTGTGTGTTGTTCTATTATTTAGTGCAAAGGGTTCTTATAAGTATTTTTTTTTTTATTAGCATCCTTAGCACTTGGAAATCAGCCTCACAACACCCGAAAATAATTTATGTGTATATATATTTATATATATTTTTATATGCAAACAACATTTTTTTGTGTAAAATTATATATATACATATGTATATAAGGCGGATGAAAGTCCCCCCACTAAGTAATACCATTCAAGATGCAGTTCATTCGTAGGAATAGTAGAAAAAGCCTAGAAGAAATCACAATTTTTTTAATTTTTTTTTTTAGATTTAAAAGGAATATATATATAATTGCCCTGATAAATAAAACATCCAAATTTAAATAATAAAAAAAAAACAATTCTAGTCAAATTCTACTTAAAAAAAAAAAAAACTTTTTAAAACTATTTGTTAGACACTAAGCCAATGATGAAAAATACCGAAACCAAAAAGCATTGATTTTGGCAATATTTTAGATATTTTTAAAAACATGCTTAACAGCTTTAATTTTTTTATTTTATCAAATTGGTCCGAAAAAATAAACATTTGTCTATATAATATATGTATGATTTCCACTTAAATTAAATTCCACAAATGGGCTGTGATTTGTCTATAAAAAATAAAAAAAATAAAGAAAAAATCAAATAAATATTTAAAAATGAATATAAAAAACTTTACACAAGAAAAATAAAAAAATTGAAAAAAATATACAAATTTATGTCCTGTACAGTTCGTTTGTTTGTTATACAATTAATTCGTTCTGTTGTTTCTCGTTTTTTTGTTAAGTTAATTGTGGCATTGTCAATACGAATATAACTTAAAAAAAAAGAAACAAATCAAAAAATAATTGTAAAAAATTAATAAAATAAAATCGATGTCGTGAAAGAACATATTTAAATAAAAAAAAAATATTTTTTAAACGATAAAAAAAATGCAAAGATCATACATTTTTATTACGCATACATTTTTAGCAAAATTTTTCGAACCAAAATAAATGAAAAAAAAAAAAAAAAACATAAGGATAAGAATAAAATATCAGTAAATAAAATATACGAACAAAAATACATAAATTATGTAGTATATTACGAAAGTGTACCTTTTTACAAAGTATTGAAATAAAATGTTTGTTTAGGTTTTTTTTTAATTTTTTTTTTTTTTTTGTAAAACAAAAGATTTTGAGAACAAAATGGGTTCGGATTTATGTTAGATAGGATAAAGTTGTAAAATGAGTTTAAATTATTTATTCTTTTTAGTGTTCACGATGTCTTTAATGGCAGGAGGGAACGTGTTTGAAATATCCGGTTATTGGCGTAATTTTGCATTTGTGGACCATACACACACAGAAGATCGAATTTGAAATTTAGAGTTAAATAGATACCCTAACGCTTGCCTTAGAATAAACCATTCAGAATGGATAAAAATGTGTTGTTCACTGGAATGCTTCAAATTTATAACACATGCAGTTTTCAATTAAATAATTCGTATGTTTTTATAGTTTTCTAAATGAAGCTGAAACAATTCGTGCTCCAATGCAAATGTATTGGCTTTGTTCCCAGCACATCCTACAAATCTAATTCTTTATCTTGGTATGATAATATTTTTATCCAATTTCTTTCATTCTAATCTTTGAGTGCGTATTTTTAATTGCTGTCGATGCACAGAACAAATAAGAGTTCCAAAATTATTTTTTTATTCTCTTTGGAGGCATTTTATGGAATCGAAAAGTAAACAAAAATGGTACTCTTGTTGGGTGGCATTCATATTGCATTGTTGCTAGGCAATAAGATTCACAAGAAGGGATGGTACTCTTAAGATCTCCAGCATTTGTAAGCTTTATGATCCCAGGCGATATGGATAATATCCTAGGAATATCTACTTTGAGCGCCCAAGTCCTTGCCAATACCAAGTGCGTTGCCGCTAGTTTTCTATGATAACATTCCATCCGTTTTCTATCGATTGGCGCTTTACGTAGGATGGGTCTTCTTTTGGTCCATGTACGAGGGTTGCTACGTAAGTTTTGAGATATGGCAATACCAGCGTGGATATGTCAAATCTGGCATACATACATACATAAATTTTCCATGGCCCGCCAATCCTTCATGAGGGTCGCGGTGGACTCTCCATCCTTCTCGATCCTCCGCCATTGACTCCAATTCATCAGGAGGAAACCCTAGGCGGCTCCAGGAGATGTCTCGGACTTGGTCCAACCATCTACTTCTAGGCCTTCCGCGGAGTCGCCTACCTGATGGCACGGCATCCATGGCGCATCTTGGAAGCCAGTCTGGGGGCATACTCACTACGTGGCCAAATCATCGAAGCATAGATCGTTCCGTTCGGAAAGGTAGCTGCTCAACATTGAGCGCCTCGCGTTCTCTGGTGTTGCGCATTCGATCCCTACGAGTTATTCCAGCAACACCGCGAAGGAACCTCATTTCGGCAGCTTGTATCCGGGAAATCTGACATTGTCATCGTAAAGTTTGACACTTTTAATAGTAATCATACTCAGAGGGAGAGATGTATATTGTTGAGAGGTGCAAGTGCACTGCGACCTATAAAAGATCTATTGTGCCCCCCTTACTAAGGTTCTAGCCGATGATATACTCGGTCTAGAGCACTTCCTCCAGTCCAACTGCTACAGCAAACCGGAGTATCTTCAGTGGATCCAGCGAAGGTAAATCCGTTTCTGATAGGAGGTAGGCATCTAGGTGATTCCTTCTTTTGTGGATCAGTGCTTCGCATTCCATAAGAAGGTGCGCTGGTGTTTCTGCGAAGTCCCTGCAGAATCTGCAGTGTCCGTCTCCCTCTATTCCCAGTTTTCTAAAGTGCTCCTTAAGTCTGCAGTGACCTGTTAACTTGCCCGCCAAGATGCGAAGCCGAATCTTACTAACTCTTAGGCAGGCTCTGCTTCTTTTCTGGTTGTATTTCCCCAGAAGTTCCTTTGCCTGTCTTCTTCTTTCCTTAAGTCTTCCCTTATTTTGTGGGGTCCTATCCCACAGAAGGGTTCTGGTCCAAAGAACGGCGTGTCTGATCCGTTTCTAGCTAGTTCATTAGCTGCTTCGTTCCCCTCTACTCCTACATGTCCTGGTACCCAATAGAGAGTTACTTTGTTTATTTCTCCCAGTTTGTTGATCCTGGTGAGACATTCCCATACCAGTTTGGATCTGATCTCATGCGAGGTCAGTGCTTTAATAGCGGCTTGGCTGTCTGATAGTATCGCGATGTCCGGCCCGCGATATTTCCTGTCTAAGTTGAATTGCGCGCATCTTTCGATCGCGTGAACTTCTGCTTGAAATATACTGGGGAATATTCCCAGTGATTCTGAGTATCTAGTCCTGGGCCCGTACACTCCTGCCCCAGTGCCAGTAGATGTTTTCGATCCGTCCGTGTACCATTTAATTTGTGTTGTTTGAGTTGGCATTTATCGGATTCGCTGCTCCAATCTCTTTTGTTGCTCAGCTTTGAGTCAAAATAATAAAAAAAATATTTAGAATGTTTTGTCATACGAATGCTATTTATGTTGTGTACAGGTACTTGAAATATTCATCTTGGTCAAAGAATGGAATTAAATCCTGAACATTTTAATGCGATGCTTCTTTATGACTTTCGACGTGGATTAAACTAACAACAGTGTGCCGATCAACTCATTTCGACTTCTGGTAATGAAATACCATTCCGAGCCACCGTGCTTCGCTGGTTTTCCGAATTCAATCATGGTCGCATTTCGCTACACGACGAATTTCGTGAAAATTGGTGCTGTGCGTGAACTAATGTTACAAGATCGTCATGTGACATACCGTGAGATTGAGGCATGCTTGGGCATTAGTTCCACTTGCATACATTCAATATTGCATGGACACTTGACAATAGCTTAAGAAAGGCTCGGGTCGATTGGTGCCAAGAAATGTTGAAAAAATTCAATCGCGGTGCTTTAAACTACTTACTTACTTAGATAGCGCTACAGTCCGGAGTGAACCTGGGCCTCAACCAACAAACCTCTCCAGCCAGCGCGGTTACGAGCCAGCTGCATCCAGTTGCGCACACCAAGTTGATTGAGATTCCTCTCCACTTGTTTGCGCCATTTACCGCGAGGTCGTTCTCTACTGCGTCGTCCATCCGGAGTGGATTCGAAGACTTTCTTACCGGGAACGTTGGGCTCCATCCGCTCCAAATGACCCAACCATCTTAGTCGCTGTATGTGGTGCTTCAAAAGACGTCAAAGACGTAAAATCGTGACAGGCGACGAATCATAGATCTATGCATATGAACCCGAAACTAAACAACAATCGACTGTATGGGTCTTTCAAGACGAGCCAAATCCAACAAAAGTTGTTCGCGTAAGTTACGTATGCAATTGAGCATAATAAAACTACTCAAGTTGCAGATGCACCTTTTTGCAAAGTTCAGCACTTCGAAGCAAATGGTCGCCTGTTTTTTTCGGAATAATTGGACATGTGCCACCATGTCATTAGATCAACGTATAATGGTCAATTCTGAATGGTACACCACCATTTGTTTGCCAGAAGTGTTCGGAAAAATAAGGGAAACCAATCGCAGAAGACGAATCATTCTCCACCACGACAATGCAAGCTCTCACACATCGACTCAAACAAGTGAATTTTTGAGCATTCAAAACATCGAACTGATGGGTCATCCGCCGTACAGTAGTGATTTGGCACCCAGTGATTTCTTCTTATTCCCGCATATCGAAAATAAAATGCGAGGTCAACGTTTTTCGATGCCTGAAGAAGCGATTGATGCGTTCAAATCACATGTTTTGGAGGTACCTCAATCGGAGTGGAAAAAGTGCTTCGAAAATTGGTTCGAGCGCATGCAAAAGTGTATTCATCTTCTTACTTACTTACTTAAGCGGCGCTATAGTTCGGGGTGAACCTGGGCCTCATCTTCATAGAGAATATTTTGAAAACAATAAAGCCATTTTCGGGCGAACCCCACAGGCGGATCAGTAGAAATGCGGTGAAGTGGGAGGGTTATGATCCCTTGTTTTCGGATCATAACCTCGCTGATAAAAGGAAGAAGAAGAATAAAGCCATTTTCGATTGTAAATATTTATTTTTACTCGTTTATCTCAAAACTTAAGTAACAACCTACATAATCTATTGGTCAAATGATGACTCTCTAATGTGCCTGCGAACATTAAGATGAGAGGAAGTAGTCTCCCCCGTCCTTAAATTTCACACTGTATAATCTGCAGTGTAAGACATTCTTACCAGGGATTACTTTCCTTAAACCCTCTTACCCCAGCCTCAAGTAGTCCCCTAATTTTCGAGAGGTACAGTAAACCAAACATTATCTCAATAGAAAACGTCCGCATATATTAAGTACGAGTATCAAAAGACAACACGTTTCCTGACAAACATTAAAAAGGCTTCGGAGCAGAAAAAAATCTACACAAAAACTTATTTGAAATATTGCCAAATATCAATATTTTTTACACTTATAACTAAAACCAACAACTAACTATGTAATTTAATCTTTCGCATTTGGACTCTCCGTTCATCATATCAATAATTTTTTTTAGAGAGGAACCACATTTAGCGAATTAAAATTAAATATACACATTATGTAGCTTACCTAGTCCAAAATAATAAATGAAGCAAACAAAAAGGAGAAAAACTTCGGTAACTTGTTTTCTTATTTTTTCTTATAGTTTTATCTTAAACACAACTCTTAGAAATCAATTAAATCTATATATATATTTAAATTAATACAAAAAAATATATTGTAAAAAAATTAGAAAATGAAATTCAAGTAAAATGCGTCCGACACAAATGAATAAAAAAATAAATAAATAACATAAAGATGAAAAAAATGTATATTCCTTTTGGGAATGTTAAATAATTTATTATTATTATGAATACATAAAAAAAAATATATATTATGAACTAGAAATTTGCTTGCATTAAGCAGAAGCACATATTAAATAAAACAAAAAATAATAATAATAATAATAATAATATACATTTAAAAAAAAATTATATATACATTAAGGGCTACTATATTTAAGTATAAATAATATTATTTTTCGAAATATAGAAATTATCAAAATAAAACAAAAAAAAAATGTATTATTGTAATATAATCTAAACCAAAAGCAAGTGGAATACAAACCAAAAAGTTATTTATATATATACACAACAAGCATATACATACATATTCTAGTCTATTTAGAAAAAGAAATAATACACTAGAAAAACAAGGTACCAAGGTTTTAGATGAAGAATTGGGTTTGATTTTTTTTTTTTTTAAATATAATTTTAATATTTATTGCAATTAAAAAAAGAAAAGAAAATTTGAGAGGGATGTAGCTGAAATTTTAGGCAATAGAATATTTGTATTTATTTTTTTGTTTTTGCTCAGTCGTACTATTTGTTTATTTTTTTTCAAGCATACTAATACAATATAAACAAAGCAGTTCCTATTAAATTAGTTGCAAGTAGTTTTATGCAATTCAAAAAATGTAAACTCGTTTTTTTCTCTTCCAATTGAATTTTATTTTTACTTTATTCATTTTAGTTTTCAGCAATAAAACCCTCTTTCAAGTTCAAATAAACATCTTATCGAAAAAAAAAACTTAATTTAAAAAAAAAAGAACAAAATTAAATAAATTAGCTTTAAACAAAAAAGATATAAACAAATATAATAAAAATCATAAAATAATTGATGATTTCGTTAAGGTTTCATCTTTTTTATTCGATACCCACTTACAGTGCAATATATCTTTATTATTTCATATAGCGAAAATGCTTACTTTTATTTTACTTTTACTAAACACAAAATTTAAGATAAAACTTACGCTTAACCTGTAATATAAAAAAAAATGTTTTTTTTTTTAATTCTCGATACAAAACAAACTACTAGTTTTTCCATACTATGTATATCCGTATGAAAAAAAAAATTATATATATGCATATAGGTATGTATATATTTAATAAAAAATAATTTGTAAAACCTTAAAATTCATAGAAAACCAAAATCAAATAGTATTTATAGTAAAATATAAATTTTCCAAAGCAAAAAAGCATAAAATTAAGGCTTTTACACTTATGACCATCCAAAGTGACTTTATAATTTATTTAGGCTCTCCTTAAGTTTATTTTTTACATTTTATATAAATACTTGTTGTTTTTTTTTTTTTTATAACAAAAAGAAAATACACGTGTTGTATTATCTGAATTGCGATAATGATAATGAAAGTTTACATCAACAAACAAAGAAAACTTGTAACTATATTATCGATACAGTAAACTACAAAAAGAGAATTATATGAAAAAATATTAGTTTAGAAAAAAAAACAAATGTTTGCGGGTGTAATTTTTACATACAAACATTTAAAAAAAAAATTATATTATATTTACAGGAACTTTAAACATAGTATATAACTATTATAATTAATTTTGAGATAAAATTTTGTTAGACAAAATAATAAATTGAGAAATAAAAAAAAAATAATAAATAAAATAAAACATATTTATATAAACGCACATTAAAAATAAAATTATTATAAAATGAAATATTGCGTAATTGTTTTCTTTAGTAATTTAAATTCTTTTTATTTTCTTTGGTTTTCCGTTTTCTCTGTAATTTTATCTTACTTTTCTGCATTTATGGTTTGTTTTTCTTAGACTTTTGGAATTATTTTTCAGTTCCTGTTTTGAAAATTGAAATGTGATGGAGTTAAAAGATTTTAATGCTTCCAGTCTAGAAGAAATATTATCTAAAAGAGTTGTACCTATCAGCGTCAATGTAATTACAACACAAGACACGACAATAAAGTCCCATTTGTAAGTGATTTATCTTTTGATATTCGGAATCCATGTCAATATTAGGATAAAACATCTTTGTTCCTTTGCCGTGAAATATATTGACGGGTGCTAATTTTCATCATCTATAACAGCGAACTTATGAATGAGGATTGTTGAGAGTTTACCTTAGGCTTTGGTAAGCATTTACCATAAAATCAATTACGCTAACTAAAATGAGCAGAGCTCAGTGTTTATCTGTTTGGCTTTTAAGTAGCAACTTCAAGTCTTAACTAACGTATGACCGCAATTTAAATTCTTTTTTATGATAAAAAATGGAAACAATCAAAAAATGATTGCTGGCGCTTACAATCTAGTTGAATGGAGCTTCAAATACTGCAACAATTCCACCCATTAAGTTCAAATCTGACCCATGGCATCTGAAGATATCCAAGTTTCAAACCAATATTCCAAAAAATAGCTCTCCCTCTAAATAAATAAAATAAATAAGTCTATTTAAAAATCTGCTGCACTTTTTAAGTAATTTTATATGTTCTCTTCATATTATTTTCTTCTTCCTTTTATCAGCGAGGTTATGATCCGAAAATTAGGGATCATAACCCTCCCACTTCACTGCATTTCTACTGATCCGCCTGTGGGGTTCGCCTCTTCTCTTCATACTATCAGGATATAATTATCAAAATAAGATTCAGGATGATTCAGGATGATATCTGAAAAAAAGTGAGGGATTAGTTCAAGATTGACTTTCACATTGTGAAGTTTTCGTCAGCTAAACGAATCGACTTAAGGATGTGATGATACACTTACTCTGATTCGTACGTTTACATGGAGCATATTCGTCAAATTTTTGATAGAATTCCAACTTTTGATGCTATGCTTGTGGCCCAACGTAGCCGGCTAAATATACTAGAATGGCGTCGGTAGTCTTTGAGACGACAAAAATTTTATTTTTGATTATTTTTTCAGTTAGAAACATTAGGAGTTCTAATATTCAATTCTAGCTAAGTGAATAAATAGAAATAATTTGCTTCATTCAAAGGTCATGCTGAAGTACCTTTTTTTTTGCCTAGGGTGTAGTGGAAAAACGCTAATGCGGACGGGAAACAGTCCCGCTCTGTTTCTAATAGTGTGAGACTCACTACTCACTAAAAAACAACCTTTAACCCCTTCTTTCTACTTGACACCATCCACTCCGGAACCGCTTATCGCATTACTTCAGAGTGGTGTCGTTTTCTTTCCCCTCTGGGGACCGGCTTTTTCATATTCGACTCCTGGCTGAAGTACCTTCGTATTATCGAGAACACTACTGTCTCCTTGAGCACTGCTGCACTAATGTTTGCTTAAATTTTTGAGAAGAGATGAGCATTGTTTTCAGTCCAGCACGAAGCATAAAACTAATATGTAGTTATACTGGACATAAGCATGATTACTCTGGAGCCTTGAAGAGTATTATCGAGTATCATTAAGAATCGCAATGTATTATTTATCCAATTCTACGAAGTTGCCAAGTGTTGTTCCTCAAAGTAAATTGAAAAGTTTATTCGCCATTTGCAGTTCAAATATGGAATACCAATTTGTATGAACAACTTTCTGAAACGCAGGAAAGTAACATTAATTTTTTCCAATTTATTCAAGCATTCAAGGAGTGGTATCATATGGTAATATCTTCCTCGTACGAGCATCTTTAAACATACATCAGTGAGAAAGCAGACAATAATTTCAATTCATGCCTTTTGGTATAATTTAAAAAAAATTCCAAAGTACCAAAGTGTCTACATAAAAACTTGCTCCCATCCTGGTCCGGTATATTTTACTATTTTTGGGATTTTATGTCGACTTTATTTTGAGTAACTTTATTGAGATAGATACATATATTTTGATTCTGTTGCCAAATAAGTAATTTTTTTTTTGTGATAAAAAGAAGTATTTATATTTTGTATTAATAACTTGTTTGTTTTTATAATTTAAATATTTTTCATTTGTAAAGGAAACCATGTAGATATGCAAATTAATTCACTGCGAAAACAAAAACCGAAAATGACTAACAAAATTTAATAAGAACAAATGCAACAAAACAAAAAACAAACCTTAACAAGATTATAAAATAGTACATGCTTTTTATACAACCAGAACAAAGCATTTGAAACATAAGCTCTTTTTATTAAAACAAAAAAAAGCATAATTATCATTATAATCAACATATTGTGACATAATTGAACATAAAAAAAAACTCTTATGTAAATTTAAACAAAAAAAATGTTTTTTAAACAAAACCAAAGCCTTTCTTCGAAATATATATATATAAAAAAAATATATTAACATATATTGAAAACAAAACAAAAAATTTATTACTAAATTAGGACTCTCATATTTGGAAGAGCATTTTTTTAATTAGATTTTAATCTGAGTAGAAATAAATGATAACAAAAAAAAAAAAATTAAATATTTTAGCAGCACGGACATTTTCCTTATAATTTAACTTCTTAAATTAACAATCATTTTGCCTTGAATAATTTTCTAGGTTTTACATATATTTTTTCAAATGTCCCAAGCTGTTTTTTATGAAGAAAATAGAGGATACAGGGTATTTCATGCAATTATTTAAGTAAACAAGAAAAAAACAAAAACAAAAAATCAAATGACATATTACTTGTATTGCATATAATAATATATTTATATACATAGAGATTTAAATAAATGAATAAAAAAAAAAAAAAACAATTAACGATAAAACGCAAAACAAAACAAAATATTATCACTTTTTTGCATTTAGATACATAAATAGTTTTTTGCAGATGAATAATTAATTTAGAAAAAAAAAAACTCTGGTAATTATGTCATTTAACAAAAAAAAATAAAATAAAACCTTATTGACAAAAAAAAATATTTTTTCATTTGAAAAAAAAATATTTATATACAAATAGAAAGCCAATATGTTGGGTAGTGATGTAGGGGATATATATACATATATTATATGATAGGATGAAAGGAATAGTTATTATTATTTTTAATAGTTTTGTAAAATAATAAAGAGAAAAATATGTTTTTATTCAGTTTTTTTGAGATGCATACTAACAAATTTGTGAAAAGGGAAAACTGTGACTTAACTTGTAAACAAAATAAATAGTATAAATTTAAACTGCAATTGAAAGATGAAAGTCCTTAAGAAAGGATTACAAACCGACGGTTAAATGATGAGTACAGTTGCAGGGTAGTTCGTGTTTCTAAGCCTTAAAGGTGTTTATACTCTATTCTTACTATTCAACATCATGAACTGAAAGTATAAGTTCACAAGTTTCTACGGTGGCAAGCAAAGTCGGAGGTATATGATTTGGAAAGACTTTCTGCAAACTTTCATTTTTATGCTATTGAGCCTATGAAGCAATGCCTAGTTTTGAATAAGTGCATATAGAAGTTTCAATCCACCCCGAAACACAAAATTGTAGGCTGATATTTTTTCCTTCTTTTTTTCTCGGGATAGGAAACACTCGACTGGAGCACTAGATGCAGGTGGTCCATTGTAATACCTGAGAACAAAATCCTGGTTTAACCATTTTATTGGAATTTCCTTATGTTTCTAAGAAAATCAAACAAGCGCTTTGATTTAATCAATTTATTTATGGAGACGTAAAGATGTAAGCGCCTCCCTTCAAGGCACTTACAGACGATCCCACAATTGAGGGTTGTGGGCAACCCGCTAGGTGCGAGATACTCGACCGCTTTGATTAAGGAGCTTACAGTACCAGCACTTACCACATCAGCACTGAAAATCTGTCAACTAATACGAGGAAAGGCAGGACACTTGCGGTGAAAATGTTCCTCAGTATCGTCGTCCTCTCCACAACTGTCGCAGACTGTAGAGTCACTTAAGCCTAGCACATTCAGATGCTTGGCGAAAGGGAAGTCTTTTCTGCTGAGAATCGGCAAGAATGCCGCTGATTTCATACAGTCGTCGGGGAGCATTCTTTTAATCAACCTACATCCTGGGGATTCATCTTCTTCTTCCTATTTGGGCAAGGTTATGATCCGAAAACTAGTGATCATAACCCTCCCACTTCACCGCATTTCTACTGATTATCCTGTTAGGTTCGCCTATTTGACTTCAGAAAATATTGGCAGGCCTCCCGATTTTGGATCACTCGGTTACTGAAGCCAATGAAATGTCGATGTCGTCAGATTTGTGTGATCCAGGCGTTTATAAGCCTGCCTCGCGATGTCTTTGGAACGTTCATTGATATTGCCCTTTTAACAGGGTTCAAATGATCTCTTCTTTGAACGTGGCAATGGGGATGTAGGATGATTTCCTTGGCATTAAGGATCAGGTTTTGTCACTCCTGCTGTCATGAGAAGCATCTTCAACATTGTAAACCGTATGTGAGCGCTGGACGCACAACTGCGTTGTAGAGCCTTCCTTTGAACTTAGGGGGGATTTTTTGGTCGGAGTTTTCTAGCCACTTCATCCACCCTACGCTTACGCCTTGATTGATGTTGTCATCACAGGTTGCTTTGCTATTGATCATAGATCCCAGATATTTGAACTTTTCACATTTGGGAAGCACTGTTCCATTCAAATAAATGTCTGGAGTAGGCCTGAGTGGATCAGGGGGATTCATACCACACACAATTGTGTTAGTGAGAAACACAATCGGCAATCTAACCGAGGACGCAAGTTCAGGTCCCGAGGAAGCCTTCTCTGAGCATTGCCTAGCAATATTAACTGAGATCTCTTTCCTTAAGATCCTAATGTGACCTAGGCCAAGATAAGAGACATGGAATTCGGCTTTGCGACTAAGTTCAAATAGTTTTTTTTACATTCACGAACCATTTTGGAAATGGCTAAAAGGTCAAGCAAGGCCTTAAGCGCAGAACAACTGTCACTACAGACGCAAATACGTCAACTCTTCCACACGTTCTTCACAACATAGTTCAACATAGCCAATAGGGTTGCATAAGTTTCTTCTTGGAAAACAGACGCATATTTGTCTTCCACGAAAATACCAGCACCAGACTCTGACGGCTTTCGGAGCCGTCCGTTAAAATATGACTACATTTCATTCGTGGCTCAGGCTTTGGCTGGAGCCAGTCCTGAACATAAGGAAAGTCGACTTTAAATTTGCGCAAGAGCCGAAGTTCCGATGTCATTGCGTCAGACGACATATCCATGAGACTGGAGTCGTAGGATAAGCGACGCGCAAGGTCATCAAAAAAGTGCCTAGGATGATGGATGGATTTGATAGTATAGCCCATGATATAAGTCTCTAGAGGAGGTAAGTTCAACAAAGCATCTAGAGGAGAGGCAGGTGCATTTAGGGAAGCTCCCGTGCAACCGAGCTGATATACTTTGCATGTAGTGCAGAAACCAGTGACCTTCTGTAGTGCAATTAGTGAATGATCCGGAGCATTTTTAAGAACATACCTAAGCAAAATCAGCGCATAAGGCCTGTACGCTTTTAGTATTACTGCTTAGTTTAAGAACCACTTGCTACTGGTTTTTCAGCAAAGACTCCACACATCAGTTTGTGTGTTAACCAGAAATCTTACCTTTATACACGGTCACTTTCCTCTATAATTCCAAGAGGCTGTTTTGATTTCGTTATCAAAAAGTACAAGTATTTATATTTATAGAGAAGGATAATATATTTTTTTACAATTGTATATATATTGACTTACGACGGTTAACATGCCCTTATCGGTTTTATTCTGTGTGGTCTGCTAGCTAGGAAGGGTTCCTCTGAGTTGTTCACTGGACCTGAACCCTTCTGCGGGATACCATATTCCGCCTTCAAACTTACCCTAAACATCTGGGAACGCAACATGTGCATCTCCCACTGGAATAACTCCCAAGGTCTCAGGCAGGCTAAAAGAGCTGTCCAACCCATCCAAAGACAAGCAGTTGATATTCTAAAATACGGCAGAAATGACATAAGAAGGCTTGTAAGCTTCCTTACCGGTCACTGCCAACTTCTCTACCACCTTAACAAAATGAGAATTTCGGAGGATATCACCTACCGCCTCTGCCTAGAAGAGGACGAAACTGCAGAACACATACTATGTGAGTGTGTAGCTCTGTGTAGAACTAGGATAAGCTTTTTCCTTAAAGAGATCATATCTCCAAAAGATCTTAGGAACTCCTCCGCAGCCGTAATTATAGCTTTCATAAGGAGAGTAGAAGTACTGCTGCCCTAAAAGTGGCCTATGGCACAATAGATCTCCTTGGTCGCAGTGCCTACACGCCATCTGGGCGTGGCCACACACCTGTTTAAAAAAAAAAAAACTTGTGACAGGCGAAAGTGGGATCCAATCTAGTAATAACTACGAGTATGTCTATGTATGCACAACGGCCAGGGCGCTATGGCCGGCCTATAGCAAGAAGAGATCAACCTCTCTGGTAAAACTTAGTCACGGGTCATTTCTGGCATAATTACCGGACATTGTGCCATTGGCGTTCACGCGGAGCGACTCGGTGTGCTGTATAATGACTATTGCAGAAGTTGCAGGGACGAAGAAGAAATTGAATCTGTTCGTCACCTGTTGTGTGACTGTCCTGCCCTATCCGTCAGAAGAATGACTCTTGGTGATTACTTCTTCTCGGAGCTGGAAAACTTGGGTAGTGTTGAGCTAGCGGACTTCCTTAATTTTCATATCACTTTCTGGGTGGTTCTTACGGCGGATTTCCTTTACAGCGTTTCCAGGGTTAAATGATTGGGCACAATGGACCCGTACTGTTGGTCTGAGTGAGCAGTGACTCCTTGTCACAAGGCACCCATCTACCTAACCTAACCTATGTCTATGTATCATTTTATAAACATAGCAGGTATGTAGTTTCCTTCTCTAAGTTCGTTGTCTTTTTCTAAAACAAAAGCGCAAATAGATTCATAAGACTTACCAGACTTATAGTTATGCCAGTACCCACAGATGTAGGTGATTGTGTTCCTACATTACCAATGTACAACTAAAGACATGCTCGTACATCCGTAAAGGTCAGAAACAAACTAGGGACCTGGAACAAGCTCTTCATTTTATCGACGAGTAAATGAAAATATTTCACTCAAAGGCAGAAACCATTTGAAATCAAAACATTGAAATAATAGAATCAAAAAGAAAAGTAATGCAACAGCAACAGATATTGTAAGAACCACATAAATATACTTATCAACTTTTGTTTACGACAATTTGATCTTTTATTTATTATAAACAAATATTTCCATTTATTTATTCCAAACAAACCGACAACAATAATTGGCGCTTATATCAAGCTCAGAAGTGCATTTAAAGTAAAATTAAAAATAAGATTAATAAAATATAAACAAAATTATAAATAATACATAAATTATTTAGCCTATTAAATAAAAAAAAAATGATTAGACAAAAAATAATATATATTATTTTAAAATAATTACACCTACAGCGACAAAGGCTAAATTACAAAGCGAATTTATACTGTAAATAAAACAAAACAAAACAAAATCAAATATTTATTAAACTATATATACTTAAAATTAAAATAAAACAAAAAATAATAATTTACTTAATTATGTAGAAAAAGAAAAGAAACAAAAAGAAAATACCTTAACAATATTATTACTTAAATTCATTATCACACAATAAAAACAAATTTATTTTAAAATTTGCATTGCATTTAATTTTTATTTAATCTTTCATTTTGTTTATTTTTCATGTGAAGCACATGAAACTATTATTCTAACTAAATAAAAAAAAAATTAAAGAATACAAAAAAACTAGCCCATGGATATATGATCGAATGTATAATCCTGCTTTTAGGATCAAAAAAACACATACACACACAAAAAATACTAGGGAATATCGAATAGTTCTTAAATAAAAACAAAAATATCCAATTAAACTGTAGAATGTGAAACTCAATTCATCACTTTAAATGAATAAATAAGAAAACAAATATTGAAATAAGGTAGGTAATACATTATTTTATACTATAGTCATTTTTCTATTGTAGCACAGTTCCTTTAATTATTTAATAAACAAAAAACAAATACGCAGGAAAAAAAAACAGAAACAGAAACAGAAAATAAAATAATAAAATTGATATTTATTAAAAAACAAAATCCATCCGTCAAAGTTACAGCAAAAGTTTAAACAGAAAAACAAAATGTTTTTAATTTCTATATAATTTCCATGTGTGGCAAAGAAATTAATTTTCAGTCTGTTTTTCTTTATTAACAAACAAAGCAAAATAAATTTTTGTATTTTGAAGAGCACCTTTAACATGAACAATAAAATTAGTAAAATAGTATTGAACAAAACATATGCAAAACAACCAAAACAAAAAAAAACAAAAAAACTAAACTAAAATCAAAAAGAAAATATAATAAGAAAAATAATTTTCTTTTTTCGATTCTTCCATTGTTGATTTGATGTTTAAGGGAAAGTACATATACTTGTATTTAAATAGGTAGTATAATTTCTATCAGTTAGAGCACAAATTTATGCTGTTAGTTCTTTAAGTAAGAACAATCAGGTACATTTTTATGACGACTCGTATACGAGAACTTGAAATACTATACGCTTCCTAGTAGTAATCTCTTGAGAATAATTTTAAAACCTAAGCCACCAGTGATAGTGTGTAAATTTCATATTGAAAAGACAGATGAAGTCCATGTATCTCTGGGTAGCTGAACAATTGCTGATATTCAGTGAGACTTCGGTTTTCATGACCTCATATTGATCTACTACTCAGGTTTTGATAGCACGCCATCGGTAAACTTGTAACTATAATATTTGCTTTCAACTGAAATTCTGAATGAGTTTTTGTGAACTTCAAGCACTGATTTTTCGTGTCTTCATCAAAGTTGAGTTTTGATTGAATCTGTAGATTTGCCACCAGGTCCTTAGGTTTTCATGTATGTTTACCCAAGATTTACTCCACTGATTTACTTTACGGGTTCCAAGAGTCACCTCTTAACTACGACACGCTTTACCTATAAATCTTCAAAAGAAGCTAAAAAAAAATGGACGAAACTAATGGTATTAGCATATTGGTGACCCCCACAGGCGGATCAGTAGAAATGCAATGAAGTGGGAGGGTTAAGATCCCTTATTTTCGGATCATAACCTCGCTGATAAAAGGAAGAAGAAGAAGAACAATGGTATTAGCATTAACGAAAAACACAAAATGCTCTCTGGATTGATATGCTACTCATACTGAAAGACTTAGGGCTTTGATCTTCGAGTAAACCTCAAACCGTTGGTTGAAATTTTGCTTTTCTTTACTTTTTTTTAAGTCTTAATATACCAGCTTATCGTAACAATATGTCTCGGCTTAAGACTAGTCTGATAACGTGAAATCGTGCAGCCCAGCAGGAACAGATAAATATAAGGTATTCTCAATGGTCCTATGTTGATATAGGAGCTTCTGGAATAAGAACTTTGACTGCAGTAGAGAATATATAATTTTTGTTTTTTGGTAACCGAAAGAAGAAACATATTCTTTACAGTTTCCAAGTTTCACCAACTTAATCTCCTTTCACACAGACAGAGGCAAACATCCCATTAAATTGGTTTCATATTACAACCTGCATACTTACTTACTTACTTAGATCCTTTAACCCCTCGGGGGGCATAGGGTATCAACCACGCCTGCGCGCCATCTTGTTCGAAGTTCTGCAACGCGTTTGAGCTGCCTCCAACTCATTCCTAAAGAGCTCGATTCCTTCTCAACTGTTCTGCGCCACGTTTGCCTAGGGCGTCCAACTATTCTGACTGCCTGCGTGAGCGGATTCCACTGCATGGCGTATTTCGCAATGGAGTTGTCTTCGCGCCGTAGGGTGTGTCCAATCCATTGCCACTTTCTTCTTCGTATAGTAATGCTTATAGGTTCTTGGACCGTTCTCAGATAAAGTTGTTCGTTAGAGATGCGGTTCGGCCTAAAAATCCTCAAGATGATTCTTAAGCATTTGTTTACAAAGACTTGTAGCTTGCGTGTGTTAATGGTGTCCACCTTCCAAGTACTGCACCCATAAAGCAGCACTGATTCTACGTTGGAGCGGAACAGTCGCAGCTTGGTTCTCAAGCTGATAACATTACTTCTCCAGATTTTAGATAGCATTCCGGACGCAGCTTTAGCCTTCCCGATTCTGCTGCACACATCCAGTTCGGTGCCACCACGATTAGCCGAGACGACACTTCCTAAATAAAGAAAGTTATCAACTTTCTCGACTTCGTGTCCGGCAATGTTAAGTTGAGCGCGGTTGTTCGAAGAAGTGCTCAGGGCTTTTGTTTTGGCTGTGTTTATTTTTAGCCCCACTTTGTTTGCCTCAGCTTCTAGATTTTGGGCCATCAGATGAAGATCCATTATCCGATGTGAAAGTAGACAAACATCGTCAGCGTAATCTATGTGTTTAAGGTAAGATGTCATAGTCCAACGAATTCCATAATCAGCTTCCGTCAATGCTGCACGGAGTACATCGCTGATAACCACCAAGAACAATAGTGGGGACAGTATGCACCCTTGACGTACTCCACTTTGGACTTCGAAATCCTCCGACACCTTACCATTGTGCACGACTTGCCACTTACTGCCCTCGTATGTAGCCTTGATAAGAGCTATAAGTTTTTCTGGAATGCCTCTACTGCGCAAGGCCAACCAGATAGCATCTCGATTCAATCTGTCGAAAGCTTTCTCGAAGTCGATAAACATTAAATGTAGCGGAGACCTATACTCAACGCATTACTCGATGCGGTCGATGTAGTCGATGCAGGAGGATCCAGCGCGAGAGAGTTGAATCTAAATGTTCTTTAATTCGTTCTAGAATTATTTTAGCTATTATTTTAGCCACGGCTGGAAGAACGCATATACCTCTCCAGTTACCGCAATCCATCAAGTTTTTCTTCTTTGGAAGGGAAACCGCTCCTATGGAAATTGTTCGCTATCCCAAGCTCTCCGTATTAGGGGATGCAGCAAATCTGCCGACGTATTTGGCGCCGCGTGAAATAGCTCGGCAGGGATGCCATCAATCCCGACCGCTTTGTTCTTCTTGAGGGACTTGATTGCTGTTATTATTTCGGTTTTACTGGGAGGTGCGGTGCGAATTCGGGAATTTGTTGCTTCGAACTGCTCATTTGAATTCGAGATCATACCGCCATCGTCTAAGTGATTTAGCACTGTAGCAAAATGTTCTCTCCAACCTGCATAGGATATCCGATATTAAACATCTGATCGCTTATAGTCCTCATGCCGTTGCATACCCGACACTGAAGTTTTGCGAACAACCTCATTGAATCATATACCCTTTTAATTATCGTCGATGTTGTATTATCCACCAAGCAAAAACTGGAAAAAAGCTATCACACCTTAAAGGGTCTATAGATTAAACAATCAGTCTTAGACGAATAAAGTTCAAATCCAATTTCGAGCTGAAATCCCCATGATGGGACAATATTTTGTTGCCATATCATAAAGAAGTCACCTTGGTTGTTACTGGCGAGAAAGTCCAACCTATACTTTAAAAGTTTCGAAAAGGCTGGGTTTGTAAAGGGTGTCTCCAACAAGAGCGGAAATTTTAAATTTTAAATAAAACGCATTTTTTTAAAAAAAATACCAAATATGGCAATTATGCAACACATCTGGAGAATGAACAAGTTCGCGACCACGCCCATATGGCGTGTAGGAACTGCGACCAGAAAGATCTATTGTGCCTTGGTTCTAATGGTATGTTTGTGTTCTTTTGACGAACTTTTGAATATCGGTTTGGCATAAGTGTGGCTGAATTTCAGTGATACAGCGCCTAATCTCTTCGTTCCGTAGTTGGGTTTATTGACATAAACTCTTGATTTCAAAAAAATACCCCAAAAAAAGAAGTCCAAAGCCGGTAAATTGCACGATCTAGACGGCCAATTCTTGTCGCCCAAACAGGAGATTGCACGACTAGGGAATGTCTCCTGCAATAATACCATTGTTTCACGTACTGTGTGGCAAAGAGCACCATCTTGTAGGAATCACATGTCTCCGAGATCTATACCATACATTTGAGGCACAGATTGCTGGGTTATTACTTCCCGATACCGTTCCATTGACTGCTTGTACGGGTGGGCCAACTAAAACTTTCTTTTCAAAAATGCAATTAAATTAACAAAATGAAATATTTTCCATGTATTATGGCTTTATTAGTAAGAGCAAACAATCCCACTAATTATGGAATACAACGTCGTTCAAGTGGCTGCCGCGGCTGGCCTCGCAGTAGCGCATTCCCTCCAATTTTCCAAGACCTTGTTGATGGTTTCGGGCTGTAGCTCACGGATTGTTTGGATGATATTGGCCTTAAGTGCTTGAATCGTTTCCGGATTGTTGGCATAACATCGGTCCTTCACGGTTACCCACAAAAAAAGTCCAAAGGGGTCAAATCGCAGCTCCGAGGCGGCCAATTGACATCGCCAAGACGGCTGATATCACGATTTGGGAATTTAGTGCGCAAAAGACCGATTGTGGCATGGGCTGTGTGGCATGGCGCGCCATCCTGCATAAACCAGAGGTCGTCCAAATCCATGTCTGCAATTTCAGTAAAAAAAAAGTTAACATGGCTCTGTAACGCCCACCGTTGACCGAAACGTTGTTCCCAGCCTCATTTTCGAAGAAAAATGGTCCAATGATGCCACCACTCCACAATCCGCACCAAACTGTCACTCTCTGTGAATGCATTGGCTTCTCGAAAATAACGTTCGGGTTTTCCGAGCCCCAGATGCGACAATTTTGTGTGTTAAGGTAGCCGCCGAGATGAAAATGTGCCTCGTCAGAAAAGATGATTTTTCGCCCAAAATCGTTGTCCAATTCAAGCTGCTCTAAGGCCCAAACTGCGAAGCGATAACGAAGCGGATGGTCATGCGCTTTCAATTGCTGAATCAATTGGACCTTGTAAGCGAATAATCCCAGATCTTTGTGCAGAATTTTCCTCAGGCTAGTGCGTGAAATGTTGAGCTGTTGAGATCGATGACGAGTTGATGTTCGTGAATTGAGTCTCACACTCTCGGCTACAGCAGCCACATTCTCGTCTGTGCGCACCGTACGACGACGGGGACCATGAGTGTTGTCCACCAGCATACCAGTCTCACGAACTTTTTGCACAAACTTGCGTACAGCAGGCGCGGTGGATGCTTCATTTCGGCCAAAACTTATTTTCAAAAACCGCACTGTTTGGGCTACACAGCACTCGCTTTGGAAATAAGTTTTCAATATTTCCCAATATTGTTCAAGCACAAGGCGACTCATTTCGTTCCGCGGAGGTATGATACTGACTTTTTGTCAAGATTTCGAGCGGGAAACAGCTGTCAGTGTCAAAATAACCTATGATTTAAAAAGAAATCACTAGATGGCCCACTCGTTACATTCCTGGCAGTGTCTTCGAAGAAAAATGATCCATGATGCCTCCAGCTCAAAATCCACACTAAGCAGTGACACATTTGGGATGCATATCCATCTCATGATAGACATATGGGTTTTCGTCACTCCAAATGCGGTAACTTTACTTGTTTACGTAGCCATCAACATGAAAATGAACCTCATCGCTGAAGATGATTTTGTTGGGAAACTCACCGTTCACTTTTTGTTGTTCAATGAGTTGGATTTTTTAAGCATGAAGACGTAAATCTTTCGTAACAATACGCTGAATAGTGCTTCTTGAAATGTTAAATTCTTGATCACGATGCCGAATGGATGTCCCCAGACTCTCGGCCACATTCTGGTGAATGTGATGTTTTCTGCTGAACCACCTGGCCAAACACGTGTCGATGGTCTGACACCAGTAATCGACCCAGTCTCCTCGAATTTTTCGATTATTATTTTCACAGTTGATGGTCTTGGAACATTTTGATTAACAGAAATTGCGAGTCGTGGCAGTCAAAGTTTAACCATTTTTGAAATAATATCTAACAGTAGGAATGCGTTGTTGTGTCGAATATCGATCCATTTTTAATATTGGTGTTATAAGGATTTGACTATTAAGACACAGCAGCAAAAATGTGCCCAAATTTAAATTGTCCGCTCTTGTTGGGACACCCTTTATATGCTACGTGCCAAGTCCAAATTTGTATTCTCGTAGAAGAGTTTCAGACATTGTACAAAACTGCTGTACCATCCTAGGATGATACAATTTCGGACTTGATCGTAGCGTATACATTTACCTTATAGAGTATAACGGCTTTGGAAAACCAAATGAATACTTGAAACTTTTAGCAGCTTGTGCACAAAACGTACAAATTGTCTGTCCTTAAGCTTCGATCAATACTGATACATACACATACTCGTACGTCTATAATAACTTGCATTTCTTGCAAAAGACTCGCCTAGAATCTAGAAAAGGTTTTCTTTTTGTAAAGGACAAATCAAATATTACAGTGGAATTAATCAATGGATAACATAACATAACGTTTTCCTGAAAACTTCTTGCTTAACAAACTAACACCATTTAAATTAAAATAATAAAAAAAATCATATTTATAGAACGATGATCCCTACGTCCAACCATACAGGTTTAATTATATACATATATTTCCCTCTGTTAAATTTGTTTTCTTTATAAATAACAAAACGCAAAACATAAAGAGTCGAAAGAGATTGCATAAAATTGATTTTTTTATAAAATAATTTTCAACATAAACTTCCATTAATCTGTTTTGATATTTATACTGCTTGAATAATAATAAAAAGAAAATGTAAATACAACACTGTAAATTAGTATCAATCCATCGTCGAAAAAGAAGTCTTAAAAAAATATACATACATACAATAAATAAATTCTAAATAAAATAAAATAAATGTAAAAATAAAGGATACATAAACTTGAGTAATGGTTTCAATTAAAATTAAATAAAAATAAGACATAATAAAACATTAAAAGCGAAAAAAATCCAACTATTTTGAGCAGGGACGCAAAATAAAATTAAAATAAAAAAATTAAACAAACAAAAAATGTTAATAATCATAGAAAAATATGTATAAAAACAGAGCGGATCCATTTTTAACATAAAACATGTTTTCTTAAATTCAATTTCAGTATTATGCAGTCTCTGTATCCTATGTCACTTTATTTTCCATTTTATTTTTAATTAAAAACAAATAAAATGTAACTCATAGTAAAACTAACATTTGTAACAACAAACTAAAAATAATTTAGAAAAATTCTATAACATGTATGTATCACTACACAATGCTCTTACCCATTTAACAAATCTTATATTGTTTACAATTTATTAAATAAAAAAAAAAAACACAAATCACCATTAAATTACCCACATATTTTAAACAAAACAACATTTTCAATTGAATCATATAAGGAAACAAACCCAAACAAAAAAATGAGGAACACTTATAAGAAAAAAAAAAAAACAAAAGAAACTATTTAAACTGCGGCTATTATTAACCATATCAGCAAATTTAACGTAAAACAAAAACTCTCTAAAAACGAAGAAAAAAAAACAAAGTTTACAAAATATACTCTCGATCAAGTTAGTTACTAATTTACACAAAATATATACATACATTTTTAAAAACATAAAAATCTTTCACTTAAACAAACAAATAATTGTAGAGTAAAACAAAAGAATTTATTTTCGTTACCTAGTACATATATTTGTTTGTCTTTTAATTTGAATTTATTTAGTAAATTGATTTTTTTTTTTTATAAATTAACATTTAAGAAAATACAAAATAAAGCGCAAGGGATATTTGTTAAAACAAAAAATGTTTTTCCTAATTTATGCAAAATATGTAGAAATAACAAAATATTTGCATATAATAAAATAAAAATCAAGTTAAAATAAAAAAAACACTAAAGAAGAACAGAAATTCTTGATAGAAAAATTCACAAATATAAATGAAAAACATCAAAAAATGGTGATTATAAAAAATAAACAAATGAAAATAATTTGAAGATGAGTACTAAACAATAAACCGTGTCAAACATTTCCTTAGTATTTAAGTCAAAACTTGCCATTTTTTTTATTATTTATTTACTTATTTATTCATTCATTTATTATCACTTTTGATTATGAAATATATTACAAAAGAAAAGCAAAAACTATTAATTAAATTATTATTATATAAAAACGAAAAAAAAACTTAACAGAAACCACAACAGAAGATATAATTATGTAAATTAGGGCCGTTATTTGAACGGGGAACAACAACATGATAGTAAACGCATCAAAAACCGTAGAAGATTGCATAATAAAACAAAAACAATATGTATATTTAGTAATTATTATGTAGTCATGCAGTAAACATTTAAATTATCTACAGCAAAACCAAAAATGTGCGTATAGTTTTTTTTTATTATTTATATTAGAAAATACAACATTTTCCTTATGAAAAATATATGCACATGAGTACATTAAAAAAAGAAAACATAAAATATAGGGAATATTTAGCAAAGAAGTAAATTTAAAAAAAAACTGAATAAGAAAAAAATATTTATATATATAGATTATACAACACATATTGTAAAAAAAATAAAATCTGTAAGAAATCAGACAAAAAGGATGAAGAATACACCGACATTTTTTGAAATAAAAATAAAATCGTATAGGATAATATATGAGAATATAGTTTTCCAGTTTTTTTCATTTCCTACTTTTATTAGTTTCATAAAAAAAACATATATATATATACATATATATGTATAATTAAGGCATAATCATTTCAAAAAAGAATACAAAACTATATATAAAATATATATACATACTATATATTTAATAAACAATTTTTATTACAGAACAAATGATAAACCAAAAAAAAAAACAAAATATATAAAAAAATAGTGAAACAAACAAATTATGATTATGATTGTTCTTCTTATTATTATCATTATGATTATATTACTATCGAGCAGAAGAAAAGAAAGAAAAGTGAAAAAAAAACAACAAAAACATATTAAATAAAAATGATAAATGAATTTATAAATTGTTGTGTTTGCTGTTGAAGTAAACACCCTAATTTACAATTTGAATTAACAACTATTATTACGATTATTATTATTATTATATATACATAATATGATGATACATGAAGTAAAAAAAAATATATATATTATATATACTTTATAAACAAAACAAAAAGGAGAAAAAGGGAAAAATAAAGTTACAAATACACTTTTAAAAAAATTATAAAAATAATTTGTTTTATTGCTGAGTTATTGAGACTTTTGTTTTACCGCAGCGCGGCGTATGTATGTCTTTTTGTGAAGCCGATTCTGAACATGGTGCGTTGAGCATGAAACCGATGCATCGTCGTATAAATTTGAAATATAAATTGACAAGACGCTATACCGTCATTATCCTCGTGGCTATCAACTTACATATCTAACTATGGTCATGAAATTTTTTCATGAAAAAACTAGAGTACGCGAGGTCAGGGCTGCCGAAGTGACTACTAAGGGAGTATTCGTACTCCCGCCTCATGCGCTGTACTCCCGTACTCCCATCTTCATGACTTTACTCTCTATAAAATATATCAATTTTTTTCAAACAGATATGTACTAATTTAAAACGTACTAACAGAGGAACTCTAATTGTCTTTAGTATGTTGTTACCCTTAAATCCCAACATCTCTATTTAAATCAAGAGCAGCATCAGTTGCAAGTACTTCTGCGGTAGCAGCAACAACAAAAACTACACCACCACCAACACAGCGGCAGATTTTGGAAAAAAACCCATGAATATAAAATCAATACGCACCACCTCTTCATCGATTTCAAAGTTGCCTATGATAGCGTGTATAGAGCCGAGTTATACAGAGCCATGTCTAGTTTTGGCATCTCTGCCAAGCTCGCTCGTTTGTGCAGAATGACAATGGAGAACTCTCGCTGCTCCATTAAAGTCGGAAAGAACACCATGGAACCGTTCGATGTCAGGAAAGGTCTTAGACAAGGTGACGTGGTACCATGCGATCTCTCAAATATAATACTTGAAAGAATTGTACGAAACTCACAACACCGGAGGTACAATCTTTAACAAGTCTGTACAACTACTCGCTTACGCCGATGACATTGACATAGTCGGAAGAACTAAGCGGACTGTTAGTGAGGCATTTGCGAGTATTGACGTCGAGGCATCGAAGATGGCTTTAGTGGTCAATGAAAGCAAAACATATATATGCTGACTACAAAAAAGGGCACCCAACATCGGCGTCTTAGACAGAACAGAACAGTAGACAGATATAATTTTGAGGAAGTAAAGAACTTTGTCTACCTAGGATCCATGGCGAGCTCCGCAAATGACTTAAGTTTGGAGATCAAAAGAAAAATTACTCTTCCCAACGGCTCTTTCTATGGGCTAAGAAGGCAATTAAGAATCAAAGCCCTATCTCGAACTAGTAATGTAACTCTTTATAAGACACTAATCATCCCAGTCCTACTGCCTGGCGCAGAGGCATGGGCTTTGTTTAAATCGTATGAGGATGCCCTTGGTTATTTCGAGAGAAAAGTTCTTCGAGCGATCTTTGGTCCGGTCTGCATATACGGTGAGTGGAGGAGAATGTACAATGCCAAACTATACGGCCTGTATAAGGATATCGACTTAACCAGAAGAGTTCACATACAGCGACTAAGATGGCTGGGTAATGTAGAGCGGATGGAGCCCAATGTTTCAGCCAAGAAAGTTTTCGAATCCACCCCGGATGGACGGCACAGTATAGGACGACCTCGCGGTAGGTGGCGCAAACAAATGGAAGGGGACCTTAACCAACTTGGTGTGCACAACTGGAGGCAACTGGCTCGTAACCGGGCTGTCTGGAGAGATTTGTTGGTTGAGGCCCAGGTCCACCTCGGACTGTAGCGCCACCTACGTAAGTAAGTAATGTTTAAATCAAATATACAAATAAATGCAATAAAGATATATTTTTAAATGATTTACATGTTTGGTTTACATTGTTTGTTTTTTGTACTCCCCTCGGACACAAAATACTCCCCTGTAAACTTCTAAAATACTCCCATTAATAAATTTAAAACGGCAGCCCTGCGCGAGGTGCTCAATATTGAGCAGTTAGTTCTCCGAACGAAACGATCTATGCTACGATGGTTTGGTTACGTAGTGCGTATGCACCCAGACCGGCCAAGACGTACCATGAATACCGTGCCATCGGGTATGCGACTCCCCGGTAGACCTAGAAATAGATGGTTGGATCAAATCCGAGCCATCTAGGGATTCCTCCTGATGAGTTGGAGTCAATGGCGGATGATCGAGAAGGATGGAAAGTCCACCAAAGGTAGGATGCTACCCCCGTGACCCCCATAAAGGATTAACGGGCCATTGAAAATGGAATGGATGAATGAAAGAACATATCTAACTTAGCGACATCATCAGACCTGGTACACCTACACGCTAGGCAACAAGGCTTCTGGCACATCAAACATTTTTTTATGTAGGATATATACGTAGAGCCTTATTAAATAATCAACGGCGCGGACTTTAAACATATATAGAGGGGCAAAAGGAAGGTGCTAGTTTTATTTAATCCACGAACAAAATTAGAAGAAGTCGATGAGGGATTTTGACAATTATAAGAGACATGAATCGTACATGATTACCCTCTGATTTATTAGATGCTATAATACCCAGTAAGTATCAGATTTAAATGAATATATATGTACTAACGCTTAAGAGGCATCTTCCCAGATTTCGTAGAAAAACCAATAATAGATAAAAGATCGCGCGTATCTGTAAAGCTCCTAGCAAAGCGATTGAAACCGCGCAAACTTTTCAAGGCAGGATTAGATTAGTTGGTAAGGAGCATGCACCAGTTCATCTGTAAAATGTGGTCGGACGAAGGTATGCACGATGAACCGAACCTCAGTATCGCTTGCTCGATCCTGAAGAAAGAAGGCTCTCTGAACTGCGCCAACTACAGAGATATAAGTCTTCTCATCCAGTCTGCCATATTATAAGAACACGTAAAACCACTCGTCAATAACCTGATAGCTCCTTGTTAGTGCGCTTTCAGACTGAAAAAGTCCACCATTGACCAAATATTCGCACTACGGCAGATCTTGGAAAAAAAATTCCAGGAATATAAAATCGGCACGCACCACCTCTTCATCGATTTCAAAGTTGCCATGATAGTGTGTATAGAGACGAGTTATACAGAGCCATGTCTAGTCTCGGCATCCCTGCCAAGCTTGTCCGTCTGTACAGGACGACGAAGAAGAACTTTCATTGCTCCATCAAAGTCGGAAAGAACACCAGCGAGCCGTTCGATATCAGGTAAGGTCTTAGACAAGGTGACACGCTACCAAGCGATCTTTTTAACATAATACTTGAAAGAATTGTACGGAGCTCACAAGCCAACACCGGAAGTACAATTTTTTTTACAAGTCTGTACAACTACTCGCTTATGCCGATAATACTGACATAGTCGGAAGAACTCAGCGGGCCATCAGTGGGGCGTTTGCGAGTATTGAGATCGAGACAGCAAAGATAGCTTTAGCGGTCAATGAAAATAAAACAAAATATAGACTGTCCACAAAAAAGGGCACCCAACATCGGCGTCTTGGACAGAACGTCATAATTTGAGGTAGTAAAAGACTTTGTCTACTTTGGCTATATGATGAACTCCGCAGATAAGATCAGTGAAGAATTACTTTTACCAATCGTTGTTTTTATGGACTAAGAATGCAGTTGCGTAACAAAGCCCTATCTCGAACTACTAAATTAACTCCGTGTAAGACACTAATCATCCCAGTCCTGCTGTATGGCATAAGGGCATTGACGTTGTCAATATCGGATGAGGATGCCATTGGTTACTTTGAGAACAGTTCTTCGAGTTGTCTTTGGTTCTGTCTGCATAGGCAGCGAGTGGAGGAGAAGGTAAAACTATACAATGACATTGACTTAGCCAGAAAAGTTAACATACGGCTACTAAGATGGATGGGCCATGTAGAGCGGATGAATACAAACGTTCCAGCCCGGAAAATCTTCAATAGAGGATGGCCTTTCGGTAGATGGCACAAACAAGTGGAGGGGACCTCAACCAATTTGGCGTGTGCAACTGGAGGCAGCTGGCTCGTAACCGGGCTGGCTGCAAAGGTTTGTTGAGGTTGAGGCCCAGATTCACCCCGGACTGTAGCGCCAACTAAGTAAATATGTAAGTAATAGCTGGAAGAACGAGGTAAATCGCTATTTGTACTGTACATACATATATTTCTCTTTTTAAAAAATCGCTTTGTACCGGACGCAATACGTGTTGTATGTATGTAATTTATTGATTCTAAACAAAACCCCATAAACTATATAAAAAATGTTCCAATGCACAGAATTGCTTTGGAAATCATTCATAATCCTCGCTAAATGTGAGATCACATCATAGTGCATGATCACATCAAAATCATCCTGGGACGAATCAGACAGCATCTCGAAGGCACACTCGATGTCGAACAAGCAGGTTTCCACTCTAGATTCACCTGTGTCAACCACATCAACACTGTTCATCTATTTTGAGAAGGCGTTCGATAGTGTGAACAGGGAGTTTATTTGGCGTGCCTTACGCAGAAAAGGTATTCCCGATAAACTAATTGCTATTATCAAAGCTTCCTCTACACAGAGGAATATGAAATCCAAAGTGGGATAAGACAAGGCTGTATTTTTTCACTAATTCTATTCCTATTGGTGATTAGCGATTATCTTCGTGGACTCTTACATCCTAACTTAGGCATATTATTAACTACGCTGACGATGTATGCTTACTCTCACACAGAATTATAGACTTCCACCAAATGCCAGCAGATGTGGAGAGGGAGACAGGCGTTAATGTAGGTATTAAATAAATTAAGTCAGGTTACGTCGAAAGACATAGATTAAGTGTTAAGATTAGATTAGAGCCCCCGCATGGGACAAGTAAGTTAGTATAAGATAGTTAACTTAATTAAGCTGGTTTTAGCGTTTTTGTTAGCACGTAAGATATTCTGAATTTAAAAATAAAAATGCATTGAAAATGAAATGAAATGATGATAGTTCCACAGCGAACCATGCTATGCAATGGAACCCTTTAACTCAGGTTGGCAGAAGACCTGGTGGTCCGAGGAGAACATGTCGCAGAACAGTCGAGAAGTACGGCAGTTGGGGAAAAGATGGGGAGAGCTCAGACACATTGCCAGAAACTATACACGATGGCGCGCAGGCGTAGCCGAACCCCCTAGGACCCACAAGGGGATACAGGACATATGTAAATCATCATATCACCATCAAGGAAAAAAAAATTGTCAATGTTCATAATTTAAACATGTAGGTGCATACATATATGTATATATATATACATGTATTGTACATACAAGAATATGGATATTCTTGTGATATACTATAAACTGTGCTATAAATGTAACTTTATTTGGCATTGAAATGAGGACTTACTCTAGGAAACGTTTTTTGATTCGGGGAGGTGATTCTGGCTAATCCCAACCGCAGGCAAGAGAAGTATAGAAGAGAAATATTATATTATTCGGGATAAGAAAAAAAAAAATATAAAAGAAAACAGACTTAGATAGATAATTCACCTTTTCAGCAAAAATTACTTGCTGTGCCCCAACTTGAGCGAAACTTTAAGCGCAAATAGATATAAGACAAAGCTTTTACGTTTAGTATATACTTTAACCATTTCACGCGGTTTCTTATGATTTTCCAAAGTTAAGTTATCAAATGCCTCAAATAATAGGTTGTACAGTACGGAAAGATATTTTTGTCTGAAAAATTCAATACATTATTAAAAATATAATCCCCTCTATGAATAAATGCAAAATACATTTTTCGTAGAGATAATCCTATTTTTTTTGTGTAAGATCTAAATTATATAAAATGCAACGCAGCCAGAACGGTCAAGAAGCCTTTTATTATTATCATTATTATTATAAGTTATAAGTTTATTAGGCGAACCCCACAGGCGGATCAGTAGAAATGCGGTGAAGTGGGAGGGTTGTGATCCCTTGTTTTCGGATTATAACCTCGCTGATAAAATGATGAAGAAGAAGATTATTATTATAAGTTTATTGACCTGCAATTAATTACATATATATATATAGATCAGCACTGGCTACCAGAGCTTCGGCTTTGCGTTTTTTTTAAGTTTGTATATATTGGTATGATATTCTGAAAAAATAGTTTATTATAAAGGAAATAAGTATTCATTAAAGCCTAGCCCGAGCTAAATAACATTTTCACTGGACGGGGAAACTTAAGCGTAATGCCCACTACCTTTTTTAGGAGACATCTAAATTTCGTGTTTATTTCAAAGTTAATCACTTTGAAAACAGAGAAAATGTGTGAATATGATCAGCTCTGCCAAACCACTGTTTATGTGATTTTTTGTTGGCTTTGTTCCTGCTCTTTTTCTCTCGTGTACCTGCAGATTGTAGATTAATGTAGAAATGGGATTAGGACACCTTATCACAGCGGCCACATTGGGCATATTGTGATTTCCTCTCATCTTATAGCTCACTCAATATATTCGATTTGGTGATGAAGTCTACTATGCTTTTGAGGGAGCTTGCAGATAGGTCTTCTGCTTCAAGGTAGAATTTACCTAAATAACGACGACGTGTTCTGATTAAACAGTTACAGTGACATAAGATGTGTCCTGCTGATTCTTCGTCTTCGTTGCACATTTTGCAGATGCTATTCCCATAGCGATGAGATGTTTTTTTTGCCCGACAGTGGCTATTCGAATCTGACTCCTAGTTAATTGTATGGGTTGTTTCGTTCTTTTAAGGGAAGTATTTGGCAGAAAGATCTTGGCTTATCTGTTACCTTCAGTTTCCATCCAATAATGATGCCCTTTTTCTTTTAGCCAATTTTTGATACAGCTTTTTGCCATATTCCCTGGTAATCCACAGAATGGTCTTGGCATCATAAAGTTTGACGCAGCTCCTGTTCCGGCTAGCAAGTCAGCTTTTCCGTTTCCTTCCTTTCGCGTACCTACACCTGAGTTTGACGTTTGATTTTTAAAAAGTGGAAAACTATTGTTATTCAATGCTTTCGTTTGCTTTTTCGTAATTTTATTTTTCTTTAAGAGAATTTTACCCTCACTCTTTGAAATTTGACAAACTACGAATTTTAATGCAAAAAAAACGCGAATAGACGTATTTCTCACAAGAGTGTATTGGAATGGTATTTCACTAGCAGTCCATAAGTATTTGTATTAAGTCAATGATTTTGATTATATTCAAATGTTTGCAAACACTTATTTTTTTCTTTATTATTTTCCCTTAATTTGTTAATGTTATTTAAAAAAACATATGTATATGCTCGAATTTCTTTTTAGCTGCGAATGTGCTAAAAATGAATTCGATTAGAGATTTATTGTGTAACCCACTATAACTGCACTATCAGCGAATAAAATGGCATAATATCCCTTGCAGACAAACTGCCGTCAAACACCACTCCTATCTCGCTTCCACCACCAATAAATCTATTTTCGTCAGTGACGACAAGAAAAATGTTCAATTTCCTCTCAAACAGCCCTGAACCTGAAACTGATGGCAGTTCTTGTGCCACTTTCGAACAGTACTTTCCACTCACCTGAGGACTAGTGAAATCAAAACGCAACAACAAAACACGCAGTGATAAGAAGACTTATCTGACACCAACTCCAGAGAGCGCCACCCACCGGAGAGAATCAGCTGCTGAGGAAATTAAAAAAAACGATAAAAACTTCCCACTTCGTTCCACAAATCCAGCTCTTCAGCTCAGTGAGCCAAGGGAAAATCGTTTTGCCCCTCAGTTTCTGGAAATTGTCGCAAAGTGGCGGGTGACGGATTACCAATATTCGACATGTTGAGATTTTTGGTAAGTTAAATTCGTGCGTAAACCTGGAAAATATTCAGCCAAATACGAGGAAAATCTTCAATCACAAAGTAATTATGTAATTTCGTCTATTTTTAGTTGACATTCGGCGCGGGGATATACACCGGAATGTACATCACACAAAACTATGACGTATGCATGCGATTGGGGGCGGAAGAATCTTTTTCTTAACAAATTATTCATGTTTTTCTTGCAGGTGCCTCGAGTCGATGAACCTGGCAAAATTGTAGATAAAATTAAGGCTTACGTCGACGAGCATCGTAAAAAGTGAAAAGACCACAACACTGTCATACAAATGATGGAGAGAGTAGACCCGCTCCTGTTATTATTTTGTGGTGTTTTCCTGCTAAGTAATTATGTATATTTAAGTTAAATTCTCAATGTTGCAACAAAAAGATTAATTTATATTTTAATGCAGAAAAAAATGTGAAAAATACAAATGAACAAAAAGAAGTGGAATTTTTTTTTTTTTTTTTTCATTCCACTCTTTGTATACGCACATCGTGTGAGATAAAGCGAAATGGAGAATAGAAATGTTAATTGGAGAGGTGATAACAATGGCAGTGAGATTTTCAACGATAGATTTCGTAATTGGTAGCATTCGCCGGGTGCTCATTGGAATGCCTTTCTAGTTTGCAACCAGTGATGAGGCATAACTGCCGGATGGACTTTGATTCGAATGGTAGTGAAATACGTGGGGGATGTGCTCCAGAGCACATGCTATCATTCCATTTCATTCTTATATTGCGGGTAACAAATTATCGGCGTGGACTTTGACTCGGAGAAAATCAACGAATGTGAAAAGTCTGAAGATTTTCATAACCGTCACGAGTCGTTACTGACACAGGGGTCACCGACCGGCAAGAAATTTCTGTGACAGAGAAAGTTTCGTGTTCCGTATGAGGTTCGCGAAGGAACGGTCACTTGGTTCAACAAGTTCTGCATCACATACCTACTCTTTTTAGAATCGCCGTACTCTGATCTCATTTTGGAAGTGATTTGGGAAAAGTTCGAGCCCTATTATCGTTCGTTGGTTGAACGCATTACAGAATTAGTGTATTTGCGAATTG
The DNA here is from genome assembly GCA_945910035.1 of Brachypalpus laphriformis. NCBI lineage: Eukaryota > Metazoa > Arthropoda > Insecta > Diptera > Syrphidae > Brachypalpus > Brachypalpus laphriformis. Next base: position 164,950,878 of record OX246756.1, read on the forward strand.
GTTGGTTGGTTGGTTTAGGATCGGCCCTCGATGAGGATGTACTTAGACCAGAGAGTAGGTCCATTGTACTACCGATGTGTAAGGCGGGTGGGTCACCCTCTTACTCTTGGAACCATTTGCTTCGTTGGATGAAGGCGTGAATGCCGTGCAGGCGTTGCCGAGATCATTAAGATCATTGTAGGAGTATTCACCCAGTGTGGCCTTCCTGATGTTGGCGAGCGCAGGACAGGCGCACAGGAGATGACTGATGGTCTCTTCTTCCTCTTCATCTCTGCAGCTTCTGCAGAAGTCATTATGAGTGATACCTAATCTTTGGGCATGTCTTCCTATGACGCAGTGTCCAGTGAGGACATTTGTTATTTTTGAGAGGGTTCCTCTCTTGTGCTTCAAGAGTCCGATGGACCTGGATTTATTCAGGGTTATCGTGGATAAATTTTCCCTCGGAATTTTTTCCCCGAACAAAAATTAGGTATCTTAAAAATAGAGGAAATAAATCCGCGGAAAATAAATAGGTAGGTATCATGAATTGCAATTCAGGAGCATTTTCAACGCAATCGCGATACTTAATTTTTCCCCGATGAATTTTTTACTATTTTTGAAGATACTTATTTTTTGTTCGGGGGAAAAATTCCGAGGGAAAATTTATTCGCGATAACCCTAATTGAGTGTCGGCCAGAGCTGTCTGGCGGTATAACATTGGTCTAGATGTTGCCATCGATGATGGGCTACTTTCTCGGCGTCAATTTGAATAAGGTACTTAACATAAGACGTTGGCGCTTCGATGTCGGTGATGCTTATGCTATCTGTACCAGAGGAGCCTTGTCGTACTAGTTCGTCGGCTGCACAATTCCCCGGTATGTCACAGTGACCTGGTACCCAGCAAAGGGTGAGGTTGTACTGACCAGCTATCTCGTTAAGAGATATGCGACAGTCTTTCACTGCATTAGATCTCGTAGTGCTGGATGCGAGGGATTTGATGGCTGCCTGACTGTCGACGTAAATAACAATATCAGGTGTTGATAGTGTGCTAGCTGCTAGCCAGTCAGCGGCTTTGCGAACTGCGGTGATTTCGGCTTGAAAAACGCTGCAGTGGTCTGGAAGGTTAAAGCAGAGGTGTATGTCCAGATCTTGTGAGAAAATTCCGGCACCGACTCCGTCCTTGGTTTTGGACCCGTCCGTAAAAATTGACAGCGATTCGTTGTAAAGGACATTTCGTTGCGTCCACTCACTTCTGTCCGGTATCGAGTGCGTGTAGCCCTTGTTAAAATCATATTCAGTGGGCAGATGGTCAGTGGAATTGGGAAGATGACGGTGCATCGAAAGTATATTGGCGTGTCGTGTTTGGAGCCTCTCAGTCTTATTGCCGAGCTGACAGTATTTGCGAATTACTCGTCACTTGATATTTTGATTTACGAACTAAGATCATGTTTCTTATTTGTAACTTATGCTCATACATTTGCTTTCCAACTACAAAGTTGAGTACGTTTCATAGTTTCGAACTTGCTGCACCTGTATAATTACGGAAAATAAACTACTAAAAAATGTATAGCTTATGGCACTAAATTATATTTACAGCACTGAGTGCAGTAAAGGATTATAATGAACTTGGTTCTATTACCACCCATCATATAATTTACCTAAAGCCCTTGGTTTTCCACCATCTTTTATTTCCTGGATTAGGTCATACTTAAAAAATCGACAGTACAGTGTCCTCGTCAGAAATTCTGTACCCAATCCACTTAAGGCCACCTCCGGTGTTCCTCAATGCAGTTACCTTGGGCCGGTCATCTTTGTCTTAACAATAAACTATGTTGGATTCATCTTAAAAGACTCTGATCCATGCATGTACGCGGACGATAAAAAATCTTTAAGATAATTTCTTCTTCATCAGATGCTGTCTCTCTGCAATCCGATCTGTACTTGTTCTTGACATGGTGCAAATATAATTTCGTAAAGCTAAATGTCAGTAAATGTAAGGCTATTACCTTCTCACGCAAGCGTCTTCCTTCTTCCCCGAGGACCTCGTACTTCCACAATAGACCCGTTCCTTCAGTCAATTCAATCTGAGATCTAAGTATTATCTACGACAGAGAAATCAACTTCCGCTCACATATTGATCATATCATCAATAGAGGTAACTCTACCCTCGTTTTCATGGCTGGTCCAAAGAATTCACCTTTGTCAGGTCCATCCTCGAATACACAAGTCAAGTCTGTTTCCCCCACCATGCCACCCATTCTTTCAAAACTGAAGCCGTGCAACGTAGATTCATCCGTTTCGCCCTACGTGGTCTTTTCTGGGCTGGCGGATATAACTTGCCTCCATGCGAAGGCCGACTAAACCTCATCAGCTTACAAACTCTTGAAAAACCCCGGCAAATTATCAACATACTTTTCGTGCAGCAGTTATCAGTCGGTAAAATTGATTCCCCGCTCAACTTCAAAAGATTTTCCTTAACACTAACCCTCGCAACCTTCGGCCTGTACCCCTCTTCCGTCTCGATCTCCACCGCACCAATTACTGTCACTTCGAACCCATGTCCAGGATGTTGCGTTTTGCAACACACTGGGCTTCCGCCTCAGCCGATCTTCCCTCAGAAGGTACATTTTCGCCTTATGAACCTTTCCTCTCTACGAAATGAACCTTTCCTTCACTTTCTTATACTGTAATCCCTCGATTTATGTCGTCTCGATTTACGTTGTGAAAAATTATGAACCTTGCCTCGTTTAACGAACGTCGTCCTATCTCTCGATTTACGTTGTCATATTCGGGGATTTTCTTAGCCGTTTAGTTTTAAAATTGCTTCACTTAAGCAGTTTAAATGAAACTTAATCGGGGATTCCCATGGTTTGTTTTTCCTTGACAGTTAAAGAGTGATATTTTTCAAGTATTTAGGGATTCACACAAATTAAAATTTGACATTGTTTGTAATTTTTGTACTTCTCGGCTTACGTCGTCTCGATTTGCGTCCACATTTCTTGGAACACCTCTCGACGTAAATCGAGGGATTACTGTAGTTGTATAGAACTCTTACTTTAAGTCTTGTTTTAATTTAGTTATTTAAGTTCTCCTTTATTAGTTTTAAGTTTAGCTTCAAGTTAGTTGCTTGTATTAAGCTTAAATAAATAAATATTAGGCGTTTTTCTTTTTTCGTTCAGAGCAGAGTGAGAAATACCCAGCGCCGGATTTAACTTTTTTATGCCCTAGGTTTTATAGTGAGCGGTGCACCAGTTTTTCACTTTTGTTGTTATATACTTCCAAAGGATAGATGGAATAATTTATTCATAAAGAACAAAGTAAGGAGAAAAGTCCTTTGCAAACATATAATTTTTTTAACCAGAAGTCTTTTAACCGAAATATTACTAAATAGGAAAAAGTGTTATCTCTTTTTGTGGCGCCCCTTCTGTGGTGATGCCCTAGGCCGGAGCCTAGTGCGTCTTATTATAAATGCATCACTGGCAATACCCTACATTTTTGTGTTTAAGTTTTCTATTGCCAACCAAGACGAACCTTACAGGCGGATCAGTAGAAATGCATTGAAGCGGGAGAGTTATGATCACTTGTTTAGTGAAATAAAAAGACAAATAAGGATTTCTATTGCCAAATTAGTCGAGTTTATTCGCCTAATTCAAGTCTCTTCATATAAATTCATATAAATTCCTACGAATTTTTACGAATTAATCGAATTCCCTTTCTTTACACAAAAATCTTTAAAAAGAGGTAGGCAACATGAGAGTAAAGCATTACCTCTCAATGAGAGAACTTACAAATTCTTGTCCATTAAATTTCATATTTCAATGGATAAGGATAGGCAAACTCTTAAACTGTTATCAGTTGATATGTGCATGCATAAAGCGAAAAAAAGTGAATTGATAAAACAAATAAATTCACTTATTGGTCGAGTTCCACATATTCCTTACAATCTGACGGTGACTATCAGATACAAAAACTTGAAAGTATCTAGTTCCACCATCGCAGTAAAGTTGTTTGACATTCATTAAACAATGATGAAACCCAAAAAAACGACGTAATATTTTTTGGACTTTTTTTTTGTTGCTACACTGATAATACTGTGATTAATATTGACCACTAAAATTATCAGAAACTTCTATTTATATTATCGTTCGCAATTGCACGAAATATTTACGAAATTGATAACGATGCAGCTTAACTTTGTAAAAATGATATTTATGCTGAAATCGATATTTAGATAACATAATTGGGAATTCTTTCTTTTGTGTTAGTCATAACATTTTGGGAAGCTAACAGTATGCTACGCTGCAAATATTTAAAAATAGGTAATACAATGAAGAAGATAAATGTTTGTAATAGCTTGTTTAAAAAACGGTGTGTGCCTCACCCACATAAGCACATGGTTGAAGAGAAACTTCAGCTCAATAAAACGTATTACTTTACGCACACGGAGCGCACAACAGCTGATGCATCTACTAAAGCGGCCATACACCATTCAATTCGATTGTAAACTGAGTTGTCAACTGAATTGATACTTGACCACACACTACATCAACTGAATCGGAAGACTTTGCTTCAACCGTCAAAATTATAATTTGTTTTCTGCAAAAAAAAAAATAAATAAAATAATAAATTGGAATAATAATCCAAACATTCTATTTGAATTTAAAGTCATGTTTTTTTTGTCTATTTATTTTCTTAACACCCAAGACAATTCAAATCATTGATTACCACAGCTCAAACACAACTGGCACTAAGATTTGACAGCAAATCAACCAATTCGGCCACACACGATTCAACTCAGTTGAAAGACTTTTCATTCAACTTGGGAAATTCAAAATCTTTTGATTTTTTCGCAACCAACTTCCCAACCGTCAAATCGATCAAATGACTATGCCAAACACGGGTTGATTTTGATTTGATTTGACTCAGTTTACAATTGAGTTGAAGTATGTATGGTGCGCTTAAATTAACATGACCGGATTGAGAGATCGGATTGACACAGGATTGAGTTTCGATTCGCATTTTCGCTTAGAATTGAAACGAAAGAGGATTGAGTTCGATACTTCTTCCCCTGCACGTGCAGTTCCTTTTCTTTTCCTACTCTCTTATCTTTCTCTATCTGTCTAACTCGATCTTTCGATCGGCATTTATATGCAAAATCTTAGCTAGATCCCAGAAATCTTTGTGATTTGATCGAGTCCGTTTGCGTTTATGTAGTACTCGAACCTATTTGAATCCGGATTCAACCTGGCATGTAAACGAAGTTATCGACACCGATCTAAGCTCGTAGTTGACTTTTATGGGCATACGCTACTCATCCATATTTCTCTTATACATCTACTCATCGCTCTCACGCATATGCAAACACACATTCAAACTTACGCCGTGGCTCTGGCATTTCATTTTCCGGATGATGGCCCAGATGACTACCTTGTGGGATGCCAGAAGATTCTTTTATTACGAGATATGTAAAGCGTTCGACCTTTACCAATTGCCTTTTATCACTTAATTAGAAAACCTCCTTAGCATTGAAGAGTGAAAACCCAATGATGTACTCTATCAAAGCTTTTCTAGAATCTATATAGAGTCTACTTATAAAGCGAAAAAAGTAAAATGGCAACAACATGCGGTGTTCCCAAATGGTTTTCCATCTAAGCACTAACCGCCCCCGATGCTGCTTGGTTTCGATGATCGGACGAGAGTGGTTGATCGTTTCGTGTTTGGTTTTTATGCAAGGTCAATCCAATTCACTAGTCTCACTAAAGAAGTTTCACTTCAGTAAATAGATAAATAAATAAAAACGTTTATAAGATGCCACATACTATTGTACTATGTGTATCTTCTAAATGGACATGGAAAACACATATGTACATACAATCATACCTCGCTATACGGCCGCTCTTTTTACGGCTTATGACCAAATATCAGTTGACGGTTTAAAATGTTTCGATATACGGTGAAGAAATTTTATGCAGGTATGTATTTCAAACCGACAAAATAAGAATCGAGGAATCTCAGATTTATTTTACCGCCCTGCGAACTTTTCGTCATGATTTTAAAATAAAATCAATGTTGCCTGTTCGTGAGTAGATTAGTCTGTATATAATTTTGGCTTGTTTTCAGCGGAGAAATTACTACACAAATATATTTGGTATATACATAAATATTAGAGTTAATTTCTTTTAATCACGACTCAGAAGAGCATAAAATGCCACCGAAACTTTATTTGGATTTGGGTGGTGATAAAAATATAAAGAGAAGCCAAAAATATTTTAAGCTGTTTATATTTGTAGTGCGGGCAGGACTTGCGAAATCTACCATACAAACATTACGGGATAATAAGGATAAAATAAAGACACATTCCCAATCAGTTGCTCCTTCAAGCGTTGCAAAATCAACTCGCAAAAGATGGACATTATGGAGGAAATAGAAAACTGGGCATACTGATTGAAGGTAACAGCCAACAGAAGTTGCCAATGACGCATATGACAACCCAAGAAAAGCAGAAAGCATTTTTGAAAATTTTAAATCGAATGTTACATTTCTAGCCAGCGGAAGTTGGTTTGAAAAGTTAAAAAATCGACATAATTTGCATAACATTAAGATTTTAATTACATTACAATCAAAATGCATTTCGAATAAGAAATTATCAGATTGTCTTGTTAAATTTTGTTTCAGTCGGAACCCTAAGATTTATAGCTATATGGTTGCTTTGCACCCAACATTTCTGGAGCGCATCTCGGCCGTAAAGCGAGGTATTAGTGTACATAGAAAAATGCAAATCAATGAGCGAAAAAATATAATTCTTTGACACACGACTATAGAAAATTAAAATAAAAAAACATACAAAGCTAATATTTAAAGAGTTTGTTTGCACACAGACGGATTCTATTCTTCTGTGTTGCTCCTTGAGAACTAGTCATTGCAAACATGAAAAATTGCATGCCTCGTAAACTGTCGAAGATTTCAAAATCGGGCTTATTTGGCACTATAGAGTATAGATCCAAAGGTACCCAACTACCATGTATTATTTTGTGGGTTAAATACTTTCGAAAGTAGAGGGGACACAACAGACAGTGAGCGAAAGCAATAGAATAACCGTAGAATATTTACGAAATCCCTGGAAAGATAAACTCAACAGACAGGCAAATTTATTTTTAGTATCGAAGACTACTGGTATTGTTAAAATAATTAATACTTTCTTAATACGAAAGCGTACTGGAACTACGAAATTTTACAATTACATTGTCTACACTTGGAATCTGGAACGCGTAATCAAACAAAGCTACCGTCGGTAATGTCATCTGTAAAATAGGTAATAAAAGCAAATCAGTGTAGAAAAAACATTTCACTGTCAAGTTTCCTCATCGGATAGCTTTTTTTTCCAAAGTTTCTACTAAAATTAATAAATTACATACATAACAATGGTTAAAGTAGGGAGACCTCGTTCCCATGGGTATAAAAAGTTTGGGTTCAACCTTGTAAAGCAGAAGAATAAATTCGTGGCAATATGTCTAGTATGCAGGAGAACTCTGCAAAATACAGCATTCATCCGCCTAAAGGGTCATCGGTAATTTGTTGTTTACACATTTTCACTTTCCATACGAGTCTATAAATAGCTTTGCTTCTCCATCAGGAATATATGCAAACCCGGGTCGGGGAATAGTTGTCCGCCAGAACCACATTGTTCCACGTTTGTCCCAGGTGATGATACCTTTAGTCTGCCGAACCCAAAAGATTTTCTCCTTCCCGATGGTGGCCCCCAGATCTCGTCGGATGGCTTCATGCAAAATGTGGTAGGTATCTCTTGTTTTAATTTTTTGAATTCATGGAAACAATTGAAATTTGGATTTATTTTTAGATGCCGGTAGATAGTGGAGCTATTGACGATGATGGAAGAAATAGTAATGTGAGATTTGTGGAAAAAAAAAACCACAGAAACCTTTTATTATATTTAGATAAGCGCAGGGATGTTTGCCCAATTGGGGTGACTACCTTAGGACGATCTGCTTGAGCTTCCTAGTCTCCTTAGATTTGCGCATAGGCTTAGAGTCACTGGTGCTGTGCACAATCTGTGATAATGCTGCAGCACAATGTTCCACCCAGTCTGGGTGATTGTCGTCTTTGAATGATCACCTCTATCAAAAACAATGTAATAAATAAATGTAACAGCCTCGGTAGTCATTTGTCCTTTTGGATAAAGCTAATTATTCTTGGCTGACGATGGAGCCATCATAAGTGAGAATCCTACATCCCTGCAACGAGCACTTGATGTGTGGGTGGATGTTTCGGAGGGAAATGGGTATCGCATTAGTTCAAAAAAGGCAGTGTACTTGGGCTGCCCAATGGAATGGAATGGAACAGTGCTTCCCAAGTGCAAAAAGTTCAAATATCAGATCTATGATCAATAGCAAAACAACCTGTGATGACGACATCAATCAACGCAGGGTGGGTGGTAGGGTGGATGAAGTGGCGAGAAAGCTCCTCTATCTTCTGTGACTGTAAAATTCCCCATAAGTTGAAAGGAAGGCTGTATACCGCAGTTGTGCGTCCAGAGCGGACAATGTACAAAAAGTATAAGAGTAAATTAACGGCAGCTGAGATGAAAATGCTTCGCATGACAGCAGGAGTGGCAAAGGTTGTTCGAATAAGAAGTTCGAAGACCCGTGGAAGCCTTCACGTCAAGGAAATCATCTTACGAAAGTTAGAGCGCGACCGGCTCAGCAGGTCTTGCCACGTTCAAAGAAGAGATAATTTGAACTCTGTTAAAAAGGCAATATGAATCGCGAGGCAGGAGAGGCATGCCTATAAACGCCTGGATCACACAAATGCGATGACATCGGCATTTCATTGGGCTCAGTAACCGAGTGATCAAAAATCGAGAGGCCTGCCCATATTTTCTGAGGTCAAATAGGCGAACCCCACAGGCGGATCAGTAGAAATGCGCTGAAGTGGAAGGGTTATGATCCCTTGTTTTCGGATCATAACCTCGCCGAAATAGGAAGAAGAAGGATAAAGCCAACCTTTACATCTAGATTGCTTAAAAGTTATTCGATGTTCTTACAGGCAGTCTGTGAAAGTAGGTTTCTTCGGACGACCAATAAGCATTTAATCAAACGGTTTAGTGTACTGGAACAATACTAAATGACAACACCTAAAATTGAAGCTTACGTCCTTAAGAAAGAGACCTGTATTGTCGCCTTTCTAAACATTGAAGGAATACACAATTGTCCTCCAACTAGGTTATGGCCATTCCAAAGTGTAGTGTTGATCTTGAGTGCACACTGGGTGACTACTACCTCTTCCATATAAGCAGCCTACGTCAATCTCTTTAAGGCCAATGAAGTCCCGGAGGTGCTGTTATATGCTGTGATTAACGTTATGCTGGCAATGGCGTACCAAAATAAATCTATACTTTTTCGTTTAGTACAGTCAACAAGGTGCAGTTGTATTACATCTCTGCCATTTTTCACTTTTTATCTCTAATGGCATTCTAAATGATTGTCCGTTCCATTGCACAATTTTTAAGCAATTTAACATTCCCCAATGCTGGCCAAAGACTTTTTAACACTTCCATGTCTGCTTCGCAAAGATATCACACAACTTCTCTCAATTGAGTGCCGTTTTCAATTCACAAAGGCTATTAGTGAAAAGAGGTAAGCAGAACACATCAAATGCATACCCGTCACCCAACTTCTATCAACGCATAGCCAAACTCTTAGCCAGATGGCGTGATTCCTTTTCATCTATTTTATGCCATGAGTTCCTCAATTCTTTTGCAGATAGGTGATAAGGACTGATATCTTTCATATTCTCTGCACATACTCGTATCAGCAATAGACCTTTAAAATAATTTGGGTGAACTGATCTCGAGACATTACAATCTATTGGCCTCCGATAGCTTATCCACGAAATTTGTTTCTTTATGTGATTTCGTTTTACTCGAATATATCTAGTTCAAACAAATTCTTACTATAGCTCACCGTTTTAGTTCCCATCACATAATAATGCAGACCTGCAAGATAGAAAGCATGAAACAGATCTCAAAAAGGTAGCAGTTCTCGATCTAATCATGGAATATAAGCACAGCCTCTTCGAAGACCCCATAGCTGATAAAACAGAAGTGTGGAAGTTAGTACTAAGAAAAGCTAAATTGGTCGGTTTAGCCGCCGAAGATAGTCATTGGACTTACGCTCGTGATTCACTATATGGCACATGGAAGAATCGAACATTGGTATGTAAACCGTTATACGTTTTTTTTTTTTTTTTCATTTAATGGGACCTATCCATTAGGCAAAAAAAGATTATCTAGAATCAGATGGATGGAATGAGAAACTAGATATTGTAGATGTAGCGATTTTAAAAATTCTGGATAAAAAGCCCCTACTTTCAAGTGCAATAGATATGTCAGATTTTAATAGTGATTGCAGCCTTGGGTGAGTATGACCATTCAAGCGATTGTGCTATGTCTTCAAATGTTTTCATTTTAGAGAATATCAGCATAACGAATCATTTCTCGAAAGTTTTCTGACCCATAAACGAAAAGATACACATAATTCCATTGACTGCGATCAAAAAACCATTATTATTCAAAAAAGAGAAGTTTCCATTCAAACATCTGATGAACTGCATGAAGCTGAGCTGAGAATAAAAAGACTCAAATGTGAAGTTCTAGAAATTGAAGTCTATAAACAAAGGCTACAAGTTCTGCAATTGGAACGTCAGCTTCAGTTGCCTTTATCTACGTGCACTGCTAAGCTTTTTCCTGAAGTACAAGTTACTCCGACTGTTAGTAATATCAAAATCGCCGAACAAATTCACGTTAATCCTGCTAAGAATAACATTGAAAATAATGAACCAGTTTATCCGACTGTGTATAACATCGAAAGTGACGAACGGGAGCAAACCGATAAAATAGAGAACAATATTGAAAGTAATAAAGGAAAGCAAGTATTTCCTACTGCAGATAACTTTGAAAATACTGAACTAAAGATGGCTACCATAAAGAGCGAATTCGACGATGGTATTTAATGCCGTAACTTGTGTCCTTGCATCATTCTTCGAGGAGGTATAAAAGTTTCTTTATTTTTATGTCGACTTGTTTAAAAAATAGAAATATGGAAAGTTTTGCCACAGTCCAAGAAATTATAATTTTAACGAATAAACACGTGCTTAGAGTTGTTCACAAAATCATCTATTTTCTCTGGTCGCTGAGCACTTCAAAAGAATACCTATAACGCAAGGCAACAATAGTTAAGTACCGCGTTGTCCTTCTTGTAACATATTTTTATTTTTTATTTTCCAGCAAACTGTCCGCAAATGAAACAGAGGTAAGGTCGGGTAGTAGAGCCTATGCGCATAGCAAATATTTTGATGATTTTTTGTGAGAATTGGAGAGCGGATATATCGCAACTTAAGAGACAAAACAGACGAGGCACAATATATTGAAATGAAATGTATACGAAGAAGTACCTGCATTAGTTAGTTGCTTTTTGATGCACGGGTAGGGGTAAAAATCATTTATGGATACTTGTAGCCCGTGCTACGAGTTATGCCCGACTCCATGCTTCTGCATGGTTACTTGCTAAAAAAAAAAAATTCCTCAGGTATCTCTGTCCTGTTGTTCCCCTGCGGCACCGCCAGTAAAGGCATTCCTCCACAGGGGCAGGTTTGACATTTCGTCATTTCTTTTAAGCTGCGAGAGCTGGCAGGATTCGTTTCTCGCGTTTCTCGTTGCTCGTTCATCTATACGCAGTTGCTGCATCATACTTATGATTACTTCATTTGTAGTCTCCCAGCTTTCACTTAAACTGCAACCAAAGTTCTTGGGATGTATTTGGAAAAGTTTCGTGTTTTCCAGTGTGTCATTACATGGCTATCACTTTCTGTTTGATGAAGATCATCCAGGATCTGCTGAAGTGCCCCTTAACTAGTAAATTTACCAATCGCCTGATATCGGTGACTAATTTACCTTCACTAGTTTGATGAACGTACGTTCTGGGGTTCTAGCTAGCTCAGTTGCTTGGCTTATAAAATCCTCGGGACGTGATTTCAGTCGCGGGTTTCTTTACTGCCATATGAGTGTTCTTCCTAACTGATCGATGGCATGTTGTGCTTGTGGTAGCATCAAGGAGTCTCCCGCTCAGTGTTAAGCATCCATTTGTGTAAACCTTGATTTTTTTCTTATGGTCGCATCCGAAAATGGTTAGATGATATCTTCAGTTTCACCAGACAGAGAAGTCTTAGTCATAATCCCCGTCTTTACAAGTATAAACCAACTACTTATGTACGAAGAACTGAACCGAGAAAGTCTCATAATTAAGAAAGAACTAACAGCAGCACTAAAAAAATGAAGCAGGCAAAGGCACCGAGAATCGATGAAATTATACCAGAGTACCTTAAATACCTCGGAGAAGAAGAGAATAAATTGAGAGTGATCTTGCACATGGTATGGACAAATCAGAAAATAGATATATTACACTGCTTCCCACGGCTCTCAAAGTATACGAGACAATACTTGAAAGTAAACTAAGAAGGACTGTGGAAGGACAACTTTCGGATGTTCAAACCTGGGGTCGAATCGCGTCCTCTGTGAACGGATAACTCGTCACGTAATTTGTATGTACGTTGTTGCTAGATCTACCAACAACACAATACAAATTACGTTACCAGTCATCTGTTGACGAAGGATTGGATTGGACCCCTGATTTCGACGAGCCCATACCTTCACAGTGCAGCAGTTCTAGAGAAAAAGCTAGCAAAAGATAAAGAACTCTACAACTGTTTTATAAACATGAAGAATGCATTCGATACCATAAGCAGAAGGGAAATCTGGGTGACCCTTAGAAATAAAGAAGTGGATTAAGTGGACTTATAAATGTTATTAAAAGTATCATATATATAAGGAGACATATAACGAGTTAGTTAGGAACCAGCAACGGCATTGAAAGGAAACGGACAAAGAAATATCCTAGGCCCGTTTTTTGTCCATCTGCACCATGAACGAAGTATTCAGGCGGTTCCAATAAAAGAGGGAAAGTTTAAAGGTTGGATTATGCACTTGCAACCGATTTCTTTATATGCTTGCGCATTTGATGATGATATTGAGCTCTTTGCAAACTATGAACAAAACTTGAAAGTGTGGACAGACATCATGACATTACAAAACCTACAGCTCAATGACGGAAAAAACAAGTAATAGTAGTAAAAGATGGAACAAGGGTGGTAAAAGTGAGTGTAGATTGAGAGATATTTGAGCAAATAGAGAAGTATAAGTGTCTAGGAAGCGTCATTAAGAGCAAGGGCAACTCGGACGAGGAATTGAAGACAAAGATATAAAAAATTCTAGACCATAAGGAAATAACACGACCCAACAAATTATCAATATTTAAGTCTATGTGCCTACCAGTACTACTGCATGGAGGAGAAAACTGGACGACAAGAAAATCAAATCCAGACCATCGAAGTGAGATACCTTCGAAGAGTACTAGGACGGAGGAGAATTGAAAGGAAAAGAAATGAAAAAATCCGAAAAGAGCTGAATGTGGAATCGGTGAAGAAAATTATGGAAGCTTAGATGGTTTAGACACTAAGTGAGGATGGAAGACAACAGGCAGAAGAAAATCTGGGAAGAACAGATGAGGAAGACCCAGAACTGGAAGAAATAAAGAACATGTCTGAAAGAAAGACAGAAACAGAATCATGGCATCGTAAGGTCTAAGGAGACCGGATTACAACATATGTACGAGTATAACATTTGAATAGTGCATTAATTTTTAATTTATTTGTTAAGACACTAAATACAAATTTATTACTAACCAAACCGAACATAAAATGGTACTTTCCCGCCCGAACTCTTATTAAATAAAAGACACTCCACCGCCGTAGTATTCCAGCCTTGTCTGTGGTTCCACAAACGCCAACCAGTCCGATGCATGAGTCGGTAGCAGCCCCATGCTCTGACATTTGTACAACGCCAATCCGATATTCGCCAGATTGCCCAAGAAGTAGACCAACTTCTGCCCGCTGCCTTGTGCTCCATCGGCCAGCTTCGACGTGGTTTGTGTTGAGAACATCGCCTTAATCGGACGAATCAACATCATACCGACCATCATTATGGGAAAAATGGAAATCGAGTTCCCTGACATGTACATTATGAAGAGATTCATTGGAATCTAGAATAGACACAGGGATTAGTTGGACCCAGTGGCCGCTGAGATTCGTGTTACCTGTTTCAATGGTCCTAGAGCAAGATCCCATGATCTCTTTATAACCAAGTGATGATCCTTGACCACTTCGGTTTGGTTAATCAATGCAGAGGGATTGTAGCCTGGTGGCGAAGGCAGATCTGTATTTTTACTACGAGGAAGTGGGTTAATTTTATTTCAATATAGGATCGGATTGGCCTTACTTGGTGTTGAAGTCTAGCGACCATTTGGACTTCTTTGAGGCATTCTTTGAGGACATTTTCTTTGGTTATTTGTTGCAAGACAAGGGGAGTTGATTACTTGTGCCTCAGTAGCGAAAATTCTAGTTTTTTTGATTTGTCAAAAATATTCAGAAGTGTCAAAACGGTGCGGCGAATTGTGATTGGTTCGCTATTCTCACCACGGCTGGTGGATGTGCTCGGAATCTTTTGAAAGCAGTGGTGTGTTCGAATCGAGCAGACATTTTTTTTTTCTTTTAAGCAGCGTGTCGATTGTGTATGACCAATTTTTGCTGTTTGCTTCACATTGAACATAATTTAAAACTTGCTGAAATAATGGGATATTCATGTTCATATTCGTAGCCTTCCTAGTTCTTCGTTGTTCTGTATGTCGTGTTCTTTTACGTCCGTCTTCTTCTATTTCGGCGATTCGGTTTTATGGTCCGAAAACAAGGGATCATAATCCTCCCAATTCACCGCATCTCTACAGATCCGCCTGTGGGGTTCGCCTATTTGACCTCAGAAAATATTGGCAGGCCTCCTGATTTTTGATCACTCGGTTACTGAGGCCAATGAAATGCCGATATCGTCGCATTTGCGTGAACTAGTCGTTTACAGGCCTGCCTTTCCTGCCTCGCGATATCTTTGGAACGTTCATTTTTAACAGGGTTCAAATGATCTCTTCTTTGAACGTGGCAGTACCAGCTTTTGCTTTCGTCATCGTGTGCAATTTTATTCATTAATTAAACCCTATACAAAACTAAGTCAGATTTTAGACAGTTAGATAAAATCTATGCAGCTGCCCTATTTTCCTGTCATGATATTATGCACTCTCAACGTACTCAGATTTTTCCAATTGATTTATTCGACATCAATTTTAAAACGGTTCTTGCTCTTTTGCTCAACAAAATTTGGCAGAAAAAAATTGCGTTTATTACATTTAGTCATTTTTGCTTTCCCTATCGTTAAATATGTATTTGTTCCTCGGAAGAAACCGCCGCCCCAACGAATATTTATCATCAGTTTCTTTTATTTCATAACATACATATATACATGCAGATATGAGCTCTTTAAGTCGAAGAGCTTAAAAGTTACAAAGGCATGACAGAATAATTGGCAGGAAATCACCACTTACCTCGTTGGTATGAAACATTGACAAAACTAACTTTCTTCTAAAATCAATTCAAGTTTTTAACTTTATTCTTAACACTTGACAAATTTTGCAATAAAAAATCCAATGCTGTCCACTGGGCAACTTCTGGTACTGTCCTCTGGTCCAAAACGCTGTACAAATTTCCTGCAATTGCAAAGATATGAGTCCAATTACTCCCTCTTTATCACATGTACAAATTAACTACCTCTGTTCATTACTCAAACCAGCATCCTCAACCCCAGGACCTCCGAAAATAGGCACGGCTTCAACCAACTGCATTTCCGGAAATTGCTGCAAAACCCACGTAACCATGGCTTCATTCTCATCCTCAGTTATGCTACAAGTGCTGTAAACTAGCACTCCGTTTGATTTCAATAGCCCAACTGCGTTTTTGAAAAGTTTCCTTTGCACTTTGGGATACGATTTTAACATCTTTGGTGTCAAATTGTTAGAAAGTAATGGTCGATTGCCCAGCGCACTACATGGTGCATCCAAAAGAATGCGATCAAAAGTGCCGGCAGCAAATGGTGGAGTATGTAATTGTACCTCACCTTCTTCACTCAGCACTTTTGTAGAATCAAAAGCAAATACTTTTACTGATTTTAGTTGATAGGTTTCTATTTTTCTGCGTACTAGGTCCGCCTTTCCCTCCGTTTTATCCAATGCTATCACAGTGCCATTGTCACCCATAAGCTCAGCTATGTGCGTCGTCTTGTTTCCAGGGGCTGAGCACATGTCTAATATTACTTCTCCCGGTTGCGGATCCAAAACTCTCACACACACTATTGAAGGAAAATTCTGTAAAAGCGCATCTTTAGATGAAAGATCACCAATTGATGGAACTCCAGAGATTGTGGAATGCATTTCAATAGCGATGCCATGATTAACAACATTTTCGCCATAGAGTTGATATCGCTGCATTTTTACTTCTCCCGTACCAATGAAAACTTTGCGATCAGAATCAAAGACTGTGTTGGTGCCTTTTTTACACGTTCCCTCTAAGTCGGCAAAAACGTTAACTGACTCTCCCAGTTTTGTACCACTCTGCATTGAAAGAACTCCGGGAGCGAAGACGTGAGCACCTCGCAGTAGTGCAGCTCCACAACCAGTATCAACCATAATCTCTTTGCTGTTTTTACATAGAAATATTGGAAGGTTGTTTACGGCTGATATGCAGACGACTTCAGGAATTGCATTTATTGTGAAGATGTCTGGTATGCGGTCATACTTCCCGAATAAAATTGATTCGAGTTTATTTTTGAAATTATCCGTAGATGAGGTGAGTAGATTGACGCGATAAGTGGTTATGGTTGGCGTTCGACAAAGCCATTCCAAAAGAAGGTTTAATCCAGGTTGCTAATAGAAAAAATAATATATACGCATGTCTGTATAAATAGTGTTTAAGGCTATATAGGCTATACTACGTTCTACTTAAACAATTATTAACAGTACCGCATAAGTAAAGTACCTAAATATCGCCTCTTCGTGACAAAACTGTATCAACTGAAAAGTTAGTTTTGAGAAAAACAAATGTGTATAGCCAACAATAAATCATCTATAATAACTTAAGCGCTAATACCAAGGAAAAAATAAAGCTAGATTAACACGCTTTATAAGGTTGATAAAGTATTGTTTGTTTAGTTTAGTTTTAGAATCGTATTTTATTAAAATTAGGAAAATCGTGATTTTTAAGTTACTATAGTTTTGTCACAACGCAGGGGTGTGATATGTATTGTGCATACTTGTTTTCTGAAAAGTGGTATAGATGGTATCTAGCCCTTAACCTAAAAGCTAAAATTCAACACAATACGTCATCGTAAACACATTAATTTTGACATATTCAACACGTCGCCTCATCACCATTCCACCACCCTCACATCATCGTGGCTAGCTGACATTTTATGTGTGGTGCCAAACTCAGTTCGTCACACTAAAATTTTTTCTCCAATCCAATCGGAAATTAATTTTTATCAATTATTTCCATAAGAGTTCTGTGTTAATACTGTGAATATATAAACTGTGCTACTTACATTCCGTGAAAACAATTGTGATTCAACAAGTTGGTTCTTTAAAAAAGGTGATTTTGGATAAAACATAATTTTTTCCTTGTTTCCCTCCGGCCGGAATTTTTTTTCTTCCCACTTTTTGCACAATGCGTGTTCACTATTGGGGAAATAGAACTAGAATTTCTCACTTGATGAGGGGTTGCACATAAAGAGGGGGAGTTTTTAGATGTTTTATGAAATGCCGATCAGGCTGTGAAACAAGTTTTAAAAGAATTGTAATTTTTTTTTTTTTTTATTGGGTAGAAAAATTTTTCGTATTGGGATGTGGTGGAGTTGGAATTTGTTAGTTTGGAGCGCCATCTATGGGTTCTATATCAATATTGACGAAAGTGATGCTTGCAAAATATCTATTCTGTTATCGAAGTCGATGATTTCCAGATTATAGAGTCGGCATTTCCTTATTCAATCGAAAATTAGAAACAAATTTTAAGTGGGAAATACATGATACAACCGTCGTATCGACTTGTGTTGTACGCAGCACACACGTACAATCTGCGTACGATTTACCTACAACCAACAATTTTATTCAGCCATTTTACACATACACAACATAATTTTCATACAATCTGTGCCTGTGACAGCGCTTGTACAGTCAAGACCATGCGGCCATACGATTTCGGTACAACGGTCGGTTGTTTGGATACACGATACAATTATCGTATACAACAGCTAAGCTGTCAAACCGTTGGTACAACAGTTGTATCATGTATTTCGCTTTTTACACCGAGTCTCAAAGACATTTGTTTCAAACTACATCTCAGAATTTTTTTTTTTTATTCGGTGTGCAAATTTTGTCAAGACATTTCATCTTCGTATCGGGTAAGAGTAAGCAACGACCAATTCTTGCCTTGACATATTTATTTCAGACTTAATGTCGTAGTAAAGCTCAAATTTTTAGTCCCTGTCGAATTTATTTCAGGGTTTATGTCCACAGGGATTGCAAGAAAAAAAGAAATGAAATGATTTCATGAAATGAATTAATTTAAATAATTTGTGGTCAATTGCTTCACATATTTCTTGCAATGAATTATTGTCATGGTTTACGATTGTCCCGATTTTAACCATGGCTTCCTTTTTACAGTTTGGAAATCAATATTCGCGAATTTTTGTTGCATTAAAGGTTTCGTCCTTCGGATAAATATGGCAGAAAATTTATTGGAGCCAGAAGCGTGATGTGTGTTGAGTAAATACCAAAGAGTTTAACACTAATCAACAACAACAATCAATGTTCATCTTAATAACGTCTGAATCCAATAGCAATTCTGAGAAGCTGTGTGCCTTAAGGAAATATATTTCATTTGCTCTCCGTTCATACCTATAAAACCTACTTGCGTGTGTATGTATGTATGTATGTGCGCACATACTTCTCAGGCAATTAAATTTCACTGTCATTAAAAATAAAAAGAAGGGAGAAGTAATTTTTGTTATGTGCATCAAATATATGAATCCCCTTGAAACATTAAATGTACATTGAAGGGCGTAGTATCAACTTATGAAGTCCTACTCCAAAGTAAATATCAAGGCTAATATTTTCAGCTAACTGACGAAAGGTACCGTCTTCGTCTTTTGTGACTGTATGTGATCTTTAACATTTGACTCATATTTGATTGAATATTTAAAAAAAAAAAAAAAAAACTAATTAAGCGGGGTTGATGTGAAAAATGTAAAAATGTGTTTAAAAAGAACTGTAAGTATGTGGTAGAAACATTTTGTTCACGAATATGGATTCAGTATACATTTTTAAATCAAAACACTCACCCCAATTCTCCAACCCGTATACGACAGTCGTATTCGACCATGGTCGCATTTAGGTACGACAAAGTCGTATTTTTTGTTCGTAAAATACGACTTGAGTAATAACTAAATGCGACCATGGTCGGATTCGACTGTCGTATGCGAGTTGAAGAATTGGGCCCACTATTTCCGACAGTACGCCTTTTGAGGGAAAAAAGTATTTTCCATACAAAATATACCGTAAGATATATTTTACATACAGAATGTACAGTTAATTATGTAAATTGATATCCCATCTTATTACGAGTATCTTTCTTCTTGCTATTTCGGCGAGGTTATGATCCAAAAACAAGTGATCATAACCCTCCCACTTCACCGAAATTCTACTGATCCGCCTCTGGGGTTCGCCTTTGCCATCTTATTATCTAACATATTCAATTATTTTGAGAAAAATAATGCGTTAAATCTGTTTGTTTGCGATTTTATTCGGAAATTTGAAAAACAGCAGAAATTTTGTTTTGCCCTAATCTTCAGTGGATAAAGAACATTATCAGCAGGCTGTGTATATGCTCACAAGATTTCACTACATATCGATATGGTTTTTTTTCTTCGCTCATCACTAATTGTCATACGCCGGCTTTCCGTCCAAAACTCACCATTCTCTACACATTTTTACTACACTCACTTCGACGTGGCAAGTTTCCTTTTCCTCCCATTCACTTGGTTCACCAATCCCGTACTGTCGCACTACTCTTTCGCCCACAAAACTCCGCAAGTGGCCATTTTGAAAATCCCCCAACAGAGACAGAACTACTTGAATAGTGTTGGCACAGTGTGGTGAGTTTCTTTTCACCCAGTGCGTTTTAATTGAAGAAAAGTGATTTCTTTCTCAGGCAGTTTCTCGTTGTCGTGTTTGCTGTAAAATCGTGTGAAATATTCCACTTTTCTGGGATAAAATTCCATCTAGATAGTGTCTTTCACCAGCTATTCACTCGGTAATTGTTTTGCATAAGTTTTTTAGTTTTGCTTAATCAATTACAACGGGGCTCTTACTATTCGTTAACTTATACATATGTACTGCAAATTGTGAGGACATTTTTTTCACATTCTTTATTCCAATTGTTTATTTTCCGAAATTTCCAGAAGTATGTGACTAACTTCGAAATTAATTAGTGTTTTTGTCTACGAATTTCACGTCTTTGGAATATCAATGGAGGAAGTTCTTTTTTTTCTCCATGACGAAAAAAAAAAAAAGATTCGCCGCGTCCCTTTTTCGTGTGGTGAAAAAAGAAGAAAATATTTAAGAGAAAGAAAAAGACCGAGAAACAGACAAGAAGGAGGTGGCGACAGAAAACCAAATTTTGATATAGAGTAGTAGAAAAGTCAAAAAAGTTATAGGTGTCCTTTACTCGGAGACATTCTTGTAAAATCCCTTTTATTTATGAGTTGAGTCCGCTAATCCAATTGTGAGTACTATCGTTGCACTTGATTTCCCTGTGTATTCTTATTGTCGGTTAAATTATCCTCTGTACTTTGTCGTGTCAAGAAAGTCCAATTGGCCAGCCAAGTGATCTCCATGATGGTGGCTCACAGTCTTGTCATGTTGAATTGTTGGCTGTTTTTTTTTTTTTCTTTTCTGTCGTATGCAATCGCGGCGCTGCTGCTGACTCACATCATAAATTTCCGCAGAAAATAGTGATACGTTTTTATTGATGATTCCATGATTTATTCAGTTCATATGGTAACAAAGAGTTTTGTATATTCCATTTTACACTATACACACCTCTGTAGACTCTACATAATCTGTGTAAAGTGTTGAAGAAAACAAGAAAATTGAATGTTATCAGTTTGAGAAGAAAACAAGTCTCGCATAGTATCAATAATCAATCGATATCTAATCTCGCCACATGGAGCACAATTTCACGTAAATTCTGTAAATACAGAGTAGAAAAGGAAAGTATACCTAGGTACCTGGGAGACGATAACAATTGGGTTAGTTGAGATTTTCCTTATAGAAAACGTTACATGAAAGGAGTTTCCTGGGAGTAGGTACCCATCACCCGCGAAAAGGATGCTTGGAGTTACCCTAAGGTCCTTTAATTAAGGTGATATACAGTTTTTTTTTTCTTTTTTTTCTGGTATACATATGAATGTACATTTTGTACTTGTCCGTAAGCCCGCGTAATTCTTAAGCACCTGGTAGATTTCAGTTTAATTGAATCTCTTCTTTCAAGAAAGGTTGTTGGTGTGCTAGCTATTTTGATTTAGGATCGGCTAATTTTTTTTTTTGTTACAGAATATGGGTTAATGAAATAAAGCAGTGCAAACCCCATTAACTGGGACGCGGTATCGCCAAAAATCCTAGTTAAAGAAATTAACAAGTTGTATTGAAATTAATTGGCAAATTAGTCAATTTAATAAATATTTAATGTACTATTTGTGTGTGCATACATACATATATATATATATCCAAATGCCGTCTACGATATTTAAAGGAACAGCATGAAAACCAAACCCAGCTTATCGTCTATTTACTGGATGTGCCTAACTGCTTTATACATGTACATACATATATCTGTGGCAAAAATGAATAACAGCATAAGTCCCTTTACACATTCCAAAAAACGTATTTAAAGATGTCCTTATCGTCTCATTTCCCTCCCCCTAATTCAGTAACCGCTTCAGATAATGAATTCCAGACATATCGAGGCAATGTTTCAGTGTTATAGGTTCGCCTTTCCTGAGAGAATATTATATAAAAAATGTTAAAAACAAAAAATATTTCAATAACGGCATAAGTATACTTATGCTGTTATGCCTTGTTGCCACAGATATAGAAAACAAAACCGTTTTAGAATTTCGACGTAAAGTACGAAATACACGATACATTCGTTGTACCGACTTGTGTTGTGCCGATATCCGTCAAACTGTTTTAGGCAGCACACACAAAATACAATCTACGCGCGATTTACGTAGAACAAGGGATTTCATTCAGTCATTTTACGCATACCATACAATTTCCATAGAAACTGTGAATGCGACAGCGGTTGTACAATCAAAAGCAGAACCGGTGGCATCCTTAACCGATGTGTGCAAGTTCAAGCCCCAGCTGGGAACACAATCATCAGCCAGCCAAGTATAAAAAGGAAAAAAAAAATATGTAATCGAAGTTTTTCCAAACACTGCACCAACGAGCTGTCACGGTGATCGGTTCTACGTACCGGAGCAACTCGAGAACAATAACTCGACCAAGGATCTTCAACCTCAACTACACAGCTGCTACAATAACAACAAATCAAAAGCAGGCGACCATAAAATATCGGTACACCAAATCACAACGGTTGTATCGTATATTTCCTAGTTAACATCCTTAAAGGTCCATTCACAGCTCAGCGACCTGCGAATGCCCAAACTGCGAACAAATCGTTTTTTAGCATATTTATAAACACGCCATGGTCAATTTTACTATTCCAAAAGATCGGAGCTTAATTTATCTATCGATTAATATATAAAAAGTTAAATTCTAATTAGTTTCTGCGAAGAAATTAACAATTCGCCGATTTTTCCGCAAATATGCGAATGAATTTTGCGAACTGTCAACTTTTATTCACATTCCACACATGTAGGTCGCAATCCAAATTCCCGTGACCAAAACATTCGCTAGAGTTTAACCTCACAATTTTTTTTGTTTTGTTCTTGGTGGGTAGTATCCAAATTCCACTATAATCGCAAATCTTATCAAAATGGAACATTTTTGTTCCGTTTATTTTTGTGTGTATTGGGCCCAAAAAGCACATGAACGGTCTAGGGCCTAGTTTCAGTTTCTCGCAACCACTCGGATTGTTTCTTATTTTTTTTTATTTTCATTTATTTTTATTTATTTTTTTTGAAGAAGCTTCCTCATGACAATAATACACTCAGACGTTTGTTCTCGAGTGGTGGGACCGTAAAAAACGTTCATGTATTTTGTGATTCGAACATTGAACCTCTCGTGCAGTGGTCCGACACACTTACTACCTGCATCCACAATTTATTTTTGTCGAACTATAAGTTGTTTGCAACAATTCAGTGAAGTGATTTTGGAGAATATAAGGAAGATAATATAGAGTCACCCAAACGAAACGAAAGAGAATATAAACATCCAAAATCACTGAACGTGTGGATATTGAAACTGTCCGAGTTTTCAAAAACGTCCAACGATTGAGCTTGGGTAATTAACGAGCATCTGATTAACGAGTTTATACTGCAAATATGGTATTTCTTGCAAATGTTTCGGATCTCAAATTTGGGCGAAATATTTAAAATGCAAATTTTTCTATACACATGTACATTTTGGTTTGCAAGTTTTGCATGTCCCAATTTCAAACAAAACCGGCTACATACATATGTATATATGTAGCCGATAAATAGTCAGTTTTCGAAATCGTGAAGAAATGTATATACATATGTATGTATGTGCAGGCGTAACACAAGGCCTTCAACAAACGCAACGTGTACGCAAAACTGCAGGTGGCAATGTAAAATACAGTCAACTTCCCCTAAGTCGAATCGCCATAAGTCACCAAAATTTCTTCGAGTAAGGAGGGGGAGTTCGAGTAAGGTTTATTCATTGCATTCATTTAAAAATTAGCCGATATGTAGTTCAATTCTACATAATCCAGTATATATGTGCATACATACAGTGGACTTTCCCTAAGTCGAAATTCTCTCTAACTCGAATTTTTTCGCCATATTTTAGCATTCCCCTCAATTTTCCATACAAAAGCATCCTCTAAGTCAAACTCCCTCTAAGTCGAAACTCCCTCTAACTCGAACAAATCATGGTATCCCGTGAAAATTCGACTTAGGGGGAGTCCACTGTACTTACATGAAAAGGAAATTAGATACACTTTCGTATTATTTAAAGAAATCTGTTATTTCGGTTTGAATATTATCTTTTGAATTCAAGTACTTCTCAATTTTGTTAAAAGATAATGGATATCATCTGGAACACTATTACGTCTTTCAATTGCTAGATCGTTTCTAAGAACCGTTGAATATTGCCCAGCTGAGGTATTAGTTCATTAGGTGACGCGGAGACAGCGTCTTAATCACTATCTGCTTCGGTAACTGTTCTGGAGACTACATTTTCCAGTATTTCATTATCATCGGGATAATCAAAAATTAAAATGTCAACGTTTATATAGTCCTAGGAATTATTTTTCTCGAGGGCTGCATCTCCTTCCGACAATATAGACCAAAAACTTCTTATATCTTGTTCACCATATATAAGTTGATCCCTCACGATTGTCAGTGATAAATCATCTTTACTATCCCAAACGCTATCCGGTTGAATAAAACCAACTTTCTTTAGTTGTCCGAGTCATACCAAGTGACCACGATTTTGCTATGTCTCGCACGCAATCAAGCAACGAAATTTAAATTAAGTGTCACAGAGTATTAGAGAACATATTTTGCATGTATGTTGTTTGGTCATGCCACAATGCTTCCGAAAATTCGAGTAAGACAAAAATTCGAGTTAGGGGAAGTTGACTGTGTATAAATATCGAAATATTGGTGTAACACTGTTAAGCAAGTGTATTTCGCATTCCTTCTGTTTTCCATGAAATAATCGGTAGATTGTCGAAAAAATGCCTGAAATGCATGCCTATTATTATAACCTCTTAAAGTAAAGCCATTATTTGAAAACATTTAAACTGACAGGCTGCCACCTCACACTATTTTAATCCTTTTTCCATGCTTGAAAATCCAGGAGAAATTATTCCAGTTTTTCATGTCGGATTAAAACCTTTTCTGTCTGTTGTGTATGAGAAGACACAGTGAATTGTAACTAATTGTAATTACAATCGAACCCTTTCTTTACCTTTTTATCCAATTTGCGGAACCACCTTGTCAAAATACACACACTGAATTATTTCACCATTATGCATATAAGAACATGCAGACAAAATTATATATTTAATAACAAAAACAGTTTAAAATATAAACAAATTTATAGAGCGATTGTCAAATGAAATATTGAACGTTTGGTTGGTATTTCTACCTCAACGGCTTTTGTTTTTCAAATGGGCGATGCCTAGAACCTTTGATCTTTTATAAAATTCTATTTTGTCGCCATGAACGCTGCCGTCATATAAATAAACTTCTTCCTGTTTTAGCGAGATTATGATCTGAACTCAATGGATCATAACCCTCTCACTTCGCTGATCCGCCTGTGGGGTTCGCCTAGGTATAAATAAACTAAAAGTGAACTACTGCAAGCCTGCTTTCGGCAACTACTTTGCAGCTTTTTTTCTTATTTTAATACATACTTCCAGCAAAATTTAGTTAGACAGCAAGGAAAGACGAAAAGTGCATGCTTGCCTTTCCAAAACGAAACTCAAGAGCAACGATACTCAATTAAAAGCACTGAACTCCAGCAGTGTTTGCTCCTTAATTGTTTACTATTTCGAAAACTTTCAAAATTATTAATTTGCTGCGAAAAATACTCACCGAACGAGTTTTTTTTTTTTTATGCAAACGAGGTCAAACTGGCATATTAAAGAAATTGGCCAAAAGTACCGCAACACTTGAAACAAAGTGCGAAACAAAACTCAAAGATCACACATCAAAACTAGTTGTGAAAAGTGCTTGCACACGCATGAGTCATCATCATTACGCCGCCGTCGTCGCGGCCGTCTACGATTCCCTATGCTCATCATTTTTCAGGTCTAGCAATACCTACATACGTCAACTTCTATTTAAAATTGTGTAGCTATCTTTCTTTTTGCTTCTTCGTTTCCTCATTTAAGTTTGCGTTGGTTTTACTTTTATGCTACTTCTCTTATCGCGTAAATACTCGATTTACTAGCTGTATGAAAGCGATCACTTTTGCAATTGCGTATGGCGTCGGCGGCGCTGGGGTTATTATTCAATCGTCCGCGTTTTGCTGGAATGAACATTTCGAACGAAATAATTATGCAAAGTGTAATACTTCTACTTTGTGGCTGTTTATTTCTATCTTTTGCACGTTTTTTTTTCTATAACGGCGTATTTATCTTTTTCTTGCAGATAACCACCACCCAAGACAACCGAACCACAAAGAGCTTCGGTTGAATATTCGACATTCTCATAGAATATACAACATACACATTACCCGAAAGCCTAATATAATTTAAATAATCAACAAAGATGGGGAATGTTTTTGCGAATCTATTCAAAGGACTCTTTGGCAAAAAGGAAATGAGAATACTTATGGTCGGATTAGATGCCGCTGGTAAAACCACAATTCTGTACAAACTCAAATTAGGCGAAATTGTTACAACGATACCTACTATTGGTAAGTTCTGTTACACGCGTCGGCACTATTTACATTTTTCTAATTAGTTTATTCTTTCTACGAGTACAGGTTTCAATGTCGAGACTGTAGAATACAAGAATATTAGTTTTACAGTGTGGGATGTGGGTGGCCAAGACAAAATTCGACCATTGTGGAGGCATTATTTCCAAAATACACAAGTGAGTTGATTTTAAATGGCTTACAGTTGTTGTATACATTTATGTAGGTCTTGTTGGAAAATGTCTTTACGATGAATGTCTTCTCTTTGTACTATCATTTGTCTATAACATTTTATCAACATATTTTCCAACAAGACCCAATTTTCATGATGATACAAATGTTCCCAGATACAAATGCTGATGGCTGAACATTGTTTCAAGACGGGACTGATTACTAGGCTTGAAGCTTAGAACAATTTGAATTCATAGGAACAAAAATTAAAAACACTTTAATTTTCTAGGGTCTCATCTTCGTCGTTGACAGCAATGACAGAGAACGTATTGGTGAAGCGAGAGAGGAATTGATGAGAATGTTAGCTGAAGATGAACTCAGAGATGCTGTATTACTTATATTCGCCAACAAACAGGTAAGTTTAACATACTGTCTTTTTTAAATTTGAAATAATATTCAGGTTTCTGTGTCACGCATATCAACGACATAGATTCATTTTAGACCTTGAAGCTGCTAGTATCACTTGTGTAAATAATAATTTATTTTAGAGCTGTTCCGTTTGCCTGGCAACAGGCACAAAATTTGATTATTTTCTAGTTTTATGCCTAATTTTGTATGCTCATTAGATTAGGAAACGTTACCTGCTATTGATAAGAGGCACAACACTTCGCATATGCGCTTGTTGGCAGTTACAATGTCAATTTAGTTGAGCATCAAGCACACGTCATATGATCTGAGAATTGTTTAATGAACAATGTCTCTAGCTGAAGGCATGGATCCAAACTTTTGGCCATACAACAAAATACCGTGTCTCAGACATTTCCAATAATTAATTTAAATATTCTGCAGACGAGCTAATTGGTAGTCATGTCCAGCAGTCGGCAGATCGTGGACAGACTACTCTCTGCCACATCATTAATGAGCTCTAGAAAAATTAAGTGACGATAGTGTGCATCCATTCCTCTACACACTTGGTTGTGGCATTTTATCTTCGTAGTAGTTTGTATGAAAAATTGCATCTGCGCAAGACATGTCATATATAAGAAACGTCTCTGTTACAATATTGGTCTACGGTGGTAACAGATATCTGGAGTGGAATCCGCTAAGATGATAGTTGATAGTCACACTTTTGACAGTCAAAATTGATGATCACACTTTGTTAGCTCTCCGTAAAACGATCGCAAAGTCACACAAAAACGATCGCAAAAAGGTGATGATCACGCTGATGATCACCTTAGAGAGAGCAAAAGGGATGATTGTGATCGTCAACAATCAACTATCACCTTAGAGGATCCCACTCCTGTACTCAGCGCACTGGTCGATAATAAGACGTAAGGTACTGGGGCCTTATTTTGTATTGCGTTTCTATAGCAAATGTATACAAACTCAATTTCCAAGTAATTTAAGTGACGTTTGTTAGATGTTTTGACAATCTAACTTTCGGAAATATTTGATTTTGAGTTGGAAGCACTTACACCCAATCCGAGAACCATACAAAATACCAATTCATTTTAGAATCGGATTACATTTCCGAATGGCAATCCGAATCCGAAAGCAGTATAAAATAAGGCCCCTGATGTGGATAGAACCCTGTAGTATGACCTTGAACGGGGACCTCATGTACCCTAACGTCTTCAAGTGTGTTCCTTGATATTTATGGATTACCTCTTTAGTTTTCACTTTTTGTAAAACTACCATTTGAATCGCATTTTTTTTTAATCCGCACTCTACGTTGCATTTGTTTTCATGCAAAAATTTCGCTTTGAATTCGACAAAAGACCATAAATTACGCTATAAAAGGAGATACACTCGAAACCCAGATCCAAACCTTGCAAATGAAGGTTTTTCCATTCTATTAAACCATATTTAGATTAGATTAGATAAGATTTATTTCTTTTCAATTTTACAATATACATATCTACTACTATAATATATCTATCCTGTTCAAACATAGCAATTTGTCGCCAACCTATTAGCATCTAGTATTGGGTTCACCCTGAAACCATCAGATACTATTCTTCGTACAACATGATGCCGTTGCTAAAATATCTGAAAACTTCTTCACAACCTTAAAACATTATTGCAATGTTTAGGACTCCTGGCTAATGACATATTGTAAAGAGATTCGTCGAAGCCCAAGACTTTTCTCATCCAAAAAATAATTTAAGGGCCCTATAATCATTCGAGAGTATTACGCGAATTCCTATATTTGACAAATTATCGGCCATTTGTCATTGGCGAATTAGGAAATGATAGATAAAAGTAACGAGTTACGTGAGCTGTAACTGTTGGACTTGAAAACCATTATAGCAAGAGCTAACATTTAGTTCCACTAGCGATTGGTAGGTAGAGGTCGTACATTATTTTTAGCGAGATAAAGAATCTTGGAGGCCCTATATGTAATTACTGAGTCGGTGATGTGACTATTATTCCATAGTGTAGCGTCAAGTTATTTACTTTACGCTTAAAGCTAAACAATATCTCTTTTCTAGGATCTGCCAAATGCAATGAACGCAGCTGAAATCACTGACAAGCTTGGTCTGCACTCACTCAGAAACCGCAACTGGTACATTCAAGCGACGTGTGCAACAAGTGGCGATGGTCTATACGAGGGTCTCGATTGGTTGTCCAATCAACTTAAGAACGCCAACCGCTAAGATTGAATTAATAAAAAAAAATAAATATATAATAATAAATAAAATAAAAAACAATTTAAATTAACTTAAAATCAACCAACAACAAAATAAGAAACTTTTAAATTTATATATATATGTTAAATGAAGAAAAAAGGAAAACACAAAGGAAAAAAAAAAACTATTAATAAAGTAATAATTTTCCTTTCGTACTATACAAATTGAGGAGAGAAGAACATACACGCAAAATAAGATCACACACACATAGCGAGAAGAGATCCCGAATATTAAAAGAAATATTATAAATATTTATAATATATGTTAACCGAATCGGCGGGACACATCATCATTTATAATTATAATTAAAAAATATATATAGGAAAGCACCACGGAAATTAAAAAAAAAAAAAAAAAGTATATTTCAAACAACTATACGGAGATCATCCGTCTCCCGAATAAATCATAATTATAGAATAAAGTTTTTAAAGGAATGATGAACAAACGTTTAATTTTTGAAGCATGCGCGAATGTTGGCCCTCCCTCTCTACTCCACACACACACACACACATAAATTCACAACAAAAGTAACGGACATTGTGTTTCTCCCATTTCGACAAAACAAAAAAAAAAACGAAAATATAGATAGTAATGTTGTCCAAAAGCTGACTCAGTTTTTATTTTATTATGATTTTATAAATAAAGATAATTAAAAAAAAGAAACAAAAATAAATATTTATTCGTGAACTTATAACCTAAAAAAAAAGCAAAACAAAAAGACGTCGTCGAGATATTTCTGCAATAAAAAAAGAGGGAATTCTATATTCCAACTCCGCTGAATTATCTTCTTCTCTGTTTTACGTTAAATTTTTATTTTTTATTATCAACACTCTTATAAAACAAGAAAAAAATATAAATTGTAAAATAAGTATATATAAATAAAAATAAAAGAAATAAATAATGATTAAAATAATTAAATGAGAACAGACAATTTTTAGTATTGTAAACTATTTATGATGGTAAAAATAAAACTTAAAAAAAAAAAAATACTTGCATGGGTAAGCTTTTCTATATGATATAAAAAATATATATAAAACGTAGTATAAAATACACAAGCCTTTTGTTTTTTTTTTTTTGTTTTTTAGTTTCAGGTTTCATTTAATGTTTTAAACACAATAAGCGATAATTCTGTTCTTTGAAAAGAAAATGCATACCATATAACGTTCGCGGTTCATTGTAAGTGCGAAACAATCACCCTGATTGTCGTTGACGTTTGTCGCTTTTCGACGATTGTCATTTTATTCATAGCTACGACCTGCTGACCGTAAAACATTACTAAGCAAATTGTTTGTCGTGTAGAATACTATTACAATTCTTTCATAGTGAAAAAGTTATGAAAATGGTTTCGTGCTACATCTGAAGAATAAAACGACAATCGTCGAAAAGTGACAAACGACAATCAGGGTGAATAAGTAATCCTTACTCACATATCCACAGAAAACAAGATTTGTAATTTGAACTAACGCTATAAATTTGCCATTGTTACAACTATACTTTGGTGATGCAACTACGAGAATAGAGCTGGAGAAGATTCAGATTAAGATTCTAGTCCTTTTTTGTCCACTGCGACGCTATTAAAAATATATCTTTTCGAAGAAGTTACATATAGTATTTCACAATTCCAGGTCAAAGTTATTTTGCCATTTTATTCCTCAGATGTACCATGAATCCATTTACATCACTTTTTCAATGTGAAAGAGTTCCAATTGTATTCTTTCTACACGACAATGAAATTCTTTACACCCCTTTTATGGTTAGCGAATCGAACGTTCGACTCAAGTCGAACTGCCAGCGAATTGCTTCTGTCGTGGTATTGCTGTTAGCAAACATTTTCATTCGAATAAAGAATAAGTACTCAGCCTTATTGTGAGTTTCACCCGAAAAATATTTCACGTGGAAATTTTTGTTCGCCCGGATTTTTTAAGCTATTGTGAATTTCACTTCGAATCAGCTGTGACATTTCGAGCATAGATTCTGGTGCTTTGGCAGTAGGCAAATAAAAAAGTTAAGAAGCAAATGTGGGTGCAAAAAGTAACGTTAAACAAACTAAAAAGTAAATATGTAATAAAATAAAAATGAACTCTATAGCGCTACAAATATTATGTCAAGAAGAAAAAAGAAAAGAAGAACTAACAGTTCGAAGGAGTTTAAGAGATAATTCCAATCCTTTGGAGTTGCCTTCCTCTTTTTCGGCGTTTGCTGGTCACTGCTATTAGGAGGTTTTTCTTCTATTTGAAAAAATATGAGCAGTAGGTGAACGGCGAACCCCACAGGCGGGTCAGTAGAAAAGCGGTGAAGTGGGAGCGTTATGATCCCTTGTTTTCGGATCATAACCTCGCTGATAAAAGGAAGAAGAAGAAAGATGAGCATTAGGTGAACGTGTCTCAATTTCAATTGTATTCAATACAATTTCGTCCACTGAAATTTCGGAAGTAGTATTTTCCTCTCGTATTTTTTTTCGGGGGGAGGCATTCCAAAGGACTGTGATGAGCCTACTCCCTTCATTGCTTCATTTATTCCAATCAATTGGAATATGGCTTCTGCTGTTGGTGAGAACTTTTGCGTTCTGTTTGGTCTACCACCTGTCCCTCTTTCGTACACTTTCACTTTTTGCTTTCAAACAACTTACATTTTCCGCTTTGTTGTTCTCTCTTTCGCCTACAAAAATAAAGTGAACATTTTCCATGCGAATAGCGTCATATTCCACGCGAAATAAAAACTCACAATAAGGGGAATTTTTCGAACATGAACAAATTTTCGCCCAAAACTCATGATAGGGGAAAAGTGAAAAGGGAATTTTTTCACGTGAAATGCTGTTCGGGTGAAACTCACAATAAGGCTGACTGACAAAGGAAAAAACAATTAAATGTCATCTATGACGTGTATAAAGCGACAGAAGTAATTTGCCGGGCAGTTCGACTTAAGTCGAACGTTCGATTCGCTAACCATAATAGGGGTGTTAGTAACGTTTAACGGCCAGCAAGTCGTAGCTATAAATAAAACGACAATCGTCGAAAAGCGAAAAGCGCCAACGGCAATCGTAGTGAATATGGCTTTTAATAAAGTTTGAAATAGTGTTTTTGTAATGCTGTGGCCTCAAGCAATAACCGCTTAAGTCGATTTTCAAAGTTTCTCAGAAAATGAGTTTGAAATTTTTCTTTTTCCCAAAAACTTATGGGATTTTGCTATATCGGTCTTGTTTATTTACTTACAACTCGGTAATCTGGCATCCTTAAGTCAATTCCATCATAGCTCGACTTAAGCGGTTAACGCTTGAGGCCACAGAATTTATGTTCATTCCTAAATAAAAATAATTCATGTGGGCTAACTATGCACCGCGGCAAAATCGCATTTTGGTACTACGCAATTCGCTGGCGAACACTATCGCACAACTATGCAAATGCGAACGTCGTTCGATCGAACATCAAATGCGATCGATATTTTGATGGCGCAAGGCTTGTTGGCGGTGGACTTTCAACTGAAAATGTAAATAAATGAAAAACAGCGAAAAAGATTGATTTCTGATACTTTTATTGCATTCAGGGCAGACAAAAAAATCTTTATTTAAGTAAGCACTTATGAAAACATTGTTCCAACTATCCACTGCTGTTTTAGCAAAATAATATATACTCAACAAAGTATACTCTTTCCATGACACTTTGAGAGATGAATGGAAATATGACGGGAAATATGGAAATCTTTTGGAAAGTCGATATTCCAAGCGATCATTGTGCATAGTTGCCATCATCGCCGCTAGGCGAACGGAATGAATCACACAAATTATACGATTCGCGGCGAAGTGCATAGTTAGTCCCCAGGGTTATCGCGAATAAAAGTTCCCTCGGAATCTTTCCCCCGAACAAAAATTAGGTATGTACCTTTAGAAATTGGGAAAAAATTCATCGGGGAAAAATTAAATATTTCGCGATTGCGTTGAAAATTCTTCTGAATTGTTGTTTATGATACATTTTTCTTTTCCGCGGAACTATTTCCTCTTTTTTGAAGATACCTATCGGAGGAAAAATTTATTCACGATAACCCTGGAGTGGAATCCTCTAAGGTGATAGTTGATAGTCACACTTTAGACAGTCAAAATTGATGATCACACTTTAAGGGATGATTGTGATCGTCAACAATCAACTATCACCTTAGAGGATTCCACTCCTGATTAAATTGTTTTTTCTCAAAATTTGTCACCATTTTGTAAAACATTTAAAATTATTTATAAGCGAAAAAAATTAGGAAAACAAATAGGAGTAACATTTTAATTTTTATAAATCAAACAATCTTGTGGTTTTTAATTATATTTTAGTAGCAGCACGAAGCAATGGAACTGAATTGTTTTCTTTTAAGTGGAAACTGCAAATAAAAATGAAATATAATAAAAACAACGCTTAAATGAATGAGATTAAATAATAAAAAAGGTATATACATATGTACATATGTATAATGTCCAATGTTCTTTTTGTATTATTTTACAATTATATCCATAAATATACAATTTCTTAATTTATATAAGGAAATCAACTGCTTTCTCTTAGTGTATTTTTTTTTGTATGTCATGTAAATTATCTCTATGGAAGAGATTATTTCGGCGTTATTCCTTAATTCCATTTATAGGGCAATACTTTTCAAAAAGACATAACTTTACCCACATCCAAAGATGATCCCACAGGCTTTAATAACGTTAAGGTATTCATCTGGTATCCGTTATAATTAAATTTTCATGAATTCTCTTTCAAATCATTTATAAGAAAATCCACTTCAATTTGGCATTTGAATTGTTGAAATTCGTCCACAAATAAAAATCACCCCAATTGGGCGCAATGTTACAGGAGAAATAAATAGACATGCCCGTCATATTAGAATTCTTATTCTTATTCCAAATTAATAAACGTCAATTTGACACTTGAATCAGCAAAATCCGTCAACAAATAAGAACGTTACAGGGTAAACAAATCAGCGTTCAAATATACATGGCCGCCATGTTGGAATTTTCATAAATCTAATTTCAAATTAATGATAAGAAAATCCGCTTTAACACTTGAACCGTCAAAATCTGTCAACAAATATGTTACAGAAAAGACAAACCAACACTAAAATCGTTATACTAGGGACTGGTGTCAACCGGCCAGTTTGGGTGCTCGGAGGGTCGGTATCCCTACTGTTTTCTGAGAATTTCTGGTGGGCTGGTGTTTTGCGAAAATTCCTGGTTGAATTTAAGCTGAAACCTTCGGTTCTAGACGGGCTAGCGACGTGGTTAATACATCAACATTTACGTCGCAGAATGTAGTTTATTATATTTATTTTGACTGATTGCTTTGGGATACAGGGTGGTCCATTGATTTTCATGCGTTGCTATGGAAACGGATGGACGCAATTAATTTCGTGTTTCTTTTAGATGGTCTACCGGAATAAAATAAAAATCAATATTTAAGCAGGGGAGGATGTAGTTTATTCTTAACATATTATAAATAAGTACAGGGTGGTATTTAAATTAAATTTAATTAAAAATTATGTACACATGGCGTGGATGTTTGTTGATTTCGTCGTGAAATTCGCAGGTTGTGTAGACGATTCTTGTCTATAACTACATATTTTACACCCCTATTATGGTTAGCGAATCGAACGCACATATATACGCTAACCATAATAGGGGTGTTATATACATACATATGTGGCGATCCACTCGCTCGAGGTGCAGCATTTTCCACCGGAGACCAGTAGGTAAATTCAGTAACAGAAACAACACGATTATTTTGTTTATTATTTCTTTTTATTCCTTACATTATAATTATACATTTATATATATATATATTTTTTTTTTTATTTAACAGTAAAAGTTAAACAATTGTTTTTATTTTCTTTTTATTGTTTTTCTTTTTTCTGATAAAAATCGATTTAATCTAAATTTCAAAAATTTAATTTTTTTAGTTCTTGTTTTTTTTTTTTTTTTCTTTTTAAGTTCTTCACATCTTATTTTTGTAAAAAGTATGTGTG
This sequence comes from Brachypalpus laphriformis, assembly GCA_945910035.1. Taxonomy (NCBI): domain Eukaryota; kingdom Metazoa; phylum Arthropoda; class Insecta; order Diptera; family Syrphidae; genus Brachypalpus; species Brachypalpus laphriformis. The sequence goes on from OX246756.1 coordinate 164,986,411, forward strand.
TAGGTAATACAAAAAAAAAAAAAACTAGGTTTGTTAAAATTGAAAATCAAATGATTACATATGATAGATCGCGTAGTCGACTACTGACTCCTTATAATAAACTAAACATGATCATTACCCAAAGCACTTGGGTAATTTTTACATCAGTTTGGTTTATATTAAGGGGGAAAAATGTTTAAGAAGTAAATATCTTCCGCTAACAAATACATATATACAACAAAAATTGTTCTCGCGTAAAGGGAGCATTATGAAAGGAAAACAGGATAGAAACAAAAGGTAAAAAAGATAACATGTGTGTGTGTGCATCTGTGTGGGAAGAGCAGGAAGAAGGGGGAACTAATACGATTTAAATGTTTAAATTATGTTAAACCTACTTAAGTTACATGATAAAAGAGAAACCTAATTACATTATGACGCTATGTTAAGAGACTTGTATTCGTCGTCCTGCATTTGAGTTATCATAAACGTTCCATCCTGTAGTAACAGAACAACGCGCCTTGTGCCGCCTGAGGAAAAAAGAAAGAAACAGAATTAGATATGCCGCTAAGGGAATTAAAAAAAAAAAAGTATCTTACCAGGTGATGGGAGATCAGCTTGAACAACTTCTGCAGGGATATTCTGATCTTGCGATTCACCACTTTCACTGCCCGTCTGAATGCATAGCTGACCGTGTTGCGCGGGGTTCAATTCGGTCGCTTCACCCATGCTTACTAGTTCGCCGGCATTGGTGTCATCATCCTGTTTCAGAATATATTGACCAGATTCAGCGGCAGCTGCGGCGGCCAGCGCTTCGGCCTGTTGTTCGGGTGACAGTTGGGCTACTGCTTCCGCTACAGCGTTGTCTAGTGTGAGAACGTTGTTATCATCACCCTCGGCAGCGGCTACATATGCAAATTGTTGTTCCCCATCGGCTCCTTGTGCAACAAGTATTGTTTGACCTTCTGCATTTTTGCCGGCTACTTGATAGACAGTGCCATCTTCACCGGTGACAAGCAGTGGAGTGCCATCATCGTTGGTTAGAAGCTGTTGATCACCTGTGCTCAACAATAGACCACTTGATTGGTCAAGTTCCTGGAATTCACCTTGATCGTGGTGTTGCTGCTGCTGCTGATCGGCGGTTGTGAGTAATTGCGTTTGTAGAACACCCGATTGCAGAGATGTGAGCTGGTGATGCTGATGTTCCTCATGAATTTCTGTGCCATCAATTTGACCGAGGATTTTACCTAAATTGAAACAGAAGTCAAAGGAAATTAAGAATCTGTACCCGGGATTATTTAGAAGTAAGTTTTAGCTTCGACTAAGCAGTTGGCTTCATTGAATGCCAACTTCTAAAAAGAGTGGGTGCCTCAAGCGCTGACTGTATAGTCTTTAGGGTCTGCCAAAAGGAGGCAGGAAGAGGACGCATAATGACAATGCATTTTCAATTTTAAATAAAATAAACTCCTAATCAAGGAAGAAGAGGGGATAATGTCTAGTATTGGAGACTCAAAATAGAGCAAATGCCTGCAATTAGTTCGTGCTGGTTTCGAGCTATGATATACACATGCAAGCTCTGTAAAGCCCCTCTGCTCTAACAGTAATAGCAACAAACTGCAACATAATAATAATAATATTAAAAAAATAGAAAACTCACCTGTAATAGGACATAACGTCGCCGGCTGATGTTCTTCATTGCCAAACACAGACACATCCATCACAGCGGTCTTTACTTCTGATTGCTTTTGTTTCGATCCTATGACTTGCCGTATGGGCGGTGCAATTTGTTGCACTTTCTGTATCTGCACTTGTGATTGGTGTCGTGCAAGCGATTGTTGTTGTTGTTTTGGCGTTTCTTTCGACATTACTTTTTTCGTCACCTTCAAGTCTCCGGATTTCGAGAGTTGTAGAATCTTTTGCTCAGGTGTTACATTTCGTACAGCCTGCGATGATTGGATATTCGTACCAATCGGCTTACCACGAGGGATAATCATTTTACCAGACGTTGGTGATGTTTGCTGAATGCCTGGCGATAGAGATGTCCTTTGAGCGATTGTTGCCGTTCGTGGTTGACTCTGTAGAACACGAGTGTTTGTTTGCACAGATTTTTGTGTAACTTTTTGTTGTTGTTGTGCTGTTGTTGTACGTGCTATTGTTGTCTGACTATTCATCAGCCTTGGACTTGAACTTCGGATGTTGGTCGATTGTTGTACTTGAGTAATTTGAATTTTACCAATGCTTGTCGGTGTACTAGCGCCAGTTGCCTTGTTCATTGTACGATTCAATAATGTTGATGTTACAGTTGGGCTTGAGGATGACGCTTGTACGGCAACTGTTGATGTTGGCGATTGGTTGTTTGTAATGATGGCGGAGCCATTATCATTGGCAGTGATGGCGGCAGCTACATCGCTGCCCATTCGTACTATTCCACTGTTGACTGCCGCCTCACCCTTGGAAAGAACGCGAATGTGAGCTTCAGTTTTTTGTGAGCTCTATAAAAATATTTTTATATTGATATTGATATAGATTTAAAAAGACTCCATTTGCCATTAATTTATATTAAATAGATAGGATAATATAAATTCACTATGCGGGCAATCAGAGATGACTTAACAACGAGACAAGGACTATACAGAGATACACAGAGAAACAATGAAAGCTAAGAAGTTTGCATCAAACCAGCAAAGAGGATGGATATTTTCTAATGTACTTCTGATAAGTTCACTGAGTAGCACTGGCGACCACAAAGAGTATTATTTCCCCGCATTTTATCGAGACTTTCAACTTTAACAAGGGATGTACAAATTATTGGTGATGTTCTAATACCGCCTAAGTCAAAGTTTGTAAATTTTGACTAGGCGGTGTTAGAACTTTACCGACGATATGTATATCATTGTAGATGTACCTATATACATATATGGAAAATAACCTCACTGCAAGGAATTGCTGTTGCTGTTAGAATATGAGTTGCAGAACTTCAAAAGTGAATGGCAAAGAAGAATTAAGCCCGTCAAAACCCAACGACCTTCCATGTACTATATTGGCAGATCTTGTCGTTTTATGCCTTTTACATCAGCCTAATTTCTTATTACACAAGCACATACTTTTGGAATTAGAGAAATCAAAAGGCCACCCTCATAATTAACATATGGAGATGGATAAGACTACTAATAAAACAATAAAATAGTCGAAAAACTAATAGAGAGGTTGAACATTGAGGATGATACTACAACACATTCACGCGCACAATTGTTTCAGAGGGCATTGCTATTCCGCCAGAGCTTGTAGCAATGACGTAGCGAAGCAACAACTTGTTTGTGGTATGTAGAATTGCTTGGCCAACCAGTACAGCTGGCAAGCCTAAAGATGGCTCCACTAACATTTACGTACATTGCATCTGACTGCAGGCTAAGTACTAAAGGGCTAAATGCATACGCAGTCATTACGATGAGTAGGGCTCTGTCCGCTAAATAAATAAATAATTGGCGCAACAGCTTCTTAAGTGCCTGAGCCTAGCTTCTCGCAACCACTCATGTTGTATGCGTTATATTTTTCACACGAATGGAAGGGACCTACAGTTTAGTGCCGTATCCGAATGGCTATTTGTTTTGAGGAGCTTTCTCGTGACAACAATACTCTCGGATGTTTGTCAAACGTTCGCAAGAGGTGGGACCGTGAAAAAACTGTTTGGTGTTTTCTGGGATTCGAACTTGGAACCTCGCGTGCAGTGGTCCGACACACTAACCACTTGCGGCATGGCTCCTAGAGCTCTATCCGCTAGAAGACTTATTATTCGTTCATAGGAATACTAAATAGAGAACTTCTTCTTCTTCCTTTTTTTTATCAGCGAGGTTATGATCCGAAAACAAGGGATCACAACCCTCCCACTTCACCGCATTTCTACTGATCCGCCTGTGGGGATCGCCTAATACTAAAAAGAGACCGACAGATATGACTGTGAAACGAAAGTGTTGAAGCTTCTTGGGAAACAAGATTGCCGGAATTAAACACCAAAGATGGTTAGCACTGGTGGTCTGGCTGGTGTAGATAAATCACGAGCAAAATTTTCTAATTTCCCATTCTGCCTACCATTTTTGGATCAATAAACAGCCGGTAATACCGGCTGTAATTCGTTTGTGTATACGAAGGTAAGGAAGGCCTGCAGTATAGCAAAACAATAGATTAACAATATTTGTCATTCCTAAATGAAACAGTTAATTCTTTGCCTTGGTTAAGAAACACTACGTTAGCCGGTGGCATAGTTAAAGCGACATCAACCATAGGCGAATCAAATTTTGACCTAAACAAAGTAAGGAGAAGGAGAACCAAGCTTTGGTAAATAACTACTCTATTGGAAGAAATTAAAATTAAGAAAATCTTGGAAGACGTGGAGACTCAATGACCGATGAGAGTAAAAAAGAGAATTCTATGTTGCTCACACAACACCTAATGGTACACAATAAGCCCTTATTTGTATGTACACAGTTTTGTATTTATCTGAAGAAGATTTTGAGGTTCTAAGTCTAATGAAACTTTCGCCTTTTTATGTCGGTGACGGCTAATTGAATTTTTGGGACACAAGAAAGCTAATGATGTCCTGGGTATGATGTCAACAAAAATGCAGAACAATAGATTTTGACTGTTGCCTTTGGTTTGGTATTACTGTGGTTCTTTTAACCGATAATTAAATTTAAGTTCTAATAGCTGTAAGAGAAACTGGCTATGACAGACTCAGACAGTGGATGAGGACAAGGAGTACACATTTATGGACTTTCCCAAAAAAAAAAAACCCGAGTCAAGTGAATAATCAAAGGTTGGAGAAAAATATCAATCTCTGTGCTTACAATAGGTTCGTGAACATAAAAACAATATCAACATGAACGATGGATGATGTCTACATTTTTTTTTAAAACTAAACACCGAAATAAATTGATACAGCATAATGAACTCACAGTATTTATTGTTGTCCCATTAAAGCCATGCTTCTTGACAACCCCCGAAGCTTGGGAATCTTGCGTGATAATCACATCAGCCGAGAACGAATCATTCGAGCTTGTGTTCTTTAGGTTCCCATTCACTTTAATAATTTTAGACTAAAACAAAAGACAATAAGTAACACCGACACACAGAACTATGACTATGAAAAAACTCACCTCAATTGCGCGTTCATTCTTCGTCTCCACCTTCACTGAGACCGTGTTACCATTTTTCATCCTTTTAACGGTGTGTGATGGGATTAGATCCTCTTCTAAGTCTTCATCGCCCATCATTGCTGAATCATCATAGTCACTGTCATCTAATTTTCTTTTTAATGTCTGATAGACTCCTGGAACTGAACCACCAGTTGGTAGTATTGGGAGTGGTGGCGCTCCCAGAGGTGTACCTGATCTACCACCAATACTACCACTGTTTGAGAGATTGTCAGCTACTTCTTCGGCGCACCACTGTTTCACCTGGTCCATGGCTTTGCTTTTCGATGTGCGTGAGAGGCGGCCTGAATCACTACCAGGTGATGATAAATTTAACTTTGGTGCGTCTTCTGCTTTATTGGGATCCTTCAAGACGTCCTTTTTCAAATCAACTACCTTCACGGCGGCTGCAAGAGTTGCAGCTTGCTGTTTCGCCTGTAGGGCGGCTCGCTGTTCCTTTTGTCGGGCTAGCTGCTTTTCGAATGTGTCCAGAATTTGTGGAACATTATCCAAGTGAATTTGCGGCTCCCAAGTATTGTGCTCATGCGAGCAACCTTCCCACTTCACCAAATACTCATGCATTTTCCTTCGTGGATTGAAACGCTTCGCGACGATCTTCTCCACGATCTCTTCTTCTACTTCGCCGTTTGTATTCGGTACTGTCCTGTTGGCGCGGCGGCTAATTAGATAATCATGAGCAAAAACAAAAATGTACTTTATTTCAAGAAAAACTTACTTCAAACCCCGCTGAATGGGTGTACTGGTTGTTAACAATTTATTTTGTATGGTCGGCACCACTGGTGTCTTCTTTACAATTCCACTGCGAATCGGAGAAAGATCATTTTCGTCTTCTGTTTTCTTTACGACTACCGGTGGTTTGATGTTGGGTACAATTGGCTTCGCCTGAGTCACTGGCAATTCTAGAGGACAAATGGACAGTCAATAGAATTCTAGAAAACCCTCTCTGTTATAACTTACTCTTTGTAGGAGGATTATTGCCCGTACCTGCTGCAGAAGCACTATCAACCACTGTCTTTGTGATTTTTACTGGCATCTCCTGAAGACCACCCTGACCCATTTTGGCAAACGATTGTATCGTTTTGCCGGCTACAATCCATGTCTCTCGGATACCTTCATCCATTTTCACCCATGTCTGATAAAGAGCCCATGAATTTTGTTGTGGATTGCTATTGCTTAAGCTACTGTTAGTACTGCCACTGTTGTTGTTGTCTTTGTTATGCAACTGTGTTGCCTTCCAAAGGAGGAATGCCCAGATTTTCGGTTTCGTATCTGGACCATCGCGAATCTGTGACTCTTTGTCACACTTGAATCGTTTGTGTTCTTTAAACTCTTCAACGAAATGGAAGACGCCCAAGCAACGACCACATACAAGCACATCGATTTGTGACATGTCTTCTTGAGCAGCTGTTTTATAAGAAGAAATTTAAATTTTGTATGAAACGGAAAAATGGTAGCAATTACCTCTTATGAGCTTCTGATGTTTGCCAATATCGGATGGATCTATTCCAACCATGATTTATATATTCTAAAAAAAAAAAAAGAAGAAAAAACATTGTCAGAAATATTTGTAGCAACCATACGATTGATTGAATAAAACGATTAAACCGACACAGGAGTTATAGAAAACAATTGATTTGTTACGATGTCTAGTACCAGGATCATCGAAACTCGTGTTGATTACCTTACTCTCATAAGAACGACAAACAAAGCAGCATGAATAAAAATCTTCTATAAGCACCAAAAATGTATTTCAATTCAGTTGTTAAAAAGACGCTTTAACATTGTGGGCTTTCGGAAAAGAATTAAAATTATTAAGGAAATCCTGCACATGCCTTCGAAAAAGAAATCTTTAGGTTTGCATCTTCTTCCCATACTTCTTCTTCAATGAAGCTGGCAACGTAGTCAATCAATGGAGATCGCTATCAGACCATCTTCTTCTTCCTATTTCGGCGAGTTTATGATCTGAAAACAGGCGATCATAAGCCTCCCACTTCACTACATTTCTAATGAACCGTCAGTGGGGTTCGCCATGTTTGGATAAATTGGAAAACTTGGTGCATATGTGGTTTCAACAAGACGATGCCACACAGCTGGTCAAACAATAGAGTTATTGAAGTTGAAGTTCGGTGACCGTGTTATCTCCAGAAATGCAGCTCAAATGTTTGGTTATAAAAATTATTGTAGCTAAAAAACGTAAGTAGAAAAGTTTTGTTTTTATTTATGAAACGACATTCTAAATAAGAACCGAATCTCAAGTCATTTGCGAGATTTTACATTTGCAGGGTACAATGCAAGAAGTCTTCGCTGCTCCATCAAAGTCGGTAAGAACATCACCGAACCGTTCGAAGTCAGGAAAGGTCTTAGACAAGGTGACGCGCTATCATGCGATCTCTTTAACATAGTACTTGAGAGAATTGTACGAAACTCACAAGCCAACACCGGAGGTACAATTTTGTACAAGTCTGTACAACTACTCGCTTATGCCGATGACATTGACATAATCGGAAGAACTCAGCGGGCTAGTATTGAGGTCGACGCAGCAAAGATGGGTTTAGCGGACAATGGAAGAAAAAAAAATAAATTAATGCTGTCTACAAAAAAGGACACCCAACATCGGCGTCTTGGACAGAACGCCACAATAGACGGATATAATTTTGAGGTAGTAAAGGATTTTGTCAACCTAGGCTCTATGGTGAGCTCCGCAAATGACATCAGTAGGGAGATCACACGAAGAATTACTCTTGCTAATCGTTGTTTTTATGGGCTAAGACGGCAATTGAGTAGCAAAGCCCTATCTCGAACTACTAAGGTAACTCTTTATAAGACTCTAATCATCCCAGTCCTACTGTATGGCGCAGAGGCATGGGCTTTGACAAAACCGGATGAGGATGCCCTTGGTTATTTCGAGGGAAAAGTTTTTCGAGCGATCTTTGGTCCCGTCTGCATAGACGGTGGAGAAGGTACAATGCCGAGCTATACGGCCTGTACAAGGACATCGACTTAGCCAGAAGAGTTCACATACAGCGACTAAGATGGCTGGGTCATTTAGAGTGGATGGAGCTCAACGTTCCCGCCGAGAAAGTCTTCGAATCCACCCCGGATGGACGGCGCAGTAGAGGACGACCTCGCGGTAGGTGGCGCAATCAAGTGGAGGGGGACCTCAACCAACTGCGCAACTGAAGGCAGCTGGCTCGTAACAGTGCTGGCTGGAGAGGTTTGTTGGCTGAGGCCCAGGTCCGCCCCGGACTGTAGCGTCATCTAAGTAAGTAAGTATTAATAAAGTTTAGTCTTTCTAAAAATATATAGTTTCTGTTAAGCTTTCTTCAATAAGTAGTAAATAAAAAATTAAAGGTTGTTATAATTATTTATGATTTTGTATGATTCTAAATATACACCTAGTCCTAAATATACCTAGTCTAGTATGCAACAATTTGCAGTCTGAATGAACAATATATCCCAAATAGTAATTTCAATCTCCCTGATTGTCGTTTTATTCATAGCTACGTCGTGCTGACCGTGTAGAATACTATTACAACTCTTTAATAGTGAAAAAGTTATGAAAATGGATTCGTGCTACATCTGAAAAATAAAACGACAATCGTCGAAAAGCGACAAACGCCATTCAGGGTGAATAATTTCAGCATTAAATTGGTTTTGGGCATGTTATGGAATTGGAAAATGATCCCCAATAAAAAAAACGCACAATACTTATGTATGTTACAACTTGATATGTATGTACATATTACGTACATAGTACGTATGCCGTAACATACGCAGAGCTCCAAAACGCATGACTGTTGTCATAAGTACATACATTTAATATTTAGTGCGTAGTATTTGTGGCAAATATTACGCAAGAACTTTATAAAAAAGACAAATAAATTATAAATACTTATGGTATATGTAGATTTTAGGATATGTTCGGCAGTATTACAATCATGATGCGTTTTGAAAATCACGAATAGTATGTGGGATGTAGGAATTGAACATCCATAACAACTTGCCGTGGTCAACTTTGCTTTTCGTGACAAAATGGCTATAATAATAATAAGACTCCATAAAAAAAATTAGCCAATCGATCTTCAATTGTTTAGAATCGTTTAGAATCAGGTGGTCCATTTCAACCTGGTTTTGCACAGAGGTGAAAACTTTAGGACTCTTCAGGGCTCCTATGGAATTCTTAACACAGCACACCCTGTTTTTATGATTTCCGCCTTTTGGCAAGTGACACCGTTTTTCTACGCAGGTGGACTTTGAACCAAGTAATAACGACACCATTGAAAGACCGCTCGAAAGTTGTAAGTCTATACAGCAGCGATGCAACAAATATTAGTAAAACTCAAAACGGGAGGGGTTTGAAAATCTTGGGTCGAATCGCATCCTCCGTCAACGGATGACTGGTAACGTAATTTGTATTGTGTTGTTGGTAGATCTAGCAACATATGTACATACAAATTACGTGACAAGTTATCCGCTCACGGAAAACACGATTCGACCTCTGAAAAGAAGTTATCGTCATTGTTCCATATCGACGTCCCGGTTATCGTCACTGTTCCATATCGACGTCCGAGTGTCGAGCAATGGAGATTCATTTTTCGGCCACCTAAGCAAAACTGTTTAAGACCACATATCAAGCAATCGGAAGATCGGTTCTTAACTATGCGGCACCAATCTGGACCCCACGCCTCAGTGATACTGAATGGCATAAACTCCAAACAAGCCAGAATGCTGCTCTACGTATTATCACAGGCTGTCACCGCATGTACCATGAAGATCACCTACATCAGGAAACAAAGTTGCTCAAAGTCAAAGAGCATAACGAACTTCTATCGAAACAAGTTCTTACTGGCTTGCAATAGTCCCGATCACCCGAACCAAGATATACTCAGCCTCCCTACACCTCCGATCTGACATCCGTTCATACCGTGAAGAGGTTAATAGGTTTATAACTACTCATACACCACTTGACCCAGCGTTTCACAAACTGGCTTTGAACTCTATCTACCAACACGCTGTCCAAACTGCGCTTGATAACCGCCGGACTAACATTGTGCTAGGCGGCCGTCCTCCACCGATACATCATAGTGAAGATCATCTTCCTAGTCGCACCAGATCCACACTTGACCAACTGCGATCCGGCTGGAGCTCCATGCTGAACAATTATATGCACCGCTTACGCGACAATATCACTGATCAATGCCCAGACTGTGGCTCGTCACCACATAACACCGCCCATTTGTTCAGTTGTCCGTCGCATCCCACAACACTTACACCAAGATCCTTATGGACTCACCCAGTCGAAGCTGCCGCTTTCTTGGGCCTCGACCTCACTGATGACAACCCACCTATACCACCTTAACGTTTGAACCATACGAATCGACATAGTTGCTACAACAACAAGACCATATGAAGGCTTACAATAGAAGGAAGTACAACTAACACATCTGCAAGATACGATCGGGCTCATCTACCCATTTACATAGTTTAAAGTACGAAATACAGGATACAATCGTTGTACCAACGGTTGGACAGATTTGGTGTTGTATACAACAATTGTATCGTGTGTTCCACACAACCGATCTTGTACCGATATTGTATGGTTTTTATGGCATTCTCTTTAGTGTACAACCGCTGTCGCATGCACAGATTGTATGGTGTGCATGTGTAAACTGACTGAATAAAATGTCTAGTTGTACGTAAATCGTACTCATATTGTACATATGTGTGCTGCTGGGCCAATATCGGCAGCGATTGTTTCGTGTATTTCGTACTTAACAAGGGAGCGCATACAATGAGGAGCTTATTGGCCTAGGTTGACAGTCGACCAAGACAGAGATAAGAACAGCCGCTGACCATGTTGGCTTAGAAGTCGGTTTAGTAAAGGAGGCCCTAGTGATAATACCTAGGGACAAGGACGCTGAATAAAATTCTCTTTTCTCCGTTGTCCTGTATGGTGTAGTCCCACAAACTGTACGCTTAAAGCCATCGACATCAATCTATACAAATGAGGAACTGACATAAATTAAAAAAAAAATCCCATGCAATATTCTTCTCATTTCTTTCCGACGCCCTCGCCAAATGCCCCTAAAAATATATAGCACGACGCTGTGTACAAAACGACTTGAGTCGAGAAAGGACAACGGGAATCGGGTGAATTTCTCCCATGTACCTACACCTAATATCGAGGTCTGGTGAAATAATTCCACATACTCAACAGCGCGAAAGTGCGAACTTATTTTTAATCTTTTTTTTTTCTCTAGAACTCGCGCCTCCCCTTCAGGACCCACTTGCCATTTTCCGGGAAAACTCTCCGGCATACAACAAAAAGTACAGTTTCCAATATGTCGCCATGTGTATACGATACATTTTCCTGGCCACCCTGGCGACTGGCCTATTGGAATGTAATTTTCCCATTATTCAATGCAACAAATGACATATAAACAAACATAACCCTTATTCATGTGAACTCTACACCAAAAGAGGGGCAAATTTAAGGGCTCGATACGATTGTACCCACTTGAAGGTGGTTAATCCAAACAAAAAAAATATAAAAATTAGAAATAAAAAAAAAAACACATCACTAGCGCAAACAACATGACAAGTAGAGGAGAGTTGTCAAAAATTTTGAAAGATGTACTTCTCCCACCAATAGGAAGGAGCCCTAGTGAGTGCAAGTTTATGATAAAATTTTCTGCCGCCAAATTTTCCAATAACTCGAGGATCATTTCTATCAAACTGGAAGCGGGTCCCTGAGTCCCCATAGTACCTAAAATACCTATTTTCGATCTTTTATCGAATAGACGCCACTTGGCGCTGAGAATAATTGGAGAAATCAGCATCCCAGGGTACGCGCGTCGTTCCAAAAATTTGTCTCGAAGTCAAATGGGAAAACTAGAGGAAAAATTCACTTTAAGCACTGCACTGGGGAGACACATGACGAAAATTATATAAATTAACAAACTCACAAGAATGATTCGATGAAACCCACCTGGGATAAGCTTTTCTTGAGAAATTTTGACAATCAAAACACCAAAATGTACGAAATTTGAGTTTTTTTTTTATCAGCGGGCTGTCCGCGCGAAATTCACTGTCGACTCGAAATTGGGTCCGGGATTGGATTCCTGTCACATTTATTATTGTTTGGCTTGTAGAATTCAATTATAAGGCGACAGTATCCCCTTCGCGGATAAGAATTTCCTTTGGCCGCGAACGATTTGTGGAAAAGAAAAATGAGAAGATGCAATTATTTTACTTTGGGGGGAAAGAGAAACCGAAGCAATTGAATCTTTTTCTGATCGTTTATGAAAATGTCGCACTCGCTTGGCCAATGGGCGACGCGTGATAAAGTGACAGTCTGACCGAATTGGGAAAATTTAACGAAACAAAATGGCCACAACACAAGCGATGGCTTGTGTGCTCTGTACATTTTGCGCTATAGACGGAGATTCCAACTTAGGGTGCGTTTAGTTGGGGAAAAATGTGATATATATGAATGAAATAAGATTTCATTTTTTTCTTGAAGTTTGCAAAATCGAGAATATTTATTGACGATGGGAAAAGTTGTCCTACGATACCTGGTGGCGATAGAGATAATACATAGAAATTTCATTGCTACCAAATCTGTATGGATTTCAGTAAGAAACAGTGGAAATAAGTACGACGTACTTTATGAATGAAAAATTGACTAAATGTGAAAAGATATGGTTGGATAAACAAATTAAAGTATTTCCTTAATAAGAACATGTGTTATTTGCAAAATTCGATGTGAAAAATACATGAAGATTGTGATTTTACAATTGGATTGAATTCTTCTTTGTATTTCCATTTCCTTTGTAGGAATCACATTGAGTGACACCAAAAAGCTTATTCGCTTGTTCGCATAATCTAAAAACAAAGATCACTACAAGAAGCCAAATCGCTTTAACAATAACCACTCACTTTATCCGTTAAGAGTTCTGAATATGTTCACAAAAGATATTATGTAATGTTTAACTTTTATTTTTGTACTTTTTTCTTTTTTTTTCACTAAATAGTTATATGAACCCCTATATTTTATTGTATACATTTTTTCTTGTGCATTTTCCATACAATTATGCCAGACCAGTCAAATGCTATGCTACTAACTCACTTCCAAGCATCGTCATCAGAGGTTTGCCTCCAATCGTCAATTAGGCTGGATGTAAACAGTTTTATAGCTGAAGCACCTTAGCACAGTAACAGATACTTTGAAAGCCGCGGCAAAAATTTCAAAACCAATGCTTTTCAATGGAACATAACACATTAGCAACAGCAAACAGCATCTTTACCGTTAGGCCTAATCAATCAACTACAATCTGGTAGACGGCTGTGGGCCAAACCATATTTTATGAAATTGTATTAAGGTATTATTGAAGTTTAAATAAAGTTTTCAAAACTAACTAAACTTCAAACTAAACGTTAGGCCTAGTGATTAAAACACAATATCGCTTTGACTTTGGCTATGTCTGGCTTTTTTAAGTTAAGCAATAGGAAGAAATGCATCCTATTACCATCGCTTTCGCTTCGACCTCATGTTTGGTACTCGTACACAACAACATAATGCTACGTTTGGCAACCTAATGCTAAAGTGCGTCAATGCATAATATAGAGTTAAGTTTCGACATGTCTTCTGTTTCTTTGAACAGTTTTAGTGCAATTTATCTGGGAAGGTTTATGAGGATTTTAAGGAAATTCGAAAATGATGGAGATTGAAATAATTCTTTCGAATTAATGAATAAAGATTTTCAATTCAATCATACCATTCCATATTTTCTCACAAATTTCTTAGCTTAGCTTAGTTTGGGATTATTTCTCTTAAAAATAAAATCTACGTTTTCGGATTATAACCTCGCTGATAAAAGGAAGGAGAAGAAGAAGAAAAATAAAGTCTACGTATACTCTAAACAGTCATTTTGTTTTTATTAATGCTTACTACTACTGCAAAGTACTACAAACAGTTTGATAGATATTCACAAACGTATCCATAATACACTTAACCCTCTCTATTCAGGCTCAAAATGACTAGACCTGTATTGTGCGGCTTATGACTTTACATACATACGGAGGGTCTAACAAAAGTTCGCTTAGTTAGTGTCAATTTAGTAGTTTTTGAAAAAAAGAAGATGCATTTCTCTAGCTTATAATCTAGTAATATTTATTTCGAAATTTCAGAACAATAGGTAAAAATCGAGACGGGAAAGAGAAAAATTAGTGACGTAAGTTCGGTTGAAGTTCCATCGCCAACACAGGAAGAAATTTGTTTTGCCATTCTCTTCGGATTTCGACGTCACTCACGCTAGTCAAAATTCTGTACGAATGCCAAAATGCATACGGAATAAATGCACCATCTCTTGTTACTATTTCAAAGTGGTTTCGAAGATTCCAGACTGGCCATTTTTCTGTGGAGGACGAATCTTGTGAAGGTCGGCCCAAATCCTCGACCGACGATACAAATGTGGCCCTGGTGAAGGCTAAAATTAACGAAGATGCCAGGATGATACAGGAGATGATAGTGGATGAACTGGGCTTGTATGCCATGGTGGTGTCTTGCTAATTGGTATACTGAAACTTGCTTACCACAAGTTTTCCAAAATTTACAAGGACGCCGACAAAAAGAGGAGCTGCGCCGCTACTTTTTGCACCACGACAATGCGCCAGCGCACACTGCTTAAAAACTAAAAACTTTCTTGCGCTCTCAATGAAATTCGCCTAGCGCCGTGTGACTTTTGGCTGTTTCCGAAAATAAAAAAAGATTTGAGGGGAAAAATCTTCACATCTAATGAGAATATTATTAATGCAGTCAATGTCGACATCGAAAAGCTCCAAATAGAAGATGAATCTATCGGCTGAAGAAATGTATTGAAATAAATGGGAATTATGTGGAGAGATCATAAAAAGATGAAGATTAAAATCTAAAGTTAAAATTATTTTTGTGTTTTATTTCAGGATAGGACAGAAAAGTTAATATTCTTGATTGCATTTGAAGTTTTCCTGTAAATCATCTTTAAAACATTTCTTTTATACATTATATAACTTTTTGGAAATTTGCAATATAACAATATCAATAAAATCTGGTATTCAGGTTTGATTTAAAGTTTCCTAACTTTCTATTTGATTGCACGAAACGTAGCGAAACTTTAAATTTTACACATACAAATGTATACATACATTCGTTTTCAACGGTGAAAACAAGAGTAAGAAATATTGTTTTATCGAAGCTAATTTATACTTAGCACGCAAACAAATACAAATACAAATATTTGGCGCAACAGCTCTTTAAAGTGCCAGGGCCTAGCTTCTCGCAACCACTCATGTCGTGTGCGTTATATTTTTCACACGAATGGAAGGGACCTACAGTTTAATGCCGAATCCGAACGGCGATTTGAGAAGCTTTTTCGTGACAACAATACTCTCGGATGTTTGTCAGACGCTCGCGAGAGGCGGGACCGTGAAAAAACTTTTTGGTATTTTCTGGGATTCCAACTTGGAACCTCATGCGTAGTGATCCGACACACTAACCAATTATGCCACGGCGCCTCAGCACGCAGCCAAGCGTACAAATATAGTTACTAGTTAAAATGTCCTATTAATTCGCACAGAGCCTAAGCCTGAAAAGTTTACCAAATTTGTGGTACATTTTGTAATCATGTCATATCTTTTGTGCGAAGTCAAACGAAAAAAAATTCTTTGAGCTGTTAAAATGTAGTATCACTTTAAACCAGTAACCCCACGAAACGTCCTCCAGCGATACTGCGCATCAACGCAATTTTCACCAATTTAACGAAAGTTGCCGTACAGTGTTCACATGCGATGGAAACCAGAGAAGTGGTGAGTGTGCCACCCGTGTTGAATTTGGTTTAGCAAGTGGGGTGTTTAATTTTGACATTTGATATTTGTTATTTTCCGCCGTTTTGTGTTCGGCTGAGAATTCTGCTAAAAATCATGGAAAACATCGATGGAGATGACCCAAAGGAGTACCGCTGGGAAACTGGCTACGAAAAGACATGGTAAGGTGTTTGCTTGTCCAAGTTGAAGCTGTAAATAGCTCTGGAACCACTTATTCTCTTCCAGGGAAGCAATCAAGGAGGACGACGATGGTCTCCTGGACGGGGTTATCGCCGATATCATCCAAAAGGCGAAGCGGAAGCGCCAAGCGGAGAAGACTGTCAAGAATCGCCTCGGGATGATGAGGCATCTGTACCTTGTAATCGACTGTTCCGAGGCAATGACGATGCCTGATCTGAAGCCGACTCGGTTCCTCTGCACTTTGAAGGTAGGGTGACGGTCCTCAAATCTTCGGGGCTTATTTCTCGTCCGTTTTAGCTTCTAGAGATTTTCATCGAGGAATTCTTCGACCAGAACCCAATTAGTCAAATGGGCATCATCACCCTGAAGAGCAAGCGGGCAGAGAAGATTACAGACCTCACTGGTACAGCTCAGTGCCATATGACAGCTCTGAAAACGTAAAGAGAACCTCTCTATTCGAATGGTATACTGAATTCCTCTTGATTCTGCTTCTAGCCTCAGCAAACTCAGTCTGACTGGTGAGCCTTCTTTACAAAATGGCCTGGATCTGGCTATGAAAACTCTAAAGGTGCTTCCGTCTCATGCCAGCCGCGAGATCCTCATAATCATGGGCAGCTTGACCACTTGTGATCCGGTGGACATCAATCAAACCATCGAAGAGCTCAAATGCGAGAGCATTCGCTGTTCGGTGATCAGCCTTTCTGCGGAGATTCACGCCTGCCGACGATTGACTATGGAGACCAATGGTACCTTCGGAGCTGTCCTTGACGATTGCCATTTTAAGGATCAACTTCTGGCCCATGTTGATCCACCAGCTGCGGCGCAATTGCAGGAGAATTCCCTAATCAAGATGGGATTCCCGCATACGAAGACAGAAGAAGGTAAGGACCCGGCGCTGACTATGTGCATGTGTCACGTTGACAACGTGGAGGAACCAAGCAAGCTAACCTCCGGTGGGTACCACTGTCCACAGTGTTATAGCAAATACTGTGAGCTACCCGTGGAGTGCCAAATCTGTGGTCTGACGTTGGTCTCTGCGCCGCATTTGGCGCGTTCCTATCACCATCTGTTCCCGGTGATGCATTTCACAGAAGTGGAATTCGCGAATCAGGCAAAGCTGTGCTTCGCCTGCCAGAAGGTGTTCTCGAAGTCGAGCGATAAAAACATTTATCGCTGCGAGACGTGCTCACAGTATTACTGCTGCGACTGTGACGTCTTTATCCATGACACCATGCACACTTGCCCCGGATGCAATACGATACCGGGAATCGCGGAGATTGTCGCAGCGCGGAAACCCGTGGCGCCTAGATTTTAAGAGATAAGTAGGTTGTATAGCGTGGGGTGTAAACTCACGCGGTAGGGTTAATAAAGAGTGCAGTCAGTACACGTTCACGTTCAAACGATGTGTTTCAATTACTTAATATTGGGTCCTTTCGAAATTGCGGTGGAGATGGGTAAGTCTTCTCGCTGCGGCACTTCTAGATACTAGTTCCAGTTGGGTCAAACTTAGAATTTTGGAAAGGAGACTATAGCAGATAAACCCTAAATGTTTGGCGCCTCTCGTAACTCCGAAGTGCGTTAGTGGCATTGATTTTACGGGTCTTTGGTTATTCTAACAATGGAACTGGTCCTACGGCAGGTTGGGGACCGCGATTCGGTGTCTATGATCTGTGGTCACTGCATGCCGTTACGGACGAGGCTGAAAGTCCTATCAAGGTGGAAATTTATTACTACCTGGACGAAACACTAGAGCATTCGAATATCTCAAATACGAATGAATGGTAATGGTAAATGACTAGCAAAGGTATCGTAGGAGCAGCATCTCCCGATAAGTGTTGGTTCGCTAAATAACGAGGAAGAGCCACTTCAGCAGAAAATCTTGCACCTCTGTTAGTAAGACCTACTCACACCTCGTAATGCCATCTGGGAGTTTCTTCGGACATTTCAAACGGGAGAGGACGAATGGCTAGGCCACGTTTAATTTCCTTTACCTGATAGTCCACAGTCTAGGAGCTGAGGGAAATAGTGTAGGAAATACAACCAAAACAAAAGCTCTGATCACTTCAATCTCCCGTGCTCAAGAAGTCGAGAAAGTATACAACTTTCTATTTCTACGAAGTGTTGTCTTGGCAAACCACTGTGCCATCGAACTGGCTGTGTGCAACAGAATCGGGAAGACAAAAGCTGCCTTCGGAATGCTATCCAAAGTTTGGAGAGGCGATGTGTTCAGCATAAGAACCAAGTATTGCTTTATGGGTGCAGTACTTGGAAGGTGGATAGCACTATCACACACAAGCTGCAAACCTTCGTAAACAGATGTCTAAGAATCATATTAACGATCTTTTGGCCCAATCGTGTCTCTAATGAACAACTCTATAAGAGAATGGGCCAAGAACCTATAGGCACTACTATACGGAGGAGAAACCGGCAGTGGATCGGCAAGACATTACAGCGCAACAACAACTCCATTGCAAAATACGCCATGCAGTGCAATTCGCTCACCCAGGCAAACTTGGCGCAGAACAGTTGAGGAGGAATCGAGCTCTTTAGGAATGAGCTAGAAGCGGCTCAAACATGTGGCAGAACTCCGAATAAGATGGCGCGCAGGCGTTGTTGACGCCCTGTCCCCCGAGCGATGAAACGAATTAAGTAAGTAAGTAGCTACGAATGTGTACCCAATGATGCATGCGCTGACGGGAGTATCAGCTCTTTACTTCTCAAAAAATAGAACTAGAGACATTCTATCAATGAGCAAACAGAATGCTAAGATCCTTACTGACTTCCTAACTGGACATTGCTCTCTCAACTACCATCTCAAGAAAATGGGTCGTGTTTAATCGGAAACGTGCCGTCTCTGTCGTGAAGACACCGAAACAGCCTTCACATACTCTGTGATTGCCCGGCCATAGCCAGACTTAGGTTAAAGCACTTTAATAAAGGCGTTACACCACCTTCTGACGTTACCTCTTCTGCAGCTCGAACTATCCTTAGCTTCATTAATGAACTTGATTTCAGCTAGTTGACAAATTCAAAACAATTAACCAGGGGATAGCACAAAAGATCTTTTTAGGTCGCAGTGCTCCAGGGGTCATTCTCTGACTTCCTCCCCTTTTACCTCAAAAAAAAAAAAAAATAATAATAATAATACTCAGCTCTTTATGTGATCTATTCCATGGCATCTACAAAGGGACGATCTTATATCTTGCAAGGACTACCGAGGCATATCCCAGCGTGATGTAGCGTCTAAAGTATTGTGTTAACGTCATTTCTGCAACAGGGACGTAGGAACCAGCGCGGCTCCACTCTGAAGCAAATTCTGGAACTAGAAGTACAAACTTACTTACCACCCACTTAAAACCCTTTTTGAAATGGGATGAAGAATGACCACAGAAGAAGCAATATTTTGTTTTTCAAACCTGCAATTCGAAAAGAAAGCCGTTTGATTATACATAGTAGAAAATTTATTCAAATTAGACAGACAATAAATAAGTTCCATTGCACTTAAATCGTATTGCTACTGCCTAAAATGAGCACTAAACAGAACATTTTTCCCGCACTAAAAATTAGGTGTTAGTAGTAAAATTAATGAGTGATTAAATAATAAATTACATAACTCATTGCTTTTCTATTGTACCTAAGCTATAACTTTTTAAAAATTATAATAAATGTGTAACGGAATGTTATTTTTAAATTACCTTTGTTAGAAAAAAAACTTGTCATGTCCCCAGTCGTGGACGTAATTTTGTGATTGTAACTGCAATTTACACCAAACAAATTCCAGATCCAACTGATTTTGACTTATATCTCAGCCAGATCACGTTGGGCTCTTTAGGAAATCATGGCAAATTTAGTAAATAGCAAGCGGCATACATATATGTAATCCGAACATGCTCAGTATTTCAGTTTCTCGACTAGCAAGATAGCCTCGGTTTAGCTCTCTACTGTAAAGCCTTTAATTCAACGTGCTATTGTAGGACATTCCTTCAAATGAATGCTTTATGTCGAGTCATCCAAGAAAAGACTGACAAATTCAAGCAAGATTCTTGAGAACAAGCACACACCCAACAACCATTTCAAATGGAAATTTATGCCACAAACCTTAAGCAATCTAACACTCTAGCAAATTATTTTCATCTTCTCAGCCACCTAAGCCGTCTTAAGACGTTGGACTCACTTACTTAGGTGGCGCTACAGTTCGGGGTGAACCTGGGCCTCAACCAACAAGTCTCTCCAATTAGCTCGGTCTTTAGCTAATTGCGTCCAGTTGCGCAGTCCAAGTTGGTCGAGGTCTCCTTGAACTTGTGCGCTCCACCTACGGCGAGGAGGTGCTCTACTGCGTCGTCCCTCGGGGTTAGATTCGAAGATTCTGCGCACCGGACCGTTGGTGTCCATTCGCTCTACATGTCCTAGCCATCTCAGACGTTCAAAACGCAGTTTTTTACTAGGTCGTTGTCGCTGTATAGCTCGTATTAAATCTTCTCCTCTAAAACCCGCCAACGCAAACGGGACCGAATATCTTACGAAGAATTTTTCTCTCGGAGCGTGTGTCCAATCCATTGCCACTTTCTTCTTCATATAGTAATGCTTATAGGTTCTTGGCCCGTTCTCAGATAAAGTTGTTCGTTGGAGATGCGGTTCGGCCAAAAAATCCTCAAGATGATTCTTAAGCATTTGTTTACGAAGACGTGCAGCTTGCGTGTGTTAATGGTGTCCACCTTCCAAGTACTGCACCCAAAAAGCAGCACTGATTCTACGTTGGAGCGGAACAGTCGTAGCTTGGTTCTTAAACTGATAACATTGCTTCTCCAGATTTTGGACAGCATTCCGAACGCAGCTTTAGCCTTCCCGATTCTGCTGCACACATCCAATTCGGTGCCACCGCGATTAGCCGAGACGACACTTCCTAAATATAGAAAGTTATCGACTTGCTTTCCGGCAATGTTAAGTTGAGCGCAGGTATTAGAAGTGCTCAGGGCTTTTGTTTTGGCTGTGTTTATTTTTAGCCCCAATTTGTTTGCCTCAGCTTCTAGATTTTGCGCCATTAAATGAAGATCTATTATTCGATGTAAAAGTAGACAAACATCGTCAGCGTAATCTAGGTGTTTAAGGTAAGATGTCATCGTCCAACGAGTTCCATAATTAGCTTCCGTCAATGCTGCATGGAGTACATCGCTGATAACCACCAAGAACAATAGTGGGGACAGTATGCAAAATCGCCCGACACCTTACCATTGTGCACGACGTGACACTTGCCGCCCTCGTATGTAGCCTTGATAATAGCTATACGTTTTTCTGGAATGCCTCTCCTGCGCAAGGCCAACCAGATAGCATCTCGATTCAAGCTGTCGAGGCGACCATGGATATCTTCATTCTCTTTTAATAAAGTCCATGTTTCTGCGCTGTAAAGCAGAACTGGGATGATCAGTGTCTTATACAGAGTCTCCTTTGTTGTTCGAGATAGGGCTTTACTGTTGAATTGCCTTATAAGCCCAAAAAAACAGGGATTAGCAAGAGTTATTCTTAGCGAAGCGAAGAAAAAACGTTGGTCTCAGCCATGATGAAATCGAAGCTGAGCTAATGGGAATATCAATGTAAAGAATGATTATTTTTTGGAGAATTGATCAAAGAAGAAAACATTTATCCAGAGACAGGAGACGAATCTGTGATAGTTATGGTTTTAGCCACCAACGGTCTACCACTGAGCTATCGCTGGATGTTTACCGATCACCGAGAGAAGAATGGTGAACACAGCACCTTAGCCATCTCGGCAATGGTAGTGTTCCACTAGGCGATGTCAAAGCCCTACCAGTCTTCTGCAGAAAATGCAACAATAACGTTCAAATAATGGGAATAGTCAAAATGCTTTCAGAATTAGCGAAGTAAGACTTGGTCATCCTACACTGGATCATTGCATACAAAGTCTATATGGGTAAGGAAATGGTCGACTCGCTGGTCAAATTGGAGCAACAACTCCATTTCCTGCTGCTGAATTATTCTGTAAAGTAAGTAGAGGGTTTTTCAAAGATATGTACCAGGGAAACTTGTCCAAGTGCAATGCAATTTGGGCTGCATGACAGAAATACACCAAGTACTTTTTCTCTGCTCTATCACACAAGAAATCTAAGTTTCTTGT
This sequence comes from Brachypalpus laphriformis, assembly GCA_945910035.1. Classification (NCBI taxonomy): domain Eukaryota; kingdom Metazoa; phylum Arthropoda; class Insecta; order Diptera; family Syrphidae; genus Brachypalpus; species Brachypalpus laphriformis. Next base: position 165,008,773 of record OX246756.1, read on the forward strand.
CAATCTGAACAGGAATCACCAAAAAAAAAACTCTAATCTACTAAAGGGACACCTCCACAGACTCAACTTATCACTAAACCCTGCCTGCAGACTTTACCTAGAATGACATACAAATAGGAAGAGTAAGTAAGTGGACTTCAGTTTCAATGATCTTCCCCACTGCCATGCACTTCGAAAAACTAATGAACCTTTTAATAGTCTCTGGAGTGAGCCAGTTACTTAAGAACTTGATGGGTGGACACAGTGGGTCCCTTTGAGAGACAGCATTGCCTGAGTGAGTCAACCACTTCCCAGTAAAATAATAAGATGTCGTTAGCGATTGTGTGTAAAATTCAACCGGATTGCCTATGACCGACCCTAGTATGACAATGATAGCTCATGCAAAAGTAAAAAGATCCTTCCGTCATATTTTACTTCTTCCTCGTACCGAACCAGTTAAGGTCTTCTTAGGGCTCAGCTGCGTAAAGATTTGTGTGTTTGCCTAAAGAAACTGTGAAACAGAGAGCATGTAATCTCTGATGTCCTAGAGTGTAATCCTTTTTCCTAGCAATTGGAAAATGTTGGCTGTTCGACTATTTTTTTTTTTTTTTTTTTTTTTTCCTCTTGTACAACCCATGCCCGCGTGGCAACGACACTGCGACCTGAAAGATCTATTGTTCTGGCTGTTCGACTAAAGGCTGCGTATAAGGATTCTGCATAAGAGAGAATATTGATGAAGTGTCAGCGTATCCTATGTATTAGGCTTGTGTAGTTCACGAACGAACTAGTTCAAAAAAGAGCTCTAAGAAATGAGCTGAGTGAACTAGTTCATGTCATTTTTTTATTTTAGTTTATTTAGTTCAGTAGTTCTAAGCTCAGGTATACACTGCAATAGAGTTCTTCACCGGAATGTCAAATGACAGCTGGAAGAATGGCTGGAAGTTTGTATGAAAACAAATGAATTTTCTTTATGTTAGTAGAGCACATCGAGCATCGTTGCGTTGCAGTTGATCACTTCATTTTCTTTCTTCCTTCAGTTTAAAAGTGACAGCGCTGCTATTTATAAAGATAATTTGACGACCAACCGGCGAACATCACACAAGACTCAATTTCCTGAGCCCTGAACTATATTGAACTAAATGAACTAGAAGAACGAACTAGTTCAATGAGTAGATTTGAACTAAACTCAGCGCTCTCTGAACTGAACTAAAATGCACAAGCCTACTATGTATATGGTCTCACAGACCGGTTATATTTACGAAAAAGCATATGTAAGATTGCGCAAGCTTTTGCAAGAGGAAAAACCTGCAATAGATTAGGTCTGAAAAATCGGTATACATATTTACCATTCTCTACACGTACGAGTCCGATTCGAATAGCAACTTTCCCTATAAACCACTCTCTCTATATCAGATATAAAGTCCCAACTTATAAGAACCCTCTCACTTAGGCAATGTTTAACTCACACATTTCTGCTATAAATACTTATAAATCTGTATCTTCAAATAATATTATATTTCAATTAGAAATGAATAAAAGTGAAAAGAAATGAATGGCAGTGCGCTTAGATCGCCGACCTGTTCATTTTTAGGATTAATTCGACCCTTAACTTGACTCTAAAGTACATTCAACTTTGGTTGGTATTGTTATGGTTTTATAGTACGAGTAAACTTTCTCATGTTGACGTTCACAATTAGCGGCAATTAGGCAATTAAATGAGAGGTAAAGAGGAACACCATAGGATAGTACAAGCCTCTTAAATTAATGCGCAGCAAACATTAACATTTTCTAATGCTTTGACTGACTATGACTAATCCAAAAGTTTTTCACTTGTACTCGTATTAGAACAAAAAAAGTAAATAATGGCCGTACACATCCATTGAAGGGCATTGAGCTTAGTTTCTCGATATTACCTACATTACACGTTGCGTGCCGGACCATACAAAATGAAAGATGAACTTCTAAGAATAGGGTTGCAAATGAACATTATCATGATCTTCCTTTCCAAAAAGTTACAAATTAGTAGGAACAAAATCAATTGAAAGAAACTTCGATAACCAGGAAAGAAGGCTTCGAAAGAAATGGGGCACCATATTACATTCAGCTAGATATGCGTTATGTAGAGTTGAGAATGAGGTCTATAGCCACGACTATAAGCTGGGAGTTCTTTAACTACTAATGAGGAGTCTAGTTGCTGACAAACTAATTCAAAGGCTAATCGCCATTAACTGTCAAGGATAGGTTGAAAACATAATAATGATTGTAAAATGGAAATTCGAACAAACACTGCGATATTATACAGAGTAGACAAAGTGGCATACAAGAGTAGTATTTAACGGTCTTCTTCTTCTTCCTTTTATCAGCAATGCTATGATCCGAAAACAAGGGATCACAACCCTCCCACTTCACCGCATTTCTACTGATCCGCCTGTGGGGTTCGCCTAAGAGTAGTATTTATTTATTTATTTATTTAAGAGTAGTATTTAACGGTATGATTAAAAAAAAAGCGGCTAAAAGCAAAACTGTAGTTAAAACATATAAAACCAATCTTACTAGATACGACTAGATTGGACCATAATAGCATGTCAAAGGGCGACCTCTTAGATAGCAAACTTCTATGGGAAACATATATAGAAGCTGTTGTAGCCAAAGGCACTCGGGTATGTTATGCTGGAACATTTCAGAATAGATTTAGGACTGTACTGGTTTGCCGCTGAAGATACCGCCTTGCACACTCGACCACAAAACGGGGAACAAATCTCACAGAGACGCAAATAACAGATGAAGTTCACTGAGTATTTCTGCTACAGCAAAGATTCCTAATATGGCCTCATTTAAAATCAAATAGTATACGGCCATAGGTACTGTGGTTTTGTGTAAGGACTCAAAACTCAAATTCAGAATCTTCAAAGTAGAGGTTGTTGCAATAGAAAGAAGTCCTAAGTCCTGGAAGAATTTCTTAGCCACTGGATAGTACCTATACTAAGAACTGGAATTATGCAATCAATCCTCGGCAACAGCAGATCTACCAAATCCGTCGAAAGAGGACTTCCTTAGAAAGGGGTCATATTACCACTTCTATGGCTAATGGTAATTAATAAAATCTGTCAAGACTCGAAAGAGATGAAGATAAGGTTGTCGCGTATGCGGATGACGTGGTAATTCAAGTAGCTGGGATATTTCCTTCAGTGATCAGTGAAATTATGGAAAGTGCCTTGGACTCGGCGTTAATCCAAGCAAAAATGAACTGATGCTCTTTACCACGAAAAGCAAATTACCGAACAACCAATTACTCTCTTTATCTTTGAGCGCTAAGTACATAGAAGTGGTACTTGATCCAAAGCTCAACTGGAAGCTCAGTATAGGGCAGCGGGTAAAAAAACCTGCCTGGCTTTCTATGCTTGCAGCCAAACCTTTGGTAAGAAGTGGGGACTTCGCCTAAAGAAGCTTTCATGGATGTAAACCACAGTAGTACGTCCTATCCTCTCCTATGTGTCACTAGTTTGGTGGTTTGCGATAAGAAAAGACTACAACATCAAACAAATTAACAACGTGCAAAGAACTGCGGCTTTAGGAACAAGGGGGGCCATGAGAACATATTTAACCGAAGCCTTGAATGTAATATTGCATCTCATACCCTTAGATTAAAAAAAAAAACGGGGTGCTGGTATACCAACACCTATGCTCACAGTAACATCCTAATTATGATACCAAGAGATCTGATAGCGACTCTAACGGACTACATACCACTCAAAGTACATTTTAGAAATGACGGTCAGTTTCCTACCCAAAGTGGAGTGGGAAAATGGCGAAGTGACAAACGAGCACAAAATCACGATCTTCACCGATGCACACTGGCCGATTTGATGACAGTAGCTGGACTTGAATCATAAAGAAAAGACATGCAACTTTATGGACTATTCGAATTATTTTATATAGTTTCTAAAACCATTTCTAACACTTCAGCAGGCAGAGGTTTGCTATGTCTCTTTGGAAGATCACATATATCGCTTATAATTGGGTCAGATGAAATTAGGAAATTATGTAACACATCAGTATTGGTGGAGATTCGAGACATCTTTCTTGAAAATGCTGCTCTGTATGCCTTATAATCTTTTTGGCAAGCTTCTAACACGTCCTCCGATAGTTGGCCAATAGGCATTGGGAACGTTTTAATAATGTCGGCACCATGAAGCAAGATTTTGTGAACGCTCACTCGCATCCTATAACATCGCGATGGTTCGAAAATGCACTTTGGGGTAAGTGCGGGATTTGTTTCGATAAACTCAATATACCATAATCTTACCGGCTACCGGATTCGTGCAGTGTCCTTCAGGCAGAAGTACTTGCTGTACGAGAGATTTTCCGTGTACTGAAACATAGTCCTACACCGTTTATTAACATCGCCAGCCTTATTGATAGCAAGGCTACTTCTTCTTCTTCTTCCTTTTATCAGCGAGGTTATGATCCGAAAATAAGAAATCATAACCCTCCCACTTCACTGCATTTCTACTGATCCGCCTGTGGGGTTCGCCTAGATAGCCAGGCTACTGTCAGGGCAATAGTTTCCGCTATCTTCCAAATAGGTGAAACAGTGCAAAGAGGAACTCGCCACGCTGGGTCATCGGTTCAGGATCACTCTCCTCTGAGCGACGGGATACAACAACGTAAAAGAGAATGACAGAACTGATGAACCTGCAAGGCGGGAATCTGCCCTTGACAGATCCTTTGCGGAGACGGTTCGCGTACAGCTCAAGGGAAGTAACTTCGCCGATTTTCTTTCAAAGGCCAGAAACAGATTGCATGGATCGCGGAATTGCATCATTTCTAGGCAGATACAAACTAAAACTGGCGTAGAATACGAGACCTACAAAACAGAAACCGTGCAGATATTGCACGCGGACAGACTAGGCATTGCATTGCATGAACATTGTCGCAGCTGCAATATTGTTAATGACAATGAAACAATCTACCATTTCTTTTGCAAACGTTCGGCTCTAGGTAGGGCCAGACATGGCAAACCTTTCTTTGACAACTTAATAGAGATATGTATCAGAGAAAAATATCGGAGCAGTAATCAGTTTTCTTAATGCCACAGGGTGGATTTAAAGACGTTTACTCAAACTCCGCTTACCTTCAAGTCTAACATCGGTTGAGGTCGCGTGAATTGTGGTATTAAAATTGCTACATAGGTTTCAGTATAGTTTGCCGTTACAGCCACTTCTACTTACTTACGCAAACCAGTAGAACTGTTACTGTGACTTACAGAACTTAGTGATTTGACTTACGAAAAAACCAACTCAACTCACTTACTTTACTTACTTAGGTGGCGCTACAGTTCGGGGTGAACCTGGGCCTCAACCAACAAGCCTCTCCATTTAGCTCGGTCTTTAGCTAATTGCCTCCAGTTGCGCACTCCAAGTTGGTCGAGGTCCCCTTGAACCTGTGCGCCCCACCTACGACGATGATTCCCTCTACTGCGTCGTCCCTCGGGGTTAGATTCGAAGACTCTGCCGGCCGAAGCGTGTGTCCATTCGCTCTACATGTCCTAGCCATATAAGACGTCCAATACGCAGTTTTTTGTCTAGGTCGATGTCGCTGTACAGCTCGTATAGTTCGTGATTGAATCTTCTCCTCCAAAACCCGTCAACGCAAAGGGGACCGAATATCTTACGAAGAATTTTTCTCTCGAAGCGACCAAGGATATCTTCATTCTCTTTTAATAAAGTCCATGTTTCAGCGCCGTAAAGCAGGACTGGGATGATCAAGGTCTTACATAGAGTCTCCTTAGTTGTTCGAGATAGGGCTTTACTGTTGAATTGCCTTATAAGCCAAAAAAACAGCGATTGGCAAGAGTTATTCTTCGATTGATTTCTGCGCTGATCTTGTTTGTAGAATTTATAGCAGAGCCAAGGTAGACAAAGTCCCTTACTACCTCGAAGTTATAGCTGCCGACTGTGACGTTTTGTCCAATTCGTCGGTGTTGGCTTTCCCTTCTTGTTGACAGCATATACTTGGTTTTGCCCTCGTTTATCGCTAAACCCATTTTGACCGCTTCCGCCTCAATGCTTGCAAACGCACCGGTGACAACCTGCTGAGTTCTTCCGATAATGTCTATATCGTCGGCGTATGCAAGCAGTTGTACAGACTTGTAATAGATTGTGCCTCCGGTGTTGGCTTGTGAGTTCCGCACAATCCGTTCAAGTACAATATTGAAGAAGTCACATGACAGCACGTCACCTTGTCTAAAACCTTTTTTGACATCAAAGGTCTCGGTGAGGTCATTACCCACCTTGATGGAGCAGCGAGCGTTCTCCATCGTCAGCCTGCACAGACGAACAAGTTTGGCAGGGATGTCAAAACTAGACATGGCGCCATAAAGCTCTTCTCTATAGATGCTGACATAGGCGGCCTTGAAATCGATAAAGAGATGGTGAGTATCGATTTGGAATTTTTGGGTTTTCTCCAGGATCTGCCGAAGTGTGAAGATTTGATCGATGGTGGACTTTCCTGGCCTGAAACCACACTGGTAGGGTCCAATCAGGCTGTTGATAAAAGGTTTCAGGCGTTCACATAATATCGCAGAAAAGATCTTATATGCGATGTTGAGGAGACTGATGCCTCTATAATTGGCGCAGTTGAGGGGGTCTCCTTTCTTGTGGATCGGGCAAACGATGCTGAGATTCCATTCATCAGGCATACACTCGTCTGACCAAATCTTCGAGATGAGTTGGTGTATGCACTCTACCAATTCATCCCCTGCTGCCTTGAAAAGTTCGGCCGGTAAGCCGTCAGGTCCAACAGCCTTGTTGGATTTTAGCTTGGATATTGTTATCCTCACTTCATTTTGGTCATGTGGACGGAAATTTTGACTATCATCGTCTATGTTGAATGGTTCATTCACTCATCTAACGAATATAAATGCTTAAAGGTTCCAAAGACATCTCGAGGCAGGAGAGGCAGGCCTATAAGCGCCTGGATCACACAAATGCGACAACATCGGCATTTTATTGACCTCAGTAACTGAGGGAGGGAGGCCTGCCGATATTTTCTGAGGTCAAATAGGCGAACCTCACAGACGGATCAGTAGAAATACGGTGAAGTGGGAGCGTTATGATCTCTTGTTTTCGAATCATAACCTCGCCCAAATAGGAAGAAGAATATAAGCGCTTAAAGGTATGTCCCATCTATATAAGATCTACCACTACAAGCTTTAATTCTGCTCGAGATCTAGGCAAATTCACACACATCCTACTTAATGAGGCACATTAAGTTTAAGTACATTAATTAATACACCCCCTTTACACTAACTTGACAAATTACTACAATTAACTGCAGCTAATGGGAATACATCCGCCAGCGACACGATCAATTAACCCATGCACTGAACTTGCAAATGCAACGTACTGCCACTGTCGTCAGTACTCGCATTGCAAAAGTTCATTGCTAAAGCTTCAACATAAGCTTGCCGCCAGCTCTACCTGTTTATCAATACTTGCACCTGTTATACACGGCCAATTAAAACTAAAACAACAACAATAAAAACCAAGTTAAAAATCTCAGGTATATAAAAGTTAAAAGTTCCACAAATGAACCAAACGATCAGATGCTTTTAAGCTACCGATCTGCGTGGTGTTTCGTTCGTTTTCGATTTTTTTTTTTAATTTTTCCATTTGCCAGTCGATGTACATAATTTAAAAAAAATATATCTTAATTCGTTAAGAAGTTGTATCTTTGAGGTTTGTTTGTATTTGGATTTACAACTTATTGTAAGTGAAAAGTGTGAAAAAAATTTCGAGTGGAATTTTTTGGTGTCCGGGTTTTTGTTGGTTTAAAAGTGATAAGCTCTGCTCGTAAGCCGTGTCATTTAGTTACAAGTTCTTGCAAAGAATATTATAAGAAAAGTGTGAGTTTAAAGTGTGTTTACTCAGTAGCCAGGAAAAGAAGTTACGCCTGAAGTCAGCTTAAGAAGGAGGTATGGGCTTATTGATGCAATTTCAATAAATCACTCAGTTTTTTTTTTTTTTTATTTACAACTTTGGTTAAGCGGTTAATAAAATTCCGTAGAAAAATTGGTCAAGGCTGTATCGATAACGAATAGATACTTTATCTAAGTGGTAGCAATAAGCTATGAAGTGGGCATAGTAGAAAATTGGGAACAAGGGTGGTTCTCCCTTCTTGTTATTAAACTGATAGAGATGCCACTAAAAGGGTAGATTATCTAACTAAATACATATGTACAGCAAATTAGACCTGCGACGTAGTTTCATGGTTGTTTTAACATCTGTTCGTGTATCTAGAACATCTCTGATAAAGTAAATAGAATTTTTTTGGTTTTATGAATGTGACTATAAGGCTTTAGAAGATATCAATCAATTAATGTCTATAGGTAAACAAATGTCTACAGCCGATGTATCTTTCTTGCCAAAATGGGTGTACGCAAAAGGTAAAGACCAATGAGTTGTGAAGTGATAAAGTGGATTTGATAAGGAATATGAGTGCAACAAGTAGGTCGTGGGAATTTTCCTATGAATGAGATCTGTCATGGAAAATCTGAAATTTTTCTAGAAAGAACCTGCAAAAGCTGCTTTTATTCGTTTGGTTCTGCTTCATGAAACTTTAATTATATTAAGCTATCTAACGTTCTATCTATGTATGTAGTTTCGAGATTTATTATTTTTTTATTGTGTAATCACAGGGTTATGTTGGGCTTCCCCCTCTGAATTTTATAATTGACCAAGAAGTTCTCGGAATTTTTTTATTACACCACTTTTTAAAGCATACCAGGTGTGGTACGTACTTACATGTGAAGATTCAGGGCCGGCCTTTGGGCAAGGGAAGCTAGGCACTCGCCCAGACTCTTATGATGGTTGGGGCCCTGCTCTACCCGTTTTTAATTTAAAGTGAGTGCTTGTTAAATTCTTTCTTGAAAATATATGTACATAGGTTTACTTCCATTCGCCAAGAAATTTTAAAGGATTTGAATTTGATGTGATGAACTTCGCAAAGGGAAGTACGAGTAAATTTTTTTTTATATGAAGCAGAAGGCAAGTTCATTATTGATATCAGGGTGCATAACTCACAAAGCTTTGCAAAGCTGGATATAAAGGGTGTCCATGTCCACTGTAAAATGTTCAAGTTTAAATTGTAACTGCTCACCAACCAGCGGTGTAAGGTTTGCATTGGAAGTATCGCTCGACACACATGCTTTGCGAACAAGGAAGTTTGCGGCCTATACTAGAATTGAAAAATTAACAGTGCACATTATTTTGGAAAATAAATTAAAGTTCCACCCATACAAGATGCAAATCGTGCAGAGTCTAACCGAAAGTGACTATCTTTTGCGACAAACCTACGCAAGAACAATGCTGGACCGCTTTCAAACAACAAAAACGCTTGGAAACATACTGATCAGTGACGACGCACATTTTCATACCGATGGCTATGTGAATATACAGAACATCCATTACTGGTGTTTCAATAACACTAGAGAAAGCCATGAAAAACGTTTACATTGTCCGAAAACCATAGTGTGGAGTGCGATTTCTGCCTGAGGAATGATTGGCCTTAATATTTTTTTAAACAGGGAGAAACAGTGTATTGCCGTATGAGCATCGGCGAGTTTCTGTTGTAGCTGTTTCCTGGGTACAAAAACAGAACGCCATTTTAGCAAAACGGTGCCACTCTGCACACCTCTAGAGTCTCGATGGAGAAGTTGAGGGCGATTTTTTCGAGTAAACTGATAAGCAAATATAAAGACATTCCCTGGCCTTCTCGATCGCTGGACCTCACACCATGCACCTTTTTTTTGTGGGGATACCTCAAGTCGAAGGTTTGTAAGAACAATCGCCGAAGTTATTATGGTTCCGAAACCGGGGAAATGTGTAAATGACAAGAAATCATATAGACCCATTTCACTTCTGCCAATAATATCTAAGGTCTTCGAGAAACTTTTGCTGAAACGATTGCAACCAGTAATTGAAGAAAAACACTTGATCCTGGATCAACAATTCTGCTTTCGGGTCAAACATTCCACAATCGATCAGGTGTATCGAATCACGAACGAAATCAAAAAAAGCCCTAGAAGGGAAAAAAATATGCTCTAGCGCTTTTCGAGACGTATCGCAAGCCTTCGACAAGGTAAGGCCTAAGGTATAAGCTTAGGGTAATCTTACCGGAAAAGTTGTACAGAATATTGGAATCTTATCTAGAAAACAGACTTTTCGGTGTTAGACACGGGAGTGAATATTCGGATTTCAAAGAAATCTACGCCGGTGTTCCACAAGGAAGTGTTCTCGGTCTAATCCTGTTCCTGCTCTACACAAGAGATATACCACAAGATGAGGGGACCGTTGTAGCAACGTTCGCAGACGCACGGCTATCCTCGTAACGGATGAGTCAGTCGAATCATCAACGGGAAAACTCCAACGAGCTTTGAACAAAGTATACGAATGGACAAAAACCTGGCGAATAGTCCTCAATGAGTTAAAATCAACGCATGTTAATTTTACGTTAAGAAAGATAAACAGCCTACTTATATCCATTAACTCGGTGCAAATACCGTACGCAAACGAGGCAAAATATCTAGGAATGACCCTAGACGCAAAACTTAATTGGAAACCACATGTTAAAAAGAAGCGCGAAGAGCTCGAAATCAGATTTAGAGAAATGTATTGGCTACTCGGAAGATACTCGAAGTTAAGCGTATACAACAAACTGCTTCTGTACAAGCAAGTCCTAAAACCGTTTTGGACATATGGTATAACACTTTGGGGTTGTTCCAAACCAAGCAATATGGCTCTACTGCAAGCATTTCAAAACAAAATACTAAGAGCAATCGTGACTGCTCCTTGGATCTAGGAATTGCTACCGTGAGGGACGAAGTAACAAACTTTGCTCGCAAACTTCGTACCCGTCTTCATGTTCACTGCAATAGCGAAATAATCCGTACTATGGACGTGACAAACCTTGAGCGCCGACTACAAAGAACAAGACCTTTCGACCTAGCGCCGTAAGGAAAAACCGCATTTAATGACGGTATTAGTAGGTTCCTTCACTGGAAAGATACCTACCTAACGCGATTAACACTACAGAAGCGTAAACTACTTGTTAAGGCAACTTAGTCGTAGTCATCACAAAACTGAAAAAAATGGGAGGGACGAATTTCCTACTACTATGAGTACGCGCATAGTGCCTCTTTGAAGATTCCTGCACCTCCAGGCGTAACCAAAAAAAAAAAAAATTGATGTTTTCTGGGATTCGAACATGGAAACTCGCGCGCAGTGGTTCGACACACTGACCACTTGCGCCACGGCTTCCTGCAAGTAGTAAGATGGTTTCCAGAAATAGTTGGAAAAGCTTCGTAGAACTCGACATTAGTGTCGTCATGTCCTTATTTTTGCTCAGAAATTGTAGAATTGATGGCGTTTTACAATTAAAGTATCTCAACGACAATCAATATTCTCTCTTTGTCACTTAATTGTTGTTAGTAAATTCAACTCTTGGAAGTGGGCAAATCGCAATTATCGAAAACTTAGATTCGAAGAATTAATGACATACACCATAAACCAAAAACAATTCCACTATTGGGGTGGCAATCGTGTAGTGGTAACGTCGTCAATTACCACGCTAATGGTTCATGGTTCAAATACTGATGTCAGCAAGCATTTATTTATTTCTCATGAAATATATAAAGTCAGTCCCCGATCAATTGCGAAAGCTTGTCTGAACACTACTGCGAAGGCATAACACTGGCAGTAGCTTGGTCATATGGCTGAAAAATTGTTCGTTGTGTTGATGATGATTTGCCTATGACATCAGTTATTGAGAAAAAATACTGTGAATCAGAAGCAAAGAGAAAAAATAGCAAAAATTTCCCCAGTTATCTGGACGCCACTCCCGGACTTTCCCTGAAGCATAAACAAATGAGCTTCAAAAACCAATACACAAAAAAAAAAAATCTTTCTCTCTCTCTCTTTATCTATCCTTTCCAACGCGCGCGATGTGTGTAAACATTTTAAGGGTATTCATAACCCTTTGAGTGGGCGCAAATTATAAAAAGAAGTATTATAAGAAATAATAAGTAAATATTTAAATAAATAATGAAATAATTGATCCCAAGGATACCATGCATTTACTCGATGTATCAGTAAACTCTGGAGTAACATGGCTTGACCACATATCCAACTTCGCAAAATCAACTTCCATGAAACTGAGTTATGTTTTCAGAGCAAAGCTGGCAACCGCAAAAAGGACAAGCAATCTTTGGAACCCACTCTCAGGCAAAATATTTTCAAAAATCTATAATTTGCAACAATTTAAACGCAGAATCAACAGACATCTGCAGGCATCCCGGGACGCTGGCTCAGCGTTATAGGTTCGCCTTTGCCAAGAGTAGTTAATAAAAAAAAATTAAAAAAATATTCTGACATGTTTTAAGGGTAAAAAGGACGTGGTGGCGTACAATGCGATTTTTAAAGGACAGCCAGTGAACAGACCATGTGAACTAAATATCAAAAATAAATACACCGCCTAAACCTCTTACCATCACAATTCATTAAAGAAAATCCCTCAAATAAGAATCATTTCCATTTGCATTCATCTCGAACCTATCCCAATATTATATTTGCCGGGAATTTCTAAAACCCCTCAACATCAATGGAACATAAGCCATCATTACAAATCCCTTTGGGCCAAATTAACTGAATACGAAATAAAAGCCCTCACAGGCGACACGACAAGACACAGACAGTCCCGATGACAACGATGTTAACGACAAAGCAAAAGCATCATGCTTCGTTTATTTCCATCAAATTAATGCCTAGTAACACTCTAATGAACTCAATTATTCCCTTTGAAAAGTGCAGTAAGCCTTCTGGCCGAAAAGTTAAGTAAACAAAATATGCCCGGCCAAAGATGTCCTGCGTACTCGTACAGTATAATCCTTCAAGTTTAAGGAAATTATTCCTCGAAAAACGCCTAGCAATTAGATCCGGCAAATATGAACAGTAGCCCGGAAGGCCAACGCCCACTGACATTTTGAATAATACCGATAAACACAGTCTTAATAAATATTAATAGATATTTTTGAAATTATAATGATATGCATAAATCGACTCAAATTAATGCGAACATAGTCGAGATGTAGTGATGCTGAACCAAATTTTGTTGCGTTGTCTCCGAAAATTTACGCAATTTTCACTCTGGCTCGGGTACGGTTTTATTTGAATCGATAAATATGATATTATTTGAAATAAATTATTATTATTGCGGTAAATGATCGCTGTATACGTAGTGTGCAAACATTTTAGATGTATGCGAACCGAATAGGGGAATTAATAATATAAACCATTTCGTGTAGGGTATATATTGATTTAGTTTTTGAATCAGAAAAAGGAAAAACCACAATTTTTTGTTTATTCTGAATCGTTGTTGTTTATAAAAATATAGTTATGAGAATGAGGGTTGTAACCATTCATTCGGATAAATAATTTATGGTTCTGAAAACATCGAACTATTTGAGGCCGAAGTCTTCTACTTCAAAGAAGCAATCGTTTTCATCAACTTCGTCGTTTGTTCGTAATGTGAAGTATATTGTAGCATCCATAGAAAGTACTTTTCGCGTTGCATTGCCAACGAGCGCGGTTTGGCAACACTACTGTTATCTGTCAAACCTGCCGTCATGCGCAGCAAGTTGTTCCACATTTCACATTCCACAATTCACGCATAGTGACATCTAGCACATTCGAAAATGTTCTAGAGGTTCTTGTATTTGGTGTATAAATACACCAACCACCACCAGGGAAGGCACAGTCGATAGTGGTGAAAATAGCGATGAACAAGTGCGATTACTGTGAGAATTAGGTTAGGTTAGGTTAAAGTGGCTGCCAGCTAAGAATCGCCAACACACTTAGACCAATAATACGTCCATTGTGATACCACGTGGATCATCGGAGAAAATCTCTCTTCCTATTCGTAAACCATTTTGAGCTTCTTATGAAGCGTACTAGGCTCTTAATATCAATATCTATCAGGTCGCCTAAATCCTAAGTGAAGTATCCTTCTACGGGAGAGAGCTGGGCAGAAACAAAGAAGGTGAGGAATAGTTTCTTCCTATTCTTCATCCATGCAGCTTCTACAAAAGTCGTTTGCAAAGAGGCCTAGCCTTGTAGCATGCTTCCCTATTAGACAGTGTCCAGTGATGACACCTATCTGTTGAGAGAAATCAAATTCCTAGAACGTTTTAGATCCAGCTTCGGCCAAATCTGTTTTGTCGCTAGACATGTTCAACCTTTCGTCCACCTAAGATTTGTACTCTCGACAGCATCCAGCTTAAATTTAAGTTTGCGCGTAGCGATTAGTATACCGAAGAGGCGAACCCCACAGGCGGATCAGTAGAAATGCGGTGAAGTGGGAGGGTTATGATCCCTTATTTTCGGATCATAACCTCGCTGATAAAAGGAAGAAGAAGAAGAAGAAGAAGATTGGTATAGCGAAGGTGCCTTTATCCGGCAGGATGGGTATAGTTCTGGCGAGTTCATCGGTCTTACAAATCCCTGGAATGTCCCTATGCCCTGGCACCTAGCACAGGTGAATATTGAACTGCTCAGCCATCTCCGCAAAAGACGATCGGCAGCCTAGAGCTGCTAAGGAATTTATAGAGATCGATTCCAGGGATTTGATTGCTGCTTGGCTGTCTGAAATTTGCGGATATCTCTAACAGATATCACGTTTTTCTTAAGCCAACATAAGACTTCTTTAATCGCCAAAATTTCCGCCTGGAACACGCTATAATGATTTGGTAGACGGAAGGAGAGCTTAAGATGAAGCCTGTCAGAGAAAACACCTCCACCGACTCATGAGGTTCCAAGTTCGAATCCCAGAAAACACCAACAAGTTTTTTTTTCACGGTCCCACCTCTCGCGAGCGTCTGACAAACATCCGAGAGTATTGTTGTCACGAAAAAGTTTCTCAATTCGGCATTAAACTGTAGGTCCCTTCCATTCGTGTGAAAAATATAACGCACATAACACGAGAAGCTAGGCCCTGGCACTTTAAAGAGCTGTTGCGCCAAATATTTGTTTTTTTGACTCCGTCCTTGGATTTTGAGCCGTCAGTATAGAAGTGGATTGACCCATCTTCTAAAAATGTATCATCATTTCAGAGTGATCTGGAGGGGATGGTGACGAGGAAGTTCTTGTCAAAGTTTAGACGTGAGATGGTGTAGTCCGTGTTGGCGGGAGAGATTTGAAATTTATTGAGAATGGAAGCGTGGCCAAATTCTTTTCTTGACCACTGTTGGGTAGCTTCAAGGCGAACGACTGCATTCGCTGCCATTTGCTTGCTGAGTATATCGAGGGGTATCCGATGAAACAAAATGTCCAGTGCCGCAGAGGGAGTTATACGTAGTGCTCCGCTTACGCACATACAAGCTGTACGCTGGACTTTACTTATATAATCGCGATTTATAGTTTTTTCTAAGGTTGTCCACCAGACAATCACCCCATATGTGAGTATCGGTTTAATGATGTAGAGTCAGTGAGTGATTCCGGGTTGTAAACCCTATCTATTCTCAATAGCTTTTTTGCAGAAGAAAAGTGCTACTGTAGCTTTCTTTCCCTTTTCCTGAATATTAGGTTTCCAGCTTAATTTCTTATCCAGGATGAGGTCCAATTATTTTGCTGTGTCAGAGAAAGTTAAGCGAGATATCATTTTTTTTTAATATTTTTATTTTTCGATTTTCTCGCGCGTTCTATCGAGCAGCTTGCCTAAAAATGGATTTTAAACGTTTGGGAGTAGTCTACATGTAGATTACCTCGTTCTGCGTACTCGTAAATTACACAGCGATCTAAAAAATTATGCACACTTGAAAACCTAGATAAAGGCAATGAACGAGTGACTTCACAAGAACTGCATGCTAAACTTTAGGCAACTCGTAAGAGCATTGGCCGCTGCTGTTTTCAAATTTGACGAGTTACTGCAGTAAAAAAGGCAGTAAACACAATTCAATGGAACCTAATACTCCCAACTAAGCATTCGATATTTTTCTAGATATTGTAAGTTGATTAGTTTCACAAGATCCGCGTACGTGGGTAAGACGTGCCTATCATCCGAAGCAATACCTCGGAAAGCAAATCGGATGAATCTGCTCTGGACAGCTTCAATACGCGATATATGGATTTCGTAGTAAGGTGACCTGACTATACATGGCTAGCATACTCAAGGAGAGGACTAACAAATGTTATTTTGAGAGAGCTTGGCCAATCTGTTATAAGGAAGGCCGAACTTAGTGTTCAAGCTAAGCTATCGGTTCTTAACTCGGTGTATGTTCCAACTCTCACCTATGGTCATGAAATTTGGGTAGGGACCGAAAGAATAAGATCGCGGATACAAGCTGCCGAAATGAGGTTCCTTCGCGGTGTTGTTGGAATAACTCGTAGGGATCGAGTGCGCAACACCAGAGTACGCGAGGCGCTCAATGTTGAGCAGCTACTTCTCCGAACGGAACGATCTATGGTTCAATGGTTTGGTCACGTAGTGCGTATGCCCCCACACTGGGGATTATGAAGGATTAGCGGGCCATTGAAAATGTATGTATGTATGTATGACATGGGTTTGAGAATTCTTTGAAACAATGTTTAGTGAAACCGAGCCCAGAGTTGGCTCTGGTGATAATGTTATCGATATGGGAACGGAAATCGAGTTCCCTGTTCCCTTGGGATAACACCCAAATCACACAGGCAGTAACTTGGCATTTACTAACTTTTTTTTTTTTTTTTGGTTGCGCCTGGAGGTGCAGGAATCTTCAAAAGATACCAATGGTCCGCACCATTGGTTATGCCCGATTCATATATCTGACAATGCCATCTGTGCTAGTCAGTATATGGTATGCCTACCTATGCTAAACCTCACCCCCTCAGAGAGGCACTATGAGAACCGGCTGCGCGTACTCATAGTAGTAGGAAATTTGTCCCTCTCATTTTTTCATTTTTGTTATGACTACGACTAAGTTGCCTTAACAAGTAGTTTCGCGCTTCTGTAGTGTTAATCGCGTTAGGTAGGTAGCTTTCCAGTAAAGGCACCTACTAATACCGTCATTACATGTGGTTTTTCCTTACGGCGCTAGGTCGAGAGGTCTTGTTCTTTGTAGTCGGCGCTCAAGGTTTGTCACGTCCATAGTACGGATTATTTCGTTATTGCAGTGAACATGAAGAGGGGTACGAAGTTTGCGAGCAAAGTTTGTTAATTCGTCCCTCACGGTAGCAATTCCTAGATCTCTGTGAATATCACTATTTCTTATATACCAATGAGCATTCACAATTGCTCTTAGTATTTTGTTTTGAAATGCTTGCAGTAGAGCCATATTGCTTGGTTTGGTACAACCCCAAAGTTGTATACCGTATGTTCAAGATGGTTTTAGCACTTGCTTATACAGAAGCAGTTTGTTGTATACGCTTAACTTCGAGTATCTTCCGAGTAGCTCCAAAAATTGAGCTCCAATTGTGACACCAAGCCATACGGGTTCCATAAGGGTTATCTATCTATTTTTGTATGTCTGTGCACGCATCACGCCGAAACTACCGCACAGATCTTGATGAAACTTGATACAGTGATAGCATATGTCTTGGGTCAACACTTAGGATACTTTTTATCCCGGGAAATGAAAGGGTTCCTTAAAACTGTAACTGTAAAAGTGTTTGAACATACATTAGGCAAAAACTACTGCACGAAACTGAATAGTGTTTTCGCAGTTGCATTGCTTAGAAACTAACTTTAAGTAACTGACTATGTTTTGTCGTGATCTGTTGAAGAAGCTGAAGCAGAAGCTGAGATCTAAATAAAAATATTTTTTGCAAAATTCGTAATTTAATTAATATTTTCTTGACCATGATCTCGAATCTGCGCTCAGTGGAGGTAATATTCGTAATATTTTTTTTCTTAATTCGCCTTTCACTGTCTCTTCGCAATCTCTAAGAGCAGAGCCGACTGGCTGAATGAAGGAGGGTGGTTCTCTTCGTGATTTCTTGTTCTTCTGTTTCCTTTTCTCTTATGCCTACTTGACGGGTTGTGGCGGGCGAAGCTGGGTTTAAAATGTATCTTTAGATATGCAAGTATTTGCAAATTAAATAAAACAATTTTTCTCGCAGTTAAATTTATTTGCTCTATGAGCATTTAAATCAAAGATGTTTCCAGCCGGACTAATACTGTACAAAGTACAAACAAAATATTAGTAGCAGTAAAATTACATTTCTTACGTTTGAATCGCTTTTTGGGCTGTTTTGGGCGACACAGATATATTGCCCTCATCTATTAACCAACGCGCGTATAAAATCCTAAATAACTTTCTTATAAATAAAAAATAATAATATTTATTTGTGATTTATTTACTTATTAATAATGTAACAATTCATTGAAGTTATAAAAAAAAAAATAATTATTTAAATTTGTAAAATAAATCGGTTTTTAAAATTGTGCGCCTCTCGGGTGCATGTTTATCTTTTCAGTATTGTAAAATAAGGTTATCTTTCTAGGGTTAAGTAGCTGGATGGGGTAAGAATTGATTTTTGTTGTACATATTTCTATCCAATATCTAGTAATGTGCAGAGCCAGGGAATTGTGTCTAAGTTGACTACGGAATCGGTGTACGGTTGTAGTATGTATAGACCTTTCCAACGACAAACAAATTTCAAATTCTCGTATCCATGACCAGACTACAGTTTCAATGTGCATATTGTAGCATATTATTATACTGCAGGACACACCATAACTTACCCTATTCCCTGTACAATATTTTGTACATTTTATTGTGAAAAATTATTGTCGCACATTATCATCGGCGGTGGTTTTTGGTTTGCCTGTGTATTTTATTATTGTGATGAATAGAACGGTTTGTTTTATTTTTATTTTTTGGGTCTAAAAACACAAATCGCGGAACTTTCGATACTAATTCGTAGTGGTACTAATAAATTTATTGTGATGTTGTTTTCGTTGGTTTGTCTGAAATTAGTGAAATCAGGCGACCGGTTTTCTGCATGTGATAGCGGCCCAATGTAATTAGTCTAGGTTTTGTGTTTATTTTAATTTTGGTTGGTCATAATTTTACGACGTAGTGTGATGAATTAAACACTTTATAGAACGGGTATTCACTTGACCTTAAATGATTGAAAACTGTGTTTTGAATGACCCTTGAAAGTGACTGATACGCATATAATATATCTATACTCCAAGATGGGTATTTTAACTGGTCAACATTGTTGTTCATCTGTGGTCTATAGAGTACGACACTGAAGGTTATTTTAGAATAAAATATCAGAAAATGTCCACTAATTACCAGTCTTCTATAAAAATAAAAGTATCTCAAACACTTATCTAAACTGTCGCTTTGAATAACATATCACGTTAGAAAGCAATTAATTTGCAATCCAATTCAGATTGTAATTCAAAAAATGTATCGCAATCCGTAAGCTTGTACGCCATTATGACTAACATCTGATTAATTGTAACCTTGTAGCGCAAATATCCAGATAATTACCAAAGTATCTCTTTTACTTATATACTGTTACGTACAAATAGTACACTTAGTACGTGTACGTAGATTCAATTCCGATTCAAAGTTTTGAATTTCGTGTTGATTGCAATTGAATGTGATGACCACACTTGCTGCAGATACTTGGCATCATATCGAATGGCAGTTTACCCCAGTTGACTGTCAGCTAAACTTACTCGCATGACTTATTCGTTAACATGGTGTGGATGATGTTTACCTTGGCTGAACTATTTTACTCCAATTTGAGAGCGGTATTTTATGAAAAGGGTAAAAACAGCATCTTGCAAAATAAGGTAAGCTTAACAAGATTCGAATTTGACTTGCCGCAGTGCATTGACTTTTCGTGCGGCATGTCAAAATTCTGCGAACACATGAATGAATCTAATTTAATCGCGCCGCACCACGTTTATGTAAATTAAGTGGCCACCAAAACGTTTGGCTCTTATAAAGAAGAAAAAACAAACAGACTTAGATATATATACATTTACTTACGTATATCCAAACCAGTTTCTTGTAAGTTTTTGGTTTTATTTTTAGCAAACAATGCTGGAGATGTTGGTGTTTTCCAAAATGAACTGGTAAAACCAGGTTAATGCCACGCATAATTAAAAGTATAAAATGTATAAAAGTCAGAGGTTAAGGGAATGAGTGAAAATATAGTGAGGAGAATGTGTCACTATATTGACTATCGGAGGGGAAATGAGGTGTACTACTCTCCCAACTATGCTCTCTTACCATCAACATAGTCCCGAGAAAAGAATAAATTTGGTGGCTCATGCAAACGACTTAGTTACTTATCATGATTTCGGATAAAGTGTTAGTTTATCAGTTTTAAAGGAGCCTTTCATATGGGCAAGACGTAAATTGACTAGGAGTAAATCCTCAAAAAATTTAAGCAATTCTGTTGCCTAGAAACAAGAAGGTTCCCAGCATCTTGACTCCAAGTTTTACTGTAAAAAAAATTGTTAATGAAATAATGGAAAAGATGAATAAGACTTTTCAACTCCTAAGCAGATCTGGTATTATGGAATGCAACATCAATAAAAAGCTATCCGAACATACTCAACCAAGTGCAAACTAAGCTAAGGGCTTGTGTGAAGAGGACATCAGGCTAAACTGGATACGCCATTTAGAAGATCTGCAGAATGAACCCTCAGACTGACAAAATCTGCGTTGTAGAGTCAGACTGCATGCGGACATGCGGCGATACTATGGACCATAAAGGAGATGGGATGAAACCATAATTTCGAAAGCTGCGTAGCAATATTCCCTTGCAGAAAAAACTCTATGGGGCAGGTATGGAGTACAGTTGTGATTTCCATTCGACGGGTAAATCGACTTACTGGCCAACTGATACTTCGAAAATACCTGACCTGATAGATTTTTTCGTTGTGAAAGGAATATCTACCAACCATATAAAAGTCAAAGAGAGCTTTGATCTGTCGTCTGATCATTCCCCGGTTATTTTAAAAATCAGCGAAAAACTAGTCTATAGAGCCAGCGAGATTAACTGGTCGAACAATTAACTGGGAAGGCTTTAGGAACGAAATTGAAGATAATGTTGAACTGAGCGTTCCACTTACGACACCCTATGAACTTGAGGTTGAAGTTGATCGCTTCGTTGAGATTGTACAGCTCGCCTCTTGGAATAATACGCCCAATCCAAGGAAAACGCCGGACAGATACGGTTTACGATATCCTCCGGAAATAAAAGAATTGGTCAAGGAAAAAAGAAAAGCTCGTAAAAATGGCAACAGAGTCGTGCTCCGCAACATAAAGCATACTTGAATCGTCTGTGCAATTTGTTGAAGAAGACTATTAAGGATTTTAAGAATCGTGCAATAGCCTCTTACCTTGAAAGTTTAACAGCGAAAACAGATTCCAATTATTCACTTTGGAAAGCCGTAAAAGGCACCAAAAGGCCCAAGGTCCCCGCGCCGCCAATCAAATTAAATCAAAATGAATGGGCGAGGGAAGATAAATAAAAAGCGGAGGTATTTGCGGCCCACCTGGAAGAAACCTTTAAACCTTACTATGGTCAAGTGGTTTACGATAGCCGCAATAGGCTGGATTTACCATCTAACGCTAAGGGAACTCAAACATGAGATCGAGAATCTAAAACCTAAGAAATCTCCTGGTTATGATTCGATTACCAGAAAAATTCTCAAAGGCTTACCTAGAAAAGCATTGATTAAGCGTCTCCATATTGTAAATGCTGCACTCAGATTAAGACATGTGCCGAGTCAATGGAAAGTTGCGGAAGTCATAATGGTTTTAAAACCAGGAAAACCGCCAAATGAGGAAAAATCGTATATAAGCTGCGAAAATTATTCCGATCCCGAAAAATCCAATCCGTCAAGCCCGTCGGAGTTTAGACCAATTAGTTTATTGCCTTTCTAAAGTTTTTGAAAAAATAGTCTGCAATCAAATTCTTAATTATTTAGAGGCAGGGAAAATGTTTTCTAAATGGCAGTCCGGGTTTCGCCACAAACATAGCTGTGAATCTGCAGTTATTAAAGTAACTTCAGATATGCGCACGGCTTTGGATTGTGATAAAATTTGTATTATGGTACTATTAGATTTCTCTAAAGCTTTCGATTCCATAGACCTCACAATCTTCCTCGAAGAACTTCGAAACAGAGCAAGGAAACTCGAATCCACTCATTGTCAATTCCGGTGTACCTCAGGGATCTGTTCTAGGGCCAATTCTGTTTTCCTTATTTATCTATGATCTACCTGCAAAAGTTCTCAATAGCCAAACGCATATGTACGCGGATGATGTTTTAATTTATCTTTCTCGTCCAATCGGCTTAATGGAAGATTGTGTAGCCAGATTAATCGAAGATCTATTAAATATACATCAATGGTCCAACTCAAATAAACTGAAACTTAATCCTCGAAAATCTGTTGGAATGATATGCTCCAGAAGTGAAGTTTCCCCGCATGATTACCCGCCACTTGTTATAAATGGTGATATTATTCCTTACGTTGAAAAAGTGAAGTGAGAAGTGAAGAAGGCTATACCATTAGCAGTTGCATAAATTGTTGCGATGCTGTCTCTGATACTATAAGGAAAATATATTCGGGTTTGCGTAGTTTAAGGTCTTCATCACATTTGCTTCTACCTACTATGAAGAGTCACTTAGACAAAAGTTTGATTTTACCATATTTTACGTTCAATTGTTTAGTCTATCCTTGCTTGGATTATGAGTGTACCCGAAGAATAAATGTTGTTTTCAACGACTGCATACGACTTATACACAATATTCCGCGTCATAATAGTGTCTCTCATCTTAAAGCATCCCTTATAGGAATGGATTTGAACCTTTACTACGATTTTAGAAATATTCTGAAACTCCATAGTATAATCCACAACAAATGTCCTAAATACTTAAATGAACAGCTTCAGTTTGCCCAGTCCCCAAGAGGTTTAAAACTAATTGCACCGCGCTTTTCGCACACTATTGCGGAACGATCTTACTTTGTAAATGCAATTCGCTTGTGGAACGGTCTTCCATACGAATCGCAAAGAAATAGCTCATCAGCTGTATTTCGGAGGAAATTATTTTCACTTATGTCGAATCAAAATTTAATTTCACGGAATTAAAAAACATTGTTTTCTTTTTTTGAAATTTTTGAAAACTTTATCAGTATTTTAAATTTACATAATTGCATTCATACAAAATTTTTATTTATCTCCTTTTCTTGCTTCTTTTTAACATAATAATAAATTTACCCATTTACACAAATTTTATTGTTAACACCGTAATTTTAAGTTGAATTTAGATACTTAATTAAAAGATAAAAATCTTATAGTATCCTGTAAATCTACTCTCATACAAATAAAATGAAATGAAATGAAATGAAATGAAATGAAATGTCTCTCATTTTATCGTCGGAGGTAAATAAAAATGTAACAAAAAGCTCAAGAACGATCCTCCATTCGTATACTTATTAGAACAATAACCACAAATGTAAAGATATTAATTATTAATAATTATGTACTCAATAATAATTTATACTGAAGTGAAGACGAACCACATAGGTGGATCAGTAATTGGAGGGTGACGATCTCTTGAGTTCAGATCACAACCTCGCCGAAAAAGGAAGAAGACCGAAGTTGCAGCGACAAAGAGGTATAGTCGATTTGACACTATTTTTCTCCGCTATCGTGTTTTACAAGAATTGTGTCTGCGTTTATAAAGAACACAAAGAACGCCCGACTTCCCTGTCACGACCAGGATTGCCGTTTTGACTGCTTTCCAGTCAGATCTGACTGGATTGATATGAATTTAGCTGGAAGATTTTTTTAAAATCCAGCCGGCTATTTTTTTAGCTGGATTCAATACATTTTTGACTGCTTTTGAACATTTTTTGATCTGGCATTTCTTTCCAATTAGTACTTTTTAGTATTCAAAGTAGCAATAGAAAAACAAAAATAGAAGAACCACTTTCGCCGTGAATTTAGAATTTTTGACATTTCCATTTCTCACCAATACAATGAACCAATTTATACGTTTCCACTCCACAAGCACTTGGATTTGCTGACTAACAAACACTAGTTCAACAGGAAGATTTATTTCGAGCCAATAGTAAGTTTTTTTTTAATTAAACTGCTTTACGAATTGCAACAACGGATGCCGGCGAATTTCAAAATCTTGAAGCAAATAAATTTGATGTCCACTCACGAATGCTTACGTACAATCAGAGGCTCGTTGACTCCACTTCTACAGGAGTTTAGTATAAATGCAGAGCAATCTGTTAAGATCAAATCGCGGTGGGATAACCTTATGCTCATGAGCTGGACGAATATTTCAAGCACAGAATCATTCTGGTGTAAAGCTTTCAACCACAAAGATGCTGCGAATGAGAACCCGTACTTAAATCTCGCAAGATTTGCGATTATAATATTCGTGCTCACATTATCTAACGCAGAAGTGGAGAGAATATTTAGTCAATTAAATATCGTAAAAAAAGAATTACGAAATCGGATGAACCTGCATTTGAAGAATTCGATTCTGATAATCAGAAACCAGTTGAGGTTTAGCGAATGCTGCTTCAATTCTCCTATACCGGCGGAAATAACAAATAAAATTGGTAGCAATATTGCTTACGAAAAAAGCAATACAGTGTGTGATACAAATACAAATGATGATAATGATGAGACGATTGAAGGAATCAGAGACATTAATAATATAAGTTAATTTAACATTAATTAATATATAGCTTTTTAAGCATTATTTAGTACTTAATACATACATCAGAGTTGTAAAAGAATTAAATCTAAAGCTGTTATTAAACTGCTCTATTTGTTCAACGCTTCGCTTAGATTGCTCTACGTTCCGAGACAATGGAAAATCGCCGAGATTATTATGGTCCCGAAACCGGGCAAACCTCTGAATGAGAAGAAATCATATCAGCCTATTACCCTATTGCCGGTTATCTCAAAAATATTCGAAAACGACTTTCTAAACGTCTACAACCCATAATCGACGAAAGACGTCTTAATCCTGACCATCAGTTTGGATTTAGAATCAAACATTCTACAATCGACCAAGTCTACAAAATAACTGACGTTATTGAGAAAGCTCTGGAAGAAAAAAAGATTTGTTGTGGTATATTTCTTGACGTCTCACAAGCTTTCAATAAGGTTTGGGACGAAGACTTGGAGTATAAATTGCAACTACTACTGCCGCGGCAACTCTTTCTAATCTTACGCTCGTACCTCACTGAAAGACTCTCTCGTGTTAAGGACGGAAATGATTACTCTGACTTTAAGGAGATTGCGGTTGGAGTCCCACAAGGAAGTGTCCTTGGCCCACTTTTATATGTTCTCTACACGCGTGATATCCCGCAGGAAAGAAACTGCGTCGTCGCCACGTTGCGGACTATACGGCGATACTGACAACGGGCGATACTATTGAAGCCGCAACTGGAAAGCTTCAACATCCAATTAATGAAGTACACTCTTGGACGAATTCTTGGCGTATTGTGCTGAACGAAAGCAAATCTACTCACGTCAACTTTACCTACCAAAAGTGGATAGTTTGCCTGTATATCTAAAGTCGGCTCAAATACCCTGCCCGAATGAAGCAAAATATCTAGGAATGACTCTAGATGTTAAGCTTAAATGGAATGCGACGAGCTCGAAAACAAATACAGACAAATGTACTGGCTACTCGGAAAACATTCGAAGTTGAGCCTACATAACAAACTGCAAGTGCTAAAGCCTGTGTGGACGTATGGTCTACAACTATGGGGTTGTACCAAGAAAAGCAATAGAAACATCATACAAACTTTTGAAAATAAAGTTCCTAGAACGATCTTAACGCACCGTGGTATGTACTTAACCCTCTACTGCATGAATTATTGGCCATGTACGAAAATTGTTATTCCTAAGCAAAATTTCATTTAAAAAAAGTAAAAAAAAATCAGTTTAAGAAATAAAGTACCAAGCAATTCAACAATAAAATTGCTCGCACAGGTAAACTAATACTTATTTTTTATTCAAAATACTTAAATAACAAACACCATTAAATACACTATTCAGAGTATTTTTTTTTATTCACTGTACTTAACAATTAATTGCGGTTATTGACATTTGAAATCGGTTGTTGCTTTTTTTCACTGTTGTTGTTAATGCACTCGCGTGATGGACTTACCCATAAACGTAAATATCTCCGACAGTCGTTTTATGACCGACAGAAAAATGATCCTTTTCTTTGTCTAAGAATACATTCTAAAGGAATATGTTGTGTTTTTATCACTGTGAATGATACATATAAGTTAGAGAAAATAGTCAAAAACATGCAAAGCCATATGTATATGGCTTCGTATGCAGTAGAGGGTTAACGAAGATATTCATCGAGATCTGGGAATTCTCAGCGTAGTCGAAGAAATAACTTAATTTGCGCGTAAGCACAAAGATCGTGTCACGGCCATTGTTACCGTACCGTCACTCAACCACTTGTCGCAAACAATTCAAATCGTCGTTTGGAAAGGACAAAACCCTTTGACCTCGCGTCATAATATGCGCCTGTTGTGGGCGCCGTGGCGTAAGTGGTTAGTGTGTCGGACCAGTACGCATGAGGTTCCAAGTTCGAATCCCAGAAAATACCAAAAAAGTTTTTACACGGTCCCACCTCTCGCGTCTGACAAACATCCGAGAGTGTTGTCACGAAAAGGCTTCTCAAATTGCCGTTCGGATTCGGCATTAAACTGTAGGTCCCTTCCATTCGTGTGAAAAATATAACGCACACAACATGAGTGGTTGCGAGAAGCTAGGCCCTGGCACTTTAAAGAGCTGTTGCGCCAAATATTTGTTTTTTTTTTGTTGTGAAAAACGCACGAACTTTCTTTGGAATTTAACCTTTCTAAAGTGCTACATTTCTTTTTAATTACATACTTTTCCAAAAATCACGAGTCTCGTAAGCGAAAATAAAACTGCTGGATAAGCGTCGGCTTGGTGTAGTATTAATTTCGAAGAGAGATGTTTTTTTAGTGAGTAAAAATCTTACACTACCATAAGCACGCGCCACGTTTGCGGGCCTTATGATGTCCTTAGAATATTTTTCACCTCCTCTCGGTGAAAAAAAGAACGCAAACGTACCGGATGTAAATACGTAGTAGGTTTGTTTAGTTTCATTCCAAACCACAAAGGGATACAGATAAGAATTTTAGGCCAAAACGCTACTTACTCACTTACTTAGGTGGCGCTACAGTTCGGGGTGAACCTGGGCCTCAACCAACAAGCCTCTCCATTAAGCTCGGTCTTTAGCTAATTGCCTCCAGTTGCGCACTCCAAGTTGGTCGAGGTCCCCTTGAACTTGTGCGCACCACCTACGGCGATGATTCCCTCCACTGCGTCGTCCCTCAGGGTTAGATTCGAAGACTCTGCGGGCCGGAGCGTTGGTGTCCATTCGCTCTATATGTCCTAGCAATCTCAGACGTCCAATACGCAGTTTTTTGACTAGGTCGATGTCGCTGTACAGCTCGTATAGTTCGTGATTGAATCTTCTCCTCCAAAATCCGTCAACGCAAACGAGACCTAAACTCTTACGAAGAATTTTTTTCTCGAAGCGACCAAGGATATCTTCATCCTCTTTTAATAAAGTCTATGGTTCAGCGCCGTAAAGCAGGACTGGGATGATCAGTATCTTATACAGAGTCTCCTTAGTTGTTCGAGATAGGGCTTTACTGTTGAATTGCCTTATAAGCCCAAAAAAACCAACGATTGGCAAGAGTCATTCTTCGCTTTATTTCTGCGCTGATCTTGTTTTTCGAGTTTATAGCAGAGCCAAGCTAGACAAAGTCCCTTACTACCTCGAAGTTATATCTGGCCACTGTGACAATCTGTCCAATTCGTCTGTGTTGGCTCTCCCTTCTTGTTGACAGCATATACTTGGTTTTTCATAAATGCCAACTCTAATCTAGGAAAGCCCAAGATAATATATTGGACGTACAGCACCATTATCAAACCCATGGTCACCTATGCATCGTTGGCTTTGTGGCCAAAAACCTTACAGGCCAAGACTCAGGAAAAGTTAAATAAAATCCATCATCTAGTCTGTTTGAGTATCACAGGGGCAATGAGAACGTGCCCCACGGTAGCAATGGGAGCAATGCTTAGCCTCCGCCACCATCTCTATTCCAATATCCTGACCATTATTGGAAAATTCCTTACCGACCTGTGATCCAAATACGTCGAAGCAGCTCGCGCAAGGTATTCACTAAGTTCAATCTAACTGGAACTATAGACGCCACCATTGACTCCGTCTAGGGAATTCGTCCGCTGCCGCCTGGAACAGGAATAAGTGCTCTAGTGGGAAAGCACTCTTCCCCCCTCTCTCATCTGCTGCCAACAAGAATCCGCCAAACGGGGTTGGTTACCCACTTCTTGGATTAAGGTACTAGGCACCCGGCTGTCACCACGTGGATGTTTAGAGTAGGAGTTGGTAGGCCTCAGCTGAGTGAAAAACGCTTGTGTTTTTATATGATCGCATGCACTACCGTTTGACCAGCCAAAACGCTACGATGTTTGTTCATTTCTAAATTTATGTATACCTACAAAAGGTCTTAATATAAAATATTTAAAAAAAGAAACGTCAATGGCAATGGTCAATAGTGTACCTTCTATTGCTAGGGAGCTGAGCCCTAACATTCTCCGACAGCACTTCGAAAGTGTACTGGACCCGGTTGCGTACAGTGAAAGCTTCCAATATGCTACACCTGGCTTCGCGAATGACATTCTGGACAATCCCATAACACATGCTGAGGTATCCGAAGCGCTGTGTGATCTGAAGGATGGCAAAGCAGCAGCCTCGGATGGGATCCCTTCCGAGTTTTACAAGTATGGCACTAATGAGCTTCACGGTAGACTGACTGGCTTGTTTAATAATATTTTGGAGTTCAGATGTGTCCCGCAGCGATTTGAGGAGGCATTCATTTTTCCTATCCACAAAAAGGGCTGTACATTGGTTGCAGGGAATTATCGGGGTATTTCCTACAAAATTTTTACGGCGATACTTCCAAAACGATTAAATGCGTGGATAGGAGCCAATAACCTACTGAATGAGTTCCAGGCGGGTTTCAGATCAGGGTACTCTACAATCGACCATATATTTGTACTAAGCAGCATTGCAAAGTCATTTCTTTCGCAAGGCAAGAAGCTCTACGCCTTCTTTATTGACTTTAAGGCAGCCTTCGACTCGGTGGACAGAACTGCCCTATTATATAAGCTCTACTCTTTGGGAATGTCGCTGAAATTTGGAAGGCTAATCGGAAATCTATATGCTGAAACTAAAGCTGCGGCTTGGGATGGAGATGTTCTATCGGCATGGTTCCAAGCGCACTCAGGAGTACGACAGGGATGTGCGCTTAGCCCAAATTTATTTGCTCTGTTCATTCATGAGCTGACTGACTGTTTGCCAGGAGGTGTGGAATACGCGGGTGTGCTCGTCAAAGCCCTTTTGTTTGCGGACGATGTTGTTCTGTTGGCATACTCCCCGGATTCCTTACAACTCATGATCAATCGCTTGCATGAGTACACCAAATTATGGAAGCTAGTGGTCAACCTTAACAAGTCCAAAATTATGATTTTCAAGGAAGGTGGTGGCCGAAATTGTTCCAACGAAAAATGGCACTTTGATGAGGCAGCAATCGAAATTGTTAAGGAGTACAAGTATCTCGGGGCTTACATAACTAAAAATATGAGCATGGAACGGTATCTCAAGGAAAAATTAATAAAATCTAAAACGGCCATCAATGTAGCTTGGAAAAATTGTTTCAACAGTAAATAAATTAATCATAGCAGCAAATTCAGGGTTTTTGAAGCGGTGTCCGAGTCGATCCTGTTATATGCGGCGCAAGTATGGGGCGGAAGGCAGTACGAAACGGTGAGGAAACTACTAAGATTTTATGTGAAAAGAATATTCCGCCTTCCACCGAATACACCTAAATACATGCTTATGCTCGAAACAGGCTTATCGCCTTTATTTATTAAGACATTCAAGCTACAGGTAGATTATATATTAAAAGCTCTAAATATGCCAGCCTACCGTCTCCCAAGAAAAGCAGTTCTGAATGCTGTGCAAACAAAAAGTGGTTGGTACAGGGAATGGCTGGATCTAGCTGATGGATGTGGGATCGAACTGACAGAGGACAACATGCGAAACTGGGACACTAAATTGTACGAGCTCATTATAAAGTTAGACGAGCAGGCTAGAGCGAGATATGCTGAAAAGGCAACTGGATCAGTACATAGGGCAATCTACAGTAAGCCCAACCACAACTTGCAGAGTAACAATTATTTTCATGACAAAGATAGAAGAAATAACGACGATACTCAGACTGCGTGGTGAACTCCTGCACCCGAACTACGTACCCCACAGGGAGAACTTGCCTATTTTATGCAACATGTGTAACTTAGTGGAGATAGAAGATGTATTCCATTTTATGGGAAGATTTTTTTTTTTTTTTTTTTTTTTTTTTTCCGAGGGTAGGTGAAAATCTTCAACAAGACACTATGAGGATCGACAGCGCGTGCTCATAGTAGTGTGGGATTCTTACCCACTAAAAAAACCTCCCTTCAAAACAGACTTGTTTTTATTTTTACTACAACTAAGTATTCGACTTATCAAGTAGTTTTCGTTTCGCGAAATAATGACGTTTTGCAGGTACCTTCCCATTAGAAGTTCCTGCCAGCTCCGCAGTTTAGACGCGGTTACTTATCGCGGTAGGTCTAAAGGTTTGGTTCTTTGTAGACGGCGCAGTAAATTTCTTT
Source organism: Brachypalpus laphriformis (assembly GCA_945910035.1). NCBI lineage: Eukaryota > Metazoa > Arthropoda > Insecta > Diptera > Syrphidae > Brachypalpus > Brachypalpus laphriformis. Next base: position 165,039,579 of record OX246756.1, read on the forward strand.
CTTCCAAAAGTTGGAGGACTGTAATATTTACGTGACTTTCTAGTCGACTTCTATGCTTTCTCGCGTAGGTTTGAATTTCGTCTTCGATTGTTTTAATGCCAAGGTCTCTGTGGATATCGCTATTTCTGATATACCATTTCTGATATTTCATTATGGGAAGATGCCCAATCCTACGAGAAACAAGAAGGCATGTATTTAGATATGACGCCTTCACGGAGATGCAAGTGGTTTCGCTCCTTAACGAAGCGGATGTAAGCACACTTTACCGGTATTGCAAAATTGCTCTTACGTATCGACGCAAATTATAAATGAAAGCTTTTAACAAACTATTTCTTTTATTTTGTGTAGTTTACTATAGAAGTTAAAATTACTATTTTATTTTGACTTGTGAATATTAATAAATCAACCAGGCAGACGGCAAAGCCATGCTAAATTTTGATTTTGTACTGTATTAGAAAATATTATATGAATAAATAAAATCTTTTTAATCTAATCTAATCTATTAAAAAAAAGTTTAGAAAGTTGATTCTAACTTTAAATTTGTAGCAATAAACTGTAAAACTTTATAAAACAAATTTCAACTCTAATCTAGAAAACGATTAGAGTCGTGGTGCGGATATCTTAAACGTTTCCAATTATTTATTTATTTATATTATTATATTTTATCTTATTTATTATTTTCCTTTCCATTTGTCATGTTCAATATCCGGACTGAGTTCCCAATATTTATATGCAAAAATGACTCACAATAGCCATGAAAAGTTTACTTTACCTGAATTTGTTTTATTTCTACGACTACAGAGATGGCTTTCAAAATTTCCACTTCGAAGGGCTTATACGGGCCCGTAACATATGTACAACAATTTAAGCTTTTAAAGTAATTCATACGCAAATGGCTTCTTTAAAAATTAGTTAGTGAGTTACAGCACTCAACACTTATAAGCGAGTTACTTGTCATTCAAGTTGAGCATGAACCCAGTTTTAACTGCCCAATTCCGGTTCAAAGTGCTGCGAGCTATCAAATTTTAACCGGATTTGAATGCAAATGCCAGAAAGTAATTCAAATTCATCAATGTGTACAAAGCCCTACGATATCGCAATTAAATGCATTACTACTTAACACGGAAATGCTAATTTTCCGGCAGTCAAAATTTATACATATTCTTAAAAAATTTGAACCCTCACCACTCCTATTTACAAAAAAATATTTTTCTTGTATGCTTTATGCTAAAAGATAAAAACAGACTCCATTCAGTAAGAAAACAATTCAGTACAGTTCATCATTGGGGGAAGGTCAATTAATTGCCATTCATACATTATGTAGTCCTCTCACGGAAGTGGTACTGCCTACAAGCAGTACACTTTTTATTTATTTATTTTGAATAATTCATTTGGCACTTTTGCGGTTGTATGACATCGTTGAAGGTGCGTCAATTGAATAAAAAATAAAAATAAAAAAAACCGCTACAGATGTGTAAAATACTTGCCCGACCACCACTCATCGTGTAATGAATGAAATTGGTTATAGCCAGAGGTCTTGTTGTTGCATTGCTATCTTTTTTAATGGTGGGCCTGTGGTGAAAGGGTTCGGTATCCTCAAAAGAAGTACTTTGTACTTATTTCTTTTTTGGGAGAAATTTACAAAGAAATTCGTAAACCCATTGATTGCAAGAATTACATATGAAAGAGAGACATGAAAAGAAATTGTTGGACTATCTTACAGATACAGGAAGACATGGAGTGATAAAGTGCGTTTTTTGTAAGTTTCAAAAATCAGGTTTTGCAATTTCACTTGAGATGATAATTGAATGTACAGGCACATGGATACTCATAAGAAAATAAAGTACATGACTGGGTCGCCCTTGCAATTCGTGTCGGTTGAAATGAAGCAAAAACCTTGTGCAACCTTGGGTTGAAAGCAAATAAAATCCAGTCGGCTATGGGTCGAATTTGGAAGCAATTATCAGACATATAGAAATGGTCTTTAACTTTTTTGTTAAGAATATATTGATCATTAGAAATAAAATAAATTAATAAGAGTTTTCACTAAAAGTCGAGTCCATCTATAAAATCGTAGAAAAATATTTAAAATTCATAAATACTTACTTATGTACTTACTTGGGTGGCTCTACAGTTCGGGGTCAACCTGGGCCTCAACCAACAAGTCTCTCCATTTAGCTTGGTCTTTAGCTAATTGCGTCCAGTTGCGCACTCCAAGTTCGTCGAGGTCCCCTTGAACTTGTGCGCGCCACCTACGGCGAGGAGGTCCACTACTGCGTCGTCCCTCGGGTTAGATTCGAAGACTCTGCGGGCCGGAGCGTTGTCCTAGCCATCTCAGACGTCCAATATGCAGTTTTTTGACTAAGTCGATGCCGCTGTACAGCTCGTATAGTTCGTGATTGAATCTTCTCCTCCAAAACCTGTGAACGCAAACGGGACCTAAACTCTTATGAAGAATTTTTCTCTCGAAGCGACCAAGGATATCTTCATTTTATTTTAATAAAGTCTATGGTTCAGCGCCGTAAAGCAGGACTGGGAAGATCAGGGTCTTATACAGAGTCTCCTTATTTGGTCGAGATAGGGCTTTACTGTTGAATTGCCTTATAAGCCCAAAAAAACAACGATTGGCAAGAGTCATTCTTCGCTTGATTTCTGCGATGATCTTGTTTGTAGAATTTATAGCAGAGCCAAGGTAGACAAAGTTCCTTACAACCTCGAAGTTATATCTATATTCCCACTGTGACATTCTATCCAATTCGTCGGTGTTGGCTCTCCCTTCTTGTTGACAGCATATACTTGGTTTTTCATAAATGTCAGCTCTAATCTAGGAAAGCCCAAGATATTATATTGGACATACAGCACTATTATCAAACCCATGGTCACCTATGCATCGTTGGTTTGGTGGCCAAAAACCTTACAGCCCAAGACTCAGGGACAGTTAAATAAAATCCATCATCTAGTCTGTTTGAGTATCACAGGGGCAATGAGAACGTGCCCCACGGCAGCAATGGGAGCAATGTTTAGACTCACACCGTTGCATCTTGCAGTACAAATAGAAGCTATGATGAGTGCTCTTAGGCTGCCCAAGATCTCGGACCTTAAAATCGGCAACTTTACAGGCTATTTGAAGATTCTAGAGTATATTCAAAATGACCCTATTCTCAAAACCTCTGATACCATGCTCAAGAAATACCGGTTCTCCAGGAAATCCAATGTGGTCATAGGTGACCGCTTGTTACCAAACTCTCAAACTTGGTACATAGATGGTTCCAAATTGGAAAATGGTAGCACTGACGCAGGGGTTTATGGACCCAGGTTCCAACGTGCAGTAGCGCTTGGGAAATCACCAACAATATTTCAGGCGGAAGTCCATGCAATCGAGCTCTATGTATGAGAATGTCTGCGAAGAAGGGTCGAGAGTACTCGTATCTACATCCTCTCGGACAGCCAGGCAGCACTTATGGCTCTGAAACCGTACACGGCAGGATCCAAACTTGTATGGGACTGTCTAAACCTACTCAAAGATCTCGCATCGAAAAACACCGTCACTGTGGCCTGGATACCAGTACACGAAGGCTTCGAGGGCAACGAACGGGTGGACTGCTTAGCGAGAAGAGCCGCTAATCGCCCACTGGTCGGTTCCGAACCCTATTTTGCAGTTACACTGAGTACCGCAAACATTAAAATAAAAAAATGGGAAGATGATCATCAGGCAGAGTACTGGGCCAAACTCAAGGGCCTAAGCCAGGCAAAGAAGTTCGTTAATCTCAACCGTTGCAAGGCCAAAAAGCTACTCGAGCTAAGGAAAGCAGACTTAGGAACCTTAATAGGCTACTTGACTGGTCATTGCCCACTCAGGAATCATCTGCACAAGATAGGAGTAGCAGATACAGACGCATGCCGGCTATGTGGAGGGCAAAAAGAGCCGGCAGAACATATTCTTTGTGAATGCCTCATGGCCGCAAGAATAGACTTCTCCATCTCGGAAGGGCTTTATTGAGCATATCTGACTTCTGGAACATTGTGCTTTGTTGAGGTTTATCAAGAGCCTTAAAGAAGTTCTCGGTTAAACACCGGGCTGGCACAATATATCGTATAGGTCGCAGTGCGTACAAGGGCCCTAGTATAGTATAGTATATCTTAGTAATCTAGGAAATACTTTAAGTCGAGTCATCGACATTTAAGTCGAATCCAAAGTGACAGACAAAGTAAAATCATTTGCGAAAGTAATAAAAGTTAAATTTCAATACAAACACAAAGTTTACTTCAGAGTTGCATTCTCATCTCAGAGTAAAATGCTTTTAGTAAACTAAGAGTAAATCCTCAAAAATGTAATCGATTCTGTTGACTAGAAACAAGATGGTTCTCGGCTTTAGGCTTTCAAATCCTAGTTCTTGACTTCAAGTCTTGCTGTAAAAATAACTGTAAATGAAAGAATGGAAATGGCGATGCACACTCTATACGTCTGTAAAAGGACCTTCGGAAAAAGATAGGAATAGGACTTTTCAACTCCTACGCGGCTCTAGTTTTGTGGATTGCAACATGTCCTTTTCCTATTTTGACTAGATTATGATCTCAACTTAAGGGATCATAACCCTCCGACTTCTGTGTATTTCTCCTGATCCGCCTGTGGGGTTCGCCTTGAATAAACATGAATAAAAAGCTCTTCGAGCATACTCAAACAAAGTGCAGTAATTTGCGCTATGCGGTTTTTGAAAACAGGATAATAGGCTAAGCTGGATATGCCCTTTAAAAGATTGTCAGAGAATTAACCCTCAGACTGAAAGAATTTACTTTGCGGAGGCAGACATGCGGTGAATTAAAATGTCTATCGTGGCCTTTATATCGGTGTTAGGCAAGGCTAGGTTGAAGCACTCCGTTCAACTTACATAAGATCGCATAAAAACTGAAAAACGAGCCAGATGTACAGAGTCTTCTTCTCATCCATTCGAGTCAGCTTAGTCCGCCGAGTCAATACCCGTAGTCTGCTTCATTTCAAACTCTGTATATACTGAGATGTTTTCTTATTCTATTGCAGGATCCTCCACGTGCCTTTCCTTAGCTTATCATTCTTCTCATTACATGCACGTGGTTTTAGCCTTACAAATTAATTTGCTGCAGAAATGACATTTGTTTCGGTTGAAATCAACCAAATAATTACTGTAAATTAAATAAAATAAGTTATAGCCGTGAAATTATATTTGATAAAAACAAATTGAACTTAAACAAAAAAAAAAATAAAAATAAAATAATGTGATTTGAATGAATTGAAGGACTTCAATGACTTCAACAACTTCAATGATTAGCAGCAGTATAATTATTATTTGTGTACGGCTATCTTGCACTGCGACCTAGTGCTACCACTTTGGCGAGGTGTATTCCCTCGTTAGAGTTAAAAAAAAAACAAATAAACAAATATTTGGCGCAACAGCTCTTTAAAGTGCCAGGGCCTAGCTTCTCGCAACCACTCATGTTGTGTGCGTTCAATTTTTCACACGAATGGAAGGGACCTACAGTTTTTAATGCCGACTCCGAACGGCGATTTGAGAAGCTTTTTCGTCACAACAATGCTCTCGGATGTTTGTCAGACGCTCGCGAGAGGTGGGACCATGAAAAAACTTTTTGGTGTTTTCTGGGATTCGAACTTGGAACCTCATGCGTAGTGATCCGACACACTAACCACTTACGCCACGGCGCCCCTCACATTATAATTCCTTCGGAATTTTGTTTGAAGGTCATACACCCTTGCTTTGCCTTGGCGAGAACAGTTCACCTTAGAACTCTCTCTCCAAATCAGTTTCCTTTAGGAATCTGAAAATAATAAGTGAGTCCATGGTTTGCATAGCCTCATTTGATATTGGGTACGTGCACAAGTATTCCAGTCTTTTGTGAGTGAGAGCCCCAAAAGATTCCAGAAGATGCTCCGGAGTCTCGCCTGACCCATTGCAGAATCTACAAATCTTTCATCTGTTATACCTAGTCTCCGTAAATGCTCCCTGGGTTTGCAGTGCCCCGTTAAGAAGTCTGTTAGGATTCGTAGTTTATTCTTGTTAAGGCAGATGCAGGCCCCGAATCTTTACCGGTTGTAATATTCCAGTAGTTTCTTAGTTTGCCTCAGACCTGTAGTATTATTCCAGGTTCTTGCCCTGTCTTCTTTCTCCATTTTCCTGAACTCTTCGTGTGTGGTATGTTCCCTTATTCCGCAGAATGGTTCAGGTCCAATGAAGGGTTCTGCAGCTCCTTGTCTTGCCAAGGAGTATGCTGCTTCATAACCTTTTATCCCGACATGACCGGGTGTCCAGTACAGCGTTACTTTGTTGTTTCTACCCAATTCATTAAGTTTGTGTAGGCATTCTCACACAAGTTTCCACTTAATGACATAGGAGTCCAGTGCTAGAGGAAATTGCACCTAGGTTCTTCTCACGGGGACCAAACGATCCATTGTGTTGTCCCTTATGTCGCATTTACTGAATCTTCTTTCGAGATTGAGTTAGATACATCTATCTATAGCACATATTTCAGCTTGAAAGATGCTGGTATTCTTACCCACGGGTTCTGAGTGCTTCGTCCTCGGCCCAAACACATCTGGCCTTGTTCCCTCCTCAGTTCTCGAAATGTCTGTATACCACTTTATCGTGTGGTTGCCCAGTCCGTGTATTGTAGATTCATTACTCCACTCTTTCTTGTTACTTAACTTCGTAGAAAATGTTTTCCCAAAGTTAAATCTTCTGATACTGTCATCCCTGGGGACTCCCAGAAGTTTAAGATGTCCATCATATTCTCTCGAACTAACGCATTTCTCCCTTCCAATATCTTCTTTTGCCATCCTTAGGATCGTCGCCTTTGCATTTGCTCCACTAACGAGATAAAGTGGAGTTAGTTTAGGAGTACTTCCATGGGTTCAGTTGGTCAAGTTGGCTCATGGCCCTGGTGATGCAGAGGCACGCACGTCTTTGTACTTTTTTGAGTGTCTCCCTCGTTGGGACTAGACTAGTTCGTTTTGCCCACGCTTTCACTTCATATGTGATCATTGGGTTCACATATTTTGCAGTACAATGGGCCTACTTTCTGGTCTAAGTACATCCTCATCGAGGGCCGATCCTAACCATTGGGTTCACATTGGCAATATACATCCACCTTAGAATATTTGGAATAAATCCCCAAGACTTACCCGCTATGCTTCTGCATATCTCGAGCCTTTTTGGATCTCTCATCTGTGTGCTTTTTCTAGATGAGTTTACTATGTAGGTGTAGTTCCTAGATACTTCACTTCTCTTAATGGTGTCAGTATCATGCCGAACAGTCAGATTGACTTCAGTCAAAGTTTTCTTTTTCTCGTGAATGGTACTACCGTGCGGCACCTACTACTACTACTACTACTAAACTGTACGGCATCATTCTTGAGTTACTATTAGGCCCCTTTTTATGATATAAAAGAGGATTTCTTTAAACCATCAGCATAAGGTATAGCAGGAGTATCTACAACTTTAACACATAAAACGGCCAGTTCTACTTCGCTAAACATTTTTGAATTCACTCCAGGCTGAGAGCTCATACCTCAAATAAAAGCCTTTAAGTGTTCAATAACCTATTTCCGAGCAGAGATTCAGTCGCAGCTGCAAGTTATAGCTTTTTATAAATCTGTAGATACTAACGCCGAATTTATTTAGGTATTGCCACTTGTAACATGTTGGAACTGTACTAGAAAATAATTACTCAATTCTTTAAATATGTTTCTATTAGGTGCGCAACTAAGTTATCGCTGTTTTTTTTTTTATGAAAATGCAACTTTATTGTGAAAAAATGGTTACAAATGAATCATTCAAAGTATTGCCCATCGCTAGCTACAATTTTTTCCCATCTTTCTGGCAGAGCTCGAATACAGTTACGGTAAAAGTGTTCATCTTTTGAGGCTATCCAAGAATCAAGCCATTTTTTGATGCCTTCATATGAGCGGAACTGCTGATCAACCAGACCATGTGCCATCGAACGGAACAAGTAATAATCGAACGGCGCAATATCTGAGGAATATGGCGGGTGGGGTAGGACTTCCCATTTGAGCGTTTCCAGGTAGGTTTTAACGGGTTTGTCAACGTGAGGCCGAGCGTTGTCATGCTGTAGAATCACTTTTTCGTGCCTCTGCCCGTATTGCGGCCGTTTTTTCGCATGCAATCGCTTGGAAATAGCTTGGCTGGTAACTCCTAATGCTGAAGCATCCTCATCGAGCAATGCCTCCAATTCAGTGTCTTCGAAGGATTTTGGCCTTCCTTCACGCGAACGGTCGTCAACATCGAAATCATCGTCTTTGAACGACGGAACCAATTGTTTCACTTAGAGCAGCATCTCCGTAAACTTTTTGGAGCTCTCGATGCGCTTCAGCCGCCGTTTTCTTCAACACTTCGCGTTAATGACGATTATTTGGCACAAAATCAGACATTTTCACACAACCAAAAGTATATGACGCCAAAATAAAATCACTAATGCGTCAAATCTGTTTGTTTACCATATGTCTAAGCTCGGTTCATGACGTTTTGGATATGTCAAAATCGACCACCACTTACTGCTGGAGCCATCTATTGAAAAACAGTGAGAACTTAGTTGCGCACCTAATATAAAAGCAAAGACTTTGTGAACACGGTTTCTTTAAAACTGTTGGAGGTAGGTTCTTGAAATTTTGCATAGTTATTCCTTATTTTACGTAGATGCGAGATAAGATGGTATTTTCCAAAATTCGAAGTTTAAGTGGCACAAAAAGAGTTGAGATCGAATTTTCTGTCACTAAAAACTAAAAGGTGATTAGTTAGTTAGTTAGACTTTTTATTAACTTCACATAATTTTCAAGAACAGTATATACATAGTCGTTTATGGTTTGGCTTAAGGCCGTCTACCAGATTATACAACCCTAGCTCAGTAATGCCTTATCGGTTTCATACATACATATGTACATACATTTTCAATGGCCCGCTAATCCTCCATGAGGATCGCGGGGGTAGGATGCTCAGGTGGACCCTTCATCCTTCTCGATCCTCCACCATTCACTCCAATTCATCAGGAGGAATCCCTAGGCGGCTCCAGGAGAGATGTTGATTTGGTCCAACCATCTATTTTTAGGCCTTCCGCGGAGTCGCCTACCTGATGGCACGACAACCATGGCGCATCTTGGAAGCCGGTCTGAAGGCATACGCACTACGTGACTAAACCATCGAAGCATAGATCGTTCCGTTCGGAGAAGTTGCTGCTCAACATGGAGCGCCTCGCGTACTCTGGTGTTGCGCACTCGATCCCTACGAGTTAAGCCAACAACACCGCGAAGGAAGCTCATTTCGGCAGCTTGTATCCGCGATCTTATTCTTTCGGTCACTACCCAAATCTCATGAACATAGGTGAGAGTTGAAACATACACCGAGTTAAAAACCGATAGCTTAGCTTGAACACTAAGTTCGGCCTTCCTTATAACAGATTGGCCAAGCTCTCTCAAAATTGATCCAGCCTGACCAATTCTACAGTACAACTCGGCATTGCACTTCCCATCAGTCGTAAATAAGACCCCGAGGTACTTAAACTTATCCACCTGCCTCAGTGGGACTCCACTAACATGCAGAGTGCACTGAATGGGTTTTTTTTGGAAACGACCATTACGTCCGATTTGTTCACGCTGATCCTCATTTCAGCATCATCACAAACGGCTACAAATCTTTCGAGTGCGCGCTGAAGTTCGGTTTGAGAGGATTCAAGGATGACCAAATCATCAGCAAAGAGCAAATGACTAATCCTTAAGTCTTCCACTTTGTAACATTCTCCGCCACGGCTGCGCTGCGACATCCAGTCCATATTACAATGAAGAGGAGAAGTGACAAAACGCACCGTTGGCAGAGTTCACCGCCCACTGTGAATGGTATTGATTTAACACCGTTTATCCGAACACAACTTCTACAGTTTGTATATAAAGACTGAATCGCCCTTAACAGGGAACTATCAGTCGCATACTCCTGCAGAACACTCCAGAGTTTGCCTCGACGAACCCTATCATATGCTTTTTCCAAATCCACAAAACAAGTGTAGACAGGTTTAGCATACTCCCAGGCCTTCTCAAGAACCATTCTGAGAGTGAACAACTGGTCGGTTGTGCTTCTACCGGGACGAAAACCGCGCTGCTCATCCCCCAAACTGTCCTCAACCACAGCTCTGGAACGCGTTTCTAGCACCTTAGCGAAGACTTTTCCAGGGAGACTTAAAAGGGATATACGCATATAGTTGGAGCAATCTCTTTTGTCCCCTTTTTTAAAAAGAGGAACTATCACTCCCATTTGCCAATCACCAGGTGTTTCACCGCATTCCCAGGCCACTTTAATGACACGCGAGAGCCATTGCACTCCCTCTTTACCGAAAACCTTGAACATTTCTTGCCGAATTTCATCCACACCAGCAGATCTGCCAACTTTTAGCGTTTTGATCGCCAAAGTTACTTCCTCTACCGTAGGACTACTTTCCGCCCTACTCTCGACCATAGGTCTGTCTTCTTCGGTGCTCTGTTCGGGATTAAGCAATTCAGAAAAGTACTCGCTCCATCTGCGTAAGATGTCCCCCTCATTGGAAAGAAGTGTATCGTCTTTGGATTTGACCCCTTCAACGATATCCAATTTTTTTCCTCTGAGTCGGCGGACGTCCTGCCAGAACATTTTATTTGCAGATCTGTGGTCACGTTCCAACTTCTCGCCAAACTCCTTCCAAGACTGTTCTTTCGCTGTTTTCACAACTAATTTGCAAGTTCTTCGCGCCTCAGTGTACCGATTTCGAGAATCGGAGTTCTCCAAGTGAATCCACACCTTAAAGGCTCTCTTCTTCTCTCTGATGGCTTCTTGAACTCCGAGCGTTTTAAACCAAGCAGTTCTTTTCTCACCACCAGCCGCCACACCAAGCCGCTTCACTCCACAAACATCTCCCGCAGAGGCAATAACCGCTGTTGAAAACAGTTGCCAGTGTTCCTCTACATTTGATGGAACAGTTGGAATTCGTTCAAACCTTTCAGATATTTGCCGCGCAAATGTCTACCGTATCTCATCGTCCTATAACCTCTTCCATCGTATGCGTGTAACCATCCTTGGCTTTCGCTTTGGTAGGGGAGGCACTCTCTCGGTTTCAAAAAATAGAAAATAGGTGAATTTAGTAAATTCGCTGCTGATTCAGTTAAGGTATAAATCATCCTTCTGCGTTGTCCTGAAGCTGAGCACTGCTAAAATCAATTAATCAAATCATCGCCCACAATTTTTCTCCAGTCACTGAATGACACTGTATCCACATTTTAGGGGCGCCGTGGCGTAAGTGGTTAGTGTGTCGGATCACTACGCATGAGGTTCCAAGTTCGAATCTCAGAAAACACCAAAAAGTTTTTTCACGGTCCCACCTCTCGCGAGCGTCTGACAAACATCCGAGAGTATTGTTGTCACGAAAAAGCTTCTCAAATCGCCGTTCAGATTCGGCATTAAACTGTAGGTCCCTTCCATTCGCGTGAAAAATATAACGCACACAACATGAGTGGTTGCGAGAAGCTAGGCCCTGGCACTTTAAAGAGCTGTTGCGCCAAATATGTGTTTTTTTTTGTCCACATTTTAGAATGTTTCAATGGATTTAAAATAAATTGTGCGTTGTGAGCGGATTTGAGTGTTCTCTGGCGGCGATTCGCAGTGGGGTAGTTATAATTGAGTTTACACATTTTTGGTATTGTATTCAGTTGGCAATTATGTTTCAACAATTAAATAACCGTCAGCCGAAATTCGGGCGAAGCAAGGCGAGCACTGCTCAGCTAGTTCTTATATGCAACAATGAAGCAGTATTTGTCTTCGAAGGCAATGCCCTTGTTCATCAAAACGAATTCGCCTTAAACTCAAAACAGATGCACAAAACTTCTAGCAAATGAAAGTGGTTAACCTCCTTTCACGAGTATCCGCCTATGCCGAGAATCCGCTTAGATAAAGTCAAAGAAATCATCCGCATATCTCAATGCTATTTTGTTAGATTTCTAACAATTTCCATTTCATGACAATTGCCTCCAATTTTCATAGAATCAGAACACGTTTTCATAATTCAACAACCCAAGCATGACATTTCTGGGAAATCCCGACCTCATGTCGGATGCTTCACTGCCACAATCCAAAGGTTACATTTCCATGAAATATATCTCTATTTTGTCAACAAATTAATTAATAACAAAAACGTTATGCATTCCATACGCATACACGCAGTATTTATAAAAGTCTTAAAATAGAACAGAGTACCACATGGTATTGTATCTTTTTATACAGAAAATAAAAAAAGAAAAAATACCTAAATGTATGTAATTTTCTCATTAATATTAATATTTTAAAGGTTCCGCATAAACAAATTCAAATTTCGAAGAACAAATTACAATGTTTTCCCCCACTCAATTGGAATTCATCGGCTGAAAAAATACAAAAACCGCTGAATAATTGAATGACTAATTTAATTGGTAAACTGATTGGATTACAGGTGGGACTGCTACTGTGCATTAAACTCCCACCTTTTATTTTTAACTTTTATATAATATTAAGTTCTTAAATGCTGTGTGTATTTATAGAACAAAATAATTTTTTATTCTTTTTTTTTTTATTATTTAATAATGGCTGGATCGTTTAATCGTTGCAATGTTGATGGATTCGAAAATAATAGCTTCTCGTTTTTGAGTGAAAGGTGATATTGGTAGGTTTTTAATTTTTTAATTTTGCTTTTGACATGTAATATTAAATAACGGGGGAGTAAAAGTTTGCTAACATACATTACTCTTGTAGTTATCGGCATTTATGACTGTGTGAGAAGTGCGGCTTTATAGCATGCTTTAATTAAGTGATAATTTTCAAGGGATATATTTAATTGTGCGTCAATTAAGTGAACGACTTATTTTTTATTTTTTAATTAAGCACACGCCTGAAGGTTTATGTACAACGTCGACTGAATGGAAAAGGGAGAGAGAAAGATTTCGGTACTGTGCCTTAATGAACTTGGATTGTACGCGTTCTTCTTAATAACCAGCAGATGCTCTAAAAAAAGGATTTCAGATTACTTACATACTTAGGTGGCGCTATAGTTCGGGGTGAACCTGGGCCTCAACCAGCAAGCCTCTCCATTTAGCTCGGTCTTTAGCTAATTGCCTCCAGTTGCGCACCACAAGTTGCTCGAGGTCCCCTTGAACTTGTGCGCGCCTCCTACGGCGATGATTCCCTCTACTGCGTCGTCCCTCGGGGTTAAATTCAAAGACTCTGCGGGCCGGAGCGTTGGTGTCCATTCGCTCTACATGTCCTAGCCATCTCAGACGTCTATTAAGCAGTTTTTTGACTAAGTCGATGTCGCTGTACAGCTCGTATAGTTCGTGATTGAATCGTCTCCTCCAAAACCCGTCAACGCCAACGGACCGAAAATCTTACGAAGAATTTTTCTCTCGAAGCGACCAAGGATATCTTCATCCTCTTTTAATAAAGTCCATGTTTCAGCGCCGTAAAGCAGGACTGGGATGATCAAGGTCTCATATAGAGTCTCCTTAGTTGCTCGAGATAGGGCTTTACTGTTGAATTGCCTTATAAGCCCAAAATAACAGCGATTGGCAAGAGTTATTCTTCGCTTGGTTTCTTCGCTGATCTTGTTTTTTGAGTTTATAGCAGAGCCAAGGTAGACAAAGTCCCTTACTAACTCGAAGTTATAGCTGCCCACTATGACGTTCTGTCCAATTCGTCGGTGTTGGCTTTCCCTTCTTGTTGACGGCATATACTTGGTTTTGCCCTCGTTTATCGCTAAACCTATTTTGGCCGCTTCCGCCTCAAATGCTTGCAAACGCACCGGTGACAGCCCGCTGAGTTCTTCCGATAATGTCTATATCGTCGGCGTATGCAAGCAGTTGTACAGACTTGTAATAGATTGTGCCTCCGGTGTTGGCTTGTGAGTTCCGCACAATCCATTCAGGTACAATATTAAAGAAGTCACATGACAGCGCGTCACCTTGTCTAAAGCCCTTTTGACATCAAAGGTCTCGTTGAGGTCATTACCCACCTTGATGGAGCAGCGAGCGTTCTCCATCGTCAGCCTGCACAGACGGACAAGTTTGGCAGGGATGTCAAAACTAGACATGGCTCTGTAAAGCTCTTCTCTATAGATGCTGTCATAGGCGGCCTTGAAATCGATAAAGAGGTGGCGAGTATCGATTTGGAATTCTTGGGTTTTCTCCAGGATCTGCCGAAGTGTGAAGATTTGATCGATGGTGGACTTTCCTGGCCAGAAACCGCACTGATAGGGTCCAATCAGGCTGTTGATAAAAGGTTTCAGGCGTTCACACAATATCGCAGAAAAGATCTTGTACGCGATGTTGAGGAGACTGATGCCTCTATAATTGGCGCAGTTGAGGGGGTCTCCTTTCTCGTGGATCGGGCAAACGATGCTGAGGTTCCATTCATCAGGCATAATTTTTTATTTTTTTTTTTTTTATTAAAAGGAAACCCAAATCCCAGAGCACTCAGACTCTCCGGTCCATTGTACTACCAGGCAGGAACCTTTCTTTGGTGCAGTGGTTGGAAAAACTTCGATGTAGTTCGTTTTTCCTTTATACTTGGGTGGCCCATGAACCTGCACACATCGATTAACGAGCAAGCACACTACCCACTGCACCATTGCCACACCCCCATCAGGCATACACTCGTCTGACTAAATATTAGAAATGAGTTGGTGTATGCACTCTACCAATTCATCCCCAGCTGCCTTCAAAAGTTCGGCCGGTAAGCCGTCAGGTCCAGCAGCCTTGTTGGATTTTAGCTTGGATATTGCTATCCTCACTTCATTTTGGTTAGGTGGACGGAAATTTTCACTATCATTGTCTATGTTGAATGGTTCATTCTGCCTGACAGCGGGATGTTGGTCTTCGTCGCCGATATACAGTCTGCAGAAGTAGTTTTTCCATATTCTCAGCACCGACTGTGAATCTATTACGAGGTTTCCATTTTCATATCTACAGGTTTCTCTGTACGGGTATTGCTCCTCTGACACGTTCTTTTTACCTTTTGGTAAAACTTCCGTACATTGTTCCTGGAGTATAGACTCTCGATATTCTCAAACGCGTGCTTCTCATGCTCTTTCTTCTTCCTTTGGAGAAGCCGATGTTCTTCCCGTCTCACGAGCAGCTCTCGTCTTCCTTTGCAGCGCCGCTTTGTATGCTTCTTGTTTTGCTGCATGTACTCGCCGGCATTCTTCGTCAAACCAGGGGTTTCGCGGTGGTGGGCGAGCGAGACCCAGCACATCAGTCGCGGCGTGTCTGATGGCATGTTGGCAGCGTTGCCACTGGTCTTCGGCACTTGATGCTGGCGGCAAAGGGGTGAGTCTTGCGGTCTCTTGCGATTGTAGCTTTTCGACGTTAAATTTTCTCACAGTAATTCTTCTTTGTTGCTCAGATTGGGATATCCGCATTCGTACCTTGGCTACAACAAGGTAATGATCCGAGTCTATGTTGGCCACTCGGAAAGTCCGGACATCTAGAATACTGGAGGCATGCCTTGCGTCGATCGCAATATGATCAATTTGGTTGATCGTTACATGATCATTGGACCGCCATATCTGCTTATGAATATTGAGATGAGGGAACCATCACAGCTGATTGCAGTTTTAGCGTTGATTCTACATTGTTCTTTCCTATCGTTAGGATTGCAGTATCGTTAGCTATTTTCTAGCTCTGGGAAATCACCAGTGCATAACAGGTACAGAATGGGGCCCAATACGCTACCTTGCGGAACTCCTGCTTTAATTTCCGTAAGTTCTGAGTACGAATCTTCCTGTTTTATTTTGAAAAATCTTCCGCTTAGATATGAATCTAAGATTGCAGCATATTGTTTTGGTAGGAGGCATCTTAGTTTATGGTTGAGTCCTGCATACTAAACTTTGTCAAAGGCCTGTGCTACGCCGAGAACACAACTTTTTCTCTTCCAATACTCTCTTAATTATTCTGTGGACTTGATCAATTGTTGAATGATGTCTTCTAAATCGGAACTGATATTTTGAAAATAGGTTTTTTCGTTCAATGATGACTTAAAACTATAATATAGGGAATTCATAATTTGATAATAGCTACGTTAGTCGCAAAATTGATTCGTTTTTAGCAGATTTTACGGGTCAAAACTTCACTTTGAACTAAACTGTATACAAAATCTATCTCGTTTAGGATTATTCCGTGATAAAACCCCATAACGACTAGGCTACTCGTGATTCAGTAAAAATATCAAATCCATCAACAATTTTGTAATATGCATTCGAGTTGCATTTCAAAACAGACAACGCATGAAACAAAAGATTTACAAAACTGCAACTCTTCATGTTGTGACAATCATGAAATTGCACAATAATTCTGCATATAAATTTATTGGAAATTGTTTGACAATGCATTACAGTTTGTTACACATCCTAGAACACAAGCAATTTTTTTTTTTTTATTGATTAGGAAGTACTATGTGTAACAGCAATATTCTATGCACCAGGACACAAAACTATGTGAACACAATAAAATTGACTATTGAAATGGATTTCCTGTGGTCAATGTAGTTCCGGAGCATGTTTTACAATCATTGCCCAGGATGTCAATTAGTTCATTATTTCGATTTCAATTATTTGTTATTGATTGGATAGGTTTTAGGGTTCTCTGTGTCGGACTTGCAATGTTCAAATGGTTACGGGCGGGGGGTTTGTATTTATGTAGAGAGGAATATGAAATCTTTTTAGATATATGTGCGTAGGTGGATAAAACTTAATAGAATACAACTTAACGTATCAAAGCCAATGCAATTCATCAGCAGCTAATCTGTGAAGCACCACAAGTGACATAATTCAATCTAAAGCGAGTATGTATTTGTTGAAATTCCATTCGAAGTTATTTATAAGCTTAACTCAATCAGTCAGATTGCATAACACAGCAAGTGGGTATGGAATGTCAGAAACTTGTTCAACTGTTTTGTAGACCAAGAAAGGTTAAAAAGCTTTTTTTTTTAAGTCCGCCTCAAGCCAAAAAGTGTTATACGGTGGAGATTCCGCAGACATAAGCTTTATGTTGAGCTATTCTCAACCTTCAACGTTTCCTCGTTCCAAGATCAAACGTCACAGATATCATTAAGGTTGTCACTCTCTCGCTCGCACTTTAATGTAAGCAGCAATAAAATGCATGTAATAGCTACGAAGCGGTTTATTTGGCTGGCGCTTTTCCCCGCCAGAAGTAGCATTGAAAACAGATAACAGCAACAAAGTTAATTTTGTTTACTGCCATTAGCCGTCAATTTGTTGTTTGACAAACAGGGCCCGGGGTTAAGCGTGTTATAAATTTATATCTTTCTCATTTATTTGTTATATAATTTTTTCGTTTGTTGCATTTAAAATAATTAATTCTTGTGTCGGAATTTATTGTGAATTTTATTGTTTTTTCAGACGGTAAGTATTTTAGGCATTTATTTGGTGCGATGGTATGCATTTTTAACACATTCCATTCACGGGGTTTGGCGCATTTTGCTTTCGATTTTCGGCTAAAATCGATTTGGAATAAATTTGAAGCGCATTTTTGTTTTACACGATTTCTATTTTTGACTGTAGTCATTTGAAATATTTTAGTAATTGATATTTCGCTCCCAACAATTTCGCATAATTTGGAGAATTATATTGATTTTATTAAGTTATGGGCCAACTATTTTTTCAGAATGTTACACCTTTTAGCCACCAGCTATGCCATTATTCAGGTCCGCGTTATTCTATCTGATATCAAAATTCTTGAGCACCTTTTAAAAAAGTAATATAAGGGAGTATCAAAAAATTGGTTTCTTTTTTCAAGTCAGGGCGTCGAGTGAGGAGAGGGCTCAGTTACATCCATCGAAGTACTGCGACCTACATAGTGATATTTTGTACTATCCCCTAGAAAAAGTGGGGTTGTGCGAATTGTGTCCTAGCTGAAATCAAGTTCTCGAAGGAAGCTAAGGATGATGTGGGCTGAGAAAGAGTTTATATTATATGGGAAATTTATGAAAATGTTTTAGTCTGCTATGAGCAATGGAGGGACAATCATACAGAATGTGCTGGGCAGCACCAGCGCCCTCAAGATATAGTCTACATGTGGCTGTTTGGATAATGCCTATTTTGTTAAGGTTTAAGAACCGTAATGAAGTCTGTTAACAACTTTGCATTGTTTGTTCATTGATAGAATCTCTTTTGATCTTTTGCTAGATAAATCTATAAATATCTTTGCATGTCTTAGACCGCTTTGTGAGTCCCAGTATGATTTAACGATTTAGCTATATTCGAATTTGACTGATAGATAAGCATCAAAAGGACTCAGGGGAGCCAGATTTGGCTAGTTCATCAGCAATTTCATGCCAGTAATGCCCTTGTGGGCGCCGTGGCGTAGGTGGTTAGTGTGTCGGATCACTACACATGCGGTTCCAAGTTCGAATCCCAGAAAATACCAAAAAGTTTTTTCACGGTCCCACCTCTCGCAAGCGTCTGACAAACATCCGAGAGTATTGTTGTCACGAAAAAGCTTCTCAAATCGCCGTTCGGATTCGGCATTAAACTGTAGGTCCCTTCCATTCCATTCGTGTGAAAAATATAACGCACACAACATGAGTGGTTGCGAGAAGCTAGGCCCTGGCACTTTAAAGAGCTGTTGCGTCAAATATTTGTATTTGTAATGCCCTTGTGACCAGGGACCCAATGAGTGAGAGAATGTTGTGTGCAGCAAGCTGCATAAGGGTAAGGAGATAGCTCCAAGTCAAAATGAACTCAAAGCTTAAAGATTTGAAGGCTTTAAGAGCTGCTTGGCCTTCTGATACAATGTTTATGTGCGATCTTTGAAGGATTCTTCTGATCCATTTATCGCCATGGATTAGAATAAAAAAAAAGTACAAATCTTTGGCCTATCAACTTTATATTGGTGAAATCCATCCAAGGAAAGACCAGCATCTCGGTAACATTCTTCTATGAAGTCCCGAACGCAACAAATCATCATCATTGAGTTCGGGCCACCTACTTTTTCTTGCAACTCAGTATTTTGCCGATTTCTTAACATGGACTCCATTGTATTGTGCAATTTACAGCCGAATGTACTTTGCCATGTGAAGCTATGTCCATATCAAATTAATTGCCGTGCTTTTTTTAAACCTAGCCAGCCAGTCGTTCATTTAAACGATTTGCCAGCCAGCCAAAGCCAGCCGATTTTATACGAACATATCTCTAGGAACCAAGCAACCTCACAGTGACAGCAACAACAAATAACTAAAAAACATTCGTTTTTGCGCCGCCTGAAATTAGGCATCACGAAATCCCCAGCCAGTAACTTTTTGCTGGGGATAAAATCAAGAGTAGTAGCCAGCCGGTTGATGTATTTGTTTTATGTGTAAAATTCTACTTTACTAGCAACTACTGGCTGGCTAAGTTTAAAAAAAAACACGGCTAATATTTGGTATCGAAAATAAATGTTAATTTGGTACACTATCAGCTTAAGGCATGGTCAATCTATTTAAATCCATGGTAGTTTTATTATCTGCAATCTTTAGTCTACTATCAAGCGGATGACGTACAGCGTCCAGTAATGATGCCAGAAATGACTCGTGCTTCTGTGTGAGTCAAACAAGAATTCAGAGAGGTAGATGCTTACTAGTTCTCATTCAATTACCTCTAACTTCAAGTCCCCAATGCTTTTTGATTGTCAAGCTATAACCCTTCAGGAAATGTTGTCTTTATTTATTGCTGCAGTCTGGGTGCTATGACATGTAAGAAAGAGTCACATAACCACCGAATATGATCGATCACTGTTTCATGACCAATATTCTTTTTCCAGCTTTGCTTGGGGTATAAAATAAACGTTGCCAGGCTTTTGAAATACGGAGTAGCCAGTTTTAAATAGTTTAGTAGACCCAAAAAATTCCAACTGAATTGAAATAGACAAAAAAAAACCCTTGAAGTAGTTCAAAATGCGGTCAAACACAAGCTATAATAGGTTAAGTAAAGTTGAAGTGGTTGCCAGCTAAAGATAACCCACTTAGACTAATGATAGGTCTGATGAGATCATGGACAAATTTTCCCAAATTTGAGCTTCTGATGAATCGCAGGAGGCTTATAATATCGGTTTTTGTCAGATCACCTATCCAGATCACATAGAAAGGCCGTAAGCGAAGTTTTCTTTTGTTGGATAGGGCAGGGCAAGAAGGAGTGTACAACACCAAGTCTTGTTGCATGGTTGCCTATAAGACTGTGCTAGTGATGACACCTATTGTAGCGCGAATATGCAATCTCCTGAGAGAAATCAAATTCTTAGAGCATTTCAAATCCAGATTTGGCCAAATCTGTTTTGCTGTTCAGCAGTTCAAGTTGTACCACTTGCCCACCAAAGACTTGTTCTCTAGATAGCATTTACCTTTAATTAAAATTTATGTGTGGAGATTGGTATTCCTAAGGTATCTTTTCTTGGTCTTACATTTCCCTGGAATATATCTATACTCCGGCACCCAACAATGGTGAAAATTAAACTACGCCGCCATCTCTATGAGAGACAATGGGTAGTCTAGAGCTAGTATTGAATTAAAAGAAAAAGATTCCGACACGCTACAAAGATTTGGAAGACGGAAGGAGAGTCTGAGGTCAGAGGAAACAACAGAGGAAACCGTCGGTGTAGAATTGAATCGACTTATCTTGGAGAAAAACTTATTCCTCCCAGAATAACCTGGAAGAGATGGTTACTTGGAAGTTTTGATCAAAATTTGACTTGTTAGTGGTGTAACCTATGTTTCAAAAGGAATTGGCGTTCTATATCGACGGTTCTAAGATGGACGTTGGCACGGTAGCCGGAGTTTATAGTGAAGTCCTAGGAATAAACCACTCCTTTAGAATAAGCGAGGACTGCAGCGTCTTTCAGGCTGAAGTTACAGCCATTATACATGCTACATGCTGCTGAAATTATACGCGAGAATAGTATCATTGGTAAAATGATCACCGTCTATATCGATAGCCAGTCAGCCGTTAAGGTTCTAAACTCGGCTGGAATTAGGTCGAGGCTTATGAGGATCCGCAAATCACTCTTAAACGAGATATCTAGAGACAATGCGGTGACCCTCTGCTGGGTGCCAGGGCACATGGATATTGAAGGAAACGAAAGGGCTGACGAGCTTGTTAGGAAGGGTTCGGCACTGCATGTATACGTATCACTGGCTTCCCCTTTGTACTGATCTTAATTAGTTCCTTACGGAAGAAAATAGAAGATGAAGCTACTGGTCGAGCAAACAGACACTGGGTTCATCTAGACACATGCGCAACTGTCAGAGCGCTATGGCCGGCCTTTGGCAAGAAGAGATCAACCTCTCTGGTCAAACATAGTCATCATAATGCACGGGTCATTTCCGGCATAATTACTGGTCATTGTGCCATTGGCATTTATGCGGAACGATTCGGTGTGCTGCACAACGAGTATTGTAAACGTTGCAAGGACGAAGAAGAAATGGAATCTGCTCGTCATCTGTTGTGTGATTGTCTTACGGTATCCACCATAAGAATGAGGACACTTGGTAGTTACTTCTTCCTAGAGCTGGAGGACTTTGGTAATGTTGAGCTGATGGACCTCCTGAGGTTAATGTCATTATCTAGTGGGTTCTAACAGCGGACCATTTCTACAGTGTTTCCAGGCTTAAATAATTGGCACAATGGACCCGAACTGTTGGTCCAAGTGGGCATTGACTCTTTTGTCACAACGCATCCGCGATTTTGAAATTGTTCAAAATGGAGGTGTGGCCAAAATCTTTACTGGGTTACTGTGAGATTGCTTTGAGGCGAACGCTTATGCACAAACAAGCTGATAGTTGGACTTTGCTTAGACGATCACGATATATGGCTTTATCTAAGGCAGTTCACCAGACCCACTCGTATAACTGAGATGTAGAGCCAGTGAGTTATACGAGGTTGTAAGCCCCATTTGTTCTCAATAGTCTTTTTGCAAGAGAAAAGTGTCACAGATCACCTACAGTACTCGAAACTTCAAATTTTCCTTAACTAGTTCTGACACTGGACTCATTTTTTTGATTTTGTTTCTTACTTCTATAGCGACAATACTCGTTATAATGCATAGTTATAAATATTTCCCTTCTGGAGTTACTCATCAGTTCGCTGAATTCACGTGACATTAAAACGATGTACTATCTTCACCTCTATCTATCTGTTCGATGTCACGTTTCAAGTAGTAATATATTCATAGCATTTAATAATAAAAATTGTCGGCACAATCAGCTAAAGACATGTGAGCTTCATTTTATGTGTCTTGGGCAACACCTCAATGATGTAATTACTGATACTCGTAACAAGTGAATACACAATAATATTAATTCTGTCAATAGTCTACTTAATATTCCACACAAGCTTAGAAGGTACTCGTAGTTATACTCGTAAAATTCGGTCAAATGCGAGTCGAACAATCAATTTCCTTGGCAGTTGGCAGTCTAGAAGGAAGTAATGTGTCGTGTACGACCTTGCATAGATTCTGCTCAGTATTTCAAATATGATAAACTATTAGATGGATTAGAGAACATTTTTATTTTTTTTAAGAAGGCTTATTCAATTACCTACACTAAACCATCCCACGTAGGCGAAGGTTGTGTTTAAAAAAAAAAAACAGCACCGCGTATGTGGAGACTAGAGAATGTATTCAAATTTAACATCCAATTCAATATCCAAAAGAAACAAATTCGAGTATAAATATTTCATTCCAGACTTCAGTTTAGAAAAGAAAATGTAAAAAGAAATAAAAAATGAAAATAAGATAATATGTATCAATAAAATGGAAAAGTATCGTCAAGCTCCGAAAGAAAAGGAACTTAACAGAGTGCGGAGAGGTATTTGTGTGCTTCTTGCAGTTTTCAAAATAATAAAAAAATTGATACTGAATAGAATCAAAGAACACATTGATGGAACTCTCGATACCGAACAAGCAGGCTTCCATTCGAGATCCTCCTGCGTCGACCACATAAACGCCTTGCGGATCATTATAAAGCAATGCGCCGAACATAGATCTCCACTTTATCTGTTATTTATTGACTTTGAGACGTTCGAGAGTATAAATCGGGATTTCATCTGGTGTGCCTTGTGCAGGGGAGGCATCCTTGAGAGCATAATGTCACGTGTTGCACAAAGGTAAGGTGTCTATAGTGATTTTGAGGTTCACAGTGGCGTGCGACTGGGCTGTATTCTTTCACCATTACTGTTTCTAGTGGTGATCAGTGATATTCTCCGTGCCCCAACATCAAATAACAGCGGCACACAGTGGACTATGACACCTCATCTTAAGCATCTAGACTACGCTGACGACATTTGCTTGCTTTTTCACAGAATACGGGACCTACATCAAATGGTCCACAGTCTGGAAACTGAGGCAAACACAGTGGGGCTGAATATGAATATGGTCAAAACAAAATCTCTCAGCCCTACAGATTTTAGTTTTTTACATGTTTGTGGCCAGACAGATCTATTGTGCCAGTGGCCAACTTTTAGGACAACAGTAATTCTATTCTCCTTATGAAAGCGGTAATTACAGATGCAGAGGAGTTCCTTAAGTCTGCTGGAGATATGATCTCTTTAAGGAAAAAGCTTCTCCTAATCCTACACAGGTGGGCGCCGTGGCGTAAGTGGTTAGTGTGTCGGATCACTACGCATGAGGTTCCAAGTTCGAATCCCAGAAAATACCAAAAAGTTTTTTCACGGTCCCACCTCTCGCGAGCGTCTGACAAACATCCGAGAGTATTGTTGTCATGAAAAAGCTTCTCAAACCGCCGTTCAGATTCGGCATTAAACTGTAGGTCCCTTCCATTCGTGTGAAAAAATATAACGCACACAACATGAGTGGTTGCGAGAAGCTAGGCCCTGCCACTTTAAAGAGCTGTTGCGCCAAATATTTGTATTTGTAATCCTACACAGAGGTGCACAATCACATAGTATGTGCTCTGCGGTTTCGTCCTTTTCTAGGCAGAGGCGGCATGTGATATCCTCCGAGATTCTCATTTTGTTGAGATGATATTTTAATTGGTAGTGACTGGGAAGGAAGTTCACAAGCCTTCTTATATCGTTTTTGCTGTCTTTAAGAATATCAACTGCCTTTTTGAAAGGGTTGGACACCTCTTTTAGCTTGTCTGAGACTTTAGGAAATGCACTTGCTACGTTTCCAACTATTTCGAGTACATATGTATATTTAAAAGCAAAATAAGATATTCGGCAAAAAGGTTCAGGACAACTCAGAGGAGTCTTTTCTAGCTAGTAGATCTGCAGTTTCGTTGCATTCAACGCCTACATGGTCCGGTACCCACCGAAACTTTACTTTATTGTATTATATTGGGCCAAGTTTTGTAAACTGTCGAAGAAGCTCAGAACTGATTATGAACTGATCAGGTGGGAGATCAGTACTTCGAGCGCCGCTTGGCTGTCGATGATTATGTGCGAGGTGGCACCTTTAATGCCTGAGTGCAGGTTTATGCTTACGCAAGTCTCAAGGGCTTAAAGCTCAACCTGAAAAAACACTTGGAACTTTTTCTGAGTGGTTTCGAAACTTTGTGATTGGGTCAGCCCTACAGATGTCACAGTTCAACTAAACATTGCTGAACAGCAGGTCGAGAAAGTTGTCAACATTTTTTCTAGACAGTATTGTCTCGGCCAAAGGTGGCACCGAACTTGATGTGGAGAACAGAATTAGCAAAGCGAAGGCTGCCTTCGGAATGCTATCTGATATTTAGAGAAGCAATGTTTACAGCACCAAAACCAAGTAGCGACTGTTTCGCCCAAATATCGAGAGGGTTCGAGTAGTGCGTAGAAGATGTGTTCCACTGTCATTCGTAAGCTGCAGTCTTTCATCAATAGATGTTTACGCAACGTCATACGAATTTTCTGGCTTAACCGCATGTCAAACTAACAGCTCCATATAAGAACGGACCAGTAATTTATTGACGTCACCATACGACGCGACGGACTGGCAGTGGATTGGTTACACCTTGCGTGTGGGGAAAGTTCCATTGCCATGTCATATGCGATGCAATGGAATCCGCTTACACAATTAGGCAGAACAGTAGGGCATCCATGAGACACGTGGTGCAGGGCAGTTGAAGAACTCCGAACACGATGGACCTACACCGTCCAAGGGATTACATGATATAAGTAAGTGAGTAAGTAATAACAACATTTTATAAATTTGAAGTACCAGCTTGGTGCCCATCAATAAGTTTAAAGAACTTTAAGAGTTTGTATGGAGCAGTCGCGTTAAGTAGACCTGCTGTGCTCGTTGAACTTCTCTCCAAATTAGAATGAATAGGTTCTACAATATCAATGACTTTATTAACTTTCGACATCGACTTCTCTGTGTTTTTGATGCTCAGTTGGACAATTTTTCCTTCTGGATCTGAGTTACTCGTATCTTCACTTTATTCGACCTGGCCTTCCCAGTCTATCAGTTTTCAGACTAATAGCTCGGTATCGTGCGCTTCTAGGAGCTCATTAATATCGATAAGCTCCAGGCCTTGAAAGCCATCCGCTCCAATCTGTCAAGTTTTGTACACTGTATTCAGGAGTACTGTCCATGTCGTCATCTACACATTCTGGCCGTAATGGTTTCCAAGCTACATACGAGTATATTCATCGTCGTCTTTTTTTTTATTGCATATCACATCAGGATGGCTTGACATTCTTATTGCATCCGCAATGGTGCACTTGTGCCGAAACTGCCTAAGAGTGGGTTTGTTGGGTACATCTGTAGCTGCTAACATCATGCGAAAAGTTGGGCATAGATACATATTCTTAAATGTAGCGATGAGTTCTCGTATTAGAAGGGTTCAGGGTATCCATAATGGACTATAAGCTACTTTCTTTAAGTTCTTAGTTATTGCTCACTTCAGTTAATATCACAGATTCGCGGAACCAACTGATAAAGAACATCTCAAGTACGTGTTGATATTATCAATTTGGCAACTCCATAAAATCATAATTTAACAAGCACTCGACACATTATTGTTGTTTATTGCTAATTGAAGTGTCTATTTGCTGATACAAATAAAATACATTTATCTTTTTTTCAGGAAATAGACAATAAGGAATAGTTAACATGCTTTCTTTTTTGTAGTCTATTGCTACTAATTGACACTTTGTTGGTATCTTATCGTTTGAGGCGGCCTTAAGCGCCTAGTGGTGTAAGTCATATTTAGCTCATGTTAAGAACTTGAGATTTGCTGAGCTGTAACTTCCAATATATTTTTTTTTTTTTTTTTTTTTTTGGTTGCGCCTGGAGGTGCAGGAATCTTCAAAAGATACCAATGGTCCGTACCATTGGTTATGCCCGATTCATATATCTGACAATGCCATCAGTGCTAGTCAGTATATGCCTACGGGCTAAACCTCACCCCCTCAGAGAGGCACTATGAGAACCGGCTGCGCGTACTCATAGTAGTAGGAAATTCGTTCCTCTCATTTTTTCATTTTTTGTGATGACTACGACTAAGTTGCCTTAACGAGTAGTTTACGCTTCTGTAGAGTTAATCGCGTTAGGTAGGTAGCTTTCCAGTGAAGGCACCTACTAATACCGTCATTACATGCGGTTTTTCCTTACGGCGCTAGGTCGAAAGGTCTTGTTCTTTGTAGTCGGCGCTCAAGGTTTGTCACGTCCATAGTACGGATTATTTCATTATTGCAATGAACACGAAGACGGGTACGAAGTTTGCGAGTAAAGTTTGTTACTTCGTCCCTCACGGTAGCAATTCCTAGATCTCTGTGAATATCACTATTCCTTATATACCAAGGAGCATTCACGATTGCTCTTAGCATTTTATTTTGAAATGCTTGCAGTAGAGCCATATTGCTTGGTTTGGTACAACCCCAAAGTTGTATACCATATGTCCAAGACGGTTTTAGCACTTGCTTATACAGAAGCAGTTTGTTGTATACGCTTAACTTCGAGTATCTTCCGAGTAGCCAATACATTTCTCTAAATCTGATTTCGAGCTCTTCGCGCTTCTTTTTAACGTGTGGTTTCCACTTAAGTTTTGCGTCTAGGGTCATTCCTAAATATTTTGCTTCGTTTGCGTAAGGTATTTGTACCGAGTTAATGGATATAGGTAAGTTGTTTATCTTTCTCAACGTAAAATTGACATGAGTTGATTTTGTCTCATTGAGGACTATTCGCCAGGTTTTTGTCCATTCGCATACATTGTTCAAAGCTCGTTGGAGTTTTCCCGTTGATGATTCGACTGACTCATCCGTTACGAGGATAGCCGTGTCGTCTGCGAACGTTGCTACAACGGTCCCTTCATCTTGTGGTATATCTCTTGTGTAGAGCAAGAACAGGATTGGACCGAGAACACTTCCTTGTGGAACACCGGCGTAGATATCTTTGAAATCCGAATATTCACTCCCGTGTCTAACACGGAAAAGTCTGTTTTCAAGATAAGATTCCAATATTCTGTACAACTTTTCTGGTAAGATTACCCTTAGCTTATACCTTAGGCCTTCGTGCCATACCTTGTCGAAGGCTTGCGATACGTCGAGAAAAGCGCTAGAGCATATTTTTTTCCCTTCTAGAGCTTTTTCAATCTCGTTCGTTATTCGATACACCTGATCGATTGTGGAATGTTTGACCCGAAACCCGAATTGATGATCCGGGATCAAGTGTCTTTCTTCAATTACTGGTTGCAATCGTTTCAGCAGAAGTTTCTCGAAGACCTTAGATATTATTGGCAGAAGTGAAATGGGTCTATATGATTTCTTGTCATTTGCACATGTCCCCGGTTTCGGAACCATAATAACTTCGGCGACTTTCCATTGCCTTGGGACATATAATAGTCTTAAGGAAGCATTTATAATGTAGAGCAACTTAACCAGCACATTTTTCGGTAGCTCTTTCAAAATTTCGCCAGTGATTAAATCATATCCCGGAGCCTTGTTATTTTTCAATTTTTGTATTGTCATTCGAAGTTCGGACAGGGATACGGTTTTTACTCTAAAGTTGTCGGGTGCCATATTATCATTCGGATCTTCGATCAACGGTTGTCCATCGAACGGCTTGAACGTTTCCTCTAAGTGATCGGCAAATAATTCTGCTTTCTCTTTATCTTCTTTTGCCCATTCCCCGTTAGCTTTCCTAATTGGCGGCGAGTGCATTACAGGTTTCCTTATGGACTTCAAGGCTTTCCATAGAGAGTAGTTTGAATACTTATCAGCGGTCAAACCCTCGAGGTAAGTAGAAGTCTCGTGATTTTTTAGGTCCTGCAGCACTTTTTTAAGCTTGTTACAAAGATGGTTCAGATAAGTTTTATCCGGTGGCGCGCGGGATTGTTGCCATCTCTTGCGCGCTCTCCTCTTTTCTCGTATGAGGTCTTCGATTTCAGGCTGGTATTTGACTTTATTGTTCCGCGCTTCTGTCTTTCGCAAAGGAGTGTTTTTCCACGCTGAGCTCTGAATGGCTTCGACGAGTTTGTCGATTTCTTCTTCTATTTCGAACGGTGTCTTTAGCGGTACATTTAAAGCAACATTTTCCTTGCAGTCTCTTCTGAAAGCGTCCCAGTTAGTTTTGTTACTAGTTAACCTAGGCGGTCCTTCTTTTTTTACTAGACTTCCACCTATTTTCAGAGTGACTGCCGAGTGATCTGAGCATAGATCATAGCATTCTTCGATTTCCGTCAAATTTTTAGCTAACCCTTTTACGATAAAGAAGTCGACGAGGTCAGGGATTTTATTTTTGTCAGTTGGCCAATAAGTTGGCTTTCCTGTCGAAAAAAAGTTCACCCCACGTTTCATGCTGGCTTTGTACAATAATCTGCCTTTTGTCGAATTGCATCTGGATCCCCAGAAAGTGTGTTTCGCGTTAAAGTCACCACCTAAGACAAAATTAGGTCCGAGTGAGTCATAGAGACGAACGAGGTCGTCTTCTACTAGCTTATATCCCGGAGGGAAGTAACTAGATCCGATGTTGTAGTCTAAGTGGTTTATTTTTACGGAGACTGAGCTTATTTGCATAGAACCAAATTCTATTTCTATGTTTTCGGAGTGCTTAATACAGTCTTTGATGTAAAGAGAGGACCCGCCTCTCGCATTTTCCGAAGGATGATTCGCATGGTAATCGCTTCCAATATATCAGCTTTTCCTTTCATATATCAAACTTTTGCTACCACATGTTGACGGACTATACTTCACAATTTCATGCAACAGTTTGGCATGCGTAGTATCATTTCTGGGCATTATTGAGAAATGACTTACACCACTATGACTTTAACCGGCTCATATGACGAGTAGAAGTGCTTAGAAAACCCAGTTCGACAACGTAGTCTAGGACTACGTTAGTTTTTTGGAAAATGAAAGAGTACGCGTAATTAAAAGGGGCCGAACTCTCAACTGACCACCACTTAGTGCCATGCAAATTGTATCTCAGCGATGTAGTGCCTCCCCTACCAAAGCAGAAACCAATGATGGTTACATGCATACGATGTGGGAGAGGTTACTGAACGATGAGATACGGGAGACTTTTGCGCGGCATATATCTGAAAGGTTTGAACGAATCCCAACTGTTCCATCAAATGTAGAAGAAGAATGGCAACTGTTTTCAACAGCGGTTATTGCCTCTGCGGGAGATGTTTCTGGAGTGAAGCGGCTTGGTGTGGCGGCTGGTGGTAAGAAAAGAACTGCTTGGTTTAAAATGCCCGGAGTTCAAGAAGCCATCAGAGAGAAGAAGAGAGCCTTTAAGGTGCGGATTCACTTGGGGAACTCCGACTCTTAAAATCGGTACACTGAAGTGCGAAGAACTTGCAAATTAGTTGTGAAAACAGCGAAAGAACAGTCTTGGAAGGAGTTTGGCGGGAAATTGGAACGTGACCACAGATCTGCAAATATGATGTTCTGGCAGGACGTCCGCCGACTCAGAGGAAAAAAGTTGAATATCGTTGAAGGAGTCAAATCCAAAGACGATACACTTCTTTCCAATGAGGAGGACATCTTACGCAGATGGAGCGAGTACTTTTCAGAACTGCTCAATCCCGAACAGGGCACCGAAGATGACAGACCTATGGTCGAGACTAGGGCGGAAAGTATTCCTACGGTAGACGAAGTAACTTTGGCGATCAAATCGCTAAAAGTTGGCAAATCTGCTAGTGTGGATGAAATCCGACCAGAAATGCTCAGGGCTTTAGGTAAGGAGGGAGTGCAATAGCTCTCGCGTGCCATTAAAGTGGCCTGGGAATGTGATGAAACACCTGGTGATTGGCAAATGGGGGTGATAGTCCCTCTTTTTAAAAAACTGTACAAAAGAGATTACAGGGGTATATCTCTTTCAAGACTCCCTGGAAATATCTTCGCTAAGCTGCTAGAAACGCGTTCCCGAGCTGTGGTTGAGGACAGTTTGGGGGATGAGCAGTGCGGTTTTCATCCCGGTAGAAGCACAACTGACCAGTTATTCACTCTCAGAATGATTCTTGAGAAGGCCTGGGAGTATGCTAAACCTGTCTACATTTGTTTTGTGGATTTGGAAGAAGGACAATGTTCCTCGAGGCAAACTCTGGAGTATTCTGCAGGAGTATGAGACTGATAGTTCCCTGTTAAGGGCGATTCAGTCTTTATTTACAAACTTTAGAAGTTGTGTTCGGATAAACAGTGTTAAATCAATACCATTCGCAGTGGGCGCTGAACTCCGCCAGGGGTGCGTTTTGTCACTTCTCCTCTTCATTTTATACATGACTGGACTGGATGTCGCAGCGCAGTCGTGGCGGAGAATTTTTCAAAGTGGGAGACTTAAGGATTAGTCATATGCCCTTTGCTGATGATTTGGTCATCCTTGGATCCTCTCAAACCGAACTTCAGCGCGCACTCGATAGGTTTGTAGTCGTTTGTGATAATGCTGGAATGAGGATTAGCGTGAACAAATCGGAAGTAATGGTCGTTTCCAAAGAACCTATTCAGTGCACTCTGCATGTTAGTGGAGTCCCACTGAAACAGGTGGAGAAGTTTAAGTACCTCGGGGTCTTATTCACGACTGATGGTGCAATGCCGACTTATCCTGTAGAGTTGGTCAGGCTGAATGAATTTTGAGAGAGCTTGGTTAATCTGTCATAAGGAAGGCCGAACTTAGTGTTCAAGCTAAGCTGTCGGCTTATGACTCGGTGTATGTTTCAACTTTCACCTATGGTCATGAGATTTAGGTAGTGAGCGAAAGAATAAGATCACGGATACAAGCTGCCGAAATGACGTTCTTTCGCGGTGTTGCTGGAATAACTCGTAGGGATCGAGTGCGCAACACCAGAGTACGCGAGGCGCTCAAATGGTTTGGTCGCGTAGTGCGTATGCCCACAGACCGGCTTCCAAGACGTGCCACGTGCCATGCCATCAGTTAAGCGACTCCCCCGTAGGCCAGAAATAGATGGTTGGACCACGTCAGACATCTCTCCTGGAGCCGTCTAGGGATTCCTCCTGATGAGTTGGAGTCAATAGCGGAGGATCGACAAGGATGGAGGGTCCACCTGAGCATCCTACCCCCGCGACTCTCATAAAGTATGTATACGAATAACTTAGTGATTTTATATGAATAATTTGATGGAGAAAAATATAATTTCTTGCACTGATGTACTGCGAGAGAATGCAACCTAAGGTGTTGGTTTGGTAGGCTGATATGTGTTCATATCCCCGCTTTATCAAGTTGAGCTCTCATATCGTCAAGTACCTTTACCATCGCAGTGGAACAGCTGTGGTTAGCTCTAAAGCCAGATTGACTTTCGGAGAAAAGATTATTTTCATCAAGATAAAGACTAATTTGCTTTGCAAGTGTTTTGACAAAGCCCTCCGGCAGGCATGGTACGACTAGTATGCTTATTTGGCAGTAGTCGCTAGGTAGTGAGGTGCACGATGTTTTTTTCCATAAGAAAGGAAGGGTTTGATTGAAAATTTTATAAAAGAAACTCAAACTTTATATTTTTCTTCTTCTTTTAATGACTCAAAGTAGTTTAAAAGGGCCGTGAAACGTCAAGCACTTTTAGTTCAACAAATTGATTTGAGATAGCACTGGTTAATTCCGGAAATAGAGGAGTGGACGAAATTAGGGTCGGGGACGAAATTAGGGTCGGGGACGAAATTTGGTGACTATACCTTACTAGATTCAGCCTGTCGAGTACAGGTAAATGATAAGGGCTTCTACCGTTTTGTCAGATATCTCTCTCAGGTCGTTGAAGAATGGTTTACCTGCAGTACGTTGTCTGGTTCTCGCTAAGACCGGTCATCTGCAAAGAAAGTGAAGAAGAGATTATCGTTAGCAGCTCTGCAGCTCCGGCGGAATGTGTTATGCGGAATTCCAAGGAGCTTGGCTGCATGTTCTCCTATTGGCCAATGGGCTATGCTTATGGCTATAATTCTGGTAATAACTGGTCTTGATCTGCTTAGTTGCTCGTTTCATTTGAGGTTTGTTGTAGCTGGAGCATATCTTTTTTGATATAACGCAGCTAGAAAGCGCGTTGCACCTGAGGTTGGCAAGCCTTAAGAAATGGTGATGTATGTTAACCTTAACAACTTCTAGTGAAAATTTCGATTTTCCAGAGACACTTGCCTAGCCAGATCATCCGCTCGCTCGTTTCGCTAGAACAGTTCCTTGTGATATCACTTTAAAACAGAGATTAGGAATCTTATCCACTTTTGAAACCATCGACTGCTTTGGGTAAAACCATGTACTTCGGCAGTGAAGGTTTTGTTTAGATTACCAAGGTCATTGAATAACTATTTTTTTAGAGGGAACTTTATGATATAGGTATTGCAAGGAGTTGAGGCAATGAACTATAGTTTCCTCCTTCTCCTAATCTCAGCAGCTTATGCCGAAGGTATTGCTTACTATATCCAGTCACTGGACATGAAATTAGTGAGTTTGGAAATGCTGTCACGACGCCGAACCAGCCTAAAGTTATATGGATTTAGTTCCCATTGAGATATATAGACAAGTCAAAAACCCTCTTATACTTTAAGAAAGCTGTCTAGAGTTTTGTTTTCCTCTTGTACAACCATGCCCGCGTGGCAACGACACTGCGACTTGAAAGATCTATTCTATCGAAGGATTGGAGTTAATCTAAAAGGCCTACTACCTCCCTTATGAAAGTACTTAAGTATGTTTTAGTAGCGGAGCTTTTCAATTCCACTGAAGTAAGTATCTCCTTGCGGAGAGTACGTTTCCTTAACCAGTGTAGTGCCGGGCATTCGCAAAGAATGTGTTCGGAAGTTTCATCCTCCTTTGGGCATAACCGACAATCCTTTTTCTGCCACAGGTTCAACTTGTTAAGGTGGTATTTCAGGTCACAATGGCCAGTTAAAAAGCCCACCAGCTTCCTAATACGTTCCTTATCTAAGTTAAGGATTTCCTTCTAGGAATAAGGCTTGATTAATCATTTGGATTGTCCTAGACCTGGCACATTGGTCCAGTGGTCTAGACGAAGTTTTTTTTTCCATTCGTTAATCAGTGTTCTGGCTGTTGCCCCGTTGACGACACAATAAGGTTCAGGGCCTATGAACGCAGATTCTGAGCAAGCCCTAGCAAGCTCATTTACAGATTCGTTGCCCAAAATCCCCTGGTGTCCAGGAACCCATCCGAGCTTTACCCAGCTATGTTTGGCAAGGGCTTTGAATGCATCGTAGCGGCATTTGACAGGTACGGAGTCCATTGGGTTGGACGATAATGCCTGGCTATCTGAGAAGATATGTATTCCAGCGCCCTTGATCCCCTTACGGAGATTGTGTTTGGAGCAAATCTCAATGGCATAGGTTTCAGCTTGAAACACAGTTAGATCCGTACACATAGGTACCGAAATCCCTGTATTGGGTCAAAAGACCCCAGCTCCATCTCCAGAGTCCATTTTTGATCCGTCGGTAAACCAGACCAGACTTCCACGCTCCAGTGATGGAACACCTTTTGTCCAATTTCCGCGGTCCAATATTTCAACCTCGAATAACCTACCGAAGCAATGTTGCCTGATCATAATATCTGGTATAGTGCAGAACATGTCTCTTTTAGGAATTGAGTTGAGTATCCTTAGATGTCCCACAAGGTCAACTGGTTTATACTTATAATCCAGCTGCAGTTTTTTGCCACATCTAGCAGCCATCTTCCTGATGAAGATTGGTAGGGGTGTTAGCCCGACAATAGCAATACAATAGTAGGGCAGGTATCGCATCGCACCTGTAATACCAAGACAGGCAATCCTTTGCAACTTCTGCGGCTTGTTTGTCGTTGTCTGTTGGAGAGTTTTCGCCACCAGACGATGGCCGCATATGCGATAATGGGTCTCGCCATCATTATGTACAACCAATGTATCATTTTGGGAGAGAGACCCCAAGTTCTGCCGTATAGACGTCTGCTTTGATAGCACGCTCTGTGACGGACCTGATATGTACATTCCAGTTAAGTCGTTTCTCAAGTATTAATCCAAAATATAGCTGTCGAGAGTGGGACATCGCGATGTAGGAAAGGCAGGCCTATAAACGCCTGGATCAGACAAATGCGATGACATCGGCATTTCATTGGCCTCAGTAACCGAGTGATCCAAATTCGGAAGGCCTGTCGATATTTTCCGAGGTCAAATAGGCGAACCCCACAGGCGGATCAGTAGAAATGGCGTGAAGTGGGAGGGTTATGATCCCTTGTTTTCGGATCATTACCTCGCTGATAAAAGGAAGACGAAGAAGATAGCTGTCAAGAGTTTAAGTTATAATAAATAAGTCTTACCGATTTCGTCAGTAATAGATACAATTGAACTGAATAGAAAGACATGCCAACCGAAAATATTTGCCAAACAATCTCAACTTGCGTAACTAGATTTGCGTAATCGTGATGAAATTCTTGAAAAACATCCTCGCATGGCAGACAATGGAACTCTTGTTTCAATTTCACAATATGCAGGTTCTTATTTCGACAATTGACAGATTTAGTTAACACCACCAGGTACCATCTGATACAAAGCCTGAATAATGCAGACAAATCCTACTATGACGTAGTTGCTGTGACGCACTTGTATAACTCCACAGAGAGAGAGTAAACATTTTAAGCTTATACACAAGCCGCTAATTAAAGTCTCACGAAGTAGAAGTTTGACAACAGAATTTTGCTACTAATTATGTGCTAATTGAATGATTAGTTAATTCATACAAAACTTATTTGACTTACTGTGTGTGAGTTTATAAGTAGGCGTGGACAGACAAAATGGGACTTAGGTGTTAATTGACAAAAAAAATATTTATATTTTACGGTAACTGTGTTCTTTTATTTATTAAACAAATATTCATAGAGTAACACCTGTACGGTGGATAGTGACGTAGTGTAATGGTTAGCATATTGGTCCTAGTAGACTTATGTCGCCGACAGTACGATGGGGTCCGGTTTGAATCCAGATTGCGGCAGTGTTTTACCAAACTAATTGGGATTTGTCAAGATTTGCTCATTGTTTTTTGCTAGTTAACATCTGATTAAGAATTTAAACGGAAATCTCAAAGTGGAACCACAAAAATTAAATTAGCAGATACCGCGCCAGGATCTAAATGTATACTTAGTCTACCACGTGCTAAATGCAATTAGCGACTTGGTTTAAATGAACATCCTTTTCTAGACTATACATAGGTCAAGGGCAAAAAAGAGTCACATTGCCTATGTAATTTATATTTAGAAGTTATTCGGTATTGTGGTTTGGTCACGTAGTGCGTATGCCCCCAGAAAGGCCATGATTGCCGTGCCATAAGATAGGCGACCCCTTGGTGAACCTAAAAATATGTGGTTGGATCAAGTCCGACATCTCTCCTGGAGCACACTAGGGATTCCTCCTGATGAGCTGGAATCAATGGCGGAGAATCGAGAAGGATGGAGAGTCCAACTGAGCATCCTACCCTACGACCCTCATGAAGGATTAGCGAACTGTTGAAAATGATGATGATGATCGGCCATTGTTGTACCCTTGAATAAAGACCGAGTCTCTATAGACACATTAAGCCTAGATGAGTCTAATGATTTCTAGATGCATTTAGATGGTTCATTTGCTTAGCCAGTGTGGTCTTGAATCCAGAGAACTTCTTCAGTATGGTTTACGCACTAAAGGTTTATCGTACTGATGTATTGTCTTAATTATCTCTTTGACTAGGATTCGAATTATACCAGCGTTATCCATTTAATCTCACCTCTTCTCACAGATTACTTCATCTATCATTGAGATTATCTTTTCACGGGTTAATCTCTAAAATACCACCTTCCTCAACAGTCATATGCGTGCATACAGATAGATTAAACGTTTGACATGTGGTTTAAGCACATATTTGACACTTAATCAAAAGATAACAAGTATCTCCCGCATGCTAATTATAAATGTACCTACCTGTAGATATTTTATCGCAAAAATTCATAATATTTGCGTAACTTTTTTATGACCGTAACACAATGAAAAAAAATACATACATATATATATATTTAAGATAACTCTGATGAATGTTAAATACTCAGACTGTTGCGTAAATAATGAGCTTAAGTTGATTATAACTGATTAAGAGTCTAACGTTAAAAAAAATTCAAGTGTATAAAATTATAAATTTCACGCAAATTCGTTTGTTCGACCGGCGTACGACGCCCGCCAATTGGGTCTTCTGTTTGTACATCTCTTGGACCCGTGATAGTTTTACACCTTTTATTTATGATTAACAATTTTTTTCTTTTTTTTTATGTTGGTCTTATCTAAGACTTTTCCCACACATGATTAATAAAAATTTATTTATGACAGCCTTGACAGCGCCAACAAACAAACACAGCCATCAGACAAGTGCAAGTGGTTTGGGGTTTTGGTGATAAGTTTTTCATGAGAAACTGCATTACACCATCTTTATTGGCCAACAGATAAGAAGACGACAGATTGTGTCGAGTTCTGTTTTCGTTTTTTTAAGAGTTTTGACAAGGGCAATCTAGAAATAGAAGCTTTGAAGGTATTGCTGATTAAAGAGGAGTCACATCTGTTATAGCCGAGATTTTGTTCATGGATATCTCGCGTCTTATGACATAGGGAGGAAGTATTGTATTGTCGCTTCAAAATAGTAGAAAGACATGATCTGGCTACCCCGTTTTTTTTATTTTATATTTGGCGCAACAGCTCTTTAAAGTGGCAGGGCCTAGCTTCTCGCAACCACTCATGTTGTGTGCGTTATATTTCTCACACGAATGGAAGGGACCTACGGTTTAATGCCGCGTCCGAACGGCGATTTGAGAAGCTTTTTTCGTGACAACAATACTCTCGGATGTTTGTCAGACGTTCGCGAGAGGTGGGACACATGAAAAAACTTTTTGGGGTTTTCTGGGATTCGAACTTGGAACCTCATGCGTAGTGATTCGACACGCTAACCACTTACGCCACGGCGCCCAGGAGGCTGTCCGATAGGCCAAGAATTAAAAAAGAAAGGCCTCTTTTCAAAACCACTTCTGTAGGAAACGAAGCGGAGGAAGTAACAATGCGTCATATTTTTTGCATCTGTCCGGCTGTGTCCAAAAGAAGACTACTCTACCTTACTTACTTACTTACTAAGGTGGCGCTACAGTTCGGGGTGAACCTGAGCCTCAACTAACAAGCCTCTATATTTAGCTCGGTCTTTAGCTAATTGCCTCCAGTTGCGCACTCCAAAGTGGTCGAGGTCCCCTTGAACTTGTGCGCGCCACCTACGGCGATGATTCCCTCTACTGCGTCGTCCCTTGGGGTTCGATTCGAAGACTCTGCGGGCCGGAGCGTTGGTGTCCATTCGCTCTACATGTCCTAGCAATCTCAGACGTCCAATACGCAGTTTTTTGACTAGGTCGATGTCGCAGTACAGCTCGTATAGTTCGTGATTGAATCTTCTCCTCCAAAACCCGTCAACGCAAACGGGACCGAAAATCTTACGAAGAATTTTTCTCTCGAAGCGACCAAGGATGTCTTCATCCTCTTTTAATAAAGTCCATGTTTCAGCGCCGTAAAGCAGGACTGGGATGATAAGGGTCTTATACAGAGTCTCATTAGTAGTTCGAGATAGGGCTTTACTGTTGAATTGCCTTATAAGCCCAAAAAACAGCGATTGGCAAGAGTTATTCTTCGCTTGATTTCTGCGCTGATGTTGTTCTCAGAGTTTATAGCAGAGCCAAGGTAGACAAAGTCCCTTACTACCTCGAAGTTATAGCTGGCGACTGTGACGTTTTGTCCAATTCGTCGGTGTTGGTTTTCCCTTCTTGTTGACAGCATATATTTGTTTTTGCCCTCGTTTATCGCTAAACCCATTTTGGCCGCTTCCGCCTCAATGCTTGCAAACGTACCGGTGACACCCCGCTGAGTTCTTCCGATAATGTCTATATCGTCGGCGTATGCAAGCAGTTCTACAGACTTGTAATAGATTGTGCCTCCGGTGTTGGCTTGTGAGTTCCGCACAATCCGTTTAAGTACAATATTAAAGAAGTCACATGACAGCGCGTCACCTTGTCTAAAACCTTTTTTGACATCAAAGGTCTCGGTGAGGTCATTACCGACCTTGATGGAGCAGCGAGTGCTCTCCATCGTCAGCCTGTACAGACGGACAAGTTTGGCAGGGATGTCAAAACTAGACATGGCTCTGTAAAGCTCTTCTCTATAGATGCTGTCATAGGCGGCCTTGAAATCGATAAAGAGGTGGTGAGTATTGATTTGGAATTCTTGGGTTTTCTCCAGGATCTGCCGAAGTGTGAAGATTTGATCGATGGTGGACTTTCCTGGCCTGAAACCGCACTGATAGGGTCCAATCAGGCTGCTGATAAAAGGTTTCAGGCGTTCACACAATATCGCAGAAAAGATCTTATATGCGATGTTGAGGAGACTGATGCCTCTATAATTGGCGCAGTTGAGGGGGTCTCCTTTCTTGTGGATCGGGCAAACGATGCTGAGGTTCCATACATCAGCCATACATTCGTCTGACCAAATCTTAGAGATGAGTTGGTGTATGCACTCTACCAATTCATCCCCAGCTGCCTTGAAAAGTTTGGCCGGTAAGCCGTCAGGTCCAGCAGCCTTGTTGGATTTTAGCCTGGATATTGCTATCCTCACTTCGTTTTGGTCATGTGGACGGAAATTTTGACTATCATCGTCCGTGTTGAATGGTTCATTCTGCCTGACAGCGGGATGTTGGTCTTCGTCGCCGTTATACAGTCTGCAGAAGTTGTTTTTCCATATTCTCAGCACCGACTGTGATTCTACTACGAGGTTTCCATTTTCATCTCTACAGGTTTCTGTACGGGTATTGCTCCTCTGACACGTTCCTTTTACCTTTTGGTAAAACTTCCGTACATTGTTCCTGGAGTATAAACTCTCGATATTCTCAAACGCGCGCTTCTCATGCTCTTTCTTCTTCTTTTGGAGAAGCTAGTAGAGCTCACGAGCAGCTCTCGTCTTCCTTTGCAGCGCCGCTTTGTATGCCTCTTGTTTTGCTGCATGCACTCGCCGGCATTCTTCGTCAAACCAGGGGTTTCGCTGTGGTGGGCGAGCGAAACCCAGCACATCAATACCGAGACCCAGCTTATGAATACCGAGATGAGGAAACCATGTGCTTGCTATGGTGATATTTCGCTCCACAGCGAAATCAATTAGCCTTAGTCCGTCATCAGACGTGGTGTCATGTAGGCTATGCTTACCGACTGCCCTATCAAAGACGTCCTCCCTTCCTATTTTGGCGTTTAAATCGCTATTCTACCTGGGAGCCCTTCTTTTCGATTACTTTGACAACCTGGCAAATATTGACATCAGAAATGTCTTCTGCTCTACAAAAAATTCCAGTTGACTCAGCTAGTTGGCTTGCTTGGATAAGTGATAGATTCCTTTCGTGGGGCTAAGTATATCAATATCGAAGTACAGATAGCTACCTGGTGCCGGTTGCTAGCAGCCTCCCTGAACCATCTCAAGTTGAGAATGAACTTTATAATTCATCTACAACTAAGTAGCCATAGCTTCTGCATAGATTTGTTCAACGCATTCTTTTTAGGTCAGGCATGATGAGTTCTACCAACAAACCCAATAGGAGTAGTAGAAGTTCAGACATATGGTTGAGCTAATAACAGGATATACGTATATTGCATGACCAATAGTGGGTATGCTCGAAAAGCGAAAATAAAATAAGAAGTACTTCCTCTCCCACTGTACTGCTTTGGAATAGGTTAGGTTAGGTTAGGTAGATGGGTGCCTTATGACAAGGAGTCACTGCTCACTCAGACCAA
The DNA here is from genome assembly GCA_945910035.1 of Brachypalpus laphriformis. Classification (NCBI taxonomy): domain Eukaryota; kingdom Metazoa; phylum Arthropoda; class Insecta; order Diptera; family Syrphidae; genus Brachypalpus; species Brachypalpus laphriformis. Next base: position 165,079,852 of record OX246756.1, read on the forward strand.
CAGTACGGGTCCATTATGCTCAATCATTTAACATTGGAAACGCTGTAAAGAAAATCCGCGGTTAGAACCACCCAGAAAGTGATATGAATCTCAGGAGGTCCGCTAGCCAATAGCACAATGTCCGATAATTATGCCAGAAATGACCCGTGCGTTATAACGACTAAGTATCATCAAAGAAGTTGATCTCTTCTTGCTGTAGGCCGGCCATAGTGCCCTGGCCGTTGCGCATGTTTCCAGATGAACCCAGCGTCTGTTTGCTCGCCCAGTGGCTTCATCCTCTATTTTTTTCGCAAGGAACTGTATGGGGTTGCTACAGAGGGGATGGCCCGTGATAAGTGCAGCGCCGACCCTTTCCTAGCAAGCTCGTCAGCCCTTTCATTACCTTCGATATCCATATCACCCAGCACCCAGCAGAGGGTCACTGCATTGGCTCTAGATATCTCGTTTAAGAGTGATTTACAGCTTCTCACGAGCCTCGACCTAATTACGACAGAGTCCAGAGCCTTAACGGCTGCCTGGCTGTCTATATAGACAGTGATCGTTTTACCAATGATATTACTCTCGCGTATAATTTCAGCAGCCTGTATAATGGCTGCGACCTCGGCCTGGAAGACGCTGCAGTCGTCGTTTATTCTAAAGGAGCGGTTTATTCCTAAGGCCTCACAATAAACTCCATCTTAGAACCCTCGGTAAAGAAAGCCAACTCCTTTTTCTTCATGGATCTTCGATTCTTCCAGTATATTCTATCGGGAATTCTTGTAGTGAATCTCCTTTCGAATGCTAGCATCGGGTTCATGTGATCAGTTCCCGTCAATCTGCTGGTGATCCCCCATCGGGACAGAATGGAGGCATGGCCGTAAAGGTTTGATGACCACAACCGGCCTTCTCTCAGTCTTACAGCGGTTTTAGCCGCTAGACTGCTGCAGTATATGTCGAGCGGAATGAGACTAAGCATTTTGAGCTTCTTATGAAGCGTTTGCGGCTCTTAATATAGACTACTTTGGGATAGAATGTCACATGAATTTCTGGACAACAAACAATTTCAGGTCGAGCCTGGTTTTTTTCTTTAAATTAGAGTCTGTTTTGAATGTATTGCATTGATTGCAAAGTACGGGAACTACTCCAATAGCAGAGAATTTTTCCAATGGGCATTCCTCTTCTCCAAGCCTTTCTACACATGCCAGTTATTATCTGAGGCTGAGTCGATACGTATTATTACTCAGGTCCCTAAATTCAGACCTGCACAGCAGTTTAGGTAATGTTCAACTTGAGATCAAACATCACTAGATCTGTTTGGTATCTACTAAAATTTAGGCGTGCTCTCATTTTAAGGTTGTTAGTGAAATTTCTACTGTATTTATCGGAGATTTTGCTTTAAGATTGCACTACAAGGCAACAAGTTGGAAGTTTAAAAGTTATTATAGCTACACAAGACTTGAATGCAACTCATATTTGAGTGTACTAGGTAGTTTGCAGCGACAAGCATACAGATTGATCGGTGGTTCAGTCCAATTCCTGCACTGAAACATCGCAGAAATATTGGATGATTAGCCCTTATGTACAATCAACAATCTTCATTGTTTGAATGAAGTCCATAGTTATGCTTAACATGACAGTCAATTCAATCGAAATGCCCATGCGGTATCTGCCGCACATGCCTATGTCTTAAAATCTGTTCTCGTGTGCATAGTGAAATATAAAAACTTAACACGAAATTCCAAAACGCATATATCATCTTGTCACCCCTCTATTTCCTTCCCTAGCCTTTCAATCAAATACTGGGTCTTATAAAAAACCGAACGTCTTTCGTAGTATTTGATCTCAGACGTTGATTTTTGAAAGATAAACTAACATGCCATACAAATAAAGCGTAGAAGTGGCTACGTTTGAACTTTTATAGACTCTCTACCTCTAATTCGGTGATCATGAATAAAGGATGCTATAGCCCTTAACAGTTGGTGCAATTGCCAGCATATTGGAACGCAATTTCTTAGCTTTACTCTCAGCGTTGATATCACACACCATGAAGATCGTTGAGTAGCGAAAAATAAAATACCTATCTGATGACCAGCAGTGCGGGTTAGTTGCGCGTAAATCAACCACAGATGCAATCCAAAGCATAAGCATCATAATGGAAAAACATCGTGATTCCTTAAAGGATTTGCGTATTATATTGGTTGGCTGTGAATAAGCATTCGTCAGACAACCACGAGGTCTGATATAAGTGACTCTAAGACATCGAGGGTTTCCAGAAATCTATGTTTAGATGATCATGGACGTGTACGAAGGAGCAAAGACAAGAGTAAGATGCCCCGTTGTAGTAATCGAAGAGTTCCCAAGTCGGGGTGCACCAGGGAAGCGCAAAGGACTTGCTCTTTATTGCAGTTCTTGACTATCTGCTTGAAGGTAAAGTGACAGACACCAAAGTGTACCAGTTATCCTTTGCTGCTACAGAGTTCTTGTGCTGCCTATTCTCTGATCCACTCAGGTCTATTGCAGACATTTATTTGAATGGAACAGTGTCTTCCTGTCATTTGAACCCAGTTAAAAAGGCAATATCAATGCACGTTTCAAAGACATCGCGATGTAGGAAACGCAGGCCTATAAACGCCTGGATGAGACAAATGCGACGACATCGGCATTTAATTGGCCTCAGTAACCGAGTGATCCAAAATCGGCAGACCTGCCGATATTTTTTGAGGTCAAATAGGCGAACCCCACAGGCGGATCAGTAGAAATGCGGTGAAGTGGGAGGGTTATGATCCCTTATTTTCGGATCATAACCTCGCTGATAAAAGGAAGAAGAAGAAGGAGGAACAGTGTCTTCCTAGTGCAAAAAGTCCAAATATCTGGGATCTATGATCAATAGCGAAGAAACCTGTGAGAAAACTCTGCTATCTTCTGTGACTGAAAAATGCCCCCTAAGCTGAAAGAAAGGCTCTAGACCACAATTGTGCATCCAGCATTCACATACGGTTTAAATGTTGGACAAGAGACTACACTTTAGTGGATGGATTTGTAAACCTGTCTTTTGACAACCTTATACAAACTTACCACAATTAGGGGATGGGGTCAACGCATGATATGTGAGATACTTGACCATTATGTATAGAAAGTAAATGAACGGCAGCTCAGATGAAGATGCTTCGCATGACAGAAGGAGTGCCAAAGCTTGATCGAATAAGAAGTGCGAAGATCCGTGGAAGTCTACATGTCAAAGAAACCATCTCAGAGCACGACTGACTTAGGTGGTATTGTCATGTTCAAAGAAGAGATCATTGGAACCCTGTTAAAAGGCAATATCAATGAGCGTTCCACCGACATTGCGAAGAGTGGTATGCCTTACAACTCCTGGATCACACAAATGCAAGGACACCAGCATTTGGTTTTCCCCAGTAATGAAATAATCCAAAAATGGGAGGCCTGTCGATATTTTCTGATGTCAAACAGGCCAACCCAACAGGCGGATCAGTAGAAATGCAGTGAAGTGGGAGGATTATGATCATTTGAGCTCAGATCATAACTTCGCTGAAATAGGAAGAAGAAGAGGTTATCCTCTCAGGGGAACAGACAACTTTATATATAATCGTACATGTTCTTCCTTAGCAGTTTAAACCAAAAGTGATGAATTTAAAACTCAGTTTTTGACGTACTGACGTTTCAGGTTCATTGAATACTTAGAATCAGATGCAATTTTGTTATAAAATCCCTAGCCTTACGCATTTATGCATAATTTGCAATTTACAAAAGTGCACAATTAAAAAGCCACAATACATGAGTAACACACACAACAATATGTGGTTACAAATTATACTCCACAAAATGATATTTAATTTTATGAATTTTTGATGTGGTTCATAATTAAAAATTTCAGCTTAACGCCACGAGCCTATAAAACCAAATAAAACACAAATTTAATCCAAAACCATACCATTTGGAATATAATACATATCAATAAAAATATGAAATATTTAATGAATAAAAATCAAAACCACTATAATGGGAACACACCGCTATGATGGTGGCTATGCTTTGCATTGTAATAAATGTGGAAAGTGTATATCTTTTACTTTTAAATATTTACTTAAATTCTTTGGTTTAAAGCTCCCTAAAAAGTATTTCCATCACACTGCCGCTATATGGCGGGCACTTTGAGAGGGCACTTACAAAGCAAGAGGCAACAAAGAGTGGGAAAAGAAAAATAGAACTACACCATGCAGTTTCCACTTGCGTCAAAACATAGCTACTTCAATCCTCAAGTATTCATATTTAATGACTTCTGTTACTGTGAAGTAGGGTGTTTGTGCAATAATGACAGTCTGCCATAAAAATAAGTGGACTGATATGCAATGAAATTCCAGGGTAGTGTCTGCACACTTAATTATTTGATTTAAGTGGAGTTTATTGGTATATATCACCACGGAAGGGCGACATAGAAGGCAAATCACCAGCAGCACAAGGTTCCATTCTGGGACCTGATTTGTGGAACATCTCTTACGATGGGATCCTACGCATGGAGGTATCCGGCGATAGTTTCCTTGTCGGCTACGTGGACGACATTGCCGTAGTAATTACTGCACGAAGTACAGAGGATGCACAGAGGAGGCTAAACCAAGTCATGAGACGGGTTAATTCCTGGATGGAAGATCACAGTCTAAGCCGAAAACAGAGATATTCATGCTCACACGAAGACGAATAACCTGCTATTTCCGAATTCCAAGTGAACTCGGAAATATTAAGAAGAAAGGACACAGTAAAGTACCTGGCACTGAGACTGGACACAAGACTCACCTTCTGGCAGCACATTAAGGCCGCGGCAGAGAAAGCCGAAAAGGTTACCGCATCGTTGAGCAGATTAATGGCGAACGTTGGAGGCCCCATGGCAAGTAAGCGAAAACTTTTAATGAAACCAAAAGAAAGCTGAACTTGCAAAAGTTTTTGCGAAAGCTGAAGCTAAAGAGCTCACCAAAGAGCTCTGGCAAGAGCTCTGGAACTCCGAAACCAGAGGTAGATGAACAGCAAGATTAAGGAAGAACGTTGCTGAATGGTCGGAGCGAAATTATGGTGAAGTAAACTTCTACCTAACTCAGTTTCTTACAGGGCACGGGTATTTCAACGCGTACCTGCATAAGATGGGGAAAGTGGGAAGCCCAGCTTGCCAGTACGATGACTCTCTACCTGATACTGTAGAGCACATGATGGACGACAGAGATACGGCTCGAGATAGGCGACATAAGCCAAGAAAACGTTGTTGGAAAAATGCTATCCAGTAAGGACAAATGGGATAAAATATGCTCCTTTGTCGAGGCAGTACTAAAGGCAAAAAACGGAGAGAAAGATGAACTCACACTCTCACAAGATATATAAGCCTGATGAAAACCTCACCGGCAAGAAAGAATAAACCCGCAGAAGAAGTTAAACTTTTCAGCCGGTCCCCACAGGGGAAAGAAAACGACACCACTCCGAAGTAATGCATAAGCGGTTCCGGAGTGGATGGTGTCAAGTAGAAAAGGAAAAGGGTTAAAGGTGGGTTTTTAGTGAGTACCAAGTCTCACACTACTTAAAACAGAGCGGGACTGTTTTTCGTGAGCAGTAGCGTTTTCCACCACCCGTTAGAAAAAAAAAAAAAAAAATTGGTATATATGCATCAAGAACCTGTTTATGCTTTACTATCACCAAGTGCATACAGCTCTTTTGTTTTAAAAAAAATTGCTGCTTATTGATAGTTTATGAAACTCCGAACGAACACTTTCTATCAGAGAGCGCACCTTTTACTGCGTCGTACCTTCGAGGTGGATTCGAAGGTCGATGTAAATCAAATTTACTTGTCTCAGTCGCAGTACACGCACTCATCTGGCTAGATCGATATCGCTGAACAGATCTTACAATTCATTATTGTATCTTCTCATCCACGCCCCGTATATGTAGAGAGACTGGATCAAATATCACTCGTAGAACGTTTCTCTCAAAGTAACTTCTATGCCATACAACTGAGATAATTAGAGTTTTGTACAGAGCTGCTTTAACTGGCACTGAATTTCGTCTTAGCCCAAAGAAGTAGCGATTGGTAAGATGGTTACATCGGCCTGGTAACATTACTTACTTACTTAGTTGGCGCTGCAGTTCGGAGCAAACCTGGGCCTCAACCAACAAGCCTCTCCATTTAGCTCGGTCTTTAGCTAATTGCCTCCAGTTGCGCACTCCAAGTTACTCGGGATCCCCTTGAACTTGTGCGCGCCACCTGCGGCAAGGAGGTCCTCTACTGCGTCGTCCCTCTGGGTTAGATTCAAAGACTCTGCGGGCCGGAGCGTTGGTGTCCATTCGCTTTACATGTCCTAGCCATCTCAGACGTCCAATACGCAGTTTTTTGACTAGGTCGATGTCGCTGTACAGCTCGTATAGTTCATTATTGAATCCTCCAAAACCTGTCAACACAAACGGGACCGAATATCTTACGAAGAATTTTTCTCTCGAAGCGACCAAGGATATCTTCATCCTCTTTTAATAAAGTCCATGTTTCAGCGCCGTAAATTTCATAGCTGCCTCAAAGTTGTAGATGACTTGTATAGCTCCGATTGTGCCTGTACCTTTCCTTTAGTAGACCAAGTTAACAGTTCAGCCACAATGAAGATGAGGTCTACTTTAAGAGTCTATCTTGCGTGGTGTATTAGTAGATGGACACGACTTCCTTCAACTTAGCGATTTTTGGAAACAATTGGCAAAAGAGGAAATATTCACAGACCTTGGAATGATCTTAGAATTTACTGTTGCTATTCACTTCCAATGAATATTTTCGAAGTTTCTAAAGTTCTTAATGAGCTAGTCGGTTTTCAATACTTAAGAAGTCCCATGGTCAGGTTAGGTTAGGGTCCATTGTGATGCCATGGATCTAAAACAAGACAACTCAGGGACTACTTAAAACCAATCAGAGCTTTAGATAAAGCGATGGATGCTCATGATGCCTAAGAACGTCAAATCACTAAGGTCAACAAGGAAGGGGCCCCTAGATAGAGCATTCTCTTACGTGATTGGTTGGACATATGCATAGGAAGTGAAGTGAAGTGAATGACCCCCCCCCCCGTTCTTACAACTCCCACAGAAGTGTCGTTAGAAAAGAGGCCAAGTCATGTTGGCTTATAAGACAGTGTTCAGTGAGGACACTGATAACGCAATTGATCTGCGATTGCTTAAGCTTAATCAACTCGGCGCTACGTTTCTGGTCCACCTTAGGCCAGATCTGTTTCAAGATATGACACGTTGAGCCGTTCTCCTATCTGTGGTTAGTCTTGCTAACAGCGTCCATCTTTAGTAGATGCTTACATGTAGCGAAAGGCATATCAGGGCTTGGCTATTAGGCAGAATCCTTAGAGTTGCATCCAGTCTGAAGAGCTCGTCCGCCCTGTAGTTTCCCAGAATGTCCCTGGGGCCTGACACCCTGCATAGGTAAATGTTGAACTGCTCTGTCATCTCCGTAAGAGACAATCGGCAATTTAAGGCAGCCTTTGAAGTAAGGGAGTACGATTTCAGGGACTTGATTGCCGCTTGATGGTCAGTGAAAATGCTTAATATCTCAGACAGATAATACATTACATTTTATCCAGGACAGGGCTTCCTTAATCGCCCATGGAAGGGACATTAAAAGTTTTCACAAGAATAGACACATCACATGTGTTGTCTAGTTGCGCAACTATGCGTTACGTCACGTGCATCGCATTTGGTGTTTTCACAGAAGTGAACATGAGACGCATGCTGTGATTTAATTTGTTGTTTCACTTTGCTATGTATGCATTTGCAATACACATGGCATAGATGGGCAGAACAAAATCTCGGAATATCATTCCATTAGTATACACAAAAGGGCTATGCCAGCTTCTATAAGGCAATTCGCCCTTTGAGTGTAGTATACTGCAATGCATTTATCAGTCTCTGTCTCTTTCCTGGCAGATACTCTCGTATCCGATTAAGTTTTCGTAAGTGGTAACAATACCGCAACCATTTCCATTTTTTGGTATTCTTACAGGTTTCAGAGCCATGATGTGTGGTCAAAAAAGTCTTCTAATCACTTGATCTGGGATATCTCTTTCACAGCACATATTTCCCCTCTTCTTCTTTTGAAGGATTACTGCCTTTAAGGTGTAGTATTGGCTAACATTTCTTTCCTTCAACCAGTATTTTTTGAACTTTCCACTTTCCTACATCAGAAGGTTGAATGGTTTATGTGCCAGTTTGTGTCAAGATTTTGTTTTATTGTCCTGGCTTGAACATTAACTCTTGCAACCCACTGTAATCAAAGTCTTGTTTGGAGTAATAGTACTGCGAGCTCTTTTCCACAATTTCTTTACTTTACAATTTTTCCATGCTTCTTTGACGTGGTTCTGGTTCTTTTTTATTTCAAAATCTCGCCCAATCTCGACCCAAAACCTCCACCTCAACCCAGCCGCTAGCAGCTCAGTGAACAACCAGAGAAAGAGAGTGCACTCACCCATTAAAAAAGGGAAATTTAATGTGTTTGTGGTTTAGAGTTAAACACAAACGGACACACACAGGCACACCAAATAGGACGAACATTGACCGTCTGTAATTATGCATTCCATTTGTTATCCTGTTGCCAGTAAAAATAAAAACATTCTCACTAAGGCTAGACCTTTAAGAGGATTGTGGGGATACATTTAAATTCAAAGTCAAATCTACAACATAATTGGCAACATAATTTTGGGGCAAAATAACGTGTAACAGTCTGCTCCAATTGAGTGCCAATCAGGAATTGTGTTGCCTTCCTTTTTTGTACATAGACTAACAGACTCACAGCTTCATCAGAATATTAGCATTTGAATGACATTTGTGTGTACGCAAACACCTGGTGCTCCGCACTTCCTGATTTGAAATTTAAAAATACAAAATTCCCCATGCGAAAGTAAAAGTGTAGGTATGTGAGTATGAAATGGGGGGTAACAGGTTGTGTGTCCCTCGACGCCCACGGGGTTGGTACACGCCCACCGTTGGAAATATTAAAAACGTGCCTGGCATTGGGAAATGTGACAACAAAGTGACAGAAAATGAAAACGTTTTTGAGTCATTTAGTCATTTAACGAGTTTGACCTTCTGTGGCTTTGAATGGATGATTTATTTACTATGAAGCTGTTAAGCTGCGCCAGTTGGGGGGACACTTCATAGGAAATTAAAATGCAAGATGCATTCAAATCTGATCAAGTGTTGTGATGAATTAATCAGATACTTGGGAGGAATTGATTAAGAGTGTTTGGTTTTGTGGTTAGTGTAAACATGGGGGATTCCCTTTTGGGGGCAATTTATGATTTCAGCGTTCTTGTAAGGCAATCAGGAAAACTCGCAAACGGCCTGGGAATGCCCAAATAGCATTAGCTGCTTATAAAAGGTGTATGCGATTGTTTGGGCTCCAATTATATTTTAAAGAACTTGCCATTCAAATCGAGCATTAGGTTTGGAATGTAGGTACAAGCAAAAGCGAAACATTGTTAATAAAAATCGATAAACTTCCACAGATCGTGTGGAAAACCAAAATGTTCGTCGAAATCTCGTAAATTTTATTCTCATTACGTTTCCATTATTTTTTCAGAATTGTCAGATTGGTCTTTGGATCTATTATGTATATTTTGGAGCGTAGAATACGACTCTTGTCTTTAATGGATTCCCTTTACTTAAATACGAAGGCATTAAGGAAAAATACACTGATACAGTCTTTTCAGGGAATTCATACAAATAAGACCTTCTTAGGCAAGGAGGGGTGCTTTCAACAATGAACTTACTGATGTGAACTTACCTTCATGCCACCAGCATATATGACATAAGAGGTATACTCGATAGAAAGAGCAGCTAGAAACTAAACATAGAGCAGCGAGTACGCATGTCTTTCTACGCCTTGCCAAGAAGTGGGAAGTTTAACTAAGATGATCTTGTGGCTGTAAATCGCAGCTGTGTCGTACATTCTATTCTTACGCGGCCGAATAATTTCGTAACCCTCTAACCAGCAATGTTGCTTTGAGTTTACTACCGTTCTGAGCTGGTGAGATACTCATATATCGTCTTTATTTCAGTTAAAACGATTTGGCAACCCTTACCCCTAGTCTCCACTGGCAATAATTCATTGCAAGAAATATGTCAAGCAATTGCAATTTCCAATGGAGACCGCAAATGTTATCGTTATGTTATCGACAGTTACTGCTAGTTATATGTTAGCAAACACCGTTCTTTGACGAAGAACTATTTCTATTTTGAGCGTCAGAGGGTTTAAAGCAAGCAGGTTAGGTCAGTGTGAGTGTCAGAGTACAGACACACCTAGACCAGTAGATGTCCATTCTGATGCCATGAATCTTTCCATTTGGTAACACAGAGACTAATTAAATCAACCGGAGCTTTAAATAAAGCGAAGGATGCTCATGATACCTGAAGACGCAACTCAGCCGAGGTCATCAAGGAAAGATGCCCCTAGATGGAGCAGACTTTTTGTTTTGTATAGGGCCGGACATCTGCAAATAGGCTGAAGGATTGTTTTCTTCTTCTCCTCGTGTCTACAGCTCCTACAGAAGTCGTTAGAAAAGAGGCCCAACCTTTTAGCATATGGGTCTATCAGACACTGTCCAGTGAAGACACCGATTCACGGTCCCACCTCTCGCGAGCGTCTGACAAACATCCGAGAGTATTGTTGTCTCGAAAAAGCTTCTCAAATCGCCGTTCGGATTCGGCATTAAACTGTAGGTTCCTTCCATTCGTGTGAAAAATAGAACGTTTTTGTTTTTGTTTGTTTTGTTTGTTTGCCACTACGTTTCTAATCCAGTCTAGGCCAGATCTGCCTAGAAATATGACACCTTGAATCAATTTCTGTTAATAGCGTCAAGTAGATGCTTACATGTACCGATAGGCATACCCAGGGTCGCCCATTTCGGAAGAATCCTTAAAGTCGTCCTATGTCTGGCAAGCTCGTCAGCCTTGCAGTTTCCCGAAATATCTCCGTGCCCTAACACTCCTCAGCATAGGTTGAACTGCTCCTTCATCTCCGTGAGAGACAGAATTCCAAAAACTTATTGTCGTTTGACTGTCAGTGAAAATGCTGATATCCCTGACAGATATTGCATAAAATTTCAACTAGGAAGATACATCCCTGATCGCCATGATTTCTACCTAAAATACGTTACAGTGATCTGGGAGGCGTAAAGAGGTGCTCAGGTTGCGCTTGTCAGGGAAGACACTACAAGGCATCCCGCATTCAGTCTTTTAGCCGTCCCTGTAGAAGTGAACTGATCTACCATCCACAGGGAGAGTATTAACCCATTCACTGTGGTGAGGGATGCTTGCTAGACGGTTCCTTGCTCATTTCGGATGAGGACCAGCTCAAGAGATGAAAAGAGCATTTTGCTCGGTTTTAAACCGTGTATTCGCTAGCGATATGCTCCCAAATCAAACTAAGATGCCCGAGGTGAGAAGTTCCCGAATACGTACCACGACTCCCAGCAAAGATGAGATCATTACCGCGATCAAGGCACTCAAAACCAACAAGGCGGTAGGACTTGACGGTATTCCAGCAGAGCTCTTACGAGCAGCGCCAACAACATCGGCGGAGCTTCTGTTTCCACTTATAGGGAGAGCTTGGGAAGCTGAGAGCTTTCCTAACGAGTGGAAAAAGGGAATGATCGTCAAGCTTCCTAAGAAAGGAAATTTAATGAAGTGCGGAAACTGGAGGGGTATCTGCGTGCGGCTTGCCGTAGCTAAGATAATAGCTAAAATCATCCTGGAGCGAATCAAACAACATCTCGAAGACACACTCGATGTCGAATAAGCAGGTTTCCGCTCTGGATCCTCCTGTATCGACCACATCAATACCCTGCGGGTTATCATCGAACAGTGTGCTGAATATCGATCGCCACTGCACCTGCTGTTCACCGATTTTGAGAAGGCGTTCGATAGTGTCAACAGGAAGTTTATTTGGCGTGCCTTACGCAGGAGAGGTATTCCCGATAAACTAATTGCTATTATTAAAGCTACATATGAAGGCTCCAAATGTCACGTTCTGCACAGGGCGAGATTGTCTGAGGAATTTGAGATTCAAAGTGGGGTAAGACAAATATTAATCCTATTGGTGATTAGTGATGTGCTTCATGCAGCTTTGTCGACGGGAAACGGAGGAATTCGATGGACTCTTACATCTCAACTGAAACATCTTGACTACGCTGATTATGTATGCTTACTCTCCCACAGAATTATGGACCTCCACCAAATGACAGCAGATGTGGAGAAGGAGGCAGGTGTCGTTGGGCTTAAAATCAAAAGCTAAAATTATCAGCCTTACAACAAACTCATCGGCTCAAATATGCATGCTGGAGGGCCGATAGAGAGAGTAGAGTATTTCCAGTATCTTGGGAGTATTGTCTCGGCCGATGGTGGAACCGAACTGGATATAGCCAACAGGAACGCCAAAGCAAAGTCCGCGTTCGGGATGTTGTCCAAAATATGGCAAACCAATGCAATCAGTTTGAGCACCAAAATAAGACTGTTCCGCTCCAACGTTGAATCCGTGCTGTTATATGGTTGCAGCACGTGGAGAGTGACCACTACTATCACCAGAAAGCTGCCAACGTTTGTTAATAGGTGCTTGCGCAATATCTTAAGGATTTTCTGGCCCAATTGTATCTCTAACGAACACCTTAACGATAGAATGGGTCAGGAACCAATAGGCACATCCATCCAAGGACGGAAGTGGCAGTGGATTGGTCAGACGTTCCGTAAGGGTGACAGTTCCATAGCGAACCATGCTATGCAATGGAACCCTTTCACTCAGGATGGCAGAAGACCTGGCGGTCCGAGAAGAACATGGCGCAGAACAGTCGAGAAGGAGGCACGGCAGTTAGGGAAAAGTTGAGGAGAACTCAGACACATTGCCAGAAACCGTACATGATGGCGTGTAGGCGTAGTAGAGGCCCTAGTACCCACAAGGGGATACAGGACATAAGTAAGTAAGTAAGTATGCTTGCTCGGAAGTTATGGTCAGATTTCAGTTTCGGCCGGAAGTAATCAGCGTTTCCATGGGTAAAGCTAAAAAGTTCAAGGATCGAGTAGCGGCCAGCAGGATATGACTGTACTACTGTGAGAAGTTTTTAGTCGGATAGCAGCACTGGCAGCCATTTGTTTGCCGAAAATATCTATGGACAGCAGATGAAACATAAAGTCCAATGCCGCCGAAAGACTAGTTGTTAGTGCACCGCTGGTACATAAGAATACATGCAGATCTTTGCAAAATAAGAAAATTTTCAGAAACATTATACCAGTTAAACATTTCCGCGTTTTCGAGGTGGTTTCCTTCTTTTCCATTTTTGGCTAAAAAATATCGAAAATCACGCAATATGGTACCTCCAGATACAATTTATTATATTTTTGTAAACTCTGTATGCTTCCTGTAGAACTAACGGACCTCCTGAGATTCATATCACTATCTGGGTGGATCTATCAGTGGACTATCTTTACAGCGTTTCCAGGGTTAAATAATTTATGCACAGTGGACCCGAACTGCTGGTCTAAGTGAGCAGTGATTCTTTTTGTCACAAGTCACCCATCTACCTATCCTAACCATAGGTTAGGTATGTGGGCTGGCAGGGAGTGACGCTCTCTGCCACACTCAGGTCAGCGTTGACCCATTGTGGTACTATCATATATATCCTAACCATACTTCCTTTTGAAGTAAGTAGGCAACCCAGTTAGTTACTACCTAATGAGCAGGATATTCAAGCTTTAAGTCCTGGGAAACACAAGAAATGTATTTTCATAGTTCACATCATGGTTATAAGAAAGCTTCTCAATTCCGTCCGACTTAACTGTAAGCCTTTTTCATTCATGCGAAATACAATATACATGGTTTGTCCAAGAAGTATTGGGACTGAAGTCATAAGAACAAATTTATTAAAATATATATGAACAGTGAGTTAAGAGATTTAAGAAAAACTATCCTCCCGCATCTATATGCCATGGATTTGTCCATCGTTCATACGCCCCCTGGAATTCGGCAACCACAAGGCTGTTCAGGCATTCCGTCGAAGCCGTTTGGACCGCATCAACCATTCCAAAACGATGTCTTGGGCTCCTAGGCTCCTTTCAATCTGAGGGAACAAAAAAAAGTCGGGGGTGCCAAATCTGGACTGTAGGATGGTTGGAGCAGGGTTGCTGCGTTCTTGTGTTTGGTCAGTGTCTCCCTCACAATCAGCGATGTGTACCTGCCCTCATTGTTGTGATTCTGCATCCAGGTATTGGTAATCTCCCTTCGGACGCTGCGGAAACTAATCCTCGAACGTTCAAACGTACTTCTGCATAAAGTTGAACGCAAAATTTAATGGCGCAACGTTGATCGATAGTTCGTTGCATTTTGACTCTCGACAAATTAAAAGCGATTTCCACCAACGCTTCACTGATGACAGCCTAGCCGTAGCAGACCTGGCCAACAGCTGGTAGCAAAAACATCGGAACCCCCCTCCAACAATGCACTACTCCTTCAACGCTTGGACGAACTAGAACGCGGAAAATATTCCACAAACGCAATAATACGTTGTATTCCGAAAAAAGAGAATGAAGATCTGTATGAATTATTCTCAGATTTATGCCATTCCGTCGAATGCACACCAACACCTAATCTGCAAAACATTTATCGCGCGAAATCCAAAATCAATGGCCATGACATCAACACCTCTATTGACATAGTGTTTACACTAAACACACTTTTATTTTGGGCGCAATCTACACACTTCAAAGCCTCGGAGGCAACCGAGACTGTTCCCTCAGCATACGTGACATCTCTCCCCACCGATCTCGTCCATAGAGACCACCCTTCACACTTTCGCATTAGCAGGAAAAAATCAGTCCCGATATTTATTGGACAAACCCTGTATAACACGCACCCAGCTTGATAAATACAAGTGGGAGGGTGATTAACTTGGCAGTAAATGTTTTTTTTTATAGAAATTTGAAGTCAATGGCATTTTGAAAATCAGCACCTAAAATGTATTCAAGAAAGTCTTTGAAAATATTTAGGAGCTCCGAAAACTAAATTTGCTTGGGATCCGAAGAAGCGTAATACGCCTTGAATAGCTTCTCAAATATACTCGACCTTCTACTAATCTGTACTTATCTTTGGACAAAGCCCTGAAAGTGCCTAAGACTACAGAATTTAGTTCCGGGTTCAAGTTCCCACTGGAAATACTCGTATGCCTGCAAATTTTTCACAAAACCCAAAATGATTGACACGATACTATTTAGTGAAAGATTCGATCAACAACAATCTATTATCGATTAATTTTGGTGAAATTCATTTTGATTAACTACTAGTACCACCCATCATACCCTATATGATAAATGTTTAATTTATTGACACGAAATTTTGTATATCCCTCCATCTAATCAGCAAGTTGACTTTCATTGTTCATAAATGTCGATTAGATGGAATTAAAACAATGCCCACCAATAATTCCCACCAGTCCTCATTGATTACAATTTAAATTATAATTTTTGATAAATTTTTAATTGGCCAATGTCGTCGGTCGGCCGGCGTACACTCGGCTGCGTGTGCCTACACACTAATAATATCGTTTTGGCATATTACTGATATGACAAAGTGACAGAGACAATCTGTGACGTGTACTATGTGTACATAACGAAGGTGTGATAAAAACTTGGAGGTGCTTGTGGTGGGGTTGTTAACATTGTTTGGATAACTTTGCGTTTTTTTTTTTTGTTTTTTTGTTTTTTGGTTTTTGTGGGGGGCGAGGATAGATTTAAGAAAATAAGCCAAGATCAAGTTGTCAATTGGTAGCGAACGTGTGCGGTCGTTTAGACGGATTGTCTGTTGTCGAAATAAAATAAAAGCGATCGAAAAAAAAGTGTTGTTAATTTTTTCTCAAGAAAAGTATGCATTTTGAATAACTCAAGGGTTTTTGAAATAAATTTGTGGTAAAATTTAGTTTTGGGGAATTGATATTGAATTTGACAAGTCTGACAAATTGTATGTACAGTGTCTTACAAGTCTAACCGGATACAATATAAAATACATTTTACCAACAAGTCATACATAAACTGAAAGAAAATTTGATGTAGTTTTATTATTTATTAGAGAAAATTCAAAAACTTAAATCGCTTATTGAGTACAATAAAAATATGAACTTTACACGACTAACCGGATAAATATTTATTGTAAATCATGTAGATAACTTGTGGCAAATCTTTTATTGGCTATGACTGCTTCCACTCTTCAAATTTTGACAAATATCTGGCGTTTGGGAATTCTAGACTCTTAAGAGTCCTTGCTGAGTATTCGAAAAAGATTCTTGGTACACTTTTCGCCAGACTTCTCCCCAAATGTATTCAACCGTGTTCAGCTCAGGGGATTGTGCTAGTTGGTATATCTAATACGTGTGGACAATTATGTATACATTAACAAGTGTCTCATAACGACACTCGCTAAAAAGGATAACGAAACACTCCGCAATCTTTACGTTAAATGAACTTAATATGTTGCGCGGTGGATTCTCGCAGGGACAAAAATAATATAGGCTTTGCTACTACTATAAGTGCCTCGTATTAGTCATTGGTCAATAAAAGAAAAAAATAACTTTTGTTTTTTTTTGAATACTTATTTTATTGCCGACTCTCTATACTTTCAAATTACTTACTTATGTCCTGTATCCCCTTGTGGGTCCTAGGGCCTCTACTACGCCTACGCGCCATCGTGTACGGTTTCTGGCAATGTGTCTGAGTTCTCCCCAACTTTTCCCTAACTGCCGTGCCTTCTTCTCGACTGTTCTGCGCCATGTTCTCCTCGGACCGCCAGGTCTTCTGCCATCCTGAGTTAGAGGGTTCTATTGCATAGCATGGTTCGCTATGGAGCTGTCACTCTTTCGGAATGTGTGGAACTTTCAAATTGGGAATAATTGTCATGATTCTTCTATGTCCAAAAGAAACCTCCGAATCCAGCTGTTTTCTGCCGTTGGTCCAGTTCCACAGATCATTGACCTGTTGGGATTGCAGATCTTCCAATAGGCTATGCACCAGCCCAAGTTTCTCTACTTAGCTCCAGTTGTTTTATGCCGTTGACCAATTTTCGCAGAAATTTCAGAAAGTAATCCATCAATTGCCTTTGATCTCTTTCTTGAAATTTTACAGAAGCATACAAAAAATTGTACTACTCTTTCACGGCGCATCTCGGGCTATACAAAATACTTAAAGCCATGGATGACGTATAATCTTTTGCAACAGGTTAAAAATAAAAATAAAATTATAGTGAAATGTAGAAAACACCCACAAAACATAAAACTTAAAAAATATTATGGCAATCTGTGCAAAACCGTTCATAGAAATATTGAGGAGACCCGTAATAAGTTTTATTCTGATTCTTTCGAGCGAGCTAGGGGTAATGTACGAGAAGAATGGAAAGTAATTGATAGTATTTTGGGTAAAAGTAAACAGCCTACCGAAATTGACTGTTTAGAAATCGATGGTATGAATTTCACTGCATTTCATGCATTTCAAATAAGTTTAACGAGTACTTTACTGAAATTTCGAAAAAACTAAAGCCTTCTAAACCTTCTGTAGGATGCAATTGCCCCCTTTTCTCGTACTTTGCTTTGTTTTTCAGTCGTTTTCTTCAGGTGAAATCTACAGAGCTATATTGTATTTAAAAAATAAAAACTCTTGCACAAGTGATGGTATATCAAGCGTGTTTCTGAAAAAAAATTGCTTATATGTGGTTGACGTGTTAAGTTACTTTTTTAATTTTAGTGTTCAATGTGGCTGTTTTCCTCGGCACCTCAAGTGCGCAGAGATTATACAACTTTTTAAAAAAGGTAGCAGAAAGAGTATATCTAATTACAGACCCATTTCACTGCTACCAACCTTCTCCAAGATTTTCGAAAAACTTCTTAAGTCGCGCATTGTGTCATTTTTAGATAAAAATAACTTTTTCAGTAGTAGTCAGTTTGGATTCAGAAGGGGAATGTCAACTGAGGATGCTATTCTTAGACTATGTAGTCAGTTGTATGAGAATATTAACTGTAATAAATCTACAATGGCTCTCTTTGTTGATATGACAAAAGCATTTGATATGGTTGACCATGACATACTACTAGAAAAATTATATGCTGCTGGTTTGAGGGGTGTAATTCACAAATGGTTCACTTCTTATTTAAAATGCAGAGAGCAGAAAGTTAATATAAATGGACATTTTAGTAACTCCCTTTTTTTTTAAAAAAAATGGCGTACCTCAGGGTTCGGTTCTCGGTCCGTTGTTGTTTTTAATTTATATAAACTCTATTTTTAAACTAAATTTAAATGGAACGTGTACTGCTTTTGCGGACGACATAGCATTCACCTATCAATCTCTTACAGGTTTCGAGTGTATTGCAAGGATTTCTGAAGACCTTGAAACCTTGAGGCTTTGGTTTACTTACTTACTTACTTAGATGGCGCTACGGTCCGGGGTGGACCTGGGCCTCAACCAACAAACCTCTCCAGCCAGCATGATTACGAGCCAGCTGCCTCCAGTTGCGCATGCCAAGTTGGTTGAGGTCCCCCTCCACTTGTTTGCGCCACCTACCGCGAGGTCGTCCACTACTGCGTCGTCCATCCGGGGTGGATTCGAAAACTTTCTTAGCGGGAACGTTGGGCTCCATCCGCTCTAAATGACCCTGCCATCTTAGTCGCTGTATGTGAACTCTTCTGGCTAAGTCGATGTCCTTGTACATGCCGTATAGCTCGGCATTGTACCTTCTCCTCCACTCAGCGTCTATGCAGACGGGACCAAAGATCGCTCGAAGAACTTTTCTCTCGAAATAACCAAGGGCATCCTCATCCGGTTTTGTCAAAGCCCATGCCTCTGCGCCGTACAGCAGGACTGGGAGGATTAGTGTCTTATAAAGAGTTACCTTAGTAGTTCGAGATAGGGCTTTGCTACTCAATTGCCGTTTTAGCACATAGAAACAACGATTGGCAAGAGTAATTATTCGTGTGATCTCCGTACTGATGTCATTTGCGGTGTTCACCATAGAGCCTAGGTAGACAAAATTCTTTACTACCTCAAAATTATATCTGTCTATTGTGGCGTTCTGTCCAAGGCGCTGATGTTGGGTGTCCTGTTTTGTAGACAGCATATATTTTGTTTTGCTTTCATTGACCGCTAGACCCATCTTTGCTGCCTCGATCTCAATACTCGTAAATGCCCCATTGACGGTCCGCTGAGTTCTTCCGATTATGTCAATGTCATCGGCATAAGCGAGTAGTTGTACAGACTTGTAAAAGATTGTACCTCCGGTGTTGGCTTGTGAGTTTCGTACAATTCTCTCAAGTTAAAGAGATCGCATGATAGCGCGTCACCTTGTCTAAGACCTTTCCTGAGATCGAACGGTTCGGTGATGTTCTTACCGACTTTAATGGAGCAGCGAGAGTTCTCCATCGTCATTCTGCACAAACGGACGAGCTCGGCAGGGATGCCAAGACTAGACATGGCTCTGTATAACTCGTCTCTATACACGCTATCATAGGCAACTTTGAAATCGATGAAGAAATGGTGCGTATCGATTTTATATTCATGGGTTTTTTCCAAGATCTGCCGTAGTGTGAATATTTGGTCAATGATGTACTTTCCCGGCTTGAAACCGCACTGATAAGGTTGTTGACGATCGGTTTTAGATGTTCACATAATACGGCAGACAGGATCTTATATGCGATGTTGAGGAGACTTATACCTCTGTAATTGGCGCAGTTATGAGGGTCTCCTTTCTTCAGGATCGGGCAAATGATGCTGAGGTTCCATTCATCGGGCATACATTCGTCCGACCTGATTTTACAGATGAGCTGGTGCATGCTCCTTACCAACGCATCTCCTCCTGCCGTGAAAAGTTCAGCGGCAAGGCCGTCGGCTCCAGCAGCTTGTTGGATTTGAGTTTAGATATCGCTATCCTCACTTCATTCTGATCGGGTTGACGGGATTCTTGACTGCCATCGTCACTGTTGAATGGCTAATTCTGCCTAACAGCGGAATATTGATCATCATCGCCGTTTAACAGTCTGCAGAAGTGTTCCTTCCATATCCTCAGCACCGACTGCGATTCTACTACTATGTTCCCATTTTCGTCCCTGCAGGCTTCTGTTCTGGCTTTGAAACCCTGGCATGTCCTTTTTACCCTTTGGTAAAGTTTTCGAACATTATTTCTGCAATAAAGTCTCTCAATCTCCTCGGTCGAGCGGTTCTCATGCTCCTTTTTCTTCTTTCTGAGAAGTCGATGATCCTCTTTTCTCCTGCGCACGTAGAGCTCGTAAGCAGCTCTAGTCCTTCTGTGCAGCGCCGCTTTGTACGCCTCTTGTTTTGCTGCATGTGCTTGCCGGCATTCCTCATCAAACCAGGGGTTTCGTTGTGGTGGGCGAGAGAAACCCAGTACATCAGAGGCGGCATCTCTGATGGCTTGTTGGCAACGCTGCCACTGGTCTTGCCAGCATTTGGTGCTGGCGGCATAGGACTTAGATTGAGATTAGAAGAAACAAGATCGGCAAAGGTTCTGGCGGTTTCTTGCGATTGTAGCCGCCCGACGTCAAATTTCCTCACAGTATTTCGTTGATTTCGCTCCGTTGTGGATATCCGCATCCGTACCTTGGTTACAACTAGGAAGTGATCCGAGTTCACATTGGCTCCTCGGAAAGTCCGGACACCTGGAATACTGGAAGAGTGCCTTGCGTCGATCGCAATGTGATCGATTTGGTTGATAGTTTTTCGATCAAAGGAGAGCCATGCTCCTTTGTGAATATCGAGACGTGGGAACCGCGTACTAGCTACGACAAAGTTTCGCCCCGCTGCAAAGTCGATTAGCCTGAGTCCGTTGTCGGATGTGATGTCGTGCAGGCTGTGCTTTCCGACCACTCTACTAAAGACGTCCTCTCTTCCTAGCTTTGCGTTAAAATCACCTAGGATAATTTTAACATCGTGGCTGGGGCATTGCTCATACGTCTTCTCCAAGAGCTGGTAGAAGTCGTCCTTTGTCGCGTCCTCCTCCTCCTCATGAGGGGCGTGAACGCATACTAGGCTAATGTTGGAAAATTTAGCCTTGATACGAATAGTCATAAGGGGCTCGTTCACATGCCGGAAACTCAAGACTTCTTGCCTAAGTATGCCTCCAATGACAAATCCGCACCCGAATAGACGCTGTCCTTTTTGTCTGTAACAATCGCCGTAGTAGATGTCGCAGTTTTTCATACTCCTTTTGCCCGGCCCATCCCTTTGCACTTCTTGGATGGCGGTAATGTCTGCTTTAAGACACTCTAGGGCCTCCGCAAGTTGTTCGGCTGCACGTGGTTTGTAGAGGGACCTAACATTCCACGTGCAGACACGAAGATCGTTGTACTTTTTACGTTTGCTTGGGTCGTCAACAGTAAATTCATCCGTATCCGAGGCTGTTGGTTGCTTCGTAACCGAACGGCACAACCCCCAACCTGGAGGACCAGATCCTTTTTTAGCAACCCCTAGGACGAGGGGCCGGGTACACCGATGTCAGTAACCCACTTCGGGGATATGAGCGCTGCAGTTTCATTGGTAAACTGTAATTGTATTCTTCGCTTTTCCTCTTCTTGTTTAAAGCTTCACAAATTCGTTGTGCTTATATGTCGTTAGTGCACTATCGCTCATACCAATTTCCAGCACTAAAGATTAATCCAAATCCACAATATAAGTGAGTCATAAAAACACTGTATCTATGCCGAGATTTTGGCTTTATTTAACTGAAGTAGTATGTTATCTTCTTAAAGAAAGATTCGATTTCTACAATAGATTTCATAGAGCATGCCTTGAGAGTCGACGTAATTGCTAATCTTTGTGCTTTATGTGCTTTAGATATCAATCTTATCTCAATTTGGATCAACTTGGGAGTTCCAGTCTTTGTCAAACAAGTTGTTTCTATGTAGTCCTTATAGGGAATTCTATTTAAGTTCACAATATCAAAATCCACCTACCCTGCGACCCTTATAAATGATTAGCGGGCTATTGAAAATATATATGTTATATATCAATCTATATTTTCCGTAACAGAGATTTTTAGAAAAATTGAACGAATATGGACGATTTTGCGATGAGCCATATCAAGCAGCCGCCCAATATCAAGCCAAATCTATGAATTAATTAGCAAAACTCAAGTTGGCGAATCCAGTTTAGGTCAATATACGCGTTAATGAATTTAATGTGTCAAGGTCCACTCTAATTTGTTCGTTAGTTGTGATTTACGTCTTCCTTTTTTTTTAATAACATGTTTTCTACGTTTTTGCCATTACAACTTGGAGAACTATTCATCGAAGATTTATTGCAAAATTTGCAAGTCTAATTTGGTTTGACCTGCCTCAAGCTGGAGTAAAATAAATGCAAAAATTCTCAGTACGCTTTCGCTTTTACTTAGCAATTAGAACTTGTAGTGCTTAAACAATTAATAAATCATTCTCAATGATGCTTCTCATAAATATTTAGACGTGTTTAAAAAACGATTTACACTATGAAAAACTATAAGACTTCACCTTAATAGCAGATAGGTGCCAGACCCTTTGAAAGCGCCAATCATTTTTATCAATAAATAGTTCATAAAAAAGTCACATTGCCGCATATTATTTATTTATTGGTGTGCAGTAAAATGTCGTTCTAAATTTTCGCTTTTAATGAATCTGAGTCATTCTGTCAGAAGACTAACAGCGTGTAGGCCCTTGAACTGATTAGCGGCTCTAAATTTAATCTAACCCCTTTTGTGTTCGCATTTGCGGAAACCTAGTATATTTATTGTATCTAAACTTGAATTGTTATTGTCTTGTGATCACATTTTTGCGCAGTTCAAGTCGTTTTTACTTTCAATTGGGGATTAAGTAGATTACCTAATCTAATCGTATCATATACAAGATTTGTTAAAAAAAAAAAAGTGGGAGGTTTAGATTGATTGAATGACTCAAATGGCTAATCGACATTTAGCTACTTTCAAATTAAATACACTATGTGCACTTCAAAAAAGTTGAAAAGTGTAGTATTAATTAATTTCCCGTGGTTTAAGGTTTGAAGTGTGCCGTAGATTCATGTGTCACATGGAAACCATTGAGACAGCACTTTAGTGCGACACATGGCAAATGAGTTGGATTAACTATTTTTATTCTCTTCCTGTTTTATTGTAACAGACAAGTGATTTCGAAAGCACAGTGAATAGCAATCAAGTGTGTCTGCTGCCATTTTCTAAAATGAATTTCGTAAGATATTCGGTAGACGAATCCCACAGGCGGATCAGTAGAAATGCGGTGAAGTGAGAGGGTTATGATCCCTTGTTTTCGGATCATAACCTCGACGAAATAGAAAGAAAAAGAAGAAGACGAAGAAGAAATGGTGAAATAAGGTTAATTCGTAGTTCATAATGGAAAAGATAGATAGATATATAATTAATAGTTGTGAGGTGCAAGTGTACTGCGACCTTTGCTAGATCTATTGCGCCCCTCAAACTAAGGCTCTAGTCGATGATATGCTCGGTCTAGAGCACTTCCTCCAGTCCAGCTACTGCTATGAACCGCAGTATCATAATGCAAAAACATCGTGATTCCTGAAAGGATTGCATATTGTTTTCGTTGACTTTGAGAAAGCATTCGACAGATAACTAGGCGATCTGAAATGGATGGCGCTCAGACATCGAGGTGTTCCAAAAACCTATATACAGATTATAATGGACATGGAGCAAACACAAGAGTAAGGTGCCCCGCTGGAGTAAACGAAGACTTGCCAATCAAAGTCGGTTTGCACCAGGGATGTGCCTTACGTCCTTTGATCTTTATTGCAGTTCTTGACTGTCTGCTTGAAGATAAGGTGATGGACACCAAAGTATATCAGTTATTTTTTACTATCGATGGAGCTGTGCGGATAATGTCCCTGTAATGTAATGTCCCTGCAACGAGCAAGTATGGATGGTCGTTTTGGAGGGAAATGGGTATCGCATTAGTTCAAAAAAGATCAAGTTCCAGGTTCAAGATCCTCTCAGGCCTATTCCAGGCATTTATTTGAATGGAAAAGTGCTTCCACTGTGCGAAGAGTTCAAATGTCTTGAATCTAAATGTGATCAATAGTTAAGCAAGGGGTTGAGAAGAGAGAGAGAGAGAGAGAGAGAGAGAGAGAGAGAGAGAGAGATATAGAGAGAGAGCGAGAGAGAGAGAGAGAGAGAGAGAGAGAGAGAGATAAGTCGTGTTTTCCCTAAGCTCTAGTAAAATATCGTTAGGTTACGTTAGGTTAGGTTAGGTAGGGTTATGAGGTTATCATAAAACACTAGGCACCAAAGTGGGCCCATCGCGATCCCTAGGAAATCTTCACGGCAAAAGACCTAAATCCAATCCTCCAAGCAATTAATCTCCCTACAAAATTTGAAGAGATCCTTGATATGGTTCAAGGACCTCACCTCCTCCAAGTTATCGAAGAAGTATCTACCCAGGTACTTTAGCCTTATCCTGGCAATTCCTTGACATTCACAGAGTATATGAGTTATATCGTCTGAGACATGTAGGTCATCGCAGTACCTACAAACATCCGTATCGGATAACCCTAGTCTCATGGCATGCCTCCTTAGGAGACAGTGGCCAGAGAGTATTCCTATCGCTGTTCTTAACCTCGATCTATCTAAGTTAATTATCTGCCCAGATTTTCTGCGATCTAACACAGGCCACAAGGCCTTAGACACCCTGTGACCATCTAAGTTTGACCATCTTAGATTAGCCGTGTCAATGATTTTATTCCGGATAATCCCCTTAGCCACCCACCCTGGTGGTTTAATACTACCAATTATGTCGCTACGTGGGAGCTCCGCTCCTCTTTTAGCCAGCGCGTCGGCTTGCTCGTTGCCTTCGATATCGCAGTGTCCAGGTACCCAACATAATCTGACTCGGTTCTGCGTACATAATGCCCTAAGCATTGTGCGGCAATTCCTGATTAACTCAGATTTGGTGGCGTAAGACTCTAGCGGCTTTAGCGCAGCCTGACTGTCAATGTAGATGGCGATATTCTTATCGGATATTGATCCCATCTCAAGTAATTCCGCAGCTTTAAGTACAGCTAGAACCTCTGCTTGGAATACACTGCATGTGTCCGGAAGTCTCAGGACCACCTGTAGGTTCGTATCTCTCGAGTAAATACCTGACCCCGTGCCCTCACTGGTCTTAGAACCATCTATGTCGACGTTAAATGTTCTCACAGTGATTCTTCTTTGTTGCTCAGATTGGGATATCCGCATTCGTACTTTGGCTATAACAAGGTAATGATCCGAGTCTAGGTTGGCCATGTGCTTGCTATGGCAACATTTCGCCCCACAGCGAAATCAATTAGCCTTAGTCCGTTATCAGACGTGGTGTCGTGTAGGCTATGCTTACTGACTGCCCTACCAAAGACATCCTCCTTTCCTATTTTGGGGTTAAAATCGTCCAATACGATTTTAACGTCGTTAAATTTCGCTGCCACATCCATAATTAGGAAGATTCTCATTACTTTGTATAGACTGCTGATGTGATCGAGCATTCTGAATATCAGCGATCTGCACGGGCGTCTGAAAATTGTTTTACAACTTTTGAAAGCAAATAGTTGATTGCGAATTTATACTAATGAAAATCGCAGACAGCAACAAGTGACGTCTTTACTGTGGTCGGAATCGACTGATCAAGTAATCAGTTTCGGTATATTCTTATCGATAGGTTTGCACTATGGGATGTTCAAATTCTAAACCGATAGCCCCTGTACAGATTTCGTAACTTATCTTGTCTTGTAAAGAGACATGAGTTTGTAATGGACAAGGTGGTTCAATCAGACAAAAGTAAGGGTTGACGACCGATAGTTTCACAAGGTACCATCCGCTTACTTACTGGATCTTGCATAATGTAGTCTTACTCGCTTTTATCGGTCTTTTACGACTTGAACTTGTAAACATTTTCAAGATTACGAATGACTTTTAACAATTGAATCCGATTGTTATCGGGTTTGCATTCCATTGTTGCGAATGGAAACCAAAGATATCTACTACAGTTCCTAATTCCCCTCTCAAACTATTTCAAGATCCAAAAAGCACACGTATCCTCACTCACCTCATCTAATCTACTCATTACGAGCGATTAAGTGGTCGTACTTTCGATTGTTATTATACCCACGTGTCTTGTCGTCAACTTTATTACAAGAAAACAGACAAGTGAGCTTCTACTAAATACTTCGTATCTGTCCTCATTCTCATTTCAGCGATTAACACGAGTCAATCTCCACGACTAGGACACAAAACATGCTTAGAATGGACGCCTGTTGGAAAGCATTAACCCGACGAAAAATGCACGATGACAGTGAATCGAAGTTGGCCCGTGTCCTTACACTTTTCGATTTGACGGCTTTAGGTGTCGGCAGTACTCTCGGTTTGGGTGTCTACGTTCTAGCCGGTTCCGTGGCATACGAACAGGCTGGACCAGCTGTTACATTGTCCTTCCTGTTTGCTGCTATAGCATCAGCATTTGCTGGTCTCTGTTATGCAGAGTTTGCAGGACGAGTGCCAAGGGCGGGCAGTGCATATGTCTACAGCTACGTGACAATTGGTGAGTTCGTAGCCTTCACTATTGGATGGAATTTGATTCTGGAGTATGTTATCGGTAAGTGGCGCAGCGACGGTAGAGTAGATGTCCTTTTTGGGTGGCGGATTAATTCATTTTATAACCTTCGCAGGTACGGCGAGTGTGGCGAGGGGGTTGAGTGGCTATCTGGATGCACTCATTAACAATTCAATGTCGACGACATTGAAGGAGACAATGCCAATTAATGTCAGCTTCCTGGGAGATTATCCGGATTTTTTCTCCTTTGGCATGGTGTTGCTATTGGCGTGCCTGCTGGCTTTCGGCGTGAAGGAGTCCAGTGTGTTGAACAACATTTTTACATGTGTGAATCTGGTGACGGTGTGTATTGTTCTTGTAGCAGGATCCATTAAAGGTGAGCTGACGACGCGCATTACATAGTGCCAAGGAATATAATTTTCATTATTTCACAGCTGATCCTGCTAATTGGGCTTTGACTGATGTGCCAGAAAATGCCGGTTCTGGAGGGTTTATGCCTTATGGTATCGCTGGTGTTATGGCGGGTGCGGCGAAGTGCTTCTACGGGTTCGTTGGTTTCGACTGTGTGGCGACTACAGGCGAAGAGGCAATCAATCCGAAGAGAAATATCCCCCTGTCCATTGTCATCTCATTGATTATCATATTTCTGGCTTACTTCGGAGTATCCACTGTATTGACCATGATGTGGCCATACTACCTGCAGGTGGGTTATGCTAAAAAAAAAATCCATTTCCGCTTTTTGAACTTTTTTATTCCATAGGATCCCTATGCGCCATTCCCCCATGTCTTCCAAGAAGTCGGTTGGATCACCATCAAGTGGATTGTTACAATCGGTGCCGTATTCGCTCTCTGCACTAGCCTGTTGGGTGCTATGTTCCCACTGCCACGTGTCCTTTACGCCATGGGTAATGATGGCATCATTTTCAAGTTCTTTTCAAAAGTGAATGGATACACCAAAACCCCATTATTGGCCACCATACTATCCGGACTCTTCGCAGCTATAATGGCCCTAATCTTCGATCTTCAACAACTCATCGACATGATGTCCATTGGAACCCTCCTTGCCTATACTATTGTGGCCATTTGTGTCCTGGTCCTTCGCTACCAACAAGATGACATCAAAATGAAAGAAATCAGCGTGCATGTGCCAGTGATCTTCAGGCAAATCTTTAATTTGAACTTCATCAAGGAACCGAACTCCTTAACCTCGAATATCACTAAGATCGGCATTGTTGTCTTTAGCATCGTTTGCATCGTTACCTGCATTATTTTAAATCAAGTCGAAATTAGCACAGATAACCCCGCAGGGATTGTAGCGATTTGCATCCTGGCAGCAGCGCTTCTCCTCATCCTCTTCTCTATTGAACGTCAGCCAGCATCGAAAACGGAATTGACCTTTAAGGTCCCACTCGTTCCATATATTCCCTGCCTCAGTGTGTTCTGCAACTTGTACCTGATGTTCCAGTTAGATCTGTTCACGTGGATTCGTTTTTTGGTGTGGATCTTTGTTGGTTACCTAATCTACTTCTCATATGGCATTCGCAAATCCACTCAAGGAATATCCAACAAACTCGGACCAGTAGATATGCCGCAATTGCCAGAGAACGGCTTCACCCAGAACTACAATGATAAAAAGTCACATGGTGACGTGGTTAGTGATAAACCCCCGAGTGGCAAACGTTACAGTGTCACAAGTCAGAGTTAGTTTTTTTTTAATTTTAATTTTTTGGCTTTGCCTTATAAGCCCCCTAGCAAGTGTACTTAACATGAAATTAGTATAATGACAGTATTTTTTTTTTTGTATTTTTAAGTCCGAAAAAGAAAAAGTTTAAAGTTTTATGTATAACTACTTAATTCTTTGAAAGAGAGTATAGATTTCGAATAATATGAATTTTATGGGTTACATGAGCCATTACATTCCGCCCTCACTCGAATGGCCCATAAATCATTTTTATTCGGCAACTTTACAAACAAAAAAAATAATATTTTACTTAAAAAAAACAACAATATTGTTAAACAAACTTTTAAAATGTAAAAAAAAAAACAAAACAAATATATATTTTTGTGATATTATAATGGAAATATTTTTAATGATCCGATGCTTTTCTTTTTTTTTTGTATTGAATATGTATTATAATTATTTTATTGTTTATCCGTAAGGTTTTATTTTTTACAAAATTTTATTGTGAAAACTTTTAAGATTTATTATTTTTAACGAATTTATTTCTCTACTTTGTAAAAATGTTCTTTGTAAAGATTTGTTTAATTACTTAATAATATTAAGAGCAATTAAAACTATGATGTAAGCTTTCTATACGTTGACTTTAATTTGTCGAGAACAAATTTTCCCAGAAGTTCTTTCGCCTGTCTCAATTGGGGGATATCATCCCAATGCTGGATCCATTTGATCTGTTCTTCTTTTTTCAGTTGTTATCGCTCACGAAAGGTTCCGATCCAAGGAATGGGGTGTCTGCGCAGTTTCTTGCTAGTATATCAACTAGAGATGGGCTAGAGTCGTGATTTTGTATTCGCAGTTATAACTGTGAATGCGATTTCTTATTCACTGTGAACATAAACTGTTAATGTAAACTGGTAATGCGAATTCGCAACGTCCGGCTATTTTGTCTGAGTTAGGCAAAATTTAATTTTCTTCGATTAGCGAATTTTCATTTTATGGTACAAGTGCCCCAAATCATTTTACAACTCCTAAATTCTCACCTGTGTATGCACATGTATGTATTTACTGTACATATCTGTATCCTTTCATAAAAAAATTACACGCACATCTGGCTCCGCTGAACTTGCTGAAACTAAAGACACAGTAGGATGCTTAATTTCAATGCGCTGCTTTAAATACGTTGTTACTGGTACTGAAGCTCCCACAAGGAAATCGCATTCGCCACGCAATAGCACCAATAGCAACTTGGCAAGTATAACACCTGTGCTGCTATATACTAACCAAACAAACTTTCAAACCAGCTCCGACTGCAATAGCAGCAATAGCAGCAATAGCAGCTTAGCAAGTATAACCCCTGTGCTGCTATATAGCAACCAACCAAACTTACAAACCAGCTGCGATATGCAACCTTAAGAGTTGGTTTGGTGCTTGTTGGCGTGTCGAAAAAAGTACTCGTGCTCATAATGGCACATGTTCGAAAAGAAAATTGTATGAGACGTTCAGCATTCAGCAGATAACGTGCAAAAAGGCTTATTTAGTTTTATCATTTTATTAAACCACTTCTTCTTCACGTTTTTTGAATGAGACAAACACACATTTGTGTGTAGTGCATGAAAAATGAAATTGTGGCTCGTGAATAGAAGCCAGACAAATTATAATTAGAAATTCATTAGCAATATCAGTTTATTTATAAGTTGTTAACAGGTTGCGAATGCGAATTTCCATTAGCAGTGAATGGTTAGCAGGTTGCGATTTTTTGCTCATCTCTAACATCAAATGCTTCGTTTTCCTACACTCGACATGTCCTGGTGCCCAGTAGAGCCTGTCCCAGTCTGTTAATCTTGGTTAGGCACACCCATGACAGTTTGGATCTGATTTTGTGTGAGCTCAGTGTCTTGATTGCGGTTTGGCTCTTTCGATCGCGTGAACCTTTGATTGAGTATCTAGACCTGGGCCCGTACTCGTACACCCTAGTGTTGGTAGATGTTTTCGATCCATCCGCGACCCATTGATGTTGCTTGAATCCCTTTGAGTCAAATTTTTTCTTTAAAGCAATATCTCTTGACCATATCGTCTCTGGGCAAGCCCAGAAGCGGCACCGATTTGGATAGGGTTTCTTGCTCTTTGTTTGCGATGTATTTTCCTGCCTTGATACCTTCTTTGATTTTTGCTTCCCAGGACTATGTGTAGCAGAGGTAGAGGTAGACCTACGATCATTTCGAGTGATGCTGTGGAACAGGCTCTCATGGCTCCTTTATATAGATACAGGTTAGTCTTTGCACTTTGCCTAGGGATGTCCTCGCCATGCTTAGTCTTGTTTTGCTGATCCATACTACTGCATCATATACCTACATTTTTTTACTTATGTCCTTGTGGGTTCTAGGGCGTCTACCACGCCTACGCGCCATCGTGTACGGTTTCTGGCAATGTGTCTGAGTTCTCCCCAACTTTCCCTAACTGCCGTGCCTCCTTCTCGACTGTTCTGCGCCATGTTCTCCTCGGACCGCAAAGTCTTCTGCCATCCTAAATTAGAGGGTTCTATTACATAGCATGGTCCGCTATGGAACGTGTGACCAATCCACTTCTACTTCCGTCGTTGGATGGTTGTGCCTATGGTTCCTGACCCGTTCTCTCGTAAAGGTGTTCGTTAGAGATACAATTGGGCTAGAAAATCCTTATGATATTGCGCAGGCACCTATTAACAAACGTTTGCAGCTTTCTGGCGATAGTAGTGGTCACTCTCCACGTGCTGCAACCATATAGCAGCACGGATTCAACGTTGGAGCGGAACAGTCTTATTTTGGTGCTCAAACTGATTGCATTGCTTCGCCATATTTTGGACAACATCCCGAACGCGGACTTTGCTTTGGCGATCCTGTTGACTATATCCAGTTTGGTTCCATCATCGGTCGAGACAATACTCCCAAGATACTGGAAATCCTCTACTCTCTCTACCGGTTGTCCAGCAATGCATATTTGAGCTGATGAGTTAGTTCCAAGGCTGATAATTTTTGTCTTTGTCGTATTAATTTTCAGCCCGACGACACCTGCCTCCCTCTGCACATCTGCTGTCATTTGGTGGAGGTCCATAATTCTGTGGGAGAGTAAGCATACATCATCAGCGTAGTCAAGATGTTTCAGTTGAGATGTAAGAGTCCATCGAATTCCTCCGTTTCCCGTCGACAAAGCTTTATGAAGCACATCGCTAGTCACCAATAGGAATAATATTGGTGAAAGGATACAGCCTTGTCTTACCCCACTTTGGATCTCATATTCCT
Source organism: Brachypalpus laphriformis (assembly GCA_945910035.1). Classification (NCBI taxonomy): domain Eukaryota; kingdom Metazoa; phylum Arthropoda; class Insecta; order Diptera; family Syrphidae; genus Brachypalpus; species Brachypalpus laphriformis. Next base: position 165,111,433 of record OX246756.1, read on the forward strand.
CAGACAACCTTCCCCTGTGCAGAACGTGACATTTGGAGCCTTCATATGTAGCTTTGATAGTAGCAATTAGTTTATCGGGAATGCCTCTCCTGCGTAAGGCATGCCAAATAAACTCCCTGTTGACACTATTGAACGCCTTCTCAAAATCGATGAACAGCAGGTGCAGTGGCGATCGATATTCAACACGCAGGGTGTTGATGTGGTTGGCACAGGAGGATCCAGAGCGGAAACCTGCTTGTTCGGCATCGAGTGTGTCTTCGAGATGTTGTTTGATTCGCTCAAGGATGATTTTAGCTATTATCTTAGCTACAGCAGGCAGCACGCAGATACCCCTCCAGCTTCCGCACTCCATTAAATTTCCTTTCTTAGGAAGCTTGACGATCATTCCCTTTTTCCACTCATTAGGAAAGCTCTCAGCTTCCCAAGCTCTCTCTATAAGTGGAAGCAGAAGCTCAGTCGATGTTGTAGGCGCTGCTCGTAAGAGCTCTGCTGGAATACCGTCAAGTCCTACCGCCTTGTTGGTTTTGAATGCCTTGATCACGGTAATTATCTCATCTTTACTGGGAGTCGTGGTGCGTATTCGGGAGCTTCTCACCTTGGGCATCTCAGTCTGATTTGGGAGCATATCGCTAGCGAATACACGGTTCAAAACCGTAGCAAAATGCTCTTTCCATCTCTTGAGCTGGTCCTAATCCGAAATGAGCAAGGAGCCGTCTAGGCTTTTCACTGGGTGTTGGCTGGAGCTGCGACCACCTGTCAGCTCTTTCGTGATTCTGTAGACAGTCCTGCTGTCGCACCTCCGTGCAGCTTCTTCTGCTTCTTTAGCCAGCGCGGTGATGTAGTTGCGCTTGTCACGTCGCACGCTACGCTGAATTTCTCTCATCTTCATGCGATATAGGGACTCGAGCTCGCTTCTCCCTGCTGCTGGGGTAGCTGCAACGCGAGCTTTCAGCTGTTTTCGTTTGTCAATCCGTCTTCAAGTATCCTCGGAAAGCCACGCCCTATGTCTTCCCTGCGATCGACCGACAATTCTTTCAGCACCAGATGTAAAAACATTTTTCACAGCACACCAATGGTCTTGGATGGTCTCGGGCATAGAGCTGCTGATTGCTTCCACACCTTGCGAAAAGTGCTCCCTTAATTGCTGGCGCACTGAGGGATCATTAAGTCTATCGATGTTGAACCTGGGTATTCTGTGTTGTCGTGGGATCTTCGGACTGCAGCAGTGCGTAGTTGGAGAGTAGCTATCATAAGATGGTGATCACGTACTATCCCCACATCTGCCCCTCGCCTGTTTCGGACATCCAGGATCATATGCAATAATGGGTCTAACTATCATCATGTACAACAACCTCAGTGAGGCTAGGCTGCACTCACCAAACATTTAGGCAAACAATTCTACAATGTTCCAAAGGTTTTTTTGTTTTTTTTTATTTCAAACATAATAAACGACAAAAGATTTCAAATGTTTGTTAACACTGCGACTAGTTTGCTTTTCAATATTATTAGTGGGAGAAAAGTAAATGGCTAACAGTTTACTATTTTTAGGTACATTATCATCACAATGGACCTATTATTGGTCTAAGTGCGTTGGCGATTCTGAGCTGGCAGCTACTTCAACCTAGGTACATTATAATTGTAATTTGTTGCATGTTCTTAACTTTCAATGACAGCAACAGGACCATAGATGGGATTTAATCCATCCAAAGCGTTGGAGGTTAAGTTCACTCCGAGTGCCTCTTTTCGCACGTTGTTGTCGCTCTGTTATTATTTAGTAGAGTACGTGGTAAGTCCTGCAGTTTGCGGTTGCCTTGCAAGATCTGACGGTCTTATTCATTGTAGTCGTCTCACGCCATAAACGTTTAGAAGAATTTTTGCTTCCTCGTTAACATGCTTCTCGTGTGCTTTGGCCCTAGAGCTGATCTTTTCAAGAACAGGAGGAATCCCTAGTTCCCGATGGAGGTTCTGTTTCTGATGTATCATGGAGCATTCACAATACTTTGAAGGACTTTATTCTGGAAAGGTAGTCCAAATTTTTGCTATTACGTCAAAAATATTAAAAATTCTGACTCGTCTGCTATCCCAACGCTCATTAACAGTGACATTCCAGATGTCAGCTCCTTAGACAATGACAATCTGCTCGCTTTGCAGCGAACTCCATCCTGCCGGATAGTGCTTTGTCTCCGCCTGTACTGGAGAACGTCGAATTTTCCATGGAACGAGTCCACTTTTGCACTTGTACAGTTGCAGGAGTATTCAAAGGGCTCAACATACACAAATCCGCTGGCCCAGATGGTATTTGCCCCATAATTCTGAAGAGGTATTCTTCCATGCTGGTTAAACCTTTGCGTAAGCTTTTCTGTCTGTCCTACTATTCTGGGCTCTTTCTGAGAAGATAGAAAACAGCATATGTCCAACCTGTCCCTAAAAAAAGCGATTCTTCCTTCCGGTTCAATTACCGACCCATTGCACTAACTTCCCTTCTTTCCAAGGTCATGGAAACGCTGATAAAGTGTTAACTCAAGAAATATCTTTATTCATGAAAACTCCTCAATGACCGGCAGTGTGGCTTTCGAACTAACAGATCCTAGTGATTTGATGGCATATCTCACCGAGAAGTAGGACCAATCTCTCCATCACTTCGGCGAAATAAAGATGGTTGCGCTCGATATTTCTAAGGTATTTGACAGAGTTTGGCATCAGGCTATTATGTCGAAAACGCGTGCATATGGCATCGATGAGTCTCTTCTTCAATGGATTAGAAATTACCTTTCGGATCGTTCAATACAAGTTGTCTTGGACGGCTTCAAGTCTGCAATTCACCATATAAATGCTTGTGTTCCCCAGGGCTCCATTTTGTCTCCGTCTGCCCTTCTCATATTTATAAATGACCGCTTGTCTGCAACTTCTAATCCAATCCATTCCTTCGCTGATGACAGTACCCTCAGTTTTCATATTCGTTCCCTAACTCACGTCCCTGCTCTTCGGCCGTAGAAGAGGGACGTCAACGTATGTCAAACGCAGTAAATTCTTTTCCCATCCGCCCGTGCCATGGCCATCAGTATAAGGGTATTAATAATCCCTTCGGCGCGCAAATTATACAAAAAAAAAAACTACCACTTCAAACACTCAATTTCGAACAACTCAAATTACTCATGTCAACTAAATTACATATTTAGTATTTGCATTCAACAATAAAGGCATTCAGATACCAAGGGAGTTGCTTTTACCTATAACTTGTCACCATATTGCCCAGAAATCGGTTATTCGAATATGGATGCTGTACTTTCTGACCATCCTGTCAAAAATATAATTTCTGTTTAATTTTTGAACTGAATATACATTTCTGAACTTGTTTAGGACTTCTTTTAGGCTTTATGCGGTGGACCATAAGTTTTCAACTTCCATCGCCAAACTGAGAAGACTATCGAAAATAAACACATGAATTCGCTTACCGACTTTGACTGATAAAATGGACTTCAATATGCAGAGACCTTCATCCAATCGATTCTACGGAAATAAGCTTATCGCTGCCAAATCCTTTTCCCAGACAGAAAGAATAACACCGAAACGTCTCACTTTAAATATAAAATCCTAAAAGCGTCTACAAAACCGCCCTTTACCCTTGAATTTGTCACCGTTATATTGGATACAAAGAAAATCCTTTCAATTTGCCACTCACTCTCAGGTCACAGAGGGACTACATTAAGTCACACGTGCTTCCGTTTTTCAATTCGACTGCCAGGATGCTGCTACATGCTACCTACCTTTCACGGTAAGTTCAAAGGAATCAACTAAAGGTTACCAAAAGAGTATTACTCTCCACTACTGCCATTGATTGTGGATGCTACGGTAGAATGGATCTTGAACCTGGCGCAAAAGTAGTTACCGTGTGTGTGTGTGTGTATGTTTGTCCTGCTTCGAACCAAATTGCCATCAATTCATTCGATTTTTCTACTCTTCCTTTCTGGATGCACATCAGCAGCTGGCCCAATAGCTACTTGGTTGGCCACATTACTTTTCGCCGTGTGAAACCTTTCTAGGTCCCTCCCGTCCGTCCAATGTGCATTCGCATGTGTGTTTAAGTCAAAAAGGTGAACGTTCGTTACACATCAAAGTGTGATGATGGTGGTGAACCAGGAAGGCAAATGGTATTGCAACGTCCTGTTGAAAGTGGGGACGACACTATGTGAATCCTTTGCGTTGGCTGTAACTAGCGCAGCTGGTTTCTTTCAAGTTTTTTTTTCTGTTTGTCGTCCTTTTTTTTTGAGTAAAAAATTGGCTGTGGAATCAATTTAGCATCGTTTTTTGTGGCTTTCCCTTTGTCGGTTGGGGTCCTTTTAGACGGATTGAGAATGCTATAGTCTTTTTATTTCTTTTCTTTCTAGGGCTTTAGTTGGACGTACATGTACAGATGAGAAATGTAGTTAAAAGGATTCGTCGTTTTATTTTCCACCAAAGCGAGCATGAAATCATGGATTTAGAAGAATTCATTTTGGTCCTGCATGCAAAAGCAGACAGACAGCGACAGTGACGAAAATAGTAAAAACTTAATCTAGGGGATTTGATAAAAAAGGAACTTATCCCATGAATTGTATAAAAATACTCGTGTGTGTGTAGTCGGGTATGATTAATGATTAAAACTACATAAGGACTTTTTTGGAATAACACAAACTTAGTTTAAACTAATCCTACCAAGTGGAAGAAAGTCGTAAAAAACTAAAAAGGTTTAAGCTATGGCAAGGAGGACGAATTGGCCAGGAAAATATTGATATGGATCAACACTAATCAAAAACTTAGGTCTGATCCTACAAAATTTCTTGGTCCATGTTGTCTTGGAGATACAAAAGCTCGCTGATGAAATATGGAGTGGACCAAAACTAACTGCAGAAGTGGCTGCAAAACTATTGGAAAATGTGGCATAAGCCAGCAACGACACCATCGGTATTGCTCAAAGCTGGCTTGAATCCATTGGATTGAAACTAGTAAAGCATAAGAGGGAAGCAGTGCTTATTAGTAGCAGAAAGAAGTGGTAATCTGGAGAATGACATTGGCTTGATGAGTGAAAACTACACTAAGTCGAATTATGCTGAGGGCCGAGATATACCCATTTGAAGGCAGCTTCTCTCTAGACTTGTTGAAACAGTAGTGCTCACCAATGTGGGTCGAGCCTTGAAAATTAAGGCGTACAAGGGTAAACTTTGAATACCGCGATCTTCATTGGAAGATGTAGTCTGTATTATTGCAGAAATTCCAATTGACATACCGGCAGAGTTATGCAGAAAACATGTACATCCATTAACAAAGAACTAACAGGGTGCCTCCATGAGCTATGATTCATGCTTGGGCATATGACCGCATTATGTCTCACATGCATGTTTGGATTTATCGCTTGCCATCCATGCCTGCCATGAAGTTGGTCATGAGTCGTCACTTTGATCAAAATTCAGCCATGACAGAGTAGAAAGCACAAGGATTTACCCAAAATCGATGTTTTCTTTGTTTTTTTCTTTTTCTTCCTTGTTTTGCAGCAGCTCTTAAGCTTTAAATACAAAAATGAACCGTAGTTGCCTTCTATATGGCCCCATCCTAAATAAAATGTTCAGACATAAACTGCCTACCCATTAAAATATGGCAGCTGCTTGGGCATTGTTTGAGAGATGTCCGACATATGTCCAAGAATGAATCATGGCTCATAGAGACACCGTGTAAGGAAGTTGAGTATTCATACTTCGGACGGAAAAAATAGTAAGGAGAAATGGCTACAACGATAGACAAGTCTAGTAAGCCGTAATCATGCTAAAATGGATACTTATAAAGTATATATATTTGCTGAGTGAACATGGAGACTCAGAAGGCGGAGTTTGTGTCAGTTCGCTGACAGCATTTCGAAGTCCGAATAGAAATACTGCGAAGTGAGCTGGAGGAGATACCAACGCCCGAAAAAATAATGAGATATTTAACACGGGCTCTTAAAGTGGTTGACGAAATATTCACACTACGGCAGATCTTGGAAAAGACCCATGAATATAAAATCGACACGCACCACCTCTTCATCGATTTCAAAGTTGCCTATGATAGCGTGTATAGAGACGAGTTATACAGATCCATGTCTAGCCTTAGCATCCCTGCCAAGCTCTTCCGTTTGTGCAGAATGACGATGAAGAACTCTCGCTGCTCCATTAAAGTCGGTAAGAACATCACCGAACCGTTCGATGTCAGGAAAGGTCTTAGACAAGGTGACGCGCTATCATGCGATCTCTTTAACATAGTACTTGAGAGAATTCTACGAAACTTACAAGCCAACACCGGAGGTACAATCTTTTACAAGTCTGTACAACTACTCGCTTATGCCGATGACATTGACATAATCGGAAGAACTCAGCGGGCAGTCAATGGGGCATTTACGAGTATTGAGATCGAGGCAGCAAAGATGGGTCTAGCGGTCAATGAAAGCAAAACAAAATATATGCTGTCTACAAAAAAGGACACCCAAAATCAGCGCCTTGGACAGAGCGCCGCAATAGACAGATATAATTTTGAGGTAGTAAAGGATTTTGTCTACCTAGGCTCTATGGTGAACACCGCAAATGACATCAGTACGGAGATCACAAGAATAATTACTCTTGCCAATCGTTGTTTCTATTTGGCTAAAACGGCAATTGAGTAGCAAAGCCCTATCTCGAACTACTAAGGTAACTCTTTATAAGACACTAATCATCCCAGACCTGCTGTATGGCGCAGAGACATGGGCTTTGACAAAACCGGATGAGGATGCCCTTGGTTATTTCGAGAGAAAAGTTCTTCGACCGATCTTTGGTCCCGTCTGCATAGACGGTGAGTGGAGGAGAAGGTACAATACTGAACTATACGGCCTGTACAAGGTTATTGACTTAGCCAGAAGAGTTCACATACAGCGACTAAGATGGCTGGGTCATTTAGAGCGGATGGAGCCCAACGTTCCCGCTAAGAAAGTCTTCGAATCCACCCCAGATGGACGACGCAGTAGAGGACGACAAGTGGAGGGGGACCTCAACCAACTTGGCGTGCTCAACTGGAGGCAGCTGGCTCATAACCGTGCTGGCTGGAGAGGTTTGTTGGTTGAGGCCCAGGTCCACCCCGGACCGTAGCGCCATCTAAGTAAGTAAGTCTTAAAGTCGCTCATGATACTTATATCATGGGTTGCACTATCAAAGCCATCCATCGTCTTAGGCGAGGCGGTTTTTGGTATACTCCACACTGGAACTTTGATGAACTTGCGCGACACTTATCTTACGACTCCTGTCTTATAGATATGCCGTCTGATGCAATGACACCAGAACTCCAGCTGATGCGCAAATTCAGAGTCGACTTTCCTTGTGTCCAGGACTGGCTTCGGTCAGAGTCTGAGCCGGGAATGGAATGTAGTCGTATTTTCACGGATGGTTCCAAAATCAGTCAAGGGTCTGGCGCTGGGGTCTTCGTGGAAGTCGACAACATTAGACTTCACTTCTCGTTAGGCAAATATGCGTCTGTTTTCCAAGCGGAAACTTATGCAATCCTAATGGCCATGAACTATGTTGTGAAGAACAGGTGGAAGGGACGTAGCATTTGTGTCTGTAGTGACAGTCAGGCTGCGCTTAAGGCCTTGCTTAACCCTTTAACCACTTCCAAAATAGTTCGTGAAACCAAAAACTCTTTGAACTCGGTCGCAAGGCTGAATTCTCTGTCTCTTATCTGGGTCCCAGGTCACACTGGGATCTTGGGGAACGAGATCTCCGATGAGATTGCTAGACAAGGCTCAGAGGAGGCTTTCTCAGGTCCCGAACCCGCGTTGGGTCTTCCAGCGTCCTCGGTTAGGGCTTCCATTGACGATTGGGTCTCTCACGAGCACAATTGTGTGTGGCATGACTCTCCAGGTTGCAGGTTGACTAAACGCATGCTCCCGGACGTCTGTAAGAAATTAGCGGCATTCTTGCTGTCTCTCAGCAGAAAAGACTGTAGACAACTTATCGGCGTCTTGACAGGCCACTTCGCTTTTGCCAAGCACCTTAACGTGTTAGGCTTAAGTGACACTACAATCTGCGACGCTTGTGGAGAGAGCGACGACACAGCGGAACATTATCTCTGTGAGTGTCCGGCCTTTGCTCGTATCAGGTGGCAGATCTTCGGTGCGGATGTGGTGAGTACTGGTAGTGTAAGCTCCTCATCACTGAAGTGCTTGCTTGGCTTTCTTCGAAAGTCAAGGAAATTTCAATAAAATGGGTTAATCAGGGTTTGCTCTCTGGCAGTAGAATGGACCAGTTGTGTCTGAGTGCTCCAGTCGAGTGTTTCCTATCCCGACAAAAAAACAAAAAAAAAAAAAAAAGTCTTAAAGTCGTACATAGAAAAGCTTTGACTAAGCACCCCTTAATTATAAATGCCTTGCTTAGACTAGAATATGTTCCCAATCAATGGAAAGTCCCGGAAGTTATAATGGTTGGTTAAACCAGCAAAAATGTCTTAGACTAATTTCGCTTCTTCCAATTATATTTCAAGCATTCGAGAGAATATTGCTTGAGCGGATACAGCCAGTTATCAGAAGAAAAAAAACATTCTACAGTAGGGTGGTCCTTAAAATCGAACTTTGGAAAAGTTGGCACGGCACCTCTTAATTATGTTCTATGTAATAAAATAAAATTTTGCGTAAATTTCACTCAGTTCGGTCAACTTTTAGGGGTCGCTACCTACAAGTAGCACTCAACTTTTGCATATAATTGCAATATGGTTTTTTTTTTCCATGTACGTATACTGCAGTTGTAAGACCACGTAGTACATTAAGCATTTTCTGAAGTCCACCTTTGCAGTTGCTTTGACTTGTTGGTGCTACTGCTACAGTTAGGTTAGGTTAGGTTAGTACAGTTAGTTTTGAAAGTCATCGTGACCCACCCACCTTACACATCGGCAGTATAAAGGACTTACTTCTGGTCTAGGTTAGGTTAGGTAAGTGGGCTAGTGTAGGGGGATAGAAAACCTCCACACCACACTCAGGTCAATATAGACCCATTGTGATACCCATGGGGGAAGGGGATAGAATAGAGAATCACTTCCTCGTGGAAAAATACCGTCTTTGTAAATATTCTAAAGAAAGAACTTAGTACTTACTGTGCCCGAGATACAAACCATCCATAGGATTTGATGAAGCTTGCGATGTCATTTATTGGTCTGTTGGACAACTCTTCTAGATCCTCAAAGAAGTGTTGTCCAAGGATCTTATTTCTCAAATGATAGAGGCCTGGGCAATGACAGAGAAAGTGGGCGGTGTCCTCCTGAGCCTCCTCGTCGCCGCAGCCTCCACAAAGGTCTTCGTTAGTCACACGTAGTTTTTTCATGTGGTAGCGCATGGTATTATGGCCCGTAATGACTCCTATTAGAGTAGAGAGGGATTTTCTATGCCTCTGTATGAATCTATTGGTTCGTACTCTGTCAAATGCAGGCCACAGCTTCCTCGTGATGACACAAGTACCTAAAGAGGTCCACCTATTGTTAGCCTCCGTTATGGCTTTGTTTCCTGCTTCAAACTTAAGGGCGCAAGGCGGGATGTACACCGAGGGGTCGGATTGGTCCGAGCTTAGTGCTGAGCCTCCTCTAGCCAGTTCATCGGCTCTCTCATTCCCTGGTATGCCTTCATGACCAGGGACCCAGCAGAGCTTTACCTCGTGCTGTATTCCAAGAACCTTGAGTTCTTCTCTACAACACTTCACAAGCTTCGATTTTATTTCTATAGCAGATCTTGCTTTTATCGCCGCCTGGCTGTCGATGAAAAAGGTGATATTCTCTCGTGGTATTGCCCTCATCGCAGTCTCAAGAGCTGCTATTGTAACTGCAGCCTGGAAAACGCTACTGTAGTTCGGAAGCCGGGCTGACATGGAGAGACCAAGCGTTTCAGAGAAGATGCCTGCGCCTACACCTATTTCCATTTTGGATCCATCGGTGTATACAGCTAAGAATCGCTCGTTAGGTGTTCTGTCATTTTTCCAGTCTTCCCTGCTCGGATAGATGCTAGAAAATGGTCTTGTGAAGTCTAGATAAGGCGTTAAGTAGTCTTTATTAGATACAATGCCTAGATATCTCTGCAGGATCGTGCTGTGACCCATTGCATTTGGTCTCCAGCTATCTGTTTGGTTTAATCTTACGGCACTAGGGCCGCCGATACTTGTATAAAGATATCTAGCGGAAGCAGATTGAGAATGGCCTCGAGTCCTGCTGTAGGTGTCGTTCTCATCGCACTGGTTATGGCGATGCACGCTAATCTTTGTGATAGCATAGGGTTGTGATAGCAACTAGGTTGTTTATTTTGCTGGCTGCTTACCACCATACAAGGCTGCCATACGTTAGTATTGGCCTTACTATAGCTGTATACATCCATAGGATGATTTTGGAGTTTGGTCCCCAAGTCTTCCCGAATATTCTATTGCACGAGTAAAAAGCTATCGTGGCTTTTTTGACTCTTTCGTTGATGTTTAGTCTCCAGTTCAGTTTCCTATCGATCACCAGGCCAAGGTATCTCGCACTACTGGAGATACTCAGGGGAGTACCCCTTACGGAAGGTGTTACGAATTGTGGAATTATTCTTTTGTTAGTGAATAATACTAACTCTGTTTTCTGAGGGATTAACCGCCAGCCCACATCTCTCCGTCCAGGAGTCAATGATTTCCAGCGCCCCTTCGATTTGTTCGCTCAGGGTCGGGAGAAATTTACCTGTTGCTAGCAGCACAACATCGTCCGCATAGGCTATGGCCTTAACGCCGCTGTTTCTCAGTTTAAGAAGGACTTCGTTCAGGACAATTACCCACAGCAGTTGGTAATTGAGGCATAGACTTCAAGCTTAGTACCTCCGAGTTCAACTTTGATATGTCTTCCTTTTAGCATATTGACGATCCATTTTATCACGGAATTGTAAATATTAAGGTTCGTTAGAGTTCTATTGACCGCGTCCGTTTTGACATTGTTAAAGGCTCCTTCAATGTCTAGGGAAGCGGCTGGTGTATATTCTTTGTTTTTCAGTAATTTTTCTATTGAGCCGACAACACAGTGCAGCATTGTCTCTACGCTTTTTCCTTTCGTATATGCGTGTTGCGATGGGGATATGTCACCTGGGCGTAGTTTACTACGGATGTACATATATGTCAGCTAGTCTTTCAAAGGTCTTTAGGACAAAGGAGGTAAGGCTAATTGGCCTAAAGTCTTTCGCAGTATTGTGGCTTGCTTTACCGGCCTTGGGTATGAAGACCACTTTGACCTCTTTCCATGATCTAGGTATATACCCCCAAATAAGGCTGTTGAGGTACATTTCTTTAAGTACCGGGATGATTGTGGTTATTGTTTTCTGTAGCATGATCGGGATAATCCCGTCGGATTCCTTGAGAGATCCAAGAGATTTTGATTCCCTGGATAGAATTTTCCTCAGCCTCGCAGATTCTGTTGTACCCTTGATTTCATTACAGATGTGCTGCCAAGAGTGGCGTTTGGCCTTCTGTGTCTCATTTTTGAAATTTCTCTGACTGGACTTATATTGTTCCCAGTCCGCTTCTAGCATAGTTCTTTTGGCCACATTTAGAAGGTGTCTAGTTACTCTCCTAATTCTAGCTAGTTCAGATGACCACCATGGTGGTGATTTTTTATCTTTTCATTTGGTTTCTGGACATGCTTTGACATAGGCTTCATTAAAGATGCATGTAATAACCTCTTGCCTTGCGGTCGATGTCGGCAGGTTCGAGCCAGTTGCTATCCTGCAGGGATCTGATACCTTTCCTCACCTCGTTGTTAAAGAGATCCCAGTTGGTTTTTCTGGGGTTCCTGTAAGGTTTGTGCGAGTTATAGTTGTTACCCACGAGGAATTCGATCATTTTGTGGTCAGAGTAGGGTTCTTCCCCCATCACGTTCCACTTGTCAATAGTTAGGGTACTCGAGTTATTGGCCAAAGTTACATCTATAACTTCCTGCCTGTTCTTTACTACAAAAGTAGGTTCGTTACCTCTATTCGCTACAATAAGGTTATTTTCAATTATAAACTCAAACAAAGACTCACCGCGTAAGTTTGTGTTGCTGCTACCCCATTCAGAGTGATGAGAGTTGGCATCACACCCCAGCAGCAAATCCCATCTTTCCTGTTCCGCTTTTTGTACAAGAGAGCGGGTAAGTGTGGATGGCGGTCCCTCCTTGGCATCCACAGGCATGTAGACGGCTGATAGAATCAGTGGGGAAAGCCCCCTCCGCTCAAGCCTTACCACTGTTTGGTCCACATTGCTGTAGCTAGATAAAAGGAAAAGGTTAATTCGTTTCCTAGCTACAATGCAGTTTCTGGTCTTAGATTCCGCGTTTAGCGGTTCGATGCTGTAAGTTATAAGGTCTTTATGGCTTAGCCCACTTATTTTGCCACGGGAAATCCATGGCTCTTGAATTAGGGCAATGGTTGGTGCTATGGTGAAGGTTTATTTGAGCAATCTTCATCATTGATTTTCCTTATCACCCGCCTTCCTTCTTTTCTTTTCGTCCATCTCAACTAAAGGTCTGACCTTGCATCGGGTAATTCCAATGCGAACCTTATAGTTGTATCTCCTTAAGATGGGCGTAGACTTGTGGTTGAGCAAGACCACGGTCTCAGTTCCGGCTTCTGTATGGGTACCCACTTCTAACACCTCCCAGTTTTCGCTATAGAGCTCGGGGTTGAGGTGTTGGAGATTTCTTTCTAGCCGTTTTCTAGGAAGGTGTGGGCCCGGAATGAGAATGCGCCCTTTAGGTCTAGTGAATTCCAGCAGGTCTTTTTTCTCGACGAGTCGCAGATTGGCATTCGCCCATGGAGCCTGCGTGCTGGTTACAAAGTTTTTGAGCCTATTTAATGGCTCAGATCTAAGTGCACCTTCATTGAGGGCCAATCCTAACCAATCAACCAACCAATCGAAAAATCTCTAGAAGAAAAAAGATTTGTTCAGGCGTATTCCTTGGACGTCTCCCAAACCTTTGACAAGGTCTGGTATCAAGGCTTAAAGTTCAAGTTCTGCCGGAGTCCTTATATAACATTCTGAGTCAAACACGGAAGTAATATTCAAACTTTAAGGAGATAATGGTTGCGGTACCACAAGGAAGTGTCCTTGAAAAGACTACCGGAAAATTGCAAGAAGCATTGAAGAGAGTAAATGAATGGACAAAGAATTAACGAATCACACTGAATGAAACCAAATCCGTTTATATAAATTTATCTTATAAAAAAATTTATATTTTCCTGATGTTTTCAAACTCTGTTTGAATTCGATTTGCAAATGAGGCTAAGTATCTTGGAATGACGCACGTAAAGAAAAAAACGCAAGGAGCTAGAAAATAAATGTAGAGAAATGCAGGTTAACATTTTTTCATAATAACTTTCTAAACTTTTGTATGAGGTATTCTTAAGTGTACATTAGTATTTTCTAATAAGTTCTGTGGGCAATCTTGCAAATTTGTTCGAGTAGTTTACTATAATTCCTGCGTTTGACGATGATATCGTCAACCCTTCAAATTAATTTTAATATACAGCTCTTGTACACCCTTACCTTTGTCTCAGAGGATAATTTTAGCGATTTCGAGGACATGCACAATGACAACTTATAGAGAAATCCTATTTGCATTAACCTTAATAGTATCAAACGTTTCCAACAAACTCAAATTAACTCTCAAATTGACTACACTACCAACAGCATTCACCCAAAGCCGATTTAAAGTCGTAAATGAATACTAAACGATATATTAAATACCGAAAACGGCAGGTAGACTTTGAAAATTGAATGAAATTACATATATCCATAAGCGGCTAGGTCATGCAACTATTACCTACCTATCCCACCCACAAAATCACCACCAACCATTTGCAAAACTTTCGCACGTACTTTTATATTGCATCCATTTTAATTATTTATTACCTGCTGATTCTATTATTACACTAGGGGCGTAGTTGCTGGCGCACGCAAAAAGGAGGCTCACAAGCTTAGCCTTAATAGCTCTCATGTCCCCCCGGGCAGTAGGCGTGTGTGCCCTTAAACTGAACGAACAATGGTGCGAATGGTGCACAAAATGCAATAGTGGAGCCGCCGTGTATTATTAATTTATGAATATTTCCAATCAATTTACCAAACGCTTGTAATAGTGGGAGCAGTTTGTGCATTTACAAGGGTTTTAGATTGCAGGATTCATAGCAGTTTCTAATCCTTGAACACGCCGATAACTTTGTCTCAATTGATGCGAATTTAACCACCAAAATTGGGGGGATTGCAGGTAAGTCGGTCTATGGTGGCGGCGCGGTGAAAATAATTGTTCAATTGTGCAGCCCTTGATAAATTGCTATTGTTTACCCTTTATCCGTGAGGATTTTTGTGCATCTGTGAGAAGCTTTTCGCTTAACTTGCAGGGAAAGGCAAATAAATATAAATTGACGGTAATAAAACAGTATAGGGCATACAAATGAACAAATACAATTGTTGGATGACGGTTGGATTAAAGGCATGGAAAGGTGGTATTTGCAGTGCTATAGATGGGAAAGCAGGTCGCAATCATTCATTCGTTCATCATTTAACGTTTTGCAATGAAAAGTGCTTATATTTGCATTTTTAAATAGGTAGCTGGGGGAAATATTCGTCCTGTGGAATTGTTCAAATCGATTCTTGTCGAATGTGTGCTTAGTGTAAATTTTAAATCGAGGGTTTGTGGACCAAGCCAATCTATCCTGTATAGACCTCATAGTTATAGAAGTGAATTGTATCCATACGTGCCTCTGCATACAGTTGTTACTGATAGGTTGGGTACCGATCCTACTATAATAGCATTCGTTGGAGTGTAAGGACTTACTACGAAGCTGATGTTCACACCAAAACTGTAGGTAGCAGATAGAACTTCATCAGCACTTCTTCGCATTAAAATACGAATTTGCATATAAATTGTTCGAATTTTTGGGCAAAGATAAAGTTAATCAGAAACTTGACAAGGTATTTAGCGAAGCAAAGGATCTTTTAGTGTGGGAATGTGGAAATCTGTTAGTCTTCCTTACCCGTGCCAATACCGCCTGCGCATAAATCTTTCTATGGGATGGATAGTCAAAGCATGTCATCATATTTTTTTGGATTGCGCCAGGGATGTGTAATCTTCATAGATACCAATAGTCCGAGTGCTACTAGCATGCACGATTCACAAACCTGAGTAATCGATTCTAGGAATACGCCTACGTACTAAACACACACCCTACACACTTCAATCACTCTCCCCGCGGGACTGCCGTTAGGTATTACTTCGCGGGGCTGGTTAGCAATTTATGCTATGCTTCTTGTATCAGCTTCTTCCGCTGCTTCAGCTGCTCTTCTTAGCTTTTCCACTCTCCGCAGCTCTTTTTGTAGAGTTGTTACGAAGGAACATATTGCCATCCAATTCTCTTCCGACCGTAACATATGGTCGAGGAGTAATGACGGACTTGGCAGAGTAGTTCTTCATGCCGTGAAACGTGTTCAGTAAAAAACTGCGTGCTCCGTATCTTCATCTTCACCTGGGCATTCCGGGCAGGATGGTGAGTTGTCGTGTCCAAATCGGTGTAGATATTTGCGGTAGCCACCGTGGTCAGACAGGAACTGCGTTAGATGATAGTTGCAGTCTCCATGCTTTCGACTTATCCAGTCTTGGATTGTCGGTATAAGTTTATATGTCCATCTGCCCTTTGTTGTATTAGCCCAACGAGCTTGCCACATAGCTGCTGACGCTGCCCTTTCTTCAATTTTTATCACCTTGATACCAGTGGCGTCGTGATGACTCAATGCTCTTCTGTTATATATCCTCAGCATTTCATCTGCGAGAATATCGATGGGGAACATTCCAGCTATGACAAATGCAGCTTCGTCAGAGATGGTTCGAAAGCCGCTGATTGTCCGTAGCGCACAGAGTCTGTATGATGACGATAGTCTCCTTTTGGTCTCCTTCGTCCTCAGAGCCGCCGCCCAGACTGCGGCGGCATATAACAAAACTGAGGTGATAACTCTAGAGAGTAGAATCCTTCTAGCGTATCCAGGTCCACCGATGTTAGGCATTATACGCGAGAGAGCCCCCTGTATTTGCTATGCTTTTTTGGTAACAAAATCAACATGCGTTTTAAACCGTAGCTTGTTGTCCAGCATTACTCCAAGATATTTAACCGCCTCTTTCGACCTAATGGTTTGGTTACCAACCTGAAAGTTGGCAAATTCGACGGTTTCCCGGCTGGTTATAAGAACAGCTTCTGTTTTATGGTCAGCTAGTTCTAGTCCGGTTGATATTAGCCAATCTTTTATCCGGGCAATTGCTTGATTTGTAGCTGATTCTACTGTATGGATCTGTTTAGCTACTGTCACGACTGCAATGTCGTCGGCGAATCCAATTATCGTTACTCCCCCAGGTAGCGTTAATCGTAGGACTCCGTCGTACATGATGTTCCACAATAGTGGCCCTAAAACCGATCCCTGTGGAACTCCCTGCAGTTACGTTGTAGTATTTTACCCCTTCATCGGTATTGTACCTCAGCTTTCTGTTATTGAAGTAGTTCGTAGCAGGTAATATGACGTATCTATCCTGGCAAGTGACCTTCTAATAAACGCAGAGTTAAATGCGCTTCTAACGTCCAGCGTTACTACTGTACAATACTCCTTTGTGCCACGGAGCCATCTTTCGCCTTCGATGGCACCTTTGGCGATATTAACTACCGCTCTTATGGCATCAACAGTAGATCATGCTCTTCTGAAGACAAATTGGTGATCTGACAGGGCTCCTTTCTCTTCTGCTACTGCGAGTAATCTATTATAGATTATCTTCTCGAGGATCTTTCCCATGGTGTCCAATAGGCATATTGGGCGATAGGATGATGGTTCTCCTGGGGGCTTCTTTCCTTTTGGCAGTAGGACCAAATGCTGCATCTTCCATTTTTCGGGAAAGGTTCCTTCTTCAAGGCACTTCTGCATCATATTTGACGGCCCATAACAGCGCACAGATGGAGGTCTTCAGCGTTAAGGTTGCCCTTCGACATGGTCTCAATGCCCGCAATTACATAGGTGAGAAGAAAGTGAATTTCTGCAACACCAGCTGCGGTCTCTTAGACGACGCCACCTATATAAAATTGATTCCAAAACAAATGTATAGATGACTTTTATATGGAACAAGATCACCTTATGGCAGCATTAAAAAAAAATGAAACACCCCCTTCGAGGAATTCAGTAAACTACGTATATCTACCTCGAATACGCAGACGATAGCATCGATTTATGGACTTGCACCCAATGTTGGCCGCCAAATCTAAATTTTCAGCCTCACGACCAACCTATCAAGATTGCAAGTCAGCATTGTTAGAAAATTGAGCAAAAATAGGCAGGAGATATGGAGAAACAGTGTAACCAACTTATATACCAAGCCATGATTGTTCAAATTAATCAACCAATACATACTTGAACTGGTCACGAAACTGGTAGACCCTTTAATGCCCAAGACCAACCGTCGCTAAAGAAGTCTCATTCCAATAATATTTCATGCTTTTCGTAATGCTTTGATTTTCCTTCAACTACAACTATTAGCGCTGCAAATGAATGAATGCGGAGCGCTATTAAATTTTATTATTGTCACACTTTGCTAGGACTTATTCGGATAATTTGAATCATCTGCACTATACGGTCACCCCTCCATTCTATCCAGATGGGAAGTCACAAGTAGGCCGGCATCAATCGATTATATACGATGCAGACATTTGACAGAATATTCACTATCATAATTCCGGACAGAAATGATTGTAAGAACGAACAAGTCACTAGTAAGGAGGAATTGATCTTTTACACTGACGGTTCCAAAATTAATGTTGGTGTTGGAGCTGGGGTTTACTGCACAACACTAGGGGTCAACCACTCGTTAAAATTAACAATAAATGGAGTGTATTTCAAGCTGGTTTTTGCAGCCCGCCATTTGGGCTGCAAAAACCACCACCAAAGGTAACATACATCATGAGTAAATCAATTATTGTGTACATTGCCAGCCACGTAGCTGTTAAGGCTCAGGAATCCACAGTATTTAGATCTAAGCTCGTTAGAATCTGTAAGCGAGTCAACAAGCCGACCCTATGCTGGTTAATATTGCGAAATTTTTGTAATTCAAGATATGCATATGTATTCTTCTTTTTCCTATTTCGGCGAGGTTATGATCCGAAAACAAAGGATCATAACCCTCCCACTTCACCACATTTCTACTGATCCGCTTGTGGGGTTCGCCTATTTGACCTCAGAAAATATCGACAGGCCTCTCGATTTTGGATCACTTTGTTACATGTTACATGTGCATTATGTATAATAAAATCGCATTCACTACTACTACTGTTGTTACTTTTCAGACAACAACAAGTATACTCGTAGCATATTTTAAAGTAACTGCATCTTGGAAGCGGAATACGCACTATGACTTTCAGTAATGATGAGATCACTACCGCGATCAAAGTACTAAAAACCAACAAGGGTGTAGGACTTGACGGTATTCCAGCAGAGCTCCTACGAGCAGCGTCAACAAAATCGGCTGAGCTTCTGCTTCCACTTATAGAGAGAGCTTGGGAAGCTGAGTGCTTTCCTAACGAGTGGAAAAACGGAATGATCGCCAAGTTTCCTAAGAAAGGTAATATAATGGAGTGCGGAAACTGGAGGGGTATCTGCGGCTGCCTGTTGTAGCTAAGATAATAGCTAAACTCATCCAGGAGCGAATCAAACAACATCTCGAAGACACACTCGATGTCGAACAAGCAGGTTTCCGCTCTGGATCCTCCTGTGTCGACCACATCAACACCCTGCGGATTGTCATTGAACTGTGCGTTGAATATCAGTCGCCACTCCACCTACTGTTCATCGATTTTGAGAAGGCGTTCGATAGTGTCAACAGGGAGTTTATTTGGCGTGCCTTACGCAGGAGAGGCATTCCCGGTAAACTAATTGCTATTATCAAAGCTACATATGAAGGCTCCAAGTGTCACGTTCTGCACAGGTTGTCTGAGGAATTTGAGATCCAAAGTGGGGTAAGACAAGGTTATATTCTTTCACCAATACTATTGCTTTTGGTGATTAGCCATGTGCTTCGTGCAGCTTTTTTTTTTTAGTGAAACAAAGAAAACCCAAATCCCAGAGCACTCAGACTCTCCGGTCCATTGTACTACCAGGCAGGAACCTTTCTTTGGTGCAGTGGTTGGAAAAACTTCGATGTACTTCGTTTTCCTTTATACTCGGGTGGCTGATGATTGCTGTTTCCCGCTGGGGCTTGAAGCTGCACACATCGGTTAACGAGCAAACACACTACCCACTGCACCATTGTCACCCTTCGTCCAGCTTTGTCGCGGGAAACGGAGGAAATCGATGGACTCTTACATTCCAACTGAAACATCTTGACTACGCTGATGATGTATGCTTACTCTCTCACAGAATTATAGACCTCCACCAAATGACAACTGATGTGTAGAGAGAGGCAGGCGTCGCGTCGTCGGGCTGAAAATTAATACGACAAAAACTAAAATTATCAGCCTTGGAACAAACTCATTGGCTCAAATATGCATTGCTGGACAACTGGTAGAGAGAGTAGAGGATTTCCAGTATCTTGGGAGTTTTGTCTCGACCGATGGTGGCACCGAACTGGATATAGCCAACAGGATCGACAAAGCAAATCCCGCGTTCTGGATGTTGTCCAAAATATGGCGAAGCAATGCAATCAGTTTGAGCACCAAAATAAGACTGTTCCGCTCCAACGTTGAATCCGTGCTGCTTTATGGTTGCAGCACGTGGAGAGTGACCACTACTATCACCAGAAAGCTGCGAACGTTTGTTAATAGGTGCCTGCGCAATATCTTAAGGATTTTCTGGCCCAATCGTATCTCTAACGAACACCCTTACGAGAGAACGGGTCAGGAACCAATAGGCACAACCATCCAACGACGGAAGTGGCAGTGGATTGGTCACACGTTTCCAAAGGGTGACAGTTCCATAGCGAACCATGCTATGCAATGGAACACTTTAACTCAGGATGGCAGAAGACAGACTTGACGGTCCGAAGAGAACATAGCGCAGAACAGTCGAGAAGGAGGTACGGACGGCAGTTGGGGAAAAGTTGGGGAGAGCTCAGACACATTCCCAGAAACCGTGCTCGATGGCGCGTAGGCATAGTAGAGGCCCTAGGACCCAAAAGGGGATACAGGACATAAGTAAGTAAGCTGTGGATCAATAGCCGTGTTTTTTTTAAACCTAGCCAGCCAGTAGATGGTAGTAAAGTCATATTTTACACAAAAAACAAATACAAACACCAGCTGGCTACTACTCTTGATTTAATCCCCAGCAAAAAGTTACTGGCTGGGAATTTTGTGATGCCTAATTTCAGGCGGCGCAAAAACGAATGTTTTATAGCAATTTGTTGTTGCTGCCACTGCGAAGTTGCTTGGTTCCTAGAGATACTCGTATGTTCATATAAAATCGCCTGGCGGGCAAATCTTTTAAATGAACGACTGGCTGGCTAGGTTTCATAAAAGCGCTACTAATGTAAGTCCAGTGTGTGTCTTTACTAATTTATCCACCAGCGTGATCGCCTATGTTTTCCCTTATACACTTTCCTTTCCACAACACATGTCCGATTATCTATGCTTACATCTCCGTTCGCATTTTTGTTACACTTGAGCTTGTATGTATATGTGCTACAACTTCTTACTCTACTGTCGCTAAGAAAGTTTCACTTCAAAAATCCTTAGCAAATAAAAACAAAGGTAGGATGCTGCAAGTAGTACAGCTTAAGCTACTGGTGGCTTATTGATAAGGATATTCCCATTTGAATAATCACTACCACCCTGCCATAAAAACTCAACTTTGATTAGCCCATTAAATTCGGTGTCAGATGTGCCCAAGTCAAAAAGCTCTAAATTAAATAATAGCTTTTTAATGACTGCCTCCTTATGATAGGAAGTTCATTTCCAAGACTCAATTAATAGTGGAATACATTATGAAATGTATGTGTAGTTTCATGTAGATTGCTGCTGACGAATTGATGGCTATTTCACGGATTATGGACGCTTCCATTTTAATAGATAAACTAAAGTACCTCATTCGGGCTAATCATCACGTAATTGAAAGATACTCCTTGCAGATGGTTGGATGGACGATGTGTACCAGAATGGAAATGAGCATTAAGCTTTCGAGGGTGTTTGTGGTGGAGAATAATAGTTAAAGGATATCCTTTCAATCTGCCAACAAATGTTCAATAAGAATTCATTGTGAAAAAATGCTTCGATACAGTTGGCATGGAACCAAATCCATTTATTTCTTCTGCATTTTTCCAAGGAAGGACTAGATTATTGTCCTTGAAAAATGCAATTTTCAATTAAAAACTAATTTATTTTCCCCTTCCTCTAAGGAATACGAATCGTGAAGACGAAGGATGTGGGCCACAGGTTGTGTTTACCTACGAAAATCAATTCAATTGCAATTGAACGACTGAGAAGCGATTTTGTTCTAATCGGCTCTGAGGATTCGTTGCACAAAAATCGATGGAATTTCATTCTAGCATTAGTGGCCTATTATTATAGCTATTCCACATGCTTTTTTTGTTTTGATATGTCCTTCTTATACATAAGTTTTGTTAACGCTTAACCTAAGACATGTATAGTAACACAGATGCTGTTCATTGTCCCTAGACTCCAGTCGAGCAGGTATCTCCAGTCTATTCGAAACACTGTATAATGTATCCCTATAAATCAATATTAGATTATCCCCAGATTAACACTCTCTAAATCTGGTTATAGGAAAAATCAACAGAAAATCTCTCGGAAAATCCACTCCACCACTACATGCCATACATAACTTTACAAATAGTTTCTAACAAGCACCACACCTCTGTCGGACCAGTAGGATAATGATTAAATTTACCATCCACTTAAACAAATCCAATTAAATCGATACCGTACGCGTCTATTTACGCAATTTAATAATGTAAATGCAGTCAAACACTATACGTACTCGTATACCACCAGCCACCAGCCACCACCAGGGCTAGGGGGCAGATTCTCTAAAACAGATTTTCGACGGATACCATCCATGGCCGGTAGGACCATCCCCTTGCATGTCTGGGGTCTAGAGGTAGGTACCATTCAGTCCAAACACACGAGAAATCAAATAGAAAATTATCTGATTGGAAAATATTCTCGCGAGCGATGCGGCAGAGGACGCCCATTCTACGTTATACACATCATCAGTATCACCCGCGGGAGGTTATTTGCTGAATAGAACAAGGATAACGAAGCAACGCATTGCACGCACTATAATTACCTTTTTGTAATTAGCCATGGGTGGGGTAGAGGGTGGTTCTGACAGCCACCAAATTTGTATTGTGAGGATGCATGAGTGCAGTGTGGGAGAATCCCTCATGTGAGCTGACGATCAGTTGATTGGAAAATAAAATCCTTTAACCGTACGTAAACTGTTGTGCTTGCGGTGTTTTTGAGTTAAAAATTCCGGTTCGGGGTTTCTTTTTCTGGCGATCCAGGTCCAAGGGACAGCTTCAGTTCAAGGTGAATAAATTTGACTACCTTAATGGCTGAAAGGGCGTGGCAAAATCGCATCGTCACCTCCCCGCGTTGCCCGTTGGATAGCTATCTGGAAGTGAACTAACGATGAGCGTATGCTGAGTCTGACGATATATGTCTAGCTGAACACTTAGACCTACGTAAGCACATCTGGGTGAACTTTAGCGCGCATATGTCTAACCGGACGAGGCATCTCTTGTTAACCTAGCAAGTCTAGCAAGAGCTCCTCAGAAAGAGAACGTGCGGCGGATGAATTCTCCAGAATCAACGGTGATGTCTACAGGCCAGCGCATACCTTACTTGAGCTACTTCGACATATTTGGAGCTTAGGTCTGTAAGAATTTTCAATACTGCGTCAGGGTACTAAAAAAGAGATGGTGGTGGATGAACCCTTAATGGGCCAACGGCAGCGCTCATATCCTCGAAGTGGGTTACTGACATCGGTGTATCCGGCCTCTTGTCCTAGGGGTAAAAAAAAAGGATCTGGTTCCCCAGGTAGGGGGTTGTGCCGTCGGTTAACTTCCCTACCACATAAAAAACCTTCGATTACGAAGCAACCAACAGCCTCGGATACGAATGATTCTACTGTTGACGACCCAAGCAAACGTAAAAAGGACAACGATCTTCGTGTCTGCACATGAGATGTTAGGTCCCTCTACAAACCACGTGTAGCCGAACAATTTGCGGATGCCCTAGAGTGTCTGAAAGCAGACATTACCGCCATCCAAGAAGTGCGATGGGATGGCCGGGCAAAAGGAGTATGAAAAACTTCGACATCTACATCTACATCTCGCTACTACGGCGATTGCTGCAGACAAAAAGGACAGCGTCTATTCGGGTGCGGATTTGTCATTGGAGGCATACTTAGGCAAGAAGTCTTGAGTTTCCAGCATGTGAACGAGCGCCTCATGACTATCCGTATCAAGGCTAAATTTCCCAACATTAGCCTAATATGCGTTCACGCTCCTCACGAGAAGATGGACGACGCGACCAAGGATGACTTCTACCAGCTCTTGGACAAGATGTATGAGTAATGCCCTGGTCATGACGTTAAAATTGTCCTAGGTGATTTGAACGCAAAGCTAGGAAGAGAGGACGTCTTTAGTAGAGTGGTCGGAAAGCACAGCCTGCACGACATCACATCCGGCAACGGACTCAGGCTAGTCGACTTTGCGGCGGGACGAAACTTTGTCGTAGCTAGTACGCAGTTCCTACGTCTCGATATTCACAAGGGAGCATGGCTCTCCTTTGATCGAAAAACCGTCAACCAAATCGAGCCCCTTGCGATTGACGCAAGGCACTCTTCCAGTATTCTGGGTGTTCGGACTCTCCGAGGAGCCAACGTGGACTCGGATCACTATCTAGTTGTAGCCAAGGTACGGATGCGGATATCCAGAACGGAGTCAAATCAACGAAATACTGTGAGGAAATTTGACATCGGGCGGCTGCAATCGCAAGAGACCGCCAGAACCTTTGCCGATCGTGTTTCTTCTAATCTCAATCTAAGTCCTATGCCGCCAGCAGCAAATGCGGAAGACCAGTGGCAGCGTTGCCAACAAACTATCAGAGATGACGCCTCTAATGTACTCAGTTTCTCTCGGCCACCACAATGAAAGCCCTGGTTTGATGAGGAATGCCGGCAACCACATGCAGCAATGGAAGAGGAGTACAAAGCGGCGCAGCATAGAAGGACTAGAGCTGCTCATGAGCTCTACGAGCGGAGGAGAAAAGAGGAACATCGACTTCTCAGAAAGAAGAAAACGAAGCATGAGAAGCGCTCGATCGAGGAGATTGAGGGTAAAAAGGACATGCCAGGGTTTCAAAGCAAGAACAGAAGCCTGCAGGGACGAAAATGGCAACATAGTAGTAGAATCGCAGTCGGTGCTGAGGATATGGAAGGAACACTTCTGCAGACTGTTAAGCGGCGATGATGACCATGAGCCATTCAACAGTGACGACGACAGTCAAGATTCCCGTCAACCCGATCAGAATGAAGTGAGGATAGTGATATCCAAACTCAAATCCAACAAAGCTGCTGGAGCCGACGGCCTTGCCGGTGAACTTTTCAAGGAAGGAGGAGATGAGTTGGTAAGGAGCATGCACCAGCTCATCTGTAAAATCTGGTCGGACGAAAGTATACCCGATGAATGGAACCTCAGCATCATTTGCCCGATCCTGAAGAAAGGAGACCCTCTAAACTGAGCCAATTACAGAGGTATAAGTCTCCTCAACATCGCATATAAGATCCTGTCTGCCTTATTATGTGAATGCCTAAAACCGATCATCAACAACATGATAGGTCCTTATCACTGCGGTTTCAAGCCGGGAAAGTCCACCTTTGACCAAATATTCACACAGCGGCAGATCTTGGAAGAAATCCATGAACATAAAATCGATACGCACCATTTCTTCATCGATTTCAAAGTTGCCTATGATAGCATGTATAGAGACGAGTTATACAGAGCCATGTCTAGTCTTGGCATCCCTGCCAAGCTCGTCCACTTATGCAGAATGACGATGGAGAACTCTCGCTGCTCCATCAAAGTCGGTAAGAACATCACCGAACCGTTCGATGTCAGGAAAGGTCTTAGACAAGGCGACGCGCTATCATGCGATCTCTTTAACATAGTACTTGAGAGAATTGTACGAAACTCACAAGCCAACACCGGAGGTACAATCTTTCACAAGTCTTTAGAACTACTCGCTTACGCCGATGACATTGACATAATCGGAAGAACTCAGCGGACCATTGCCAATCGTTGTTTTTATGGGCTACGAAGGCAATTGAGTAGCAAAGCCCTATATCGAACTACTAAGATAACTCTTTATAAGGCACTTATCATCCCAGTCCTGCTTTATGGCGCAGAGGCATGGGCTTTGACAAAACTGGATGAGGATGCCCTTAGTTATTTCGAGAGAAAAGTTCTTTGAGCGATCCTTGGTCCCGTCTGCATAGACGGTGAGTGGAGGAGAAGGTACAATGCCGAACTATACGGTCTGTACAAGGACATCGACTTAGCCAGAAGAGTTCACATACAACGCCTAAAATGGCTGGGTCATGTAGAGGTGATGGAGCTCAACGTTCCCGCCAAGAAAGTCTTCGAATCCACCCCGGATGGACAGCGTAGTAGAAGACGGCCTCGCGGCAGGTGGCGCAAACAAGTGGAGGGGGACTTCAACTAACTTGGTGTGCGCAACTGGAGGCAGCTGGTTTGTAACCGTGCTGGCTGGAGAGGTTTATTGGTTGAGTCCCAGGTCAACTTCGGACTGTAGCGCCACCTAAGTAAGTAAGTAATGGCTGAAAGAGTAGGTCCTATCTTGCGCACTTCGTTTGATGTGTTAATATCAGCCTTCGTACTTGTAAAACATTTCTAGATTTTAGTCTTAAGCGACAACTGAGTTATGTTTTCTGGAGCGGCGAACTTCCGGTGGTGCTATGTGATTCAGCACCGGAAGCCAATATGTTGGTTCAGACTTCCAGTTATAAGACGCATAGTGTTGTTGAGCTTCATATTTATTTTTGAAACGTATGAGCTATTTAATTTTTCCTTACGGTTAAATATACAAATCCGATGATAGCAGAGAAGGGTGAACTTGTCCGTAAGGTTAGTGAGTTGGGTTCGGAAACAAAGCGATCTGTAATGCATCAATCTGAAGTTCTTGGAAAATGGGTTTCTGTAGTGGACTATTAATGACTACTATTGGTTTCCATGACGGCAGTTTGGAATTTAGGTATAGTCAACAAGGCTCCGTCTTTCACATATTTGAGCACAATCATTCAGTCACTGCTAAATTCTGGGGTTGAGCTGCTAAAGAATTTTGTCAGCGTATTTCATATAAACGGTCGGAGACAGGCAAGCATGAACTGAAGAAGACTGGTGTTAGTACCGACAATTGCTGTAATCCGCTGTAAAGTTTCCTTCACTCTTAGTTTCAGTCATGAAGTATCCGCATCGTAGCCGTGGTGGACTCTGTGATAGTATGTCTTGATATGCATCCTTCTACGAATGGTAGGTGAATTGCTATCCCTGTATTTCATTCGTAGTCTCCGGGAATTTCCGGATGTGGTCCCTGCATGTCATTTCATTGATTGATTCAGTTATTTAAAGATTGTTGATGGACTAGCGAAATGTTGAATGGACTCGCCTTTTCGAACATTTACAGGCTAAATAGTAAAAACCTCTAATAAGAGATGTATGTTCAAGACCCTGTTCATGTTCTAAATGCAGTATCAGCCCTACTACCTAATAGATTTCTAAAACTGAACCTTTTACATATTCAGATTGCTATCAAGAAGAAGATTGGAGAGCAACATAAGTCTGACACTTGAGATCGTATAATTTCCGATCGCCGTTTACCACCTTCAACCGTAGCCCTTAAAATTTAAGTCTAACCCTCAGCCTATGATATGTTTACTTCAAATAACTATTCCCTTCACTGCTGCAGTACGACCTTCAACTTGTTGCGGCAAACCGTTCATCTGTTTACCTCATTCCGGGTAGCTGATTACCCTAGACTTGTCTTAAAAATGCTCTAAAAGCCTTAAAACCCACAAAGGGCACTTAATCCGTGTGGATAATAGATGTAGGAGTTTTAAGGGCTCCTTTGAAATATCTTAATCTTAAAAGTACGCCTCGATTCTGAGAAATCTATATTTAGTACGTCCGTAACAAGAATTCATCTTCAATCGTCGTAATTGTCGACACTTAAGCTGATCGCAGCACTTTTTGGTGGAACCTCGATCTGCATCATCATTACCACCACCAAGAACCGGTATAACGCCATCATTCCATTGAATAATATCTATGACATCAGAACGCCATTCAATCTATCCACTTCATTTGCCCAAATATGAATTAAGACAAGAACCTGACTTATTAGAGCGTGACCTTCCGCCTTTCAGTCAAACAGTCTTGAAATAATTTCAACCAAAATTGGCATCACTAACATGCTGGTGGTGTTCTCAAGCCTCTTTAGTATCGAGAGCACTTGAGATAACAATTAAAAACAATGGAGATGTGGGATCTAGATGATCCGCATACATACACAGACACATAGACCGGCACCAACAAACAACTTGGAACGGATTTCAAGTGCCATTGTCGTAGAGAGCATAATTAGTCTTCGAGAAGATGTCTTGAGTCTATGAACCATATAAATACCGGGGGCGATAGCCAAATAATCATCATTCACTCACAACACCTTCCCAGGGTACCGCGAGAGACAAACAACTCAGGCTGACAATGGTGAGTTTCCTTACACAAACTACTTTGAAGGATCGAAGGACTAAGAGAGTCAATTCGTGTTTTTTTTTTTTTTTTTAGAAAATCTTCGTGGTAGCATTCGCTATCTTGGCTGTGGCTGCTGCTGCTGTACTTCCATCCAGCGAGTATTTGCCTCCAGTTCAGGAACCAACTGCTGAATACTTACCTCCAGTAGCTGAAACTCGGCTCGCTGATGATGGCTACCGCTACAAGACCGTTCGCCGTTTGAGGTACAGGCATCGTCGTGATCTCTCCAGTGAATACTTGCCACCGGTAGAGGAACCAACTGTTGAATATTTGCCCCCAGCTGCTGAAACTAGAGTAGCTGATGATGGATACCGTTACAAGACCATCCGCAAATTGAAATACAGGGCCCGCCATCGTCGTGATGTTAACGAGCTACCATCGAATGAGTACTTGCCACCAGTTGAGGAACCCGTTGAGGCTGAGGCTAAAAGCGCTGAGTTGGCTAATGATGGATATCGTTACAAGACCGTTCGCAAGCTCAAGTACAGGCATCGTCGTCGTCGTGAGGCTGAGGAGGCACCATCCAACGAATACTTGCCACCAGTTGAGGAAGCTGCCGAACCTGAGCCAAAGAGTGCTGAGCTTGCTAGCGATGGATATCGTTACAAGACCGTTAGGCGCTTGAGGTA
Organism: Brachypalpus laphriformis; assembly: GCA_945910035.1. Classification (NCBI taxonomy): domain Eukaryota; kingdom Metazoa; phylum Arthropoda; class Insecta; order Diptera; family Syrphidae; genus Brachypalpus; species Brachypalpus laphriformis. The sequence continues at coordinate 165,139,932 of OX246756.1, forward strand.
CAGACACCGTCATTAGGAGTCTGACCGAAGAAGAATTGATGTCTGTTAAATGGCTTTGATCTTGGAATACGAACGCATTGCAATAAATTATTCAGTAAAGAATAAACATTGGAAATTGTTATTTATTGATAGATTTTGAGTAGGTGCGAGCTGCAACTGGTCCACTGTACTACCCGGCAGTAAACCCATTTTACTTGATTCGTTTTGTAGAAAGCCGAAAAATGCTTCAGTAATAAGGAGCTTGAGACGCGTAGCAAAAGAATAGTGCTGAGATTTCTTACAAACCGCGAACATTCGCTTAGTATTCTTGCATTCTGGAAAGCTTTGCCAAATATAACTGTGTTTGTAAGAAACCCATTCGTCAACGGAAGCTTCGACCGAGGACGCAGGAGGACCAAACGCATGTTCGGATATTGAGAAATCCTCCCCTCAGCCTTGTCTAGCAATTTCATCGAAGAAGCCAGTGTCCTTTCCTGTGCAATTATTGCATTCTCAAAATATTTATAAAATGGTTTAAGAGTTGAACAGATTCTCCGACCCTTCCCCCTATTACTTACGGTAGCCAACCTTTGACGGGCTTTGGAAACATACTTAAAAATTCGATTATAAACCGTTCCTGGCTCAGATTTTGATTGAAGGTAGACTTGAACGCAACGACATTCGGCTTTAAATTCGCGCAACAGCTGAATTCCTAATGTCTAAGCGTCAAACGGGGCATCCGCGTGTCGAAGGATAAGTGCCACGTAAGGTCATCAAAGCATTTGTTGTGATTTATACCAAAATCCACCCTGCTTTGATGGTGCTGCCTATAAGGTACATAAGTATTAAGATGAGGTAGGTTCTGTAGTACATTTAGAGCAGAGCCAGGGATTTGTGAAAGGACGTTCTTTGAATTTGCACATTCATGCGAAGCTTCTTCCTCAAAGCACCCGACGCATATTATAGGAACCATCTCATCACAGCCCTCTAGATCGGAAGCACATTTTCAGTGACAGGACTCATGTCTTGCCGAAAGCATCCTTACACTAAAAAACTGCCCTGAATTGTCGTTCTTAACAATTCAATATTCACCTCATTTGGGGTCCGGGACACAGACACACTCAAGGGAATTGTATGGCACCGAAAAAGTAAATCTCGACATGTCTCTCGCTACAGAGAATTTGCTGCTTAAGATCAATGCTATCGTCGTAACCAACCGCTGATGAACAGACAACACTACCTGCCTCATTACTAGACAGGTCTGCCCTAAGCCGGAAACTCTCCTACTGTCTTATTAGACAGAAAAAATCACACATTACAATTACACTAGATGTCATTACGGGGCAATGCATCATTGGCAAGCTTGTCATCAGCCTAGTCCTCCTCGCAATGACTTCTGTAGAATCTGTATGGACGACGAAAAGGAGGAAACTTTACTAGACCTTCTTTGTACGTCCTAGGGTCTCTCCGCTCGTAGAATATTGTACTTAGGATTCTATTTCTTCGGCAATGTAAACTTTATAACAGGCTCCAGTTGGTTATACGGACAATTTTTTCTCGGGATCATAGATCCAGGTGGTGCCACAATGTACATTTCTTGGTCTAAGTGTGGCTGCAGCTGATGCAGCCAGCTACGCTAGTCTAGTCTAACCTATGACTCTTGACAATCGCCTGGACTAGGTTAGGTTAAGTTAGGTTGGCTGTCCGCACGAGAGTGCAGACAGACTTAGACCAGTGAAGGTCCTTTGTAATACCATGGATCAAACCATTAGGCCACTCAGGGACTAACAAAACCAACCGGAGCTTTTGACAAAGCGATAGATGCGCATGACGTCCAAGGACGCCCGATCGCAGAGGACGTCAAGGAAGGGGGACACTAGATGGAGCATTCTTTTATGTGACAGGGCTGGACATGTGCATAGGAGGTGAAGGAAGGTTTCCTCCTCCTCCTCGTCCCTACAGCTTCTGCAGAAGTCGTTGGAGAAGAAACCAAGTCTTTTGGCATGTTGGCCTATAAGACAGTGTCCAGTGAGAACACCGACAACGCAGCTGATTTGTGTACGCTTTAACTTGATCAGATCGGCACTACGTTTTTGATCCAGCTTAGGCCAGATCTGTCTCGAAATGTGACACGTTGAGCCGTTTACCCATATAAGGTTGGTCGTGCTAATAGCGTTCAGCTTTAGTAGATACTTACATGTAGCGATGGGCATACCCAGGGCTTGCCTTTCAGGCAAAATCCTTAGAGTGGTACCCTGTCTGGCGAGGTCGTCAGCCCTGCAGTTACCTGGAATGTCTCTGTGGCCCGGCACTCAGCATAGGTGAATGTTGAACTTCTCTGTCATCTCCATAAGTGATAGACGACAGTTTAAGGCAGCCTTTGAAGTGAAGGAGAATGATTCCAGGGACTTGATTGCCGCTTGGCTGTCAGTGAAAATGCTAATGTCCCTGACAGATAATACACTACATTTCAGCCAGGACAGGCCTTCCTTAATCGCCATGATTTCCGCCTGGAAAACGCTACAATGATCAGGGAGGCGGAAAGAGATGCTCAGATTGAGCTGTTCGGAGAAAACACCACAATCCACCCCACCGCCTGGACTAAGAAGTCTTTAAATAAATAAATAAATATTTGGCGCAACAGCTCTTTAAGTGGCAGGGCCAAGCTTCTCGCAACCACTCCTGTTGTGTGCGTTATATTTTTCATGCGAATGGAAGGGACCTACAATTAGTGTCGTATCCGAAGGGCAATTTGGTTTGGGAAGCTTATTCGAGACAACAATACTCTCGGATGTTTGTCAGACGTTCGCGAGAGGTGGGACCGTGAAAAAAACTTTTTGGTGTTTTCTGGCATTCGAACTTGGAGCCTCATGCGCAGTGGTCCAACACACTAAGCACTTACGCCATGCCGCTCACATTATAGACTTCAATATAGGCAGTGCAAAAGCATGAAATTTGCCAAGTGCTCTGGGATCTTGGTCGCATCTAAGTTAGAGGATGTTTGGTCAGGCAGAGAGGATGAACACCAATGCCAATGCTAGTTTTGGAGACAATCGCAGAGCAACTACGCAGAAGCAGACTAAGCGGCTTATCGCACTAGAAGAACTGGAGTGAGTTATTAAAGGCTCGTACTAGTTGGAAAGTTTTATTGGTTAATGGCCAGCTGTATTCTTGCTTTAGTGCCACTTATCCTAAAGAGTAACTGCTGCTAGCGGTTAGCCTTAGCTAGCCACTTCATACTAACCAATTGAATGGGTTTTTCATTTACAGTGATAAAAGGGTAAAAACCTTCAATTGGGCTGGGCAATTCTTCTTGAGCCACCTCCCACATTGCAGACTCTCATAACATCACTTATTCCTCAAGCGGCATAAATTTTATTTGCTAAATCAATAAATTTCCATTTTAATTTCGGCCATCGTCCTCTTTTAACTTTTTTAATCCCGATTCCGAATGCAGAACCCTCCGTACATCATGGCTTCGTGTCGTTCATTCTCTTACTCTTGTATGCTTCATTATGATAATTTCTATTTGGCTAACAAAACTTTTCCAATAATATTTACCTCCCCACCGTGCGGACGGATTCAACTTCGAGTATACCTTCCACAGAATTGGTGGACAAATATTTGTCCATTGCTGGACGTTTGAGAGGATAAACTTTTGCATTTTCCATTTGGCCATTGCAAAGCGGTTTTTATTCATCTTCAACTGGCAAAACTATGGGCCTATTTGCACAGTCAGTGCTTGTAATGAAATTGAATTTCTGGTAAACACAAGGAACAGCGGAAATCGTCAACGGTGATGATGCTGGATGTACTACATATAGTCGATGATTTGGTAACTTTAAGTCAACAGAAGCGAAGTGGAATTTATAACTCTCCTGACCATAGGACAAGGATGAAGGGTAACGAGGAGCTTTCTTACCAATCAGAGAGGAATTGGAATTTACTTAATTTCTATTTTTTTTTTTTAATTTCCGCGCACTTAAGGAACTATAAATGAAAAGGATAGACGAAGAGAAAGATTGGTGTAGTGGTTTAAAACTCATATATGAGGTTTTAGAAAAACTGCAGGGTTAGTGTCCAGATAACTGGAGAGATTTGTTTGGTTATTTTGACTTTGCTTCTGATTCACGGTATTTTTTTCTCGTCCACCTAATATCATAGACATATTAATCATTTAACAAAACGAACATTTTTTGCAGTCATATGACCAACTTTTATTTTCAAAGCAAACCCAAGTCTCTGAGCACGCAGACTCTCCCGTCTGAGACTACTAGGTAGGAGCCTTTCTTTGGTGCAGTGGTTGCAAAAACTTAAATGTTATTCGTATTTCATTTCATACTTTGGTGGATAATGATTACTGCACCCTTCTGCGGCTTGAACTTGCACACATCGGTCAGCGAGCAAACACAATATCAACTGCACCATTGTTACCTTATATGACTTACTCACTGGCAGTGTTATGCCTGTGCAGTGGTGTTGGCATAAGCTTTCGCAGTTGATCGAACTACCTACTTATATACTTCATGAGAAATAAATAAATGCTTACTGGCATCAGAATTGGAACCATGAATTATTTGCATGGGAATCGATTACGTTACCACTGCCAACCCCAATTTACTTCATGAAATAAATAAGTAGCGCTGTGGTTATTCTTTCGTCCTAGATCGCGCATATTTGCATAGTGAAGGGTTTTTTTTTTTTTTTTATAATTTGCGCGCACTCAAAGGGTTACGAATACCTTTAACATGCTTACACGCAGTGCGGGCGTTGGAAAGGATGGATAGAGAGAGAGAGAAAGATTTTTGGTGTTGTGGTTCTTGAAGCTCAGTTGTTTATGCTTCAGCTATTCTCCGGGGATGTTCATTCCGAAATTATTGGTTAAATGAGATAATCGTTGTATTGAGATTGCCCGATATCTTGACTTTTAAGCAAGATTCTCAATGCGATTGTCAAACCTATCCATGGTCGTTTTTTTTATGTACCTAAACTAAAGGGTAGTTGGTTCGTTTTAATCGCTGGAGGGGATTTTTACTACTATACCATGTTATACTAGGGCCTTATGCGCACTACCATCTACAAGATCTAATTTGCCAACCCAGTGTTTAGCCGGGCACTAGAATAAGGTTATTGATAAACTTCAACATAGTTATAGGTTCAATGTTCTAAATCTCTACAGAACTCAGTAAATCTCGCTTAAGATGGAGAATACTTTTCTTGTGCCCGCGGGGCATTTATAAAGAATATGTTCTGCCGAGTCTTCAAAAAGCCGACATGCATCTGTATCTACTACTTCTATTTTATGCAGATGGTAACTGAGTGGACATTGTCCAGTCAGAATGCCTTTTAAGGTCGTTGAGTCTTCTTTGCAGGGTTCAAGTAGCTTCTTAGCTTTACATTTGTTGAAGCTAATGAATTTTTTTGCCTGTCTTGGGCTCGTGGATTTGGCCCAGTACTTGGCGGGTCCATTAGCCTCCCATTGTTTTATTTTGAGGTTCGTACTACTGAGTGTCTTTTTGTGGGCGCTGTGGCATAAGTGGTTAGTGTGTCGGACCACTGCGCGTGGGGTTCCAAGCATGTTCGAATCCAGGAAAACACCAAAAAGTTTTTTGACGGTCTCACCTCTCGCGAACGTCTGACAAACATGCGAGAATATTGTTGTCTCTACTACTGTTCGCATTCTTCAGCTGCCTTGACGTGGCGGAACGGCTTAAGAGTCAATGACCCTAAGGGTCCGAAAGGACCTCAGATGAGACATCGAACTAAAGGCTAAAGACGTCTTGACTGTGACGCAAAACCTGTTGATAGTATGATGGAAGAAACATTTACGGTATCTACTCCAGGTGGTACTCGTGAGAACGATAATCCACCCGTGGTCTTTTCGACTACGGCCGGGACGAGAATTCTGGAGGTCCTAACCACCATACTTTTACCCCCCGCCTCTGGCGTTGAATCAGAAGTAGTAGCGACGCTTGTTTCAGAAGACTTCTGCAGCTCTGTCTCTGACTCGTTTGGTAGACTGGGCTGGAATGGCAAAGAAAGTGGCGAAAAGGCTTCGGCTGGAACGTCTAATCTCTGTCTCAATAGAAGGGTAGCTAATCGAAGTTGTGTCAGTGACGGTTTGACTCAGGAAACCAATAAGGCTGAATGAGCTCCTGAAACGGCGCACTCCGATAAGCTCCTGACTAAGACTCAACTGAAAAGGAGAAGAAGGAAGGCGGTGATGGCGCGGTGCAAAGAGGATGCAGAGTCGGCTGAAGGGGCAAGCGCCGAAAGCAGTCATCCTTCAGTAGCGACGGGAAAGAAGCCTAGGTCGGCAGAAAGTACTCCAACTGGAGTCGATCAATCCTCAGACCTAACGCTGGCTGCTTTCGGTCGGCTCGAACAGGTCCAACCTGACGGAGCAAGTTTCGCCTGCTCTTCTTGGTGGAAGCGTGTGCGCATCTGATGCGCGCTCTCCTGCCGGACACACTCTTACCGGTGGCGTTATCTGCGCACAAAATCTGGTGGATACTGGTGCTGTTACCCCTAAAGGTCCCAGCACTAGCGGACAGAAAATGGCTGACGCAGGCAAAGCCACGGGTAGGGGCGCTCGCCTCGCCGGAAGCATGTGCGCACCTGGTGCGCGCTATTCTGCTAATAAAACTCTGACTATATCTTTGATATTTTCGCAGATAAACCTCCACCACTCAAAGGCTGCTACCGCTCTCTTAAGTAGTAGACTTTCCGTGGTGCGTACAAAACCCCACATAACATCTATCCATACGTGCGGAACAAGCGCATATGTGGTTTTGGAGGTGTTTGTGGAGTAACGGTGCTATGTGAGGAGCGATCTGAAAGACGGAGAGCTTATTTAATTGTGCCGAATTTCCTCTCAGTAACCAAGCTTCGCCAATTCTGTGGACACGACGTGGTGCTGCAGCTGTAAGCTACGAAACGACCGGAAGTTGGGAAACCTTCGTCGTTGCGTCGGCTTACTTCCCTTATGATTCGGTAATGCCTCCACCACCGAAGGGGGTTGTCTTCGTGACACTCGGGAGATGGGACTAGTCATGTGTTGCGACGCGAATGCTCAGAATACAGTCTGGGGCAGCAGCAAATGTAACATACGAGGAAACCATCTCCTAGACTTTATACTATCGTCTGGCATGGTAATTAACAATGTTGTCTCCCAGCCAACTTTTGTTACAGCAAGGAGGCAAGATGTAATTGATTTGACTTTATCTAATAGGTATTTCAAGTCAATTACTAACTGGAGGGTACTGCCGGAGGTGTCCTTGTCAGACCATAGATACATCGCTTTCCAAATCGAATGCGAGGCCATAACTTTGCAGGAGAGGAGGAATCCGAGGAAAACCAACTGGGTGCGGTTTAGGGAAGAGCTAGACAGATCTGTCAAAACTCCAACTAAACTCAGAATGAAACGAAAGGTTGGGGATGCTGATCAAAACCTGACTAGCGTCCTTATCAGCTACTTTGAACTGACGTGCCCATTGACAAAAACCCCCTGCAGAACTCTGGTTCCCTGGTGGAGCCAAGAACTACAGCGAAACCGGAACCTTTTAGTCTTCTGCTGGAGACTCACTTTCCTGGCAATCAGATAACCACTAGGTCGCAGTTTGGTCCGCTTACCAAGGCTGAGCTTAATCTAAGTCAGAAAACTCGGCGCAGTTGGTATATTGCATTAGCCGTGGTAACAGATGAGGCCATCAAATATGCTGCGGCATCTTTTGATGATTTCAAATCGCCTGGCACCGATGGAATATATCCAACTATGCTGCAACAGGGTATAGATAAGCCATTGCCAACTCTGAAAAGAATTTTCACCGCTGGCTTGGCGCTGGCATATATTCCTACACCTTGGCGGACTGTCAGAGTAGTTTTCATACCGAAAATTGGTAAGAAAGACTATTCGCTCCCCAAGAGTTTTAGACCTATAAGTTTGACATCCTTCTTACTAAAAAGTATGGAGAGACTGGTAGAACTTCACGTGCGCAAAGTTGCTTTGAAGCGGCATCCACTATCGGAGATGCAGCATGCCTATCAGGGTGTGAGGTCCTGCGAGACCGCACTTCAAAATTTAGTGGCCAGAATTGAATGCGCGCTTGATAGGAAAGAATACGCGATGAGTATCTTCATCGACATTAAGGGTGCTTTTGACAATGCGACTTTTGACTGCATGTGCCACTCGGCCAGACAACACGGCGTAGATGAAACATTAGTGTTGTGGATTAAAGCAATGCTAATGAATAGAACTTTGGTAGTAGATGCCGATTGTGGCCGATATGTTATGACAGGGGTAAACAGGGGCTGTTCGCAAGGTGGCGTTCTATCTCCAATGTTATGGTGCATTGTGGTCAACTCTCTGTTGAACACTCTAAATAGTTCTAACGTCTACGCTCAGGCATATGCGGATGATGTCGCTGTACTTTCTGTCGGGTCATGCCTGGCGAGGGTCTGTGCTAACGCGCAGGCGGCGCTGGACATGATCGATGAATGATGTACTGGGAGTGGGCTTTCGGTGAATCCTCCTAAAACTGAGGTTGTTGTTTTTACGAGAAGGAGGATTTTGACCGGTCTGACTCAGCCAGTGCTAAAAGGCGTCACCATTCGCATTTCCAATGAAGCCAAATATCTGGGAGTGATTTTAGATAAGAAACTTCATTGGTCTAAACACGTCGAGTCGAAAACATGCAAGGCGCTCTCAGCCTTCTGGCGGGTGCCTTTGGCAAGACTTGGGGCTTATTACCGAATAAGGTTCTCTGGATCTACACGGCTATGATAAGACCATTCCTCACATATGCATCGGGTGTTTGGTGGAAGGGGCTCTCGCGTAAATATGTGGTTGCTTTTTGCGAGAAACTCCAAAGAACGGCTTGTCTCGGCTGCACGGAAGCTTTTCCGAGTACGCCTGGCTCTGCTCTAGACGCTTTGCTGAACTTATCTCCCCTCGATACTTATAACATGGGTTGCAGTATCAAAGCCATCCATCGTCTTAGGCGGGGCGGTTTTTAGTATACTCCACACTGGAATTTTGGTGAACTTCTGCGACACTTATCTTACGACTCCTGTCTTATGGATATGCCGTCTGATGCAATGACACCAGAACTCCAGCGCAAATTCAGAGTCGACTTTCCTTGCGCCCATGACTGGCTTTGGCCAGAGTCTGAGCCAGGAATGGAATGTAGTCGTATTTTCACGGATGGTTCCAAAACCAGTCAAGGGTCTGGCGCTGGTGTCTTCGTGGAAGTCAACAACGTTAGACTTCACTTTTCGTTAGGCAAACCTGCGTCTGTTTTCCAAGGGGAAACGTATGCAATCCTAATTGCCATGAACTATGTTGTGAAGAACAGGTGGAAGGGACGTAGCATTTGTGTCTGTAGTGACAGTCAGGCTGCGCTTAAGGCCTTGCTTAACCCTTTAACCACTTCCAAAATAGTTCGTGAAACCAAAAACTCTTTGAACTGGGACGCAAGGCTGAATTCTCTGTCTCTTATCTGGGTCCCAGGTCACATTGGGATCTTGGGGAACGAGATCTCCGATGAGACTACTAGACAAGGCTCAAAGGAGCATTTCTTAAGTCCCGAATTCGCGGTGGGTCTCCCTGCGTCCTTGGTTAGGGATTCCATTGACGATTGGGTCTCTCACGAGCACAATTGTGTGTGGCATGACTCTCCAGGATGCAGGTTGACTAAACGCATGCTCCCGGACGTCTGTAAGAAATCAGCGGCATTCTTGCTGTCTCTCAGCAGAAAAGACTGTAGACAACTTATTGGCGTCTTAACAGGCCACTTCGCTTTTGCCAAGCACCTTAACGTGTTGGGCTTAAGTGACACTACAATCTGCGACGCTTGTGGAGAGAGCGACGACACCGGGGAACATTATCTCTGTGAGTGTCCGGCCTTTGCTCGTATCAGGTGGCAGATCCTCGGTACGGATGTGGTGAGTACTGGTAGTGTAAGCTCCTCATCACTGAAGAGCTTGCTTGGCTTTCTTAGAAAGACAAGGAAATTCCAATAAAATGGGTAAATCAGGGTTTGCTCTCTGGTACTACAATGGACCAGTTGCGTCTGAGTGCTCCAGTTGAGCGTTTCCTATCCCGACAAAAAAATATTGTTGTCTCGAAAAAGCTTCTCAAACCAAATTGCGCTTCGGATACGGCACTAAACTGTAGGTCACTTCCATTCGTGTGAAAAATATAACACGAGTGGTTGCGGGAAGCTAGGCCCTGCCACACTGTTGCGCTAAATATTTATTTTTTTAGTACTCAGTCTTACCCCAACATAGGGTTCAGGACCAAATAGTGGGCTGGCGTCTCTTCTCGCTAAGCAGTCCCCCCCTTCGTGTCCTGCTATCCAGGCCACAGTAACGGTGTTTTGTGACGCAAGATAGTAGATTGGTACAGTCCCATACAAGTTTTGGATCCTACCGAGTGAGATTGGAGAGCCATAAGTGCCCTCGACCCTTCATCGCAGGCATTTTCGTTCACAGAGTTCGATTGCATGTTTAAGGACTTTAAGCCACAGCATGCCCTTTTAGCACGATCGTTACCACTCGTTTCACTGAAAAGCTGATCCAAGGAAGGAATCTATCTAAATTATAGAGTGGGTAGCTGTTTTGCTCGCGACAATGCGACAAGAGCTTTAAACTCCATTTTAGATTTTATGCCGAAATCAAATGCAGAAAGCTATCCATAGCAGTTAGCTTAGAGTATGGGATGAGTGGCTCGCAGCAGGGGCATTAAACTCCAATATATCTATGAAATAAGGATCTACATCCTCCATGAACCGAGACCTCAAAACTCTGTTAATTTCTGTCACTCACTCAAAAACTTTATTCGCCAGCGCGCAAGCAATTAAAATCTAATCAAATCCGTACCCGTAATTAAATCATCTAAAGAATTCCACGAATGCATCTACACACAACTCTGACCCCATCGTTGGCTCTGAGCGTGACCCATCAACCATTCATTTAACAAATTAAATATTCGATGTATCTACTTCGCAACAGAGCCAGAGTATGGAGAGTATCTAGAACGCAATTGCATAGTGCGAGAACGATATTCACTTTATGACCAACAGCAACGGCTGTGTGTGTCATGAACTTTTTGTCTTCAAATCGCACAATTTCAAGCCCGCCTGTGTCTCGTTTATGTTTTGCATGACAATTGAATTTAATTTTACTACCAACACAGTACGGATGCGAGATACCTACTCAAGTGCTGCTGGGATGCGCGTGTGTGTGTGTTCTTAAATTGGTACAATTAATTGATTCTCGTTCCCCCAAAACGTACTTACGGATACATACCAAGAGCATATTGTTAAGTAGGGGCTCTCTGAGTAGATTTTATAGGTTTGGTTGTACTATATAGCTCCGGCAATTGAAATGAGTTGAGTGAATTTTATTGTTATCCATTGTGGAGCACAAGGGGGGATGCTTACTCATACAGATGGAATTGCTAGATCCAATTGGTGTTGTGCCAAATGGCTATAGTGAGTATGGTGGTTGGGAATAGATACATGCCAATGTCAGTTTTGGTTTTATCAGAGGGTGTCTGAGTGATGAGTGATTGAGATGAGGAAGTGATGGTATTGCCAGGTTAAATCGATTTTTAATCAACTAGATGAGTTATTAAAGATTTTGTGAAAGCAATTTCATCATAAGCACAAAGGTGACCTGCAAGGTCGGCGAATGTGTTTGAAACTGCCCTGTCGGGTTCGCAAGCTAGACCAAACATCACTATATTTATTTACTGGTCAGTGACACTTCACTTTAAACTAAACGATTTGAGCTGCTCACTTAATCCAGCGTTGGGAATCCGAAGCAAACATGGTGTAACTGACCAATAAATACCAGCCTCTACCGCCAAGACGGCAAAGAAAGTAAAAAAATAAAAAAACAAAATAGCATCGTGGATGACAGAAAACCTGGCCTAGTAAACTAAAAGCGTTGTGTATGGAAATGATTGGAAGCTGTACTATGCTGTTTACAATATTGAGCCTGCCAACTGCCAACTAGATATTCATCATTTTTTTACTTATAATTTGGGCGCATTCAAGGGGTTATGAATGTCCTTAAAATACTTTACACAGCGCGGGCTTTTGAATGGATAGACAGAGAGACCGCCAGGTAGTCTGCCATTCTGGGTTAAAGGGTTCCATTGAGTATCACTGTTAGCTTTGGGTGTGACCCAACCGCTGCCACTTCCGTCACTGGATGGTTATGCCTATTGCCTGACCCGTTCCCTGGTAGAGGTGTTCGTTAGAGATACGGTTGGGCCAGAAAATCCTTAAATGCTTAAGTGTTTAAACTGATTGCATTGCCATATTTTGAACAACATCCTGAACGTGGACTTTACGTTGGCGATCCTGTTGGCTATTTACAGTTTAGTTCCACAATCGGCCGAGAAACTACTTCCAAGATTCTGGAAATCGTCTACTCTCTCTACCGGTTGATCCAGAGGGTGTTGTTGTGGTCGACACATGAGTAAACCTGCTTGTTTGGCATTCGAGATGTTTTTTGATTCGCTTCAGATTGATTTTTGCTAATATCCTAGGTACAGCAGGCAGCACGCAGATACCACTACACCATTGCCATCCTCAATTGCTATTATGCAAGCCTTAAGCCCAACAATTGCTCTTAGTTTGAAGGTTTGATAAAGACAGCTCTTCACGAGGTAGTGTGCACTATGGAAAACTAGCAATGCCGTAGCTACCTTCCTAGACATAGAAGGAGCTTTTAATAACGTACACACTGAAGCAATCCCACAGTCCCTTACGAAGCTGGGAATAGAAAGCAACCTAAGTCAATGGATCGTTTCTATGGTTATCACTAGAATTATTCAGGCAACACTAGGCAATAGCAATATAACCAAATTTGCTTGTATGGGGAACAACCCAGGCCGGTGTTATCTCACCTCTACTATGGCTGACAGTCATGAATAAAATCCTTTTAACATTAGACAGAGAAAGAAACAAGGTAGTCGGGTATGCAGACGATTCGGTGATACTTGCGTCAGGAAAGTTTCTCTTCGTCATAAGCGAAATGTACGGACTAGGCTAACAAACTGTGTCATATCTAGAAAGATGTGGCCAAACTACAACAAATCAAAAACAACCGACTTCTCAAACAGAACGCGTAGGGACATTGTCAGAATAACAGCAACCACCACGGGTCACTGGCCTATAAGAGACCATGCAGTCAAACTATGCAGGTATCCCACACAACACACACTGTCAAAGTTGCAATATCGCAACTGAGAAAGAAACCCTTATACACTTTTTATGCGCCCATCCGGCACTAGCTAAGGCCAGACAACGAGCTTTAGAAAAACCCTTTTTCGATTCCCTTAAGGAAGTCTCAGAGAGAAACCTTAAAGGTTAAATAATATTTTTAAACTCCACAGGGTGGATCTAGAGACTCCCCATCAACACACCTTTTATATCCAGGTACACGAGTTTTGTGGTATCAAAACGGAATCCAGTGCTAATTGGGTTCTCCTCTTTTCTTAGAAGAACCACCACACCTACCTACCTACCCTTGAAGGTTTGAACACAGAATTTTACCACAGGTTCGCAAATTTAATAATAATTAAAATAGATTGCAGTATCTTTGCGAATTTTGGTGATCAGTTCTATATTTTTCCACGTCCATGAATGGATGGAAAACACCAATACGAGTGTCTACAAATGTATTACTGTATCTTTTCGGCAATTGCTCTACAAATATAAATACTCGATGTATGCAATCTTGAGCACCAGCGAGAAACAACCACCAGCACCTTCCCGCGCATAAAAGATATACGATTGTCATTGAAATATGTCCAATCACTGCTCCTAAGAAAGTTTACTACAATGGATCGCATCGAGTCTGGATGCTTGGGATTCGAGTATAATGTAAATGTATTTTAACTTGACTTCAAAAGACAAACAGAAGAAAGATGGAGAGCACTCCCACATGCCGTGTCTCCAGAAGCATCTCGACAAAACATGACAAAAAGAAAACGAAGCTCATCCTTACTCAAAATAGACAAAACTTGGCGCTTTTCGTAGGTATCATTACCGGCCGCAACCTATTGGCGGCCCACCGGAAGAGAATGCGACTAAGTACAGATGAACTCTGCAGAGGATGCGGCAACACAGACGTAGAGGAGGACACGGAACACTTCCTTTGCAAATGCCCTAGTCTCTGCAGTACCAGGAAAACGGGCCTTGGAGTGTATTTTTTCAACCATCTGTCTGAAAAGCCACCAATCAACATCATGAAATTTATAACTTTTTCAGGGTGGTTTAGAGGAGGCCGTTCCATTAATACAGACCTCTAGCTATTTTGTTTTTCCAGTTTTTACAGTTCTTTAGTCAGGAAACTCCAAGTTAGGGACGTACGTTCTTTACCGCGTGAAAACGTGGAATGCGTGATTTCGCGCGCGAAAAAGTGCACGTGTAATGGCACGAGTTGTGTAATGGAATGCGCGTGTGTTCAGTACCGAGCGATGGCGCGAGTTACGGAACCCAACACGCCAGCCACCTGCTCCCACGTTACCCCCTGACCCCAGAGTTCATCACCCCCGCAACCCGCAACAACAATAAAAGCAACAGCAGCAGAGTTCATCACCCCCAACAGCCAGTAACAGAAATAAACGCAACAGCAGCAGTTTCATCACATAATTATTTCAATTGAAATGTAACTTAATATTATTAATTTAGATTGTACTGCACAGGTGATATGAACTTGCAGAATCAGCGTCTGCTAGATTTCCGGCCAAATTCATTTCCCAAGCTCATCAAATCACCTTTGCAACAGATACCTACACATGTAACTTAGAAGATTAAGTAAAAGTTTTTTGTAATTCATTCAAGTCAGTCGATTAAAGTTGTTCTAGCTGAAAAGTTTGGTTTTTTTTACCTCAAGCCGAGGTTGCATACATAACTCGCGCGCTCCCCGTTAGTAGTACAACTCGTTCCCATGTGATTGAGCGCGGTAGTAAAAGTGGTAAGTTCTAACACACGTTCCAGCGAAAATTGTTGAATTGTTGGACACTCCAGCATGTTCCAATTTCTCGCGGTATTTCGCATACGATTGCCCATTAGACACAAACTCCTGGAGTGTACGCTCCAAGAACGCGTAATTTCGCCAGTGAAAGTCTTTGTAACCAAATTTTGGTACCACGTTCCTGGCGCGTGGTATTCCACTCGTTCTTTACCACACTCCGTCGCGTACACTCCAATCATGTGGTAAAGCGCTTGCGTGTAAAGGCCGCGAATTTGATCCAATTGAGATCCGAGTGCAGGCTGCACTCATTCGTTGCAACTAACCCCTTTAACTTAACCTAAACTAAATGTATTTCAATGACACTTGGTTGTGGACTTATGGCCAACCTTTTGCCAATTCTTCTAAAGAAAAATGTTTGCATATCTGGCAACGTAGTGTTCTGTTGGCGCATTGTATAATAAAAAGTCCATGCGCCTCAGCATACAAGTCTATATATCGTTGTCAGTTGAATGAACAGAGCTACTTTGTAATCCTCGTGTTTTATTTTCTACATATTCCAATTCAGACCAATTTTCACGCACATCCTCCTCTACTGTAGGTAGGCAACACACCAAGCATTGAGTAATGAACACTAATTTTGGTATCGTCGCATCATCATCGCTGTATTTGAAGAATCATCTTAATTATACTCTCGGATATATTGGTAACAATGGACAAAGTGTAGACGACACTCTGATTCAGACAGGCGGAACGTCACCAGACGAGCGGTTCACTCTTTTTAAATTACATTGGCAAAAGATGAGGGTAGTGTGCGCCCACTGACTATCTTGTGGCTCAGGCTATGTGAGTCAATGAGGAAAAAAAACCACTCAAACCGATGGACCAAGGGGGAGGGCCCAGACAATTTAATTAGATGAACTTGCACAGTACATCACACATAACACGTACTAAACTCGAATTAACTCGAAAATTCGAACGCTTGACTGACACTTTTAGTCGTATTTGTCTTGGAATTGGTTGATGGTTGCTATGGTTTATTTTTTATTTTTTCCTCAGATACATATGATTGTGCTGATGATGATAATGCTGAGTGTGGGTCCATTGTGGTTTCCGGTAGCACAGTGCGACCAAATTGTTTGGTTGGGGACTATTTTTTCGTAATATGTATGAATGTATATTGCACTTACATTTGAACATAAAGGCAAGTATTTTTTGTAAGCTTTTATGGCCAGATATTTCAGTTTGGTTCAATCAATCAAAGTACTTTTTCTAAAACTATAAAAATATGTCCCAATAGATCTGTCAATTTGAAAGTTTATTTATAACTTAAGCACATTTTTTAGCTTTTCTATAGAATTGTGGCAAAAATGAATAAATAAGGACCGAATAGTTTTGTAATAATATATGTAAGATTATGAACTGTCAGATGCGTAATTTTCTGAACAACAATAATTTGCTTTGCATCAACCAATCCGGTTTCCGTCCTAAGCATAGCTGTACTACGGCTTTGATTAATGTGGTGGAAGAAATAAGACAAGTTGTTGATGACGACAAAGTGACATTCCTCACTCTCTTAGATTTTCCAAAGCTTTCGACACGGTCAACCACAATATTCTATGTAGTAAGCTTAGGAACCAATTCCATTTTTTGTCACCTTCTAGGAACCTATTTTCCTCATATTTATATAGAAGATCTCAGGCAGTTGTTGCTAATAACTTAGGATCTACCTTCCTACCATTAAATAGAGGTATTCCTCAGGGGTCAATACTGGGCCCAATTCTCTTCGCATTGTATATAAATGAGCTCCCTTCACTCTCACTACACTGTACTATTCACATGTATGCTGATGATGTTCAGCTACGTAATAGTTCCCCATTGGGTCTGATTGAAAATTGGGTATGCGAAGTGAATGAAGATCTTTACAAGATACTAAACTGGTCGCAGTCAAATGGTCTCTGCCTAAATCCGGCTAAGTCATAATGCCTGATAGTCTCAAGGACCTCCATCGATATATCGTATTTTCCTCAGATACAGCTTAATAGTGCACCGATAGAGTTCGTCAATTCTGCAAAAAATCTTGGTATAACTTTCAACAAAACGCTAACGAGGAATGATCATATAAGATTGACTATAGGAAAGGTTTACGGAGGTCTTCGTATGCTATGGGCCGCTCAGCCAATAACTCCATTGAAAACAAGGATGATACTTGCTAAAACCTTGCTTATTCCTGTTTTATTGTTAGGATCTGAAATCTCTTCCAACTGCGACTATCACCACATGCGAAGACTTAATGTTGTTTACAATAGTGTTGCACGGTATATTTATGGATGGCGGAGGTATGATCATATTTCCGCCTTACTCTCGAGAACCGTTTTACTTTCAGATCGTTAACCCTGCTTCACAATATAATACAAACACGTCAACCTTCGCTTTCTGCGCTCTACTAGAAGTTATGATCTTCTTACAGTAGGCTACTCGTTTTTAGTATCTGAACGCCAATTTTTCGTGAACGCTTTTCGGCTATGGAATTCACTCCCTCGAGCTATCAGAATGATAGGTAGCTCAACCCAGTTTAAAACGAGACTAAAACAGCACTTGGAGATGCTTTGATGATGATGATTGGTTTTATTAGGCATCAAATTTGAATTTAAATCTAAATTGCAATAACTTACTTAGGTGGCGCTACAGTTCGGGGTGAACCTGGGCCTCAACCAACAAGCCTCTCCATTTTTCTCTCGAAGCGACCAAAGATATCTTCATCCTCTTTTAATAAAGTCCATGTTTCAGCGCCATAAAGCAGGACTGGGATGATCAGTGTCTTATACAGAGTCTCCTTAGTAGTTCAAGATATGGCTTTACTGTTGAATTGCCTTATAAGCCCAAAAAAACAGCGATTGGCAAGAGTTATTCTTCGCTTGATTTCTGCTCTGATGTTGTTCTCAGAGTTTATAGCAGAGCCAAGGTAGACAAAGTCCCTGACTACCTCGAAGTTATAGCTGCCCACTGTGACGTTTTGTCCACTTCGACGGTGTTGGCTTTCCCTTCTTGTTGACAGCATATACTTGGTTTTGCCCTCGTTTATCGCTAAACCCATTTTGGGCGCTTCCGCCTCAATGCTTGCAAACGCATCGGTGACAGCCCACTGAGTTCTTCCGATAATGTCAATATCGTCGGCGTATGCAAGCAGTTGTACAGACTTGTAATAGATTGTGCCTCCGGTGTTGGCTTGTGAGTTCCGCACAATCCATTCAAGTACAATGTTAAAGAAGTCACATGACAGCGCGTCACCTTGTCTAAAGCCTTTTTTGACATCAAAGGTCTCGGTGAGGTCATTATCGACCTTGATGAAGCAGCGAGCGTTCTCCATCGTCAGCCTGCACAGGCGGACAAGTTTGGCAGGGATGTCAAAACTAGACATGGCTCTATAAAGCTCTTCTCTATAGATGCTGTCATGGGCGGCCATGAAATCGATAAAGAGGTGGTGAGTATCGATTTGGAATTCTTGGGTTTTCTCCAGGATCTGCCGAAGTGTGAAGATGTGATCGATGGTGTACTTTCCTGGCCTGAAACCGCACTGATAGGGTCCAATCAGGCTGTTGATACAATGTTTCAGGCGTTCAAACAATATCGCAGAAAAGATCTTGTATGCGATGTAGAGGAGACTGATGCCTCTATAATTGGCACAGTTGAGGGGGTCTCCTTTCTTGTCTTCCTTCGCCTTCAATACAACATTTTTTATCGCCGGCAGCTGTTACATTATTATGTCCCCGAAAATGCCTAAAAAATGTTCTTAGAACTTATTAGATGTTTTATTACGGATCTTTTTATGGATACTTGTAGCCCGTGCCACGAGTTATACCCGACTCCATGCTTCTCTATGGTTACGTGCTAAAAAAAAACCCTCCGATTACTCTGTCCTGTTGTTGCCTTGCGGCACCACCAGTCGAGGCATTCCTTGGCAGGGGCAGATTTAACATTTCGTCACTACTTTTTAGTTGCCAGGGATGGCAGACCTTCGTCTCTCGCGTTTCTCATTGCTCGTTCCTCTATACGCAATTGCTGCATCATACTCGTGATTACTTCATTTGCAGTCTCCCAGCCTTCGCTCCTCATCAACATGAATGAGCTCAGGTTTCTTGCGGTCACTTGCCCGCCAATTGCTCTTTCAAGGATGTTCCTGGCCTTGGTATCATTTTATCATTCCATCAGTACATGCTCTGCCTTCTGCACTTTTCCTTCACAGTGCTGGCAGAATGGGTCATGTGCGTGCTTGTACTTGTAGAGATACTCCCGGAAGGATCCGTGTTCCGATAGAAATAGCATTAGGTAGTAGTTCACCTCCCCGTGCTTTCTGGTAATCCATTCATCAACTTTGGGGATCAATTTTTATGTCCATTACCCTTTGGCTGTAATGTTCCACCTATGTTGCCATTCTGCTTTTATAGATTCTATAGCTGTTTTTCCGTCATCGTGCTCGTTTTCGCGTAGGGCCACAGTCTTCTTTGCGTCTAGATCGATAGGCATTCGGGGTGATATTACACTTATCGCATCCGCTGATACGGTTCTAAAGGCGCAGCATACCCTTAAAGATGCGATTCTATGCGCCGAGTTCATCGTTTTAATGTATGACTTACGATGCATCACTGATGTCCATATTGGGGCCGCATACAGGAGTATTGACCTACTCACGGTTGTTAAGAGATTTCTGATTGGCTTCCTTGGTCCCCAAATATTTGGCATTAGTCTGCCTAGTGCTGCTACTGCCCAGGAGGCCTTCTCGTCTGCGTACATTAGGTGGTCCCTGAAGCTAAGTCTGTGATCCAGCAACACTACCAGGAATTTCATGTACGGCTTCGATTCGCCAGTTTGCTCACCGACCTGTATGGTTAGGTGCTCCACTTTTGTACGGCTGTTTATGAGAACGGCTTCGGTTTTGTGGTCCGGTACGGACCTTAGCAAAAGTAGAATGTGTTTTCATAGATATCACTGTTGCTGCTGCATCTTTTTTATTCTTCTCGCAGCACGGGTAGATGTTGGAACAGTATGAGTCAAATGTATTACTGCGTAGCTTACGCATTCTATCATATCTTTGGCAAGGAAACTATTTTCTAACCAATTTACCTATCCATTCGTTTCCTGAGGTTCGAATGTGTTCTTAGGTTTGAAAGAGTTCTAAAGGCCGTTTAACTATCTAAACAGATTGTCTGGGCTTGCCAAGCTCAAGAGTATAGTAACAACTTTCAATTGAAACATTTCTGAAGTGCATACTATTTTTCTTATTCGTATACATTTCTATTCAACAATTTGATTCGAAAATTCGGATTTTTAAATCATTCGTAAACGACGGCTCATTCGCACACTTTCATCATGAGCAGCGGGGCTCTTGGTATTTGGCAATCGCAGCTACTCTATTCGGAGATCACGAACAATGAAACGCTTTTAGAGGCTCGGTACAGAGCTCATTGTTCGGGGTGATGGACCTTCGAGAAATCATTTTTTTCCTAAAAAATATTAACCAAAAGTGTAACGCCAAGAGAACTATGATCATGGAGTAAAATTTCGTAGTTTCGTCAATAGGTATGACGGTAATCATTCATTGCTAGTATCTATCAAGACCTTGATCGATTACAGGGTATAAGGAAGAATGACAGGAATTTGGCAAGAACCATCGATTTTTTATAACATTTTCACAAAAATAGTAAAAAAATACAAAATGGAAAAAAGAATTTAAAAAGATTCGAAAATCGTCCTCAATTATCAAGTTTCAATAAAATCGATCATCATCGCTAGCTATTCTCTGAGGTCTACCACTTTTGAGTGAATTCGACGGCACTGTGCTTGTTGAGAAGAATTCTGAGTTAAATTTTTATGGGGCTGCTTACTGGATGCTGTGTGAGACTGCTGGTGCCAACTCGTCGAACGAAGCGAGTTCTCTCTCCTAACACTGTCGAATGCGGAGATTGCCAATGTTGGGAATTATCGATTTTCCTATTCTGCTGGCTGCCTGACTGTGGATATGATGTGAACAAAAGCAAGAATAATAACAACAACAACAACGAACGACGACAGCATCAACGAACGACTACCATCTTAAATGCGAATAAAAGTTTTATTGTACGCCCTGGAATCTGTGTGCGTTGAACTTTCAGTTTTAGGGTGGTAGCGAAACGAAGTGGTAGTAGTTTTTGGTCACAGATACAGAGCGTTGGTAACACAAAAAAAGAAAAAAAAAAGTGTATACAGGGGATGTGTTCTCATCTGTTAACAAATTAAAAGCGAAAAATCTCAAGACACTGCATAATTTTATTCCTAATATAATAATAGAGACAACAAACAAATTAGCGGAAATTCCATAGCACATTTGGAATTCGTCTAAAGTGGTGTATCTATAGAATACGACTAGTGGTGGCAGATTGTTATGCACGTTTTTTAACGTGCTACCGCTGCGTATTCTATTTTTAAGTGTCGTCGTGTATCTGAATGCTGCATTCGAGATGGCATTCGCAAGGCATAACATCGAGAAGCATCGTCTAATTGAGATGGTCCGTCTTAATCCGATTCTATGGGATTGTCGGATACCGCACTATAAGAGTTCGGATAAGAAAAAGGACATGAAGTGGTCTGAACTAGGACGAACGTTTAATGTATCCGGGGAGCGTGTACAGAGAACATTCACATCGCTGAGAGAGATATTTCGGCGTGAATTAAACAATGAGAAACTACTGGGAGATCGTTTCACCCCGAAATGGGAGTACTATGATGCGATGAGTTTCCTCAAGGCTGTGATACGAGAGAGAAAGTGAGTATCTATGTACATTGTATTGTATTTGATTATTTGTTGACAAAATTAGATTTAAAAAATGCACATTACGAGTAGAACAAAACAATCCGTAGCCTGTTTGCATGTCTGGTCTGTTTTATCGGATGCCATTGTGTAGGCATAAGTCAATAGAATTTGATTCAGTGATTTGAAATATTGAGTAAACAGATTCGCGCGGCATAAATCGCTAATCGATGTAAACAAATGTTTTCCATGCTATAGGGGGAAATACAATTTTTTAATGCAAACAGTGATTGATATTACAGCGGCCAAAGCAGACATTTAGGGCGAGGGAGTGATATGGTTTTTGGTGTGAAGTGTTTGTACGCCTATTGGGGGGATTTATGGTATTTAGGTTTTAATTTTAAAGCAGAAATGTATTGTCAGCTGTTTAATGAATTCTTCAGCTAATTTAGATTATTCAAAGGCGTTTTAGTACCTAGCCTAAGGCAGAACTGCCAATTGCCTTGTTATTCAAATTATAATAGCTTCCAAGACAGGTACCATCGGTTCAATGTTACCTTATGATTCCCAGACGCTGAGATATACTCAAGCTCAAGAAAGCTTAAGACAGTCCTAATTCCTTGTCGAGTTTTAGGACGGATGTTCCAATAGACAGGGACACACCCCCTGTCGCCCGGTGCGAAACCACCACATCTTGCTTTTTTTTTCCTAGGGGATAGTGGAAAAACTGGTCTTTAGCATGACCAACCTCAGATGGGAAAACGGCTCAACGTGTCACATTTCGAGACGGATCTGGATTAAGCTGGACCAAAAACGTAGTGACGAGCTGGTCAAGCTAAAGCGAACCCAGATCAGCTGCGTTGTCGGTATTCTCACTGGACACTCTCTTATAGGCCAACACGCCAAAAGACTTGGTGTCTTCTCCAACGACTTCTGCAGAAGCTGTAGGGACGAGGAGGAGGAGGAAACCATCCTTCAGCTCCTATGTTTTGTCCAGCCCTGTCGCATAAAAGAATGCTCCATCTAGAGTCCTTAACGACCTCGGCGATCTGGCGTCCTTAGACGTTATGAGGATCCACCGCTTTATCATAAGCTCCGGTTGGTTTTGTTAGTCCCTGAGTGGCCTAATGGTTGCTCCATGATATCACAAAGGACTTTCACTGGTCAAAGTGCGTCTGCACTCTCGTGTGGACAGCCAACCTAACCTAACTTAACCTAGTGGAAAAACGCTAATACGCACGATGAACAGGCCCGCTCTGTCTCAAGTAGTGTGAGACTCCTAAAAAAAAAAAAATATTTGGCGCAACAGTTCTTTAAGTGCCAGGGCCTAGCTTCTTGCAACCACTCATGTTGCGTGTGTTATATTTTCCACATGAATGGAAGGGACCTACAGTTTAGAGCCGAATCCGAATGGCGATTTGAGAAGCTTTTTCGTGACAACAATACTCTCGAATGTTTGTCAGACACTCGCGAGAGGTGGGACCGAAAAAACTTTTTGGTGTTTTCTGGGATTCGAACTTGGAACTTCATGCGTAGTGATCCGACACACTAACCACTTATGCCACGGCGCCCGCTCCTACTCACTAAAAAACCACCTTTAACCTCTTTTCAACCTGACACCATCAACTCCGGATCCGCTTTAGCATTACTTCAGAGTGACGTCGTTTTCTTTCCCCTCTGGGAACAGTCTTTTTCATTTATCTCCTGATGCGGTTTTATAGTATCTTGCCGGTAAGGCTTTCATAAAGTTGTTAAGCTTACTGAGGGTATGTTCATTTCCTCCTCTCTCTTTTTCGATCGGAGTACCTTCTGAATGAATAAAGATATCTTATTCCACATGTCGATACTCGAGACTAACTTGCTTACGCCATTTTCTGGGGGAAAAGTTGTTTATCTCCGACTCCAGGCTATTCCTTTCTACTTCCCACCTGTTACAGGTGAAAAAGGTAGGATGCGCATCGTGTTCCAAAGAGTCTCCATATTGGCAGACTGCACTCTCTACTTTTCCCATCTTGTGCAGGTACCGGTTGAAGTAACTATGTCCGGTAAGGAACTGGTTGATATAATAATTCACTTCACCGTGCTCCCGCTCTGACCATGCAGCAATGTCTCTGATCAACCGGTAGGTCCATCTTCCCCTCGTTTTAGCGTTCCACCTGTTTTGCAACTTCTGCTCGTGAGTTGCTTCGGTTCTGTAGCTGCGGTTTCCGCTCCTATTTTCGACGTCTTGTTGTGGACGTACTTCCTTTCTGCTGCTAGAAGATCAACGGGCGTCACTTCAGCAACTATAAGGACGGCCGGTTCAGACGCTGTGAGGAAAGAGCTTGATACTTGGAGAGCCCCTCTTCTCTGTAATGCTGCCGTTCGCTTCCTGTATTTTTTCTGATTGAGTGCGTCAGCCCAAATCTTGCAACCATACAGGAGTATAGAGTGCGTAGTCGACTGAATTTTGGGACCCGACCTATGGAATATCTCCCACGATGAGATTCTACGCATGGAGATGCCGGAAGACACCTTCTTGGTCGGTTATGCAGATGATATTGCTGCAGTCATCATTGCAAGGGACACCGAGGATGCCCAAAGAAAGTTACGAGGCGGGTGCATCCCTGGATGGAAAACCACGAATTAAGCCTAGCGATTTAAAAGCGGAGATACTGTTGCTGACAGAGAGATGAATTTCTACCACATCTTGCTATAGGCTCCACGGAATAGTCGCAATTACATTTCGGAGCTTGGTAGATAGACCGGTGCAACAACGGGTGGGACCTAAAGCCATGATGCTACTTAATCGGATAAAATATTCCGAAGGTAAACTCGTTCCCCATTCGGATCGCCGAGGGGGCTATCTCAAGGAGTACAACATACAACTGCCAATCTATAGCAATCACCTGGACTCTTCTGTCCCGCTAAGGTACTGACCAACCAAAATATCGGTAGGCCTCTCGATTTTGGATCACTCGGTTACTGAGGCCAATGAAATGCCGATGTCGTCGCATTTATGTGATCCAGGCCTGCCGCTCCTGCCTCGCGATGTGTTTGGAATGTTCATTGATATTGCCTTTTTAACAAGGTTCAAATAATCTCTTCTTTGAACGTGGCAATATGCTCTATTTTTCGTACGATAGTTTGCTTGAAGTGAAGGCTTCCACGGATCTTCGAACTTCTTATTCGATCAAGCTTTGTAACTCCTGCTGTCATGCGAAGCATCTTCATCTCAGCTGCCGTTGATTTACTCTCATATCTTTTGTACATCGTCCAACATTGTGAACCGTATGCGAGCGCTGGACGCACAACTGCGGTGTATAGCCTACCTTTCAACATAGGTTACATTCTTCGGTCACAGAAGATAGCGGAGTTTCCTCGCCACATCATCCACCCTACGCTAACGCAATGGTTGATATCGTCGTCACAGGTTGCTTTGCTATTGAACATAGATCCAAGATATTTGAAGTTTTCGCACTTGGGAAGCACTGTTCCATTCAAATAAATGTCTGGAATAGGCCTGAGTGGATCAGAGAACTGGCAGCATAAGTACTCGATCTTTTTTGAACTAATGCGATACCCATTTCCCTCCAGAGCGTTCACCCACACATCAAGTGCTCGTTGCAGGGATGTGGGATCCTCACTTATGATGGCTCCACCGTCAGCAAAGAATAACCGATGTACCTTGGGGTCCGCTACTTTACCTTCAAGCAGATAGTCAAGGACTGTAATAAAGAGCAAAAGACTTAGGACGCTTCCCTGGTGCACCTCGACTTTGATTGGGAACTCTTCGGTTACTCCAGCGGGGCATCTTACTCTTGTCTTTGCTATGCATAGGTTTCTTGAACCCCACGATGCCTTAGCGGTTGTCTGTTGAATGCCTTCTCAAAGCCAAATAATAAATATGCAAATCCTTTAAGGAATAACGATGTTTTTCCATTATGATCCTATACTTTGGATTGCATCTGTGGTTGATTTACCCGAGACAAACCCCCACTGATCATCAGATAGCCGTATTATTTTTCACAGTCAGGGAGAATTTAACTTTTCCTCCATTGATTCGGCATTGGATCACCTTTCATAAATTTGGAGATGAGAAGCCCGAGCCATCTGAACCTGATGTCTACCATCTTTTTTCAGAACTCAGAGGGCATCTCGTCTGGTCCAACCGCTTTTCGTTTTTTGGAGTATTTGACCGCCTCACTAACTTCTTCGACTGTAATGTCGGGTATTTCTTCACAGTTATGGGTGGCTCTTGGAAAGTATAGCCGGGGAAACTGTTCATTTAAAAGTTCTTCACAATACTGCCGCCACCTCTGCAGAATTTTGTCGTCATCCACAAGAAGCTGGCCATGAGCATTCTTAATGAACTTTGGCGAACGAATCTCCTAAGCAGGGCGGCTATTTTGAAGATGGCTGCGCTCTTGTTCATATTGTGTCTTCGTGGCTCCTGGATAGCCTGGTTTGCATCAGCAACCGGGGAAGATATTTTCTCAGCTCCTGATACAGACCCTCCGTACTCTCTGCTTGAAGCTGGGCGCAGTTCTTCTTCGCTTTTTTTGCAACATATGTATTCTACATCGAGGCGAGCTTTTTCGTCTCTATTATTAGAGGGGCACTTTGACCAAGCTTTGAAAGAAGCTTTCTTCTCATTTATAATTTCTTTAGCTTCATCACCCTACCACCATGTTTCTTTGGCGTGTTGGTGGTGGCCTTTTGAAGCTCCTAGCAGTGAACCCTTCAGATCAGTTACTTTAAATTATATGGCCCACAATGACCAACAGTTCTGGTTTTGGTTAAGTGTCCTAAAAAATGGAGCTGCTCTTTTCTTTTCACAGTTCTCCCTGCACAAAGCTATAGGTATTGTCACACTGTTCTCTGACAGAGTACTTATTTTAAAATATGTAGATTTATACATAAAATTAAACCACATATTATACATATACTCTTAACTGTGACAATGTTTTTTTCATTTCAGAACCCGAGATCGGTTCAGGCCAGAATTCAAACACATGAGCAAAGAAATGATGGATGAATACGCCTACTTTACTCCACATTCGACCAGAAACTGCTTAAACTTGCAACCGGATGTCATTCTAAATGATTCACCTACTCCACCAATAAGGCCAGAAAATTCCACATCACGTTCGATCACCCCATCGATTTCCATCAAAGAAGAAATAACCGATCATGATGGTGACGATGAAGGCAATGGCGAATCATCAAGGAGACGCTCTCGCCGTAAAAATACTCAAGCCATACCAAATCAAAGCAATCTTGCTGCGGCTTCACCTGAACCAGAAGCTTCTGCATCAAGTATCCAAAGACAAAGTACCAAAACTAATGGATCTTCCTATAATTGTGCCAAAAATATTCAAGAAGAAGAGGAAGATGACTCCACCACGGTAATCCGACAAACACCTCGTGAGATTCTTTACACAAAATTTGGAGAATTTCTGTCGGCCCGACTGAATACATTAAATGAGACTGTTGCCAATGATTTAATGAATCGAATTTTATTGTTAATCGCTGAAAATTAATAGAGATATATGTTTATTTGTGTAGTGCCATAGATAGAGTGCTTTTTGTATTTCGAAAGTGGTAGCATGAGATTGAAAGTGACAGAAACAGGGTTGTTATGAGGATGCCTAAGGTGGGAGCTGTCAAATAAAAAAATCCAAAAACAGCTGGCAAGGAATATTTTGATGTTGCTATCTTGTGTAATCCGTCCATTCAGCATATAGACTACTTTTTGGGGTATTTTCTTCAAAAAGAAAAAAAAAAAAACAGATTTGAATGAAATCCCCGAAAAGTCAAAGAAAATCGCATTTCAGTAGAAAGTTTATGTATCAAAACTTTACGCCCACTTTAATGGGGTATACTAAAAACTACGAGGGATTGCGTATCATAAGATTCGACTCGGATTGTAACCCTTTTTTTTTTGGCTTCCTTTTTAATTGCACTAATGGCTATAGACCAAGTATTGTACTCACTCGAATCATTAAAAGAGTTGAACTCCGATTGTCCATCTGTCCGTATGTCATTGTTGTTGAAGAAGCCTCTGTTGCAGATGCGAATGTAGACGAGTTGACGAAGTGTAGGGTTAGGTTAGGTATGTGGGCTAGCAGGGCGAAACGCTCTCTGCCACACTCAGGTCAGCGTTGACCCATTGTGATACCCATAGGGGAAAAAGTAACCCCTTACCCATTGAGGCCTAGTGAAAACCGACGAAAAATCAAAACAAACTCAATCGCTTACTTCGTTTCTGCATACAAACTACCCTGATGATTTGATGAAGTTCAGCATCTTTCCTGTCGAAACATCGGAGAGCTCCTTGAGATCCTGGAAGAACTATTTACCCAGGAACTTTTTCCTGGAGTGTTGAAAACCCGGACAGTGGCACAGGAAGTGGGTAGTGCCCTTAAAAACTTCCTCGTCACCACAACCTCTACAGAGTTCCTCCTCCGCCAGGCGTAGTTTCTACAAGTGGTACCACCGAGTATTGTGCTTCGTGATGATGCCCACGAGGGTAGAAAGGGATTTCCTATCTTTCTGAGTCATTCTCTTGGTCCTTGCTTTGTCGAAGGATGGCCATAGCTTACTAGTGGTGGCACAAGTTCCCATGGAGGTCCATCTTGTGTTTGCCTCTCTAATGGCTTTATTCCCTGCAACGAGCTTGAGTGTGCAAGGCGGAATACACACAGGAGGGTCAACTTGTTCTAGTAGGGCTGCTGAGCTGATCCTTGCTAGTTCGTCGGCTTTCTCATTGCCTGGGATACCGTCGTGTCCAGGGACCCAGAAGAGCGATGACGAGGTGTAAGTGCACTGCGACCTACATAGATCTATTGTGCCCTGCTGCCTTGAACTCTGATCGAAGAGATCGATGGCGTATTATGTAGAGCAGTTGATTTGATAGGTAGGTAGGTAGGTAGGAGTGGTTGTGTCGGCAAACCATGCCGATACTTAATTAACGCAGAAGCGCCGTTTTATTACCACAGCTCAAGTGACCTAACGGATGTTAACGACTAGGGGAAAGAAGAAGAAAAAGGGGGTAAGGATTATTCAAATCCACCCCGTTGCATTGAGGAAGCTGATAATATCCCCAAATGCTAATCTCCGCTAGCTCTATAAGGTTGTCGAAAAAGAGTTTACCTAAAGCCGGACACTTGCAGAGGAAGTGTAAGATTGTTTCTATGTCATCAGCAGTATTGCAGCTGCGACAGTGTGCATTAAATGCAATGCCTATTCTGGCCGCATGAACCCCGATGGGCCAGTGGCCAGTACTAACTGCCAGAGTTCTTGCGATATCTGTACGGTGTCTGTTTAGTAAATCTTGCGTTCTTTTCAGGGAGTATTTGGGCCACATCTGCCTGAAGATGACACAGTTCCGCGCCCCCTGCCATCTGCTATCCGCCTTTAGCAGATAGTGCGCGAAGATGCCTCCCTTATGTTGATTTGATAATTCAAAGTACCTGAAATGGCTCAAGCGAATACACAGATCTCCTCGATAAGAGGTAAACTCCCATGTATTTATTTCTTAAAGAAGTATTACGTATACCATATAATAAACAAGTATCTTCTTCACCATAACGACAGTATTGTATTGCCTAGAGTACGAAGAGCTTTCCCTGCTACAGTTCTTGTTCTTGCTTGTTTGTGTAGTATAGGGTAGAAAAGCCGACCATCAAGAAAAACACAATTTAAAACAAAGGCCGTACCAGATAATGCAGCTTTTTATTTTTTTTTTATGAAAATTGAATTTTTCATAAAAAAAAAATCATTTGAATGTCCTTAACGAGTTTGTGTGATGGTCCGGCCACAAATGGTTCAGATCTCAATGGAGCCTCTTTTATCTCAGCGTTAACCTTCCATCACATCCCTGTTTATAGTTCATTAAAATTATTTCCGCTGTCAAATTCCTGTCACAAGCTTACGACTCTCAGAAAATAAAAAAAAAAAAAGTAGAAAATGATAACCTAGCTTCTATGAAGACATTAGCAAATTTATGACCAATCCACGAGGATACCCTGCCATAGCTGCATCCTTTCGCGTTACAATTAAAATGCATCGCATACAACACCACAATCACCCTATTAAATTCCTTTTGACAGATACACCGGTTGCAGTAGTAGAACTACTGAACCCACAGGCTAAACAGTTTCCTTTATTTTATTCAGTGCACGTTGTCCTTTAGGTCCTTTTTTTTTACGAGGCAGTTTTGTGTTAGGAAAAACGAACTTTATAGAAGTCATTACTCTGTCTGCATCGTAAAAGAAATTATGACAAAACCGTTGGGTGTCTGGTTGCAGTTACACCTTTAGGTGAGGATATAAATAAGGTTAGTTTCCCAAATGCCTTCTGGGGGGCTAACATGACTAAAAATTTATGGTGTCAGGAACTACTCGTACCGTTGGGTTTGTAAATTTCCCATAATCAATATATCGTAAATAGATACTTGTTTGGGGAAGTACATTAAATATAGCCGAAGTAGGAGATACAAGTTTAGAGTTGCCAGATGAGTTAGGATTAACAATCTTTTGTTGAATCATTGCACTGTATATAATACAATAAGTCTAAGAATTTGAATTTTTAGCAAACGGGCTGAGAGAGTGCTGTAGTAGAGCAGAAGCATTGTGATGCTTACTGTGACATGTACGCTTGACCAAGATAGATTGACTACGGATTTCTGACGCAATAATGATGTACGCTTCCAAATTTATGAGGGGTGATCCAAAACCGAACCAATGAAGGGAAAGTATACATACAACGACCGTTGAACGGGTATTACAGTTCTGTAAGTCGAATCGTCACGGGATCAAACAATGTGTTCGATTTATGGAATGTTCGAGTTATGGAGCATTTAAAAATCAACGAGACTGGAGCAGCGAATCCGATAAATACCAATTCAAACAACACACAATTTAATGGTACACGGCCGGATCGAAAACATCTACTGGCACTGGGGCAGGAGTGTACGGGCCCAGGACTAGATACTCAGAATTACTGGGAATATTCCCCAGTATATTTCAAGCAGAGCGCCGTGGCGTAAGTGGTTAGTGTGTTGGATCACTACGCATGAGCTTCCAAGTTCGAATCCAAAAAGCTTCTCAAATCGCCGTTCGGATTCGGCACTAAACTGTAGGTCCCTTCCATTCGTGTGAAAAATATAACGCACACAACATGAGTGGTTGCGAGAAGCTAGGCCCTGGCACTTAAGGAGCTGTTGCGCCAAATATTTATTTATTTACTTATTTTGTTTTTATATTTCAAGCAGAAGTTCACGCGATCCAAAGATGCGCGCAATTCAACCTAGACAGGACATATCGTGGGCAGGACATCGCAATACTGTCAGACAGCCACTATTAATGCACTGACCTCGCACGAGATCAGATCCAAACTGGTATGGCAATGCCTGACCAGAATCAATAAACTGGGAGAAGCAAACAAAGTAACTCTCCACTGGATACCAGGACATGTAGGAGTGGAGGGGAACGAAGCACCTGATGAACTAGCTAGAAACGGATCAGATACGCCGTTCATTGGACCAGAACCCTTTTGTTCGATAGGACCCCACAAAATACGGGAAGACTTAAGGAAAGAGGAAGAGAACAAATGGGCCAAACATTGGGACGATATCCCCCAATTAAGACAGGCAAAATAACTTCTGGGGAAATACAACCAGAGTTAGAGTCTTCGAATCTAACCCCGAGGGACGACGCAGTAGAGGGAATCATCGCCGTAGCTGGCGCGCACAAGTTCAAGGGGACCTCGACCAACTTGGAGTGCGCAACTGGAGGCAATTAGCTAAAGACCGAGCTAAATGGAGAGGCTTGTTGGTTGAGGCCCAGGTTCACCCCGAACTGTAGAGCCACCAAAGTAAGTAAAGGAAATACAACCAGAACAGAAGCAAAGCCTGCTAAAGAGTTAGTGAGAATCGACTCTTGGCAGGCATGTTAACGGGTCACTGCAGACTCAAGGAGCACCTTACGAAACTGGGAATAGAGGAAGACGGACACTGCAGATTCTGCAGGGACTTCGCGGAAACACCAACGCACTTTCTTATGGAATGCGAAGCACTGATCCACAAAAGAAGAAATCACCTAGGTGCCTACCTCCTATTAGTAATGGATTTACCTTCGCTGGGTCCATTGAAGATACTCCGGTTTGCTGTAGCAGCTGGACTGGAGGAAATGCTCTAGACCGAGTATATCATCGGCTAGAGCCGTAGTATGGGGGCACAATAGATCTTTTAAAGGTCGCAGTGCACTTGCACCTCACTATTATATACATCTGAACGTTACTATTGCATTATCTGCAGAAGACTGGTAGGGTGATCGAGGTTCGAATCGCGTTTTTGGCACATGCATTTTTTTGATGATTTTTTTATTTTATTATATACATCTACATCTACATCCAAAGATTAGATTACACATGCTCAGTTCTGTAACTTAAGGATGTTCGACTTACGGAGGTCTGACTGTATTTCATTTCATTCGAAAGACAAGATGATCATGGACAAAAGTAAGATGCTCCGTTGGAGTAACTGAAGAGTTCCCAATCAAAGTCGGGGTACACCAGTGAAGCGTCTTGAGCCCTTTACTCTTTATTGCAGTCTTGACCCAAAGTGCTGACGATGGAGGTATCATAAATGAGGTCCCTGTAACGAGCACTTGACGTATGGGTGGACGTTTTGAAGAGAAATGCTCAGGGCAGGGGCGGATGGGAAAAGGGGGAGAGTAGAAGTAGGTTGTAATGATTAGGAAATACGGAGGTTGGTAGATTGTTCCACAAACGTGTTGCTCGGCTTATAAACGAACCTCTATATTTGACAGTACCTCCAAAGTTGGGATTGAGGGTGAACTGACGTGCATTCGAAGCATGACGCGTATTACGGGTGAAGTTTTGAAGGGGAGGAATGCAACTGGGTATTTCCCAGGAACAGTTTTTTTATAAATAGCGATAAAATAGGGAAAGACACGAGACATTTCTACGATGTTCAAGTGAGACTATGGAGTTCACAATGCCTCTATCACCTATCAGTTTTAACGTGCGATTCTGTACTCTATCTAGAATGCGCAGAAAGGTCTTGGGTGCACCAGACCAGATGTGGGCGTTATATTCCAGCTTTGGGCGGATGAATGCCTTATAGGTGGAGGCCAGATCAGACGGGGTAAAATATTTCTTGCAACGCTTAAGGAACCCTAGACATTTTGCAGCATTTTTGGCGACTTCGAATATGTGATCGTTCCATCGAAGACGGTTATTGATGCACATACCGAGAATGGCAAGTCTTTCGGATTCAGCGATACAAGTACCATTCATGGATAATGGTTGAGGGTCTTGGTTTCGCTTGAGAGACAAAAGACAGCATTGAGTTTTGGATGCATTAAATTCCACTCTATGGATTGAACCCCATTTGGTTATGCTGTCCAGGTCGGAATTTAATGTGTTTAACATACGTTGTCGTTCCTCTTCTACGGCCGGAGAGCTGGGACGTGAGTTAGGGAACGAATATGAAAAACTGAGGTTACTGTTATCAGCGAAGGAATGGATTGGATTAGTCTGCTACAGACAATAGGTCATTTATAAAAAGGAGAAAGAGAGTTGGAGACAAAACTGAGCCCTGGGGAACACCAACATTTATATGGTGGATTGCAGACTTGAAGCCGTCCAAGACAAGCTGTATTGAAGAGAAACTCATCGATGCCATATGCACACCTTTTCGCCAAAAGAGCTTGATGCCAAACTCTGTGAAATGCCTTAGAAATATCGAGGGCAATCATCTTTGTTTCGCCAAAGTGATGGAGAGATTGGAACCACTTCTCGGTGAGATATGCCATCAAATCACCAGTGGACATGATGCTTCAAAACCATACTGCCGGTCATTGAGGAGTTTTCGTGAATAAAGATGAGATGAGCTAACAATTTATCAGCGTTTCCATGACCTTGGAAAGAAGGGAAGTAAGTGCAATGTGCCCAGGTGACATATCCCCAGCGCAGCACGCTTATACGAATGTAAAAGCGTAGAGACAGCGCTGCACTGTGTTGTCGGCTCAATAGAAAAATCACTGAAAAACAAAGAATATACACTTGCCGCTTTCCTGGAGAAGGAAGGAGCCTTCCTTCCTGGAGAAGGAAGGAGCCTTTAACAATGTCAAAACGGACGCGGTCAATAGAACTCTAACGAACCTTAATATTCACAATTCCGTGATAAAATGGATCGTCAATATGCTAAAGGAAAGACATATCAAAGTTGAGCTTGGAGGTACTAAGCTTGAAGTATATGCCTCAAGAGGCACCCCTCAAGGAGGGTTTATATTCCCACTACTGTGGGTAATTGTCCTGAACGAAGTCCTTCTTAAACTGAGAAACAGCAGCGTCAAGGCCATAGCATATGCGGACGATGTTGTGCTGCTAGCAACAGGGAAATTTCTCCCGACCCTGAGCGAACAAATCGAAGGGGCGCTGGAAATCATTGACCCCTGGACGGAGAGATGTGGGCCGGCGGTTAATCCCCAGACGACAGAGTTAGTACTATTCACTAACAAAAGAATAATTCCACAATTCGTAACTCCTTCCGTAAGGGTTACTCCCCTGAGTATCTCCAGTAGTGCGAGATACCTTGGCCGGGTGCTCGACAGGAAACTGAACTGGAGACTAAACATCAACGAAAGAGTCAAAAAAGCCACGATAGCTTTTTACTCGTGCAATAGAATATTCGGGAAGACTTGGGGACCGAACCCCAAAATCATCCTATGGATGTATACAGCTATACTAAGGCCAATACTAACGTATGGCAGCCTTGTATGGTGGCAGGCACCCAACAAAATAAACAACCTAGCTGCTATCACAAAAGTACAAAGACTAGCGTGCATCGCCACAACCAGTGCGATGAGAACGACACCTACAGCCGGACTCGAGGCCATTCTCAATCTGCTTCCGCTAGACATCTTTATACAAGTATCGGCGGCTCATAGTGCCGTAAGATTAAGCCAAACAGATAGCTGGAGACCAAATGCAATGGGTCACACCACGATCCTGCAGAGATATCTAGGCAGTGTATGTAATACAGACTGCTTAACGCCATGACTAGACTTCACAAGACCATTTTCTAGCACCTATCCGAGCAGGGAAGACTGGAAAAATGACAGAACGCCTAACGAGCGATCCTTAGCTGTTTACACCGATGGATCCAAAATGGAAATATGTAGGTGTAGGCGCAGGCATCTTCTCTGAAACGCTTGGTCTCTCCATGTCAGCTCGGCTTCCGAACTACAGCAGCGTTTTCCAGGCGGAGGTCCTAGCAGTTACAATAGCAGCTCGTGAGACTGCAATGAGGGCAATACCACGAGAGGATATCACCTTTTTCATCGACAGCCAGGTGGCGATAAAAGCAATATCTGCTATAGAAATAAAATCGAAGCTAGTGAAGTGTTGTAGAGAAGAGCTCAAGGTTCTTGGAATACAGCACGAGGTAAAGCTCTGCTGGGTCCCTGGTCATGAAGGCATACCAGGGAATGAGAGAGAGCCGATGAACTGGCTAGAGGAGACTCAGCACTAAGCTCGGACCACTCCGACCCCTCGGTGTACATCCCGCCTTGCGCCCTTAAGCTCGAAGCAGGAAACAAAGCCATAACGGAGGCTAACAATAGGTGGACCTCTGTAGATAGTTGTGTCACCACGAGGAAGCTGTGGCCTGCATTTGATAGAGTAAGAACCAATAGACTCATACAGAAGCGTAGAAAATCCTTCCTTACTCTAGTAGGAGTCATTACAGGGCATAATACCATGCTGTACCACATGAAAAAAACCACGTTTGAGTAACAAAGACCTTTGTAGAGGCTGCGGCGACGAGGAGGCTCAGGAGGACACAGCCCACTTTCTCTGTCATTGCCCAGGCCTCTATCATTTGAGAAAAAAGATCCTTGGACAACACTTCTTTGAGGATCTAGAAGAGTTGTCCAACAGATCAATAAATGACATCGCAAACTTCATCAAATCCTCTGGATGGTTTGTATCTCGGGCACAGTAAGTACTAAATGTTTTCTTTAGAATATTTACAAAGACGGTATTTTTCCACGAGGAAGGGATTCTCTTTTCCATCCCCTTTCCCCCCATGGGTATCACAATGGGTCTATACTGACCTTAGTGTGGTGTGGACGTTTTCTATCCCCCTACACCAGCCCACTTACCTAACCTAACCTAAGTGCAATGGGTCGGTAATTGGACGGGTAAGAAGATTCGCCTTTTTTAGGAACGGGATGGACAAATGCTGTTTTCTATCTTCTCGGAAAGAGCCCTGAAAAGTAGGATAGACAGAAAAGCTTTCGCAAAGGTTTAACCAGCATGGAAGAACACCTCTTCAGAACTATGGTCGAGATACTATCCGGACCAGCGAATTTGTATATTTTGAGAGCTTTGAGTACTCCTGCAACTGTACGAGTGCGAAAGTGGACTTGTCCCATGGAAAATTCGACGCTCGCAAGTACAGGTGGAGACAAATCACTATCTGGCAGGGTGGAGTTCGTTGCGAAGTGAACAGCAAGTAGACTGGCCTTGTCTAAGGCGCTGACAACTTGAATGTCATTATAAATGAGCGTTGATATAGCAGTTGACGCAGAATTTTTTGATTTCAAATCATAACTTCGCCGAAATTGGAAGAAGGAGAACATAATGATGCAATCGAAGAAGCTAAATGGACCAAAGGAACAGCTAGGGCTTTACTGATGATAGTCCATTTCAAGCAAAGCTCTGGATTCTTGAGCGTTTCTCCCACTACGTCTATATGTTTTCATTTTTAAACATAACCACTCGAACTTAAAGTACGAAGCAAATCTATGCAAAAAAAAATCGAGTGCGAGTGAATTCCAAATGCAGTGCTAACGCAATCCGAATGGGAGCAGTGCCGATATAGTGCAAATGCAGGGCAAGTAAAATGCAATTGTAGTACAAATACCCCAGTCTGCAAAACCATTACCTCTGGTTACTCTATTGCTAGTACAGCATTCATAAAATAGTGCTGCACACGTAGTAACTCTTTCTGTGTGCAGAAAGGGGTGTCATCTGGTGTATCGGCCGAACTATCACGTACCCAGCCTATCAACACTTGTTCGTCGGGCTGATGTAGGTATAGTGTACAGCCCCCTTCGAGATGTGTTTACGATTTATCGATTTTGCTCTCATTAAAAATTCACAATCCATTAAAGGAATAAGTAACGAAACGCTGACGACAATTAAACCTACCTGCAAGGCACACGTAGCTATGTATCTATCATGGTACGGTGCATGCATCTGTAGCAAAAAAGCATACTGTTCACCCTACCTACTATTTGACGGAGTGGAAAACACGAGACGACAGAGATACAGTCAATCGGTCCATTCACATGCACATGCCACCGTTTATTGAAAGGACAATTTCAATCGTGATGGTTCTGATGATGACGAATCCTTTCAGAAGCACCATAGCAAAAGTTTACTTTGAGAAATTCGCTTGTCATGATGATGACGACGGCGAACGACTGGGGTGTGTGTAGTCTAGCTGAACAAGCGGCATTCGAGTTCGGGATAGTGAAACGAACTTCGATTATAGACCAGATTAAGTCTCACATCACAAACAGAGAGGATCCTTTTCGGATGCCAATTCAGCAGCATCTGCAATGAAATATTTCGAACAAGGATAAGAGTAAACTCGTGAATGCATCGTAGATACAGCGCCGCCGGAAATAAATTTATGAATGTGTCCTTAAGTGCTTTTGTCGATAGACATAAAGTTGGAAGGCAAGCAAAGGAAGATGCATCCATACTTCAGATAATTTTAAGTTTTTCTTTTTTTTTTAGAGGCTTCGTAGGCTAAAGGCTTTTGGTGAGCGTTAGAGTGGAGTTTTTCAAAGTTTCAAACAGTTGAAAGGCTTTTTTTTTGCTTGGTATCCTTTTTCATTTCAATCCTTTGTCGGAGTAATCTTCTCAGTAACAGTTGCAGGGAAGGATGGATGTGGTAGATTTTTTGTATGCTTCAAGCGGGAGATATTCATTAGTGAAGCTCTTCGGCTTTTATGGTGGTGATGGCTGGTATCCTTTGTGTTATTGTTGTTTGAAGTTGACGAACACAGGACTTTGATATATACTTTGCGCATCCGATGGATTCCGTGCAGGACATGTCACTAGCTATTCAAATTACAACCTTAACTCACAGGATAAAACGAAAATCACTTTGTATACTTAAAGACAAGTTAAACATGTAAATCGATAGATTTTTGAATAAAATATCCTGTTCGCCTTGTCCTACATTGAAAAGTTGGATATGCAAATTCCAAAGGGAACCTAGCTTTCACTTTCCCTGGCAACCTTAAAGTTCTACAAGTCAATTTTAAACACATTCTCTGGATATCCCCAAAGTACTCACACATACTTCAGCTTATTTGAATATGCTGTACTGTATGCCGGATAGAGAAGTCGGTACACTAGAGTATGCGATTCCCAAAGTTCTTATCACTCCTTCGGATTCGTTGTGTTGCTGCGACCTAGTACAGTAGCAGTAATTCTGCAGGAAAAGTGAATAAATGTGTCTCTCTGACATACTGGGGTAAGTAAACGTATGCTAGTTCGATCGCTCTTTCTTTAAGGACTGCGAGAAATATCCAGTTTTGTTCTTCCGGAAGAAACTCCTTAAAGAAGTCCAAAAAAGTCACAGTTCCTGTGTGGTACACTTCCAAATGGTTACTTATTGAAGGACTATACCAGAAGATGGATAAAGGACGAACACAAACGGACAGACGGACAGACACACACATGTGAGGGAGAGAAGAGCTTTATGCTAAATTATTCCATGCATAATGTAGTAGGATGGTGGCATAGAGAATTTCCGTTGTGTAAGCTGATGTTCCATGTGCTTGCACATGGCTTGAAGTGGTCCTTGCGTACGACAAGTTGAGTGGAAGTGTGGGAGACTAGCGGGATGGATCGTTGTATATGGAGTCTGCTGGAGGAGGGTTGAGGTGGAATAATCGAAATATTTTCTTGAAAATTTCGACAGTATGGGGTAAGTAAGAGCTAGAATTTTTTATTGAAGAAGATTTAGTGTTTACAAAGGTTAAAGGGCAGACGTTTAGGTTCTTCCAAAGAGAATGATTTAATATTTCGCATTCCGGGGAATGGTCGGTATATCGTTTAAATGGAGTCTTGTATTGCGGTTGGCTGTTGGAGCCATAACAGCATCCAGTCTGGCCGGTCAGCAAACTTCAAGTGAAGAAATGGAGTGATGTGAGGTTTCAATAAATATATAAGCAGATGTCTATTGGCTCCGACAATCCCAGAAAGTAGAGCAGCTGTTCAGTAGTTAATCTTCTTGCTAGGATTGAAAATGTCTATAATAGCGTTGATCGCTCTTATTTGTGGGACAAAGAACAATTGAATTGAGGTATAGATAAGCACGACAGATAGCGCTGAAGTGAGTTCTCATCGGCGCCATCTCATCTTCGAAACAAAAAGACAGTCTCGAGTTGAGTAAGTCCCTGCAAACCAAGAAAAGCTTTTACTATCAAACAGATTACGAATTTACAAGTGTTCATGCTAGCTGGCTTAGGTTAGGTTAGGTTATGTTGGCTGTCCACACGAGAGTGTAGACACACTTAGACCAGCGAAGGTCCTTTGTGATACCAGGATCAAACCATTAGGCCACTCAGGGACTAACAAAACCAACCGGAGCTTTTGACAAAGCGATGGATGCTCATGACGTCCAAGGATGCCAGATCGCAGAGGTCGTCAAGGAAGGGGGACCCTAGATGGAGCATTCTTTTATGCGACAGGGCTGGACATGTGCATAGGAGGTGAAGGATGGTTTCCTCCTCCTCCTCGTCCCTACAGCTTCTGCAGAAGTCATTGGAGAAGAGGCCAAGTCTTTTGGCGTGCTGGCCTATAAGACAGTGTCCAGTGAGAACACCGACAACGCAGCTGATTTGTGTACGCTTTAACTTGATCAGATCGGCACTACGTTTTTGATCCAGCTTAGGCCAGATCTGTCTCGAAATGTGACACGTTGAGCCGTTTCCCCATATAAGGTTGGTCGCGCTAATAGCGTTCAGCTTTAGTAGATACTTACATGTAGCGAGGGGCATACCCAGGGCTTGCCTTTCAGGCAAAATCCTTAGAGTGGTACCCTGTCTGGCGAGGTCGTCAACCCTGCAGTTACCTGGAATGTCTCTATGGCCCGGCACCCAGCATAGGTGAATGTTGAACTGCTCTGTCATCTCCATAAGAGATAGACGACAGTTTAAGGCAGCCTTTGAAGTGAAGGAGAACGATTCCAGGGACTTGATTGCCGCTTGGCTGTCAGTGAAAATGCTAATATCCCTGACAGATAATACATTACATTTCAGCCAGGACAGGGCTCCTTTAATCGCCATGATTTCCGCCTGGAAAACGCTACAATGATCGGGGAGGCGGAAAGAGATGCTCAGATTGAGCTGTTCGGAGAAAACACCACAACCCACCCCACCCTCCGTCTGCTAGCTGGCTTGATCTCGAGTAAAATGATGCTGAGATCGGACTATTCTTTGCCTTAGAGACAGAAGACATTGATACGCTGGGACTCCTGTTTTGTGCACGATAGCATGCACGTTGCCATTGAGTTCAATAAGACTCTTCTTCAGAAAAACAGGAGTCCATTTGTGAAACATGTGATTTTTTTCATCGCTCTGCTGCAATCTGTTCAAGAGCGTGTATTAGTTCTACTATGTCTACTTTTCTTAAGTCGTCTTAATAATTGTCTAGATTGAGAAAGTCCATACTCGATTGGCATTGTACTAGCTATACCCGCGGCTCCATGCTAATAAAAGTTGATTAACCACCCGCGTTTCAAGACTTATCATTATGCAGATGGCTTCAAGACCGAAAGTGGGGTGGGTTGTGGTGTCTTTTCCGAAAAGCTCAACCTGTGTATCTCTTTGAGCCTCCCAGATCAAGAAAGCCTTGCCCTGGTTGAAATGTAATGCAATATCTGTCAGTGATATTAGCATTTTCACTGACAGTCAAGCTGCAATCAAGTCCCTGGAATCGTGCTCCTTCACTTCAAAGCCCGCCTTAAATTGCCGTTTGTCTCTCATGGAGGTGATAGGGTTGTTCAATATTCACCTATGAGGGTGCCAGGTCACGGAGACATTCCAGGTAACTGCAAGGCTGAGGAGGTCTCCAGATAGGATTCTGCCGAAATAGGGGACCCTGAGTATTTTTTTTTTTTTTTTTTGGTTGAGAGGGGTAATCTTCCAAAGATGAAACTCAGTACGTCCTGAGTAACAGTGTGGGACTCTTACCCACTAAACCCCCCTCCCACGACCGCCCCATTCCCCGCGGAATCGCCGTCAAGCATTTCATCGCGGGGGGTTTTAGTCTGATGTATTCGACTAGTGCATGTTTGCATTTTCCTGTTCAGCGTTTATTGTATTTCGCCGGTCTGATTCTTTCCTTTATACGCATTGTGCTCCCAGCGACTGCGTCCCATGCCTCCTGGCTTTTGTGCATTTCGCCAACGATGTTTTCTTGCGTCAGTGGATGGCCGAGTTCACTCCTTAGTGCATTCCTTTCGTCGAGGAATCTTGGGCATTCAAAAAATATATGTTCTGCGTTTTCTATGCAGTCAGAGCAAAGCGGACAGTAAGGGCTATTATCGTGTCTATACTTATGTAAGTACGAATGAAAGCATCCATGGCCCGTTAGGAACTGCGTTAAGTAAAACTCAAGTTCTCCATGTTGCCTGTCGAACCATGCCTGGATTTGGTGTATGAGCCGATGGGTCCACCTGCCTTTCTCAGAAGCATTCCAGCGTTCTTGCCATTCTCTTAGGCTTTCTGCTCTATAGAGCCGGTTTTCGCTGTCCTCGTTTCTTTCTCTTCTTGCGGAGTACTGACGTTGCTATTCTATTGCCAGGATATCTATTGGGAGCATTCTCGCTACCACGCAGGCTTCATCGCTAGAAGTAGAGCGAAATGCGCAGCTAGCTATCAATGCACATATTCGATACACAGATGTGATATGTGATCTGTATGTTTTTATTGCCATGGCCCCGGCCCAAATTGGTGCGGCGTGTAGGATTATAGACGTAACCACTCTAGCCAGCAGTAACCTACGGATATGTCTTGGTCCTCCTATGTTGGGCATGATACGCGCGAGTGCAGCACTTGCTATTGCACCTTTTCGACCTTCATACTTAAGGTGATCTTTAAATGAAAGTCTCGTATCTATCATGATACCTAGGTAT
Organism: Brachypalpus laphriformis; assembly: GCA_945910035.1. Taxonomy (NCBI): domain Eukaryota; kingdom Metazoa; phylum Arthropoda; class Insecta; order Diptera; family Syrphidae; genus Brachypalpus; species Brachypalpus laphriformis. The sequence goes on from OX246756.1 coordinate 165,181,919, forward strand.
TTTATATGCGGTTTAGATGTAATTTCATGGCCGCCGACTATAATGGTGAGAGTTTCTACCTTCTTCCTTCTACTTATCAGGACTGCTTCAGTTTTATGCTCCGCCAGTGTTAGACCAACTGAGGTGAGCCATTTTCGCATTGCTTATCTGTTCCACCTCCTCCAACAGTTTAGCAGTGACAATAATGGCGATATCATCAGCAATTCCCACTATTTTTGTTCCTTCGGGTATAGGAAGTCGCAGTATACCGTCATACATAATATTCCAGAGCAGAGGGCCAAGGACTGAGACCTGTGGTACTCCTCCTGTGATCTTATATTCCTTGGGGCCGCGGTCCGTATTGTATACCAAGATTCTGCACCTGAAGTAGTCAACAATAACGTCTATGAGGTATTGTGGTACTCCCATCCTTCTGAGCGCTTGTAAGATGTGACTCCAATTTGACGTATTGAAGGCGTTTTTTATGTCGAGAGTTATAACCAAGCAGTACTTTTTGGAACCGCCTCTCCATCTTCTTCCCTGTATAGCCTCTTGTGCCGTTTTAACTACCACATTGATTGCATCTGTTGTTGAGCGCGCTTTTCGAAAACTGTATTGGTGTTCTGAAAGACCTCCAGATTCTTGAATTGCTGCCACTACCCTGCTACAGATGATTCGCTCCAATATTTTGCCAGCCGTATCTAACATACAGAGCGGGCGGTATGATGATGGTTCATTTGGTGGTTTCTTACCTTTGGGAAGAAGTACTAGGTTTTGCCGTTTCCACTGATCCGGGAAGACTCCTTCCTTCAGGCACGAGTTGTAAATGTTAATAAACATTTCTGGGCTTACTTTTATAGCTGTCTTGAGTGCTATATTTGGGATACCATCTGGTCTAGGTGCTTTTTTATCTCCAATTTTATTGCAAATCTCGATTATTTCTTCTATGGTTACCTCTCAGATTGTTGGAGCCTCTACTATTGGATCATCCGAGAATGCGTTCTCTTGTTGATGAGGAAATAGTCCGACCACGATGTTGTGTAAGAACTCTGGGCAGGTGGAAATCTGTGGCTGGCACATTTTCAATTTTTTCATGATGATTTGGTAGGCTTTGTCCTAAGGGTTTTCGTCAGCTTCATCACACAGCTCGGCGAAACACTTACGTTTGCTTTTTAGTATGGCTGTTTTTAGTTCCTTTCGAGCCACCCTGTAGTTTTCTTGCAGTTCACTGGAGACGGCCCTCGCTCTAGATCGCGTATACGCCCTTCTCGCTCGATGACACTTGGTACGTAGCTGCGCTATTTCTTCATTCCACCAGAAAACTGGGGGACGATGTTCCATGGCTTTTCTTCTCCTCATTGTGGCGTCACATACCCGTGTAACCTCATTTATGGCCTGCATTGCTTTACTGCCCACACGACCCGTCAGTACTGCTTTTCTGTTGAAGATACATGTGAATGCTTCCACGTCGAAAGAGTCTGATTTCCAGCCTTTTTTCTGGGGTAGCCTGGCTAGCGGTGTTTGTCTTCTTGCTTCCGGCAATACTTCACATATTATCGCCTGGTGGTCGCTATGAGTATAGAGGTCACTGACTTCCCACTTTGTTCTTCCTATCAAGGAGCTACTTACGTACGTGATGTCTATAATCGAAGCGCCGCTTCCTCTGCAAAACGAGGGTTTCTAGTACCACGTCTAGGGCTGTAAAAGCCTCCAGTAGGGATCTTCCTCGTCTGTTCGTTTCTTTGCATCCCCATTCAGCGGCCCATGTATTAAAGTCGCCAGCGATGATCACCGGTTTTCGATCTAAAGCATCATTTACGAGTTTGTCCAGCAGCTCTTCGAACTCTGCTATCGAGAGGCTTGGTGGTGCATAGCAGCTATAAATATATATGCCGTCGATTTTTGCCCATATAAAACCATCTCCTGATGTTGGCATTCTCTCTTGGAAGGCGGTTTTCCCACAGGTCCACGCGTTTGCATCGAATTCTTTGTAGAGCTCACTAAGGATTACGACGTCTACTTTTTGTTCGCGCACAGATTGTATGAGGAGATCGTTCGCAGCTTCGCAGTGATTGAGGTTGAGCTGTTTTATCTTCATATAAGGTTTTTCAGTCTCTCAAGGCTTTTTGGAAGGCTGGGCATTTTCCTGTGACATGGTTGCTATTTGTGTCCTTTTTGTCACAACATAGCAGGCATTTTGGCTCTAGGGCACAAGATTTTGCGGTGTGTCCACCCGCACCACATCTAATACACCGGTCAGAAAAATCCACCGCACTTTTGCATGCTCTGGCAGTATGTCCGAAGTCCATACATTTGTAGCATTTTGTTGGAGTGATTTTTTCCCGTATTCGGCAGACCAACCACTTTGCTGGCAGTCATCAGCCTCTCAGCCACTTCCGCTGGCAGGCTCACTGTCGCTATCTGGGGACCCTGGGTATGCCCCTCGCTACATGTAAACATCTACTAAAGCTGGATGCTATTAGTAAAGCCAATCATAGATGCAAAATTGGCTCAACGTGTCATATTTTGAGACATATCTAGCCTAGGCTGGATCAGAATCGTAGTGCGGGGCCGGTTAAGCTAAAGTGATCACAGATCAGATAAGTTATCGGTGTCCTCAATGGACACTGTCTAATAGCTCAAGTTGCTTAAAGGTCGGGCCTCTTTTCTTACTACTTCTGTAGGAGGTATAGAGACGAAGAGGAGAAGGAAACTATCCTTCACTTCCTATGCACATGTTTGGCCCTGTCCGTCCCAAAAAAACTGCTCCATCGAGGGGATCCTTTATTCGATGACCTCGGCGGAGTTGCGTGCTCAGGCGTCATGAGCATTCGTCGCTTTATTAAAATCCCCGGTTGGGTTTAGTCCCTGGGAAGCCAAATAAAAATATCCACGGTATCACAATGGAGCTCTACTGGTCTAAGTGTGTCTCGAACAGACAGCCAACCTAACCAAACATATCCATGAGTAGGTCCCCACATTCCATCACGTTCCGCTGTCGACTAAAAAAACATATCATACAAAGCACGTATCCGAAAGTCTTACCTAGCCCTCCTCCCTCTTTTCAACTCATACATATTTATAGATAAGGTTGTAGGAGCTCGGACGTGATACTCCACATATTAGATAAGAATCCTCTGCAACTTGGCAAACGTTTTTGCATACGTAGATACATGCACCTTAATCAATTTGAAATTGAGATTCAACAACATTCGTTTTTAAGGACGAAAATCCCGAACATTCAAGATTGACATGGTGCGGCGCACAGTCCCCAAATCATCGTTATGTCATTTTCAATGCATCACCAGTTCTCCCGCCACCGAAGGATATTTTCCAAACATAAACTTTTGCAAACCCCCCCCACCCCTCGTGCCTAAGTAAAACTTTCTGTATTTTCCAATCTCTGGTTGTAATATTTAAATTTTTACCGCGCGTATGTTCCAAACATCCAGTGCTAGGCGAATGTCCTGCGGGATGACTTCGATTTCTTTCCCCGTTTCATTTCCTCGCTGTTCGCTGTCCCCTTACCACAATCATGGTGTATGTATGTATATGTGGCAAAATTTTCAATGCATAACAAATCAGACCGAGAAGCGACTGCTGCTGCATCTGAAGTGAACAACTGCAAGGACTCTACATAGGTAGAGCAATTTCTATAACTAAAAACCCTTCTCGCTGAAATAGTTTTCTGATTAAAATTGCAAGGCTTTGAAGGCGAAATTTAAGTTTTGATTGAAGTTTTGAGAGAGTTGCCACCCCTCAAGGGGGGCGACTTAGTTTCGAAAGTGAAAATTTAGGCGCTAATTGGGCTGAGAAAGGATGGATGACGGTGTTTTTCTTTTTCTTTTTATCCTTAAGTGCTGCATAAATATTTATACAAATGACTGTCGGTTTTCAATGATTTGTTTTTGAAAGGCAATTGCACTTGATTGTAAGAAGGATCCTTTTTTTCGATCGGCAGCGCTCAATTATATCAGAGAATGAATGGAATTGGTCAAGAAGATGTCTAGGTAGACGAGGGGCGTCCATACTTAACTTGAACAATCCTTTACCTTTCATATTCGGACAGGACCCAAGCAGGAAACGTATTACTGAAATATTGCAATTTTGTAATGGGTGTATCTTTTCCAGCCAAAGATGACGATGATGACGATGATGGACTTGGTTGGCCAAAGATATGAATCTACCGGATGCAAGGACAAGGGGTAAGAAAGTAATTGAATTTTAGAGGACTCTCCAGGCTAAGAGATAAAATGTTTATTGGATTCATTCTTGCATCTTTTGGAAGTATAAAATTTGTTGCTCAGGATGAGAAGAATTTCGTCCAATTAAAGTGGGAAGTGTAGGGGGGAGCAATACACACAAATGTTAAGGTACGGAAAATTGTGATTTTAATGAAATTTCACGACAAGACGAGACAATGGCACCGAGATGGAAAGTACATTGCTGTTGTAAATTGATATTGTTTGCTTGAAGGCTAATGGAATTTATTAACTTTGTTGCTGGTGATTTTTCAAGGAATTGAAGGCTTTTAGAACCCATACCAAGTGTCTACCTGAAAATCTGTGAGGCTTATAGCCAGAGAGCGATCCACCAGTCAGTGGGAATAACTTCAGGTAATTGGCTTATGAGCTCGTTACAGCAACGAGCTATCGGATGAAAGGCTTGTGGGTAGCAGCAAGTCAGCAGGATAGCTATCGCTGTCGCTATTGTACTTTTGGGTGTATGGTTTTTTTTTTAGTTAAAGGGAAACGCAAATCCCAGAATATTCAGACTCTCCAGTCCATTGTACCAGCAGACAGGAACTTTATTTGGTACAGTTGTTGGAAAAACTTCGTTGACATTCGTTTTCCCTTTTATACTCGGATGGCTGATGATTGCAGTTCTCCGCTGAGGATTGAACCTGCACACATCGGTTTACGAGCAAACACATTATCCATTGCATCATTGCCAACTTTTCGGGCGTATTTTTCGGCATTGCTTGGTAAGTTTCTAAGACTATCTGGCAGACATTACCAACAGTGAGTTGAGACTAATCAAGCTGCAATCAGAAGTAAGTACAGCATAGTGTAAGTCGAGACAAACGTCAATACATCAACTTTCTTGCCTCAATGGCTGAAGAAGCAGTAAGCAGGTGCGATAGTAGGACTATCCATAGCATCACCAACGAGCTTATTAGTGGTCGGAACTCCAAACAAAACACAGTGAAGAGTTTAGCCGGTGACCTCATAGTCTCAGGTGAGGATCAGATGAAGGAGCATTTTGCCACAATTTTAAACCACTTAGACGATAGCGCTATGTCCTCGAATTCAAGTGAGTCCTCCAAAGCAACAAATACCCGAATTCGCACCTGACCTCCCAGCAAAACAGAGATGGGAGCAGTTATCAAATCCCTCAGGAAAATAAAGCGGTGTTAATTGATAGCATCCTTGCTGAAATATCTCAACCGGCGCCAAATACATCGGCTGAACTGCTACACCCGGAGAGCATGAAAAGAATGCCATTTCCTACAGGAGTGGAAAAGAGGAATGATCATTAAGCTTCCGAAGTTTGTTGAAATGTTGAAACTGGCGAGGTATATGCGTTCTCCCGGCCGTAGCCAAGACGATAGCTGGAATTTTTTTTTTTAAAAAGAATCAAAGATTGAACTCTCGACGTCGAGCAGGACGGCTGTCGTGCTAGATCCTCCTGCATCGACGACATAAGCACCTTACCAATCATTATAGAGCAATGCGCCGTGTGTATGTTTCTGCTACATCTGCTGGTTATTGACTTCGAGAAGTCTTTCGACAGGTTGGTTGGCTTTTTGGTTGGCCAATTGCATGAGAGGCATCACAGGGTGGAAAGTGTCACGTCTTACATAATTGTAAATGCATGGGAGTCAAATTAATTGGCTTCGCTGACGATATCGCAGTGGTTACAGTAGCCAAGCACGTACACGAGGTGGAGTCTGCCATGGATGAGGCAGTTATGAGAATAAAGGAATGGCTGGAGTCTACCGGTCTGGAACTAGCTGTCCACAAGACCGAAGCTGTCCTAATAACCAGCCGCGAAAAGGTGGAATACGCCAGCTTCCGGGTCGGAAACCAGACAATCAGGTCCAAAGAATACTTGAAGTACCTTGGAGTCATGCTCGACAACAGGCTGCGCTTCAAAGCCCACGTCGAGTATTCTAGTAAGAAAGCATCACTGATGCAGGCAGCACTCTCCCGAATGCTCCCGAACATCGGCGGGCCTGGATACGCCCGCACGATCCTGCTGTCCAGAGTGGTCTGCTCGGTACTTCTATATGCTGCCCCGATATGGGCAGGTGCACTGGCGACAAATGAGTGCAGGAAGAAGCTATCATCAGCTCACAGGCTCTGCGCAATCAGAGTGATCAGCGGCTTCCGAACTATCTCCGACGATGCAACCTGCGTTTTAGCTGGGATGGTCCCAATCGACATCCTCGCTGATGAGATGCAGAGGGTATACCTTAGACGTCCCTCGAACCGGCAAGAGGCAAAAAGGATTAAGGAGGAGGAAAGGGCAGCATCAGCAACGCTGTGGCAAACTAGCTGAGACAGCTCTACAAAAGGCAAGTGGACCCACAAGCTCATTCTCACTATAAACTCATGGACAGAGAGAGCGAGGGGGGACTGTAGCTACCACCTCACACAGTTTCTGTCCGGACACGGTGGCTACCGGAAATACCTCCATAGATTTGGACACGATAGTCCACCCCTGTGTCCAATATGTCCAAATGAAGAGGAGGACGCGGAGCATGCAGTGTTCTACTACAGACGCTTTGCAGAAGATAGAGCAAACCTGCCAAGTCCAGAAAATCTTGTAAGTCACACGACACGATCAGAGGGTGAGTGGATGGAGATCTGCTCATTCAGAGTATGTGTGCAGAATGCGCTGCGAAGAGCAGAAGCCCTAAGAAGAGCCCAAGAGGCGACCTCGGAAACTAGAGTATAATTGCTAACCAGCCCCGCGAATAAATACCTAACGGCAGTACCGCGGGGAGAGTGGTTGAAGTGTGTAGGATGTGTGTTTAGTACGTAGGCGTATTCCTGGAATCGAATACTCAGGTTTGCGAATCGTGCATGCTAGTAGCACTCGGGCTATTAGTATCTATGAAGATTATACATCCTTGGCGTAACCGAAAAAAAAACATAATTGTAAGGCATCAGATGATTTCGAAGTTCAAATTGGAGTACGGCAAGGGTGCATACTGTCACTGCTATTATTCTTGGTGGTCTTCAGCGATGTTCTCCGTGCAGCATTGTCCGAAGGAAACCATGGATTTCAATGGACTATGAAATCCCACTTCAAACACCTTGACTACGCTGACGATGTTTGCCTACTTTTACATCGATTAATGGACCTTCATCTGTTGGCCCACAATCTAGAAGCTGAGGCAAATAACGTGGGGCTGCAAATAATAACAACCAAAATAAAGACCCTTAGCACTTTAATCTCCCGCGCTCAACTTAACATTGACAGACAGGAAGTCGAGAAGGTAGACAACTTTCCATATCTGGGAAGGGGTGTGGTAATCTTCGAAAGATACTAGTAGCCCGGGCTGCTAGCAGGCACGATTCGCAAGCCCGAATAATCAATGCCACGAATGCGCCTACGTACTAATCCGTACCTCCACACTTCTACCACTCTCCCGCGGGACCGCCGTAAGGTATTACTTCGAGGGGCTGGTTAGCAGTTAATGCTATGCTTCTTGTATTGATTCTTTTGCTCTCCTTGCTCTCTTAATTATTCGGAGCTCTTTTTGCACATTCGTTATGAGTGTACAAATTTCCAGCCAATTCTCCTTATAATTAATAACTTGGCAGGTTATTTCTTCATTCCGTGAACCGATTCCAATCGAACATCGCGTGCTCTGTATCTCCCGCCTGATCTGGACAATATGGACAGAGAGGTGAGTTATCACGTCCAAATCTGTGTAAATATTTACGGTAGCCGCCGTGACCCGATAGGAACTGCCTAAGGTGGTAGTTGCAGTCCCCATACACTTGCTTGGTCCAGACCTCAATGGTGGGGATCAGGTTGTAGGTCCATCTACCTTTTGTACTGTTATTCCACATGACTCGCCACATAGCTAGTGATGTTGCCTTCTCCTCCTCCTTTATTCTCTCTTATATATGGGAAGTATGATCTCGGCTAATCGTGGTTGCACCGAACTGGATGTGTGGAGCAGAATTGGCAAGGCAAAAGCTGCCTTTGGAATGCTATCCAAAGTCTGGAGAGGCAATGTTTTCAGCATAAGAACCCAGATGCGACTGTTTCGCTCCAATGTGGAACGAGTACTGCTTTATAGGTGCAGTACTTTGAAGGTAGATTACACTATCACACGCAAGATACAAAACTTCGTGAACAAATGTCTAAGAATCATGTTGAGGATCTTTTGACCCAATCGTATCCCTAACGAACAACTCTATCAGAGAATGAATCAAAACCTATAGCAGCACTCCTTAGGAATGAATTGGGGGTAGTTAAAACGCGTTGCAGATTCAGAACAAGATGGAACACAGGCGTTGTTGATGCTCTATGCCACCGATAGGTGAAAGGAATTAAGTGAGTTAATAAGTAGAGCTGCAATCAGGAGTATAGAGGAATACTCGAACATTCAACAGCTCCAGTTTACTGACAAATTATATATTGTCTAACCATAGGTTGCGTATCTCTAAACAAAAATCGAACCAAAACCCATACATATGTCATTAACAATAAAACAGTATCAACAAATCGTTACAATCCAATTTCATTTCGACAGCCTGCGAGTATCTGTCGACATTGTCATCTCTCATCTCTTAACGTTGCGCAGAGAACATAAAAAAAAACCTCCGTCCTGATGGTAAAAATTTACATTAACGATTGCCGATATAATGAATTGTAAATGTGACCCGAAACGCGCGCGACGAGACTGCCGCTAACAATCAACTAAATCGGCGCACACCCGCATTTTTTTTTCTCCTTCTTCCTTTCAATTCGCATCCTATCACCAAAGAATTTGTCCTTATGCAGTCGTTTTCCATTTATTTTGTCCTTGCTTTTTGTTGGGATCATTTTTTTCTGCGAATTTCTTTTTATACCGTTATCCTGCAATCAACAGTTATGAATGGAGCATTATGCAAATTTGATAGCAATCGTTATGATCTCCTTTTTTTGGTAGGAGCCACAATGTATGTGGGGCAAACAGGGGAGTAAAAAAGAAAAAAAGCTCACAGGAAAAAAAAAGGATCAATAATGAAATCTGCAGGACCCTCTAAAGACGGGCGCTTCTAACAATCCATGAGATGACATCAAGAACAATATGATATGTTCAATATTTCTTGTTTTTTTTTGCGGATGGAGATAGCGGATGTCCTTGTGTCTTATCGACTCTTGGGAATTATGACGAACACAATTGTTTGATAATGCATACAGGACAATGGAAAGGAGTACGCATTAACAAATCACGAATGCGATATAAAATTTTGTCATGGAGTGTCGACTGGGATTCAGTTGAATTTTTATTTTTTTTTTTGCGTCGAAAGGATATACCCAGTATACTGGTAGCATGTGTGTGAGTTTTGTTGTTTTAGGGCCTTCATGGAATTTTGATTAACTGATTAATTTGAAGAGGTTGTTTGAGGATTGTTTTACGGCAAATTTGACCTTCGGATATTATTGAACTTTGTGCTTTCTTTTGAGTTGAATTCCTTGGAAAGAAGTTCTTAATAACGCCACTGTAGCATTGTGTTTTTATTTGAGTGAGTGTGGGCCGTTGTTCGAGCTTGACGTACAACAGGAGTATAAAGAGACAAAAAGGTGCTGTAGGCACCATGTATACGAATGCTTATACGTAGCCCCTGGTATAATTTCCTCGATATGACTTACAAGTGGTAAAGTTCAAACAAAGTTCAAGGCTTTAATGGAATTCCGAATGTTCCGTATAAGACGGCAACACAACTACGTTGAGGCATGCTTGTGAATCTATATAATTCCTGCTTAAAAGAAGAAGGTAATTCTTCCCAAAGGAGTTAAACTCACGGTGATCACTTGGCCTATCGGGTTCTTTGTATGCTAGGTTAGGTCGTGTAGGGTCATGAGGTTACAATAAAATACTAGGCACAATAGTGAGCCCACCGCGATCTTTAGGAAACCTTCACGGCATAAAACCTTTACCAATTCTTCCATACAATTAATTTCCCCACATAATTTATACGAGTATATATCATTGTTTTAGATCAAGGACCCTACTTCTTCTAAGTTATTGAAGTAGTATCTTCCAAGGTATTTTAGCCTAGTCCTGGCAATGCCTTGGCATTCATAGAGTATACATTCATATGTGCTATGTCCTCTGAGACGAGCTCAAGAGGGCAAGAGCTCAAGAGGGCCATCAATTCGTGCAAAAAACAGAAGTGGGAGGATCTTCGCGGGATGTCAACAGCAACCCCTGGGGGATAGGCTTCAAAGTCGTAATCGATCACAGTCGTCGGATCACAGATGGTTAGCCCTGTCCTCGGCGAAGAAAGGATGGAGTTTATAGTGAACACACTCTTCCCAACGCATCATGTTCGGCCTCCCGACACCACTCCAGTCCAACGACCAGAAACCCCGAGGTTTAGTGAAGAAGAGCTGATCCTCGCGTCGAAAATCCTACAAAACCGCAGAGTCCTTGGACCTGACGGAATACCAGCGGAGGTGCTCAAGACAATTGCCCAGACATGTCCTCAGCTGCTGTTGAACATGTACAATAGCTGCCTGCAGGAAGGAGTTTTCCCATGAGCTGGAAGTTACAGCGCTTGGTACTGATCAGCAAAGCGAAAGGAGACCCGGATTCCAAATCAGCGAACAGGCCTCTGTGTATGCAGGACACTTGTTAAAACCAAGGCTTACAGTAGCCGTGCAGAGAGCAGGAAATTTTTTCGAAAGACAGCACGGGTTCAGAAAGGGCCACTCTACGATTGGAGCAATTGAAGAAGTGGTAAGGACCGCCCAATTGGCTCAACAGTGCAACCACTATTCAAGGAAAATCGTATTGCTAGCAACTCTGGACGTGCGAAATGCCTTTAATTCAGCCAGATGGAGCGATATGCTGAACGCCCTCGAAAGCATTTTTGATATTCCCGCCCCTCTCGTGGGCGCCGTGCCGTAAGTGGTTAGTGTATCGGATCACTACGCATGAGGTTCCAAGTTCAAATCCCAGAAAACACCAAAAAAGTTTTTCACGGTCTCACCTCTCGCGAGCGTTTGACAAACATCCAAGAGTATTGTTGTCACGAAACCTAAAGGACCAGAAGCTGTTATACAACACCGAAGAAGGACTTCGAATAAATGAGATTACTGCTGCAGCAGCGCAGGGCTCAATCCTGGTACCCGATTTCTGGAACATCTCCAACGATGGTATCCTTCATATGGAAATACCCGAAGACACCTTTTTGGTAGGGTATGCAGATGATATAGCCGCGGTGATTATGGCAAGAGACACCGATAGCGCACAAAGAAAACTCAACCAGGTGATGAGGTGGGTGCACCTCTGGATGAAAGAACATGGCTTAGGTTTGGCTACAGAAAAAACGGAGATAGTCCTTTTGACAAAAAAGAGGATTCCAACTATTGTCGACTTCCAAGTCGGGTCTGAGGTAATAACCAGCAAGGAAGCGGTGAAGTACCAAGGGATGACCCTAAACACGAAGTTCACTTTCTGGCATCAAATAAGATCTGCTTCGAAACGAGCTGCGAAGGTCACAATGTAAATGCGCAGAATAATGGCAAACGTTGGAGGTCCAACAACTACCAAGAGAAAGCTCCTGATGACAGTTACCCACGCCATTCTCCTCTATGGATGCCAGATATGGGCCGACGCCCTACGACAAGAGAAATGCAGGAAACAAATGACCGCAGTACAAAGGCGCGCGGCACTACGGGTTGCAAGTTCGTACCATACGGTGTCCGAAACAGTCGTCTTCATAGTCACGGGAGTGACCCCTATTGATCTCTTTGCGGCAGAGAGGAAGTAGGTCTACGACAAAAAGGCGGAAATTGGAAGGCGAAGGAGCTCACCAAACAGAAATGGCAGGAGAGATAGAGCTCAGAAAGCGAGAACGATGGACCGCGAGGCTGATCAGCAACATCGCTGAATGGAAGGGACGGAAACACGGGGAAGTAAATTATTACGTCACCCAATTTCTTACCGGACACGGTTATTTCAACACCTACTTCCACAGAATGGACAAAACAGGGAGCTCGGCTTGCCAATATGGCGACTCAGAATTGGACGACGCAAACCACACGTTCTTCGAATGCAACAGATGGGAAGCTGAAAGGAGGGCGCTAGAATCTCTAATCGGCATCATCACCCCGGAAAACATAGTGACAAAAATGTCAATGAGTGACCAGAGCTAGAATCAAATACAAAGTGCTTAAATCAAAAAAGAGAGACGAATACCGAATAATCACCCTCATGAGATTTATGTAAGCCTGCTGTAAGCCTTATCGGCAAGAAAGAATTAACCCGCAAGAGAAGGCAGATATGAAAAAGCCGGCCCCGAAAGGGGAAAGAAAACGACACCACTCTGAAGTAATGCAAAAGCGGTTCAGGAGTGGAAGATGCCAAGTGGAATAAAAGTGTTAAAGGTGGTTTTTTAGTGAGTACCAAGTTTCACTTTACTTGGACCAGAGCGGGCCTGTTTCTCGTGAGCAGTAGCGTTTTCCACCACCCCTTAGGCAAAAAAAAAAAATGTCCTCTGAGACATGTAGGTCATTGTAATATCTGTATTCATCCATATTTGACAATCCTAATGGCATAGTGTGCTAATGACCAGAGTATTCTAAATGTATACATAATATCTTGAGTATGGTGCGGAAATTCTTGACGATTTTGGATTTTGTGACGTAAGGCTCTAACGCCCTTAGCACAGCTTGACTGTCAATATAGATGACGATATTCTTATCGGACAGTGATCCCAACTCAAGTAATTCCGCAGCTTTAACAGACTTCATGTGTCCGAAACTTTCAAAGCCGCCTGTAGGTTAATATTTCTCGAGTATATAGCTGACCCCGTTCCCCCACTAGTCTTAGAACCATCTACATATATTACAATATCATTGTAAACGGAGACTGTCTTTCTTTGCCAATCCTTCCTAACAGGTTAGGGTAAAGGGGTTAGCTGCATCGATCTGGTGCAGCCTGCACTCGGATCTCAAAAAGATCCATTGTGCTCCCCTGACGTTGAAATTCCTGGCTGAAGCACTGAAAATTTAGAAAAAAAGAAACAAATTAGCTAGAGTTCTGTGGTGTTGGAGCGGCCTACTCGAAACCATCGTGAAGAAGTTATGAATTTCAGGATGGTGGTTGGTGGCTTATCAGACAGATCACGCAGATGATCGAAAAAGTACTCTCCGAGGGCCGTCTTTCTGGTGTTGCAGAGACTAGGGCATTTACATAGGAAGTGATCCGTATCCTCTTCTGCGTCTGTGTCGACGCAGCCTCTGCAAAGTTCATCTGTACTTAGCCGCATTCTTATTCGGTGGGTCGCCAATAGGTTGTGGCCGGTAATGATTCCTATGAAAAGCGCCAAGTTTTGTCTACTTTGAGTGAGGATGAGCTTGGTTTTCATATTGTCGTGTGTTGTCCAGATGTTTCTGGAGACGCGGCATGCTGAAAGTGCTTTCCAACCTTTCGTCTGCTAGTCGTTTGAAGTCAAGTGCTATGCTTGATTTAACTAATTCTAGGGGAGGAAGAACTGAGCTCTGGACTATTGACAGGTCTTGTTCTGATGCCTTTCTTGCTAGTTCCTCTGCCATTTCGTTCCCTGGAATTCCTTTGTGTCCTGGGTCCCACCAGAGTGTAACATAGTGGCTATCGATAAGAGTTTTAAGCTCCACGCGGCAGAGTTTTATTAGCTTTAATTTGATTGCCGCGGAGATGGCTTTATAGCACTATTTATGTAAATGCCAATCTCTTTTCTAGTAATTAGGTTTACTGAAAGCTCTCGTGCCGCCTCAGCTATCGCTAGGACGACCGCTTGGAACACACAGCTGTGGTTCGGAAGCCTTAGTGATATAGCAATATCACGTTCCGCTGAGTAGACACCCGAATCCACTCCTTCGTTTGTTTTGGACCCGTCAGTGAAGACTGAAATATAGTACTATACTATGGCCCCACCGTCTTCCCAGTGTTCCCTTGATGCGATGACCGTTTAGGCTGAAGTCGGGAGATATCGGAAAGCAGTCCCTGGTGGCATCTAGGTGAGCCCACCTTGAGATGCTAAGGTGGCCCGTGTGGCCTTTTCACCAAGGGTTGAATTCTTTTAGGCGCAGGGCCCTCATCGTAGCTGATTTCTTAACAAATAAGTCTAACGGAATCAGTGCGAGAATTGTTTCAAGTACTGCTGTCGAGGTGGTTCTAATGGCGCCTGTGGTTGCTGTGCAGGCAAGTCTCTGGATTTTAGTCAACTCTTTAAGATGCAGGTTTTTCTCTGCTATTGGCCACCAGACAATGCACCCATATGTAGGGATGGGTCTGACTATGGCTGTGTACATCCAATGGATGACGGCAGGCAAGTCTTTGGATTTTAGTCAACTGTTTGAGATGCAGGTTTTTCTCTGCTATTGGCCACCAGACAATGCACCCATATGTAGGAATGGGTCTGACTATGGCTGTGTACATCCAATGGATGATGGCAGGCTTAGGTCCCCATTTTTTACCAAAAATGCTGCTACAAGCATAGAGCGCAATGTATGCTTTCTTTATTCTTTCATTTGTTCTGTCTCTCCAGCCCAGTTTGCGGTCAAGTATGCGCCCTAAATACCGTGTTGTGTCTGAAACTTGGATTGGAGTGCCATCGAGTCGTAGAGGTCCAAAAGCTGGAAATTTTATTTGTGAAAGGGACCACCTCTGCTTTTTCAGGGTTGACGTTCAGTCCACAACTTTTCGCCCAGTTATGGAGATTGCTTAGGGCCAATTGTAGTTGTGTGTGTGTGTGTGTCGAGGAATTTGCCAGACATTAAGAGGACGATGTCATCTGCAACAACTTTTACTCCACTATGTCCTAATTTCAGAAGGATCTCGTTTGCGACCAGAGTCCATAGTAGAGGAGATAAGACGCCTCCTTGTGGGGTTCCCCTAAAGGCCAGTGCATTTACTTGGCTGTCACTCAACTCCGAGTTGATGTACCTCGTCTTGAGCATACATTCTATCTAGCCTTACTTACTTACTTAGGTGGCGCTACAGTTCGGGGTGAACCTGGGCCTCAACCAACAAGCCTCTCCATTTAACTTGGTCTTTAGCTAATTGCCTCCAGTTGCGCACTCCAAGTTGGTCGAGTTCCCCTTGAACTTGTGCGCGCCATCTACGGCGATAATTCCCTCTACTGCGTCGTCCCTCGGGGTTAGATTCGAAGACTCTGCGTGCCGGAGCGTTGGTGTACATTCGCTCTACATGTCCTAGCTATCTCAGACGTCCAATACGCCGTTTTTTGACTAGGTCGATGTCGCTGTACAGCTCGTATAGTTCGTGATTGAATCTTCTCCTCCAAAACCCGTCAACGCAAACGGGACCGAACATCTTACGAAGAATTTTTCTCTCGAAGCGACCAAGGATATCTTCATCCTCTTTTAATAAAGTCCATGTTTCAGCGCCGTGAAGCAGGACTGGGATGATCAAGATCTTATATAGAGCCTCCTTAGTTGTTCGAGATAGGGCTATACTGTTGAATTGCCTTATAAGCCCAAAAAAACAGCGATTGGCAAGAGTTATTCTTCGATTGATTTCTGCACTGATGTTGTTTGTAGAATTTATATCAGAGCCAAGGTAGACAAAGTCCCTTACTACCTCGAAGTTACAGCTGTCCACTGTGACGTTTTGTCCAATTCGTCGGTGTTGGCTTTCCCTTCTTGTTGACAGCATATACTTGGTTTTGTCCTCGTTTATCGCTAAACCCATTTTGGCCGCTTCCGCCTCAATGCTTGCAAACGTACCGGTGACAGCCCGATGAGTTCTTCCGATAATGTCGATATCGTCGGCGTTTGCAAACAGTTGTACAGACTTGTAATAGATTGTGCCTCCGGTGTTGGCTTGTGAGTTCCGCACAATCCGTTCAAGTACAATGTTAAAGAAGTCACATGACAGCGCGTCACCTTGTCTAAAGCCTTTTTTGACATCAAATGTCTCGGTGAGGTCATTACCGACCTTGATGGAGCAGCGAGCGGTCTCCATCGTCAGCCTGAAGAGACGGACAAGTTTGGCAGGGATATCAAAACTAAACATGGCTCTATAAAGCTCTTCTCTATAGATGCTGTCATAGGCGGCCTTGAAATCGATAAAGAGGTGGTGAGTATCGATTTGGAATTCTTGGGTTTTCTCCAGGATCTGCCGAAGTGTGAAGATTTGATCGATGGTGGACTTTCCTGGCCTGAAACCGCACTGATATGGTCCAATCAGGCGTTGGTAAAAGGTTTCAGGCATTCACACAATATCGCAGAAAAGATCTTGTATGCGATGTTGAGGAGACTGATGCCTCTATAATTGTCGCAGTTGATGGGGTCTCCTTTCTTGTGGATCGGGCAAACGATGCTGAGATTCCATTCATCAGGCATACACTCGTCTGACCAAATCTTAGAAATGAGTTGGTGTATGCACTCTACCAATTCATCCCCAGCTGCCTTGAAAAGTTCGGCCGGTAAGCCGTCAGGTCCAGCAGCCTTGTTCGATTTTAGCTTGGTTATTGCTATCCTCACTTCGTTTTGGTCAGGTGGACGGAAATTTTGACTATCATCGTCTATGTTGAATGGTTCATTCTGCCTGACAGCGGGATGTTGGTCTTCGTCGCCGTTATACAGTCTGCAGAAGTAGTTTTCCATAATCTCAGCACCGACTGTGATTCTACTACGTCGGAGAGTGTGGAATCTACTCTGAGTTGGTCTAGTGATAGTCTTACCGATTCAGTTTTTCACATTGTTAAAGGCTCCTTCCACGTCTAAAAAGGCCACTAGTGTGAATTCTTTGTGGTAGAGTGATTGCTCGATCATTGCTACCACTTCGTGCAGGGCTGTTTCGACTGAACGGTCTCTTGTATAAGCATGTTGTGCTGGGGACATGTCTCTAGGGCTTAACTTGAAGCGAATGTGCAGATCTATTAGTCTTTCAAATGCCTTAAACACGAATGAAGACAGGCTGCTCGGCCTGAAGTCTTTTGGGATCGTGTGGGTCGACTAACCAGCTTTAGGTATAAAGATGACTTTAACTTTCCTCCTGGCTTTAGGTACATATTTACAGTTTAGGCACTCGCGACAAATTTTCGATAGCCGCGGAATGACGTATTCCTTGCTACTTTGTAGCATCATGGGGAAGATACCATCTGGGCCGGGCGTCTTGTATGGAGAAAAGGAGTCAATTGCCTATTTCAATTTATAATCGTCCATAATCTCGGCGAATAGAGCAACAACAGGGTACAGTACTTCCTATAGTGTGTCAAAGTTTATGACACCAATGATATCGTCCGATTTATCAGAGATATCGGGAAATGATTCGATAAGAATGGAGCTATGCTCCACATTACTGGTTTTGAAGACATCTACGTTAGTGAGTCGAAGCGCACTATTACTCGCTTGTCATTTTATTTGCAGGTTTAGTGATTAAAGATACGGAAAGATCTCGAGTGCAGCCGTAGGCATTGTGCGTAGATTTGGAAGTTAAAAATGAATAGTTTAGGTTAGGTGAATGTGACTATATGGTCAAGTGCCTAGTAGGTCTTGAAGAGGATCATTTTCATGTACTAAGGCGAGTGATGTACTATCAAAGATTATGCCCAGCACAGGAAGACCGATATTAATTCACAGATGACTTTCAAAAGAAGTTCCCAATTCTGACACCTTTTACAGGGCTCCAATCTCGGTCACACCCATGAGGACGAAGGTTTACAGGCATAACGTTTGCTTTTTTTTACCATAGGTATATGCCTTCGGAGTAACTAGCATATTCCAGGGAACATGGTACGACGAATTATTCAGATAGATGTACCAGGGGTGGAAGCAGAAAATGATGCTTACTTTTGTCTGAATTTTCGGAACAGACAGCACTACTGCCATCAAGTGCATGCAGCACTTGGCCCCTTATCCTTTGACAATTAGTCCAATTCTACTTTTCTCTCATTCGCTTGTCATAATTTATTCAACCGACGTTGGAAATCCATCAAAGTCATCTGATATTTCACTTAACACAGACCCTTGTTCAAAAATATAACTAAGTAGTTGCCATTCCGACATGATGTCATTTTAGAAGTTCCACCAAAAATAACCATTAACCCAAAAAAAAACACAAAACAAGGACTGTCGCGGCGATATTGAAATACACAACCCAGATACTATCGCATAACCGCAATTGACCTCCAAGGTCAGACGTCGACAACTAAACGAGGTGATTGTGCCCGTCGGTGTCAACCCGTCTCGAAATTTCAACCTTGTCACACCCCTTTCTTCTGTCGCCTACACAAACACACTCACTAAAACTTTAAGCTTAGAAGCAACACTTTCGATTCCTTACCACACGGGGTAGGTAGCGGAAAATCAACATTTTTCCAGACGATATATGTATTAAGAATTTCCCGTATCCTTTTTTTGTGGCATAATGTCTGAAGCCCATCCTTCTCTCCCTCTCGTTGAAAATAGAACCTTCGTCCTTAATGTCGCACTTAAAAAGTTTGCATACATTAGTGGCAGAGAAAAAAAAAATTCTCCTTTGAATCAGGACAAGGTGTGGTGTAGAGATACCTCTACTTCAGGAAGGACATTTTTATATACCTATTCCGTTAGGCAAAACACTGATCCCATTTCCGACAACATTTTTCTCTCCCGTATGTCCTTTTTTTTGTCGGTAGAGGTACCATACATGTTGACTTTTTTTTATTTTTCCGTTTTATGATCACATTTTTAGAGACATCCTGCATTTATTGCACCGCTTGGTGGTGGGTCGGGGAGTGTGGCTGGAGGGACATGTATGGTTATCGGGTGGCGTAAAGTCATAAGCTTTTAAGGTATCTTTAGTTCTATTTAACTTTTGCGGTTTAAAGGAAGGTATGTTTCTTTTTTTTTGTGCGGAAAGTGTGTGCCAGTGCATGTCCTTTTTTCGATGGTAGTGTGATACTATGCAGTGGAATACAAGGGACCAGTCCGAGAGTGTATAAATTCTTATGGCAAGATTGTGAGTTGAGGGTAGTTAAATATGCAATGAATTTTGGAGAGCAGTCGACTAAGGATAGTGAAGTGCGATGAGCAACATTTTTGAAAAACAAAAACCCTTATCGTGCATGTTAGGGTTGTGGTGTAACCAAATCTTTATGCTAAAGTATTCTTTAAGCAATTGCAGTGAAACTAACTAACGGAGAATGGCTTTCAACCCGAGTAATCGCAACTTGGTGTTCAAGGTGACAACATCGACATTTGCTTTTCAAATGCAATACCGTGGTCGACGAAAACAATTCTCACAAGGTTATGAAGACTGGTAATCTTAGTGTTGTGGAGAAGATTTTTAGCCCCAACCAGCTGAATTTGGATTGGATTTCGCTGCATCTTACCGAAGCACGTCAGTGGATATAATCAGAAATGATAGCGGCGGCAGTATACAGCTTTGTTTTACACCACTATGTAGCAAGTATAATAGCATTTTGTACCATTATAAGATGCTTTGAGAATAGACAGCCATTCCTCGAGCATACGTCTGTATGCGAACATGAATGAGGTGTGGACGGGGTCCAGCAACATTCAACTCGTTCTTTGAGAAAAATAAATCCGTTCCACTTGTTACCCCGCACAAATATGTACAATTGGTCATGTAAAAGGATATAGGCCAGACTTCAGCAAGTAAACTTTGTGTTGGAACGACGAAGTCCAATTAACACATAGTCAGAAAAGAGAACCATTTGAGCTGTGCCAAAATAGCTATATCAAAAGGAAGCTTACAAGGAAGAAGATGATGAACGGCAAACTGAATATACATATGCAAATCGTTTTACAACAACCTTGAAACACAAAAAGGTCAGAACTGGCCCTAGCTAGTGGCGGATAGGCGCATAAATAATGTATAACGGTTACTTTTATGCGTTCTGCTTAGGAAGACGGTTATTTTTGTTCTGTTGCAGTTTGGCCACATCTTCCTAGATATGAAGCAGTCTGTTAGCCTAGTCCATTTAAGGAGATTTCTGTTTTGATTGCTCCAAGCGGAATCTGAACTGATTCCGCAAGTGAGCGGTGGAGGGATGATCCTTGCCCAGCCATTTCATCAGCAAGTTCGTTTCCATAAACGTTACTATGCCCTGGAACCCAAATCAGGGATACCTTGAATTGGCCATCTAGCGAGGCTAGCTTATTTCGGCTTTCTAACGCTAGCTTGGAAGATATAATACATCCCAAAGGAAAAGTTTCTGTTTGTTGGATGAGATTTGAATGGACATGTCGGGAAGTCAAGCGAAGACTATGAAGACTGCCATGAAGCACTAGGATATGGCACCAGGAACCTTCCTGGTGAAGACATCCTAAGCATGTGCAAATTACACGGTCTTATCGTGTTAAATACCATGTTCATCAAACAAAGCCGACACCTGATCACTTACAGCAGTGGTGGAGATGAAACCCAGATTAACTACCATTTGATAGCCAGTTTCATGAAGCCTCGGGTAAAAGATTGCAAAGTGATCCTGGGAGAGGCAATCGTTCGGCAACACCGTCTCCTGCTATCAGAAATTTTTATGAAAACACCAAAGAAAAGCAAACAAACAAGGGTCTCTGAGGAAATCAAGTGGTACAATCTGGACGAAGAAATAGGCGAGGCTTTTGTTTTCGCAGTGAAAAATTACCTCTCTCACACCATCAACGGAGCCGAGTATGAAGAGTGCAGAGCACAAAATATGTGGCTTTCCCTACAGCGAACTTGCTTAAAGAAGGCGAAATCACTGCTAGGAGCTTCAAAAGGCCACCATCAACACGCCAAAGAAACATGGTGGTGGAGTGATGAAGCTAAAAAGGTGATAAATGAGAAGAAAGCGGCTTTCAAAGCCTGGTCAAAGTGCCCCTCTAACAAGAGTGACGAAAAAGTTCGTCTCGGAATGGAATACAGATGTTGCAAGAAAAAAACGAAGAAGAAGTGCGCCCAGCTTCAAGCAGAGAGTACGGAGGGCCTGTATCGGTAGGTGGAGAAAATATCTTCCCCGGTTGCTGATGCGCCGTGGCGTAAGTGGTTAGTGTGTCGGATCACTACGTATGAGGTTCCAAGTTCTAATCCCAGAAAACACCAAACAGTTTTTTCACGGTCTCACCTCTCGCGGGCGTCTGACAAACATCCGAGATTATTGTTGTCACGAAAAACCTTCTCAAATCGCCGTTCGGACTCGGCATTAAACTGTAGGTCCCTTCCATTCGTGTGAAAAATATAACGCACCCAACATGAGTGGTGGCGAGAAGCAAGGCCCTGGCACTTTGAAGAGCTGTTGCGCCAAATATCTGTTTTTTTTGCTGAGATGCAAACCAGGCTATCCAGGAGCTGCGAAGACACAATATGAACAAAAGCGCAACCAACTTCAAAATAGCCGCCCAAAGAAGGAGGAATGCTCAGGAGGTTCGTTCGGCAAAGTTCATTAACAATGCTCATGGCCAGCTTCTTGTAGATGACGACAAAATTCTGCAGAGGTGGCGGCAGTATTGTGAAGAACTTTTAAATGAACAGTTTCCCCGGCTATACTTTCCAAGAGTCACCCCTAACTGTGAAGAAATACCCGACATTACAGTCGAAGAAGTTAGTGAGGCGGTCAAATACTTCAAAAAACGAAAAGCGGTTGGGCCAGACGAGATGCCCTCTGAGTTCTGGAAAAAGATGGGAGACATCAGGTTCAGATGGCTCAGAATTCTCATCTCCAGATTTGTGAGAGGTGACCTAATGCCGAATCAATGGGGGGAAAGTTACCTTCTCCCTGTATACAAAGGGAAGGGTGATACGCGAAACTGTGATAACATCAAGCTGATGTCACACACTATGAAGATCGTTGAGCGGGTATTAGGTGGGCGACTGCGAAAAATAATATGGCTATCTGATGATCAGTGCCAGTTTGTCGCGGGTATATCAACCACAGATGCAATCCAAAGTATAAGGATCATAAAGGAAAAACATCGTGATTCCTTAAAGGATTTGCATATTGTATTGGTTGACTTTGAAAAGGCATTCGACAGACAACCACGAGATCTGATATGGGTGGGGCTAAGACATCGAGGGGTTCCAGAAACCTATGTACAGATGATCATGGACATGTACGAAGGAGCAGAGACAAGAGTACGATGCCACGCTGGAGTAACCGAAGAGTTCCCAATCAAAGTCGGGCTGTACCAGCGAAGCGTCTTAAGTCCTTTGCTCTTTATCTGCTTGAAGGTAAAGTGATGGACCCCAAGGTACATCAGTTATTCTTTGCTGACGATGGAGCCATCATAAGTGAGGATCCTACATCCCTGCAACGAGCACTTGTGTTGTGGGTGGACGCTCTGGAGGGAAATGGGTATTGCATAAGTTCAAAAAAGACAGAGTACTTGTGCTGCCCATTCTCTGATCCACTCAGGCCTATTTCAGACATTTATTTGAATGGAACAGTGCTTCCCAAGTGCGAGAAGTTAAAATATCTGGGATCTATGATCAATAGCAAAGCAACCTGTGATGACGACATCAATCATCGCGTAAGCGTAGGGTGGATGGAGAAAATTCCGCTATCTTCTGTGACAGAAAATTGCCACCTAAGTTGAATGGAAGGCTCTACACCGCAGTTGTGCGTTCAGCGCTCACATACGGTTCACAATGTTGGACGATGTACAAAACGTATGAAAGTAAATTAACGGCAGCTGAGATGAAGATGCTTCGCATGACAGGCAAAGCTTGATCGAATAAATCGATGATGAATAAGAAGTTCGAAGATCCGTGGAAGCCTTCACTTCAAGGAAACTATCGTACGCAAAATAGAGCACGACCGGCTCAACTGGTATTGCTACGTTCAAAGAAGAGATTATTTGAACCCTGCTCAAAAGGCAATATCAATGCATGTTCCAAAGACATCGCGATGTAGGAAGGGCAGGCCTATAAACGCCTGGATCAGACAAATGCGACGACATCGGCATTTCATTGGCCTCAGAAACCGAGTGATCCAAAATCGGCAAGCCTGTCGATATTTTCTGAGGTCAAATATGCGAACCCCACAGGCGGATCAGTAGAAATGCGGTGAAGTGGGAGGGTTGTGATCTCTTGTTTTCGGATCATAACCTCGCTGATAAAAAAGGAAGAAGAAGAGATTCACCTCTCAGTGGGCTCAGACGGTAGACTTTTCGTTTGTGGAGACTTGACCTACCTCACCTCACGTCGCGCAGCCGAGCAGCCGACACAGTGCGGTGTCGGTAGTCAAGGTAAGTAGTTTTTCTCTTAAGCTTCACGGTATTGCGCGGATTAAATCGAATGCGGGTGTCCGAAAGCTTTCGTTGGGCAAAGTGTCAATGTCTCCCCTCACTCTCTCTCTATCTCTCGTTCTCTTTCTCTCCATCCTTCTGTGTGAAAGTGTTCTAGTGATGAAAGCAAATCCCATTTCTGTGATAAGCCTTCTGCTTGGGTCATTTGGAAACAAAAAAAGTACGGCCACTGCAGTGTGTGTGTGTAGTGTTCTCGTTCTATTTCCTTGATGTCAGTCGCCAGCTTTTGGTGTAGAACCATAGTTGTGTATAAATGACTAAAATGATTTGCTTCACACTTCTATCTACGGTCTGTGGGGTCACATCTCGGGTCGAAGTTGGAATTTTAATTATAACCTCAAAATTAATAGTTCTTCACATGGAACCGATCCCGGGGAGTAAACGGTTCGGACGAATTCGTTCAAATTGCATGCCTGGATTTGGTAGTATACCTATAAAGTTCCGAGAGCCGGAATCCTCCGACTGCCTTGTTTTGTAGGAACATTCCATTATGCTCAAAAACAAAGTTTTTCTGCGACTCCGACCAAAAGCTGTTGAAAAACTTTTTTTTTCTAATTTTCGTCGTAATAATTATAAGGGTAATCATTCCGAAGAAGAGCCTCATCTTCGAGTTCGATGTTTTTGAAATATGTGTATATAATATATACGTCGAGGAAACGCCTACTTTTCGAGATATCGAAGTTTTAAGATATATTGGGTTTTTCCTGCAAAATTTCTGTTAGAATTGACTCATATTTTGCCACAGATGAACAAAGTTGTTGCATATTTATAGGTGTTAACATATCTCTAATAGCCTTTAGCTCCAGACGCCTGCCTGACAGTTGCTGATATACCCTTAGCGGAGCAACGAAATCGCGTGAGGGGCTAAACCACCCTGGAAAGCGGAATTTATTAAATTAATTGCGTGGTGCTCGCCACTTGGGCACTATTGGCCCCAACTGATCCTTGCATACTGGTAGGAGTAAGAAAAATAGCGTTAAGTCAAAAGAATAGTTTTTTTTTTTGTTTTTCTTTATAATTTGCGCTCAAGGGTTTATGAACACTTTAAATATTTTACATAGTGCGGGCGTTGGAAGAGAGAAAGATTTGGTGTACCTATTGGTTGAAGCTCAGTTGCAGGCAAAATTGTAAATGCAACAAGCTGCGTTTTGGTTGTTGGTTGAGGATCAGGTTCACCCCGCCACCTAAGTAAGTAAATAACAAGCTGCATTTTCTATCGGAACTTTGAAGTTTTATATTTTCGAAACTAGACAAGTCCGACCTTAGATATATAAATCAAAATTCACAGAAAAATGCCTCCTATTACGTATTAAAATTTCGTCAAAATCGGGAATGGATGCCATTCTCTAAATAATTAATAATGCATCTGCTAAAATAGTAAGCATTTAAAAGAAACGGCGGTTTATTCAAAGTGAACACTGCTATAGTTAAAGCGCTTTTGAGGCTCTCCAAATTTCAGTTGGGTCTCTTGCAGGCTATACTCTCCAACACTGACCACAAAGAATAATCAGAAGGATTCAAAAAAAACTCCTTCGACGTTGAAAATCGTTGTGTCCGTAGAAATGACGTTTCGGTTGTCCGCCTGCCAGTGTCGCTTGCATCATTTAAGCCTAATTCACTGCAATACATAAAATAAAAAGGCATCACTATGACCTTGCCAATTACAATAGAATAGACCTCACAATTGCTTTCAATATACATATGTATGTACACAACCGCTTAATACCTTCGACGTAAAAATAAATAAAAAATAAAAAATTAATAAAATGTCTGACAAAAGAAAGGATACTTACCTACCTGTGGGCAACATTTTATTGCATTCGAATTTTACATTCGAACTGAATTATGTGTACTGCGCGATAATTACCGGGAAACGTCTCATTAAAAAATAAAAATATATCTGCACGGTCTTAAAAATTAAATGCCACACACACAGTAATGTGGATGCATTACTGAAAAGGTGAAATCAACTGGGCAAGTAATTAAGCGGATTAATCCCATGCACATCGGGGCAGTGTGTATAGATGCAGCACGTGCTACGACAGGATATTGCAATGCAAGTCCTTTCCATTCATTTATAATATTGTATCATACATTATTTATTGCTCGCGGTAATGATGGATTCTGGGTCGGTTCATTTTCCTAGATATTTCTGCGGAATTCATTTATTTTTCCATGTTTATTGCATGCAAATGTCCTTGCGGCGACGATTATGATGTGTAATTTGTTGTAGTGTAAATTACATTGATACAACTGATTGTCTAAATTATTGGTACATACATGTGTATGTACCTGGTCCAGGTGAGGAGACTGATCAGGAAAAACTATTATAATGCTAATAGCCAACTGAGCATGGGCCTTAAGGTTCGAATACATATCAGAAGACCCTGTACTGGTCGTATACCTCTCGCGAACGCTTGACACATATCTGAGAGTATTACTTTCATGAAAAGGATCTCAAATCCGCCCTTCGTAAACATGACAATGATGCAGTGATAATGCGTTGGTTTCTTCTTCTTCCTTTTATCAGCGAGGCTATGATCCGAAAACAAGGGATCACAACCTTCCCACTTCACCGCATTTCTACTGATCCGCCTGTGGGGTTCGCCTGATAATGCGTTGGTTTATTAAGTGGAAGGTTGTTGGTTCAAGTTTTTCTATTTTTCGGGATAGGAAACGCTTGACTGGAGCACTCAGATGCAACTGGTCCATTGTAAAATACTACCAGAGAGCAAGACCCTGGCTTACCTATTTTATTGGAATTTCCCTGTCTTTCTAAGAAAGCCAAGAAAGCACTTCAGTAATGAGGAGCTTACAATACCAGCGATCACCTCATCAGAACTAAGAATGTGTCACCTGATACAAGCAAGTCGCCATCCTCCCCACAAGTCTCGCAGACTGCAGTGTCATCTAGCTTGGCGAAAGCGATGTGGCCTGTCGAGACGCCAATAAGTTGTCTGCAGTCTTTTCTGCTGAGCGACAGCCGCTGATTTCTTACAGACGCCCGGGAGCATTCGTTTAGTCAACCTACATCCTGGAGTTTCATACCACATACAATTGTGTTCGTTAGAAACCCAGTCGTCAATAGAAGCCTTAACCGAGCACGCAGAGAGACCTAATGCAGGTTCACGTCCTGAGCAAAACCTCCTCTGAGCCTTGGTTAGCAATTTCATTGGAGATTTCTTAAGAAAAAAAATATATTGGGAGACTATTTGGAACCCGTAGAAACAAAAAACACAATTTTTGCAATTTTTGTCTGTCTGTTTGTCCATCAGTGCACGCATCATGCGTAATTTACTGAATGGATTTTGATGAAACTTGACACAGTGATAGTTAATAT
This sequence comes from Brachypalpus laphriformis, assembly GCA_945910035.1. Taxonomy (NCBI): domain Eukaryota; kingdom Metazoa; phylum Arthropoda; class Insecta; order Diptera; family Syrphidae; genus Brachypalpus; species Brachypalpus laphriformis. The sequence goes on from OX246756.1 coordinate 165,208,713, forward strand.
CAAGAATAGCTTTTATCTCGAGAAATGAAAGACACAGGAAGGATTGTCCTATCTTTTTGAAGAAGTTTTGTGGATGGATGCTTACCTCAAATTCAGGACGGGTCATCCCTTGTTTCATGTTTGTATAGTTCATTTGAATTCTGAATACGGGTTGGATAATTGTCGCAATTAAAGCAGTCAAGATGGTAGAGCTTTGCAGTATTCATATACAAAGTTTCCTATAAATTGCTGAAGATGTTCACAGATAATCGTATTAGTGAATCCATCAATTCCCTCCACGGTCATCTAGCACAAATCCATTCGAAGTGAAGAACAGTCGAACAATTGAAGGCTTACACCTTAACACCGAAATAGAGGTTGAAATCGCAGTGCAAACAGCAATCTTAGCCAAATTTCCGTACAGCAGTGCCAGGAAAAGATGGTGGCATGCAGGATTATAGAGATGCTGACGCCTAGAAAAGAGCAGATGACAGGCTTCCATGATGCAGCTTAATGGAACAAACAAAGAAGCCTATCAAACTTTTCCATTCCCAGTCAAAGGCATAAAACCGGACCGTAAATGAAAAGTGCCGAAAAAAAAAAAACAAAGAGAACTTTTTAAATCGAACAAACACCAAATCTATCGAAAGATAATAGGTACCACACACACAATGAAAGAGACAAACAGAAAGACGGACAGACACCAGAAGAAGGAAACACTTCCACAAAGAAAATTCAATTCACTACCGGAATCCGGAAAAGTTTCTCCACCAAAATGCAATCTATCCATCCATGTGTTCTCTGTCTGTCGTCACCGAGAATCCTGTCTTTTCTCCTTTTTCCAACTACAAGGACGAAATTGTATTCACCTTCACATTCAATCGTTTAGTTTATCTATTCTCTTTGTAATGCTTCCCTATTTCACATACATTCCTTCTAAATGTATCTGATAGATAATGATACTTGTACGGTCGTTGGTTGTCGAAATAAATGAAGTCTACTAGCTAGATACCGTGTGTGTGTGTGTGTGGGTGTAAGAAACTTTTCTCTCGCCAGGCATTTTCAATTCACAAGTAAGGACAAGTTTTCCAAACATTAAAGGATAATTAAGTGTCATTCCTCTTACTGGATGCTGTTGCTATGTACTGTACCTACCTGTCGTTACTAGGCATCTCATTCAGATGCACTTGTTGTATATATCGTGCACTTCAAGGACAATTTGTTATAAATTCCAAGAACGCAGCGTGTCTCAAACTAAAATCAAAAGAAAAAAAGGGAAGATGACTACAATTCACCAACATAGGACGACAAACCGGCAACCAGGCTCTCAGCCAGTCAGACAGACAGACACTTGTGCATATGTAAGGTAATAAAATAAATGGAAAACTTTTACTTGGCAAGATTTCGTTGCATTTATGCAGCGAGAGATGAGATGACTGGCAGAGAAGGATGCGTCCGTGTCCTCGCTGTGACGATGATGGTGGGGAAGCACCGGCAATACCGGTAAGTAAATAGTTGAGCAGTTTCGATGGTTTTTCTGTGGGTAGCAGGAAACTTTAGTTCAATAGGAAACATGTTGTTCGCTTGACAAATTGTCCTTGCTTACTCGTAGATACCGTGCTTTTTTTTGTCTTCCCTGTACTTTGCAGATACTTTTCCTTTTCCTTTATTCAAGTGAAGGGTTGAATGTTTATGGGCGTTTCGGGCAGAGTTTCAGTGTGAATTGCTTCAGATGGGAGGGAAATGTTTGAAAATGCGTCTATGGATGTACCATTGGGCATTTGTTAGTAAATTTAGATACAAACTTGATTTGGTTTTGTTTACTGCTTCGTCTGATGATTAAAGTAGGTGTTGATCATTTCGTGCTAAGTTTCCAAACAGAATGACATTTATTGACAACTCCCTGGGGTTTGAATAAGTTTATCTCAGATTTGAACCATAACATCGGTATCTATGCATAGGTTTTTTTTTTTTTGGTTGCACCAAGGGATGTGGTAATCTTCGAAAGATACTAGTAGCCCGGGCTACTAGCATGTACGATTCGCAAGCCCGAATAATCGATGCCAGAAATGCGACTACGTACTAATCCACACCCTACACACTTCTACCACTCTCCCCGCGGGACTGCCGTAAGGTATTTCTTCGCGGGGCTGGTTAGCAACTTATGTTTTGCCTTTAGTATTGCTGCTTCAGCTCTCCTTGCTCTCTCAATTATTTGGAGTTCCGTTGGCACATTCGTTATAAGTGTACAAATTTCCAGCCAATTCTCCTCTGACCGCAGCATTTGGTTTATAAGGAATGGTGGACTTGGCAGGATATTTCTCGATTCCGTAAAGTGATTGCAATGGAATATTGCATGCTTTGAATCTTCCTCCTGGTCTGGACAATGACCCGATTGGAACTCCCCCTCCTTTATTCTCCTTTCGTAGATCCTTACCATCTCATTTGCGAAGTTGTCGATGGGAATCATTCCGGCTATGACACAGGCTGCTTCCTCTGATATTGTTCGGAAACCGCTGATTGTTCTCATCGCGCATAGCCTGTATGTTGACGATAGTTTTCTCCGTGTTTCTATCGTCGCTAACGACGCCGCCCAAACCGGTGCAGCATATAGAAGAAGCGAGCTAACCACTCTGGATAGTAGACTCCGTCTAGCATATCCAGGTTCACCGATGTTTGGTAGTACTAGAGAAAGGGCTGCCTGCAATAGTGAAGCCTTATTGCTCGAGTATTCCACGTTTGTTTTAAGCCTTAACCTGTTGTCGAGCATTACTTCTAAGTATTTGACTGCTTCCTTGGTTCTTATAGTCTGAGTTCCGACTTGAATATTGGCATATTCAGCAGTCTTTAATTTTTTCAATTGCTTCGTTTGTTGCTGATTCTATTTCGTGGATGTGTTTAGCCACGATAACGACGGCGATGTCGTCAGCCAACCCGATTATCTTAACTCCTTGTGGCAATGCTAGCCGTAAGACTCCGTCGTACATGATATTCCCTAAGAGAGGGCTTAGTACCGATCCTTGCGGGACTCTTGCCGATCTATGCATAGGTGTACAGCATTGTTTGTACTTACTTAATGTTATAATATATTGAATGTTACTTTGAAGCTTCCAATGATATACTTATGCATGCTGCTGTAACGTTCAGGTATTCCAATATTTTTTTTACAATTTGCCCGCAAATCAAGGAGATATGAATACCCTTACAATGCTTCACACAGCGCCTGCGTTTAAAAGGATAGACACAGAGAGAGAAAGATTGGTGTAGTGGTTTGAAACTCAGATACATATTAGGTTTTAGAAAAATCCCCAGGGTTGGTGTTCAGATAACTGAGGAGATTCGTTTCGTTATTTTGTCTTTGCTTCTGATTCACAGTATTTTTTTCCTGGACACCTGATGCCATAGGCATTTCAACCATCTAACAGACCGAACAATTTTTCCAGCCCTATGACCAACCCAGTGTTATGCTTTTGGATTGGTATTGAAACAGGCTTTCGCGATTGATCGGACTATCTATATATATTTCATCCATTCAATTTAAAACGTGACAAAATTGTTACTTGTACCATTCGAGTTGCATTCAATATCTCTTAATAAGTTTCAACAAATTGCCTATAGCTTCTTCCCCGAGGTTTGACTCTCCTGTATTCTTCTTCTTCCTTTTATCAGCGAGGTTATGATCAAAAAATAAAGGATCACAACTCTCCCACTTCACCGCATTTCTACTCATCTGCCTGTGGGTTTGACTCTCCTGTCTATCTAGACTAAAACAAAATCAAGTTTACAAAACATTTCAGAGCCTACCCAGTGCAGACCTTTCTCTTAGAGCTACTATAGTAACCATCGTGCGAGAGTTTCAAACCATTACTTGGGATTTATTTATTTTTGGATTTAGCTGTAGCCTCAGCATTCCAGATACGACGGTCAAGAGATTTTGGTTCTCCAGGAAATTCCAAGCGGTCATAGGTGACCGTTAATAAGGGAGAAGCAAAGGTCTCAACACACTGCCCAACGCACAAATCTGGTCCAAAGATGGCTCCAAGCCGAAGCTGGGGTCTATGGTCCGAACTTTCAGCGGGCAGTAGCGCTTGGTAAATGACCTATCATCTATCAACTAAAGGTCCCTGCAACATAATTATGAATTCAGGAATGCCTGTGGAGAAATGCTACCAGAACCAGCATCTGCATTATAACAATTTTTACACTTAGGTAGCACAAAAGGCTCATAGTTCTCATACGGTAGAGCCAAAGTTAGTGTGGGACTGTCTCAACTTCCTTGATAGGCTCGCGTCCACAAACCAGGTTACCATAATATGGACCCCTGGACACGATGTTTTTGAGGGAAACAAACGAGAAGACGGTCTGGCGAGGAGAGGCGGGGGCGCCCACTTACCTACCTTACTTCGGAGTACCACTCCACAATTACACAATGGAAAACTGAAAGGGGGCTAAGACAAGCGAAAAGAGCAAGTAAGCTACTTGAACTCAGCAAAGGGAATTTGCGAATTCTTTCGGGCAACGAACGCTAAGGGGCTGCAAAGAAATGGTTACTCCATCTAACGCAGGTCTCGATGGGCCCATCAGAAACTTGGAACCTGAAACCCAAGACATTATTGAGGTTTATCGAAAGCTTCTGGCTAACCATTGGGCCAGCACAGGTTGGATCCCAAACCTCGTAGCTTAATTAAGCCTGACACCATGCCTCGTCAATAAGTTTTTGTAAAAAATGTGCAATACACTGTCAATGTACTTCATTCAAATCAAAGCCTCTTATCGATAATCGAATAATGTCCTTGTTACTAGGTACTTAACGCAAATTTGATGACACCTCACGACTTCCAATCCTTTCACCTGTTGAAATACGCTCCTCGCAAAAAACACTCCTCAAATTGCAAATGAAACTGCAAACAACCTCTATGAGGCAAATAAGGACCAACAAAAAACGGAACTAGAAAACGAGTCCTCAATTCAAATTTGCATTGCAAACGACCCTGATTCTAACCTTGTTTGTTATCGGAAGACTCTTTGGAAGATTCTCCCCGCATATGTGTCTATACATTCCGTATCGCCGCCCGCGCACCGCCACCTTCAAAAACAGGATGAATAACAAACAAAGAAATCCACCCATTCAAAGGTGGTGCATGTGTGTTCAATAATTCCTTTTTTATGACAGCAGCAGCAACAGCACTCCTTGGCCCAACAAAGAAAGGATAACAGTCAACAGCTAGTTTTTGTTTGGCACAGTGTGGTGTATGCAAAAGGTTGTGGTTTGCTATGATGGTAGCGCAGTAACGACGACGACGTATCCTGTTTGTCCGATCGAATATTTGAACACAAACAAGGATCAAAGAAAAAAAAAAAAAAAAAAAAAAACGATGTCAATAGTGGATTTGCAAAAATCGTACACCCAGTTTTAGGTCACGAGTTTACTTTGCGGATAAAGATACAATATCTCCCTTTCTTTCATGATGAGTTCTTGCATCTTGTATAGAACGCAATTTGCATATCTAAAACCCACAGAGAGAAAGAAAACCCACCAGGATATTGAACCAAATGTTAAAAAAAAATACATGTTTTGTAAAATATCCAAGGAATCCTTGTGAAGATCCATGGTACTGCCTTTGGTGCTGCTGCTATCTTTGTACAACCTCGAACATACAATAACATCCCACCAACAAAGTGAACCGCAAAAGAAATGTTTTGCATTAGAGGATATGCGGTGCGGTGTGGTTTTGTCCACGAAGGACGAGAGGGAAAATTGTAAACAAACTCCATTTCCTAGTTCGATGCCAAAGGTAAATATTGGACATCGAGATACACCAAGAGCGAGAGAGAGTGCGGAAAGGGAAAGAAAAACTTATCGGACATCTGTTTGAGGTTTTTCATGTTCGACGGGAGGGAAGGAGCACAACCTCCAGCGTTATGTGACTTGTGGTCTGGAAAAATACATTTTTCTAGAAATCGCCTGAAGCTGGACATTTGGTGAATTTCGAAACCTCTGTAGCGTTCGGAAATGTAAAATGACAATGTTCCCGATGCTTCAAATTGAAAATATGTATATGCATTTCTAATAACAATAAAAAAAAGAGGAAATGGAAACGAAAGAGGAAGACGAGGACTAGAATTCTATTTTGTAGGTTATGACACGGAATTGTGATACGTTGTGTTTAAGATATTTAAAGGGATATTCTACAGATATTTTAAGGCATTCCTGTCACCGTGTACTTACTTTTCTAGATCATATTCCAGGTCACAATAACATTCTTCTATCTGTCGGGAAATGGTGTGCCTCATCGACAGAAGATGGCAGTAACTTCTCAAAAATTAAGAAATACCAATTTCAAGCAGATTCCTTTGAACCTGAAATCCATCAGACAAAGAAAAAACCTATCTTAGCTCAGCTTTCTGTATTTAAATATCCAGTTCGTACATTTCAAACGAAACCTCAGCCTCAGATCATCTGCAAATAAGGTTCTAGCAATACTCGTTCGATCCTTTACTAGGTCGTTGTAGATAGACATGTGTTGTGGTATCGTTTAGGTTCTCTCGGTCATGCCAACGTTGGGGTGTTCCGAGGTAATAACATACGAGAATCGTATCGAAACTCTTGGATTTCTTTTTTAATGGCGGACAATACTTCGTGTTTAGTCTTCTCAGTTCTTTCCGTATTTTTTGCAGTTCAAACTCACAAAGAACGGGGTTTCCGATTTCTTTCTTGCTTGTGCGTCACCTGCTTCATTTCCTTCAAATCCTATACGTTATGTCCTGGCAGCCAGTAGAGAGCTTCTTTATTAGTCTGGTTCAATGTTGATTTTTCAAGAGATCGAGGGGTAGATCCTGGTCGCTGGAGACTTCAGCGCAAGAGCACAGGAGTGGGGAATGCCGACTACAGACTCACGAGGAAAGCAAATTCTCGAGATGGGTGCAGGACGAGGGCTTAACACTGCGAACATAGGCAACACATCCACATTTAGGAGGCCTGGCTTCGCAGAGACTATCCCGGACGTAACCTTCGCATCCAAACTGACATCCGTAAGGGTTGAAAACTGGACAGTTATCGAAGACTATACGGGCAGCGATCACCAGTATATCGTTTTTGACCTACGAAAAGGGCAACGCGTTCCTAACCAAAATCAAAGCCGAACGCCGAGATGGAACGTTAGCAGACTCAACGAAGAGCTTCTCACATCCGCAATCGAAGAAGGAAAAAGCGCGGTTCTAGGAACAGTGGGAAAGCTGCTGCAACAAAATTTGAGGCCTCGATGCAACTCATACGGCTGGCATGTGACGCCTCGATACCCCGAGTGAGCGGCTCCAATAGAAACAGGAAACCGGTGTACTGGTGGAGCGACGAGATAGCTGCGCTTCGAAGAAGATGCCTACATCTCCGACGCAAAGTCACCAGGGGTAGGAGAAGACAAGCTGAAGCCACGGAAGACATTCTAGCAGAATTTAGAACCATGAGATTCGAGCTCAAGAGAGCCATGAATTCGAGCAAAAACCAGAAGTGGAAGGATCTCCGCCGGGATGTTAACAGCAACCCCTTGGGGCTAGGCTGCAAAGTCATAATGTGAAAACTGGGAAAACAGATGGCCAGCCCTGTCCAGAAGGACCTCGAATAAATGAGATTACTGCTGGAGCAGCGCAAGGCTCAATCCTGGGACCCGATCTCTGAAACATCTCCTACGATGGCATCCTTCGTATGGAAATCCCCGAAGATACCTTTCTGGTAGGGTATGTTGATGATATCGCCGCGGTGATTACGGCAAGAGACACCGATTGCGCGCAAAGAAAACTCAACCAAGTGATGAGGCGGGTGCACCTCTGGATGAAAGAACATGGCTTAGGTTTGGCTACAGAAAAGACGGAGATAGTTCCTTTGATAAAGAAGAGGATTCCAACTATTGTCGACTTCCAAGTCGGGTCTGAGTTATTAACCAGCAAGGAAGCGGTGAAGTATCTAGCGATGGCCCTAAACACGAAGATCACTTTTTGGCATCAAATAAAATCTGCTTTGGACCGAACTGCAAAGGTCACAATGTAAATGAGCAGAATAATGGCAAACTTTGGAGGTCCAAAAGCCAGCAAAAGAAAGCTCCTGATGACAGTCACCCACGCCATTCTCCTGTATGGGTGCGAAATATGAACCGACCCACTACGACAAGAGAAATACAGGAAACAAATGGCCGCAGTACAAAGGCGCGCGGCACTACGGGTTGCAAGTTCGTACCGTACGGTGTCGGCACCAGTCGTCTTCATAGTCACGGGAGTGACCCCTATTGATCTCCTTGTGGCAGAGAGGAAGTACGTCTACGATAAAAAGGCGGAAATTAGAGTGAAAGCGGCAACCGAGGAGGCGAAGGAGATCACTAAACAGAAATGGCAGGAGAGATTGAGCTGAGAAAGCAGAGAACGATGGACCGCGAGGCTGATCAGTAACATCGCTGAATGGATGGGACGGAAACACGGGGAAGTAAATTATCACGTCGGCGGCACCGTGGTGTGTCGGATCACTTCGCATGAGGTTCCAAGTTCGAATACCAGAAAATACCAAAAAGTTTTTTCACAGTCCCACCTCTCGGGAGCGTCTGACAAACATCCGAGATTCGAGTTCGGATTCGGCATTAAACTGTAGGTCCCTTCCATTCGTGTGAAAAATATAACGCACACAACATGAGTGGTTGTGAGAAGCTAGGCCCTGGCACTTTAAAGAGCTGTTGCGCCAAATATTTGTATTTGTAAATTATCACGTCACCCAATTTCTTACCGGACACGGTTATTTCAACGCCTACCTCCACAGAATGGGCAAAGCAGGGAGTTCGGCTTGCCAATATGGCGATTCAGAACTGGACGACGCAAACCACACGTTCTTCCATTAAAGTGGCCTGGGAATGCCATGAAACACCTGGTGATTGGCAAGTAGAGGTGATAGTTCCTCTTTTTAAAAAAGGGGACAAAAGAGATTGCGCCAACTATAGGGGTATATCCCTTTTAGGTCTCCCTGGAGAAGTCTTCGCTAAGGTGCTAGAAACGCGTTCCAGAGTTGTGGTTGAGGACAGTTTGGGGGATAAGTAGTGCAGTTTTCGTTCCGGTAGAAGCACAAACGACCAGTTATTCACTCTCAGAATGATTCTTAAGCAGGCATGGGAGTATGCTAAACCTGTCTACACTTGTTTGGTGGATTTGGAAAAAGCATAGAATAGGGTTCCTCGAGGCAAACTCTGGGGTGTTCTGCAGGATTATCGGATTGATGGTTCCCTGTTAAGGGTGATTCAGTCTTTATACACAAATTGTAGAAGCTGTGTTCGGATAAACGGTGTTAAATCAATACTTTTCACTGCGGGCGTCGCACTCCGCCAAGCGTGCGTTTTGTCACCTCTCCTCTTCATCGTATATATGGATTAGATGTTGCAGCGCAGTAGTGGCGGGGAATGTTTTAAAGTTGAAGCCCTAAGGCTTAGTCATCTGCTCTTTGCGGATGATTTGCTCATCCTTGGGTCCTCTCAAACCGAAATTCAGCGCGCACTCGAAAGGTTTGTAGCCGTTTGTGATGATGCTGGAATGAAGATCAACGTGAACAAGTCAGAAGTAATGGTCGTTTCCAAAAAAACCCATTCAGTGCACTCTGCAAGTTAGTGGAGTCCCACTGAAGCAGGTGGATAACTTTAAGTATTATACCTCGGGGTCTTATTCACGAGTGATGGGAAGAGCAATGCCGAGTTATCGTGGAGTGGAATCCTCTAAGGTGATTCGCAAAGCCACACAAAAACGATCGCAAAAAGGTGATGATCACGCTGATGGTCACCTTAGAGAGAGCAATAGGGATGATTGTGATCGTCAACAAACAACTATCACCTTAGAGGATTCCGCTCCTGTAGAATTGGTCAAACTGGATCAATTTTGAGAGCTTGGCCAATCTGTTATAAGGAAGGCCGAGCTTAGTGTTCAAGCTAAGCAATCAGTTTTAACTCGGTGGTCCAACTCTCACCTATGGTCATGAAATTTAAGAATAAGATCGCGGATACAAGCTGCCGAAATAAGGTCCCTTCGCGGTGTTGCTGAAATAACTCGTAGGGATCGATTGCGCAACACCAGGGTACGCGAGGCGCTCAATGTTGAGCAGCTACTTCTCCGAACAGAACGATCTATGCTTCGATGGATTGGTCACGTATTGCGTATGCCCCCAGAACGGCTTCCAAGACGAGGCATGTTTGCTGTGCCATTAGGTAGGCGACTCCGCGGTAAGTCTAGAAATAGATGGTTGGACCAAGTCCGACATCTCTCCTGGAGCCGTCTAGGCATTCCTCCTGATGAGTTGGGGTCAATGGCGGAGGATCGAGAAGGATGCAGTGTCCACCTGAGCATCCTACCCCCGCGGGAGTAAAAATCTCATGCTACCATAAGCACCCGCGATCGAGCCGTATGGTGTCTTTAGAAGATTTTTCGCCTGCTGTCGGCAAAAAAAAAATCTTTCCGGCATTAAATTCGATTCGCTGCCGCTCTCAAAATTTTAATCGATTCGGGATTTCAGGAGAAAACTTAAATTATTTTCTGCATTTGCGCATTTGCCTACTGCATACATACAAACTGACGAAACATACACCCCTATTATGGTTAGCGAATCGAACGTTCGACTCAAGTCGAACTGTCAGTAAATTGCTTTAGCAAACATTTTCATTCGATTAAAGAATAAATGCTGACAAAGGAAGAAACAATTAAATGTCATCTGTGAAGTGTATAAAGCGACAGAAGTAATTCGCCGGGAGGTTCGACTTGAGTCGAACGTTCGATTCGCTGACCATAATAGGGGTGATAGCAATAAAAACAACTTCAACAACAATTTCACCGAAACCAGCCAATATTCCACTTAGTCGTTCGATAAAGTTGAACTCCCTCGTAGCCACAAAATTCCATATTTCTTAAAGTCAAGTCTACTCAAAACCAACTTAACAATATCAATATTCACAAAACAAGTTACATTCACATCCTGTCTATCTCGTCTCCATGTTCCAAAAATTAACATATCCCATCCCTCCCATAGCATTTCTTCCGATCGATACCGGAACATAAACTAGGTCACACTATAAAATATCCCTTGGCAAGAAATCAACAAGGATTGTACCTTTTTCTCATAGACGAACTACCAACGACAGGAAAAAAAAGGGTTAAAACCGGAAACAACCCCTCAAATGACTACAAAAATTCCGTCCGTTAACATTCTCACATAAATGCGTTTCCCAATCGTTCACATTCACATTTGTGTCAGGACGAGTTCACATCTTAAGGCCACATAACCTCCTTTGGCAGAACAAAAAGACTCAGACGTCCTGGTGGTAATCAGCTGCTGACTGATTGTTTCCCTCCTAATACCAGGTTCATTCCGAAAATAGCTCAAACCAAATAGGCAAAATGTGTGTGCCAGATGTTCTCTGTTCTTTCCCCGAAGAAGGACAGGAAGAATGAAAGAAACTCAGAAAAAAAAAGGTCGAAGTGCGCCTATTGAATTTCATACACGCGGTACTCACGCACACACAACGAAGAATAGAAAAAGGATCATCCCTTATAAAACAAAAAAAAAAAACAAAAACAATTCTCGATGTATGTATCTCAAGTGGAAGAGAAAAGAAATTAAACCAAAATCTTAAAGAAACTACAAAAATGTATTACTTACACGAACATTTACATTTTAAAATTAGAAAATATGGCTTTAGGAACTTGTAATCTAAATTTTGGCATCACTTAGCACCTTCACCGGTGACATTGGCATTATTCTGCGACTGCACGAGCAGCATCAGAATTCTATTCATCAAATTATCCGCCTCGGAGTCGTCCATGCTGTTCAGTTTGGCCGTTATAAAGCCACAAAATTTCGAATTCAAAACCTCACGTACTGTGGGCTGCAACTTCATCAATGGCTGGTCGTATGCAGCAGCCTCATCGTCACTGAAGGAGCCCCGACGTTTCCGTTTCGCTGAGGGTGAGTTCTCTGGCGAGTTATCTATGATTAATGGATATGGGAAATCTGCATCTATGGCTTCCAATTCTTCGACTTCGTTACCAATTGCCGTACTATTGACTGGATGGTGATGTTGCGATGGACGAGCATGATGATGATGCACCTGGTTACTATCTTCGGATGTGTTGTCGTCCATGTCGTCAGAGTTTCCGCCGTTGTGTGTGCTTGTGATGCGATTGTCTGGATTAGCGTCGAGATCTATTTCATTTTTGACAAAGAAACTATAATCGTCGTTGACGCTGGACAAAGACGAACGATTTGTGCTCTTGTTGATGCTGTTGTCGCCTTTGAGGTGAGTCAGCTTGGTTTCAACAGCGTTCGAGACACTCCTGAAGAGAAGACAAAAGAAAGAGAACAATATTATTACAAAGGAAATATTTGGAATGTGTTACAAAAGAAATGGAGGGCTTGAGCCGGTAGTTCAACTTGTGGTAGTCTCCGATACATTTATTGTAGTCGAGCAACAACGTGTAAACATCATACATTATCGCAAATCAAATATGCTTTTGAAACAGCTACACGCTGTCCAAGACTAATATCACGTTGGCGTTTGACTCGACCGAGAAGGGCTCTAAAAAGATCAGTGTGCTATAAACTGAGAATCAGCTTATGCTGTATAAATAGGACATCTTGAAGCTAAGTCAAGTACTATCCAAGTGAGTTCCAACCCAAGTCGCCTAACGCCATTCTTTTTTGCTCGAAGCAGCATCTGGAAGTGTGTCAGAGTCTGGCGCAAGCTTGCTTCTGTCACTTAATGTGTCTTGGAAGCATTTCAGTGATCGGATGTTGACGGGCAGATTTAGGACAAAAGTGAGGTGGATTACCGACATAGGCGTGGAGCCAACGATATGGTAGCTTACATCTACTTGAGGTAGTTTCCATTAGGAGAACTCTCTTCACAGTAGACTAATGAATCTCACAGTGGAACAAAGGTTTACGGACTATCTACAGAGAACAGAAACCATCAGCAAATGCCATATTGTCGAGCATGGAATAGCATTGTTATGCTGTAGAGCAGACACTTTCGTCGAAAAGACTCAAAGCGACAACAAGTAGTTGTCTGCAGGTACCTAGAGACAGATAGAAGAGCAAAAACATCTCATGCAAAGGGCAGAAGTGAAATTGAATCCTAGCGCCAATGGTAACATAAAAGATCAAGTCAGGCTGTGAAGGCGCGTAAGAGTAGATTGCCAAATAAGTTCCGAAATACAAATACAAATATTTGGCGCAACAGCTCTTTAAAGTGCCAGGGCCTAGCTTCTCGCAACCACTCATGTTGTGTGCGTTATATTTTTCACACGAATGGAAGGGACCTACAGTTTAATGCCGAATCCGAACGGCGATTTGAGAAGCTTTTTCGTGACAACAATACTCTCGAATGTTTGTCAGACGCTCGCGAGAGGTGGGACCGTGAAAAAACTTTTTGATGTTTTCTGGGATTCGAACTTGGAACCTCATGCGTAGTGATCCGACACACTAACCACTTACGCCACGGCGCCCACAATAAGTTTCGAAGCTATACTTGACAAGATTGTATGTATACTGACCCCACTACTAGTTTTGGCGATTATCAGTGAAACGCCAGCGCCTTATCGGTGGGAAGCGCTGAAAACCAATGAAGTGTTTCAAATCTCAAATACTTGCCAAAATGTGGTGGATTGAACAGTCAACTATGTATGTATGTCAAAACTGTTTCTCAGCCCTAATCACCTGTCCTCTGGATTACACGACATTAAAGTTCCGTAATCCTAAATAACAGACCTAGCTGGTTGTCAGAAATGTCGATGACTAAGCACTCTCATATATTTTCAAACACACCTCCGATGTTTAGAATAGAGAGGCCAAAACAGAACTCACTAAAGTCGAAGCGAAAGCAAACTAAAAGAAAATTACGAAATCACTTCTCGGGGATGTTTACAAAACCTTATCTAAATTTAGGTCGCTGTTTTTTTTTTTCCAAATAAAATGGTCGACAGCTGCAAGCGTCACATTGCAAACTGTTTCCACATGCACAGGCCTGAGAGAGTGACTAATTCAACCAAGAACAATGCCATACTCTGATTAAGTTAAAAGAAAATGTTTTTACTTACTTCCTCTCACGTATGACATCTCGTAGAAAATCCATAGCCGTGTACAAGGTCCACTTTGGTTGAAATCCTTCCCCCATTGTCTTGACTAGCGCCAACTCCCTGCGATAAGATTCACGCAACGATTTAAATGCTCTGGCCACCCTTCGTCCTGGCACACCAAATTCATTGCCAATCGATTGCCAAGCCCGGGATTTGTCCTCATCAGCGCCCTTGAAATTCGGCAGCCTCGAATCCCACAATATCGGATTATTGTGAACCATTTTGATTAGTTTAAGCTTATCGTCAGCATTTCGACGGACCACTACAAAAAAAAAAGTACAAATTTCGAGTTAATTCCGACTTAAGAAAGACTTTTGTAAAAAACTTACTTTTGCTCATAACTAGACGCACAATACTTTAAGAAAAAAGAAAAACAAACACAGTAGCAATAGAACAAAACGGTAGAACAGTGACGCACATTCAATTTATGTCGTTTAATCTATTTTTAAGCCAACTACGAGCGGCAGCTACCCTCACGCAGTAGCGTTTCGAAACAAACTAAACTACCACCCGGGATCGCACATGAATCAAACCGATCATTTACTACCCTATATACGTGTATACAGCACACAGGGGAAGGCACAAGTAAGCCACCACCACTTGGTGAATTAATTTCAATACGCACACCACTGAACCAAGCTAAGAACCGCGATCTTTACCAAGCTAAGAGATATCGTCGGCACAGGCAAGTGAAACGGGTGTCTTGGGACGGGGTTATATTATTCCCCTCGGAAGTGGTAATTTTTTTTTGCCTGCAACTGTGTTACGGTGATCTGTGTGACATCTTCCTGTGATTTTGATTGCGATTTCGGACTTCCCCCGGTTTTTGGGAGTCCTTATCGCAGACGAAGATGGAAAAGATGAAAAGGGCCTGCTTGGCATAGTTTTGATGTGTAGAACGTGCGTGTAGCCTGGTCTATGACTAATGGCGCGGGCTTGTTTGGCAAATAGTGTTATCTCGCTTTGGCTTAAAACTCGGAGGCTCTCCAGAAAGTACAACGGACGGGCTATGTGTGTACATGGCCTAAGTACATGGGGTTTATTATCGGGAAACGGCAGAGTGAACTATTTTTGTTCGAAATTTGTTGGCATGCCACATTGTGTGGTGGTGGTATATGAGAGTGTGAGTCAGGCAAACAGACAGACGGACGCGGATAAACGGCGGCAGAGCATAATCGTGGCTTTAATATGTGTACTTCTGCTGCTGCCTGGGCTATCGCTTGTGGTGGCAAGCTGGTGTGGCTCTTTGTGAATCAGGGTTCTATTTAGTTTTTTTTTTCTTACGGAAGTTGTTGTTGCTATTCGTGGATTGTTTTTGAGGGAGCGCTGCGTTTTTTGGAAGAAATTTGAGCCACACAGCGGGGGGAGGGTGTAGTGATGGTTAATTGAATGTAGACCGGCAGTGGCTACAGAGAGAGATTAGGGCCCGAATAATTCTTTATTTTTTTCTTCCTCTCGTCGCGGTTGTAAATATGTAAGATAAGGAAATTTTTGAACACACACATTTGGTTTGATGTAATGGTTACGAGTATGTGCACTATGGATAAGCATTTGGAAGTTGTTTACTAAGTCATTTGTAGGTATAGGGGTATAGTGTGTAGGCTGGAATGCATTGAAGAAATTCTAAAAGAGAGTTTTATTGGGGACGGAAATGATAATAATCTGTGGTTATCGGTCAGAGGAAAATAGTTCCTCTTATTCCTCAGGGAACACTCGCTGACTAATGGCTTATCGAAGTTGTATTGATCGGCCGCTGGACGTGTTGTTTGAAAAGACTAGTTCGTGGAAAGCAACTAGTAAACAAGGCTCAGCCTATATGCTATGTGTGCACATACTTGACTTGATTTCGCCTCGTGGGCCAATAAATGCCCGCTATAACCTGAAACCATAAATTAAAATCTTTGATCTATCTAAAGACACCATGATTCTGTTCAAAACACTGACCCCCATTTTCGACGACAAGCCTCAATCGTCGAAACATCTTCTCAATTCCGAGTGGATAGAGGTTTTTATGTCAAATAATTTCCCAACAGTGCTCCTTCTTTTGTGCAGCATTGGGCGATTTTAGGGTCTAGTCGACTCCTCTGTCACGGGTACCAGGTTACTGTGACATATCGGGGAATCGCATAGCTGACGAGCTGGCTCGGCAAGGCTGAATTAGTACAAAGAGTATAAGCATCACCGTCGTCGAGGCGTCCACGCCGACGCGGTGAGTGAGGCCAGTCACCGATGGCAGCATCTAGGCCAGTGTAATACAACCAGGCTACTCTGCCCAACACTGAGCGAACTAGGTCCATCGGACTCCTGAAACACAAGATAGCAACCCTCTCTAATATCGTCCTCACTGGAAAGCTTAATTTCTACCTGAACCAGATGCTTACTGCATGGTTCATGCTGGATGCTTACAGATGGCTGTTTCAGAGCCTACATCCACATGTTTGCACACGTCGACAACCTCTATTTCCCAACGTGTACGGAAGCAGTCGAGGATGGGGAACACGATGTTCAATTGTCAACTATGGTATAAAGAATGACACGTGCTGGTGAACAAACGAGACGAAGACTTAACCCTGGACAATATCACCAGACAGATCATGAGCAGGGAAGATGCCTGGGAAGCAGTTAGAGACAATGTATTACAGCAACCATTATGAAGGAGCAACGAAGACAGGAGTGACAACGAAACACAGCGCAGAAAGCTGCCAACAGGAACGAGCACAATACCTAAGGCTGAAGTCTCAATTCGCGGTGTAATGCTTGATGACAGTTCCGCGATAACCAGGGGTAGAAGGGGAGGTGAGTTTAGTGGGTGGAAATCCCACACTGTTACCGAGTACGGCCTCAGTTTCGTCTTTGAAAGATTCCCAGCTTCCGACACAAAAAAAGAAGCTGTAGGGACGAAGACGAAAAAAAAGGCGAGCAGCCACTTTCTATGCACTTGTCTTGCACTCGCCAATATCAGAAATGCTACCCTTGATGAAAACTTTTTCAACGATCGGCCAAAATGAACCCTTTCATACAGAGATCTACATACGTGGTTTCAATAGTAAGAGAGGGATCTTGCACGGTACTACAATGGACCTATCTCTCGTCTAAGTGTATCCTCATCGAAGGCCATTATTAACCAACGTAGTTCGGGTGAACTTTTTATAACTAAAATCGCGGAAGATTGTGTGTCCTTGGCACAAAATTAGGATTCCTCACAGCATTAGGAGCTTTTGATTCGTAGTAATAGGGAGTGAATTGCCGCCCTTTAGCTTGTCAACCTTCCTTGTTTTTAAACTCCTCAAAGTATGAATAGCGTTTGGGTATAAGGTACCATTGCTGATCATGTCTAGGTTTTTGAATTGTTCTCCTTTTTTTTACAAGTTTGTGGCCACGGCCGTATGGCGTACAAACACTGCCACGAGAAAGATCTATTGTGCCAGGGCTAACTTTTAGGACAGCAGTACTTCTACTCTCCTCATGAAAGCGTTAATTACGGCTGAAAAGCAGTTCCTTAAGTCTGTTGGAGATATGATTTCCTTAAGGAAAAAGTTTCTCCTAACTCTACACAGAGCTGCACACTCACATGGTATGTGTTCTGCGGTTTCGTCCTCTTCTAGGCAGAGGTGGCAAATGATATCCTCCTAGATTCTCCTTTTGTTGAGTAATTGACAGTGACCAGTAAGGAAGCTCATAAGCCGTCTTATATCGTTTCTGCTGTATGCAATGCCTTTGTTTTAAAGGTTGGACAGCTCTTTTAGCTTGTGTGAGACCTTGGGAGTTGTTTCAATAAGAAATGCACATTTTTCATTCCCAACTGTTTAGGGTACATTTAAAAGCAGAAACAGATATTCTGCAGAAGGTTCCTGTAGCCACCACTTTGAAGAGTAGCAATGCTGCAACCATCTTAACTACTACACATGTGGGATGTGATGAATTATCCTTTTCACTCAGGCCACATGCTGGCCCATTTTGCGAAGAAAGTATGTACCTAACACAACACATGTGTATATGTCGACTCCTCTGTGGAGAGCCAGCCGTGGAAGTGTAGGGTTTGCGCAGCACTAGTTCCAGTTCTACCAGCAACTTCATTTACTTCTGCATCTAGAATATCTCAACCGCTACGAAGTACGAATGCTACAGAACCACGACCACCAGCATTAACCCAAAACATCGGATTCGATGCGCAATCCATATGCTCAACACCAAACGCAAAGAAGAAGCAATTGGTTTCGCAGGTCTGGAAGAGAAGAACAATTTGCAGCTACATTACCTGGAGAAAAAATATGAGATTCTCGCTCTGGAGTGAGACCAGGAAGAGAGCAGCGCTCCGCAGCAACAAATGGTAAGCCACCTTGATTTTGTTATTGTTTAGCAGCCACAGCAACCCGTGCGAAAGACCATCGTGTTTAAAGAAAGTGCACCACCAACACCAGTGACACGTCGCTCAATCCTACGACCTGTCCTACAACTTCCAAACAAGGACACAACACCAGCATCAGTATCAACTTTCTGAGAACCAAGTAGCAGCTAGAAGTAGAAACCCGAAGGAGCTTCCTATATTTAATGGCAGTCCGGAGGATTGTCTTTATAAGCTCGTATGAGCAAACAACAGAACTCGCTGGGTTCTCTGATGCAGAAAACCTTCTTCGACTGCAAAAGTGTCTGCAGGGAGCAGCATTGGAAGCAGTCAGGCATCGGTTTACTCAACCATCCATGGTACTAGGTGTCATAAGCACTCTAGGGATGCTGTTTGGTCAGGCAGACCAAGTAATCCAATCACTAATTGGGAGGACAAGAAATACGCCACCACCAAAGCGCGAAAAGCTAGATACATTAGTAGATTATGCCCTAGCTGTCCATAGTGTGTGTGCTACAATGGAGGCAACGAGCGCAACTGAGTACCTCAACATCCCGGCACTCTTAAAAGTATTCGTCGATAAGCTTCCAGCATATCCTCTGGTGACCTGGGCGCAAATTGCAAAAAATTTGCATCCTCCTACGTTGATTGATTTTAACTCATGGCTGGCTGATCTTATGGAAGCTGTATGCAGTGTATGAACGCTGTCCCAGCACCCCGTATCAATCGAGAAACGCTCCACTGTATCTGGCGCCAAGCGTACGGGATGACAAAGCGTTCAAATACACTTACATACAGATGCAAGTACAACTGCAACAACTGTACAACCGGTTAAAAACTCTAAGACGTGTGGTGTATGTTAAGCAGACCACCTAACCTTCAATTGTAGTACCGCGCTGAGCTTTCAGAAAAGTGTCAGGATGATTCGCCAACACAATTTATGACGTTCTTGTCTCGGTAAGCACCCGTACCCCCGTTGCAGAATGGCCAAACCATGTAGCATCGGCGGATGTCAAGCAGGACACCACCCCCGTATGCACAATTATAGAAATCAGGCTTCAACACGTAGTGGACGAGTTAAGACATCGGGCATTCTGACACACAATACGCACAAGCTCACCAAGGTCTTGTTCCGCGTGTTCCCTCTGGCATTGTCTGCTAATGGCAAAGCAGTCAAACCTATGCTTTTCTGAACGAAGGTTAGTCAATCATGTTTTTGGATAAGGAACACGCTGGCGTACTGAAACTGTCCGGCCGATGAGAAGAACTATGCTTGAGACATATTTCCAATACAAAACGCATATAAGCTGACTCACAAGTCGTCTCATTAGGTATCGCAGGCAGTTACAATGGAAGCTGTAAGTTACAACTGAATAATGTACCATACATACCGTTCGCAGCCAATCAATTGCTGCTCAAGCATTGGCTAAACGATATCCCTACCTAGCCGATCTGTCTATACAGTCATATGAACAAGCGCGGCCGAGGATTTAGATCGGGATGGACAACTGGAAACTAAACCACTAAAGGTGTTCGAGGGCTGCTGGTCACAACTAATGGCGACCAAGACCAGACTGGGATGGTCAATACACGGACCTGATGGAGCCGACAAAACGGGTGAGCCATTTCATCTTCACATGTGCGAGTTAAGCTTTACCAACTTGTGAATGGCTTATTTTCGATTGCGAATGTCAGTATTCTTGCCAAATAATTAGCGAAGAAGAAAAGAAGAAAAGGCCGCTTCGAAGTAGGTCTATTATGGAAATCTGAAAAGTCTTCCCTACCAGATAGTCTATCCATGGCCCGCCAGCGTAATGATAATCTACAGAACGTGCTCGAGGAGAATAAGGAGCTTCGCAGGACTCTGGACCAGCAGATAGAAAACATGGTAATCAAAGGATACGCCAAGAAGTTGTCTCCGGAAGAGCTCAAAGTTGCACACGAAAGGACTGGGTACCGGCCTATATTTATTGTACGGAACCCGAATAAACCGGCAAAGATTAGGCTTGTTTGGGACGCAGCAGCAAGATGCAAAGGATCCTCCCTGAATGATTTCCTGCTTAAGGGCCCCTACTAGCCCTTATTATCTGTGCTATACAGTTTTCGCTGTGAAAAAATTGGTGTGAGTGGAGACATCGCAGAGATGTTCACCAAGTGCGAGTTCAGGAAGAGGACAAGCACGTACAATGTTTTTTGTGGAACGATAATGAGGACCTGACGATGACGTTCGCCTTGTATCGCTCACCATGTGAAAAATAAAAATACGATGGCTTTCACAAGCAGCATGCCGAGAGCAGTGGAAGCTGTACTAGAGCACTATTATGTCGAGGACTTCATTGATAGTGCCGAACCCGAAGCTGAAGCCATGCAACTGGACAAAGAGATGGCGGTTATTCATCGTTATGCTGGATTTCTTATCCGCAATTGGGTTTCTAACTCAGCAACCGTTTTTGTAGCGTTAGAGAAAAGATATGGCGAACAGCAATTGGATAGAACGATGAGTTACCAGCCAGTATGACCGAAAGGTGGCGACAGTGTAGCAGCACTAAAGAACGCAGCGGCAGTAAAGTACCCAGATGTTATTCCCCTCTATTAGGAATAGCTGCTTCAAACATACAATTGCATACATTTGTTGATGCTGGTGAAAAGTCTAACGCAGTTATCTCTTACTTCCGGATTGAGTTTCAAGGCAGGGTTGATGTTGCGCTGGTGTGTCCCAAAGCGAAGGTTGCTCCTCAGCGTCCAGTCTCAGTTCCTCGAATGGAACTTCAAGCCGCCGTACTTGTACTAATCGTATTGTACAAGACAAAGTACAATACGATTAGTAGTTAAGTCCCTGCTTAGACGTTAACTGATGAGTGCGCTATGTCGTTTAGTTTTTGGGCGAGAAAAGTGAGGGGCTCTCTCTTCCTCACTCTTCTCACCCAAAAACTATAGACATAGCACACTCATCAGTTAACATTTAAACAGGGTCTAAGTAAATGTAATCCGTCTGCGTTCTTTTGGAGTGTGTGTCTTCGCCTTTTTTGCCCAACGTGTCCTGTGTTCTCTGTCCTCTCGTTCCGGTTTCGTCTTTTTGATGTGTTTCGTCTCCTTGTTGCTGCCGACCATGCTTGGGATGTGTTCACGGTCCCACACTTGGCCATCCTGCGTTATGAGTGTCGAGCTTGGCTCATCTCATCTCTTTTCATGTTTTTTTGTTTTTTTTAAACTTTCATCTTCCTTAACACATCCCTAAATCTCCTTAATGTACGGCACGCCATCTGCTGTAGGAATAGTGAGTGACAGCGGCTAAAACATCACGGAAGCCAAAAGAAAATGATGGCGACTTGTGCTGCGAAGAATGAGGAAGACAGACACCAGCTGGCAGCTTGAGTTCAGAAAAAATCCTAAAAAATATTGCAATCTGTTGGATTTTTTTTAAATAAAAGATTTTGTTTTCAGAATAAAAAATTTATTTTCACAATTGTTTAATAACACATTTGCAGCATGATGGTAGTTTAAATATATCGGTCTTAACTTTGTTGTCTAATGTAATGGCAACTAATTGTCGGAATGTATAATGTTGTTTACATTTTGTGACGTATCTGTTTGGAAAATTCTCAGCAAACATACATGGCGATTCTGGTTCTGAGCACTCTTCTATCTTCACAGCTTGAGTGTAATTCTGTTGATTTACAATATACAGCCATTTAAGATTCCTTGATTCGGCCGCCTTCGGATAAATAATTCTTTCGACACTTTTACATAGGGAATCCTCACCAGGACTTATGCGTTGGCTTATGTTAGTCGGTTGTGAAAGGTCATCATCTCCGAATAAAACGTCAAATTTAGAAATCTGATCTCTTAAGATATTCTCGACTTCCAGGGCCGGATAATTTTGAACTTCCATACAAAATGATTTACCATCTTGCTTGCATCTGGGGTCAATATCGATTTCATCTTTTTCTCGGAGAAAGCTCGAATCCTCTATTGGCTTTTCAAGGCTAGATGTACTTCCTTGTGGTGCTGATCTATAGGTATTGTTAAAAAGTACAAGGCCAGGACCATTCACTGTTATAAAAGTTTGTCTTATAGTTTCCGCCACTGTCGATTTACTCGTTTCTATGTTGGATTCTATGGATTGGATTCTTGTCGCCAAATCTGATTGTTCGGTCCGACAAACTATCGTTTCGAAAATCAGCAGCAGCACTATCAATTTCAGTATGGACAACATATTATGGTGGGAATACAATGTATTCATACTGTTTTGGGTGAGGAAAACGGAACCAACAAAAAATGTCTTAGCTGAGGAAAATTATTAAAACAAATATTTACTGTACTTTCGCGTTTTTACTGGTCGAAGTCTTATGCGTAAGTGAGTTGTGAAACACAAAACAAGAAAAAGGAAAAGAGAGCAAGTGCCACAACAGCAGTTTGCTGGCTACCTGCAGGGTATGCAAATTATGTAAAAGATTAATTTTAGAGCCTGGCTACATTATTATGGGAATGAAAGTCATGCGAAACGGGTAGATTTTATGTGAGTCAAAAGAGGGCAGTCATTAAAATCAAGTATACATCATAAAAGACGGTAACAAAAATATGAACCACTTCGAGATTTATGCAATTAACTAATTGCTTTAGAAAAAGTCATATAAAAGTTAATTGCAGATCGGAAAACAAAAAAGAGATACATGGTCATAAAACAGTGTGAATATCGAAATTTCATCCGTGTCTACCTGCTAGTTCAACAATATGTTGCGATCTAGATTTCAGCGTACCCCATAGTCATTGGAGGTACGCTGTTTAAGCATAACACCTGCCACAAGATCAGTTGGGTCTCTACTGATAGGCAACGAACATCCAACCAGTTCGACCACATTGCGATCAGTCGCCGCTTTAGAACTTGTCTCCTGGACGTCCGAAACAGACGTGGACCTGACATCGGACTAGAACGAGATCACCATCTCATGTTAGCTCATATACGCGTATGTACTGCATCCGTCAATAGCAACCGCTAAAACTTACCTAACATCACCAGGTTTAATATCGACATGCTCAAGGTTCCCCAAGTGCGGCAACAGTTTAGGGATCACCTTGCCTTAGAAGTAGAAGCAATCAGCAGTACAATGCAGGAGAGCATGGATGACCACTGGAATGCTGTAAAAAATGCTTTTACGGCTGGGGCACGCACCTATGTCGGTAAGAGGCAGAAAAACCATCGCACATGGCTACCTGTAGACATCTGGAGACGGATCGACGAGCGTACAGCAATCAAGGTTCGGATTGTAGCAGCCTCAGTAGTAGAGAGAACTGAGCTAGAAGTCCAATACCTTGCGAAGAAGAAAGAAGTGCAGCGTAGTGTGAGACGTGACGAACGTCAGTACATCAACTCACTGGCTTCAATGGCTGAAGAGCAAATGTGACAGTAGGACTATTTATAGCATCACTAAGGAGCTCAGTGGTGGTCGGAACTCCAAACAACACCCAGTGAAGGGCTTAGACGGCAACCTTCTGATCACGGATGAGGACCAGCTCACTAGATGAAGAGAACATTTTGCTACAGTGCTAAACCACTTAGACGATGGCGGTATGATCTTGAATTCGAATGAGCAGTTCGACGCAACAAATTCCCGTATTCACACCGTACCTCCCAGTAAAACCAAAATAATAACAGCAATCAAGTCCATCAAGAAGAATAAGTCGGTGGGTATTGATGGTATCCTTGCCTAGCTATTTCAAGCGGCGCCAAATACATCGGCAGATTTGCTGCAGCCTCTAATACGGAGAGCTTAGGATAGTGAACAGTGTCCACAGGAGTGGAAAAGGGGGATGATCATTAAGCTACCGAAAAAGGGAAACTTGACAGAATGCGGAAAGAGGTATTTGCGTTCTTCCAGTCTTAGCCAAAATAATAGCTAGAATAATTCTGGAACGAATCCAAGAGCATTTAGATTCAACTCTCGACACCGGACAGGCAGACTTTCGTGCTGGATTCTCCTGCATCGACCACATAAATACCTTACGGATCATAATCGAACAATGCGTTGAGTACAGATCTGCGCTACATTTGCTGTTTATCGACTTCGAGAAGGCTTTCGACAGCTTGAAGCGAGATGCTATCTGGTTGGCCTTGCGCAGAAGAGGTATCCCAGAAAAACTTTTAACTATTATTAAGGCTATATACGAGGGCGGTAAGTGTCACGTCGTGCACAATGGTAAGGTGTCGGAGGATTTTGAAGTCCAAAGTGGAGTAGGTCAAGGGTGCATACTGTCGCCATTATTGTTCTAGGTGGTTATCAGCGATCTACTCCGTCCAGCATTGACGGAAGGCAACTATGGAATTCGTTGGACTATGACATCTTACCTTAAACCCATAGATTACGCTGACGATGTTTGTCTACGTTCACATCGGATAATGGATTTTCATTCGATGCACAAAATCTAGAAGCTGAGGCAAACAAAGTGGGGCTAAAAATAAATACAGCCACAGCAAAAGCCCTGAGCATTTCTAATACCCGCGCTCAACTTATCATTGCCGGATAGGAAGTCGAAAAAGTTGATAACTTTATTTATTTAGGAAGTGTGGTCTCGGCTAATCGCGATGGCATCGAACTGGATGTGTGTACCAGAATCGGGAGGCTAAAGCTGCGTTCAGAATGCTATCCAAAATCTGGAGAAGCTATGTTATCAGCTTAAGAAATAAGCTGCGACTGTTCCGCTCCAACGTAGAATAAGTGCTGCTTTATGGGTGCAGTACTCAGGAGGTGTTTATTTATTTATTTAAATACTTTGAAGGTGGGCACCATTAACACGCGCAAGCTGCAAGTCTTCGTAAACAAATGTTTAAGGATCATCTTAAGGATTTTTTGGCCGAACTGCATCTCCAACGAACAACTTTATACGAGAACGGTCCAAGAACCTATAAGCATTACTATATGAATGAGAAAGTGGCAATGGGTTGGACATACTCTACGGCGCGAAGACAACTCCATTGCGAAATACGACATGTAGTGGAATCCGCTCACACAGGCAGGCAGAATAGCGGGACGCCCTATCAAACGTGGTGCAAAACAGTTGAGGAGGAATCGAGTTTTAAGGAATGAGTTGGAGGCAGCTCAGCGTTGCAGAACTCTGAACAAGATGGCGCGCAGGCATGGTTGACGCTCTATGCCCCCGAGGTGTCAAAGGATCTAACTAACTAACCATATGTCAAAATTGCTTTCTTTCTAATGAAGCCTTTTTCTGTGTGTAGCCACTACGTTCATGGCAATGAAGTTCACGCGTAAGCAAGTGTGGCCCGCCACTTAGAGCCTGGTTACATTACCATGGGAATGAAAGTCATGCCGCGCGAGATGGGTAGATGTTATGTGAGTCAAAAGAGGACAGTCATTAAAATCAAGGACAAATCAGAAAGGACGGGAACAGAAATATGCACCACATCGAGATTTATGCAATTAACTAATTACTTTCGAGCAAACCATATAAAATCTAATTGCAGATCGGAGAACCCAACGTGTTCTGTGTTCTCTGTCCTCCCGTTTCGGCCTCGTGTTTCGTCTTCTTGATGTTACCGACCATGCTTGGGATGTGTTCTCGGTTCCGCATGTATCGCTCATTAGCTTATGCTCTTCTATTTATAGATACCAAACTGAAAAGACACACCGCCAATGTTATCGAACTCACTTCGGAGTTAATCAAGGGGTTACAATTTGTACTATATCGACAGGCTCAATTCTCCGCATATCCGGATGTCTTGTACCACATCCTTCCCGGCAATAAAGTTGGTGGGGAAACTCTACGAGGTGCACTTGTAGCGATTGAAAACACATTTAATTCAAGACCGTTGACGCTTGCATCGTTGGAATCAGATGAAGACGAAGTTCTAACGCCAAATCGTTTCCTTATGGTTCAAAGCCGCCATGTGACCCACATCTAATCGACATTCGGAAGATTTGGAAGCGTTCGCAGATGTTGGCCGACCTTTTTTGGAAGAAGTGAGTGAAGGCCTATCTACCCAATCTCGACCGATGGGCAAAATGGTTCCAAAGGACTAAACCGATCCAGAAAGGGAACATGGTCGTGATAAGGGACGAAAACCTACCGAGAAATTGCTGGCCTAAGGGTATAATTGTTGACACTACTGTTGCGGTGGATGGTCAGGTGAGGCGAGCCTGTATACAAACTTTGAGAGGAGCGTCCTGCTGCCAGACTTGCTGTTCTCGATGTTGGACTGGCACCGAGTGGCGACGAGCTGAGTAAAGCGGAATTGAATTAGGATTCAGTTCCACTTACTGGGTGACTATGTTGTCGCCACGTGGGCGGCGTGGCTTAAGTGGTTAGTGTGTCGGATCACTGCGCATGAGGTTCCAAGTTCAAATCCCAGAAAACACCAAGTTTTTTCACGTTCCCACCTTCCGCGAACATCCGAGAGTATTGTTGTCACGAAAAAGCTTCTCAAATCGCCGTTCGGATATGGCACTAAACTGTAGGTGAAAAATATAACGCACACAACATGAGTGGTTGCGACAAGCTAGGCCCTGGCACTTAAAGAGCTGTTGCGCCAAATATTTAAAAAAAATTTTTTATGTTGCCGCCCCTTTCAAGAGTAGCAATGCTGTCACCACCTTAAGCACAATCAGAGCTACCAAACTACCAAACGTAAACTGATAGCTGTCAATTGGTTCACCATCAGTGCGTCTGTGTGGCTTGAGGCCGCCATATTTTTTATATACATATATATATCTGGGCTTAGGCAAAGGTTAACTCAAACTTTTCTCTAAGAAACTTTACTTAACACACAGGTTTGGCGTAGCTTCAATGTTTTCGTGTGAAGTGAGGTAAAGGATCCTCAAATCATATCTTTTTTGCTTCATTTAGTAAGAAAAGCACCCTCTCAAAGCAATAAAAGTATTTAAGCCCTTTAACCTTAGAACCCTACCCGGGGTACCTGAGCACCCTGTTTCTTTGAAAAATTAAATTTTTTTTCGACGTGAAAACATCTGTAAGCAAACAAGAAGACGTACTACCCTAGCACGCTAGGTAGGAAAGGTCGGGAAAAATATGTGCGAATTCTTGTAAAATTCAAAAATAAAATATATGCATTCCTACATGTGTACAATAAAAAAAAAATTAAAAAAACGCGCCTTTAAGTACCATTTCCTCTCACATAACCCAAGTTGACTGTGCATTGGAAGATACATTTGAATATACATAGTTACGTACTTACACTGCAGGCCAAAAGTTTGAGCCCTACATAGACAACTGACTTCAATCATGGATGGAAATTTAATTCTATGAATTACATTGGGTTTTTTACTTAAGTTTTCTGCCTGAACAATACAAAACATATTCAGATAATAAAAGGCGGATTTTACAGCCACGTTTTTTAACAGCGCGCGTTTTGCTTATATTCTTCTTCTTCCTTTTATCAGCGAGGTTATGATCCAAAAACAAGGGATCACAACCCTCCAACTTCACCGCATTTCTACTGATCCGCGTGTGGGGTTCGCCTAGGGTTGCGCGTTTTTTTATAAATGTGGGAAAAACTGTTTTTGTGGTTTATTGAGAAGTGTTTAGGTTTTTCATAATTATTAAATTTTATGACTTTTGGTTGTTCATTCAGCACTATTTATGACTCCTGCATAAAAGATGCTACCAG
Organism: Brachypalpus laphriformis; assembly: GCA_945910035.1. Taxonomy (NCBI): domain Eukaryota; kingdom Metazoa; phylum Arthropoda; class Insecta; order Diptera; family Syrphidae; genus Brachypalpus; species Brachypalpus laphriformis. The sequence goes on from OX246756.1 coordinate 165,236,822, forward strand.
AACGTATGGTTCCTACCCTGTTCCATTATAGTCTGGGGATGCTTCTCTTCAAGTTGAGTGGGAGATCTGGCTCGAGTGACTGAAAAAATTAATAAGGAGGCATACAAAACAATATTGGAAAAAAATGCTGTGACCTCTGGACCAAGATTAATTGGCGAACGATTCGTATTTACACAGGACAACGACCCCAAACACACGTCAAAACTTTGTCAAGACTACTTGAAACAGAGGGAAGATGAAGAAATCTTACAAATCATGATATGGCCGCCGCAATCATAAGATTTAAATCCTGTAGAACTATTGCGAGAGGAATTGGCCAGAAGGATCCGGGATCAATGCCCATTATCAGAATCTGCATTGTGGAATATACTATTGGATTGCTTGAGATTTGACGTCGGGCGGCTACAATCGCAAGAGACCGCCAGAACCTTTGCCGATCGAGTTTCTTCTAATCTTAATCTAAGTCTTATGCCGCCAACAGCAAATGCAGAAGATCAGTGTCAGCGTTGCCAACAAGCCATCAGAGATGCCGCCTCTGATGTTCTGCGTTTTTCTCGGCCACCACAATGAAACTCCTGGTTTGATGAGGAATGCCGGCAAGCACATGCAGCAAAACAAGAGGCGTACAAAGCGGCGCTGCATAGAAGGACTAGAGCTGCTTACGAGCTTTACGTGCGCAGAAGAAAAGAGGAACATCGACTTCTCAGAAAGAAGAAAAGGAGCATGAGAAGCGCTCGATCGAGGAGATTGAGAGACTTTATTGCAGGAATGATGTTCGAAAATTTTACCAAAAGGTAAAAAGAACATGCCAGGGTTTCAAAGCCAGAACAGAAGCCTGCAGGGACGAAAATGGCAATATAGTAGTAGAATCGCAGTCGGTGCTGAGGATATGGAAGGAACACTTCTGCAGACTGTTAAACGGCGATGATGACCAATATTCCGCTGTCAGGCAGAATGAGCCATTCAACAGTGACGATGACAATCAAGATTCCCGTCGACCCGATCAGAATGAAGTGAGGATAGCGACATCTAAACTCAAATCCAACAAAGCTGCTGGAGCCGTCGGCCTTGCCGCTGAACTTTCCAAGACAGGAGGAGAAGAGTTGGTAAGGAGCATGTACCAGACCATCTGTAAAATCTGGTCGGACGAAAGTATGACCGATGAATGGAACCTCAGCATCGTTTGCCCGATCCTGAAGAAAGGAGACTCTCTGAACTGCGCCAATTACAGAGGTGTAAGTCTCCTCAACATCGCATATAAGATTCTGTCTGCCGTATTATGTGAACCGATCGTCAACAACCTGATAGGTCCTTATCAGTGCGGTTTCAGGCCGGGAAAGTATACCATTGACCAAATATTCACACTACGGCAGATCTTGGAAAAAACCCATTAATATAAAATCGATACGCACCAACTTTTCATCGATTTCAAAGTTGCCTATGATAGCGTGTATAGGGACGAGTCATACAGAGCCATGTTTAGTCTTGGCATCCCTGCCAAGCTCGTCCGTTTGTGCAGAATGACGATGGAGAACTCTCGCTGCTCCATCAAAGTCGGTAAGAACATCACCGAACCGTTCGATGTCAGGAAAGGTCTTAGACAAGGCGACGCGCTATCATGCGATCTCTTTAACATAATACTTGAGAGAATTGTACGAAGTTCACAAGCCAACCCCGGAGGTACAATCTTCTTCAAGTCTTTACAACTACTCGCTTATGCCGATGACATTGACATAATCGGAAGAACTCAGCGGACAGTCAATGGGGCATTTACGAGTATTGAGACCGAGGCAGCAAAGATGGGTCTAGCGGTCAATGAAAGCAAAATTAAATACATGCTGTCTACAAAAAAGACACCCAACATCGGCGTCTTGGACAGAACGTCACAATAGACAGATACAATTTTGAGGTAGTAAAGGATTTTGTCTACCTAGGCTCTATGGTCAGCTCCGCAAATGACATCAGTAGGGAGATCACACGAAGAATTTCTCTTGCCAATCGTTGTTTCTATGGGCTAAAAAGGCAATTAAGTAGCAAAGCCCTATCTCGAACTACTAAGGTAACTCTTTATAAGACTCTAATCATCCCAGTCCTGCTGTATGGCGCAGAGGCATGGGCTTTGACAAAACCGGATGAGGATGCCCTTGGTTATTTCGAGAGAAAAGTTCTTCGAGCAATCTTTGGTCCTGTCTGCATAGACGGTGAGTGGAGGAGAAGGTATATTGCCGAACTATACGGCCTGTACAAGGACATCGACTTAGCTAGAAGAGTTCACATACAGCGACTAAGATGACTAAGTCATTTAGAGCGGATGGATCCCAACGTTTTCGCTAAGAAAGTTTTCGAATCCACCCCGGATGGACGACGCAGTGGAGGACGACCTCGCGGTAGGTGACACAAACAAGTGGAGGGGGACCTCAACCAACTTGGTGTGCGCAACTGGAGGCAGCTGGCTCATAATCGTGCTAGCTGGAGAGGTTTGTTGGTTGAGGCCCAGGTCCACCCCGGACTGTAGCGCCATCTAAGTAAGTAAGTAACAATTTAAAAACTGATAGGTAGGTAGAATGCTAAGAAATGGAAAAAAAGCAATTAAATGTAAAGGTGGCTTTTTCGATGAAAAATCGGTTTAAGTCATTACTTCTTCTTTTTAATAAATTCCAAACGCGTTGCCGAACACCGAACACGATGGCGCACAGGCGTGGTTGACGCCCTATGCCCCCCGAGGGGTTAAAGGATATAAGTAAGTAAGTAAGAACAAAATGAAAATATTTTTCTTCTTATTTTGGTGTCATACTCGTATATTTTCCCCGGCCATTTTACATGATTATTATTCTACTTAAGAGGTTTTTTCGATGTTAGATCTTGTTTTTCCTTCGCGCACTTCGGGTGGGCTTAAACTTTTGGCCTTTAGTGTATTTCTTCTAAAAACAGATCTTAACTGAAACTCTTCTAACTTCATTCAAGTCGGCAATAAACTACTGCAATATCCTTTCAATGATTCATCATAGAATGTATTGAGTAACAACGACTATCTACCTGTAAATAGTCAAACACTGTTCGCAAATACCGTCAAAGTCCGTATTCTTAAGGTTTCCTACCTAAGCCGCGTCATAAAATCCGCTGATAGCGATTTCGATCTTAATGAATTTCTTGGCCTATGACTGTATGAATTTCCATTTCTGGTTATAATCCCCTATCCTTTCCAGGTACCTAGCAAGTGGGACAACAAAACCATTCTCATTACCATTACCTGAATAAGACCGGCTCAAATATCCAGGGGTCACATACCATTGATACTCTTCCATTCAAACCAATAAATAGAAACCCTGTGTATGCGGGAAATACAATTCTTGCAGCTGCAGACACTTAACCGTTCTCGGTGAGTTGTGTTCTAAATAAATTCAAATTTACCCAAATGACGGCACTCGAATCGTCAGTAGTTGTCGCACAGATACACACGAATACAAAGAAAAACCCCAATTCAATATGTACCTACAGTGTGTGTCCATAAATATTCAAAAGTACGCATGTGCAAAAGATTACCCGCCAGACTGTGTCGTCGTTGTCAGTCGCTCATCCAGAGACTGTTCCAGAGAGTGTATGAGTTTTATTTGTCTGTTAGCCAGGTCAATTCTTTCCACACAGCCGTAATCAATTCGTTTTACCCTCATACCCTCTGGGACCCCCGCGCCGAAGTGATCGAGTCCATTATTCATCGACGATCGTGCAAACAACCGAGGAACGATATGAGTTTCCCACCCTAATCATGAGCTCAACCGACGACCGTTGTGGCGACGACCAAAACTCAAGCCGTCGACAACAGTATTTGACGGTTCTGACTGAATCGTACGTGAAAGTATAACGACGACACGATCAGTGATCGCCTTCCTGCGTTCTTGGCGCTTGCCATACTTCGAGAGGTCAGCGGATGGGTAGGTGGTGTTCGGGGTTGGTGGTGAGATATGATTCTGCCGTTGGTGTATACAAAATTATAATCCATTGGGACAAGTTTATTGCGCGCGCACACAGACATCGATAAATGACAGTGACTATGTACCTAACCTAAGCGAGACAGTATGCCAGGTCAAATTGTGTGGCCATAAAGTATTGCATACTACATTATGTACAGAGAGTACACTTGAATGCGGATCGGACCATATGCACGAGTACACCAATTTCGTTTGCTAACAACATTCAATTGAATTCGTTTATAACCGAGAGAGAGAGAGGGGCGTTTCCCCTTACTCTGCTGATGAATGCAAGCAGTGATAAGGCTTAAAAGATTTTTTATTTTTGTTTGCTTCTAAAGACGAGGATAATAAGGGTGAGTGCATAGATGCGGGAAATGGAAATCTATGTACACTGGTCTCATATTTAATCCCAAATGTGTACGTATGTATGTATTTCGCTAAACCATCTTTGTGACAACTTTGAAAATGTGTTTTACGACGTTCCAGCGAGTAGGGTGTATTAATATTGCAATTACAGTTGTTGCTTAGTAATACATGGTAGACCTTGCTTGTAATGCTATATCAAAGCAAAAGGGTTAGCATCATTAACATAAGCCCACTTCGTACGAAGACCATAATGTAATGAAGTTATTATAACCCTCACTAAAAACTGCCTGTATAAAGAAAGGGATATGAGTTTAGAAGGTACTAGGCAGGTAACCCTTGTATCTAGGAGTAGTAATCAACCCATCATCATGAAATGCAGTGCAGAGATTTGGTGCCACCTTGTGTATGCACGTGTTTTAAGAAATGAAATCATTACGTAGGTATATGTTCTGGCATGGTGCGTTGGTAAAAAAAGGATTTAAAGCCCCTTATTGCGATGGCAGTGGCGTTACCATAAAAACGAATTGGTAAGCTATGAGAACGAGATTAGGAAGTACATGAATCCATAAATACGAACTCATAAAGCTTATCCAGAATCAATTCGAGTACCTAAATTAATTTGAAAAACCATGGACAACTCTGGAACAATACGGCAATACGAGAAGTAACCCAAAGCGTTCTGAAATACTATATGTACGCCTACTTCCGAGGAAAATAAGTAGAGAGCGCAATGCATGAGGTTATTTAAGAAACTTGAGTTTGGGCGATGAGCAATGCGGTTTTCATCCACAATCGACCAGTTATTCAGTCTCAGAACGGTTCTTGGGAAGACCTGGGAGTATGCTCAACATGTTTACACCTGTGTCGTGGATTTGGAGAAAGTATATGATAGCGTTCCTCGAGGCAAACTCTGGACTGTTCTGCAAGAGTATGGTTGCCAGTTAAGGGCGATTCAGTCTTTATATACGAACTGTAGAAGCTGTGTTCGGGTAAATGGAGTTAAATCAATATCTTCCCCTGTGAGCGATGGACTTCGCCAAGGGTGTGTTTTGTCACCTCTCCTCTTCATTTTATCCATGGACTGGATGTTACAGCGCAGCTGTGGCTGGAATGAAGGTAAACTTGAACAAATGGTCATTTACAGAACGCCCATTCAGTGCACTCAGTGCATGTTAGTGGAGTCCCACTGAAGCAGGTCAAGAAGTTTAAGTACATCGAGATCTTATTCACGAGTCATGGAAGGGGAATGCCGAATTATCCTGTAGAATTGGTTAGGCTGAATCAATTTCGAGAGAGTTTTGCCGATCTGTTATAAGGAAGACCGAACTTAGTGTTCAAGCTAAATTATCGGTTTTTAACTCGGTAAATGTTGTGGAATTTGGTGCTCAACGAGGCCCTTCTAGTGATCGAAAAAACTGGATGCAATGTTATTGCCTATGCAGACGATGTCGCTATTCTAATAACAGGCAAATACCCGCAGACGTTGGCCGGTGTCATGCAGTCTGCTCTTAATGAACTGCTCAGATGGACCGATAAATGCGGCCTCTCCGTTAACCCGACGAAGACCGAGCTAGTTCTATTCACAAGAAAACATAAGCTCCCTGACTTCACTCCGCCCAAGATAAGGGGATCCACCTCCAAGCTTTCAAATAGTGCTAGCTATTTAGGCCTAAAGCCTGACCGCAAGCTTATTTGGAAAGAGAATGTCGTCGAACGGGCCAGGAAATCGCTGGCCGCCCTATACAACTGCAAGAAAGCAGTAGGCTCCACCTGGGGCCTTAAACCAAGCATCATGCACTAGCTATACACGTCGGTCATAAAATCGATTCTCATGCATGGAGTATTGGTATGGTGGCCCGCCGTGGAGAAGAAATCCAACCTATCCATAATGGAAAAAACTCAGCGAGTTGCATGTCTCAGCATTACCGGTACACTGAGAACTCCTCTCACAGCGGCGCTCCAAACCATGCTCCACCTGCTTCCGATTGACATCGTCAGTAAACAATTGGCTGTCAGCTCGGCAATAAGACTGAGAGGTTCCAAGCAGTGGAAGGAGCAACACACGGGACACGCCAATATACTTTCGATGCACCGTCATCTTCCCAATTCCACTGGCCATCTGCCCACTGAATATGATTTTAACAAGGGCTACACGCACTCGATACCGGACAGAAGTAAGTGGACGCAACGCAATGTCCCTTACAACGAATCGCTGTCAATTTTCACGGACGGGTCCAAAACCAAGGACGGAGTCGGTGCCCGAATTTTCTCAGAAGATCTGGACATACACCTCTCCTTTAACCATTCAGACCACTGCAGCGTTTTTCAAGCCGAAATCACACCAGTTCGCAAATCCGCTGACTGACTAGCGGCTAGCACACTATCAACACCTGATATTGTTATTTACGTCGACAGTCAGGCAGCCATCAAATCCCTCGCATCCAGCACTACGAGATCTAAGGCAGTGAAAGACTGTCGCATATCTCTTAACGAGATAGCTGGTGAGTACAACCTCACCCTTTGCTGGGTACCAGGTCACTGTGACATACCGGATAATTGTGCCGACGAACTAGCACGACAAGGCTCCTCTGGTACAGATAGCATAAGCATCACCGACATCGAAGCGCCAGCGTCTTATGTTAAGTACCTTATTAAAATTGACGCCGAGAAAGTAGCCAATCATCGATGGCAACATCTAGACCAATGTTATACCGCCAGACAGCTCTGGCCGACACTCAATAAATCCAGGCCCATCGGACTATTAAAGCACAAGAGATGAACCCTCTTAAAAATAACAAATGTCCTCACTGGACACTGCGTCATAGGAAGACATGCCCAAAGATTAGGTATCCCTCATAACGACTTCTACAGAAGCTGCAGAGATGAAGAGACCATCAGTCATCTCCTGTGCGCCTGTACTGCGCTCGCCAACATCAGGAAGGTCACTCTGGGTGAATACTTCTACAATGATCTTAATGATCTCGGCAGCGCCTGCACGTCTAAAATTCACGACTTCATTCAACGAAGCAAATGGTTCCAAGAGTAAGAGGGTGACCCACCCGCCTTACACATCGGTAGTACAATGGACCTACTCTCTGGTCTAAGTACATCCTCATCGAGGGCCGATCCTAAACCAACCAACCAACCAACTCGGTATATGTTCCAACTCTTACCTATGGTCATGAAATTTGGATAGTGACCGAAAGAACAAGATCCCGGATACAAGCTGCGGTCAATTCGCTGTGTTGCTGAAATAACTCGTAGGGATCGAGTACGCAACACCAGGGAACGCGAGGCGCTCAATTTTGAGTAGCTGCTTCTCCAAACGGAACGATCTATGCTTCGATGGTTTGGCTACGTAGTGCGTATGCCCCCAGATCGGGTTCCAAAACGTGACATGATTGCCGTGTCATCAGGTAGGTGACCACTCGGTAGGCCTAGAAATAGATAAATGGATAAAGTCCGATATCTCTCCTGGAGCCATCTAGGGATTCCTCCTGATGAGTTGGAGTCAATGGCGGAGGATCGAGAAAGATGGATTGTCTACCTGAGCATCCTATCCCCGTGACCCCATGAAAGATTAGCTAACAAATCTCAAAAAATCTCGGAGCAGATCATAAATACTTACTTTATGGGCTCCCGACCCATGTCGAGTGTCTGCCTGAGACAAAGCAACCCTCCATCCTTGTCGATACCGAGCACTCTGCCAAGTTTTCTGGCATGTTCGTAATGACGTCTTTAAATCGGAGGTTTTGTGGTTTTCGTTGTCTCAAACCTAGGGTCTGTGATTCAAAGATTCTCTTGGCTAAAGCATAGTTGTGCATTCGCTCGATATGGCCGAGCCAATGTAGTTAGCTTTTCGGACATCCACATCTTGGTTCGCGGTTTTATCTCCTCCTCCATTCGCCTAATACTTGACGAAGTATTTTTTTCTCGGGAGAGTTCAATATTATCTCAGCTTTCGTACTTAACGTCCAGCACTCGGCGCTATATAGCACAATTTCTCAAATTATCGATCCGTAGAGCATTAATTTAGTCCGTCGATTTAGGAATTTTGAGCCCAGCTGACTAAATCGAAGTAGCAGCGGTTTCCTAGGGCCATTCTTCGTCGAACTTCCACGAAGATGTCGTTTGTTGGATTAATATTTACTCCAAGCTAGGTGAACTCCTTGACCACGTCGAAGTTAAAGTCATCAACAGTGACATTCGGTCTTACATTCTGGATAGATAAATTTTCGTTTGTTGATAACATAGACTTGGTCTCGCCTGATTTTCAATTGCCGTAAATGCCTCCATGACAAAATACAAATATTTGTCGCAACAGCTCTTTAAAGTGCCAGGGCCTAGCTTCTCGCAACCACTCATGTTGTGTGCGTTATATTTTTCACACGAATGGATGGAATGCCTCCATGATAGCACATTGAGATCTCCTGATGAAGTGAATATCATCTGCGTAGCCCAGCAACTGGACGAACTTATGGAAGATAGTGCCTTCCGTTTTAACGCCCGCTCTGCGTACTATCTGTTCCAGCACGAGATCGAAGACATTACATGAGTTTCGCGAGTTTCGACTTGAAATTCATTAGTCTTTTCCAGGATTTGCCTCATTGTGAAAATTCGGTCTACCGTCGATCTGTCGGGCTGGAAGTCACACTGGTACGTGCCTATTATGCAGAAAGGCTGAAGACGTTCACACAGTAGGCTGGATTGGATCTTGTATGCGACATTAGGCAGGGATATGATTCGGTAATTTTTGTAAGACATGGGATCGCCTTTTTTTGAAAATGGGGCATGTAAAGCTGAGTTCATAAATATGGTACATACATACATGCATTCTTATGGACAATGGGAAAGTCGACTGTGACTGGAGTGATGTGTCTCCGTGCGAGTTATTTTGTCTCTGTGGTGGACAAACTAGAAATTTATTTTGTGTGCTTTTGCTAATAGTATCCATCTCAGCTAGCTGGCTTCTGTGCGAATGTTAAACAATTTGAATCTGCTTGCACTTCGTGATAGATGTGTGATCTCATACCTTCGTCAAACCTGTGCATGTACATAACTCTTAAACTGAATATGGCGCTAGACTGTGCTATGCAATTTAAACTCCTCAAAATCAGGAACAGATAAACTTTTGATTCTCACACCAAACTTTCTTTCCTTTTTAAATTCTATTTTTGAACGGACAAAACCTCAACCTTGACGACGAATGCAGCAAATGTTAAATGGCAAACTTTCTTAATTTAGTTAGACTAATGTTAAAATCTCTAAAATTTCCATAAAAGATCTGTCAAGTCATTCAAAAACGTCCTTGAAATTTCTCAACTAAAAGAGAAATGCACAATTCTCTCAGCGATTTCTTTTGAGCTGTGAAAGTTCTTATTTTTTAAAATCTTTTGCATCGAAATCAGTTGCTCGAATGTCAGCAAACTAATTCAACATCTTTTAAGCGTGTCAATTCCAAGAGCTATCGGTTTCAGTGGAGTTGGAAAACTTCGTGCTTTGATGATGAATTACCGAAAAATCTCTTTGGAAAAGTAATTTAATACTGAAACGCAAAAGAATTTTAACCCATCTAAGGATGTGGGAATACACACATTTGAATGGTTGAATAGAATAAAACAAGCATTTGCTTGTGTGTACTTCAAATGGAATGTGATGCTTTTCTTGTGGCATTTCGTGTACGAATTGAAATTGTCTGTGGTCTGTGTATTGTTATGCGTTCTGAAATTCAATGAGATGAAGGCAACTCTGAAAGAAACGAATACAATACTCGTACACAGAAAGGAAGTAAAAGATATTGGAATTATGTTGGTATTCTGGTTTGTATACAAGTCGAGAAAAAAGTTGTTAAAAACCCACTGAGCTGGAATAGAATTTTTTAGAGGGTGGATGTGGCACAAAAGTTCTCACTCGACATCCTAAGACAGTAACTTTGTTTGCAAATAAAAAGAATTGGTTGGCAAAGATAATATCGGTCAAGTGGTCGCCGCTAGAGTTGGTGCACATTGGGGCTTTCCACAACTTTTCTCAAAATTCAATTCAGCGCCTTTTGTCGGATGTTCTCCTTTAGAGTCGCCAAGGTCTCTGGCTTGTTTGTATAGACCCGTGACTTCAAAAACCCCCAAAGAAAGTAGTCTGAAACGGTCAAATCGGGTGATCTTAGGTGCCAAATCGCCAAAATGAGTAAGCGAGCGGAAACGCTTGCTGCAGAATGTCCGCTGTCGTCCATGATGTGTGTATACAAATACAAATATTTGGCGCAACAGCTCTTTAAAGTGCCAGGGCCTAGCTTCTCGCAACCACTCATGTTGTGTGCGTTATATTTTTCACACGAATGGAAGGGACCTACAGTTTAATGCCGAATCCGAACGGCGATTTGAGAAGCTTCTTCATGACAGCAATACTCTCGGATGTTTGTCAGACGCTCGCGAGAGGTGGGACCGTGAAAAAACTTTTTGGTATTTTCTGGGATTCGAACTTGGAACCTCATGCGTAGTGATCCGACACACTAAACACTTACGCCACGGCGCCCACATGATGTGTGTATGGTTGGAGCGTTCTACTGATATCATATGTTCTCCAAACTCAATTCGTAAATTTGCAGCACCAAGAATTCGTTGATCATGGTTCTGTAGCGTTCACCAGTCATAGTAACAGTGTTACCGATGTCGTCCTTAAAAAAATATGAACTAATCAGCCTTCCTCCGTAAACGTTGCACCAAGAGTGACTTTGAGGGGATGTAATGGCTCTTTGTGCATTACACGCGGATTTTCAGTGCCCCAGCAGCGATAATTTTGCTAATTGATGTATGTATCTGTATAACTAGAAATGCTTCTCTTCGCTCATGAAATATATAAAGTCAGTCCGATCAATTACGAAAGCTTGTGTGAACACTATTGCGAAGGCATAACACTGGCAGTAGCTTGGTCATGTGGCTGGAAAAATTGTTTGCTCTGTTGATGGTGATTTGCCCTTGACATTGGTTATCGGGAAAAAAGTACTGTGAATCAGAAGCAAAAGACAAAAAATAACAAAAATCTCGACAGTTATCTGGACGCCACTCCCGGAGAATCTCTGATGCATAAACAACTGAGCTTAAAGAACAACTACACCAAAAGTCTTTCTCTCTCTCTCTCTCTATCCATCCTTTCGAACGCTCGCACTGTGTATAAATATGTTAAAGGTATTCATAACCCTTTGAGTGCGAGCAAATTATAAAAAAAAAGAAAAGATTTTTAATGGAAAGTCATCCTCATCGCGGTTGAAGTTTAGGAAGGCTACAGCCAAACCGATCTGCAGGCAAAAGCTGATGCACTGTTTGCACTTTGGGTATTCGCTCTAAAGGCCATCTTTGATGCCCAATTACGTGGCCCGCCATCTGGTTGATGTTTTAGGCTTCTTTTTGACGTCTGGAGCCATAGCAACGATATTTTCGACCGAACGGCTACTCCGGGGTCGGCCACGTGGGCTACTGTTCTGTGTTGAGCCAGTCTCTTATGGACGAGCGTCTAAGCAATGCAGTGTTTGCCCGGTTGGTGTAATACGACCAGAGAATCACGTTGGGCCAAAACCACCGACCAATTCTTTATCAAAAACATTGACACAATTATTTCGTGTTCTTGAGCAGTATAGCAATCCATGGTTCGCCTACGTGTATTCTGCTTCAGTTTACTTCACGAATGTCAATGCTGCGATAACAAGACGCCATTTGCAAAAATGAGAACATTTTCCGACTGAGTGATGAATTTTATACCACGTTGTACTAACTTACCGTATTTGCTGTATAGAGAATAAAATGTGTAAATTTACTAACGCCCTCTATGGGTAAAAGTTTGAAAATTCTGAGATTCAAACCAAGCTTAATCAAAAAATTCACAGATGAGATCATTGTTGTGAACTTAAAAATACAATTTTCCATATAGGCTTACTTGCTTACTGAACATTTTTAAGTGCATGCAAATGTGTTACCGTCTTGAAGTCTGAAACGATGCCTACTACGAGTAGTAGTTAAGTGCACTAAATGTTCTACGGCTTCTTTTAGGCAAGAACGCAAAGGCAATAACAAGACCGCTCAACCAGAGAACCATAGCCGTGTACACCGATGCATCCAAAATGGAAACAGGTGTCGGTACAGGCATCTTCTCTGAAACGCTTGGCATCCCCTTGTCAGTCAGGCTTCCGAACTGCAGCAGAGTTTTCCAGGCGGAGGTCCTAGCACTAGCGGCCCGTGAGACTGCGATGAGGGCAATACCACGTGAGGATATCACCTTTTCCATCGACAGCCAGGCAGCGATAAAAGCAATATCTGCTACGGAAGTAAAATCGAAGCTTGTGAAGTATTATAGAGAAGAGTTCAAAGTTCTTGGAACACAGCACAAGGTAGAGCTCCGCTGGGTTCCTGGACATGAAGGCATACAAGGGAATGAGAAAGCTGACTGGCTGGCTAGATTTCGACCCCTCAGTGTACATCCCGCCCTCCATACTCAAACTCGAGGCAGGGAACAAAGCCCTAACGCAGGCAAACAACAGATGGTAATCTCTAGATACTTGTATCATCACGAGGAAGCTATGGTCTACATTTGACAGTGCAAAAACCAATTAACTCACACAGAGGGATAGAAAATCATTCTCTACTCTCATAGGAATTATTACGGTGCATAACACTATGCGATACCACATCAAAAAGTTACGTGTGACGAACGAAGACATTTGTAGGGGCTGCGGCGACGAGGAGGTTCATGAGGACACTACCCACTTTCTCTGCCACTGCTTAGCCCTCTACTACATTAGAAATAGATATCTTGGAAAATACTTCTTTAAGGAATTAGAAGAATTATCCAACAGACCGATCAACGACATCGCAAACTTCATCAAATCCTCTGGATGGTTTGTATCTCAAGCACAGTAAGCAGCTTTCTAATAGGCTACGTACAGAGACGTTTATTTGTCTTTACGAGGAAGGGATGTTTCTTTTTCATTCTTCTTTTCACCCATGGGTATCACAATGGGTCTATACTGACCTGAGTGTGGTGTGGAGGACTTCCGTCCCTACACCAGCCCACTAACCTAACCTAACCTGAACCCACCTCCTCTTCTACCCCTGGTCCTCGCGGCACTGCCGTAAAGTATTTCATCGCGAGTGGGCTCTTCAGCCTTAGGTACTCGGCTCGTTCGTGTTGGCAGCCTCCTGTGCTGCATCTCGTTGTCGCTTTTCCTTCGCTGTTCCTTCATAATGGTTGCTACAGTGTCGCTAACTGCATCCCAGGCATCTTACCTGCTCATCATCTGTCTGGTGATTTTGTCTGGGATTAGGTCCTCACCCAGTTTGTCCAACAGTATGTTTCGCTCTTCATAATATCGTGGACAATGGAACATGATGTGTTCCGCATTCTCCACTGCTTCTCGCACGTTGGGTAATAGAGGTTATCGTCGAGTCCAAACCTGTGGACGTAGGCTCTGAAGCAACTACGGGTCAGGTAGATATCCAACTCCCCTGGCTTCTTATTGATCGAAGCATTTATACTGGGGATCCATCTGCCTTTATCAGAGTGATCCCATCTCTCCTGCTATTTGTCCAGACTTTTTTTTTTTAAATATAATTTGCACGCACTAAAGGACTTATGAATGCCCTTAACATGTTTTTATACAGTGCGGGCATTGGAAAGGATAGATAGGAGAGACTTGTCCTTGGTGGTGCCTCAGTGACACTTCGACTCGTCGCAGTTGGTGCCGCTGTCCTGCTGGCACGGTATTCCCATTGAGCTTCTTTAGCCAGAAGGTCTATTGGTACCATACCACCCACTACATATTGCCGCGTCATAGGAGGTTGTTCGGAAGGCGCTGCTTACTCTCAACTCGTTGATTCTGTAAGCTGTCTCCGTCTTGATTCTGTATGGCAGTAGATTGGTCATGTGGCTGGAAAAATTGTTCGCGTTGTTGATAATGATTTGCCCTTGACATCGGTTATCGGGAAAAAAGTACTGTGAATCAGAAGCAAAGACAATAATAACAAAAATCTCCCCAGTTATCTGGACGCCACCCCCGGAGAATAGCTGAAGCATACTCAACTGAGCTTCAAGAACCACTACACCAAAATCTTTCTCTCTCTCTCTCTCTCTCTCTATCCATCCTTTCCAATGCCCGCACTGTGTGTAAACATGTTAAAGGTATTCATAACCCTTTGAGTGTGCGCAAATTATAAAAAAAAAAAAAAAATGGCGCAAGCTCATATATGGGAGCTGTAGAGCATTATCGACCCTGTAGCTCTAGCTAAGAGCAGTCTTCTCTTGTGCTTTGGTCCGCCGATATTCCGCATGATTCTTGCCAGGGCTGGCGTTGCCTTTGCTGCATATTGCAGATTTTGCTTAAAGGTTACACTTCGATCTACGGTACTGCCAAGGCACTTCAGCTCTGGTTTGGAAACTACCACGTGATCGCCCACGGTTACTCTAATAGTTTCCATGGCTCGCTTGCTGCTTATGAGCACGACTTCTGCCTTCTCCTCTGCAAGTTGTATGCCCATGTATACTAGCCACTCCTGAACCATCACGATAGCTTCATTGCAGTCATGCTCCAATTCCTCAAGAAGTTTTGTCACTGCAACGATTGCTATGTCGTCGGCGAAGTCTATTATTTTCGAGGACCTTGGGATTCTAAGTCTGAGGACGTCATTATGGATTAGGTTCCGCAGTAGCGGACCTATAGTCCGTCATTATCTTCTGATACTTTCTTTGCGGTAAGTGCACGCACGGATATTTGAGAACCGCCAACACACTTAGACCAACAATAGGCTCATTATGATACCACGTGGATCATAAAAACCATAAAATACTCTTTAAACCATTTTGAGCTTCTTATGAAGCGTAGGAGGCCCTTAATGTCGATGTGTTTCAGGTCGCCTATGACGTTGTAAAAGGGAGCTCGTAGGTGAAGCTCCCTTCTACGGGAGAGAGCTGGGCAGAAACAAAGAAGGTGAGGAAGTGTTTCTTCCTCTTCTTCATCCATGCAGCTTCTACAAAAGTCGTTCGCAAAAAGGCCTAGCTCTATAGTATGTTTGATTATTAGACAGTGCCCAGTGATGACACCTATTGTAGCGCCGATATGCAATCTGTTGAGAGAAATCAAATTCTTAGAACGTTTTCCAGTTCTGGTCAAATCTGTTTTGTCGCTAGATATGTGGGTCCACTTGTCCACCTACTCGTAAGATTTGTACTCCCGATAACATGCAGCTTAAATTTGAGTTTGCGCGTAGCGATTGGTATACCTAAGGAGCCTTTGTCCGGCAGAATGGGTATAGTTGTTCCTATTCTGGCGAGTTTGCAGCTTAGGTTTCAGTAGTAGTGGGTGCCGTGACGTAAGTGGTTAGTGTGTCGGATCACTACGCATGAGGTTCCAAGTTCAAATCCCACAAAATACCAAAAAGCTTTTTCACGGTCCCACCTCTCGCGAGCGTCTGACAAACATCCGAGAGTATTGTTGTCACGAAAAAGCTTCTCAAATCGCCGTTTGGATTCGGCATTAAACTGTAGGTCGCTTCCATTCGTGTGAAAAATATAACGCACACAACATGAGTGGTTGCGAGAGCTAGGCCCTGGCACTTTAAAGAGCTGTTGCGCCAAATATTTGTATTTGTATTTTTTCAGTAGTTTCTTGCAACCATTTGTGGTTGGTACTCTATCTTAAAACTCTTGTATCAAATCCATCTTGAGCTCAGTCTTCAAAGATTTCATTCATTCATTCATTTTCAATGGCCCGCTAATCCTTCATGAGGGTCGCGGGGGTAGGATACTCAGGTGGACTCTCCATCCTTCTCGATCCTCCGCCATTGACTCCAATTCATCAGGGAGAATCCCTAAGCGGCTCCAAGAGAGATGTCGGACTTGATCCAACCATCTATTTCTGGGCCTTCCGCGAAGTCGTCTACCTGATGGCACGGCAACCATGGCGCGTCTTGGAAGCCGGTCTGGGGGCATACGCACTACGTGACCAAACCATCGAAGCATAGATCGTTTCGTTCGGAGAAGTAGCTGCTCAACGTTGAGCGCCTCGCGTACTCTGGTGTTGCGCACTCGATCCCTACGAGTTATTCCAATAACACCGCGAAGGAACCTCATTTCGGCAGCTTGTATCCGCGATCTTATTCTTTCGGTCACTACCCAAATTTCATGACCATAGGTGAAAGTTGGAACATACACCAAGTTAAAAACCGATAGCTTAGCTTGAATACTAAGTTCGGCCTTCCTTATAACAGATTGGCCAAGCTCTCTCAAAATTGATCCAGCCTGACCAATTCTACAGTACAACTCGGCATTGCACTTCCCATCAGTCGTAAATAAGACCCCGAGGTACTTAAACTTATCCACCTGCCTCAGTGGGACTCCACTAACATGCAGAGTGCACTGAATGGGTTTTTTTTGGAAACGACCATTACTTCCGATTTGTTCACGTTGATCTTCATTCCAGCATCATCACAAACGGCTACAAACCTTTCGAGTGCGCGCTGAAGTTCGGTTTGAGAGGACCCAAGGATGACCAAATCATCCGCAAAGAGCAGATGACTAATCCTTAGGTCTTCCACTTTGAAACATTCCCCACCACGGCTGCGCTGCAACATCCAATCTATATATACAATGAAGAGGAGAGGTGACAAAACGCACCCCTGGCGGAGTCCAACGCCCACAGTGAAAGGTATTGATTTAACACCGTTTATCCGAACACAGCTTTTACAGTTTGTATATAAAGACTGAATCGCACTTAACAGGGAACCATCAATCCCATACTCCTGCAGAACACTCCAGAGTTTGCCTCGAGGAACCCTATCATATGCTTTTTCCAAATCCACAAAACAAGTGTAGACAGATTTGGCATATTCCCAGGCCTTCTCAAGAACCATTCTGAGAGTGAACAACTGGTCGGTTGTGCTTCTACCGGGACGAAAACCGCACTGCTCATCCCCCAAACTGTCCTCAACCACAGCTCTGGAACGCGTTTCTAGCACCTTAGCGAAGACTTTTCCAGGGAGACTTAAAAGAGATATACCCCTGTAGTTGGCGCAATCTCCCTTTTTTAAAAAGAGGAACTATCACCCCCATTTGCCAATCACCAGGTGTTTCACCGCATTCCCAGGCCACTTTAACGACACGCGAGAGCCATTGCACTCCCTCTTTACCTAAAGCCTTGAGCATTTCTGGCCGAATTTCATCCACACCAGCAGATTTGCCAACTTTTAGCGTTTTGATCGCCAAAGTTACTTCCTCTACCGTAGGACTACTTTCCGCCCTACTCTCGACCATAGGTCTGTCTTCTTCGGTGCTCTGTTCGGGATTAAGCAATTCAGAAAAGTACTCGCTCCATCTGCGTAAGATGTCCCCCTCATTGGAAAGAAGTGTTTCGTCTTTGGATTTGACCCCTTCAACGATATCCAATTTTTTTCCTTTGAGTCGGCGGACGTCCTGCCAGAACATTTTATTTGCAGATCTGTGGTCACGTTCCAACTTCTCGCCAAACTCCTTCCAAGACTGTTCTTTCGCTGTTTTCACAACTAATTTGCAAGTTCTTCGCGCCTCAGTGTACCGATTTCGAGAATCGGAGTTCTCCAAGTGAATCCACATCTTAAAGGCTCTCTTCTTCTCTCTGATGGCTTCTTGAACTCCGGGCGTTTTAAACCAAGCAGTTCTTTTCTCACCACCAGCCGCCACACCAAGCAGCTTCACTCCACAAACATCTCCCGCAGAGGCAATAACCACTGTTGAAAACATTTGCCATTCTTCCTCTACATTTGATGGAACAGTTGGAATTCGTTCAAACCTTTCAGATATTTGCCGTGCAAATGTCTCCCGTATCCCATCGTCCTGTAACCTTTCCCATCGTATGTGTGTAACCATCCTTGGTTTACGCTTTGGTAGGGGAGGCACTCTCTCGCAAAGATACAATTTGCACAGCACTAAGTGATGATCAGTTGACAGTTCGTCCCCTCTCAATACGCGAATATCACAAACCATTCTCTTCAGACACGATGGTATCACAAAGAAATCGATCAGCGACTTCTGCTGAAGACTCTGACGGTACCACGTGTATTTGTGAATGTCTTTGTGTGGAAAGATGGTGTTTATGATGGATAAGCCATTTTCACAACAAAAATCCAACAACCTCTCTCCGTTCGCGTTTTGATCAGGATCACCGTTCCTCCCAATCACTCTCCCCCATGTCATAACATCTACACCCACATGAGCATTGAAGTCACCCATCAGGACAAAAGAATCCATATCTGCAACCTTTTCAAGGGCAACATCAACTTCATCTAAGAAAGCTGCGTACTCTGACAGAAGGTTCGGTGCATACACCTGCACCAATGCCAGAGTTGATCTTTCAAGCTTGAGCTTTAAGATCGCAACTCTCCCTAATAATGGTATCCACTCCAATACTCTGTCTGTCAACCTGGGACTTGTGAGTATCCCCACTCCCGCCCGAGCAGACATTGAGGGTGCGACTCCTGACAGGAAGAGCTTCCACCCACCCGAAAGGTCCACAGTTTTAGAACCTCTCTGCTTTGTTGAAGAGACGCCAACTATATCTAGTCGACTTTTAACAGCCTCCCCAACAAGCTTATGATCCTTCCCTGTGAGCGATGAAACGTTCCATGTGCCTATCCTAAGTCGATGCCGTTGTCGAATCTCAGAAAGTCCATCTGTGCCCATCTGGGCACAGGGTCTTCAAGGATTTAATAAATGAAAATAGATTGAGATAGAATGTGTATTTTCAAAGCTTGGCAATTGCAGATTTTAGACTGAAAGGCATAGAAAACTGCAATCAAATGTGGAAGGCAGACATTTTTCAGAGGTTGCCAGTTCTCTAAGAAATGTGGTCTCGTTTTCTCGATGCATGATTCATAGATCTTTTTTGGTCTTAAATCTTGCATCTCCAAAAATAAAATGAAAATCCTATCAAAGTCCAAACATTAGATCTAAAATTGCCAAGATATTAGGGGTTATGGACTGTATGTACTGTGTAGGTAGAGTGCGATCAGAGTTGTCCAACAAAAATCCTTTTTTAGTTCGGTCTTGTTCCCCTGAATGGGTTCATGCGTCAATTTTCTTAATCATTCATAACGACTATCACTTACGACTATCACTACACAATGAAATTCTCGCTAGGAAAGTGAAGATATTCTCATGTCATCTGAAACAAATCAGAGCCAACAAAGCCTCTACTAAAGTAATGCCGGCATGAATAATGTTTGAATTCCACTGTTTCAGTCTACTTACAGAAGCCACTTTCCACCGAAGAAAGGCCAATTAAAATCTCCAAACATCTTCTAAATCTCCTTATAATGAGCATAATTAATTAAAAAGCATCCTCTCCTGCATAGGACATTACACTCGGCGCAAAGGACGATCAAGATATCAAGCTACATCCAATATTGCGTGGAAGTTAAAAAAAAAACTATATCCCCTTAATCTCTCCGATAATCCAAACGCCGTCTGGCAGACGACACTACACAGATAGACTACACTCGTATCTTTCACAATTTACCTGACCTTTCACCATTTATATCCGCACACACACACGTCGTCTGCAGTAGCAAATTGCATTAAATAAGTAGGATACAACATGCGACCTGGTATTAAACACCAATTACATACTGAATGAATGTGAACAATTGTGTACATTTTAATTAACCTTTTTGTGTGGCCCCAAAACTCGATTGTACAAGGATTAAGCAATTTATACACATGTGTGTGCAGTCTCATCCTTCGCTTCACATTCTCACCTCCAAGGATATCAACGAGACGATACGGGTGGGAAATTGAAGAGAAAAAAAGAAGAATACACGTAAGTACTGCATGTGTTGCTGCTGCTGCACCACCCCGATACTCATGATATTCCCAAGTAATTAGTAATCCACTTGATACATTCGCAAGGATACAATTGGAAGGGATGGAGAGCAACTAACATACTGATCTCGATTGCATTAGAAATGTAATTAAGTTATCTTCCTGTGGATTTTTTTTTGTGAGTTGATGGGGGCTACATCGCGTGTGTTCATGGAATCAAAACTTAATTCACTGCTTACTGCTTGATGATTGTAGGTACAATGTGTATCTGCGAGATACCAACTACTCAAGGGGGTGAAGTGAAGTGTTTTTCTATTCAATACTTGGCGCGCAGTGCACTTTGCACAGCAAGAATGAGGCTAATTGATGTCATTTCCAATTCCATTTCCACTCACTCTCTACTTATCGATGCAAGTTGACTCGCCAGAATTGATTGAAGTATCTGTGAGGAGGGTTTATCTATCTGCCAATTAACCGATTGGTGGGTGTTAGAATTTTGTTGGTTAGTTGGAAGGCCCTTTGGCTGGGAAATGAGTTGCAACTTTCGGGCTACCCATAAGAAAATTAAACAAGTGATCTAAGATCAAGATAATCTTGACGATAGTGAGAATAACTTGTTCAAGGGTGTTAAAAACACTGTACACTTAGTGTCTAAAGGGCAATTACGAGTAAAGAAACTGCACGCTACCATTAAAAGTCGGAGGCTAATACTCAATCGATATCCGCCACCATTACTTACTTATGTCCTGTATCCCCTTGTGGGTCCTAGGGCCTCTACTACGCCTACGCGCCATCGTGTACGGTTTCTGGCAGTGTCTAAGTTCTCCCCAACTTTTCCCTAACTGCCGTGCCTCCTTTCCGACTGTTCTGCGCCATGTTCTCCTCGGACCGCCAGGTATTCTGCCATCCTGAGTTAGAGGGTTCCATTGAATAGCATGGTTCGCTATGGAACTGATAGGCTGATAATTTTAGTTTTTGTCATATTAATTTTCAGCCCGACGACGCCTGCCTCCCTCTCCACATCTGCTGTCATTTGGTGGAGTTCCATAATTCTGTGGGAGAGTAAGCATACATCGTCAGCGTAGTCGAGATGTTTCAGTTGAGATGTAAGTGTCCATCGATTTCCTCCGTTTCCCGTCGACAAAGCTGCATGAAGCACATCGCTAATCACCAATAGGAATAATATTGGTGAAAGGATACAGCCTTTTTTTACCCCACCTTGGATCTCTAATTCCTCAGACAACCTCCCCCTGTGCAGAACGTTACATTTGGAGCCTTCATATGTAGCTTTGATAATAGCAATTAGTTTATCGGGAATACCTCTCCTGCGCAAGGCACGCCAAATAAACTCCCTATTGACACTATCGAACGCCTTCTCAAAATCGATGAACAGCAGGTGCAGTGGCGATCGATACTCAACACACTGTTCGCTGATAATCCGCAGGGTGTTGATGTGGTCAGCACAGGGGAATCCAGAGCGGAAACCTGCTTGTTCGGCACGGAGGGTGTCTTCGAGATGTTGTTTGATTCGCTCCAGGGTGATTTTAGCTATTATCTTAGCTACAGCAGGCAGCACGCAGTTTCACACTCCATTAAATTTCCTTTCTTAGGAAGCTTGATGATCATTCCCTTTTTCCACTCGCTAGTAAAGCTTTCAGCTTCCCAAGCTCTCTCTATAAGTGGAAGCAGAAGCTCAGCCGATGTTGTGGGCGCTGCTCGTAAGAGCTCTGCTGGAATACCGTCAAGTCCTACCGCCTTGTTGGTTTTGAGTGCCTTGATCCTGGTAATGATTTCATCATTACTGGGAGTCGTGGTGCGTATTCGGGAACTTCTCACCTCGGGCATCTCAGTCTGATTTGAGAGCATATCGCTAGCGAATACACGGTTCAAAACCGTAGCAAAATAATCTTTCCATCTCTTGAGCTGGTCCTCATCCGAAATGAGCAAGGATCCGTCTAGGCTTTTCACTGGGTGTTGGCTGGAGCTACGACCATCTGACAGCTCTTTCGTGATTCTGTAGACGATCCTGCTGTCGCACCTCCGTGCAGCTTCTTCTGCTTCTGTAGCCAGCGCATTGATGTAGTTGCGCTTGTCACGTCGTACGCTACGCTGAATTTCTCTCATCTTCATGCGATATAGGGATTCTAGCTCGCTTCTCCCTGCTGCTGGGGTAGCTGCAACGCGAACTTTCAGCTGCTTTCGTTCGTCAATCCGCCTCCAGGTATCCTCGGAAAGCCACGCCCTCTGTCTTCCCTGCGATCGGCCGACAATTCTTTCAGCACCAGATGTAAAAACATTTTTCACAGCACACCAATGGTCTTGGATGGTTGCGGGCATAGTGCTGCTGATTGCTTCCACTACTTGCGAAAAGTGCTCCCTTAATTGCTGGCGCACTGAGGGATCACTAAGTCTATCGATGTTGAACCTGGGCATTCTTGTGTTGTCGTGGGATCTTTGAACTGCAGCAGTGCGTAGTTAAAGAGTAGCTATCATAAGTTGGTGATCACGTACTATCCCCACATCTGCCCCTCGCCTGTTTCGGACGTCCAGGAGACTACTTCTAAAGTGGCGGCTGATAGCAAAATGGTCAATTTGGTTGGAGGTTGCTTGCCTGTCATTAGAAACCCAGCTGACTTTGTGGCAGGTCTTGTGCTCAAACATGGTGCCACCTATCACAAGGCGGTTGGCATTGCAGAAATCCACAAACCTTTCGCCGTTGTCATTCGGTTGCCTAGTCCATGCTTCCCGATTACATGTTTGAACCCTTCGTTGTCGTTGCCTACCTCAGCATTCAGATCCCAAAATCCGCCACCGTTGTTATTGATTCTTTGCAAGCGTGTAACAGCATGTAAATGGGTGGTATCGTGTCTACCAAAGTGATTCGCTTATGCAAGACGATGATTGTCGACTGACTATCATTGCTTCCACCGATATTTCCGCTTTCACTATCGACATCCCCTATACCCCCTCTTTCAGTATCAGTGTATTAACAATTCCAGCCATATTCAATTTCCATTTGTACTCTTCTGTTATTTTTGGACAGTTTTCCTCCCTCAGGACCAACCCTACTTAAACAAAAAATTCATTGAGGAAGAACTGCATTCAAATTTTCAATAATAACTGAACTTGTTGAAAGTTTTGCATTTCCAAGAGTGGGAGTAGTTTTTTTCCTCAACTTTCACTAACTTACCCCTTCTTCGCTGTACAGAAGCATACTTCCTTCGACGATTTGCTGAGTATGCCACACGCCACATCCGACAGTTAAACCACCAAAATCGACTGACTCTACGCCCGTTCGCCAGTCAGCATTGAGTTACCGATTTTTTCATTGCATTATTCCAATGCTTACCACTTCCTTCTCAATTTTTTTTTTTAACTTAATTTTCCAACAAGGATTGGAGAAAACTAAAGTTTTCCTTGATCCTTTATGCGATCCGTTTTTCGCGAAAGTTCTTCGTCATCATCGTCGTCGTCGTCGAACTTTCTTCAAAGTCGTTAAGGAGAGCAAAGTGGGTCTAGAAAGGTTGTTGGTTGGGTTACGAGCCCCAGACGATGATGCGCGGCAGGCGGGTTGTTTGGAATTTTAATAATAATCGTTTAATTACAACTTGCATGGAACGAGGCTGCAACTTACAGAGAAAAAAATGCGAAAAAAATTAGCATAATTACCTACAAGTAGCGTGCACTTTACAACTGGCTGTGGGGGGGCTGGCCCCCTGGAAGTTTACTAATTTCGTCTGGTTTCTCAAAACTTCCCCGAAAGTACTAGTATTTTCACTTAATGCATTCTTGTAAACGAATTTTATGTGCAAACAGGATAAAGGTAGTACGAATGTGTATATGAGTGGGAGTGGCTATTACGAACTATTTAATTTGTGAAGGCGGGTTGGTGAAGGTGGAGGATTTCAAAATAATGACCGTCAATCACGATATCAACGATGAAAAAAGGACTTTAATTCCTCATTTCTAACCTGTGTTTTGATATGAAAAAGCTGTTTGGATTGGAATCCTTGCGTGCTGGGTAGTGCACTTTTAACGTAGATCTCTCCTCCATTTGGATTTTAAAAGCATTCGTTGTAATTAGTTAAGTTGTTTTATGGATCCAAGGATGGTATAGACTTAGGTGTTTCCTCGTCCATAAAAATACCTTCACTTTGTGATGTGTGTTTCTGATGGATGATGGGTGGGCAATAAAATTTCATTGATTGTAAAACGCACAGTTAAAGAGGGAAGGGCGGTTTTTACGATGAACGCCTGAATCTTGAAAGCTTAAGTGGCTTTCAGTGGATTTACAATAAGAGGAAAAAATAACAATAAAAAGATGAAAAAAAAAGTAGTAGATACCCACACAAAGTTAAAGTTGTTAAATAAATTCAACGAGCAGTAATATATTAATTTATTCTTTTAAGGGAAAACTTAAAATAACATCCCCCGGAGGACAACACGAGCACGGTAATAGTGATGAAGCAGAATTGCTAATCTTATTCGTGGAATTTTTCTTAAGAACTTTTTACAGTCTGTTTCAGACCAGTGGAAATCGGACAACCTTTGACATTTTATTTTTCGAAATAAGAAAAAAAAAAGAGATACATGGTATGGTGTTTGGACTTATGATAAGGATGAGCGATATGAAGAGCCGGATTTAGTTGCTTGACATTTTCAAGAGGACCTCTTCTCACATCTGCATAGGAATGTCTGAGTTTGATTGGTTATATTCTATGACTCTTACGGCATCGATTGCCTTCGCTTCTTATGTGTCCTTTGTCCTCCTGATTTTCGTTGCTTTTAGGCATGAAGCCTTGTCGATTTTTGGATTCAGTTCAATGTAGCTCATACAATATTTTGGTTCTTCTTCAAAAGAAAAAGGAAAGACTCAATAAAGTATGAATTTTAAACCATAAGCATTCAGCATCTTCGTTTTTAATGTAATCCATGTTTTCTGGATCTGGCTGGTCAAACGGTAGTGCATGCGATCATATGAAAACACAAGCGTTTTCACTCAGCTGAGGCCTACCAACTCCAACTATCAACCTACACGCGGTGACAGCCGGATGCCTAGCGCCTTAATCCAAGAAGTGGGTAACCAACCCCGTTTGGCGGATTCTTGGTGGCAGCAGATGAGAGAGGGGGGGAAGAGTGCTTTCCCAATAGAGCACTTATTCCTGTTCCAGGCGGCAGCC
This sequence comes from Brachypalpus laphriformis, assembly GCA_945910035.1. Classification (NCBI taxonomy): domain Eukaryota; kingdom Metazoa; phylum Arthropoda; class Insecta; order Diptera; family Syrphidae; genus Brachypalpus; species Brachypalpus laphriformis. The sequence continues at coordinate 165,262,173 of OX246756.1, forward strand.
GACGAATTCCCTAGACGGAGTCAACGGTGGCGTCTATAGTACCAGTTAGGTTGAACTTAGTGAATACCTTGCGCGAGCTGCTTCGACGTATTCGGATCACAGGTTGGTAAGGAATTTCCAATGTTGGTCAGGACATTGGAATAGAGATGGTGGCGGAGGAGCCCTTAATGGGCCAACAGCAGCGCTCATACTCCCGTAGCAGCCCACTGGCACTGGTATAACCGGTCCCTCGTCCTAGAGGAATAATTAAGGAACTGGCCCTCCAGGTTGGGGGTTGTGGCGTCGGGGTAACTTCCTTACCACGTAAAAAATCGATGGATCCGAAACAACCAAAAGCCTCGGATAAGGATGACTCAACTAATGACAACCCCAGCAAATGAAATAAGGACTACGACCTTCGGATCTGTACGTGGAATGTTCTGTCCCTTTACAGACCACGTGCAGCCGAACAACTAGCAGAGGCCCTAGACAGCTATAAATCAGATATTACCGCCATCCAGGAAGTGCGATGGGATGGGCCGGACAAAAAGAGAATGAAAATCTGTGACATCTAAAACGGTGATTACTACAGAGGCAACAGGCAACGCTTATTCGGATGCGGATTTGTCATACGCGGCAGACTTAGGCAAGAAGTCTTAAGCTTCCGACACGTGAGCGAGCGTATTATGACTATCCGGATCAAGGATAAATTCGCTAACATAAGCCTAATATGTGTTCATGCCCCCACGAAAGAAAAGGACCCTGCCACCAAAGAGTGTTTCTACGAGCTCCTCTACAAGACATATGAGCAATGTTCTAAATACGACGTTAAAATCGTATTGGGCGACTTTAACGCCAAAATCGGAAAGGAGGACGTCTTTGGTAGGGCAATCGGTAAGCGTAGCCTACACGACACCACGTCTGATAACGGACTAAGGCTAATTAATTTCGCTGTGGAGCGAAATGTCACCATAGCAAGCACATGGTTTCCTCATCTCGATATTCAAAAGCAGACATGGCGGTCCAATGATCATATTGAGATCGACGCAAGGCATGTCTCCAGTATTCTGGATGTCCGGACCTTCCGAGCGGCCAACATAGACTCGGATTATTCCCTTGTTGTAACCAAGGTACGAATGCGGATATCCCAATCTGAACAACAAAGAAGAATCACTGTGAGAAAATTTAACGTCGAAAAGCTACAATCGCAAGAGACTCTTCGCTGAACGCGTATCCCGAAATCTCTCAATCACCTCTTTGCCGCCAGCATCAAGTGCCGAAGACCAGTGGCAACGGTGCCAACATGCCATTAGAAACGCCGCGACTGATGTGCTGGGTCTCGCTCGCCCACCACCGCGAAACCCCTGGTTTGACGAAGAATGCCGGCGAGTACACGCAGCAAAACAAGAGGCATACAAAGCGGCGCTGCAAATTAGGACGGGAGCTGCTCGTGAGCTCTACGAGCAAAAGAGACGGGAAGAACATCGACTCCATCTCCAAAAGAAGAAGAAAGAGCATGAGAAGCGCGCGTTTGAGAATATCGAGAGTTTATACTCCAGGAACAATGTATGGAAGTTTTACCAAAAGGTAAAAGAACGTGTCAGAGGAGCAATACCTGTACAGAAACCTGTAGAAATGAAAATAGAAACCTCGTAGTAGAATCACAGTCGGTGCGGAGAATATGGAAAAACTACTTCTGCAGACTGTATAACGGCGACGAAGACCAACATCCCGCTGTCAGCAGAATAAACCATTCAACATGGACGATGATAGTCAAAATTTCCGTCCACCTGACCAAAACGAAGTGAGGATAGCAATATCCAAGCTAAAATCCAACAAGGCTGCTGGCTCTGACGGCTTACCGGCCGAACCTTTCAAGGCATCTGGGGATGAATTGGTAGAGTGCATACACCAACTCATCTCTAAGATTTGGTCAGACGAGTGTATGCCTGATGAATGGAACCTCAGCATCGTTTGCCCGATCCACAAGAAAGGAGACCCCCTCAACTGCGCCAATTATAGAGGCATCAGTCTCCTCAACATCGCATACAAGATCTTTTCTGCGATATTGTGTGAACGCCTGAAACCTTTTATCAACAGCCTGATTGGACAATATCAGTGCGGTTTCAGGCCAGGAAAGTCCACCATCGATCAAATATTCACACTTCTGCAGATCCTGGAGAAAACCCAAGAACTCGAAATCTATACTCATCACCTCTTTATCGATTTCAAGGCCGCCTATGACAGCATCTATAGAGAAGAGCTTTATGGAGCCATGCCTAGTTTTGACATCCCTGTCAAACTTGTCCGTCTTTACAGGCTGACGATGGAGAACACTCGCTGCTCCATCAAGGTCGGTAACACCCGGCCCTCACCGAGACCTTTGGTGTCAAGGAATCTGCAAATGGACTCAAAACCGTTATAGATACATCGCAAGAACGCATTCACGCTTTAAGGAATTTAGGGTTGTCAATAAACCATTGGGACGTAGTGCTCATCTACGTGCTTTTGCAGAAACTACCAAGCTCGACCCAACAGCTGTGGGAGGAAAAGTTAGGAAGTAGTAGGGATTTGCCAACGATGAAACAATTTTTAAAATTTTTGGGAACTCGTTTTCGAACTTAAGAGGCGGTAGATCAGCAGGAAACAACACGACCAGCATCAAAGTTTTATTCAAAACCAAATCGTACCAGCAAAGCTTTTCACTCCAAGATGCAATCCAAGGAACCCTTTCAGTGCAAGGCGTTGTATCAAAGTCAGCATTCGTTAAGGAATTGTAGGCGGTTTCTGAGTTTGGAAATTGCACAGAAATACCAAATAGTGTGTCAATTGAAGAGAGAATTGTCTCGCTTACAGCCACGCAACATGCAAGTGTCGGAGCATGAAATGCTGCTACTTTGCCAAGAATGGCATCACTCGCTTCTGCATCCAACTACCAATGGTCAATTCGGTTAAAACACACCCAATACATTCCCACGGATTCAACAACACGTTTCAAACACCCAAGCCAACGAGGTATCTGTAAATCCAGATGTATACATACCCAGAGGTGAACATCCCATTACTAGTACCTCACCGCACCAAAGCACGCGAGTACTTTTAGCTAGAGCAGTTGTTAAGGCAATGTTAGCTGATGGAAGATACATCGACCTGCGCGCCTTGATTGACCCAGGTTCAGAAGCGAATTTCATTTCCGAAACAGCTGCACAACTGCTTAAGCTAAGGAAGCACCGAACACTTGTTGAAGTATCTGGGTTAAAGAAGGTCAGCAGTGGCACAAGCAAAAATTTTGTCGACATAATTTGTACATCACATTGTTCGACGTTCGAAAGTGCCACCAAGGCCTTCATATTTAAATCACTGACAGGGCTTCTCCCGGCCCAACAGACAATACTTAACAAGTGGAGTAGATTCTGCATTCGATGCGCCAGCGCCAATAGATCTGCTAGTCGGAAGTGATGTGTAGTCCGAAACCATCCTTCCTGATATCGTCAGAAGTGAGGAACCAAATAAGCCCATTGCCCAAAAAACTCAATTGGGATGGATTGTCCTGGGAAATGTCCAGAATAAAGGCCTACGAGCTGTACAAAGTTTCATCCAACTTCTACATCTCGACGATCAGATGTGCAAATTTTGGGAAATCGAGGAAATGCTGTTCCAAGTCCATGCGTAAAAAGAAGACATCCAATGCGAAGAATCCTTTTTAGCGAATGCCACATGACTCTCCGATGGACGTTAAGAATAGGCGCTCCTTTTCAATATTTTAGCACCACGTCCCTTCCATGTCTTCACATCTACAGGCCCAGCGTATGTGATGATGTGATGAATTATCCTTTTCACTCAGGCCACATGCTGGCCCATTTTGCGAAGAAGGTATGTACCTAATGCCCAGCGTAATCTACACCAGTAATGCTGAATGGCCTCGATATACGTACTTAGGGTGATGGTAAACTTGCCATCAACTGTTGCGTTGTTGTAGCTTTGTGTCGAAAACACACGACGTACTTATGAATGCAACGTTTCACACGTTTTTTTTTTTTTAGATTATAACCTCCGAAACCATAAAGAGTGCGTCATTGTCTCTTCAGTCTAAACACTTCTAAATGTACTTCGAACTCGGCACTGTGTTACGACTAGAATGGGAATAAACACCATACATATCCATCGTAAATACTGTCTTCTATCTCGTGTAAGTTGTATATTTGTATCCTTCTTGTCCTGTAAGAGATTGCTTAACGTATTTGAATAGCTCATAGAAGCATTCCTTCCTCACATTCCTTTCATTAGCCATCCTTAGGCTTCTTTGGCTCCGTTCCAAAATGAACATATTTATTTATTAAATCATGATCCAATGACCATCAAAATCTACGAGTGAAATCAAGAAAGGATAACGAAACAACTACATGTGCAAGGATACTTCCTGTCTCCCATCCTACACAATTTTTCGTGGTCAAGTGAACAATGCTGTTGCGGTCAAAGGGATCTACAAAAAAAAAACTCTTCGTTAACTCACAGTTTCAGGACGCAATCAAAAGTTTCCCGTAATGACGTTTCGTTGAAGTTTTTCTTGGCTCTGTGGCTTAGTTGGTTGGTTAAGTTTTGGTAAAAAAAAAATGAATATTCCTACTTTGCTTGGTGCAAAGAAGTTGTAGTGGCAGTTTTCACTAGTTTGGTTGTTCGGTTGGTTGGCTGGTTGATTGAAGGACTAAAGTCAAAGTGAAAATGTTTTGCGGTCAATTTCCTTGTTGCAGAGAAGTTCAAGAAGGAGCAAGGGTTGTTGGTCTGTAAAAAGGCGTTAAACGCGCTTGAGAATTCTCAGATGAGAAAATATTTAATTGTGAGGAAGAGTTCCTTTGAAAGGGAAATTAACTCAAGAAAATGACTTGAGTCCTTCGATTTCTGGATGCTACATATCAAATAAGGTTAATGGTCTGTTCTGTCTCTATTTTATATGTTAAAGAAAAAAGCCGGGAATGCCTGGGTACTGAAGTCACTTTTGTGATACTCTCCTCGGCTACAATTCATGCAGAAGCTAATGGTGCAACATTTCTGTCTTTAAGTCCTAAACTAAGCCCAGTATCGAATGTATCATGCATTGCCTACTAATCTCCATGATTGCAACCTATTTTGAAACCCACGTTTATTTGACGTTTCCAATTTCACTTTGCTCAGTACATTTACGATTCAACTGCACACTATTCATTTGCAAAATTCCCCCACCCCCTTCCATAACAATATGTCAGATAACTACCCCTACCTACCGGCAAACAACATGAAACCACAAAAATTGCCATGGCTTCTCAATTTTCCAAACCATATCCTTAAGGATAATTTTGACGATATCACAGAATCACCGATATTATGACCAAAGCAATTCCACATCACTTAACATGGCAATTTCAGTTCCATTACCACTACAAGGACCAACCATCCGGTTCACATCCTTCGATGATTGTCATGAGACATTTCGTGGTTTTCTATCGCCTCCACAGCCACCATTCCGTCCTCTTTCGATGCTTAAAGGAGAAAATTAATAGTATTCTCTGTATGTACTAGCAACTTATTTCCTCTTTAAGTCCAACCACCCCCTCAACTCCACTGCTAAAACTGGTTTTAGTCTTCTGTGGCGGGGATGACAACAAGTGCATGTGGTCAATCATGGTCAACCGTGTGTAGAGAAGTCGATGTCATTTTGCCTCTGAACACACAAACTTGAAGTGACATTGAACATCTTGAGGGATGCTACACTATAATATACCTATACACTCTGACGCTTTTGGCCCACCACAGATTTGCGTGCTTTGAAGTCACAATCAGGAAATATCCCTAAGGGCTAACGTGCACTTTTTTGTCGGTTTGTTGGCGTAAAACTGACGCAATGAAATGTACCAAGTGGTTTGGGGTTTGGAATTGGTAGCGGTGGTATTGGATTTTTTTTTTAGTAAACTGTCCATAAGTATGAAAGTACTTGAAGTCATCTGCTTTTTCGGGGGTTGAACGATCTTTTAGCAGGGTTGGTACATTTTCTATTTTTAAATATTTTGCCTTGAGGGTTGAACAAACTTCAAAACTTTTTTTTTAGAAATAAATAAAGAAAGGAAAGAATGAGCAAACATTCATTCGGGATTCTACCACTTCACTTGTGGAGAAGAGAAAAGATTTGATATGCAACGGGCGGTCTATTTGGGGGCGATTGCGAGGCGCAATTTTTGCAGGGTTTCCGCTGCAATAGGCGGTGATAATTGGTTCAATATGAGTTTCAGATTAGAAGACTTAGTAATGATTCTCTTTATATTGAATTATTAAATGTTTTCAAAAGTTAAACAATTTGAAGAGCCTTTAGGGTCATAGGAGACTTCATGGTCACCCAATAGCTAAGAAAAAAGCTATAAGCGGAGAATGAACACCATCATAGTCATACTTTGAGTGATGGTGGGCGTCGCAAATCTATAATGGCAGAGAACAGCTAGAGGGCAGTAAGAACAAGAAGAGGTTCGGCACTAAGCCTGGATCAATCCGACCCCTCGGTGTACATCCCGCCTTGCACACTTAAACTCGAAGCAGGGAGTAAATAGGTAGACCTCTTTTGACACTTGTATAACCACAAGCCTATATTCGACAAAGCAAGGGTCGATATACTCGTACTTATGCGCAGGGACAACAAATCCCTCTTCACTCTTGTAGGAGTCATTACGGGCCATAACACTATGCGGTATCACATGAACTGGTTACCTGTAACAGAAGAAGAACCTGTAGAACACAACTCACATTCTTTGCCACTGCACAGCCCTCTACCATCTAAGTAACAAGTTCCTCTGACAACACCTCTTTCAGGATTTAGAAGAGTTGTCCAACAGACCGGTGAACGTTGGTTTGTATCTTGGGCACAGTCAGTGCTTTCTATTAAGATTTGTACATACGAGTATATTCATATATGCATTTCACGAGAAGAAGATTCCTTCTTTCTTTGTCCCTATGAGTACTACAATGGGTTTATACTGACCTGATTGTGGTGTAGAGGATTTTCACTCCCTACGCCAAGCCACATACCTGCCCAAACCTGATGGACATTGATGTTCAAGCCAAACTAGAACCGATTATATCTGGATTGACCTTTTTGGCCTTTTATGGATAGTTGTGTAAGCAGTAGCCCAATGGTTTATAGCCCCCTTCTATAAGGATGTCAAACGGATGAGAATCGGAGAGTATTAACTAAAATAGTCAGCTCGGAAAACAAGGGCATTGTGGAACAGTAATGTGGTTACAGAGTGGGTAAGTTGGTGTCTTAGGCATCAACGATATCCATTCGAGCCTTCTAGTCATGATGCGGTCACAAATCACGTAGAGTACCTCAAGACGTACTTGAAACAAGTGCTATAGATACCAAAATCAAATGCAAAAATGACAAATAACCACGGACATTACCCATAGAATAACCAAACCTAATATAACCGAGTTTTAAACCTCTACACCACCTTCGTTATCAATAGGTTCATCATCTCGAATTCTGCTTGGAAAACAATCTATTCATGAGCGTACAGTGGAAGATAGTCATCGATGATACGTTAAGGGTTTCTGATGATAGCAATACTGCCATAGATGCATACATGCTCTAGCTATTGTATTGGGCTTAAGCGTATCTACTACAATCGAAAGTTTTCAAATATAAGCCATGTCTGTAACTATTTCTCCCTAAGGACTCTGTGGTCTCCAATTCAGGAGATTCACTCTACCAAAATTGTAGCAGTTTTGCTATCTATGACTCTATTTGGTTTTACTATACCTAAGAGATAAGTATAAAATGTTTCGCCCAAGATAGGCATGTTATGGTATTCATAGCCATTAGTCAAACTAAATTCTGTGACTTCTTAAGGATTTGTTTAACATAAAAACACATTTTGGGAACTCTTCCACTATCGCTAAAGTTGGCAACCTTGGCATCCTGAACTGTACCAGACATCTGTTGAGAGAATATGAAGTCGGACTGCTGCTAATAACAACAGCACGCATGGTCCTAATATCCTGGCAGCCTCATGGTGATAGAATTATGACGTCCAGATTCCGGACTAGAGCACGAGGCGTCACCATCATACAGTGTTATGCCTCAACGAATGGCTCGTCTGAGGACGAGAAGAAAAGCTTCTGTAATTTTTCCAGTACCCCCTTTAACACAACACCAAATGGAGACAATGTCATAGTGATGATGGATCTGAATGCCAAGGTAGCCAACGACAACGAAGAGCTCAAACATGTAATCGGCAAGCATGGACTAGGCAACCGTAATGACAACGGCGAAAGGTTTGTGGATTTCTGCAATGCCAACCGCTTTGTGATAGGTGGCATCATGTTTGAGCACAGACCTGCCACAAAGTCAGCTGGGTTTCCAATGACAGGCAAGCAACCTCCAACCAAATTGATCATTTTGCCATCAGCCGCCGCTTAAAAAGTAGTCTCATGGACGTCGGAAACAGACGAGGGGCAGATGTGGGATAGATACTCTCCAATTACACACTGCTGAAGTTCGAAGTTCCCATGACAACACAGAATGCCCAGGTTTAACATCGATAGACTTAGTGCTCCCTCAGTGCGCCAACAATTAAGGGAGCACATTTCGCAAGATGTGTAAGCAATCAGTAGCTCACTGCCCACAACCATTTAAGATCATTGGTGTGCTGTGAAAAATGTTTTTACATCTGGTGCTGAAAGAATTTTCAGTCGTTCGCAAGGAAAGCATAGGGCGTGGCTTTCCGAGGATACCTGAAGACGGACCGACAAACGAAAACAGCTGAAACTTCGCGTTGCAGCTACTCCAGTAGCAGGAAGAAGCGAGTTAGAGTCACTATATCACATGAAGATGAAAGAAGTTTAGCGTCGCGTGCGACGTGACAGGCGTAGCTACATTAACGCGCTGGCTACAGAAGCAGAAGAAGCTGCACGGAGTTGCGACAGAAGGACCGTCTAAAGAATCACCAAAGAGCTGACAGGTGGTCGCAGCTCCAACCAACACCCAGTGACAAGCCTAGACGGCTCCTTGCTCATTTCGGATGAGGACCAGCTCAATAGATGGAAAGAGAATTTTGCAACGGTTTTGAACCGTCTATCCGCTAGCGATATGCTCCCAAATCGGACTGAGGTGGCCGAGGTGAGAAATGCCCGAATACGCACCACGACTCCCAGTATTGATGAGATCACTACCGCGATCAAATCAAGGCACTCAAATCCAACAAGGCGGTATGACTTGACGGTATTCCCATAAAGCTCTTACGGGCAGCGCCAACAACATCGGCTGAGCTTCCGCTTCCACTTATAGAGAGAGCTTGGGAAGCTGAGAGCTTTCCTAACGAGTGGAGAAAGGGAATGATCGTCGAGCTTCTTAAGAGAGGAAATTAAATGGAGTGCGGAAACTGGAGGGGTATCTGCGTGCTGCCCGCTGAAGCTAAGATAATCATCCTACAGCGAATCAAACAACATCTCAAAGACACGCTCGATGCCGAACAAGCAGGTTTCCGCTCTGGATCCTCCTGTGCTGACCACATCAACGGCCTGCGAATTATCTTCGAACAGTGCATTGAATATCGATCGCTACTTCATCTGCTGTTCACCGATCATGAGAAGGCGTTCGACAGTGTCAACAGGGAGTTTATTTGGTGTGCCCTACGCAGGAGAGGTATTCCCGATAAACTAATTGCTATTATCAAAGTTACCTATGAAGGCTTCAAATGTCACGTTCTGGATAGAAAAAGGTTATCTGAGGAATTTGAGATCCAAAGTGGGGTAAGACAAGGCTGTATCCTTTCACCAATACTATTCCTATTGGTGATTAGCGACGTGCTTCGTTCAGCTTTGTCGACGGGAAACGGATAATTCGATGGACTCTTACATCCCAACTGAAACATCTTGAATGCGTTGACGATATATGATTACTCTCTCACAGGATTATGGACCTCTATGAAATGACAGCAGATGTGGAGAGGGAGGCAGGCGTCGTCAGGCTGAACATTAATACGGCAAAAACTAAAATTATCACCACAACTACGTAAATATACTATATTTTATCGGTGAGGAGTTTTTCCCCAACCTGTCTCTCTACTGCACGATTTGGGTGTCATTGCCGTAAAGAACTGAATTTTCGCTGCCATATCGACCAAATTATTAGAATAGCCAACTCTATGCTCGGTTTCGTAAAACGCTGGTTTAAGGAATTCTCCGTTCTGAATAAAATTTACTTCATCTAAATCTCGTTTGAATAATAACATAACAAGCAAGTCGTATCCAATGCCGGGTGAATAGTCTGAAATCTCCCATTTAGTTCTGTGCTCTTTGATGTATCCGACGCCGTGTATCTGGCATTTGTGCCGCACACCCGGTGCCGGATAAGTGTGACTTTTCAAAGTTCTGTAAGCTTTAAATCGGATACATGGCGCTGTGTATCCGGTGCTGGATTTGTGTGAAAAATTCAATAATATGTGTGAATCGCGCATTCCTGCTTCTTTTATTTATTTTTTTTTCCCTAACGACAAAACCTTTTCGTTGTTTTCTCCTAGTAAGAATTATGAAGATGTAATGGGTTATCTTCAAATAGAAAATTGGACCCAAATGCTTTGCCTTCAAGTATCTGTATATTTTCAACAAAAATTCGATCGCAAATGCTATGCTATACTGCATTTTAAGGAAATAAATATTACATCAGTTCGAAGCAAAAGAGCCTGTAAACGCGAGTGTGATGCTACAATCATGTAAGCTAGGAACCTGCAAAATCGATATTGGAAGTATATTTCCTAAAATAGATATAGCCTCTACGAGAATAAAATATAATCAATATATTTTCGATTATCATTTCATTTTATTTATTTTTTTTTTAACTTCAAAAAATAAAAACGATATAAAAACAGAAAAAAACAATAAAAAAAGGCGGAGGATCACCTCAAAAAAAGCGAAGTTCTTCGAAATGGCCGGCTGTTGCGGAAAAAAAAAGAAACGCGATTCAGATCCATATGGACCTTCCTGTTCAGCATCACAGACATCCTGTCCTAGTGATTTATCGTCATGCGGCGGAAAATCAGGGGATTGCGAAGAACCTGTTGATATTTATGCAAAGAGATCGAGATCCGGTTCCTGTTGCAGCCTTTTTAGATCATCGGATGGGCAGTACGTGAGAACATTAGAAAAGGAATATGAAGCCCTTCAGATGGCCTTCTTCTCATTAACCTCACACTTTGCCAAAGTACAATTTCGCCTTAGGCAAATCTTTCAAGCGCAACCATCTGAAAGGGATCGTCTGCTGGGGGAACTTGCAAGTGTTGCCTTTTGTGGTAATGATGAATTTGCATTTTACGAATTGCCACGAATGAAAAAGGACTTGATATGTTTGGGTAATATTCGAAAACGACAAGGACATCTGATTAAGCGGCTGAGGACTCGAATGGCATATCTTTGTGAGCATAGTATACCAGCGGAGAGTTTGGATGATGTAGTGTCTGTGCAATCGAAAGATGACAAGAAAAAGAAGGACAAAAAGGACAAAAAGAACCAAAAAGAGGTGGAACCTGAAAAGAAACCTGAGCCGCAATTCGAAAGGAAACATTTGTTGCCACCCTTGGTACCGGACGACGATGACGAAGACGACGATGATGCGGCTTCCAGAACAAGTGCAACTAGTAAAAGTAGCAAAGGAAGCAAAAGTAGCAAGGATAGTAAGAGTAGCAAAAGTAGTAAAAACATCAAGAGTAACAGCAAAACGGGATTGGCTTCAAAGAAATCCGAAAGCGATAGAGAAGGGAAAGTCAAAAAGAAAGCCCATTCGAAGAAAAAATAGGTAAGATTATTACAACAATCAGGACATGGTTGGGGTGATCTCCAGGTACAAGCCAATAAAACATACAATAGACGTTGAAACAGATTTTAATAAATTTATTTGCTGAAGAACTGAAGAAAGACTTTTTCTTTTATGCAAATATTGCAAAACCGGAAGGTTTTTCAGGTTCCCCAGATTCTCCAGCATTCTTTCGACTTTTGAATGGTGGTAGGGGCTTTGAAGCAAAACTACATATGTTATACGCTGCCGAGGCCCTCCATATGCTGTTTTGAGTCTCTGTCAGATCCGAGATATACATCGACCTCGCCGCATTGGTTTAAAGTTGCTGTTGTTTTCATCATTTCGGCTATTCGGCAATTGGGAGACCTTTCACATGCCGAATACAAAATCCATAAACAAAATCCATCCCGAAATTTAAATTCCTTAGTAGAAGAGTTTTTGAACTCCACGATCGTAACTGTTTCCCCGTAGAAGATACAGCGGTCGTCTTAGTCAGCTTAGTGTTGGATACTTACAAAAAGTGTGCTCATAGATTATTTCCTCTTCCGGGCGGCACTCTCTGTAGACGGGTTTAGCTTGCTAGGATGGTATCTCATGACCCACTTCTTACTAAGGGTATGGACTTGCTCGCGGGAATATAGAGTTTGGATTGCCTGAGCCCACGAAGGTGAAGTTGATGTCAATTGCTAATCAAAGTTGTGGCCAGCTCCCAGTTCGTGCGACTCATTACTTTTAATTTCATTCCTCGGTGTCTAGGCACTCAACCAAGTTTGTTCGGCAAAGATTGCGGGGCCTCAAAATTACACTTAGGGCTACGCTAGGTATATGGGTGCCCTGTGACAAAAAAGTCACTCTTCAATTAGCCGAACAGTTTCCGTTCGTTGTGCCCATTAATTCATCGGTGGAAACAATGTAAAGGATATATCGGCTATGTTAGAACCACAGAGATAGTGATACATTAAATTTATGAATGGAATAACTGACGGATAAGGCAGGACAATTACACAGCAGGTGATGAACAGATTCAATTTTTTCCTCGTCCCTGCAGCTTCTGCAATAGCCGAGGCGTTCCGCATGAATACCAATGGCACAGTGCCCAGTTATTATACCGGAGATGATCTGTGTGTTATGACGACTAAGTTTTACCAGAGAAATACATATATCTTTTCTTGCTAAGGGGCGGCCACGGCGTCCTGGGCGCTGCATATGTGTCCAGATGAACACGTTGTCGGTTTGTTCGACTGGTGGCTTCATCTTGTATTTTCGTAATAAAAGAGCTAATGGGGGTCGCTACAAAAGTGAGAGCCTGAGTGGCATTTACCACCGATTCCTTTCTTGTATTTGTCTTTCCTGATCACTGTTGTCATAATCAGTGATTAAGCCTATGGAGCAAACAGATGTCAATACATCATTGGCATTCGGATGTATTCAGAAACTCAATGAGTACTCACTTCGAAATGAAATGACGCTACTTTGGCTGAGAGGCCACACAGGGACTGAGGATAAAGAAAAGGCGGCCTTTCTAGCAAAGCAAGAGTCAACCACTGAGTTGTCTGGTAAGGAACCATTTGCTGTAATTGGCAGGCGAATAGTAGACAACTGGGCCGCAGTGGGACATCATAGAGGGTGGTCAACCGCGGAAAGTTGCAGTCAGGCGAAAATGGCTGTTAAACTGCCGACTGACACCACTCGTAGAGGAGTTCTAAGGCTAGGGTGAAGGATGCTGATATGGGTGGTAGAGTTATCTACAGGTCATGAGGATTTCGGGTATCACCTGAAGAAGATGTCTGGAGGATGACACCTGTGAACCATGCCTGGGCGAAGTTGAGATGGCGGCATATATATTGTGTCAATGTCCGGTACTAACCAGCAGAAGAAGGGAGATCTTTAGGCACCACTGGGTAGAAACCCAGAAGATTACCCAGATTTCCGGTAAACAGATGCTAGCGTTAATACAAGGAATCAAAGCCAAAGTATAACTTTGGAAAAATTCAGAGAGTTTATCCGGTTAAGATGGATCGTGGTAGAGGGATTCAAAAAGGGACCCAACACGGAATCCGAAGGGTAATTTGTTTTTTAGCAGCTTTCTCGTGACAACGATACTCTCGGATGTTTGTCAGACGTTCACGAGAGGTGGGACCGTAAAAAAACTTTCTGGTGTTTTCTGGGATTCGAACATTGAACCTGTGGTTCACCACTTGCACCACGGTGCGCATATATAAAACATTTACTCCTTAAAAATGTCAACGTTTCCGACGTCGTATATCCAATAGTTGATGTGCGCGTAATAGATCTAGAGGACATGCTGTGGCTGTCTAAGAAGCTTGGTTAACCATAAAATCGAAACGAAAACCAAACGGCAAAAACCCCTATCCTCATGACGACTGATTAGCTTCTGCAGGTCCCATTTCTGAGCGGAATCTACAACCTCATTCTGTTCCTCTGATATCTCCTCTTTTGCTGATCATATTCAATTTTCTGGTTCTGTGCCTTAAATAAGAAAAAAATAAAACTTACTTAAACCTGGTAACACATCTTTCTGAGAAAGTTTCTGCCCATCCCGCCCACATGATGAAGTCCTCTCCTCGAATTTCAAAGTTGCACGGCTGTGTCGTCTGGTATTTCTTTTTTCTACGTTAATCGGTTGAATATTCCAGGTATGAATTCTACCTCAAGCGTGTGTGTGTGTGTATGGGGAGAAAACTTTCTTCTTCACATTCCTAAGGATCATTGTACTGCTCCTTTGGTTTCTATTTTTCTTCTTTTTTTTTCTGAGAGAAAAACCCAATTGTAAGTACTTTCGAATAAGTATGGTTATGATGATGATAATGCTAATGAGGATGATGACGATTATAACCTAGCAAATGATATGTTCAAATAAGGTACACAGACGAAAAAAGGATATTCCCTCGTATTCAATCAGATGATACAAAACTTGGAACAAAGAGAGAAATGTTTTTTGAAACTCAAGACGAAAAGGTGAATTTTAAATGGATTTTCTGTATACATATATACATATGGTTTTGGCAGTCTTAAGGTCTTGCAGCCGTCTCCCCTTTCCACAAGGATAAAGTTTCAATTTTATCTTATTTTTTTCGTACTCCTTTCTGTTTGCAAATAGAAAATCTCATTTGAAATTGGAGTTGTGCTTTGACAGAAGTTGTTTATCATTTTCTTCTGTGTGGCAGCCTTGAAGATATCTTTTTGTTGGTGAAATGAGATGATGTTGCACAGACAGATATATGAATTTGTTTGTGTTTCCTTATAATGAAGGAAATTATTTGCTTAAAATTTGCAAAGTTGCATGAAGAAAATTGCTATATGTCAAGGTGAGTAAATTAGATGTTGTGCAGCAGGCATTGGGTTCTTAAGGAAACAATTGCCTTACTTCACTTTTGACTAGAGGCGTGTTCTGGTCGGACATTCCTAGTCAGTTGTTAAGGCGAATTTGTCATGTGGAAGCAAATAAAACTGGCAATTACTCTTGCCTTCACTGGAGACATGTTCGAATATTTTTTTTTTTCAGTTCAATATTTATTTAAAGAAATATTTAAGTTCACAAAGCCTTTATCCAGCGAAGCTCATTGGGCTGGTTTGCAGGAAGGATTCACTCACAGTTAAAGTATTTATATTTGTGCTCACATATCTTACTAATTTAAAATTTACAGAAAAGATATTAAGGGTATTCACTTAAACTCGTTAAACCCTCGTAAAGCACGTAAACCGTATAAAAAATTACGCTGCTGTCAAATATTGTGCTGCTGTCAAATTTGATTGAAACTATGGCATGGCAAACATTTTGAGAAAAATATTTTAAATTGCAGCAAATAGGAGAAACGAAATGTAAGCGTCGACGTTTACATGCAAGCCACCGGTGAACGGATGTTGAGACACGGGATTTGCTGGAGGCGGTCGTGGACGGAATCGAGGACAATGCTGAGTCGTTTGACGTAATGTACTTAGCAGTTTAAGCTAAAGGTTTGCGATAAATTTAATTTCCATTTCATAGAAATCCACAGCCCAAACATTTCATAGAAAAATTGGAGAAAAAGCTCCAAGCATTGGATTCATAAACTGGCAAACAATGAAAAGCAGAATACGCTCTTTAAAGTCATCGCTCATAGTCGCAGTAAAATGGAAGAGTCAACCATGTTCTGGGTTGTTGGCTGATGGGAATGAAAAAAGTGTTTCAGGTGAGATTTTTCTAACCCTTTGTTTTTTTAGTGAATTCATTTCCATATTTCAGAATATATACATCTTGCCAAAATCGGTCCTTATTGGACCTTATTGGAACAAGTTTTCGGTTGCCGTAGGAGCATCTACCCGCCGGTGATATATGAAACATCAAGTGAAATAATAACCCCAGAGGACCATATTTCGTTCGATTCCCAGGCATAAAATTTTGATGTCTCGAACAACAGCTTGGAAGGCATAAACAGTCCAATTCAAATAAGTTCACCACCAGAATGTTCACCAACAACGAGAGGAATTTCTCGTTCTACTTTTAGAACCCAAAAAGAGATAAAACTGGTAGCAATTCAATTTCCTTACTGGTCTCAATCCAAGAAAAAAGATTGAATTTCGAAAAAATGAAATGGGAACAGCACCTAGAGAGAGACACAAAACAGTTCGAATTAAAAAGGCTGGAGTTGGAAAAGGAAATGGAAATCAAAAAACTTGAAATGGAAAAGGATGAAGGGATTGTAATGGCTAAGATAAAATAAGAAATTGAGTCCCAGAAGCAGCCACAAAAATATGAATTAAATTTAAAACAAAATGGTAACCTCTCTTAAGATTTGTGGAAGAAATATTTTTTATTTATGAGTAACAAAACCTAAAATAAAGGATAACAAACTTAACACCTTGACTCTTTTATAACTTCCAAAAGTGTACGACGTTTGGCTTCTTCTCCCACAGCAGGAAGGTTCTCATTTGGTAACTCGTGTTCATCGCTTTCAATACTGTCACACATCAGATCAGGTAGTTCAAAAATGTCGTGACTTTCACTTTGATCTACAATAAAGTTGTGTAATATAACACAAATTAGTATCCATCGACATAAAAATTCCACACCCCTGTCTCCCTGCAATTGAATTTTTAGTTCTTTTAAGCTATTGAATCTTTCTTTCAGAAGGCCAATGCAAGGCTCGATTTTGATTCGATACTTACTCAATGACTTGTTGAATTCTGTTCGATCTTGAAGGGATCCTTCGCTTGAATTTGATCTGTAGGGAGTGATAACAGTG
Organism: Brachypalpus laphriformis; assembly: GCA_945910035.1. Classification (NCBI taxonomy): domain Eukaryota; kingdom Metazoa; phylum Arthropoda; class Insecta; order Diptera; family Syrphidae; genus Brachypalpus; species Brachypalpus laphriformis. Next base: position 165,279,213 of record OX246756.1, read on the forward strand.
AGAGTCAATTTGTAGGCACTCTGGCCTACTAATGATTCTGCTCTTTTCAGATATACTGATGACTTTGTTTTTAAATTCTGCTGTCGTGCACACTGCCTGGGTATCCAAGAACCATATGACGAACTCTCTTTTTATAGTCGCAAACTACTTGTGCTTTCACAGAATATATATGCTTCTGAGAAAAGTATACCTCGGGATCTTCGGAAGGTTTTTCAGCTGGTTTTGTTTCTGTTCCATCAACGTATCCAACATAGTGCGGTAGTTCATTAAATGTTCCTGAAACCATATGTTGACGTTCCTCACCGTCTGGCCAATAAAGAAATGTATTCTTCAATTTCAAAATAGCTTTAAAAACTCTATTAGTTATAATCTGAATAGTCCCACCATCCCCAACTCCTGAATGAATATTGGCTCAGTGACTCTAAACGGCACAACCATTCATTTTTCCGATGAGGTCAAATATCTAGCAATTGTCCTGGATAAGAAGCTTAGCTGGAACTCCCATATAAAGCATAAAATTGCCATGACGACTACTGTCTTGTGGGCCTGTCGCCGTACGTACGGCAAGACCTGGGGCTTGTCTCCAAAGGTCATTTTCTGGTTATATACCACGGTGGTAAGACCCATTTTGACATACGCGTCCGTAGTCTGGTGGACGAAAACCAAAGAGGTCACAACCATTAAAAAACTCACAAAACTTCAAAGACTAGCTTGCCTCGGTATCACAGGTACTATGCACACTTGTCCCCCAACAGCCATTGAAGCCATAATCGGACTTACTTCGTTACATATATTTATAAAAAAAAGTGTCAATCCGCAGTGCAGTTAGTCTTAGAAAATCAGGTGCTAATAGTACACGGGATCACGTGGATCTTATGGAGCTATTGTCCGACTTCCCCGAGCTAGACATGCTCAGCACGGTCTCCGACTTTACACCCAAATTACTCTACTTTGGTTGCAGGTATGAGATTGTGATCCCAAGTCATGATATATGGAATAATGGCGGACCGCCGCTTGATCCAAAAGGTATAGTGTGGTACATCGATGGATCAAAAATGGATTCAGGAGTCGGCACCGGTGTGTATGGACCCAACCATAAAATTTCGAAATCACTCGGAAAGAGTCCCAGTGTTTTCCAGGCCGAGCTTTACGCCATTGAAACGTGTGCTAACATGAACCTGAACTTAGGCATTAAAGGTGCCTCTTTACATATACTCACCGATAGCCAAGCGGCGCTCAAAGCACTGATCTCCCATTTGATCAGTTCAAAATCAGTGCTAAGCTGCTTCGACAGCTTACAAAATCTGGTCCGACACAATAATATAAAATTGTGGTGGGTACCGGGTCATGTAGACGTTGACGGCAACGAAACTGCAGATCTGCTAGCTAGGAAAGGCTCCTCTGAGTTGTTCACTGGACCTAAACCCTTCTGCGGAATATCCGATTCCGCCTTTAAACTTACCCTTAACATTCGGGAACGCAACATGTGCATCTCCCACTGGAATAACTCCCAAGGTCTCAGGCAGGCTAAAAGCTGTCCAACCCTTCCAAAGAGAGGCAGTTGATATCCTAAAATACCGCAGAAATGACATAAGAAGGCTTGTGAGCTTCCTTTCCGGTCACTGTCAACTTCTCTACCACCTTAACAAATTGAGAATTTCGGATATCACCTGCCGCCTCTGCCTGGAAGAGGACGAAACCGCAGAACACATACTATGTGAGTGTGTAGCTCTGTGTAGTACTAGGAGAAGCTTTTTCCTTAAAGAGATCATATCTTCAATAGATTTAAGGAACTCCTCCGCAGCCGGAATTATAGCTTTCATAAGGAGAGTAGAAGTACTGCTGCCCTAAACTTGGCCTATGGCACAATAGATCTCCTTGGTCGCAGTGCCTACACGCCATTTGGGCGTGGCCACACACCTGTTAAAAAAAAAAAAAAAATCCCCAACTCCAAACAAACTCGCAAGTCAATTCGTCAAGAATCTCATCTTTTTTTTTTTTGAAGACTTCAAAAGCTATAAAGTTAATTACATTCACATTTGAATTAAATAAAAACTATTGCCTTCGCCAAATATCCCCAACATTAAAAAATCTTGTATCGCAGTCTCCTTTAACAATCTAATAAGTTTTTTCTTTTCACTGATTTTCGGATCATAACTTTTTTTCGGCACTTTCATATGTTTGGCGACAGTTTGATGACAGTTGCAGAACAGCTGATTTAATAACGCACCTTGTTTCCGAGGGATGTTCATTTAAAGCACCTCGTAAATTTACAGAACTACAAGATGCGTAAATTTAACAGTTAAAGTGAATACCTTTATTATAAACATAAAAATCTGTTGTAGGAGGTAAAAGATACTTTTCTATTAATTTAGTATTACCTCAAACTTTTAACTAATTTTGAATAAAATTGTTATTAATATCATTTTCTCTACTTGGTACTCGACAAATGTTTACCATGTTAATAAGAAGTTAATTTAATACTCGTAACATAGGCAACATTATTACTTACTTACTTAGCTGCCGCTACAGTTCGGGGTGAACCTGAGCCTCAACAAGCCGCTTCATTTAGCTCGGTCTTTAGCAAATTGCCTCCAGTTTCGCACTCCAAGTTGGTTGAGGTCCCCTTAAAATTGTGTGTGCCTTCTACAGCGAGGAGGCCCTCTACTGCGTCGTCTCTCCGGGTTAGTTTCAAAGACTTTGCGGGCCGAAGCGTTGGTGTTCATTCGCTCTACGTATCCTAGCCATCTTAACCGTCTAATACGAAGTTTTTTTTGACTATGTCCATGTCGCCGTACAGCTCGTATAGTTCGTCATTGAATATTTTCTTCCAAAATCCGTCAAAGCAAATGGAACCGAATATCTAACGAAGAATTTTTCTCTCGAAGCGACCAAAGATATCTTCATCCACTTTCAATAAAGTCCATGTTTCAGCGCCGTAAAGCGGGACTGTGATGATCAGGGTCTTATACAGAGTCTCCTTAGTTGTTCGAGATAGGGCTTTACTGCTGATTGGCAGGCGTTTGGCAAGACTTATTCTTTACTTGATTTCTGCGCTGAGGTTGTTCCAGACTTTACTGCAGTTTCAAGATAGGCAAAATCCCTTACTACTAGCGGGAGATAAGCCTGTCTTAATACTTCATAGCTACTGCAGTTGCTTAGATGGTATAGCATATATGTATGATATTCTACGAAGTTTCGCTGCAATTGTTCAATATGCGCCTGCGGCTTGAGGTTGTGATCGACAATTACACTAAGGTACTTACGAGTATACGTATTAATGACTTCAATATAGGTTCCCATTGGTCATCTGAGTTGCTACTGGTATTGTTGTTGGCGTGCAGACATTTTATGTTGTGAAACTTTATAGAAATATCATGATTCAAGATATTAGGCGGTTTGACGTGGATCACTTCGCTTTCTCAGCGTTTATTGTTAGCCTATTGTCATGATACCGGCATCTGCAATGACATTCAACTCTTTCTGCATAATTATAGTTGCCCATTGTTGTGATTTTCTTACGACAGAAGTAATTATTCCAAAATTGCGTACTTAGTACCAATTCTGTCACAATCTGGACCGTTTCCAACGCCTAAACCCTCGATTATATTAACAACTCTTAGTTCACAGACTCTTTTTAAAAATAAATTAGTTTTGAATATAACTTTGAGCATTGTTACGATTTGAAACTGATGAATTGTTTTTTGGGCATTTTCAGCAAATGTTTTCGCAAATTTATTACTCAGCACAGATACGAGTATGTATATCCTAGTCTTTAATTTGAAAATTCTTAAAAATAGGACGTCTATTACGCCTACGTACCATCATGTACGTTTTCTGGCCATTTGCCTCAGCTCTCCCCAACTGCTGTGCCTCTTTCTCGACCGTTCTGCGTCATTTTCTCCTCGGATCTCTAGGTATTTTGCCATCATGGGTTAAAGGATTCCATTGCATAGCATGGTTAGCTATGGAACTATCAGCTTTTCGGAACATGTGACCAATCCACCCCCACTTCCGTGCCAGATCCATTCAAATTTCTTATTCACTATGTTTCTAAATTTCAACTCTTGACGTCGAACGGGTAGGCTTTCGCTCTGGATCTTCCTACATCGACCACATAAACACCTTGTTCATAATCGAACAATGCATTGAGTACAGGTCTCCGCTACATTTGCTGTTTATCGACTTCGAGAAGTCTTTCGACAGCTTTAATCGAGATGCTATCTGGTTGGCCTTACGCAGGAGAGGCATCCGAGAAAAACTTATAGCTATTATCAAGGTAACATACAAGGGCGGTAAATGTTACGTCTTACATAATGGTATGGTGTCGGTGGATTTTGAAGCTCAAAGTGGAGTACTTCAAGGGTGCATATTGTCGCTACTACTGTTCTTGGTGGTTATCAGTGATGTTTTTCGTGCAGCATTGACGGAAGGCAACTATGGAATTCGCTGGACTTTGACATCTTACCTTAGACATCTAAATTACGCTGAAGATGTTTGTCTACTTTCACATCGGATAATGGATCTTCATCTGGTGGCCCAAAATCTAGAAGCTGAGGCAAACAAAGTGGGGCTAAAAATAAATACAGCCAAAGCAAAAACCCCGAGCACTTCTAATACCCGCGCTCAACTTATCATTGCCGGACAGGAAGTCGAGAAAGTTGATAACTTTCTTTATCTAGGAAGTGTAGTCTTGGTTAATCGCGGTGACACCGAACTGGATGTGTGCAGCAGAATCTGGAGGGCTAAAGCTGCGTTCGGAATGCTATCCAAAATCTGGAGAAGCAATGTTCGCAGCTTAAGACCAAGCTGCGACTGTTTCGCTCCAACGGAGAATCGGTGCTGCTTTATGGTTGCATTACTTGGAAGGTGGACACCATTAACACACGCTAGTTGCAAGTCTTCGTAAACAAACGTTTAAGGATGATCTTGAGGATTTTTTGGCCGAATCGCATCTCAAAGAACCTATAAGCATTACTATACGAATGAGAAAGTGGCATTGGATTGGACATACGCTACGGTGCGAAGATAACTCTATTGCGAAATACGCCATGCAGTGGAATCCGCTCACCCAGGCAGGCAGAGTAGAGGGACGCCCTAGACAAACTTGTCACAGAACAGTTGAGGAGGAATTGAGCTCTTTAGGAATGAGTTGGAGGCAGCTCAAACGCGTTGTAGAACTCCGAAGAATATGGCGCGTATGCATGGTTGACACTCTATGACCCCAGAGGTTCTAAAGGATCTAAGTAAGTAAGCATGTTTCTAAATGTTTTATATTCACTTTCTCTTTCTTTGTCCTTTGCGATCGTTCGTAGATATTTTGAAATGTGGTTTGCATTTTATTATGCATATCCTAGACATTAAAAGTTTCAAATAACTGATTCCAGCTGGTGCCGCCTACTAGCATATTTACCCTATTATTGCTAATTAACTTTATACCTTGTCTCCCGTTTTTCTGTTTTACTTTGAAAGCGAGCTCACACATGAGCGAGAAGTGATCGGATATGTTTGTCGGTATTATGGCTTCTGCACATGGCTCTCCTTTGTTCTAATAAACAGATGATCTAAGTTGGTCCTTGCATTTCTTCCAGTGTCTACTCTGGGGTTCACAGTGAAATGTTCTCCATAACGTTTGAAGAGAGCCAGGTGTTGCTCGAGTTATGCCGATGATATTCTGAAAACATACCTTACTGTTTTCTTATTAGTTTTCATGGCTGCATTACAGAAAACTCAAACCCCTATTCGATCTTAAACTTCACTACGATTAATTTGTCTGTGTTGTATCTAAATACAAGCTAACCACTGACTTGGAAATTTAGCAGTCGTTGCAGCTGTTTCATGCGGTAATTTTTCCATCCCAAAACCACTGCAAGCAGTTGTCTACAAACTTCGCTTTTGAGCTACTAACCACGCACTTTCAATAGTTATGTATCTAAATAATCAACAGTGGTCAAGCTTAGGTCACCCATTAAGTTCCTTTGGAATATCGAGCTTAAAACTTTTTGAGTTCCACAAATATTCTCCGACCTTGCCCTCCTATTTCAAAGAGCATTCTGGAATTTTTAAATATTCTTTCTTTGAACTCCAAACTTCGTCCAAACTTTACAGTATACTCCATTGACCTAAATAACAACCCCTCACTCCTGTTCGTCCTCTTGTTCAAAATGTAATTAGAAGAAAACGATGCGAAAGACGTCCATCTTAAAGAAATTGGTAGGCACTCTTTGAATTGAAATTCATTTTAAATATCTATTCACTTGGCAAAGGGACTATGGTCTCTGCTGCTAAATTGGACACTTGAAGTCAAAAGCGAATCTTCATCTCTCTCCACCCCCCACTCGGCGTGGTTGCAAAATGATTATCCTGCATAGAACTTCAAGTCTTTGTCTCTATTTTTTCGTTTCTTTAATTTAATGTATTCTTGCAATGCGGTGCTTTGAAATATTCTCACTTCTTGTCTTGAATGAGACTATTGATAGGACCGTGGTGGAGTACACTTTTGGAGTTGGGAAATCTCTAAGTAATTCATCGACAGCTGGAGGCGTGTCTGGCCAGTGTCTCTTTGAAGTAGATCATTTAATTGATAAGGGAAAAATATACATGGATTCCAAATGAACCGGGGTCTTCTTAAAAAAATAAAGGTAGACTCCCCGAAAAATGAATCGAAATGAAGACGAAAAAAATGCAATGGAATGCGGGGATTCTTAGACCCATCTTGTGTTTAGAAGTTAAGAGATGTTGGGGTCCTTCCATCTGATTTAAAATCAAAAGATGGCAACATGAAAATTGTATCCCTTTTAAAAAATTTAAATTGGAATAGAGGAGAGAAAAGAATCCGTTTCGGAATTTGTAGCTATAGGGATATCGAAATTTGAATAGTGGTTCATTCACCCCTTGGCCTAAGACTGTCCTCAGCGTCACCATTATTCCATGCATATCTGCATCAAGCTATCCCACAATCAAGGTATCCATTCCAATTGCTATCGCAAAAAAGGGGTAAAACGAAACCATTCATCTACAACTAGTGTGAATTACAACATGTCCTTTGTGTTGAATAAAATCAAATCCTCATGTTATCCGCAGCCCGATGGTGGACGCACAAAGGTGCACCATGCCTTTCCCCGCTGTTCCAAAAAAATAAATCCCTTCTATCACTCATTTTATTCACTTTCATCCGGGATCACAGGATCCCAAAACTAACTCCGCTTATGTGAAATACGAGTTCGCGTATAAAAACACAAATGATTCATGTGAAAAACGATAAAAGGATTACACACAGAAGTACATTCATCTATGGATCCCCGGCCGACCTCATTTGGTATTAGCAACGGTGTGGTGTCCTGTAAGTCCTCCGCCGCCCATATGATGACATCAATAACAAATGTTGGAACATTTAAATTTAATCCACACCAGAGGGGACTCACTCTGTCTCTCTCTCTCTCTGCTAGAGAAGTGAATCTAACAACTATTACGAAATAATAGTGCAACAGAGTAGATATTAGGTTTTTTTGCTGCTGTCCTATTCCGGTGTGTATTTGATGTCCTGTGAACATGATGCGTTGTCCCCATTTCATCGGAGGATAGTTGTAACGAAATTCTTGTCATCAATACAATTTGCTTTGTCCCAGCATAATCCTCGGGTTCGTGTTCAACACAGACACTGTGCATAGAATGCGAGGACACTCTATTTTGCCGGTTCATAAGCACGTGTGGGGTTGTTCATTCAAAGTCCACTTTACCCAGTTTTAACGTCACTGAAAGGGTCTATACGGACACTCCATGACTGCCTATATGGGAGTAATGCACGCGCGACACACTGGACGATTTGCTGATCGGCTTGCGTTGGGGCTGGCTACTGTTTTTTTGCAATTCATTCATAAAAAAAAAATTCTGCATCCTAAAAGGCTTTTGTTTTGGGTATTATGTGATAGACCTGCTCACGGTGGGATGCAGCCAATGTGGTGCACAAATATGTGTACGGACGCAAATTTTTTGCAACCAATTTGAATGGGATCCAACGGTTTTAGAAACCAGGAATCAATATCGTCACGGACAGGGTTGCTTTGGATTGCAGCGCGTTGAGAAAATGGATTGAGGATCTGAATATGAGTTGCAATTGTGGAAAATAAGTCTGAAAACCTTTCACTATCCCACATATTGTAGCACTAGATGTTCGATTTTTTTTTTTCAAGTTGGCTTAAAACGTTTGTACTTGAGTCTATTTTCACCTAGTTTCGGTCTTATGTTTGGTAAGCTCACATAGACCGTAGCTTGCGACAAGAGTATCCGAAGTTTTGTCGTCCCTGATGGTAGTCTAATTGTACCTGTTATTGAACATAGTGATAAATAATTTGATTTAAAATTCCTAGATACGAACTGGTCAAGCCTAAGTGGTGGATGACTTACTGGGATTCCAGACCTACCTATATCCCTTGAACATGCTAACGTCATTTGTGTAATGTACTAAATCTTATTCCGATGGAGGGGGTTCGATGTTTTCCAGTCATTCCTTGGGTGAATAATTATTTAATTGGAAATAGTGAGCTAAGAGGACTTACGAGACTACAGGTTCCAACTAGTGAGGGAAGTCTTAGAATCATCGCCACCATCGATGGCAGCCGCAACCAAGTCAGAGTCCCAAACACTGCGAGCTATCTACTGCGAGGAATCCACTATTAGTGATCGCCGCACCGCTGAGCCGCTAAAAGATATAATAGACGCTCTGGGTCTCAATAAGGTCCAGCTGGAAGTAGATGCCTTGCAGCCGACCTTATGAATGACGACCGAATAACACCTGTTAGTGACCAAGACCCCAGGGAAGAAGGATCTCGTGAAATCTTCTGTGACCCTCACCATCCCACCAGAACTACCACACCAAACGTTCCGCGGAGGAGAAGGCAAGTCCGCCAGCATAGGTGTGGAGGAGCCGGACCCTTGAATTGAGGACTAGTGCCTGAAGGACATTTTGGCCTGGGTCAAGCCGTCATCTACCGAACGGAGATAGAAGTACACCGTGGTGGGATTGTTACTTAGGACAAGAGTGATACACACGAAAGCGTCTCGCACTTTCCCTGACCCACTTTTTAGAGGCTTAGATATCTTTTCTCAACCCAAACAAAGGGAGATGTAGCGAAGTGACCCAACTTCATGTGGTTCCAATAAAATTACAGACCGCGATTCACCACCTACGGGTATCTCTCACACTGCTTTGCGGTAAAGAGTTGAACAAACCGAGGTGACTATCGTGGTGACGATTAGAGTAAAAGTTGCTGGGATGGAAAAACCTGTTAGCCTTAGTTTAGCTGTCTGGATATGGTCTTGCAGTGGGATTGATACGCATACAAATTTCTACTAAGATACGCCCAACAACAAAATTGTACAATTGAAGCATTATTATGGGACTTAGCCGTTTCTGCCATCGATGCGTCAATAGGTTTCAAGTTCCTGACTGTCTTTTTTTATGATCCGGTTTATATGGGAGTTTTTGGACAATTTACTGTTCAGTGTCAAAAGAAGAATGTATACGAAAACTAAATAGTTTCATCTTAAAGCGAGAAGCGAATGAAAAAGTTTAGATTCATTCTTTATAAATCAACATCACTCCAGCCATGCTTCAACATGCTTTAGCAAGAAACACACCCTGGCTTAAGGTAATTTACCGCAGCTGTATATAGCTAGGTTATGTACCAAACAATTGGAGAGAGGTAAAAGTAGTCTTCATCCAACCCATAATTCCGTAAAAGATTTCAGACCAATTAGCCTCACATAGTTTCCTTTGAAGACACTCGAGAGATCAATTGATCTATACCTGAGAAGCCTTCTCAGTGAACACAATTTATGTAATACTCAACACGCCTACATAAAAGGCAAGTCGGTAGAAACTGCAATACACGATGTTGTCTCATTCATAGAGAAAAACCTTCACTGTAAAGCATATAATACAAAATACAAATATTTATTTGTATATATTTGGCGCAACAGCTCTTTAAAGTGCCAGGGCCTAGCTTCTCGCAACCACTCATGTTGTGTGCGTTATATTATTCACACGAATGGAAGGGACCTACAGTTTAATGCCGAATCCGAAGGGCGATTTGAGAAGCTCTTTCGTGACAATAATACTCTCGGATGTTTGTCAGATACTCGCGAGAGGTGGGACCGTGAAAAAAATTTTTCTGTTTTTTCTGGGATTCGAACTTGGAACCTCATGCGTAGTGACCTGACACGCTAACCGCTTACGCCACGGCACCCACAAAACATATAATCTAGCCGCCTTTTTAGACATCGAAGGGGCGTTTCACAAGGTTAATACGACACCGATTAATGCGGCACTAGTTGAACTGGAGTAAAAACAGAGACAGTTAACTGGATTGACGAAATGTTTAAGAGCAGAAATATTAACTCCGAATTAGGTGAGAGCATCATAAAGAAAACAGTTACAAGAGGAGCCCCGCAAGGAGGAGTAGTTTCTTCTTTACTCTGGCTCCTTGTCGTTAACAAAATTCTGAAGATTCTCAAAACCAAACGACTAAAAGCAGTTTAATACGCAGATGACATAGTGATCATGACCAGTGGGAAATACTTACCTACTATCAGCAACCTCACGGAATCTGCACTAAAATATTTGTCCTCTTGGGCAGTACAAAACGGTCCGGTATAAATCCGACTAAAACTGAACTGCTTCTATTTACCAAAGAAAAAGGAAAATAGAAGAATTTGATACCCCTAAACTGAGTTGAATTCTTCTGAATCTCTCCACAACAGCTAAATATATATCTCGGAACCATCCTTGATTCGAAGGATATTCAACTCTACACTGACGGCTCTGGAGTTTTCTGCGAGTCACTTCAAATCAATCACTCATACAAACTCCCGGATGACTGTAGCATCTTTCAAGCTGAGGTCTTCGCCATTGACAGGGATGCGCAGACTATACATAGTAAAAGACTAAATCCTTGCTGTTCCCGGATATAGCAATATGAAAGGAAACAAGACAGCAGATGAACTAGCTAAGAAGGGATCATCATTTGACTTTCAACATACTCGGATGTCGGAATCGACTTCGCTTCTTGGCGGGCATTTTAACTGGTCACTGCAGACTTAAGGAGCACCTTTGGAAACTGGGAATAGAAAGAGACAGACACTGCAGATTCTGCAGGGACTTTGCAGAAACACCAGCGCACCTTCTTATGGAATGCAAAGCATTGATCCACAAAAGAAGGAACCACCTAGGTGCCTACCTCCTATCAGAAGATACTCCGGTTTGCTGTAGCAGCTGGGCTGGAGGAAGTGCTCTAGACCGAGTATATCATCGGCTAGAGCCGTAGTATGGGAGGCACAATAGATCTTTCATAGGTCGCAGTGCACTTACACCTCACAATAATATACATCTATCTACTCGGATGTCAGTAAAAACTGCAATTGGTGAACTGAGAAGTAAACTGGACCTAAAAGCAAGAGAACTGATTAACTCCGCATGGTTCGCCAGAGGCGACTGTGTCATATCTCACAGCTTATGGCCGACAGTGGACGAAAATAGAATAAAATGCTTTTTGGCGATGAATAAAAAAGAAATTCCCATCTTGACAGGTGCACTAACAGGACACTGCGTGATAGAGGTAATGATGCTAGATTAGCCGTCAACACACTCGACCACTCCAGGAGCTGTCAGGATATAGAAGAGACAGAAACCATCAAACAGACAAATTGCTATGCGACTGCTCAAATCTTAAAAACCGCCGCCTCCGTCATATGGGAAACCGGATTTTTGACGAGGTAGGGGATCTCATACAAGTCCCACTAAGGAACATGATAAGCTTCATAATGAGCACAGACTGGTTCACAAAAAACCCGACCATAAGATAAACGTTTAAGTATAGGTTCTACACTATAAAGGGAAACACAATGGACCGAATGGCCCCCGTGATAAGCACTTGGTTGCACTTCCCTCAAACCTTACCTAACCTAGATTCATTCTTCTGGTAAAAACCACAGTCATAGTCTTTTGGAGTTAATACAGAGTATACCTAGTTTTGCAATACTTTTAAGGCTTATTGAGGGGTTCATGTTACTAAGAACAAGTTCAGGGGGTTCGTATAAGATATAAATTCTTGCCTTGGACTGGGAGCACAATTGTGAAATGGAACACACTTTTACTCCTCGACTACAACCATTAAAAAACGATGACCAGGACGCAGTGATGGCTTAAGCAGTCACTTTCACACGTAGATTGGGTCCAGGAGCCTTGCAGGATTTGATAGAATTTTCTGGCTCATTCGAAAACCGATTAATATTGTGCTAAGTTCTTCTTCTTAGTGAAATAAACCGAAGGAGCGACTATTCCACCGCCATTTGCAGTCTTCGGAATTGAATTGGAATCGAAATCTCGACTTGGATAGCTTTTTTTTCGATAGGAGATGATAATCTCATCTCTTCGATTAATCTCTTTAATCGAACAAGGCTGCTGGACCTGACGGCTTACCGGTCGAACTTTTCAAGGCAGCTGGAGATGAATTGGTAGAGTGCATACACCAACTTATCTCTAAGATTTGGTCAGACGAGTGTATGTCTGATGAATGGAATCTCAGCATCGTTTGCCCGATCCACAAGAAAGGAGACCCCCTCAACTGCGCCAATTATAGAGGCATCAGTCTCCTCAACATCGCATACAAAATCTTTTCTGCGATATTGTGTGAACGCCTGAAACCTTTTATCAACAGCCTGATTGGACCCTATCAGTGCGGTTTCAGGCCAGGAAAGTCCACCATCGATCAAATCTTCACACTTCGACAGATCTTGGAGAAAACCAAAGAATTCCAAATCGATACTCACCACCTCTTTATCGATTTCAAGGCCGCCTATGACAGCATCTATAGAGAAGAGCTTTATAGAGCCATGTTTAGTTTTAACATCCCTGCCAAACTTGTCCGTTGCAGGCTGACGATGGGGAACGCTCGCTGCTCCATCAAGGTCGGTAATGACCTCACCGAGACCCTTGATGTCAAAAAAGGCTTTAGACAAGGTGACGCGCTGTCATATGACTTATTCAATATTATACTTGAATGGATTGTGCGGAACTCACAAGCCAACACTGGAGGCACAATCTATTACAAGCCTGTACAACTGCTTGCATACGCCGACGATATAGACATTATCGGAAGAACTCAGCGGGGTGTCACCGGTGCGTTTGCAAGCATTGAGGCGGAAGCGGCCAAAATGGGTTTACCGATAAACGAGGGCAAAACCAAGTATATGCTGTCAACAAGAAGGGAAAGCCAACACCGACGAATTGGACAAAACGTCACAGTGGACAGCTGTAACTTCGAGGTAGTAAGGGACTTTGTCTACCTTGGCTCTGCTATAAATTCTACAAACAAGATCAGTGCAGAAATCAAGCGAAGAATAACTCTTGCCAATCGCTGTTTTTTGGGCTTATAAGGCAATTCAACAGTAAGGCCCTATCTCGAACAACTAAGGAGACTCTATATAAGACCTTGATCATCCCAGTCCTGCTTTACGGCGCTGAAACATGGACTTTATTAAAAGAGGATGAAGATATCCTTGGTCGCTTGACGGGTTTTGGGGGAGAAGATTCAATCACGAACTATACGAGCTGTACAGCGACATCGACCTAGTCAAAAAACTGCGTATTGGACGTCTGAGATGGCTAGGACATGTAGAGCGAATGGACACCAAAGCTCCGGCCCGCAGAGTCTTCGAATCTAACCCCGAGGGACGACGCAGTAGAGGGAATCATCGCCTTTCATCGCAGGGTGGTTTTCTGACTTAGCTGTTATTCGGATTCGTGTTAGTCTCATTGGACTCCTTTCCCTCACGTTCCAGTACTCTTAATTTGCTCATGGTAACCTTTGAATTTTCAACTATGTTTTCGGGTGTTGGTGACACTCCTAGTGTTTCCCTCTCGCCTTGAAACCGTGGACATCGGAAAAGCATATGTTTGGCGTTTTTATGGACCCAACGCATTTTGGACAGTAAGGGCTGTTATCGTGCTTGAATTTATGCAGATATGAGCGGGAGCATCATGATCTGTCAGCAAATGGGTTAGGTGAAACTCTACTTCACCATGTGGTCTCTCTATCCATGGGTGGATTTGTGGTATAAGCATATGCGTCCACCTACCTTTTCAGAGGCATTCCAGCATGTTTGCCACTCTCGTATGCTATGCATCCTTAATGGTATCTGCTGGGCTTCGCCGATTTGAGCGGCTTCGACTAGTTCAGAGTGCTTCAGTTCGTATTGCCGTCGCTGTTCTTCTGCCAGGATGTCTATTGGTAGCAGTTTTGCTATCACACATTCTTAATGTAGAAATGCGGTACACTGAGGCAATATGAATCATTTTTGCTGTAATCGTCATGGCTCTCGCCCAGATTGGTGCGGCAGCCTAAATGGCTACCTGACTATATAGATGTAACATATGTGTTGTCTGTCAATATCCTCTGGCTTTGGAGTTTGACAAGCGCAGTTTATATAGCTTCATTTGCGATATTTTTAGAAACCCCTTCAATGTCAAAGATAAAAACAATAGTGAGTTTATATCCTCTCCCTGTTGAAGTAAGGTTCGTTAGTAACTCCGTGTATATGCAGAATTAATGACAATTAACAGGCACCTATTAGCTTTATACTGTTTTTCCAAAAATTAAGCTACATTTCGACTAGTTTATCCTGCCTAATTGAATTTACATTACCATTTCCCCTCGGCTACTAGTGCTAATTCATAGAAAAACAAATAAAATCAGTGTATCCCCGTGTGTAGAGCACACAAAGCCCACTTTCAAATTAGCCTCTGTATTGCATTTAATTAGCCTGATAGCCAGAATCAATTTGTCGAAATATGAACATTTTTAAATTATAATTCAGATCACACAAAGCAGGATATTCAACCCGAGGAAAGCCAGAAAAATGCAAAATCATTCGAAACCACGATAACAGATTCATCAACTACATCAAATGTCGAAATATTTCCGAATGAATCCATTGTTGCGAAACAAATGCGCGAACGTTTTTTTTTTTTTGTTTGTTTTTTATTATCCTCCTACGTATCCTGGAATCCTGTATGCAATGGTATCTAATATCCAGAATTCGGAACATGTGTGGAAACTATTCCACACATGGGGTGGAAAGGAAAGTTCACGCCGGCACCAGAGCGATATAAATTGGGTCATGCTATTGTTTCGCTCGAGTATGTTGTTTAGGAATGGAGAGCGAGAGTAGAAAAATCCTTCATAATCGTTGGAGTGCAAATAAAACCCACAAATGCGTTGTTAAACAAAAAAAAAAGAAAAGAAAAATAGTGTGAACTCCAAATTCATATTCAGAGATTCCAGTTTTCTTTTTTGTGTAGATTTGAACGCTTTCGTCCTGGTAAACATCCCCTTTTGTACAGATTTGTTTGGGAATCATTGTGTTTTCGTTCCTTGTCCCCGGCTATGTTCGGGTAAACTATTTCTACGATGTATGCAAATTTTTGCGATAAATCAAAATGTGAATGGAAATTGGTTGCTTTAGATTTTTTTTTTTGTGAGAGTTTTCTTTACGATAAATAACAGAGGATAAGAGAAAACGCATATAAACGGATATTTAGCAAACAGCATTTACAGTCGACTGGCACCACAAGGCTAATGGACAGAGTCCTCATATTTATTACTGTTAGCATTGGTTCCTGCGTCTTTAGTAGTTGGCTTGCAATCGGACTTGGATTAGCTTAAAGTTGAAAGAATAAAATATTTTAAAAGAAACTGCGTCTGGTAAGTTGGAGGATTTCGAACCCCAGGTGATCTAGAAAGCTGAAGTTTTGCAGGCAGAAAGATAAAAACTTAACAGCCTCTTGTTTGCCGAAAGTGGAGCTGTTCTTATGATATAAATTAATGCATCGCCTGAAACCATACGAAACGCGCAATTAATTCGTGGTTGTCACCCATACAGCCTTGATTTAAATTGGCGCTGCATATGGAACTACTGATTGAACTACGTACACCAAGAGTAGGAGTTCGATTTACTTTTGGCCTCCCAAAGTCGACATCATCCTCTATATGGCAGCACTTATATGCACGATCTTGACGCATGAGCACTGCAGATGCAGATGATTGCAGGAAACCCCCCACCTATCATTTCCAACAGATTCACTTCTTATCAACTGGCTATAACCATTTTTGTGAGATGAATTATTCCACGTTTTAATAATGCAGATTTGTACAGTGTTGACCAGGTGGAAATACTGGTAATACGCGAGGTTTTTCAAGCACTTAGACGTAATCGAAGCATTGTCAGCTTCACTGATAGTCAGGCTGTTGCAGTTTCGGCTACATCAATCTCCCAGCTGGTGGGGCAGTATATAGAAAAATTCGCCTCACTAGGCTGTCGCTTCAATCTCAGTCTTCTCAAGAGGGGATCTTCTCCAATGATCTGAACATAAGCATATCTTTCCGCCTTCCCAATTATTGCAGCGGAGATTATGGCAATAAAGAAAGCCTTGTCGTGGCTAAGGTGCAATGTGATATCTAATCGGCATATCAGAATTTTTAATGACAGTCAAGCTGCGATCAATTCCCTAGAATATGTCAGCTTCAACCCAAAAACCCCCCTAATTGTTGCCTGTCTGTTAGCGAGATGGCTAAATAATTCAATATTCAACTCATGCGGGTGCTGGGACACTCTGAGGAATTGTATGCCCGACGAACTCCCCGAGCAGGGTACTTGCCTATCGATTCTGACGAAAAAGGTGAATGTTGGCCTGGCTCTTACTACAGTGAAATGTCTGCTTAAGCCCAATGCTATGAACGCAACCAACCGTAGATGGGCAGACGGCACTACATCCCTTATTACTAGACAGACCTGTCCTACGCTCGATCAGAAACGCTTCAACTACATTAGTAGACAGAAATTCATTACGATTATAGTAAGTGTCATTACGGGGCACTGAATCAATATTTAGTAGGCATGTCATCAGGCTAGGCTTCCTCACAAATGATTTCTGTAGAAGAAGCTGTCTGAACGAGGAAGAGGAAGAAACCTTACTACACCTCCTTTGTACGTGACAGGCTCTCTCCGCTCGTAGAAGATTGTACTTAGGAGCTTAATTGATCGATAAATTGGGCGAATTCGTTGACGCCAACATCTGCAGCCTCCAGCGCTTTATAACAAAATCCAACTGGCTCTAAGGATATTTCTTTCTGGGGATCATAGATCCATGTGGTAGCACAATGAATTTCCTGGTCTAAGTGTGGCTGTAGCTAATGCAGCTAACTTACCCTCTTTTATAATTTGCGCGCACTCAAGAGGTTATGAATACCCTTACATGTTTTTACACAGTGCGGGCGTTGGAAAGAATAGATAGAGAGAGAGAGAGTGAAAGGTTTGGTATAGTGGTTTGAAGCTCAGTTGTTTATGCTTCAGAGAAACTCCGGGGATGGCGTCCAGATAACTGGGGAGACTTTTGTTATTTTTTGTCTTTGCTTCTGATCACAGTATTTTTTTCCCGATAGCCGCAAATCATTATCAAGAGAGCGAATAATTTTTTCCAGCCATATGACCAAACTACTGCCAGTGTTATCCCTTCGCAGTAGTGTTCACACAAGCTTTCTCAATTGATCGGACTGACTTTATATATTTCATGAGAAATAAATAAATGCTTGTTGACATCAGGATTTGAACCATGAACCACTAGCGTGGCAATTGACGACGTTGCCACTACACCATTGCCACCCCCAACCTAACGTAGAACGGCGTTAAATTCTTCTTAACCGATGTCCTATTCTGAGCAATTCTACTATTTCGTTCCTCCACCACTACATCGGTGGCCAGTCAGCCGTGCTACACACACAACCATACTCCAGGTAGATATATTTACTATCAGCCAGTGGCCAATGTCCTTTACTTATGGGTACAAGTCTGGAAATATCTGGTCTTGATCTACTTAGTAGCTCATTTGATTGAGATTTGTTGTAGCTGGGCTTTCTGGTCTTTCTTGATATAGCGCAGCTAAAAAGCGTGTTCCACCCGAGGTTAGCCCGCTTTAAGCAGTAATGATGTATGCTACCTTTAACGACTTCCAGAGGAATGTTGACTGTTTCTGCCAGAGAGTCGCTAATGCCTGACCCTAGCCTGGCCAGATTGTCCGCTTCCTCGTTTTCCTCGAACTTACTGTGTCCTGGGACCCAGATGTGGGTAGTTTTTAATTGGACGCCCAGATTGTTTAGTTCTGTCTGACATGGCTCTACCAGTTTTAAAGATGTAGTAGCTGAATCAATGGATTTGATGGCAGCTTGGCTATTAGTGAAGATACCAGGATTGCGATTAGATGTTGGGAAAACGTTCAGTATGCGGCAAGCCTCCCAAAGCGCGAGAAGCTTCGCTTGAAAAACACTGGCAAAATCCAGTGAATGGAAGGATTTCCAGGCTCAAGCCCCAGTGGGGAACAGCAATCATCAGCCACCCGAGTAAAAGGAAAACAAATTACATCCAAGTTATTCCAACCACTGCACCAAAGAAAGG